>OY756967.1:15484021-18359854 GCA_963580455.1 Euonymus europaeus
GTTCGAAAATAGAATATCATGGATGAATATGCATAAGCTGATTAAATGCATATATGAACAATCCCAACCTTCAACTCATCAAGCGTGATTGAGGCTCACTTGAAGGAGCTTCTCAGGAGGTCTCCCACCTGATACTGGTCCATTCAAGTAAACAATTTACAGCCTCTGCATTTTGGAGTTCTTTCTATGGGATCCAATGCCTCACACTAAACTACATATCTGCAAAACTATCAAACCTCAGATGTTTACAGTATAAATATATAGCAGGTCAATCAAAAGGCACTGAGAGGTAGACAGGATCAGCATCATCAGCCAAGTAATCAAAAGTATAAACAACAACAATATAACTTTAATGACCACTTAAAGGCAAAAAATACTTATGATCTATTATGTAATTGTAATGATCAATTTTCTAATTACAAAATCCAGGATTGAAAAGAAAATAGTTTAAAACATACTACTAGAAACAACTAGAGAGATATTTGCCATCTACAAGCCACCAATCAACTCATGACCCAAATTATTCAGAAAGATAACGTTTTCTTGACTAATTGACTAACTGTAACAAATAAGGTAAGCTAACTCACAATGTGACCATGTCTCCCAACCAGGGAAATCATTCAAACTAGCATCCCAGTATAAAAACCCACAACAGGAAAGAAAAAGTGGTTAGTCCAGTGAGTGGTTTCTTGCTCCAGAATTTTTTCTGGAGACCCTGTAGCTAGGAGATATTCATACCCATTAAGATACTTTAAACACATCAGACCTGGAAAACGGTCAGAAGGCCAAACAACAGCTATAAAAAATTTAGGACTATAGTGCCAAGTCGAATCACAAATTGACCAGGGCAAGCATATACCTCAAGCGAGTGACTTTGCATATGCTGTTTCAGGTATGCAGGTTTTTTGAAACTAGCACCACATTCTTCACAAGTATTGGACTTTGCCCACTCTGGCTCCCCAGATCCATCGACTTTTTCCTTACCAATCTCTTCCTAAACAATTGAAAAGAAAAAAAAAGACAATTATCTTCACATCCTGCGGTCTCAACTCAATATGAAACTACCAAGCAATGTTTCCACCGGAAACTTTTAAAAACCCCATGTTTCGGATACACTTAACCCTAGCCCACAAATATACAGAGGTATGTAGTGATGTACTCAAAGAAATACAAGGGAAGATCGAAGAAACAACCTTGTGGTGAGTGAGGAGGTGAGACGCGATGAGAGACTTCTTCGATCTACAAATGCCACAATAATCGCAGTAATAACGTCTTACGTCCCCGAAAATCGGCCTCACTGGCTCTAATAAATCTTCCATTGCTCTTTGCGGCGGGAGATGAACCCTAGCATCTGTCGCTCCTGCTTTGGTTGGTCAGTACTTATAGTCGCACAATGGGGTATTCGTTTGCGTTTTGGGCTGGGCTGGGCCGGATCTTATAATCTACTTGGGCCCTGGGAATCAAAACTTGACGGGAAATTTTCTCATCTGATACTCCTGAAAATGTCGGTTCCAAACCCACCTCACTTAAAAGGATCTGTTTCAATTGAAAAAGGAGAGTTGTATCGTGATATTAATATTGATTAGTGAATGTCCACTTAATTAGTGTATTTGGAGGCTACTTATGAGGTGATTAAACTTACATTATTAGTAGTTGTTGGAGGCTATTTAATAAGTGGTTAAATCGTTAATTTGATTATTGTAAACTAATCCTATATAAAGGGATGTTTAGTGAAATAAAAATACACATCAATTTCTCTACATTTTCTTTCTTGTAAACACTCTCTAAATTTCCTTAAAGTATTATTCTAAATATTCTTCCTAACACTTGTCTCTTTTAATCTTGATTTTGGAAATATCCTGAGCTCGTTTTACAACACGATCGATTCATCATTCGAAGGTTGGTTCCTACTTCAAGATTAGCGGTAAGCATATTAAAACTCATATTTATTATAAACATTTCAATGTCAAAGCTTACCAATTTGCAAATTTCCGCTCTTGATATTTCGGATAAAAATTACTTGAATTGGGTATTAGAAACTGAGATTCATCTGGAAGCTATGGGTCTCAGTAATACCATCCAAGAAGATAATAACGCATCCCCGCAGGATCGCGCAAAAGCTATGATTTTTCTGCGCCATCATCTTGATGATGAATTAAAAAATGAATATCTTACAATAAAGAATCCTCTTGTTTTGTGGAAAAATCTGCGCCATCATCTTGATGATGAATTAAAAAATTTATATCTTACAATAAAGAGTCCTCTTGTTTTGTGGAAAAATTTAAAGGTAAGGTTTGAGCATTACAAAAATATAGTTCTTCCTAAAGCTCGATATGATTGGATGCATTTGATATTGCAAGATTTTAAATTTGTACGTGATTACAATTCTGCTTTATTTAAAATCACTACACAACTTGAATTATGTGGTGAAAATGTTTCTGAATCTCAAAAGTTGGGAAAAACTTTTTCTACTTTTCATGCATCCAATATGATATTACAACAGCAATATCGTGAACATGGGTCACACTATATTCTCAATTGATTTCATGTTTGCTTGTGGCTGAGCAAAACAATGAACTCTTGTTGAAAAACCATCAGTCTCGTCCCACTGGAGCCGTACCGTTCCCTAAAGTGAATGTCGTATCTCATAGTGGTCGTGGGAGAGGACGTGGTTATGGAAGAAGAAGAGCAAGAGCAAGAGGAAGAGGTCGTTGGAATGGTAATAGAAATCATGAAACCTCATATACTCCATATCGCCAGAAGTGATATAGTGGAGGAGAATCAAGTCAACATCATCATAAGCCCCAGAAGGGCCAATAAACTACTTGTTATAGGTGTGGTGGTGTTCAAGGACATTGGTCTCAAAATTGTCACACACCAAAGCGCTTGGTTGAATTGTACCAAGCTTCTATCAAAGGAAAACAAAAGGTTGTTGAAACAAATTTTGCCAAGTTTGATGATATTGATGATTTAGACAACTTTGATGATCTTGAAGATTTTAATGATTTAGTTAACTTGGATGTTTCGGATTTCTTACAAAATCTCAATATTTGTAAATAAATTTATTTACTTGTTAAGTTTACTTTTTGTATTGTGCTTTAATTATGAAAGTATTCAATTACAAGAAATAAAATTTAGTATTTTATATATATATATTCTTGTGATCAATTTACTTAATTAAAAAAAAATTGAAAAACAAAAGCCCGGAATCAGTGACCGTGGGTTTTGATCCTCGGACCTTCTTTTTCTATTCTATATTGGATCTCACCACCACTCAGCCACTCACCCCGGGCTTGTCAAGTTTATTCTTTGTTATATTTATATACAATATTATATTTACTTATATGATACTTTTGGGTTAATATTTGATGCAAGTTATTTTTGTTTTCTTATTTAGAAAAATGGTTGATGAAGATATGTGTTTGATTTATAGTGGAACAACACATTCTATATTTCAACATCGAAAATATTTCTTGGATTTAACATTGCTTGAAGCAAGTGTTCATACAATCTCAGGTAAATCAAAAATAATTGAAGGTTCCGGAAGAACCAATATTATGTTGCCTGGAGGTACAAAAATTTACATTGGAGATGCATTGTACTCTCTCCCAGATCAAGGAAAAATTTGATCAGTTTTAAAGATATCCGAAGAAATGGATATCACATTGAATCTGGAAGTGAAAATGATATAGAATATCTATACATGACTTCAATTGTATCAAGCCAGAAGCTTGTGTTAGAAAGATTCAAAGCTATCTTTTCAGGTTTATACTGTATCAGTATAAAATGGATTGAATCGCATGTTATAACTCATTAGAGTTATCATGATCATGAGATAAAACGTCAGAAGTGTTTTAATATAGAAGAATCCATATTTTGGCATGATTGCCTTGGTCGCCTAGGTTCTACCATGATGCGTAGAATAATTGAAAATACAAATGAACATTCATTGAGAAACCAGAAGTTTCTTTTGCCTAAAGATTATTTATGTGCCACTTGTTCAAAAGGAAAGTTAATTGTGAAACCATCTACCTTAAAGGTAGGTATGAAATCTCCTAATTTTCTTCAATGCATTCATGGTGATATATGTGGACCTATTCATTCACCATGTGGATCATTTCGTTACTTTATGATTTTGATAGATGCATCATCTAAATTGTTACATGTGTGTTTATTATCTACTCGTAATGTTGCATTTGCTAGATTGTTAGCTCAAATTATTCATTTACGAGCATAATTTTCTGATTATCCCATTAAGTCAATTCGACTAGATAATGCCGGTGAATTTACTTCTCAAACATTTTATGACTATTGCATGTCATTAGGAATTGATGTTGCACATCCAGTTGCTCATACTCATACACAAAATGGGTTAACAAAATCTCTTATAAAACGTCTTCAATTGATTTCTCGACCCATACTTTTGAAAAGTAAATTACCTATTTATTCTTGGGGTCATGCTATTCTACATGCTGCATCTTTGGCCAAAAATGGGAAGAAGCTATCAAAGTAGAGTTAAACTCTTTAAATAAAAGAGAAGTATTTGGACCTGTAGTCCAGACACCAGAAGATGTCATACCCGTTGGAGACAAATGGGTTTTTGTGAGAAAGCGAAATGAAAATAATGAAATTACAAGATACAAAGCTAGACTTGTGGCACAAAGGTTCTCGTAGAAACCTGGAGTTGATTACGAGGAGACATATTCTCCTATAATGGATGGAATTACATTCAGATTTTTAATTGGTTTAACAGTAGCTGAACGTATAGAAATGCGTTTAATGGATGTTGTTACTGCTTATTTATATAGTTCGTTGAATACAAATATTTACATGAAAGTCCCTGAAGGATTTAAATTGCCTGAAGCAAAACCTCGAGATTTATATTCAATTAAACTCCAACGATCGTTATATGGATTGAAGCAATCCAGACGAATGTGGTACAATAGACTTGCTGAGTACCTTGTTAAAGAAGGATTCACAAATAATCCAATTTGTCCTTGTGTTTTTATCAAGAAATCGGATTCAGGATTTGCTATAATTGCAGTATGCGTTGATGATTTAAAATTAGTTGGAACTTCTGAAGAGTTAACCAAGGCTACTGATTATTTAAAAGCAGAATTTGAGATGAAAGATCTTGGAAAAACAAAATATTCTCTCGGCCTGCAGATCGAGTACACAAATAAGAGAATTCTTATCCATCAATTTACTTATACCGAAAAGGTATTGAAGCAATTTTATATGGATAAAGTTCATCCTTGATATCAAGAAAGATCCATTTAGACCCAAGGATGAGGGGGAGATATTACTTGGTCTAGAAGTACCATATCTAAGTGCAATTGGATCTCTAATGTATCTTGCAAATTGTACGAGGCCTGATATAGCATTTACAGTAAATTTATTGGCAAGATACAGTGCTGCTCCAACTCGATGTCACTGGAATGGTGTAAAACATATTCTCAGATATCTTCGGAGTACAACTGACTTGGGGTTATTTTACTCATTTGAGTCCAAGCCTCAGCTAGTTGGATATGCAGATGCTGGATATTTATCTGATCCTCACAATGCCAAATCTCAATCTGGCTATGTGTTCACTTATGGTGGAACTGCTATTTCATGAAAATCAGTGAAACATACAATTACAATAACTTCGTCTAATCATTCCGAGATAATAGTCGGGAATGTGTGTGGTTGAGATCAATGATTTCACATATTCAAGAAAAATGTGGACTTCAATCTGTCAAAGATGTGCCGACAGTATTATATGAAGACAACGCTGCATGTATAGCACAACTTCGAGGAGGATACATAAAAGGTGACAGAACTAAACATATTTCTCCAAAGTTCTTCAGTGCACATGATCTCCAAAAGAGTGGGGAAATCAATGTTCAACAAATTCGCTCCAGTGATAATTTGGCAGATTTGTTCACAAAGGCGCTCCCACCAACAACATTCAAAAAGTTTGTATATCAAATTGGAATGCGTCATCTGAAAGATTTATTATGAAGTCACAAATCAGGGGGAGTAATGGTATGAAGATATCAACATGGATTGTACTTTTTTCCTTCGACTAAAGGGTTTTTTTTCCCATAGGGTTTTTCCTTGGCAAGGTTTTAACGAGGCAATCCATTCACTCCTTCCACCAAATTTTTATACAAGAATGATGTACTCTTTTTCCTTCACTAAGGTTTTTATCCCACTGGGTTTTTCTTTAGTAAGGTTTTAACGAGGCATATTCTATGTATACGTGATCATCCAAGGGGGAGTATTATGATATTAATATTGATTAGTGGATGCCCACTTTATTAGTGTATTTGGAGACTACTTATGAGGTGGTTAAACCTATATTATTAGTAGTTGAAGGAGACTATTTAATAAGTGGTTAAACCATTAATTTGGTTGTTGTAAACTAATCATATATAAAGGGATGTTTAGTGAAATGAAAATACACATCAATTTCTCTACATTTTCTTTCTTGTAAACACTCTCTAAATTTCCTTCAAGTATTATTCTAAATATTCTTCCTAACACTTGTCTCTTTTAATATTGATTTTGGAAATATCCTGAGCTCGTTTTACAATAAGTTGCACATTGTCTTAGAATTGAGAAAATGAGAGGAAGGAAATTTTGAGGTTAAAATAAAGGGATTTTAAAATGGAGGTGTGTTTTGAAGGAGGGAAAATTTTTAATGGAGCCCACACCAAAATTTTCTCCTCTAAATGATGAGGACAAAGTGTGTTGAAAAGGGACCTAATGGTGGGGCTCACCATTTTTTATCCAAAATTTGTGAGATATGTAGGACCTATGTATGTAAATTACAAAAGTGTCCCTAATTTTTGACTACGTTTAGGATAAAATAGTAAATGCCATTCTTTATCACAAACAAAAAAATAAAATTACATTTTTCACCTTTTTTCCTATTTTTTGATTATCCAAACAAGATAATATAAAATTAATTTTCAACCTCCTCGTCTCCCCTACATTTTTCTTCACCTCAAAAATTTTCTTTCCTCTCCTCCCACCTCCCGAAACATAGGCTTAGGTGGGGAGGAGGGGGAAGGGAGAAAAGGGTGGTGATAAGAATAGTATGCTAAAATTCATTAATTTATGTAATATTCAAACTTGATTTATTTATTTGAATAAAATATATTTAGCATTTAATATGAAAAATGACATATTGACATAAATGTATTTTATTCTATATGATAAATGAATTGGTGTTTAGAGTTTAGTTTACAAACAAAATATCAATTCATAAGTTCCTATTAAATATAAGTAAATGATGATAGCTAAGATTTGAACGAATCGTCAGCTTGGTTGTGATATAGTATTTCAATATATCTATCTTAGTTACGAGTTACGAAAAGCGAAAACCTTGAACTTACTGTATTAGTATGCTTATGGTGTATTGATCAAGACTACATGTGAGTCAATTTTTCCTGTTTGACTGTATGAAAAATTGTACACTCACAATAACGTTATGAAATTGTTCATAATCTTAATTTATTAAAGATTATTAGTGCATGTGCATTTAATGTATGGTAGGCCTGGGCATGAGTCGGGTCAGTTGATAATGGGCCAATAATTCAACTGACTTGACAACCAACTCTATGAAATATTGACAACCATTATCATATTTCGAGTTAGTTATCGATTGTCAACAGATTCCAATCAGGCTGATAATGGTTGATTGGCGATAATATCAACCAGAAAAGTTGAATATAAAACTTCTCAAACCCAATGCATATTCGTCATCTATATTTCAAAATATGATAGAACAAGGGGATCCTCATATATATGCTTGTAATTTTCATCACAAAGATAGAATCATGTCTCAAAGATTTCATGCCATCATCGAACCCCCCCCGAATAATACAAAACAACTTTGACAATCAATCATCACATAACAACAAAAACTCAAATACAAAATTCAATATTTGTAAGGAAGTTATTCACTACAGCCTGTGGATTCGACTAAGGCCCAATGACTAGAATAGATCTGAAGTAAAACCCTTGAATAGATCAAAGAGTCCTTCAAACAAGCAAAACCCAAAGTTGATGTTGGTAGACATAGCTTGATTGAAGAAAAGAAGAAAGATTGTAGAGAGAAAGAGAGCAGTAGACTAGAAGTTAGTAAGAATTTTCATTCATTCTCACTTGAATCAATACAACGACTCTTAGCCAATATATAAGAGATATACAGATCTAGTATAGTAGACCAATGGGTCTCTGCATGATGTGACTAAAGAAAACATTGATTCAAATGTATTTGAAATACAAGATTCAAACTGGACCAGCCTAACAAAGATAAAAACAACTAAAGCCTTATAAGCCCATTTACAGAAGCCTAAAGCCTGGCCAAGCACTAGGCCCATGTCTTCAAGAAGAGACAAACCCTATTGTCCTAAATTGAAGACGACGAACCCTTTAGTTGGTGTTAAAGGGTGTTAGGATTCGTATTGTTGACCGTGAGGTCCGGGGTTCTAATCCTGATATCAACAACCTACCTGCTAGGGACGACATGGGCCTAGACCTAGGGGAGAGGGGTTGGGGCTTATTGGGCCGGTGGGCCAGGATGATGTCTTCTAGCTGGGTGGAGTAGACCCAGGGGGAAGGATTCTAAAAAAGGTAGCTTTTATGTAACGACCCAACCCACACCCCTCTTGGGCTGGTCGAATCGGGCCCATGGGCCACTAACCCCCAACCTCTAGCCTACTAGGCAACAATCCGGCCCACTCCTGGGCGACAACACCGGCCCAGCTAGGTAGGTTGTTGATGGCAGGAGTCGAACACCTGACCACCCTTTAACATGTGGCCTCCTACAACACATGTCACCAACTAAGCCATGGCTTAGCTGGTGACATGTGGCTTAGCTGGTGACATTTGTTGCAGGAGGCCACATGCTAAAGGGTGGTCAGGAGTTCGACTCCTGCCATCAACAACCAACCTAGCTGTGCCGGTGTTGTCGCCCGGGAGTGGGCCGGATTGTTGCCCAGTAGGCTAGAGGTTGGGGGTTAGTGGCCCATGGGCCCGATTCGACTAGCCCAGGAGGGGTGTGGGTTGGGTCGTAACACTGGTAAAATATATATATATATATGAAAAATAAAAATAGAACAAAAATAAAATAAGATAAAAATAAGATATAGATAAATAAAAATAAATGAAAATAAAATAAAAATACAATATGATATAGGTAGATAAAAATAAAAAATGAAAATAAAATAAAAATAAAAATAAAATGTTGGGAACCGAGTTTTTGTGGATTATACGATATTGAATTATCGCAAATCCCGTAATCAACCATATTAACATATTAAATCATAACATTAACACATAAATCAAACAACATCAAATTAATCATATAATCCACATATAAGCACGTTTCAAATAAATAACACATTGACATGTTGAAAAAAATGATGAATGGAATGGGACCTCGGTTCCCTTTTTTATTGGCAATTGATTACCCCGATCATACTATTAAATTAGTATGTTCGGAATTTTATAATTAGTTGCCTTATGAAATGAGCATACAAAATATCTATATAAAGTTTTGTTTTCATGCAATTTTTCAAATCTAAAAATAAATCCAAAGCCCAAATAATTCATATAATTCATTGGCCCAACATCATTACTTTTACTTCATGCTTAATCCCAAATAAAGAATTCAAAGCTCACTATTTATGCAAATCATCCATGTAGCCCAATTATCACTGAATTAGTCTCCATTGTTAACCCATCATATACCATCCAAGGCCCAAGCAATTATCTCATGTATAAAGCCCAAAACATGGAAAAGGAAATTTTGTATTTGATGATTACACATAGCAAAAACCATTGCGTCAGGACCCAAACTGAATTTCATCCTTTTAACAACTGAGGCATTCGAACATCAAGATACCTTAGAAAATCAGCGATCAACAGAGAATACAAGCAATCCAATTATATTCCAATTATGAAATCTATCTAAGGTCACAATAGGAACCAGCATAAAAAACAACGAGATATACATATTGGTCACATGTAAAGATAGCAACAAGTACAGGTAAATCACTGAATCAAGCCTCATCAAGAACATTCATATACCTCCTTAATCCAACCGCTTGAACACCAAATTTCCAGGCGATGTAAAAGAAACAAAAAGAAGTTCCAAAAATTGTCCAGAAAATCTTCAATAGAAAAAAACCGATTCTATCTCTGGAATTTTTCGTCAATCACCTCAGAAAAGAAAACCCGATCGAAGGAGAAGAAGGCACTCAAAAATTTCGAGAAAACCAGAAGCAAGAATTTCCCAAAAGATTTCGACAAAAACAGAGAATCAACTCCCAGAAAAAAAATCTAAACACAAAGAAAGAAATCCTCCCTAAAAACTGATAGGAAGAAGAAAGCCCAGAAAAACCCCAGAAAATTCGAAAAGAAGAAACCAGATTTTTCCCCAAAGGCCCCAGAATCTCCCCCTCCACCATTGCTCTGTTCTTCTATTTATAACGCAGACCCGATCGCTCATAATTTTGTTTCCTTCCTTATTTCTTAATCAACTCTTCCTCCATCACTCCACCATCCCTCAAATCACTCCAAAATTTATTTTCACTCCAAAAATCGCTGAAACCTAAGTTGAAAATCATCTATGTGAAAACTCTAAAAATTTGGGCTATTCTCTTCCTTCTCCTTCCTTTTCCGGCGCATCTCACTCTCTCCTTCTTTTCCGGCGTATCTCTCTCTCCTCTTTCCATTTTCTCTACCAACCGTCCACTTCTCTTCTTTCCATTTTCTTCTGGCGGCTTCTCTTCTTTTCCTTTTGGCGAACATTAGGTTTAGATGATGGGCCATATTAACCAAATGGGCTTGTGTGCTGATTTAAGTTTTAAGGTTAAGGTTTTGGGTTAATGAAACAAATGGGCTTGGGTTTGGGTTAGTGAAATAAGTGGACTTCATGGTTAACTCAAATTAATTAAATAAAATGACAAACCTATTTTATTTTTTATCAACCATGGTCATGATAATTGGGCTTTTCTTTTTATGCAAAAATGGGGTACAACAGCTGCCCTCGTTTGCGCGACTTTACGTAGTAAATGACGCGTAAAGGTATTGTATCCAAGTTTTGATTGTGTAAATTTTAAATTAAGTGATAACATTCGAAATGTGGATCTGCTCTTCACCCGATCAAAATTAAACAAATACATACAAATTGCACGAGAATTAAATCAAAAATTCACCTTTGGTAATCACCGAATGATCTGTATGCACTAATTGAAATAAAACATTTTAATCCATTCGATAATCCGAAACATCTTAATCCAAAATTTAATCAATGTCACCATTTAATCCCAACTTAAGAATAGCTTTAATCTACCAAATTTAAAAGCAATTTTAATTCATGACATATTTTAATCCCCAACTTTAATCCACATACTAATTTTAATCCGAAATTGAAAGCAATTTTATTCCACAACGTATTTTAATCCATGTAATAATTTTAATCCAAAATTGAAAGCAATTTAATCCACACAATATTATAATCCACAGCTTTAATCCACATAATAATTTTTAATCCGAAATTGAAAGTAATTTTACCCATAAAATATTGTAAGCCTCATAAGAACTTTAATTTGAAAGCCATTTTAATCCACAACCCTATGTAATTGAAGGCCAACTTTAATAGAAAGACCAATTTAATTGCCAACTTTAATCCAAGGGCCGACTCTTAATCGGAAGGCGAATTTAATCCACAACTTTAATCCACAGGTCAACTTCTAATATAAAGGCCAATTTAATCCACAATTTTAATCCAAAGACCAACTCTTAATCGGAAGGCCAATTTAATCGGCAACTTTAATCCAAGGGCCGACTCTTAATCGGAAGACCAATTTAATCGGTAACTTTAATCCAAGGGCCGACTCTTAATCGGAAGGCCGATTTAATCGGCAACTTTAATCCAAAGGCCGACTCTTAATCGGAAGGTCAATTTAATCTACCAGCAATCTTAATTCCCAACTTTAATGAACCCATATGATAATTCAAAATATTTTAATCCACAATTGAAGACAATTTTAGTCCATGGGATAATTTTTATCCAAATCGAAAACAATTTTTAATCAGCAAGACTCATTTAATCTACATGATACTTTATTTCGAAATTTTCAGATGATTTTAATCCGCAAAATATTTTATCCAAGATTGAAAACAATTTTAATCTACATGATACTTTTAATCCAAGATACAAATATTTTAATATGAAATTAAAGATATTTTAATCCGAAATTAAAGGTATTTTAATATGTAGGATAAACCAAAATTGAAAATAATTTAAAGACAATTTTAATCCGCAAGATTGAAAACATTTTAATCCGAAGGTGAAGACACTTTAATCCACGTGATAGTCCAAGGTTTAAAAATAATTTAATCTAAAAATTAAAGATTTTAATCCTCATGATGAACCAAAAATAAGGACACTTTAATCCACATGTAAAAATATTTTAACCCACGCGATAATTCATGATTAAAAATAATTTGATCCAAAATTTAAAGCCTTTTAATCCATATGATGAACCCAAAAGTAAAAATGATTTAATCCAAAATGAAAACATTTTAATCCAAAATTGAGTCTATGATGATATAATTTGTCCTGACGCTTAACTTAAAATTGGGCCTGTGCAAATCCAAAATTTAATCTCATAATATAATGATATGGATGAACTCGTTGGGAAAAAGATTTTTATTGTTTTATTTTATTTTATAATAGACCCTCTGCCTCCTTATACGCTCATGTGATCATCCACCCCATCTTGTCACCCTGCTTGCTGTTTAAATTCTTGACCTAGCATAGCGTTTTGGCTCACTTTGTCATAATTTAAGCTTAATAATATGGCTACGCATAGGAAAGATGAGAAGATATCCGAAGAGAATAATAGGACACTCAAGGGTCAAGAATGAATAATATCAAAATATTTATAAGAAGATGATATAATAAGAGTGTATGGCTAGTTATGAGAATAGCACATACGTGAACAACTTGAAACAAGAATGTTCTAAACTCTAAATCGAGAAAACGAGATAGTTTACAACTTCTGCTAAAAATCTTTATTTATTTATTTTTATTTTTTTTGCGCATCACATTAGCAACTTATTAGATATAATCTTAAGCTCTTTCCTACTTTTCTTTCTCAATCACTATCTATTTTTCTTTAAAACTTGCACGTGCATGTAATTTAAAATTATTTGCTCATTCGAACTTTTTTGTTTTTTTCTTTTTCTTTTTCTTTTAAATTTTAATTGGGATTATCGTTCTTCTAATAATACCTGCTTCGACCATAAGTTCTTCATTCAAATCTTTTTGAATTTAGGATACTACTATCCATCAATTTCTTATCAAAAGTAATGTTAATGCACTCGTCCAATTTCCTCTAGCCACTTCATCAATGATAAATTAAATAGTACGACCCTGCATGTCAACAATTGAAAATGAATGAAAAACCTTTTGAAATATGGAATGAGAATTGAAATATGAAAATGAAGGAATACGAGTAGCAAAGCTGAAGAAATTAATAATCTAATTATATTTAATTGATAATGATGAGTGATGATAGAAAACTCTTTTCGGGTATATGTAAAGAAAATATAAGCAAGCTGAACATTTCAGATGAAATATATGATAAATCAAAAATTGCACCAAAACTGCCCCAGTTTTGGTGTACACCCAATTAACAATGATCAAATCTATGAGGGAGTCTTTAAACCTTCTATATTTGCCAATTTATTCCTTTATCAAGGGGCCAAAACTTTTCATGAGTAAAAACGTGATAAGGTAGATTTCGCACCAAAAACTGCCCCAGTTTTGGTGTGTGTTCAATTGACTTTTATTAAATCAAAACCTCATTGATATTACAAAAATGACCCCACCAATGGTGCTCCGCCACGTCATATGTGGCCCAAAGATGATCTAAGCTTACCAAGCAGTCATCTCGGTAGGTGGGTCACCTGCTGGACCTACCAAGGTGAAAAGAAGTTGGGTGCGGTCCACAATCATAATTAGAAGATCCACTTCAATAGTGATCCTTAATCCTATATAAAGCTCAACAAGTCAGGTATTGAAGGACCTAACTAATCAATTACACTTCGAATTCTGGCTGAGAGAAAGCTCTAGTCCAAGGAGCTTGCTTGATTTTGTGATAAGAACTGACTTGAGCGTCGGAGCGCCAACGCCAGAGGACTACCTCTGGTGCAGCCTTTAGCTCACCTTTGCTCATTGTGCTTGGCTGCAGGATCGCTTGGCTGGTCGGTTCATTGGGAGGACCTGCATCCTTAAAAGTCCTGCCTGGTAGGTTAGCTGTCTGACTACCTGGACACCCAGGCTTACACCCTGATCGGCTGCTCAGCTGCCCGGCTGCTCGGCTTCTTGGAAGGATCTTCATTCTTGGTATCCGTGCCTGACTGCAGGTCTGACCAACTGATCGTCTTCTCGGTAGTGACACCTTTTTGACGTCATCACTCATATTAGCCAATCATCCTCCTCTTTGGACTGAATTGTCCTAGGTGAAATATATGATTAACATATGGGACGCACCAAAACTGCCCCATGTCCTATTTACTATCATTAAATATGAACACCATGAAGTTGATTTTTTGACATTGATCACCACTTCAATGAACGCATGTCTTAAACCATCATTCCTTAAAATCCGAATGTGCGGTCTGAATTGAGTGATGATTTTTATTTTATTTTATTTTTTTATTATTATTATTTTATGCTCACTCTTGCATAGTTTTTCTTTGTGAATATGTAAAAGTTATATTTAGCCAACATTTTCGCAAAATACATACCACAATGAAGTTGATATTTAAATCACAGTTGTTTAGAAACTTTCACAATGAGATTACTTCTTGAGTAAAATAAATGCCCTCCTAACAGAACCAATTCTGCGGATCAAGGATTTCCAACGCAAACAAGGGAGTAGGAGTGTATTTAGAAATTATTTTCGTTTTTAATGAGTAAAAACGGCTTTGAGTATAGTCTTCAAAAACATTTTTTTCTTAAATAATAATAATAATAAGAGGAGTGCTAAAAAAAATTCATTTGATTTATCGTGTTTATAAACGATTTTCAAAATAAAAAAAATGCATAGTTTAGACACAGAAGAAAATTGATTATATAACAAGGACTACTAGTGAATGATGGCGGAAAGTAAATCAAGTAAATTTGGAGAGATGATGGAGAAAAAGAGAAGGGAGAGGCTAGTTGGGGAGAGAAAGGAAATCATAACAACTAAAGAGATAGGGAGGAAGAAGAAGTAGAGCTAGAGAGAGAAAAAAATGAAATTCAATTTATTTACAAAAATTCACTCGATCCATTTCAAAAATAAAATAAAATAAAATAAATCTCCAAAACATGATTTCGTTGTTCTTTTTTCTTTCAGAAACACATTTCTTAAAAACTGTTTTCACAAACTGTAACTCCCAAATAAATTTTCATCCAATTTTTAATTTTGAAAAACAATTTTGAAAACATCTTCCAAACATATTCTAAAAGTTTAATGAACCTGTAGCTCTTCTTCAATATCATGTAAGCCATGCACAAATCCGTTAGAGACAACTTTCCAGCACTATTTCAGTAAAAATCATTATGAGACCATGTAAATCAATCTTAGACTGGGCTCCCTAATAATCTGTTGATATTATTCTCTCAAGAATTTAACATTCCCTAGATCTGCTCCATCTTTGACACCGATCACTACCTCCCATTATTAATTGACCCCATTCTCAATTTAGTCATCTAATTATTTATAACGATATCTTATATTCATTTTCCATCTCGGAGTTTGATTTTACATTGTTAATGGGTGCACCAAAATCTATTTCGTTGGATTCATCTTTCTTTTTTTATTTTTTTTTATTTTTTTTATTTATCACCAATTCAATCTTGTTAAATGATGCTTTTGAAGTTTAAAATCTTGGAAATGATAGAAGATGATGATGAACAAATGCAAAATTTTGAACAAGGACTTTTATTTTATAAGAGATATGATGATAATGTCAGAACATGTAAATGCCGTACTATAAAAATTTATCGAATCTAAGTAATGACCTACTCCTTGTAAAAACCCAATAAGTGGTCATGATATTTTAATTTTACTTCCTCGATTTTCACTTCTATGTTAGTATTTAGTGCTATTAATTATTTCTATTTAAATGTATATGTCATGCACAATTTTATTCTCAAAGGGAAAGAAAATTTAAAACCTAGTGTACACATCTTACTCTCATTCCTACTTATTTTTTGAGATTCTTGAAAACTTATAGTGTCACCATTTTATTATTCAATTTATGCATGATTATGAATTTATGTGTCTCATATAAACAAAGAAACTATTTTACATGTGAGGCAATGAATATCACATATATACATGGTATAATCTAACTAATTCATGCAAGATAATGCATGAAATGTATATATAAGTGTATGCAAGTGATTAAACAAGTATATACATGATTCTAACTTTAACTAATGTATTTGAGATAAATACGTGAAACCTATATGTACAAACAAAACAATACATGTACAATCAAAACAAAACTATGTATATACAACCAAAACTTCATATGTACATCAAAACCAACTCACATACGTACAAAAACAGAATCATACATATACAATGAAGCAAAATATCATATATACAAACAAGGTAGAATCATGTATATACAGGGAGAACAACGTATCTATATATATAATAAAGCAAAACTTCATATATACAAGTAAGGTAGAATTATATATATACAAACAAAACAACATATGTATATATACAGTAAAACAAACATCGTATATACAAACAAGGTGAAATCATATTTGTACAAGAAAAACAACATGCATATATATAAAATAGAACAAAACATTATTTATACAAATAAAATCACATACATACAAGAAAAACAATATGCATATATATACAATGGAACAAAACATTATTTATACAAATAAAATCTCATATGTACAAGAAAAACAATATGCATATATATACAATGGAACAAAACATTATTTATACAAATAAAATCACATATGTACAAGAAAAACAATATACATATATATGTACAATACAACAAAACATCATATATACCAACACAATAAAATCACATAAATAAAACAACATATGTACAACCAAGAATAACAACAATATATATCACACAATGAAGGTTAGAAATAGTTTTGTCACGCCCCTCTCCCAGATAGGTGCAGATGAGCACCCATGAATCCCAGAGGCGTGACCGGTAGGAAACCCCTCTGTTCCCCGAACCGGATTTAAACCCAAGCTACTATAAATCACCAAGATAACTACAAAGGAAGCCTCTCACACACAAATATATATATATATATATATATATATATATATATCTCAACCATGAACCCAACATACTGTCACAATCAAACCAGAGTCTACAGCGGAAAATCCAAATCATCATAGATACGAAACACAGATACTACAGATAGACAAAACATCCCCACACCAGCTACATCACGCCTCACGCATCCCTGCGCTGATCCTCCACTCCGGCTACCTCACCTGAAAAACATGAGAATGAAAGGGATGAGCCACAAAGCTCAGTAGGGATACGGAGAATGTCAATCATCAGAATAAACAAAAAGTATAACTCGAGATAAAGTAAGAAAGAAGATAAAAAAATACATACAGGAAACCATAAGGTAATATCCGAATGGGATAAAGAATCTCCGAACCCATCATAAATACCAACAAATCAGTCAATCAGTAGGGTAGATGCCGAATGGGCTCCACCACTACCATCCTCAAATACAACTCTCAAATCGGTACCGGTCATAATCCAACTCAAATCCATATCAACTTAAATCCATATAACATCTGAAAATCCTCCCCTGGACCTACTCTGATCCCCGCAAGGTGTCTCCCAGTCCAGATACTCCCCAGATTGGATGAGGATCGAGTCTATATAGGTACTCGATAGCATCGCCTACATCGAAGAGCATCCCCTAGGATGTACCCCACCTCAATCCGGTCTCCAGGTACGTACCCGATCAAAACCATCAACAAATCATCTAGTAGGCTGGGTCGCCCAATGTGGGTCCCACACACTACAAATCATCCATCAATAATCTCGTAGCATCATCACAGAAAATCACCAGAGTATAGTCCTATCTGGACTCTTACCAAAAACCCCACAACCAAGATGTAGGCCCCACCATTGAGTGTGGGCCCCACGGGAGACGTGGCGCACAAGAGTGCAACCAGTCGTGCAAACACAAACAATAATAGCCTGAAATAGTAATATAGGGCAGTAGGAGTCCGTCGAATACGGAACCTCAAATAAGAAATAGGGCAGAATCCCTACCTGAAATGTCCACTACGCTAGTCCGTAGTACGTCCGAAATCTCAATCCCAAATCCCCAAATCAACCTCCTGCATCAAAATACGGATACGTATATACGACGATCAAAATATGGAAAAGTCAACCTAAAAGTCAAATAGTCAAACCGTTCAAAAGTCGACTCAGGTCAAACCCGATCAACTCGGTTAAAAGTCACAGGTCAAGACGATTCTGGCGACTTTTTCCGGCGAACCATACATCAAATTAGCTCTCAAAACAAGCAATCCAATGGTACTTGTCTCGTTCCAAAATTCTGCCGGAATCAACCAGGATCGCTCCTAGAAGTCGCCGGAAAATCGAAACTCCGCCGCCCGATTCCGCCGGCTGTGGTGGTCCGATGACGACGATTCTGGTTGGGTTTTGTTCCTCTCTCCACAAGCTTCGTTTCGACACCACACTTGCCCCAATCGGACCACAAACACGAAAAACCCAATTTTCAAAAACAAATTCTCACTCCATGCCTGAGCTGCTGGAGAAGAAAGGGAAAATCTGGTTTTTACCAGATTTTTAAGGTAAAATTACTCTTTTGCCCCTCGTTTACCTAATAGTTACTTAAACTTTTAAAATTCGTAACAACTCCAATTCAACTCCGATTCAGGTGATTCTTGCACCAATATTTTTCTAAAAATATGCAGTATTTATTAAAAATATCAAATTTGAAAATTTATTATATTGTTTTAAAACTTGGGTTCGAGATATTACATCCTCTCCCCCTTAGAAAATAATTTCGTCCTCGAAATTATATGAAGGGTATTTATTAAGTGGTCAACAGTAAAATAATTAATCTAGATCAGAAGAATACCTATGTCGTAAACAAGTCTGGATAGCGCTCCCGCATATCAGACTCTACCTCCCAGGTAGCCTCCTGAACTCCATAATGCTGCCATAACACCTTAACTAAGGGTATGGTCTTCGAACGCAATCTCTGTATCCGGCTATCCAAAATCCGAACCGGACGTACCTCATAGGTAGCATCCTCTCCAATCTCCAGAGTCGACCAATCAATAATATGGGAGGGATCACGATGATACCTCTGTAACATAGAAACATGAAACATACCATGAACCCCGGATAACTGTGGTGGCAATGCCAACCTATAAGCCAAACTCCCTACTCTCTCCAAGATCTCGAATGGTCCGATGAACCTGGGGGTTAACTTCCCTGATCTACCAAAACGATGTATCCCTCGCTTCGGACTAACCTTGAGGAATACGTGGTCACCCACCTGAAACTCTAGAGGTCTCCGTCTGCGATCTGCATAACTCTTCTGAAGTGACTGAGCCGTCAGAAGTCGCTGTCTGATAACTGCCACAGCCTCAGTGGTCTGCTGAACCAAATCTGGTCCCAACAAGGGTCTGTCCCCAACCTTTGACCAACAAAGTGGTGACCTACATGGTCTACCATACAGTGCCTCAAATGGTGCCATCTGAATACTACTATGATAAGAGTTGTTATACACAAACTCTACCAATGGAATATGCGTCTCCCAATCACCCCTGAAATCCATAACACATGACCGAAACATGTCCTCCAAAATCTGTATAGTCCTCTCACCCTGACCGTCAATCTGTGGGTGAAACGTTGTACTAAAACTCAGCATCGTCCCTAGAGTGTCCTGAAAACTGCTCCAAAAGCGAGAAGTGAAACGAGGATCCCTATCGGATATAATGGACACGGGTACCCCATGTAGCCGTACGATCTCTCGAATGTAGAGTCTAGTAAGTGTGAGATCCCGACCCAAAAATATTATGTTTGGTTAAATTTTAAGTAATAAGTTATTGAAAAATGGGTTCGAAGAGATAACGGACCATTGGAAGTGTATAAAACCCTAAAGGATAGTTTTTGAACTACGTTCGGTAAATCGGTCATAACTTTTAGCACAGATGTCCGTTTGGGGTCCATAATATATCAAATCGAAGCTAAGACAAAGACAGAGCTGAAATTATAAGGCCACACGCCTAGGCGGTGTGCCTACGCGGTCCGTCTAGGCGTGTACAAAAAGAGCGCCCAGTCTAGTGGGCAACAGAGATGGAATAGGTGCATGGGCGCCTAGGCGCCCTACCTAGGCGCACTTTCTATGCACGCCCAGGATAGCGCCCAGAGCAGCGGGCTTGTGGAGGAATTCATGACTTGGGCAGTTACGCGACCATAACTTGAATCCTTGGTGGAAGTTCAGAATTTTAGACTGAGAGAGTGAGAAAAATAGAGAGATAAAGAGAGATTCTTGAGAGATTTCAAGGACTGAAGCTTGGATTGAAGGATAGAAGAAGATTCAAGAAGAGTTTCACAAAGTTGGAGGGATTTGAGGTAAGTTCCTAGTTTTCCATAAAACCTAGGGTTTTTGTAATTTCGAATGGAACTTCGAATGGGTGTTTTAGAATGACTATAGAGGTTGATTCAAGTCTATATATGGTGATATATACTAGGTTGTTTGAAGATTTGGTGGATTGAAGGCTTGAAGGCTTGAACTTAGCATATTTGGGTTCTAGAGAGAGAAAGGTAATTTTCTATTGAGTTGTTGGTTTGATTTATGTTGATTATGGTTATGGGGGATTAATTTTTGGGATTGGGTGATGAATTTGCTATATGGTAGGTTCGAAAACTCAAACCCTAGTATTTGGGAAAAACTTGTAGCTTGTGATAGCTTGGAATTGAGGTAGGGATTCTTAACCCATTTTTTATCGTATTGTTTTTCTCTAAAGAGCGGTTGAAATTCTTCATTGGTCTTTATTATTTGTGTTCTTGCCTAAATCATTCCCTAGGAAGAATGAACCTTCTTGTTGATTATTGATGAATTTGCATACCCTTTGAATGCTTAATCATCTATTGGGCATGATAAACCTCGTTCATGCATCATGTAGTTATGTATATATATAGGATTGTTATATATACGAGCTTATTTTGCATGACATTATTAGACATGAATTATAGATGCATTGGGTCCACGAGTATGGACTCGTAGTATCCTTAGGTTATACTTTTGTGATGATGTTGGATACCGAATGGGCACATCGTTGCTGGAATCGGGATTTCCATTATGTAGGTGCACCTATAGTCGTTCCGGGGCAAAGTGCAAGGGTTCCGATGATTTTCCGAAATATTCGTTGCCTGGTGCCAGGCGCTGTAGGGTGTAGCCCGAGGTTATGCATTGTTGTGACATTTTAGGATGTCATGTTGCTGCATTGAGCTTGTTTCAATATTCAGCCTTTACATTCTTTATGATTCATTTTATTTTCCCTACTGAGCATCCTGCTCACCCTATTCCTTTTCTGTATCCTTCAGGTGAGACTGGTGCTGAGAACCAGGCTGCGGATCAGTAGGAGGCGGCGTGACATGGAAGGCCACCCTAGGAGCACTAGGATTTGTATTTGATTGTTTGAGAACCTTGGTTATGAATTAAGTACATATAGTACTTTAATTGGTTGACTTTTATGTTGCTTAAATACCTTTTCGGTATGTTGGATGGATGGTCGGGAGGTATGCCGTGTGATCGGGACTCCCGTATCTGGATAGTGGACCTTGGGTCCGGATTGATAGACTTTGATAGTCTTTGATGATATTATTAATATGAATATGTTTTGCTTATTGATTGCATGTGATTAGGAGGCCTGAGGCCATTGCCGTCGTCGGAGCCGACGATTCCGGTGACTTTTTCCAGCGAACTATACATCAAATTAAAGCTCTCAAAACAAGCAATCCAATGGTACCTGTCAACGTTCCAAAATTCCACCGGAATCAACCGGGATCGCTCCTAGAAGTCGCCGGAAAACCGAAACTCCGCCGCCCCTGTGGTGGTCCGATGACGACGATTCTTGTTGGGTTTTGTTCCTCTCTCCACAAGTTTCGTTTCGACACCACACTTGCCCCAATCGGACCACAAACACGAAAAACCCAATTTTCAAAAACAAATTCTCACTCCATGCGTGAGCTGCTGGAGAAGAAAGGAAAAATCTGGTTTTTACCAGATTTTTAAGGTAAAATTACTCTTTTGCCCCTCGTTTACCTAATAATTACTTAAACTTCCAAAATTCGTAACAACTCCAATTCAACTTCGATTCAGGTGATTCTTGCGCCAATATTTTTCTAAAAATATGTAGTATTTATTAAAAATATCAAATTTGGAAATTTATTATATTTTTTTAAAAATTTGGGTTCGGGATATTACAAGTTTCATGTGTCCTATAACTCTATGGTCATTGGCTATGGACAATCTAGGCTCCCGACTTATTCCCCCACCCGTGTCCATTGCTGAAATAGCTTGGGTCCCTCTTAATAGAGGAGTAGGTCGAGTGAGGATTTTTCGAGAGCCTGCACGGGGATTGGAATCCCTCGAAGGTCTCGTTTACTTTATCCTCTCCTAAAGGTTTTGAGCCCTAGTTGTTTGACTCATAAAAAGGAATAGTGCACAATGTGTGAGGATAAAAACATAAAAGGCTCATAAAAACAAATCAATAACATTTTAAACAATAAAAATATATCCAAACAAAATTCAAAGAAATAAATAAAAATTAAATTTAAAAGGCCCAACTCACTAGTTTTTTCTTTAATATATATTTTAAAAACTACTTGTCCCCAGTAGAGTCACCAGTTGTCGCAACCGGTTTTGCGAAAGAAATTTTTATAAGAGTCGCCACCAATTGTAATAGGTGCAATTGGTCACCATAAAAATAGTTTGGTCTGCGAAAATCCATAAAATGGGTAAGCGAGTTTATTACGTATGGGGAAGGTATAAGACACCCCACAACGTCTGTTTTAAAAACAGTTACCAATTTAACTTTTATTATCTCATTAAATGATTTTTCCAAAAATATTAATTGTGACGTATGTAAGGTGCAATAATTATATAAATTATACAAAAATTATATAAAATAATATTTAGGAAAATACAATAGCTATATAGGATGAAATAATTTAAGTAAATATATGGCTATATCAAAATAGAATGAAAATGAACTTATGAAACATATATATATATATATATATAAACTATGTTCAAATATAATAAAATAATTTTATAATATATATAAAAACTATATTAAAAGTCTTAATATTGAGATTTATGGGGTTTTCCCATCCAATGGTCAAATTTCCCAAGAAACACTCTCACCTCAAAAATCTTTCCTAGAATGCATCCAATGCATTTCCCATATTAATTCTATCGTATGCTAAGACTTTTAATATAATTTTTATATAATACATAAGTTTAAAATAAAGTAAAATAAAATAAAAATAACAAATAAAAGTAAAGAAAAATAAGAATAAAAATAAAAATAAAAATAACATAAAGTAATATAAAATACAGTGAGATAATAATGGACAAAGTTAATAAAATAAAATAAAATAATAATTATAATAATATGAAAATAGAGTAAAAATATATCTATATATATAATAAAAATAAAAATAAGATATAGATAAATAAAAATAAAAAAATAAGATAAAATAAAAATGAAAATAGAGATAAGGATAAAATGAAAACAAAATAAAAAATGACATAAAATAATACAAAAGGATAATAATAAATAAAGTTTTAAAAATAATAATAAGATAATAATAATAATACAATAATAATAAAAATAGAACAACAATAAAATAAGATCAAAATAAGATATAGAGAAATAAAAATAAATGAAAATAAAATAAAAATACAATATGATATAGGTAGATAAAAATAAAAAACGAAAATAAAATAAAAATAAAAATAAAATGTTGGGAACCGAGTTTTTGTGGATTATACGATATTGAATTATCGCAAATCCCTTAATCAACCATATTAACATATTAAATCATAACATTAACACATAAATCAAACAACATCAAATTAATCATAAAATCCACATATAAGCACGTTTCAAATAAATAACACATTGACATGTTGAAAAAAATGATGAATGGAATGAGACCTCGGTTCCCTTTTTTATTGGCAATTGATTACCCGATCATACTATTAAATTAGTATGTTCGGAATTTTATAATTAGTTGCCTTATGAAATGAGCATACAAAATATCCATATAAAGTTTTGTCTTCATGCAATTTTTCAAATCCAAACATAAAATCCAAAACCCAAATAATTCATATAATCCATTGGCCCAACATCATTACTTTTACTTCATGCTTAATCCCAAATAAAGAATTCAAAGGCCACTATTTATGTAAATCATCTATGTAGCCCAATAATCACTGAATTAGTCTCCATTTTTAACCCATCATATACCATCCAAGGCCCAAGCAATTATCTCATGTATAAAGCCCAAAACGTGCAAAAGAAAATTCTGTATTTGATGATTACACATAGTAAAAACCATTGCGTCAGGAACCAAACTGAATTTCATCCTTTAACAACTGAGGCATTCGAACATCAAGATACCTAAGAAAATCAGCGATCAACAGAGAATACAAGCAATCCAATTATGAAATCTATCTAAGGTCACAATAGGAACCAGCATCAAAACAACGAGATATACATATTGGTCACATGTAAAGATAGCAACAAGTATAGGTAAATCACTGAATCAAGCCTCATCAAGAACATTCATATACCTCTTTAATCCAACCGCTTGAACACCAAATTTCCAGGTGATGTAAAAGAAACAAAAAGAAGTTCCAAAAATTGTCCAGAAAAATCTTCACCAGGAAAAAACTGATTCTATCTCTGGAATTTTCCGTCAATCACCTTAGAAAAGAAAACCCGATTGAAGGAGAAGAAGGCACTCAAAAATTTCGAGAAAACCAGAAGCAAGAATTTCCCAAAAGATTTCGACAAAAACAGAGAATCAACTCCCAGGAAAAAAAATCTAAATACAAAGAAAGAAATCCTCCCCAAAAACTGATAGGAAGAAGAAAGCCCAGAAAATTCGAAAAGAAGAAATCGGATTTTTCCCCAAAGGCCCCAGAATCTCCCCCTCCACCATTGCTCTATTCTTCTATTTATAACGCAGACCCGATCGCTCATAATTTTGTTTCCTTCCTTATTTCTTAATCAACTCTTCCTCCATCACTCAACAATCCCTCAAATCACTCCAAAAATCGCTGAAACCTAAGTTGAAAATCATCTATGTGAAAACTCTAAAAATTTCGACTATTCTCTTCCTTCTCATTCCTTTTCCGGCGCATCTCACTCTCTCCTTCTTTTCCGGCGTATCTCTCTCTCCTCTTTCCATTTTCTCTACCAGCCGTCCACTTCTCTTCTTTCCATTTTCTTCTGGCGGCTTCTCTTCTTTTCCTTTTGGCAAACATTAGGGTTAGATGATGGGCCATATTAACTAAATGGGCTTGTGTGCTGATTTAAGTTTTAAGGTTAAGGTTTTGGGTTAATGAAACAAATGGGCTTGGGTTTGGGTTAGTGAAATAAGTGGACTTCATGGTTAACTCAAATTAATTAAATAAAATGACAAACCTATTTTATTTTTTATCAACCATGGTCATGATAATTGGGCTTTTCTTTTTATGCAAAAATGGGGTACAACACTCGCTTGAAGATATGGTAAGAAAATTAGCAATTAGTCAGCAAAAATTGGAGGTACAAGTGAGGCAACTTGCTGAAGCATTGCGCAAGAGGGAAGATGTAAAATTTTCAAGCCAAACTGAGATTAATTCGAACAATAGGGAGCAAGCCATGACTATTCATCTATGAGGAGGTAAATTTATCAATAATGATTTGAATAATGCTAATAAAATTGTGGATGTAGGAAAAACAAAAAAAGAAACAATTTCTAGTAGAAACAACATTCTATGCGTGCTTCCCAAGCTTGAGCGTGAGAAGTACGCATAGTGCCCAATTGCGGCAGTGAGCTCATGCACGACCCATGCGTTACTAATGCTTGAGAGTCTGACCCCCTAGATGACCCACTTGACCAATATTACACCAACAAAGATCTAGTTTCTTGCTATGCAAGGATGAATCCTTATGCTTCACCTGTTCCATTCCCAAGTCGACTTAGGGTAAATTTAAAACACCATCATCACAAAGGAAAACTCCAAAGACGAGTAACGAGTTAAAGGATGAACCTAGCGATGCTTCAATTACATCACTTGATTTGGTGGAGTCTTATAAGTTAGTAGAAATGAAGAAACTAGATGAAATTGAAGCGGTCAAATTGACCGAAATGTGTAGTGCCATATTGCCAATGTCATTGCGGCCAAAGCTAAAAGATCCAAGGAGTTTAACTATAGCTTGTTGCATAGCCAATAAAAATTTTGAACGTGCTTTATTGGATTTGGAAGCATTAGTTAATTAGTTAATTTCATGTCTCTTTCTCTCTTCGAATCTTTCAATGTAGGCATGCTCAAAAAGACTTTTGTGGTCATCCAACTAGCTGATCGATTAATTCGATATCCAAAGGGAATGCTCGAAGATGTTTTAGTTAAGGTACATGGGCTAATTTTTATAGCTGACTTTCTAGGACTCGATATGAAAGATTGCTAAGGTCTTGGAGAAGAACTCTTGCTGATTTTGGGCCGACCATTCATGAAGACTTCAAAGATGAAAATTGATGTGTATGAAGACACAATCTCAATGGCAAATAATGAAGGCCCAAAGACCTTCAGTTCTCAAGCAATAGAATGAGAGAAATCAACGAAGAAGATGCTCACTATTAAGGTGGAATTTGTGGAAAAAGTAGAACATTCACCCAAAGTTGAGTTTGTGAATTCACATAGAAGCATGCCACATAAGAGAGTTATGTTTGAAAAAAGGGAAAAAGGGCACTCTGATTTTTTGGTAGATCCAATTGCCCTTGCGACTGTGAATAATGCAAGGTATCCTTTGGGTGTTGATGTGGGTGTGATTAGAAGAAGTTGGTCGCTTTAACACAATAGATGGAAAGTGGGCTTCCAAGTTCACTATAGAATAGCTACGTCTTGCCTACACTATAAATAAAGCGCTTGATGAGAGACAATCCACCTTTGTAACATCATTTCATTTTATTGTCATTTATTTTTATTACTTTCAATTTCCATTTCCGTGAACAATCTCCTTCTTCCTTCTTTTTTCATTTTATTGTCTATGCACTGAGAACATTGTATATTTCAAGTGTGTGTGTGTGTGGGGGTTGGGGGGGGGGGTGAGGATTTACTTATTCAAGTGTGTGTGTTTGTGGATAACATTCTAGTAAAACCCTCACGAGAATTTAACTCATCTCATTAGGGACACCTAGGAGTTTAAATGCTTGTGGTACATGCTAAGTACCATCGTGTTTTCCTATGAAAGTTGATCTTTCTTATTTATTTGGTAATTGTTATGTGTATTGGATTCTATGCTACTTCACAATGATGAAATTAATTTTTGTGTCATTTGATTGCTTCTCCAAATTTGATGTTTAAATCTATAAGTAGGAGGCTAAATTCAATTCTACATGAATCACTAGGTGACATATGAAATCGGAAAAGTGTCATACAATTCATCATTACATACATATTTGTGGAGACTTATACCCATGAGATTTGAGTCTATTGTTTATTTTGAGGTATTTGCCTGCATTCCATATTCTTTTGTGCTAAATACAAACTTTTCTTTAATATACCAATTGACCTTATATGCTTAATTTTCAATTTTCGTGCCTAATGGAGATTTGCATTGAATAATTGTTGGGAGAACCATAGGTTGAAGAAAGTGGATGAAATTGGGATATTCTTGTTTTACAATATGTTAAAGTTTGGTGTTTGTGAATGTCAAAGGCAAGTGTGGAGGTATGAATGGTTGAAAAAAGAAAGAAATTGAAGTAAAAAAAGAAGAAGAATAAATGTGTGAAAAAGTTAAAAGAATTGGAAACAAAATAAGGAACTAGTTATGTTCCAATGAAGTGATGTGGGAAATTTTGAAGCAGAAAACAAATATAAAGTGTAGTATGGTTGATGGGAAGTGGTGTCAAATTATGGGGACTGTGCATTATGTGAAGTTTTTAAATATTGTTGGTTTTCTTTGAGCGCAATTGTGTTTTTAACCTTTCTTGCCTATATTACTATTGACTTGTTCAAAATAGGTAAGTGGATTTACGCTTTACCAAGTGCAGGTTTGTAAAAGTAATAATAAAAGTGAATCCCAAATAGTCTCACAAAGACTTTTGATTTTGGCTTGGGTGCATGGATTATTAACCTAATTGCTTAATTAAATATATTATTGACAATGCAAGTGATAGTAAAATTGCACTAACCATTGGTTAGATTCGGTTTTCCCTCTTGCGGGGATTGATTGAACTAAACCCTAGTATGCGAAATGAGAAGTAAATACTATACTACTGCAGAAAATTGAAATGGAATTAAACACAACATAATAAAATGCAAAGCATAACATAAAGCATTCAAGCACAAACTAAATCGAAATGAAAAATGTTCAAGTAGATTAAACTAGAACTATGAATCCAAATGCGATAACGAAATGAAATAATAATAAGTAAAAGGAGTTTAGAAATCAAATCTTATGTGGAATGTTGAGGCGAATCGACCTTCCAATCTACAAATAGAAGTTGAGGCTAATCCAACTTGGGATCTTCTCAAACTCTACAAGGAGGAAGAACTTCTTCTTCTTGTTGGTTGGGTCCCCAAAACTCCTAGCATTCTTCAAGAGAGTGATTTTCGAACTCCAAGCAAGAACCAAAGTGAAGAACAAAGTAAGAGAATGAAAACCTAGAGAGAATGTATAAAATTTGGCCAAAATGAGAGTTGTTACAATAATGGGGTCTCAAGACCCTTAAAACCCTAATAAATATGTTAAAAGATCATTCTAACCCATTACAAATAAGTCCGATTGGTAAAAAAAAGCAATTAGACAAGTTTTCCCTTTAAAAATTGAGTAAAAGTAATAAAACCCGAAATTACTAGAACTGTTCAAGACAACAACTTGTTTTAGCTTCACAGACTTCAATTCTCAATGGATTTATGTGTGTGTGTACTAGTTGGAAAGACCTAGATGTCTACCTCAACTTTTTAGAAGAATGTTTCTTCAAATTTGATCATTTTCACCTTCAAAAGTTGACCCCAAAATTATTGCACAGATTGTTCAATGACAGTTTTGACTTTTCTCCTTGGCCGTCCGGAACGTGAACAGTACCGTCCGGACGGAGATGCTTGAAAACAGCTATGTCCACCTTTCTTCTTGAAGCGTCTGGAGGCCTTCTGATACGCGTCCGGACGGTTGACAGTAAAGTCCAATTTTGCAGCTCCTTTATGCCTTTTCTTTCATATTCAATCTCGATCAATCCGGAGCCTATAAAAACCATTCAAACAAGTCATAAATGACTGAAACATACTTAAACAAGTGTCAAAACCATTTTTAGGTTGATAGAACGAAATCTGGCAAATTAAAACCCAAATGCATAAGAGATATCATTTCCACAACTTTTAACCATTATGCCCAAAACTTGTATTTCATATCTTTAATCTACCAAACCAACTTGAACCACTAAAAAACACTTAAAATGACTATTCTAAAGTGTTAAATTGTGCATTGGCTCATTAACACATATTTCGGCAACTCAAACCTAAATTGTGATTTTTAAGCATTGAAACTCAACTTTTTTACTTACAAAATTTCACAAAAATATGAAAAATATCATCCCAATCATAGCTCCCAACTAGCTTTTTGCTAGTCCTCGAGCAAAATAGCGAAAATAAATTAGGATGAATTTCGCGAGAAAATTTTCTTTTAGACCAATTTTTTTGGAACGCGTGTGAGTTTAAGCATGCATTGACTAGTTCTTCCCTAAATGTTTAACCCTCAGAACGAACACATGAAAAAGATACAAGGAAATATAAATCTCAACCAAGTCTTGATTTTAACTAAAAAGGTTACTTCATTATGAAACTAAACGATTCTCATGTGTGTGTGTGTGCGTGACCACTTGGAACATCCATGCCATCACTTCAGATTAGAAAAAGCAAAAGTGGTTCATCAAATGAATCTCAAACATGAAGTTCAAGCCGCCATATGCTCACTTTTCAAAACTTCTCTCCACTAATGTAGCCCAACACACAACTAATGATCCAATAGGACTTTACAGGCATGTAACGTAGGTTGAGGCTATGGTTATGTCAAAAATGAAAATTTTGGGCTTAAACCACAATTCAAATATATATGTTAATGTAACAATGGTCATACATATGCATACGTGCACATATGCCCCAAAGTAGTCCCAACTCACATTTTTCATACTTACTTCACTTTTTCTTTCTCTTTTTTTTTTGCATGTATATATGTGCCACGTTGACTTTGTTGACGGCATGCAACCTTCTTACTCTATACATATATCCCAAAATTGGATATTTCCATTCAATGAACTAAGTTGTTGCCTTCTTTTGCCTTTTTTTTTTCTTTTTCTAGCAAGCAACACCTTACAAAATGCACCATCACAAAAACTCATCACTCAACCCATATTCATGATGATATGCACAAGCATCCCACAAAAACATGTCTATCCAATCATGTCTATCCAATTGCGCGGGTGATGCATGGGAAATTTTTTGTTCTAGCTAGGTACATATGTAGGTGCTTAAAGAAAAAGGTTAACATTTGGCTAGGAGAGGAAAACTAGGGTAAATTTAAAGTATGGTAGGCTAGAAATTAAGCACAAATGACCAAAGAAGACCTTATGTCATCTCATCAGTCAAAGTGTGGACTAGGATTTTGCCTCAAGAGTTTATCAAATGAGTTCTAGTGCTTGTGAGATTCAAAAGACTAACACTAAGCAAAACTTCTCTAAATATCCAACACTTCAAAACCTCATGGTCATGTGCTCAAGGGAAAACCTAGAGAGAATGAATAAAATTCGGCCAAAATGAGAGTTGTTACAAGAATGGGGTCTCAAGACCCTTAAAACCCTAATACATCTATTAAAGGACCATCCTAACCCATTACTAATAAGTCCCATTGGTAAAGAAGGTAATTAGAGAAGTTCGCCCTTCAAGAATTGAGTAAAAATCATAAAATCCAAAATTACTGGAACTGTTCAAGACAACAACTTGTTTTAGCTCCACAGACTTCAATTCTCAATCGATTTATGTGTATGAGTACTCATTGGAAAGATCTAGATGTATAATTCAACTTTATAGAAAAATTTTCTTCAAATTCGATAATTTTCACCTTCAAAAATTGCCCTAAAAATTATTGCGCATATTATTCAGTGACAATTTTGACGTTCCTCTATGTCCGTCCGGATGGTGAATAGTGCCATCCGGATGGAGATGCTTGAAAACAGCTCTGTCCGCCTTTCTTCTTGAAATATCCAAAAGCCTTCTGATATGCATCCGGACGGTTGACAGTAAAGTCTAATTTTGCAGCTCCTTTATGCCTTTTCTTCCATATTCGATCCCGATCAATCCGGAGCCTACAAAAACCATTCAAACAAGTCATAAATGACTAAAACATACTTAAACAAGTGTCAAAACCATTTTTAGGTTGATAGAATGAAATCCAGCACATTAAAACCCAAATGCTTAAGAGATAGCGTTTCCACAACTTCTAAACATTATGCCCAAAACTTGGATTGCGTATCTCTAAGCTACCAAAAAAACTTGAACCACTACAAAACACTTAAAATGACTATGTCAAAGTGCTAAATTATTCATTGGCTCATTAACACAGATTTCGGCGACTCAAACCTAAAATGTGATTTTTAAGCATTGAAACTCAACTTTTTTACTTTCAAAACTCCACAATATATGCAAAATACCATCCCAATCAACCCTGATCTGAGAAGCGCTACTTGGTGCTTATCAAACCTTTCTAGGTCACCAATGTGATTCTCATCATTCAGATTCAACCTTAGTTCACACAATAAAGTCAATCCCATCAATGGAAAATTCGGTAGCAACTATATGTTATCGGGGAATGCTTACTTGGATCAAAATGTAGCAATATCGCAATACATCACATCAATAACCCAGCAAAGCCTCAAGTCACCTATCAGCAAGCAATTCACATCCTAGTAGGGTCACATGCCATTTATCAGCATGCAGAAATGGATACAACAATAATAATAACATATGCAATCTCATATTCATCATACTATCTGGACCCAAGGTCCACAACCAGGTTCAGAAGATCCGATCACACATAATTCTTTCAATCCGTGGTTTCCTCTTCATTTTCTTTGGTGTTTATTATCATGAGTAGTAACTAAACTCTTTATTGGGCTATAATTTAGTCAAGCATGATAGTTGTAAATTAAATTCTTTCAAGCTTTCAATTCAATTCATGGTTCTAGTTCCAAATTGGTGTGCTTTAAAGTATATTGTTTATTTATATTGACTGGCCATCAATTGAATATGCATATATATTCATGTAGCCAAATCATTTAAATGTTTAGTATTCACGTCTGTTGGTGGTATAAGAATTAGAGAGATTAATTGTCGACTGCTCCTATAAGGGTTTAAGGGGTTAATTGGTTGCATGGTTTTCTATTCTTAATGGGTTATTGATTCTGAATCTAAAGACTTCCATCAAACAGAATTAGTTTAGGATTAATAATATGTGTTGTTTCCATGATCCATGGATCAACATAATTGAGAGAAAAATGACCTTAGAACCAGAATTGTTATTATTGCTTTTATCTTTATAGATTTGCAATGCTTGGTGAGATCATACCATATTTCCTTGTCTTATTGAATTTCTCACTTGTTTACTTATTTCTTCATACTCATAATTCATCGCTTCTCAACGGTAATTTAGTTGTGATTTCGGTACAATATTGAATTGAACTTTCCTTATGGGATTGACCTCGTATTTTCACCTTCTATGCTATGATAGTACACTTGTGCACTTGCGAGTATTTTTACATCACACACTAAGGTGTGTATTATTTCCCCAATGTTGAGACACTAGTTGGACTCGATTATCTAATTCTCTCCATAGTTTTGATTTTGGACTTCTATAGGTTTTTGGAGTAAGGAGTCCACACTCTTAATCATAGATTGGGAATCGGTGCATTCGATGAAATATCCGTGGGATTGAGCTTTGAATCAATCCTGCTGACCTGCTCCTTATTATTGATTAATTAGAGATCAATCTAGAGTGATCTCAAGGATGTCAATCTAAATTTAGCTAGATAATATAGATCACATCATCATAGTCACTATTGAAATGAAAATTTTTGAAAGTTGTTTTCTCATGGATTGTTACTATGTGTTGCTTTATACACTTCTATGATTTCATGTTTCCAACAGGTGGATGGAGGGATTTTTTTCCCCACTCTACAATCCTCATTTATGCTATATCATCTTCTCAAGAATGGCTACTGAAATCTCCCTCACAAGAAGAGTTACACTTGAAGCATCGTTTCGTCCAAAGGAAGTAACACAAATCCGCTTGATTTTTTCATTTTGTTCTCTATGTTTCAACCAATTTTGTCATATATGACCTATTTTAGAAAGATAATATCTTCAAGAATTTGAGTGGTTTTAATTGGAGTCCTACGACATGCACTTGGAGTGCTGAAGATAATGTTTGAAAAATGTTGATTGAGGTATATATACATATCATTTCGTATATCTTATTATGTAGGAAATATGTTGTGGTGATGCAAAGTTTATTTTATTTTTTAAGTCTAAACCTGCAGCAAGTTAATAGATGAATAAAGAAATACAAAACTACGACAAGTTGGTGGAACTATATGGTAAGGATAGGGCAAGTGGAGATCTTTCACTTTATAGCTACGAAATGAGAACACAATTTGAGACCATAGGAGGACGTGGGTTTTACTGGCTAGCGAGTTCCTTGATAATCATCTACTCATCTCTAACGATCTCCATGCATCGGCAAGTCCGTGCACTTTGGCGTTTTGGTTCCATGCCTTTCTGATTCTAGTAAGTAAGTCCTTTGGGGTGTCTCTACACTTGACACCTTGGATCAACAGACTTTGGATTATCTACCTGAAAAACTTGTTACATGGGTGACATCAAAAGCTAAAAGACACTGAGCATTTAAAGTCATTTTATTTTCATTGCATCATAATAAATTGCTAGAGTATTTTTATTTGTTAATTATGAGAATTGTGAGACCATTTTCATATTTGTTTCATGATTTGAAATTTAATCATTCATGTGTCTTTGCTAGGCACTACACTGTTTGATAAACGGATTAATGGAGGAGGTGACGTGAGAATTTGTTAGACCTACTTATTTTTGTGACTATGGAGTTCATGTGCTTGAATTTGTTGGTTTATGTATAGTTTGAGTGATTTCATATTGCTCTTACTATGATATGTAATGATGATACATTATTTGTATGTTTGTGGATATCTTTCTGGTGAACCCTAAAGAGACAAAACTCCTCCACTAGGGACACCCAAGGTTTTAAAGGTTTGCTGCATAAGATAAATGCAACTGTAATTCCTGCAAAAGTGACTTAGTTGTTAATTTTTAATTATCGTACTGTATGGTTTATTCTACCTTTGCTCGGGACTAGCAAAGTCTAAGTGTAGGGGGAATTTGATGAGTCCATTTTTTTTCTCTTAATTCATTGTATGCTTTCATCCGGATCCAAAAAATGATGAAGATCCAATGATGCTTTTGGCGCCTACAAAAGACTTTGTTGATGAAGTAAGATCCAAGTAACTTCACGGTAGCCTTAGTAGGTTACACTAGACTGTGCATAAATTTTCATTCTTCTTTCTCATTAGGATCAACTCAAGAAGTATGGAGAACAACACTCAAACAAAAATTCGCACTTTCTCATTCTTAATATAGATTTGAAACACTCAAACAAACATCAAAGAAAGAGGAAAAATAAAAGACTAGAAGCACATAACTTTTAGATCTCACTTTGCTACTCAATGCTTCAATACTCTCCATGTCCCAGCGGTGTGCTTTATTTATAAGTCCAGGAAATTCAAGATATGAACTAAGACTTATCACTTATAGAGATAAAGCTGCTAGAGACAAATGGTTGATCAAGATATGATCTTGTTAGTAAACATATCTACATAAGAGAAATGTAGTTTAATGTAATAAAAATGATATTGATTAAACCTAATACTAGATAAGAGAGGCGTAGTTTAATCCAATAAAGAGATATTCACTATGTGAAACTAACCCCGCAACGTCAACTTGTAACTAACATCTATTACATATAATTAGTGATGTGGCACCTACTAATGTTGTATATACTTTTAACGTCAAAGGTCACAGTAACATTAAAAACATTTTCAACGTCACATAGTGTGTAGCGTATGAAGTTTTTTGATCATCAAATAATGGAAAAACTTTGGTCCTCTGATATTAAATGGATATTTAGACATCAAAGTAGAGACGTCGTTAACAATATCAACTTCATATGAGTAGCATTGGCTGTCGTAATATTATTTTATTATATCGACTGAGTCATTATTTAGTTGTTGTTATATGTATTGGTTGTTGTCCGTTGACATTGTTTTACTTTGGACATCAAGGTATATGATGTAGGAGACGTTAATCATATCAACTTCGAGGAAGTAATACTGTACTGTCGTTATTTGTGTTTTATTACCTTATAAATATTTTTTGCATGTGACATTATTTGTTGGATTACAAATTTGTTACGAAAAATAAACTAAGTCCTTTATTATTTTTTAATTTACAAATCATGCATTTAAAAGTCCTTGCGCAAAACTTGGTCCTATTGCCTCTAACTTCACTACAATTCCCAAGTTATTTAGCCATTAATGCCATAACTTATAAATTATGCTTCACTATTACTAGCAATAACAACTCCTTCTTTGTCTTCTGCCACGTGTCCCATGAACTCTCGTTGATGCAAATCACTTCTCCATGTTTTCAGAGCCAATTACTACATATTCCTTCCTAGCTTGGACTCTTGTTACCTGGACTTATCTTCTCTTGATTAAGGGCTAATCTTTGGGCTTTTATTATTTGATGACATGGACTAGTCTCCTGGACTTTGTTAATTGAGCCTGCATGCATATGGTGATAACTAGATGTGAATAGATTTGTCAAAGGATCTAGATCAACGGTTGACTCCTGACTCATGGTAGAAGAGGTGTGCGATGTAGGAGGTTGAAATGGGGTTGGTCTCGTGGTAGAATTAGGGTTAGGGCTGGCATGAGAAAGTGAAGTGAGAGGAGTATTGTGAATTTCTTTGGTAATTGGAAGGGGACTAGTTGTACTATTTGTATTTTTTTTTATCTCTTATGTTTTAAATTTTTTGATTTTATATTATTTTTTAATTTAGAAAATTATATCCAAACAATTGACATGAACTGTGAACTTTAAAATTAAATCATATATTCTTGACAGTTATATTTTTTTTCGTTATTCGTCATAGATATTTATGTATCATTGTGATAGAGAAAATTGTCAAACACAATCTGTAAAGGTAAGCCTTTTTTGACATAGTGTTGACAATGTGAGAGTTGTAGGCAAGTGTCAAGGAGTTTATGTATGCAAATCATAGAGAACACATGATTTCAAACCATTTATGTTAATGCAAAGAGAACAGAAAGTTTCACACGGGTAGGAGAAAGAATAAGAGATAAAACGCAACCGTACCCTAGATTAAGATAGCGAACACAACAGAGAAGAAGCTTACCAAAAAAGTAGACCACCGATGAACTCTGTCAGTGATTGTGAAGACGAAAATCTATGTTAGGACAGTAAATGAGTTTTGGCTGAGAGATCGAGTTTGAGTGCACTTTGTTGTTGTGAGATAAAATAAAGGGAAATTTAAGGGGGCAATAGTTTCTATTAGTGGTGCATTTTTTCATTTCTTTAACATACAATTTCACCAAATAGTGTTGACCAAAAAAATCTCTGTCTGATAAATTTGTAACTCTAGAATGACGAAACATTTCTGATATTACAAAAATACCCCTACCAATAATGTTTAGCCACATGTTAGGTGGCACTCCAAAAATGGCTTCTTAGCCCTACCAAACAGTCATCTTGGTGAGTAGGCCAGGGAAGAAGCTGACCAGCTGGATCCACTAAGATGAAAAGCAGTTAAGTGCGGTCCATAACCATAATTGGATGACCCACTTGAATAGGGATTATTAATCCTATATAAAGCTCAACAAGTCAGGTATTAACCCTAACTAATCACCATTTGAATTCTGGCTGACTGAGAGCTCTAGTCCAAGGAGATCGCCTGATTCTGTAATAAGAACTGACTTGAGCGTCGGAGCGCCAACGCCAGAGGACTACCTCTGGTGCGGCCTTTAGCTCACCTTTGCTCATTGTGCTCAGCAGTAGGACTGCCTGGCTGATCAACTTCTGAGAAGGACCTGCCTGCCTAGAAGACTGTCTGGTAGGTAAGCTCCTGGCTGCCTGGACTGACACATTGCCTGGCTGGACAGCTAAGTGACTGCCTGGCTGTCTGGCTTATTGGAAGGATCTTCATCCCTGCTATCCATGCACGACTGCAGGTCTGACCAACTGATCGTCTTCTCGGTAGTGACCCCTTTTTGACGTCATCAGTTTGGCGCCGTCTGTGGAAACCAACTAAGTTCCATCTTCTTACAATGGTTAGACCTCGAAGAACCAACGTGAATGATCCTGAGACATCTCGTGCCCATCATCTGGTAGATGATGTCGGGCAGCAACACCAAGATCATGGGAATCTTGCAAGGCATGAGGTACCCCTAGATGCACCTCAAGTCCAAGAAGGAGGAAACGTCCAGGCACCACCACAGAAGGTAGCTGGTCCTCCCATCAGTGCTACACGGTTTAATCAACTCTGTCAACAAGTGCAGCTTCTCACTGAAATGATGATGGCTAACCAGCAAGCCCCACCTTGGACTACTGAGGGGAACGAGGATGATGGAAACTCTGGTTCTCTAGATTCCAGGAGCAAGAAGAGGGATGAGAACCGAGAAGGAAACTCCAATACCAATAGGAACACTCCAATACCAATAGGAACACTCATTACTCCCACATCAATGATGATGTCAATAAACACCTTCAAGAGGTAGACCGCAAGCTAGCAGCCCTGTAGGGACGCAATATCATTGACGAAATGTGGGACAGTTCCATGACCCCCCTGCCTATGGATATCCTTGAGACAGACATACCTCGTGACTTCAGGCTGCCCAACCTGGAGCAATATGATGGAAAGAAAGATCCCTATGACCATGTCATGGGATACAAGTCCATGATGAAGTGTCGAGGAGCCTCAGATGCAGTGTTGTGCAAGGCCTTCCCTTCTACACTTATTGGACCTGCTCGGACTTGGTTCATCAACCTTCCTAGGCACAACATTTATAGCTTTCAGGACCTATCCAGGAAGTTCAGTCTCCGATTTGCAAGTGCTAGGAAGCCCAAAATCACCAACCAAGACTTGATGGTGATTGAACACGAGAAGGGAGAACCATTTCGTGACTTTATAGGAAGATTCAACTAGATGTGCTTGGAAATCCCCGACGCACAAATTGCTGTAGCAAATGCTGCTCTGATCAGGACAGTTCGTTATGAGTAGTTTGCAATTCCTTGTGCACTGATGCACCCCAGTCCATGGACGAACTCCTTGCAAGGACTGGGAAATATATCAAGGCAACAGATTCACTGAAGTCTTCTCGTTTTGCAATACGAACCTCTCCTGATAGGACGAGAGGTCTGGTGAGAAGGGCCGCCCGAGAGGGATGAGTGATAGCCGACCAGGCAGTGATTAGAGATCAGGAAGAGAAGACAGCAGCCAAAGAGACCAGTCGTCCAGGAAGTCCCAAACTGGTCCGCCACATAGTCGTTTTAATAATTACACTCCATTAAATGCTTCCCCGAGGACAGTGCTGAATGAAATAGTGGACCAAAACTTTGTCAAATGGCCAAAGGAGATTAAGACCCCTCTAGAGAGGATGAAGTTCTCAGACAAGTACTGTAGGTTCCATAAGGACCATGGTCATAATACTAATGATTGCTGGCAATTGAAAGATGAGATTGAGGAGTTGATAAGAAGAGGACACCTCAAGAATTACAGTGCAAATCGAGAAGAAAAGCGAATGAGAGATAATAAAGAAGATGATGACCGTAGAAGGCCACGAAGAAGGGAAGACTCTCCTCCACATGAGAGAGGCACGACAGGAACAATTGACTTCTGTGGTGTCATTATTGGAGGATTGGCAGCAGGTGGAGAAAGCACATCGGCTGCGAGAGCATATGCTCGCCTTACTGAACAGACAACTAGGGGAAAGAGGGTCAAAAGGGACGAGGAGGTTATCATGTTCTCAGAGAAAGATGAGGAAGGTGTTCGAGTCCCTCACGATGATGCCTTGGTAGTTGATGCAGTGATCGCCAACTTCAACGTCTTAAAAATCTTGGTAGATAACGGGAGTGCAACAGACATCCTGTTCTACCACACCTTCAAGGCTATGAAGCTTTCGGAGGATAGACTAAATCCAACCTCAGTACCCTTGTATGGGTTCACAGGAGAGTCAGTCATACCAAAAGGAATGATAACCCTCCCAGTCACATTGGGAACACATCCTAGGACAGTGATGCACATGGTGGACATGTGCGTAGTTGATGTGAAGACTTTACACAATGCCATCATAGGAAGACCACTACTTCACAAGGTGAGAGCTGTTGTCTCAACCTATTGTTTGAAGATGAAATTCCCCACCTCAAAGGGAGTTGGTGAAGTGAAGGGAAATCAGAAGGCTTCCCGGAGTACCTACTTCACTGAACTCAAAGAGAGGAAGAAAAAAAAGGTCTTAGTAGGCAGCCTAGATATGAGGGCAGAAGAGCAGGTGTTCAAACCCACTCCAGTAGAGAAACTCAAGGAAGTTAAGGTCATGACTGGCTCAGGAAGGAACTTCTATGTTGGATCTCAACTTGGAGACAGAATGACCAAGGAGATCACTGAACTACTCTTAGCGAGTGTAGGTACTTTTGCATGGAGTGCTGAAGAGATGCCCGACATAAGTGCTGAGGTGATAACACATCGACTGAGCATCATACCTGGTGCCAGACCAATTAAGCAAAAGAGAAGAAACTTTGCTCCTGATCGCCAAGAAGCGATCATGAAAGAAGTAAGGAAGCTGATGGATGCCGATTTCATCAGAGAAGTCCAATACCCTGAATGGCTAGCCAATGTCCTGAATGGCTAGCCAATGTTGTCATGGTGAGGAAAGCCAATGGAAAATGGAGGATGTGTGTTGATTTCACCGACCTGAACAAATCTTGTCCTAAGGATAGCTACCCACTGCCAAAGATTGATAAGCTGGTAGATGCCACCTCAGGACATCAGCTCCTCAGCTTTTTGGACGCCTACTCGGGGTACCATCAGATAAAAAAATGCTTCCCGAAGACCAAGAAGGAACCTCATTCATCACCCCTGAGGGGACATATTGCTATAAGGTGATGCCATTCAGATTAAAGAATGCTGGAGCCACCTACCAGAGGTTGGTGAACCATATTTTCAAAGATCAGATAGGAAAGTCCTTGGAGGCTTATGTGGATGATATGGTGGTAAAGAGCAAGAAAGCTGAGGACCACCCTGCTGACCTGCGCAAAGTCTTTCATACACTTGATCGGTTTGGAATGAAGCTTAACCCAGAAAAGTGTGCTTTTGGAGTGGCATCCGGGAAGTTTCTTGGCTTCCTGGTAACCAGCAGGGGAATTGAGATGAATCCCGAAAAAGTGGAAGCGATCCTGCAGATCGAGCCACCCACAAATGCCAAGGAAGTTCAAAAACTGACCGGCCGAGCAGCATCACTAAGGAGGTTCCTTGCTCGGTCCGGAGACAAGTGCAGACCATTTTTCCAGGCGTTAAAAAAGGCCAAGGAATTTGCATGGACACCTGAGTGTCAAATTGCCTTTGAAAATCTTAAAGATTATTTAGGCCAACCTCCTCTACTGACTTGTCCAAGAGAAGGTGAAGTATTATACCTCTACTTAGCTGATTTTATAATTGAATGCTACAGAGAGACCAACCAGGATAATGCAAACACTACACCTCAACAATGGCAATTGTTTGTGGATGGATCATCCAAGCAGGAAGGCAGTGGTGCTGGCATTCTCCTGCTCGGCCCCGGGGGCATGACAATAGCACATTCCTTGTGATTCAATTTCAAAGCCTCAAATAATGAGGCAGAATATGAGGCTGTACTGGCATGACTACGCCTTGCTGAGCAGCTGGAAGTAAAAAATTTGATTGTTCATAGTGACTCACAGTTGGTAACCGAGCAGATCAAAGGAGAATATGAAGCAAGAGGACCAAGTATGATTAAGTACTTGGCAAAAGTACAGGAACTGATGGGAAGAATCCCAAAGGTGGAGTTCAGACAGATACCTAGGAGGGAAAACTCAAGGGCCGACGTGTTAGCACGATTGGGGTCTGCCTCCTCAGTACAGGTACCCACTTCAGTTCAATTGGAGATACTCCCGCAAAAGAGCATTGAAGTGCAAACTTTGATAGCGGATATTGATGTCAACCATGAGCCGAGTTGGAAGGATCCGATCAAGAAATACTTGAAGGATGAAAGTTTTCCTAAAGATCGCAACCAAGCAAAAAGCCTCCGAAAAAGAGCAGCTCGAGATACCCTGATCCAGGGAGAGTTGTATCGAAGATCATTCACTCTTCCTTATCTGAAATGTCTAGCACCCAGAGATGCAGACTATGCACTCCGAGAAGTGCATGAGGGGATATGTGGAAGCCACATAGGATCTAGGACCTTAAGTCATAAGGTGCTGAGATGGGGGTACTATTGGCCTACTATGATGGAGGATGCTAAGAAGCTCGTGCAGAAGTGTGATAAGTGTCGGAGGCACTCAAACGTACTAAGAGTATCTTCCTCTGACATTATCCCTATACAAAACCCCTGCCCATTTGCACAATGGGGCATGGACCTCCTTGGACCATTCGTCCAGATATTAGGGCAGAGGAGAAACCTTATTGTTGCCGTTGATTACTTCACTAAATGGATAGAGGTAGAGCCATTGGCGGCCATCTCAGAACAAAAGGTGATGGATTTCATATGGAGAACCATTGTCTGCAGGTATGGCTTACCACAAGCCCTAGTGGTGGACAATGGAAGACAATTTGTTAGCAAAAAGATGCACAAGTTCTGTGAAGACCTTAGCATTGACCTAAGGATTACCTTTGTAGCACATCCCCAAGCTAATGGACAGGCAGAAGTGACAAACCGGACTATCCTTGAAGGACTGAAGACAAGGCTGAATGGAGCAAAGGGGAGATGGGTTGAAGAACTACCTAGTGTGCTGTGGTCATACAACACTACACCCCGGACATCAACAGGTTAGACTCCATTCTCCCTCTCATTTGGGACCGAGGCAGTTATCCCAGTCAAAATTGGAGTCCCTTTACTGAGGACCACCAACTTCGAAGAATCAATGAATGATGAGCTACTGCTGAACAACCTTGATCTCCTAGAAGAAACAAGAGAGAATGCAAGGATCCAGACTGCTGCATACAAACAGAGAACCGCTCAATACTACAATAGACGAGTAAGGAAGAGAAAGTTCTCTGTAGGAGACCTTGTGCTGAGGAAGGTAGCTGCTACAAGAAAACACTCAGGTAAGCTAGGTGAAACTTGGGAAGGACCCTACCTAGTTGTGAAAATCTTGAAAGAAGGCACGTACAAGATCGAAGACCCAAAGAAGCCCGGGGACATGAGACCCTGGAATGTGGATAATCCTCGGAGATACTATGTGTAATGCTTTATTGTAACACATGATGCTTCTATTTTATGTATTTGCCCTTCAGTTTGGAACATGCAGGAATGAATAAAAGCTCAGGTCTCTTTCCCAAAATAAAGCATCACAATGCAGGAGAAGGCTTGACCTGGATAACATACAAACTCAGCCAAAAATCTGCACCCTCTGAGAAACTTGAGAAAATTTGAGACTTAAAGTCCTAAAAATAAAAGAAGACCGGTCGACTTACAGACCAGAAAGGCATGATGGCCTTCAAAGTTAAAAATTAAATACACAAGTATATAAATTACCGAGCAGTCAAAAATGCTTATTTTATTAAAGTTCTAACAAGTACATTACAAGGAAAGAGCATAACAAAAAGGGGCTAAGCCCATACAGAAAAGACCTAAGAATCTAAGGCAAGAACTCCAGAACCGGACTCCTCAGTAGTTGGTATATTGGCTGGAAGAGCTGGTGGTACCTCTTCGGTTGTATCAGCAATTGGTAGAGGAGCCTGGTTTGGTTCAGCGTCCAGGTTCTCATCTTCCACTACCTCAACCTCTTCATCAGAGATCTCATCCTCAGAAAAGTCTGTCTCTGCAAGGCCTCTTTTCCTTCTCTGCTCGGCCTTCTTGAAAGCTTCAAGGATCTCCTCCTTGGACTCCTCAAGCTGGTCCCTTCCCAAGAGGGAAGGGCACAAGGGCGTAAGGATTGAAGAGTCCAGGCCAGCCTTGACAAGCAGCTTCCTGGACTCTTTGACCCCTCCACGGAAGCCATAAAAGCCTTCCTCCCTCAAAGCAGCTTTGAACTCCTCAGAGTCCTTGAACTTCTGGATTGTCTGCTACTCGGCATCACCAAGGAGTCGCTGGTAGGTCTCCTCGGCATTCTTCAGCTTGCGCTCTAAGGAGACCGTCCTTTCCTTCAGCTCCCTTCGTTGTCGAGCAACCTTCTCCATATGAGCAGAGTAAGATTACTGCATCTCCTCCATCTCGGCCTTCATCGAAATAAGCTCGTTCTTGGCCTTGGTAGCCCTCTCCTCAGCAGCATTGGCTCTCTCCCGCTGAACTGTCTCCTCGTAAGCAAATCGAGCAATGTTGGAGGGAAGGGCAGAGAGGTGGACAGCAGTCTAAAAAAAAAATGAGTTAGAAAAAATTTATCAAAAACAAAGGATACCGAGCTCAGAAGGAAAAACTCATACCTGCATGAAGAGGAAGTTCATCTGAGTCAGATGCTCCATAGCTGTCAGACCAGACACCCTGTCATAGTCTGCAGGGGTAGGCAAGTGCTTTAGGATCTTGGTAGCCACTCTTGGGGTGACTACCCTATCAGTTTGACTGACATCCCACTAGGGAGTATGCCGAGCAAAATCCTTCTCGGTAATTGGTCCCAAAGGGGGATCATTAACCTAGCGAGGGATTTGAGAAACCCCAGGCCGAGGAGTTCCAAGTCGAGGAGACGGAGCACTCCTAATCACAGTTGTGACAGAGGTGGTGGACCCAGTGTGGGCTGCCTCAGAAGTCCTGGTCTCCCCCGTGGCCCCCACACGTGGCCTCTTGGGGTCCATGCCTTTGCTAGTTTTCTTCCTCTTCTGTTGCCGAGAAAGAGGGGCTGCATTCATCGCCATGTACTCAGACAAGTCAGCCATATCTGCAAGGTATCACCACAAGGCAATTGATGGTGCGAAACAAAAAGATGGTAAATATGGGCAAGATGAGAGCAAGAATAAGCTTCCAAATTATTCTGGGCGTGATTTATACACGCCTGGGCGGTACGGGCCACGCACGGAACAGGGGTGAATGCAAAATACAGAAAACTGCATTTTCTAGATAGGCGCCCAGGCCTTGGGCGCCTAGGCGCATTTCCTACACGCCTAGGCGCCCCTGCACTAAAAACTGGGCACTTTTATTTCGCGAAAGCCCTAAAAGCGCAGACTTCGAACTTATTGAACGGCCGTTCCAGGGAGCGAAAAACGGAGGAAAGAAGGAGGATTCAAGGCTTGAAGGAGGGATTCTTCATCTTGGCTTTTGTTTCTTCCAATTTTGGGTTCTACCAATATGTTTCTCTCTCTTTGCTTGTCTCTTTCTCTCTCTATGTGTAGCTAAACTCTTTATCACCAAGGCTAGGATGAAGCCTTGGGTTGAATGATGGTTGTATGAATTGATTTGTTTATATGTGAATCTTTTTGGGTATAAATATTTGGTTTCTATGATAATTTTGGATTCTTCTTACTCTTTGTGCTTGATCACCACTTAGGGTTTTGAATGGATTTTTTTGATGGATTTTGTAGATGGTGAAATATCTATTTAATCATGCTTCTTGGGACCTTAGATTGCAATTGTTGTTTCCATTAGGTTTGGAACAAGTTTGTATGAATCCTATTTCCATTGAGCTTTCATGAATTTTTATGCATGTCTAGACCAATAAGATGGCTAGAATGTTGATAGGAACATCCAACCTAGACCAATAAGATGGCTAGTAATTGACATGAGGGAAATTGGCTTGAGTGTGCTAAAACCGACTTAGGTACGGATTCGTTATACCCGGATTGATAAATGTGTGAGTGAATTGGTTGTGTTTGCACATCATTGACCCTTGGTGGATTTTGAAGTCTTGGTGCTTCCTTCTTCTACTTGAATTCATTGTATTAGTATAACTTGCCTAGTGATAAATTGCATTTGCATTCTTCAATATAAAAATTCCAAAAACACTTTACTTTTCTTGCTTGCATTCTTATTAAATTGTAAACCCAATCAATTTGAGCGGAACTTTAATTTCTTGCATTGTCCGTAAACTTATACAAATAAACACTTGGATCAATTATAACTCTGTCTCTGTGGATACGATCTCTACTGACTACTTGTGCTATCCCTTCGACTAGTGCACTTGCTAGTAGGGTATTTTTAAACCCAACAAGTTTATGGCGCCGTTGCCGGGGACGGTAGCTTATACTTGATCCATTGTTTTGTCTGCATAGATACTTGCTTACATAGCGTGGTCATACTTGATAATTGTTTGTCTCACATTATTCTCTTACTCTTTGTAGTTCATGCAAGGACGGAGTTTGCAAGATACGGAAATTCTTCCAATTGATTTAGACTTGGGACGTCTACGCCGCAACAAGAGAGACAAGCAAATTCTTGGGGAGCATTCTCCCACCCACTCTAGTTCTCCTACATCTAGCTCATCTAGTGAGAGCTCTTGTGGAGACAAACCAGAACGAGTAAAAATGGCAGAAAATCTAGAAGGAGTTGATGACAATGGCAACAACCCCAATGCTCCACGCACTATACAGGATTTCTCTATGCCTCAATTTACTACTCGTCAATCGTGCATTGTTTTTCAACTATTGCACCTAATTTGTCATACGAGTTAAAGGTTATATGATTAACTTGCTTCCTTCCTTTTCAGGAGAAGAAAATCAGGATGCTAGCGATCGTATCGATTTTTTCTTGGAGATTTGTGGCACACAACAGATTCAAGGGATATCAGCAGAATTTATTCGCCTCAAACTTTTTCCTTTCTCTTTAAAAGGTGATGCGAAGAACTGGTTCAAGACCTTGCCTGCTAATTCTATCACTTCTTGGGAGCAGCTATCTGCCAAGTTTATTCAGAAATTCTATACTCAATCTAAGACGCAGAGATTACGAGATCAGATATTTCATTTTATGCAGAATAAGGGGGAACCACTGTATCAAGCTTGGGGGAGGTATAAAACTCTGTTGATTGGGTGCCCACATCATCAATTCTTGCCATGGCAGACTATATTATATTTCTATCAGAACTTGTCAGATGACTGTCGGCATAGGCTAGATGCAGCTGCTGGTGGGAACATTATGGCTAAAGAACCTGTTGAGGCCACAATGATTATTGAGAATGTAGTTGCTAACTCTTCACAGTGGGATAGTAGAGATACATGTGGGTCTAGAGCAACTGCATATGAAGCTGGTACTCCCAACACAGAAATTGCTTCAATGGCTCGGAAACTGGATGCTGTAATGAGTCTATTGAGCAAAGCTGTAGAGCCATGTGGTATTTGTGGGGCACAGACCATCCGACCCATATGTGTCCTAGAAGTGGCACCTTTCCTGAAGCTGAAGTGAATGCTGTTCAGAATTATCATCGACAGCAGAATTATCATCGGCAGCAGAATTATCCTTTCTCTCATACCTACAATCCGGGTTGGAAGAACCATCCGAATCTGTCTTATGGCTCTTCTAACAACTACAGCCAAGGTCCAAAACCCTGGCAAGGCCAACCTCAAGCACCACCTCCTGACTCGAAGAGGTCTACTATGGATGATCTGATCACTCAACTAGCTCAGTCACAAGTGAAGATGCAGAATTCACAAGCTGAGATGAGTAATTCTATGAATCAGTTGCAACATACGGTGGCTAGTAACACTCAGTCTATCTCCAAGTTGGAAATGCAAGTTGGTCAACTTGCTACTGCTTTGAGTGAGCGGCAGTTGGGGAAGCTCCCAAGCCAGCCTGAAGTTAATCCCACGAAACATGAAGATGCTAAGGCTGTTACTGTTTTAAGAAGTGGGAAGAAGGTTGACAACAAGATTGAGTTTTAGAAGCAAGAGGATGAGGGGAATAATGAATCGACAGTGGAAGAGCCCCGTGTATCTACAAAACCCCTAGTTGAAAAAGATAAGCAGCCAGTGGAGGATTATGTTCCACCTGTGCCGTTCCCATCTCGACTTGCGCCTAAGAAGAAGAGCAAGTACAATCGGGATATTTTTGAAGTTTTGAAGAAAGTTGAGATTAATATCCCACTTATTGAGGCGATCAAGTCTATCCCAGCTTATGCCAAGTTTTTAAAGGAGATGTGCACTAACAAAAGGAAGATTGGTGAACATGAAGAAGTTTTTCTTTCTGAGGAAACTAGTGCTATATTGCAGAAGAAGCTCCCTCCTAAATTGAAGGATCCGGAGAGTTTTACTATTCCATACATCATTGGGGAGAAACAAATTGAAAAGGCTTTGATGGACCTTGGAGCTAGTGTTAATATCATGCCATATTCTGTCTATTCTACTATGAAGATAGGAGAACTGAAACCAACTAAGGTTACTTTGTAACTAACTGACCGTTCTCTTGTGCATCCTTGTGGTTTTGTTGAAGATGTTTTGGTGAAGGTGGGTGAATTTGTTATTCCTGTGGATTTCTTGATACTTGACATGGAAGGTGAGCCAAATCCTGGGAGAGATTTGCCTCTTATTCTAGGTCGGGGTTTTATGGCCACTACTAACACCATTATTGATGTCAAGTTGGGTGTCCTTTCTATGACAGTTTTTGACAAAACTATTAAATTTAAACTCTCCGAAGCCATGGGACGGGCTGATGACGCGAAGATGTGCTGGTTAGATATGGTGGAAAGAAGAGCTGACATGATAACATATCGAAATGATAGAACCACTGCGCTTGAGGCTGTGAGAATGTTGAATGATGACACTGTGGAAATCTTTCATATGTTTGAAGCTTTACCTCGACATCAACATCAGTGGCGGCCCCCTTTTGAGAATTTGAGGGACTCCCCAAGCACGAAAAAGTTAGTACCATCAATAGAGAGCCCACCAGAGCTAGAGTTGAAGCCACTTCCTCCGCATCTTCAGTATGCTTACTTGGGTAATGCTAATACTCTTCCTATTATTATTGCTTCTGATTTGACTCCTGTGGAAGAGGAAAAACTATTGCGTGTTCTTAGAGAGCATAAAACTACAATTGGCTGGACAATAGCCGATATCAAGGGAATCAGTCCATCTATGTGCATGCATCGAATCTTATTAGATGATGGAGCAAAGCCTAGTAGAGAAGGTCAGAGGCGTTTGAATCTGAATATGAAAGAGGTGGTTCGGGCTGAAATTCTGAAATTGCTAGATGTGGGAATTATCTACCCTATTTCAGATTCTAAGTGGGTGAGCCCTGTTCAGGTAGTTCCGAAGAAGTCAGGAATCAAAGTTGTGAAAAATGACAACAATGAGCTTATTCCTACTAGGAAGGTCACGGGTTGGCGAGTCTGCATTGACTACCATAAGTTGAATACATCTACACGGAAAGATCACTTTCCTCTTCCATTTATTGATCAGATGTTGGAGCGACTTGCAGGACATAGCTATTACTGTTTCTTAGATGGATATTCAGGGTACAATCAAATTGCGATTGCCCCAGAGGATCAGGAGAAGACGACATTCACATGTCCATTTGGGACCTTTACTTATCGATGGATGCCGTTTGGGTTATGCAATACTCCAGCTACTTTCCAAAGATGTATGATGAGCATTTTTTCAGATATGGTGGAAAGATTTATTGAAGTGTTCATGGATGACTTTTCTATCTTTGGGTCTGATTTTGATCACTGCCTCCATAATCTGACTCTAGTTCTAAAGCGCTGTAAGGAGTCAAATCTTATACTGAATTGGGAGAAGTGTCACTTTATGGTTCAGAAGGGTAATGTCTTGGGCCATATCATTTCTAAAGATGGCATTGAGGTGGATAGAGCAAAGATTGATCTCATTTCCAAGTTGCCACCGCCTACTAATGTGAAAGGTATTCGTTCTTTCCTAGGCCATGCTGGGTTCTATAGGTGGTTTATTATGGATTTTTCAAAAATTTCCAGACCCTTATGTACTTTGTTGGCAAAAGATGCCAATTTTGAATTCAATGCTGAGTGTTTAAAGGCCTTTGATGCCTTGAAGGAAAAGCTCACTTCTGCTCCCATTATGATGCCTCTGGATTTTCCGTTGGCCTTTGAAATCATGTGCGATGCATCAGATTATGCTATTGGGGCAGTGCTTGGGCAACGAGTGGACAAAAAGTCCCATGTCATTTACTATGCCATCCAGACTCTCAATGATGCTCAAGTAAATTATTCCACCACTGAGAAAGAATTATTGGCCATCGTGTTTGCCTTGGATAAATTTCGCTCTTATCTTACTTGTTCCAAGGTGATTGTATATTCTGATCATACGGCCTTGCGGTATTTAATGACCAAGAAAGACTCTAAACCCAGATTGATCCGATGGGTACTTCTCCTGCAGGAATTTGATTTGGAGATTCGAGATAAAAAGGGTTGTGAGAATGTGGTGGCTGATCATCTTTCACGGTTAGCCGTCAAAGAGGGTGAATCAAAAGACATGGACTTTAATGAGAATTTTCCAGATGAGCAGCTTTTTGTTGTTGAAGACACTCCATGGTATGCAGATATTGTAAATTATCTGGCGACACGTCTACTACCTTCTGGCATGACCAAACAAGCTAAAGATAAGTTCTTCTCCACCCTCAAATATTATTTTTGGGATGAACCATATCTTTTCAAGTCTTGCCCTGATCAAATTATTCGACGATGTGTGCCGGAACCTGAAATGGAGAGTATTTTGCATTTTTGTCATGCTCATGTATGTGGAGGTCATTTTGGAGGAAAGAAGACAGCAACAAAGGTTCTTCAGTGTGGGTTCTTTTGGCCAACCCTATATAAAGATACCCATGCTTATTGCACCACCTGTGATCGATGCCAACGCACAGGTAATATTTCTTCTAGAGATCAGATGCCTCTGCAAAATATATTGGTGGTGGAATTGTTTGATGTTTGGGGTATTGATTTCATGGGGCCTTTCCCTCCTTCTTCTGGCCATTTCTATATTCTAGTGGCAGTTGACTATGTGAGTAAATGGGTGGAAGCAATCCCATGTCGAACCAATGATCATAAAATAGTTTTGAATTTTCTGAAGGATATGATCTTTGCAAGGTTTGGCACACCGAGGGCTATTATTAGTGATGGTGGATCCCATTTTTGCAATAAGCCTTTCGAGAAGCTAATGAAAAAGTGTGGGGTCACTCATAAGGTTGCTACCCCTTACCACCCTCAAACGAGTGGCCAAGTAGAGATTTCGAATCGAGAGCTCAAACGTATTCTTGAAAAGACTGTCTCTTCAAATAGGAAAGATTGGAGCATTAAACTCAATGATGCGCTCTGGGCCTATCAGACAGCCTTCAAGACTCCCATCGGCATGTCTCCTTACCGGTTGGTCTATGGCAAACCGTGTCATCTTCCAGTGGAATTGCAACATAGAGCATATTGGGCCATTAAGGCTCTTACTTTTGACCTTCATGAAGCCGGTGAATTGCGGAAGCTCCAACTTAATGAGCTTGATGAACTCCGGAATGAATCCTATGAGAATGCCAGAATTTACAAAGAAAAAACCAAGATATTCCATGATCGGCATATATCTAGGAAAGTCTTCGAACCTGGCCAGAGGGTATTGCTCTTTAATGCTCGTCTTCGATTGTTTCCGGGAAAGCTTCGTTCGAGATGGAGTGGGCCTTATGAGGTCCCAAACGTTCATCCCCATGGCTCTGTATGTATCAAAGATCCCCGCACTGGTTTTGAGCAACAGGTTAATGGTCACCGTCTCAAACCATATTTTGAGACTACCTTTGATATGGAGAAAAATAAGCTTTGCCTTGAAGACTCTCCATCACAATGATTTTCCAGGTTGTCTCGTGTCCTTGTTCTTGGTGTTTAACTTTATGCCCAGCCCTAGTTTTGATGCATTGAGGACTATGCATGTTCTTAAAGTGAGGGTTGGCAGTGTTTTCAGAATTGTTAAGTTTTGATGCAACCTCTTTTATTTTGTAGGTGCAGCTACGTCTGGCTGAAGACCCTGAACTTAGCGCTGCTTGGGAGGCAACCCGAGATGTGATATCCTTTCTGTATCCTTAGGTGCTTTATTGTTTCATCTCTTTAGAAGGTGTTATGTGTTTCTGAGCTTGCTGGAATTTGTTTTTGGTGAAGAATTTAATGTGTGCCAAATTTTCTGGGTGTTATGTGGAAGTAGTGGAGTTGGATGCCTGATACAGAGGAGCACGCTGTCCCGGGCGTGTTTTATACACGCCTAGGCGGTACGGGCCACGCACGAAACAGGGGTGAATGGAATAATTCGAGAAAACTGTTCTTTCTAGAGCAGCGCCTAGGCGCATTTTCTACACGCCTAGGCGCCCATGGACAACATAAATGGCAGCTCCTAGGCGCTCCACATAAACAAAGAAAAACCCGCCTAGGCGCATTTCCTACACACTTAGGCGGTTCGGGCACTCTTGAAACCCTCATCTCTCTTTGTCACACACACACACACGCCCACCTCTCCCCTTTAGCCGCCCACCTCAACTCCACCGCCTAAGCGGAGATCTAAGCGCTCAAGGTTAGTAACTTTTCAATTCTCTTCTTTGTTTTGTGATTTGGGTTGTTGGATCTACTTAGAGTTTGAACAAAGAGAGAGAAAGAAGTAAATGGGGTTGGGGGTGAAACAAAAAGAAATTTTCTTGGGTGTTAGTGATTTAGGGCTTGCCATAGGTTGTCTACTTTTGATTTGTTGATAAATCATTGCTGGAATTTCTGTGGGTGTGCAATGTTAGAAGAAACATGGTTGGAAAATTATTTAATTTTGCAGGAATTATTCCCAGAACTAAGGATCTCGCCCCCAAGCAACCAAGGCAATCTGCTCACACTGCACCAGCTGATGGATCATCCTCTGCTGCTACTGCTAGGCTTTTTGAGGTAGCTCTCATTGTGCCAGAGGTTTATATATCTGGTACACTTTACAACACTGTGGGGGCCACGAGTGAGCCTTTAGGTCGACTCCGTCAATTATGCCCTTTCCTTGCTGTTCCGAATGATGTGGCTCATGACATACCGGTGTATCCACAATTAGTGCATACTTTCTATCGCACCGTGCAGGCTACCGACACCGGTCACTATACTATTACATTGCCCTCTGGAGTAGTTACTTTCTCCGCTGCAGATGTGTGTGCTTGCATTGGATACCCCATTTTTTGACCTGCTGACAGTGGATTCTTACCACCTTTATCTGGTACCGAGTTGCAGCAGCACTCTCGGATGGTGGAGCAGTTGGGTGGTACACGTGGGATTTTCTTGAGGAAATCTAACCTGCCAGAATCTATGTGGCTGGTCGATCGGATAGTGCACCAGAACTTATGGCCAGCAGGGCATTATAGCGAGCGGCGGCGAGAGATTTTAGAGATCTTATACTGTATATGGGCTGGCATATGGATTGATCTAGGCTACTATTATGTTCGGTCTTTTCTGGAGATTAGGAGGCGTATTGAGGATGACAGTGTTGGTGTGAAAAAACTCTTTTTGCCTCGTATTATCACGCGATTAGTAGCTCATCTTGGAGCGATCCCTCTCAATATGCGCCCCGTGACCCTTCTGATGGAAGAAGTCGACATGCGCCATTGGCACATCAGTATATCTCGCACGACAGATATTTAGTATAGACGTGCTAGGGCAGCGCGCGATGACCCGGGTGTTGCTGTTAAGGCCGATGAGGAGCCGGCTGCTGATGCTGCTGCACCAACTATACAGATGGACAAGCTACGAGCTCAGCTTACACAGATTGAGGATGGTCAGCGTTCCCTCCAGCAGCAGTTCCAGGCCCATACCGAGTATGTCTAGCAGCAGTTCCAGGCACAGACGGAGCAGACTAGGGCCATGCTCGACATATTGGCGGAGCTACGACGCGACCGCTATATCACATTTGCTCGTCGAGGACCCTCTGGCGGTCCTTCCTCCTAGAGTCCACCTCTAGGTTGTGTTTTTCTTGGCTTGTCCTCCATTTTCTTCATATACCTGTTTCACGCTTTGAGGACAAAGCTTATTTTACAGTGGGGGGTGGGACTTTATTTTGTATGTATTGCGCATTTTGGATATTATCTGATCTGAATTTGACCGCTGGTACTTATTATATTTATTTCTGATCAGAGCTGTTTAATCCCGTCTTTACCCCCTATATGCTTGAGTGAATTTTCGAAATCTACTAGATTGCATAATAAATGAATTCACTTGCACTAAAGTGTTGTGGGGTATGACTTGGACGAATATATGTGTTAACTGTGGTTTCTGCCTAAGATGAGCTTGGACGCATGTTGGTGATATGTTTGGGACTAGTTATTTATGTTGTGTATAAAAAAAACAAAAAAAAGGAAGAAAAAGAGAAGAAAACATGTTCCACTCTTGCGTCTTATTGAGTAACCGGGGCTCTTGTCTAACCAACTCGAGTTTCGCATAAAAAGATGAGACAACCATGACGAACATTCTAGGCTAGCTTAACTTCGAAGCCTTTTCAACTCGAATAATTGATCTGAGGGGTGTCTTATCACCTAATGCCCTAAGCCAACTGGTTGGGAGTCATTGGTCGAGAATTCGCTACATGGGTTGAATAGAAAGCTTAATGGAGTAAACATTGCACAGCCCTAGTTTAAAAAAAAAAATTATAATAAGCATATATATATAAATAAATGTGCCTTGATATTGCTACTTGTTGTTTTTTGCGATTCTTGGAATGCAACTATGTTTAATACATATATATAAACTCTTGGAAGCCGCATGTTAACATTTTCTCTTGCACATCACACCACATTAAAGGAGCAATTGAGTAGACGGAAATTATTCGTTGAGTATATAGTGTGATGTAAGTGTGGGGTGTTTGCTCTCATTTGATAGAAATATTTGTGGGTATCATTCTTGTAAGCCCTCAGGAGACAACACTCCTCCACTAGGGACACCTAGGGGTTTAACGGCTTGTTGCATATGCTAAATGCAACCGCGATTCCTGCGTCAGTGAGTTAGGATTTTATTTTTCATGAGTATCTTTAAATTAGTTGTACTCGAGGACGAGTAGGGTTTAAGTGTGGGGTGTTTGATAGGTATGAATATACCTATTGTTTTTGGTGATAATAACCCTATATTATCTCATTGGTATTATCATTTCGGTACATTTTGATAGGCAATTGATGGTGCGGAACAAAATGATGGTAAATATGGGCAATATGAGAGCAAGAATAAGCTTCCAAATTATTCTGGGCGTGATTTATACACGCCTGGACGGTACGGGCCACGCACGGAGCAGAGGTGAATGCAAAATGCAGAAAACTGCATTTTCTAGATAGGCGCCTAGGCGTTGGGCACCTAGGCGCATTTCCTACACGCCTAGGCGCCCCTGCACTAAAAACTGGGCACTTTTATTTCGCGAAAGCCTAAAAGCGCAGACTTCGAACTTATCGAACGGCCGTTCCAGGGAGCGAAAAACGGAGGAAAGAAGGAGGATTCAAGGCTTGAAGGAGGGATTCTTCATCTTGGCTTTTGTTTCTTCCAATTTTGGGTTCTACCAATATGTTTCTCTCTCTTTGCTTGTCTCTTTCTCTCTCTATGTGTAGCTAAACTCTTTATCACCAAGGCTAGGATGAAGCCTTGGGTTGAATGATGGTTGTATGAATTGATTTGTTTATATGTGAATCTTTTTGGGTATAAATCTTTGGTTTCTATGATAATTATGGATTCTTCTTACTTTTGTGCTTGATCACCACTTAGGGTTTTGAATGGATTTTGTAGATGGTGAAATATCTATTTAATCATGCTTCTTGGGACCTTAGATTGCAATTGTTGTTTCCATTAGGTCTGGAACAAGTTTGTATGAATCCTATTTCCATTGAACTTTCATGAATTCTTATGCATGTCTAGACCAATAAGATGGCTAGAATGTTGATAGGAACATCCAACCTAGACCAATAAGATGGCTAGTAATTGACATGAGGGAAATTGGCTTGAGTGCGCTAAAACCGACTTATGTACGGATTCGTTATACCCGGATTGATAAATGTGTGAGTGAATTGGTTGTGTTTGCACATCATTGACCCTTGGTGGATTTTGAAGTCTTGGTGCTTCCTTCTTCTACTTGAATTCATTGCATTAGTATAACTTGCCCAGTGATAAATTGCATTAGCATTTGCATTCTTCAATATAAAAATTCCAAAAACACTTTACTTTTCTTGCAAACTTATACAAATAAACACTTGGATCAATTATAACTCTGTCTCTGTGGATACGATCACTACTGACTACTTGTGCTATCTCTTCAACTAGTGCACTTGCTAGTAGGGTATTTTTAAACCCAACAGTGATGATGACCAAAAATATTGAAGAAGTGAAAACAAGCAAACCTTGCCGAGATCCATAACAAAAATTAGACACCGAGAAGTCCTGAAGACTGAACTTCATGTCGGTATCAGCCCCAACGACAAGAAGCTCCTTCCAGGCATCATATAATTTTAATTCGTCGCCCTTCAACTGCGGAGGACGGTTGAACTGATCGGTAAGTGGTACCGACCAGGTTGTACGAAAAGGAAGTTCCTCTCCATCAGGAAGAGGAACTCTTACAAAAATGTATGAATTTTTCCATCTTTTGATGGACTGATTGTACAGAGGAATCTTAAGTCCTGGCTTGAGTTTTAGGTAAAAAAGTCCAGGAGAGTTCGGTAGATGACACAGAAGAGAAAGGTGTTGAATGACCGAGGAAGATATACCGAGGTGGTACGTATGAGAAAGACACAAAATGTTGGCCAGAAAGTGCCAAGTATTGGGTGCCAGTATGGCTAGAGAAAGGTTGAACCGACGAAGGAGACTGGTTATGGCTGGTGGGAAGGGAATCCTAGCACCGGCTTGGAGTGACCGAAGTGAGTTGGCAAACTCACCTCTCCTAGGAAAAAATGGAGACTCGCCCTTACCCACACGTCGGTAAGGGTAGGGCAGACCACACTTGGCCACTACTTCGTCAATATAACTATTGGACTGGTCACAAGTGAGGTAGGTCGGTTCAGGGATGCCGTCATCGGTACCTCCACCCCTTTCATTAGGAGGGGGTAGGTCATGGGGGGCATACTCTACAGGGTACTCTACCGAGGAAGACTCTACAAAATTTCGTTTCATTAAGGGAGGATTGGTTTGGGTGATAACTACCTCATCGGTAGAGGTAGTTGCTCGGTCACTATCTGAAGTAGAAGTAGAAAGCCCGGATATAGAAGAAGTGCTCAAACTAGAGGAAGACATGTCTTACCTAGAAGAATGCTCGATAAGTCGGAAGTTTTGAGAATGTTATCTTGGTCGGTATGTACGGTTGCTCGGTAAGCGCTCTCAAATTTTAGGAAATGTGTGGAATGACCAGGCTCTTAGGCCCTTTTATAGCAGGAGACCAACCTCAGTTAAAAGCAGTTAAGTGCGGTCGACAACCATAATTGGATGACCCACTTGAATAGGGATTATTAATCCTATATAAAGCTCAACAAGTCAGGTATTAACCCTAACTAATCACCATTTGAATTCTGGCTGACTGAAAGCTCTAGTCCAAGGAGCTCGCCTAATTCTGTAATAAGAACTGACTTGAGCGTCGGAGCGCCAACGCCAGAGGACTACCTCTGGTGCGGCCTTTAGCTCACCTTTGCTCATTGTGCTCAGCTGCAGGACTGCCTGGCTGATCAACTTCTGAGAAGGACCTGCCTGCCTAGAAGACTGTCTGGTAGGTAAGCTCCTGGCTGCCTGGACTGACACATTGCCTGGCTGGACAGCTACGTGACTGCCTGGCTGTTTGGCTTCTTGGAAGGATCTTCATCCCTAGTATCCGTGCACGACTGCAGGTCTGACCAACTGATCGTCTTCTCGGTAGTGACCCCTTTTTGACGTCATCAATTTCGATGTATCAATTTTAGATTATGAAGTATTAAGTTTGACCTAAATATACACATTATAATTTCCTGTACATTCAACTTCACAATAATTGGTTTGTGACGTAATATGTTATACCAAAAAATTGTTCATTATAACATGAAATGTTAAAAGATATATTAGACTTCATCAAAATTCTTGCTGAAGTTCATACAAAGTAATAAAGTCAATAATTTGAATTACTGACATCTTTCGCTGTACGACGTCATAGGGTCATTTTCTCATAGTGATTGATTAAACCAAATACTATGAGTTTTATCAAAGTAAATCACCAAAAGGTTTATCACAACCATAACTTCTAAAGAGAACATATCTTGAGCAGTCTTATCTGAATAACAATGTGTTTTCAAATCAATAATAGATAATGTTCAAGTGAAACAAAAACTACGGATTTACAAATCAGGTCAAGGTAACCGATAGAGCCTACCAGAAACCTACCTTGAGGCTACTTTAACTAAACAACATAGCTTAGCACACAAATGTCACTTAGTTTGGGATTATAATCCTAACAATCTCCCGCTTAACACTTGTGTGATCAAGACACATGTATGAACACAAACAATAACCAGTAGTATGCTAAAACCTATAGAGACATAAGCATAAAAAAAACTATGCATAATGCTCCCTGTAGCAAACAAACAACCAAACAATGTACTTAAGTCAGTCGAAATAACTACCAGCTAAGATAGGTTAAAAGCCCACATCACCTGTATAGCCAAATGCACAATGTACCAAAATAAACATAATAAATTGTTAGGAAGCCCTTTCCACTAGTGTTGCTTATATCGAGTTTCCTGAAGAATTGTTCAATAGACCTATCAAGAAAAATCTCAAATATTATGTCAATTGAACTTCATAAGTAGAGATTTGTGAAATGCAATATATGACTAATAACATGATATTTTCAATTTCATGGGATTAGCCATTTAACAATAAACACATATGGAGGTAGCATCAAACAATCAATTTGTCAATCATAGATCACACATCCCACACTTATGTTACCTTAAGCTACTTGAAAATTTATTCTGTTCTAGTCACTCTTAGTGCTTTTCTTAGGAACAAAAACCTTTGCCCATCTAGAGATTTTGTAAAGACATCAGCCAATTACTTTTCAGTTGCAATGTATTCCAAAGACACGTTTACTTTCCACAAGTTCAAAAATGAAATAATGGCAAATATCTATATGTTTGGTCCTAGAATGTTGAACAAGATTTTTGGAAATACTAATTGCACTCATGTTATCAAAAAATAAGGCCATACTTTCATAATTCAACTCATATTCGCAAAACATATGTTTCATCTAAAGTAGTTTTATGTGTAGCAACTTTCTACAGCTATTTACTCTACCTCGTCTGTGGACAAGGGGATGGAATTTTGCTTCTTAATATGCCATGAAACCAAATTTGTACCAAAGTAAAGACATCATCCTGGAGTGTTTTTACTATGCCATGCAACCTACCTAGTTGGCATTCGAGTAGCCTACCAATGAGGCATTAGTGTCCTTTGAATAGAAATTTTTTAAGTTTAAGGTACCACTGATGTAGTTCAAAATCCTTTTAACAAGTGTTACATGAGATTCCTTGGGATTGGCTTGGTACCTAGCACAAACACTAAATGCAATGTCAGGCCTAGTTGCAGTCAAGTAAAGTAAGCTTCTTATGATAATCCTATATAAATTGTGATCCACAGACTTTTCAATTGTATCATTGTTTAGCTTCATGCTTGGGCTCATACTAGTTAGGGCTGGCATGATTGAGGCTACACAAAAAATTTTCACCAAGTTACTTGCATACCTGGTTTGAGAAATGGATATCCCTTTCTTAGGATTGATTCATCTGAATTCCTAGAAAATACACTCATCATACTCATCTCAAATTTAGATTTCATTAACTTACCAAAATCTTGTGACAAAGAAATAGAAGAGGATCCAAACACGATGCCATTGACATATACTTGAGCAACCAAAATATGTATGTGATCTTTCTTCAAAAAAAGTGTTTGGTCAATTGTTCCTCTTGTAAATCATGTACTCAAGAAAAAAAATTGTGAGTATTTGAACTTATACATGTGTGATATATGGATTAGATCTTCAAATCCTTGAGGTTGCATAACATATACTTCTTCATTTAATAATCCATTCAAAAATATGATTTTCACATCAAGATGAAACAACTTAAAAACAAGTAAGCTTGCTATAGACAATAGAATGAGAATGAACTCTAAACAAGAAACATGAGCAAATATTTCATCAAACTCAGCCCCTTCAACTTGTGTATATTCATGTGCAACTAATTTGGCTTTATTTCCAGTAATCAAATCATGTTCATCAAATTGAGACATATAGAAAAAAAAACTCTGTAGTGTTTCACAATAAGATTCTTACCTTTCCAAAGTTCTTAACATGAGATTTTATAACCTAGTCTAATATGAACTCTATTTGCTATATAGCAAGAAGTGTTTAATGCTTCAACCCAAAATCTTTGAGAAATATTCTCGACATGCATCCATGGTTCTAGCCATTTCTTGCAGAACACGATTCTTTCTTTCCACTATTCCATTTTGTTGTGGAATTTTTGATACTAAAAACTAATGCTTGATTTCAAAGTACCTACAAAAAGTATCAAATTTAACATTCTCAAATTTCATACTATGATCTCATCTGATTCTACATAAGTCACAATCATCATCTTTCTTTTCATTTCCTAGCAACAAATATAGATCATAAAAATCATCAAATGTCTTTGATTTCTCACGCAAAAATCTAACCCAAGTATAACAAGTATGTATTTCTTATCTCATATGCTTTCTGTTTGAGTTGGTCCCAAGAGATCCATATGAAGAATTTCAAAACGTCTAGATGACCTTATGATACTTACCTTTTTATGTGATTTTTTTTTGTTTTTGTAATTGACTTGGACCATACATACTTTTTATTGAACCCATTTTTGCCCCGAAGGACTTGGGCTGCTAAATGATACGCCAATGTTGTTTTGCAATTAAAGACAAATTAAAGGACTCGATATCCCTAAACCCCATACCACCATCACTCTTAGACTTGCACATCTGATGCCACTTAATTAACCCATTGCATGGAAGAATTTGTCTCACTTCTCCACAAAAACCGCCTCATCAAGCGATTAATTTCCTCACAAATAGTTGTTGGAATTCTAAAGCAATTCATCATAAAAAGATGGTATGGATTGTAGCACCGATTTGATCACTACTTCCTTTTCTGCTTTGAATAAACATTTACTCCATCCACTCTTTATTCGACCCCGAACTCTTTATATTTTATATCACAACACCAAGGCTATATATGGCACCTCGTGATATTAGAATTTATGAAATTGGACGGCAAGCTTTGAAGTTAAAATGCACATTTTCTCATATCAAACCTCAAGGGAACAAAGTAACCAATATGCTTGCTAGTCTAGGCAGAACATCCTCTTATATCTCTATTATGGATATGGCAAGTCCCTGGCTCACAATATTATGAGTCTTGTGCTAACTGATTGTAACTCCCTTTCTTGTTTATTAAATTTATTACATACTTCTTTGTTTTCTATATCTTTCAAGTCATGAAATTTTAGGTGCCCTAATCTTTCATGCCATAATGTGTAAATGGTGGAGTGAATTGTAGAATTGCACCACATTGTTTGTTCAACAGAAATGGTGTAACAATTGATGGAAGACGTCCTTGCTTCCAAGAAAGACCCATTTTTAGTATAAAAATCCTACAATATTGTTCAGTATACATTCATTAGAAGTTTTGATCATTCCTTTACCTTTAACTTTTGCTTTGCTACCATCACCAAACGTAACTTTTCCACCATCATATTTTTCATAAGTTGAAAAAAATATTTATTACCAGTCATATGACATGAACAACCACTGTCCAAGTACCAAGCATTTTCCCTGAAAGCATTCAGAGCTCTATGGACCAATAAGCATCTCTTCTTTGGTTTCTTTACCCAATGTTTCGTCCTTTGAGATGTTTGTTGAGCTTGCCTCATGTCCTACTTGTTCACATAAATATTACTTTGTTTTTCATCAAGAGGTTCAACCTATTCAGAAGAAAAGTTTTCTGCACATTTTCATTAGGTTTTGCTGGGTTTATACCCATAGCATGATAATTGTGTGATGTGTCTCTTGGATAAATAAGTAGATTGTTTGTAGCATACAGGTCTTTGTAGACATAAGAATAAGTTTTATCCTAAGGGTTTTGCTAGAGTTAAAACTCTTAGAGATATTCCTAACTAGAACTCTATGATTTATAAGATAGCCTTGATTAAATATTTTAGATATAATTGGACATGTTTTTATCTATTAAGAGAGTTTATCTTTTATCTCCTTATTGTGCTTATCTCATATTCTTGTAGGTCATATTAAATATCACCTGTGTTTTACTTTAAATAGGACTTATTGTGTGGTAAGATGATTTGTTTAATTGAAGTAACTTCCACGTAGGCTCTAGAGATTACCTCTGATTTGTTCAGTTGTAGTAACCTTCAGGTAAGCTTCTGGTAGGCTCTAGAGGTTACCTCAAATCAGATCTAATTTTCAATAGCTTGTGTTTCATTGAAATTCTTTTTTTTTAATCTAGAACACAATTTTAATAAGAGAAAAATTGGTTTGGATGAAACATTTGCTCTTGTTACTCATTTAGAATCCATTCGCATTCTTTGGTCTATTGCAAGCTTACTTGGTTTTAAGTTGTTTGGGATGGATATGAAAAGTGCATTATTGAATGTATTGTTAAATGAAGAAGTATCTGTTAAACGACCTCGAAGCTTTGAAGATCCAATTCATACATCACATATGTATAAGCTTAATCATGTCTTGTATGGTTCGAAAGAATCCCCTAGGGCTTGGTATGAAACACTAACAAATTTTCTCTTGAGTACAAGATTTACAAAAGGAACAGTTGACAAGACATTCTCTATGAAGAATAATCACAAACATATTTTGGTTGCTCAAATTTATGTCAATGACATCTTGTTTGGATCAACTTCTATTTCTTTGTCACAAGAGTTTGGTGAGTTAATGAAATATGAGTTTGAGATGTGTATAATAGGTTAATTAACCTATTTTCTAGGATTTAAGGTGAAGCGATCCCAAAAAGGGATATTCATTTCTCAAACCAAGTATGCAAGTAACTTGGTGACGAAATTTGATGCAGTCTCAAGCAGAGCTACTTTAACAACTATGAGCTCGAGCACAAAGTTGAGCAAGGATACAATTGAAAAGTATGTGGATCAGACTTTATATAGAAGTATCATTGGAAGATTACTTTACTTAACTACAAGTAGTCCTGGTATTACTTTTAGTGTTTGTGTGTGTGTTAGGTACTAAAAGGATCCCAAGGAATCTCACTTGGAGGCTATGAAAAGGATCTTGAAATGCATCAATGGTACCTTGGACTTTGGAATTGTCTATGCAAAAGAGACTAACACTTCTTTGGCAGGTTACTCTGATGCAGACTAGGCAGGCTATAGTGATGATTGAAAAAACACTTTTGGTGGATGTTTCTACATATGAACTAACATAGTAGCTTGGCATAGTAAGAAGCAAATGTCATATCTATTTCCACGGCTGAAATAAATGCTTATTGACTACAGATTGGTACAGGAAAGTATGACCATATTTTGTGATATTATGAGTGTCATTAATATTTTTAGGAATCCTTTCCAACATTCTAGAACAAAGCATATTGACATTCATCATCATTTCATCCGAGACCTTGTTCAAAGCATTACCGTGAAACTTGAGGACATTGCTACCGAAAATCAATAGACAACGAGTTTAGTTCCTAGGAAAAGAATTAGAGGTGATTACAATATAATAAATTTCCATGTAGCTTGATGTAATATATGTGTGAGATATGTGATTTAATCCTTGATATATGACGGAAGCATTGATTGTTTGATGCTACCTTTGCATGTGTTTATTGTTCAATGGTTAATCTGTTCATGAAATTGAAAAGATGATTTTATTAGTAATATATTGTTTTTCACAAATCTCTTCTTGCGAAGTTTGATTGACAGAGTCGCCACCAATCGAATTAGAAGTGCGATTGGACACTTGAAGGAAAACCTGCAAACCAAAAACGAGGGTACGGGGGTCGATTGAGCGTGGGGAAGGTGTTAGGCACCCCACGACTCCTGTTTAAAATAGTTACTGAATTTTTAAATAATTGGCTATTTTCTGAAAACTTCTTGTTTGCAAGATTGGATCATTCGGAAGGACTAATGATTTGATATTTGGATCATACCAACTTATGGCAGTGAAAATATTGGATTTTGAAAACACTAACTTGTGGTGTTGTATTTAAAGGCGTGACAACTTATGCTCTCAAAGAGAATCGAATTTTGTGAACACCAACTTATGGTGTTGTGTTTAAATGTAATGATTGGATTGGAATTTTGAGGAGGTCAAATTTGGAATTCCAACTTATGGAATTGGAATGAAAGCATTGGGTTTGAAAAGGATTTGGAAATACCAACTTATGATATTTATTTGTCTTAAAATAAAGTGACAATTGTAATATAATTTATGGTATTTTAAAAAAGAATTGAATATCAACCTATGGTATCTTATTTTAAAAGATGGAGACGGACGATATTTATGAAAAGTGGTAATTGAAAATACCAACTTATGGTATTTTATTTGGAAAAACTATCAATTATGGTAGCAAATTATTTTTTATATAGCGAGACGGCTTGAATCAATTATTTTCGCATTGCGCCACTTTTATTAAAATAAAATCTCGAAAAATAAGTAAATTAAAATTTGTAAATAATAAAATCATTAAATGCCTACATGCTTCTAACAACCTAAAATAACATGCACACATTTTTGTTCACTATTTTATCTTCATTATTTACATATTACATGAACATGGGCCCAAAAACATCAAAAACAAAATTAAAAATAAAAACACCAAAATGACCTAAACTTCCTAATTAAAATTTAAACAATATCCAAAAGGCCCAAAAATTATATACAAAAACCTAAACATTATAAACAAGAGCCCAAACATAAAAACTCTAAACAATCCTTTAGAGACCCAAACAAACATATAAAAAAAGGCCCAAATTAAAACTCATGACACTCAGACCCATCATGAAAACAAACAATTTTATATCACACAAACTAGCCCAATATATGGCAATCAAATACCCATAACCACATTCAAACCCAAGCCCATTTTCCATCTTCTTCTTTTCCTCTTTCACGTGACCTTCTAGAGGTCTCCCTAATGGCAATCCCCAACTCCAATGGCGACAGTCTCCGGCAGTTGCATCCTCCAAAGGCCACCGGCCACAAACAAGTTTTTTCCTCGTCTTCTGTCTTCCATTTTGGCAACGGCGTCTCGAGCCAGCTTTGTCTCCCTACTGGAGCAACGATATGCTTCGATTGAGTCAGGCTAGGGTTCCCGGTCCATGGCTCATAAAGCTTTAATGAAGATTCGAGATTTTTGAGCTCCTGCTTCTCATGCTTGGCGAACTGCTTGGACTCCTTGTAGTGTGTGAGGCCAAAGATGTCAGCGATGGTAGGAAGCGGGGCAGAGAGCAGCACAAAAGAGAGTGCAAGAGCAACACAAAATGCCCAGGGTGGGTTTGATGTGGAGGTTTTTTCCAGGAGATTGAGTGACTAAGCAGAGGATTCTGGAGGTGGTGGGTCTGGTTCAGGTTGAGAGAGATGAAGAGAAGGGATCTTCCCCTCCCTTCATGTGTTTCCAGTGAGAGATGAAGTGGAATGGGTGTTTTAGGTTTTTGGTGTTGACTGGGTTGTTCGTCCAAATGAGGTCTCCTTGGAGATCAATTTTCGGATGCCCCTCTGGCGTGTTGTAGTTTATGATGACTTTTTTGTCCAAATAGAGGAAAATCGGGTAGGTGATAATTGGGGTTCTGGTGGGTGGTTTGGTGGTGGCTTGGTGATGATGAAAAAAGAGAAGCCCCTGAGTGATTCTGAGATGACAGTTTTATGAGGAGGATGATTTTCCTTTTTAGAGGTTGTGGTGGTTTTTCCCCTTTTTTTGTCCAAATGCGGTCCGGTTATAATGTTGAGTTGTGTGCCATGGTTTTTATGGTAGTTGCAGGTGATGGTTATGGTGAGGCAAAGTGTAATGGCTGAGCCAATGAGTCGTGACATAGGCATGAGTGGGTAGTAATGGGCATGAGTTGGATTTTAGACATTTGGGCTTAGGTAGGTATTTGGACTTGGGGTTTGCTATAATGGGCTTTAGGCTTTCCTTTTTTGTTTTTTTTGTTTAATTAACAATCAATTAAAAAAATAAAAAATAACACTCTACCCGGACAAAAATGGGTTACTACATCTGGCCCCCTTTGTGTGACTTTACATAGTAATGACGCACAAAGGAGTAGTAAACCAATTTTTGGCCGAATTTCAAGAAAATGCACGAGGTCTTTACAACCATTCTCTGCTTGGCTGAAATCTTTTTTTCTTATTTTTTGTAAAAGTGCACGGGATCACTACAGCCATTCCTAGGTTGGCTGAAATTTTTGAAAAATAAATTGCTCGGGATCATTGGGGCCATCTCCGGCTTGGCCAAACATGAAAAGTAAATTGCACTAGATCAGTACAGCCATTCCCGGCTTGGCTGAAAAAATTGCACAAAATCATTGGGGCCATCTCCAGCTTGCCCAAACATGAAAAGGAAGTTGCACGGGATCACTACAGCCATTCCCGGTTTGGCTAAATAAATTGCACGGGATCATTGGGGTCATCTCCGACTTGGGAAAACATGAAAAGTAAATTGCACGGGATCACTACAGCCATTCCTAGCTTGTTTGAATAAATTGTACGAGATCATTGGGGCCATTTTCGACTTGGCCAAACATGAAAGGTAAATTTCACGGGATCACTATAACCATTCCTGGCTTGGATAAAATTTTTGAAAAATAAATTGCTCGGGATCATTGGGGCCATCTCCAGCTTGGCCAAACATGAAAAGTAAATTGCATGGGATCCCTACAGTCATTCCCAGCTTGGCTGAAATAAAATGCTCTGGATCATTGGGGCCATCTCCTACTTGGCGAATCATCAAAGTAAATTGCACGGGATCACTACAGCTATTCCCAGCTTGGCTGAAAATTTAATTGAAAAGATTTAGGAAATTTTTGCAAATGATTTTCATGCCTTTTATGATCTCTTGCTGATAGAAAAATGATGTAGTTCACTCAACCAGGACAACAACCCCAGTAAAAAATCCGACAGCATCTCCCTGTATATCGGGGAATGCCTACCTGTAACGAAACGTAGCAACAATCACAACAATCACATTATAACCTAGTAGGGCCTCTAGCCATCTATCAGCATATAAATTCCAACCTAGTAGGGCCTCAGGCCATCTAGCAGCATGCACAAATTGATTCTCACGTGAGTATCACATTTCACATAATAGAAACAATCATAAACATCATTTAACATGACTCAGAGTCCACCCCCGATTCAGAAGGTACAATCACATAAATTACCTTCTAACCGTACCAAAACATACCCACCGGTGCCAACAATTGATAATCATGTATTATCTCATACAACAAGCGTGGAAATAAACAAAGTGCAACACACTCATTATTCCTAAATCCTAACCCTCCTCCAAGTGCCATCCATACCACAACTCCGTCTCTACTGATCCGCAACACCGGCACTAGTACCAGTCTCACCTGTAGAAAGGACAGAAAATAAAAGGGTGAGCTAGAAGCTTAGTAGGGTAAAAGAGCAAACAATCATTATAGGCAGAATCCAATATGAAGGCAATGCAACAATATGAAAACTCAAATGCTCATGTCACATAACACAACAATAACACTCGAGTGACCTCTCTGGGGAAAACCAATCATAGTCCTATAATTCCAACTATGAATCATCAAACAACAATCAAGAATATGATCATCCCAATCATGTCTTGATCACAACATCGGACACTCATCCTGGTTCTCCCAACCATCAATGGATGCTGACTCATCACCTTTCCTCGTTCAATCCTGGTTCTCCCAACCATCAATGGATGAACCATACCATTCCCAGAAAGTTACCCGGTTGTGTGAGTCCCATAACACCCACACCTCAAGTGTGTTGCCTCACATGAAGTCATTTGGTTGATGCCAAGCCCAACACCCAACCATCCTCCCATGTGACGTTCAAGTAGTTCCTAGGGTATACCCGAGTCCATACTCGAGCATCCCATGCAAGCTCTAATGCATTCATGCTTCATGCCATCAATTAATATATATATACTCAACCTATATTTAAAGCTACTCATGATGCATGAATGATCAACCACGCTCAATAAGTGATTGAACACGAACAAGGGTTAATGCAATCTACATTTCAAGAGAAAATAAGAATAAATCCTAAGTTCGTTCTTCCTTAGAATCAATAAGGCAAGAACACAAATCCGGTGACCAATGAGGAAATAAACCACAATTTAGAGAGCAAAAGAACGATATGAAAGTGAATTGGTCAAGAAATCCCCTACCTCGATTAAGCACCACTTACAATAACAAATTCCCAAAGTAAGGATTTTGCCCTCTTTCACCCACCTATCGATTCAAGCATTCCGCACCCATAATATCGTATTAACAACACTAATTAACAATAATAACATGAAATCAAACACTAATTAAGAGAACTTACTTTCTCTCTCTAGGATTTTCTCGAAAATCTTCCAACTTCTCCAAATTCGAAACCTAGCCTAAACCAACGATTCAAACTAGTAAAACAATCATAAATAACACTAGAATCAACATAACTAAGCCCTACATTCCATCTATTAAAAAATCAAACAAATCTAGGAAAAAACCCTAGAATTCCAAAACTATGAAAACTCACCTCAAACCTTCAAATCCTCATTGATTCCTACTTGATTCTTGATTTGTTTTATGAATCCATGGAAAACCAAGCAAAAACCTCAAAAAATCTCCTTCTCTCTCTAAGTTTCTCTCTCTCTCTCTCTCTCTCACTTCTCGGCTTCCTCTGAGGTTATGTCGCAAATGGCCATTTCTGGTCTTTTAGAAACTGAAATCCCGACAACCGTCCGGACGGTTCATACCTGGAAAACTTTCCTGGCCCAGTTTCTTCATTAAGTGTTCGGACGGCTCCCTAGGGCATCTAGACACCCTTTTTTTCTTCCAAATTTTCCATAAATTTCATATCCGTCTTGGTCTAAGCTTCGATTCAATATATTATGGGCCCAAAACATATATGTGTGCCAAACGTTAGGGCCCATTTAGTGACCTTGCTCAAAAATGATTCTTTACGATCCTACACCACACGGGTGGTCCGTAACGTCTCCAAATTTATTTCCAATAACTTAATACTCAACATTTAACTAAGCTTAACATTTTTGGGCCAGGGTTTCAAAAATCAGGTTCAGGGGATGAAACAAATATCTAATCTGTGCTAAGCCTGCAATGATACATGAAGGATTGACAGTATGGATCAATGATGCATGCAATGATCTGTTTTAATGAACAGTGAATGCTTCATGAATAAATGCCTTGTCAAGATTTGTAACGCCCCAATTTCGGGAACATTACATGGTGCTCAGCGCACCATCCTAGGTTATCAATGTGATTCATAACACGAGGATTTAACTCTAGTTCGTCTAACTAAGTTAAATCTTCCAACAAAAAATCCGGCAGCATCTCCCCGTAACTCAGGTAATGCCCACCTGATTAAACGCAGCATAACAGCATGCAAATTCACAACCTATGGCCTCATGCCATCTAGCAGCATGCACAAACTGAATTCATGATTCATACATCACAATGATTCCACACAACCAATAAATAGGACAAAATGTCCACACCCGGTTCAGAAGTCCCACATCAATGGAATATCCTTCTAACCGTCCATAATCCACACCTTACGGTGTCACTCAGTCAAGATATCACACAGGGAATCATTTCATACAAATATTTCAACAAAAAGGTTTAAGACTCTAATCCCAAACCTACACCCTCTCCAAGAGCCATCCATGCCACAACGTCGTCTCTACTGATCCGCACCTCTAGCACTAGTACCAGTCTCACCTATAGGGAGGAAGAAAAATAAAGGGTGAGCTAGAAGCTCAGTAGGGGTAAAGAGTAAAACAAACGACATGGCGGTTATTAAAGAAAAGATAATGCATCAAAATGTTCTCTTCTATGCACATGTCACATAACACAACCATTAGTCCGGGTATTCCCTTCGATGTAAAACACATTCATCAATCCACTAGTCTTCAACTATGAATTGACCAAACCTCAAATGCACTACATGGTTCCCAACCATCATGAATGAGAGAGCGCAATCATCATTCACATTACACCCGCGAAGGTTCTACCCGGTTGTGTGAACCCCGTCACACCCACACCTTAAGTGTGTTGCCTCACATGCAGTCATATGATCCGTGCCCATGCCTTGACACGCAACCATCCTCCCATGTGACTTTCAAGTAACCTATGGTATCCCGAGTCCATACCTGAGCATCCCGTGCAAGCTCTAATGCATTCATGCTCGTGCCATGCCAAATACACATATATATCAACCTATATATATACAACTACTAATGATGCATGACAAGATTCAAAACTTGCTCAATGGATGATTGAATATGTAATTGGGCAATGCAATCTACATTTAGAAGAATATATAAATAAACCCTAGGTTCGTTCTTCCTTAGGCACGATAAGGCAAGAACACAAACAAAGAGACCAATGAGAATTTGAACCAAAATTTTAGAATCAACGAACAATACTGAAGTAAGAAAGGGTCAAGAAATCCCCTACCTCAAGTTGAGCACAACACACAATTCCCAATTCCAAGAATTAGGGTTTAAATCCCCCTTTCACCAACCTAACCATATTTCATCATTCCAATCCATATATACATGTTAATAACACACATTTATCATAACAATAACAATTCCAATACAAAATCCAAGAGAGAATAAACTTCTCTCTCTAGAATTCCCAAATTCCTCCAAATTTGTCCAATAATCGAACTCAACCTAAACCAAGGATTGAAACCTATGAAACAACCTTAAATTACCCTAAGAACAACATATGTAAACCCTACAATAAAACTCTAAAAGAATCCAAGTAGATCTACGAAAATCCTTAAGTTCCAAAACCATAGAAAACTCACCTTAAATTTCCAAATCTCCTTTGATTCTTCCTTGAATGTTGTTAATGACCCACAATCCACTCCAAATCAAGCTTGATCTTGCCCAAATCACCTTATCTCTCTCCTTACCTCTCTCTTTCTCTCTCTACACGGAAAGAACCAGAAAAATGAAGAAGAACAAGCATTTTCGCGTTATAAGATTGCTGGGTCGGGTGCTGCCTAGAGCCACCGCGCCCCCTCCCCGCAGATGGAATGGTAGATAGGAGAGATGGAACCGATGCTGAAGCTGGTAATCCAGGCGCAGTAGACTGCTGTGCTTCCTTACTACTCTATCGACACTCACTTTTCTTGTGGCCAATCTTGCCACACCCAAAGCACTTGATCCCAGTAGATCTGCACTGATTCTGCTTGTGCCCCCCCTTCCCACACCTGAAACAAGTCATCTTGCCCCCTTGTGCCCTAGGACCCTTGCCCTGATCCCCTTTTTGTGAGTAGGAATCGGTCCTCTAACGCTTGTTACTACTTCCGCCACCACCACTATTACCCCCGGAAGTTTGTACACTCTGCTGAGCTTCTTCCTTCTCACTTTGCTCAAACTCTAATGCCATCTCCACCGTCTCGGCATACCTCTTAACCCTGGTAGCCAACACCATCCAACCAAGGCTCGGAAGTAGCCCACTATGATATCTCATAGCCTTACTCTCATCTGTCGGGGTGAACTGCTTCCCAAATCGATAGAGCATCTCAAACTGTTTGGTGTACTATGCCACCGTCATCTCCCGTGTCTGTATCAGCTCTAGGAACTTCTTGGCCCTCTCCATCTGAAAAGGCCTCGGAACAAACTTCTGCATGAACAAGTCTTCAAATGATGCCCATGAGAGGTCATTCTTCCCTTCATCAAGTGCACTCCACCATTCATGTGCTGACCCACTCAGATAGAAGTAGACCAGCCTCACTCTTCTACTGTCGGGTATCTCCAACGTATCTAATCTAGCACTCATTTGCTTCAGCCATTCTTCAGCCTCTGTCCCCTCTCCATCTCCGGAGAACGTGGGAGGAGTAGTTCTCCTCAACTGATCAACCTCATAGATACCTCTACTCGGCCTCGGATTTGCCTCCACCTCAGCACCCGCTCCTACTGTAGGAGGAGGTGTGGGTGTAAGCTCCTCTGTGTGAACCTCTGCAGCTCTAACCACTTGTGACTGAACCACTTGAACCAGGTTCATCACAATTCCCATGAGTTCCTGTAAAGTCATCGGTGGTACCGCTGCGGTATTATTGGCAGTCACTGTAACTTCCTCAGTCCCCACTACCTGTCCTAGTGGAACCTCTGGGGTCCTCTTTCTAGCCTCCTGAGGTACAGATTCCTTGGTACTCGTTGCACGCCTAGGAGCGCGCATCGCACCAACACTACGTCTCCTACCCCGACCTCTCCGGGTAGTAGCACGTCCACCCCCACCCCCACCCCTAGGTGTCTCATCAGTAGGCGTAGACCTCACAGTCCTACGAGTATTCATCTGCATGGCACACAGATAATACTATCAACAAATAACTCAATTGAGGATTTACAAGGGAAAGAAAAACATATCGGATCAGTAGAGCTCGTGGCATGGCTTGGAGACAAAACTAACATACCCCCTCAAATCCCAGACCCATACCTAGGTCTTTAACCGAACCTCCCTCTGATACCAAATTGTAACGCCCCAATTTTGGGAACATTACATGGTGCTCACCGCACCATCCTAGGTTATCAATGTGATTCACAACACGAGGATTTAACTCTAGTTCGTCTAACTAAGTTAAATCTTCCAACAAAAAATCCGGCAGCATCTCCCCGTAACTCGGGTAATGCCCACCTGATTAAACGCAGCATAACATCATATAATCACATCCGAACCTAGCAAGGCCTCCGGCCATCTAACAGCAAGCAAATTCACAACCTATGGCCTCAGGCCTTCTAACAGCATGCAAATTCACAACCTATGGCCTCATGCCATCTAGCAGCATGCACAAACTGATTTCATGATTCATACATCACAATGATTCCACACAACCAATAAATAGGACAAAATGTCCACACCCGATTCAGAAGTCCCACATCAATGGAATAACCTTCTAACTGTCCATAATCCACACCTTACGTTGTCACTCAGTCAAGATATCACACAGGGAATCATTTCATACGAATATTTCAACAAAAAGGTTTAAGACTCAAATCCCAAACCTACACCCTCTCCAAGAGCCATCCATGCCACAACGTCGTCTCTACTGATTCGTACCTCTGGCACTAGTACCAGTCTCACCTGTACGGAGGAAGAAAAATAAAGGATGAGCTAGAAGCTCAGTAGGGGTAAAGAGTAAAACAAGCAACATGGCGGTTATTAAAGAAAAGATAATGCATCAAAATGTTCTCTTCTATGCACATGTCACATAACACAACCATTAGTCCGGGTATTCCTTTCGGTGTAAAACACATTCATCAATCCACTGGTCTGCAACTATGGATTGACCAAACCTCAAATGCACTACGTGGTTCCCAACCATCATGAATGAGAGAGCGCAATCATCATTCACATTACACCCGCAAAGGTTCTACCCGGTTGTGTGAACCCCGTCACACCCACACCTTAAGTGTGTTGCCTCACATGCAGTCGTATGATCCGTGCCCATGCCTTGACAAGCAACCATACTCCTATGTGACTTTCAAGTAACCTATGGTATCCCGAGTCCATACCCGAGCATCCCGTGCAAGCTCTAATGCATTCATGCTCGTGCCATGCCAAATACACATATATATCAACCTATATATATACAACTACTAATGATGCATGACAAGATTCAAAACATGCTCAATGGATGATTGAACATGTAATTGGGCAATGCAATCTACATTTAGAAGAATATACAAATAAACCCTAGGTTCGTTCTTCCTTAGGTACGATAAGGCAAGAACACAAACAAAGAGACCAATGAGAATTCGAACCAAAATTTTAGAATCAATGTACAATATTGAAGTAAGAAAGGGTCAAGAAATCTCCTACCTCAAGTTGAGCACAACACACAATTGCCAATTCCAAGAATTAGGGTTTAAATCCCATTTTCACCAACCTAACCATATTTCATCATTCCAATCCATATATACATGTTAATAACACACATTTATCATAACAATAACAATTCCAATACAAAATCCAAGAGAGACTAACCTTCTCTCTCTAGAATTCCCAAATTCCTCCAAATTCCTCCAATAATCGAACTCAACCTAAACCAAGGATTGAAACCTATGAAACAACCTTAAATTACCCTAAGAAAAACATATGTAAACCCTACAATCAAACTCTAAAAGAATCTAAGTAGATCTACGAAAATCTTTAAGTTCCAAAACCATAGAAAACTCACCTTAAACTTCCAAATCTCCTTTGATTCTTCCTTGAATGTTGTTAATCACCGACAATCCACTCCAAATCAAGCTTGATCTTGCCCAAATCACCTTATCTCTCTCCTTACCTCTCTCTTTCTCTCTCTACACGGAAAGAACCAGAAAAATGAAGAAGAAGAAGCATTTTCGCGTTATAAGATTGCTGGGTCGGGTGCTGGCGCTCCAGCGCTGGAAGAGCGTTCGAATCTGTCCCCTATTTTTTCTATGTTTTTTACTTTCACATTTACATCATTCTTGGTCTAAGCTTCGATTTGATATATTATGGGCCCAAAACGAACATGTATATCAAAAGTTATGGCCCATTTACCGAACCTAGCTCAAAAACTATTTTTCCATGATTCCGTACCTCACGGATCATCAGTAACTTGACCCAAAACTAATTTTTTGGGTCGGGGTATCAGATGTCGCAAATGGCCATTTCTGGTCTTTTAGAAACTGAAATCCCGACAACCGTCCGGACGGTTCATACCTGGAAAACTTTCCTGGCCCAGTTTCTTCATTAAGTGTTCGGATGGCTCCCTAGGGCATCTAGACACCCTTTTTTCTTCCAAATTTTCCATAAATTTCATATCCGTCTTGGTCTAAGCTTCGATTCGATATATTATAGGTCCAAAACAGATATGTGTGCCAAAAGTTATGGCCCATTTAGTGACCTTGCTCAAAAACGATTCTTTACGATCCTACACCACTCGGGTGGTCCGTAACGTCTCCAAATTTATTTCCAACAACTTAATACTCAACATTTAACTAAGCTTAACATTTTTGGGTCAGGGTTTCACAAATCAGGTTCAGGGGATGAAACAAATATCTAATCTGTGCTAAGCCTGCAATGATACATGAAGGACTGACAGTATGGATCAATGATGCATGCAATGATCTGTTTTAATGAACAGTGAATGCTTCATGAATGAATGCCTTGTCAAGATTTTGCTTTTTGGTGCACTCAAAAACCAACCCTTGTGCTATCATTCCTTTTCAGAATTTATATGTACATGCATTTCTGTATTCAAAATTTATGTTCATTAAAAAGTCATTTGTTATTTTGATGCTCACATTTTTTATGACTAAGATCGTCCCTCTCCTGATAATACTTGTCTCGATCATGTGTTTATCCTTCAGATTTTTTTCCAACTTAAGATGCCAGCATCCATCAATTTCCTATCAAAAGTAATGTCCCAATGCACTCATCACATTTTCTATCAAAACTTCGTCAATGATAAATTCAATAGTACAACTATGCATTATGGCAAATGATATTTTTTTATGGAATAAGAATTAAATTGGGATATGAAAATGAAGAAAACAAGTGACCGATCCTAAGGAATGAATAACTTCACAGTATTTAATTGGAAATGATGAGTGACAAGCGAAAACTCCTTTAGGAAAAATGCATAAAAGAATGTATGAAAGTCACAGAAGGGAAAGAGAAATTGAACTTCTCTAAGATGAAATATGTGATAATTCAAAGATGACACCAAAACCGGGACAGTTTTGGTGTGTACCAAATTAGGAATGATCAAATCTAAACTTACGTTAAGGAGTCCCCAAACCTTCCATATTTGCCAACAGGCTTCTTTTTCAGACTGAAATTCATCATGGTGAAATATATGATAACATAAAGATCGCACCAAAAACCGCCCCAGTATTGGTGCGTATCCAATTTACTGTCATTAAATCTGAACACCATGTAGTTCATTTTGCGTCTCCACCCATATTAATACAAGTTAACGGTCAGCGCAGACACAATTCACCAATTCGACAGACTCGTTGCCCAACCATCCTTCTTCCAACAATACAAAATTTGAGCTTGCAGCCAAAACTGAAACTTGCACGAGGATTTTTTTCTTCACTGAATTTTTTTTTGGTCCTTAATTTTTTCCTAGAGTGCCCTTTCGGGTTTTCACTGTAGCAGGATTTTTTTTTTTATTTTCATCCCTAATTTTTGCCTAGAACGCCATGTTGGGGTTTTCACTCTAGCGGGTTTTTTTTTATTTATCCCTAAATTTTGCCTAGAGCGCCCTATTTGGGTTTTCACTCTAGCGGGATTTTTTTTTCTCCAAACAATGCAATGAGGCTACACAAAGGAAGAAATACCTGTAGCTTTACTTCATCCAGATACAAAACATAACTCGTGATCTTTTTTTGGGAGTTAAAGATGTGTAACATATTTCTTGCATCAGAAATCTATCCATAGATGAGCAGAACAAAAGTATTGAACATAGTCCCACCCTGGTTTACAGTTAAACTGGGTTACGTTCCTCAGCGACTTGAACTTTCCAAGCAAAATATTGTAGATACAATGAGTTGAGGCTCATAGCCAATCCGAAGCCCAAAAATGAAGAAAGCAAATATGGCATAAATTGGCTTCAGATGAAGCATACTATAGACTACATGGACCATGATGGCTACAAGTGCAAACTCCAAAGCAGCATATGTCCATATGTACTCCTTGATTGCTAGTAGTAAGGGATTAATTTGACATATCTCATTTACCATTCATCACTCAGGCGTCTGATCATTAGATGAGAGTCCCTGCAAACTTGAAGCTATTTAGTCTCAACATCATTATCAGCTTGAATTTCTACTATGCCTTCTTCGTGCTCGGGGATTTTTCAGTAAGTAACCAAAAATAGAGAAATACAAAGCATACATAAGGCAAACCCCAAGGAAGTTAACAATCTCTATGGAATGTCATCTTTCGAGAAAGGTACAAGTACGAGAGCTACAAAAAAAACTCCACATAATACGAACCATCTTGCTTCATCCCACCGTGCTGCAATTGAAGATATTATTTTAGAAACATGAGTTTCTAAAATAATGGTGTCCAGACGTGATCAAAATGCTGAGATAGATCCTAAAACGCTCAAAGTTCCAAGCAATAAGTAGAGAGGGAAAATCAATAATTTCAACTCTAATGGCCCACCTATTTAATTATGCCGACTATAACCTTGACAAATGGAGCAGATCATGCAATAGTGATACAGGAATCATGTAATAAATTCCAAAATCATCCCATGCATATCACGACAAAAGACCCCAAAATTCTTGTAAAGTCTAAGGTGCAGTACTATCTATTATGCCAATGTTTACCTGCCTACCACGCATAGTGGTAATCATCATTTGCCGAATGAAAGCTGGCTACTACTAATTTTCACCAAAACTCGGCTGTTGCTCAAACCAAAAGTTCTTACTCCGTCATGCTATTAATAGATTTAATATAAAACTTAGCGATGAACATGAAAACTTTCCCCTCTAAATTCCTCCCACAAGAGACGATTTCTCATAAATATGCTTGATCGACTCCATTCTCGATTGAGACATCTCAACATTTTTGGCGATAACTCAAATTCATTCTCAATATCAGAGTCAGATTCTTCATTATTAGTGGGTAAATCCAAAATCTGGTTCACTAGGTTCATCCTCTTTATTATCATCATTTTCAATCTTGTTAAATGGAATGAGTTAGATTTGAGATTTGAAAATTAGAAGTGATGATAAATAGGGTGAATAAATGCAAAACTTTTGAACAAGGGCTTTTATCTCATGAAGGACATAATGGAAATGCTAGAACATGCAAATGCTGCACTATAAAAACCTATCAAGGCAAAGTAATGACATGCTTATTGCCAAAAATCTCATTTAGTGGTCGTGAGCTAGACCACAAATGGTGATGCACATGAAGATTACTCCTAAATGCAATTGATAGAGACTGAAAATCTCAAACTAGTCAAGTTATTGAACTCAAAACTAGATGGGCGAAAGCAAATATTAGCAGTAAAGTTCTGACCCTCATCCACCATGTAATTCATCAAATTGGCAGTTTCCCAAAACTACCCCAGTCTAATGCATTCCAAATTGACCAACAGTAAAATTAAGAGTTAATTTCTGAAAAAATTTCCCCATTGTTGCTTGAATTGACCCTTTTTTTAAAAATAAAACATAAAACTATCATAAAATCAAACGATGGATTTTTCTAAATTATCGTATATGTATGAAAAGTATATATGGACATGTATGATTAAAAAGTATGTACATGAATATAACCTAAAATAATGTATACATAATAAATATATGAAAAATACATATGAACATGTGTCATTTAATGAATATACATATAGATACAATCTACACAAGATAATACATGAATAGTATATATAGATATGTATTAATGTCTAGTGAATATGTATGAACATGTAAATGATGGAGAATGTACAAGAATAAATAAAGTAAAGTATAGGAAAATCAGGGTCCAATTCCTACAAACTTTTGATGATAACCAGATCTAGGGTTTTAATGTGCATATGGGTGGACTTGTCTAACTATCCCACGAGGTTCCGGATCAGGTTGTCTTTAAATTTCAACTATTGAAACAAAGGCTCCTCCCCTAACTTTTTAAGGGAGGTCAATCTAGCGAGGATGTCTTCCACTACCCATGCGGAGAAGGAGTCTCACGAGAATAGTAGTCAACCCTCTCTAATTGCTCAGGGTAGTGCCCGGATGGTAGGCACGTGCGAGTGTTAGTGTATAAAGAAAATTAAACAAACTTCATATTTAAAGAAACCAATCAAGCATACAAAAGTAAAAAGCAGCCAATTAAATAAAAATTTTAGATTGACCCTCATAGGTTTAGAAAAACCTGTATTCCCCAGCTGTAGCAACCAGACCAAAAATTGGTAGTCTCCACCAATCGAATTAGAAGTGCGATTGAACACTTGAAGAAAAACCTCCAAACCTAAAATGAGGGTACAAGAGTCGATTGAGCGTGGGAAAGGTGTTAGGCACCCTAAGACTCTTGTTTAAAACAATTACTGAATTTTTAAATAATTGGCTATTTGCTGAAAAGTTGTTGTTTGCAAGATTGGGTCATTCGGAAGGACTAATGATTTGATATTTGGATCATACCAACTTATGATAGTGGAAAGATTGGATTTTGAAAACACCAACTTGTGGTATTGTATTTAAAGGTGTGCCAACCTATGGCCTCAAAGAGAATCAGATTTTGTAAACACCAACTTATGGTGTTGTGTTTAAATGTAATGATCGGATTGGAATTTCAAGGAGGTCAAATTTGGAATTCCAACTTATGGAACTAGAATGAATGCATTGGGTTTGAAAAGGATTTGAAAATACCAACTTATGGTATTTATTTGTGTTAAAATAAAGTGAATAATGTAATATAATTTATGGTATTTTAAAAAAAATTGAATGCCAACCTATGGTATCTTCTTTTAAAAGATGGAGATGGTATTTATGAAAAGTGGTAATTGAAAATATCAACTTGTGGTAGAAAATACTTGAATTTAAGATACCAACATATGGTATTTAAATACAAGTTTGGGTTCGGAATACAAACTTACGGTATTTTATTTGGAAAAACTACCAATTATGGTAGTAAATTATTTTTTATATAGCGAGACGGCTTGAGTAAATTATTTTTGCGTTGCACCATTTTTAATAAAATAAAATCCCAAAAAACAAGTAAATTAAAATTTCCAAACAATAAAATCTCTAAATGTCTACATGCTTCTAACAACCTAAAATAACATGCATGCATTTTTGTTCACTATTTTATCTTCATTATTTACATATTACATGAACATGGGCCCAAAAACGTCAAAAACAAAATTAAAAATAAAAACACCAAAATGACCTAAACTTCCTAATTAAAACTTAAACAATATCTAAAAGACCCAAAAATTATATACAAAACCTAAACATTATAAACAAAAGCCACAGATAAAAATTCTAAACAATCCTTTAGAGACCCAAACAAACATGTACAAAAAGGCCCAAATTAAAAATCATGACACTTGGCCCGTCATGAAAAACAAACTATTTTATATCACACAAACCGGCCTAATATGTAGCAATCCAATACCCATAACCACATTCAAACCCAAAACCATTTTCCATTTTCTTTTTTTCCTCTTTCACATGACCTTCCAGAGGTCTCCCTATTGGCAATCCCCAACTCCAATGGAAACAGTCACGGCAGTTGCATCCTCCAAAGGCTAGCGACAAGTTTTCTCCTTATCTTCTATCTTCCATTTCAGCAATGGTGTCTCGAGCCAGCTTCGTCTCCCTACTGGACCAACAATATGCTTCGATCGAGTCAGGCTAGGGTTCTTGGTCTATGGCTGATAAAGATTTAATGAAGATTCGAACTTTTTGAGCTCTTGCTTCTCACGCTTGGCAAACTTCTTGGACTCCTTGCAGTGTGTGAGGCCAGAGATGTCAGTGATGGCAGGGAGCGGGGCAGAGAGTGCAAAAGCAGCAGAAAATGCCTAGAGTGGGTTTGATGGGGAGGTTTTTTTTTCTTCAAGAGATTGAGTGACTGAGAAGTAGATCCTGGAAGTGGTGGGTCTCGTTCAGGTTGAGAAAGATGAAGAGAAAAAGTCCTCATCTCCCTTCATGTGTTTCTAGTGTGAGATGAAGGGGAATGAGTGGTTGACGTTTTTGGTTGTGACTGAGTTGTTCATCCAAATGAGGTCTCCTTTGAGATCAATTTCCGGATGCTCCTCTGGTGTGTTGTAGTTGATGATGGCTTTTTTGGCCAAAGAGAGGAAAATCGGGTAGGTGATGATAGGGGTTCTGGTGGGTGGTTTGGTGGTGGCTTGGTGATGATGAAAAAAAGAGAAGCCCCTAAGTGACTCTGAGATGATGGTTTTGTGAGGAAGATGATTTTTTGTTTCAGAGTCTGTGGTGGTTTTTTCCCTATTTTTTTGTCCAAATGAGGTCCGGTTATAATGGTGAGGCAGTGTGCCACGGTCGAGTTGTGTGTCATGGTTTTTATGGCAGTTGGAGGTGATGGTTATGGTGAGGCAGAGTGTAATGGTTGAGCCAGGGAGTGGTGACACAGGCATGAGTGGGTAGTAATGGACATGAGTTGTGTTTTAGACATTTGGGCTTAGGTAGGTATTTGGATTGGGGGTTTGCTATAATGGGCCTTGGGCTTGCCTTTTTTTTGTTGTTTTTTTGGTTAATTAACAATCAATTAAAAAATTTACAAAAATAAAACCCTACCCGGACAAAAACTCTACACCAACATTTTTACAAAACTCTTAGATAGACAACGATTTTTGTCCTAGGAAAAGAATTAGAGGTGATTACAATATAATAAATTTTCATTTAGCTTGATGTAACATATGATGTGATTTAATTATTGATATATGACTAAAGCATTGATTGTTTGATGCTACATTTGCATGTGTTTATTGTTCAATGGTTAATCTGTTCATGAAATTGAAAAGATGATTTTATTAGTAATATATTGTTTTTCGCAAATCTCTTCTTGCGAAGTTTGATTGACATAATGTTTGAGATTTGTCTTGATTGGTCTATTGAATAGTTCCTTAGGAAACTTGATGCAATAGAAAAGGCTATGTCAAATGTACTTTTTTTAAAGCTATGTATCTCTTGAATAAAGGGAGCCCCCTAAGCATAAGGGATATGTATCTCTAGAAATAAAGGGAGCTTCATAAGCTTGACTGTGAAAATTTCCATGAATACAAAAGTTTCACCTTTTGCAATACAGGGGGATTAATCTTGTACGTTACTTGCATATACATAAAAGTATCAAAAAATCCATATTTGACGACCTATGGAAAGTCAATCTCTTACTTTATGTTATATCTTGATCTAACAAGTTTTTTAGATTCACTCACAGATGCACAAGAATGAATAACATGCATTAGTATTCAAGGACATGATGAGGGAGTAGTATGCTCATTTCTTGAACACATCTAATGGTAACTCTTCCTTATAATTTTTTTTAATTCCTTTGATTGAGTATCAAAATCTATAAGTTTTATCATTGAAACATGTTTCTCTTGATTGTTTATTTTATTTGGTGATGTATATTTTGGATAAATATACAGGTTGCTTATACCATGTAGGTATTTGTAGAGATAAGAATAACTTTTATCCTAACACATTGTTTGGGAAGAGGGAGGGGAAGGGAAGAAAAATTTGAGGGGAATGGAAAATGAATGGGAGGGGAGGGGATGAGAAATTAATTTTATCTTCTCTTGTTTGGATACTCAAAAAGTAAGCGAAGAAAAAGTGAAAAAGTGTATTGTTATGATTTGTAAAATTGATATAAATTTACCATGTTACCCTTGATATTAATTTATATATGTATTATTATATACTTATTTATATATATTATTATATGTATTATTTATATATATATTATTATATATATTAATATAATAACAGAAGGGTCCCACGCTTTATAATTATATATATTATAACAGGACCCATTGTTTCACATTTTGTCTCAGCTTTTCCTCTCATTTTCAGAGGTAAAAAAACATGTGGCCCCATCATATTTGCCTCTCTATTTTTATCCGCATATTTCACCTCATCTTCCCAAACACCATTCTTTTTTTATTTCTCTCCATTTTACCCCAACATTTTACTCTCCCTCACTTTATCTCCTCTCCCAAACAATGGGTAAGGGTTTTCGGTAGAGTTAAAACTCTTACAGATATTCCTAACTAGAACTCTAAGATATAATAAGCTAACATTGATTAAATATTTTAGGCTTAATTGGATAAGTTTATCTATTAAGAGAGTTTTATCTGTTATATCTTTGTTGTTCTCATCTCATATTCTTCCATGTACTATTAAATATCACATGTGTTTGACTTTTAATAGGATGCATTGTGCTGATTTGTTCAGTTGAAGTAACTTTCAAGTAGGCCCCAGGGGTTACCTTTGATTTGTTCAATTACAGTAAGCTTCTGGTAGGCTCCAGAGGTTACCACAAATTAGATCTAATTTGCAGCAGTTTGTTTTTCATTATTATTCTATTTTTATTAATCTGGAACATAATTTTAATAAGATAAAATTAGTTTGAATATGATCTTATTCAATAGATAACTCTCTTGCTTTATTTTTGATAAAGGACTACTTGTGGTTGTATTAAAACTACCTATTTAATTGGGATAAATATTTATTAGTTTTTATCTTAATCCTATGCAATTATTATCTTCTAAATATAATCTTGATCGTCATTCTCATCTATCAGAAGGAGATCAGGACATCTATGTAAAGCTCATGTCCAAGGAGGCTTTGAGGAAGAATTGAGAGTTGAGAGTTTGAGTGTTTGTTTTTCCAATCTATTTCATGTTTGTTTAAGCGCCATAAATCTATATTATTTATGAGAGGGTGTGAGTTTCATGTTTAAGTGTTGTTTCTCTGTATTTCATGAGTTGATCTAAACGATGAAGAAGAACATTTTCTACATGATAGTTATATGGGCAACCACAATGACACATTGTTAATGTCTCCATTAACGCTCCAATTGGGTTCCACGTCTATTAAGAAAAAAGTGGTCGCACATATTTATCCACATTAACAAAACACGTTTCCCAATACAGCCAAATCAACAAAATACATCTTCAAACAACATTTGTTGTCCGCAACAAATAACAATCATTGTCATTGCCCTAACCTGCACAGGTTACCGCGAGGTTACTAGGATCCTACTTTAAGTTCAAAGTCTTTTGCAGGCATCAAGAGTAATCTCAAATCATCATTGATGTGTTGATTTGGTTCAAAACATAAGTTGAGTAAAATTATATAATCAAGGCGTAGGTAATGATAGTTTTTAAGTTTTTATTTATAGATCCAAAGTTTTTCTCAGTTAGGGTTTCCTCATTAAAATTGTGGTGTTCTTGTTTACTTTATTTTCCGTATTGTTTCCTATTTTGGTGACTAACATCTTGTCAACGAAATAACTTATTCTCAGGTTTCCTATACAAATATGATTTAGGCATACCATACAACTTATGATAGTGTCGCAACCGGTTTTGCGAAAGAAAGATCTAAAAGAGTCACCACCAATTGTAATAGGTGCAATTGGTCACCATAAAAATATTTTAGTCTGCGAAAATTCAGAAAAATAGTAAGTGAGTTTGTTACGTATGGGGAAGATGTAAGGTACCCTCACAACGTCTATTTTTAAAAAACTGTTGCTAATTTAATTTTTATTATCCCATTAAATGATTAAGAAAATTAAACATGACATTTTAACAAAAATATATATACATGAGGCATGATAATTATTTAGGAGATATAAAAGTTATATTGAGAGTCTAATATTGAAGTTCATGGTATCCTTCCATCCAATGGTCAAGTTTCCATGAAACATTCTCACCTCAAGAATTTTTCTAAGAGTTCATCCAATTCATTTTCCAAATTAATTTCATCGTCGGTTAAGCCTTTCGATATAATTTTTATATACAATATGAATGCTTAAAAAAAATCTTCTCCATCCAATGGATGAGAATTTCATAAGATTTTATCCTCAAGAATCCTTTTGGGATAGGATCCAATGCTTCCCCGTTTAGTTCCGTCGTCGGATGAACCTCCAATATATTAAGCAACTCTAAGCATGCAATCTAAACACTCATTTAATATATACACGAACCCTAAGTGTCTACATGTTTCCAGCATCTTAAAATCATGTATGCAATTTTTTTTATTTTTTTTTTACTATTTAAATAATACAGATGGCCTCGGGCCCAATCACTTAATAATCCAAAAACAAAAGTCCGCAAAAACCTAAAAATATTTACAAGCCTATTTTATCAACCTTATAAACCCATAAAACCTCTAGAGCTAGCCCGACCCATCTTCTTCTCCATCTTATCCTCTTCTTCCTTCTTCTCATTCTTTTCAGGATTCTCCACCCCTCCTCAGCCACCTCTGCTGTGTGAATCTGCCTCATCTTCCTACTCTACCCACTAATTGCAAAGACCTCAACTGCTTCATCTTCGAATTCCGGTAGCTTATGGACACCAGTGGTCACCTTTCTTTGTAATCACAGGGATAGTCGTCTTCATCTTCTCTCTGGTTTTAGGTTGGATAGGAATCTTCAAATGACGATCGCACCGTACTGAATGAATTTCCAAGTGTTGTGAAGCTATTATCAAAATCTCATCTCAATCGGACCACGGATCGTTTCTCGATCATTGATTAAAAAACCTGGCGCAGTATCTCTTTTCCTCAGAATTGCAGTGACGTTCTATCATAAACTGGGTTAGATAGATGTACTCCAACGACAATCGCACTGTACAGAATAAATTTCCCGATGTTATTAAATCACTGTCCAAATTTCACTTTGATCGGACCACGGATCGTTTACAGATCACTGATTGAAAACCTGGTGTAAAGCTTGACGATAAGCTTGGGGTGGTGGAATTGGAGAAGCTATGGTGGTGGTGATGTTGTGGTTCAAGTGATGGCTGGAAAAGTGAGGAATTGAGCTATGATGAAGATGAATTTTGGTGGCGAGGAATTCTGATAGCTAGAAGATGATCCCATCCCCCCCCTTGATTGATGTTTTTTCGGTATAAGAAGAGAAGAGTTGGTGATAGTGGTTAGGATAGGTGGAGATTAGGTGAGGGTGGGTGGATTAGTAGGTAGGAGTGGTTGGTGAATGGTTGCTGGGGTGATAGTGATGGAAGAGTGGGTGAAGATGGTAGGTGAGGGATTATGCCCAAAAGTATATATCCGGAACAAATATTATCGAGTCTCCAAAACTAAAATATTGGATGTGAAACCCCGACCCAAAACTTTAGATTTAAGTCAAATTACGGATGATCCATGAGGTACGGAATCAGGAAAAAATTGTTCTTGAGCTTGGTTCGTTAAATGGGTCATAACTTTTAGCACAGATGTCCGTTTTGGGCCCATAATATATCAAATCGAAGCTAAGACCGAGAGGGAGCTAAAAATGTAAGGCGACACGCCTAGACGGTCCACCTAGGCCAATGCACCAAGGCGCAATTCCGAGCATCTAGGCGCTCCCCGAGCTGTTAAGAACCCTTACGCGACTAGAAATGGTATTTTCTTGGTGAGGCTTGATTCTAGTGAGAGAGAGAGAGAGAGAGAGAGAATTAGAGAGAGAAAGTGAGGTTTTGAGAGATTATTGAAGATTTGGAGCTTGTGTTGAAGATTCAAGCAAAATTCCAAGGGATTTTAAGATCAAAGGTGAGTTTTTCCAAGTTTTGAAATTCTAGGTTTTCTTTAGATCTATCATGATTCTTTTAGAGTTTGATTGTAGGGTTTACATATGTTGTTCTTAGGGTAATTTAAGGTTGTTTCATAGGTTTAAATCCTTGGTTTGGGTTGAGTTCGATTATTGGACAAATTTGGAGGAATTTGAGAATTCTAGAGAGAGAAGGTTAGTCTCTCTTGGATTTTGTATTGGAATTGTTATTGTTATGATAAATGTGTGTTATTAACATGTATATAAGGATTGGAATGATGAAATATGGTTAGGTTGGTGAAAGGGGGATTTAAACCCTAATTCTTGGAATTTGGAATTGTGTGTTGTGCTCAACTTGAGGTAGGGGATTTCTTGACCCTTTCTTTCTTCAATTTCATTCGTTGATTCTTGCCTTATCGTGCCTAAGGAAGAACGAACCTAGGGTTTATTTATATATTCTTCTCAATGTAGATTGCATTACCAAATTACATGTTCAATCATCCATTGAGCATGTTTTGAATATTGTCATGCATCATTAGTAGTTGTATATATATATATATATAGGTTGATATATATGTGTATTTGGCATGGCACGAGCATGAATGCATTAGAGCTTGCACTGGATGCTCGGGTATGGACTCGGGATACCATAGGTTACTTGAAAGTCACATGGGAGGATGGTTGCGTGTCAAGGCATAGGCACAGTTCATATGACTCCATGTGAGGCAACACACTTAAGGTGTGGGTGTGACGAGGTTCACACAACCGGGTAGAACCTTCGTGGGTGTAATGTGAATGATGATTGCGCTCTCATTCATGATGGTTGGGAACCATGTAGTGCATTCGAGGTTTGGTCAATCCATAGTTGAAGACTAGTGGATTGATGAATGTGTTTTACCCCAAAGGGAACACCCGGACTATTGGTTGTGTTATGTGACATGTGCATAGAAGAGAACATATTAATGCATTATCTTTTATTTAATAACCGCCATGTTGCTTGTTTTACTCTTTACCCTTACTGAGCTTCTAGCTCACCCTTTATTTTTCTTCCTCCCTATAGGTGAGACTAGTACTAGTGCCAAAGGTGCAGATTAGTAGAGACGACGTTGGGACATGGATGGCTCTGGGAGAGGGTGTAGGTTTGGGATCAGAGTCTTAAAACTTTTGTTGAAATATTTGTATGAAATGATTCCATGTGTAATATCTTGATTGCGTGACACCGTAAGGTGTGGATTATGGACGGTTAGAAGTTTATTCCGTTGATGTGGGACTTCTGAACCGGGTGTGGATATTTAGCCCTGTTTATTGGTTGTGTGGAATCATTGTGATGCATGAATCATGAATTCAGTTTGTGCATGCTGCTAGATGGCCTGAGGCCATAGGTTGTCAATTTGCTTGTTGTTAGATTGTCGTAGGCCTTACTAGGTTGGGATGTGATTATATGATGTTATGCTGCGTTTAATCAGGTGGGCATTACCCGAATTACGGGGAGATGCTGCCGGATTTTTGTTGGAAGATTTAACTTAGTTAGACGAACTAGAGTTAAATTCTCGTGTTGTGAATCACATTGATAACCTAGGACGGTGCGGGAAGCACCACGTAACGTTCCCGAAATTGGTGCGTTACAATTTGGTATCAGAGCGAGGTTAAATTGAAGACCTAGGTATAGGTGTGAGATGTGAGGGGGGTATGCTAGTGTTCTCTCCAAGCCATGCCACGAGCTCTACTGATCCGGTATGTTTCTTTTTCCCTTGTAAATACTCAATTGAGCTATTTGTTGATAGTATTATCTGTGTGCCATGCAGATGAATACTCATAGGGCTGTGAGGTCTACGCCTATCGATGAGACACCTAGGGGTTGGGGTGGGCGTGCTACTACCCGGAGAGGCCGGGGTAGGGGACGTAGTGTTGGTGCGATGTGCGCTTCTAGGCGTGCAACGAGTACTCGGGAATCTGTACCTGAGGATGCTAGAGAGAGGACCCTAGAGGTTCCACTGGGAAAAGTAGTGGGGACTGAGGGAGTTACAGTGACTGCCGATACTACCACAGCGGTACCACCGATGACTTTACAGGAACTTACGGGAATTGTGATGAACCTGGTTCAAGTGGTTCAGTCACAAGTGGTTAGAGCTGCAGAGGTTCGCACAGAGGAGCTTACACCTACACCTCCTCCTATATTAGGAGCGGGTGCTGAGGTGGAGACATATCCGAAGCCGAGTAGAGGTATCTATGAGGTTGATCAGTTGAGGAGAACTACTCCTCTGACGTTCTCCGAAGATGGAGAGGGGACAGAAGCTGAAGAATGGCTGAAGCAAATGAGTGCTAGATTAGATACGTTGAAGATACCCGACAGTAGAAGGGTGAGGCTGGTCTACTTCTATCTGAGTGGGTCAGCACATGAATGGTGGAGTGCACTTGATGAGGGGAAGAATGACCTCTTATGGGCATCATTTGAAGACTTGTTCATGCAGAAGTTTGTTCCGAGGCCTGTTCAGACGGAGAGGGCCAAGAAGTTTCTAGAGCTGATACAGACACGAGAGATGACGGTGGCACAGTACACCAAACAGTTTGAGATGCTCTAACGGTTTGGAAAGCAGTTTGCCCCGACCGATGAGAGTAAGGCTATGAGATATCGTAGTGGGCTACTTCCGAGCTTTGGTAGGATGGTGTTGGCTACTAGGGTGAAGAGGTATGCGGAGACGGTGGAGATGCCATTAGAGTTTGAGCAAAGTGAGAAGGAAAAAGCTCAGCAGAGTGTACTAACTTTCGGGGGTAATAGCGGTGCTGGCGGAAGTAGTAGCAAGCGTCAGAGGACTGATTCCTACTCACAGAAAGGGGATCAGGGCAAGGGTCCTAGGGCATAAGGGGGCAAGATGACTTGTTTCAGGTGTGGGAAAGAGGGGCACAAGCAGAATCAGTGCAGATCTATTGGGATCAAGTGCTTTGGGTGTGGCAAGATTGGCCACAAGAAAAGTGAGTGTCGATAGAGTAGTAAGGAAGCACAGCAGTCTCTGGCGCCTAGATTATCAGCTCCAGCATCGGTTCCATCTCTCCAATCTACTGTTCCATCTGGGGAGGGGGCGCGGTGGCTCTAGACAGCAGCAGCAACAGACTCCGCAGCCACAGATAGCTATTACTCATACAAGGATGTTTGCTATGGGGCATCAAGAGGCACCAGAACATCCGAACTTCATTGGAGGTACTTTTCTTGTTTCGAATTATTTGGCGAGAGTGTTGTTTGATTCTGGGGCCACAGTATCATTCATCACTAGTGCCTTTGCACGTTTACTTGGGTTAGAGGTTTCTCCAATAAGGCGCATGTTCACGATGACTTCGTCGATGGGGTATTTCACTCTGTTGGAGGGGATAGCCTTTGGTTGTGAGTGTCAGTTTGGAGAAGTGGTCTTAAAGGCCGACTTCTATGTGATGGACTTCAAGGAGTTCGATGTGATCCTTGGAGTTGATTGGTTGACAAAGTACCATGGGTTGTTGGATTTTTGGGAGAGAAAAATCACACTCAGGGTACCCGAGGGTGGAGTGATACAGTTAAAGGGATCAAAGGGTATTCCTTGTTCACATTTCTTGGAAAATCCTTCATACCAAGATTGTGGAATGGCGAGTTTGGTGACTTCGGCACCTAAGGGTGATTTTTCTACACCGATAAGGGTAGTGGATGAATTTATGGATGTATTTCCGGAGGAGTTACCGGGATTACCTCCAAGAAGGGAAATTGACTTTGTCATAGAGTTACATCCGAACGTGAAGCCGATTTCGATTCCTCCATATCGCATGGCTCCGGCAGAGTTGAAGGAGTTGATGACGCAGCTGGAAGAGTTGCAAGACTTGGGATTCATAAGGCCGAGTGTGTCCCCATGGGGAGCACCGGTGCTATTCGTGAAAAAGAAAGATGAGTCGTTGCGGATGTGTATCGACTATCGACAGCTGAATAAGGTTACGGTAAAGAACAAGTATCCTTTCCCAAGAATTAATGATTTGTTTGACCAATTGAGAGGTGCTAGACATTTCTCTAAGATTGATTTGAGGTCGGGTTATCATCAGCTGAGGATAAAGGATGAGGATATCCAGAAGACGACGTTTAGAACTCGTTATGGGCATTATGAGTTCCTTGTGATGCCGTTTAGGTTGACAAATGCCCCGGCAGTGTTCATGGACCTAATGCAAAGGGTTCTTAGACCGTTTTTGGACAAGTTTGTTGTAGTATTTATCGATGATATATTGATTTATTCTCCTACGAAGGAAGAGCATGAGGAACACTTGAGAGTGGTTCTGCAGACGCTAAGGGAGAATCAGTTGTATGCCAAATTGAGCAAATGTGAGTTTTGGGCTACGGAGGTGAAATTCTTAGGCCATGTAATTACTTAAGAGGGTATTGCAGTTGATTACTTCAAAGTTGAGTCAGTTCTAAATTGAGTGAGGCCAAAGAATATAACAGAAATTCGAAGTTTTCTAGGGTTGGCAGGCTACTACCGAAGGTTCATTCTAGACTTTTCTAGAGTGGCTGCACCCATGACGCAGTTAACAAAGAAAGGTACACCATTTGTGTGGACAGACGAGTGTGAGATGGCATTCGAAGAGTTGAAGAAGAGGTTGACAACACCTCCAGTGTTAGTAGTGTCGGAGAGAGATGTAGGCTACCAGGTGTATTGCGATGCATCTGGAGTGGGATTGGGATGTGTGTTGATGCAGCGTGGGAGAGTTATGGAGTACTGCTCTAGACTATTGAAGACACATGAGAGGAATTATCCAGTTCATGATCTGGAACTTGCAGCAGTTGTGCTTGCTTTGAAGCAATGGCAATATTATCTTTACGGAGAACGGTTTGAGGTGTTCTCAGATCACAAGAGCCTCAAGTATCTATTCACCCAGAAGGAATTGAACTTGCGGAAAAGGAGGTGGATGGAGTACTTGGAGGACTTTGACTTCAATTTGCAATACCATCCCGGTAAAGCAAATGTGGTGGCGGATGCGTTGAGTCGGAAACTTAGGGTGGCTAAATTTTGCTTACATGAATACGGGATTGTGGAGACAATCAACCAGTTTGGTTTGGATTTGAGGGGTGAAGGAGAAAGAGTATTCTTGAGTAGCATGATCTCGAGACCGCAGATGGTCCAGAAGGTTATGGATGCTCAGAATGGTGATTCGACATTTGATGTACTGGATGAGGGTTCCGGATGGGTCCGTGGAAACGATGGAGGAGTGAGATATGTGGGGAAATTGGTAGTTCCCAATGACAAAGAGTTACAACACGAGATATTGAAGGAGGTATACCATTCAGGGTTTGCTATGCATCCGGTGGGTACAAAAATGTACCAAGACTTGAAACGAAGTTTCTGGTGGAAGGGGATGAAGGCCGATGTGGCTAGGTATGTGGCGAAGTGTCTGACTTGCCAACAATTGAAGGGTGAACATCAGAAACCAGGAGGGTTGCTCCAACCACTACCGGTAGCGCAATAGAAGTGGGAGAGGATCACTATGGATTTTGTGACGGGACTTCCAATGACTCAGAAAAGATACGACACGGTGTGGGTGATTGTGGATCGATTGACTAAGTCGGCACATTTTCTACCAATGAACAAGACGGATTCGTTGGAATCCTTGAGCAATTACTACGTGAGAGAAATTGTGAAACTGCATGGAGTTCCATTATCTATCGTGTCAGATCGGGATCCACGGTTCACAGGTAGATTTTGGAACAGTTTGCAAGAGGCTTTGGGGATGAAGCTAGATTTCAGTACGGCTTACCATCCTCAGAGTGATGGACAAAGCATGTGTGGTGGACTTCAGAAAGAGTTGGGATCGGTACATATACTTGGCTGAGTTTGTGTACAACAACTCATTCCAAAGTAGTATCGATATGGCTCCTTTCGAGGCGTTATACGGAAGACCTTGCAGGTCACCATTGTGTTGGGCTGAAGTCGGTGAGAAAGTTGTTTCGAGATCGGAGATGGTCAAAGAAGCTCAAGAATGAGTTGAAGAGATAAAAAGACGGCTCATTACAGCTCAGAGTCGCCAGAAGTCATATGCTGATAAGAGGAGAAGACTGTTAGAGTTTGCGGTGGGTGATAAGGTATTTTTGAAAGTTAGCCCGAGACGCGGCATTCAACGATCCAGTAAACAAGGGAAGTTGGCGCCACTACAAGAAAAGCGCCGATTACCGACCGAAATTACCGACCGAAATTTCTGTCGGTAATTGTCGACGGATTTCCGACAAATTACCGATGAAAGTGTACTTTGGAATTTTGCAGACGGTTTACCGACCGCTTTCCGACGAATATATTACCGACGGAGTTATTTCGTCGGAATTTTTTGGCGCGAGTTATGGCGCGAAATTCACCGACGGATTACCGACGATATTTCGGTCTGTAATTACCGACGAAATATTTGTTGTCGGTAATATTTTCATTTTTGATTTTTGAATTTTTTAAACGTTTGAAAATATTAATTTTTACCGACGGAATTTTTCCGTCGGTAATGCATATTTTAAATTATTTTAAGTTTGCACATAATATTTGCCGTAAGTTTTTATTATTTTAATATTGCCGACGGAAAGTTTTGGTCGGCAAATCATCTGTGAACTTTAAAACAAAAAACCCTAATTTTTTTGTTTTCTTTCTTCCACCTGCAGATGGCCTCCCGTCCCTTGTAGCGCAACTGACCGGCTGATCTAGAAATATATTCTCTGGTGGCGCTCCGTTTGTCCAAGCAAGTGGAATAAACAGGTATTACCGAATACCTTTTAATTTTTGAAGCTTGTTGGTTTGATTTGGGTCCATTTCTGTACTCGAATTCCTGCTGGTTTTGGTGCTTGTGCGTGTCATAGGCTTGCCGGTGTTCTGTGATGCTCCCGAAGTGAGCTTGGCTTTTATTTCTCGAATGGTTTTTGGTTCTCTTTGGAGTGTGTTGGGGGCTGCTGAATATGTGATGTTTTTTCTCCTGATCTGGAATTTGGTTGTCTTATACTGGGTCTGTTGTTCTCAGGTCTTGTGTGCTCAAAAGTTTGCTTGGGGGTTGATGGTTTACTTCTGATATGGGTTCTTGTGTGTCTTCTTGGTGCTGGGTTTTCAGGTCTTCTTGGTTCTGTGTATCTTATTAACTTTTTTCAATGGAATATATTTTAGTAGATTATTGGTGCTCTAAAACTTTGGTTATTCACCTGCTGCAATTGTTTATGCGTTTCACTTGAATGCATGATAAGACCAAGGAAATAATGGAGTATTTGGAGTTAGTATCAATTGTATATTTGTATTGCTAGTTCCATGTTTTCTTTTTTAACATTATGTACTTTGTGACCAAACTGCCAATGTAGCCTTCTCCTTTCTTATTCCCTCAAAATTGTTAATTAGGGTATTATTAATTAAGTTAAAAGGATGAGGACCTACATCTTGACCATTTTGTGACTATGGAACTTATATATATTGAATCTTGACATAGCTAGATTACTCTTCAGATAATTTAGATTGTGACCAAGAGCTAACCATTTTCTTTATGCTTTTGTTCTACTTAAAAATTTAAAATAAAAGTTCTCAAATTCTCAAATATCTATTTCAAAAACAAATTGTTTGCCAAATGGATTTGATATGTAAAGACTAAATTAGGTCTAACTATTCAATTGAGACTTTTTTTTGTCTTGCATTACATGCTTTTGTTGAATTTGTGAAACTAGCTAGGTAGCTATGCTGGTTGTTCAATGATAATAATAATAAATCAAAAACTTGATATTGGACAGACCTTACAAGTAGACAAGAATCTTCAGAAGTTTGTTGTTTGTCTCATTCTTATTAATTCTTGTCTAATTTCAACCAGATTGTAAGTCAAGTAGTCCTGAAATGATTTGTTTAATATTGAAAGGATCGGACAAGCATTTTAATTATTTACTTGGAATTTATCAAACAAAGTCTGGAATGTGTTTTGGAAAGTAAGACCATGATTTTGTAAATGGCTTTAATTATCTTGGATTAGTCTTGCACTTTTTTTATTGGTCTTATAAAGAGTGATGGTCAGTCCATTGAATCCAACTAGAATAAATTTTTTTAAACCATTACATGAAGCCGCTTCAAAAAAATTGGTATGGAATGTTAAAAATGATATCTATTGGTTACTGGGCCTACAAGGAAAGCAGACTGGTCTTCTTATCCATTACAGCTGCATTTTTATGTCTCATGATATGCTATCTGCATGAGTACTAGCATGGGTAGAGGTTGCAATCAAAGCTGTTTTTTTGCAGCTTATCCATCTACTTGCATGTGCGTAGTAGCTAAGCTTGTTCCTATCACTCTAGCTTCTTATGATAATTAAATTATTAATTACTTTGTCATAATTTTCTTTATCAGTTCAGTCTCTGTCTCTCAGTCACCACTTTTCGTGCTTGATGATCTCTGACTTTTTGGGTTTACTGTAGGAACATTGTTGGTATTCTGTTGATTGCTGGAGTGCTCTTGCCTGATTGGAATTTCTTCAGTTGTGATTTCTCTCTCTTGCCTCTCCAATCAATTCAGAAGAGAAGGCGGCAGCTCAAGTGCAAAGGTCTGGACCCCCTAAGGTTTGTATTCATTTATTGTAGATTGTTGTTGGATTTTCCAGTGGGTTCTAATGAGTGAACCTGGCACAAAAAGGAAAGTCAAGAAATTTTAAAAAGAAAATCTGAAAATTCATATAAGTTTACATAATTATAAAACAATATATAGCTTTGCTCTATATAAGTGGTAGTTGTTTGTATGAAGCTGAGCAATTTAAGGATTAGCAGTAATTTTTAGCTGGTAGTACTTGTACAATAGTGACTATTTTGAGTTTCTAAGTCATTTGGTGCTTTGCAAATGATTAAGATTGGTCTAAACTCTAAAAAAGTTCGTTTTTTAATCACTGCCATTTTGTTCAATTGTTTCAGAGACTGAGTGCAGACCAGATTGGAAATTAATGTCACTTAATTTTATTCTTTATAAAATTATTTGAGTGATTTTTGATGCTTTATTGGGAAGTTCAGGTATTGGTATTGGAGATCTTCTGAATTACTTCATTTAATGTTTGGCATGATACTAGAATTGGAGAATTGCCACTGCACTGTTGTCATTCTTCTCTGTGTCCAAAACCTGTTGGTAGGCTTGAAGCTTGAACTTTGGTAAAATAAATTGATTTACTATAGAAAGAAAGGTAGTTAGATCTTCAACTAAAAGAAAAGAGCCACACCTATGAATGCATGCATACTTTGAACTACAAATCTATGTGATATTTTACGAATGTGTGTCCTTTGATACTTACCAAATACTTTTCATTCTTGAAGAAGAGGTCATTAAATAAGTCTATATATGATTTTAGGTAACGTTGTGGCTGAACTCAAATGTCAAGAATAGATAGGTCGTGGATGTATGCTACGTCATTCGATGGACTGCTTAACAGGGCATTTGCAGAGGGGGTAGAGCAGTTTATTGCCTATGCTTGTTCCCAACCAAGGTTCATGGACGGAAGTAAGATAAGATGTCCGTGTGTACGGTGTCATAATCGTAGATACTTGGAGCCAGAGGAAGTGCACCTCCATCTATTAAAGAAGGGGTTTGTGGAGGATTATTACGTATGGTCCCGACATGGAGAACCATACATCGGAGCATCAAGCAGATCCGTGGAGAACAATGAAACAAGCTCATATGCAATGGAAAATGTTGAAACCTACATTCCTAATCCGTACCATACAATGGTGATGGACGCAGCTGGTCCAAGCTTTGACCATCGAATTTGGAGGAATTTCCGAACCCAAATGCTCAAAAATTGTATGACATGCTTCAGGCATCAGAGGTACCATTATGGCCAGGGTGTGAAACAATGTCTCAATTATCGGCTATGGCGCGGTTGTTGAACATTAAGTCTGAACACCATTTGTCTGAAAATTGCTACGACTCGATCACTGGGTTATTTAAAGAGGCTTTACCAGAGGACAACACACTTATGGATAGCTTCTATAGCACCAAGAAGTTTGTTGAAGAGTTAGGGCTTCCAGTGGAGAAAATACATTGCTGCCTAAATGGGTGCATGATATATTGGGGAGAGGACAGCGAATTGAGAAGTTGCAAATTCTGTCAGTACCCTCGTTATAAGAGCAGAAGAAGGGGAGATTCTATGCAAAGGAAGGAGGTGGCAAACCAAAAAATGTACTATTTTCCTTTAGCACCTAGGCTCCAGAGACTGTATGCTTCTGCCGGCACTGCTGAACACATGAGATGGCATGCCGAGCATTATCAAGGTGATGGCGTGATGCGTCACCCTTCAGATTCTGAGGCTTGGAAACATTTCAATCAGGAATTTCCATTGTTTGCAAGTGAGACTCGGAATGTGAGGCTCGGGTTGTGCACAGATAGATTTCAACCTTTCGGTCAGTCAGGTCAACAGTATTCATCATGGCCTGTGATACTCACTCCATACAATTTACCTCCTTGGATGTGTATGAAGGAGGAATATATGTTTCTGACAGTGATTGTACCTGGACCAAAGAATCCGAAACAGAAGATAGATGTTTTTCTTCAGCCTCTGGTCCATGAATTGTGTATGTTATTTGATCATGGTGTTAATACCTGGGATGTAGATTTGAAGCAAAATTTCCAGCTTCGAGCAGCTCTAATGTGGACTATCAGTGACTTTCCAGCATACTCCATGTTGTCTGGTTGGTCAACTGCCGGAAAGTTAGCATGTCCTTATTGCATGGAAGATTCAGGAGCATTTACTCTTCATAGAGGGGGTAAAACATCGTGGTTTGATAACCATCGAAAATTCTTGCCTATCGACCACCCTTTTAGGAGGAACAAGAATTGGTTTAGGAAGAACACTGTTGTCACTGAAATGTCTCCACCTGTCTTGTCCGGCGAACTGATATATCAGCGTATCACTGCATTTGGCTTAGAAAAAGTAACTGATGAGGGCGGGGAGCAGCGCAATCAGCATATGTGTAGGATTATAGGTTGTGGGTGGAAGAAACGAAGTATATTTTGGGATTTACCTTATTGGAGATCAAACTTAATTCGGCATAACCTTAACATGATGCACATTGAGAAGAATGTATTTGAAAATGTCTTCAACACTGTGATGAATATTGAAGGCAAAACAAAAGATAATGCCAAGGCACGTGATGACATGAAAATCATTTATCGCCGTAAGGAGTTAGAATTCAATTCCACGACTAGGAAATATCCGAAGGCTTGTTTCTCTTTGGATAAGACCAGCAAGATGGCAGTTTGTGAATGGGTAAAAAATCTGAAGTTTTCGGATGGGTATGCTTCCAATATGGGCCGGTGTGTAGACATGAAAAAGTATAAGATGTTTGGGATGAAAATTCATGATTGTCATGTGTTGATGCAACGGTTGATTCCTATAGCATTCCGTGAGTTGCTACCGACCAATGTTTGGCAGGCACTGACAGAGTTGAGCTTGTTTTTTAAGGAGTTGACATGTTCATCGTTGAGAGTGGAAGATATGAGCAGATTGGAGATGCAAATTCCGATTATTTTATGCAAGTTGGAGCGAATATTTCCTCCAGCTTTCTTTGATCGATGGAGCATCTGCCGGTTCACTTGCCTTATGAGGCAAGAGTTGCAGGCCCAGTGCAATATCGATAGATGTATCCATTTGAGAGGTACCTTGGACACTTGAAGAAGAACATAAAAAACAAAGCTAGGGTTGAAGGATCGATATGCAATGCGTACATAGTTGATCTGAAATGGGACGAGACCCTACCCCAATAGAGTTGTTCCGACATGCACATAGTAGGGGTCACGACCGCCAGACTTTCGTCGACGAGAAGGCTCGACAAATCAATGTAAGTTTAGGATTTTTAAATTCTGTAGTGCGTAATGTGGATGATGGGGCCACTATTTAAGTGAACCAATTAGATTAGGTGCCTGAGGCACATAAATGGACTTATATGTGATGTATCTGTAGCTGGGTGCTGAGCACCATTATGTTGGGCTTGTTTGCAGGTGAGTTTTATCCGATTTATGGGGAAACTCTGTCCGTTCTTCCGTAGATCAAAGAGATTTTTCTTGATATAGTTGTATATGTATGAATTTGTTAGTTATATCGACATTTTCTTTGATAGTTATAAAGATTTTTTGATTGCTCGTAGGAGACATATGAGACTATGCGGCAGTCACAGTCGCAGCCCGAGCTAGGGTCCTCTTCAGCTCCACCTGTTGACGAGGTGGCTCTTTATTACGAGGCAGTCGGCGGGGCCAAGAAGAACTTGGTCTATGATATGGGGTCGCAGACCTCTGCATTCTATCCATCGACTAGCGCCTCTTCCTACTCTCAGACTGCGACATCAGACTTGCACTATCAGAAGTTGCTTGATGAGCAGATAGGACAGCTACGAGTGGAGATGGAACAACAGTTGAAGCAGGAGCAGACCCAGATGCAGATGAGAGCTCAGCTAGAGTCGCAGATGAGAGCAGAGATGAGAGCGGAGATGCTGGCTCAGATGAGAGCAGAGATGCAGACGCAGATTAGGGCAATACTAGGTCAGACTGGACAGGATCTCCCTCCATTGCCACCAGAGGATCCTTCAGGCGATTTGTAGATTATTTTTACGAAACAATTGTGTTTGTATACTGTATTTTATAATAATTTCGATAAATTTGAATATTTAGACTTATTGAGGATTTTGAGATAATATTCTGTTATTTATGCAATTTACAGGGTTTTCTAAAAAAAATTATAATAAATTTTTAATATATTTTTTGGAATTACCGACGGATTACCGACGACATATCTATATATAATTTTCGCCTTAATTAATTGCCGACGGATTACCGACGGAATAATATTTAATTTAAATATTCATCTTAATTAATCGCCGACGGATGACCGACGGAATAATATTTAATTTTAATTTTCAACTTTATTATTTACCTACGGATTATCGACCGAAATATTTAATTTTAATTTTCTTTTTAATTATTTACCGACAGATTATCGACGGAAAAATATTTTTTTAATTTTGTTTAATTAATTGTCGACGGATTGCCGACGGATTAACGACGGAAAAATATTTTTTATTTTTGATTTAATTAATTAATGACGCAGACGAGGCTATTACCGACGAAATTTCCGTCGGTAATTACCGACAAATGAATTTCATTAGCAAATCGATCGGTAATTTACTGATGAACATCAGTTTCGTCGGTAATATGGTTACCGACCAGCTTTTCACCGACATATAAAAATTGGTCGGGAATCTGTCGGTAAAATAATTACCGACGAAATATTCTTATTTACCGACGGAATATTCCGTCGGTAATTGGCGGTTTTCTTGTAGTGGCTTTAAGGTTTGTAGGGCCATTCGAAATTCTGGAAATAGTGGGATCGATTGCATACCGTTTGGCTCTACCACCTAAGTTAGCAAGAGTTCACAATGTATTTCATGTATCAATGCTTCGGAAGTATGAGCCGGATCCGTCGAATGTGATAGTTTGGACTACGTTGGAAGTTGAGGAAGATGGGAGCTACACTCTTCAACCAGTGAAGATTCTAGACCGACAGAACAAGGTCACGAGGTCGAATGTGATTCCATTAGTAAAGGTGATATGGATGTATCACGGAGTCGAATAAGCAACTTGAGAGTTAGAATCCAGAATGAAGGAGAAGTACCCGAAATTTTTCGGAGATTCAGGTATGTGTGTAGTTAAATTTTGAGAAGAAATTTCATTAAGGGGAGAAGGATGTGAAACCCCAAACCAAAAATTTAGATTTAAGTCAAATTACGGATGATCCATGAGGTATGGAATCAGGAAAAAATTGTTTTTGAGCTTGGTTCGTTAAATGGGTCATAACTTTTAGCACAGATGTCCGTTTCGGGCCCATAATATATCAAATCGAAGCTAAGACCGGGACAGAGCTAAAAATGTAAGGCCACACGCCTAGGCGGTCTGCCTAGGACAGCGTGTTCCAATTCAGACTTAAGGCCAATGCGCCTAGGCGCTCCCCGAGCTGTTAGGAACCCTTACGCGACCAGAAATGGTATTTTCTTGGTGAGGCTTGATTCTAGTGAGAGAGAGAGAGAATTAGAGAGAGAAAGTGAGGTTTTGAGAGATTATTGAAGATTTGGAGCTTGGGTTGAAGATTCAAGCAACATTCCAAGGGATTTTAAGATCGAAGGTGAGTTTTTCCAAGTTTTGAAATTCTAGGTTTTCTTTAGATCTATCATGATTCTTTTAGAGTTTGATTTTAGGGTTTACATATGTTGTTCTTAGGGTAATTTAAGGTTGTTTCATAGGTACAAATCCTTGTTTTGGGTTGAGTTCGATTATTGGACAAATTTTGAGGAATTTGATAATTCTAGAGAGAGAAGGTTAGTCTCTCTTGGATTTTGTATTGGAATTGTTATTGTTATGATAAATGTGTGTTATTAACATGTATATAAGGATTGGAATGATGAAATATGGTTAGGTTGGTGAAAGGGGGATTTAAACCCTAATTCTCGGAATTTGGAATAGTGTGTTGTGCTCAACTTGAGGTAGGGGATTTCTTGACCTTTCTTCCTTCAATATCGTTCATTGATTCTAAAATTTCGGTTCGAATTCTCATTGGTCTCTTTGTTTGTGTTCTTGCCTAAGGAAGAACGAACCTATGGTTTATTTATATATTCTTCTAAATGTAGATTGCATTGCCCAATTACATGTTCAATCATCCATTGAGCATGTTTTGAATCTTGTCATGCATCATTAGTAGTTGTATATATATATATAGGTTGATATATATGTGTATTTGGCATGGCACGAGCATGAATGCATTAGAGCTTGCACGGGATGCTCGGGTATGGAGTCGGGATACCATAGGTTACTTGAAAGTCACATGGGAGGATGGTTGCGTGTCAAGGCATGGGCACGGATCATATGAATCCATGTGAGGCAACACACTTAAGGTGTGGGTGTGACGGGGTTCACACAACCGGGTAGAACCTTCGCTGGTGTAATGTGAATGATGATTGCGCTCTCATTCATGATGGTTGGGAACCATGTGGTGCATTTGAGGTTTGGTCAATCCATAGTTGAAGACTAGTGGATTGATGAATGTGTTTTACCCCAAAGGGAACACCCGGACTATTGGTTGTGTTATGTGACATGTGCATAGAAGAGAACATATTGATGCATTATCTTTTCTTTAATAACCACCATGTTGCTTGTTTTACTCTTTGCCCCTACTGAGCTTCTAGCTCACCCTTTATTTTTCTTCCTCCCTACAGGTGAGACTGGTACTAGTGCCAGAGGTGCAGATCAGTAGAGACGACGTTGGGGCATGGATGGCTCTTGGAGAGGGTGTAGGTTTGGGATTAGAGTCTTAAACCTTTTGTTGAAATATTTGTATGAAATGATTCCATGTGTGATATCTTGACTGCGTGACACCGTAAGGTGTGGATTATGGACGGTTACAAGGTTATTCCATTGATGTGGGACTTCTGAACCGGGTGTGGACATTTAGCCCTGTTTATTGGTTGTGTGGAATCATTGTGATGTATGAATCATGAATTCAGTTTGTGCATGCTGCTAGATGGCCTAAGGCCATAGGTTGTTAATTTGCCTGCTGTTAGATGGCCGTAGGCCTTACTAGGTTGGGATGTGATTATATGATGTTATGCTGCGTTTAATTAGGTGGGCATTACCCAAATTACGGGGAGATGCTGCCGGATTTTTGTTGGAAGATTTAACTTAGTTAGAGGAACTAGAGTTAAATCCTCGTGTTGTGAATCACATTGATAACCTAGGACGGTGCGGGAAGCACCACGTAACGTTCCCGAAATTGGGGCGTTACATTGGACTGAACCCGGACAAAAATAAAGTACTACAGCTGCCACCCTTTGCGTGACCTTTACGTAGTAATGGCGGGAAAAGGAGTAGTAAACCTATTTTTCGTCCAATTTCACGAAAATGCACTGGATCACTACAGTCATTCCTGGCTTGGCTGGCTATTGGAAAGAATTTTTGAAAAATGCTCGAGATCTCTAGAGCCATTCCTGGCTTGGTTAATCATTGTAAATGATTTTTTAAAAAAAATGCACGGGATCACTAGAGCCATTCCCGGCTTGGCTAGTCAATGAATTTTATTTTTTTTTGAAAAATGTTTGGGATCACTACGGCCATTCCCGGCTTGGCTAATCATTGGAAATGATTTTTATGCTCGGAATCACTAGGGCCATTCCGGCTTGGCTAATCATTGGAAATGATTTTTTTTTGAAAAATACACGGGATCACTAGAGCCATTCCCGACTTGGCTATTTTTTTTTTTTTTTGAAAAATGCTCGATCTTCAATTTCAAATCCTCTTTGTTTTTGACGATTTTTTTTAAATTTGATTTTTGATTTTTTTGTTGTTTTTTCTTTTTTTTAAAAAAATAAAAAGTGCTCAGGAACACTGCAACCAATCCCGGCTTGGTTGAAATATGAAAAATTGGCTAGACCTAAGTTAACCTTGTTGAGGCTTGAAGTTAGGACTTTCCTAACTGGGGTTTGACCCTATTTGCGTATCATGTTCGTGAGCACAGACAACAAGTGCTCCAACTGAACCAGTATCTCCTATATAGCGTCAGTGGGTGATGGCTCATTAGTCAATTGAACTGATTCCTATGGTAACACAGTCTGAGGCTGTGATTTTTGTCGTCTTTTGATCGTTGCAGTCATGTGACCAATGCTTTGACGCCATGTATTTTTATCCATAACGGTCATCGGATATGCTAAGGAGCTAATGGATAGCACAGGGCGAATACCTTTGCTCAACAGCAATTGAGTAATAAGCCTCGGAAAATATAATTTCTCAGTCTTTGTAATTCGGTTCTCCACAAAACTCTTGTCTTTTACAATATTGTCCTTGTACATGTCCCCAATATCGAACCATGTGCCCTTATACATGTTGTATAGGACATGGAGAATACTACCTGCTTGTTGTTGGCTATGGCCTATGGACAAAGGTTGGATCGGATGGCGTCATCCAACAGCCACATCTTTTTTGGCAAATACGCTCAGCGTGTAGCATTAGCATTCATATCTCTCTTTCCTCGACACATGTAATCAATGATCTCCTTTATGGATGCAAGGATGGGTGCTTTGAAGCTCGTGGGGATATCGTAAGTAGGAGGATATCCTACACAGAAGCAAATGTCAGCCCTGGTGAACCGGACTCTGATACCGGCCACATCTACTTCATAAACAGATCGAGGGCCGTTCATCGAACTAGGCGGATACTCTTGAAGAGTTTCATAAAAAGACCGAATTATCCGGAGATATACAAGGATATCTCCTTCTGGATCTGGATAAATCAGAAACAACATGGAATGAACCTGAAGGTAGCGCAGGGCCCAATGAGTATCAGCCTCTCTTAGGATAGCTGGATCGATCCGTCATTCAGGGATAATTTCCACTTTAGCAAACAACGCGATTGCTTGTAAGCAGGGTGACAGAGTCTCATCCATTAAATGGGATGAAAGATGGGTGTGAAATTTGAACAGAACAAAGATTAGCAGTAATGGAGAATGAGGTGAACAAGCAAAAATCACCGAAAGTGAGTAATTGTGTTGATAACAGAAAGAACAAAAGACGAAGTGACGAGATCAGAGTGAAAACGGTGATCGACTATCGGTGGAAGTGGAAGAAATTTTGAAAGAGACGAAATGATGAGAAAGATCATGCAGATGCTAGATATGGTAAAGATACGCGACTCAGATAAGAGAAAGAAGAGTTTGACCATAAGAGACAAAATAATAAAGAAGAAACGTAAAATGTCAAAAGTGGTTGAAAAATCGAGATCATGGATGATAACGGATGATACGGTGAAAATGTGTCGCTTAGTGGAAAAGTGAAGAAATCAATCAGAAGAGACAAACAATTGGCCAGAAATGAAGACAAAGGAGAAAAATGGGGATACTCGCCCGAGCTGTTGATAGAAAAGCGATAGAGATGAGAATAGACAGGTGGCCAAAGCAAAATGAAAGAAATGAAGAAAGTCATATGGCTAAGTTATGATAGGGATGGGGGGAAGAGACATGAAAGAGATGAGGAAGAAAAATGATAGAGACAGAAAAAAGAATATGGCCAAAAGATACAAATGATTTTGAAAACACATGCCATGAAAACGACGAAAATGAAGAAAGTCACGCATGTCTGAGTTGTGACTGGGACAGGGAAGCGAAATGATAGAAATGATGAAGAGGTGTGACCCAGCAGGGAAGGAGAAAAATTTGTCAGAAGAGACAAAATTTTTTAATGAGTGTCATGAAAGGGAAATGAGGAGAGATGTTGGAACGCACGCCTAAGCCATTACAGTTTCCTGTTACGACAGTGATTGAGAATGACAACTTTGTAGTTGAAACGTGCAATCAATGAGGGAATAAACTTGATTTTTGGGCCACTCCCAACTTGACTTGTGCGAAATAACAGTGCATGGGACCTGTGGGTCACTCCCAACTCGGGTAAATCATAAAATATTTGGAGAAAGTGATGCGTACCAGATTCATGAATATTGACCGAATTTGTACTGTTTGAACAAACCTTTCAAAGAATAAGTAAAATGCAGCAATGATGCATGCAATGACATATATTGCTCAATCATGAATGTCTCACTTGGAATGAATGCAATCCTCTCAAGTTTTTTATTTCCTTCTTTTTTTTCCTTTTTTTTCCTTCAATAATGACCAATTTTCTTCAAAACCCATATATTACCACACTTCTTAATTAAAACTGTCATTTTTATGTTTCAGATCATTCCTCTACTAATAATACATGTCTCAACCACAGGTTTTTTTTTAATCCCTTTTGCAGTGTAGAATACCAACATCTATCAATGTCCTGTTAAAAGTAATATTCTAATGCACTTATCACATTTTCTGTCAAAACTTTGTCAATGATAAATTTAACAGTACGACTATGCATGTCAAATGGGAAACTTCTTGGAAGATGAATGAAATGTGAAAATGGATGAGCAAAGTCAAAGAAATGATTATTTCAATATAGTTCAATCGAAAAATGATGAATGACGGTAAAAAGTTTATTTTGACGGAGAAGAGGTGATGTCAAAGAAATGAGAAATAGACTGAACTTTTCCAAGATAAAAAATTGTGACAATTCAAAGATTACACCAAAACTGGAGCAGTTTTGGTGTGCCCCCAATTAACAATGATTAAATCCAATTTGCATTAGATTATATCAAAACCTTTCATTTCTGGCAACAAACTTCTTCTTTTGACGTAATGATCGCACCAAAAACTGCCCCAGTTTTGGTGTGTGTCTATGAAGCCAATTATGCACCTTCACCCATATCACCACAAATCAAATTGATCACCAATCATGACACTGTCCAAAGTCCAACAACTCTATGTCTGAACTATTCTTCTAAACTCCTAATCTGAATTGAATGCATCTTTTCTCCTCTCTGTTTTTTCTTTTTTTCCTCTTCATTTTTTCTTCTTTGTTTGTTTTTTCTTGTTGTCCTTTTTTTGTTTTTTTTGTTTTTACTTTTGTGTTTTTGTCCCTAATTTTTGCCTAGAGCGCCTTTCAGGTTTCCACTCTAGCGGGATTTTTTTGTCATAATTATGCAAATGCCTGTATTGAAGATTATACGAAGTAAATCAAAGACAACAACTCAATTTATTCATCGGAAACTAACTTTCCAAAAAGATAAACAACAAAACGTCTGCAATGTTCAACAATTACTGAAATGATGGAAAATAAAAATTCTCTGACTGAAATCCCGAGTCTTCGTGATTTTCAGAAGGATAACAATGTTGTTGTTGGGCTTGTGTAGTAGAAAATTGCATGGTATGCCTTCCAAAATCACTGGATGACTGATAAGCCATGTGAGTCATGACTCCATGGTTGCCCACAATATGCGCCATTAATAAATCAATAGTTTTGGACAAGTGATCCAGATATGCCTCAATTTGTGTTAACCTTTCGGCTACGTCAGTGGTTCCGAATGACTGAGAATGATGAACACTAGGGGATTTAGCCACAGTAGGAGTCTCAACAATATCATCATCCTTATATCTTTTGATCATTCTGCGATCAATCGTACATTTCGGATATTGCACCTCCTCATGTGGTGCCCAAAGAACTCCAGCTTTCATGCACAATGTGCAGGTCAGAGAGGGCAAACAAAGCCCTATGGTTGTTGTATTGCAACAACTGTGCACAATGGAATTGTGCAAAACTTTTCCAATAACAACTGATTTTCCATGTAGAATACAATAAAGCAAAATTGCTCTATTTTTGGGAATATTTGTTGAATAAGTGCTTGGCATGAGCTTTGCCCAGATAAATCGCATCCAAGTCCTGCAATTTTTTGTCATAGCAGATGTGAGAAATGAGACTTCCACCCTTTTAAATTTCTTCCAGGCAGCTCCTGGCTTACACAACGTACGAATCACTTCATCCATAAGAGTATCAGACTCCAGCAAGGCAGAGAAATCATCATTGATGATGTCTAGAAGATTGTAGACAACATTGATGATTTTGCTATCAAATGGGACCATCATACCCGAACATATACATGTTCATACCCTACAATTGCATTTGCATAAAATTCCCTTACCACTTGGACAACTACGAGTTTCGGCTATGCAACAAAATCCTCCCAACCCCGCTCAGCAGTAATTTTTGCAATTGCAGCCTCTGCTGTTAAAGAAGTTTGCAAACCTCTCTCTGGAATAATTTTTCTCCCCTGTATTGATTCTCAATATTTCTTAACCACTTCCTGACAAATAAAGCGATTTAGATCAGTCATTTAAGGGGATTGCTCGAATGGTCTTTTAGTAGCCATAGAGATGAGCTAACTGAGGTGGTTAAAAATCGACCCGTGAAGTGGGAGAAGATCACGAAGGATTTCGAACAAGGAGTTTTAGCGGTGTAAGAAAAGGGAAAAATTTGGCAGATGGCCTGGTAGTAAAGCTGAGTTGACTGTGAAGGGGTGACTCAAAGAGAAAGAAGACGAAGTTGGCAAAAAGATAGAAACAACATTGAATAAGGGTTTGAATAAAATGTCATGAATGAGAGAGAGGAGATGAAAAGTCAGGATTCACAGTTGAGTAGGTGGAAGAGATTACAAAGAAATGCAACTCAAGGTGCGGGAGAGATAGAAAATCATTAAAGAAGAATTGAATAATTGGCAAAAGAAGGAGACAATGGAGGAAGATTGGAATGTATGCCTGAATTAGTGATAGAGATGGTGAGTGATTGTGAAATATCTCACTTGCCAACCAAAAGATCCGCAGACAAGGAAATCACTCATTTAACAAAGAAATTGTCCTCACATGGTCAACATCTTAACTTGCACATATTTGCTCCTCAACTATGCTCATTATTGATGGTATCAATTCAAGTCACTTCAGCCATATTAAAACCGTCGGTCTTAATCTCACAGTCAATGCATATTATGCTCACTATTGCCACCATTATCAATCAACACGTGGTCACATAACAAAAGTAATTATTGCACTATCCACTTGTATGGGAGCCACATATTTCTTTCTAAATTTCTTCTGTAATCCATTTGGTTTCCTTGTCATTTGCTGAGTCATTTGACCAATATTCTCTTCTCTCGCTACCCATGAGGATTCAAATCTAACATCCCTGTCGGAGTGGAAAAAATCTTCTGATGATATCTCAAATTCATTCCCAGTGTCAGAGAAGGATTCAACATTATTTATTGAGTGTACCCAAAAACTGTTTCATTAGGTTCATTTTTTTCATTATCGTCAATTTCAATCTTGGTGAATGGAATGATAGAACGTGTGAGATTTGGAAATTACGAAAAAATGTAAGAGAATGATTTTGAGAATCTTGAACGAAGAGCTTTATTCATGGTGATCATATAGAAAAGATGAAATGATGCAACATGCAACAGCCGTATTAAAACTTTATCAAGGACAATGTAAAGACATGCTCATTACAAAACCCAATAAGTGGTCATGAGCTAGACCACAAATGGTTGTGCATTTAGAGATTACTCCATGAGGCCATTGATAAGATACTGAAAATTTCCAAACTGATCCAGTTACTAAGCTCAACAAGCAATGGGTGAGAAATGATTAGTAGTAGAGTTTTGACTTATTTATATAACAACATTATGAAGATTAAACGTCAATGCCCCAATATTATCATTTGCCAATGATTTTTATTTTTATTTTTATTTTGTATTTTATATTTTATATTTTTATTTCTTTTTTTTTTGTTATTTTTTTCATACCAACTTTATTAATATACGCGTGATTGTGAATTTATGTGCATTCTATGAACAGACAAAATTTTGTACATGTGATGATAATGAATGACACATATGTACATGGATAAAACCTAACTAATGTATGCAAAATAAAACATGAAATATATACAGACGTGTGTTCTATGGTTAGAAGTAGTTTCCTGTGTTCTATGACTATGGTCATTGGTTATGGACAATCTAGGCTCCGGACTTATCCCCTGCTGGAACAGCCGGGGTCCCCCTGAATAGAGGAGTGGGTCGAGTGAGGATTTTAATCCCTCAAATGTCTCGTTTACTTCATCTTCTCCTAAGGGTATTAAGTCCGAGTTGTTGGACTCATGAAAAGGGTATAGTGGACGATGTGTAAGGACAATAAAAAAAGCTCACAAAACACAACATTTTTTTAAAATAATAAGAGAATATCAATAAAACAAAACTAGAGAAATAAAACACCAAATATATTGAAAACAAACAAAATCAAATAATGGGATAAGAAAAATAAAATTTAGAAGGCCCACTCACTAGTTTTTTTAAAAGAAATATATATACATTTAAAAACTAGTTTTCCCAATCAGAGTCGTCAGACAGTTGTCGCAACCGGTTTTGCGAAAGAAAGATTTAAAAGAGTCGCCACCAACTGTAATAGGTGCAATTGGTCACCATAAAAATATTTTGGTCTATGAAAATCCAGAAGAAAAAGGGTAAGTGAGTTTGTTACGTATGGGGAAGGTGTAAGACACCCCACAATGTCTGTTTTTAAAAAACAGTTGCCAATTTAATTTTTATTATCCCATTAGATGATTAAGAAAATCAAACATGACATTTTAACAAAAATATATATATACATGAGGCATGATAATTATTTACAAGATATAAAAGTTATATTGAGAGTCTAATATTGAAGTTCATGGGACCCTTCCATCCAATGGTCAAGTTTTCATGAAACATTCTCACCTCAAGAATTTTTCTGAGGGTGCATCCAATGCATTTTCCAAATTAATTTCATCGTCGGTTAAGGCTTTCGATATAATTTTTATATACAATATGAATGCTTAAAAAAATCATCTCCATCCAATGGATGAGAATTTCATAAGATTTTATCCTCAATAATCCTTTTGGGATAGCATCCAATGCTTCCCCGTTTGGTTCCGTTGTCAGATGAACCTCCAATATATTAAGCAACTCTAAGCATGCAATCTAAACACTCATTTAATATATACACGAACCCTAAGTGTCTACATGCGTCTAGCATCCTAAAATCATGTATGCAATTTTTATTATTTTTGTTTTTACTATTTATATAATACATATGGCCTCGGGCCCAATCACTTAATAATCCAAAAACAAAAGTCCACAAAAACCTAAAAATATTTACAAGCCCATTTTATCAACTTTACAAACTCATAAAACCTCTAGAGCTGGCCCAGCCCGTCTTCTTCTCCATCTTATCCTCTTCTTCCTTCTTCTAATTCTTTTCAGGATTCTCCACCGCTCCTCAGGCACCTCTGCTGTGTGAATCTGCCTCATCTTCCTGCTCTATCCACCAATTGCAAAGACCTCAACTGCGTCATCTTCAAATTCCATTAGCTCATGGACACTACTGGTCACCTTTCTTTGTAATCACAGGGATAGTCTTCTTCATCTGCTCTCTGGTTTCAGGTTGGATGGGCATCTTCAAATGACAATCACACCGTACTGAGTGAATTTCCAAGTGTTGTGAAGCTACTATCAAAATCGCTTCTCAATCGGACCACAAATCGTTTTTCGATCATTGATAAAAAAACATGGCACAGTATCTCTTTTCCTCAGAATTGCAGTGACATTCTATCATAAACTGGGTTAGATATACGTACTCCAATGACAATCGAACTGTACAGAATAAAGTTCCCGATGTTATGAAATCACTGTCCAAATTTTACTTCGATCGGACCACGGATCGTTTCCAGATCACATATTAAAAACCTGCTGTAAAGCTTGACGATAAGCTTGGGGTGGTGGAATGGGAGAAGCTATGGTGATGGTGATGTTGTGGTTCAAGTGATGGCTGGAAAAGTGAGGAATTAAGCTATGATGAAGATGGCCTTTGGTGGCAAGGAATTCTGGTAGCTAGAAGATGATCCAATCCCACCCTTGACTGATGTTTTTTCGGTATAAGAAGAGAAGAGGTGGTGGTAGTGGTTAGGGTAGGTGGAGATTTGATGAGTGTGTATGGATTATTAGGTAAGAGTGGTTGGTGAATGGTTGGTGGGGTGATAATGATGGAGGAGTGGGTGAAGATGGTAGGTGAGGGATTGTGCCCAAAAGTATATATCCGGAACAAATATTATCGAGTCTCTAAAAATAAAATATTGGATCGAACCCGGACAAAAATAGGGTACTACAGATAGTAAGGTCGTTTATGACCCTTAATAGCACAATAATGATAGACAATAATGAACTTACCTCCATCATACGTTCGGGCATTTTGCTATCTAAAGAACTATTGACTGTAGAATGGTTGAGCAGACCTAGGTCTTTTACCTTTATCATTTACCTTACTTGACAACTTGGATTCCTTCTCTTCTTGTACCTATGGTTTTAAGGAGGAAGGAACAAATTTAATAAAGTTTGGAGATTTCCAATGTGAATCAGCCTTAGAAATTTCTCTTTTTATTTTTATTTTATATCCAAGTCCGTAAGTTTCCTCGCTCATTCTCTATATGTCAAGGATTTTTTTCAAATAATTAGAACCTCATTTAAATTTGTTAACATTAGAGCATACCTTTCTCAACTTATCTTCTCTCTTTACTTCTACCTCGATGAGAGGTTACATCACAAGGTACCTCGGATAGACAAGTGCTACAGGTTCTTCATTTAGCTCATTCATTTTATGTTTAGCATCATCAAGCTCTTTATTAATCATGAGTTCATGAGTTCTTTTTCTTTTAGAACTTTGAATCTCTCCTTCTTTGTCTTCATATGCTCTTCATACATTTCATAGTAGGTAATCCAAAGTTCACATAGGTCATGGTTTCTTAACTTGATTTAGATTTAAAATCATTCAAGGTAACGAGAAATGCAATAGGATTCTCCTTCTTTCCGTTTTCTGACTCAAATTCAGAATCTCCTTTGCTGTTATCACTCAAAGCCATTTGGTACACCTTTGGCTTCTTCTTTTGGTTAGCACACTCTTGAGAAAAATGTTCATATCCTTGACACTCAAAACATTGATTGGATTTAGCATCCTTGTTTTTCTTCCCCAACTTTGAAGATGAGGATTCATAATCTTTGAAATCTCTAGGCTTCTTGTTCTTCATGGAATTCTTAAAATTTTTGGTTAGAATTAATAGTTCATCAATAGCTTGATTTGAATTCTCACTAGAGTTAAGAGCAGTACCTTTCGTTTTTCATGAAGTCAAAAAAAAATATTCTAATAGATTTTTAATGATCCAACTAACTCTTCCAACTTCATTTTGTCAACATCTTTGCTCTCTTCAATAGTAGCTAGTTTCATCATAAACCTTCTATTAGTGACTTAAACAAAAATTTTGACTACCTTACTAGGTTCAATCGGCTCTCATAGAGTGAAAAATGTGTTGATAACATCACTTAGTTTGGCATAAAAATCATCAAAAATCTCATATTCTTCCATTCTCAAATTTTCAAGCGTGGTCATCAAACATTGAAGTTTTGCAAGTTTGACTACTTCCTTCATGAGTTACTTAAGTAAGTCATCTTTGGCCTTTTTATAGTGTGAGATTCTATCAAACTCATCAATATTCAAGGCACAAAATAAAGCATTATAGCCTTACTATTCCATCCTGTATTTTCGAGATCTACTCTAAGTATCAAGAGATTTAGATATTTGTTACCTTCGATATTTGTAGTTTCTAGCTCATTGTAACCTCTCACAATTGATTTCAAAACACATTTATACAAAGACTTTAAATAAGATCTCATACGTGCCCTCCAATATGAGTAGTTTGTACCATTAAATGATAGTATTTGATTTGCTCATGATTTGATGTTGAACCCGATCCGATACCAATTAAAATTTTGGTGTTGCTCACTAAATAGGTTTGTCAACTTATAATGGAAATAATGCTCAAAATAAACAAGATCAACAACATGATTTTTTTAATTAGAAAACACCAACTAGGAGAAAACCTTGAGTCTATGAGCAACCAACTTATCAAAGGAATCTACTATGTGAAGATTCGAATCCACACAATGATGAAGATCCAATGATGCTTTTGGTGCCTCAAAAAGACTTTGGCGATGAAGTAAGATCAAAGTAACTTCATGGTAGCCTTAGTAGGTTAAACCAGATGGTGTAGAAATTATCTTTCTTCCTCATTAGGGTCAACTCGAAAAGTATGGAAAACAACACTCCAATAAAAAACTCACACTCTCTTCATCTTAATACATATTTGAAAAACTCAAATGAACATCAAAGAAAGAGGAAAAAAAACCCAAAGAACGAAACTTTTAGATTTCATTGTGTTGTTCAAGCTTTTATACTCTCCATGTCCCAACCGTGTGCTTTATATAGAAGTATATGAAATTCGAGATATGAACTAAAAATTAAACAAAAATGATATTGATTAAATCAAATACTAAAGAGATGTAACGCTCTGACATGGGAGACACTACTATTGGTACCATCTTATGTCATCAATATGAATTACCATTCAAGAATCATAATATCAACATTAATTGATTTAAAGCTTAGTCATTACAATGACTAAGTCAACTTTCCACTCACCAAAAAATTCGACAGCATCTCCCCATATTTCGGAGTATGCTAACTTAGAGAATTCAATATATATATATATATATATATAATAGATAATTCCACAACCTAGGCAGGTCCGCAAGCTATCTAAAATTTTCATAAATTCATATCTTTAACCTAAGCAGGGCCTAAGACCATCTATCACTTGCAAACATCATATGCAAATCTCAACATAAGCTTATAGTCAATACAAATATACCATAAAGGTAACCAAACGATAGAATTGTATAGGACATGTAATCCTCAAACCTAGCCTGAGAGTCCCGATTACATGAAACACCCTCCCGACCATCCAAACATCCACACCGAATAGGCGCCAACAATAATTTCTCAAACTATATATAATAAGTACAAAATTACCAAAAGTATAGCTACTAAATCAAACGCTCTAGGTCCTACACTCTCCAGTGCTCAATGGTTGAAGCTAAGACCACATAATAGATGATTAATTTGTTGGCATAATTCTTCAGAACTTAATGGCTCATTAGCCTTGTGTCAACAACTAAGATCAAATATGATTAACTAACCATTGATAAGTTATACGTGTTAGCACCGCAACTAAACAAAGCAACATAGTTGGGAAAAAATCAACTTTAGAATTGAAATTGAAGTTGTATGCTTAATTATTATTATTCGTAGTCTGATTGTGTGGTGAAGTCATTACGCTAGTTTCTCTTTTTATTATTTGAAACACAAAATTGTTGAAATTTATTTTATTGTTGAGTTTACTGATTTGGTTTAATTTTACTTGTACTCATGGGATTCAGCCTTGTACTTCCATTCATTGTACTACTACATTCGATTTATGCACTTGTGAGATTTAATACATTAAGCTACTCCTCGATGGGTTGACAAAGGCAGAATCTAAGCAACAGTCTTGGCAGGATTATCGAAGGGGACTTGGATGTCATTGGAAAAATGAGTTTTCTCAACATCTTCATAATAGTCGATGCCCACATTCTTTTTTTCCCCCGACATCTTTTGCACAATTGAGCTATTTGAATGGATTGAAAACCTCATCCTTTTCTAGATCTTCGTCAAGGCCCTTATGAACTAACTCCCTCCATAGCTTTTTGAGAGAAATTTAGAAATAAAAAATCCTATTGTTGGAGGACAAAGCTGAAGTCAGTAGACTTGAGAAACTCCTCAACTCTGATCCTCTAGTCCTCCCCAAAAAGCTTTTACCCTCGCCTTTAATAGCCTTATTTTGCTGAGCTACCCCTTCGTCCACACTAGTTATCATCAACTTCAGCTTCTCAACTCTTTTAGCAAAGTGATGCACCTCTAATTAGGATTACTGCAATGCCTCCTCGGTTAACCTATAAGCTTCCTAGAGAGAGTGAAACTCATCCTCGACTTTCCTTTTTTTCTACCCCATATCGTGAAAGTCCTTGGCAAAGCAATCAAAGTAAGAAGTCATCTGTTCGAAAATGAAGACAAAGTTGTTATATGAAATTTCAAGACAAAATACAAAAAAATAAAGAAACCAAAGGAAAGAATTGATACCTCCACCAACTTCACTAGTTGATTGAGAAATATTCTTATCAGCAAGACGCCTTGCCCAACATCTCCATCACAATCTAAGGGTTGAGGCAACTATTTGAGAAAAAGAAAGTTAGGGACATGGACGTCTATCATATGCATTAGAAGGGGCACTTGAGAGAGAAAGAAACAACAAAAAATAGAGCAGTTCCCACCTTTGAAGGCTCGATAAAAAATCTCACATATACCAGGAGGTGCTACGAGATTTTTTGAGATATTGGAGTTAACGTAGTTATGAGCTAATCAGATGGAACTCGATTGAGATAATTTATGAATGAATGGTGAATCACAATGATAACCTAGAATGGTATAAGCTATAATGCCTCCCAGGCTAGTGCGTCACATTGATAGTAGCTCAGGTAGGCAAAGGCAAGATTCTTTCCCTTTCTTATTGCTAGGAAGCCTTTTTCTCAACTCAACATCCTCAATTAGGTCTTGGGTCTTCCTCTTTTCAACTTGACCAGTGCTTTTTTGCAGCCTCAAGTACTCACCAATGTTGTTATTATAATTCTTGAATGGTAATTCATATTGATGACATAAGTTGGTACCAATAGTAGTGTCTCTCGTGTCAGAGCGTTATGTCTCTTTAGTATTTGATTTAATCAATATCATTTTTGTTTAAGATCTTATCTTGATCAACCTTTTGTGTCCAGCCACTTTATCTCTATATGTGATTATTCTTAGTTCATATCTTGAATTTCATATACTTCTATATAAAGCACACAATTGGGACATGGAGAGTATAGAAGCTTGAACAACACAATGAAATCTAAAAGTTTCGTGCTTTGGGTATTTTATTTTTCCTCTTTCTTTGATGTTCGTTTGAGTGTTTCAAATATGTATAAAGATGAAGAGAGTGTGATTTTTTTGTTGGAGTGTTGTTTTCCATACTTCTCGATTTGACCCTAACGAGGAAGAAAGACAATTTCTATACCATCTGGTTTAACCTACTAAGGCTACCATGAAGTTGACTAACCTATTTGGTGAGCGACAACAAATTTTTAATTGGTATCGAATGAGGTTCAACATGGAATCATGAGCGAATCAAATACTACCATTTAATGGTACAAACTACTCATATTGGAGGGCACGTATGAGATCTTATTTAAAGTCTTTGACAAAATGAAGTTGGAAGAGTTAGTTGGATCATTAAAAACCTATTAGATTTTTTTTTTGACTTCATGAAAAACCAAAGGTACTGCTCTTAACTCTAGTGAGGATTCAAATCAAGCTATTGATGAACTATTACTTCTAACCAAAAAATTTAAGAATTCCATGAAAAACAAGAAGCCTAGAGATTTCAAAAATTATGAATCCTCATCTTCAAAGGTGGGGAAGAAAAACAAGGATGCTAAATCCAATCAATATTTTGAATGTCAAGGATATGAACATTTTTCTCAAGAGTGTCCTAACCAAAAGAAGAAGCCAAAGGTGTACCAAATGGCTTGGAGGGATAACAGTAAAGGAGATTATGAATTTGAGTCTGAAAATGGAAAGAAAGAGAATCCTATTACATTTGTCGTTACCTTGAATGATTTTAAATCTAAATCAAGTTAAGAAACCATGACTTATGTGAACTTTGGATTATCTACTATGAAATGTATGAAGAGTGTATGAAGACAAAGAAGGAGAGATTCAAAGTTGTAAAAGAAAAAAAACTCATGATTAATAAAGAGCTTGATGATGCTAAAGAGAAAATCAATGAACTAAATGAAGAACCTGTAGCACTTTGTCTATCCGAGGTAGCTTGTGATGTAACCTACCTCATCGAGGTAGCAGCAAAGAGAGAAGATATGATGAGAAAGGTATGCTCTAATGTTAACAAATTTAAATGAGGTTCTAATTATTTGAAAAAAAAATCCTTTACATATAGAAAATGAGTGAGGAATATGAGATGAGAACAACAAAGACATAAAAGATAAAACTCTCTTAATAAATAAACCTATCCAATTAAGCCTAAAATATTTAATCAATGTTAGCTTATTAAATCCTAGAGTTCTAGTTAGAAATATCTGTAAGAGTTTTAACTCTAGCAAAAACCCTTACCCATTGTTTGGGATAGGAGATAAAGTGAGGGAGCGTAAAATGTTGGGGGTAAAATGGAGAGAAACTGAAAAAGAATGGTGTTTGGGAAGATGAGGTGAAATATACGGATAAAAATAGAGAGGCAAATATGATGGGGGCCACATGTTTTTTTACCTCTGAAAATGGGAGGAAAAGCTGGGACAGAGTGTGAAATAGTGGGTCCCATATGTTATTATATTAATATATATAATAATATATATATATATAAATAATACATATAATAATATATATAAATAAGTATATAATAATACATATATAAATTAATATCAAGGGTAACATGGTAAATTTTTATCAATTTTACAAATCATAACAATACACTTTTTCACTTTTTCTTCGCTTACTTTTTGAGCATCCAAACAAGAGAAGATAAAATTAACTTCCCATTCCCTCCCCTCCCATTCATTTTCCATTCCCCTCAACTTTTTCTTCCCTTCCCCTCCCTCTTCCCAAACAATGTGTTAGGATAAAAGTTATTCTTATCTCTACAAATACCTACATGGTATAAGCAACCTGTATATTTATCCAAAATATACATCACCAAATAAAATAAGCAATCAAGAGAAATATGTTTCAAAGATAAAACTTATAGATTTTGATACTCAATCAAAAGTATTAAAAAAATTATAAGAAAGAGTTACCATCAGTTATGTTCAAGAAATGAGCATACTACTCCCTCATCATGTCCTTGAATTCTAATGCATGTTATTCATTCTTGTGCATATGTGAGTGAATCTAAAAAACTTGTTAGATCAAGATATAACATAAAGTAAGAGATTGACTTTCCCTAGGTTGTCAAAAATGGATCCTTTGATACTTTTATGTATATGCAAGTAACGTACAAGATTAACCCCCCTTTATTGCAAAAGGTGAAACCTTTGTATTCATGGAAATTTTCACAGTCAAGCTTATGAAGCTCCCTTTATTTCTAGAGATACATACCCCTTATGCTTAGGTGGCTCGCTTTATTCAAGAGATACATAGTGATCTATCTAATATTTACATTACTTTTGTACACCATTTAACACTAGTTTTTGCCTCATTTGATGCTTTTGAGAATCAATACTGTCTAATCTTGTGATTAATGTTACTTTCAGATCAAAGGCAAAAAGGGAAAAAGAAGAGGTTAAAAGGACAGAAAAATTGGGGATGAATCAACTTTTCTGGAGATGGATCAACCACAAAAACAAGGCACAAGAATCCAGGGAATTTAGGGGATCGATCACCCATTTTGGTGGATCGATCCATCATGAAGTTATGAATGGCAGAGAAGTGTGTGGATCGATCGCCCATTTTGTGGATCGATCCCACTTGAAGTTATGAATGGCAGAGAATTCTGTGGATCGATCGCCCATTTTGGGGGATCGATCCCCCACGCGCAGATCGCGAATTTCATGTTTTTCAGCTGGGAAAACTTTGCTAAAATTAGAAAATACTAAGCCAAAACGGCATAGCTTAGTATACAGAACGTCACTAAGGTTTATGGAGGTATAAAATATGATCTTATGTCATTTTGGAAGGGGTTGATGACCTAGCCACCATTCTCTCACATCTTGGGAGAGTTGAAGGAGAAGAAGAGGAGAGAGGAAGTAGAGCTCCAAATTTTCTGGGTTTAATATTTCTTTTTACTTCTTGCTATGGATATTAAGATTTCTATTTGTGTTGTTCTTGTTATTATGAGGAACTAATCCTCTCATTAGGGTCCTAATGTAGCCTAGCTTTGAAGATTTCATGAACTTGACTTGATCTTCTATTGATTTCTACATATTATTGAGTATTTATGGTTATGCTTAATGCTCTTGAGTGCTTGATCACCATTCAATTGATTTGATGCTTAAATTGAGACCGGAAGGAGATATCTAGGATTTGCATCTTGCCATAGATACCATAGGGTTCATGTACCATAGGAATATAGGGACATGCCTTGTGCAATTGTTATGTGGTTTTCCACGAATCTTAATGGGTTTTTGTCACTTAAATCCGAATGTTAGGAATAACAGGGATTAGTGATAGGAATACTTTCAATGTAACCAGGAATGGAGCATTGAATAGGCGAGGGAGACCAATTGTCAATAATTGTTGGTAATTACGGATTATTAAGTCAAGGGAGTGGAATTGGATAGGTGATGGTGAAATTAGGAACCCTAGTCTTTACTTATTTGATTAATATAATCTGTCACTATTGTTCGTTTACATCTTAATGTACTTCTTTAGAATATAAATTTTTGTTACATTGTTTATCTTAGTGTTAATGAAATCAAAACAACTTATTCGATTCTCCAAATAGCGCTAGTGTTAATCATAACGGATACTCATCAACTGTTAAGTCAATTCTCGCGGGAACGATAATCTATTCATCACTTTATTACTTGTGCGATTTGTGCGCTTGCAAATAAGTCCCATCAAGTTTTTGGCCCCGTTGCCGGGGATTGACGCAACATGTTTTTTTGATATTCATATAGGTTAACTTTGGTACTAATTTGGATTTTATTTTTGTTCTACTACCTCAGGTTCTCTTATCTTGTTTATGAGCTTGGGGCGACGTACTTTGAGCTTGGATTTGACTGGTTTGGATCCAGAGATTGAAAGAACGTTGAGAGTTATTCGAAGAAGGCAAGGGCAAACTGTGAGTCAAGAAGAAGCTATGGCTGAAAATCGAAACAGAGAGCCTCCTGCGCAAGTGAATCCTCATGGAGTGAATCCCGACATAGCTGAGCATGTTGGAGGGGTGAACCCAGTTGTTGGTGACAATAATGGAGTAGTGGGTCCAGCGTTGAGAACACTTCGTGATTATGCCATGCCTACGATGGATGCATCTCCTTCTAGTATTCTTTGTCCAACAATTTCAGCAAATAACTTTGAGATCAAGCCGGCGCTTATCACTATGTTTCAAAATTCATCAATGTATTGTGGTCTTCCTCTGGAGGAACCGAATAACCATCTCATGTCGTTCTTGGAGATTTGTGACACTGTCAAATATAATGGTGTTCCAAGAGATGCAATTCTATTGATGCTTTTTCCTTTCTCTCTTAAGGACAAGGCGAAAGCTTGGTTATTGGCAAAACTAGCATCATCTATCACAACTTGGGAAATCCTTGCACAAAAATTCTTGGCAAAGTTCTTTCCTCCCTCGAAGACTGCAAAAAACCGCAATGAGATTTTAAATTTCAACCAACGTGATCAAGAGCCTTTTAATGAGGCATGGGATAGATTCAAGGAGACTTTGAGAAGATGCCCTCACCATGCCATTCCAGAGTGGTTACAACTCCAAACATTCTACAATGGGCTGAACTTTTCTTCAAGATCAACGGTAGATGCTGCAGTAGGAGGATCTTTGCATAAGAAGACTCTACTAGAGGCTCAAGAGCTACTTGATGAAATAGCTTCAAATTGATGTTTATGGCCAACTGAGAGACTTGCACCGACTAGGCTAGCTGGAGTTTATGATGTTGATGCTATCGCAAATTTAAATGCACAATTGGCCACTATGTCAAAGAGGTTGGATACATTCAGTGTCAATGCAGTGCAAGGTAATCCGGGAGCTCAGAATCAGTTGGGTATGCAAGGGTCTTCAAGCATATGTTGTGACTATTGCAATGGAAATCATGTAAGTGCATACTGTGAAGCCGGAAATCCTTTTGCTAAAGATGAACAAGCAAATCAAATCGGGAGTTTCAGCAGGCAACGCAATGACCCCTATTCAAACTTCTACAAAAGTATTAAAAAAATATCAAAAGTATTAAAAAAATTATAAGGAAGAGTTACCATTAGATGTGTTCAAGAAATGAGCATACTACTCCCTCATCATGTCCTTGAATTCTAATGCATGTTATTCATTCTTGTGCATATGTGAGTGAATCTAAAAAACTTGTTAGATCAAGATATAACATAAAGTAAGAGATTGACTTTCCCTAGGTTGTCAAATATGGATCCTTTGATACTTTTATGTATATGCAAGTAACGTACAAGATTAACCCCCTTTTATTGCAAAAGGTGAAACCTTTGTATTCATGGAAATTTTCACAGTCAAGCTTATAAAGCTCCCTTTATTTGTAGAGATACATACCTCTTATGCTTAGGTGGCTCTCTTTATTCAAGAGATACATAGCTTTTTAAAAAAATACATTTCACATAGCCCTTTCTATTGCATCAAGTTTCCTAAGGAACTATTCAATAGACCAATCAGGACAAATCTCAAACATTATGTCAATCAAACTTCTCAAGAAGAGATTTGTTAAAAACAATATATTACTAACAAAATCATCTTTTCAATTTCATGAACAGATTAACCATTAAACAATTAACACATGCAAAGGTAGCATCAAACAATCAATGCTTCAGTCATATATCAATAATTAAATCACATCATATGTTACATCAAGCTACATGAAAATTTATTATATTGTAATCACCTCTAATTCTTTTCTTAGAACAAAAATCGTAGTTTATCTAAGAGTTTTGTAAAAATATTGGTGTAGTACCCCATTTTTGTCTAGGTAGAGTTTTTTTTTTTTTTTTTTTTTAATTGATTGTTAATTAACCAAAAAAATAACAAAAAAAGAAGAAGCAAGCCCAAGCCCTATTATAGCATACCCCTAGTCCAAATACTTACTTAAGCCAAAATGTCTAAAACCCAACTCATGTCCATTACTACCCACTCATGCCTGTGTCACCACTCCCTGGCTCAACCATTACACTCTGCCTCACCATAACCATCACCTCCAACTGCCATAAAAACCTCGACACACAACTCAACCATGGCACACTGCCTCACCATTATAACCGGACCTCATTTGGACAAAAAATAGGGAAAAAACCACCACAACCTCTGAAACGGAAAATCATCCTCCTCACAAAACCATCATCCCAGAATCACTCAGGAGCTTCTCCTTTTATCATCATCACCAAGCCACCATCGAACCACCCACCAGAACCCCTATCATCACCTACCCGATTTTCCTCTCTTTGGCCAAAAAAGCCATCATCAACTACAACACACCAGAGGAGCATCCGGAAATTGATCTCAAAGGAGACCTCATTTGGACGAACAACTCAGTCACCACCAAAAACCATAAGCACCCATTCCTCTTCATCTCTCATTGGAGACACATGGAGGGAGGGGAGGACTCATTCGCTTCATCTTCCTCAACCTGAACGAGACCCACCACCTCCAGGATCTACTGCTCAGCCACTCAATCTCCTGAAAAAACCTCCACATCAAACCCACTCTGGACATTTTCTGCTGCTCTTTCACTCTCCTCCCTGCCCCGCTCCCTGCCATCTCTGACATCTCTGGCCTCACACCCTGCAAGGAGTACAAGCACTTTGCCAAGCATGAGAAGCAAGGGCTCAAAAAGTTTGAATCTTCATTAAAGCTTCATGAGCCTTGGACCCCGATCCCTAGCCTGACCCAATCGAAGCATATCATTTCTCCAGTAGGGAGACGAATCTAGCTCGAGACACCGTTGCTGAAATGGAAGACAGAAGATAAATAGAAAACTTGTCACTGGCCTTTCAAGGATGCAACTCTCGGAGACTGTCGCCATTGGAGTTGGGGATTGCCAATAGGGAGACCTCTGGAAGGTCATGTGAAAGAGGAAAAAAAAGAAGATGGAAAATGGTCTTGGGTTTGAATGTGGTTATGGGTATTGGATTGTTACATATTAGGCTGGTTTGTGTGACATAAAATGGTTTGTTTTTCATGAGGGGCCAACTGTTATGATTTTTAATTTGGGCCTTTTTGTACATGGTTGTTTGGGTCTCTAAAGGATTGTTTAGAATTTTTATCTTTGGCTTTTGTTTATAATGTTTAGGTTTTGTAAATAATTTTTGGGCCTTTTAGATATTGTTTAAGTTTTAATTAGCAAGTTTAGGTCATTTTGGTGTTTTTATTTTTAATTTTGTTTTTGATGTTTTTGGGTTCATGTTCATGTAATATGTAAATGATGAAGATAAAATAGTGAACGAAAATGCATGCATGTTATTTTAGGTTGTTAGAAGCATGTCGGCATTTTATTGTTTGCAAATTTTAATTTACTTATTTTTTGAGATTTTATTTTATTAAAAATGGTGCAACGCGAAAATAATTGACTCAAGCCGTCTCGCTATATAAAAAATAATTTACTACCATAATTGGTAGTTTTTCCAAATAAAATACCATAAGTTTGTATTCCAAACCCAAACTTGTATTTAAATATCATAAGTTGGTATCTTAAATTCAAGTATTTTCTACTTCAAGTATTTTCTACCACAAGTTGGTAATACATGGTGTTCATATTTAATGACAGTAAATTGGATACACACCAAAACTGGGGCGGTTTTTGGTGCGGTCTTTATGTTATCATATATTTCACCATGATGAATTTTGGTCTGAAGAAGAAGCCTATTGGCAAATATGGAAGGTTTGGGGACTCCCTCACTCAAGTTTAGATTTGATCATTGCTAATTGGGTACACACCAAAACTGGGATAGTTTTGGTGTCATCTTTGAATTGTCACATATTTCATCTTAGAGAAGTTCAATTTCTCTTTCCCTTCTGTGACTTTCAAAAATTATTTTATGCATTTTTCCTAAATGAGTTTTCGCATGTCACTCATCATTTCCAATTAAATACTGTGAAGTTATTCATTCTGTGACGCCCCGGTCCGGGCACTCCACGGGTGCCCTCCGGCACCGTCCTAGGCCACTAGTGCGATCATCCGGAGGATCGAAAATCCGGCGGCATCTCCCCGTATGTCGAAGAGTCCCCGCCTGCATCAGAAACGCGCAGCAATATATATACAATCCATCGCACTAGCAACCTAGCTAGGCCTCAGGCCTCAATCACATGCAATCCTGATCCTAGGGCCTCAGGCCATCCACTACCAGCATGCACAAACTGATAGTATAAACACATGAACAAGTTCATCATATCATATAACCAAAATCATCAATACTCAGCATACATCAATGCATACACCCTCTGGTGCCAATGGTTATAACAATACCATGAACAAACATTCATACATCATATTCAAAATACGTGCTTAGAGTACATCTCTGGCACCCTCATCCTACCCAGGGCCATCCATGTCACATCCCGCTCTCACTGATCCGCTCCACTGGTACCTGTACCTGTACCAGTATCACCTGTGGGGAGGAAAAGAAAGTAGAGAGTGAGCAAGAAGCTCAGTAGGGTAAGAGTATAAGAGAACAAAGGCAGAATCCGAACAGTAGGCTATGCAGCAATATGAGAACTACTACATGCACGTATACTCAACAATCACATAAAACATCAATCCGGGCAATCCCCTCAATGAGCAAACCTCATCGATACCATGGCTCATTCCATGTAATATCAAACGTGAGCAAAGCTCACCACATCAACTCATCAATATCATGGTCGCTAACCGTGTCATATTGAATAGGAGCAAACTCCCCAACATTAACGCTCTTGGATTACCCGGTTGCATGAACCTATCATGTGACGACCGTGCCCTGCATCGACAGCCCTCAGGCCCGCTAGGCGCCACGTGTCTCACATTCAAGCTCTATGGGCCCCACCCCCAACCTCTCTGGCGCTCGCAAGCCACCCGGGTTGTTGCATGGCTTAGCTGGTAGCATATGGTGCCATGTGCCCTATGTTAAAGGCTGGGGGTCAGGAGTTCTACTCCTACCAGCAACAACCCGGGGGGCACGGTCGTCACATATCACGCCCGCACCATTCCAAGCAAGGTCCCTCATCAACCAAACCTCTAGTGCGTTACCTTATATGGAGTTCACATGACTTAGTGGTAACTCTCATCACCTTGTCATCCCTCCAAGTAGCTTTCAAGTAACCTAAGGAGCCCCGAGTCCATACCCGGTCCCCAATGCAACGCTAATGCATTTATGTCATGTCATGCCGAAAAGATATATATATATATATATATATATATATATATATATATATATATATATATATGAACATCCTACATATATATATATATACATAACTACCATGATGCATGAACGGAAATCACATCGTGCCCATAGGTGATGGAACACACACAATTGGGTCATGCAACATCAGGAAATACAACATTCCACAAGCATGGTTCGTTTCCCCTTAGAAGCAATTAAGGCGGAAACACAAATAGGATGACCAATGAGGAATCGATACGCTCTTTAAAATATTTAGAACAACGATAAAAAGGATGGTTGGAAATCCCCTACCTCGTGTCGAGAAATTCACAATTCTCACAATTAGGGTTTTAACCCCCGTTTCACCAACCTAACAATTTCACACAATGTCATACTCATTTAATCACCCAAACATTTTAATATATCATATCAATCATGAATTAAAAAACTAAATTGAGAAAACTTACTTTCTCTCTCTAGGGTTCCTCTCAAACCTCCAAACCTCCACCTTATGAAACTCAACTCTAATACAAGAATCAAACCTACATATACAACCACATATGACCCTAAATCAACATATCTCAACCATAGGAATCAACTCTACACAAAACTAACAAGATCTACTCGAAAACCCTAGAAATGAAATAATGAAGAATCTTACCTCCAAAGCTTGAATCTTCCTTGAATCCTCTCTAAATCTCCAAAACCAAGCTTCAATCTCCAAGAATCACCTCAAATACTCTTCTCTCTCCAGAATCGTCTCTCTCTCTCTTTAGAACTGAAACCAACCAAAAATCCCTCAACTGGCTTGCTGGAGCCCTTTTAGAAAAATCGGGTTGCGCCTAGGCGCTCTGGCCTTACTTAAGGAACCAGAGACGCTGCTCTGGGCCCCATCCTGGGCGTGTGGGGATTTCGCGCCCAGGCAAGGTGCGCCTAGGCGCCTCTGCGCCTACTTCCATTCCTATCTTCCATTGGACTGGGCGCATCGCCTAGGTGCCATGTGGTGCGCCCGGTCCAGATTGAATTGTTCTTTCCTGCGTGCCCTTCTGGTGCTTGCTGGACTAGGCGCCCCGAGGTGCTCCTAGTCCAGTTTCTCCTCCTCTGGTCTCCCTTTTTGCTTCTCAACCACTGGTGCTCACTAGACTAGGCGCTGCGCCTAGGCGCCCTGAGGTGCGCCCAGTCCAGTGCCTCTTCTTCTGGTATTCTTCCTCACTTGCCTCTCACTGAACTAGGCACAGCGCCTAGGTGCCCCCTAGTGCGCCTAGTCCAATTTTCCCCTTTTGTTCAGAACTCAAAAATTCTCAAAAAAATTTTGGGTCAGGTTTTCACACTTTCCTTCGGATCGGTCACTTGTTTTCTTCATTTTCATATCCCAATTTAATTCTTATTCCACATACCAAAAAAAATATATCATTTGCCATAATGCATAGTTGTACTATTGAACTTATCATTGATGAAGTTTTGATAGAAAATGTGATGAGTGCATTGGGACATTACTTTTGATAGCGAATTGATGGATGCTGGCATCTTAAGCTGAAAAGGATATGAAGGATGAACACATGATCGAGACAAGTATTATAAGGAGAAGGACGATCTTAATCATAAAAATGTGAGCATCAAAATAACAAAGGACTTTTAATGAACATAAATTTTGAATACAGAAATGCATGTATATATAAATTCTGAAAAGGAAGGATAGCACAAGGGTTGGCTTTTGAGTGCACCAAAAAGCAAAATCTTGAGAAGACATTCATTCATGAAGCATTCACTATTCATTAAAACAAGTCATTGCATGCATCATTGATCCATACTGTCAGTCCTTCATGTATCATTACAGGTTTAGCACAAATTAGATATTTGTTTCATTCCCTGAACATGATTTACATCATTTTTCTGTTAGCAAGAGATCATAAAAGGCATGAAAATCATTTGCAAAAATTTCCAAAATCTTTTCAATTAAATTTTCAGCCAAGCCGGGAATGGCTGTAGTGATCCCGTGCAATTTACTCTGATGATTGGCCAAGTAGGAGATGGCCCAAATGATTTCGAGCATTTTATTTCAGCCAAGCTGGAATGACTATAGCGATCTTGTGCAATTTACTTTTCATGTTTGGCCAAGTCAAAGATGGCCCCAATGATCCCGAGCAATTTATTTTTCAAAAATTTTAGCCATGCCATGAATGGCTATAGTGATCCCGTGCAATTTACTTTTCATGTTTGACCAAGTCGGAGATGGCCCCCATGATCCCGTGCAATTTATTCAGACAAGCTGGGAATGGCTGTAGTGATCCCGTGCAATTTACTTTTTATGTTTTCCCAAGTTGGAGATGACCCCAATGATCCCGTGCAATTTATTCAACCAAATTGGGAATGGCTATAGTGATCCCGTGAAATTTACTTTTCATGTTTGGCCAAGCTAGAGATGGCCCCAATGATCCCGAGCAATTTATTTTTCAAAAATTCAACCAAGTCGGGAAAGACTGTAATGATTCCATGCAATTTATTTTTCATGATGGGCCAAGTGTCATGATTTTCAATTCGGGACTTTTTGTACATGTTTGTTTGGGTCTCTAAAGGATTGTTTAGAATTTTTATGTTTGGGCTCTTGTTTATAATGTTTAGGTTTTGTATATAATTTTTGGGCCTTTTAGATATTGTTTAAATTTTAATTAGGAAGTTTAGGTCATTTTGGTGTTTTTATTTTTATTTTTGTTTTTGATGTTTTTGGGCCCATGCTCATATAATATGTAAATAATGAAGATAAAATAGTGAACAAAAATGCGTGCATGTTATTTTAGGTTGTTAGAAGCATGTAGGCATTTAAGGATTTTATTATTTGCAAATTTTAATTTAGTTGTTTTTGGAGATTTTATTTTAATTAAAAATGGCGCAACGCGAAAATAATTGATTCAAGCCGTCTCGCTATATAAAAAATAATTTACTACCATAATTGGTAGTTTCTCCAAATAAAATACCATAAGTTGGTATTCCAAACCCAAACTTGTATTTAAATACTATAAGTTGGTATCTTAGATTCAAGTATTTTCTACCTCAAGTATTTTCTACCATAAGTTGGTATTTTCAATTACCACTTTTCATAAATATCATCCGTCTCCATCTTTTAAAATAAGATACCATAGGTTGATATTCAATTCTTTTTTAAAATACCATAAATTATATTACAATATTCACTTTATTTTAACACAAATAAATATCATAAGTTGGTATTTCCAAATCCTTTTCAAACCCAATGCTTTCATTCCAGTTCCATAAGTTGGAATTCCAAATTTGACCTCCTCGAAATTCCAATCTAATCATTACATTTAAACACAACATCATAAGTTGGTGTTCACAAAATCCGATTATCTTTGAGACCATAAGTTGGCACACCTTTAAATACAACACCACAAGTTAGTGTTTTCAAAATTCAATCTTTCCACTGCCATAAGTTGGTATGATCCAAATATTAAATCATTAGTCCTTCCGAATGACCCAATCTTGCAAACAACAAGTTTTCAGAAAATAACCAATTATTTAAAAATTCAGTAACTATTTTAAACAGGAGTCGTGGGGTGCCTAACACCTTCCCCATATTCAATCGACCCCCGTACCCTCGTTTTTGGTTTGCAGGTTTCTCTTCAAGTGTCCAATCGCACTTCTAATTCGATTGGTGGCGACTCTGTCAATCAAACTTCGCAAGAAGAGATTTGTGAAAAACTATAAATTACTAATAAAATCATCTTTTCAATTTCCGAATGACCCAATCTTGCAAACAACAACTTTTTAGAAAATAACCAATTATTTAAAAACTCACATTTTTGGTTCGCATGTTTTTCTTCAAGTGTCCAATCGCACTTCTAATTTGATTGGTGGCGACTCTGCCAATCAAACTTCGCAAGAAGAGATTTGTGAAAAACAATAAATTACTAATAAAATGAATGACCCAATCTTGCAAACAACAAGTTTTTAGAAAATAACCAATTATTTAAAAACTCACGTTTTTGGTTCGCAGGTTTTTCTTCAAGTGTCCAATCGCACTTCTAATTTGATTGGTGGCAACTCTGTCAATCAAACTTCACAAGAAAATATTTTTGAAAAACAATATATTACTAATAAAATCATCTTTTCAATTTCATGAACAAATTAACCATTGAACAATAAACACATGCAATGGTAGCATCAAACAATCAATGCTTCCGTCATATATCAAGGATTAAATCACATATCTCACACATATATTACATCAAGATACATGGAAATTTATTAAATTGTAATCACCTCTAATTCTTTTCTTAGGAACTAAAATCGTTGTCTATTGATTTTTAGTAGCAATGTCCTCAAGTTTCACAGTATTGCTTTCAACAAGGTCTCAGATGAAATGATGATGAATGTCAATATGCTTTGTTCTAGAGTGTTGGAAGGGATTCTTGAAAATATTAATGGCACTCGTATTATCACAAAATATGGTCATACTTTCCTGTACCAATCTGTAGTCAATAAACATTTATTTCAGCCGTGGAAAGAGATATGACATTTGCTTCTTGCTATGCCAAGCTACTAAGTTAGTTCATATGTAGAAACATCCACCAAAAGTGTTTTTTCAATCATTACTACAGCTTGCCTAGTCTGTATCAAGAGTAACCTGCCAAAGAAGTGTTAGTCTCTTTTGCATAGACAATTCCAAAGTCTAAGGTACCATTGATGAATTTCAAGATCCTTTTCATAGCCGCCAAGTGAGATTCCTTGGGATCCTTTTAGTACCTAGCACACACACAAACACTAAAAGTAATACCAGAACTACTTGTAGTTAAGTAAAGTAATCTTCCAATGATACTTCTTTATAAAATCTGATCCACATATTTTTCAATTGTATCCTTGCTCAACTTTGTGCTCGAGCTCATAGTTGTTAAAGTAGCTCTGCTTGAGACTACATCAAATTTCGTCACCAAGTTACTTGCATACTTGGTTTGAGAAATGAATATCCCCTTTTGGGATCACTTCACCTCAAATCCTAGAAAATAGGTTAATTAACCTGTTATACTCATCTCAAACTCATATTTCATTAACTCACCAAACTCTTGTGACAAAGAAATAGAAGTTGATCCAAACAAGATGTCATTGACATAAATTTGAGCAACCAAAATATGTTTGTGATTATTCTTCATAGAGAGTGTCTTGCCAACTGTTCCTTTTGTAAATCTTGTACTCAAGAGAAAATTTGTTAGTGTTTCATACCAAGCCCTAGGGGATTCTTTCGAACCATACAAGACATGATTAAGCTTATACATATGTGATGTATGAATTGGATCTTCAAAGCTTCAAGGTCGTTTAACAGATACTTCTTCATTTAACAATCCATTCGATAATGCACTTTTCATATCCATCCCAAACAACTTGAAACCAAGTAAGCTTGCAATAGACCAAAGAATGTGAATGGATTCTAAATGAGCAACAAGAGCAAATGTTTCATGAAAACCAATTTTATCTTATTAAAACTGTGTTCTAGATTAAAAAAAAAAAATTTCAATGAAACACAAGCTATTGCAAATCATATCTGATTTGAGGTAACCTCTAGAGCCTACCAGAAGCTTACCTGAAGGTTACTACAACTAAACAAATCAGAGGTAATCTCTAGAGCCTATGTGGAAGTTACTTCATCTAAACAAATCATCGTACCACACAATAGGTCCTATTTAAAGTAAAACACTAGTGATATTTAATATGACCTACAAGAATATGAGATAAGCACAATAAAGAGATAAAGGATAAACTCTCTTAATAGATAAAAACTTGTCCAATTATATCTAAAATATTTAATCAAGGCTATCTTATAAATCTTAGAGTTCTCGTTAGGAATATCTCTAAGAGTTTTAAGTCTAGCAAAAACCCTTAGGATAAAACTTATTCTTATGTCTACAAAGACCTGTATGCTACAAACAATCTACTTATTTATCCAAGAGACACATCACACAATTATCATGCTATGGGTATAAACCCAGCAAAACCTAATGAAAATATGCAAAAACTTTTCTTCTGAATAGGTTGAACCTCTTGATGAAAAACAAAGTAATATTTATCTGAACATTTTGGACATGAGGCAAGCTCAACAAACATCTCAAATGACGAAACATTGGGTCAAGAAACCAAAAAATAGATGTTTATTGGTCCATAGAGCTCTAAATGCTTTTTAGCAAAATGCTTGGTACTTGGATAGTGGTTGTTCATGTCATATGACTGGAAATAAATATCTTTTTCAACTTATGAAAAATATGATGGTGGAAAAGTTACGTTTGGTGATGGTAGCAAAGCAAAAGTTAAAGGTAAAGGAATGATCAAAACTTCTAATGAATGTATACTAAACAATATTGCAAGATTTTTATACTAAAAATGGGTCTTTCTTGGAAGCAAGGAGGTCTTCCATCAATTGTCACACCATTTCTATTGAACAAACAATGTGGTGCAATTCTACAATTGACTCCACCATTTACACACTATGGAATGAAAGATTAGGGCACCTAAAATTCCATGACTTGAAAGATAGAAAGCATATGAGATAAGAAATACATGCTTGTTATACTTGGGTTAGATTTTTGCGTGAGAAATCAAAGACATTTGATACCTTTTATGATCTATATTTGTTGCAAGGAAATGAAAAGAAAGATGATGAGATCATGGTATGAAATTTGAGAATGTTAAATTTGATACCTTTTGTAGGTACTTTGGAATCAAGCATTAGTTTTTAGTATCAACAACTCCACAACAAAATGGAATAGTGGAAAGAAAGAATCGTGTTCTACAAGAAATGGCTAGAACCAGGATGCATGTCAAGAGCATTTCTCAAAGATTTTGGGTTGAAGCATTAAACACTTCTTGCTATACAGCAAATAGAGTTCATATTAGACTAGGTTCTAAAATCTCATGTTAAGAACTTTGGAAAGGTAAGAATCTTATTGTGAAACACTTCAGAGTTTCTTTGCTATATGTCTCAATATGATGAACATGATGATTACTAGGAATAAAGCCAGATTATTTGCACATGAATATACACAAGTTGAAGGGGCTGACTTTGATGAAACATTTGCTCATGTTTCTTGTTTAGAGTTCATTCTCATTCTATTGTCTACAACACACTTACTTGTTTTTAAGTTGTTTCATCTGGATGTGAAAATCATATTTTTGAATGGATTATTAAATGAAGAAGTATATGTTAAGCAACCTCATGGATTTGAAGATCTAATCCATATATCACACATGTATAAGTTTAAATACTCACAATTTTTTTTCTGGAGTACATGATTTACAAGGGGAACAATTGACCATACACTCTTTTTGAAGAAAGATCACATACATATTTTGGAAGCTCAAGTATATGTTGATGACATTGTGTTTGGATCCTCTTCTATTTCTTTGTCACAAGATTTTGGTAAGTTAATGAAATCTAAATTTGTGATGAGTATGATGAGTGTATTTTCTAGGAATTCAGATGAAGCAATCCCAAGAAGGGATATTCATTTCTCAAACTAGGTATGCAAGTAACTTGGTGAAAATTTTTGGTGTAGCCTCAATCAAGCCAGCCCCAACTACTATGAGCCCAAGCATGAAGCTAAACAATGATACAATTGAAAAGTCTGTGGATCACAATTTATATAGGATTATCATAAGAAGCTTACTTTACTTAACTGCAAGTAGGCCTGACATTGCATTTAGTGTTTGTGTTAGGTACCAAGCCAATCCCAAGGAATCTCATGTAACACCTGTTAAAAGGATTTTGAACTACATCAGTTGTACGTTAAACTTAAAAATTTCTATTCAAAGGACACTAATGCCTCATTGGTAGGCTACTCGAATGCTAACTAGGTAGGTTGCATGGCATAGTAAGAAAACTCCAGGATGATATCTCTACTTTGGTACAAATTTGGTTTCATGGCATATTAAGAAGCAAAATTCCATCCCCTTGTCCACAGACGAGGTAGAGTACATAGCTGCAGAAAGTTGCTACATATAACTACTTTAGATGAAACATATGTTTTGCGAATATGGGTTGAAATAGGAAAGTATGACCTTTTTTTTGATAACATGAGTGCAATTAATATTTTCAAAAATCTTGTTCAACATTCTAAGACCAAACATATAGATATTTTTCATCATTTCATTTTTGAACTTGTCGAAAGTAAATATGTGTCTTTGGAATACATTGCAACTGAAAAGTAATTGGCTGATTTCTTTACAAAATCTCTAGATGGGCAAAGGTTTTTGTTCCTAAGAAAAGCACTAAGAGTGCCTAGAATAGAATAAATTTTCAAGTAGCTTGAGGTAACATGAGATTGGGATGTGTGATCTATGATTGACACATTGATTGTTTGATGCTACCTCCATATGTGTTTATTGTTAAACGGCTAATCCCATGAAATTGAAAATATCATGTTATTAGTCATATATTGCATTTCACAAATCTCTACTTGTGAAGTCCAATTGACATAATATTTGAGATTTTTCTTGATAGGTCTATTGAACAATTCTTCAGGAAACTCTATATAAGCAACGCTAGTGGAAAGGGCTTCTTAACAATTTATTGTATTTATTTTGGTACATTGTGCTTTTGGCTATACAGGTGATGTGGCTTTTTAACCTATCTCAGCTGGTAGTTATTTTGACTGACTTTAGTACATTGTTTGGTTGTTTGTTTGCTACAGGAAGCATTATTTATGGGAGCATTATGCATAGTTTTTTTATGCTTATGTCTCTACAGGTTGTTAGCATACTAGTGGTTATTGTTTGTGTTTATACATTTGTTTTGATCACACAAGTGTTAAGCAGGAGATTGTTAGGATTATAATCCCAAACTAAGTGACATTTGTTTGCTAAGCTATGTTGTTTAGTTAAAGTAGCCTCAAGGCCGGTTTCTGGTAGGCTCTATCGGTTACCTTGACCTGATTTGTAAATTCGTAGTTTTTGTTTCACTTTAACATTATCTATTATTGATTTGAAAACACATTGTTATTCAGATAAGACTGCTCAGGATATGTTCTCTTTATAAGTTATGGTTGTGATAAACCTCTTGGTGATTTACTTTGATAAAACTCATAGTATTTGGTTTAATCAATCACTATGAGAAAATGACCCTACGACGTCGTACAACGAAAGACGTCAGTAATTGCAATTATTAACTTTATTAGTTTGTATGAACTTCAGCAAGAATTTTGATGAAGTCTAATATATCTTTTAACATTTCATGTTATATTGAACAATTTTTTGGTAGAACATATTACGCCACAAACCTATTATTGTGAAGTTGAATGTACTGGAAATTATAATGTGTATATTTAGGTCAAACTTAATACTTCATAATCTAAAATTGATACATCGAAATGTTTCGTCATTCCAGAGTTATAAATTTATCAGACAGAGATTTCTTTGATCAACACTATTTGGTGAAATGGTATGTTAAAGAAATGAAAAAATGCACCACTAATAGAAACTATTGCCCCCTTAAATTTCCCTTTATTTTATCTCACAACAATAAAATACACTCAAACTCGATCTCTTGTCCTAACATAGATTTTCGTCTTCACAATCACTGACAGTTTTCATCGGTGGTCAGCTTTTTTGGTAAGCTTCTCCTTTGTTGTGTTCCCTATCTTAATCTAGGGTATGGTTGCGTTTTATCTGTTATTCTTTCTCCTACCCGTGTGAAACTTTATGTTCTCTTTGCATTAACATAAATGGTTTGAAATCATGTGTTCTCTATGATTTGCATACATAAACTCCTTGACAGTGCCTACAACTCTCACATTGTCAACACTATGTCAAAAAGGGCTTACCTTGACAGACTGTGTTTGACAATTTTCTCTATCACAATGATACATAAATATCTATGACTGAATAACGAAAAAAATATAACTGTCAAGAATATATGATTTAATTTTAAAGTTCATAATTCATGTCAATTGTTTGGATATAATTTTCTAAATTAAAAAATAATATAAAATCAAAAAATTTAAAACATAAGAGATAAAAAATACAAATAGTACCACTAGTCCCCTTCCAATTACCAAAGAAATTCAAAATACTCCTCTCACTTCACTTTCTGACGCCGGGCCCTAACCCTAATTCTACCACGAGACCAACTCCATTTTAGCCTCCTGCATCGCACACCTCTTCTACCATGAGTCAGGAGTCAACCGTCGATCTAGATCCTCTCACAAATCTATTCACATCTTGTTATCACCATATGCATCCAGGCTCAATTAACAAAGTCTAGGAGACTAGTTCATGTCATCAAATAATAAAAGCCCAAAGATTAGCCCTTAGTTAAGAGAAGATAAGTCCAGGTAACAAGAGTCCAAACTTGGAAGGAATATAGTAATTGGCTTTGAAAACATGGAGAAGTGATTTGCATCAACGAGAGTTCGTGGGACACCTGGCAGAAAACAAAGAAGGAGTTGTTATTGCCAGTAATAGTGAAGCATGATTTACAAGTTATGGCATTAATGGCTAAATAACTTGGGAATAGTAGTGAAGTTAGAGGCAATAGGACCAAGTTTTGCGCAAGGAGGACTTTTAAATGCATGATTTGTAAATTAAAAAATAATAAAGGACTTTAGTTTATTTTTCGTAACGAATTGGTAATCCAACAAATAATGTCACATGCAAAAAATATTTATAAGGTAATAAAACACAAATAACGACAGTACAGTATTACTTCCTCGAAGTTGATATGATTAACGTCTCCTACATCATATACCTTGATGTCCAAAGTAAAACAATGTCAAAGGACAACAACCAATACATATAACAACAACCAAATAATGACTCAATCGATATAATAAAATAATATTACGACAACCAATACTACTCATATGAAGTTGATATTGTTAACGACGTGTCTACTTTGATGTCTAAATATCCATTTAACATCAGAGGACCAAAGTTTTTCCATTATTTGATGATCAAAAAACATCATACGCTACACACTATGCATCGTTGAAAATGTTTTTAATGTTACTGTGACCTTTGACGTTAAAGTATATACAACATTAGTCGGTGCCACATCACTAATAATATGTAATATATGTTAGTTACAAGTTGACGTCGCTGGGCCAGTTTCACATAGTGAATATCTATTTATTGAAAGACACCACAATCAAAATCCGGCAGCATCTCCTCGAATATCAGGGAATGCCCATCTGTAACAAAACGCAGCAACAACAACAACAACAACAAATCACATCATAACCTAGCAAGGCCTCTGGCCATCTATCACCATGCAAATTCCAACCTAGCAGGGCCTCAGGCCATCTAGCAGTATGCACAAATTGATTCTCATACAAGTATCACAATTCACATAATATGAACAATCCCAAACATCATTCAACAAGACTCAGAGTCCACCCCGGTTCAAAAGGTACAATCACATAAATTACCTTCTATCCGTGCACAAAACACACCCACCGGTGCCAAATAGTTTATAAGACATAATGATCATAAACAATAAGCGTGATAACATATAAAGTTCAACACAATCATTTTATCCCAATCCTACCCCTCCAAATCTTGTTTAAATATTCAATCCAAGCTCCAAATCTTCAATAATCTCTCAAAACCTCACTTTCTCGCTCTCTCACACTAGAATCAAGCTTCACCAAGTAAAATACCATTTTCTGGTCACATAAGAGCACTTAACAGCTCAGGGAGCGCCTAGGCGCATTGGGCTTAACTTCAGGGTTGATCTCATTGTTCTGGGCTCTCCCCTGAGCATGCACAAAAAGTGCGCCTAGGCGTCCCAGCCTTATATTTTCCACCATTTTTCCCACAAGCCATTTTCCTGGGCGAACTCTTGTACATGCCTAGGCGCACCGCCTAGGCGTGTGGCCTTATTTTTTCCAACTCTATCTCGGTTATATCTTCGATTTGATATATTAGGGGCCCAAAATGGACATATGTACTAAAAGTTATGACTCTTTTTGTGAACCTAGTCAAAAAACAATTCTTTGCGGTCTTATACAACTCGAATAGTCCGTAACCTCTTCGAATCCATTCCCAACAACATATTACCTAAAATTTAATCAAATTTAATATTTTTGTGTCGGGGTTTTACATCCCTTCACCCTTAAGTTTGCACAAGACATTGGACATGCGTGTTAACGCATCCTCAATCCAACATTCACATGGAACCCATTCTCTCCAAGAGATAATTTGACCCTTATTGTTCACATACATACATACTCCGCTAATCATTTAGTTATTTCTCTCAATAATGTATATACTCATCATACAGATACACTTATATATATATATATATATATATATATATATTCACACACAAGCTCGGCATACATTAACACACTACAATGTTATACATCAAATATCAAGGGTTCTTACTCCTAAGAACCATATTTCATACATCTGAACTTCCCGTTGCTCTATGAGCTTTATTCTTACACATAACCTAGACCACATGCAACTAGCCTTATGTGATACAATGTTTGTCTTCAAACACTAGTTCTTCCTCATATTCGTTTTCAGAATCTTCCTCAAACCTCTCTCAAACCCTGACCTGACTTGCCAGGACCTCTTTCTCATATCTTAACCCTATATTCTCATCCCTAAGACGTATAACTTCACGTCGGAGCCTTCGAGTCTCATGTTATTGAATCTCCAGATTGCTGCTTTCCCCGTAGTTATAACCCACTACTTCCACATAATGATCATTCCTCAACTTATAAAGCATAAGTCAAGCACATTCTTCCTTGACATCTCATTCCTCACCATTGAACGTGGTTCATGCTCTAATCACGTATCCCAAGGCACCCAACTAAACTTATGGGTTTCGCAAAGTGACTGTCGTTCTAACACATGAAGGTTCCCTCGCCATTTTATAACGTGGAGGAGGCATTACACAACTGGAAGCAAACCCTTCTAGAACTCTCACTGAACAACCCTGGGTGTTTTCTCCACTCGCCATTTTCACAATGATATGGTCATTCGCCTTGGTTTCCCTTCCATATATATAGCCCAAATTCATAACACGATTCTTGTAACTCATACAACCATAGGTAACCTTGCACAAATGTGCATCCCTATAAAGGACCCTGATAACTCTATGATTTATAGAGTTATTCGTGTCATTTTTGTTCTTCATGAGTTAGTTCGGAAGTGTTTTTAACGCTTTTTATGCTTAAATTGAGGTTTCAATGTTTAAATATGGTTTAATATACCACTAATGAGTTGTTTGCATGATTTATAAATATTTTGGATGAGTCGGGACTAATTCAATGACAAAAAGCGAAATAATGAAATTGCTGTCAAATGATATGCTAATATGGGTTTTGACAGGCTGATGCTTGAACAGCTACAGGAGTTTCTATAAAATTCCGATCTCAGTGATTCTTGCAGCATTAAAAACTTGACATTTCATGCTTCACGTGGATATAAACTTTGTTAATTTTGGATGACAGATAGAGAAGTTGTGAGTGTGCAAAGTCAGCTGCGGCAGAGATTACGTGCAGTCTGAGTATCCTTAACTGTTGTCTCCGTAACATTTTCTCTACTGCCCAGAAAATTATGCTTTATGATTCGTTGGAAAGCTAAGAGGAAGGGATACAACTATTGGGTTTTATGATTTCTCAAATTCTGGCTTTAAAACATTGTAAAATGGTCATCTTTGAGAACTATAAAATCTGGGAAGAGAATGCAGCAGTGCTTAAGGGTAGGCTTGGAATTTGAAAGCTATAGAGGGGCAATTTGGTCATTCTACATGAAAATCATATTTGACCTAAAGAGGATTGTGCTGCAGAAAAAGGAAGAGGGGAGGATTTTGGCGCAGCTGAGAAGGGGGAGATAGAAGAACCAGAAAAAGAAGAGGAACAATTGGGTGCTACGATTGGCAGAAAAGAGTGTGCAGCTTGGGCAGATTTAATTAGGCAGCAGCTATTGTCGGAAGAGAAGAGCAGCTGTCACAGGGGAGCTGCAGAGGAAGGATTCAACCTAGTTTGATATTTCTCTCTATTTTAAACTCTTGTAGCTGTCGTGATAAGGATTTATTCATGGAGATGATGCTTTGTTTCAGCTTGATGATGAACTAACTTGTTTGCTGGGGTTCCAATGGAACCCAAATCCATGCTTGAATTTTGATTGCTGTGAAGTTGATTAATACCCATATGTGATGTGTTCATTCAATTTGTGCTTAATGCTTTCTTGTGATTGATCAACACTAGAAGGATTCTTGGAAAACCTTTGTGAACTAGGAATAGGGATTGAAGGTTTAGCCAATAAATTGGATGACATATATTCTGATTTTCTATTTGATAGATAATTAGTTTTCCCTCTTGGATAGGAATATACCAATAGGGTATGTGCCAATAATGGAGGAAAGTACTTAATGCATTGTTCTTTAATTTATCAACATGGGCATATAGTTGATGGATTAAGAATGATAGGTTCTCTTATTTTCGGAAGAAGTAGATGAATAATTTATTTCCTCGTTGGCATATTACAATGGGTTGTTAGTTAATGGAATGGCATGATGAGTTTAGGAGATGATTTGGGGGAAATTGGGTGCCCTATGCTTTTCTCATAGTTGATTCATAAGTACCAATTTGCCAAAGTTTTAATTAAATTCACTGTTTATACATATATAAAAGAGACAACAAGAAATCTAAATTGTTAATCATTGTTCAGTTTAATTAATTTGTTCCATTAACGTCGTGCCAACGTTTAGTTTTACCTCCCTGTGGGTTCGACACTCTCTCATTTTCTATACTACGTGCACTTGCGTAGTATATTCTTCATTTTATGAAATTACATAACAGACCCTAGCCTTTTTCAGCTACTCCATGACGTGTCACTGTCTCTTGTGGTGTTCTAAAACATTCGTGCAATCTTTCTTTACCCAAATCCCCTTTAGTTGTACCACAAAATCTCTATTATCTCTGAAAGATTCCTAGCAAATCTTTTTGCCTTCCCCGAATCTTCAATGTCAGTAATAATTTCACCTTGTTAATATTTGCTCACAAGACAACTAGTTTATGCTAGCGTGCTCCCTGATGCCTCGTTAAACTCCATTTACTTATAGGGGTATTCAGCCCCTCCCCCTCCATCCACAATTATTATTTCAGATTCCCTAAATAAAATCTTGAATATCCAACACATTCCCACATGGTTATAACTTATTCACCTTTGCTTCTCAACCACCCATCCTTTTTCAATTTTTCACTATCATATTAACATTCAAAGTAGACACCCAAAGTCCACACTTCTTACCAGGATTTTTCCTATTCAACACCATTGGTTTCCATTTGTCACTCTTTAGTATTAGAAAATGAAATCATCAACAAATCACCAAATATCTAGTACTTTTCCCAAATTTAGATCGACTTCTTCTTATCCCTAAGTGAACTTGTTTCGCCCCATCATTTTATATGCATTATCACTCATAACCCTTTGCTACATACTTTCTGTCGTTACATTCGCCTAAAAGAAAATACTTTATAATCCAACACATACTTTATCGCCTATTAATCAAATCTAAGTGTTACTGGTAATTATCACTAGCAATCTCACCCCAAGTTCTTTCCAGCCATACTAACAAAAAGACACAAATGTCAAAATCGAGCGACACATTGTACAACTAGAAATATGAAAAGTACCTCCAATGTAATTCGGATGCTCTAATGCCTCTTGGTGTCCCAAAGCAAACGACCTCGTCTAAGTTTGAGTTGCCTAATGCTGCTGTTGCCCAGAGCCACCTTGCCCCCTCCCTCCTACCAGAACAGTAGCTGGAAGAGTTTGTGTCGGTGTTGGGGCTGGTAGCCATAATATCTAAGAATGTTGTGCTCCCTTGCCACCTTGGGGGCACTCATTCTTCTTGTGGCCAAACTTGCCACACCCAAAACACTTGTAGCCCTTAGCTGTACACTGATCTTGTTTGTGACCCTCCTTTCCACACTTGAAACAAGTCAACTTGCCCTTATGTGGCATCAGACCCCTACTTTGGTCCTCTCTCTGCTGATAGAAATTGATTCTCTGCCTCTTGTTACTATTTCCACCACCCACTTGTGCTACCCTCAAAAGTTAGTAGACTCCTTTGAGCCTCATCCCTCTCACTCTACTCAAACTCGAGAGCCACTATTACCATCTCATCATAATCATTCACCCTAGTAGCCATCAACATCCTACCAAGGCTCGGTAACCCATCTCTATACCTCATTGCCTTGCTCTCATCAGATGGAGCAAACTGCCTCCCAAACCGATAGAGCATATCAAATTATTTTGTATATTGCACCATCGTCATCTCCCGAGTTTGTCTAAACTCTAAAAACTTCCTTGCCCTCTCAGTCTGGAAAGGCCTTAGAACAATTTTTTGCACAAATAAATCCTCCAATGATGACCATGTGAGGTCATTCTTCTTCTCATCGAGTGCACTACACCACTCATGAGCCGATCTACTAAGATAGAAGTAGACCAACCTCACCCTTCTATTATCAGGTATTTCTAATGTCTCCAGTCGAGCACTCATCTGTTTGAGCCACTCTTTCGTTTCGTTTTCCTCTCCATCTCCAGAGAACACAGGAGGATTGGTCCTCCTCAACTAATTCACCTCATAAAGACCTATACCCGGCCTCTGTAATGCTTCTACCTCAGCTCCCACCCCCAATGTCGATGTAGAATTAGGTGCAGATGTAACCACCTCCATACTCACTTCTGGCGCTCTAATTTATGTAGTTCTAGCAACCTATGACTGAACCACCTGCACTAGGTTCATCACAATCCATGTTAGTTCCTGTAGTATCATCTGTGGTACCCCCATTGTAGTATCCGAAGTCACTGCCACTCCCCCACCCTCTGCCACTTACCCCGGTGGAACCTCTAGGGTCTTCTCTCTAGTCTTAGTATCCGGTACGAAGTCCTGAGTACTCAGTGCGAGCCTAGGAGCCCTAGTCGCACGTACACTATGACCTCTACCTCGACCTCTCCGTATAGTGGTAGCTCTACCCCAACCCTTAGCGGTCTCATCAGCAGGTGTAGACCTAATAGTCCTACGTGTATTCATCTGCATGCCAAACAGATAATACTTTCAACAAATAACTTAAATGAGGATTTTTCAAGGGAAAGAAAACATAGCGGATCAGTAGAGCTTGTGGCATAGCTTGGAGACTCATTAACACACCACTATAACATCCCGGACCCATACACAAATCTTTAATCTAACCTCCCTCCAATACCAAATTGTAATGCCCCGTTTTCGAAACGTCACATGGTGCTTTCCGTACCTTCATAGGTTACCAATGTGATCACATCCTTAGTCATTAACCCTAGTTTGGTCAAGTAGGACAACACCACAATCGAAAATCCGACAGCATCTCCCCGTAATCGAGAAATGCCCATCTGTAATAAAATGCAGCAATAACAACAACAAATCACATCATAAGCTAGCAGGGACTCTAGCCATCTATCAGCATGGAAATTTCAACCTAGTAGGGCCTCAGGCCATCTAGCAGCATGCACAAACTGATTCTCATACAAGTCTCATAATTCACATAATATAAACAATCCCAAACATCATTCAACAGGACTCAGAGTCCACCCCCGGTTCAAAAGGTAAATCACATAAATTACCTTCTATCCATACACAAAACACACCCACCGGTGTCAAACAGTTGATAAGACATAATTATCATAAACAATAAGCGTGATAACATATAAAGTTCAACACAATCACTTTATCCTAATCCTACCGCTCCTCCAAGTGCCATCCATACCACCTCTATCTCTAGTGATACGCAATACCGGCACTAGTACCAATCTCACCTGTAGGGAGGAAGAAAAATAAAAGGGTGAGTTAAAAGCTCAGTAGGGTAAAAAGAGTGAACAATCATTATACGCCGAATCCAATAAGAAGGCAATGCAACAATATGTTATCCCAAATGCTCATGTCACATAACACAACAATAACACCCGAGTGACCTTTCTGGGGAAACCAATTATAACCTCATAATTCCAACTATAAATCATCAAACAATAATCAAACCATGGTTATCCCAATCACGTCTGGATCATAACATCGGACTCCTATCCAGGTTCTCCCAACGATTAATGGATACAAGTCGACTCATCACATTCCCTTGTTCAATCCTGGTTCTTCCAACCATTAATGGATTAACCGCACCATTTCAATAAAAATCCCCATAAAGTCACCCGGCTGTGTGAGTCCCATCACACCCACACCTTAAATGTGTTGCCTCACATGAAGTCATTTGGTTGATGCCAAGCCCAACACCAACCATCCTCCTATGTGACGTTCAAGTAGTTCCTAGGGTATACTCGAGTCCATACTCGAGCATCCCATGAAATCTCTAATGCATTCATGCTTCATGCCATCAATTAATATATATATATACTCAACCTATATATTTAAAGCTACTCATGATGCATGAATGATCAACCATGCTCAATAAGTGATTGAACACGAACAAGGGTTAATCCAATCTACATTTCAAGAGAAAACAAGAATAAATCCTAAGTTCGTTCTTCCTTAGAAACAACAAGCCTAGAACACTAACCCAGTGACCAATGAGGAAATAAACCGCAATTTAGAGAGCAAAAGAATGAAATGAAAGTGAATTGGACAAGAAATCCCCTACCTCGATTAAGCACCACTTACTATAGCAAATTCCCAAAGTTAGGGTTTTATCCTTCTTTCACCCACCTATTGATTCAAGCATTTTGAACCCACAATATCTTATTTACAACACTAATAAACAATAATAACATGAAATAAAAACACTAATCAAGAGAACTTACCTTCTCTCTCTAGGATTTTCACCAAAATCCTCCAACTTCTCGAAATTCGAAACCTAGCCTAAACAAACGATTCAAACTAGTAAAACAATCATAAATAACCCTAGAATCAATAAATCTAAGCCCTACATTCCATCTATTAGAGAATCAAACAAAATCTAGAAAAACCCTAGATTTACCAAAACTAGAAAACTTACTTGAATCTTGGAAATCTCCTTCAAATCTTGTTTAAATCTTCAATCCAAGCTCCAAATCTTCAATATTCTCTCAAAACCTCACTTTCTCTCTCTCACACACTAGAATCAAGCTTCACCATGCAAAATATCATTTTTAAGTCGCATAAGAGCACTTAACAGCTCGGGGAGCATTTAGGCGCTCGGAATTGAGCTTAGGCGCATTCGGCTTAACTTCAGGGTTGATCTCACTATTCTCGACTCTCCTCTGGGCGTGCACAAAAAGTGAGCCTAGGCGTCCCAGCCTTAGATTTTCCACCATTTTTCCCATAAGTCATTATCCTGGGTGAACTTTTGTACATGCCTAGGCGCATTGCCTAGGCACCCACCTAGGCAAGTGGCCTTATTTTTCCCAACTCCATCTCGGTCTTATCTTCGATTTGATAGATTATGGGCCCAAAACGGACATCTGTACTAAAAGTTATGATCCTTTTTGTGAACCTAGTTCAAAAATAATTCTTTGTGATCTTATACAACTCAAATGGTCCGTAACCTCTTCAAATCCATTTCCAATAACATATTACTCAAAATTTAATCAAACTTAATATTTTTGGGTAGGGGTTTCACTGACACATTCAAGAGTAAACTTAGAATCCTTAGCTAAAAGACTAGGCAATAGACAAATAACAATATAAAGACAACTTCTTACCTCATTTGGCGCTCTCAGACTAATAATTGGTAGAAGAGTCATCAGAGAGTAGGGAAGAGGAATGGAAGAAGGGGAAAACATTGACTTCAATTTGGTATACCAATTAAACTTATCTATAGAGAGTTTGGGGAGAATATAATTTTTTTTTTATACTTAGGCAGACTCTAATTTGTTTGAAAAGTTAACTTGTCACCCTCAAGCAATTAGATGTGAATAAGAATATAGTTCTTTTTTAATCATGGTTGCAAGACACATACTCTAGGGCAACCATACTCTTTTTGAACTTAAATAATATAAAATGAAATCACCCAAAAGATGACAAATAAAAAGAAGATGTTAAAGAACATTAGAAGAAAACTGGAGTTTTTACGGATCACAGACATACAAATGGCACTGAGGAAAACACAAGAATTTAAAGCTAAGCACCCAAGAAATATGTCAAATTGACAAAAGAAAAAGTTTATACTATGGGAAAAAGGATGCAAGCACCATATTGCAAAGTAGTAGTGGAGATCGCAAACTCCCTACGTTAAGATTAAAAATGAGAAACCCCCATTGGTATAGGTCTACATGGGAAAGAAATCCTATATAATTTTCATTGGCTTTTTACCTTGCCAGCAAAATACTAAGAGCTAAATTTCGTCGGCTTCGAGGCTTTTGAGCTTCAATTTCTCTCAACATCAAATCTTCATTCAAGCTTCTTCCTAAATATATCTTGCTACAAATCTGATTATTATCAAGCCATCATCTTCCTACTAAAAATCCATCAAGAACCCATCATTATTCATCCTACCCATGGGGTATCATATTTGGGTGTTCTTGAGTGTTGTTTTAACAAAGCTTCTCTTAATCTCATCTATATTTTTTTGAGAGCTTTGTGTAAATTTGTAATAGAGTGATTGTCACATCTTGATCTTCTTCTTAATCTACCCATGAGCATCATCTCTTGTTTTTGAGTGTTCCTCAACAAAATAACCTTGAGCTAATCTTGAGAGAACCTTGTGCCTAAAATGTTGGACAAAACCCTGTGAGATTGTGAGATAAGTTTGGGGTACAACTTGGAAAATCTAGCTCTTGGTTATCTTGAAACCTTGGTTGTACGAGTTTGGGGTTAGAGCCTAGGACCCTAAGTTGTTAATGAACTTGGAAAACCATCAACCATTAGTGGATTTGGAAATCCCAAACTTGTGGGCTTAGGTAGTGGACGTAGGAGGGAGGACTCTCTGAACCACCATATATCCTTGAGCACTTTATTTTTACTTGCTTTACTTGATTTTTTGTGTTGGTCATTTTCTTGAGCTTTTTGATTGCATTAGAGGAGGTTTCTCTAAACTATTAGGACACACACTTTTAATTGTTAATATTTCCGGAAAATTAATATGTCATTGCATATTTCATATATACACACTTTCAATTTTAATCTAAATTTTTGACATAGTGTTCATCAAGGTGTTTTCATATTTCATACCAAATTTCGTTACATTCTGACTTGAATTGATAGGTCAAATAGCTTTTATTTATTTGTTGTGCACATTTGATTTGAACACTAATCTATTCGTATATGGTTCATATATCTAGACCTTGAATTTTGATCTACATTTTTGATATAGTGTTCATTAAAGTGTTTTCATATTTCATACCAAATTTCAATACATTTTGACTAGAATATCTAGGTTAAATAGCTTTTATTTAAGTGGTGTGCAGATATGTGTTTATTGACATTGTGTTGTAATTTTTTTGTATTTGTTAACTAGCTATTCATTATATATTGTATCACATATTGAACTTCATTGAAATTTTCTTATGATAATCATTAGAGGTCCAATTTGTTTGTTACTTGATAATTAATTATTAAAAGAGGAATGCCTTTGGAATTTGGGAATACAATTCACCCCACCACGCCACACCCCCACCCCCTCCTTGTGTTTGCGTATGTTTTTCAGATTCAATTGTCAAATTCTTAAATAAGTTTGATTAAGGTTTACTTATGGTTGATTTAATAGGTTTTATTTTTGATTTGAAGTCGAGGTTATATTTTCTAGAGATTCAACGTTTCGGAAAATCCTAGAGTGAGAGGTGAGTTTCTTGGATTTATGATTTTAATCATGTTTTTATGTGTTATTGGGGATATTTGGCTTATAAAATGAGTTTGGTTTTGTTTAAAATTGACAGGTTTGAGAAAGGGCCAAAAATCTTAGAGTTGTGAACTTGATTTTAGTAAAATTTTGCTTCGATACGAGATAGTGAATTCCTACTCTTTTTCCATTCATATTCATTGTGTCTCTTTTCTTAAGAGCGGTTTCATTTCTTCATTGGTCTTGTATTTTGTGTTATTTCCTTATTTGTCCCTAAGGAAGAACGAACCCATTGAATGTGTGAATTCGTAATTCATGATATGAATGCATACCCATATGACATGTGCGATCACCTATCATACATGAGTTCTTCTTAGGCATACATCATGTAGTAGATTATATATATATAGGTTGAATATATGTATTATTGCATATACATGTTGATATGCATTAGAGATGCATTACAGTACGAGTATGGGCTCATGATCCATTTAGGTTGATTGATAGTCATATGGAAGGATGGTCAGGTATCAAGGCATTGATGTGCGACCAAATAACTTACATGTGAGGTAACTCATGAAGATCCCGATAGGCCGGTGCTACACCATGCCTGAGTATTGTATGGAAGTGGTGACGACCACAAAAGCAAGTAATTTTCTTTTGGTGGGACATACATTGCGAGCTAGGCTTCCAATGTACTATATATTTGAGACCATAAAAGGGGTTGACTTGTTATGTAATTGACGTGTTATGTTCACATCATAAATGGCATATTGTTGCATGGTACTCCTTTGGAAATATTTCAGCCTAATGATGATTATTATCCTTTTTCACCTTACTAGGCCTTCTGCTCACCTTTTACCCTTTCTTTCCTCCCCATAGGCGAGTTTGGTTTTGGTATCGGAGATGCGAATCTGGAAGAGAGTCAGTGATATAGATGGCCACCTGGGGATTAGAGAAAAGGGTTGTAGTGAGAATGTCTCTAATTATGTTTAGATATTTGGTACTTATGCTTTGATTATGATTATATGCTTGTTACACCTACTCAGTATGAATATGTGATCGGTCGGGAGGTTGCACCTTATGATCGAGACTTTTGGAGATGAGAACTTATGTTATGTTGATATGTATGTTTGGATACTGTTTCAGGTTGTGTTGCATGGGTTAATTGATTGTGAGGAATGCATGCTATTAGATGGCTTGAGGCCCTACCTAGGTTGTGGAATGCATGTTAGTTGATGGTTTGAGGCTTTTTTTTGTATTGAAGAGGTTTATGTAAATGTGGTGCGTATATCCAGGTTGGCATCATTTGATTTACGGGGAGGTGCTACCAGATTTTTTGGATGAATTGGAGTTAACCTAGATGTGTATGAATTAGCTTTGAACTCAATTGACGGTAAATCACATAGATGACATAGATCAGCATAAACAAAAGTGCCTCCGGAGTTGGGGCGTTACAAGAAATACAGTGTGAGTGAGTTTCAGAGTGGCAACGACGACGTTGGAGAAACATTGAAGAATAGAAGAACAAGAATTATATTGATATTTTGAGTTTTGAATCGACGTATTGGAGGGAAATGACAGTTATGTGTGTAAGTGTTGCTTTATAGACAACGTGTCAATTAATTCAACTTTGCCCAAACAGCTTGCTACATAAATCCACATAAGTATGAGATGCCATGAAGATATCTCTATATAACATGAATTTATTTATAATTTCAATATTTATAGAACACTATAATTATTTACAAGTTTTTTAAAAGATAAATCTTTGTGGCTGTCAGCCAAAAGACCCGAGAGGGGCACTCATTTTTGGGTCTGCTCCGGGGCGGGTTTGTACAACACTGGATGAACACGAGTCATGACAACAAATGAAGTGTGAAGGAAATTAAGATAGAGGGTTAGAAGAGGGATGCCATAGGAGAATACATACGTGAAGTACAACAAGGGCGTTAATGGCTTTGACAAGGTCACTCGCAGATAGGTCCGCGGTTGTTCTGCTGAGGTAGTTCTTCTAATCTACTATGATTTCCTATACCTTTTGAAACATTCATTCAACCATTTTTGTTAAATGAGAATAGTCATATTTGGTGATGCGATCATGCCAACTCCTACGCTACATTGTAGTGTCAATTTCTCTAGTTTTCAAGATCAGACACTATTTTGCAACTATATGATTTGTTAATTTTTTCTGCAATTTCATTCAGAGATCAAGCGTTATTTGTTAATGGTTGCTTTTGTGTTGACCTATTGTCAATGTGAATTTTAGGAATTGTGTAACGTTACACAATGTGCCCATGCGTGTGTATCCTATTAAATGTTTGATCTGAGTATATTGTAGCAAAAATTTATATGGCAGTTCTATTCCTGTCATATGTATTTTATTAGATTGTGTTTTCGAGCATTAAAGTGCGATGCCACATGGCAATAGAGAGACAGTGGACACCTGGAGGATAGACGTGGCATAAGACGTGTTAGGAGTGCGGTACATAACTTACATAACCTCATAAAGCCTCTGGTGATGATGATGATCTCGTCAACTTCCCTTCAAAATTCAAATGGAGGATTACACGCGTGATGCAGAGAGAGGAAGCAGAAGATTGGTTACTTGATTGTACTATAAATAACATCACTTGTAATCCTTTGGGGGATAAAAAAAATCTGCAGACTTCTCCTGTGGACGTAGGTATTCTTACCAAACCACATATCTCTTTGTATGTTTTATTTTCCTGTTTATTTGATTCCTTTGCCATCGCCTGTGTGCATACAATCCAAAAACCGTAATGTTGGTGGAATTTTTGCATCTTTAATTGGTGCCTTCTATGGGAAAGAACAATTGATTTATGGAGATTGCCACCATGGCTGAGGTTCAAATGGAAGATTTCATTAGAGAGGAGGTGCAGCTACCACCAGAAGAGGAGCTCGTTGGCGATCAAGATGTAAACAAGGTCTCCCAGGAATAGGAGATTGAGGAGGTGCTGCACCAAAAAGAAGAAGAGCTGGGGAGGCTAAGGGAGCAATTGTATGCACTAAAGAACAAAGGGAGGCATTTGGTCAGTGTCATCCAGCGCTAGGAACACTGCCAACAACTAGAGGAGGAGACCAAGAGTATTGGTAGCTCTCGCCATCGAAGAAGTCCTTCTCTAAAATGGAGGCGAGGGCGTTCTGTAACATCATGGAGGTAGAACTGCTTCTCATCCCCTAGAGGTTGGAGGCGCTCCCCAACTCCTAGGAGACACTGACCCACTCCTATGAGGACTAGGAGCACTGAGAGGCAACCACAAACGGACAGTGGCAGAAGGATTGGAGATGCCATGTGGAGCATCCAGAAGAAGGCAGAGCAAACATTATCTAAGATGACTACTACTCCCTTTGTGAAATCACTGAGAAGGGAAGACCCCCTGGTTAAGTTCACGCCTCCCACTTTTTAACTCTATGATGGAAAGACTAGCCCCGTAGCTCATGTAGCGGCTTATGCGCCAAAATGACCTTGTGGGCAAGCCGAGACTCTCTAATGTGTAAGATATTTCCTTCGAGTCTTGGCAGGAATGCAATGAAATGGTTTCATCTAGTCCCGAAGAATTCCATCTCTTCCTCGAGGAGCTAGCACTAGCACTCCTGTCAAGGTTCATTGCAAACAGTAGGGAGCCAACAACCTTGGACACGTTGTTTGCACTGAGGTTTGGGAAATGAGAGTCGCTGATGTAAAAGACTGTGATGACAGTCATCATCAACTTCAGATTGGGATTTTCACAAGATCAGAAACTAAGACCACCCACATCAGATACTAGATGTGGGTGTTCGATCTTGAAAGTAGAGTATCTTTTTCTCTTTTAGTGAAAACTCAGTTCACATTAGTTACTGGATTTGATACTGAGCTTTGAAGTATTGCTAGAATAGAACGAGAGAAGAAGCACACCACTATTGATACGCATAGCATTTTATTCTATTAAAAAATCTCTCTCCAGATGCTTCGTCAGGTCTATCTCAACCTTGGACTCCGATAACCTTCACCAATTAACTTCCAAATCCAATCAAACCTTTTTCGGTGCACAAAACAACAATACTCAAAATCAAATAAATATATAAAAAAACTAAACAATCTTGATCAGAGCAGCGAAAAGATGTGAGGAATGAAAGGCTGGATTCGAAATTTTTGCAAAATATACTAGAAAGATGGGATGGAGATAATGATCTTTTGACTTTAGCCAATAAAACAAAAATATGGAAATTGAGCAGCGAACAAATGTGAAGAATGAGTGGGTAGATTGAAAAATTATGAAAAATATACCAGAGAGAAATATGATGGAGATGATGGTCTTTTACTTTGGCCAATAAAACGAAATATGAAAAGTGAGTGGTTGTGGTGGGATGTTATTTAATTAAATAATTATTATAATTATCAATATTAATATAACCAAAAAATCCAACAATCATATTTGTGACCATATAAATTAACTACCGTATAAATTATTTATCAATGTCAAATAGTAAATGAGTCAATAAAAAATTATTAATATTAATATTATTTGATTATTATTTAATGCGATAAAGTTTGATTTTATAATAGAAGAAAAATAAATTGAGTTTAATTCAATAAAAATGATTGTAAAAATGAATATTTAAATGATTTCGAGTAATTGATGTTTGATGTTACTGTTTCGAAAACTGTAAATTAGTGAAAAAGTGTAATTTTGCTAGACTTAAGAGAATTCGTTAAGAGTATCTATTGTGGATGGTCGGAGGGAGAGTTTGACTATGCGGTCACCAACAAATATGAAAACACTCCAAGAGAAGATCGAACAATTAGTAAAGATGGAGGAAGACCAGTCGCAAGGGGAACATTCCTTAGGAGGAACTCACAATATTGATAAGAAGGCAGAGATGGGTAGCAGGGAGAAATAAGATTTGAAGGCCCCAAATAAGATATCTTATAAAGAAGTAAAGACCGTTTCCAAGGACCCCATTTTTGGGATCCTTCCGCATATTTAGGAAAAATAGTATTTATGGCACCCACAAAAGATGTCGAACGATCCCTTTACACGAAACCAACATAAGTGGTGCTCCTATCATCAAGACAAGGGTCACAGGACTAAGGAGTGTTAGGATTTCAAGCGACACTTGGAGGATTTAGTTCGACGGGGATATTTCCAAGAGTTTGTCGATAAGGGAAAGAATGTAGAAGAGCAGAAGGCGGATTATCAGGAGCTTTGTGCTATGGATAATGACAACCCTTCTAATTAGGTCATTAACTTCATTAAAGCTTTGGCTCCAAAATGAGATCGAAACTTTAAGAAGGGATGCTACGAGTAGAATACAGGAGGACCTGACATCAACAAGAGGTGATGAGGCATGACTTTTGACCAAGGGACATTGCTGCGATAACCTTTACCATGGAGGATGCTGTGGGAGTGACCTTCCCTCACTCGGATGCGCTAGTGATTACACTCAGGATGGAGAATGCAGAATTCAAGTGGGTAATGGTATATCAAGGGAGTTTCGCTGACATAATGTACTAGCCTCTGTTCAAGAGGCTAGGGAAGACACAGGCAGACATGATCCCAGTCTCTAAGTATCTTATCGGGCTGTGTGGCATGCCAGTTTGGCCCTTGGGAAGGATGCACATACTTGTTATAGCCAGGCCAAGGACAGTAGAGGTAGATTTATTGTTGTAGATTTGCATTCTTTTTACAATGCTATTATGGGTAGGACTTGGTTGCATGCCATAGAAGTAGTAACGTCGCCCTTCCACCAGACATTGAAGTTCTTGCATGGGAAAGATGTGATAGAGGTCAGAGGGGGCCAAGCTATCTCAAAGAAGTGCTTCATGGCACAAGCCAAGCTGACAGGAAGGGTGATGACGAAGAAGGAAAAGGTTCCTATTCTTGAGGAGGTCGAGAAAGAGCCAAGTGCTAAGTTAGTGAAAGAGTTGAAGAAGATAGAAGTGACACAAGGAAATTCGGAGACATATTTTCTAGTCGAGATAAGTGTTGCCCAACTAGGGGGTAGAGAGAGTATAATACCCCGGACTCATAGATAACTCACATTTTACAATGAGTTGATATTAGGTGATAATTTAATATTAAAGTGTGTAGTAATGGGTGATTAAGGGTCGACAAGATTAGAGTTGAAATAGACTCTTTAGAATTTAGAAAAGAAAAGAAATTTAATTAAATTAAATGTAAATTTGTAGAAAAAAAGATTAAATTACAACGCGGCATGTAACGTGAGGTCGGTAGGAGAAAGGGTAAAGGGCTGAGGGTAAAAAGGTAAACCCAGCACATAAATAAAATAATATAAAATGGGCATGATTACCGAGGAAACCCTAAAAACCTAAAATTGTCGTGAGAGAAAGAGAGAGAGGTCGTGTGTGTCACTGCCGCTGGAAAGGCGGCGACCTGTTTCTTGAGTAAACGGGTCTACGATCATGTGAGAGAGGAGAGGTCAACCGGGTTAGTCCAACCGTTTAGGGTGACGACCCGATTGACCAGTGAGGGTTGACTAGAGATTTAATTAATTTTTAAATAAAGTAAATAATGGATGTTTGTATCATTATTAATTTCAGGAACCAATTTTTATATCTGACTTAAGGGAACTTACGAAAGGGTGCCAAGCAAGTAACATCTTCACTGTGTCACAGAATAAATGTATGATGTTTTGAGGTTTGTATGCTATATTTATATTTATATTTATTGGTGCTGTGATATATGGATTATTATTGAGCATGATATTGTGACATTTTGTATTGGAATTGTACTGTATACTTTAATTGTCATTTTCAAGGAGTGTACATTGCATGACATGGCATCATGAAAGATTTACATTACATGATGAAAGTTTTATAAACCTAGTAATACTGCTACAGGGAGGGTATACTGTTAAGGCTAAAAGTGAGGGTACAAGGTTGTAAAAAAATAAGGTGAGGAGAAAGAATAAATATTTTGACAGGAAAAGTATTCTATAGAAGAATGATGATTGGAAATCTCGACCGGCTGCTCTGTTGCAGTTTACTAGAGTTAGGGGCCCTAGTATTGGATAAATGTTTAAATTGGCTAAGTTTTCTTAAAGAAGGAACCCATTTGCATCCATGCATAAAGATGTTACGTGATGGGTCTTGGCTCATTATATTATGTGATGCAGGTGATGATGATTACACTGAATTGGCTGTTGATGGTGATGGCGAGGATCCTCAATGATGGTGCTCATGTAGGGTGGAAAGTTCGCGGAAAATTAGTGGAATAAATTACTTAAGTGTAATATTGGTGTTTTAGAATTCTATGGTTATTTGAATAAGTGAGTATCTGCAGAATTGATACGAAATAACTAACATGAAGTTATTAGGGTGTGTGTTTTGGTTCGTATTGGCGGATGGTTATTAATTAATATTTATTAATCCGGAGACTATTTAATGTGTTGAGATTATTGTTAAGGTTTAACTATTTTGAAGCTATTTAGGGTGTTGTTTGAATATTTACTATTGGAGAAGTAGAGCTGTTGTTAAGGGTTGATACTTCTACTTTTTGGGAAGGGGTGTTGCGGAGAGAGTCTAATTAGGATGTTCAGAAAGAACAAAGAGGCGTTCGTTTAGATGCCATATGAGATGCCAAACGTTGACCCAGTGATTGCCACCCATAAGTTGAGCATCAAAGCGGGTCATAAACGAGTCATCCAGAAGGTGAGGAGGTTAGTTCTACACCATACAAAGGCTATAGTGAAAAAAGTTTAGAACCTGCTAGAAGCGAAAGCCATAAGGGAGGTACAATACCCTTAATGGCTCTCCAACACAGTGGTAGTGCGCAAAAAAGATGGAAGGTGGAGAGTGTGCGTACATTTTACAGACTTGAACAAGGCATTCCTGAAGGACCTGTTCCCACTTCCTAAGATTGATCTGCTTGTAGATGCAAAGCCTGGCAATGATAAGTTTTTTGGATGCTTATTGGGGATACCATCAAATCCCTATGCATCCTAAGGATCAAGAGTTAACGACTTTATCACTCCTCAAGGGATCTTCTGTTATTATGTAATGCCCTTTGGACTCAAGAATGCAGATGCAACATTTCAAAGGATTGAGACCAAACTATTTGGGCATCTTATTTGGAGAACCATAAAAGTCTACATAGACGACATGGTGGTTAAAATCAAGTATGAGAGGGAGCACCTTGAACACCTTCAATAGGTGCTCAATAGCTTAAAGGAGTACAAATTGAGGCTGAATGCCAGCAACTACTCTTTCGATGTGAGCACTAGTAAGTTCCTTGGTCACTTAGTGACTAGGAGAAGAATAGAAGCTGACCCCGATTAGGTTAGAGCAATTCAATTCCTTGAGGGGCCAACAAAGGTGAAGGAGATTGAGAAGATGATTGGAATGGTTGTAGCTCTAAACGGTTTCATAAATTACGCATCAAATAGGTTTTAACCATTTTTTTAGCTGCTTAAATCTGAAAGGGCATTCCAGTGGGACGAGGAGTGCAAAATGGCAATCTAGGACTTCAATACGTACATTGGGAAGCCTTCGTTGTTGTCAATGCCTAATGAGGGAGACATGTTACAATTATACTAGGTTGTTACAGATCGTGTTGTAAGCGTAGTCCTTTTAAGGGAGGAGAAAAAGGTGTTGTATCCTATATATTATTTCAGCAAGACCATGCTAGACGCAAAGACAAGATACCCCCTCTTGAGAAACTCCTTCTAGCTTTGGTGGTTGCAAGTAGGAAGCTAAATCATTACTTTTTGGCATACTCAGTCATTACTTTCTGGCATACTCAGTGGAGGTGTTGACTCAATTTCCCCTAAAATGACTATTAGGCAAAGCTGACCTATTAGGAAGAGTGGCAAGGTGGTTAGTAGAGCTGGCACAATGACTTAATATTCGTGTCGAAAACGGTGATCAAGGCACAAGTTTTGGTAAATTTTGTCACAGAGTTCATTCCTGAATATCAACACTTTAAATAACGGAGAGTGTAGAAAGTGCATGTTGTGGCCTCACAACTTTGGGAGCTCCAAGTGGATTGATATTCAACTAGGAGAAGATTAGGTGCGGGGATTGTCCTGGTGGCTCCAGAAGGTGAAGTGTTAGAGATGGAAATTTCATTGGGGTTCAAAGCCACAAACAATAAAGCGGAGTACAAGGCACTGATCCAAATCTAGGGAGTCACGAGTGCTTTAAGCTTAGGAGCAATGGAGATAATTATCTACTCATACTCTCAATTGGTGGTAAACCAACTTACAAGACAATATATGGCAAGAATAGCGACGATGGCGGCTTACATGGAGAAGGCGCAAGAGTTGCTCTGCCAATTACGAGAGTATAAGATAATTCAAATCTCAAGGGAGCATAAAGATCATGCAGATGCACTCGCCACGTAGAGCGATAAAGCGCAATGCCACGTGGCAATAGAGAGACAGTGGACACTTGGAGGATAGACATGGCACGAGATGTGTTGGGAGTACGGTACGTAACTTTCATAACCTCTTCCCGCCTTTGGTGATGATGATGATTTTCTTAACTCCCCTTCCAAATTCAAATGGAGGATTTCACGCGTGATGTGGGGAGAGGAAACAAGAGAGCGGTTACTTGATTGTACTATAAATAACATCGCTTGTAACCATTTGGGGCATTTGGGGGATACAAAAAAATCTACAGACTTCTCCCATGAACATACTTGTCATTCTTATTATGGGTTACTTAATTCGTGGGTTATGGTGCTTATGTAACTAATTTGACAATTGTATGCACAAGTGTCATACGTGTTTTTTATTTATGATAATGTGATGTTTGTTAAGTGGATAAGTCATCTGAGTGTTGTAAAGTATATGTCGAATTAAATGCAAGGTAAGTGGATATGTGCCGTGTAGGACATTGAAGTGTATTTTAGTTAGAACACCTAATGGCTAGGTGTTTAATATCTCTTGGAAGTGTTTTGATTTTGTTTTTATCTCCACTTGTTTTTGCAGGCGATAATCATTGTTTTACAGGAAATAATCATGAGGTCTTATCATATATTAGAAAAGTTAATCAAGTCATGACCTATGTATTATATAAAGGGACAAGGTGTTAAGTTAAAGGCGGCCGAAGCTATTTGCAAATCTTGTGCCCATGTTATTTGGTTATTTGTTTTACTCTCTCTCATATCATTTTAGTAATGGTGAGATTATTCATGTAAATTGAGAGAGATTAGTTTGAGTAAGACAGTTTTGTATTTTCTTTGTTTACTTGGTGATCCATTGAAGACATTCAGCGGCAGCTCTTGGTGGAGTTGAGGTTGGTCATTTTCGTGGAGTTGAAATCTTCTAGATGCACTAGAAGCATACTCTCATCCTTGGTGGATTGAGTGGAGAGTTGAAACATACACTAAATGAATGGGATGTACGAGCAATGTCTTTAGGTCAAAGATAGGGTTGTACTCTTGATTTGTGATTATTGGATTGTTTCTCAAGGTTGGTCGCTCATTAGACTCGAGGTTTTTCCTACTAAGGTTTCTTCATTAAAGTCGCGGTGTTCAGATTTGTTTTTATTTTCCACATTTTTGTTTTCATATTTTGTTGACTAACGATTTGGGTGAGAAACACCGTACTTTCACGTAGGCATTCTTGTCGAACCACGTATTTCTTTGTGTGGTTTTTTTCGTTCATTTGATTCCTTTGCCATCACCTGTGTGCATACATTCCAAGAACCATAACGTCGGTGCAAATTTTTGCATAGAGATGTGCATTATGATGAATTTTTTTTACTTTCAAGTGTGTTATGTGCTTACCTAAATGAGTAAACTTTGGTCTGTGACTGGTTCTCACAATTAAAAGTATTGTACTACTGGTTAGAATTATTGTAAAAGACGTCATGAAAACTGTGTTGTTTTGCTGATTCAAGTGCACCATTTTTCAACTTCTTGTTTCCATTTTTCTGGGCTGGAGGATGATAGTTTTCATTGGCTTGCCTCTGAATTTCATCTTTCCACCTAATTCAAAATTCCAACTTCCAATATTCTTCAAGATGGATATTTTGGTCTTATGAACTGTATGCTAGTGGCCAAATTTATGCTGATCATGATTACTTTGCTTTAAGTAGATATATCTCTATGTGGGTCAAGTGACATCTTGGAAGAATTAATATGGTGAAGATTTGCTTTTCGTTACAGTAAGGTACCATGTTGAACTTTTCCATTGCATGAAGGTTCTGATTGAAGAATCTTAACAATTTTTTTTTTCTTTTTTAAATCAAGTTTTTCATAGGAAAATTGTCGTGAATGTAGTTTTATGCCTATTTCCTAATTTGACATTATACATGAAACAAAATAATAATTGGTATAAAATTTGCTCACTTGGATGTTAATAAAAGTTTTGAATCACATTGTTAGTAGAATTATGTTTGTAAAAACCATTCATTTACATAAGAATGCTGAACTATTTTCTTCAAATTTGTACATAATATTCAATATATTGGACTCAGCATTCTGTTATGTCTAGTTATAGGTGTCATGCATGTTAGGACCTTAGGCTTAATAGAAGTGGGAGAGAATTGTATAAGGCAAGTAACTTATTGACTATTGTATATATTTTGATTACTATACTAGATTTTCTATTGTCAAATCAATTTGTCAAACAGTAAAGTCCATAATCAAATATAGTACTAAACCAATTTGGTAGAATATATGCTAGTATGAAGTAGACACAAATAATAGCACATTATCAAACAAGCACATACAAAGGGTAGAGAGAGTGCAAACGATGTAGAGTGATTCAGTCATAATTAGACCAAAATCCAGTACTCAAGGCTCTTCCTTGAGATTTGGAAAACCACTATGACAGCTTGCTGATGCAGAGACAAACTCAATCTCTTTACACAACTAAATTTGGCTTAAGTGTTAGCCACACTCTTACAAGTATATATTTATATTATGGCTAGAGGTTTAAAAACTTGGTTCAAATATGAAACACCTCTAACAGAGAAGGGAAACAACAGCTACAAATAGTGAGAATATTAGAAATATATATGAATTCTTACTCTATTTCTCTTCAACTCCAACAAATTGTTTCAATAGCTTCTAGAGGTTCTCTCTTGGACCTATGAAATCATGGCAGAAACTTCCTTGATTCTAGGAATTGAGAATTTCTTGATTCTATCAGTTTCCTTCCTATCATCTCTTTCCTTTTTCTTCTAGCTTGAGATATAAATTCTTGCTTTCTTTATTTGTAGCTCCAAGAAATTATTTTCAATAGCTTCTAGGGATTCTCTACTGGACTTGTGAAATCATGGCAGAAACTTCCTCGATTCGGAATTGAGAATTTCTTGATTCTATCAATTTCATTCCTATTATCTCTTTCCTTCGTTTCTTAGCAGAATATCTTCTCTTTCCTTTTCTCCTAGTGGACTAATTCTTCTTTCCTTTTCTTCATCATATCAATTTCCTTTTTTGCTTGTGCCTCCACATTTTGAGGCTCATCATCATTTTCTTTTTCTTATTGAGCTTCGGTATTTAAGTTCTCTTTTTCTGTGTGCAGTAATTCTTCAATGCATCTTTTACCAAGGATCTTCCCCATTAAGTCTCCAAAAGTGACAAAGCTTTCATTTTTTTCTTCTTTAAATGATGTGAAAAGTTTTGAATTTCTTGTTATATATCATGAATGTTCACTATCTGGCTATCAATGACTGTCTGTGAAGCTTGCCTTGAGACATAACTGTAGAAGAATTACCTTGTTTTGGGTACCCAAGCCTTCTTGGGTTCTTTATGGCTAGTAAATTTGAACATATTTCATGTGTCTAAAATATGTTATGTATATATCATTTCTAAGAATTTTCCAAATACTGCATTAAAATCAAATTTTCTTCTGTCAAGCACTATTTCATTTAATTGGATAGGATTTTAACCAATACCGGGTTTATCAAGAAAAGGCTTTTGACTTCACAAATAAACTTAATTTTTCAGAACTAATATTGAACTTACAAAAGGATTCTTTTAGTCTTGTATTTTCAATTTTTAAGCCTTCAATTTCTTCTACTAAAGTTGTATTTTAATGCAAGAAAATTTCACATGTATGACCTCTAAGCATCAATAATCAACATTCAACTCTTCTAACTTCATGTCTAACTTAGAGATTTCTTTTAGGCATTCAGATTCTTTACTTTTATAGCATTCATTTTCTTTCTTCAATTTCTTGTTCACATGTATCAATTGATCATTTTGATTGCAAACCTCTTGAAATGAATTAAATAATTCTTCAAAAGTATGAACTATCATCATTAGACTCACTAACCTCATTCTCATTTGGCTGAAATTCTTCTTTTGCTACAAGACAGAGATTTGCTATCTACATTATCAAAGGATTCAGATTCTGATGAATCCCATGTTGATTTGAAAGCCTTCTTGAAATCATTTTTCTTGTTCTCCATGTGCTAAAACTTCTTCAACTCAGGGGAATCAGGTTTGATATGTATAATTTGAAGAATGTCGTTTCCTATTTTTCTTTGTTTTGATCATTTTCTTTCTCTCTTCTGAAGTTTCTTTTCTTGTGCTTCATAAATTTTTTGATATTCCTTGCTAATAATGCAATATCTTCATCACTTTCATCTTCATTGGAATTTCCTAAATTGTGGGTAGTAGTCAGTGGTATTGAATTCTTCTTGTTGTCTTCTTCTTCAAGTACTCTAGCTTTTAGCTTTAATTCGTGAGTTGTCAATGACCCAATTAGTCCTCTAGGGGCAGAGTTTTGCGAATTTTTTATTCCTGAATTGTTGTAGTTTTATCATCTCATTCTTTTGGCAATGACCTTTAGATTTTTTGTTCATGTTCAGCACTAGAATAGACTTTGCTAAGACAATTTAAATCATTCACAATATTTTTAAATCTACCATACATATCAGAAAATTCATAGCTTTGGCATTGCATGAAAATAGTTTCTTATCAGTTTCATTCTATTCACTTCTAGGCTTTTCAATTAAAGATTCATCTTCCCTTTCACCGATTTTTAAGGTTTTAATTGGTTGGTAGAGACCATCCTGTATGATACTCCATCAATTACAATTATATGCATTAAGAAAAAAAATTTCATTTTCTGTTTTGAAAGTCATAATCATTTCCTTTGAAAATTGGTGGTTTATTTATTGACATTCCATGTTCGTCTGTATTTCTAGAACCCATTTAATTTTCTAGAGTTTTAATTCTGCTGAAAATTATAAACCAATCCCTCTGATACCAGTTGTTAGGACCTTAGGCTTAATAACAAATATGGTGAATTGTACAAGGTAAGTAGCTTATGAAATTTTTTTTAATGTTAGACTAGATTTTCTACTTGAAAGTTTGGTATACTTCACTAAGATCTTTAGTCAAAAAAATATGGAAAACAATTGCAAAAAGTAATGAAGAATACCATGATTTTTACAAAAAACTAAATCTGGGAAAACCACCAGTCTATGAGAGACTATCCTCTCCAAACAATCCACTAAAATGAACCAAGATTAAAACCCTATTTTTTTAATAAAGACTTTGCTTGTACATCAAATTTAGTGTATGTTTTGATCTCAACTCAATCCACCTATAATGAGTGTGCTTCTAGCGCCTCTAGAAGTCTTCACTTCCACGAAGATGACTAAACATGACTCCACCAAGAGCACCGTTAAACGTCATCAATGGATCACTGAATCAATAAGAACAATAACTATTCTCCCACTTAAACTAGCCTCACAAGATTCGCATGAATCATCTCATAATTCAAGAGAATAAAAATTGGAGAGAATTTTAACAAAAACCAAAGCTCAATAATATAGGTATATGACTATGTAGCTGCTTTGGATCATCTTGAAACTTGATCATGTGTCCCTTTTATAGTTCTAGGTCCAACCATGACAAGTTTCAGTAACTCATGATAAGACTCACGTGCTATCACCTATAAAACAAGTTGAGATAGAGATAAAACAAAAGTCTAATAGATGTCAAAGACTTTAACCATTCACATGGCACTTATCTTTCATTATCTACAACACATATTTTGCATTATCTTCAGAAAAGATAACTATGAAACTCAACCATGTAATGCAAAATCAATCACCTAAGAGCCACTTATTTCTAATAGGAAACTCATGCAAAGCACTTCTATCCCATTTATAATACACCACTTATTCATAATTCATTGGACTTTCATGCAAAGCAGTTTATGAACACCATGCAAACATAGTTATGTGATAGACACGTATAATAATACTCGTAACACCTACGACCATCACACAAGAGGTTTTTACAAACCAACAATCTCGTCCTTGAAAATTGTGGGATCAAAATACTTGCAAATACAATCAACCATATACCATAGCCATGCAAAATACCTACGAGCATAAGCAATATATCCAACAACACATATGCATATTCAATGAAAACAATCAATATCTTGCATATGGAATTGTACCAAACATTTCCACCTCATTATGTTATCTCCCCCTCAACTGATGCAAGGAGCAACAAAACAAGCCTGGCAATAAGCAGGACTAACTACCCACTAGAAAATTGGTTATTCTAATGTTAGGTTTAGTACACTTATGTCGATGCTAGATTTGCACCGAGGGAATTAAATGCTTAAAGAGGTAAAACTGCTTAAGGAGGTACAACTGCTTAAGGAAGTAGAACTGCTTAAGGAGGTACAACTGCTTAAGGAAGTAGAACTGCTTAAGGAAGGAAAATTGCTTAAGGAAAATACACAGTAATATACGTGGTTCGGCAACTTGCCTACGTCCACGGGATGATCTGAACTTTTATTAAATAATCTTTTAACCTCTACAAATGTGTGAGATTGTTCTATATTTATAGGCCTTGGAGATATGACAGTTGATGCAGTTATGCCAATCCTTGAGATGATGTAACTGTCTTGATAACCTCTCATTGTAACTGCTATCGGATAACCGCTTTCTATTGTTATAACCGTTGTCGGATAACTGCTTCTGGATGAAGGCTTGGAAACTGTCAATCTTCTAGATCTGTATTGACATACGGAAAGTAGTGTAGTGTTGTGCTCCACAAGCCTGGCAATAAGCAGGACTAACTACCCACTAGAAAATTGGTTATTCTAATGTTAGGTTTAGTACACTTATTTACTGCAACTTGAAGTCGATCACCACTAATGTGAGATATTCTTCTTGCATCATTCTCCCCCTCAACATATAGCACGTCATCATGCTTCCACTCATACTCCCAAGAGAAAGTACATGCAGGTAAGTCCCCTATCGGCTTTGATACCAACTGATTCTTCTTCTTTTATAAATGAATAAACAATGAAGATGTAATCGAGATAACTCATAGACTGAACTCTCTCTCTCAAACTGAATACATATGAATGAAAACCTCACAACGGACTCATGAAATAAGAGAGAAAAATAAACTCGAAGCTCTAGATTAAGTATGACCGAAATGTTACTTGAAGGCTTTAGATTCCAATGTGTATCGAGCCAGCTCTTATATAGGCAGCTAGGAAATCTTGATAAACAAACAGAGATAAAGATAATATCCTATAGGGATTAATCAAAACATTGATTTTATCATCAGATAAATATTAAACATATTATCAAGCATTATCTCTCCAAATTGTATGCCCTCAACCAACTCTATTATGATAAAGTTTTATCCTCAACATAACAAAGTCTTGCACGATCTAAATAACATCACATTTATCAAAATAAATTCTGGAATTAATGAGACACATAATCTAAAATTTAATCATCAACAAAGTCCTTATGTCATTAGAACACATGCCTAGTTAGGTAACCTTGAGATAGTCACTTCATGCACTTCACACAAATGTCATAGCCATGGGTATAAAACCCAAAACTATTGTAACATTAGTTTGTAAAAAAATAAATTCTAGAATCCAATACAGTACTAAACCAATTTGCTAGAATATAGGCTAGTACGAACTACGAAGTAGAAACAAATAATAGTACATATCAAACAAGGATATATAAGCAAAATGAAAAAGCTATAAAAGGTAAGGGTAAAGATAATGAAAACGATTTAGAGTGGTTTAGTCACAATTGAACCTACATCCACTATTGAAGGGTTGTCCTTGAGACTTCGAAATTCACTATGACAGCTTGTTGATGCAAAGACAAGCTCAACCTCTTTACACAACTGGTTTTGGCTCAAGTGTGAGTAACACTTGTACAAGTATATATTTGTGTTATGGCTAGAGGTTTAGGAATTTGGTTCATGTGAAACCCCGACCCAAAAATTTTTGTGAAATTATGATGTTTGAACAAGGGGGAAAAACTGGACTAGGCGCACCAGGGGGCGCCTAGGCGCAGCGCCTAGTCTAGTGGTTGACAGGTGAGGAAGGAAGACCATATGAGGAGGTACTGGACTGGGTGCACCAGGGGGAGCCTAGGCACAGCGCCCAGGAGTGAGATTTGAAACTGGACCGGGCGCACCTCAGGGCGCCTAGGCGCAGCGCCCAGTCCAGCAGGTGAGCGGATCGGAGTAGGCACACCCCGCCTGGGCGTGAAAATCCTGCACGCCCAGGATGCCACCCAGAACAGCGGGTTGGTGGAATTTCAAATAGGCCAGAGCGCCTAGGCGCCCAGGGTAGCGCATAGGCGCAACCCGAGATTTCCAAATAGGTTCCAACGAGTGTTTTAGACAGATTTCTAGTTTTGCTTCAGTTCTAGAGAGAGAGAGGGAGACGATTCTAGAGAGAGAAGTATATTTGAGGTGATTATTGGAGATTGGAGCTTGGTTTTGGGAAATTGGGAAAGGATTCAAGGAAGATTCAAGCCTTGGAGGTAAGATTCTTCATTTTTCCATTTCTAGGGTTTTGAGTAGATCTTGTTAGTTTCGTGTAGAGTTGATTCCTATGGTTTAGATATGTTAATCCTAGGTTGATTTTGGATGTATATGTAGATTGGTTTGTGATTTGGAGTATAGTTGAGCTTGGGTTGAGTTTGGAGAATTTTGGAGAAATTCTAGAGAGAGAAGGTGAGTAATTTCGAATTTATGGATTTAATTGATGTTTATATGAGTTGTTGGTTGTTTATTGATGTGTGAATGGGTTTGGTTTCGCCACATTGTTAGGTTTGGGAAATCGAAACCCTAGGAACGTAATTGTGGATTTTGTGGTAAATTGCTCGACACGAGGTAGGGGATTTCCAACCATTCTTTCTATCGTTTGTTTTCGATATGTTAAGAGCTTTTCGATTCCTCATTGGTCGTTCTATTTTGTGTTTCCACCTTAATTGCTTCTAAGGGGAAACGAGCCTTCTTGTGAAATGTGGTTAATTCTTGATATTGCATGACCGAATATGTGTGTTCCATCACCTATGGGCACGATGTGATTTCCGTTCATGCATCATGGTAGTTATGTATATATATATGTAGGTTGTTCATATATATATATATATATCTTTTCGGCATGTCATGGCATTAATGCATTAGAGTTGCATGGCGGACCGGGTATGGACTCGGGCTCCTTAGGATTCTTGAAAGCTACTTGGAAGAATGACGAGGTGATGAGAGTTACCACCAAGTCAAGTGAATTCCAAGTAGGCTAACGCACTAGAGGTATGGTTCATGAGGGACCTTGCCTGGAGTGGTGCGGGCGTGATAGGATCACGCAACCGTGTAATCCAAGAGCGTTTGATGTTGGGGAGCTTGCTCCTATTCAATAGTCATGGTTAGCGACCATGATATTGATGAGTTGATTTGGTGAGCTTGCTCACATTCGATATTACATGGAACGGGCCATGGTATCGATGAGGTTTGCTCATTGAGAGGATTGCCCGGGTTAATGTTCCATGTGATTGTTGAGTATACGTACATGTGGTAGGTTTCATGTTGTTGCATAGCCTATTGTTTCAGATTCGGCCTTATACTCATGTTACTCATACCCTACTGAGCTTCTTGCTCACCCTCTACTTTCATTCCTTCCCACAGGTGATACTGGTACAGGTACTAGTGGAGCGGATCAGTGAGAGCGGGATGTGACATGGATGGTCCTGGGTAGGATGTGGGTGCTAGAGAGATACTCTAAGCACATATTTTGTATATGATGTATTGATGTTCATTCATAATATTCTTATAACCATTTGGCACCAGAGGGTGTATGCATGATGTATGCTGAGTATTGATTATGGTTATATGATATTATGAATTTGATGATGTGTTTATACTATCAGTTTGTGCATGCTGGTAGTGGATGGCCTGAGGCCCTAGGATCAGGATTGCATGTGATTGAGGCTTGAGGCCTGGCTAGGTTGCTAGTGTGATGGATTGTATATATATTGCTCTGCGTTTCTGATGCAGGCAGGGACTCTCCGATATACGGGGAGATGCCGCCAGATTTCGGGTCCGCCGGATGATCGCACTAGCGGGCTAGGACGGTGCCGGAAGGCACCCGTGGCGTGCCTGGACCGGGGGCGTCAGAGTTCAAGTATGAAACACCTCCGACAGAGAAGTTAAACAATAGCTAAAAATAGTGAGGATAAGAATTTTAGAAATATATTGAGATATAAATTCTTGCTCTATTTCTCTACAGCTCCAAGAAATTTTTTATATAGCTTCTAGGATTCTCTGGTGGATGTATGAAATCATGGCAAAAACTTTCTTGATTCTAGGAATTGAGAATTTAATAATTCTATCAATTTCCTTCCTATTATCTTTTTCCTTCTCTTCTTAGCAGAATATCTTCTCTTTTTTTTTTTTATCGTGGATGAATTCTTCTTTCATTTTCTTCCTGAAAATATGTTATTTCCTTTTCTTGTAGCAAAAATATCTTATGTGATTTCTCAAATTAGCTCACTCTATCATCAGCTCAATCAACAATTTTTAATCTTTAAATTTGTACAACAATCACATCAAAAAATTCCATATTCGGTACTTGAAATCAGCTTCTAAATTTTCTATACTTTTCCATATATGGTACTTTACCTAATACTTGAAACTAATCAGTTGGTGCTAGGCTAGCAAGTCATACATTATTCACTATCATAGTGTATTTTTTAGGTTCCTGCAACTTTGACAACTTGTAAGCTTGTTTTAAAGCTTCATGTATTTGTCAAAAGATTTGTTATCATAAAATATAGTTAACATTAAACACATAATAATCAAAGAACATCCAACATGCTTACCAAAGCTTTGTGTAAATTTGTAATAGAGTGATTGTCACATCTTGATCTTCTTCTTAATCTACCCATGAGCATCATCTCTTGTTTTTGAGTGTTCCTCAACAAAATAACCTTGAGCTAATCTTGAGAGAACCTTGTGCCTAAAATGTTGGACAAAACCCTGTGAGATTGTGAGATAAGTTTGGGGTACAACTTGGAAAATCTAGCTCTTGGTTATCTTGAAACCTTGGTTGTACGAGTTTGGGGTTAGAGCCTAGGACCCTAAGTTGTTAATGAACTTGGAAAACCATCAACCATTAGTGGATTTGGAAATCCCAAACTTGTGGGCTTAGGTAGTGGACGTAGGAGGGAGGACTCTCTGAACCACCATATATCCTTGAGCACTTTATTTTTACTTGCTTTACTTGATTTTTTGTGTTGGTCATTTTCTTGAGCTTTTTGATTGCATTAGAGGAGGTTTCTCTAAACTATTAGGACACACACTTTTAATTGTTAATATTTCCGGAAAATTAATATGTCATTGCATATTTCATATATACACACTTTCAATTTTAATCTAAATTTTTGACATAGTGTTCATCAAGGTGTTTTCATATTTCATACCAAATTTCGTTACATTCTGACTTGAATTGATAGGTCAAATAGCTTTTATTTATTTGTTGTGCACATTTGATTTGAACACTAATCTATTCGTATATGGTTCATATATCTAGACCTTGAATTTTGATCTACATTTTTGATATAGTGTTCATTAAAGTGTTTTCATATTTCATACCAAATTTCAATACATTTTGACTAGAATATCTAGGTTAAATAGCTTTTATTTAAGTGGTGTGCAGATATGTGTTTATTGACATTGTGTTGTAATTTTTTTGTATTTGTTAACTAGCTATTCATTATATATTGTATCACATATTGAACTTCATTGAAATTTTCTTATGATAATCATTAGAGGTCCAATTTGTTTGTTACTTGATAATTAATTATTAAAAGAGGAATGCCTTTGGAATTTGGGAATACAATTCACCCCACCACGCCACACCCCCACCCCCTCCTTGTGTTTGCGTATGTTTTTCAGATTCAATTGTCAAATTCTTAAATAAGTTTGATTAAGGTTTACTTATGGTTGATTTAATAGGTTTTATTTTTGATTTGAAGTCGAGGTTATATTTTCTAGAGATTCAACGTTTCGGAAAATCCTAGAGTGAGAGGTGAGTTTCTTGGATTTATGATTTTAATCATGTTTTTATGTGTTATTGGGGATATTTGGCTTATAAAATGAGTTTGGTTTTGTTTAAAATTGACAGGTTTGAGAAAGGGCCAAAAATCTTAGAGTTGTGAACTTGATTTTAGTAAAATTTTGCTTCGATACGAGATAGTGAATTCCTACTCTTTTTCCATTCATATTCATTGTGTCTCTTTTCTTAAGAGCGGTTTCATTTCTTCATTGGTCTTGTATTTTGTGTTATTTCCTTATTTGTCCCTAAGGAAGAACGAACCCATTGAATGTGTGAATTCGTAATTCATGATATGAATGCATACCCATATGACATGTGCGATCACCTATCATACATGAGTTCTTCTTAGGCATACATCATGTAGTAGATTATATATATATAGGTTGAATATATGTATTATTGCATATACATGTTGATATGCATTAGAGATGCATTACAGTACGAGTATGGGCTCATGATCCATTTAGGTTGATTGATAGTCATATGGAAGGATGGTCAGGTATCAAGGCATTGATGTGCGACCAAATAACTTACATGTGAGGTAACTCATGAAGATCCCGATAGGCCGGTGCTACACCATGCCTGAGTATTGTATGGAAGTGGTGACGACCACAAAAGCAAGTAATTTTCTTTTGGTGGGACATACATTGCGAGCTAGGCTTCCAATGTACTATATATTTGAGACCATAAAAGGGGTTGACTTGTTATGTAATTGACGTGTTATGTTCACATCATAAATGGCATATTGTTGCATGGTACTCCTTTGGAAATATTTCAGCCTAATGATGATTATTATCCTTTTTCACCTTACTAGGCCTTCTGCTCACCTTTTACCCTTTCTTTCCTCCCCATAGGCGAGTTTGGTTTTGGTATCGGAGATGCGAATCTGGAAGAGAGTCAGTGATATAGATGGCCACCTGGGGATTAGAGAAAAGGGTTGTAGTGAGAATGTCTCTAATTATGTTTAGATATTTGGTACTTATGCTTTGATTATGATTATATGCTTGTTACACCTACTCAGTATGAATATGTGATCGGTCGGGAGGTTGCACCTTATGATCGAGACTTTTGGAGATGAGAACTTATGTTATGTTGATATGTATGTTTGGATACTGTTTCAGGTTGTGTTGCATGGGTTAATTGATTGTGAGGAATGCATGCTATTAGATGGCTTGAGGCCCTACCTAGGTTGTGGAATGCATGTTAGTTGATGGTTTGAGGCTTTTTTTTGTATTGAAGAGGTTTATGTAAATGTGGTGCGTATATCCAGGTTGGCATCATTTGATTTACGGGGAGGTGCTACCAGATTTTTTGGATGAATTGGAGTTAACCTAGATGTGTATGAATTAGCTTTGAACTCAATTGACGGTAAATCACATAGATGACATAGATCAGCATAAACAAAAGTGCCTCCGGAGTTGGGGCGTTACAAGAAATACAGTGTGAGTGAGTTTCAGAGTGGCAACGACGACGTTGGAGAAACATTGAAGAATAGAAGAACAAGAATTATATTGATATTTTGAGTTTTGAATCGACGTATTGGAGGGAAATGACAGTTATGTGTGTAAGTGTTGCTTTATAGACAACGTGTCAATTAATTCAACTTTGCCCAAACAGCTTGCTACATAAATCCACATAAGTATGAGATGCCATGAAGATATCTCTATATAACATGAATTTATTTATAATTTCAATATTTATAGAACACTATAATTATTTACAAGTTTTTTAAAAGATAAATCTTTGTGGCTGTCAGCCAAAAGACCCGAGAGGGGCACTCATTTTTGGGTCTGCTCCGGGGCGGGTTTGTACAACACTGGATGAACACGAGTCATGACAACAAATGAAGTGTGAAGGAAATTAAGATAGAGGGTTAGAAGAGGGATGCCATAGGAGAATACATACGTGAAGTACAACAAGGGCGTTAATGGCTTTGACAAGGTCACTCGCAGATAGGTCCGCGGTTGTTCTGCTGAGGTAGTTCTTCTAATCTACTATGATTTCCTATACCTTTTGAAACATTCATTCAACCATTTTTGTTAAATGAGAATAGTCATATTTGGTGATGCGATCATGCCAACTCCTACGCTACATTGTAGTGTCAATTTCTCTAGTTTTCAAGATCAGACACTATTTTGCAACTATATGATTTGTTAATTTTTTCTGCAATTTCATTCAGAGATCAAGCGTTATTTGTTAATGGTTGCTTTTGTGTTGACCTATTGTCAATGTGAATTTTAGGAATTGTGTAACGTTACACAATGTGCCCATGCGTGTGTATCCTATTAAATGTTTGATGTGAGTATATTGTAGCAAAAATTTATATGGCAGTTCTATTCCTGTCATATGTATTTTATTAGATTGTGTTTTCGAGCATTAAAGTGCGATGCCACATGGCAGTAGAGAGACAGTGGACACCTGGAGGATAGACGTGGCATAAGATGTGTTAGGAGTGCGGTACATAACTTACATAACCTCATACTGCCTCTGGTGATGATGATGATCTCGTCAACTTCCCTTCAAAATTCAAATGGAGGATTACACGCGTGATGCAGAAAGAGGAAGCAGAAGATTGGTTACTTGATTGTACTATAAATAACATCACTTGTAATCCTTTGAGGGATAAAAAAAAATCTGCAGACTTCTCCTGTGGACGTAGGTATTCTTACCAAACCACATATCTCTTTGTATGTTTTATTTTCCTGTTTATTTGATTCCTTTGCCATCGCCTGTGTGCATACAATCCAAAAACCGTAATGTTGGTGGAATTTTTGCATCTTTAATTGGTGCCTTCTATGGGAAAGAACAATTGATTTATGGAGATTGCCACCATGGCTGAGGTTCAAATGGAAGATTTCATTAGAGAGGAGGTGCAGCTACCACCAGAAGAGGAGCTCGTTGGCGATCAAGATGTAAACAAGGTCTCCCAGGAATAGGAGATTGAGGAGGTGCTGCACCAAAAAGAAGAAGAGCTGGGGAGGCTGAGGGAGCAATTGTATGCACTAAAGAACAAGGGGAGGCATTTGGTCAGTATCATCTAGCACTAGGAACACTGCCAACAACTAGAGGAGGAGACCAAGAGTATTGGTAGCTCTCGCCATCGAAGAAGTCCTTCTCTAAAATGGAGGCGAGGGCGTTCTGTAACATCATGGAGGTAGAACTGCTTCTCATCCCCTAGAGGTTGGAGGCGCTCCCCAACTCCTAGGAGACACTGACCCACTCCTATGAGGACTAGGAGCACTGAGAGGCAACCACAAAGGGACAGTGGCAGAAGGATTGGAGATGCCATGTGGAGCATCCAGAAGAAGGCAGAGCAAACATTATCTAAGATGACTACTACTCCCTTTGTGAAATCACTGAGAAGGGAAGACCCCCCGGTTAAGTTCACGCCTCCCACTTTTGAACTCTATGATGGAAAGACTAGCCCCGTAGCTCATGTAGCGGCTTATGCCCCAAAATGACCTTGTGGGCAAGCCGAGACTCTCTAATGTGTAAGATATTTCCTTCGAGTCTTGGCAGGAATGCAATGAAATGGTTTCATCTAGTCCCGAAGAATTCCATCTCTTCCTCGAGGAGCTAGCACTAGCACTCCTGTCAAGGTTCATAGCAAACAGTAGGGAGCCAACAACCTTGGACACGTTGTTTGCACTGAGGTTTGGGAAATGAGAGTCGCTGATGTAAAAGACTGTGATGACAGTCATCATCACCTTCAGATTGGGATTTTCACAAGATCAGAAACTAAGACCACCCACATCAGATACTAGATGTGGGTGTTCGATCTTGAAAGTAGAGTATCTTTTTCTCTTTTAGTGAAAACTCAGTTCACATTAGTTACTGGATTTGATACTGAGCTTTGAAGTATTGCTAGAATAGAACGAGAGAAGAAGCACACCACTATTGATACGCATAGCATTTTATTCTATTAAAAAATCTCTCTCCAGATGCTTCATCAGGTCTATCTCAACCTTGGACTCCGATAGCCTTCACCAATTAACTTCGAAATCCAATGAAACCTTTTTCGGTGCACAAAACAACAATACTCAAAATCAAATAAATATATAAAAAAACTAAACAATCTTGATCAGAGCAGCGAAAAGATGTGAGGAATGAAAGGCTGGATTCGAAATTTTTGCAAAATATACTAGAAAGATGGGATGGAGATAATGATCTTTTGACTTTAGCCAATAAAACAAAAATATGGAAATTGAGCAGCGAACAAATGTGAAGAATGAGTGGGTAGATTGGAAAATTATGAAAAATATACCAGAGAGAGATAGGATGGAGATGATGGTCTTTTACTTTGGCCAATAAAACGAAATATGAAAAGTGAGTGGTTGTGGTGGGATGTTATTTAATTAAATAATTCTTATAATTATCAATATTAATATAACCAAAAAATCCAACAATCATATTTGTGACCATATAAATTAACTACCGTATAAATTATTTATCAATGTCAAATAGTAAATGAGTCAATAAAAAATTATTAATATTAATATTATTTGATTATTATTTAATGCGATAAAGTTTGATTTTATAATAGAAGAAAAATAAATTGAGTTTAATTCAATAAAAATGATTGTAAAAATGAATATTTAAATGATTTCGAGTAATTGATGTTTGATGTTACTGTTTCGAAAACTGTAAATTAGTGAAAAAGTGTAATTTTGCTAGACTTAAGAGAATTCGTTAAGAGTATCTATTGTGGATGGTCGGAGGGAGAGTTTGACTATGCGGTCACCAACAAATATGAAAACACTCCAAGAGTAGATCGAACAATTAGTAAAGATGGAGGAGGACAAGTCGCAAGGGGAACATTCCTTAGGAGGAACTCACAATATTGATAAGAAGGCAGAGATGGGTAGCAGGGAGAAATAAGATTTGAAGGCCCCAAATAAGATATCTTATAAAGAAGTAAAGACCGTTTCCAAGGAGCCCATTTTTGGGATCCTTCCGCATATTTAGGAAAAATAGTATTTATGGCACCCACAAAAGATGTCGAACGGTCCCTTTACACGAAACCAACATAAGTGGTGCTCCTATCATCAAGACAAGGGTCACAGGACTAAGGAGTGTTAGGATTTCAAGCGACACTTGGAGGATTTAGTTCGACGGGGATATTTCCAAGAGTTTGTCGATAAGGGAAAGAATGTAGAAGAGCAGAAGGCGGATTATCAGGAGCTTTGTGCTATGGATAATGAAAACCCTTCTAATTAGGTCATTAACTTCATTAAAGCTTTGGCTCCAAAATGAGATCGAAACTTTAAGAAGGGATGCTACGAGTAGAATACAGGAGGACCTGACATCAACAAGAGGTGATGAGGCTTGACTTTTGACCAAGGGACATTGCTGCGATAACCTTTACCATGGATGATGTTGTGGGAGTGACCTTCCCTCACTCGGATGCGCTAGTGATTACACTCAGGATGAAGAATGCAGAATTCAAGTGGGTAATGGTATATCAAGGGAGTTTCGCTGACATAATGTACTAGCCTCTGTTCAAGAGGCTAGGGAAGACACAGGCAGACATGATCCCAGTCTCTAAGTATCTTATCGAGCTGTGTGGCATGCCAGTTTGGCCATTGGGAAGGATGCACATACTTGTTATAGCCGGGCCAAGGACAGTAGAGGTAGATTTATTGTTGTAGATTTGCATTCTTTTTACAATGCTATTATGGGTAGGACTTGGTTGCATGCCATAGAAGTAGTAACGTCGCCCTTCCACCAGACGTTGAAGTTCATGCATGGGAAAGATGTGATAGAGGTCAGAGGGGGCCAAGCTATCTCAAAGAAGTGCTTCATGGCACAAGCCAAGCTGACAGGAAGGGTGATGACGAAGAAGGAAAAGGTTCCTATTCTTGAGGAGGTCGAGAAAGAGCCAAGTGCTAAGTTAGTGAAAGAGTTGAAGAAGATAGAAGTGACACAAGGAAATTCGGAGACATGTTTTCTAGTCGAGATAAGTGTTGCCCAACTAGGGGGCAGAGAGAGTATAATACCCCGGACTCATAGATAACTCACATTTTACAATGAGTTGATATTAGGTGATAATTTAATATTAAAGTGTGTAGTAATGGGTGGTTAAGGGTTGACAAGATTAGAGTTGAAATAGACTCTTTAGAATTTAGAAAAGAAAAGAAATTTAATTAAATTAAATGTAAATTTGTAGAAAAAAAGATTAAATTACAACGCGGCATGTAACGTGAGGTCGGTAGGAGAAAGGGTAAAGGGCTGAGGGTAAAAAGGTAAACCACCCAGCACATAAATAAAATAATATAAAATGGGCATGATTACCGAGGAAACCCTAAAAACCTAAAATTGTCGTGAGAGAAAGAGAGAGAGGTCGTGTGTGTCACTGTCGCTGGAAAGGCGGCGACCTGTTTCTTGAGTAAACGAGTCTACGATCATGTGAGAGAGGAGAGGTCAACCGGGTTAGTCCAACCGTTTAGGGTGACGACCCGATTGACCAGTGAGGGTTGACCAGAGATTTAATTAATTTTTAAATAAAGTAAATAATGGATGTTTGTATCATTATTAATTTCAGGAACCAATTTTTATATCTGACTTAAGGGAACTTACGAAAGCGTGCCAAGAAAGTAACATCTTCACTGTGTCACAGAATAAATGTATGATGTTTTGAGGTTTGTATGCTATATTTATATTTATATTTATTGGTGCTGTGATATATGGATTATTATTGAGCATGATATTATGACATTTTGTATTGGAATTGTACTGTATACTTTAATTGTCATTTTCAAGGAGTGTACATTGCATGACATGGCATCATGAAAGATTTACATTACATGATGAAAGTTTTATAAACCTAGTAATACTGCTACAGGGAGTGTATACTGTTAAGGCTAAAAGTGAGGGTACAAGGTTGTAAAAAAATAAGGTGAGGAGAAAGAATAAATATTTTGATAGGAAAAGTATTCTATAGAAGAATGATGATTGGAAATCTCGACCAGCTGCTCTGTTGCAGTTTACTAGAGTTAGGGGCCCTAGTATTGGATAAATGTTTAAATTGGCTAAGTTTTCTTAAAGAAGGAACCCATGTGCATCCATGCATAAAGATGTTACGTGATGGGTCTTGGCTCATTATATTATGTGATGCAGGTGATGATGATTACACTGAATTAGCTGTTGATGGCGATGGCGAGGATCGTCAATGATGGTGCTCATGTAGGGTGGCAAGTTTGCGGAAAATTAGTGGAATAAATTACTTAAGTGTAATATTGGTGTTTTAGAATTCTATGGTTATTTGAATAAGTGAGTATCTGCAGTATTGATACGAAATAACTAACATGAAGTTATTAGGGTGTGTGTTTTGGTTCGTATTGGCGGATGGTTATTAATTAATATTTATTAATCCGGAGACTATTTAATGTGTTGAGATTATTGTTAAGGTTTAACTATTTTGAAGCTATTTAGGGTGTTGTTTGAATATTTACTATTGGAGAAGTAGAGCTGTTGTTAAGGGTTGATACTTCTACTTTTTGGGAAGGGGTGTTGCGGAGAGAGTCTAATTAGGATGTTCAGAAAGAACAAAGAGGTGTTCGTTTAGATGCCATATGAGATGCCAAACGTTGACCCAGTGATTGCCACCCATAAGTTGAGCATCAAAGCGGGTCATAAACGAGTCATCCAGAAGGTGAGGAGGTTAGCTCTACACCATACAAAGGCTATAGTGAAAAAAGTTGAGAACCTGCTAGAAACGAAATCCATAAGCGAGGTACAATACCCTTAATGGCTCTCCAACACAGTGGTAGTGCGCAAAAAAGATGGAAGGTGGAGAGTGTGCGTACATTTTACAGACTTGAACAAGGCATTCCTGAAGTACCTGTTCCCACTTCCTAAGATTGATCTGCTTGTAGATGCAACCTCTAGCCTGGCAATGATAAGTTTTTTGGATGCTTATTGGGGATACCATCAAATCCCTATGCATCCTAAGGATCAAGAGTTAACGACTTTATCACTCCTCAAGGGATCTTCTGTTATTATGTAATGCCCTTTGGACTCAAGAATGCAGATGCAACATTTCAAAGGATTGAGACCAAACTATTTGGGCATCTTATTTGGAGAACCATAAAAGTCTACATAGACGACATGGTGGTTAAAAGCAAGTATGAGAGGGAGCACCTTGAACACCTTCAATAGGTGCTCAATATCTTAAAGGAGTACAAACTGCGGCAGAATGCCAGCAACTACTCTTTCGATGTGAGCACTAGTAAGTTCCTTGGTCACTTAGTGACTAGGAGAAGAATAGAAACTGACCCCGATTAGGTTAGAGCAATTCAATCCCTTGAGGGGCCAACAAAGGTGAAGGAGATTGAGAAGATGATTGGAATGGTTGTAGCTCTAAACGGGTTCATAAATTAGGCATCAAATAGGTTTTAACCATTTTTTTAGCTGCTTAAATCTGAAAGGGCATTCCAGTGGGACGAGGAGTGCAAAATGGCAATCTAGGACTTCAATACGTACATTTGGAAGCCTTCGTTGTTGTCAACGCCTAATGAGGGAGACATATTACAATTATACTAGGTTGTTACAGATCGTGTTGTAAGCGTAGTCCTTTTAAGGGAGGAGAAAAAGGTGTTGTATCCTATATATTATTTCAGCAAGACCATGCTGGACGCAAAGACAAGATACCCTCTCTTGAGAAACTCCTTCTAGCTTTGGTGGTTGCAAGTAGGAAGCTAAATCATTACTTTTTGGCATACTCAGTCATTACTTTCTGGCATACTCAGTGGAGGTCTTGACTCAATTTCCCCTAAAATGACTATTAGGCAAAGCTGACCTATTAGGAAGAGTGGCCAGGTGGTTAGTAGAGCTGGCACAATATGACTTAATATTCGTGCCGAAAACGGTGATCAAGGCACAAGTTTTGGTAAATTTTGTCACAGAGTTCATTCCTGAATATCAACACTTTAAAGAACGGAGAGTGTAGAAAGTGCATGTTGTGGCCTCACAACTTTGGGAGCTCCAAGTGGATTGATATTCAACTAGGAGAAGATTAGGTGCGGGGATTGTCTTGGTGGCTCCAGAAGGTGAAGTGTTAGAGATGGAAATTTCATTGGGGTTCAAAGCCACAAACAATAAAGCGGAGTACAAGGCACTGATCCAAATCTAGGGAGTCACGAGTGCTTTAAGCTTAGGAGCAATGGAGATAATTATCTACTCATACTCTCAATTGGTGGTAAACCAACTTACAAGACAATATATGGCAAGAATAGCGACGATGGCGGCTTATATGGAGAAGGCGCAAGAGTTGCTCTGCCAATTATGAGAGTATAAGATAATTCAAATCTCAAGGGAGCATAAAGATCATGCAGATGCACTCGCCATGTAGAGCGATAAAGCGCAATGCCACGTGGCAATAGAGAGACAGTGGACACTTGGAGGATAGACATGGCACGAGATGTGTTGGGAGTACGGTACGTAACTTTCATAACCTCTTCCCGCCTTTGGTGATGATGATGATTTTCTTAACTCCCCTTCCAAATTCAAATGGAGGATTTCACGCGTGATGTGGGGAGAGGAAACAAGAGAGCGGTTACTTGATTGTACTATAAATAACATCGCTTGTAACCATTTGGGGCATTTGGGGGATACAAAAAAATCTACAGACTTCTCCCATGAACGTACTTGTCATTCTTATTGTGGGTTACTTAATTCGTGGGTTATGGCGCTTATGTAACTAATTTGACAATTGTATGCACAAGTGTCATACGTGTTTTTTATTTATGATAATGTGATGTTTGTTAAGTGGATAAGTCATCTGAGTGTTGTAAACTATATGTCGAATTAAATGCAAGGTAAGTGGATATGTGCCGTGTAGGACATTGAAGTGTATTTTAGTTAGAACACCTAATGGCTAGGTGTTTAATATCTCTTGGAAGTGTTTTGATTTTGTTTTTATCTCCACTTGTTTTTGCAGGCGATAATCATTGTTTTACAGGAGATAATCATGAGGTCTTATCATATATTAGAAAAGTTAATCAAGTCATGACCTATGCATTATATAAAGGGACAAGGTGTTAAGTTAAAGGCGGCCGAAGCTATTGCAAATCTTGTGCCCATGTTATTTGGTTATTTGTTTTACTCTCTCTCATATCATTTTAGTAATGGTGAGATTATTCATGTAAATTGAGAGAGATTAGTTTGAGTAAGACAGTTTCGTATTTTCTTTGTTTACTTGGTGATCCATTGAAGACATTCAGCGGCAGCTCTTGGCGGAGTTGAGGTTGGTCATTTTCGTGGAGTTGAAATCTTCTAGATGCGCTAGAAGCATACTCATCCTTGGTGGATTGAGTGGAGAGTTGAAATATACACTAAATGAATGTGATGTACGAGCAATGTCTTTAGGTCAAAGATAGGGTTGAACTCTTGATTTGTGATTAGTGGATTGTTTCTCAAGGTTGGTCGCTCATAGACTCGAGGTTTTTCCTAGTAAGGTTTCCTCATTAAAATCGTGGTGTTCAGATTTGTTTTTATTTTCCACATTTTTGTTTCCATATTTTGTTGACTAACGATTTTGGTGAGAAACACCGAACTTTCACGTAGGCATTCTTGTCAAACCACGTATTTCTTTGTGTGGTTTTTTTCGTTCATTTGATTCCTTTGCCATCACCTGTGTGCATACATTCCAAGAACCATGACGTCGGTGCAAATTTTTGCATAGAGATGTGCATTATGATGATTTTTTTTTACTTTCAAGTGTGTTATGTGCTTACCTAAATGAGTAAACTTTGGTCTGTGACTGGTTCTCACAATTAAAAGTATTGTACTACTGGTTAGAATTATTGTAAAAGACGTCATGAAAACTGTGTTGTTTTGCTGATTCAAGTGCACCATTTTTCAACTTCTTGTTTCCATTTTTCTGGGCTGGAGGATGATAGTTTTCATTGGCTTGCCTCTGAATTTCATCTTTCCACCTAATTCAAAATTCCAACTTCCAATATTCTTCAAGATGGATATTTTGGTCTTATGCTAGTGGCCAAATTTATGCTGATCATGATTACTTTGCTTTAAGTAGATATATCTCTATGTGGGTCAAGTGACATCTTGGAAGAATTAATATGGTGAAGATTTGCTTTTCGTTACAGTAAGGTACCATGTTGAACTTTTCCATTGCATGAAGGTTCTGATTGAAGAATCTTAACAATTTTTTTTTCTTTTTTAAATCAAGTTTTTCATAGGAAAATTGTCGTGAATGTAGTTTTATGCCTATTTCCTAATTTGTCATTATACATGAAACAAAATAATAATTGGTATAAAATTTGCTCACTTGGATGTTAATAAAAGTTTTGAATCACATTGTTAGTAGAATTATGTTTGTAAAAACCATTCATTTACATAAGAATGCTGAACTATTTTCTTCAAATTTGTACATAATATTCAATATATTGGACTCAGCATTCTGTTATGTCTAGTTATAGGTGTCATGCATGTTAGGACCTTAGGCTTAATAGAAGCGGGAGAGAATTGTATAAGGCAATTAACTTATTAACTATTGTATATATTTTGATTACTATACTAGATTTTCTATTGTAAAATCAATTTGTCAAACAGTAAAGTCCATAATCAAATATAGTACTAAACCAATTTGGTAGAATATATGCTAGTATGAAGTAGACAAATAATAGCACATTATCAAACAAGCGCATATAAGAAATATCAAAATCTAAAAGGTAAGGGTAGAGAGAGTACAAACGATGTAGAGTGATTCAGTCACAATAGAACCAAAATCCAGTACTCAAGGCTCTTCCTTAAGATTTGGAAAACCACTATGATAGCTTGCTGATGCAGAAACAAGCTCAATCTCTTTACACAACTAAATTTGGCTCAAGTGTTAGCCACACTCTTCAGGGCCGGCCCTGGCCTATTTGGGGCCCGGGGCAAGAAATTTATTGGGGGCTCTCAAGGCAGGGTTCGGGGTGGCGCCCCGACAAAAATTTTGGGGTTCGGGGCAACGCCCCGAATTTTTGTTTTGAGACATAGTCATAAGTTTTAAACTAATAATAAAAATTAAAGCAAATAAAATAACAATAAATTTTTTATGGCTGGAACCCAATTTTGGGAGGTTAGGCCATCACGCCTTGAATGTTATTACATTAAAATTAAACTAGTCATTACAATATTCAGTTAAAAATATAATTACATGAAATCACATAAATATTTTACACCGTACTGCATTTTGAGAGGCAAAGTCATCAATAACAGCTTCGAAGTCACGCTTCTCTAATAGATGTTTTTCAATGCATAATATGGCCAGTCCATTCATCCTCTCTTGTGACATAGTTGACCGCAAATAATTTTTCAACAATTTCAACTTAGAAAAACTCCTCTCTGCGGATGCAACAGTTACTGGAACAGTTAATAAAATTCTATAAGCTATGGAAACATTTGGTAAACAACCCAAAGATTCCACAAACTCAAGAACTTGAATGGATGTCTCTGTTCCTGCAGGCAAGTAAAGGATCAACACTTGCAATTCACTAAACAAATCATCCCCACTAATATCTGATTTGCTGTCATATTTTAGAGCAGTTTCAAGTTTGACACAAGATTCTTTCAAACTGTTGTATTCCATCTGGAAAAACCTCTTAGGATAAAATAAAAATCCAAATATATCCTCAAATGCTTCCAATTGTTCAAATATGTTCTTCAAAGAAGAAATAGCAACATCAACAACAATCAGAAAATAATTAAGCCTAAATGATTCCTCAACAGACACTGAGGTCTGTTCCTCCTCAGTTTCATCAAATTGTTTTTTCCTACGGATTTGTCTTTTTTTAGGAAATATTGGTTCAATATCTAGATCAGCTGCAATCTTTTTGGCACTTTCCATAGCCAATGGGAACCCAGAAGCCCTATAGTTTTCAAAATAAGAAATTAACACCTTCAACCTTGTTTCAGCGACATCAATTTGCATATCTTCAGATTGCAAAAATGCACTAACACTCTGAATTTTCACCAACACAGTATGCCATATAGTCATTGCCAACAAAAACTCAAAATTCTCAAGTTCATGTGTAGCTAAACTTTCAGCTTCACTACTGACTTTAGGATCTTCACTAATTCTGGACAATTCAAATAAACCATCCCGTATCTCAACAATTTGAGTAATTATTGCTGTAACACTTTCAACATGGCTTTCCCATCTTGTAGCTGATAGAGATTTCAAGTTCAACTTGTGCACAAAATCTTGAAAAATTTCCATCTTTTTGTTGACCCACAAACAAAGTATACAATCTTTGCACAACTCCAAAAAAACTCTTAGCTTTAACACATGAATTAGCCATATCACATATTGTTAAATTAAGAGAATGACAAGCACATGGCATAAAAAAGGCTCTAGGATTTAAGTCAAGCAATCTCTTTTGAACACCTTGGTGTTTTCCTTTCATATTAGACCCATTATCATATCCTTGCCCTCTCACATTATCAACATCAAGCTCTAGGCACTTCAACACTTCAAGAAACTCATTAAAAATCCCCACACCGGATGTATCATCCACTTGCAAAAATTTTATAAAATACTCTTCAATTTTTATTGGTCTCTTTGACACATCAACACATCGAATAATCAAACTCATTTGCTCTTGGTGACATGCATCAGGGGTACAATCAAGCATTACAGAAAAATATTTTGACTTTTTAATTATCTGTAATATAGAGCTTTGAACCGTAGAACCCAACAACACAATCAACTCATTCTGAATTTTATGACTGAGATAGTGATAATGAATCTCTTTATTCAGAATGCGTCTAAAATGCTCTTGTATAACAATATCAAATTCAGCAATCAATTCAAGAATGCCTAAAATATTACCATTACTATCTTGGTAAATTTTCTCATTTTGTCCACGGAAAGCCAAACCACGAGAAGCAAGACACTTAACAACAGAAACAATTCTTACTAGAACCTGTTTCCAGTGTTCTTTTTCTTTTTTAAGTTGTCCTTGTAACTCTTTATCAATTGTTTCGTTCTTCCTCAACCTATTTTGCAAATCAAGCCAAGTCCACATGTTATTTAGGTGTTCAAAACTCTTTTCATGTTGTCCAAGTCTCTCAGCTAAATGTCTCCAGTCATAATACCCCTCATTTGCTAGTAGACTTTTGTTGTGTACTGTTTTAAACAATAAACAACAAAAATAGTACACTTTGTTCACCTCCTTCGAGTACACTAGCCATTTTCTATCTTGATACTCTCCATTTGTCAACTTTCTAGTATAATGAGATTCAGAAAAATGTCTACCCAACACATCCACAGGGTACTCTAAGTTAGCTTCTCTTGTAGGACCCTTTTCTACTAAAAGATCCCTTATTTTGTTATCAATATCTCCCCAAGTTCTTGGATCATACATATTCACAATTTCAATTTCAATTTCAACTTCAACTTCAACCGCATCACATACATATTCATTAACTGCTTCCACCACCCCCAATTCACTAACAACATCATCATCAAGAGACTCTTCAATTGAAGAATTACCTTTGAAGAACTTATCAAGTGCTCCTCTTTGTCATTGAATCAATTGTTCTTTCTTTTTCCTTTTATTTCTTTTTTGACTTCCCGATTGATGTCTCTTACCAAACATTTTTCAAATTTTCAGCTCCTGAAAAAAACATAAGCAATGATTAAAAAAAACAATGATTAAAAAAAACACTGGAATAATAGAGCAAGAGAATTATAAATTCCAAACCAAGTTATGTTGCTTCAAATAGTTCTCCTTTTTCACAATCAACCCAAAATCCCCCAACGAAGGGCTAATCAATCAAACAAAGCAAGAATAAGAGTGCAAGAGGAAAACAACAAAAGAACAAAATATGCATCCAATATCCAACAAAAGCCTACATAAAACTCCAAAAAAGAAAAATAGAAGGGATACTAAACAGGATCAAACATGCAACTGCTTCAATTCTTGAGAAATAACATCACATGAAAATCTAAAAAGAAGTACAGCCAGGATTCTGCCTTCAATGGTCCATAAATTAAAGTTCGGCTTAAAAATTAACTTGCAAAACAACAAACACATGAAAAGCATAACTAACACCATTTCTTTCCCTCCAAATTTTCATCCACCAATGAATAATCGATCAAAAGAATTCATACATAACTATGCACAATACAAAGATACAGTACATAACTATGCACAATACAGCAGTCTAGATCCTATACTTGTTCATAGATGATTAGTGCCAGTGCCTAATGGTAGACCCATAATTGATAACTCTATGATCCACTTTCTTTGTTCTATGAAAGAAAAAAATATCATATTTTTCTTTCCGGTAGAACATGTGAGGGGAAAACAACCCACTAATCTTCTAAAGCCCAACAAAAAGAGTAATCAATTACAAGGAACCCATGATTCATGAACTCATAACTCTTGATTATAATGAGAAGAAATTCAAAATCAAAGGACCAAGAGCCATTTTTACTAAGCTGTCTAACCAGAGGCCGAGAGAGTGAGAGGCTGAGAGAGTGAGAGTCCGCGATGCTGCGAACAGGCGATTTCAGCAGGCGGCGATTCTCGCGATTTCGTGAGTTCTTGGTGTTCTGTCACTTTGTGTTTTAGGGCTTGTACCAGTACAATTAACAGTAGTATTATTTTAAAAAAAAAATTGGGCCCCCAATCCAGTGCGGTCGCACAGGCCCGCCCTTGTTCAGGGCCGGGCCTAACACTCTTACAAGTATATATTTATATTATGGCTAGAGGTTTAAAAACTTGGTTCAAATATGAAACACCTCTAACAGAGAGGGTAAACAACAACTAAAAATAGTGAGAATATTAGAAATATATATATGAATTATTGCTCTATTTCTCTTCAACTCCTAGAAATTGTTTCAATAGCTTCTAGAGGTTCTCTCTTGAAGCTATGAAATCATGGCAGAAACTTCCTTGATTCTATCAGTTTCCTTCCTATCATATCTTTCCTTCTCTTCTTAGCAGAATATCCTCTCTTTCCTTTTTATTCTAGCTTAAGATATAAATTCTTTCTTTCTTTATTTGGAGCTCCAATAAATTCTTTTCAATAGCTTCTAGGGATTCTCTGCTTGACTTGTGAAATCATGGCAGAAACTTCCTTGATTCTAGGAATTGAGAATTTCTTGATTCTATCGATTTCATTCCTATTATCTCTTTCCTTCGTTTCTTAGCAGAATATCTTCTCTTTCCTTTTCTCCTAGTGGACTAATTCTTCTTTCCTTTTCTTCATCATATCAATTTCCTTTTTTGCTTGTGCCTCCACATTTTGAGGCTCATCATCATTTTCTTTTTCTTCTTGAGCTTCAGTATTTAACTTCTTTTTTTCTTTGTGCAATAATTCTTCAATGCATCCTTTACCAAGGATCTTCCCCTTTAAGTCTCCAAAAGTGACAAAGCTTTCAATTTTTTCTTCTTTAAATGATGTGAAAAGTTTTGAATTTCCTATTATATATCATGAATGTTCACTTTCTGGCTACCAATGACTGTCTGTGAAGCTTGCCTTGAGACATAACTGTAGAAGAATTACCTTCTTTTGGGTACCCAAGCTTTCTCGGGTTCTTGATGGCTAGTAAATTTGAACATATTTCATGTGTCTAAAATATGTTATGTATATATCATTTCTAAGAATTTTCCAAATACTGCATTAAAATCAAATTTTCTTCTGTCAAGCACTATTTCAAATATGTTTGGTCAGCGTTATGCTACCACTAACGTTGAGAAAGTAGAACGATTTTAGATTTCCTTGTTCTCGACTATAGTTATCCATGTTTGAACTTAGTGGTTAACTACTTATGTAGATGATATGGATAGGGCTTATATAGTAGAGGATGCAATGTGTAGTATCAAATATTATGATTTGTGGTAGGGATAGATAGAAGATACCTCTATAGAACTTGGGTGGGAGCCTATGTGTCATAGATTTAGTTCTTCAAGGCCACATTAGGGTCATAATAGAAGATCTCAGAGTCTAAGGAATAGAGAATCTCGGAGACCGAGATTGGGTAATCATGGGGCTGGTTCAAAACCTATTGTAACATATTATGCTTGTGAACGTAGGGCTCATTGGGCACGGGATTGCATGCACCGTAAAGAGAGAAAGGGTGCATGTTATCGATATGTACTAATGGGCCATATTGTATGATTTTATCCGGGTCGATCAGTAGAGGGTACATCACCTCAAGGACCACGCATTGGGTCCATATTGACATCAACATCTAGAGGTAGCGATAGACCATCATCTGCACCAACACTGCCTACATTAGCTTTACTTGTACCAGTAGAAAAATTTGCATTGTTAAGACACCAAGGAGGGGTTTATGCCATGACTGCTATAGCGACACCAGATTAGCCATTGGAGATAGGTAGTTTTATTATCTATCGTACATTCGATTGCATTTTATTTGATACTACAGCAACCCGTTCTTTTATTTCCAAATTATTTGTTGAAGCTCTTGGATTATAAATTAGTCTAAACAAGGAAAGATTTTGAGTATAATCTTCCACTAGAGTATTCTACTCAAGTGGAGGGAATATGTTATAGATGTGTTCTCCATTTTGGGGATCATGAATTAAAAGCAGCTATGAAAGTGATTAGTATTGGAGAATTCGATGTGATATTGGGAATGGATTGGTTATCAGCCCATAAAGGAGTTTGAAAGGAAGATTACATTTGAAACACTAGGGAGATAGAGTTTGGTTATGTGACTATAAAGAATAAATATCCACTTCTGCAAATTAATGACCTGTTTGATCAATTAAAGAGATCTTGTTATTATTTGAAAATTTATTTAAGATTGAGATACCATCAACTCTAGCTCAGGAAAAAGATGTGCCCAAAATTGCATTTTGTACTAGATGCGGACATTATGAATTCTAAGTGTTACCTTCCAGGTTAACTAATGCTCTAGTTGCTTTCATGGATATGACGCAGAGAATATTTAGGCCATATTAAGATCAATTTGCCATAGTTTTTATTGATGATATTTTAATTTATTCACCAATAGAGGAGGAACATGAGCGACATTTGAGAATATTGTTGCAAACATTGAGAGAGCATCTATTATATGCAAAAATGATTACATGTGAGTTTTGGGTGAAAGAAGTGATTTGTTGGACGTGTAATTTCGCATGAGGGCATGGTAGTAGATTCGTTCAAAGTAAAGTCTGTAGTTGAATGGCCAAGACATGTTAGAGAGATTCAAAGTTTCTTAAGGTTGGCGGGATACTATAGAAGATTTATTGAAAATTTCTCAAGAATCATAGCACCCCTTACACATTTAACATGTAAGAATGTTCCTTATTAGTGGACTAATTAATGTGAATATACTTTTGAATAATTAAAACAAAGACTCACCACACCCGTTGTACTTGTGATACCCGAGTGAGATTTGGGTTATTACCTATATTGTGATGCCTCAATTGTTGGTTTTGAGTGTGTATTAATGTAAAAAAATAGAGTGGTTAAGTATGCTTCAAGGTTACTACGACCACATGAACGTAATTATCCTATTCATGATTTAGAATTGGTTGCAGTGGTCTTTGTATTAAAGCATTGAAGGTATTATTTGTATGGTGAAAAGTTTGAAGTAATGTCTGATCATAAAAGTTTGAAATACTTATCTAACCAAAAAAATTTAACCAAAGGAAAAAAAAGATGGATAGAGTATTTAGCAGATTATGATTTTACCTTGCAATACCATTTGGGTAAAGCTAATGTGACAGTAGATGCATTAAGTAGGAAAGCACATCTAGCACGGGCTGCAATGAAAGAATGGGAGAATGGTAAAATATTGAATCAGTACATAATACAAATTTTGAAGCAGAAGGGACAGATATGTTTGGGTAGCCTTGTGTTGCGATCTATGCTAACATAAAAAGTAATTGAAGTGAAGAATTGTGATGAAAAGTGTAACATTAATGCAAGTGTAGCGAGTTAGCTAAGAGGTTTAGATGGCGGTGTATGTTTTGGGGCCAGACTAGTAGCACCAGAAGTTACTGAATTGAGAAATAAGATCTTAAATGAAGCAAATCATTCCCAATTGACTATGCATCTAGGACGCAATAAAATTTACCATTATGTAAAACAACAGTTATGGTGGAAAGGTATGAGGAGATACATAGCTGAATTTATGAGTAAATGTCGTACTCGTCAGCAAGTAACAAAACACTAAAAACTTGTGGGGTTACTATAACCATTATAAGTAGTTAAATGGAAATAGGAGCATGATAGTGTGTGGGTGGTCATCGACAGATTGACAAAGTCCTACTCATTTTTCTACCGGTATGCAAAGCTGATTCCATATATAAATTGGGTAAGTTGTATGCGCAAGAAATATTTAAATTACATGGAGTGCCATGCTCTATTGTATCTAATTGGGATCTTAGATTTACTTCTCGATTTTGGGAGAATTCCCAACAAGCTTTAGGCACTCAATTGTATTTGACCACAATGTTTCATCTCAAATCAATTGGCAAAGTGAGAGATTAATCTAAAAATTAATAGATATGCCCTGATACCAACTACTTGTCTTGCCCCAATTTCTGGCATGTGACGTGAAAACTTAACAACAAATTTATTATAGATAATTAGGATTTTAGCATTCTACTACATATTCATGGATTTATAGTACTCAAACTTTAGGTGTATATATATGTACATATCAGATATAAGAGAGCTCAACTCTCAATCTTCATCCAAATCAAAATTCAAAAAACCCAAAATGACATGTTCACTTCCATGGTATGTACACCTAGCTCTCAGTCTAGTCTGTACCACTAGGTCGATTGGCAAAACCAGGCTCACCTAAAAAAAAATATAAACATGGGAGTGAGCCTAAGCCTAATAAGACATACTATAACCCCCAAAAAACAACAAAGCATCCAGTAACAACATTTAGCCACACACAATTATCTAATTCATTTCACATTCTTTCACCATTTCTTAAGCCTTTCTTTATCCAAACTCAAATCCAAAATTACATCAATGAGTACAACACCTATCTACCAATACCCTTTCATGCAAGAAAAAATGCAAACATAAATCACAATCAATTCGAAACCACATCGTCAATCAAAAGAAACATATCAAAATTCCAACCTATTTCATCCAAACACAATTATTACCACAACAAGGTGTAAATTCAACATTTCTGGTGAAGCAACCAGCTCAAAAAATGAAGTCACCGCCAATTGATTTTTGAGGTGCAATTGGACACCTAATCTGGTCTACAAGAAAGAAATGGTTAAGGAGATCTATTGAGCATGGGCAAGGTGTTAGGCACCCCACAACTCATAAAAAATGATCACCTTGAGAATATTCTCCTATTTGGCTCTTTTTTGAAAAAAAGTTTGTATGTTCCAATTATTTTATTGATCTTCTATATTTGCTAGAAGTCAACGTTTCAATTGAGTGGGCTTGACCCATTAATATGGTGGCAATTTGGTGATTGGATGAAAAATTTCACTTCGAGTGAGTTTTGAATATTTAAAAACTTGCATAGGATCATTGGGCCAATTCCCGACTTGGCAAAAAATACTTGCAGATTGATGAAAAAAAATCCCATTTGGAGTGGGTTTTGATGATTTTGAAAAGGGTGCACGAGGATCATTGGGGTTATTCCCAACTTGGCCAAAATGTTTTGGAATTGATGAAAAATCCCACTTAGAGTGGGTTTTCAATATTTTTGGAATTGCACGGGATCATTGGGGTCATTCTCATCTTAGCCAAAAATGCTTAGGATTATATGAAAAATCTCACTTAGAGTGAGTTTTGATATTTTGAAAAAGGTGCATGGGATCATTAGGGTCATTCCCGGCTTGGCCAAAAATGTTTAAGGATTAGATGAAAAATCCCACTTGGAGTGGGTTTTTGATATTTTGAAAAAGGTACACGGGATCATTGGGGTCATTCCCAGCTAGGCCAAAAAATGTGTAAGGATTAGATGAAAAATAACACTTGTAGTAGGTTTTAATGATTTTGAGAAAGTTGGATTTTTTGAGAATTTGATTGATGCACCAAAGTGGTCCACAAACAAGGAATAATTTCAATTCAGTCATACTCACAATCATGTTGTTCCTGAGAAAAGAGAGAAGTCATTTAATACTCATTAGATGGGCCAAATATCTTTAAACCCACTCTTGAGTCCCTAAATAAATCATCATAATCCCTAAAAACAGGTTTACTTTTTGGTTCCACGAAAATCAAGTATTCTAACTGAATGCCGACAAAACCCCAAAATCTTGAAGGTTCTTTTATATTTAAAGAGAATACAAGGCTTCCATATAAGTATTGGTGCTTTATTAGGGTGTGATGACTTTGATTAATCATTGCCGCGTTGCGTTATTTTTCATGACATAACAATAAAATAAAATCCTAGAATGCACACTAGATACTTGCCATTCACAAAATTCTAAAATATTTATGTATGCAATTTTCACTATTTTTTCCACTATTTACATGGGTTTACATGGGCTTGGACCCAAATACATTCTAACATGAAAAAACCAAAAATCTAAACTAATCAAAGACTCATACAAGAGTCAATGCCCAAATAAATATGAAAGGACCAAACACAACACTATCCCCTTATACTCAACCCATCAACTCAAAATATAAAAAAGAGGGAGGTGTGGAAAAAGAATGGAGTTGGTGTTGAAAAATAGAAAAACAAGTGACGTGTGAAAAATGAATGGGGTTTGTGTTAAAAAATAGAGATGTTAATATTGAAAAATAAGGATGTTGATGTTGAAAGTTAATGTTGAAAAATATGAGAATTTGGTGTTGATATATTTGGGTATTAATTTTGAAAAATATGGAGAGTTGGTGTTGAATCGAAAAATGTGTTGGGCTTGTGTTTGGGTTATGGATTTGGGCTTTTTTTATGTGATGAAATGATTTGGGTTGAATTTAAATTGGGTTTGTTTTGGGTTATGGATTTTGATTTGATTTTGTGTTATGGACTTGGTTTGGTTGAGTTTAAATTGAGTTTTGTTTTGGAGTTATGGATTTGGGTTTTATTTTTTGTTGTAGATTTGATTTGGGCTCAATTTAAATTGGGTTTGTTTTGGAATATGGATTTGGGTTTCATTTTATGTTACGGATTTGGCTTGGTTGAGTTTAAATTAGGTTTTGTTTTGGGTTATGGTTAAAAATGTTGGATGAAATGTAAACATTTTTTTTTCATAAAAAGAAAAATGCTCGGGATCACTGTAGTCATTCCCAACTTGGCTACAATTTTGGACATGATTCTTGGTGAAAAGTTTTCAGGATCACTAGAGTCATTCCCGACTTGGCTTATTTATTATCATTGTTTTTGAAAGATTTTTTATGAAGAGTGCTTAGGATCACTGTAGTCATTCTCGGCTTGGCCAATACTGGAAAATATTTTTTGTTTTTTTGTTTTTTGGTAAAATGAAAAATGCTCGGGATCACTAGAGACTTCTCGACTTGGCTAAAACTTTGGACATGATGTTTTTTTTTAAAAAAAATGAATATGCTCCGGATCACTGTAGTCATTCCCGGCTTGACAGAAATTTGAACATGATTTTTGATGAAAAGTGTTTGGGATCATTGTAGGCATTCCTACCTTGGCTCAAATTTTGGAAATGATTTTTTTTTGAAAAAATAAAAATGCTTGAGATCAATGTAGTCATTCTTGGCTTCGCTGAAACATGAAACATTGGCTAGACTTGAGTTGGACCTAAGTTAGCTTTGCTGGAGTATGGTCTGAGGCTTGAGGTTAGAAATTTCCTAACTCAGGTTGGACCCTAGTTGTACACCATATTCTTGAGCACAGTCAGCATGCGCTCCAACCCTTGCTGTCCCATCTCCAACTGGTGCAAGCGAGCCAGTATTTTCTGCATACAATCAGGGGGTGACAGCATAGTAACTGATTGAGCCGATTCCTGTGGTAACACAGCCTGAGGTCGTGATGTTCATCGCCTCTTGGCAGTCGCAATCATGTGGCTAATACTTTTTCACCATGTTTGTTTTCTCCATAACAGTCATTGGATATGCTAAGGAATTCATTCATTGCGGAAGGCGAATGCGCTTGCTTAACAACAATCCCTTAATAAGCCTCGGAAAGTATAATTTCTCAATCTTTGTTGTCCGGTTCTCCACAAAATTCTTGGCTTTTACAATACTCTCCTTGTACATCTCACCAATATCAAACCATGTGCCCTTATACATGTTGTATAGGGCAAAAAGAATGCTACCTGCTCGTTGTTGGTTATGGCCAATAGGGCAAAGGTTGGATCGTATGACATCATCCAACAAGCACATTTTTTATCAAAAATATGCACCGCGTGTAGCGTTAGCATTCTTATCCCTCATTCCCTGACACATGTTGTCAATCATCTCCTTTTTGGATGTAGAGATGGGCTCTTTGAAGCTCGTGGTGACATCATAAGTAGGAGGATATCCTACATAGGAGCAGATATCAGGCGTGGTGAATCGGACCCTGATACCAGCCATATTCACTTAATAAACCAACTGAGGTTCGGTCCTCGAACTAGGTGGAAACTCTTGAAGAGTTTCGTAAAAAGACTGAAGGTTATTCATTTATTTATTTATTTCATTTAAAATTCATGAAAAATATTTCTATTCTATTTAATTCATCTGTACCATTTCACCAACTCACCTTCATCATAAATTAATCATCACATTATTTATTTTGCACATATTGAAAATCGTAATGACACCATTGACCTCACCTTACTCTATCGTCTAAATATACCTAAAGACTCTGTGTATTACACTCATATTCCACACAATACCAGGACCCGAGGTCTATAATCTGGTTTAGAAAGTTTGATCAAATGGAATCCTTCAACCATCACATCACCCACATCAATCGATGCCAACATTCAAAACAACATAAGTATCATATTGTTGCCTCTATTTGCTTGTAGTATGCAAAAAAGGTCAATCCTGGCCCTTAGTGACGAGGCAGTGTATACAGGTGTACAAGAGACTTGCAATTAGTCTCAAACTATGGAAAAATGTGACGTGAATGCACATGAATCAAACTTCTATCAAACAATTGTAAGAGGAAAGGGGGTCACTCGTAATCTCACTACGACTCCTCAAGAAATTCTAGATCCACTGGAAAGCTCTTCACTAGACATTGGACTAGAATGAAATGCCAAAATGTAAACATTTCATTGATGCACAAAATGATTACAAAATCATGTGTACAAAGTTGAATGTAAGCTAGAACGCTAGAATGCTGGAAAGAAATATTGAAAGATAGATTGATCCCGTTGGGCTGAATTTTTGAGTATTGGTTGTGTGTTTTTCCTACAGCTCTTCTCTTCTATAAATTACGGAGCCAACTGCCATGACTGCAACTACTTGTCATACCCTCAAACATGCTTCAACTGCAGTAATAGTGGTTCACTTGTGCTATAATGATGCCATAAACATGAAAGTGCCCCTTCGTGCTCCATGATATCCTGGCTTCACTGGATCAACATTCCCACAAAAATAGGTAAGATAACTCACATCTTCCTAAATTTTAGGTAGCTCTTCAGACTAAGTCTACCTCTCTAACAACTCTTAACACTGGGCCCACCTTTTAATTGATATTAGTAGCCCATTTCCTTTCCAGCCATAATACATTGCATCCAATAATACGATCCACTTCTTATTCCTTCTACAAAGCTACTCTTTGCACAAAACCCTAACTCATCACCTCTGTCACCATGTCTAATCCTTCTTCTCTCGAGACATTTGTACCATCAACCTTACCCAACACTGACCCCATAATGCTTCTAGCCCACTTCTATTTAGTGATGGTTAATATGGCTCATCCTACCTTTGGCTTTAATTGCCTAAACAGTGGCTCTCTATGTGTCCTAGCCTTATGGGTTTGTAACTATTTCCCTGAGTTGCATTATGGATCATACATCCCTTCTATTAGATGTTATTCATATGGCGAATCAGTCGCCCGTTGCAATGGCTCATTTGACTACATATGTACCTTCTTTTGGAACCTATCTCCTAACCGTCCCAACCACCAATTCTATCGCTTTACAGACAACATTGGTCTTTCATGGCTCGACCTTCTTGTCATAGCTCTTAATATGGGCGATAGTAAAAAAGAATTTAGGGAAATTTCTTTATTTGCATAGACCTTCATGTTAGTGTAACCTTAAGTCATCCTCGTAACCTAACTTGCGGCCTAGAAATCTATGTTCCTTAGCACTGGACCCAACAGTTTGGTTTCACCCAAGGCTTACCTGAACTACCCAATCCTATATTCAATCCTCTCAATCATCTCTAGGTCTTCATTACCTCCAAAACAATCATCGTTGACCATCATGATACATTTAACTAGATATTTGACTCCTTTCATCTCACTACTCCACCCCACATAACTTCCAGAAGCAAGACTTTAAAAGAATGGTGGATTCAAAGAGAAAAAGAGATTTTTCCATCTTCCTCTATCACGATGAAGCTTAAGAAAACCACAACAATAGAATCTCCAGAAGGTAATATCACTCACCTTATTCATGACTTTTCTTCTCTATTATCTTCTAAATTTTCTGTTTTACAATAGGTTGCCCTGAACCATCCAGCTCTTCGATCAAGAAGTCTAAAACTACCAAGTTTGCAAGAAACAACTTGCTTCCAGGGGAACTTTCCCTAAGCGATCTGCGCGTCTCGTAGTAGTCGCTAAAGCTTCTTCCCGTAAATCTCTTGGTCCTGCCATTGACGTCAATGACACCTCTGATTTTGAGAGCGATAGTGAGAACCAATCACTTAATTCTTCCATTCACATTTTAAGAGATGACCCTATTGATGCAACTTTGGGTGCTATCAAGTTTGCCTCTCCTTTTACTTCACTTCATACCATCAAGAAGGAAAAATCATATCCCTCACAAAAACTCTACCAATTGAAGATGACATTCGTGTTGTTATGACATCCTTCAAGGAAAAGTTGTCTATGGACTTGTTAGTTATGACTACTGATACTTTCAACCAATATATGGTTGTTGTAAATGTTAGCTCCTCCGTCTTGAATCCGAGTGTGATGAGTGTGCGACCCTTTTTAGCAAGTGTGATGACTTCTCCAAGCTGAATGATCAAACTAAATAATTGAAGGCTAGGCTTGAACGTTTAAAGCTAAGGATATCAAACTGCGCTAGACCATCCTGAATCGTCAAGGCCAAATTGCTGAACTGTATAAGGAAATTGAAGATATGAAAGAAGAGTCTTTCAACATGAAGAAACAAATTGATGCCTTTTCTGCCACCCGTTTTGAAGAAACAACACAATTGAAGCTTTTGGTGGCTAAAGTTTTTGGATGACTGCATTTAAATAGATTTTGAGACCATAGGTCGATCTTTTTATTTTGCTGACAGCTTAAACATGCAGGCAATGTTTTGGCCTTTTAATTTAATAAATAGTCTTTATAATTACATTGTTACTTCTTTACTGCTAGACAAGCCATGGGACCATGCATTGGCCCAATTACATGCTTTTTTGAATGTAAAGATTCCTTTTCCAAATAGTGGGAAAATATCCTTTAAGAAAATTAATTTGATAAACTTTTTATGTGGCTGTCCTTCTAGACTGCTAAGCCAGTACGTGTTCCCTCTCAAGACTTTATGAATTTTGAAGGGTCCCTCCCAACTGGGAGACCACTTGCCTAACTCATGATCCTTAGATCCCAGAGGTAGTATGACTTTCCATGCTAATTGCCCTCCATGAAAAATCTCCTTAATTCTTTTGTTGTACGCCTTGACAATCTTCTTTTTATGAACTAGCATTCTGTTGAAAGACTGAAGGCGGTCTTCATCCAATTGCTCTAATTTCATCATTCTTGACTCTGAATATTCTTTTGTAGTCAACCTGTGTTGCTTTGCCACCCTCAAATATGGAACTGCTACTTCCATTAGTAGCACGACATCATGCCCATATGTCAGACTGAATGGAATTTTACCAGTACTTGAACGCTTCGTCGTCCTATAAGCCCACAAGATTTCTACAAGAATTTTGTGCCAAGCTCTAGGATTTTCTTCTATCATCTTCTATAGCATATTGATTAAAATCTTATTACTCACCTCTGCTTGAATGCTAGCTTGTGGGTAATAAAGAGTGGAATTAATCAACTTGATCCGAAAATCTTCAACAAATGTTTTGAATTCATCCCCTGTGAACATTGTACTTTGATCGGTTGTGATCGATTCTTGGATTCCAAAGCGATATATCAAATGCTATTTGACAAATTCCACCATATTACTTTGCTCCACCTTCTTCTTTGGAATAGCTTCTACCCACTTGGTGAAATAATATTTTGCAATCACTAAGAAACTGTGGTTCTTTGGCAAAGCTGGATGGACTTTCCCAATTATGTCAATGGCCCAGCTCCAGAACGGCTATGGCTTGACAATTGAGTGAATTTCTCAAGCAGGTATTCTTTGAAATAATTCCGAACCTTGGAAATTGTTTACATCCTTGTGCATATCTAATACAATTTTTCAAGATCGTAGGCCATAAATACCCATGTCGTCTAATCAGCCAACGCATCGTGATTCCCACTTGGTGAGCTCCATATAGTCCTTCATGGACTTGTCTCAATATCTTCATGCAATCTACAAAATTGGGAAAATGTAAGAGTAAATCACCATACCATTTTTTGTAGCATTCTCTTTCAATTAGCACATAGTTCTGAGCTTGCATTCTAATTGTTTTGGGTGTCTTCAGATCTTGGTTCTTCAAATACTCCACAATCGATTGCCTCCAATCAATTGCCAGAAGTTCAAGATTCAAAACTTCTGCAGGCATGCCCCTCTCTTTGATTGATGGGTGTTGGCGTTTATCCACTAGAATAATCTTGTCCGTCAAATCTGCAGACATTTGCAATCCTAAAGCGATATGAGCTAACTCGTTGGCCTTCCAATTTTCTTCCTGTGGTAGATAATTGAGCATGATTTTGAACTAGCAGTTGGATGGCTAGAACATAATATGGCAGCAAAGCTAGACTGTTGCATTTGTATTCTCCAGTCAGCTACCTTACTACAAGTTGTCAATCTCCCAACACCTTGATGTCCCTTGCTCCAAGCTCTTTCAAAATCTCTAGGCCAATCAAGAGAGTCTCATAGTTTGTTTGATTGTTGATGCAGTCAAAATCTAGATTGAATGAAAATGTGGATTTGGTAGCTTTAGCTGATTTAATCACTATTCCTACTCCAACTGAATTGTCTGTGCTTGAGCCATCAAATTTCAGCACCTAAGGATTCTGTTCTGAAAAATACATAGACGACCATTCTTCCACTTATGTTTGGAATTCCAATGATTGGTGGTCTACAAGAAAGTCTACTACTACTTGTCCTTTAACTGCTTTTTGCAGCCTTTATATGAGAGTAAATTATGTCAAGGCCAGCAACCATTTTCCTACTCTATCAGTCATGATTATTTTGGATAACATATATTTCAATAAATCAAATTTGAAATAACATGTACCTTTGCTCTGATGAGATAGTGTTTGAGTTTCGTACAAGCAAAGTATAAAGCCAAAAACAATTTTTTTGTTGCAGAGTGTCTAACCTCAGTCTCAGTCAAAATCCGACTTAAGTAATAAATGGCTTACTCATGTCCCTGGTTGTTGTCTTGTGCTAGCAAGCAACCTAAGGAATGATGAGAGGGTGAGAGATAAAGCTTCAACAGCCTTCTATGAACTGGAGGTGCCAACAAAAGTGGATTCCATCAATAAGTCTTGATCTTCATGAAGGACTCCGCATGTCTTAGTTCCCATCTAAATTCTGCTTGATTCCTGAGTTTTAGCAAATTCGAGAACTCCTTTGTTTTTCCTGCCAGGTTATATATGAATCGCCTCAAATAATTTACCTGACCCAGAAAATGCTGCATCACCTTTTTACTTTCGGGAGTGATTGCATTCCTGATTGCTCTGGCTTTGTTCTGATTCACTTCCACACTTCTCTTATGAATCAGAACTCCTACGAAGTTTTCTGCCTTCACCCCAAATGTAAACTTGAGCAGATTGAGTTTCAGTTACTGTAATCTCATTATGTCAAAGCTTTTCTGCAAATGTGCAATGTGATTAGTAACATTTTTGGATTTGACAAAAATATTGTCTATGTACACCTCCAAGAAGTGCCCGATCTTGTCATGGAATATGGCGTTCATTGATCTTTGGTAGGTTGCTCATGCATTCTTAAGGCTGAATGGCATTACAACCCATTCAAAGATTCCGAGAGCTTTAGGACATCTGAATGCAGTCTTGGAAGCATATTCTTCTCCAAGAAGGATCTGTTTATAGCCAACATAGCCATCTATCATAGACAAGATCTCGTTCTGTGATGCATCATCGATCAATATATCAGCTACCGACATGATATAAACGTCTTTTGGAGTGGTTGTGTTCAGACCCCTAAAGTCAACGCATAGTCGAATTTTACCATTCTTCTTGAACACTGGTACAATATTGGAGAGCCATTATGAATAGCTTATTGGTCGTACCAAGCTATCTTTGAGAAACTTCTGAATTTCTTCCTTGACCTTTAACTCCACTTCTGGTGACATCCTCCTTGGATCTTGTTTGATTGGCTTGCAATCATATTTGATTGGAAGCCAGTGTTGTACTAACTTTTGACTTAAACCTGGCATCTCATCATAATTCCAAGCAAAAAAATCATGATACTATTTCAATAGCTTGATTAATTGTGCCTTGGTATTGTAGTCGACGAGCTTGGTTATGTAAGTAGGTCGTGGGTCCTCTTCTATCCCCAAATTCACTTCCTCCCACGAGTCTTCAGATCATCCAACTTAGGTGGTGCTTTATTTAGGTCTTTAGTATGAATTTCTTTGCCCTGAAATTTTATCTTCTTCATCTTTAAAGATCATCTCTGCTCCATTTTGTTCCCATTCTTGATCTACTGACAATCTATCCAACGCGGTCTGCATTTGAGCTTTTCTGATTGCGACCAGCACTACCCCTTTCGCTGATGGAGAAAGAGGCATCACGGTACTTCTTCGATGATATGAATTGATGTTGTCCTATATGGCATAACTATCTTAGGATGGATCATCTCATTTGCTTTCCTTAGAATGGAATTGAACTCTACCCTAGATGCAAACAAATACTTTGGATTTTCTTCGTTGGTGTGACCAAAGAATTTGATTGATCTCATGTCATCATCATAGTATCCAGCTTCCAAATTATTTGAATGGCCTATGGTCTGCCCATACCACCTCAACATAATTGTCCTTCCAAAAGAGTAATAATTGGTGTAGAGAAGATGGTACATCAGGTGGTATGTATTTGCCCCTTCCTAATAAAGCATGATATCTACAATTGAAATTAATGATAAAGAAAACAGTCAGGGTGGTCTTACTACCTACTATCAGTTGCACCGACAGCACTCCTACTGCCTTGGTAACATCTCTAGTAAATTCAACCATTGTAACGTCTATTGGGATCAAGTCATCTATTGTTAATCGAGCCATTTTGAATCATGGTATATGATTGCTTTTCGAATATCACCTTCTTTGGCTTGTCCTCATCAATAGTCTGAATGGTGACTGCAATGTGACGTTAATCTTCACCTTCTGTCTCTATCTTGGTTGACCTACTGAGTTTGGATGCTTGGTATACAGGTGGTAGCGTAATGACATTACAATAGTATGCAACAAGGATATCTCCTACAACAAAGCAGCCAAGAGTACAACTTACCTCAGAAGATGAACTGTCAATTGATTCAGTATCTTTAGTTGCATTCCTACCAGGATACTTCTTTGGTATAACTGTCTCCTTTTGAACTTTGTCTTGTTGGATCATCTGGACTGATTCAATAGGAGGAGCCTGGTAGTTCACCCTAACTAAATATATGGACGACCCTTGATGGCTCTTCCATTCAGCATGTGGGACTCTTCTTAGCTTGAGCGAATATGGTTTGGGACAGAAGGATTTTATGACCAGGATATTCTCTTGGATCATGTTACACAAGCCCCAATAATTCACAGTGCAATGTGTCCAAAGATCATGATACTTATAGTATTGTTTGTATTTTAGCTCGTCTTTGGATGGCATTGTGTGACCAGTAAAAAATGACAAGAACTGTTCAGCACGTAAGAAATCAAAGATTTCTTCAGTCTTGACAGTGCCAAAAGTATAGACTGTCCTATTGTTGAGTGACTTCTTGGTACTATCTTTGGGTTTTGCTAGTGATGGACAAATGGCCGGTCTTACATTCTTGACTATCTCTGCAGTCTCCATGTCATGTTGTACTTTTTGGTAATAAGTCTATGTTGAGTTCTTTCTTCTTCGAGCTTCTTCTTTGAGTAATTCTTCATACTTCGCCACCTTCATTGTCAATTCATAAAAGTCTTGGAATTCCCTTCGTTGAAATTTTTTGTAAAGCTCAATATCAAGACATTGTTGTGCCATCTTCACAAATTTAGCCTCAGGGAAAATATTTTGCACCATTTCCACATCTTCTTGAATTTGGTCAAGAATGCATTAGAACTTTCTCAAGACATTTGTGACAGCCTAGACAGTTTAGCATTGCAAACTTCTGGCTTAGATCTAAAGAACTGTGTGTGTAAAATTCTCTCCATCTATTGCAAAGAACCCACCAAGTTTTGGGGTAATGTTGATAACCAAGTGAACACTGGTCCTATCAATGAATTGGGAAATAGACGCTGTTTAAAGTTATTAGAGTTATCATAATTAGTCAACTCACCACACTGGATGGTAAAACGTCTAACAAATTCAACAATGGATTGCATCTCTTCTCTAGAAAATAGTGTAAATTCCAGTACCTTGAACCCTCAAGGATAAGGATTCTCTCGATCAATGAATTCCATGTATGGCTTGTGATATTCAGAGCAATCTACCTGTCTGAGTCCAAGTCCATAGAGTTCCTAAACAACACTCTTGACAGCATCCATGTCTACAGGTGGAATCTGGCCAATAGGTTTCTTGTAGACAATGAATCTAGGAACTCGGGATGTGCCTCCTTGATGGTTGGCATTAGGTACCTCTTTCTGGTGTTAAGCTGCTGGAAAGTTAGTCTGATTTGTATGAGCAAAAACCTCCGAGTGGACCTTTGGAGCTAGTGATGGTCTAGTGCCGGTCTTGATAGCATTACTCTCTTCCCTTTCGTGAGGTGGAGTATATATGACCTATTCAATTTCATTTTATCCCTCAACAGAACCTTGGCCTCCAAAATAATGCCTCCAAGTCCAGGGGCTTTGGTCTTGCCTTTGTTTTCCTTGGGAACTAACTCTTCTTCTCCTTTTGAGAGTGATTGAATGACGGTCTGTATTTCATTCTGGAGTGCAGTTTGTAGTGTGAGCACAATCTCGGTTTGAAACTCCTTTAGTATGGTGTCTAGCACATTGAACTACTTGGATGGTACTAGACTTGATAGCCTACTCTGAGTGGCTTGCTCTCATGAAGATGAATTTTGAGAAAACAACATCTCCGGAGGTGGTGGTGATTGATTGATCCATACTGTTGTAGCAAATCCCTCTGAAAGTTCGCTTCCCATTGCAATTTCCTTATCAAATCTTCCAATTTTGGGCGATATTTCTAATAAGAATCAGTGTGTCCGACCAGGTGTGCCAAAAAGGATATTGCCTCTATTTGGCTGCAGTATGTCAAAAAGGTCAATCCTGCCCTATAGTGATGAGACGATGTATACAAGTGTGCCAGAGACTTGTAGTCAGTCTCAAAGTATGAAATTTTTTGATATGAATACACTGAAATTAGACTTCTATCAAACGGTTGTAAGAGGAAACGAGTTCACTCATAATGTCATTATGACTCAAAGAACTCAAAATCCATTGGAAAACACTTCACAAGACATTGGACTCGAAAGAAATGCCCAAGTGCAACCATTTCATTGATGCACAAAATGTTTACAAAATCGTGTGTACAAAGCTGAATGTAAGCTAGAACGCTAGAATGCTTGAAAGCTGGAAAGAAATATTGAAATATAGATTGATGTCGTTGGGCTGAGTTTTTGTGTATTGGTTGTGTGTTTTTCCTACTGCTCTTCTCTGCCAATATCTATCTCTTAAAAATTCTAGAACCAATTGTCACTTCTACCATGACTACAACTACTTGACATACGCTCAAATATGCTCCAACTGCCTCCAACTTCTAAAATAGTGGTTCACTTGTGCTATAAAGATGCCATAAACATGAAAAGTGCCCCTTTGTGCTCCATGATATTATGGCTTCATTTGATGTACATTCACACACAAATAGGTAGGATAACTCACATCTTCCAAAATTCTAGGTAGCTCTTAAGACTAAGTCTACCTCTCTAAAAAATCTTAAGACGGAGCCCACCTTTTAATTAACATTAGTAGCCTGTTTCCTTTCCAGACCGAACAGATTGCATCCAATAACCCAGTCCACTTCATTACATACGACCCAAAACTACGGCCCAAAACTATTCAACCATTTTAATTGCCATGTAGCCCAAGTTCCATGAATCTAGCCCGGCTTATCAGGGCTACGTAATTATGGTGCAAACACATACATAAACAACCGTCTAGAAATGTGATCCCAAACTCACAAACCAACCTAACCCTCCAAGTGCCATCCATGCGACAACATGTCTACCGATCCATATCTCCGATACTCGTACTAGTTTCACCTGTGGGAAGGGAAAAAAGGAAAAAAGTCGAGAAACAAACTCAATAGGCTATAAGAACAATAAACATTAACAGGCTGAATCAATGGAAAAAGGCTATGCATAAATATGTCAAACGTGCATGCTTGTGTCACATAAACAAATCGATAACTGGGTATCCCCTCCAAGGCAAATCCACTCATCAATTCCATGGTACAACAAATCATAGATTGAACACCAAGGTCCAACAAACCTTGTAATGATTGTCATGGTCCAACAAACCACCGAGCACCCGCAAAAGGTTTACCCGTTTGCGTGAGTACCATCACGCCCACACCGGATCAAGGCTCACTTAAAATCTGGTCCCTCTTCTAGGTGCGTTACCTCACATGGAAGTCATATGATTCATATCTATGCCTAGACATGCTACCATCCTTCCAAGTGACATTCAAGTAATCCTATGGTATCTCGAGTCCATACCCAAGCTTCTCATGCATCTCTAATGTAAAACATGTATCATGCCATGCCAATATGTGCATATATATATATATCATCCTATATATATGTATAACTACCACATGATGCATGCTCAAGATCAACCATGCTCAATAAATGACTGAACATATAATTCGGGTCATGCACACTACAGTTATAGAAATCAATAACTCAACCTAAGTTTGTTCTTCCTTAGAAACAATTAATTAAGGCCATAACAAAAACGGAAGACCAATGAGAAATAAACCACTCTTTAGAAACAATTAATTAAGGCCATAACAAAAATGGAAGACCAATGAGAAATAAACCGCTCTTTAGAACAAGAAAACGAAATTGAACAAGAATTGGGTAAGAATCACCTACCTCGTTTATAAGCAAAGGCTTAAAATCAATTTCTCAAACTTAGGGTTTCGACCCTTTTCTCCAAACCTATCAATTTAAGAAAACCAAACTCATTCTATCATTCCAACAATCCAAAATTATCATATCAACAAGATACCCAATAAAAAATTTAGAAGACTTACCTTCTCTCTCTAGGATTTCCCAAAATCCTTGAATATTAACCAAAAATCAAATTTGAACCTAAACCAACAATCAAACCTAGTAAATCAACCACAAACCACGCTAGAATCAACATTTCTAAGACATATAATTAAACTCTTAAAGGATTTGTCAAAATCTAACGAAAAGTAAAGATTTCGCCAAAATTAGAAACTTACCTTGAAACTTGAAAACCCTCTCCTCTCCTAACATCAGAAGATGTGTTTTACTAAACAACTTGAAACCAATTCATACTGGAATCATTACCAGAAAACACTCAGATGTACCATTTAAAACCCACACAACCAGAACCCTCTCTCTTTAAATCTCCGCATCATCTAATAGCAAGAATTGAGAGAATCAACAGTAATGATTAAGAACTCACAGTGATTGTATCTCTTCTTTTCTCTTTCCTAATTCTTTTTTCATTATTAAGATAGCCATTTACACAATTTAGTTCCCCTATTTACCTATTAACCCCATTTCTCTAGTTATTTACAAAGAGAAAAAAAATCCTCTACCCAATTGTTTTTTTAATTCGCTTGTTTTTTTTTTTTTAATTCCCGACTCAAATTTTCACCCTAATTCATAACCAACTCTCATCAAACTTGGACCCAAATACTCCAAATTAATTCCCAAAAATTTATTCTATATATTTGTTCGTAATGATTTATTTTAATCTCTATTTAATTGTCGGATCCTCTAATGTACTATTGTACGTGTGTCACTCTCTTGATCATTATTTCTTTTATTCCCGAGTCAGGCTATCATAGCCTCCTCCCCTTAAAATAATTTCATCCTTAAAATTTTCATAACAATTAAATAATGTTACTTAATGTAGCAACGAGTGTTGGATATTTTTCTCGCATCTTATACTCGAGCTCCGACGTCACTTCCTCGACGCTGTGATACTTCCATAACACTTTAATTAACAATATGGACATGTTTCACAATACCTTCTCCTACCTATCTAAGATTCGCATTGGTTCCAAAATTAAGTAGCATCTGCATCCACATTTATTGTAGAATAATCTAGTACATGTATTGGATCTGATTCATACTTAACATGGATACATGAAATATGTTATGCACATATGCTAGTTGTGGCGGTAATGCCAATTTGTATGTCATTTCTCTTACTCGGCTCAAACTCTCAAATGACCCAATAAATATGGGTGCCAATTTTCCTTGCTACTTAAGCGTTTAAAACCTCTATGAGCACTAACCTTTACAAACACACGATCCCAATATGGAATTCCAATGACCTTCTCATTCAATCAGCATAGCTCTTTTGACACGATTGTGCCATATGCAATCTTTTTTCAAATTATCTCCACACATTCTCTACTTTCTCTAACCAAATCTAGACCTAATAGGGTCTTCCCTCCAACTTTAGCCCAACATAAAGGTTATCTATATGGTCTATCATACAATGCCTCATACGGTGTCATTCGAATGCTACTCTAGTAACTGTTATTATTTTAAGTTGTTAGGATAAGGCTCCCAATCTTTTCTTGAAGCTTTATGTAATTGCATATGGCGAGAGTTTTTCATTTTCCTTAGTATGACCCGTAAGAATTTGTAATGGATAGTTTTAAAATTTGAAGCAACTGATTTATGCTTGGGAAATATAAACATCACCTGGGGGGGAAAATTTTATGCAACTTAGCCAATCGACTTTTGAGAGATAACATCTTATCTACTCCCATTAAAAAAAAGTGAGGACTTTCAGAATCAATAATTTTTTTCTTAAACTTATCAGCGTGGGATTCCAAATGGAATAGTCTTCATGTTGCACACTAACAGGTGAACTAAGATACTGGATGGAGAGACTTGCATAATCTATGACATTTGTAATAACTTTAATGGTCTTAGTTGCACCAATGGAGTAATGTTTCTTTTCAGAATATTGACCAAAAACCTGAATAGGATTCAAAACCTTGAGAAATTTCTTTAAGAACATGAATTGTTTCAGCACAAGTGTCATAAAATAATTAAATGTCATCAGCACATGGCAGATAGGAAATAGAGACCTTGTTACTGTCTTGGCTGCTTGTAGAAACCCAAAGGAAATTTCTCTACCAACATATTGCTTAAGATATATGTTGCATGTTGGACTATTGGACATCCAAGATGGGCCAAGCCCTTTAGAATGTTCCTTATTAGTCAACCAACCAAGTCCTATCAAAGTTGTGATAAAGATAAAACACTTGAGATAGTTATGATTATCTCAAGTAGTTTAAAGTCAAGAGAGTTCCAAACACACAAGGACTCCTCCACTATAAATAGGAGATCTCCTTTACAAAAAAAATGGCACACCAAAATTTACTATACACAGAGTGTGTACGAAAAAGATTAGGGATGGCAATGGGGCGAGGCGGGGCCGGGTATGCCCTCCCTATCCCTACCCCACCTCCAATTTTTGGGATTCGGTGAATCCCTGAACCTGACGAGGAGGCGTAACAGCCGTCCCCGACCACATCCATGAATATCCCCAAAAATAATATAATATTATGTGTATATGTATTATATTTATATATATAGATATATGTATGTATTATATATGTAATATACATATATATAAATTAAATATTATAAAAAGTTCAGGGTGGGTTCGGGGTTGGGTATGGGAATACCATCCCCGCCCCATAGTTCCATGTACCCAAAATGGGTTCTCCACCGGTGGGTGAAATTGCCATCCCTAGAAGAGATCAGAGAGGAAATATATTTATATATGTATGTATTATATATATATATATATATATATATATATGTCAGTGTATGTATATATTAAATATTATAAAAAGTTTGGGACGAGTTCAGGGTCGGGTATGGGATATACCATCCCGGCCCCATACCCGGCTCGGGGATTTCAAATATCCATGAACCCGAAGTGGGTTCTCCACCCGCGGGTGAAATTACCATCCCTAGAAGAAATTAGAGAGGGGTTCTTGAAATAGTTACACAAATGTGCAAGTCTTAGTGATTTGCATCCATGATCCGTTGCATTGTGAGACAATTCGATCAAACATCATGTTGAAGTAAGTTTATGGATTAGTAAATAGTATATATAATCCTTCATTGGTATCATAGCGGATTAGGATTATTCTATATGCTACGTGTTTGTTAATAGAAAGCATGCCTAAATTTATAATTGAGTATACATGCTTGTTTTTTTGGATTTCTTGAAACTATTACAAACTGTTGTGTTGTGGATGCAATTTTGTATGTAAGTACATATGTATGTGATGAATATGTGCCAATAATTTTGGACCCAAACACATACCATAGAGAGTGAAAATTAAAACCTTAATTTAGTGCACCCGAAACTTTGTGTGTTTACATTGCCTTTAACCAAAACTCTTTATGTCAACATTTTTATATGATTGGAATCATCTTGTCACAAGCTTTCCATTTGAAGAACAATGTTCTCCATGTTCTTCACTCGCAAATACAGAGATTGCACAACACATGCCAAAAAAATGTACTCCAATCAATGATTTGATGAGACAGTCATGATTGGGATGGCATAAAAGAGGCGGTTGCAAAAGTGATTTTCTGAAAAATGGCAAGGAAGGCGGCCCATGCATCAACATAGGTCACGCACTTGGGGCCTCGTGACCCGCGGATTTGGGTTGGATCTCCCTAACTTGCAGGCCACAGTTCTTGGGCCGCGCTAGTAGTGAATCTAGATTCAGCCCAGATTGACAATAAAGGCCAAAATTTAATTTAATTCCAGAAAATCATTTCTTGATTTTATGGATTGCTGTGGCGTGCGTGTGGGAGCATGCGAGCCCCACAAATCTCTAGCAATTATGAATTTTTTAAAATGTTCTTAGTGTTTAATTTCTTAATTTCTCCAATTTTTTTAATTTTTTTTTGAGTTCGAAAATATTTTGACTCAATTTTTATGACACTTAAGATTTGTTTGGTTTTGAGTAAAATATAATGAATTTTAAAGGCAATAATAAGGACGTTAAGTCTAAGGAAGAGTGTTATTTGATTGTGCACTAAATTATTCTGAAGGCTTCCTTTCTATGGAGAACGACTTAAACTGCTTTTTTTTGTTCCTATATTTTGTGGCAATTTAATTTTAAGATTATTATATGCTTTAAATAGTAGTTTCTCCTCTCTTACAAATAAATTGCAGTTTTATTTAATATTATGTACATAATTTTTTTGGCTCAATTCGTTCTGGCTTGAATGATTGGAGTATGTTTATAAGAATTGATTATATATATATATATATATATATATTATTTTCATGTCATACAATGATCATTTAAAGTGAAAACTTGAATATGGTGCGAAACATATTATATTGTATTAGTCTATTATGTAACCTTTTTTCATAACTAGTGATTTTTATGCAAAGTATCATCGCTGATCTTAATGCTAGAGAGAAGCTAACTTATAAGAATTACGATGTTTGACATCATAAAATGCAATATCTACTAGAAGAGCATATATGCGAGAAATCGCATCACAACCTATAGTGGAATCCGAACAAGGTACCCTGGTTACGCATAAGCAAGATATAGAGGCTTTTGTAGCTTTTACACTTAAAGAACAAGTCAATTGAATATTTATGTTAAGTAGTATGCAAAATGACTTGATGTTAAGGTTTGAAAAATGTAAGACTACCAAAGCACTTTAGGATGCAGTTAAACTGCAAATGGATGGAACCTCCACAACAAGGCTCCTTCAACTTACTCCTAACTTTCAAAGTTATATCAAGCGTCGGAATCATACGAGGAGGTGACACTTGACTAACCTCACTAATATGATTTGTAAATTGAGGGAAGTTGGACATGTGCTTTCTGAGGAACAGCAAGTGGTGGCAATCATTCGTTCCTTGCCATCATCATGGAAATACATGAGGATAAATTTTACCCACAATAACAACATCAAAATGTTTGATAATGTTTCCAAACAAGTAAAATTGGAAGAGGATCGTCTTCTTTCTGAAAAGCTCAAGACTGAAGCAAACATAACTCAGTCAAACAAATGTGGAGCTAAGAGCTCTTAGAAGGGTAAGGTCAAAAAAAGTAAAGGAAAGGTACTTGGAGCCAAAGATGCAACACCTAAGAAGGGTAAGCAAAAATCTTAGAAGGACAAAGCAAAGATTATGTGTTTCAAGTGTGAGAAACTATGTCACTTCACTCGGGAATGCACCAAAGTGAAGGTAAATGACTATCCACATATATCTTTTTAGAATGTAAGTACTAGTGGTATGTCAGTTGAAATAGTTATTGTTTGGATTGTAGACTCAGAGGCAATAGACCACATAGCTCAAGAAAGATCATTGTTTGTAGATTTTAGATGTATTTTCAAAAAGAGTAAAGCATTTTCATGGAAAACAATGCTATATCTGAGGTTCTAGGAATCGCTACCTGCAAATTGGATTTATGCAGAAGAAGAACTCTCCATTTGTATACACCTGGAATGTGAAGAAACCCTCACATTTTTCTAGATTGAGGTTTCGAATTCCTTTTTAGAAATGGTTGTGTTAGGTTATTTCTGGATAAGATTTATTATGGTTGTGATTTTTTTGCATGACAGTTTATGGTTTCGGACACTGTTTATGATGCAAATTTAATAAATTCAGCTTCATTTGTTGCTATTTCTGGTAATAATACTCCAAAAGATGGTGATTTATGCCATCCTAGATTGGGACACATAGCACAAGACAAATCAATAAGTCAGGTAAAGAAGCCATCTTGGATCCACTAGCTAAAGTTGTGTTGTCCACATGTGAGCATTGCTTTGCTGGAAAAGCAACACACTTACTAATTGAAAAGCAAAAAGTGTCACAAAGCCTCTACAACTAATTCATTTTGAAATATGTGCTCCCATGAATGTAAAAGCGAGGCATGGAGCTTTGTATTTCATCACTTTTATAGATGATTACTCAAGATATGGTCATGTATACTTGATTTCTCACAAATTGGAAGCATTGGATTACTTTATTTAATATTTAAAGTTTTTAGATAATTAATCAAATCATAGTATAAAAGCTTTTTGGACTGATTGTGGAAATGAATATCTATCAGAACAATTCAAAGAATTTATAGGGATGATGTCCTAAAAACATACCATGTAAAATAAATTCCAGAATTTAAGAATAAACATTTTATTATTGAATTTGCGTTTAAAATATTTTCTTTTATATATTTTATTTATATGTGAATGTTCTATCAAGGTCTAAAGATGTTATATATGTGAATTTTGGATACTCAGATACACATTAAGTGTGAGTATAGATTGACACAAGATTCATTAATACATCAGAAATCATTAGTCATAACAAGATTGACAAAGGTAGACACTTCGTTGATAGTAGGAAAAAACTTACTCAAACTTATTGGGTTTTGCATGAATGATATGCAAGTACATTTTCCACAAGTCAGAGACAAGTTTCCAATCATGAAAAAGTCTCGATGTACGAATTATACATATTGGAGAATGCATCCAAAGTTCAGGTAGTGTCATACGAACATTGGATTGAAATGTTATTCCTAATCATAGAGATTGATGGTAAAGAATATTACTTTGGGAGCCCCAATATATAAATCATTTGGAGTCCCCTTGATAACTCTACATAGTCTCTTGTAGTATATAAAATCGAAAAAAATCACCATATTAAAAGTGTCATTGAGGTGTTTACAGAAATAGAATTTGTATAACAAATAGATATGATAATAATGGGATTTCATTTTTCAAAGATAACCCTACTATATATTTTTTTTGTTTGTTAAGACATAAAAAATTCCAGTAAGTATATTTATAGAAAAATATCAAGTCTCACAATTTTGATTTAGATTGTAAAATAAATATTTTACATAATCGAAATTGAAAGATTCAATTAGATTAGACAGATCCTAAAGTTTTCATTTTGGGCCATGTTAGGAGTACAGGTTATGACCAGTTTTGGGATGTTTCAGAAACACCGCAATTCCGGTCAAATTAACACTACACTAGTTTTGGAACCCCCAAAACTAATTCTCTTAAAATATAAGTAAATAAGGGTTTTAAAATTTTTTCATTTCTAGTCACTTAAAAAACTTCCAATTTTTAATTATTTCCAGTCTCTCAAGCAAAGCCTTAAAGTAATTGATGTTTGGTTTTGTTTGTACTTCTAATTCTAATGGAATTAGTATAAGAAAAGTTAAACTTATTTATTAATATAAGTGCAGCATGTGCTCTCAGTATTCACACACATAATTAAGAAGCAAATTGAGAGTTACATGAAGCACTAACAAAACGCATTAGAGGTCACAATTAAAAAGTGGTCGTGCCTTTTGGTTTTATCTCCAGTAAAGCCATCAGTGATTTTTGAATCACTATCAATTGGTGTTTTTTTGTTTTATTCGTTCGCAAAGAGATTAAAGGGAATATAAAAAAAAATGAAATAAGTCGTTCAAGCTTCATGATCTGTTCGTTAAGATCAAACAAACGGCGTGTTCAAGATCCGTTCATGATCAAGACGAATATCACATTGGACCTTCATAGTAAAGAGGTTGGTATTAATCGTCTAATCTTCTTCATGCCATGACTGTATAATTAAATTTAAGAATTATTTTCTATGAAATTAATATTAGAAGCATGCTAGGATTAAATACAAAAATAATTGGATCTAAAATAACACACATGATAGGTGTGTAGCACTCTAGTCTTGAATGACTTCTGATTTGTACCTATGCTAAAAACGATCCATAAAATGCTTTTGCACTTTTCAAAAATAATTTTAGCAACCAACATAAATGCGTGATGAAAAGAGAATAGCTATAGAAATATCTATTCCTTATGTTTTCTAGTACAATAATGTTACTAAAAGAAGAAATAGAATCATATTGAACATGGTTAGATCGATGATAGCACAAGCAAATTTTTCAATCTCTTTTTGGGGAAACGCTTGCTATCAATAGCCTATGTTCATAATTGTGTACCAACAAATTCAGACTCGACAACTGCATATGAGTTGTGGACTGGTGAAAAGCCCAGTTTAGGGGACTTAAGGCCTTAGGGTTCGCCATCTCACAGTCATACACATACTTCTAAATATGGTAAGTTGGGACCCATGGAAAGAAATGTATATTTATAAGATACTTTGAAACATACGAAGGATATGTCTTCATATAGGAGGCGAAACAAGGAGAAGTGACATAAATTGAGTCACAAGATGCCACCTTCTTGAAGGAGGATTTTCTCAACCAAGAAGAGATTGATAAGAATTTTCAATTGTATGAAATGAAAATTCATAACGATGACACTACTGAAACGATGACACTACTGAAACCCCATTCAAAGAACTTCAAAGGGATAGTGGGAATGTCGAATTGAATGAACGTGCTCCAATGGAGCTTGATCAAAGACAATCTCAACCAAGACAAAGTAGTACATTGTGAACGTATCCCTCGTCCTCTTTATGAGATTGATGGGGATACATTCATGATATCTCCATTGGACGAGGACGAGCCAAAGTCTATACAAGAGGCTCTTTTCGGTCCAAAAGCTAGGGAATGGATAAAGTCTATGGAGGAAGAAATTGAGTCAATGAAAGTGAAACATGCCTGGGATTTGGTTAAGCTTCCATCACACCGCAACGAAATTGGAACAAATGGGTTCTCAAAATAAAACATGATGTAGATGGAACTAAAGAACGATATAAGGCTTGATTAGTAGCCAAGGGGTACACAAAAAAAAAAGGAATTGATTACGAAGAAATGTTTTCACCGGTGGTGAGGTTTGCTTCTATTTGACTCATTATAGCGATTGTTGCACATTTAGATTTGGATCTATACCAAATGGATGTCAAGAAGTATTTTATCAATAGAGAATTGAATGAGAAGATCTATATGGCTCAACTATTAGGATTTCGGCTTAAAGGTTAGGAGCATAAAGTATATAAACTTAATCATTCTATCTATGGCCTTAAACGAGCATCCTGACAATGAAATATCAAATTCCATAAACCAATCCTAAAAGATGGATTTACAATGATGGAAAAAGATCATTGTGTATATGTCAAGACATCTACGAGCGGTATGGTAATCCTATCTTTATACGTGGATGACATTCTATTAGCCGAAAGTAGATAGTAACTACTAAAATGTAGTTGGAATTAAACTTTGAGATCAAAGATTTAAGTCAAGCCAGTTACGTATTGGAAGTTAAAATCCTAAGAAATCGATCTAAAAGACCCTTAGGTTTATCTCAAGAGAATTACATCAAAATAGTTTTAGAAGAATTTAATATGCAAGACTCTAAACCCATTAACATTTCTGTTGAGAGGAATATTTGCCTTAGTCATGATATGAGTCTCAAGTCTCCAAAAGAAAAAGATAAAAGGTCTAGAGTTCCATATTACAATCTTGTTGGAAGCTTGATGTATGCTGTAATGTTTACACATCTAGACATATGCTATATCCTTGTACTCAACGGAAGATATTTGCACCTAGTCGAATATACTGATGTAGATTGGGGAGGTGACATGAATAAACACAAATCTACCTCAAGATATGTTTTTCTACCAAGGAGCAATCTCCATGGATTTACCGTAAATACTGATTTACGGGGTTGGTAAATATGGTGAAGGGTAAAAGTGTGGGAGCGATCCATGACCTTATAGGAGTCATGAGATGGGTGTTTGGAGGTTCGAATGGGTGTATGGAGACATGGTTTACATTGCATATTGTTGCATTTATTTTGTTATCCCCATTTTCACATTTATTCACTTTACTCCTTTTGATATCCCTACTAAGCCTTCAGCTCATCCTATTTATTTTCTTCCCTTTCAGGTAAGTCATCCACTAGTTCACATCCTCCAGATCAGCAAGATGGAACGTGACCATGGTGGCCTGACCAATTAGGATTATCTTGCAATATTAGGACTTTGCTTCCTTATTTATTTATTTCTCTATGATATGATACAAGTTTTATGTACTACCGATTATGTGGTGAGCTACTGGATTTATATTTGTTATGATATGATTATTTTGGGATGGGCAAGGAGGGGACTCTGTGTGAGCAGGACTCCTGTGCTAGGTATTATATATTTGGTGGTTGTGGGACCTTGAGGGTCATGGATTATAGAGATTGCTGGTATTTTGGACTGAATATTAGAAGTGCTTGGTTGAATATTTTTATGCAGGGTGGCATCCTTCAATTTATGGGGAGATGCTGAATGATTTTTGTTTGGATGGTGGTTTTATTTCAAGGTGAATATCATACACATAGTTGATTTCTTATTTTTTTCCTAATGCTCTGCGGGCATGATACAAGCTATTTGATGTCCTTTTCCAGTTATTGTAGTGGGCAATTTAACCCTCAGAAAGCACTTCAGGGCAGTTGAAAAGTGTAACTCGAGTAATCTCTTGTATAGATTCATTTGTGAAGTGCAATGGTAAATTGAAATTTTAGCAGCCATGTAGTCTTTGCTAATGAAATTGCATGTCTAAGTTCTTGTTGGACTTAGGGATATCGGCTGGGTCACCCATGCGGGCTTGACTCAGCCCTGCTCATTTATGAGAAGTTAAGAGAGGTTGAGAGAAGTTACTTGGTGTAACTATATCCCTAACCTCTCCCATGTCTAAGATATACTTTACCAAGAAGAAGAATCGTGGAACATCTTCTTAAGAGATAAAAAATTGTGTGTTTGCTTGTAAGGACAATCAAAAAGGTGTTCGAAATCATGAATTGATTTTTGGTTATGGTGATCGGTACTATACGTTGAAGCATAGTAGAACATACAATGATCCTGTCAAGTTTGTCATACCGATCAGGAAAAACTAGTAAGTTTTTCTTGATCCTACGGATTCTACATTGGTATCAGAGGAATGGTTATGTATGTTTTCATGTTATTCGTGTTATTTTTATGGTTAAAGATGGATTAGATTGCATCAAATTCCATGAAGAACCATAAAACCGAATGTGAACACAAAACATTGACTAGCCATTTCGAGTGACATAATTTGATTTTCTTGTTGCTTATATAGTATGAATGGAAAGATCTCAAAATAAGCTTTCAACGAGTATTTTTACACAATTTTCTGATAAACGTATGAATTGTTATGATTTTTTTAAAGTTAGATGATCAAAACTGCATATATATGAATTTATGAGTTGAATTTTCTAGGAAAAATTGCATTCAATGACCAATTTCAGTCACGGTCGAGTGCGTTTGTGTTTCAAACACCATATTAAAGGCATAAAAGATCATCAAATTTAGCAAAAATCAAATATGGACATTTGTCTAAACATGGTCGAAAAACTCCTTGCAGGAAAACACCACAGAAGGTAGGCAGAGTGTTCATGCGCCCCCAGTAGTCGGCCGGGTTAGTTGATTCGGGTTTAACCCGGACCAGGACCGCGGGTTGACACGACTGTTTTTTTAATAAAAAAAAAATGGAACATGCGCTTTTACGCGCGTGACCTACACATGCCAATCTGATTGATCGAAATGTTTTCAGCGCGTGCAAGCACGTGGCAGGTCAAAAAAAAAAAACATTTCTAGATTAACTAGTATTGAATTTTACTATTATTTATAATTTTTTTTGGAATTTTTTAAATTTCTTGAAAATTACATGTATGTTATAATTAACTAATAAAAGGGTAATTGTTAAAATAATTTGTTATTTCTGATTGTAGTGGCTAAAAGAGAATAAATTATACGTTTATTGGCATTTATGAAGAGTGCATCGTATACGATTGCTAAGCATATATATTACATGTACTATTGGATTCAAAATCTGTGGCATTGTGATGTTCATGAGTTCTTCATCGAGTAACAAATTGAAATTGTGCTTGATGATCTACCGGATGAATGGAGTCTGTTTGCCAGACGCTGAAATCAAAGTTGGGTTTCATTGATTTCAGTACTCTCGGTGATTAGATACTGCTTGAGAGGGACCGCTAGTATACCGCTATGGGCATATGCCGAACTGGACAAAGCGTAAGGTGTTTGGAGCCTGGTGCTTGTTTTGTTCCATGGTATAAGGTGTATGAGCTTGGTGGACACACCGATGATGACACAGATGACATGATTGTTGATCTTGATTATGTACCTGGCATGTGATTTATTTTATTATTATCACATTGTACATATATCTGATTTATTGAGTTTTGCATGTACATATTAATGTTTATGAATGACATATATATATTCCATGTATAATTGATATGTCATTATTAGTGGGATGTTTTTAGTTTGGTAGATTTATGAAATATATCTCACCTAATAACCAAAATGTTGCGCATGTTTAAATTAAATAATAATAATTGAACTATGCTAACATAAATTGATTGAATGTGTAACATTACTTTCGTTTTTACTGCATGTGTCAGATTATTATTAATTAATTTAGGACTTTGTGCAAAACATTGTTTTATAAATTGAAATGTACAAGATCCTAATTTAAGTAATTGTCTTTGCATAGTTGAAATGGCTACAACAAAGAGCATTGTTGCTGATTTGAACTATGGAGACAAACTGAATAAGAAGAACTATGATGTTTCGTATTGTAAGATTTAGTAGCTCCTGGAAGAGCAAGACATGCCTGAAACAATCACACAATCGATGGCTGAACTTGAGCAAGGGAACACTACTGAACATAAGCATGATATGGAGGCATATCAGGCCTAGAAGCATAAAGATCGTGTGGCTCGCATTTTTATGTTGAGCAGCATGAAAAATGACATAATGCTGCGCTTTGAAAAGCATCGTTCAGCTCAAGCAGTTTGGGATGCTGCTAAGCTCCAATATGGTGTAACTTAAACAACTAGACTTCGTTAGCTAACCCTAAAATTTGATGGTTACAAGAAGTGCCAAGATCAAACTATGAGGCAGCATCTAACGGTCATGTCTAACATGATCAGTGAATTGAGGGCTGCTAGGCATGAAATGACTGATGAGCAGCAAGGCCAACCTATCATTTGCTCTTTGCCAAAAGCTTGGGAACACATGCTTGTTTACCTTACCCACAACGATAACATCAAGACATTTCATGAAGTCGCTCGTCATGTTGAGCTTGAAGAAGATCGTATTCTCTCTAAACTGGTGGACAAAAGCGCAAGCGTCGAAAACGCAGTGGTAAGAAAGGCAGAAACAACAATTCTTTCAATTGTCGCAAACCAGGTCACTTTGCTCGTTATTGCACTGAGTCAAAGGTATTGTTTGCAGAATTTCATTCCTCTAACTTATATGTTAGTAGTTGTTTAATGTTTATTGAAACTGTTCCTTATTGGACTGTATACTCAAGAGCAACCGACCACGTAACAATGGACCAAACAAACTTTGTGGAATTTGCAAAGGAAGTAGGAGTATCTACATGGAGAACAATGCTTTTGTTGATGTGCTTGGGAATGGTACCTGCAAGCTAGAGTTGCGGGGTGGTCGCACACTTTATCTTCATGATGTGCTTTATGCTTCTAAAGTTTGATGAAATCTTGTTTCTGTTATCATTCTTCTAAAACTAGGTTTTGAACTTAAGTTTGCTAAAGGTTGTGTAAAAGTATTTTTGGACAACATTTATTATGGTTTTGGCTATGTGTTAGATAGATTTATGGTGATGGACACTATTGGACACCGCTAATATTGTACTTAATGAAAATTTGTCTATCTATGTTATTGGTAATTCTAGTTCTGTTCCTAATACTGAAAGTCTTTTATGGCATGCTCGATTAGACCATATTGGGCAAGACTGATTAAATAGATTGGCTCAAGAAGGTCTTTTAGGATCACTCGTCAAAGTTGAACTGCCCACATGTGAGCATTGCCTAGCAAGAAAAGCAACTAGATTACCATTTGGCAAAGCCAAGCGAGCCAGCAGTTCATTACAGCTTAGTCACTCAGAAATTTGTGGACCATTGAATGTCAGGGCTAGGTATGTTGCCGACTATTTCATCACTTTTATAGATGATTTCACCCGTTTTGGTCATGTCTATTTGATTTCTCACAAGTATGACGCATTGGACTGCTTCAAATGATACACCGATTTGGCACAGAATTAATTAAACATGAAGATCAAAACTTTAATAACCGATCGAGTTAGTGAATATCTACCTGACCAATTCAAAAGTTTTTGTGATGAAAAGGGTATAGCTCGACAGCTTACTATTCATTATACTCTACAACAAAATGGAGTTACGAAAAGGAGAAATAGGAACCTCTTAAACATGGCTAAGCCGATGATGGCACGAGTTAATTTACCTATTTCCTTATGGGGAGATGTGTTATTAACTATTGCTGATGTACTTAATCGTGTGCCCTCTAAATATGTCTCATCCACCCCATATGAATTATAGAATGGCAATAAACCTAATTTCAGAAATTTGCATCCTTTGGGTTGTGCAGCTTACATTCATAATAATTCTCATCAATATAGGAAACTTGGTCTTAGGGGGAAGAAGTGTATTTTCATAAGATACTCTAAAACCTACAAAGGAGTTGTTTTCATTGGTGAAAAAGTTGATGGGAATGTGACAGAAATTGAGTCTCGTGATGTCATTTTCTTAGAAGAGAATTTTCCTGTGAAATGTGTGGTTAATAAAGATTTCCAATTTTATGAAAATGTAGAACATGGCGACACTACCATAGTAAAGGGCTTAGAGGAAACTCATAATCCTCCTAGGGAAAGTGGGAACGACATAGTGCCTGATATGTCTCCCATGGAGCAAGATCATGAGCAATCACAACCTCGTCGAAGCATTCGTGAACGTATCCCACGTTGTCAATTTGAGATTGAGGGGAAAGCATTCGTGATTGCTCTGCAAGATGATGAAGAGCCAAAAACAATTAAAAATGCTCTATATAGTACTAAAGGTGAGGAATGGAGTAAAGCTATGGAAGAATAAATGAAGTCAATGAAAACTAATCAAGTCTGGGACTTGGTTGATCTTCTGCCAGGGCAAAAATTCATTGGAAACAAATCGATTCTCAAAATTAAACGTAAGACGGATGGGTCCATAGAAAGATATAAGGCTCGACTAGTAGCAAAAGGCTACACACAAGAAGAAGGAATTGACTATGAAGATACATTTTCACCTGTTGTGAGAATTACTTTTGTTCGCCTCGTTCTAGCTATAGTTGCACATATGCACTTAGAATTATACCAAATCGACGTAAAAATTGCTTTTCTCATTGGAGAACTAGATGATGAAATCTATATGGAACAATCTTTCTGTTTTTCAATCTAAAAGGCAGGACCGCAAAGTATGCAAGTTAAAACGATCCCTATATGGTCTCAAGCAACCATCTAGGCAATGAATTATCAAATTTCATCAAGCAATACAAAAGGATGGATTTATGATGATGGAAGAAGATCATTGCGTGTATTTAAAATGTTTGAATGGTGGTTTTGTAATTCTATCCTTATATGTCGATGACATTCTAATAGTACAAATAGCAAATAGATGATTTATACTACTAAAAAGTTGTTATTTTCAAACTTTGAAATGAAAGACATGGGTGAGGCTAGCTATGTGCTTGGTGTGAAGATCATAAGAGATCGCACTAAAAGGATTTTTGGTTTAACTCAAGTGACTTGCATCAAAAAGATGTTAGAGCGATATCACATGCAAGATAGCAAGCCGATGGACACTCTTATTGGAAAAGGTTTGAGCCAAAGTGTTGATATGTGTCCCAAGACTCCAGATGAGAAAGAGAAAATATTCAGAGTACCTTATGCTAGTGTTGTCCATAGTTTGATGTATGCAATGATGTGCACACCTCCCGACATACGTTATGTTATTGGTTTGGTTAGTCGATTTCAATCGAACCCAGGTCAAAAGCACTGGATGGCAGTCAAAAGGATTTTGCGGTATTTGAAAAAAACTTCAGACTATATGCTATATTATCAAGGGAAGAAGGATTTGCACCTGATTGGTTATTCCGATACTGGTTGGGGAGGATATGTAGTAGATCAAAGCAAATCAACCTCAGTATATGATTTCTTGCTAAATGAGAGTGTTACACTATAGAGTCATAAAAAGCAATCCTGTGTAGCCTTGTCCATAATGGAGGCTAAATACGTAGCCTTGTTAAGGAGTTTCCTGCAGCATTTACAAGTTCTCAAATCGGCATTAGAACCTGTGACAATTTTCTATAATAACACTGCTGCATTTGTTATTGCCAAGGATCCCAAATATCATGGAAAGACCAAACATATTAAGAAAGTATATCACTATATTATAGATGCAATTACTGACAAGGACGTGGTCCTAAAATACATTTATGCAAATAGCATGGTGGCTGACCCACTCACCAAGCCAATAGCTAGGGATATTTTTATTAGACATGTAAAATCCCTAGGCTTGAGTATAATGTAATCTGCAATTAGGATGCTTACAGTTTATTGAATATTTGAATTTGATATATATATTATTCATCATTTACGGAATATACTATAAGAGTATAGTTGTACAATTCAATAAGGTATGTTGATAAACTAAAATTGGCTCACTCACACGAGCAATCGCCTCTACCACTTGTAGGATGAGTAGAGATGAGGTTATTTGAGTTATAGTGCCCGATTAGCGACTTGAGCGCAATGGAAGCAAATTTAATTCATAGTCATTAATTTGGAGTCACCTTGGTTAGGACCAAGATGAGATTCTTAAATAAAAAAAAGTCGACATGATTGAATCCCCGCCATTCTTGTGTCTATATGATAGAAGCCAAGTGTGAAGTTAGTAATCTGGCACGATTGAAGTGAGTAGATGAGAATTTCAGGTTTGGCACCTGTGATTTGGTGATAAGACTAAGACTTGTATGGTATATTACCTCTAATGAGAAGAGCAATGACATACATTCTTTATCTTAAGATAAAAAAAGAGAAGCTCTACCATAGCATGCAATTCATACTGCATGTACTAGACGACCTATCATGAAAAGGAAGAATGGATCCCTATTTCTTCACTATGTGAATCCTAGAGAGATCTTTATATATATCTCAATCTTTTACCCTTTGTAACTTTTGACAATATCATGATGTATTAATGTTTTCTACCTAAGGGTGTATCCTATGGTCATGGAATGATTTGACATAAAGGTACACTCGTAGGAAAGTGAGTTAATTCAGATCGAATTAATATGAGGGCGGAAGAAATAGTATTTTTGCTTTTACACCTATTGCTTCTATTCACCAGCTTGGATCATCCCACTCGAAGGAGTTTGATATGATCTAGAATACTAGTAATCGTTATGATGGATTGAGTATATAATTCTTGAGGGATTGAATAATACTCAATTGTGTGTAATTCAATTGAGTATTATAAACTCACTTGTGCTTTAGTCGTATGTGTTTTAGGGCATCATCCCAACAAACTCCTCCTTGGACTAAAACACATACGACTAAAGCATCCTAACACACAACCTTTCAACATGAATTGTGAAGCTTTTTCCTGTAAGATCCTTTGTGAATGGATCCACCAAATTATATAATAAGGCTATCTTTAGTATCTTCTATAAAGGGTCTTTGTGAATGGATCCACCAAATTATGTAATAAGAATATCTTTAGTATCTTCAATTCCTTTCGCTGCACAAACTCCCTTATCAAATGGAACTTGCACTCAATGGGCTTCCCTTTGCTATGATAAAGAAGTTCCTTACTTTGAGCTATGACACCCATATTATCACAATATAGAGTCATAGGTCTCTCAATGTTGGAAACTACCTCTAATTGAATTTATTTAGCTATACAACCTCCTTTGTAGCATCCAAAGCTACCATATATTTGATTTTCATGGTGAAGTCTACAATGCAATTTTGTTTCACACTCTTCCAACTAATTGCCACACCACAAAGGGTAAACACATAACCAAATCGACCACCTAGAGTTCTTGTTTGCCTAAAATTTGGAATCAATATAGCTCACTAGAATAGTCTCATAACTATGATAAACAAGCATATAATATTTTGTTCTCCAAAAATACTTGAATATATGTTTTATCATTGTCCAGTGATACATTTTTAGATGAGATTGCTATCTACTACTAATCCTATTACATAGTAGATATCTGATCTAGTACACAATATGGCATACATAAGACTACCAACTGCTAAAGCATATGAGACCCTCACACTACAATGAAAATCCGATGTTGCATCCAAAATTGGTTCAATAATGTGTTCATTATCTTCTAACTGTGTTAGATTGGAATGTGAGCCATTAGGTTTCTGCTCATGTAAAACAACATATTTTTGTTCATCACTATATATATATTTCTCTTCTAAGATTCTATCATTTGTACCAAAAAATACTTTTTGACTCTCGATATTATGAAAACAGCCACCATAAGTCCCTTTTGGAAATCTTACCCGATAGCATAGAACAGATCTAGGCCCAAACTTTATTGCCTTGTCTGCAAGTACATAAGTTGGACATCCCCAAACTTTGAGATTCCTAAGATTGGATTTTCATCCAGTCTATGTGTCATGGGGTTTCTTAGGTACTGACTTAGATGGTACCAAGTTTAAGATGGGTGTTGCTGTTTCTAAGCCACATCCCTAAAATGACTCAAGAAGGGTTGCATGACTTATCATGCATCTCACCATCTCTCATAGAGTCACGTTTCTCCTTTCTGCAACCCCATTCTATTGAGGTATTCTAGGTGTAGAAATCTTGGAAACAATGTCATTATCTACAATATATTGTTTATACTCATCTAGCATATATTCACCACAACGATTAGAATGTATGGCTTTGATGCGTTTATCTAATTGGTTCTCTGTATAGGCTTTGCATTCTTTGAACTTTTCAAATGCATTAGACTTACGGTGCATTAGATAAATACATATATACCTTTAGTAGTCATCAATAAATTTAATGAACTACTTATCGCCACCTTTAGCTTTTATGTCATTGGTTAACATACGTCAATATGTATCAATTCGAGTAGCTCAAGAGCTCTAAGGCCTTCGGACTTTAAACGATCTCTTGGTCATTTTACCTTATAAATAAGATCGACATTGTGATATACTATCTATATCTAATGGGCCGAGAGACCCATTATGGATTAGCCTGTGAATTCTCGTCTAGTTTATGTGACCAAGTCATAAATACCAAAGAGTCTCTTCATAAGATATGAATTTTCCCCTTTTAGATTCAATATGCAAGACATTAGCATCATTATTGTAGCGTGGATGTAAATAATATAAATTGCCTATAATTTATTATGAGCAAATATATTTTTCGTTTCTACTAATTATAACATTAGAACATAAAGATATCTCATACCATTCAAATACTAAGAAAGTAATAGAAACAAAATTCCTTATAACATTTGGAACAAACAAGCAATCATTCAAAACAAAATATTTATTACATCTAAAATTTAGAGTAACTACTCTTAAACTAGATGTTGTTATTCTAGCTCCTGAAGCAATTTGAATTTGGATTTCTCCATCATTGAGTCTTTTGATTTCCTAAAAACCTTTCAAAAAATTATAAACTAAGAAGTGGGTCCAATGTTTACAATGTAGGAATAAGAAGAATCAACCACTAAACAAGTCTCAACATAGAACATGTTACCCTCAGTTTTCTTCTTGTTCATAAACTTTGGATAGTCACTCTTGTAGTGCCTCTTTTGGTTGCAATGAAAGTATTTGTCATTCACTTTTGCAATATTACTATTATTTTTGAGCTCCTTTGGTAACAATAGCAGCTTGATTCTTTTTCTTGCCCTTGGGCCTTTTGGTCCCAGAAGTAGAAACAACAATAAGTACTCCTCAGCAAATTGGAATTCTTTCATGAGAATTGGAAGAGACTTCTTCATCTTTTTCGTGTTGTAATTCAACCTGAACTGGAAAAAGGAACTTGAGAAGGTATCTAAGACCATATCTATCTGCATGGTCGCATCAATTTCAACACCAAGACTGTCACGCCCCGTTTTCGGAGACGCGACTGGGTGCTCTCTCCGCACCCTTCCTAGGTCACTAGTATGAACATCCGGGATCAACCAGAAATTCGGCGGCATCCCTGTATATTGGAGAGTGCCCACCTACATCAGAAACGCAGCAACAACAACATCACACTAGCAACCTAGCAAACATAGGCCTCAGGCCTCAACCACATGCAATCCTGACCCTAGGCCTCAGGCCATCCACTACCAGCATGGACAAACTGATGGCATCACATATAAATCCACACACAGATTTTTATATCATCAAATATAACCACAATTCAACATCCACATCCACATGCAAGCACAACCGTGCCAAATGGTTATATTCTCTCAACATAGATATACTACATATACCCACATGCATAGAGTATATCTCCAGCACCCCATCATATCCAGGGCCATCTATGTCACGTCCCGCTCACCGATTCGCACCACCAGTACCCGTACCAGTATCTCCTGTGGAAGAAAGAAAGTAAAGGAGTGAGCTAGAAGCTCAGTAGGGTAAGGAAGTAAACATTGATATAGGCAGAATCAAAAGGAAGTAATGCATGAATATGTACCTACCACATGAACGTATACTTAACAAATTCACATCAACATTTATCCGGATTAACCCTTTTGGAGCATAACAACCACAATATCATTGCAACTCAATGTAATATTGCACGGGAGCAAGCTCACCACTACCAACCACTCCTAGGATCATCCGGTTGCGTGAACCCATCATGCCCGCACCCCACAAGGCAAAGTCACTCTCGAACCTATCTCTAGTGCGTTACCCCACATGGGGTTCACATGACTTGGTGATAACAACCTTCACCTTGCCATCCTCCCATGTGGCTTTCAAGTAACCTAAAGGTTCTCGAGTCCCTCATGCATCTCCAATGCATCATGACATGTCATGTCGAATAGATAAGTATATATGAATATCCTATATATCTTACATAACTACCATGATGCATGAACGGAAAATCACAGAATGTCAGTAAATGACGGAACACAAGATCGGGTCATGTAACATTCAACATCAAACAATAATCCACACAAGGCTCGTTTCCCCTTAGAAGCAATTAAGGCGGAAACACAAACAACGGCGACCAATGAAGAATAAAAACGCTATTTAGGCAACAATAACGAATGTTAGATAGAAAGGTTGGAAATCCCCTACCTCGTTCCGAGCCAACACACAAATTCTCAAATTTAGGGTTTTAACCCTTGGTTCTCCCAACCTATCGATTCACATCAAATTGAACTCATATAATTAAACCAAAAATTCCATATTATCATATCAATAACAATTTAATCAGCAAAATCATAAACACTTACTTTCTCTCTCTAGAAATACCTCTAAAACATTTTTGTTCTTAGCCCAAACGATCCTTCACACCAAAATCACATTCAAACCTACACATAGGTCTAAAATCAAGTCTAGAACAACATATCTAAACGATAGAGTCTAATTCTTTAAGAATCTCACAAATCTACACAAAACCTAAAATTCCAAAATTAGTGAAAACTTACCCAAATCACTTGAATCAACCATGAGTCTTCCTTATTTGACTTCAAGGGTCACCAATCCGAAATTCCCAAGCCAAACTCTTGCTAAAACCCCCTTCTCTCTCTTCTTCTCTCTCTTTCTCTCTCTAGTCGGCTTCTCCAAGAAATAATATACAGAAATTGTCTAAAACTGAGCTTAAAAACTGATTTCCCGATAGCCGTCTGGACGCCTTAAGTGGCCGTCCGGACGCGTACCTCTTTCTCCATTCTCTGCCTGCTTTGTAGGCTTAACCGTCCGGACGCCTCGTTAGGGTGTCCGGACGGTCTACTGTTCACAGCACCAGAATTTCTCTACCTCAGTTCCAGCATAAACCGTCTGGACAGATGTTTAGGGTGTCCGGACGGTTTCTGTTTTTCAGAAACCCAGTTTTTCTCAAATTTATTTTCCGACTCGGTTCAAGCTTCGATTTGATATATTATGGGCCCGAAACGGACATATATACTAAAAGTTATGACCCATTTATCGAACCAAGCTCAAAACTACTTTTCCATGATTCCGTACTTCACGGATCATCCGTAATTCGACTCAAAACTAAATTTTTTGGGTCGAGGTTTAAGATCCTCGCCCCCTCAATAAAATTTCGTCCCGAAATTTAACTACACACGTACCTGAATCTTCGAACAACTCCGTGTACTTCTCATTCATTCTGGATTCCAACTCCCAAGTTGCTTCTTCAACTCCATGATACATCCACATCACTTTTACTAATGGAATTACACTCGATCTAGTCACTTTGTTATGTTGGTCTAAAATCTTCACTGGGTGAAAAGTGTAATCCCAACTTCCTCAACTTCTAAGGTAGTCCAATCTATCACATGCGACGGATCCAGCTCATATTTCCGAAGCATGGATACATGGAATACATTGTGAACCTTCTCAGGCTTCGGTGGAAGTGCCAAATGGTACGCCACCGGTCCAACCGTCTCCAAAATCTTAAATGGCCCCACAAATCTCGGTGCTAACTTCCCATGTTTACTATACCTCTGAAGTCCCCGTCTCGGACTAACCTTCAAGAAAACCTTATCGCCTACAGCGAACTCCAAAGGTCTCCTCCTCCGGTCAGCATATGACTTTTGTCGGCTCTGCGCGGTGATCAACTACTTCCGGATCTCATCAACTCTCTCTCGTGCTTCCTTGACCATCTCCGGTCTTGAAACAACTTTCTCACCAACCTCTGCCCAACACAAAGGCGACCTACAAGGCCTCCCGTAGAGCGCCTCGTAACGTGCCATTCCGATACTACTCTGAAAAGAGTTGTTATATACAAACTCCGCCAGATGTAAGTATCGATCCCAACTTCCCCCAAAGTCCACAACACATGCCCGCAGCATATCCTCCAAAATTTGTATAGTTCTCTCACTCTGTCCATCACTCTGAGGATGATAAGCTGTAGAAAAATTCAACTTCTTTCCCAACGCTTCTTGCAAACTACTCCAGAATTTACATGTGAACCGCGGGTCTCGGTCTGACATGATAGACAATGGTACACCGTGAATCCTCACAATCTCCTTCACATACATCGAGCTCAAGGATTCCAATGAATCCGTCTTGTTCATTGGTAGAAAATGAGCAGACTTAGTCAACTTGTCCACCACCACCCAAACCGCATCATGCCGTTTCTGAGTCATTGGCAAAGCAGTCACAAAATCCATTTTGATCCTCTCCCACTTCCATTCCGCTACTGGTAATGGTTGCAACAACACTGCCGGTCTTTGATGTTCTGCCTTCACTTGCTGGCAAGTTAGACATTTTACCACAAACTTAGCCACATCGGCTTTCATACCTCTCCACCAGAAGCTTTGTTTCAAGTCTCGGTACATCTTCGTACCCCCGGGATGCATGGCAAACCACGAATGGTGTGCCTCCTTCAGAATCTCTTGCCTCAACTCATCATCATCGGGAACTACTAGTTTTCTTTGTGGAGAAGACCTAACATACTTCACCGCATTTCTAACCTTCACTATGCACTCATCCATATCCTTTAAACCATCACCAACAATGAGATTCAATATATGCACACAACATCTAACATGCAAGAATTCATGATTCAATAAAGTGCCCTTTCTATATTTCATCTTCTTTTTCAAGAATTCAATAAGAGCGTTATTGGAACTAGCATTGTCAACGGTAAGAGTAAGAATCTTATCTATCCTCCCACTTAAGTAAGCATGTTTCCACCTCTTTTCCTAGTGTTGACCCTTTGTGATCAACGACAATACAAAAATTTAGAATGCGTTTATGCATGTTCCAATCACTATCGATGAAATGTGTTGTGGGACACATGTAATTAAGATTTTGGACCAAAGTCCATGTGTCTGTAGTGAGACAAACACGCTGCCCTCTAAGAGATTTTTTCAAACTTGACCTCTCACTCAAATACTATTCAAGGCATTCTCCAATAATTGTCCCGTGACTAGGGATCTTAGTCCATTTAGGACAAATTCCATGCACAAATTCCTTAAACCCCTCACCCTTCACAAATCTAAAAGGCAATTCATCTTTTATGATCATTCGAGCTAGGGCACGCCTTGCTCTTTGAGGGTTAAATTGTCTTGTCAGTGATGGTGATTCCTCACTGGATTTAAAGGAAAAAGTAGTTTGGCCCTTAACTAATTCAGCCTTTCTATCCCTAAAGGGATTATCCATAGATGAACATACTTTTACCAAATGGTCACTCAAAGATCCAGTACCATTTTGTTTTATATCGGCGGCATAATTTTTATTACAATACTTGCAAAATGCCCTATGCCTACCAATTTGTTTAGCAGGCACATCAAAATGTTCCCACACCCAAGATCTTTTTCTAGAAGTTCGATTAGATTCACTAACTGTATCATCCAGATTTGTTGGATTTGAGGAGTTTATCATATCCACTTGAGCGATTTGAGATAGTCAAAGAGCAATAACAGTGTACCAACTGTAAAAAAAATTAAAAATGCATCACACATTATGTACCTAAACGATATTAAGATATGATGCAGCAAAATATTAAGATATTAAGATATTAACATTTACTTGAGAATAGCGTCAGAGACTAAGAGAATGACCTGAGAAATTGAGAGAGAGACTGAGCTGTGAGTCCCACTTGGTGAGTTGAAGAGTGGAGTTGTGGAAGGAGGTGGCTACAGTGCTACAACTACGGTTAGGTTTGAGCTTTGAAGTTTGAAAAGCGAAACTGCCAATGACGGAATGAGAAATCACGAATTGAAGAAAGGAAAGCTGAAGAGTGAAGGCTAAAGTCTAAATAGTAAATAATGAAGTGGCCCAATTTTATTTGGCATATATGAACTATTAGTCTATTAGGGCTGTCAAAGTATGAGAACTAGTCAATTTCAAAAAAAATTTCCATGGACCCATGGCCCAGATTTCTTTAATTAATTTAAATGTTTAATAACTTAAATATATATTATATAATTATATATGTAATACTAATATATTATTAATTCGGTTTTCTTCAGTGTAACAAAACCGACACTTGATAATTATTTATATAAGAATAAAACCGATCGGTCGGTTCTCATAATTTAAAAAATTTAGAACCGCTCGATCGGTCGGTTTGGTTTGGCGGTTCGGTTTTTTCGATCAATTTTGATAGCCCTAGTTTAGGTTAGTTTATTTATGTGTAAATAGAACTTTTAGTCACTGACATGTTCGGATTGTTTCAACTCAATCACTAAGGTTTAAACTCATCCAACTCGGGAACTGTAGTTTTATTTTTGTTCCAATTTTCATCATCAGACAGCTTCTCTACTTTTCGGGCAGATAAAATGCGGGTAAATAGAACTTTTAGTCACTGACAAATTTAGATCGTTTCAACTTAGTCACTAAAGTTTGAACTCATCCAACTCTGGAACCGTAGTTTTCTTTTTGTTTGAATTCTCGTCACTCTGACCTTCAAATTATATTTTCATGCATAAAATAAAATAAACACAATTTTATTATTTAAAAAATCAAAAAAATGTAGACAAATCAGTGTTTGACACCCCTAATCCATCTCCCATCACTGCCCCCTCCTCCACCGCCATTACCACTCTATTGTTATTCTTTAAAACTCAATAAATTCAGACATAGATGGATCTGAAGGAGAAGAAGGGATAATCAGATATGGATCAATCCATTCTTATTACCACCAGTTTTTACATATGGACAAGAAGAAATCGATCTCCCCATTCGAACATCCCAAGCGAGAAGCAGCGAAGACTTGACCCATCAACCCACCATGGACGATCATGGGGGGCAGAGACTTGTGATTGTTGAGTGAGGTTTTATTCCAAGTCTAAGTGCTAGTAGAAATAGAGGAATCAAAGAGCGTTGTAACTAGTGAGGATGAAAAAGGGTGGGCACCACTGCACTCCGCTTTGGAGTCGAAGGCTACGCGTAATGCTGCATCACCGAGCTCGTCAGACTCTGTGAATTCAACTTTGTTCCTCTGTGTCCGTATTTCGACTACGGTAAAGAAGGTGAAGGAGAATAAGATGAATTTGAAGGAGAAGGGCCTGTTGGACTCTATGAGTTCCACGGCTTGGAGATGGAGATGAAGTTGCAAGCAGATGACAAGAATTGGAACAAAAAAACCTACGGTTCCCGAGTTGAATGAGTTCAAACCTTAGTGACTGGGTTGAAATGACCCAAATCTTTCAGTGACTAAAAATTCTATTTACCCGCATTTTATCCGGACAAAAAGTGGAGAAGCTGCCCAGTGACGAGAATTGGAACAAAAATAAAACTATGGTTCCAAAGTTGGATGAGTTCAAACTTTAGTGACTGAGTTGAAACGATCCGAATCTGTCATTGACTAAAAGTTCTATTTACCCATTTATTTATGGGTCGGCTAGGATAGATAGAATAATTGGGCTTTTGCATGTCATGTTTTAATTGTTATGGGCCTTTAGACATTAAGTTTGGTTATAAAATTATGTATTGGGTTCTGGGGGTTTGTAAAATATGTAAGTGGATTTTTTATATTTTGGGTTTTTTAGATTAGTAGGATTTGAGCCCAAGCCCATGTAATCCTCGTACATAGTGGATTTAAGTAGTGTAAAATTGATAAATATTATTTTAGGGTGTTAGAAGCATATTGACATTTAGGGTTTGTGGATGATAAATATTTAGGGTGGATGCTTAGAATTTTGTTTTATTGCTATGCCATGAAAAATACGCAACGCGAGAACGATTAATCAAAGTCATCACACCCTAATAAAGAGCATCAAGACTAATTATGGAAATCTCATATTCTTTTCAAATACCATGAAGCCTTCAAGATATTAGGGTTTCTTTGGCATTCATTTAAAATACTCGATTTTTGTGGAAACAAAATGAGCCTTAAATGGGTTCTCTCTTTTCTCATGAATAACATGATTGTTAGTATGCTGAATTGGATTTATTCCTTGATTGTGGACCACTTTGGTACATCAATTAAATTCTCAAAAGTTCATATCTTTTCAAAAATCAACTGAACCCACTCCAAGAGAGATTTTTCATCAAACATTTTTAAAATTATCAAAAACCACTCCAAGTGGGATTTTTCATCCAATCATTATACATTTTTAGCCTAGCCAGGAATGGCCCCATTGATCCCGTGCACATTTTTCAAAATCACAAAAACCCACTCCAAGTGAGATTTTTCATTCAATCATTAAATATTTTTGGCCAAGCCGGGAATGGATCCAATGATCCCGTGCACCATTTTCAAAATATCAAAACCCACTTCAAGTGGGATTTTTTTTATATAATCCTTAAATATTTTTGGTGAAGCCAGGAATGGCTCCAATGATCTCGTGCACCTTTTTGAAAATATCAAAACCCATTCCTAGTGGGTTTTTTCATCTAATGTTTAAATATTTTTGGCTAAACCGAGAATGGCCCAATGATCTCGCGCAAGTTTTTAAAAATTCAAAACCCACTCGAAGTGGGATTATTTATCCAATCATCAAATTGTCACAATATTAATGGACCAAGCCCACTCAATTGAGACGTTAACTTTTAATAAAGATAGAAAATTAATAAAACAATTGGAACATAAAAACTCATTTTCAAAACAAATTCGAGCCAAATAAGAGAATATTTTCAAGGCGACCATTTTTCAAGAGTTGTGGGGTGCCTAACACATTCCCCATGATCAATAGATCCTCTTACCCATTTTTTTCTCGTAGACCATATTAGGTATCCAATTGTAATTGCACCTCGAAAATCAATCGGTGGCAACTTCATTTTTCAAGCCGGTTGCTTCACAAATCTATAATATCCTCTTCTATCAATCAGAAATTAGGTACATTGTGATTTTGATTGTCTGGTTCAGTTTCATGTTGTCATGGTTATTAATGTATTATTTCCCTCATGAGTAATAACACAATTTCTATCAGTAATTGTTATAGTAACAAGAATAACTCGTGTAAATGCCCTCATTGACAGTTTCTACAGTTTTCTGAAGCTATGGTGCTTTGGCAATTGTAACAACTTTCGTGAGGCTATTAGCTAATCTTCTCTTCAACTCTCCTTAGACTGCCTTGCTTCCCTGATAAAATTCTTACCATCTAGAAAAAAGCCTTTGTTGTGTGACTATTTGTAACATGATCAATGTTTGTTTCCAGTAACAAGGTAGGGAAGAGTATGTGATTCAAAAAGGAAAAAATAATCTAGTGAGGAATATGATTAAAGAAACAAATTTTTGGAGAAAAGTACATTAGCTATTGATAGGTGGACTCAACATCCTACTTTTTGTTTCTAGAAAATAGTATTTGATATGCTATTCTGAGTAGCGTGTGTATGTAACTTGACATGTTATTTCTTCTACTGTAGAATTTTAATGAAGTTGTAGATCCCTTCTGAGAGGCTATAAGCAGCATTGGCAAGCTCACATTATAAATGATTTGAAAGTCTCAATTCAACAAGTGAACGTATTGGGTTGAATGGCAAAATAATTGATCTTAACATGATAATTGAGAGGAGGCCTTGGGTTCAAACCTTAACATTCGCAATATAAACCCCAATTTGTTGTTGCCCCAAACGTGGAGCTTTGTGTATGTTGTTGCCCAAAGTGAGGCCCTTGTGTGAGAGTAGCCCAAGTGTTGGGTCTCATTTGTTTTGCACATGTTGAGCCATGAGATTGCCTAGCCCGCACGGCTGGATAAGTTTTAGAATATATATATATATGTATATGTATATATGTGATGTGAAATGTCTCAACTCAACAAGTGAACTTATTTTGTTGAATGACAAATTAACTAATTTTAACGTCTTTCAAGTTTGACTATGAGGGGGAAGGAAACATAAAAAAGGATTTTCCATTGAGTCTAGATTATTGTTAAGAATGGTGTTCGAGTTTGGCCGTGTATGATAGGTGCCTTGTATATAACTCTGGTATGCCCCAAATTTTTTTGGTCTTCTAGGATCAATTTTCTGAGTAATATAATAGAGGTTTCAATTTGTACTGAAATCAATTTGTTTTTAGCTACATGGTGGATTCTCACTTGTTTATTCTGACTATCTATTTGTTTTCTTGGACTTGGATAGCAAAGTGCTATGACTAAAGAATTACAAAAATTGTTGTATAATTTCATAAAAGAAGTTCAAGAACATACTTGCATAGTCGAATAATATACTTGGCACCCATTCATATTTTGAACTTTTTAAGTATATATATAACTAGAGTCACAACCCGCGCTACGTGGCGGGTTGTTTCTCTTTCTCAGTTTTGGTCCTTTGGTATACATCTATTTTGCCCAATTTTTTTATTGCTAATGTTACTTTGAAAGAAAAAAAAATAGCACCCTTTCTTAATGTTTTGGTTACTTCCAATTTATGATGAAAAATGATAATTGGTAGTGAACAATTTAAGGGAATCAATAATTAGTAAAAAAATATATAAGGCTATCCTACAAAGTAATCCAAGTTCTTCAATTTGTATTTTATTGTTCTCTAACCATATCCCAAGAGCAAACTGTGCTAATTAAAGCGCCATAAGAAAGAGAAGAAGATGTTGAAGTCAAGACTAATACAGTGCCAACCGATTGTAAACCAAGGAAAAGCATAATGTACATAATGAAGGGGCAAAAAATATCCTAAATTGTGCATAGAAACAACACAAATTATGTCAAAGAGCACAATATATAACAAATAAAAAATGTCAAAGAGCATAGGAAGAGTACATATATATGTCATTGTCATTTACATCAAACGTTTACCACATATTGTCACCAACAAAAGCTGCTTGTTTCGCATACACATGAGCAAGACATTTGGGAAAACTCTATTTACATCACCCAGTATTAGCTGCATAACTCTTTATCGTACATTACTTATTTCAAAGGCTGCTAACTCTATTTACACAAAAGAGAAGCATGATTCTCATACCAACATTCCAAAATAATAGTTGTAGACTATTGTCAACAACATATTTGTAGAACTTCATGTAGACCAAGAACACTGGAGTGAGCCACAAAAAGTGCTTCACCTCAATTTTTTCTCTTGTTAATATTGTTAGACATATCAAAAAGTGTTTTACCCTTTTTGTTGCTGGAACAACAGTTTTCTTTTGTTTTTTGTTTTCTCTTTGTGGCTCTACAATAGTGATAACGTTCCTGCGAGAATTCAAAATATAAGACAGATAAGTAGATTTTACTATCATGAAAATAGATTCTCTATTTTGCTAAGTAGATTATTAGAAATATAAGCTAAGGCTCATATGACTTGCAAGATAAAATCTGCTAACCTAGTTTTCTGTTTCATTTTTTTTGTATTGCAGCAGAAATAGGTTCATCATCAAATATTGATGTATCATAATCATTGAACAATAGCCGTTTATTGCATTTGTTCCTTCCAATAGACCTTGATTTTTCAGGAGTTTGTAACTGCAATTCGTCAAATTTGTTGCTGCTCTGGGTATTTGAGTAAGTTGATTCCTTAGGCAACAAATCTTCAGCTATTTTATTTCCAGTATCTATTTTTAGCACATTTGCATCTTCAATTTGGTTGATTGATCTATTTCCTCCATCAAACACTTCATAAGATACTTTTGAAACTTTAAAACATACCGTTTTAGCCCTTTTGGTTATTTAAATTAATTGCAACTTGGAAAATATGATATGTCGGGAAAATATCGGCAATAATTTGTGGCAGAACATATTGATTTGTACCTTTCATTGACATAATTGTAGCAACTGATATATCAATCATTTGTTCAGCTTGTCTCCAAAATATTATAAAAAAGTGCAATACCAGTTTGATCTTCAACTATGGCATTCAGGATATAGCTATATGTCATAAAATCATACGTGAATGCCATTAATATAAATCATTAAAGATTTCTTCAAATAATAAGATAAAATACATGCATGTGTGATTTATAGTATGTAACTTACCAAGGTATTGGAGTTTGCTCAATAACACTACACTGGGAGCACAATATTTTATTTCTCCATTGTTTTGTTGTACTGTTACATGTTGGATACCACCATCCATTTGCCACATCTACACTTTTTATCCTTGCTTTGCATGTTGTTTGTAAGAACAAAAATTATTAGCAAACTAGTACAATCAATCTCAAGAATAATGACATGTATGTGAAGTTATAAATACTTACAGCATCAGTGTCTCTGTCCAATAACAACAATTCGACAATTGTCTTTCTATTTTTTGTTATGTCATCATCAAGATTTGACAACTTGGCTCCATTGCTTGATATTATTTCTAGCATCTTAGGTTGTACTATCCTGTTTTGTAAAAAATATATTGGTCAATGATTATTATTGCAAAACGTAATTTTGGAAATAAAAATTGAATAAACAAACCTTCCTCTTATCTTTATCGTTAGTCTTGCAATATTTAACATCGTCACTCTGTTCTTCCTCTCTCGCGACTCGAATGGCTTGGGTGAGTTTATTTGGGATCTTGTGCATCTTTTTTTCTTCATCTCTAAAGAACTGAATATTGATCTTATGTTCTTATTATTCTCGCTCTGTTATAGATAATAATTTTTTCCAATGGAACACAGCTTGAAATGTCGTCACCATCATTCCTGCACATATGATTATCACTGACTTCTTCTTTGATTTCTCAAATATCCGATGATAGTCATATTTCATGGCTAAATCTCCCCAAAGTGAAACTGATATTATATTGAACCTAAACAATTTTCCAGAAACAATTGCTATCAAAAATTTTGCTTGACAAATCAAAGTATTCAAACCTAAGAATCATCATTATATTAAAATACCAAGTTTTACTAACACATTTTCAGAAACTGTCATATTGATCATATTTAGAAATCATATGGTAGAACTAAAATAACTATCAAAACATAGTTTTCTCATAATGTTTTTTCATACTTTTTTCATAGCTAATAAACTTGTCTTCTATTGATGTATACTTGTCAGATAAACTTTATTCCGAACTCGAGATTCCATTTCAGAGAAGCTTAAGAAATAAAATCTATTAGGAGGAAACTCATTTTTCGCATCCACAGTTTTTTCAATCTTAGTCCTTTTGTCAAACTTAATCATGTATTCATTTGGACATGGACGATAAGTGTTTCGAATTGGAAAAAGTGCGAAATTAATGAAGTAATAAATATCCTTTTCATGAAGCATTGCCTTGAAATATTCTGCATTTTTTGACCAAATGGTTGCAAGTATGATGTCACCCTATAAAAATATTCATGGTGTAGAGTGACTTTCTTTGCCTCTCAAAGTATAATATTGTAATAAAAGCTACCCATATTCATAACAAATGGTGGAGAAAGATATAATATTGTAATAAAAGCTACCCATACCTGTTCATCCACAAGATATGGATCAACACTCATCAATAAACCATTCTCAGCATGATTAATAGAATCTCACAGTCTAGCAATCCTTGCCTTCATCTTCCAGTCACGATTAGAAATTTGAAGTTGAGCAATGAAATGATAATCCATATTAGTCGAGTGCTGTGTTGTTAACCTGCATAAAAAATTGTTCATTAGATTGTTATACAAAAAACAAACATTTATAATTTTTTATATGTCAAAATTATATTGCACGTAAAAACAACAATGTATTCACCATCACCTGTCATCAAACCATCAAAATTTTTACTATATACTATATTTCTTCTATATCTTTGCGTCTAGTTATCACCATCCCCAGTCATAACTCTAAGATTATCATAAGAAGTCACACGAGACAGAGCAACATAAAGCTGACTATGGGTAAATATTGGTTTTGGTAAATATAAGCCAACATTTTTCAGAGTTTGCCCCTGACACTTGTTAATTGTCATAGCATAACATAAGTTGACTGGTTCTTTTCAATACAAATGGGTATTTCTGATCTTTCCCATCCAAAATTATTCGAGGTATACATACCTTTGAACCTGCATAGCTACCACTCGATATTCTACCTTGAAGAACTCTATCTCTTAGATGAGTTATAAGAAGTCTTGTTCCGTTGCATTAACCATCAGCGTGATTTAAATTACGAAGTAATATCACAGGTGCATACTTCTTTAGTGATAGCTCATGATTTGGAACCCCATTAAAAGTCATGCAATTTAGCACATCAGTAGTGTATAGCAAATTGGATGCCAAAGAATGCTGTGATATTTTGCATATTGAATCAAAACTGTAATAGGTTCTTTCCACTGTTGGAATAAGTGATAATACATATGAATTAATCATCGCAACTGTGTCATTTTTGCCTGTAATGATGGCTTTCTCATTCAAATAAACAACATCACCATACAGAGAGTGTAGGTTGTCATAAATTTCTAAGACCATGGCATGCAACTTATCATTCTGGGTGTGAACTAATAATCTATCAGGGATTTGAATCCAGCTTGCTTCTCCATCATCACCATCAATAGCAAATGAAGCAACTCGTCCATCTCCAACATCTAATATCCATTGTGCAAACTGTTTCATACTCTCTTTATCAACTACATCAAGTCGACCTGCTTGCAATCACATATTTTCCTTCAGCATATACACTATACAATGTTTCCACAAATATTACTTAGTTATTGAGGCATTAATTGTGTCATATCTAGTGCCATTCAACACAATAGGTAAGATTTGCCTAAAGTCACCACCTAATAAAATGGTTTTTCCTCCAAATGGCTTTGAGTTAGTTTCACCATCATCTAGAATGATTATATCTTGCAATGTTCTATCAAGAGCCTCAAAACAATATCTATGTGTCATAGGTGCTTTATCCCAAACAATAAGACTTGCCCGTGCTACCAGTCTTGCAAGTTGAGTTCCTTTCTTAATATGACATGTTGATATTTCATTGATATCAATAGGGATTTTAAATCATGAGTGTGCAGTACAACCACCAGAAAGTAACAATGATGCAATTCTAGATGAAGCAATAGCAAGCACAATTCTTCCTGTAAATCTTATGCTTGAAATTATTGTTTGATATAGAAAAGTCTTCCAAATTCTGCCAGGACTATAAACAAAAAAAAGGCCACCTTGTTGATTATTCACTTTATCTACAACAACATCATATATAACTTTTTGTTCCATGTTCAATTGATCCTCTAGATATTTGCATCGCTCTCTAAGATCATTAACATCATAATTCATTTCTTCTCGTAAGAGTCGATTGTTCAATTCATCGAATAATTGGCCTTGTGGCATTGGCAAGCCATATTCAGAAAGAGAACTGTTTGCCTTGTTCAGTAACATCTCTAGCTCAAAAAAGAATGTGATTCTTCACTTCAACTTGTGATATATTGAAGTTTGGTAAATTCAGCTACTGTATTAATTTATATAATATATCATCTTGGAAATTTAGCCAATGATCCTTCCATAACTTTAAAGGGTCACTGACATTGCAAAAAGCTAGCAAAGTAATAAAAAGTTGTCATAACTGAATCCCTGTTGCAAACAGAGATGCTTCATCTAATGACTCGTGTCATTTCTTATCATTACCTAGTAGCCCAAGTGCCATACACGCAGATTGGAAATTTGGATGAATGACTCCCTCTATTGTCCCGATTTCAACATAGTTTCTAGGACCTCTTTGGACATTCAATAACATACGAAGATAATATAATTCATCTGAGTTTGGTTCCACATATGACAGCCCACCAATTGGGTCTCCTCTTTTTCTAGTAATCCATTGCTTGCCTCTATCATCCCAAACAAATTTAGAAGGAAATGAGCCATATGTAAGATTTCTTGCCGTTTCATCAATCGAATTTCTATGCATCCATTCCGTAAACATAGTCTTTTCTATGTGTGGTTGTTGAATAATATTGGATAAATTCCTCGAATCATCATAGTAAATAATTTGCATGAAAGGTAGATGTATTGGTAATCACTCAACAAGTGATGTCTAAAATGAATATGATACTCAAAGAGACGCCAAACTGAGTCGTATGAAGCAAAATACCTACAATCCATATATTGTTGTGTCTCATCAATAACACCAACTGAGCTTGTCCTTCATTTGACACATTCTGGCCAACATGGCGCTCCAACACAGCTCTGGCTCTATCTAGTCCTTTATTGATATATTTAAGTAAATATTTATTTGTCCGAGATTTATTGCACCATTCGATGTTAATAAGAGCTTGATAACGCAACAACAACTCTTTGTTAAATGGGACAACATATATGTTATCCATTGTATGTCCATTTTTAACCACTGTATGTCCATTATCCCGTCGCCTATATAAAGCAAACCCATTCCAATCAATGGTTGTTTCTGGATGGAATGACTTTGGAAAATGCTTTGTAGATCGGCCATTTTCCATACATGGCGAAAAAGGCCTTACCAAACCACAATGACCATGAATCATAAATTTTCTAACAGTCTTATACAACATGGAATGCGTTGATTGATAAGGAATTTCTACAGAAATTAACTTGCCTATATCAGCTAGAGTTTGACACTTGCTACTTGGATAACATCACACAACCATATGAACATGAGGCAAACCACGTTTCTGAAATTCAATGGTGTACACAACATCAACAATATTGCCAAGATAATTTTCATATCTTATTTTAGCAAGGAAATGATCTACTTTCATTTTAAATACTCTCGTAACAAAATTTGGCCTATCCTCAATTTTTCGTCTTGGAATTAGTTGAAGAGCAGATTGAATCCCAGGCTACTGCGAATTACATGTGAATGTGATTAAAAAATCAAGAAATTCGTAGAATTTATAGATAGCCATAGCATTATGGTAATTTTGAATCATATAACGTGATCCTCCTGTAAAACTTGATGGCAACAAAATTCGTTTTCCAAAAGTATCTCCATCAACATTGCCACTGGCAAAAAATCACACCACAAAATTCACATGTTAAGTCTGGTGACCCAACAGTTAAAGGTTCACTATTCTGTACATGAGCTGTAGTAGCATCACATATATTATAAATATTGCTAATCAATTGGTCACTTGCTAATGAAGATGGCATAGCCTGACTGCGAAGACAATTTCTAATCAAACTCTTCCTTTTAGATCTATTCAATTTGCTACTCTCACCAAATTTCATCTTATTGTCAAATACATTCAACAAAAAATAAGCAACAAAAAACACGAACATTCTCATCCATAAACAAATAAAGTTATCACACAAAATAACTACAATAAAATAAAATACAAAATTAATATGGCTCACCTTGAGAAATTTGAAGCAACCATCCAATGCCAAAAAGCAACAAAGAATAGCAGACGACAAATAATCTACCCTGTAAACAACTAGTCCATAAAACCAAAGGCAGATTGTTAGAAAGCTGAAGCAAAAGCAAAAGACCAAGCAACAATAGCAAACAACATCAATTTTGGCTCACAAAGTTACTATTGATATCAAAATATAACTAAGCCAAGGTAGTAAAACAAAACACTCCATTGAGACGTCTAAGATCATCCATCAATACTTATATTAATCATATTATCTAATTGATAATATACCACAAAAATAATAGGAACAACATTACTCATGCAAATAATTACAAATAATTCATATAAAAACTAAGCTACCAGTGCACCTTCTTGGAACTGAATGTGTTGTGTAAAAACAAAATGCAGTCTCTACAGTAGTACAGCTAGACAAAAAAAAAGTAAAAAAGTATATCCAAACCTGATAGAATCCTTCGAAGTAAAAAAAGTATATCCAACAACAATAAGTAATCACAAAAGCATACCATTTTTTTATAAATAAAAAAGGAGACCATGATAGACCAAAAAAAATTGTGGATGACGAAATCCCTGGCCAAAAATAAAAAACAATAAATTTGGAACACAACGGACAAACCACAATTGACAAACTACAAATCCTTATTTACATCTATGTTAAGGCCAGACTTTTCCTTGATCGAAGGACTCAAATTATTGAATAAGAGAGAATGAAAATGTACCCAGGAGAGAACATTATTATCATTTTAGTGATGTTAAAGAGACCAATTGAGCAATAATAGTAATGGCATTATATGTATTTTGACTGCTCAAGTTTAAACACATATTGAATATCGTACCTTGGTGTGGCACTTGCTTAATTTTTTTTGTTTACAACATGACCTATTTCACAAGATTAATTGCAGCTCTATCTCTCTCTCTATTTTTATTTTTTTGTGGGTATTGGGTTCCATTCTTGTTGTTCTTAATCGAATTACATATCAACAAAATAATCAAATTCTAAAAGACAAAAAAAAGAAGGGGAAAATTCCAAAAGAAAGTGTAACATGTAACAATCCAATGCCAACAAAAGTTGAAAATGGTCGTCTATGCAATATACATATTTTCAAATAATACTTACTATATCATGAAGATTGTAAATATTTTTATATGGCATATCAAAATATGCATGAATAATTTAAATATAATACCTTTTTTGAGATTTGACCCACATCAATTTTTTGACAATGAATTTCAATCTTTCCAATAAATGAGGACAATCATATTGACTAAGGCCTCCACGCAAGCCAAAGTTCATTTCATAAGTATGCCATGGCTTTCTTTAAATATTGAAGATTTACAATCATCTCATCTCAAGTAAGACCTTCGCTAATGCCACACTTTGTCAGCATGAAGGATAATCATGACCAATGAATCTAAAGTTCATAATGACATCATTGCTTCATACGATCATGTTATTAGATGTGGACGTATGAGCCTATGCAAATGCTGTTCCATATATATACTATCAAAGAAGTTATAGTCATGTAAAACTCAAAATCATCTTGACATTTGAATCCCAGTCAGCAGCCATCTGCTAACCAATTTCCTAAGTTAGCTAATTAGTATCCCAAAATGTACAGCACTGCGTCAACTAAGTCACATTTCCCAAAATTTAGCCACCACGGGCTACTTACCATCGATTCTTCACATATTTCAAATTCCCGAGTTATGCTCACTCGGGTCTTCCTCCTCCTCACTTGAATCCTCTTCAAAGTTATTCATATAATTAAGTTGGTTTTGGAACAAATGTTTTTCGAGTTGAGCTACCCTTATCTTAAGCTCTTCATTCTCCATCATTCTATCCCAAGCCTTATCTTTCCCCTCTAGATTTTTCAGCTTAAGATCTGAAATTTTCTTTTTAAGTGCTTCTTGTTCCTACACCATAGTTGCCACAACCTGTGATAAATTCTTATTCCTCCTTTCCAACTTGACCTTATCCTCCCTTAAGACATGCACCTCCATCATGTTGAAGTCTCCAACATCCACATGTACCCTTTCCACCATCTGTCTTAACATCCTTTCAGCTACCAACTCTCTCATTATGTCTACATTTTCAGTAATGTTCACCCTTTCTTCTAGCATAGTGATAGGATTCATGGATGAACCTATTGGTATGTTGACTAGCAGAACAAACATCATCGTACTATCCACCGGCTCTATTGTGAATTTCATCATATTGCCTCCAAAGTTCACTACCACATGCTCCAGCATGGTCACCCTAGAAACAAATGAAAAAGTCTTCCCACAATCCATTTACAAAGAAACAAGACATCAATACCATTTCAACTCAACTTTTCACACATATTTCGGTTCACCATAACTCGGATCATCACCTAATTTGTTGAATACCAAAGAAATTCCTTTACTCGAAGAATGGATGTACCATACATTGATATATTTAATTATGTGATACCCAGGAGATTACATGCAACCAAAGACCATAGAAACAGCTGGTATCATATACTAAAACAAACGTTGGGAGCAAAACCATTTTTGAACCCAAAGTCCCAAACCCAACAGTGTTGAAGACTCATGAACAGTCTTGCAAAGCGTACATAGCCTTAATCGAACCACTCTTTATCAGGAAAACTGGAGCTAAATCCTATTAATGCGGGCAATAATTTAAGGAACATAAATTCGACTCTAACATAGTTTGATCAGAGTGAGTAAGTGAAATTTCCTCTGCAAAACAAAAAAGGGTGAGTAAGTGGAATTAGGATGTGGTCGAACTCAATGGCCAACATTCAACATGCCAAAAAGAAGAAGAGAAAGTGTCCAACAAACCAACAGATGACTTTGCACAAATGAAGTCAAATAGAGATGCATATCAAAATAGACATGCATGCAATGAGAATGAAAAATGTATAACACAGGAGAAAAAAAGCAACCATGCAAACGTACACATGTATATATGAAAGTGAGAAGCGATTTAACTAATGAGTAAGCGGACCAACCTGGCCACATTCTGTCAAACTCATTTATTGGGGAGTTATACTCAGTGGGAACAAAACAATGGGTGGGAATACATTATCAAAATTAAATATATCAGTAATCGACTGGAAACTCAATATGTGTATGGTCACTAGAGCTGCCACATCTGAGAGTACCAAAAACACTTTCAACTAACTGGCAAACATACTAAGTTACCTTTCATTTTAGTATATTAGAGATACCATCATCTTTAGATCTAAGGACGAAGTGTTTAATTTTTTTTGCATATAATGTAATGTTATTGGCAAGATCTCATACTCCTTTTCCTTTTTTTTAGGGATTGGTATAATCACGAGAAAGCCAGAAGGGTGAAGGCCTTCTGTTGTGGGGAGTATGCTGGATGCATTGAGAAGGCAAAGGCCTCTACAACCAATTCTAATAGAAAGTCAATTAAATATGCTTATAGGGAAGACGCAATTATCCATGCACTTAAGCTTAAGAGTGCTATTGAGGGAAATGATCATCAGTATGTTTACTCCAAAATGGAGAATTTGGTTGGCAAGCACAATAGTTTTGTCCAAAAGTCACCTAAAGTATCCTAATCTAGCGAAGATGATGGCATGGTCAACAAAGAGAGTGATTTTGAAGAAGATTCAGGTTCAGTGTAGGGATTATCACAATCTGGCATACCATTTGAAGAGCAAAATCATATCAGTACTTCAAAGGAGCAAAATGGGAAGGGAAAGAGAAGAAAAACCCCAAATGATTCTGAGGTTGATAGAACAAAAGTAATAAAGTGTATGAAAGGACTTGAAGATCTAGGAAAGTTTGTTGGATTAAAGATAAAACTTTCAGGAGGAGGAGTAGTTGAGCTCGTTAAACATGACTATAGTTCAATTTATAATTCTCACACTAGAAATGTCATGTCTATTGGGACTCCTATCAGAGGAAGCAAGGGTTATAACTCCTCTTTGAAAGGAAATAGGTCCCAAGCGGCGCTTATGCAAGAGTTAAGAAGGAAAAATCGTCGCCCCCCGCTTACTTAGGTTTTGGAAAGTACGATTCCTGTTACTCGTGATGAACTTCCAAGTTCAAATGGTTCGTCTGTGTGTGGACTTCCTGACACAAAGGTTTCAAGAATGGAATCTAACAAGTCATGGAAATGTATTTCCTTGGTAATTAACAATAACTCAGACAACACTAGAGTGTCATGTGAGACTTCATTACATCCACACTTCAAACAATGTATGTGATGCCTCACTCATTATTAACAGGACGAAGCTGAATGAGATTTCTAGCATTTTAGTTTTTGCCACTATACGATAATCATGACAAGTTATTTGATGTTCCATTCGTTGGGAAGGGAAAACCCTTTACAGGTACTCTCTTTGTCTCTTCTTGTTTGATTTTCTTTGACTGAAATAACATGTACATGGGAATCAAAACATAGGAGGGGCAGAAAAAAGGCACACCCAAATAAGAAAGATCCAGAAACACAATCTTCTAAAATCAGAATTGAAAGCGAAAAAAGGAACATCAAGATAAGACAGATCCAAAACCTTGACTCCTGCAAGGGAAAACTTCATGAATTTTGATGAAGATAATAGCTAAAATCACATCCACCAACGACTTGAACAAAGTCCTAATAAGATAGATAGGGACTTTTGAAAGCATAAACCCAAGCCCAAATTACTTCAATCAGTCAATCACCCTATAATTACACAAAGAATGAAAGCAAAACTGAAGCAAATGAGTGATGAGAGACAAGACAAAAAAGAATTAAAAATCAAAACACTAACCAATTTTCTAAAGCAGATGAGCAAAAAATCGAAACGAAATCAAACTCAAATGCTATTAAGATACATAATTTTGACATGGTATCAAAACTAGGTTCAGTCTGATATTAAAATACAACGTGTGTTGAGCTCATTCAGTAATTCAACTATTACCATGATGCTATGACCATCTGTAAATTCTACGGATTTCCTGACTTTTTTATCACATTCACATCTAATTCGCAGTGGCCTGAGATTCAATATGTTCTTTAGCTAATTCCAGGACAATTTTTTTTTGGATAGGTCAGATTTTGTTACGAGAGTATTTAGAATGAAAGTAGATCATTTTATTGTTGATATAAGTGTAATACTATTAAAGAAAAGGAACACAACGAACAAACCAAAAATAAACAACAAAAAAGATAAGGCTAAAGATGCATACTCACCGTTGAGCAGATGCATGCACCTTATAGATTTCACCAAAGTGATAATTCGTTTCCACTGGTGTAGGCCGGAGAAGAGTTGGGTATGCTTGTTGTGGTTTGCGATTGGCTAGAAGATAGATTTGGGTTTTCATTGTGGTTTCTTTACAGCAGGTGAAGTCTAATAATTTGTGGTTTCATTGGGGATCCTTGAGGTTCATTTATTGATCTTAACAAAGAGTGAGGTTTAGCTGTTGATTGTGAATCTGTGAATTAAGGCTGCAAAATATTTTAACCAATTTAGTCTCTACTGCCGGGGAATTTGTTGTATTTGTCTTATTACTATTTCCTTGAGCTTTAGCAAACTTGATTGTGATATTTTTATTCTGGGGTAATTTTTATTCTAGTGTTGATAGTAGTGGGGTGTTGGAGGGGCTTCATAGTTCAAGGTTTTGGATCTTTCTTATCTTGATGTTCCTTTTTTCGCTTTCAATTTTGATTTTAGACGCTTGTGTTTTGGATATTTCTTCATGTGGTAGCTCTGGTGACCATAAAAATATTGAGTTTCCAGTCAATTGCTGATATATTTAATTTTGATAATGTATTCCCACCCACTCTTTTGCAGATTGTTCCCACCAAGTATAACTCCCCAATAAATGAGTTTGACAAGGTGTGGCCAGGTTGGTCCACTTACTCATTATTTAAATCTCTTCTCACTTTCATGTATACACATGTACTTTTGCATGGTTGTTGTTTTTCTGTGTTATACATTTGTCATTCTCATTGTATGCATGTCTATTTTGATATGCATGTCTGTTTGACTTCATTTGTGCGAAGTCCTCTGTTGGTTTGTGCTTGCAAAACGGTGCCGTTCTTCACACATATACACCCTACGTGTCATTCTCCCCCGCTGTCCTCTTTTCTGTGGGATCACCGACTCTGTCTCGCGAGTACTCCCAATCGCGCAAGTGACTTCGTCAAGCACCAACGATGTCGTTCTCGACACGACCACTAAGTGATTTAATCCTCCTCAAACAGGTACCTTCTCTGCTGCATTTCATCTAGGTTTACCCCTCTACTCCTCTCGACATTCATTCTCTTATAGGTTTAGCCCCTATACTCCTCTCGACCAACCGAATAGACTTCTCACGATCTTCTTCTTCTCAATCTAGGTATGTATTACTCATTCGTTGCTCTTGCGTTTGGCCTGCCCAGACCTAAATCATTCTAAAGTGCAATCACATCTTCAAGGTAAGCTGAAATTTAGTCAGCTCTAGACCTAAATCTCAGAAATTGAAGAACCAAAAAGCAGCAGTTTTGGGGGAACAGGACCCAAAAAGAAAAAGAAGCTGGAGAGATACTTTAATAGGAGAAGTGAAAAGACAGCAATGCCCAAAAACAAAAGCCACGAAGAAGAAGAAGAAGGTGGATAGCTAAAATCAAGTCAGAGAAGGCAAATTGAGCACTTACTGAGTGTTCGAAGAGCTCAAAAGAAGGTTGATGCACCTTCAGATTGACGAACCTTTGAAGTTGTGTTTGTTATCGTTCCCAAATGTGAGATTCATGGGAAGATCAGGTCGCAAGAGCTGAGAGCAAATCACTAATATGCTCCAATTCAAGATTTTGATTGGTTTATTCTTTGATCCAACAGCTCTCCTGCAAGGTCATGTTTTTTGTCTGTTAGCATGGGCAATGACCGCCTTAAGCATATATTTGTTTCCTCTTGCTTTGAAAATGAACATGTCTATGGGAGTCCCTTCCAACGTAGAATTTCACCTTGATAGTTGTCATCCATGCACCAGCATGACTCAAACTCTCAAAACTTCTCCACCACTATCAACACTAGAATTTCCTCTGTAAAACAGAAAAGAGTGAGTAAGCACAGTTAGGATGCGGTCAAACTCAATGGCCAACATGCAACACGGCAATGGTCAACATGCAACATACCAAGAAGAAGAAGAGAAAGCGCCCAACAAACCAATAAAGGACTTCACACAAATGAAGTCAAACAGACATGCATATCAAAATAGACATGAATGCAATGAGAATGAAAATTTTGTTTTGATAATAGTAGATAACTTTTAAGACGTATTTTCTTAGAGACACGTGAATAGGTGACACAAAATTTTTAATAGCATATTTCTGTTTATTTGCATTAGAATATGTATAAATAATGTGAAATGCCACATCCTAACAAGTTAACTTATTGGGTTGAATGACAAAGTAACTAATCTTAACATGGTATCGGAGCAAAAGGTCTTGGGTTCAAACCTTAGCTTCGCAATTTAAACTTCATGTAGTAACCGATTTTTGTCTAGGAATAATTCAGAACATATTCCCAACTAACCATCTTTCTCATCCCTTCTTCTACACAGGAAATCAACACAAAAGGGGGAGGGGAAGACATCACTCTACACCAAAACAACCATCTTCATCTCTTTTTCTCAACTCTCAAGTCATCATCATCTGAGTCATTCCTCATCACCGCCATTACTACTGCCCATCTCAACCACCATTCACCATCACTCATTAAAAGACCTATATCTATCTCCATATTTAGCGAGGAACCGAATGGGATCACCCTACCGCCACATCATCTCTCACCATCTTCCTCATTCAAAGACCAAAAGAGAAGAAAAACTGCAGAAATCCCTACACAAACCAGCTTGAAAAATAACTTTGAAATTGACATTTTGGAGCTTCAAATCATAATCCAACCGTTTAGAATAAAAAACATACTGTCCGAAAACAGCCAAGTCAAACCACGGATGTGTAAAATGAACCTTTATTTCTTGGTCTTTAAATGTCTAAATTGGTATATTTACAAGTTCAAATTACTTCCCAAGTGTGTGTTTATTTGCCACGTATTGATGTGTGTAAAAGGTTGGAATGATAGCTGTTCTAGAAGAAAGTTGCGACCTTTTTGTAGCTGTAAATCTGGGCAGGAAAATGACGTCAGTAAATTTGCTTATGTGGCAAGTAGGGCTTAATAGACTTAGCCAGATCCTTTTCATGGAGCTCAATAGGATATAACTTACTAAAACTTGAAACGAAGGAGACCAGAAGGAAAAGAAGAAAGCAAAAAGTAGAGAGGTGCAAAAAGTAGAGACGTGCAACCAAAAAAGGGATTCAGGAAGATCGAACTCCTTACCTTCCTTTAATCTGGTTTTCCTTTGGGTTTACATTTGTATCTAAATATGTCTATTTGTAACTAAACTCTTACTTAGCTTGGGATTGGATGGTTTCTTCTACTTTAGCTTTGTAGAAAAATTTCATTGATGATCACACTAGGTAATTCTTGAATCTCTAAATTTATTGCCTCAATATTATTGTTGTGAATGTCTAATCAGCATCATGATACATAGGAATTGTCAGTTAGGCATAATCGGCCGACCATAACCTGGTTCTTAACAAGTAATAAAACTCTGCATAAGATTCTGATTTGGGATTTGTGAACACAACTTATTGGGTAATACACCATTACTTAAGGTTGTGTGTTTGTTGACTTTCTCATTCGTATGTTTGTCTTAGGAAATTCTTATGGTACACTAAACAATATTCCTCTAATAAGAAAATATTTTGGGCTGGACCAATGCCAAGGTCATTGCTTAGGAAAATTAGAATTAGGAGAGTCGAACCAAGGTCTCTTGATTGACAACATTAATCCTTTAAATTGTGTGATTGCATATTGGAATCGCGTGACTAAGTGATAGTAGAAGAACAGCACCAACCCAAGTTGAGTTCATCCATATTGAATCATATAAATTAAGTCCACTTAAATTTACCATTGACAATTTGAATTTTTTGCATTTTAATCTAATTAGTGTTATATAGCTTGTTTCGTAATTGAAACGATCCCTGTGGATATGATCCCATTCACTCTTATATTGTTCTACGACATGTATACTTGCAGATTGGGTAAGAACCGTCATTATTTTATATTGCAAGTTTACTTGCGATATTTTATATCGACCAAGTTTTTGGCGCCGTTGCTGGGGACTATTTAGTCCATTATCGGTCAAGCCTATAGCAATCATTTTAGTTTATTTGAGTGCTGATTTGTTAAGTGTTTTACTACTTTATATTGTTACTCTTATTTTGTAGATACTCTTTTGATCCTTTAAAGTGCATGATCCGTACATGTTCTCAAGACAAGAAGCTAGAAGAATTTGATCCTGAAATTGAGAGAACGATTAGAGAACTCAAAGGAAAAATATGGTTGAGAATAATCAAATTGTTGATGTAGGTGATACGGGTAATAAAAGGGTTCCAATGATGAATCGATACATTCCACGCAATGTTGCCCAACCATCTTGCATTGTATTCCAGCCCAATAGAGCAGCTACCTTCAGCTTAGCACCTCAGTTGTTGAATTAAGTGCCTCACTATGAAGGATGGTTTGATGAGGATCCTCACCAACATTTAAAAGATTTTACGGATCTTTTTCGGACATAAAACATGACGGGGATAACAGATGATAATCTAAAACTCATGTTATTTCCATTCACACTGAGAGGAGGAGCCAAGATGTGGTACAACACTATTGAGGCAGGGTCAATTGTTACATGTGAGCAAATGGCTACAAAATTCTTGAGAGAATTTTTTCTAGCTCGTAGGACCAAGTAACTGGTTTGGGAGATCCAAAATTTCCAGCAAAAAGATGGTGATCTATTTTAGGAAGCTTGGAAAGACTTTAAGGTTCGTCTAGTTCGCTGCCCAACAAACAACCTGCACAAAGATGACATTGTTTTGTTTTTCACTTCTATGAAGGGTTGAATGAGGTCAATGGGATGAAGGTTGATTCAGCTTGCAATGGGGTGTTGATGCGAAAATGTAGTGAGAGGCAACGGAGTTGTTTGATGAATTGAGTGAAGACTCACAACAATTTTCCATAAGAAGTAAGAGTTCCTCTAAGCAACAAGGTGTGCGTGAGATGAGTACTGATACAATGGTGCAAGCGGAGATTGGGAACTTAGAACCAAAAAATTGACATTTTAGTAGAATCTATGAAAGGGATGAACATAGCCACAACATCTACTTCATCACCATCAGCAATGCTTTGTGCCATTTGTTCACATCAAGATCATGCTACTGAGGCATGCCTATTGACAGCAATGACGGACCAAGAGGAAGCCAATTATATTAGACAATCAAACTTCACTCATAGGAACCAGCAATATCCTTGGCATAGCCATCCAAATATTTCCTAGAAAAATGACTAGCCCACTAGTAATGTACCAGCTCCAGGAGCTCAACTAGCAAGGAAAAGTGACATAGAAATTTCTATGATGCAGTTTATGGGACAAACTACTCAAGCCATTCATAAGTTAGAGACACAAGTGGGGAAAAATGGCTAAGAAGATGAGTGAAAGGAAAAAGGGAGAGCTCCCAACACAACCCATTAATAATCCATCTAGGCTGGAGCAAGCAAAGGCAGTTACGATACTGAGGAGTGGCAAATTTGTTGATAACAAAGTTGAAAGGTCACCACTGGTTGAAAAATGCTACAGTGGTTCAGTCGCAGACAGGATGCAATAGGGGTACAATTCTGGACTAGAAGCTGTAAAAGATCGGGAAAGAGATCCACCACCATTCCCACAGAGGTTTGCTAAAAAGAAAATTGACTCTAAAGCTCTTGATATTTTAGGGACTTTGCGTAAGGTTGAGATTATTACATAAGCTTCCACCTGAGCTTAAGGATCCTAGTAGCTTCACCATCCTTTGTAAGTTAGGGAATCAGGTTTTAGCCTTGTTAGACCTTGGTGCAAGTATTAACTTGCTACCTTACATTGTATATGAAAATCTTGGTTTAGGAGAAATTCAAACCACTTCCATAACCTTGCAATTAGCTGACCGTACTGTTAAGAGACCTAAGGGCATTTTAGAGGATGTTTTAGTATCTGTGCAAGGTTTTATTTTACCAGCTGATTTCGTTGTTTTAAATATGGAGGATAGTCTAACGTCTTCATCTTTACCTATTATTCTTGATCGACCTTTTATGATCACGGCTGATATTAATATTTGTGTGAAAAAAGGAACTATAACCATGAAGGTGAATGACCAGGAGTTAGAATTATGTGTGTTTGATGCTCTTAAAATGCATGATGATCATAGTGATTGTTTTCCTGTAGATATTATACATGATCTTGTGGGTAAGGTTTTTTAGGTATCTTGTGGAGTGATCAATATAAAATATCACAAGTCAAACCTACAATATCTCATACAAACAGGTTTTACCCAATCGCAAGTGTACTCGAGACAGTGGAAAAGTGAGACGGGTCGAATCCATAGAGACTGAAGCAATTACCAATCAAACAATATAACAATAACACAAACAAATTGTAGAAAATTAGATTGTGGAACGCTGAAGAACTCAGATAAACCCTGAATAAATTAAATTGGAGAGATCTAGCCTAGACTAGTGTTGTTCTTTCACTATCACTTAATCACACAACTCAACATGCAATTACACAATTTAAAGGTTTAACGTTGTCAATCGGAAGACCTTGGTCAGGCTCTCCTAACTATGACTTTCCTAAGCAACGACTCTAACTTTGGTCCAGCCCAAAATCTTTTCTTACCGGAGGGGTCCTGGTTGGTGTACCCTAAGATTTCCCTAAAACAAACATATGAACGAGAAAGTCAACAATCGCATAACCTTAAGTGTTGGTGTACCACCTGATTAATTGTGTTCACAATTCCCAAATTTGGATCCTATGCAGAATCTCTTTACTTTGTCAAACACCGGATATGGAATAGTCGAATGTGCTTAACTAACAATTCCTATCATTATGACTTTGATCAGGCAAACATAAAAATAAGAAATCAACAATAAACTCAAAGAATCAATGAATTAAACCTGGTGTAATTGTCAGTCAAATTCTGCAACAAATTGTAGTAGAAGAAACTAACCAAATCCAAACTAAATAGAAACTTAGTTATGCATGTTCATGATTCAATAGCATAAATAAACCATAGATCAGTTTGGAGAAGAAGATGTTGCTCGATCGTGCTCAAATCCCTCTGCCGTGCATCTCTCTTTCTGGTTCTCCTATGCTGTGGCATCTCCCCCGTAGGTTTTGGGTCGAGTTTTCAAACTTTTAAACCCTAGATACCACATCAGCACAATAAATTACGTCCCTGGCCCGCTAAAATCTGCGACTGCCAATAGTTCGCACTCAAGTTGCAGTTAAGTTGCACCTTCTCCCCAAGAAACTCTTTCTTTCTCCATTTGCATTCATATTCCACCTGTTCAGAATCCCCCAAACTTGACTCTTGCTTGCCCCCAAGCTAGCATAAATAAAAACATGGTGAATGCAAACTTGAAATTTGGTTTTAGCACAACAAAACATAGTCTTTAGTAAAACCAATTTTCTCTTATCATAGAGTGTACTTTGGACATCCTCAACCAAATTGAATGTGAGGGATAATGATTCACAATTACCATAGGAACATGTCACCTCCCACACCCTCAGAAGAAGTCTTTCATAAATAAAAGTGTGTTTCACTCAGGCGTTTAGGACTGCGTTTTGAATCTTATAAATTCAGACTATTTGCCATAGGCTTGCATGTTCATCCACACCTCCTCATACCAAAGAATTGTTTCAAGATCAAAAGAACCACACAACTAGTAGGTAGATTAACACCAGGTAAGCATGCTCAATTAGGGAAAGTTCACAAAATAAAATGGTCTAGACAAAAAGGCTAAAAGCATCATGATGCTTCAAAATAACAAAAGCAGTAACCAATTGTTAGCTTCCTACTCGCTATGCCCTACCCTAGAGAAATCCAACCCACATATTTTTGTCGTGCGCTCCTCCTAGGTGAAACTATAGCCACTGGTGCCTCCTGGACAGGTTGCATGAAGGATGCCAAACTCTGCTGCACAGCTCCTATAGTGGTCTCCATCTTCTCCAATTGACCTAACATTTTCCCTTGCACTGACTCAATGCCCTCAATCTGAGATACTACATGCACCTGCACAATTCTCATCTACTCTACCTCATAACTAAAATCACAAATTCTTTCGTCCAAAGCCCTAAGCTCTCCAGCATACTCTGCTTGCTCAAATTTCTCGTTCTGCTAACCACCTTACACTCCTCTTTGCTGCTGTCTCACCAACTGGGCCTCACTCCTATCCCATTAGGCCTTAGTCAAAGATGCCATCTTCTTTTCCACTACATCTCCTGTATCACCAAACAACCCCTAAGCAATACAAATTCTAGTAATCAACACACCAAATGTTAATGCCTGTCCACTCAGTTTCCCTTCTTTAACCTTAACAATGTGATCATACACTGTTCCCCCCATGTAGAAATTCATATGGTTCATAATTGCGTATATCAAATAACAGGTTTTAGCATTGACAGTCGACAAATGTGTAACAGGTATCACAATATGAGTAACAATATGTGCTAACAACCTATAAGGTTGCATCAAATCAGTGTATGCTACGACATTCCTACTGAAATTAGTCACACTCCCATCAGTCAGACTAGTAACTATCACAAACCATTTTGGCCACACAATGTCAGATTCAGCAGCACCAAATTCTTTAAATCTATAATCAGGCTTCCAAACAGGTGGTGACAAGAATAAAGCTTGATAGATCTTCCTAGGATTGAAAAAAAACTTTTGTCCCCTAACATATGCTTCACAATAACTCTCACTCACTACCAAATTCGCATAAAACTCTTGCACAATTTGTATATTAGCTAACCCAATAACATGACCTATAGACAACCATCCCATCTCTTCAAATATTCCATACCAACAAACGTGTTTGAAGTTGTCCATCACCACATGCCTCTCCACATGCATGACCCTCTTCTTTTAGATGTTCTCATAATCCTCTTCCGCTTTGGCCAAGATGAATCGCTCCTCCAGTTTTTCCTCAATCACCAATCCCGGGGACCCTGCCTCACCTTGCTTGGCCTTCTTTGTCCATTCCCTCTTTCATTTCGCCATCTCAGACATGGTGAAGGATGTTGCTCAATTGGTCTTCCTCGCTCAAGGCGTAGGAGGTCTTATATACTAGTCCCTATTGGCAACAAATAGGTTCAAAATAGCTCACATTTTTTCTATTTTTTTAGGCCAGAATATCTATATTTATGCGACCTCAATTAGGTCACTTTATTCCCACAACTGTATAATTTTCTGCCTGCACAGCTCTACCAGTACTACCTTCTAGCACTACTACACTTCCTGTTAACCCAACCTTTTCTTTGAAACTACAACCTATACTACCCTCTACACATTAGCATCTTGTTGGTTACTCTAATTGTTTTTTAAGTTCATGATGCTCAGAACTCAGTTATCAAAATGGCACTTTGGTGACAGAGAGAAGGTTTTCTAAGTTAAGACTTAGAACAAGATATGGACAAATAAGGTACCAGTTGAGGTTATGGAAATTCTTAAGAACAGAAACAGTCTCTTGAGGGTATCAGTTGTAAATTTCTTATCATCTCAATTCCATAATATATAGTATTTAACTCAGTTGATTTAATGCAAGTTCTAGCAAAGCATAGTACTAAATTTATAACACTCAATGTTGAAGGCCACTCACAAGCTACTCAAGTGCTTCAGTGACATGCATTTCAGGTAAACAGATCCATACAAATCACCCAATAAAAATTACACTCTCAGCCCACACATTCAAGACAATCAAACACTCGCATGCCAAAATGCAAAGAGCCAAAATAAAATATCTCCCCCAAACTTAAACATGACAGTGTCCTCAATGGAATACTAATGATTTTTTTTATGTAGAAAGAGAAAAGAAAATAACTAAATAGAGAGACAAGAAACTTAGTTGATGACGATGAGCCCAATAGTATCTCTTCCGTTCATGGGTTACCTCCCATGAAGTGCTGAATTTAACGTCTACAGCTGGACTTAGCCATGAGACCAAGATCAACTCTGATCAAGGTGGATATCCTCCTCAAGTGGAAGATGGTTAGATTGAAAATACTGCTTCACACAATGGCCATTCACTTTGAATGTATGATCTGGGTCAAAATGTTGCAGCTCTAAGGCTTCATAAGGGTACATGGTCTTCACGACATAAGGACCATGCCATCTGGCTTTAAGTTTCCCAGGAAATAAGAGCAGCCGCACGTTATACACAAGCACTTTTTGACCGACAGTAAAATTCTTGTGCACCAGCTTCCTATCATGGTACTTCTTAGAATGTTCCTTGTACAACATGGCATTCTAATATGCTTCATGGTGCAATTCATCCAACTCATTCAATTGCATACGACGCCTCTCCCTAGCGGCTTTCATATCAAAATTAAATATCTTGATGGCCCAATAACTCCACAGGTAAATGACACTCTTTTCCATAGACTAATCGGAATGGCGACATCCCAATTAGAGTCTTGAAAGTTGTTCAGTAGGCCCAAAGAGCATCATTCAAACGTAAAGAACAATCTTTGCAGTTGGGATTAACAGTCTTTTCCAAGACATCTTTAATCTCTCGATTGCTAACCTCAACCTACCCACTAGTCTATGGATGGTAAGGAGTACCCACCCGCTGGGTGATCCCATATTTCTTAATCAAAGTAGCACAAAGGTAGTTCTTGAAATGACTTCCCCCATCGCTGGTGGTAGCTCGTGGTGCCCCAAATCAGGTAAAAATATTATCCTGCAAAAACTTTACAACCACTCAATGATTATTAGTTTTGTAGGGGACAACCTCGACCCATTTAGACACATAATCAACTCCCACTAAAATGTATTCAAAACCAAAAGAGGAAGGGAAAGGTCACATAAAGTCGATACCCGAAACATCAAAGAGTTCAATAACCTGAATATCATTCGATGGCATTTATCATGAGCAGAGATAGTTCTAGTCCGTTGGCATCGGTCACAACTCTTGCAAAAGACAAAAGCATCTTTAACAATAGTAGGCCAATAAAATCCAGAATGAAATACCTTCAAAGTTGTTTTCTTGGGCCCAAAGTGTCCTCTGCACGTGTAAGTGTGACAATGATTCATGATGTCCAACTGCTTAGATTAAGGAATACACCGGCGAACAATTTGATCAGGACATATTTTGAATAAACAAGGATCATCCCAAATTTCTTCCTTGGCCAAGAAATTATTTGCTTCTTATCCTGATAAGAAAAATCATATGGAAAAGAGCTAGTCACAAGATAATTGACTATGCCTGCATACCATAGATTTTCAGCCACCAAAAGCTATTGTTCATCTGGAAAAGATTCTCTCAAAGGCAGCAGCTCATCATGAATGCCATCATTGATTAGGAGGGAAAGATAGTCAGCTACCACATTCTCCATGCCTTTCTTATCTTTGATTTCTAGATCGAACCCCTGCAAAAGTAGTACCCAACGTATGAGGCGTGGCTTGGCATCTTTTTTTGTCATCAAATACCGCAAAGCTGCATGATCAGTGTACACTTCCACCCGTGAGCCAACAAGATAAGACCTGAATTTTTCAAGAGCAAAAATAATCGCAAAAAGTTCTTTCTTTGTTGTAGAATAATTTAACTGAGCGTCATTCACAGTCCTCGAAGAATAATAAATTGCATATTGTATCTTATCCTTCCACTGTCCCAAGACTGCTCCCAACGATTAATCACTGGCATCACACATCAATTAAATAGGTAGTGTCCAATCTAGTGCCTGCATAATGGGAGCTAGAGTGAGAACTGATTTCAAGTGATCAAAGGCCAGTTGACAATCTTCTGTCCACAAAAATTTAGCGTCTTTCAAGAGTAAAGCACACAAACGTCTTGAGATTTTAGAAAAATCTTTAATAAACCGTCAGTAGAAACCTACATGTCTAAGGAACCTGTGAACACCACACCCTTAACTGTTGTGGGATTCGGCAGCTTAGAAATAATTTCAATTTTTGCCATATCAACCTCAATACCTCTGCTTGAAATTAGATGTCCCAACACAATACTCTCATTTATCATGAAATGACATTTTTCACAATTCAAGGCAAGATTGGTCTTTTCACACCTTTCCTGAACCAGCCGAAGATGTTCAAGACATTCATCAAAATTTGACCCAAATAAACTAAAATCATCCATGAAAACCTCAATGAACTACTCAACCATATCAGAGAATATACTCATCAAGCACCGCTGGAATGTAACTGGGGCATTACATGGCCTAAATGGCATCTTACGATATGCAAATGTGTCGTAAGGACATGTAAAAGTACTTTTCAATTGGTCTTCTGGTACTATGGCTATCTGATTGTAACCACTATATCCATCAAGGAAACAATAATGATTGTGCCCTACTAAATGCTCCAACATCTAATCAATAAAAGGGAATGGAAAGTGATCCTTTCGCATCTCATTATTCAATTTCCTATAGTCAATGAAAACTCACCACCCACTGGTCATCCTAGTTGGGATCAATTCATTATTCTCGTTCTTCATCATAGTTATTCCACACTTCTTTGGCACCACATGAATTGGACTCACCCATTCACTATCCGAGTTTGGATATATCACACCTACATCTAACAATTTAAGGATTTCAGCTTTCACAACATCTTTCATGAGCGGGTTCAACCTCCTTACAGCATCTCTGGTTAGCTTAGCGTCATTCTCCAACAAAATTCAATGCATGCACCTCGCAAGGTTGATGCCTCAAATATGAATTATTGTCAAACCGATTGCAGTTTTATGTTGCCTCAAAATTCTCATTAGTTTCTCTTCCTCCCCCAAACTTAGACTTGCCACCATTATGACTGGTAAAGTGTTCTCTTCTCCCAGGTATATGTACTTGAAGTGATTTGGCAACTGCTTTGGCTCCAACTTTGGTGCTTGAACTGTAGAGGGAACCAGAGAAGAATTAGTAGGCACCAGTTGTTCAAAAATAGTAAAATTCTTACCCACATAAGGTCTGTTAAGCTGAAAGGCTTGAACAGCCTCTTCAATTTGGCTGCCATGGTCCACGGCTTCCATGGACAATGCTCTGGCATCTGTGCCCTGGGCCATCACTATCTCTAAAGAGTCTCCATTAGACACCTGACAAACCTCACTCATAATTTCATGCATAATATCAACATAGAAACAATAACGATGGTCATCATGTGATTTCAAAGCTTCAAACACCCTAAATTCCAATTCTTGATCATTGACTTTCATAGTTATAGTCCATTTTTCACACAAATAGTCATATCAGCAGTAATCATAAAAGGGCGACCAAGAATCATAGGCAAAGTTGCAGCCATTGGACTATCTTTCATATCTAAAACAATGAAATCAGCTGGTATGATTAATCCTTTTACAGAGACTAAAACATCTTCTAAATTTCTCCTAGGTCTTTTAACACTATGGTCAGCCAATTGTAGGGTGATGGAGGTGGGTTGGAGCTCTCCTAAACCTAGTTTCTCATACAAAGAAAAAGTTAGCAAATTTATACTAGCTCCAAGATCTAACAATGCCTTCTGAAAAAATTGATTTCCCACCTTGCAAGGTATAGTAAAACTACCGGGATCTTTAAGCTTAGGTGGAAGCTTATGTAACAACACAGCACTTACCTCCTCATTCAAAGCTACTTTCTCATGCTCAACAAATTTTCACTTGTTAGTGCAACAGTCTTTCAAAACTTTAGCATAAGAAGGAGTTTGTTTAATAGCATCAAGAATCAAAATATGAATTTCTACCTTCTGTCGATTTTCAAAAACATCAGCAGCTCGAGAATCAAGTTTCTTTTTAGCAAACTTTTGCGGGAAAGGTGAAAGATCTCTTCCCCAGTCGTTTTTAGCATCTGATGCATAACTGCGACCTTTTTGCAACATGTCGACACCTGAATTGCAGTCTTTTTCAACAGATTCTAGCTCAGCAACTTTATTATCAATGACTTTCCCACTCCTCAGTATTGTGACAACCTTCAAATGTTCCAAACCAGCTGGGCTACCAATGGGCTGTGCTGGAAGCTGTCCCTTCTTCCTTTCACTCATCTCCTTAGCCATTTGTCCAACTTGTGTTTCCAACTTTTGAATAGCTTGAGTAGTTTGCTGCATAAACTACATTAATAAGATCTCCAATTCACTTTTCTTGGCTGGCTGAGCTGCTTGTGAAGATGCACCATTGATGGGCTGGTCATTTTTCCAAGAAAAATTCAGATGCATTCTCCAAGGGTACTGCTGGTTCCTTTGATTAAAATTAGCTTGACCCATATAATTTGCTTCCTCTTGCTGTATTATGGCTGTCAATGGGCATGCCTCAGTAGCATGATTTTGATGGAAAGATATTGCGCACAAAACAGCTGGTTGTGGTACAATAGATGGGCTTGCAGTGTTGATCTTTCTCATAGTATCAACTAGGAGATCAATCTTTCTTGCCAAATTGCCAATCTCAGCTTGCACCATTGTGTCAGAACTCACCTCATACACTCCTTGTTGTTTAGATGAACTTTTACTCCATGTGGAAAATTGTTGAGAATCCTCACTCAATTCCTCAAACAATTCCATAGCCTTCTCACTACTTTTCCTCAAGAAAACTTAATTGCATGCTGAATCCACCTTCATCCTGTTTGCCTCATTCAACCCTTCATAAAAGTGCAACACAATATCATCTTTGTGTAGATTATTAGTCGGGCAACGAGCTAAATGGACCTTGAAATCTTTCCACGCCTCATAAAATAAATCCTCATCCTTTTGTTGAAAATTTTGAATTTCCCTCATGAGTTGTTTAGTTCTATGAGCTAGAAAAAATTCTCTCAAAAATTTTGTTGCCATTTGTTCCCATGTTCCAATAGAACACACTTCAATGGAGTTATACTACATCTTAGCTCCTCCTCTTAATGTGAACGAAAACAACATGAGCTTCAAATTATCAGATGGAATTCCAATCATGTTTTTTGTTCGGCACAAATCAATAAAGTCTTTATAGTGTTGGTGAGGATCTTTATCAAACCTCCCTTCATAGTGAGGTACAAAGTTTAACAACTAAGGTGATAAACTAAAAGTGTCCCCTCTATTAGGCTGAAAAGCGATGAAAGATGGCTGGGCAATATTGCATGGAATGTATCGATTCATCATAGGAACCCTCTCATTACCCGTATCCCTAACTTCAACAATTTGATCATTCTTAGCAGCCATGTTCCTTCGTCTCAATGCTCTCGTTGATCTCTCAATTTCAAGATCAAATTATTCTAGCTTTATGTGTTGCGAGCATCTATTGATCATGCACCTTGAAGAATCAAGGAACTACCTGCGAAACAAATGAATTACAATGTAAATTCGAGTATTACTTGATGAACAAGTAAGTAAATAAATCAAAGTTATCGCTAAAAGTTTGAACAATAATAAACTTAACAGTCCCCGGCAACGGCGCCAAAAACTTGATCAGTATAAAATATTACAAGTCAAACCTGCAATATCTCATACAAACAGGTCTTATCCAATCGCAAGTGTATGTGTCGTGAGACAATAGAAAAGTGAGAGGGGTTGAATCCACAGAGCCTAAAGCAATTACCAACAAAACAATATAATAATAACACAAATGAATTGTAGAAAATTAGATTGGGAACACTAAAGAACTCAGTTAAACTCTGAATAAATTAAATTGGAGAGATCTAACCTAGAGTGGTGTTGTTCTTCCATTATCACTTAATCACACAACTCAACATGCAATCACACAAATTAAAGGTTTACTATTGTCAATTAGAGGACCTTGGTCCAGCTCTCCTAACTATGACTTTCCTAAGCAACGACTCTGGCTTTGGTCCAGCACAAAATCTTTTCTCACCGTAGGGGTCTTGGTTGTTATACCCTAAGATTTTTCTAAAACAAGCATATGAATGAGAAACTCGACAAGCGCACAACCTTAAGTGTTGGTGTACCACCTGATTAATTGTGTTCACAATTCCCAAATTTGTATCCTATGCAAATTCTTGTTCCTTTGTCAAACATCGGATATGGATCAGCTGAATGTGCTTAATTAACAATTCCTATTGTTATGACATTAATCAGGCAAACATAATAATAAGAAATCAACAATAAACTCAAAGAATCCATGAATTAAACCTGGTGTAATTGTCAGTCAAATTGTGCAACAAGTTGTAGTACAAAAAACTAACCAAATCCAAACTAAATAGAAACTTGGTTACACATGCTCATGATTCAATAGTATAAATAAACCAAAAATCAGTTTGGAGAAGAAGATGTTGCTCGATCGTGCTCAAATCCTTTTGCCGTGTATATCTCTTTCTGCTTCTCCTATGCTGCGGCATCCTCGTAGGTTTTGGGTTGAGTTTTCCAACTTTTAAACCCTAGATGCCATATCAGCACAATAACTGATGTCACTGGCCCGCTAAAATATGCTACTATCAATATGTCGTACTCAAATTGCACTTAAGTTGCACGTTCTACCAAGGAAAATCTTTCTTTCTCCATTTGCATTCATCTTCCACCTATTTAATTAAACACTATTTGGGTAGTAATTTGGACTCAAAATATATCAACCCATGTACTTAACAATTAGACATGTAGCTGCAATTTTACACGAATCATGGAGATCCTCTAGAGACTATGTTGGCGCACATTTTGGATGATAAGGCATTGAATGCAAGTACCATAGAATATGGTGGCATTGTAGAGGAGGCTATTTAGGCATTCCAATTGGATAGGCCATATTTTGGTAAGGGCTCTCTTCTTTTTGAACAACTAACACCTATTTCTTCTTCTCTTGTTCCATCTATAGTTACAGCACCAAAGTTGGAGTTTAACCAGCTACCCCGCCATCTAAAATACATTTATTTGGGAGAAATGACACTATACCAATTATAGTGGCGCAAGCTTAAGTTTGGGGGAAGAGGAAAAGCTGAGTCGCATTTTACAAAGGCATAAAATAGCTATAGGGTGGACAATTGCTGGCATTTGAGGAATTGGTCTTGCAAGATGTATTCACCAAATTTTATTAGAGAATGATTCTAAGCCTTCTCGAGAAGCTCAAGGGTGTCTAAACCCCCACATGAAGGATGTTGTTATAGATGAAATTTTAAAATTTGCTGGATATGGGAGTGATTTATTCGATATTAGATAACAAGTGCATAAGCCCCATTCATGAGGAGCCAAATAAGAGCGGCATAACGGTGATCCAACATGAAAATAATGAGTTGATACCAATTACAATGACCACGAGTTTGCGAGTTTGTATTGATTATTAAAAGCTCAATGTTGCGACTCGAAAAGATCAGTTTCCCTTGCCATTTATTGATCAAATGTTCTAATGACTAGTTGGACACAGTCATTATTGCTTCTTGGATGGGTACAGTGGTTACAATCAGATTACTATTGCACTAAAGGATCAAGCAAATACTACATTTGCATGCCCCCATGACACATTTTCTTACCGCAAGATGCATTTTGGGCTTTGTAATGCTCTAGCCACATTTCAATGTTGCATTCTGAGTATCTCTTCTGACATGGTGGAGAAATTTATTGATGTTTTCATGGATAATTTCAGCTAATGTGGGTCTAATTTTGATGAGTGTCTTTAGCATTTACGACTGGTTTTGGAACAGTGTGAGAAAACCAACCTTGTCTTGAACAAGAGAAAATGTCATTTTATGGTAAATGAAGGTATCATGTTGGGTCATCTCATATCGAGCAGAGGCATTGAAGTTGATAAGGCTAAGATTGAGATTATTTCTAGATTGCCGAGTCCAATAACAGTCAAAGGAGTGCAAAGCTTTCTTGGGTAGGCGATGTTTTATCTGCTATTCATCAAAGATTTTTCAAAGATTTCTAAGCCCTTGTGTGCTTTACTGATGAAGAAGGCTGAGTTTGTGTGGAATGGGGAATGTGAGGTAGCTTTCGAGAGTCTCAAAGAAGCTCTTATTTTAGTCCTTATCATACGCGTACTTGATTGGGAACTTCCTTTTGAATTGATGTGCGATGCAAGTGGTTATTCTTGGGGGCTGTTTTGGGCCAATGAAAAGACAACATACCTTTTGCTATTTGCTACGCATCCCTCACCTAAATGATGCTCAACTGAATTATTCCACGAAAGAGAATGAGTTATTGGCTATCATATTTGCTCTTGAGAAATTCAGATCTTACGTAGTTAGGTCTCGAGTGATTGTATGCACTGATCACACAACCTTGCAATATTTGATGACAAACAAAGATGTCAAGCCAAGACTCATCCATTGGGCACTCATTTTGCAAGAGTTTGACAAGGAAATCAGGGACAAAAAAGGAGTGGAGAATGTGGTGGTTGATCATTTATCTCGGCTGATATATGATAGTGAACATGATGAGCAGCCACCAGGTGAATCATCCTAGATGAACAACTTGTTGTTGTTACTGAAGTTCCTTGGTATGCTGACATAGTCAATTATCTTGTAACTAAATATTTTCCATCTGACCTTTCTTATTAGGATAGAAAGCGGATCATGTTAAAAGCTAGGGATTATATCTGGGATGAACCCTACCTATTTAAGATTTGCCCGAACCAAACTATTCGTAAGTGTGTTCCTTCATCTGAGTGGCTGGACATCATGAAGCATTGTCACTCCTATGCTTGTGTCGGACACTTTGGACCCAAGAAAATAGCCCTTCAGGTATTTCACTTAGGATTTTATTGGCCCAATATTTTTAAAGATTCTTTGCTCTTTTGTAGGAGTTGTAATCGCTACCAACGAACTGAAAATATATCAACTTGTGAGCAAATGTCATTAACCAATATTCATGTCATTGAACATTTCGATGTATGGGGTATAGACTTTATGGGTCCTTTCCCTTCCTCTTTTGGCTTCAAATATATTTTGGTAGGTGTCGATTATGTGTCAAAATGGGTCGAGGCTATCCCCTCTCGTACTAATGATCGTCGACTTATTATGAAGTTTTTGCAGGACAATATATTTGCCCATTTTCGTGTGAAACCCTGACCCAAAAATATTAAGTTTGATTAAATTTTGGGTAATATGCTATTGGGAATGGATTCGAAGAGGTTACAAACCATTCGAGTGGTATAAGATCGCAAAGAATCATTTTTGAACTAGGTTCACAAAAAAGGTCATAACTTTTAGCACAGATGTTCATTTTGGGCTCATAATATATCAAATGAGGCCACATGCCTAGGCGGGATCCTAGCCGAGGTGCGCCTAGGCGTGTATAAAAGTTTGCCCAGATGAGCGCCCAGAACAGTGAGTTCAGCCCAGAAGTTGAGGCCAATGTGTCAGGGCCCGAGCTGTTAAGTGCTCTTACGCGACCAGAAAATGGTATTTGCTTAGTGAAGCTCGATTCTAGTGTGAGAGAGAGAAAATTAGAAAAATAAAGTGAGGTATTGAGAGATTATTGAAGATTTTGAGCTTGGATTAAACATTTGAACAATATTTGGAGGAGATTTTCAAGATTCAATTAAGTTTTCTAGTTTCGGTAAATCTAGGGTTTTTCTAGATTTCATTTGATTCTATAATAGATGGAATGTAGGGCTTAGATATGTTGATTCTAGGGTTATTTAATATTTTTTTACTAGTTTGAATCGTTTGTTTAGGCTAGGTTTCGAATTTGGAGAAGTTGGAGGATTTTGGGGAAAATCCTAGAGAGAGAAGGTAAGTTCTCTTTATTGGTGTTTTGATTTCATGTTATTATTGTTTATTAGTGTTGTTAATATGATATTGTGGGTTCGAAATTCTTGAATCGATAGGTGGGTAAAAGAGGGCTAAAACCCTAACTTTGGGAATTTGCTATAGTAAGTGGTGCTTAATCGAGGTAGGGGATTTCTTGACCAATTCACTTGCATATCGTTCTTTGCTCCCTAAATTGTGGTTTATTTCATCATTGGTCACCGGGTTTGTGTTCTTGCCTTATTGTTTCTAAGGAAGAACTAACTTAGGATTTACTCTTGTTTTCTCTTGAAATGTAGATTACATTAACCCTTGTTCATGTTCAATCACTTATTGAGCATGGTTGATCATTCATGCATCATGAGTAGCTTTAAATATATAGGTTGGGTATATATATATTAATTGATGGCATGAAGCATGAATGCATTAGAGATTGCATGGGATGCCCGAGTATGGACTCGGGTATACCCTAGGAACTACTTAAACATCACATGGGAGGATGGTTGGGTGTTGGGCTTGGCATCAACCAAATGACTTCATGTCAAGCAACACACTTGAGGTGTGGGTGTGATGTAACGCACACAACCTGGTGACTTTGATGGTATTCATATTTAAATGGTACGGTTAATCCATTAATGGTTAGGAGAACTAATATTGAACAAGGGAATGTGATGAGTCGACTTGCATCCATTGATGGTTGCGAGAATCAGGATGAGTGTCCGATGTTGAGATCAGGACATGATTGGGATAATCATGGTTTGATTGTTGTTTGATAATTCAAAGTTGGAATTGTGAGATTATGATTGGTTTTCCCAGAAAGGTCACTCGGGTGTTATTGTTTTGTTATGTGATATGAGCATTTGTGATATCATATTGTTGCATTGCCTTCTTATTGGATTTGGCCTATAATGATTGTTCACTCTTTTTACCCTACCGAGCTTTTAGCTCACCCTTTTATTTTTCTTCCTCTCCACATGTGAGATTGGTACTAGTGTCGGTGTTGCAGATCAGTAAAGACGGAGTCGTGGTGTAGGATTGGGATAAAGTGATTGTGTTGAACTTTATATGTTATCACACTTATTGTTTATGATAATTATGTCTTACCAACTGTTTGGCATAGGTGGGTATGTCTTGTGTACGGTTAGAAGGTAATTTATGTGATTGTACCTTCTGAACCGGGGGTGGACTCTGAGTCCTGTTGAATGTTGCTTGGGATTGTTTATATTATGTGAATTGTGATACTAGTATGAGAATCACTTTGCGCATGCTGCTAGATAGCCTAAGGGCCTGCTAGGTTGGAATTTGCATGCTGCTAGATGGCCAGAGGCCATGCTAGGTTATAATGTGTTTGTTGTGGTTATTGCTGCGTTTTGTTATAGGTAGCTATTCCCAGATATACGAGGAGATGCTGCCGGATTTTTGACTGGGGTGTTGTCCTAGTTGAGTAGACTATGGTTAATGACTAAGGATGTGGATCACATTGATGACCTGGGAAGGTGCGAGTAGCACCATGTGACATTCCAAAAATAGGGCGTTACAATATAGTATCGGAGGGAGGTTAGATTAAAGATCTATGAATGGCTCTATTGATATGGTATGTTTTCTTTCCCTTGTAAATCCTCGTTTAAGTTATTTATTGAAAGTATTATTTGTTTGTCATACAGATGAATACTCGCAGGACTATTGATGAGACCTCTAGGGGTTCGGGTAGAGCTACCAGTGTACAGAGAGGTCAGGGTAGAGGCCGTAGTGTAGGTGCGACTAGGATTTCTAAGCGCACACGGAGCACTCAAGACTCCGTATCGGATACTGAGACTAGACAGAAGACCCCAGAAGTTCCATCGGGGCCAGTGGTAGGGGGTGGGGGAGTGGCAGCGACTCCGAATACTATAGTGCGGGTACCAAAGATGATGCTACAGGAACTAACAGGGATTGTGATAAATCTAGCGCAGGTGGTTCAGTCCCAGGTGTCTAGAACTACAGAAATTAGAGCTCTGGAAGTGAGTACGGAGGTGGTTACACCTTTACCTAATTATACACCGATGTTGGGGGTGGTAGTTGAGGTAGAAGCATTACGGAGGCCGGGTATAGGTCTTTATGAGGTTGGTCAATTGAGAAGGACCAATCCTCCTGTGTTTTCTGGAGATGGAGAGGGAAACAAAGTGGAAGAGTGGCTCAAACATATGAGTGGTCGTCTAGAGACATTGAAAATACCAGATAATAAAAGGGTGAGGTTGGTCTACTTCTATCTTAGTGGATCAGCTCATGAGTGGTGGAGTGCACTCGATGAGAAGAAGAATGACCTCACATGGTCATCATTTGAGGATTATTTATGCAGAAATTTGTTCCAAGGCCTTTCCAGACTAAGAGGGCCATAAAGTTTTTAGAATTGAGGCAAACTCGAGAGATGACGGTGATGCCGTATACAAAATAGTTCGATATGCTCTATCGATTTGAGAGACAGTTTTCTCCATCCGATGAGAGCAAAGCAATGAGGTATAGAGATGGGTTACTTTCGAGCCATGGTAGGATGGTGATGGCTACTAGGGTGAAGTATTATGATGAGATGGTGGTAGTAGCTCTCGAGTTTGAGCAGAGTGAGAGAGATGAGGCTCAGAGGAGTCTACTAACTTCCGAGGGTAGCACTAGTGGTGGTTGGAAGTAGTAACAAGAGGCAGAGAATCGATTCCTATCAACAGAGAGAAGACCAAAGTAGGGGTCCGAGGCCACACAAAGGCAAGTTGACTTGCTTCAAGTGTGGAAATGAGGGTCACAAACAAGATCAGTGTAGAGCTAAGGGCTATAAGTGTTTTGGGTGTGGCAAGTTAGGCCACAAGAAGAATGAGTGTCCCCAAGGTGGCAAGGGAGCACAGCAATCTCATATATCAGGGCTATCGGCCCCAACATCGACACAAACTCTTTCAGCTACAGTTCCAACATGAGGGAGGGGGCGAGGTGGCTCTAGGCAACAACAGCAAAAGACAACTCATACTCAGACAAGGGCGTTTGCTTTGTGACACCAAGAGGCATTATAACATCTGAATTACATTGGAGGTATTTCTCATATTTCTAGAATAATGTGTCGTGCGATTTGGACATTTGTGTCTTTTTGTGATTATTGATAAAAAGAATTTGGGGTGAGAGTGCTAGAGATAATTACCAGTAACACTTAGATTTGATTAATGAGCGATAAAGTATGTGTTGGATTATAAAGTATTTTCTTTTAGCCGAATGTAAAGAGGGAAAGTATGTAGCAAAGGGTTATGAGTGATAATGTGTACAAAATGATGGGGTGAAATAAGTTCACTTAGGGATAAGAGGAAGTCGATCCAAATTTGGAAAAAGTACAAGATGTTTGGGGATTTGTTGATAATTTTATTTGCTAATACTAAAGAGTAAGTAAATGGAAACCAATGGTGTTGAATAGGAAAAATCCTGGTAAGAAGTGTGGACATTGCGTGCCTACTTTGAATGTCAATATGATGGTGGAAGAAAAACTGAAAGAAGATGGGTGGTTGAGAACCAAAGGTGTATTAAGTTATAACCATGTGGGAATGTGTTGCATATTCAGGAATTTATTTAGGGAATTTGAAATAATAATTGTGGATAGAGGGGGAGGGACTAAATACCCCTAGAAGTTAAATGGAGTTTATCGAGGCATCAGATAGCACACTAGCATAGACTAGTTGTCTTGTGAACAAATAGTAGCAAGGTGAAATTAATACTGACATTGAAAATTCGGGGAAGGCAAATGAATTCTCTAGGAATCTTTCAGAGATAATGGAGATTTGGTGGTACAATTAAAGGGGATTTGGGTGAAGAAAAATTGCACAGATGTTTTAGAACACCATAAGAAATAGTGACACATCATGGAGTAGCTGAAAAAGGCTAGGGTCTTCTATGGGGTTGCTCATTGGTGCGAGGTTACCTAGGGTTGTATGAGTTACAAGAATCGTGTTATGAATTCGGACTATATATATATATATGGAAGGGAAACAAGGTGAAAGACTATGTCATTGAGAAAATGGCGAGTGGAGAAATTACCCAGGGTTGTTCAATGAGAGTGCTAGAGGGGTTTGCTTCCAGTCGTGGAATGCCTCCTCCACGTTACAAAACAGTGAGAGAACCTTCATGTGTTAGAACAACAGTCACTTTGCGAAACCTAGAAGTTGAGTTGGGTGCCTTGAGATGCGTGATTAAGGCATGGACCACGTTTAATGGTGGGGAACGAGATGTCAAGGAAGAATGTGCTCGACTTATGCTTCATAAGTTGAGGAATGATCATTATGTGAAAATAGCGGGTTACAACTACATGAAAAGCAGCAATTTGGAGATTCAACAACATGAGACTCGAAGGCTCTGGCGTGAAGTTATATTTGTTAGGGATGAGAATAGAGGATTAAGATATGAGGATGAGGTCCTAGCAAGTCAGGTCAGGGATTTAGAGAGGTTGGAGGAAGATCCTGAAGAAGGATCTGAGGAAGAACTAGTGTTTGAAGACAAACATTGTATCACATAAGGCTAGTTGCATGTGGTCTAGGTTATGTGTAAGAATAAAGATCATAGAGCAACGGGAAGTTCGGATGTATGAAATATGGGTCTTAGGAGTTGGAACCCCTGATATTTGATGTATAACCTTGTAGTGTATTAATGTATTCCGAGCTTGTGTGTGAAATATATATCTATGTATGTATCTATATGATGAGTATATATATTATTGAGGGAGATAACTAAATGATTAGCGGAGTATGTACGTATGTGAACAATAAGGGTCAAATTATCTCTTGGAGAGAAGGGGTTCCATGTGGATTTTTGATTGAGGATGCGTCAACACGCATGTCCAATGTGTTGTGCAAACTTAAAGATTTAGGCAAGTTTGTTAAATTTCGGGGAAGAAATTTGTTTAAGGGGGAAGGGATGTGAAACCCCGACCCAAAAATATTAAGTTTGATTAAATTTTAGGTAATATGTTATTGGAAATGGATTCAAAGAGGTTACGGACCATTCGAGTGGTATAAAACCACAAAGAATCATTTTTTTAACTAGGTTCACAAAAAAGGTCATAACTTTTAGCACAAATGTCCATTTCAGGCAAGGTGCGCCTAGGCGTGTGCAAAAGTCCACCCAGAGGAGCGCCCAGAACAGCGAGTTCAGCCTAGAACAGCGAGATCAACCCAGAACTTAAGGCCAATGTGCCTAGGCGCAATTTTGAACTCCTAGGCACTCCCTCAGTAGTTAAGTGCTCTTACGTGACCAGAAAATGGTAGTTGCTTGGTGAAGCTTGATTATAGTGTGTGAGACAGAGAAAATTAGAGAGAAAAAGTGAGATTTTGAGAGATTTTTGAAGATTTGGATCTTGGATTGAAGATTTAAACAATATTTGGAGAAGATTTCCAAGATTCAACTAAGTTTTCTAGTTTTGGTAAATCTAGGGTTTTTCTAGATTTCGTTTGATTTTGTAATAGATGGAATGTACGGCTTAGATATGTTACTTATAGGGTTATTTATGATTGTTTTACTAGTTTGAATCGTTGGTTTAGGCTAGGTTTCGAATTTGGAGAAGTTGGAGGATTTTGGGAAAAACCTAGAGAGAGAAGGTAAGTTCTATTGATTGGTGTTTTTATTGTTTATTAGTGTTGTTAATACGATATTGTGGGTTCAGAATTCTTGAATCGATTGGTGGGTGAAAGAGGGCTAAAACCCTAACTTTGGGAATTTGCTATAGTAAGTGGTGTTTAATCGAGGTAGGGGATTTCTTGACCAATTTACTTTGATATCGTTCTTTGCTCCCTAAATTACGGTTTATTTCCTCATTGTTAACCGGGCTTGTGTTCTTGCCTTATTGTTTCTAAGGAAGAATGAACTTAGGATTTATTCTTGTTTTCTTTTGAAATGTAGATTGCATTAACCCTTGTTGTTGTTCAATCACTTATTGACCATGGTTGATCATTCATGCATCATGAGTAGCTTTAAATATGTAAGTTGGGTATATATATATATATTAATTGATGGCATGAAGCATGAATGCATTAAAGATTGCATGGGATGCCTGAGTATAGACTCGGGTATATCCTAGGAACTACTTGAACGTCACATGGGAGGATGTTTAGGTGTTGGGCTTGGCATCAACCAAATGACTTCATGTGAGGCAACACACTTCAGGTGTGGGTGTGATGGGATTCACACAACTAGGTGACTTTCTAAGGATTCGTATTGAAATAGTACGATTAATCCATTAATGGTTGGGACAACCAGGATTGAACGAGGGAATGTGATGAGTCGACTTGCATCCATTGATGGTTGGGAGAACCAGGATGAGTGTCTGATGTTGAGATCAAGACGTGATTGGGATAATCATGGTTTGATTGTTGTTTGATGATTCAAAGTTGGAATTATGAGATTATGATTAGTTTTCCCAGAAAGGTCACTCGGGTGTTATTGTTCTGTTATGTGACATGAGCATGTGGGATATCATATTGTTGCATTGCCTTGTTATTGGATTCGGCCTATAATGATTGTTCACTCATTTTACTCTACTAAGCTTCTAGCTCACCCTTTTGTTTTTCTTTCTCCCTACAAGTGAGACTGGTACTAGTGTCGGTGTTGCAGATCAGTAGAGAGGAGCTGTGGTATGGATGGCACTTGGCGGAGGGGTAGGATTGGGATAAAGTGATTGTGTTGAACTCTATATGTTATCACGCTTATTGTTTATGATGATTATATCCTATCAATTGTTCGGCACCGGTGGGTGTGTTTTGTGTACGGTTAGAAGGTAATTTATGTTATTGTATTTTCTGAACCAGGGGTGGACTCTGAGTCCTGTTGAATGTTGCTTGGGATTGTTTATATTATGTAAATTGTAATACTTGTATGAGAATCAGTTTGTGCATGTTGCTAGGTGGCCCGAGGCTCTTCTAGGTTGGAATTTGCATGCTGATAGATAGGGGCAATCACTTTAGCAACTATCCTTTTGCTGCTTTGATGAATAAGTATGGGATTACACACCAAGTTGGTACTTCTTACCATCTGTAGACTAGTGGGCAGGTGGAAGTGAGCAATAGAGAGATTAAAGCTATTTTGGAGAAGACAATGAATCTAACCTCAAGGACTGGTCATTACGTCTTGACGATGCACTGTGGGCATACCAAACCGCTTTCAAAACACTCATTGGGATGTCTCCATTCATATTGGTGTATGTGAAGGAATGTCATTTACTTGTGGAGTTGGAGTACCAAGTATTCTGGGCTATAAAGAAATTCACCTTTGACATGAAGGAAGCTGGTGACCGGCGTCATATGTAGTTTAATCAATTAGAGGAGTTGCGTCATGAAGCTTATGATAATGGAAAGTTGTACAAGAAGCGTTCAAAGAAATCCCATGATTGCCAACTTCTACGGAAAGAGTTTTCTATAGGTCAAAAGGTTCTTGTTTCCAATTCGCAGTTGTGTTTGTTTTTGGGAAAACTGAAATCTCGCTGGCATGGTCCTCGTTTGTTGACAACTATTTATCCTCACGGTGCTATATAGCTGCAGCGCCTTAACACTGGTCATACATTTAAAGTTAATGGTCATCGTGTGAAGTTTTTTTGGGAATCTGTACCTATCACTCTTGATGAGGATCTTCGCCTTGATACTCCTTTTGTATAGCCTTCTCCATGGCTATGTCCACCTATGGACGTTAAATCCAACACTTTATGGGATGGAGCATTTTTCTTGCTGTACTTCATCAACTAAGTCTCCTACCCAGCTTTTTCATACAGTTTGTTGTCTTACATACATTGCATTTACCTTCTCCATTGAGGACAATGTCAATTTCGATTTAAGATAGGGTTATTCTCTTTTTCTAAGCTTTGGCAGGCTGGTTGTTGTTGTCTTGAATATGTAAAATTGAAATTGTAACTTGTTGTGAGGTGATTTGCTGTGCGGTGATTTGTGTGGCACTTATGTATGTCACTTAAGCATATGAACATTTAGTGAGCAGCCTGTAGATTTGTGTGCTATAAGTCCATTACTCTGATTGCTAGAACTAGCATGATATCAACTGAGTAAAATGCCATGTTTTTTTACGCTGAGATGATGAAGAGCTGCAATTATTTTCTGAGAATCTCTGCTTATCCTTGCTTTGCTAAAGCCAAAATCTACCCCAGCTTCTACCCTTTTAGTTTGTTGTGGATAACCATGTGTTTAAAGGTGAGACTAATTAACCAACATGATGCTTGAGTTAGGGTATGGAGGTTTAGAAAAGAGTGTGGAATGGTAATATTCATTGAGGAAGGAGAGTTATCAGTTCTGGTACATGGTAATAATTTTGCAGCCACAAAGTGTGCAAGGTGTAAGCAAGTTGTGACCTCTTTGCAGCCACACAATTGAGGTGGTGACCATTTCAGTATGCAGGGTGATGTGGTGCCGTTTTCATAAAAAAATATAGAAAAAAGAAAAGTGCAGCCCTTTTGTGGTCGCCAATCTGCAATGGTATAGAAGCACCGGATGGGGACCAATTAAACCCTAGCCGCCGCATAAGTCTCACCGTTCTCTCTGGACAGTGGTAGCTTTCGATTTTCAATGAAATTACAAGTTTGGCCGCCATGGAGAGAAGGAAGTCAAAGAGAAAATAGAGGGCTTCGAAGGGAAAGACACTCATAGCTGAAGATTCAAGTTCGCAACCACAAAAGGAAGCAGTCATTGAGCGGTTCATCTCGCATAAGGTGGTTGAAGAATATGAGGCAATTTGGAATAAGAGAGGTCTGCACATTGAGCGTCATTTGGTGATGAGAGATTTCAAACAGGTGTATTGGTCCAGTATTTTTTGAGATTAGGGGTGGGTTTCCATAGGTAATGTTGTAGGAGTAGCTAATATACAAATTGTGCATGAATTTTATGCGAATTTGGTTATGAATGGTAATCATTGTGAAGCCTATGTGAGGGAGCATAAGTTTTATTTCAACCCTAGGCATGTGTGTCTCACATTGTCTCTGCCACCCACTGTTCGCAAGCCTGAATATAGATTTAATGAATTGGGTTCGGTTGAGTCTGAGATTGTGTGGCCAGGATGGTCAACTGTTATGACCAGTCTTATTGATGGTAATACGACTGATTTTTACATGACTATGATAGCTTATTCTGATTTGCTACAACCTTATAGGCTTCTAACCTAGATAGTGACTCGTAATGTTATTTCTGTCACTCATTTGTCAACTGTAAATGCTAAGACATGCTATTTGATGTATGTTATTGCATGTCGACTAAACTTTTGTATGTGGGCACTATTTATGACCACATTGTTAAAGTGAGAGAATGAAAGTTGAGTGGGCAGGTGTTACCATTTGGGGTGTTGGTAACTAAGATATTTTCGGAAGAGATAGTTTGCTGAGGCTAGTGATGAGATGATGAAGAAATTTTCTCCATTGAACAAGTTTTGGTGGGATAGGAGTAAGGCCCAGCTAGTCAGGCTACAACAAAAAGCTTCAGGGGGCCCATAGAATCAAGAAGATGAGATTGAGGATGAGAGTGATCATTTCAGTAGGCTTGAGGCATTGGAGGAGAAAATTTTTGTTTGAAATGGAGCAGATGAGAGCAATGCAAGAGCAAATGGTTGATCGGATGGGAAAATTTGAGGCAGTCTAGGAGAGAGTGGTGTCTTATTTAGTCAGGATAGAGACCACTTTAGAAACTGTCCGGCAGAATATTGCAGCCCATTTACAAGCCAGTCAAGATGAACCAGTAGGTGTGGTGTCTCCCAAAAGCACTAGCAGGCAGAGATGATTTGTTTTATGTTTGGATGTGGCTTTGGAGTGTAAATGAGAAGGACCAGAGTGATTAGAATTGGGTTTGTCTAGGTAGTGAGGATTAGGGAATTAGGATTATGTTGAATGTTGATTTTGTGTCTTGTTCCTTTTTGCACATGGTGTCTCTGTTCTCATGCCCTATTCCCTATTTTTGTTAACCTTCTCATGACCCATGACTGTGTTTATATCACTTTTTGTTTATGTTTGTTAAAGCCTAATTACTGTGTAGTTCTTTTGATTTGTGGAGCATTGTTTTGGCTTAAGGAGGCTTGATTGACATGCAAGCCTATGGTAACTAGTATGGACTTATAGGAGTGTAAACACAACCCAATAAACACATGAGTGACGAACACTTTTATGAGTGAATCCTGGTGAGGTTGTGTGGATGTAGCCCATGGTGAGGGTATTTGTGGATCACATTCCCTTAGGCAAATTGTCATTAAAGACGTTTGGGGGACTTTTGTTGATAATATACTTCCAGTTTTGCCAAAAATTTTCTAAAATCATCATTTTTTCTAGTTGTCATATAACTCCCATTTTTTTATCTTGTTTAGTACAACTTGCTTGAGGACAAGCTAGAACTAAGTTTGGGGGATTTTGTTAGATGCAAAATGCACCTGTATTTTCTGGTCTTTAAATGTTTAAATTGGGCTTTTGCATGTCACGTTTTAATTGTTTTGGGCCTTTAGGCATTAAGTTGGGTTGTAAAATTATGTATTGGGTCCTGGGGGTTTGTAAAATATGTAAGGGGATTTTTTGTTTTTCGGGGTTTTTAGATTAGTAGGATTTGAGCCCAATGCCATTTAGTCCTCGTACGTAGTGGATGTAAGTAGTGTAAAATGCATACATACTATTTTAGGGTGTTAGAAGCACATAGACATTTAGGGTTTGTGGATGATAGACATGTAGGGTGGATGTTTAGAATTTTATTTTATTGCTATGTGATGAAAAAGATGCAACGCGACAACGATTAATCAAAGCCCTCACACCCTAATAAAGAGCATCAAGACTAATTATGGAAATACCATGAAGCCTTCAAAATATTGAGGTTTCGTTGGCATTCATTCAGGATACTCTATTTTCGTGAAACCAAAAAGCAATCTTGATTTTAGGGATTAGGAGAATTTATTTAAGGACTCAAGAGTGGGTTCAAAGATATTTGGCCCATCTAATGAGCCTTAAATGAGTTCTCTCTTTTCTCATCAAGAACATGATTGTGAGTATGGCTGAATTGGATTTCTGATGCCTTGATCTGGGAACGCCACTGGTGCCCTCTGGCACCGTCCTAGGCTGCTAATGTGATCATCCAGCAAATCAAAAATCCGACAGCATCTCCCCGTATATCGGAGAGTGCCCACCTGTATTAGAACACGCAACGTAAATCAAACCATCACATCAGTAACCTAGCTAGGACTCAGGCCTCAATCACATGCAATCATGATCCTAGGGGACTCAGGCAATCCACTACCGGCATGCACAAACTGACAGTAATTGTACACAACATCATATAACCATATAATCAATCCTCAGCATACATCATGCATACACCCTCTAGTGCCAAATGGTTATAAGAATATCATGAATAATCATTAACAACTACATAAAAAAAACATGCTAGAGTATATCCCTAGCATCCTCACCCTACCCAGGGCCATCCATGCCATCCACCGGTACCTGTACTAGTATCACCTGTGGGAAGGAAAAGAAAGTAAAGAGTGAGAAAGAAGCTCAGTAGGGTAAAGGAGTACAAAGAATATCAAGGCCGAATCCGAAATAAAGGTTATGCATCAATATGAATCTATTACATGAATGTATAATCAACAATCACATATAAACATCAACCCAAGCAATTCCCTCTTTGAGCAATCTCATCAATACCATGGCTCTCTCTCCATGTAATATTGAATGGGAGCAAGCTCCCCAACATCAAACCGCTCTTGGATCACTCGGTTGTGTGAACCTATCACGCCCGCACCACTCCAGGCAAGGTCCCTCAATAACCCCACCACTAGTACGTTATCCCACATGGAGTTCACATAACTTGGTGGTACCTCTTTTCTCCTCGCCATCCTTCCATGTAGCTTTCAAGAATCTTAAGGATTTTTGAGTCCATACCCGGTCTCCAATGCAACTCTAATACATTATGTCATGACATGCCGAATATATATATATATATAAACATTTTAAATATATATATACATAACTACCATGATGCATGAACGGATTCACATTATGCCCATAAGTGATGGAACACACAATAAGGTCATGCAAATCAAGAACCAACAATAACTCACACAGAAGGCTCGTTTCCCCTTAGAAGTAATTAAGGCGGAAACACAAACATAGGCGACAATGAAGAATTGAAACGCTTTTTAAACAATGAGAATGAACGATAGAAAGAATGGTTGGAAATCCCCTACCTCGTGTCGAGCAATTTACCAAAAATCCAACAAATTCGTTCCTAGGGTTTCGATTTCCTAAACCTAACAATATGGCAAAATCGAACCCATTCACATATCAATATATGATCAACAACTCATATAAACATCAATTGAATCAAGAATTTTGAAATTACTCACCTTCTCTCTCTGGAAATTCCTCCAAAATACTTCAAACTCAACCCAATCAATCCTTCACTCCAAAATCACAAACAAACCTATACATATGTCCAAAATCAACCTATAATCAACATATCTAAAGCATGGAACTCAACTCTTCAAGAATCTAACAAATCTAACAAAACCTACAATTTCCAAGACTAAGAGAAAACTTACAAAATCTCCCAAATCAAGCTTGAATCTTCCTTGTTTGGCTTTAATGATCACCAATCCACAATCTCCAAGCCAAACTCTAACCAAAAACTCCTTCTCTCTTCTTCTCTCTTTCTCTCTACTCGGGTCTCTCCAAGATGTGGTATGTGCAGAAATCTCTACCTCTGTTCTTAAACCCTGATTTCCCGATAGGTGTGCGGATGCCTTAACTGGCCGTCCGGACGCCTTGCATCTCTCTCCCCTCTCTACCTCCAATATAGGCATAAGGGTCCGGACTCCCAAGTAAGGTGTCCAGACGTTTTACTGTTCACAACAATATTTTCCTTCCTCAAAACTTCATTGCCTCCATTTTCCAAGGAAGTGTCTGGACACCTTTATAGGGTGTCCGGACACTTTGTACTTTTCAGCACCCCAATTTTCTTCAAATTTATTTCCCGGCTCGGTTTAAGCTTCGATTTGATATATTATAAGCCCAAAAATGACATGTATACTAAAAGTTATGGCCCATTTAACGAACCTAGATCAAAAACTATTTTTCGTGATTCCGTAACTCATGGATCATTCGTAATTTGACTCAAACCTGAATTTTTGGGTCGGGGTTTCACGGGATTAATTCCTTGTTTGTGGACCACTTTGGTGCATCTATTAAATTCCCAAAAATTCATATATTTTCAAAAATCAACCAAACACACTCCAAGTGAGATTTTTTCATCAAACCTTTTCAAAATTATCAAAAACCACTCCAAGTGGAATTTTTCATTCACACCTTTTCAAATCTTCAAAACCCTCTCCAAGTGGGATTTTTCATCCAATCATTAAACATTTTTGGCCAAGTCGGGAATGGCCCCAAAGATCTTGTGCACCTTTTACAAAATCATCAAAACCCACTACAAGTGGGATTTTTCATCTTATCCTTAAATATTTTTTACCAAGTCGGGAATGGTACCAATGATCCCGCGCAAGTTTTTAATTATTCAAAACCCACTCAAAGTGGGATTTTGCATCCAATCATTAAATTTTTTTGCCAAGCAGAGAATGACCCTAATGATCTCGTGCACCTTTTTCAAAATCATTAAAACCCACTCCAAGTAAGATTTTTCATCTAACCCTTAAATATTTTTGGCCAAGCCGGGAATGACCCCAATGATTCCGCGCAAGTTTTTAAATATTCAAAACCCACTCAAAGTGAGATTTTTCATCCAATCATTAAACATTTTTGGCCAATCCAAGAGTGGCCCAAATGATCACGTGCACCTTTTTCAAAATATCAAAACCCACTCTAATTGGGATTTTTCATCTAATCCTTAAATATTTTTGGCCAAGCTGGGAATGGCCCCAATGATTCCGCGTAGGTTTTGAAATATTCAAAAGCCACTCGAAGTGGGATTTTTCATTCAATTACCAAATTTTCACAATATTAATGGGTCAATCCCACTTAATTGAAATGTTGACTTCTAACAAACATAAAAGATCAATAAAAAAATTGGGACATACAGACTCATTTTCAAAACAAACTCGAGCCAAATAAGAGAATATTTTCAAGGCAACCATTTTTTGGGAGTTGTGGGGGTGCCTAACACCTTCTCCATGCTCAATAGATCCCCTTACCCATTTCTTTCTCTTAGTGTTGGGCCTTATTTATTGTTGTAGCAATACTAGGATCAAGTTAGGATCAAGAAAAACTTACTGGAGTACCTGATCGGTATGAATGTATAAACTCCACAATACTTCTATCACCGATTGGATTACTAGAACCGTATCGTTTATCACAGTACGAACACTCTAGATTACTAATGCAAGTCTCCTTTCTAATTCTTGTTATGCAGGAACCAGAACCTCTGAAAAAAGAAGAAGAAGTTGCACATATACGTTTAACGTATATGTGCAGTTGGAGCAGTTGTCTCCAAGACAACTGCCTCAACTTCTTCTTAATTGGGCTGGGCTGGGCTGAGTCTAGCCCACTTGGGCGATCCAGCCCATAGCCTAAGTCCAACATCTCCCACTTGCCCAAGATTGGCTGGACTCATCTTTATCTCTCATAAAATTTGATACTTGCATAAGAAATCATTCATACAGGTGAAAGGACCGTGCGACCTGAAGCACACATATAATGGGAGCTCTAATATAGTAACCTAACGCAGGCCATATTAGAGACATCAACCTCAAATTACAATTACTCCCGAAAGTGTACTTATATACCCCAAACATTTCGATTTACACATAATTGAGTATTATTCAATCCCTCAAGAATTCTATACTCAATCCATCAGAACAATTACAAGTATTCTAAATCATATCAAACTCATTTGAGTGAGATGATCCCGGCCGGTGAATGCAAGCAACAGGTGTAAAACCAAAATGTTCTTTCTTTCGCCCTCATATCAATTAGATCTGAATTAACTCGCTTTCCTAGGAGTGCATCTTTAAGTCGAATCATTCCATGACTATTAGATACACCCTTAAGGTAGCAACCATTAATACATCACATCATGATATAGTCAAAAGTCACAAAGGGTAAAGTATTTGAAATCTATAATAAGATCTCTGTAGGACTCACACAGTGAAGAAATAGGGATTCATTCTTCCACTTCCTGATAGGTCGACTAGCACATGCCGTATTAAATGCATGCTATGGAAGAGCTTTTTCTTTTCTTATCCTAAGATAAAGAATGTATGTCATTGCTCTTCTCAATAGAGATAATATGCCATACGAGTCTTAGTCTTGCCACCAAATCACAGGCGCCAAACCTGAAATTCTCATCTACTCACTATTAACAGTGTCAGATGACTAACTTCACACTCGGCTTTTATCATATAGACACATGAATGGCGGGGATACATTCATGTCAGCTCTTTTAATTTAAGAACCTCATCTTGGTCCTAACCAAGGCGACTTAAACTTAATGATTTGAATTATATTCGCTCCCACTGCGCTCAAGTTGCTAAATAAGCGTTATAACTCAAATAGTCTCATCTTTACTCGCCATACAAGCGCTAAAGACGATTGCTCGTGTGAGTGAGCCAATCTTAGTCTATCGACATACTTTATTGAATTGTACAACTCTACTCTTACATTATATACCATAAAATGAACGTTGAATAAAATGCAAAAAAAAACATTTAAATTATTCAACAAACTGCAAGTATCCTAATCACATTTTACATTCTACTTAAGCCTAGGGATTTTACATGTCTCATGAATACATCCCTAGCTATTGGCTTGGTGAGTGGGTCTGCCACCATGTTATTTGTAGAAATGTATTTTAGGACCACGTCCTTGTCAGTAATTGCATCTCTTATATAGTGATATCTTTTCTTGATGTGTTTGGTCTTTCCATGGTATTTGGGATCCTTGGCAATAGCCAATGCAGCAGTGTTATCACAGAAAATTGTCCTGGTTCTAATGTAGATTTGATAATTTCTAAATGCTGCAGGAAACTCCTTAACCAAACTGCATCTTGCGTTGTTGCGGAACAAGCTATGTATTCAGCCTCCATTGTGGGCAAGGCTACACAGGACTGCTTTTTGCTACTCCATAGTATAGCACTATCATTTAGCAAGAAAGCATATCCTGAAGTTGATTTGCACTGATCAGCATCTCCTCCCCAATCAGCATCAGAGTAACCTATCAGTCGCAAATCCTTCTTTCCTTGATAAGATAGCATGTAGTCTGAAGTTCCTTTCAGATACCGCAAAATCCTTTTGACCGCCATCCAGTGTTTTTGACCTGGGTTCGATTGAAATCGGCTAACCAAACCAACAGCATAACATATGTCGGGACGTGTGCACATCATTGCATACATCAAACTCCCGACAGAACTGGCATAAGGTACTCTGGACATTTTCTCTTTCTCTTCTGGAGTCCAGGGACACATATCAACACTTAGGCTCAAACTTTTTTCGACAGGGGAATCCATCGGCTTGCTATCTTGCATGTGATAGCGCTCCAACATCTTTTTGATATAAGTCTCTTGAGATAAACCCAAAAGCCTTTTAGCGCGATCTCTTATGATCTTCACACCAAGTACATAGCTAGCCTCACCCATATCTTTCATTTCAAAGTTTGATGATAACCACTTTTTAGTAGTGTTAATCATCTCTTTGTTATTTCCAGCTATTAGAATGTCATCGACATACAAGGACAAAATTACAAAGCCATTATTTGAACGTTTTAAATACACGCAATGATCCTCTTCCATCATCGTAAAGCCATCCCTTTGGATTGCTTGATGAAACTTGATGTTCCATTGCCTAGATGCTTGCTTGAGACCATATATAGATCTTTTAAGCTTGCAAACTTTGCGCTCTTGTCCTTTAGATTCAAAACCCAAAGGTTGATCCATATAGATTTCTTCATCTAGTTCTCCATTGAGAAAAGCAATTTTTACATCCATTTGGTATAATTCTAAGTCCATATATGCGACTATAGCTAGGACAAGGCGAACTGAAATAATTCTCACAACCGGTGAGAATGTATCTTCATAATCAATACCCTCTTCTTGTGTGTAGCCTTTTGCTACTAGTCGAGCCTTATATCTTTCTATGGTCCCATCCGTCTTACGTTTAATTTTGAGAATCCATTTATTTCCAATAGATCTTCGTCCCGGCGGTAGATCAACTAAGTCCCAAACTTGATTAGTGTTCATTGACTCCATTTCTTCTTCCATAGCTTTACTCCATTCTTTAGCTTGAGGACCAAATAGAGCATCTTTAATTGTTTTAGGCTCTTCATCATCTTGTCGAGCGATCATGAATGCTTCCCCCTCAATCTCAAATCGACGACGTGGGATACGTTCACGAACACTTTGACGAGGTTGAGATTCGTCATGATCTTGCTCCATTGGAGTTGGATCAATCGCAATGTCGCTCCCACTTTCCCCAGGAGGATTATGAGTTTCCTCTAATCCCTCTACCGTGGTAGGGGACATCCTCTTTGGTAACCTCACCTCTTAAAGGAAAGTCCTCTTCTAAGAAAACGACGTCACGGGACTCAATTTCTGTCACGCTTCCATCAGCTTTTTCACCAATGAAAACAAATCCTTTGGAGGTTTCAGAGTATCTTATGAAAATACACTTCTTCCCCCTAGGACCAAGTTTCCCATATTGATGAGAATTAGTATGAATATAAGCTGCACACCCCCAAGGATGCAAATTTCCTAAATCAGGTTTATTGCCATTCCATAGTTCATATGGAGTGGATGAGACAGACTTAGAGGGCACACGATTAAGTATGTAGGCTGCAGTTAATAACGCATCTCCCCATATGGAAATAGGTAAATTTGCTTGCGCCATCATCGACCTAACCATGTCTAAAAGAGTCCTATTCCTCCTTTCTGCAACACCATTTTGTTGCGGAGTATAAGGAATAGTTAACTGACGAGCTATACCCTTTTCATCACAAATTTTTTTGAATTGATCAGATAGATATTCACGACCTCGATCGGTTCTTAAAGCTTTGATCTTTGTGTTTAATTGATTCTCTACCAAATTGGTGTATTGTCGAAAGCAGTCCAATGCGTCAGACTTCTGAGAAATCAAACAAACATGACCGAAACGTTTGAAATCATCTATAAAAGTAATGAAATAGTCGGCACCATACCTAGCCCTCACATTCAGTGGTCCACAAATATCTAAATGAATAAGCTGTAATGGACTACTGGCTCTCTTGGCTTTGCCAAATGGTAATCTAGTTGCTTTTCCAGCTAGGCAATGCTCACATGTGGGCAAATCTACTTTGGCGAGAGATCCTAGGAGACCTTCTCGAGCCAATCTATTTATTCGGTCTTGCCCAATGTCTCCTAATCTAGCATGCCATAAAACACTCTCAGTATTAAGAATAGAACTGGAATTACCAACAACACAGATAGACGGATTGTCATTCACAACAATATTAGTGGTGTCCAACACCATAAAACCATCCAACATATAGCCAGAACCATAATAAACGTTGTCCAAAAATACTTTTACACAACTTTTATCAAATATTAGTTTGAAACTTAATTCTAGTAAAACAAGCACAAAAACAAGATTTCGTCGAACTTCTGGAGCATAGAGCACATCATGAAGATAAAGCATGCGACCACCCCGCAACTCTAGTTTGCAGGTACCGATCCCTAGCACGTCAGCGGAAGCATTATTCCCCATGTATATACTCCTACTACCTTTAGGAATTCGACGAAATTCCACATATGTTGTTCGGTCCCTTGCTATGTGGTCGGTTGCTGTTGAGTCCACAGTCTAAAAGTCTCAACAAGCATTAAGCAACTGCTAACATATAAGTTAGAGGAACGAATATGTGCAAACAATACCTTTGGCTCAGTGCAATCACGAGCAAAGTGACTAGGTTTGCCACAATTAAAACAATTCTTGTTCTTGCTTTTCATGCCACCGTGTTTTCCACGCTTGCGCTTTTGTCCACTAGAACTTGCTTCATTTCCTCTTTTGCCCTTTTTGAAACCCTTACCCTTCCAATTCTTGCATCCAGAGCCTTTTGCTCCTCGCGATTTGGACTCGGTCATAAAAGCTTCATTGGCCGGCTTCTCAAAAAGAAGACGGTCTTCCTCAAGCTCAACATGATGAGCAACATCTTCAAAAGTTTTGATGTTCTCGTTATGAGTAAGGTTAACCTGCATATATTTCCAATTGTTCGGCAAAGAGCGAATGACAGATTGGACTTGCTGTTCATCGGTCATGTCATGCCCTGCAGACCTCAATTCACTGATCATGTTAGACATGGTCATAAGATGCTGCCTCATAGTGTCAGTCTGGCGCTTCTTATATCCATCAAATTTGAGGGTCAACTGACGAAGTCTAGTTGTTGAGGTTCCACCATATTGAACCTTCATAGTATCCCAAACTGCTTGGGCTGGACGGTGCCTTTCAAATCGCAGCATCAAGTCATTTTTCATGCTGCTCAATATCAAAATACAAGCAACACGATCCTTGCGCTTATAGGCTTGATAGGCTTCCAAGTCTCGCCTATGTTGAGCAGTATTACCTTGCTCAGGTTCAGCCATTGGTTGTGTAATAGTTTCCAGCATGTCTTGCTCTTCTAGGAGATACTGATTCTTACAATGCCAGACATCGTAATTTTTTCATTCAGTTCGTCTCCGTGATTCAAATCAGCGACAATGCTCTTTGTTGCAGTCATTTCAACTATACAGAGACAATTACTTAAATTAGAATCTTGTACAATTCAAATTATTTAAACGATGTTTCGCCATAAATTTCTAAATTAATTAATAATAATCTGACACATTCAACAGCAACGAAAGTAATGTTACACATTCAATCAATTTCTATTACCATAGTCCAATTATTATTATTTAATTTAAACATGCGCAACATTTTGGTTATTAGGTAAGATTTATTTCATAAACCTCCCACTATCTTAAATATTTCCATACATGCTTATTTAAGGTAACTAAATTAATAAATTACATAAAAGAAAGATGCTTTTAATTAAATAAAACATCAAATATGTACATCCATAGGCAAATAAGCAAATGTACTGGAAATATGTACAATGTGATACTGTAATAGAAAGACTACATATCACATCCTAGGCATATAATCAGGATCAGCTATCACATCATCGGTGTCATCATCACTGCGTCCACCAAGATCATACACCTCATACCATGGAACAAAACGAGCAGCAGGCTCCAGAGACCTTGCGCTTCGTCCTGTTCGACATATACCCATAATGGTATACTGGCGCTCCCTCTCAAGTAGTATCTCATCAGCGAGAGTGTTGAAGTTAATAAAACTCAACCGTGGTTTCAACACCTGACGAACAAACTCCCATTCATCCGGTAGAGCATTGAGCACAATCTCAAGTTGTTGCTCAAGAAAGAACTCATGAACATCACGATACCACAAATTGTGAATCCAATAAAACATATAATCTATATGCTCAGCAATCGTATGCGATGCACTCTTCTTATATGCCAATAACCGTATAATTTGTTCCCTTGTAGCCACTACAATCACAAATAACAAATTATTTTCACAATTAACCATTTAATTAGTTAATTAGAACATACGTTTAATTTTCAAAAAATTTAAAAAATTCCAGAAAAATAATCAAAATTAATATAATTAATTATTATTTAATCTGAAAAAAATATATATATATTTTTTTTATAGTCACACGCCCCCACAGATTGACCAATCTGTAACGCGCGTGTGGTTCAGCGTGGTCAACGCGATTCAATTTTTTTTTTTAAAATAAGTGGAGCGCGAGTCAAACCCGACCCGCGCTCCTGGACGGGTAAAACCCGGGTCAAAGGACCCGGTTGACAAAGGGGAAGGCGCGTGAGCGCTCCGCCTAGCGCGTGAGCCTCACGCGCCGCCTTCCAGGGCTGTTTTGGAATCCGTTTTTGCGCGATCAGACTTTTCAGAATAGTTCATGGTATTTTGGATGTTTAAATCACACAAAATGACAACCAGTTTTGTGTGTGTATCTCAAACTCTCAACGGCGAGAGTGAGATTAACAATCTCTGATCATCTTCTCAGGCAAGATGAAGCAGTTTTTCCAGATTGGTGAACAAACTTCAAAAAATCATAACAAATCAACCAATGCTCGGAAAAATACGTAAAAATAGTCGTTGGAAGGTAACTTTCTTAGACAGATAAAATTTTATTCTGTGTATGTTAACCCCAGAACTTAAACATAATCAATAATCTCAAACTAGGAACCACACATTCATTTTCTCGCTCCAATACCAATGTAGCAATACTAGGATCAAGTTAGGATCAAGAAAAACTTACTGGAGTACCTGATCGGTATGAATGTATAAACTCTACAGTACTTCTATCACCGATTGGATTACTAGAACCGTATCGTTTATCACAGTACGAACACTCTAGATTACTAATGCAAGTCTCTTTTCTAATTCTTGTTATGCAGGAACCAGAACCTCTGAAAAAAAAAAAAGAAGTTGCACATATACGTTTAACGTATATGTGCAGTTGGAGCAGTTGTCTCCAAGACAACTGCCTCAACTTCTTCTTAATTAGGCTGGGCTGGGCTGAGTCTAGCCCACTTGGGCGATCCAGCCCATAGCCTAAGTCCAACAATTGTGCATGTGTTGGGCCATCTGGTTGTCCAGCCCATATGCGAGGGGAGTGTTAGAATATATACGTGAGAGACTATTAGCATATGTATAAATGATGTGAGATGTCATAACCCTACAAGTTAACTTATTGGGTTAAAATCTTAACAATTTTTTAGAAGGTGTAGATTCATTGAATTTGTTGTTCTCTCCCTCACCCTTTATAGTTTATTTTAATAGATTCCTTCCACGTTTTATTTTGAATTGCTTCGTTTGTTGATTCGATTTTCTGTGGCGTTCTACTTGTGATTCTAAAAACATTGTTTGTTGGGACCTATAGTCTCACATTTTGTTCATGTGAAACAAAACTTATCTAGCCTCTTGTTCCTCATTTTCATCTGTTGGTAGTTTTTGGAATCTGATTCTTGAAGCTAATTTACCATCTGAATCCTGTCAGATTTTTCTCCCGTGGTTGGCGCATTGGCATGGCAATCTAGTCTAAGTAGTCAGGCTGAAGCTGTGTCTTTGAAAATGAGGGTCTTAATGAATCTGTTTCGACCAGTTTGGCAGTTGTTCTTGATGATTTATGCCCGTGTCTAGAGAAAGGTGCAACGCGGCTGATAAAAGGAAAGAGGAATGCCAAAAAAATAAGTAAAGTTCGAATACAAGACTCAGAAAATATGTGGGCATGGATGATGTATCTAATGCTTATTTGGCAGGTACAAAGCACTTGGATGGACTCCAATTGGGTGCTATTTAGAAAGTTGATTGTGATGGCACTGGTGGATTCGAAACTCTATACCATTACTCCTTATCTAAACCAGTTTTGGAACATGGTTTTTGGGGTTTCAACAGATCTTCTCACCTGCAACCTCCTATGAGAGATTTTTGTGCAGAAACAAAGGTTTTTCCTCATGGTTTTGTGAGCCCTCAAAGATCACCTTCTTTCTGGCAGTTGCGCTTTGTTGTTCATCGTAAGTATCAGATGTAAGGCCTTCCTATCAAAATATTTTGCACTGATTATAAACTCTATGATGTAGAGCTTGAGGTGAAAGCTAGCTATCAACCACAACATGTTTCATTGGCTTCTCTTGTGAGCGAGATAGATGGTAAAGCAATTATGGGCCACCCGTTAACAGTTGAGGTGTTGGAGGATGGCTACTGTGATCGTACGATAAGTGGCATTGAATCTGATGCAACTCATTTGTTTCTTTCCAATGCCAAAAAAACCAGTTACATTGTCGAGAGAAATTTGAAGGTTAGAAGAAAATATGCCAAAGGTACGTCTCGAAAGCCAGGCTTTTTTCATACCTTCAAAATCCGTCTGGATTGATCTTGGTTAAAACAACAGCATACCGATCGAGTAACAGCGAACGACTTCTTCTTCTCCAAGCTCACCAATCGCATCTTCGCACTACCTCCTGCTTCGGATTGTACGGATTGAACACCAACAAGCACGTCACTATGTGTCTTTTGATGTGTGACCTCCGCTTGAAGAACTCAACTCCGGTGGAAGGAGGGGAAGGTGGCTAGCATTTTACTGTTTTAGAGAGAAAAACGTTTTAGGGTTTTTTAGAGCTCCAAAACGTGTAACCCAAAAACCTAGCCTTTGAGTCCTTTATATAGAGGCACAACAGGGACCTTATAGCAAATATGTTTTAACTAAATACCAAATAGAAAGTCCTGATTATCACAATCAACCTTCATCTTTTGATAAATTACAATTCACTTCACTAAAGAATTGTAATGACCTCAAAACATATTTCGGGTTATTTATTAAATGCTTATTAACTCCCCATGTTAAGAAAACCGATACCTGATTCATAAATTAAATTACTGACAATTTAATTCATAAATCATAACCTCAAGACTTACGCTTAATTTATTTAACGTGTCGGATAATTAAATCCACCTGCAGGGTTTGACACATTGAAAACTTATAAGCTTTCTCGAGGGGTATCCTCAATCCCTAAACCGGGACATGGTTTCCTTTAACAAACGATATTCCCGATCAATGCACTGTCATTGTCCAACTCATCAAGTTTATTGACTCATAAATGAGTCTCACTCTTTTTGACTCAAAACAATAAAAAATGATTGATCGTTCATATCATTTGCATCGGGATTAAGAGTATAAGCACTCATAATAATTACGAGATGTTTGTTTTACATAGTCAGTATAAAAACACTTCTCTCGTCTTGGTCCAGTTCGATACACCTGAGCGCACTAACACATGAAGTCAGAACTATACCGCTCCCACAGTTAAGATAAACATATTTAATCATGTGTTACAACCATACCGATGGCTTTCCGGATTCCATCTTAGGTTGCGAACTTATACTTATATCCCATAAGAACTAATGATCTAATCTTCCACGTGTAAGCCGAACTCTACACACTAGATCATTTACTATATGGAATATTCGGAAACATGCACATCACATTATAAAATGAATTCTCATTAAAAAGCAAAGCTTTTATTCATTAATACTATCAAATATATCATAACATGCCTTGTAGTATAATTTCCTAACAGGGCTAATGTCTAAGAAGATTCAGAAACTGTCATCATTGACTGGCCAAAGAACTCAAGAAGAGAGGAAGCTGGTGTTGGCAAAGCTCAGGGATCCTGTTATACCTCTAAAATTAGTGTTCGGTAGGATAAATGAGGCAGTTAATGGTTTGGCACGACCAGCTCTCGTGTTTTAACTCGTCAGCCATTGAATTTGCTTCCCTGGGAAAAGTTGTGGCAAGTCGATTGAATGGCAAATATGGTTGTGTACTTTGGGATTTTTTATCCGCTGATGGAGTCGAGCCTTCTCCCAATTGAATTGTGCATGCCCTAAAGGTGTGGCTGCAATGCCACGATGTTTCATTGTAGAAAGGAGTTGAATTCTGTAGGAGTCTGATGGAAACAGTGGCTGTGACGACTCTGTATATAATGTGACATTAGCTCTGGTGTAATCACGGTAAGTTTGCATTAGGTGTGAGTGATCGTACATAAGTTTTTTATTTCTTTCTATATTAAGTTTAATTTATGAATGTAGATTGATTCTGAGGGATAATAGCTGGAATTTTCAGTTTAATTTCCGGAAATGATTGGGAAATTGTTCCCAGAATTTGTGATTTGTGAATTGCTTTGCTTATTATAAATAACGACCAAATATCTCTCTAGTTTTGCATATGGGGAAGTGCATTTATTAGGAAAATGAGATGTAACTCATATTTGAAAACTCATGATAGTCCATATTTAGTTATTTTATTAATTTATTTATTATAATTAATTATTCTACTGTCTTAATCAAATGTTTCATATTTATTTAGTTACATGATTCTATTCTAATTAATTATTAGCTTGTTAGGGCTTAGTAAATTCATTCTCTTTAGGTTTAATATTTATTGTTCAGGTTACAATATGAAAATTCGATACACGAGCCCGTTAGAGTTTAGCAAATTCATTTCTCTTAGAGTTTAACACTTATTGTTTAGGTTATAACATAAAAATCCAATAAACGAATCCGTTAGGATTTAGCTAATCTGTTCCCATTAAAATTTAACACTTATTGTTTAGATATGTGATATCATGAATTTTTAAAATATGAGCTATTTATTATTACCATTTTTGTTTGGTTGGGGTGAGACGCCCGTGTCCTCGCAATGTCGATACCTTTTTGTTATCTCTATGACTTGCACTCCTCCCTCTCTTTTGAAGGCTAATTTGTTTCTTCATCGTCAATCGATTCCAGTTCTTTCACATATGCATAGACAAAAATGTAAACAAAAATCCAATTTGTAAAAAGTATTAGCATCGCAATTCAAGCTCCTCCTTTGTCTAAAGACCCAAAACTATGTATAATTTTTTTGTTGACAGCTGAAGCCAAAAAAACTAAATGGACCCCACAACTGCATGTCATCCGCCACTTAGGCGCTGGGACTTGGGATCCCTACGATTTTCATTACAAAACAGAGCATATTGATGTCACTCCTCGATCCGAGGAGCATGAAGAAAATAAATAATATCAACCATTATAACTATGTTCATCATAAAATAAATTATTCTCCAAACAAAAATTATAAAGTATCTCTCTATAAATTTAAGGATATCATCTTACACCCATAGAAATAATTCAAAATCGAACTAACATTGCAGAATCAGATCTAATTTGTACATACATATACTAAAGACTCTCAAAGTCCTACAACCACACAAATAACATCTGACACAAGTGTTCCGATCACAAGAATCCCTTCCCGACCCATCAAAAATAACCATTAAACATATCATTCCAAATTCTCACCATAAAGTCAACAATACATAAAAATAAAATCATATCATAAATAAATAAGCAAACAATTTCATAATACTACCATAATCCTACTCTGTCCAAGTCACTAGAGTCATGTCCCCTCCTATTGATTTGTGGGGCCCATAAAAGTTGACTCAGTTGAAGGATCGAAAAGTATAGAATGAATCAAATGCTCAGTAGAGATGAACAAATAAATATGGAGTATGATAATAAAAATGAAGAAAGTTCAAGAAAAGCAAATGCAACAACATTTAATGAAAACATGCACTCGGTGCACCGAACCAAACCTTCAAACCCACCTTCAATGATCAGTTGTCGGTCGTGAACTCATTGAACGGTGAACAACTAATAAGTTACGCCTATAAACCATTCTCTAGCATTTACCAGAGCCAAAGTCTCGGAACCAATTGGTCAAAACTAGAGAAAAATCAACTCACGTCGGTAGAGCCAATAACCAGAACCACTAGCGAGCCTCCGTATGTACGAAACCACAACAGTCACCCATCCACCAACTCCTAGCATGGAATCCCGAGCCCATACTCAGTGATCCACTATGCCATTAATAATGCATATTTACACAAAATATATTACTCACCCTTCTCATACTTTCATGAATATTGTTTACATGCCAATCAAGTTTGACACGTTCAAGGGTTTATACTCGGTGACCCAGGTTTATAAATGCATATATACACATACTCAATCAAAAGAATAGCCGTACAAGAATCATAATAGGGATTTTAGCCCTCTTTGGGTATAATCAAAGAGTAGCCCAACAAAGACAATAAATTGAACAACAAGTGACCATTTCAAGAGTTAAAGTAAGGAAGACATTTATTAATAATAGAGAGTGTTCAACAAAGAATAAAGAAAATCCCTACCTCAAAGCGGATTGCAAAATCTTATCACGAACACAACGTAAACTCCAAGAGAATTAACTAATCCATTTTATAAAATAAATTACATTCCGCCTCTATGTACGCATATAAATATGTGTGTATGGACGCTAATAGACTCACATCTCAAAATTTTATATTCAAAATTCTAACCCATTTGTCCAAAAATCCACATTCTACCATATTATTCAAGGTAAACATAATAATCCCACCATTTATTATTTAATCCATTTTATAAAATAAATTACATTCCACCTCTATGTACGCATATAAATGTGTATATGGACGCTAATAGACTCACATCTCAAAATTTCATATTCAAAATTCTAACCCCTTTGTCCAAAAATCCACATTCTACCATATTATTCAAGATAAACATAATAATCCCACCATTTATTATTTTTCATGTCACCCCAATCTTAATTGAATAATTATATGTTAAGAAAATCTGACATAAACTTATATTTACCAAAATTAACCAAGAAATAAACTCTCCCTTTGGTTGGGTTCAAACCCCACACTTAAAAGTTACAATAAGGCACAATCAAAGCCTAATTTAAGTTATTGAATAAGAAAAATACCCATTGAAATAAAAATACCCAAAATCCATTTAACCCACAAATCATAGAATCAAAATTACCTCAAGCTCTTTCTTTCAAACTTTGTAAGCAAATGAAGAGTGTTTGTAGGTCACCTTGAGTACTCTTGCCAGTTGAAAAGTTGACCGAAGTTTAACCGAAAAAGTAGTTGTTGTGTGGATATGTCAGAGAGAAGTGTAAAAGACTAGAAAATTATTTCACCCTTTCGAGTGAAAGTTTGATTCTACGTTTTTTTAAATCCTTTATCTTTATCTATTTCTACCTTTGACCTTAAACTAATTTAATTATTCTTTTAAGCCATTCCAATACCTCCTTTCTTTACCCTACAACTTTATTTCATTCCATTTTAAATATATATTTTTTTATTATGTCATTTGTGTCCAAAGTCGCAGGCTCCCTGCTATTCACTATGAATCTTGACACCAATGCTCGTGCCAGCCCCTTCTAGGAAGAGATGGAATTCTTCAAGAGTATATGAAACCATTTCATCGCTATCCAGCCAAGACGTGAAGGAAATAACTTACACATTAAAGAGTCACAGCCTGCCCAAAGGGCCATTTTGTCTGCATAAGTCGCCGCATGGGCTACGAGATTAGTCTTTCCGTCATAAAGTTCAAAAGTGACAGTAATAAACTTATCTAGGGCATCTTCTCACCTAAAATATTTCATGAAGAGGGTGATTATCATTCTGTTTAGTGTTTGCTCCACCTTCTTTTGGGCACTCCACATGGCCTCTCTAGTATTCCTGCCACTATTCATTCATGGTCTCCTTTTACCACCACTGCAGGGGACACACCTAGTTCATATACGAGTAGCTAAATGCCTCTTCTTTTTGGGAGATAGGGTGCAATCTTGTCTTTTGGAGGACAAGAAGCTGCCACGCTTTCTCCTGAGAGATGGACTCCTTCTCATCGGTGATTCCTACCCTTGGTTTTGGTCTCCTCCTCTTGAGGTCGGTCTTTTTTTTGCCTGGCATGACGCTTAACAATACTAGCCAAGTGCTTCTCCCTGCTGTTCATGGTGTGTAGCTACTCCCTTAGCCTACAAATCTCCTCTTCCTTCTTGCGCAGCTCTCCTTCAATCTCCACTTCTAGGAAGACCTCATTGACATCCTGATTTTCACCAGCTGCCTCTTTCTCAAGGGGAGCCTATACATCTTCTCATTGGGAGCCCTGCTCTTGAACCTCAGCCATAGCAGCTACCATAGGTTTGTGATGAAGTGTCTTGTTTCCAACAGATCGCTAGGCTACTGGATATACACAATGAAAATAATCAACACACAAAAAGTACATGGTTCAGCAAGAATGCTGATGGGACTTATTTGCAAGCGCACAAATCGCACAAGTAATAAAGTGATGAATAGATTATCGTTCCCACGAGGATTGAGTTAACAGTTGATGAGTATCCGTTATGATTAACACTAGCGCTATTTGGAGAATCGAATAAGTTGTTTTGGTTTGATTAACACTAACATAAACAATGTAACAAGAATTTATATTCTAAAGAAGTTCTTTAAGATGTAAACGAACAATAGTGACAGATTATATTAATCGAATGAGTAAAGACCAGGGTTCCTAATTTCACTATCACCTATCCAATTCCACTCCCTTGACTTAATAATCCATAATTACTAACAATTATTGACAATCGGTCTCCCTTACCTATTCAATGCTCCATTCCTGGTTACACTGAAAGTGTTCCTATCACTAACCCCTGTTATTCCTAACATTCGGATTTAAATGACAAAAACCCATTAAGATTAGTGGAAAACCACATAACGATTGCACAAGCCATGTCCCTATATTCCTATGCTACATGAACCCTATGGTATCTATGGCAAGATGCAAATCCTAGATATCTCCTTCCGGTCTCAACCCAAGCATCAAATCTCTTGAATGGTGATCAAGCACTCAAGAGCATTAAATATAACCATAAATACTCAATAATATGCAGAAATCAATAAATTATCAAGCCAAGTTCATGGAATCTCAATGTTAGGTTACATTAGGACCCTAATGAGAGGATTAGTTCCTCATAGTATCAAGAACAACACAAATAACAATCATAATATTCATAACAAGAAGTAAAGAGAAAGATTAAACCCAGAAAATCTGGAGCTCCACTTCCTCTCTCTTCTTCTTGTTCTTCAACTCTCCCAAGATGTGAGAGAATGGTGGCTAGGTCATGAACCTCCTCCAAAATGACATAAGATTTTATACCTCCATAAACCCTAGTGACGTTCTGTATACTAAGCTATGCCGTTTTGGCTTAGTATTTTCTAATTTTAGCAAAATTTTCCCAACTGGAAAACATGAAATTCGCGATCTGCGCGTGGGGGATCTATCCCCCAAAATGGGCGATCGATCCACAGAATTCTCTGTCATTCATAACTTCAAGGGGGATCGATCCACAAACTTCTCTGCCATTCATAACTTCATGATGGATCGATCCACCAAAATGGGTGATCGATCCCCTAAATTCCCTGGATTCTTGTGCCTTATTTTGTGGTTGATCCATCTCCAGAAAAGTTTATCCATCCCCAATTTTTCTGTCCTTTTAACCTCTTCTTTTTCCCTTTTTACCTTTGATCTGAAAGTAACATTAATCACAAGATTACACAGTATTGATTCTCAAAAGCATCAAATGAGGCAAAAACTAGTGTTAAATGGTGTACAAAAGTAATGTAAATATTAGATAGATCAAATGCCTACGTCCACAAGAGAAGTCAATATTATTTAGCTTCTTTCCTTTGATACAAGTGGTTCTATTTATAATAAAATGGAATAACATATCGCTAATTTCTTCTTCAAGTATCATACATCGATTCCTCTATTTGAAATTTGAATTGAGGACAAGGTAATCTTTGATTGCGGTAATTTAAACTAATTTGTTATCATGGTGATAAACGATTACCAAGTCTCGTTTGACTCGGTCGTAAGCTTAGGGGAAATCTTGTATGCATGACTACATGCAATAGCTGGCGTACACCTCCTCCCTGGGCATCCACCTATTGGCCTCCAAGTTACGTGGCTTGCTGACTCAGCGGGATATTTTTACCTTCTATTTTTAATATATATATATATATAAATTTTTGCGTCGCACCCCAGTTAAAGGTGGGACTGTCCCACCCTTTCTAACTAGTTGACATGTCTTAACTAAGGGTGGGATAGTTATTTTGATACTTTAAACTCTCGGTGAGCCTAGTTTTGATTATGTGTGTATGTGGTGATGAAAATTACCAATAAGTACCTAACCTATTAAAAACGATGTTTGGTTTTAATTCCAACAAGATCTTACCATTTTACACGTGACCTCACTATTTTAAAATATCTTTATTCTATTATTTTTTTAAAACATATTAAAATGTTAATTTAAATTGAAGAAACTGCCACTTTTTTAAAATTTTGTGATTAAATATTTTTTTTGATAATTGATTCAATTAATTTGTTAAAAATATACACCTTGATATCTCGTTAGAAAATAAATAGATCTACTTTAATTATTTTTAAACATGATAATAACATGTTCTTTAATATTTATAACTAGCTAGAGAAATGAAGTATTTACTGTTTAGCTAATGTTATTTTCTTGAAGGTTTCCTTTTTAAAAACAATAATACTATAATGTTACTATTTTTTGGGGTTGATGTTACTATTTGAAGATAGTAACATTGTAATGTTAGGTAATCGTATCTTTGGCTAAAATAGTATCATTAAATAATTGTTAATTTATCTTAAAATTTGTAAAAATTAAATAAATCAATAACTAACAATAATTAAACTTATCAATATCAAATTCACGTTAGTGGACAAGAGCAAAAACATACAAAAATTGAGATAAAATTAAAAAATTGAAAGCATTTTCGTGATAAATTAGGAAAATAATTAAATTAAAAATATTTGGCAATATCACACAGACCTCTCATTAGAAGTTAATATCTCAGTTTCATCAATTGACCAACCAATCAAAACCTCAAAACCTTCTTGAATCTTGCTTGTATCTTGTTTGCCACTTACAAAGCAATCAAATCCAACATTGCATCTCTCTAGGCTCACTTTCTCTCTCTCTCACCCTCCCCTCGGGTTATACTTTGAGAATACTGAACACCTCCCTGTGTCCCTACCCCTCGGCCTCCTCAAGAGACCAAAGTGTCCAGACTCCTTCAGACACTTTCTTCTTCTTTTTGTGTGTTTTTAGCAAGCTTAAACTTGACTGTCCCCCTTGTGTTTTCGGCAACTTACATCCCTATAAGTTGAGGAAGTAGATGAGATTCGTGCAGCCAACACATTTTTGACCATCTCTACAAGAGTATCGAATTTGAAGTTAAGATATTGGATCTACTGGGACATACCATCAAACCTTTCTACCTAGAACACCTTCAATGATGCGTGCAAAATGAGTTTTGAAATCAAACAAAGTTTAGAGATTAACATCTCAAAACAAATATATATTAAATACTATGATGAATTTTATATAGAACTAAATAAAAAAATTAAGACCAATTACAATAGGAACATTATGAGAAGTCAAGGATTCATCTTCATGAACGTTCCGAGCAAGGGTGAAGTGGTCCCCAGGAACTCCCTGAGAATGCATGGAGTGGTCTTCATGAACGGCCCAAGAAGGAGTGGAGTTTTCTTCAACTTGACCAATTACTAGTATGTCAGTGGAGAAGATCCCACCATTCTCTTCCAAGAATTGAATAATTTTCTTCACAACCTCTTGTTCTAAATTATGGATGCTAGGTTGGGGCCTTTCCTTATACACAGTGCGTGTTCCTTGTTGATACTCTGAAGGTAGAATAACTAAAAAAATATGAGACATTCAACGTATCAAAAATGTAACAATACACTTGTAAGTGAAATAACTTAAAAAAATGGTGTTGAAAGAACTTGCTACCTGCAAGAACAATCCGCATCCACCTACATAAGAACAATGACTGTCTTGGTTGCTTAAAGAAGAATCAGTCACGCCCTCAGACACATATTTGGCCTGATTGAAATCGTTCAATTAGTCTAAATATGGTAGCAACTTCCCCATGTCCGATGTGACTTTGATACCCATCTCCGATCGTAAGAAAATTAAAATGCTAAATAGCAAAAGCAGGCATGGTGGAGAGACCCTGCATCCATATTTTGTAATCTTTGCTCTAGTACATTAACGTGAAAATTTTGAAATTGGGGTTATTATATGCTTTAAGTAGCACATTATTTGCTCTCTTACACGTAAATAAAAAATGACAATATTATTGTCATTCACATGATGCCTAAAGAAAAATGCCCAAAAGAATTTAATGTTGTCATTGTAGCAATGATGAGGAAAAAGTTGGGAGTTGTTCCTAGTTCTCGATGGACTACATGGAGGTCTGGTCCAAAGTGAAAAAGATTTTCTGACTCATAATCAAGTGATGATGAGTCAAAGAAGTCTCGCATTAATGATATGCTAGATGGGTTTCAAGGGGATGTTGAGTTGAACCTTGAGGAAGAACCTGAAGAAGATCCTATGGAGAATCAAGCTCTCCCTGATGGTGAACCTGAAGTTGCCATAACTAGAGTCCTGGATTTTTCATCCGATGACGAGGTGGTAGAGGTTATCAATGTACCTTTTTTCCCGGAGGTTATTGATATTTCTTCTGATGATGAAAAAGATATATGTTGGGACTTCTTCTTATGCTTCATCTTCTTCATCATCAGAAGAAATATCAATAACCTCTAGGTAAGAAGGTACATTGATAACCTCTACCACCTCGTCATTGGATGAAAAATCCATGACTCTAATTATGGAAACTTCAGGGTCACCATCAGGGAGAGCTTGGTTCTCCATAGGATCTTTTTCAGGGTCTTTCTCAAGGTTCGACTCAACGTCCCCTTGAAACTCATCTAGCATATCATTAATGCGAGACTTTTTTGACTCATCATCACTTGATTCTGAGCCGGAAAATCTTTTCCACTTCGGACTAGACCTCCATGTAGTCCATCTAGAACCAGGAACAACTCCCAACTTTATCCTCATCATTGCTACAATGACAACATTAAATTCTTTTAAGCATTTTTCTTTAGGCATCATGTGAATGACAACAATATTATCATTTTGTAATTACTTGTAAGAGAGAAAATAATGTGCTGCTTAAAGCATATAATAATCCCAATTTTTAAAATTTGTCACGTTAATGTATCCTTCAATTTTAATGACAAGAAACCTACATATTTATTTTGTAAAATATAGGAACCAGAAATAGCAATTCAAGTTGTTCCCAGGAAAAGGGAGGCCTTCCAAATAATATGGCGTGCAATTAAAGAACCATTTTCCTAGGCAGAACTTCTTTATTATTGCTTTTAAGGTTCATCATATTTTAGCCAAAACCAAACATGTCATTAGTGTCATAAAAATTGAGTAAAAAATTTTCCAAACTTAAAAAAAAAATGGAAAAAATTTCAGAAAATAGTAAATTAAATTTCATGAATTTTATAAAAAATCGTAATTTTTTGGAATTTTGTGGGCCCCACACGTGCCTACACTCTCAGCCCAGCCCAAAAAATCAAAAATTCATTTTCTGAAATTAATTAAAAAAACTTGGGCCGAACCTAAAACAGAGCCCCGCAGGTCATGAGGATTTGACCCAAATCCGCGAGTTTGGAGCAAGGGCCGCGCTGCCCCGTCGCGTGACTAGCATTACGGCGCGTACAGTGTACGCGCCGCCTTCCAGGCATTTTTCTGGAAAATAAAATTTTCATCCGGCATACCTTTGACATCCCGATCATGACCGTTATGTCAAAAAATTGATCGGAGATCATCCGAGTGTAGCGTGCGGCACACTCTCTTTCATCTAAGAGTGAGATTAATGAAGAACACTGTTCTTCATAAACATAAATTCCAGAATTTTCTAGAGAAAGATTTTAATCCGTTTCAAAACTTCAAAACTTCATATATTTGCAACCAATTGTCCAAATTAAGCATATAATATACCGTTGGAAAGCTTGTGACAAGAGGATTCCAACCGTGCAAGAATTTTGTCAAAAAATGATTTGGTTCAAATGCATATAAGCATATCAAATTTCAGGTACACTAAACTAGGGTTCCATATCTCTCTCTCTACACATTGTGTTTAAGTCCGAAATTTTGAGCATCAATTTGACATTCATATATGTACTTTCATGCACAATTTCCCCCCAAAACACATACATACGGCATGATTTTTATAAAATCGGAAAAAACTACAAACATGCTTCATAAACAAATAACATGTAGACTAATCCTAACCTCGGCTCCAATACCAATGACAAATTTGACATACACATTTTTATACGAATACGAATATACTTACTTGTTGTAGGATCTCCGATCAGATCAATCTTACAATGCAATGGATCAACGGATGACAATCACGAGGACAGCACCATCAAGTTCACCACTCCAAGAACCCCTCACTAATCACTCGTAACAACTCGTGTATAGTAATTTCGTTGTAATTCATAGTTTTTGTTTCAAGGAGACACCCCCTATTTATAGTGGAGGAGTCTTATCACCTTTGAAACTCTCTTGACTCCTAACCACTTGAGATGATGCTTATCATCTCAAGTGTTTCATCCCTATCACAATATAGATAGGAGATGGTTGTTTGACCAACAAGAAACATTTCAGATGGGCTTGGTCCCACTAAGGGTTCGGCCCTTATTGGATGTCCATAAAGTCCAACAACCAGCAAAACTCCCATACCAGAATTTCTACGCCTTCTCCCCTTCTTTTCCACACCAGCCGGACACATGGCCATATTGTCGTTGCCCTCCTCTGCAAACAAAGGCAGGGGGAAAAAATACAATAAATACAATTTAGCAATCTCACATCATCTAGACTGATGCCTGCAAGGGTTTTTTTTTCACACTTCTAATCTTGGGGTCTCTCTCTTCGCGACGACTTGTGTCAAGAAATCATCATGGTTTTCATAGGTATCTTTTGTTAAACTTAATTCCACATAGGATCTAATGCCAGATCATAAACATAAATGAAGAACATACCTTGATCCATGAAGTTTCTTCAATTGTTGGATCACCCGTTGGTTATGATCTTCCAAGAATAGAATCCTTTATGTTTTTCAAGTTATGATCTAACAATAGGATTAGAACCATACTTATAGAAAAACTAATAATTCATCCTCAGGGACCAAAACCAAATTATCAGTATAATTAATAGGAACAGGACCATATAAATCCTATCCTGAGATAACCGTCACAATAATTCAGATTAATATAATAGCCAACATGTCAAAATCAACATAAATATCTTATTAATCTAACCGACAGATTAATAATCAATGTCGGCAGATTACTTTAATTCAACAATCTCCCACTTGGGCTATATGTTAATCTTGAATAATATTGTGTATCCAAAGTGTGCACCAAATGCTATCTTTTTTTGAAACCGTTACAATCTGGTCCATCAAATATATTAGCATGAGATCAAAGCAGCCTTCGTCACATTTATTCGTAACTAGACCCATCAATGGTCACACACACTGACATATTCAATGACATAGATCAAGTATGGTTATAAAGCATGGAAACTCATGCAATGTAATCTTTATCATGCATGTTTCCAACTGGTCCTGCTTTAACCGAATAGAGATCAACTTTATCTTCCACAAACTTAATGCATTACCGCAATTTGGAAGTTCACAAATGTTCAGAATGTAGAAACAAAATATTTATTCTGCAGAAAACTTAGAACATAAAACAAATACAATACAAAACACTCCCACTAAACCAGTACATCATCAAACTGTAAAACACCCATGTGAACAACATGCTCATGAAAGACCTTGGGTGTTAAACCCTTAGTGAGTGGATCTGCTATCATGGAGTTTGTACCAATATGTTCTATACATATTTAACGATTCTGAACTCTTTCTTTAACAACAAGAAACTTAATGTCAATGTGTCTTGACTTTGAAGAGCTTCTATTATTATCACAGTATATCTTTACTGGCCTTTCAATGCTGTCCATAATACGCAGCCCTGTGATAAAATTCCGTAGCCATTTTCCATAACATGATGCCTCATAACAAGCTATAAACACAGCTTCCATAGTGGAAGAAGCTATAAGTGCCTGTTTGGCACTTTTCCATGAAACAGCTCCTCCAGCCAACAAATAAATATAGCCAGTTGTGGATTTTTTACTATCCAGGCATCCAGCAAAATCAGAATCAGAGTATCCAATAATCTCTAAATTCTCTGATTTCCGATATGTGAGCATGTAGTCCTTTGTTCTCTGTAAGTAACGCATAACCCGTTTGGCTGCTTTCCAATGTTCCATCCCAGGATTACACAAATATCTGCCCAACATTCCAACTATAAACGCAATGTCCGGACGCGTACATACTTGAGCATACATAAGACTCCCTACAGCAGATGCGTAAGGATTCTTTTGCATCTCCTTAATTTCCATTTGATTCTTGGGGCATTGATCGAGACTAAATTTGTCTCCCTTAGCAATGGGTGTATTTCCTGGTGCACAATCCTTCATGCCGAATCTCTTAAGAATTCTTTCGATATAGCTCTTTTGTGATAATCCAAGAATACCTCGAGAACAATCCCGATGTATCTGAATACCTAATACAAAAGAGGCGTCACCAAGATCTTTCATTTCAAATTTCTTTGTCAGAAATCTCTTGGTTTCGTGCAATAAGCATATATCACTACTTGCCAGTAGTATATCATCGACATATAACACCAAGAAAATGAATTTACTCCCACTGAACTTATGATAAACACAGTCATCAACCAAGTTTACCTCAAAACCAAACGAGAGAATAACTTGATGAAACTTGTGATACCACTGACGAGAAGCCTGTTTGAGACCATAGATGGATTTTTTCAATTTACAGACCAGATTATTTGAATTACCTGATACAACATATATCACTACTTGCCAGTAGTATATCATTGACATATAACACCAAGAAAATGAATTTACTCCCACTGAACTTATGATAAACACAGTCATCAACCAAGTTTACCTCAAAACCAAACGAGAGAATAACTTGATGAAACTTGTGATACCACTAACGAGAAGCCTGTTTGAGACCATAGATGGATTTTTTCAATTTACAGACCAGATTATTTGAATTACCTGATACAAAATTTTCTAGCTGTACCATATAAATTGTTTCATCAATGTCACCATTAAGAAACGCAGTCTTTACATCCATCTGATGTAGCTCCATATTAAAATGAGCCACGAATGCCATTATAATTCTAAAAGAATCTTTCAGAGAAACTGGAGAGAAAGTTTCTTTATAATCAATGCCTTCCTTTTGAGTGAAACCCTTAGCGACTAGACGACCCTTATATCTCTCGATATTACCTTTTGAATCCCTTTTGGTTTTAAATATCCATTTACAACCAATGGGTTTCGAACCTTTAGGCAATTCGACAAGATCCCAAACATCATTGTCTTTCATGGATTTCATCTCATCATTCATAGCATCAATCCACTTTTGAGAATTAGAACTTTGTTTGGCTTGAGTGAAAGTGATTGGATCATCTTCCACTCCTATATCAAACTCATGTTCTTGGAGAAAGACAATATAATCATCTGAAATAACATTTCTCCTTTCTCTATTGGATCTTCTTAATGGCATCTGACGTTGTTGAGTTTGCTCTTGTGGAGCAAGTTCTTCATTTTGGATGGGAAGTTCCTCAGTGTTGTCTTGATTTTCCGGATTTGCATCTTGAACAATGTTAGGAAACATAAGCTGATCATTGTCAATAGCAACAATAGGAAGAGAAATAAATTCATCTTCAAAGACAACATCTCTTATTTTATCTTCCCTCCCAAACTCAACATCCTCAAAAAATCTCGCATTTGCCGTCTCGAAAAATGACCTAGTAGAGGGATCATAAAACTTGAAACCTCTTGACCTTTCCGAGTAGCCAACAAAATAGCAGCTAACAGTTTTGGAGTCCAATTTTCTTTCGTTCGGCTTGTACGGCCTTGCCTCAGCTGGACATCCCCATATGTGCAAATGCCTTATGCTAGGCTTTTTGCCTAACCATTGCTCATAAGGTGTTTTAGCTACAGCTTTGCTAGGAACCCAATTAAGGATATAAACTGCAGTCTTGAGTGCGTCTCCCCAGAGAGATTCTGGTAAAGAAGAATGACTAATCATACTTCTTACCATGTCTTTAAGTGCTCTATGTCGCCTTTCCGCAACACCATTCATGCTAGGATTACCCGGCATTGTGTATTGCGGGACGATTCCACATTCCTCTAGGAATTTAGCAAAAGGTCATGGACGTTGTTCACCTGATCCATCATATCTACCATAGTATTCACCACCACGGTCAGATCTGACAGCTTTTATGCTTTTGCCAAGTTGATTTTCAACTTCAGCTTTATAAGCCTTGAACATATCCAGTGATTGAGACTTCTCATGGATTAAATATAAGTACCCATAACGGGAGAAATCGTCTATGAATGTGATAAAATACTGTTGACCATTCCATGAAGCTTTAGGGAATGGACCACAGATATCAGTATGAATCAATTCTAAGACTCATGAACTCCTCTTGGCACCTAATTTCTTTAGGTTTGTCTGTTTTCCCTTTATACATGCGACGCAGACATTAAAGTCTGTTGAGTCAAGGGAGTGAAGTATTCCATCTGACACAAGCCTGTCAATTCTCTGTTTAGAGATATGACCCAAACGCTTATGCCATAACATTAAAGAATCTTCAACAGCCAATTCCGTTTTGTACCACTTGAATGAGCATGCAGTGTTTCATGTAATGGGACAGTAATATCCAACATATACAGATTATCAATTAAAATACCAGTAGCAATTAAAGTTGAATTCTCAAAAAGACTAAATTTACCATCTCCAAAAGAACAAATATACCCAAGTTTGTCCAAACTGGAAACAGAAATTAAGTTCCGTCTAAATGACGGTACAACATAAGTCTCTTCTAAATTCAAAATACAACCAGTTTTGAAAGATAACTTAAAAGCAGCTATTGCCTCCACTGCTACCCTTTTGCCATCGCCCACATAGATGAATCTTTCAGCATCAATTGGCAGTCGGCTCCATAGGCAATCCTGTAGAGATACACTTATGTGAGTAGTAGCACCAGTATCTACCCACCAAGTGTATTTTGGTACAGAAGCTAAATTAACTTCAGAACAAACTAAATTGAGAAGTGTACCTTTCTTCACACGCCAAGCAGCATATTTGGGACATTCTTTCTTCATGTGTCCACCTTTCTTGCAAAAGAAACAAGTGGATTCCTGATCCTGCCTCTTTTGCACCTTCTGTGGCACCTTCTGTGGTGTCCCAACTGCAGTTTCCTTCTTCTTAGGCCATTTTCTTTTCTTTCCCGTTGAGGAAGATGCCAAATGAGCACTGTTGGATATCTTATCACCTAGAAATCTTTCCTCTTCTTGCACACATTGAGCTATAAGCTCATTCAGTGACCATTTCACCGGTTGGGTGTTATAGCTCACTTTTAATTGACTGAATTGTGCAGGAAGAGAAATAAGAACCAAATGCACGAGCAAGTCATCAGACAGCTCTAACTTATGTGCTTTTCAGTTTTGTGGTGAGATTAGACATCTTCATGATGTACTCCCTTACATTCCCGCGACCATTGTACTTCATTGAAACAAGATTACTCAAAAGAGTACTTGTTTCAGCTTTTTCGTTTTTAACGAAAAGCTTTTCAATGTCCACCAGGAACGTTTTAGCATTTTCTTCAGGAATGGAAAGTTTCATGATCATGACACTCATGCGATTAGAACGGTCCCACCTCTCATAGTCCCGTTTAGCCTCAGGGGAACTAGTATCAGTGAGAGGAGAAGGACGTTCTGTCCGAAGTGCAAGGTCAAGATCCATACAACCGAGAACGGTTAAAACCATTTCTTTCCAGACCTTGAAGTTTGTGCCATTAAGCACAGGAACTGAATTGATATTGGCAGAAACATTTGTAACATTTGCAGATACTGAACAAGAAATACATACATAATAAGCTCACAGTAATTTCATGTTATAACCAAAACATAATTAAATGTAATAATTTATATAACATGAACATAAATAATGGGCAAATAACAAGATACCGAGTGCAACATTGATAAATTGCCTTTGGACATAAAAATCAACTGCAAATAGTACTCTCAATGCAATAATCAAATATTGACAGTAAATCCTGTCAAGCAATAAGCCTTCCTTTGGGCCGACTTATTACTCACATGGTAAACTTGATAACCGTCACATATTTATTATTACAAGTGTATCTATTATTCGGCCAAACAATAATCTTCCTTTGGGCCGATCATTATTCGCATGAATAATAATACACTCATCTTAATATTTCATAAATAAACAAATCAACACAACAGAGGCTACTTTGGCAACATATTATATCAATTCATTTATCTGAAATATCAGACGAAGTTGCCAGCCCATATGGCCCTTATAATTATTGTAGACTTTAATGCAAATTTATAGCAATTAAAATTACTAAATAAATTGCACAATAAATAATTAAAAGCATAGAGGTGAGCCCATAAATAAAATTAGACTCAATATCCTTATGGTCTAATTTAATTAAAGTCTACATAATTATTAATGCCAAAAGTCTTAATTAATTGGAATTAATCCAAAATACCTCATTATTAACAGCCCATATGCTCGGCCCGTTACTTTAAAACAGAAGCCCAAACGAGTTAACTCAATTTCTTTATTTTGGCCCTAATCAATTGACTGGCCCATTATGCATTAAAATTAAATAAGTTAACGGGCCAAAGTTTCTATTAATTCAAATTGGTACAAAATGCATGAAAGCCCAAATATATGTTAAAGCCCGAAAACCAAATGAAACGGGTGAAGGCAGACGGGTCACGCGACCCGTCTTCTTCACCCGAGACCTGCAGATGCGCAGGCCAGCCGGAGGTTGCGCCTGATTCCGGCGTTTTTCATGCCGTTTCCGGCGTCTTCTATGGCGAAAAAGTAGCCTGAATAGGTCTGTAGCATATAAAATGAGTTTCGGTGGCTGAAAAACATATCGCGTGGATCGGTTTTTCTGGATCGGCCACCCCTGCCATGACATGAGCCGGTGCCGTTACCGGTGATTAAAAGCAACAGAGACGACTGAAAAACAACCACAAAAGGCACAATATAATACCAGAATCAAGCAAAAGCAGATCAAAACAAAACTTCACAAAATATATATATATTTTTTCTTCTTCTTCGGGTTGCATGAATTCACCGGAATCCGGTGATAATTTCTGTCAATTCTTGATGACAGAGAGATACTAAAGGAACTCAACTCTTGAATCTAGCACAAAACTTGATTTTGGCTTCCCCAAGCAATGGATCGGGTGGCCGTGATCAAGAACACAATTTTTTTTTTTTTTTGTTTCTTGATTCTTTCGGATCATCACCAGATATTTGCTAAGCAATACATAGCCCAACAATTATGATCTAATATAACGGCTCCGATATCAATTGTTAAACTTAATTCCACATAGGATCTAATGTCAGATCATAAACATAAATGAAGAACATACCTTGATCCATAAAGTTTCTTCAATTGTTGGATCACCCGTTGATTATGATCTTCCAAGAATAGAATCTTTTATGTTTTTTAAGTTATGATTTAACAATAGGATTAGAATCATACTTATAGAAAAACTAATAATTCATTCTCAGGGACCAAAATCAAATTATCAGTATAATTAACCGTCACAATAATTCAGATTAATATAATAGCCCACATGTCAAAATCAACATAAATATCTTATTAATCTAACCGACAGATTAATAATCAATGTCGGCAGATTACTTTAATTCAACATCTTTGTGATATTGTATGGAGTGTCCAACGATGTCTTTTGCAGTTCAACTATGGTTTTTCAGTTTTGGATCCTTCTAAGTAGTTGAGGTGAGGAATAATTGACTGCTAACTATTTCTTTGTAGTTGTACTATTATGATTCTTTTATCTTGGATTTGTGTTAATCTTTGTTTTTCCTGTGTGTGCATTTTAAAATTTTCCCTCTTGCCAAATGCTGAATTTAAAAGTCGATAATTTTTTCAACCATTAATGTAAGTAGAAGACAATGCTTCCTTTCATTGATTTCTTCAATTTTAGGCTTTTGGGTTGCGAGAGAGCTGATCGATCTTGCTTGGACACCATTAATGTTGGTATGAGTCTTAAAGAGGTTGTGACGTTCTTGAATCGTTTATGGATGGAAAAGTCAATTCTTCCATTAAGATATGAGTTTGATCTCTCTCAAATTGGGTTCCTATTGTGAAGAGAGATGAGATGATTCACGTTGATGGATCTATATATGTGATATGCATATCAAGATATTAGGAAAAAAAATAATATTCAAATCTGAGGGATTCAAGTTATAGTGGCTGCGATTATGATAAAGTAAAAAATAATAGACCATGTGACTAATCATTGTGATAGCAAAAAATAATAGACCATGTGACTAATCATTGTGATATCAGATTCTAATACAATGGCAGTGGTGCCAAAATTTTTTATGGAAACTTGGCGACAGTGCAGTGGAATTTCAGAACTTGATGAAGATTGAGAATTACAAGAAATGAGTATTCACGGTGAGGCCATCGACACTGGCTCATCCCATAATAAAGGAGAGTTGGCTTAGCTCTGGTGCAATCTTCAAGCAAGTTTGATCACTGTGTGCACTTTTTTTTGTTCTAAATTCACTATTGCTAATTTTCATAAGTAAATATTTGTTAGGTAAATATACACCTCATGTGGTATATTCTACATTTCACATTGGTAGTCATTTTTGGTGGATGGAACTTGTAAAATGTCAAGAATGGTGGATAGTTGGTTTGGCAAGTTAGGCAAATTCCAATTTGCATTTCACCTATAAATAGATGTGCAATTCATTGTAATTGATACAACACAAGTGAAAGGAAGAGAGAAAAACTTGAGAGAGTTTTAGAGAGTACCTGCAAAGTGTAGTTTCTTGCAGAGAGTTGTTCCTGCATTGTGTTCTTGCAGAGTGAGAGAGTGATACACTCTATTGTATTCTGTAGTGGTGTGTACTACGGAAGGTTGTTGTACCCATTATTTTAATAGTGGAAGTTTTTAGCTGGACTAAGGTCCCGTGGTTTTTCCCTGTGAAGGGTTTTCCACGTAAAAATTTTGGTGCGGTTATTGTTGGTTCCTCGGTCTACTTATCGATCAAGTAAGTTGTTATGATATATTGTGCTATTAATTGCATGTCTAGGAAAATTCTGTCTAAGGAGATTGGTATTTAAGTGGACCAGTGTGTCCCTCCAATCTTTCCTGGGAATTTACCTGGTGTAATTAGTGGTATAATTATTCATATACTCTTCACTTGTATCGCTTCATTTCTCAACAGTGGTATCGGAGGCGAGGTTCATTATGGAGGAATCAGCAGGTGGCATGATCAAATTGACTACTTCCAATTACTCGATGTGGAAGCCCAGGATGGAAGACATCCTTTATTCAAAGGATTTATATTTGCCTATCCTAGGCGATTCTGCCAAGCCCCACAAAACCATCAAGGAAGAAGGTACATCCAAAGAGACAGTTACCTCCATTGATGATGCTGCGTGGAACATACTTCACAGAAAGTGTGTTGGGGCAATTCGGCAATGGATTGATCAAAGAATCTTCAATCTTTTTTCCCAAGAGACCAAAGCAGATGTCTTGTGGGAGAAAATTAAATCAGTTTGTGAACGGGAGAATGCTGTGAACAAATCCCGGTGGGTGCGGAAGTTGGTCAACATGAAGTACAGAGATGGACGCAGTATGTCAGAACATCTCAGTGACTATCAAGGTGTAGTAAATCAATTAACTGCACTAAAGATGGTGATCGATGAAGAACTACAAGCATTGTTACTGCTCAGTTCACTGCCAGATAGCTGGGAGACCTTGGTAGTGTCTCTCAGTAACTCAGCTCCAAATGGAAAGCTGAGTGTTGATGTAGTCTCAGACAGTCTTCTAAATGAGGAGATGAGACGAGTTGAGCACAAAGATGGAGGTGCAGAAGTTCTTGTCAACACAGGACAAGAAAGACGAGGGAGAAGCCAAAATCGAGATCGTCGAGGTAATGACAACCGAGGCAAGTCAAGGGGCAAGTCCAAGTCAAGGAATGACATTGAATGCTTCTATTGCAAGAAGAAAGGCCATATGAAGAAGAATTGTCGAATCTTCAGAAGGGACCAAGAAAGAGGCGAAGACAAAGGCGAAAGAGATGATGCTGCAGCTATAGCTGAAGGAGACATAGTCGTTGTCTGTGATGATGGTAGTATTAACCTCACATGCCAAGACAGTAGCAGTTGGGTCACTGATTCAGGTGCCTCATTTCACGTGACGGCAAATGTTGATTATTTTTCATCCTATACTAGTGGTGATTTCGGCCTAGTTAGGATGGGAAATAATGGAGCTGCTAAAATTATTGGTATGGGAGATGTTTATCTGGAAACCAATGTCGATTGTAAGTTGCACCTGAAAGATGTGCGACATGTTCCGGATATCCGCCTCAACCTAATTTCCGTTGGTCAACTTGATAATGAAGGCTATACCAATTACTTTGGTGAAGGAAAGTGGAAACTCACTAAAGGTTCCTTAGTGATAGCCAGAGGGAAGAAGATCAATTCTCTCTATGTGATGCAAGCATCTTTAATGAAGGGGAGCTTAATACAGTCAAAGATGCCAGTGTTGAACTTTGGCATAAAAGACTTGGTCATATAAGTGAGAAGGGGCTTCAGATGCTATCCAAAAAGCATCTCTTGCCTAAGGTCAAAGATGTGCAGTTGAAGACTTGTACTCATTGTTTGGCTGGAAAGCAACACAGAGTTGCATTTCGATCATTCCCTCCATCGAGAAAGTCAAACATTCTAGATCTGATCCACACCGATGTCTGTTACATGAAGGAGAAAACTCTTGGTGGTTGTTTATATTTTGTTACTTTTATCGATGACCACTCAAGGAAGCTGTGGACGTTTGCACTCAGAACAAAAGATCAAGTTCTGGAAGAATTCAAGAATTTCCATACCATGGTGGAAAGACAGACAGGAAGAAAATTGAAGTGTGTTCGTGCTGACAATGGTGGTAAATACAGAGGTCCATTTGAAGAGTACTGTAAAAGTCATGGAATCCGGCTTCAGAAATCGGTGCCTAAAACACCTCAGCACAATGGTGTGGCGAAGAGAATGAATAGAAGCATATGTGAACGTGTCAAGTGTATGCTCTCTGATGCGAAATTGCCTAACCCGTTTTGGGGTGAAGCAATGAGAACGGCGGTTGACTTAATTAATTTGTCGCCCTCAGTTCCTTTGGATGGAGATATCCCAGAGAGAGTCTGGACTGGAAAGGATGTTTCCTACAGCCAGTTGAAAGTGTTCGGCTGTAGAGCTTTCGTACATATCCCAAAGGATGAAAGGTCTAAGCTTGATAATAAAGCTAGACAATGTATTTTCTTGGGATATGGACATGACGAGTTCGGGTACAGAATGTGGGACCCGATAGAGAAGAAACTTATCAGAAGCAGAGATGTTGTATTTCTTGAAGACCAGATGATTCAAGACTTTGAGAAGGCTGAAAAGCCTAAAACCTCTGCTGAAATTCCAGTTAATTTGGATCCAATACCACTACCAACAGTGATTGATGATTACGGGGGAGTTGAACAAGAATCTGAAGAAGATAATATTGCTGATGATAACCAAAATCAACAAGTTGATGAAAATGAGGAAGCTCCAGAAGAAGAACCTCATTTAAGAAGATCTAGTAGAGAGCGTCAACTCTCTACAAGATATCCAGCAAATGAGTATGTGTTGGTAGCTGATGGGGGAGAGCCTGAGAGTTATGATGAAGTCATGGCTCATGAGAAGAAGAACGAATGGTTCAAAGCCATGCAAGATGAGATGAATTCCTTGCATGAAAATCATACTTATGATTTGATGAAACTTCCTAATGGAAGACGAGCACTCAGGAACAAATGGGTGTTCAAGTTGAAAACTGAAGAAGGCAATCAGCCAAGGTACAAGGCTCGACTGGTAGTGAAAGGGTTTGGTCAAAAGAAAGGAATTGACTTTGAAGAAATATTCTCACCAGTCGTGAAGATGAATTCAATTCGAGTTGTACTCGGATTAGCTGCCAGTTTGAACCTTGAAATTGAGCAGTTAGATGTGAAAACTGCATTCCTTCATAGTGACCTAGAAGAGGAGATATACATGGAGCAACCGGAAGGGTTCAAAACTAAAGGCAAAGAGCACTTGGTGTGCCGGTTGAAAAGAAGCCTGTACGGATTGAAGCAAGCACCGCGACAGTGGTACAAGAGGTTTGACTCATTTATGATGGATCATAAATATGGAAGAACCACCTCTGACCACTGTGCTTATTTCAAGAAATTTTCTGACGGTAATTTCATTATCCTCTTGCTATATGTTGACGACATGTTAATTGTTGGTCAAGATACTTCAAAGATTGATCAGTTGAAGAAGGAGCTCAACAAGTCTTTTGCTATGAAAGACTTAGGACCAGCAAAGCAAATACTTGGGATGAAAATTTCCAGAGATCGACAGAATAGAAAGTTGTGGTTATCTCAGGAACGGTACATTGAAAAGGTGTTGGAGAGGTTTCATATGAATAAAGCGAAACCAGTTTCCTCTCCACTCGCAAATCATTTCAAGCTAAGCTCTAGCCAAAGTCCCAAAAGTGCAGAAGAAAAGGCTGAAATGAAGAAAGTACCTTACCAATCCGCAGTTGGTAGTTTGATGTATGCCATGGTTTGTACGAGACCAGATATTGCTTATGCAGTTGGTGTGGTAAGTAGATTTCTTTCAAATCCTGGAAAAGAACATTGGGCAGCGGTGAAATGGATTCTCAGGTATCTCAGAGGTACTTCGAATGTTTGTTTATGTTTTGGCACTAATAAAACTGTGTTAGATGGTTTCACCGATGCAGACATGGCAGGGGATGTTGATTCCAGAAAATCAACTTCTGGGTACTTAATTACTTTTGCTGGGGGAGCAGTGTCATGGCAGTCAAGGCTACAAAAATGTGTAGCATTATCAACCACTGAGGCTGAGTACATTGCAGTTACTGAAGGTTGCAAAGAAATGTTGTGGTTGAAAAAATTCCTACATGAGTTAGGAATGTTGCAAGAGAAGTATGTCATTTATTGTGACAGTCAGAGTGCTATTCATCTGTGTAAGAATCCGACTTTTCACTCAAGGTCAAAACATATTGATGTAAGATATCACTGGATACGTGATATTCTTGATCAGAAACTTCTACAGTTAGAGAAAGTGCACACAGATGATAATGGATCTGATATGTTGACCAAGGCGTTACCGCGGGAAAAGCTCCAAGTTTGCAAAAGCATCGCAGGCTTGGTGAAGCCTCCAATGTGAAAGAAGAGATTCGTTGGTCCACTTTTATGGTGGGGTGGTACCTACACGAGAGAGTTACACCGTCATAAAAAAATATAAAAAAAAATGATCCGTGGCTAGCAGAGTTACAGACTTGCTGCATTTTCCCACATGAGGTTGTAGGGGGAGATTTGTTAGGTAAATATACACCTCATGTGGTATATTCTACATTTCACATTGGTAGTCATTTTTGGTGGATGGAACTTGTAAAATGTCAAGAATGGTGGATAGTTGGTTTGGCAAGTTAGGCAAATTCCAATTTGCATTTCACCTATAAATAGATGTGCAATTCATTGTAATTGATACAACACAAGTGAAAGGAAGAGAGAAAAACTTGAGAGAGTTTTAGAGAGTACCTGCAAAGTGTAGTTTCTTGCAGAGAGTTGTTCCTGCATTGTGTTCTTGCAGAGTGAGAGAGTGATACACTCTATTGTATTCTGTAGTGGTGTGTACTACGGAAGGTTGTTGTACCCATTATTTTAATAGTGGAAGTTTTTAGCTGGACTAAGGTCCCGTGGTTTTTCCCTGTGAAGGGTTTTCCACGTAAAAATTCTGGTGCGGTTATTGTTGGTTCCTCGGTCTACTTATCGATCAAGTAAGTTGTTATGATATATTGTGCTATTAATTGCATGTCTAGGAAAATTCTGTCTAAGGAGATTGGTATTTAAGTGGACCAGTGTGTCCCTCCAATCTTTCCTGGGAATTTACCTGGTGTAATTAGTGGTATAATTATTCATATACTCTTCACTTGTATCGCTTCATTTCTCAACAATATTGTCATTTAGAATTTCACGTAGATGGGCTTGATGATCATATTTTTGGCGAAGGTCATAAGTACTGCTACTATATAGTTTTCTATTTATACAAATCTATATCAAGAAACAGTGAGAGGACATGCAGTTGATTGAAACTTAATGTAAGAATTGACGATGTTGTTTATTAATCTTGACAGTTCTCTTGATCATGGAAATGCATTGACTAAAACAGAACTGTTGGGACATAAAATCTTCAATGGTATACTTGACTAGGTAAATGTCCATTTCCTTCCATTCCTAATTGAGTGTACTCTTTAGGGACTTGACACAATGCTTCACGTACACAGGGATGGCCTCATAGTTCATGCTTTTCTAAACGGAAAACACATTGGTAAATAATGCAGTTTTGTTAGTTAGGATGAAAATATAGTCTAGATTATTTCATGATTGACACAAAGGCTAACTTGAACATTGGAGCCAATGAAGTAGTTTTGTTTAGTGTCACTACTGGATTGACTGTAAGCGCTGCTACATTGCAAATAGTTCACATTGAAGCTGATGTGTTTGAGAGGCGGAAGCAACAATAAAGAACACAACAATGGGTTTTAGAAAACCTCTCAACTTCTTCTTCCAAATAGCACTAAGAGGCAAGGGTTTTCAAAAGGCCCTTAAATAGTCTTATAAATAAAACCCAATAAAAATAAACATGAAGAAAATAATAGAAACTTGAGCCGATAAAAAGTTGAAAAACATTCGTTCATCATCTGCGAAAAATTCACAAAGGGCGCTTAGGCGCCCTAGCTACTTCAATGAAGTGGATCGCCACTGCCCTAGGCACAGCTACCAGCACCCGCTAAGGACAGTGGGGCGAAAAAATGATCATAAACACTATGGTGAGTAGAAGTAGAAATGACACCTATTAGACCCTCAATGTTATCACCAACAATAGGAAAAGTATTCGGGGAGGGAAAAGAGATAGGAGGGACGAAATCACCCACATATGGAGATAGATCTGCAACATTAAAAGATCAGAATGGATCTGTCATAACGCTGCATTTGCAACTTAGAAAACCCCGGGCCATGCCGCTCTTTATGCAAATAAACAATAGCAAGATCACCCACATGGAAAGTCACAAGCTTGTGGTCCACATCAGCATGAGATTTATAAGAAGCATAGGCCTTCTCCAAATGACATCGCAAATATTTATGCAAAGCTTTGGCATGAGTAGCAAAATCGGTGGTAGATGCACACAGTAGAATAATGGGAATGGGAATGGGAATGGGATTTGGGGGGGTGGGGCTGGCCGGGCGGGCGGGCTAGGTGGGGCTCGGGGTGTGTGGTGGGCGGGAGCCACATATCTGTAATCATCTGTAGAGAGATGTCATTAACAACTTGGAAAAGAGTGTAAGCAGTAGAGCAATTCATTGAATTGTTAAAAGCAAACTTGGCTTGAGTGACGAAAAACTCAAGTCTTCGATTTATCACCAACCAAACATCGCAATAAATCACCCAAGCTCCTATTGTCCACCTTCGTTTGGCTGTCGATTTGGGCATGAAAAATCATATAGAATTGCAAAGAGCAGTCAAACAATCACCAAAGAGCCCTCCAAAAAAAAGCTAGTGAACTTGACATCTCGATCGGATGTGATAGAACGTGGCACTCTATAAAGACGCACAATTTCCCGAAAATAATGATGAGCAATACGAGAAGCATCATAAGTCTTAGAGCAAGGGATAAAGTGGGCCATCTTGGAAAATTGATCCATACCTTGCGAAGTCCGCAGTAAGCCAAATGCAAAATCCATGGACACATCAAGCCAAGGTTTGTTCTGAATGGCCAAAGGAGTATAAAGACGCGCATTAGTGTGCTTTCCTTTGGCCTTTTGGCATACATAGCAACGTGCCACATATTTTTCGATATCCTTTCATAAAGTTAGCCAAAAATAGTTTCTCAAATAATAGTAAGGGTCTTGAGAATACCAAAGTGCCCAAATAACCCCCCGCATGCAACTCAGGCAAACAGGAATACACAATTGTTGCCCATGAAAAAGGGAACCATCATGAATGAGATAATCACCGGAAACACCTTGATATGCTTCACAATTATCCCAAATAGAACCAAAAGAAGGTCCGTCACATAAAGAGGCTTAATCTCATAAAAAACAAATATACTGTCAAAAGTGCCCAATAAATGAACTCATCAATAAATGCACTCACCGACTCAAAGCATTGGCAACCTTGTTGTCTTTTCCTACTTGGAATTGAAAAAGAAAGGTGTAACGTTGCAAAAATGCAAACAACTTAGCATGACAACCACTAATCTTTTGTTGGAATTAATGAACCGCAATGCCTCAAGGTCTGACTTGATAACAAACTCTCTATGAATCAAATAATGGTTCCAATGCCGCAAAGCCTAAACCACTACATACAGCTCCACATCCTAAGTAGAAAAATTCAATTTTGTGTCATCAAGCTTTTGGGTAAAGAAAGCTACCGAGCGTCGATTTTGACTTAATACTACACCAATGCCTAATTTACTAGCATCATAAATCACTTCAAATAATTGCGAAAAATCCGACAAAGCTAGAACCGGTGTTGTAATGATCTTCTCCTTGATTAATTGAAAATCACACTCAGCCTCTGAAGTACATACAAAAGACCCATACCTCATACAATTTCTAATAGGAGTAACAATAGAGCTAAGTCACGAATGAACCATTAGTAAAAAGTCCATGAATGCTTCTTACATGGGTAATAGATGTAGGAGTGGGCGACTCTATAATGGCCTTCACTTTTGACTCATCCACCTCAACCCCATGCGTCGACACCGCAAAGCCCAAGGAAATCACCGAATGAACCAAGAACGCTCACTTTGTGAGATGCAAATACAAGTTAACCTCACCAAGACACCCAAAATAATAGACAAATGCTCAATATGCTCAGATTCAGAAGCACTATAAATAAGAATGTCATCAAAATAAAAATAAAAAACCATAAATGTGCCCATATAAGGCCTTAGGACTTGGGTCATCAATCTCATGAAGGTAGAAGGAGCATTAGAAAACCCAAAAGGCATTACCAACCATTCATATAAGCCATCCTTCATCTCCAAGGACATCTTCCATTCATCTCCGGGTCTTGTCTGGATTTGGAGGTAGCCACTCCTCAAATCAAGCTTGTAATTAAAAAATACTAGCCCCATGTAAAGAATCAACATATCCTCCAAACACGAGATAGGAAAACGATACTTCATGGTGATTTTGTTGATACCTCGACTATCCACATACATGCGCCAACTACCATCATTCTTTGCAGTCAACAAAGTAGGTACTGAACAAGAAGACATGACGAACCTAGCAAACACAAGAAGGGGGATTGAATTGTGTTACTAAATTCTAATCAAGATTTATTTATTTATATTTTATTCATTTTTTATTTTTACAACAATCAATAAACTCACAAGATATGAAACAAATAAACTTAACAAATAATGCAAGAAATTAAAGCACATAAAAATGAAAGAATAAAAAGCAAATAAAAGTAAAGAACACAACCAATGTATAGTGGTTCGGAGCTCTGTCCGACATCCACTCCCTAAGCACCTTGCTTAGGCTTACCAAATCCACTAGAAACGAAGATTTTGAACAAGTTCACCTTCAACTTTTACAAACCGGGTTTCACAAGATCACCCTCAACTTATCACAAGTGATTTTTGAAGTTAACCAAAAACTTTCTCACATGAACAAAGTTTTTTTTTTTTGATAAGCCACAGATATATTCAAAAAAAAAGGAACAGTACAATAGGGCATCTTAGAGATGGCCTGAAAACAAGAACTCAAAACTCAAAGGACATGTCCTAAGAGCAGCAAAATTCACAAGAGAAAGTGTTACATTAAAATAAAAAACAAAACAACCCTCAGAGAAATCAGAGTTAATTGATGTTATGGGGATTGAAAATAAAACAAGGACTTCTAAAGTAAGACCATATGAGAATTAAAGAGCAGCATTCTCATGTTTTTGTTGACTGCAAATAACAAGTCTCGCCGTAACAAGTCTCATCTGCTATCATTTGTTTTGCCATTTCACCAAAGGAATCCAAAGAGCTGTTATCATATACTGTTGAATGCTAGAAATTGCCTTCAATTGCAAGTAATCTTTACCAGTAAAATCAAGACATCTCAGTTTCAGAAACTTCGAAACACCTTTAGAGAGAGAAAGATTCCACCCATAAGATCTAGAGTAGTAATAGATGACCAAAGAAGGGAAAAAATAGTCCATTACAATCCTTTTTTTTTTAGCATCGAAGATAGAAAAAAACACACGCGAAAAAAAAGATTTATGGAGAAGAAATTGCTGGAGGCACTCAGATGAATTTTGGATAAGAGAAAACATGACACGCATCAAATCCACACCACATAACGGCAGTAGGCCATCGCATACTAGCAGCTGGTGGTCGAAATTCTCACATTTTGGCAGATAAACAAAGGAAAAAACACGCACCATTTTTAAAATAGAGCTAAGAAATGAGATCCAGAAAAGAGAGAATTCGAAGATAAACTTTTGCTGGTAGAAGACCAAAGGCAAAAACATAGGAACAGAGGAAAAGAAAAACGAAAGAGCAGCAAAAATGAAACAAAAAAACCACAAGAAAGAAAAAATGAACAAAGTTACCCAAAAAGGGTTACACGTTTGGTTGTAGATTCCACTCAAGGTGTTTTGAAATCAAAGTTTGGAAATGGAACTCTCTATAATATTTTTTAATCTCACTCACTGTTGTGATGAAGAATGACCAGAAGGCTTTTGCTTGATGTTGCTACAAAGAATTTTGGAGAGAGAGAAAAAACACACGTATGAATATGAGTACTCTTCTTGTGTAGTGAATAGGTGTATTTATAGTGTCACGCCTAGGGTATGAACACACGTCTTCTCCCCAACGGCAACTTTCCTTCTCTTGAAATTCGGCAATCAATTATCAAAATATTGCTTCCATTGTTTCGGCAATCCGTCCCTTATTTACCTCATTTAGTTTTGATAACTTGGCTTGAAAATCATTGATTAGAGTCGATGGTTTATGTGTTTCGGATGGTTATGAAAATTATTCTCAATTCTTAAACAAAAAAGTCAAAAGTGCATATAAGGTTTGTGTGACAAAACTACACTTGGGAGGCCCATTTATGCACTAATAGCCTTTTTTCCCCCTCTTAAAGCGCTTCTGGTAGTCATTATTGAGCTCTTAATTCTGATTTTTATGTTAAAAAATCCATTTTTTTAAGAATTTAAGGTGCCATTTAGTTTACTTTTCTGTTTTATATTTTATTTATTTAATATCATTTTGTATTTTTTGTTTTGAGATTTAGTTTGGAGAATTCTGAAAATGTGTTTGGTTTGACATTGTTAAAAAATGTTTTTTAAAATGAAAAACACATTTAGTTTGCAGTTTCAAGATTATATTTTGTAAATAAATTTTGACGTTATATTTATCTTATTGATAAATAAAATGTTTTGGAAAACATAAAATCATAGTATGATGAGTGTTGTTTAAAGTCAAATTACATGAATAAAAAGTGGTACCCCACACTTATATAAGAAACGGAGAGGGTTTTGGTTCATGGGAATTGTAATCTACTAAATGTCTGGCCAAATACTATGTCAAAAAATGTCTACCTTGACATATTGTGTGTGACAATCTTTTCCATCACAAAGTATATGATAAAATATTGATATATTTTCTCTATCATAAATATTTATGACCGTGTTGTGACAGAATTATTTATTTCAAAATGATTTATGATGGAACAATGACATGACTTTTTCCATCATAAACATTTATGATGGAAAAATGACATAATTTTTCTCCCATAAACATTTATCACGTAATAATGATAAAACTTTTATATCATAAATATTTATGATTGTTACTAGTAACCAAATATTAATATATTACATATTTATTTATTATTATTTTTCCAAATATTAATAAATTACATATTTATTTATTTTGTCTAATTGACTTAGTTTAAAAGACCTGAAGCGGCAACCCTAGAAACTTTGTACCTTCCTATATGAAAGCCTTGTTAGTTGTTACTACGTCTCTCGCAGACGCGCACTACGAGATTGGGAAAAAATCTCCTCCTCAAAACAACAATTCAAAGGAAGTGCGAGTGAGTTTGATGTAAGATTTTTCGTTTTGCTGACTATTAGGTTTGTTTTTCTCGATTATTTGTAATCTAAAATTAGAGGCTTGCAATTGATTTGATATGTACCCGCTCCATGTTTTCTTAGTTTATTTTTCAGACTGTTTCTTCAGTTTCGTTCAAGCTAATTGTCATCTATATGGCGTTGAACCCTTCCATGAATGAGCCTCCTTGAGGAATTTACAATTATTGGTATAGAACTTTAGATTCCATTGCAATTAATTTTTTTTTCATCTAATTTTTTTATTTTGGTCATTTTGTTTTTAAATGTGCTGTTGTTATGAGAACATATCTCAGATTCATGTTAGACACTGTTCCAGACCAGCATGAAGTTGATCTGACGGCAAGTCCTATCTCTGCTGCATTTTAGGGATTTAGTTCTGGTTTTGCTAATGCCTCAAGTCTGTAGAAGAAGAGTTCCCGTGTTGGTCAAAACGCACACTTCACTTATCAATTTTAAGTGAAACGGTGCACTTTATGTTTTGGCTGATATGGTACACTTTGCACCTTGTTTCAATTGTCTTAAAAACTTTTGTTTATTTTATTTATTTTTGGTCACATCATTGTGACCGTTGTCTCCATTCAAGGCCACATGTATTTATATTGTTGTTTGACTTCTTTTTGAATAACAAGCAATAATGCATCTCTCTCTCTTCTTCCCTGGTTCTACTTCTTCTTCTACCTCTGTCTGATCTTCTACCTTCATTTTCTTGATCTTCTTTATCTGCAAATATATTCCAAATTACAATAAATAACATGGTATCGGAGGCATCGACTCCTTTAACTGTGGACTCATCAGAATTTTTGAGAATTACACAAGCTCTAAATGATGCAAACAATATCATTAGAGGTCTACAAAATTTACCTCAGGTTACTACTGCTGCCGGCACTTCAAATGCACCTTTGCTTAATAACCCTCCATCTTTCGTTCGCTCTTTCCCCACTCTTTATTCTGCTCCTCCTCTTTTGCCTACTCCAGTTCTTCAAACCAATCCACCTGCACCTCCTCTTCTGCCTACTCCAGTTCTTCAAACCAATCCACCTGCACCAACCGTAGTAGTCAACAAACCAATCAATCCTTATGCCAGCCCCTATAATTTTGTCACAAGTGATTTTTCTATCACTAAGCTTGACACGCTTGAGCTCACTGGTCCAAATTTTCATCTTTGGAGCTCAAATTTTCAAACTGCTCTTAAAGCCAGGAACAAGCTGGGTTTCGTCAATGGAACTCTCACCATTCCTCCTATGGAAGATGAGAATTTCCAACTCTGGATTCAAGCAGACAGCTTGATAAAATCGTGGATAACGAACTGTATTTCCTCACAAGTTCTATCTAGCATTCACACCACTGGATCTGCAGCTGAGATCTGGGCACAACTAAAAGGGAGGTATTATGTTGTTAATGCAGCCAGAGTGTTCGAAATTTGCAGATCCATAGCAACTATTAAGCAACAACAACAAACAGTTACTGATTACTATTGCAAAATCAAGGCTCTATGGGAAGAACTAGAAGGCTATCGCAAAGTTCGACTATGCAAATGTGGCACTGAATGTGAATGCTACAAAGATAATATTGAAACACATCAAGAGCAGCATTTGATACAATTTTTAATGGGATTGAATGATTCCTACAGCTCAGTTAGTAGCCAACTCTTGCTCATGTCTCCTTTGCCTGACATGGACAAAGCTCTTAATGCTATTCTACAAGAAGAAAGAAAGCAAATCATCACAACTGCTTCTACTCCATCAGATCAAGCTTTTGCTATGGCTGTTCAAAAGTTTGCTCAATCTAATCAAGGTCAGAACAACAGGCCAAGCTATAAGAACAACAACAATAACAAGGATGGAGATAGATCAAAATCTCAGCAAGGAAATAGGAACAATTTATTTTGCACTCACTGCAAGATGACCAACCACACGGTTGACAAATGCTTCAGAATTCATGGTTTTCCCAACAATAACAAAAAGAGGTTCAAATCAAACTATGGGAATTCCAAAGCACACTCAGCAAACCAAGTGAAAAGTATTGCTTCAAATCAGTCTGTGGAGTTCACCAATGATCAGTATCAGCAGATTATATCTTTCCTCAAAACCAAGACATCTCAGTCTGAAGAAACCTCCACTCAACAGAACCATATGGCCTCTGTTTCTGCAGTGGCAAGTAACATCAATTCTAATTTTTTAAAAAATATTTGCAAATGGATTATTGATAGTGGTGCTTCTGATCATGTAGTATGTGAAATGCATTTGCTTGACACATCATACCCAGTTTCAAGTGCATATGTTTCTCTCCCAAATGGAGAGAAACATCCTATAACACACATAGGCACAGTCAAACTAGATACTATGACTCTTAACAATGTCCTGTGTGTCCCAAGTTTTAAATTTAATCTTATTTTTGTTAGTAAAATAACAGAAGATGAAAAATATGCAATAATATTCACAAAAAATACATGTGAATTGCAGGAAATTATCACCTGCAAGAAGGCTGGGATGGGAATGAAGTTTAAGAGCCTCTATTTGCTAAGTCAGAAACAAGGAAGACACTTAGATTATCCAGTTAGTGTGAATTTTGTAACTAGTGCTAGAACATGGCACCTGAGGCTTGGACACCCCTCTGATGCAGTGTCCAAACTCTTGTCTCTACCTTGTAGGAAGGATAATCATATGTGTAATGAATGTCATTTGGGAAAAATGAAAAGGATACCTTTCTCTATTAGTCTTACTCAATCCAAACAATGTTTTGACTTAATTCATGTAGATATTTGGGGACCTAATCCCATTGAATCATTAGATGGTTTTAAATATTTTGTCACTATTGTTGATGACTTCTCAAGAATGACATGGATTTTTTTAATGAAATCCAAAGATTGCACTAGACAACACCTCACAAACTTCATTACATATGTGAAAACTCAGTTTCACACAACACCTAAAGTTATTAGGACTGACAATGGCAAAGAATTTCTCATGCCAGAATATTATGCACAAGAGGGTATCATACATCAAAAAACATGCATTCACACACCCCAACAAAATGGGGTTGTTGAAAGAAAACATCAACACATTCTAAATACTGCAAGAACTATTAGAATTCAAAGTGGTCTTGATGATAAATTTTGGTCTTATTGTGTTAGAACTGCTGTATTTCTAATTAATAGATTACCCACTAAAGTACTAAACAAAATCACTCCTTATCAAATATTATATAACAAGGAGGTTGACTATAGTTATCTTAGAGTATTTGGATGCTTTTGTCTTGCTAAAGATAATAGACCTAAAGCTTCAAAATTTCAACCTAGAGCTATCCCTTGCATTTTCTTAGGATACCCCTATGGAGTCAAAGGTTATCAATTACTAAACTTATAAACACAAGAAATATTCATTTCTAGAGATGTAGTTTTTAAGGAAACTGAGTTCCCTCTAAAAAATACTGATACAATTAATAACATTGTTCCAGATTCTGCCCTGACTTCAAATCAGGACAGAATTGTAGATCTTCCAGCACATGATAATACCACAAATACTCTTCCTACTAGAAATAGAAAGAGACCTACATACCTATCAGACTACTATTGTGATTCAACACTAAATTCTGCCATCATTGATTCCACACATCTGCATCATCATTCTCTATCACATGCATCTTTTATTGCTTCAATTTGCAAGGTTCCAGAACCTGTAAAATACCAAGATGCATTGAAAGATGATAAATGGTGTGAGGCTATGAATTTAGAATTAAAAGCTCTAGAAGATAATGAGACCTAGAAATTAGCTACTCTTCCTGAAGGAAGAAAGGCTATTGGATGTAAATGGATATTTAAGGTCAAATATAATTCTAATGGAACAATTGAGAGATATAAGGCAAGGTTAGTTGCTCAGGGTTTCAGTCAAGCAGAGGGTTTTGACTACAAAGAAACTTTTGCTCCTGTAGTTAAGATTACTACAGTTAGAATTTTTTTAGCTCTTGCAGCCATACATAAATGGACTGTCCATCATTTGGATGTCCATAATGCCTTTTTAAATGGTGAGTTGCAAGAAGAAGTTTACATGAGAGTGCCCCCTGGTTTAAAACAGGACAACAAGAACCTAGTTTGTAAACTAACAAAATCTATTTATGGATTAAAACAAGCTTCCAGGGTTTGGAATGAGAAGTGCAAGGAAGTTTTGTTAAACTTTGGTTTCACTCAAAGTAAATCAGACTACTCTATGTTCTATTATAACAATAACAATGATAGAATCATTTTATTGTTATACGTAGATGATATGGCTATAGGTGGAAATAATATTCAATTAATCAACAAAGTTAAAATTCATTTAGCAAATTGCTTCAAAATTAAGGACTTAGGACCTCTGAGATACTTCTTAGGAATTGAGGTTCATACAACTTCTAAAGGTTTTGTTATTTCTCAGAGAAAATATGCGTTAGACTTACTTAAAGATGCTGGTTTTCATAATGCAAAGCACAACAATTCACCTATAGACACAAACAACAAGTTATCTGCAACAGTGGGCACCATCTTAAGTGATCCTTTTCAGTTTAGAAGACTAATAGGGAGATTGATGTACTTAACAATTACAAGGCCTGGTATAAATTATGCTGTTAATCATCTCAGCCAATTCATGCAACACCCTACAGATATTCACATGAGTGCAGCTCAACGTATATTAAGATATGTTAAAGGAACTGTAGAGCACAGTTTGTTTTTTCCTTCTCTTCATCTTCAGATTCAGCATCAGATTCTTCTTCTCTATCGTTGTATGCTTTTGGCTTCTTTTTCCAATTTGCACACTCTTGAGCAAAGTGTCCAAATCCTTTGCATTTGAAACATTGAGTGGATTAGACTCTTTGCTTTTCTTCTTGGGTTTGTAAGATGAACACTCTTCTTCCATGAGTTCCTTTGAATTCCTACTCTTCATGAATTTCTTAAAAAAATTCATTAGAAACAATAATTCATCAAATTGTGGTATTTGATTCGTTGATATAGATTCCATCGTTGACACCTGCTCCGATATCAATTGAGAGTTCGGTTTCTCACCAAGATCGTTAGCCAACGAATAATGGAAATTAAAATTGCGGAAAAATAAACGAAAATCAAACACCAAGAATTTTACGAGGAAACCCAACCTTGGAAAAACCTCGAGTCTATGAGCGACTAACCTTGAGGAACAATCCACTAAAACGAATCAGGAGTTACAACCCTATCTTAGAACTAAAGACATCGCTCATCCCTCCCATTCAGTGTATTGCTTCAACCTCTTCTCAACCTCAACAAGGTAGAGTCCACTCTTGAATCCCTCAAGAGTCCTCACACACAAGCAATTCACAAAGAATAATTTTCAATACAAATATCCTCACTACAAATCACTCATTCAAACACTCAAGATCACACATGAAATAAGAAGTGATTTGTTTTTCCAAAAACCCAACACACGCTCAAGACTCTCTCAAAGATAATTTCGGTCAACCACACAAAACTAGCTTGCATGGAGTATTTAAGCCCAACGTGTGCCTTGGATAAATAAACTTCTTTTCTCACAAGGAAGCTTATCACTTTATCACCTGAAAAGATAGATCAACCATCCAATACTGGAAGTGATAACATCAGCATAATCAATGATGAGTACATCTCCACTATATTTGTTATCCACGACATTCACAATAGTTCTATTTTCTAATGGAACACTAACTCTAGCATGCTCTCATGTGGATAGTCATATAAGGCTAGACTTCCTATCACAATTGTAAAAGAGATTCCATTAAAAAAAACACGTGCATGACATTACACCAAGCCCATCATAAAATAAGGATTGAAAGCCCATACATTAAAGCCCACACAAACAACTGAAGTAACTTACTACACCTACTAAAGTAACTTACATCACTGCACATCATTACCCAATTATCAAAATTCAATTGCTTAAATATATCTCACAATTGTCAATTAGTTTTTATCTTAAATTAAAAACCAACACTTTGCCATCCACACCTTCATTTTTCTTCAAAAAATTGGAAGTAATTACGTGAGAGTTGAATTTGTATATTTAGGCTGTGTTTGGAAGGAAGTTTGGGGAGATTTGAAAAGGTTTCATTTTTAACGAAACCCCGTTTGGTAGGAAGTTTCGCAAAACCTTCCAAAACCTCCTGAAACCTTCATCTCAAAGCAAAAGCGAAACCTTCAATTTGCGGGTTTGGGAAGGTTTTATTATAAAAAAAAGTGAAAAGACAAAAATAATCTCATGCCCAACTTAAAAAACCTCTTGAAATTTCTTTTTTGAAACCTCTTACCAAACAAGGTTTCATTAGGTTTTGTGAAATCTCTTAAAACCTCATTTCCTAAAACTCCATGAAACCTCACGTCTCGCAACCTCCCGAAACTCCTTCCAAACACAGCCTTAATATTTGTGAAGGTTATCAATGAGATTCTCAGGCTGGGTAATGTGGTGTGGTTTCTTCATAGAAAGCCATAGACGATATTTGGTATAAAGGTAATTTATATTTATCGATTCAGAGAGTTAAGAACTATTTTATATATTATGCATCCATGTTGACAACCTCAATCTAATTAAAAGATCGACTTTTGCTTTGAAGAGGTTATGACATTCCTTGTGGATGGAAACTATAGCCGGTAATTTTCGCAAGACACTTGGAGCTGGAATTGATGGTTCAGAGTGGTTATAACATGTCCTATATATACATGTTATTTGGATTTTCATGTTAAGAATGTGAAAGCCCTATATATACATTTTTCTATTTTCTATCTAAATTATGAATTTCTATTTGCTGTTGATTTGACTCATTATCCAGAATGAATTTCTATATCTATTGTTGTATTTGACACATATTGTGTAGAAGAATGGATTCCTTTATGCTATTTGATTATGCTAGCTACGGGATTTCTATCTGCTGTGGATTTCTATCTGTTGTTGGACTTTTGCTAATATTTACAGATGTTTGAATTTAAATATAAGGAAAAAAACAATTAATATTACCAACAAATTATGAATTTCATGACAGAAAAATTATGACATAGCTTGTCACAAATTATTACAAATTTATAAACCTCCAAAATTTGAAAATTTTCCGCTCCGCTATAATTTCAAATTTCCCTTAATAATTTTAGATAAAACGCCAAATTTCTTAACAAATATAGCTTGTCAGACTTATGACAGTAAACATTCGTCACATGTCATGACTGGTATTTTGTCTGTCACAAGATGTGACACCAACTACCATGACTAGGGCTGTGCAAGTGAAACTAGAAACCAAATAGAAATCGAAAATCGGACTGATTGGTCGGGTTCGGTTTGATCCGTTGACCACTTTTGGTCAAAAGATTTACATAACTGAACCGATCCGTGTTATTACGGTCCGATCCGCGATTTCATATATTATATTTATCGGTGAACCAGACCAAACCATGAAATTTATATATAATTTAAATAAATATATTTCTATTATACATCCACCGTTGATTTCAAGTTACACGACTCTCTACTGTTGATTTATTTGAGTTTTGAAGCTAACCCTAATTGACTCTATTCTCCAATCTCCAATGAAGCACTCTCCAGAGTCCAGAGTCGAAACTCTACCAGTAGTCTAGCTGTCCAGCGAAGCCACACCCAGTCGCCCACACGGGGCTCTCTCCAGTCCTCTTCCGGCTTCCTTTGTCTTCTCGAGTCTCGACTTCTCCATTCTCCAGTCTCCAAGTCTCTAGCACCCCATCACCACTTCCCCTGTCTTCTCGAGTCTCCTCTAGCAGCGCATAATTCGACCCCTTTTCGCATAACCCGACCACTTTTTCGATTACAACTTGCAGGTTTCATGTTTTTTCAGTCTCTCATTCATCTCTCAGTGTGTCATTTTCTTTGATTTCTCTCTTTTGTTTTAGGTTCTTCTTGGTTTAGAAAAAGGCCACGGGCAGCAAGCCAGCGTCTCAAAGTCTGGTATTGCTTTGAAGTTTGAATGATGTTTTCTCAATTTCTTGCTTTGAGCATCCATATTTATGCACCAATAGTTCTGCTTTGAATGATGCTTTCTCAATTTCTTGCTTTGAGTCTTGCATCTCTATTTATGCTTTCTCAATTTTGCTTTGAATGATGCTTTCTCAGTTTCTTGACTTTCTTCGGCAATGCTTAATTGCTTATTGTTTGGGATGTTCTGTGGCATATTTCATTCTCATTGTTTTTGATGATTTATAATTTCATGTATATAGACTTAAACTTGGGTAGAAATATACAAGATGATGTATTTGTAAAAGATTAGTAGAAATAGGCTTTTAATATTTGGGGATAGATTTATAAGAATGCTTCTTGCAAATTTTTTTGTACCAAATGTATTCTATTATCTATTATTTTGTTATTGGATTGAAGCTTAGAGAGTTAGGATGAGTTACATCAGTTTTTGTGGTCCATTATTGCATGGTATTACCATTATTAGAATAATTGAATTGAAGAATTTTTACTTTCTATGTTCAAAGTTACAAAATAATCCGAGTAAGGATAAGGGGATATGGAGATTGGGGTGATGTGGAAAAGGCCCTGTACGTATAGTGGGTGATAATCCGAGTAAGGATTCGCTATGCAGCCACATAGCGAATGGGTGGCAAGTCCCGGGTAGAAGAAGGTGCCTACCTTCCTTACTCATAGATTGCTTCCGACGAGGAGGTCGGAAAGTGGAGAAAATAGCTTCCGGCGAGGAGGTCAAAAAGCGGAGAAAATAGTTTCCGACAATGGATATTCGAAGCAGGTTGAGAAATAGAAATGTTATTTAAATTGTCATGCTTCTGTCAATAATTATTTGTGAATGTTTTGTGTGTGAATACGGTATTCCCTACTAAGCTTCGGCTCACCCCCTATTTTTCCATTTTTTTTGAATTCTCAGGTGAAATGGTCGTGACCAGTCAGACTGCGAGTGCAGGCAAGACAGAGGAGTTGGCGTACATACCGGTATGCTGAGTAAGGGTTGAGAAGACCCAGGGTATTGGGATTGCTGAGCTGGAGTCTCAGCCGGTTATATGATACTATTATGTACTTATCAATTTAACATCTATATTTGAAGTATATTGATAATTATATTATTTAAAATATTTTGTTGAGTTTTTTTTTAAAAAAAAGAAGAGTCGAGAGTGTGGTTTAGCTACACGTCACGCGCCGGGGAGTCGGGGTGTGACAAGGTGGTATCAAAGCTGCGTACTGGTGATTAACTTAAAGGTTGATGGTATAGGAGGATATCTATGCCCTATGATAATTTGATGTTAAAATGTGTTTGTTTTTTTTTGTAATCCATTTGCTGGTAATGCTTGTTATCATTCATGGACTGGAGCTTAGAAGGGTAGTAGGTTACTTTTGTGCGTTGTATTAATCTGAACTTGCAGTGGTTATACTTGAGCATTATTACATAAATATGGTGCTTTGTGTTATACCCAAACTATTAGTGAATGTAAATCATGGGTTTTTACTGAGTTATGGGTGAAAGTGTATCAAGTGAAACAAGTTGCTAATTTCATGTTATTTTCGTAGTGGTGTTTATATTGGACATGTGAAGTTAGTGTTAAATAAGTTATGTTGTGGTTTGTTGAGAACATATGTAACGCCCCGACCCACAAAACCCTAATTCACGAGTCCGTAGACCAGAACCCTAACTGAGGTTGGTTTATAGCATGTTGTGGAATTTGCTTAGCTTCTTGTGGGAGTTGGGTATAAACATGAGTGTAGCCAGGTGGGTAAGTGGGTGTACTTGGGTAAACATGTTTCCTTATGTCTGCATTGGGTGCCGAACTCTCTGTAATCTCTTTCCCCTTTGTCAGCAAGGCCATTTGTTTAACAAGGAAAGCAATTTGTTCTCTCATTTCAACTAGTTCACGATTCTGCCCTTGATCCCGGTTTTAAGTGTCTTCACTTTGTTTTTGTGACTCTTCCATGATTCGTGATTGCAAGCAAGTGTGATAGGGATGACGTTGCTAATTTTTGGGAACTATGATTGATGATGAACTAAACCTGTGATGAAGGATGTGATATTATTAGTCTTTTTTTTATTTTTAATTTTATTAAATGCATGCTTGTGCTTTAATGTGAATCCTATGTAGTCATTGCATTTTGAAACAATAATAGAAACAAAACACCATTCCATTAAAGCAACTTGTACTGTTACATGACAGTCATTATTGGATGTAAGAAACTAGTCCCTAAATTGGAAATCCCCCATGCTAGAGCCCTCCAATTATCTCTAAATCTTTACGAAGACTGTCCAAGAGTTGTGAGACTTTCTCAAATTCTGGACCTTGAAGTGTTTCATTATGACACGACTTTGCAGCTTCCCTTTCAAAAGAAATAGCCCATATGGACAACTTTGTCACCTGACACATTGCTATCCCAATCCGATGTGTGAGTGTTGTAGATGATTCACGACTCTCTACGGGGCCTTGAAGTAATGCCTCATTTTGATCAGTTAACTCGGCCACCTCAAATTGCCTTTGTCTAAGCAAAGTCTGATGTACTACTCTTAACTTACCAATTTCTTCATGGTTTCTTCTTATAGCTACTTCCATTGCGATATTCACATGCTCAATGTCCTGGTGTTTGAGCTTCCAAGCTTTTGCTTCTTCCATTGCTTGTGACCTTTCCTCATTTGCTTTTTGGAGTTCCATTCGTATCTGTAAATTATCTTGCTCCAAATGCATCCTTTCTCTACTCACTCTTTTTAATTCATTCATCTCTTCTTCCTCTTGTAACTTGGCTCTAGATAATTCTTCTTTTATCAATCCATACTTTCTTTTGTGACTTTCGACTTCTTGAGTTACCTTTTGTAATGCTTTTTCTAGATTCTCAATTTTCTTTGCAGTTGGGTCTTCATCTTCTTCAACACTGGATCTTTTCCTTCTTTGACCAATATACTCATTACTTTGCGGTTTCATACCACTTTTCTCTGCCGTATTATGCGATCCACTTGTCCTTCCTTCATAGTTGCATCTATTCTGGATATTACCCTCTGATGTAGTTTTGCCTCCTTTTTCATGCCATTTGAAGTACACCAAAGTTCCATCAGATGTGCGCTTTGCACGATTAGTAGTCTTTAGGTTTTTCCATGCCTTAAGTACGTTTCTCACCTTTGGTATGATTAACCCCGGATCCTCTCCGTCATCATAAGAAAATTCAAAATCTAGTAAATCATGAGTGGCCGGGATGCAAGAATTTGATCCCATCTGGCGGAATACTAAAGCTGGTGCTTGACTAACTGCCCCCCATGGACTTAGTAAAGGGACCCAAGGAAAATCTCCACATCTATACAAAAATGCATCTGGCAAGAACCAAGGCGTCCTTCCTTTAATATTATGAACATCCACTGATTGCAAAAACTCTTCCCATTTCTTGATACTTGGATATCCCTGTCTCCATTTTGTTTCGGTGAACTCCCATATTGGTCTTCTTTCTAGCCGAGTATGGTCCTTAAAACCAATTCTTGGGACATCAAACTGCTTATAGTATTGAAGGTGACTTACTAACCAAACTTCGAGTAAGGTTGAGCATCCAATAAATCGTGCTTTCTTGTTGTGGCGGCAGAAATTAAGAGAACGAAGTGTCTCGCATATTATTGCCAGAACTGGATTCATGCCCCGATCTACTTGGCTAAAAAGCTTAATCACTCTCCTTTCAACATACCCTTGAGTACAAGGAAACAACACAGCCCCATATATAGCAAGTGCCAATGCAGACTGTCCTAATAGTGTATTCGATTTTTCCTCAACATACTTCATCAACTCATCAATTGGAAAACACCATTTGACCACCCCTTTTAGTGAACCCATTCTTCTAACCTCATCGGTCTCTCATTCCATAATTCTAGCAACAATCTTTTTAGCTGTCATGTTTTCATGGAAATAATACATGTTTGAATTATGAGGCTCTAGATGCAATAATTGTGCGTACTCCTCAATTGTGGGTGAAAAGTCTATTCGCCCGAATGTGAAACACCTGTATGCTGGATCCCAATAGAGCGTTGCTGCTTGGAGCAATGTTACTGGTGTAGCAACCCTTATCAAAATTCTAATATTGCCATATTTCTTCAAAAATTCTGGACCCAATTTCGAACTTACTTGTGCCCACAAACCTACCAGTCGCGGCCATGTATGCTTTGAGAATTTTGTTTTTATTACCCTTGGTAATAAAATATCTCCTATCAAACTATCTCTATACTCAGATTGCATTTTGCTCAACTCAGCCCTTGCTTCATAGATGTCAATCTTGCTATATGTGGAAATCCCTGATGCCATGATGTTTTGCAAGTATTATCGAACCAAACTGCAATGATTGTGCCTATGTGAATGCAGATGAAAAAGAAAACATGGGCAAAGCAAATTAGTATGGAATTAAGGTAGAAAATAAATAAATAAAGCAGCATAAACTTCTAAAAATTTCGAACATGATCTAGAGTTTGTCAAATGCATGGGTAGGCTTATCTAACTACATCGCGAGGTCCCGGATCAGGTTGCTTTTAAATCTCAACTATTGAGACAAAAGCTCTTCCACTAACTTTTAAGGGAAGTCAATCCGATGAGGACGTTTTCCACTATCCATGCGGAGACGGAATCTCACGAGAATAGTAGTCAACCTCTCTAATGTTAGAGGTAGAGCCCGGGTGGTAGGCTATAAAGAGTATGAATGTGTAAAGATGAATTTACAAGAAAACATATAAATCACAAGATAGAACAAACAAACAACTTGTTACAAAATACACAAACTAATATCTCACAAAAAATGATAATCATCAATTAATCGTATAGGCTTAACCCTCTACGGTTTAAAAAACCTCTTGTCCCCAGCAGAGTCGCCAGTTGTCGCAACCGGGGTCACGACGCATATTGTCGACTATATTCCTGTAAAATAATATTATCCCAAAACACATAATATAGAAAAAACTAAAGAGTCGCCACCAATTGATTTAAGGTGCAATTAGACACCAAAGAAAACCTGTGAACTAGAGAAAAAGTGAACGGGGGTCGATTGAGCATGGGGAAGGTATTAGCACCCCATAACACCTGTTTGAAAACAGCTACCTTATTAATTAGATAACTACCCTACGAAAACTTTCTCTTTGCAATAGTTCATTTTAAAAATTGGTGTCTCATCCTTAATTCTCACAATTTCTATGAAAGAAAAATGAAATAATTCTAGATGAGTAGCAAAGCTATTTATGTGTGGGGAAAACATTGCCCATTTTGATAAAAAGAAGGTTTTGTAAAACACTATCAACTTATGATAGCTTTAAAACAAATTTGATTTTTGAAACACTATCAACTTATGATAGTTTTTGGAAAGATTTTTAAAAAAAAAAGTTTGGGTCAACTATTGACCATAAAAAAATTAATTACATTAAAAAGAAAAAAAACCAATTATTCGTAGAAACATCGAAAACAAATAGTTTATTTATCACCAACTTGAATTCGCTACCAACTTTTAGTAGGTTTTAAAAAGCACCAACTTATGGTATTTGAATCCTTAAAATTCCTACTTATGACATTGAACTATCGCTAAGAATACCAATTTTTTGTATTTGATTCGGTAATTTACTAAGAGCCACCATTGCTTACCAAACTATTCTCCATACAAAATCTAAAACTAGAAAACAATACCCATACATACCACTACATGCACATTATTTTATAGTATCACTTATGTAATACATATACGCATATATAGTCTATATATATGTAAGTGTATATATAAAGCACAACATCATATACAGGAACATAGCATCATCTGTACACATGCACCACCTATCCCCAGATATACATAATACATATTCGTATATATCACATATATACATAAATTACATCTACACATAAGCATCATATAATAATAACATATTGATATATTTATATATAACAATACATGCACACAACACGTCAATACCACCTATCCAGATCTATATATATACATATATAGGAGGTGTATTCATTTTAGAACTTGCACGGCACTACACATATATATACAGCAAGCTTCACATATGAATATATATATATATATATATATATATTAGCAAGTATATACACGTAGCAACAATGACGAAAGTAATGTTACCTATGGCAATAATGATGATCGGGTAATACCGTGAATAAGAGATTGTTATAAACGAGTGATGTGAGAGGGGAATACCAAGTGATGATATTGCAAAGGGAGGAGAAGGCACGGGTCAAAAAGCAAGCTTAAGTGATGGATGAATATTGGTGCAGTAGAGAGATATGGTGATGGTGACAAAGTGGAGGAGCCGCTATTGTAGAAGGAAGGAAGACTCTAGTGATGGATCAGCTGAGAAATATAAAGAGGACTCAAGAGAGACGTGGGATTGGTGGTGATGAGAGAAAACGGGTGAGAGGCTATGCTCCAAGAGAGATGCGGCCCAAAAAAAAATCCTCTCTTATGGTGAAAAAGAAACCTATTTATAGGTGAAGGAGGCTTAGGTAAACTAAGGTTAAGGAGATAAGTTTAACAAGAATAGGATTTGAAGAGAGGATTTTGAGATGGAGAAGGAGACTAAAAAGAGATCAAGAGTCCCAACCGAATTCCTTCTTGATTTTTCCTATTTATCTTTTTATTATTTTTATTTGCTTTTGGACTTGGTTTATTGGGCTTGCGAGAATGAACCTAGTTTGCCCACAAACTTGGGCTTTTCCATACCAATTTTATTTATTTAAAAACAATAATTTTTTATATGTCCAAATAAGTCTTATCTGGATAGAAATCGGGTACTACAATGTGTATTTTTTTTAAAAGTTACGGTATTTCCTACTGGGCTTCGGCTAGTTCCTGTATTTTATGTTTTTTTTTCAGGTGAGCATATTAGGGTCGATCGAGCTGGCAATGGGGACCGGGCTCAACGATAGGTGCACATACCAGGGCCTTCTTGAGATGAGATTTTGAGTGGATACATAAAGATGCATGTATATATGTATGCTTTGATGTGTGGTTCTATATGTGTGTATGTGAATATATGAATCTTAGCGTAAACTAATAAATGATGTGGTGAATTTTCATGTGTATTTAACATGCTGAATGATCATGCTAGTGGTTTACATAATGGGTCAATCATCGCAAGTCGAAATCAGGTCAAGAATCACCTTAATCAGATATCCTCCTAACTTGGTAATATTTATCGGAGCACCTCTACAAACAGCCAGTCCGACTGGTCACGACCATCTCACCTGAGAATTTTTTTTTTTAAATGGAAAGTAGGGTGTGAACCGAAGCTCAATAGGGAATACCGTATTCACACACAAAACATTCACAAATAATTATTGACAGAAATACGGCAATTTAAATAACACTTATATTTCTCTACCCACCTTGAATATCCGTCACCACCTCGAACGCCTTCCGACCTCATTGCTGAAAACTATTTTCTCCGCTTTTTGACCTCCTCGCCGGAAGCTATTTTCTCCACTTTCTGACCTCCTCGTCGGAAGCAATCTACGAGTAAGGAAGGTAGGCCCCTTCTTCTACCCGGGACTTGCCACCCCTTCGCTATGTGGCCGCATAGCAAATCCTTACTCGGATTATCACCCACTCTATGTACAGGGCCTTTTCCACATCAGCCCAATCTCCATATCACAATTCCCACAATTTACATAAAACCACAATAAACAAATATTCAATCACATTCATTCAGTAATATCACATCACTTTTCTCAATGAAATGCAGGGGTACCACATAACAGAATCATCCATTGCAACATCACACTATATCGCGACATGTACTCTTAAACATTCACACACAACCCACAGTCAGCAATAGGCACTTACGCCGAGCATTCATTTCACATTTTACCGCACCCCAAGAACTTCGATTAATTAAAACGCAAAAACCACAACAATAACATAGAATTAAGTATTCCCCATTGTTATGTGTTAATTTGATGGTGACTTCAAGTGACATTTTGTGAGGAAGAGGGCGATGGTATTACCACTTCCCAGATAAAAGAAACTGAGTACTGACACAGCGAATCTGGGTAGACAAGCCCGTTCTTATCCTATTGGCCCCTTAATCCACCCATAACGATACGTGTTTCTTGAATAAATAACTTCATCCTTATCCGTTTATACTCCCCTTCTATTTAAACATCGTTTTAGATAAGCTCAACTCGTCTTCAGAGAATCTACTGCCCTTGTTTTCTTTTCCCTCTACTCTAATGGATACCCACTCTCATGATAACTCTTCCCGCATACTCCACAATTAGAGGAGATACTCGTCGAAGCTATTTTCTCCGCTTTCCGACCTCCTCGTCGGAAGCAATATATGAGTAAGGAAGGTAGGCACCTTCTTCTACCAGTGACTTGCCACCCCTTCGCTATGTCGCCACATAGCGAATCCTTACTCGGATTATCACCCACTGTACGTAAAGGGCCTTTTCCACATCACCCCAATCTCCATATCACAATTCCCACAATTTACATAAAACCACAAAATATATATATATATATATATATTTAAAAAAATAAAAGAGAAAAGAAATAAAGTGGGAAATGGTTAATGTGGTGGAGGGATCTTCTTGCAAATACTTGGGTTAGAGGGATTAATTAGCAAAAAAGGAAAACTTGTGGGATAAGCTTTAACCTCAACCTTTCTTAAAAAAAAGAAACAAAACAAATTAAAAAGAAAAGAAGGGAAAGTTACAGAACACACGGGGAGAAGAAGTAGTTTTGGAATTTGGTGGCTTGGATTCAAGTGTGGGGACACTGCTACTCTCTTCGTCTCATCGCCAGAAGCAACCTACGAGTAAGGAAGGTAGACACTTTCTTCTACCCGGGACTTCCCACCCCTTCACTATATGGCCGCATAGCGAATCCTTACTCAGATTATCACCCACTGTACGTATAGGGTCATTCCCACCTTACTGAAATCTCCATATCGCTTTTCCTCCCCTTCCTTCACAATTCAACCCCCACAATTTACATAAACCTCAAATATGAGAAAATATTCAATCACATGCACACAATATAAAGCTGGTATTTTCACAATGAAACACAGGGGTTATCACATATCAGAATCATCCACAGTACCATTACCCGTAACTTCGCAGTAAATAGTCAGACATTTAATCCCCCACAGTTGCAATGCATTTTATTTACAGCAAGAATTCCCGTTTAAATATAAACACATAAACCCTAAAATCATGCAAGGGTTAAAGTATTCGCTACCTCGTGGGGCATGCCTCACATCTCACTCAACCAATATATCGATCATGCAACGCTCGCATGCCCGTCAATGAGCTAGCAAAGAACTTCCAATATATATCTCACACGGTACCATTTGTACCTTCCCGATCGGCAGCGAGGCGGAAGACATGACCGGTGTACATACCCTCCATTCAACCCTAACTCCAACCTACTGCTCTAATAACACCTTGTCATGCCCCGACCCGCCGGCAAGTGACGTATAGCTAAACCACACTCTCGACTCTTTCTTTTTCAAAACTCAACAAAATAATTTAAATAATATAATTAATAATATACTTAAAATATAGGTGTTAAATTTATAAGTACATAATATTATCATATAACCGGTTGAGACTCAAGCTCAGCAATCCCAATCCCCTGGGTCCACTCAACCCTTACTCAGCACACTGGTATGTACGCCAACTCCTCGGTCTTGCCTGTACTCGCAGTCCGACTAGTCACGATAATTTCACCTGAGAATTTTTTAAAAAAAATGGAAAGTAGAGGGGTGAGTTGAAGCTCAGTAGGGTATACCGTATTCACACACTAACATTCACAAATAATTATTGACAGAAGCACGACAATTTAAATAACACTTCTATTTCTCAACTTGCCTCGAATATCCGTCACCACCTCGAACGCCTTCCAACCTCATCGCCGGAAACTATTTTTTCCGCTTTTTGACCTCATCGCCTGAAGCAATCTACGAGTAAGGAAGGTAGGCACCTTCTTCTACCCGGGACTTGCCACCCCTTCGCTATGTGGCCGCATAGCAAATCTTTACTCGGATTATTACCCACTGTATGTACAGGGTCATTCCCACCTTACTGAAATCTCCATATTGCTTTTCCTCCCCTTCCTTCACAATTCAACCCCCAAATTGCCAAAATTTTCAAATATGAGAAAATGTTCAATCACATGCACACAGTATAAAGTCGGTATTTTCACAATGAAACGCAGGGGTTATCACATATCAGAATCATCCACAATACCATTACCCGCAACTTCACAGTAAATAATCAGACATTTAATCCCTCACAGTTGCAATGCATTTTATTTACAGCAAGAATTCCCGTTTAAATATAAACACAGAAACCCGAAAATCATGCAAGGGTTAAAGTATTTCCTACCTCGTGGGGTGTGCCTCACATCTCACTCGATCCAATACTTCCTCGTATAATTTTCCGTCATACATCACTAAGCCTCGGATACAAGTTCTACACCAAAATGCACATGCACCGTCACAAATACGTTCAAGTACCTTATAAATACGTAAAATATGCGATTTAATCAAAGGGGTAAACTTTACCCGGAAAAGTCAACCCGGGTCAAACGGGTCAAATAGTATCCGAATTGCCCACATTTGGGTCACCGGAGATCCGGCAACTTTCAACGGAAATCACCAACTGGGCTTTGTAGTGAACCTACCATTCCTTTACCACAACAGTCAACTTTTCTACACGATGATTTTGTCGCAGCGTATCACCACTGTATCACCAATACACTTCTAATATAAAGTTAGGAAGCAGCTCATATCCTGCGTTAATTCATATTTTGAATCCTCCCAATAATCATTCCATTAAAAATTTACCTTCAAACACCGATTTCTTATTTCTAGAGCTCCTGAACTTATTCCTAGGGGTAATTAAATCTAGAGTTCCCAGCAGGAAACAAGAGTTTCGTATAAGACAACCACTTTTTTCTTCCACTTTAACTAAGTTCAAGTTCGAATGAACATAGAAAATCGAAAAACAACACAAGTCATATATAAATGAAATCTCACACATGGCAATTCATCTCAATTATTCTTATCCAGAATCCACCATCCCGGCCACGAACATCTAATTACATGCACACAAGAATTTGTCATTAAATCTTATTATACCAATGTCGCAGTAGCCGCGCTACCGTGTCAGAACAATCTTAATTATCACGTGTGCACAATCACACCACATATTCCTCATCAACTCGTCTTCCCAACACTTTCCAATGCATGATATATCAATGAATAATCACCCTCTTGGTCACGACCTATTAGTGGACTCTTTCGCAAATTTATTATAACTATACATTATATGTTCTCATGTGCGTGTCTTTCCACCAATCTCATACCAACTCAAAATTATATGCCAATATATAAATACTCACATGTGGCCATTTCCTCAATTTATCGATCGTACATCAACATAGAACCCAATCAGTTCCCCTTTCTTTCTTTTATCCCATCATTTAAATGAATTCATGCATTCATTACCAGCACACCCAGTGTAAGGGTTCAACACATATACCTTAGTAATGTAATATATATATATATATATCCAGTATTAAATTCCTATAATATTAGCAATAATCACATTCAAATGACCACATCATCATGAGCACAGAGTTACTACCCATAATTAACATTATCAACTGAAAGCATATTCCACACATCCCCTCACTAATCAATATCTCCGCGCAACTCAAAACTTCACGGACTCATGCATGAGATTTCAACACATGATATCAAATCACTATATCAATTTATAACTCACAATTTGTTTAATTAATTTTTTTTAATTTCTTTTTTTAGCATCGTTCCAACTTGTTTTTAATAGCCAGGACAAACCAGCAACGCCACGACAAATGTTCAGCACCAATTTACTATCACATAAATCATTTTATTAGACATCATTAGATTAAATAACTTGTCCACCATCCATTATCCAGTGCAACTCATGAATTTTATTTGCTAACTGTGCAAATTTTACAAAGTCACATAATATTGCTAGTCGCCCTGAGCTAGCAACTACCCAAAAATTTTCAACAACCACACAACATGACGAACGTGACCAATCCGATCCACATCACAATCATTGAAACTAAGTACCACTAGAACTGATTAGTTACTCTATTCCACTACGGTAATGGCTCCTACAAAGTAAGGTCCAAATAATCTAGTGAGACATACAACCGAAGTTCGCTCTATGGAACCCCCAGGTAAAATCATCTTCACATTTAAAATTCACAACCAATGAACCCAACTACCTTATTGAGCTTTAAGGTGGAATAATCACACCAGAAATCTACAAGGGAAATTCCAAGTTAACTCTATCATGTTATCAAGCACAACACAATACCAACACTTCAAGCATACTGTTCGAGAATCTCATCTACAACAAGCAGAGCAAAATATCACCAAGTTAAGAATCTTCTACCTCTATCTTAACCAAACAATGTTCTGAATCGTCTGTCACGTATCTCAAAAGAGATCATTTACTATCCCCACCACATCTTAGCTATTACACTCAACAACACCATCCTAACACAACAGCACCATTATTTAATATCACCACTCACCATGCAATTTTTTTTTTAACACCCGAACATTTATAGGCTCTCATAAGACGACGATTTCAAGTTGTTCTTGGGATATGAGTCCTGATATTAACACTTCTCAGATAAAAGAAACTAAAACTAATACAGCGAATCTGGGTAGACGAGCCCGTTCTTATCCTACTGGCCCCTCAATCCACTCATAACGACACGTGTTTCTTGAATAAATAACTTCATCCTTATCTGTTTATACTCCCCTTCTATTTAAACCTCGTTTTAGAGAAGCTCAACTCGTCTTCAGAGAATCTACTACCCTTGTTTTCTTTTCCCTCTACTCTAATGGATACCCACTCTCATGATAACTCTTCCCGCATACTCCACAAGTTAGAGGAGATTCAGACACATTTCCAAGTCGTGGAGAGGTTATATGATCAAATCCTATCCAAACTTGACTCTCTAATCCGGCTAGTAGCACCACTAGAGAATAGTCAAAATGCCACCCTGGCCACAACCACCCTAAACAACGACTCTGCTGATCTATACAACACTGGCTCTGATTACCCCCTTGGGTCGCTCACTCGTACCGAGCCATATAGTACGGAGGAATGGGCTGGATGGTTCGACCACTGCTAGGTAGTATTAATAACATACCTACTAGTATGTCCTCGTGTTAGTCTATACTATTTCCTACTATCCATGTGTAAATTGTGTTAACCGTACCCATCCCTACAATCTACCTTTGTAATATCCCCACTTGTTGGCTTTGAGGTTTGCCCAAATATGTCATGTATAATAGTCATCTTTTGTACAATATCCTCTGATGTAAAATATACTCGCTCTTTCCTTCCCTCTCCTTTTTTTTTCCTTCCTGTACATTTTGTAACTGGGATATTTCCAACGAGATCAACGTCATCACAATGGCTAGTTCCCAACCACCAATTATCCCAAAATTTGGTGTCAAGGTCACCGAATATATAGCCACTCCAATCTACGTAATCAAACAAGGCCAATATTTCATTACTCCAATATACATCACTTGAGATTTACATGCCTAAGATTCAAATTACGAACCAACATCAACCTCAAGTTTTTACAAGTTGTTCAATTGGAACCGCACCTTTAACTAGTAAGTACTAATCAAAGTTTCTTCCATATTCCCATTGGCCATAAATAATGAACCACATGAACATACGTTCCGGCAATTTCCAGTCAAACTTTAATCTGATAACATGCTATTATATCCACCCAAAATTCTAGATTTGTCACATATCACTATATAGATATCCAATTTTTTGAATACTCAAACATACTACTTGCGCCCTACACCATAACCGTAACTTCTCATCAACCAGTATGACACTGCTACTCATAGTTCGACAACCACTTTGTATTATATCATGCGAGGTCATTAACTCTAATTCTATACTAGTATGTCCACTCACTCAAATTGGCCAACAACCATCGGCAATAATTCCTATTATTGCCTTCGGCAACTACCATCACAAATAGGCAAAGCAAAATCAAAAATCTCAATTTAGGCAACATCGAATAGGAACAACTCAAAATCTCTCCATGTTCCATCTAGTCACAATTATAGCACAACAAGGTATAAATTCTATCTCCCCAGCTTGTTAAAGTCAAGATATTTCCTATAAGAACAATCAATTTACCTAATCATCAAATTCTTTTACCATAAGAATCTTCACTCCTCCCACTAAAACTTCCATATCACCTGTTGGTGAATCAATTTTGATAATGATGGTTATCACCTCGACCCGTCGAAAGGTCCTTCAATAGACTACAATCTACATCACATTTAATCCAAACCATGGGAAAGTCACTTAGCGTCTCAATCATTACAAGTCATTATAATCATCGGTATTATTGTTACCTACTGTACTCACTTTAATTAGTATATCATGCAGTTCACGGCTAACCAGCCATATTAGTGTTAATTAAAATCTCACAATTATAAGCACCGCAACACCACTTCACCACCACTATAATAACTAGTGGTCGCATTCCTTCTCGGCTAGACTTCTCAATTATCAAAAGTAATAACTTCACGTATAAACACTCAAAATCACATAATCACTGAATTACCATCCCAAAAATTCATGATATTCAAGCACATGTAAAATTTCTTCAATTCCAAATTATTATCCCACAACCCACCCCCGTTTAAACTGGTATTCCCATGCATGGAACACCATCACCCTTTTCATCACACAATTATGCTCAAATTCACCATTAAATTAACATATAACAGCAGCCAAGCAGAACATATGAAGAACACAATCTCACTATCAAATTAGCTAAAACTACAACTCACAAATTTATGTTACACCACCAGACTTATTATCAAATTATGGTGCTCCCTATCATTCATGTAATGTCAGTTTAATAGGCACCCCGACACTATCCACCAACCTACTATCAGGTCTGCAATTTCTTCAGCAACATTTGAACAATAATAAATTTTTTTCAATACAAGTCAAAATTTCTCAAAGTGTACATATTCAAAAATCGTCATCACTAACACAGTATATTAATCAAAATTTTCAAGTCATTCTCGTACTTGTTCTTGTTATCTCCTTTTTTTATCCTTCAACCAATATATCGGTCATGCAATGCACGCATGTCTGTCAGTGAGCTAGCAAAGAACTTCCAAAATATATCTCACACGGTACTATTTGTACCTTCTCGATCGGCAACGAGGCAGAAGACATGACTGGTGTACATACCCTCCATTCAATCCTAACTCCAACCTACTGCTCCGATACCACCTTGTCACGCCCCGACCCACCGGCACGTGACGTATAGCTAAATCACACTCTCGACTCTTTCTTTTTCAAAACTCAACAAAATAATTTAAATAATATAATTATCAATATACTTAAAATATAGGAGTTAAATTTATTAAGTACAAAATAGTATCATATAACCGGCTGAGACTCCAGCTCAGCAATCCCAATCCCCTGGGTCCACTCAACCCTTACTCAGCACATCGGTATGTACGCCAACTCCTCAATCTTGCCTGCACTCGCAGTCCGACTGGTCACAACCATTTCACCTGAGAATTTTTTAAAAAAAATGGAAAGTAGTGGGGGTGAGCCGAAGCTCAGTAGGGAATACCGTATTCACACACAAATAATTATTGACAGAAGCACGGCAATTTAAATAACACTTCTATTTCTCAACCCGTCTCGAATATCCGTCACCACCTCGAACGCCTTCCGACCTCATCGATGGAAACTATTTTCTTCACTTTCCGACCTCCTCGCCGGAAGCAATCTACGCGTAAGGAAGGTAGGGACCTTCTTCTACCCGGGACTTGCCACCCCTTCGCTATGTGGCCGCATAGCGAATTCTTACTCGGATTATCGCCCACTGTATGTACAGAGTCATTCCCACCTTATTAAAATCTTCATATTGCTTTTCCTCCCCATCCTTCACAATTCAACCACCACAATTGCCATAAACCTCAAATATGAGAAAATATTCAATCACATGCACACAGTATAAAGCCGGTATTTTCACAATGAAACGCAGGGGTTATCACATATCAGAATCATCCACAATACCATTACCCGTAACTTCACAGTAAATAATCAGACATTTAATCCCCCACAGTTGCAATGCATTTTATTTACAGCAAGAATTCCCGTTTAAATATAAACACAGAAACCCTAAAATCATGCAAGGGTTAAAGTATTCCCCACTTCGTGGGGCGTGCCTCACATCTCACTCGAACCAATACTTCCCTTATAATTTTCTGACATACATCACTAAGCCTCAGATACAAGTTCTACACCAAAATTCACATGCACCATCACAAATACGTTCAAGTACCTTATAAATACGTAAAATATGCGATTTAATCAAAGGGGTAAACTTTATCCGAAAAAGTCAACCCGGGTCAAATGGGTCAAATAGTACCTGAATTGCCCACATTTGGGTCACCGGAAATCACTAACTGGGCTTTGTAGTACTCCTCGAGACGAACTCAACGGTGGTGGCCTTGCATGAATCGGAGGTCGGAGGAGGGAGAAATCGACTGTTGAAGCTCGCGGTGGCCGAAACTTTCAACAGCTTTTCCCGGAGATATACAGCTCCGATTAAGGTGATTCTTGAACCGATTTCATACGTCGCCTGGGGTGGCCGGACGAAGGAGATCGGCGTTGTTGAACTCTGACGCGCAAATATCGCGTTTTCCGTTTTTTTCTTTTCCTGTTTCTGTTTTCGTTTCTTTGTCCATTTTTTTTCCCTGATCCTTTTCTTTCCTTTTTCTTTTAAACCAAATTCAAATATTTATAAATAAAAATTAGATCTCTTTTTTACTTTGTTTCACTTATTTAATAAAATTGACAACAAATGCGTATTTCGCCTCTATTCAGGTATTTTCTCTAATTTATTTGTATTATGATTATTATTATCACTTATTCACACCCATATATTTAATTTTTTATTCTAAACCCAAATTTAAGTATTACATCCATTAGTATACCATTGTACACGTGAAACTCCGACCCAAAATTTTTGGGAATTTTTGAGTCCGGAACAGAAGTGGGAAACTGGACTAGGCGCACCAAGGGTCGCCTAGGCGCACTCCAGGGGGTGACAGGGGAGGAAGGAAATCCAGAGGAGGAAGCACTGGACTGGGCGCACCAGGGGGTACCTAGGCGCAGCGCCCAGTCCAGCAAGCTGTGGATGGGCGCGAGTGACTGGGAAATTTAAACTGGACTGGGCGCACTTAGGGCGCCTAGGCGCTGCGCCCAGTCCAGTGGGAAAAGAAAATGTGAAGTGGGCGCAGAGGCACCTAGGCGCATCTCGCCTAGGCGTGAAAGCCCTGCACGCCCAGGATGGCACCCAGGGCAGCGCCTGAAGGACCTTAAGTAGAGGCCAGAGCGCCTAGGCGCCCAGGGTAGCGCCTAGGCGCAACCCGATTTCTTCAAAGGGGATTCCAGCGAGTCTTTTCCGAAAATTTTGGTGGTTTCAGTTCTAGAGAGAGATAGAGGGCGACGATTGTAGAGAGGGAAAGAGTTTTTAGGAAGGATTCAACTTAATTCTTGAGGATTCATGATGATTGGAGTGCTATATTGAAGATTCAAGCTAGATTGGAAGATTTTGGTAAGCTTTTACTAGTTTTGAAATTCTAGGTTTTCTTTAGATCTATCATGATTCGTTGAGAGTTAAGTTTTGAGGTTTATATATATGTTGTTCTTAGGGTAATTTAAGGTTGTTTCATAGGTTTCAATCCTTGGTTTAGGTTGAGTTCGATTATTGGACAAATTTGGAGGAATTTGGGAATTCTAGAGAGAGAAGGTTAGTCTCTTTTGGATTTTGTATTGGAATTGTTATTGTTATGATAAATGTGTGTTATTAACATGTATATATGGATTGGAATGATGAAATATGGTTAGGTTGGTGAAAGGGGGATTTAAACCCTAATTATTGGAATTGGGAAATGTGTGTTGTGCTCAACTTGAGGTAGAGGATTTCTTGACCCTTTCTTTCTTCACTATCATTCGTTGATTCTAAAATTTTGGTTCGAATTCTCATTGGTCTCTTTGTTTGTGTTTTTGCCTTATCGTGCCTAAGGAAGAACGAACCTAGGGTTTATTTATATATTCTTCTAAATGTAGATTGCATTGCCCAATTACATGTTCAATCATCCATTGAGCATGTTTTGAATCTTGTCATGCATCATCAATAGTTGTATATATATATAGGTAGATATCTATGTGTAATTGGCATGGCACAAGCATGAATGCATTAGAGCTTGCACGGGATGCTCGGGTATAGACTCGGGATACCATAGGTTACTTGAAAGTCACATGGGAGGATGGTTGCGTGTCAAGGCATGGGCACGGATCATATGACTCCATGTGAGGCAACACACTTAAGGTGTGGGTGTGACGGGGTTCACACAACCGGGTAGAATCTTCGCGGGTGTAATTTGGATGATGATTGCGCTCTCATTCATGATGGTTGGGAACCATGTAGTGCATTTAAGGTTTGGTCAATCCATAGTTGAAGACTAGTGGATTGATGAATGTGTTTTACCCTGAAGGGAATACCCAGACTATTGGTTGTGTTATGTGACATGTGCATAGAAGAGAACATATTGATGCATTATCTTTTATTTAATAATCACCATGTTGCTTGTTTTACTCTTTACCCCTACTGAGCTTCTAGCTCACCCTTTTATTTTTCTTCCTCCCTACAGGTGAGACAGGTACCAGTGCCAGAGGTGCGGATCAGTAGAGACGACATTGTGGCATGGATGGCTCTTGGAGAGGGTGTAGGTTTGGGATTAGAGTCTTAAACCTTTTTGTTGAAATATTTGTATGAAATGATTCCCTGTGTGATATCTTGACTGCGTGACACCGTAAGGTGTGGATTATGGACGGTTAGAAGGTTATTCCATTGATGTGGGACTTCTGAACTGGGTGTGGACATTTAGTCCTATTTATTGGTTGTGTGGAATCATTGTGATGTATGAATCATGAATTCAGTTTGTGCATGCTGCTAGATGGCCTAAGGCCATAGGTTGTGAATTTGCATGCTGTTAGAAGGCCTGAGGCCATAGGTTGTGAATTTGCTTGTTGTTAGACGGCCGGAGGTCTTGCTAGGTTGGGATGTGATTATATGATGTTATGCTGCGTTTAATTAGGTGGGCATTACCCGAATTACGGGGAGATGCTACCGGATTTTTGTTGGAAGATTTAACTTAGTTAAACGAACTAGAGTTAAATCCTCGTGATGTGGATCACATTGATAACCTAGGACAGTGCAGTGAGCACCACGTAACGTTCCCGAAATTGGGGCATTACACGTGTCACCCTCATGTTCAATGTTTCTATTATTTTCGGGTCAGGATGTCACAATCATGATTCTCATGTGCTTTTCCAATGAATTTTACCACTCGCTTTAAGAGGTCTTTTACGCAAAGATTTTTTGCACCCCATTGATTGAGGTAAGTGATGAGTTTGGAGAACTGTGCTCAAAAGTCCTTGAGATAAATAAGTTGGACAACTTTATGAACAAGCTGTGACAACTTTATGCAAGTTGGAGAAAGTATTTCCTCCTACATTGTTTGATGTCATGGTTCACTTACCTGTTCATTTAACAAATGAGATGAAACTTGTTGGACCAGTGTAATGTAGATGGATGTACCCAATTGAGAGGTATTTATTTTTGTAGTGATTGTGCTTTGATGTCACGTTCTCTCTTTAATTCCATAAATAACTTGCATTTATTTGTTAGATACTTGTGTACATTGATATGTTCATAATAGGGCTTGTCCTGAAGGATCCATTATTGAGGGATAACTAGCTGAAGAATGCATGCCATTCTGCTCGAGGTGGACTCTTTTCCTTTGTTGGACAGCTTGGAATCTTTTGCAAATTATCTAAGTCTCTATCTTATGTCCTCTTATATGGTATTTCCCAAAAGTCTCTACCCATTGTTCTTGGGTAGTTTTGCTTGGTAGATTTGATCTTCAAATAGTTAATCTAAGTGCAAGTATGGAAATTCTTATTCAGTACTATACAGTACTATACATTGTTTGAAGATCACTATTATGTATATAACATTTATAATTACTCCATGCATAAATTTTCAAGAGAAATGGAAAATAATCAATTAGAGATTGCAACTCAACCCACAACTGATGGTATGTAAATTAACCTTTATATATTTGCAATTGTTTAATTTCATAGCTCAATAGTTTATCCTTATCATTTCTTGTTTGAATAGGGACTACAAACCCAAGAAGAAAACGAGGAAAGTCAGAGGAAAAGGGTTGGCAAAAATGATCACTACAAATAACAACAAAAAGATAAAGGTTGAAGTACCAGAGGATGTAAGTGTCTCCATTGGTGAGCATGCTGCAAAATTGTATTCTGAATTAAGCCCCTGTTTGGTAAACAATTTAGAATAACATAATGCTACTTGGTAGGTACCGTTTGGTAAACAATATTGGTTAGCATATGATTTTATATCCAACATACATGCTACACACAAAAAGCTACATAACCAAACATCCAATAACAATTTTACCATACATCTCACCATTTTCAAATGGCACAAAAAAAATCATTTTCAACAACATTTACCTTCTATCAAAAATGAAAAGTCTAAACTACCCCTTATATTTCAGCCAAACTACCAAATTTTTTTTCATTTGAACAATCCATTATTTATTTTTATTTAACAAAATATTCATTTATATTTAATAATAAATTTTTATTTTTTTATTTAATAATATATTAACATTTTTACTAATATTAATTATTTATATTTAATAATATATTTATTTTAAATAATATATTCAATTATATTTAATAATACTTTTTAATTATTTTTATTTAATAATTTATTATTATTTAGTAATATATTCAATTATATTTAATAATTTATTTATTTACACTTAATAATCTATTATTTATTATTATTTAATAATCTGCTTATTTATATTTAGTTTATTATTATAGTTAATTTATTATTATAATACAAATATAATATTTAATAATGATAATATGATCAAATATAATTAAATAATATAAATGAATATATTATTAAATATAAATAATTAAATATATTATTAAAAATGTTATATATATTTTTGAAAATATTTTTTAATTTGTGCTACTACCCTGCATGTAATTAACCACAACATTTATAACAATATATATATTTTTCCTGCAATAATGAACTAAACACGACAACATACATGTTAACATTTCAAACATTATATACGCTGTCATAGTATATATGTCATTCTAAATTATTGATCAAACCTGTGAAACCCCGACTCAAAATGTTGTGAAAATTTTGATGTTTGAGCAAAGGAGGAAAAACTAGACTAGGCGCACCAGGGGGCGCCTAGGCGCCCAAGTAGCACGCCTAGGCGGTTTGCGCCTAGGCATGTGCAAAGGTGCGCCCAGGATGGCGCCTAATCCAATGAGTGCAGGAAGGAAAGAAGACCATAAGAAAAGGTACTGGACTGGGCGCACCTCAGGGCGCCTAGGCGCTGCGCCCAGTCCAGTGGGTGACGGGAAGTGGAGTGGGCGCAGAGGCGCCTAGGCGCACCTCGCCTGGGCGTGGAAATCCTGCACACCCAGGATGCCGCCCAGAACAGCGCGTTGGGGGAAATTCAATAGGCCAGAGCGCCTAGGCGCCCAGGGTAGCGCCTAGGCGCCCAGGGTAGTGCCTAGGCGCAACCCGTGTTTTTTCAATAGGCTTCAGCGAGCCATTTTAGAGGAATTTTAAGTTGGTTTCAGTTCTAGAGAGAGAGAGAGAGAGCGACGATTCTAGAGAGAGAAGTGTATTTGAGGTAATTATTGGAGATTGAAGCTTGGTTTTGGAGATTTAGAGAGGATTAAAGGAAGATTCAAGCCTTGGAGGTAAGTTTCTTCATTATTCCATTTCTAGGTTTTTGAGTAGATCTTGTTAGTTGGTTCAGAGTTGATTCCTATGGTTTAGATATGTTAATCCTAGGTTGATTTTGGATGTATATGTAGATTGGTTTGTGATTTGGAGTAGAGTGGAGCTTGGGTTGAGTTTGGAGGATTTTGGAGAAATTTCTAGAGAGAGAAGGTGAGTAATTTCGAAATTATTGATTTAATTGATGTTTATATGAGTTGTTGGTTGTTTATTGATGTGTGAATGGGTTCGGTTTCGCCACATTGTTAGGTTTGGGAAATCAGAACCCTAGGAACGTAATTGTGGATTTTGTGGTAAATTGCTCTACAAGAGGTAGGGGATTTCCAACCATTTCTTTCTATCGTTTATTCTCGATGTTTCTAAAGAGCGTTTCGATTCCTCATTGGTCATTTCATTTGTGTTTCCGCCTTAATTGCTTCTAAGGGGAAACGAACCTTGCCTGTGGAATATTGTGGATTTTGATGTTGCATGACCCGATTGTGTGTGTTCCATCACCTATGGACACGATGTGCATTCCGTTCATGCATCATGGTAGTTATGTATACATATATATAAGATGTTCATATATATATATATATATATATATATATATCTTTTCGGCATGACATGGCATAAATGCATTAGTGTTGCATTGGGGACCGGGTATGGACTCGGGGCTCCTTAGGTTTCTTGAAAGCTACTTGGAGGGATGATGAGGTGATGAGAGTTACCACCAAGTCATGTAGGATAACGCACTAGAGGTTGGGTTGATGAGGAACCTTGCCTGGAGTGGTGCGGGCGTGATAGGTTCACCCAACCGGGTAATCCAAGAGCGTTTGTTGTTGGGGAGCTTGCTCCTATTCAATATGACATGGATAGCGACCATGATATTGATGATGTTGATGTGGTGAGCTTGCTCATGTTCGATATTACATGGAACGAGCCATGGTATCGATGATGTTGCTCATGAGGGGATTGCCCGGATTGATATTTTATGTGATTGTTGAGTATACGTGCATGTGGTAGATTTCATACTGTTGCATAGCCTATTGTTTCGAATTCGGCCTTATTACTCTTTATACTCTTAACCCTACTGAGCTTCTTGCTCACCCTCTATTCTATTCCTCCCCACAGGTGATATTGGTACAGGTACAGGTACCAGTGGAGCGGATCAGTGAGAGCGGCATGTGACATGGATGGCCCTGGGTAGGATGTGGGTGCTAGAGAGATACTCTAAGCACGTGTTTTGTATACGATGTATTGATGATTATTCATGATATGCTTATAACCATTTGGCACTAGTGGGTGTGTGCATGATGTATGCGGAGATCGAATTTATGGTTATATGATATTGTGAATTTAATGATGTGTTTATTACTATCAGTTTGTGCATGCTGGTAGTGGATGACCTGAGGCCCTAGGATCAGGATTGCATGTGATTGAGGCCTGAGGCCTAGCTAGGTTGCTAGTGTGATGGATTGTATATATTGCTGCGCGTTTCTGAAGCAGGCGGGGACTCTCCGATATACGGGGAGATGCCGCCGGATTTCCGGTCCACCGGATGATCGCACTAGTGGCCTAGGACTGTGCCGGAGGGCACCCGTGGCGTGCCCGGACCGGGGCGTCACAAAACCAAACACAAATTTGAATTAGCATTTTAATTGACATTTCCAAATTGTCCCTTTGACTAGCATTTCAAGAGCATTTTAGCATTTCATTGTGTAAATGTCTAAAGTACCCTTACTTTGATAAAAATATTACGAAACCAATTGTAAATAAATATATGTTATTAAATACATAAATATTATTAAATATAGGAGAATTTTCTGGCGTGGGATTACTCATGTGGGATCCCACACTCACCGTCAGATTAATCCGACGGTGAGATCTAATTTGCTTTTAAAAAATTTAAAAAACCTTTTTTCCATTTTCCTCTCTCTCATTTCGTGTGCTTAGATCTTTCCTCTCTCTTCCTTTCGTGAGCTTAGGAGTAGCGACTGCTACGACATCACGACATCACGACATCGTCCTTCGTTCGTGGTCTCCGATCGTCTTCTCCAGTCATCACCTCTGATTTGGGGGCTCGATTTGGGTCCATGATTCCAGTCTTTGATCTTGTGAGTGGTCTTCGATTTTCAAGTTCATCGTCTTCGGGCTTCCTATCAAGACGACTTCTTGGATTTTCAGGTTCATCATCTCTGGGCTTCCCATCAAGACGTCTTCTTCGGTCCTCACCTATGATTTGGGTGCTCGACTTCTGTCTACGATTCCGGTGTTCAATCTCGTGAGTGGGTCTTCGATTTTGAAGTTCTATGATTTAAATTTAAATTGCGAACTTCTCTGATTCTTGGTGATGATTGAAAATGGCTATGATTTTTTTTTTGTTAGATTGATCCAAAATATAATCTTCATGCAGTGACAAAAGAGACATGGGAATGGTGGCCGGTGGATATGAAGTCAATGCCAAATATACATGAATGACCAACAAGGAGATAAAAAAGTTGGTGATGGATTAATAGTTTTATTGTTGTTCTGGGATGCTTATTTTTTTGGTTTTTTTGAGAGAAGTTTGTGTGAGGAGATATGTATTTGTTGATGTCTCTGCATTTGGTGATGTCACTGCAAATTTTGGGTTGTTTGGTCTTTGCTTTGCTGATGGAGTTTGTCTTAGTTGCTAGTGCTTGGGTTTGGATCTTTCATTTGGTTTTGGTGGCTTATGCCTCGTGGCCTTTTGCTGGTTTGGGATTGTTTTCTTCGTAGGGTAGTCTTGTTTCTTGTTGTATTGGGTGCTCTATTTGGCTTCAAAATGTATGCTACACTGCTGGCTTTGTGCCTTTCAATTTCCATTAATAAATTGAGCTTCATTCATTGAAAAAAATCATTCAATATTCTTCAACATGCAGCTAGTGAAACAAAATAATTTTTCAGCATGGTGCTAGCGAAACTCTTGTCAATACAATTACATTACGATTTTCTAATGTTCAGACAGTGTTCAAATCATAACTAACCATAACTTTTACACAAAAAACACTACTGGTGTTTGACATTTACTTAAAAATTTACATCATCTTTTAAACAGTTGACAACCGGCATTGAGCTCCAATATCTGGAAAACAAATAATCAAAGAAAAATGATTAGAGGTAATAACAAACAAATAATCAGAGACCAATGAATTTATCCATTAGCTAACATCCATATTCTCCATACCACAAACAAAATCCACTCAAAGAGACCACTAATTTTTCAGCATGGTGCTATTGATCTCTGCATACACGAAATAAACAAGAAAAAATAAATAAATGGGAATACACTTTAAAAACTACTTACATCCATAAACAAAAAAAAGTTCAGTCTTGCAAAGATCCAACATTCACTACATCCAACCACAAAATAAATCCATAACTCTTACTTTATTTAGATGATTGTTCGCGAACTAATGATTTTCTTACCTTTAAGAAATGTTCAATGCTGGACAAATCACAACCTACAACCTAACCAAATCAACTCAAAAGGAAAATTTAGAACAAATCTCACACATAATTAACCCCACATCACTTGAAAACTACAAATGCTTATCAACATTTCATGTTACGAAATCAGATATGAGTGAGAAGATAGCAAATCTGAGAAGCTACCTTTATGGTGATGGTGAACAACCGGAGACGACGAACGAAGGACGATGACCGAAGACAATGTCGCGTTGTCATAGCCATTGTCTTCTAAGCACACAAAATGAGAGAGAGAGAGGAAAATGGAAAAAAAACTTTTTTTAATTTTTCAAAAGCAAATTAGATCTCACCGTCAGATTAATCCGACGGTGAGTGTGGGATCTCGCATGAGTAAAATTCACGCGGGATCCCGCGCCAGAAAATTCTCCATTAAATATAAATATAATATTTATTTATTCAATTAATTATTTAAATATGTCATCAAATAATATATAAATGTTACAATTTTTCTCTTTTTTAAATTTTGATCATAAATCAATAGATTTAATTGAAAATTTGACTAATTATTTCTTTATCTTTTATTAATAGACTATTGAAATGTGCAGTTTTATAATAAATGAATATTATTAAAAATAAATGAATATATATTGAATATAAATTCATAGAATATTAAATATAAATGAATAAATTATTAAAAATAAATAAATATATTATTAAATATATTGAATATATTATAAAAAATATTAATATTATTATGCAAATATATCAATGTTTATTAAATTGTACTAATACACTGTAAATAATTAATCACAACATTTGAAACAGCGTATACGCTATGAGCATATATGTCAAATTATATGCTAGTTCTGAAATTGTTTACCAAACAGACTCAATTTCCTTGTCCGTCACAGATCTGATACGACTTCAAAATCCTCCAAATTACGAGTAAGCATTGACTTATAAAGTCTAAGCCTCTATCATATGTGTTTGACATATTGATCCTGACACGAGTGAAAGGCCAAGCGAAATGAAAATTTGGAGGACGACTCACTAGCGGCCCAATACATAGGCTGACGAGAAATTCAAGAATGCCCGTGTATGATATTTTACTAAATAATGTGTCACTGAGTTGTCGATTTTTCATTTTTGATAGTTACTTCAATCATCTTCATATGTGTTAACAATGTAAATTGGTAGGAGGAAATGATGAATCTTCTAAGCCTTCTACAAGCCTCATCAGGTGAGGACTTGGTGAATCTAACTCCAAAAAAAAAAATTGTACGAGTTATTAGTGAAAGGTCAAGTCAAGTGAGGGACTTGGATGTGGTTCTAGGGGTGCTACAACTAGAACGAACCATTCGCATGGGCAAATTGAATAAATGTTGAAAGAACGTAATGAATTTGCTCAACGGGTTAAAAATTTGGAAAAGATTTTTGATGCTAGTGTTCAAGCTATAGTGAAGACTTTTTTTTCTAGTTACATTTTCTCCAATCTGTAAATACTGTTTAGAAAACTCTTTTTTTTTTCTTTTTTTTTCTTGGAAAATGTTGTTCAAGAATAAGAATTGTTCATAATTGTTTACAGGAGCATTGTGCCAAACTTTTTTAAAGTCATGATGAAAACCTTGAAGACAATATTGTTCTAGATGCAACTCTTCATTGGTTTAGAAAAACTTTCTCTTGTAATGCTGCAACAAATTAAATGCAAATGCTAAACAATGCCTTTTTGTAGAAACAACACCATGATATGTGTTTGAATTTTGTTTTAGTTTGTTATTTTGAAGAAAATGACTAATGGAATAGGTTTCTGAAGTAAATAAACAAATTATTGGTTGATTGCGATTTTTTTAAAAGAAATACATTTGTTGGCACAAAAAATAAAATGTCTTTTATGGCAACAACTAGTTGTCACAAAAGCTTAATTTTTTTTTTTGGCAACATGTATGTTGCCAAAAAATGTGAAAATTTATTACGGCAACATTTTAGTCGTCACAATATATCAAAGTCATTTGTGGCTAAATAATGTCGTCGCCAGATCATCAACCTTTTCTAGTGATAAAAAATGTTGCTGCAAAAACCTTTTGCGGCAATTTACTGCGACGTGCAAATGTCGTCGAATATACATTTTGTGGAGACATATGTTTTTTTTTTGTGATAACTATTGTTACCTCAAAAAATGTAGCTTCTTGTAGTGTTAGAATAGAATTTGACTCTTACTCATAGTCATCATCATAAACAATGTAAGCATCAATTAAAACACAAGAAGACTCAATCCCATCAGAAACATCGACATTACAAGTTGTTATATCCAAACAACCTCCTCTTTTCACCAAAACATCAACATGACCCATCAAAAAATTATGAGCAAGAGATAATAAATTGTTCAAATCTTCGTCATTATCAACTATGTATTCATAATATCCAGGTAAATAAGCTAGAAAACGTAAATTTCCAAAATCTAGAAAACTCGTTTTGTATGTTTCACAATTCCCACTAAATTAAAAAAAACCCTTCAAATTACTATGAATTTAAACTTACAAAACTCTTCAAATTTCAAACTCCTTACGCCTTTAAATTGTAAGAAATGGAAGCACTCGCTTGCACTGGCTCGACTGGGTGATATGGATAAGGAAAGGCCATAAGAGAGATTGATACTAAAATGATTACATCGGGACTATAACACCCCGAATTGTGGGATAGTTTACGTGATAGGGCAAAGTGATTTATGTGGTATTTATTATGATTTTTATTGTGCAATAATATGTGCCAAATAGGATCATAATATTTTTCATCAATTCTATATGGGAAATAAAAATTATTAGAACCGGAATTATAATAATGGGAGTTAAAATGAAATTACTAAGAATATAGGAAGCTAGAAATAAAATAAGAAAATAATCATAGGTGATGACATAATTGTAAATAGAGGAGGGTGGCACACATAATTAAATAAAAGATGGGAGGGCAGTAAGGTATATTTGCAGTAAAGCAAACAACAAAAAATAAAAATGGTTTGGCACAGCAACCTAGAGAACCAAAACCCTAAAGAAATAGTGTCAGTGTGAATTGAAATGGAGGTGCGATGAAAAGCGTGATTCTTGATCGGGTGACAAATCGGGTAACGGGTGGCACAAGAAGGACAAGACAAAACCAACCATACTAGTTTCGAATCGAAAGGAGATGATCTTCGCCGTCAATGGAGGAGGAGAAGTCACGGCCACCGAGAGCTTCAAAACCGGATTTCACCGATTTTCGATCACAAAAAATGTAAATGGCACCAGAGTTGCACTGATCACGTCACCTCGATCCCGTTCATGGCCACTGTGGACACCGTCGCCGCTTAATCAGCAGTGACGCAACATTTTCTGGAAATCAGCCATGTTAGACCCGCGTGCAGGATAACCAAGTCGAGCTGACCCGATTTGGTATTATTTAATTAACTAATTAAGATTAAGATTAATTAATTGTATTAAGATAAATGTTTTAAGTTAATTGTATTAAGCTAATGGTATAGATAAAATAAATTGATTAAAAGTTAATGGTATTAAAATATGATTTAAAGATAATAGTAATAGCAAATGATTATATGTGTATGGGTTTCAATAAATGAACATGTGTAATTGAATTATCGATATCCGTGGGAGTACATCACTATAAGTAATATCCAACTATGTTACGGAACCCTGTGATGAATGTTTTGTTTATGTTATATTTGTGAATAATGTGATGTTTGTTTATGTTGATTGATTGTCTGTGAATTGTGATCTGCCATCTGATGATCCAACTGTATTTTGGATACTGTGAAGGATAGTTTGTTTATGTTATTTCTTGATGGAATGTGATGTGAAATTATAATGCTTATGGAGGTAATATTTATTGGTTGTACTGCATGAGGCATAACATATCATGACACACATGACATACGCATTAAGGGTAAATGTTTTTATGAACAGGGTACAACTGCTGCAGGGAGAGTATACTGGAAAGTTAATGTTGAGGTTTACTGGAAATGGAAATGGTACTAAAAATGGAAATGAAAATGGTTTTTGACTGAAAAGTGTTCTTTGGTAGAACACTTAATTAAAAAAAAATCATAATCAATTGCTCTATAGCTGTTTACCTAGGTTAAGGGTCCAAGTAATGGAAAAACGGATTTAAATGATTGACTGCTCTTTAAAGAAATGGTTCACGTGCATTCATGCATAGATATTACTTGCTAGGCTTCAGCTCACTATGTTCCGTGATGCAAGTTATGATTTCTCAGATGATTATGCTGACCTAGGAGTTGATGGTGTCGCCGTAGATCCATGAAGAAGATGCTTATGTGACGAAAGCTAGTTTTCATTGAAGATTGATTGATTAAGTATTAAATTTATTTATGCACTTATAGGTAGTAGCTTTGATGTATGGTAATAAGTGTAGATTCTGGAGCGAGGATGAAAAGTATAAGATTCACAGTAGTATACTTAAAGGATATTAATTGGATGTTACTGCTTATTTAATGAATACAGGTTGACACTTCTATTTCATATTAAATTATACTAACTATTTATTGGGATTGTTTACTGAAGTAGATTTATATTAAATAAAGGTTCTTCTATCTAGGGTTGCTAAGATGTAGAGTGAGTGATGACGTAAAAATGGTGACAGGACCGTTATGATGATCAGTCGGTCAGGTTCGTGCTGCTGCAAGTGAATATCTTGGAAGAGATGTGAACAAATGTGAGCTAAAGACTCGCCTGAGGTTGTCCTCAGGTGAAAGCACTCTGATGCTCAAGTTAGTACGGACTCAATTAACAGAAGTGTCTCGGTATGTAGAGCTCTTCTGTAAGCTTGAATAGCAAGTTGTGATTAAACTTTTACCTGAGAATGAGACTCCTTTTATCGGGGTTGACTGGTCCGAAGTTTACGGATATTAAAACTCTTCAATCTATTGGTTGAGGGTATTCCTCGGGCGCTTAGTCCTTTTAGGACTCTTTTTCATAGTTGGAGTTGGACTCCTACAAGACAAGTATCCTACTGAGGGATGGACACTGGTTAAGATCGTGACATCCCATCCGAGCTGTGGCATAGCTCTACCATCTGGGTGGTGGCAAGGATGACCCGGGCCGGTACAGTCTTCCAAGAGCCCGGGCATGTAGGGTCCTCCAAGAGCCCGGGTCGGTGCTGTCCTTCCATGAACTGGGCCGGTATGGTTCTTCCGTATAAGTACTTTTCGGGCCATGTTAGTAGTGACATGTGTCACTCTCTGACTTGTAGGGTTATTTTAGGCATATCAGTGAGTATATAATGAAATACGAGTAGCATTCTGACCTATGGACCTATTGGTTAGGGTTTCATGGGACGGGACCTTAGAGGGACCTATTCTCTCGACTATGCATGGATCGTGTTGGAAGCAGTTAGCTATGGAAATCAAAAGTACGATATAATTGCACTGAAATTGATTGAAAATAAAGGCACCCTCAGCAAGAAAGACTTAAACATTCAGGCCAACCATGTCGAAGTCGCTACCATAGATGACCATTCTTATCTCAATGTTAGTCGGTCTATCAATTTATACCTTCGCAATTACTTTTATTGATATCAATATTAATAAAAAAATTACTTCATGCATTAGATTGCATGAATTGTAGTCAGTACCTCCAATGTTGAACAATACAGATGGGTAGTCCTTGGACTTCAAACCATCAATTTTTCCATGCATATGCATATATGCAATATAATTAAATTTTTTTGTGGATCAGGTTGTATTCTCTTGACGGGTTATTGGGGTATTTAAGTTCTGTTTTAGGCCTTTGTTTTTTGGATTTTTTTTTCCGGATGTGCAATCTCTTATAACGGTTTTATTCACCTCTGTTTCTGCTTCTCCAATTGTTACAGAATCATATTTTGGATGGCTTTCATTTCTATGTCGAGAGGAGCGGCTTTGGATCACCGTTAGCTTACTTTTCTATCAACACACTAAAGTCAAAGTATTTGTATGTATCATCCTTCAACATAGCTGATCTCATACAATACCCCTAGCTACCTACTCTTGTGTTTCTTTTTAGTTCCATGTAAATGTGACAAATAAAAATTGGGTTTCTCTGAGATACATAATAGTGTACTCGACGGGATTTGTGTGAATTGGTGGCAAACTAAAATTTATCACAAGACTATCATGTATTCATGGTAGACAAAAGTTCTATCACAAGACTATCGTTAATGCTCGGATAGATTATTTTTTTTATCACAAATCTATCATTATTTTATGATACAAATCATTTTTATCATAAATGCTCTATCATCTATCCCCACATTTCTTGTAGTGAGTGAGATTTAAACATATTACATACATACATTAGATTTTTAGAATAATACTGCATCTCTACTATTCTTTGTCAAACTCGAATTATCCGGATGTTTTAATTGACTTGCTAATACAAAGTTTGGTCTTCTCACTATTGTTCTTTGTATTTACATGAATGTTATCAATATGATTGAGTGGCAAAGGGCGAAAAGAAATTGATTAGTTTGAAAATTTATGAAAATGTAAAATAAGCCTCGCACATTATAAGTTGACTAAATTTGCACTAGATTGTAATATTTGTAAACTCGAGAAGACTTGTTAAGTTATTATTTTTCCATGATCAGTCATTGCTTCAACTATTTTTATATTTGGAGTTCCTGATCCTGTCTGTGAAATCACTTGACTCTAAAGGTAATGAGTGTGGAACTTTCCAAGTTTTTCTCTGTTATCTTTCAATGGATTGCTTCATAACTGAGCCTTTAACTCATTTATAACAGTACTTGGGCTAATATGAGACTAAAGATTTGAAAAAAGTTTCCCTATTATTAATTACATAATGTATGAGCTATATAATTAATTAATTTAAATCGCAAAATTCAATAAATGATGCGCGAACCATGGTGCATGCACCTAATTACAGTTAATGACTCATGCTTCAAAATCAAAAAATGCATGGAGGAATTGATCTCATATCGAATAAAAACATCAATCCTTGAAATTTATCTGCACAAGACAATGAACCATAATGGTAAAACAATTTTTTCTCTTGAGAACAAAGCTAATAACAACCCTAGATTGCATACAAAAATAAACAAAAATCAATCATCTCAGGTACCAATTTCATTTAAAAAGAACACAATATCGCTATCAATAATTTCATCGAACCGAATTTCATCAAAACAACAAAATAATTTAAAAAACACAAAATCAAATCAAAGATTAAGAAAAAATAAGATCAAAACAGTTAAATAGATCAAACAAATATAATAACTAAGCTCGAAGAACAATTCAAACATAAATGAGTTGAGATCTAGGTACGAACAATACAACCGAAAATAACGATGAAAACAAGCCAACTAACCGAGAGAAGATCGAGAATAGTTGATAGATTGAAGATTGCAATGGCATGATGAAAAAAATAGAAAATGAATCATATATATATATATATATACAGGACTTCTCAGGTGGGCTGTAGCTCAAATAGATTTATTTGAGCTGAGATGATCCTGGCCATTCATTTGATTGTCTCCAGATCTGACGGCACAGGTTTATTTCGATTTTTAAGCTCCGTCAAATCACTCCTTTCTTCTTGAAGTCAGTCGCGCCTCTTCTTTCTGGTTTCTCCTCCATCATCGCCTCTTCTCTCCTCTGATTTTCCCTCCCGAGCTCCATCATCTCGCGCTTGTCTCCACCTCGAAACTCCATCTACGATCTCCACCTCGAAGATCCATCTTGAAGCTGCAGTCCTCGAGTTGGATTTCAGGCTTGAATTTTTATTTTTTAAGGTTGAGTTGAGTTGATTTTTTTTAAGTTGGATATAGGACTTGGATTACTTTTTGGGTTGAATTTTTTTGATTTGATTTTCATTTGTTGGATTGCTCTTGAAGTATTGTGATTCATATTTGGATTTTTTGGAGATCTGGTATTAGTGGCCTTCTATCCTGCAAATACACCCTCTCCAGAGATTTCCATCTTTTTCGATTCTTCGAGTAGCATTGTTGGAGTATGGAACAGCACTTGTGAGACTACAAAGCTCCATAATCACAAACTAGATAATCAGTTCTCATATTTCCCATGGCCAGATTCAGTCACACAAGATTTTCCTACCCATTACAAAGTCCTTGATTACATCCAAGCATATGCACAAAGTTTTGATATGCTCAAGCGCATCAAGCATGACACAAAAGTTATTGGAACTGAATTTTTAGGCCCATGTGATAAAGAAATGCATTCATGGGTTTTAGACTTTCAGTGTAGTTTGGCGACTAATATACTACCAATAATGTAAATGCATTCATAACCATCATCTTCTTTTTCTTGAGACTCGACAGATCTATCAAGTGGACATTCTGATTCTTTGTATGGGGAGGCTCAGTGGAATTCCAAATATCCTAGAATTTCCTTTATCAAATGGTCTAAAAACATCAACAATATCTTTGTTGGCCCCAATGGCCAGTTGATCGCTATTTTTAATCACAAATTAAATTCACAATTAATAATACCGACTGGTTTACCCAATCGCAAGAGTACGTGTCGCTAAACATTAATCAATGAATGGGATCGAATCCTCCAAGACTGTATTAACTACCAGTTGTCAATTCACGTGATTTAAATAAGCAATTATTAAACTAAAATCGAACTTAAATTCAGAAGAAATAAATCTAGCTTTGATTTGGCATTTCAAATACCTCCCCTTAAGAACACAGATTAATATGCAAACACACACTTTGAGAATTTAACGATGTCAGTTAAAAGGCCTTGGTCCAGCTGCAGTCAACTAGATTTTCCTAAACAACGATCCTGACTTTGGTCCAGTTGCAAGATCTTTTCTTATTCAAGGAGTCTTGGTTTGGTCTCTCCTAAGAACATCCTAAAATAAGCATGAGCACTAGGAAATCGACAAACGCACAACCTAGAGTAACAATCTATCACCCAATCAGTTATGTCTATTGTTCCCAAAACCTGGATCTTATGCAAGCCCTCGTCACACTGTCAAACACCGGGTCATGGTCAGCCGAATATGTTTAACTAACAATACCTACAATTAAGATGTTGATCAGGCATACATAATCATAGGCAATCAACTTGAAATCCAAAGAACAATAAATTAAATTCAGTCTGCTTGTCAATTAAATCTGCGAACAAGGTTTTGGTACAAGTACTTACCAAACCTAGCTAGAAAATAAATTAGCTACTCATAATAATAATATTAAAATCCAGCATCAAAATAAACATTGTTCAATTTCAGTAAAGGAGGAAAAGAATTGATGCTCCAATGTTGCTGTTGATTCTTCTTTAGCCTTCTTGCCTTTGATTCTCCTTCTTTGTATTCTGTCGTCTCTCTCCCTGGTGGCTGCGTGTGTTCTCTTTGTTCCCTAGGATTTCTTTCTTAAATATGAACTTCATGACCCAATAACTCCCTGCCACGTCAGCTTCAACTTATGAGAAGGAATAAATTCGCGTCTTGCGGCCGCGCCCAGGCTGCAAATATCGGGTCCAGCTCAATTCCAGCTTTTTTCGCCCAACTCCAGTACCTGTTCACACAACACCCAAAAGAGGTAGAAACTATACCAATACCTATCAAAAATTTACTCTTTTAACACCAGTAACTAGGTGCTTTTCAACACCTAACACCAGTGTAGAAATGAGGAGAGGTTTTGCAGAAGCAAATAAAAGAAGGGAAATGGATCTTGCAAAACAAAATCCTCATTAACAAAAAAATTTCTTGATTATTCCAGCACAACATCACTCCAAATAAAACTAATCCAAAGACGTGCTTAGTCGAGAAGGTCGGACGGAGATGGAGAGAGACGAATGGAGAACGTTCTGTACGAAAATGGGAGAGACGGAAGAACCCAGAGGAGGTGAGTGTAATAGAGAGAAGTGATGAGCCAGAGGCGAGATAAAGAGGTGAGCTAGAGGAGAGAAGGAGATGATTTTGATCGAAAGACCTAAATACTTACATTTAATCCACTCCCTAATATCACCTAGCTAGGCCCATTGCCTTATCTAAGGTCCAAATATCTACCCATCTAAATTAACCTACCTAATTAAGCCCACCACTCCAATTTAGCTTACCTACCCGGCCCAAAATCACCTTAAACTAAACCATTGGCCCAAAACCACCTAAACCTAACCCTAATGGACTAAAACAATTAAAAGGTTTTGATGAAGGAAAGAAGCAAGGTGCGGCAGTGGAAGGAAAAAGAAAGAGGGTTGGTGGAGAATGACAAGGAAAAGCAGAGAAGGTGGGAGACAGTGGAGAAGGAGTGGAAGCCACTGGTTTTTGGTGATTAAAGGAGAAGGCAGCGACACAAAGAAAGAAAAGGCGGAGGAGCCAGAGTTGTTTTTGGGGAAGAACCCGAAGGTTCTTGAGAGGATTTTAGAGAGAAGAAAACCGGAGGACTTGGAGTTGGTTTTGGGGGGGATCCGGAAGGAAAAAACCAGAAAAGGCCGAACGAAGCTTGAAGAAGAAGGGGAAGAAAAAAGGAAAAGAAGAGGAAGGAGAGTGGATTTGGGGTGCTGCGCCAGTTTTCTGGACGGAACGATCGGGGAACGATCCGTGGTCCGATCGGAGTGAAATTTGGACAGTAACTTCACAGCACTTGGAGATTTATTCGGATCGGTGCGATTGCCATTTGAAGGTGTCTATCTACCCCGGTTTCCGATAGAAAGTGACTGCAATTTTGGGGAGAAGAGACACTGCACACAGGTTTTTCAATCAACGATCGGGGAACGATCCGTGGTCCGATCGAAGTGAAATTTGGACAGTAACTTCACAACACTTGGAGCTTTATTCTGATCGGTGAGATTGCCATTTGAAGGTGTCTATTTACCCCGGTTTCCGATAGAAGGTGACTGTAATAATAGGTTATTGTGGATTTTTGGATCTGGTTTTGCTGGTTTGCTGCTCTGTTTCTTTGTTTGCAGGCTGGACGGGAAGACATGCAGGTGTGCCGGACGGAAGAGGAAGGGGATGTTGCTGGTGCCAGTTGGGCTGAAGCTTGGAGAAGATGATGAACAGTGCCGAGTCGGGCCGGGCTTTACTTGTGTTTATGGGTCGGGTTCATTTGAGGTTTAGTTTTGTTGTTATTGGGCATTTGGGCTCGGGTAGGCTAGGTTTAGTTTGTTTGGTTCTGGGCCAGGTTTATTTGTTTTTCGGGCCGGATTTGTTTTGTTTTTGGGGTTTAGGTTTTGTTTGCATTGTTAACAGGCTCGGGTTAGTTTAATTTTTGGGCCAGTTTCTATTTGATTTGGGCCGGGTTTGATTGAGATTCTATTTGATTTGGGCCGGGTTTGATTGAGATTTAAGGTTTCTGTTTGTATTATTCATGGGCCATAGTGAATTTAGATGCATTTGGGCTTGTTTGTTTTGGGTTTTCAATAATAGGTTAGGTTGTAATTTTTTTATATATATGAGCCCAAGTAGTGTAATAAAATAGTGAAAGTAGTATAGATAGTATTACTTAGATTAATATGTATGTTTATATTTAATTTCAGTGTTTATTAAAATAATTCCAAAAAGAATCAAATCATACGATTACATACGTTCAACCCACCAAACATCCAATAAATTCGAGAATATCAAAGTATTGTTTCTCAACAAATTTCATCCTACAAATATGAGAATATCAAAGTATTGGTTTCTCATCCACCATTTTTCGTCAACCATCCAACCTTGTTTAGAGAATATCAAAGTATTGGTTTCTCGAGACATTTCCTTCAAAATCATCCAACCTTGTTTAGAGAATATCAAAGTATTGGTTTCTCGAGACATTTCCTTCAACCATCTAACCTTGTTTAGAGAATATCAAAGTATTGGTTTCTCGAGACATTTCCTTCAATCATCCAACCTTGTTTAGAGAATATCAAAGTATTGGTTTCTCGAGACATTTCTTTCAAATACTCGATTATCTTAAGAGAATATCAAAGTATTGGTTTCTCGAGAGATTTCTTTCAAACATCCAATAATGTTAGAGAATTTCAAAGTATTGATTTCTCGAAACATTTCTTTTAAAAAAAACAAAGTTTAAATTCCTTGAATAGATGTTAGGGAATATCAAAGTATTGGTTTCTTTAAATATTCTATTTTTGAGGAATATAATTCATAAACAATAATAAAGCAAACTTTTCAATCTTTCTTCTCCTGACCCAAAATTTTAATTACATTGTCACTTATAAATTATTTTAACATTTATTCAAAATTAATGGAGTTTTCTTCCACACATTTGACAATAAATTATTTTTCGGACACATGAAATTTATTAAAACAATTTGAAATATTTATGAAACATTTTTAAGAAAAGACATAAACAATTTAAAAGGCAACCGACTAGGGAGTTGTGGGGTGCCTAACACCTTCCCCACACTCAATAGACCCCCTTACCCATTTTTTCTGGTTCGCAGGCCTAACATTTAGTGTCCAATTGCACTATAATCAATTGGTGGCGACTCTTACATTTTCTTACATTTTTACAGACATTTTCTCAAATAGCGCCGGTACGCGTCGTGATTTCGGTTGCGACAACTGGCGACTCTGCTGGGGATACCAGGTTTTTACTGAAGGGGTCGAGCCTTTATATTGATGTTTATGTTTTTTCTTAATTTTTGATTTTTGTTTATTATGAAGTTTAATATCATAGTTTATTAATTTATATGCCATCGAAAACACACTATTTATTACACACACGTAACCCTATACCCGGGTTTTTCCTTGTGATTAGTGAGGGTTGACCTACCACCTTTTGGGATTTACTTCCCTGTGTAGGTGGGGGAAGACACTCTCCTGGATTGACGTCCTCTTAAAGTATTAAGGGATGAACTTTTGTTATCCAAGTATGGATCAAAAGTCACATAATCCAGTAAACCTCTCGCGAAGACGCGTTTTAGTTTAGATACACAACCCGAATGCACATTAGACCTCCAGATATGTTAGGATTTTTCTATCGAATTAGGAACAACAAGGGCATCCTTATTTCTAACAGTTTATTTGTACATAATTTGTATACTCTCTTATGATTATCTTAATTGTACATAATTGTGCATATCCAAATTATGGTTTGTTTTACATGTCCTAAATTGCAAATCCCTTCTTACTTTTTGTTCATACATACACTAGAGCACAAATCTTTGTAATCTAATTAGATTGTACCTCCAGAATGATCAATACCAATAGGGACCAATGCACTAACATTAGAAGATTCCCAAGAGGTCAGGGAGAAGTTAGAAAAATTACAAGAAAGATGGGAAGAACAAGATTTGCATACAATGAAAGCTTTCAGAAGTGCCTATGGACGAATCGACTATCTGTTGACCATATAAAAACATAACTCTGTGCCCGAGTTTTTCCTGGAATTAGTGAGGGTTGACCTACCACCTTTTTGGGATTTACTTCCCTGTGTAGTTGGAGGAAGACACTCTCCTGGATTGACGTCCTCTTAAAGTATTAAGGGATGGACTTTTGTTATCCAAGTATGGATCAAAAGTCACATGATCCAGTGGCCTCTCGCAAAGTTGCGCTACCCATATGCATTAGATAACCCTAGATCCGGTTTGAGACTTTCAGAAGTTTGTAGGAATTTGACCCTGATTAAGAATCACGGGAAACACTTATTTTCTTGACTCTACTTACTACTTGTATATATATATTTGCTCATTATTTGCATGTTCATTAACCACTCATACATGTCCATATGTACCTTTCATACACAGTATTCATGACATTTGCATCCACAATAATTTAGAGAAAATCCATCAATTGGTTTTACGATAACTTTATGTTTAGAATTTTTCTAAGAATTGTCAATCTGTCCAATATTGGGGCAATTTCGAGGAAATTAATTCTTAACCTTAGGGTTGGACAAATGTGAATGCATCATGCTAGAGGAATATTTGGGAACCTATGTGAGCAATTTAAAGAATTTCATGGGAAAGGACCCGAACTCTGCTGTTAATCCTTGTTATGTCATCTCACGACCATCGAGTTTTGATCATTAACTGGATCAGTTTGGGGATTTCCAGTTTCATATCAATTGTCTCCAAGAGCAATTTCCAAAGTGCACCACCATTTATGTTCTATCATGACTTTGATTTGATGACGTTTTATAGTACGAAATTTGCATATTTCTATTATGTCCCTTGTGAAGTAAAGTCCATATTCTAAATTTCTGCATGAATTCTACTTCATTTCCAAATGTTAAATCTTAATCATTCCATCCAACAAGATTGAAATTGATGATAATGAAGAAGATAGCCTAATAAAACCTTTTTGGGTGTGCTCACCACTGACAATGTTGAATCTTCCTCTGGCACTAAGACTGAATTTGAGATATCATTAGATTGGCTTGGATATTTCATTCGAGAATGGAGTCACTCAAGTACACTTTTTGAGAAGCCATTTGTTGTGGGGATGATTGAAAATGACAAATGTTATGCTGTACAACGGTATTAGTTTGTTTGGCAGAATGAGCGGTTGATAACTTGTCACCGATTATAGTGGTCAACGTTCACTTTCACTGGTCACCAACTGCAATCAAGTTCATGCCCATATTGTCAAAAGCAGTGTCATATCACCATTATGTGATTCGGGCTTATTTTTAAAATTTCTACAGCCTACTATCAATTATTTCCCGATAGGAGGCTCATGATGTAATTGACATCACGAGATTTTATGCTGTTGTCCACCCAAATTATTCAAAAGGCTAATTGTCAAGATCTTCTCCGTTATATTACCCTGTCTGAAGTCCTTCACCAAGTGGCAACTCACTACCTTTCTCTCTTTGATAAGTCTTTCGCTCCTTTAGTTGAGTTTCTTTCTGATACACGTTATGGCTTCCAAAAGACAACGCACACAAGCCCTTCAGATATATGATGAAAATCTCTTTGTGAGTCAGGAAGCATTTGAGAGATACCAACGATCAGTTGGTGTGCGAAACATTATCCCGGAGAGAGGCATCCAGGTTGTTTATACAACGGAGCCCACTATTGCTAGAATAATTGCTGAGCGAGGTTGGGAGAAGCTCGTTGCACAGCCAAAAGCTGCAGTTGTTCAGTTGGTAAGAGAATTTTATGCCAATGCAATGGTAGGATATGAACAGATAAATGTTCGAGGTGCGAGAGTTTCATTTGATAGCCAAACTATTAATGAAGTTTACAATCTTCCAAACTTTGTCGACGATGATTTTTCTAAGTTGTTAGAATCTGATGTTGATATGGATGCAGTAATTCGTACAGTATGTAAACCAGGCGCTGCCTGGAAGAAATTTAGAGGGGAGGGAGTCTCATTCCCCGCAGCAGCTATGACCAGGAACAGCAAGGCTTGGATGCGTTTTATTTGGGCGAAACTCATGCCTAGTACTCATTCAGTTGACGTTTCCAAAGATAGAGCATTGTTGCTTTATTCTATTCTGTCTGGAAAATCGATTGATGTTGGGAAAGTTTTACACAAGTCTATTATCCACAGCCTTCATGCTACAACAACTATAGGGCTTTGTCTCCCTTCTCTGGTTAGTACATTGTGTATGAGAGCTGGGGTTCATTGGGAATCGCATGAAGAGGTGCAGAATCCCCGACAAGTGATTGATCATAGGATAATCAATCGTTACAAAAATGATGAGATTGTTGACGCTCATCCAGAGATTGGATCTTCTACTGTTCATTATTCCAGTTCATCAGGAACCATGGCTATAGCTGAAAGGATGACGCAGATTGAGGCACGTCTGGATTACCTGTCTAAAAGTATTGATCAGTTAATTGCACATATTACAGGCTCCAATGGGACCATGGATCAGATGCACAATCAGCTGGCCAGCAACTTTGGAGTGCATAACATGCAGTTTCCGACTTCACTAGCCCAACAACAGGATCTTTATCATCTGGAAAATTATGAAAACCCAGGATTCCAATCAGAGAATTTCTATTTTCCATCATTTCATTAAATGTTGAACATTGTGAGCCTTGTACTGTTGTTGTTTATGGAGAGTTAGCTAATATGTTTCAATCTCCATGTCTGTCCCTTGTTGCTTGTTATCTTCAAAGAAAGTATTTGAACAATTATGATCGACTTGATCCTTGAGCAGTATAAAAGTTACCACCATGATGGTACAATTATTCATTCGACAGGTAAAAAAAAAAAAAAAAAAACAACCCGCTTGAGTGAAAACCTGAAAAGGCATTCTTGGTAAAAATTAGGGTTTGTAAAAATGAAAAAAAAACAACAAAAAAACCCGCTTGAGTGAAAACCTGAAAAGGCATTCTTGGCAAAAATTAGGGTTTGTAAAAAAGCAAAATGCTAGAGTAAAAGTCAGAAATGACGCTCTAAAAAAGAGAGAGAGAGAGAGAAAAAAAGAGAAAAAAGAAAAAGAAAAAGGCCTGCACTTTAAATTCAGGCTGCACGTTCTGGTTACTTGAATAAGAATTGATGGGGCATAAACCTTTTGCATCAATGAGCGGTGTTGATTTGGTCAGTACTTTGTCTCAAATTGATATGGATGAATCAGATTCATGGTGTTTAGATTGAATAACAGTGAATGGGTCACGCTCCAAAACTGGGGCAGTTTTGGGAGCGACATTTTTGATAGCTTGGCAAAGAAATTTTGGTTGGCAGACATGGAAAGTTCCGGCTTCATGACAGTTAATTACTCACGCACCATGACAGTGAATGGGTCACGCTCCAAAACTGGGGCAGTTTGGGGAGCGACATTTTTGATAGCTTGGCAAAGAAGTTAGGTTGGCAGACATGGAAAGTTCCGGCTTCATGACAGTTAATTGCACACGCATCAAAACTGGGGCAGTTTTGGGTGCAATGTTTCTGTTTATCTTGACGAAGAAATTTTGGCTGGCAGACATGGGAAATTCAGGCTTCATGACAGTTAATTGCACACGCACCAAAACTGGGGCAGTTTTGGGTGCGACGTTCCTGTTTTTACAATTTCATCCAGGATAAATCACACAGAAAAAGGAGTTCGAAGACAAATATTTTGGGTTCAGTGACTACTTCATGAGTTCTTGATTTGACTATTGTTAATTGGGTACACACCAAAACTGGGGCAATTTTGGCATAATCTTTGATTTATCACATATTTCATCTTGAGGAATTTCGATTTATCTTTTCTTTCTTTTCCTTCTTCTCTTTCTGTATATATCTTACTCTAAAAGAATTCCTTGATTACTATTCATTTTTTTTTAAATATCATGGCATTATCCATTCTTCGGCTTTGCTACTCATTCCTTCCATTTCCATATTCTGATTCCATATCCCAAAAATTTCTCATTCTTGGCATGCTTAGTCGTACTATTGAACTTATCATTGATTGAAGTCTTGACAATGAATGTTATGACTGCATTAAGATATTACTTTTGAGAAAAGTTGATAGATGTTGGCACCCTCAACTGAAAAAGACCTGATGGATAAACATGTGGTCGAAACAAGTATTATCAGAAGAGGGACGATCCTGATTATAAAATGTGTGCATTAACAAAAAAAAAACAAAAAAAAACAAACACAAAAAAAAACACAAAAAAAAAAACAAACAGAAAAAAAGACATTTTATTGAACATGAATTATTGAATCTAGCAATGTTTGTACACAGAAAGGTTGAAAATTGCACAAAAGTTGGTTTTTGAGTGCATGAAATTTTTATCCTTTAGTGAAGACTTTTTTTTTGAGTAATAAGAACAATCCCTATAAAGAAACAGACTGGTCTAGGGATCCGTAATTGCACGCATGTTTTTGAAAAGTCATAAAAATGGCTCATTGCATACATCATCATTGCATATCCTTTGTATGATTGTTGCAAGTTTGTTCGAAAGGTACAATGTTGAAGGTGTCATTTTTCTCGAATCAGGTTTTGAATTACCTCCATCGTGCCTGATCAATCTTTTCATCATTGCCCTGACGGGAGGCTATAAACCCCGATCAATTATTTCAATTTGCATTCATGTCTTGTCACTCGTACGCATCCACTGAAAAATTTTAAAATAAAAAATAAAAAGCAAACAAAAAGAAAAGGGGGAAGACAGACGTGACCCTGACTTTCGGCGCATTTTTTAGAATTTTGGACCGTTCTTTACTTTTTTGTCTTTTCTGGCTAAATAATTTTGCGTTCATCGAGGAGTCAACATTTCTCTATCACCTCCACCGTGCCTGATCATGATATTCTAACCACTTTTCGACAATGAATTGACCTTTCTTTAAAGGTGTTGTCTGTCCGGTCACATCTTTCATTTTCTCATGAGACGACGTTTGCCCGCCATGCGAAATTCCAATTTTTTCCATCGTTCCTTGAAAGACTCGCAGTTCACCTGTAATGTTCTGTCTGCTCTGGCCCAATCTTCTTTCTTTCTCTTCTAAAGCTGTACATCTTCGTTGTTGAATCTGTTCATTTTCTCTTTTCTGACTACCTTCATCATCACTTCGTCACCATTCCTGATTTTGTTCGGATCATCGCACATTCATTTCCATAACCTTTTCAGATACACCATCTTTCGACCTTTCGAATGGATGATAATCTATCACCCCGCTCACAAACGATTGTATCGTTTGCTAAAGCGGAAATCATTCCTGAGAGACGATTTGACTTTCATATTCTTAGAGATTCCAATGCCTGCTGGGCTATGAAATACCTCCATGATCATTCCATGTCATTTCTGATTAACCCTGATCCTGAGGGTGCTTTATCAGTGTATCCTCGTATAGTTCGTGGTTTCTACGAAACTTTAGAAATGTTACCATCGAGTGCGAGAACCGAATCAAAACCTGTTTATCAGGTGGAAATAATTGGTATAAAATTCCGATTCACCACGGCGGACATATGTGAATGTCTAGGGTATCCCTCTTCTTACGAAGTGGCTACTGGTTTCAAAGCACCGGTGTCTGTCTCTAAGGAAGAGATAATTGATGACATGTGTGGAGGACAGATCGATGAGAAGGTAAAGGCTACACGTCGCTCATATCTGCCATCAAATATGTGGTTGCTGGACGATGCTGTCCGACACAACCTCTGTCCCATTGGTCACCACCACCAGCGACGGGGTAACATTCTCCATGCCTTATATTACATGTATAAAGGAGTTTGGTTCGACATTGGAGAATTCTTTATGGCTACTATTCTGAAGGCACAGAGTTTTGTGGAGAACAGAACGACGAAGGTGGAGAAATTATATTTTCCACGACTCATTACCCGACTGGTTTTGAGCAAACACATTCATCCTCCTCTAAACCAAGTTTCTCTACTTTATCCAGTAATTACTATGCAGAAAAATAACTGGCGGAAGGGTATTAACCAAATGACCACTACTGTAAAGAGACTTCAAGCATCACGGTCTCAAGTTCCAGTACTAGGAGAAACATCTCAGTCTGCTGCTAAACCACCATCACCTGACCACACTCAGGAAACACCAGCTCATGAGCAACAATTGGAGGCAAGACGACAAAGGTGGGAGCAACTGTTGAATGTAGTCGCGAATGTGGTCAGGCCCAATTGAGAATTTTTACAGTGATTGTACTATTTACCCAAGTCCAGCCCATGTTACAAAAATGCCCTGTAAATATTTGTGTAAATGTAAAATAAATAAAAATTCATAAAAATTGCTTGCAAAAACAAAAAATCAAAAAAATACAATTCATTCAAAATTTAGCCAAGCCAGGAGTGGCTAAATGATCCTGTGCAAATTTCTGTGTGTAGATACAAAAAAACAAAAAAAATCAAAAAAAATTCAATTCATTAAAATTTCAGCCAAGCCGGGGATGGCTACAGTGATCCCGTGCAATTTGTTTTTATTTCCAGCCAAGCCGGAGATGGCTACAATGATCCCGAGCAATTTTTATTCATTCAAAATTGAGCCAAGCTGGGAATGGCTACAGTGATCCCATGCACATTTTTTAAAATAAAAAAAACATTTCAAAATTCAGCCAAGCTGGGAGTGGCTACAATGATCCCATGCACATTTAAAAAAAATCATTTCAAATTTCGCCAAGCTGGGAGTGGCTACAGTGATCCCATGCACATTTCTTAAAACAAAAAATAAAAAACATTTCAAAAGTTTTGCCAAGCTGAGAGTGGCTACAGTGATCCCATGCACATTTCTTAAAAATAAAAAAAAATATAATAATAAAAAAACATTTCAAAATTTGAGCCAAGCCGGGGATGGCTACAGTGATCCCGTGCAATTTGTTTTTATTGCCAGCCAAGTCGGGGATGGCTACAATGATCCCGAGCAATTTTTTTCAGACATTCCAGCCAAGTCGGAGATGGCTACAGTGATCCCGAGCAATTTTATTTTTCCAGCCAAGCCGGAGATGGCTACAATGATCCCGTGCATTATTTTTACAATTTTCAATTGGTACAAAAATCGGCTTTCTACTCCTTTGCGCGCCATTTACTCTGTAAAGTCACGCAAAGGGGGGCAGCTGTAGTACCCCATTTTTGTCCGGGAGCTTATTATTTTTAATAATATAATAAAAAAAATTTGAAAAAATAATAATAAAAAGAAAAAGGAAAAAACAACCTTAATGACCAATATTCACCAAAATCTGGGCCCAAAGTTAAACCCTAAATACTTACATTTAATCCACTCCCTAATATCACCTAGCTAGGCCCATTGCCTTATCTAAGGTCCAAATATCTACCCATCTAAATTAACCTACCTAATTAAGCCCACCACTCCAATTTAGCTTACCTACCCGGCCCAAAATCACCTTAAACTAAACCATTGGCCCAAAACCACCTAAACCTAACCCTAATGGACTAAAACAATTAAAAGGTTTTGATGAAGGAAAGAAGCAAGGTGCGGCAGTGGAAGGAAAAAGAAAGAGGGTTGGTGGAGAATGACAAGGAAAAGCAGAGAAGGTGGGAGACAGTGGAGAAGGAGTGGAAGCCACTGGTTTTTGGTGATTAAAGGAGAAGGCAGCGACACAAAGAAAGAAAAGGCGGAGGAGCCAGAGTTGTTTTTGGGGAAGAACCCGAAGGTTCTTGAGAGGATTTTAGAGAGAAGAAAACCGGAGGACTTGGAGTTGGTTTTGGGGGGGATCCGGAAGGAAAAAACCAGAAAAGGCCGAACGAAGCTTGAAGAAGAAGGGGAAGAAAAAAGGAAAAGAAGAGGAAGGAGAGTGGATTTGGGGTGCTGCGCCAGTTTTCTGGACGGAACGATCGGGGAACGATCCGTGGTCCGATCAGAGTGAAATTTGGACAGTAACTTCACAGCACTTGGAGATTTATTCTGATCGGTGCGATTGCCATTTGAAGGTGTCAATCTACCCCGGTTTCCGATAGAAAGTGACTGCAATTTTGGGGAGAAGAGACACTGCACACAGGTTTTTCAATCAACGATCGGGGAACGATCCGTGGTCCGATCGAAGTGAAATTTGGACAGTAACTTCACAACACTTGGAGCTTTATTCTGATCGGTGAGATTGCCATTTGAAGGTGTCTATTTACCCCGGTTTCCGATAGAAGGTGACTGTAATAATAGGTTATTGTGGATTTTTGGATCTGGTTTTGCTGGTTTGCTGCTCTGTTTCTTTGTTTGCAGGCTGGACGGGAAGACATGCAGGTGTGCCGGACGGCAGAGGAAGGGGATGTTGCTGGTGCCAGTTGGGCTGAAGCTTGGAGAAGATGATGAACAGTGCCGAGTCGGGCCGGGCTTTACTTGTGTTTATGGGTCGGGTTCATTTGAGGTTTAGTTTTGTTGTTATTGGGCATTTGGGCTCGGGTAGGCTAGGTTTAGTTTGTTTGGTTCTGGGCCAGGTTTATTTGTTTTTCGGGCCGGATTTGTTTTGTTTTTGGGGTTTAGGTTTTGTTTGCATTGTTAACAGGCTCGGGTTAGTTTAATTTTTGGGCCAGTTTCTATTTGATTTGGGCCGGGTTTGATTGAGATTCTATTTGATTTGGGCCGGGTTTGATTGAGATTTAAGGTTTCTGTTTGTATTATTCATGGGCCATAGTGAATTTAGATGCATTTGGGCTTGTTTGTTTTGGGTTTTCAATAATAGGTTAGGTTGTAATTTTTTTATATATATGAGCCCAAGTAGTGTAATAAAATAGTGAAAGTAGTATAGATAGTATTACTTAGATTAATATGTATGTTTATATTTAATTTCAGTGTTTATTAAAATAATTCCAAAAAGAATCAAATCATACGATTACATACGTTCAACCCACCAAACATCCAATAAATTCGAGAATATCAAAGTATTGTTTCTCAACAAATTTCATCCTACAAATATGAGAATATCAAAGTATTGGTTTCTCATCCACCATTTTTCGTCAACCATCCAACCTTGTTTAGAGAATATCAAAGTATTGGTTTCTCGAGACATTTCCTTCAAAATCATCCAACCTTGTTTAGAGAATATCAAAGTATTGGTTTCTCGAGACATTTCCTTCAACCATCTAACCTTGTTTAGAGAATATCAAAGTATTGGTTTCTCGAGACATTTCCTTCAATCATCCAACCTTGTTTAGAGAATATCAAAGTATTGGTTTCTCGAGACATTTCTTTCAAATACTCGATTATCTTAAGAGAATATCAAAGTATTGGTTTCTCGAGAGATTTCTTTCAAACATCCAATAATGTTAGAGAATTTCAAAGTATTGATTTCTCGAAACATTTCTTTTAAAAAAAACAAAGTTTAAATTCCTTGAATAGATGTTAGGGAATATCAAAGTATTGGTTTCTTTAAATATTCTATTTTTGAGGAATATAATTCATAAACAATAATAAAGCAAACTTTTCAATCTTTCTTCTCCTGACCCAAAATTTTAATTACATTGTCACTTATAAATTATTTTAACATTTATTCAAAATTAATGGAGTTTTCTTCCACACATTTGACAATAAATTATTTTTCGGACACATGAAATTTATTAAAACAATTTGAAATATTTATGAAACATTTTTAAGAAAAGACATAAACAATTTAAAAGGCAACCGACTAGGGAGTTGTGGGGTGCCTAACACCTTCCCCACACTCAATAGACCCCCTTACCCATTTTTTCTGGTTCGCAGGCCTAACATTTAGTGTCCAATTGCACTATAATCAATTGGTGGCGACTCTTACATTTTCTTACATTTTTACAGACATTTTCTCAAATAGCGCCGGTACGCGTCGTGATTTCGGTTGCGACAACTGGCGACTCTGCTGGGGATACCAGGTTTTTACTGAAGGGGTCGAGCCTTTATATTGATGTTTATGTTTTTTCTTAATTTTTGATTTTTGTTTATTATGAAGTTTAATATCATAGTTTATTAATTTATATGCCATCGAAAACACACTATTTATTACACACACGTAACCCTATACCCGGGTTTTTCCTTGTGATTAGTGAGGGTTGACCTACCACCTTTTGGGATTTACTTCCCTGTGTAGGTGGGGGAAGACACTCTCCTGGATTGACGTCCTCTTAAAGTATTAAGGGATGAACTTTTGTTATCCAAGTATGGATCAAAAGTCACATAATCCAGTAAACCTCTCGCGAAGACGCGTTTTAGTTTAGATACACAACCCGAATGCACATTAGACCTCCAGATATGTTAGGATTTTTCTATCGAATTAGGAACAACAAGGGCATCCTTATTTCTAACAGTTTATTTGTACATAATTTGTATACTCTCTTATGATTATCTTAATTGTACATAATTGTGCATATCCAAATTATGGTTTGTTTTACATGTCCTAAATTGCAAATCCCTTCTTACTTTTTGTTCATACATACACTAGAGCACAAATCTTTGTAATCTAATTAGATTGTACCTCCAGAATGATCAATACCAATAGGGACCAATGCACTAACATTAGAAGATTCCCAAGAGGTCAGGGAGAAGTTAGAAAAATTACAAGAAAGATGGGAAGAACAAGATTTGCATACAATGAAAGCTTTCAGAAGTGCCTATGGACGAATCGACTATCTGTTGACCATATAAAAACATAACTCTGTGCCCGAGTTTTTCCTGGAATTAGTGAGGGTTGACCTACCACCTTTTTGGGATTTACTTCCCTGTGTAGTTGGAGGAAGACACTCTCCTGGATTGACGTCCTCTTAAAGTATTAAGGGATGGACTTTTGTTATCCAAGTATGGATCAAAAGTCACATGATCCAGTGGCCTCTCGCAAAGTTGCGCTACCCATATGCATTAGATAACCCTAGATCCGGTTTGAGACTTTCAGAAGTTTGTAGGAATTTGACCCTGATTAAGAATCACGGGAAACACTTATTTTCTTGACTCTACTTACTACTTGTATATATATATTTGCTCATTATTTGCATGTTCATTAACCACTCATACATGTCCATATGTACCTTTCATACACAGTATTCATGACATTTGCATCCACAATAATTTAGAGAAAATCCATCAATTGGTTTTACGATAACTTTATGTTTAGAATTTTTCTAAGAATTGTCAATCTGTCCAATATTGGGGCAATTTCGAGGAAATTAATTCTTAACCTTAGGGTTGGACAAATGTGAATGCATCATGCTAGAGGAATATTTGGGAACCTATGTGAGCAATTTAAAGAATTTCATGGGAAAGGACCCGAACTCTGCTGTTAATCCTTGTTATGTCATCTCACGACCATCGAGTTTTGATCATTAACTGGATCAGTTTGGGGATTTCCAGTTTCATATCAATTGTCTCCAAGAGCAATTTCCAAAGTGCACCACCATTTATGTTCTATCATGACTTTGATTTGATGACGTTTTATAGTACGAAATTTGCATATTTCTATTATGTCCCTTGTGAAGTAAAGTCCATATTCTAAATTTCTGCATGAATTCTACTTCATTTCCAAATGTTAAATCTTAATCATTCCATCCAACAAGATTGAAATTGATGATAATGAAGAAGATAGCCTAATAAAACCTTTTTGGGTGTGCTCACCACTGACAATGTTGAATCTTCCTCTGGCACTAAGACTGAATTTGAGATATCATTAGATTGGCTTGGATATTTCATTCGAGAATGGAGTCACTCAAGTACACTTTTTGAGAAGCCATTTGTTGTGGGGATGATTGAAAATGACAAATGTTATGCTGTACAACGGTATTAGTTTGTTTGGCAGAATGAGCGGTTGATAACTTGTCACCGATTATAGTGGTCAACGTTCACTTTCACTGGTCACCAACTGCAATCAAGTTCATGCCCATATTGTCAAAAGCAGTGTCATATCACCATTATGTGATTCGGGCTTATTTTTAAAATTTCTACAGCCTACTATCAATTATTTCCCGATAGGAGGCTCATGATGTAATTGACATCACGAGATTTTATGCTGTTGTCCACCCAAATTATTCAAAAGGCTAATTGTCAAGATCTTCTCCGTTATATTACCCTGTCTGAAGTCCTTCACCAAGTGGCAACTCACTACCTTTCTCTCTTTGATAAGTCTTTCGCTCCTTTAGTTGAGTTTCTTTCTGATACACGTTATGGCTTCCAAAAGACAACGCACACAAGCCCTTCAGATATATGATGAAAATCTCTTTGTGAGTCAGGAAGCATTTGAGAGATACCAACGATCAGTTGGTGTGCGAAACATTATCCCGGAGAGAGGCATCCAGGTTGTTTATACAACGGAGCCCACTATTGCTAGAATAATTGCTGAGCGAGGTTGGGAGAAGCTCGTTGCACAGCCAAAAGCTGCAGTTGTTCAGTTGGTAAGAGAATTTTATGCCAATGCAATGGTAGGATATGAACAGATAAATGTTCGAGGTGCGAGAGTTTCATTTGATAGCCAAACTATTAATGAAGTTTACAATCTTCCAAACTTTGTCGACGATGATTTTTCTAAGTTGTTAGAATCTGATGTTGATATGGATGCAGTAATTCGTACAGTATGTAAACCAGGCGCTGCCTGGAAGAAATTTAGAGGGGAGGGAGTCTCATTCCCCGCAGCAGCTATGACCAGGAACAGCAAGGCTTGGATGCGTTTTATTTGGGCGAAACTCATGCCTAGTACTCATTCAGTTGACGTTTCCAAAGATAGAGCATTGTTGCTTTATTCTATTCTGTCTGGAAAATCGATTGATGTTGGGAAAGTTTTACACAAGTCTATTATCCACAGCCTTCATGCTACAACAACTATAGGGCTTTGTCTCCCTTCTCTGGTTAGTACATTGTGTATGAGAGCTGGGGTTCATTGGGAATCGCATGAAGAGGTGCAGAATCCCCGACAAGTGATTGATCATAGGATAATCAATCGTTACAAAAATGATGAGATTGTTGACGCTCATCCAGAGATTGGATCTTCTACTGTTCATTATTCCAGTTCATCAGGAACCATGGCTATAGCTGAAAGGATGACGCAGATTGAGGCACGTCTGGATTACCTGTCTAAAAGTATTGATCAGTTAATTGCACATATTACAGGCTCCAATGGGACCATGGATCAGATGCACAATCAGCTGGCCAGCAACTTTGGAGTGCATAACATGCAGTTTCCGACTTCACTAGCCCAACAACAGGATCTTTATCATCTGGAAAATTATGAAAACCCAGGATTCCAATCAGAGAATTTCTATTTTCCATCATTTCATTAAATGTTGAACATTGTGAGCCTTGTACTGTTGTTGTTTATGGAGAGTTAGCTAATATGTTTCAATCTCCATGTCTGTCCCTTGTTGCTTGTTATCTTCAAAGAAAGTATTTGAACAATTATGATCGACTTGATCCTTGAGCAGTATAAAAGTTACCACCATGATGGTACAATTATTCATTCGACAGGTAAAAAAAAAAAAAAAAAAACAACCCGCTTGAGTGAAAACCTGAAAAGGCATTCTTGGTAAAAATTAGGGTTTGTAAAAATGAAAAAAAAACAACAAAAAAACCCGCTTGAGTGAAAACCTGAAAAGGCATTCTTGGCAAAAATTAGGGTTTGTAAAAAAGCAAAATGCTAGAGTAAAAGTCAGAAATGACGCTCTAAAAAAGAGAGAGAGAGAGAGAAAAAAAGAGAAAAAAGAAAAAGAAAAAGGCCTGCACTTTAAATTCAGGCTGCACGTTCTGGTTACTTGAATAAGAATTGATGGGGCATAAACCTTTTGCATCAATGAGCGGTGTTGATTTGGTCAGTACTTTGTCTCAAATTGATATGGATGAATCAGATTCATGGTGTTTAGATTGAATAACAGTGAATGGGTCACGCTCCAAAACTGGGGCAGTTTTGGGAGCGACATTTTTGATAGCTTGGCAAAGAAATTTTGGTTGGCAGACATGGAAAGTTCCGGCTTCATGACAGTTAATTACTCACGCACCATGACAGTGAATGGGTCACGCTCCAAAACTGGGGCAGTTTGGGGAGCGACATTTTTGATAGCTTGGCAAAGAAGTTAGGTTGGCAGACATGGAAAGTTCCGGCTTCATGACAGTTAATTGCACACGCATCAAAACTGGGGCAGTTTTGGGTGCAATGTTTCTGTTTATCTTGACGAAGAAATTTTGGCTGGCAGACATGGGAAATTCAGGCTTCATGACAGTTAATTGCACACGCACCAAAACTGGGGCAGTTTTGGGTGCGACGTTCCTGTTTTTACAATTTCATCCAGGATAAATCACACAGAAAAAGGAGTTCGAAGACAAATATTTTGGGTTCAGTGACTACTTCATGAGTTCTTGATTTGACTATTGTTAATTGGGTACACACCAAAACTGGGGCAATTTTGGCATAATCTTTGATTTATCACATATTTCATCTTGAGGAATTTCGATTTATCTTTTCTTTCTTTTCCTTCTTCTCTTTCTGTATATATCTTACTCTAAAAGAATTCCTTGATTACTATTCATTTTTTTTTAAATATCATGGCATTATCCATTCTTCGGCTTTGCTACTCATTCCTTCCATTTCCATATTCTGATTCCATATCCCAAAAATTTCTCATTCTTGGCATGCTTAGTCGTACTATTGAACTTATCATTGATTGAAGTCTTGACAATGAATGTTATGACTGCATTAAGATATTACTTTTGAGAAAAGTTGATAGATGTTGGCACCCTCAACTGAAAAAGACCTGATGGATAAACATGTGGTCGAAACAAGTATTATCAGAAGAGGGACGATCCTGATTATAAAATGTGTGCATTAACAAAAAAAAAACAAAAAAAAACAAACACAAAAAAAAACACAAAAAAAAAAACAAACAGAAAAAAAGACATTTTATTGAACATGAATTATTGAATCTAGCAATGTTTGTACACAGAAAGGTTGAAAATTGCACAAAAGTTGGTTTTTGAGTGCATGAAATTTTTATCCTTTAGTGAAGACTTTTTTTTTGAGTAATAAGAACAATCCCTATAAAGAAACAGACTGGTCTAGGGATCCGTAATTGCACGCATGTTTTTGAAAAGTCATAAAAATGGCTCATTGCATACATCATCATTGCATATCCTTTGTATGATTGTTGCAAGTTTGTTCGAAAGGTACAATGTTGAAGGTGTCATTTTTCTCGAATCAGGTTTTGAATTACCTCCATCGTGCCTGATCAATCTTTTCATCATTGCCCTGACGGGAGGCTATAAACCCCGATCAATTATTTCAATTTGCATTCATGTCTTGTCACTCGTACGCATCCACTGAAAAATTTTAAAATAAAAAATAAAAAGCAAACAAAAAGAAAAGGGGGAAGACAGACGTGACCCTGACTTTCGGCGCATTTTTTAGAATTTTGGACCGTTCTTTACTTTTTTGTCTTTTCTGGCTAAATAATTTTGCGTTCATCGAGGAGTCAACATTTCTCTATCACCTCCACCGTGCCTGATCATGATATTCTAACCACTTTTCGACAATGAATTGACCTTTCTTTAAAGGTGTTGTCTGTCCGGTCACATCTTTCATTTTCTCATGAGACGACGTTTGCCCGCCATGCGAAATTCCAATTTTTTCCATCGTTCCTTGAAAGACTCGCAGTTCACCTGTAATGTTCTGTCTGCTCTGGCCCAATCTTCTTTCTTTCTCTTCTAAAGCTGTACATCTTCGTTGTTGAATCTGTTCATTTTCTCTTTTCTGACTACCTTCATCATCACTTCGTCACCATTCCTGATTTTGTTCGGATCATCGCACATTCATTTCCATAACCTTTTCAGATACACCATCTTTCGACCTTTCGAATGGATGATAATCTATCACCCCGCTCACAAACGATTGTATCGTTTGCTAAAGCGGAAATCATTCCTGAGAGACGATTTGACTTTCATATTCTTAGAGATTCCAATGCCTGCTGGGCTATGAAATACCTCCATGATCATTCCATGTCATTTCTGATTAACCCTGATCCTGAGGGTGCTTTATCAGTGTATCCTCGTATAGTTCGTGGTTTCTACGAAACTTTAGAAATGTTACCATCGAGTGCGAGAACCGAATCAAAACCTGTTTATCAGGTGGAAATAATTGGTATAAAATTCCGATTCACCACGGCGGACATATGTGAATGTCTAGGGTATCCCTCTTCTTACGAAGTGGCTACTGGTTTCAAAGCACCGGTGTCTGTCTCTAAGGAAGAGATAATTGATGACATGTGTGGAGGACAGATCGATGAGAAGGTAAAGGCTACACGTCGCTCATATCTGCCATCAAATATGTGGTTGCTGGACGATGCTGTCCGACACAACCTCTGTCCCATTGGTCACCACCACCAGCGACGGGGTAACATTCTCCATGCCTTATATTACATGTATAAAGGAGTTTGGTTCGACATTGGAGAATTCTTTATGGCTACTATTCTGAAGGCACAGAGTTTTGTGGAGAACAGAACGACGAAGGTGGAGAAATTATATTTTCCACGACTCATTACCCGACTGGTTTTGAGCAAACACATTCATCCTCCTCTAAACCAAGTTTCTCTACTTTATCCAGTAATTACTATGCAGAAAAATAACTGGCGGAAGGGTATTAACCAAATGACCACTACTGTAAAGAGACTTCAAGCATCACGGTCTCAAGTTCCAGTACTAGGAGAAACATCTCAGTCTGCTGCTAAACCACCATCACCTGACCACACTCAGGAAACACCAGCTCATGAGCAACAATTGGAGGCAAGACGACAAAGGTGGGAGCAACTGTTGAATGTAGTCGCGAATGTGGTCAGGCCCAATTGAGAATTTTTACAGTGATTGTACTATTTACCCAAGTCCAGCCCATGTTACAAAAATGCCCTGTAAATATTTGTGTAAATGTAAAATAAATAAAAATTCATAAAAATTGCTTGCAAAAACAAAAAATCAAAAAAATACAATTCATTCAAAATTTAGCCAAGCCAGGAGTGGCTAAATGATCCTGTGCAAATTTCTGTGTGTAGATACAAAAAAACAAAAAAAATCAAAAAAAATTCAATTCATTAAAATTTCAGCCAAGCCGGGGATGGCTACAGTGATCCCGTGCAATTTGTTTTTATTTCCAGCCAAGCCGGAGATGGCTACAATGATCCCGAGCAATTTTTATTCATTCAAAATTGAGCCAAGCTGGGAATGGCTACAGTGATCCCATGCACATTTTTTAAAATAAAAAAAACATTTCAAAATTCAGCCAAGCTGGGAGTGGCTACAATGATCCCATGCACATTTAAAAAAAATCATTTCAAATTTCGCCAAGCTGGGAGTGGCTACAGTGATCCCATGCACATTTCTTAAAACAAAAAATAAAAAACATTTCAAAAGTTTTGCCAAGCTGAGAGTGGCTACAGTGATCCCATGCACATTTCTTAAAAATAAAAAAAAATATAATAATAAAAAAACATTTCAAAATTTGAGCCAAGCCGGGGATGGCTACAGTGATCCCGTGCAATTTGTTTTTATTGCCAGCCAAGTCGGGGATGGCTACAATGATCCCGAGCAATTTTTTTCAGACATTCCAGCCAAGTCGGAGATGGCTACAGTGATCCCGAGCAATTTTATTTTTCCAGCCAAGCCGGAGATGGCTACAATGATCCCGTGCATTATTTTTACAATTTTCAATTGGTACAAAAATCGGCTTTCTACTCCTTTGCGCGCCATTTACTCTGTAAAGTCACGCAAAGGGGGGCAGCTGTAGTACCCCATTTTTGTCCGGGAGCTTATTATTTTTAATAATATAATAAAAAAAATTTGAAAAAATAATAATAAAAAGAAAAAGGAAAAAACAACCTTAATGACCAATATTCACCAAAATCTGGGCCCAAAGTTAAACCCTAAATACTTACATTTAATCCACTCCCTAATATCACCTAGCTAGGCCCATTGCCTTATCTAAGGTCCAAATATCTACCCATCTAAATTAACCTACCTAATTAAGCCCACCACTCCAATTTAGCTTACCTACCCGGCCCAAAATCACCTTAAACTAAACCATTGGCCCAAAACCACCTAAACCTAACCCTAATGGACTAAAACAATTAAAAGGTTTTGATGAAGGAAAGAAGCAAGGTGCGGCAGTGGAAGGAAAAAGAAAGAGGGTTGGTGGAGAATGACAAGGAAAAGCAGAGAAGGTGGGAGACAGTGGAGAAGGAGTGGAAGCCACTGGTTTTTGGTGATTAAAGGAGAAGGCAGCGACACAAAGAAAGAAAAGGCGGAGGAGCCAGAGTTGTTTTTGGGGAAGAACCCGAAGGTTCTTGAGAGGATTTTAGAGAGAAGAAAACCGGAGGACTTGGAGTTGGTTTTGGGGGGGATCCGGAAGGAAAAAACCAGAAAAGGCCGAACGAAGCTTGAAGAAGAAGGGGAAGAAAAAAGGAAAAGAAGAGGAAGGAGAGTGGATTTGGGGTGCTGCGCCAGTTTTCTGGACGGAACGATCGGGGAACGATCCGTGGTCCGATCAGAGTGAAATTTGGACAGTAACTTCACAGCACTTGGAGATTTATTCTGATCGGTGCGATTGCCATTTGAAGGTGTCAATCTACCCCGGTTTCCGATAGAAAGTGACTGCAATTTTGGGGAGAAGAGACACTGCACACAGGTTTTTCAATCAACGATCGGGGAACGATCCGTGGTCCGATCGAAGTGAAATTTGGACAGTAACTTCACAACACTTGGAGCTTTATTCTGATCGGTGAGATTGCCATTTGAAGGTGTCTATTTACCCCGGTTTCCGATAGAAGGTGACTGTAATAATAGGTTATTGTGGATTTTTGGATCTGGTTTTGCTGGTTTGCTGCTCTGTTTCTTTGTTTGCAGGCTGGACGGGAAGACATGCAGGTGTGCCGGACGGCAGAGGAAGGGGATGTTGCTGGTGCCAGTTGGGCTGAAGCTTGGAGAAGATGATGAACAGTGCCGAGTCGGGCCGGGCTTTACTTGTGTTTATGGGTCGGGTTCATTTGAGGTTTAGTTTTGTTGTTATTGGGCATTTGGGCTCGGGTAGGCTAGGTTTAGTTTGTTTGGTTCTGGGCCAGGTTTATTTGTTTTTCGGGCCGGATTTGTTTTGTTTTTGGGGTTTAGGTTTTGTTTGCATTGTTAACAGGCTCGGGTTAGTTTAATTTTTGGGCCAGTTTCTATTTGATTTGGGCCGGGTTTGATTGAGATTCTATTTGATTTGGGCCGGGTTTGATTGAGATTTAAGGTTTCTGTTTGTATTATTCATGGGCCATAGTGAATTTAGATGCATTTGGGCTTGTTTGTTTTGGGTTTTCAATAATAGGTTAGGTTGTAATTTTTTTATATATATGAGCCCAAGTAGTGTAATAAAATAGTGAAAGTAGTATAGATAGTATTACTTAGATTAATATGTATGTTTATATTTAATTTCAGTGTTTATTAAAATAATTCCAAAAAGAATCAAATCATACGATTACATACGTTCAACCCACCAAACATCCAATAAATTCGAGAATATCAAAGTATTGTTTCTCAACAAATTTCATCCTACAAATATGAGAATATCAAAGTATTGGTTTCTCATCCACCATTTTTCGTCAACCATCCAACCTTGTTTAGAGAATATCAAAGTATTGGTTTCTCGAGACATTTCCTTCAAAATCATCCAACCTTGTTTAGAGAATATCAAAGTATTGGTTTCTCGAGACATTTCCTTCAACCATCTAACCTTGTTTAGAGAATATCAAAGTATTGGTTTCTCGAGACATTTCCTTCAATCATCCAACCTTGTTTAGAGAATATCAAAGTATTGGTTTCTCGAGACATTTCTTTCAAATACTCGATTATCTTAAGAGAATATCAAAGTATTGGTTTCTCGAGAGATTTCTTTCAAACATCCAATAATGTTAGAGAATTTCAAAGTATTGATTTCTCGAAACATTTCTTTTAAAAAAAACAAAGTTTAAATTCCTTGAATAGATGTTAGGGAATATCAAAGTATTGGTTTCTTTAAATATTCTATTTTTGAGGAATATAATTCATAAACAATAATAAAGCAAACTTTTCAATCTTTCTTCTCCTGACCCAAAATTTTAATTACATTGTCACTTATAAATTATTTTAACATTTATTCAAAATTAATGGAGTTTTCTTCCACACATTTGACAATAAATTATTTTTCGGACACATGAAATTTATTAAAACAATTTGAAATATTTATGAAACATTTTTAAGAAAAGACATAAACAATTTAAAAGGCAACCGACTAGGGAGTTGTGGGGTGCCTAACACCTTCCCCACACTCAATAGACCCCCTTACCCATTTTTTCTGGTTCGCAGGCCTAACATTTAGTGTCCAATTGCACTATAATCAATTGGTGGCGACTCTTACATTTTCTTACATTTTTACAGACATTTTCTCAAATAGCGCCGGTACGCGTCGTGATTTCGGTTGCGACAACTGGCGACTCTGCTGGGGATACCAGGTTTTTACTGAAGGGGTCGAGCCTTTATATTGATGTTTATGTTTTTTCTTAATTTTTGATTTTTGTTTATTATGAAGTTTAATATCATAGTTTATTAATTTATATGCCATCGAAAACACACTATTTATTACACACACGTAACCCTATACCCGGGTTTTTCCTTGTGATTAGTGAGGGTTGACCTACCACCTTTTGGGATTTACTTCCCTGTGTAGGTGGGGGAAGACACTCTCCTGGATTGACGTCCTCTTAAAGTATTAAGGGATGAACTTTTGTTATCCAAGTATGGATCAAAAGTCACATAATCCAGTAAACCTCTCGCGAAGACGCGTTTTAGTTTAGATACACAACCCGAATGCACATTAGACCTCCAGATATGTTAGGATTTTTCTATCGAATTAGGAACAACAAGGGCATCCTTATTTCTAACAGTTTATTTGTACATAATTTGTATACTCTCTTATGATTATCTTAATTGTACATAATTGTGCATATCCAAATTATGGTTTGTTTTACATGTCCTAAATTGCAAATCCCTTCTTACTTTTTGTTCATACATACACTAGAGCACAAATCTTTGTAATCTAATTAGATTGTACCTCCAGAATGATCAATACCAATAGGGACCAATGCACTAACATTAGAAGATTCCCAAGAGGTCAGGGAGAAGTTAGAAAAATTACAAGAAAGATGGGAAGAACAAGATTTGCATACAATGAAAGCTTTCAGAAGTGCCTATGGACGAATCGACTATCTGTTGACCATATAAAAACATAACTCTGTGCCCGAGTTTTTCCTGGAATTAGTGAGGGTTGACCTACCACCTTTTTGGGATTTACTTCCCTGTGTAGTTGGAGGAAGACACTCTCCTGGATTGACGTCCTCTTAAAGTATTAAGGGATGGACTTTTGTTATCCAAGTATGGATCAAAAGTCACATGATCCAGTGGCCTCTCGCAAAGTTGCGCTACCCATATGCATTAGATAACCCTAGATCCGGTTTGAGACTTTCAGAAGTTTGTAGGAATTTGACCCTGATTAAGAATCACGGGAAACACTTATTTTCTTGACTCTACTTACTACTTGTATATATATATTTGCTCATTATTTGCATGTTCATTAACCACTCATACATGTCCATATGTACCTTTCATACACAGTATTCATGACATTTGCATCCACAATAATTTAGAGAAAATCCATCAATTGGTTTTACGATAACTTTATGTTTAGAATTTTTCTAAGAATTGTCAATCTGTCCAATATTGGGGCAATTTCGAGGAAATTAATTCTTAACCTTAGGGTTGGACAAATGTGAATGCATCATGCTAGAGGAATATTTGGGAACCTATGTGAGCAATTTAAAGAATTTCATGGGAAAGGACCCGAACTCTGCTGTTAATCCTTGTTATGTCATCTCACGACCATCGAGTTTTGATCATTAACTGGATCAGTTTGGGGATTTCCAGTTTCATATCAATTGTCTCCAAGAGCAATTTCCAAAGTGCACCACCATTTATGTTCTATCATGACTTTGATTTGATGACGTTTTATAGTACGAAATTTGCATATTTCTATTATGTCCCTTGTGAAGTAAAGTCCATATTCTAAATTTCTGCATGAATTCTACTTCATTTCCAAATGTTAAATCTTAATCATTCCATCCAACAAGATTGAAATTGATGATAATGAAGAAGATAGCCTAATAAAACCTTTTTGGGTGTGCTCACCACTGACAATGTTGAATCTTCCTCTGGCACTAAGACTGAATTTGAGATATCATTAGATTGGCTTGGATATTTCATTCGAGAATGGAGTCACTCAAGTACACTTTTTGAGAAGCCATTTGTTGTGGGGATGATTGAAAATGACAAATGTTATGCTGTACAACGGTATTAGTTTGTTTGGCAGAATGAGCGGTTGATAACTTGTCACCGATTATAGTGGTCAACGTTCACTTTCACTGGTCACCAACTGCAATCAAGTTCATGCCCATATTGTCAAAAGCAGTGTCATATCACCATTATGTGATTCGGGCTTATTTTTAAAATTTCTACAGCCTACTATCAATTATTTCCCGATAGGAGGCTCATGATGTAATTGACATCACGAGATTTTATGCTGTTGTCCACCCAAATTATTCAAAAGGCTAATTGTCAAGATCTTCTCCGTTATATTACCCTGTCTGAAGTCCTTCACCAAGTGGCAACTCACTACCTTTCTCTCTTTGATAAGTCTTTCGCTCCTTTAGTTGAGTTTCTTTCTGATACACGTTATGGCTTCCAAAAGACAACGCACACAAGCCCTTCAGATATATGATGAAAATCTCTTTGTGAGTCAGGAAGCATTTGAGAGATACCAACGATCAGTTGGTGTGCGAAACATTATCCCGGAGAGAGGCATCCAGGTTGTTTATACAACGGAGCCCACTATTGCTAGAATAATTGCTGAGCGAGGTTGGGAGAAGCTCGTTGCACAGCCAAAAGCTGCAGTTGTTCAGTTGGTAAGAGAATTTTATGCCAATGCAATGGTAGGATATGAACAGATAAATGTTCGAGGTGCGAGAGTTTCATTTGATAGCCAAACTATTAATGAAGTTTACAATCTTCCAAACTTTGTCGACGATGATTTTTCTAAGTTGTTAGAATCTGATGTTGATATGGATGCAGTAATTCGTACAGTATGTAAACCAGGCGCTGCCTGGAAGAAATTTAGAGGGGAGGGAGTCTCATTCCCCGCAGCAGCTATGACCAGGAACAGCAAGGCTTGGATGCGTTTTATTTGGGCGAAACTCATGCCTAGTACTCATTCAGTTGACGTTTCCAAAGATAGAGCATTGTTGCTTTATTCTATTCTGTCTGGAAAATCGATTGATGTTGGGAAAGTTTTACACAAGTCTATTATCCACAGCCTTCATGCTACAACAACTATAGGGCTTTGTCTCCCTTCTCTGGTTAGTACATTGTGTATGAGAGCTGGGGTTCATTGGGAATCGCATGAAGAGGTGCAGAATCCCCGACAAGTGATTGATCATAGGATAATCAATCGTTACAAAAATGATGAGATTGTTGACGCTCATCCAGAGATTGGATCTTCTACTGTTCATTATTCCAGTTCATCAGGAACCATGGCTATAGCTGAAAGGATGACGCAGATTGAGGCACGTCTGGATTACCTGTCTAAAAGTATTGATCAGTTAATTGCACATATTACAGGCTCCAATGGGACCATGGATCAGATGCACAATCAGCTGGCCAGCAACTTTGGAGTGCATAACATGCAGTTTCCGACTTCACTAGCCCAACAACAGGATCTTTATCATCTGGAAAATTATGAAAACCCAGGATTCCAATCAGAGAATTTCTATTTTCCATCATTTCATTAAATGTTGAACATTGTGAGCCTTGTACTGTTGTTGTTTATGGAGAGTTAGCTAATATGTTTCAATCTCCATGTCTGTCCCTTGTTGCTTGTTATCTTCAAAGAAAGTATTTGAACAATTATGATCGACTTGATCCTTGAGCAGTATAAAAGTTACCACCATGATGGTACAATTATTCATTCGACAGGTAAAAAAAAAAAAAAAAAAACAACCCGCTTGAGTGAAAACCTGAAAAGGCATTCTTGGTAAAAATTAGGGTTTGTAAAAATGAAAAAAAAACAACAAAAAACCCGCTTGAGTGAAAACCTGAAAAGGCATTCTTGGCAAAAATTAGGGTTTGTAAAAAAGCAAAATGCTAGAGTAAAAGTCAGAAATGACGCTCTAAAAAAGAGAGAGAGAGAGAGAAAAAAAGAGAAAAAAGAAAAAGAAAAAGGCCTGCACTTTAAATTCAGGCTGCACGTTCTGGTTACTTGAATAAGAATTGATGGGGCATAAACCTTTTGCATCAATGAGCGGTGTTGATTTGGTCAGTACTTTGTCTCAAATTGATATGGATGAATCAGATTCATGGTGTTTAGATTGAATAACAGTGAATGGGTCACGCTCCAAAACTGGGGCAGTTTTGGGAGCGACATTTTTGATAGCTTGGCAAAGAAATTTTGGTTGGCAGACATGGAAAGTTCCGGCTTCATGACAGTTAATTACTCACGCACCATGACAGTGAATGGGTCACGCTCCAAAACTGGGGCAGTTTGGGGAGCGACATTTTTGATAGCTTGGCAAAGAAGTTAGGTTGGCAGACATGGAAAGTTCCGGCTTCATGACAGTTAATTGCACACGCATCAAAACTGGGGCAGTTTTGGGTGCAATGTTTCTGTTTATCTTGACGAAGAAATTTTGGCTGGCAGACATGGGAAATTCAGGCTTCATGACAGTTAATTGCACACGCACCAAAACTGGGGCAGTTTTGGGTGCGACGTTCCTGTTTTTACAATTTCATCCAGGATAAATCACACAGAAAAAGGAGTTCGAAGACAAATATTTTGGGTTCAGTGACTACTTCATGAGTTCTTGATTTGACTATTGTTAATTGGGTACACACCAAAACTGGGGCAATTTTGGCATAATCTTTGATTTATCACATATTTCATCTTGAGGAATTTCGATTTATCTTTTCTTTCTTTTCCTTCTTCTCTTTCTGTATATATCTTACTCTAAAAGAATTCCTTGATTACTATTCATTTTTTTTTAAATATCATGGCATTATCCATTCTTCGGCTTTGCTACTCATTCCTTCCATTTCCATATTCTGATTCCATATCCCAAAAATTTCTCATTCTTGGCATGCTTAGTCGTACTATTGAACTTATCATTGATTGAAGTCTTGACAATGAATGTTATGACTGCATTAAGATATTACTTTTGAGAAAAGTTGATAGATGTTGGCACCCTCAACTGAAAAAGACCTGATGGATAAACATGTGGTCGAAACAAGTATTATCAGAAGAGGGACGATCCTGATTATAAAATGTGTGCATTAACAAAAAAAAAACAAAAAAAAACAAACACAAAAAAAAACACAAAAAAAAAAACAAACAGAAAAAAAGACATTTTATTGAACATGAATTATTGAATCTAGCAATGTTTGTACACAGAAAGGTTGAAAATTGCACAAAAGTTGGTTTTTGAGTGCATGAAATTTTTATCCTTTAGTGAAGACTTTTTTTTTGAGTAATAAGAACAATCCCTATAAAGAAACAGACTGGTCTAGGGATCCGTAATTGCACGCATGTTTTTGAAAAGTCATAAAAATGGCTCATTGCATACATCATCATTGCATATCCTTTGTATGATTGTTGCAAGTTTGTTCGAAAGGTACAATGTTGAAGGTGTCATTTTTCTCGAATCAGGTTTTGAATTACCTCCATCGTGCCTGATCAATCTTTTCATCATTGCCCTGACGGGAGGCTATAAACCCCGATCAATTATTTCAATTTGCATTCATGTCTTGTCACTCGTACGCATCCACTGAAAAATTTTAAAATAAAAAATAAAAAGCAAACAAAAAGAAAAGGGGGAAGACAGACGTGACCCTGACTTTCGGCGCATTTTTTAGAATTTTGGACCGTTCTTTACTTTTTTGTCTTTTCTGGCTAAATAATTTTGCGTTCATCGAGGAGTCAACATTTCTCTATCACCTCCACCGTGCCTGATCATGATATTCTAACCACTTTTCGACAATGAATTGACCTTTCTTTAAAGGTGTTGTCTGTCCGGTCACATCTTTCATTTTCTCATGAGACGACGTTTGCCCGCCATGCGAAATTCCAATTTTTTCCATCGTTCCTTGAAAGACTCGCAGTTCACCTGTAATGTTCTGTCTGCTCTGGCCCAATCTTCTTTCTTTCTCTTCTAAAGCTGTACATCTTCGTTGTTGAATCTGTTCATTTTCTCTTTTCTGACTACTTTCATCATCACTTCGTCACCATTCCTGATTTTGTTCGGATCATCGCACATTCATTTCCATAACCTTTTCAGATACACCATCTTTCGACCTTTCGAATGGATGATAATCTATCACCCCGCTCACAAACGATTGTATCGTTTGCTAAAGCGGAAATCATTCCTGAGAGACGATTTGACTTTCATATTCTTAGAGATTCCAATGCCTGCTGGGCTATGAAATACCTCCATGATCATTCCATGTCATTTCTGATTAACCCTGATCCTGAGGGTGCTTTATCAGTGTATCCTCGTATAGTTCGTGGTTTCTACGAAACTTTAGAAATGTTACCATCGAGTGCGAGAACCGAATCAAAACCTGTTTATCAGGTGGAAATAATTGGTATAAAATTCCGATTCACCACGGCGGACATATGTGAATGTCTAGGGTATCCCTCTTCTTACGAAGTGGCTACTGGTTTCAAAGCACCGGTGTCTGTCTCTAAGGAAGAGATAATTGATGACATGTGTGGAGGACAGATCGATGAGAAGGTAAAGGCTACACGTCGCTCATATCTGCCATCAAATATGTGGTTGCTGGACGATGCTGTCCGACACAACCTCTGTCCCATTGGTCACCACCACCAGCGACGGGGTAACATTCTCCATGCCTTATATTACATGTATAAAGGAGTTTGGTTCGACATTGGAGAATTCTTTATGGCTACTATTCTGAAGGCACAGAGTTTTGTGGAGAACAGAACGACGAAGGTGGAGAAATTATATTTTCCACGACTCATTACCCGACTGGTTTTGAGCAAACACATTCATCCTCCTCTAAACCAAGTTTCTCTACTTTATCCAGTAATTACTATGCAGAAAAATAACTGGCGGAAGGGTATTAACCAAATGACCACTACTGTAAAGAGACTTCAAGCATCACGGTCTCAAGTTCCAGTACTAGGAGAAACATCTCAGTCTGCTGCTAAACCACCATCACCTGACCACACTCAGGAAACACCAGCTCATGAGCAACAATTGGAGGCAAGACGACAAAGGTGGGAGCAACTGTTGAATGTAGTCGCGAATGTGGTCAGGCCCAATTGAGAATTTTTACAGTGATTGTACTATTTACCCAAGTCCAGCCCATGTTACAAAAATGCCCTGTAAATATTTGTGTAAATGTAAAATAAATAAAAATTCATAAAAATTGCTTGCAAAAACAAAAAATCAAAAAAATACAATTCATTCAAAATTTAGCCAAGCCAGGAGTGGCTAAATGATCCTGTGCAAATTTCTGTGTGTAGATACAAAAAAACAAAAAAAATCAAAAAAAATTCAATTCATTAAAATTTCAGCCAAGCCGGGGATGGCTACAGTGATCCCGTGCAATTTGTTTTTATTTCCAGCCAAGCCGGAGATGGCTACAATGATCCCGAGCAATTTTTATTCATTCAAAATTGAGCCAAGCTGGGAATGGCTACAGTGATCCCATGCACATTTTTTAAAATAAAAAAAACATTTCAAAATTCAGCCAAGCTGGGAGTGGCTACAATGATCCCATGCACATTTAAAAAAAATCATTTCAAATTTCGCCAAGCTGGGAGTGGCTACAGTGATCCCATGCACATTTCTTAAAACAAAAAATAAAAAACATTTCAAAAGTTTTGCCAAGCTGAGAGTGGCTACAGTGATCCCATGCACATTTCTTAAAAATAAAAAAAATATAATAATAAAAAAACATTTCAAAATTTGAGCCAAGCCGGGGATGGCTACAGTGATCCCGTGCAATTTGTTTTTATTGCCAGCCAAGTCGGGGATGGCTACAATGATCCCGAGCAATTTTTTTCAGACATTCCAGCCAAGTCGGAGATGGCTACAGTGATCCCGAGCAATTTTATTTTTCCAGCCAAGCCGGAGATGGCTACAATGATCCCGTGCATTATTTTTACAATTTTCAATTGGTACAAAAATCGGCTTTCTACTCCTTTGCGCGCCATTTACTCTGTAAAGTCACGCAAAGGGGGGCAGCTGTAGTACCCCATTTTTGTCCGGGAGCTTATTATTTTTAATAATATAATAAAAAAAATTTGAAAAAATAATAATAAAAAGAAAAAGGAAAAAACAACCTTAATGACCAATATTCACCAAAATCTGGGCCCAAAGTTAAACCCTAAATACTTACATTTAATCCACTCCCTAATATCACCTAGCTAGGCCCATTGCCTTATCTAAGGTCCAAATATCTACCCATCTAAATTAACCTACCTAATTAAGCCCACCACTCCAATTTAGCTTACCTACCCGGCCCAAAATCACCTTAAACTAAACCATTGGCCCAAAACCACCTAAACCTAACCCTAATGGACTAAAACAATTAAAAGGTTTTGATGAAGGAAAGAAGCAAGGTGCGGCAGTGGAAGGAAAAAGAAAGAGGGTTGGTGGAGAATGACAAGGAAAAGCAGAGAAGGTGGGAGACAGTGGAGAAGGAGTGGAAGCCACTGGTTTTTGGTGATTAAAGGAGAAGGCAGCGACACAAAGAAAGAAAAGGCGGAGGAGCCAGAGTTGTTTTTGGGGAAGAACCCGAAGGTTCTTGAGAGGATTTTAGAGAGAAGAAAACCGGAGGACTTGGAGTTGGTTTTGGGGGGGATCCGGAAGGAAAAAACCAGAAAAGGCCGAACGAAGCTTGAAGAAGAAGGGGAAGAAAAAAGGAAAAGAAGAGGAAGGAGAGTGGATTTGGGGTGCTGCGCCAGTTTTCTGGACGGAACGATCGGGGAACGATCCGTGGTCCGATCAGAGTGAAATTTGGACAGTAACTTCACAGCACTTGGAGATTTATTCTGATCGGTGCGATTGCCATTTGAAGGTGTCAATCTACCCCGGTTTCCGATAGAAAGTGACTGCAATTTTGGGGAGAAGAGACACTGCACACAGGTTTTTCAATCAACGATCGGGGAACGATCCGTGGTCCGATCGAAGTGAAATTTGGACAGTAACTTCACAACACTTGGAGCTTTATTCTGATCGGTGAGATTGCCATTTGAAGGTGTCTATTTACCCCGGTTTCCGATAGAAGGTGACTGTAATAATAGGTTATTGTGGATTTTTGGATCTGGTTTTGCTGGTTTGCTGCTCTGTTTCTTTGTTTGCAGGCTGGACGGGAAGACATGCAGGTGTGCCGGACGGCAGAGGAAGGGGATGTTGCTGGTGCCAGTTGGGCTGAAGCTTGGAGAAGATGATGAACAGTGCCGAGTCGGGCCGGGCTTTACTTGTGTTTATGGGTCGGGTTCATTTGAGGTTTAGTTTTGTTGTTATTGGGCATTTGGGCTCGGGTAGGCTAGGTTTAGTTTGTTTGGTTCTGGGCCAGGTTTATTTGTTTTTCGGGCCGGATTTGTTTTGTTTTTGGGGTTTAGGTTTTGTTTGCATTGTTAACAGGCTCGGGTTAGTTTAATTTTTGGGCCAGTTTCTATTTGATTTGGGCCGGGTTTGATTGAGATTCTATTTGATTTGGGCCGGGTTTGATTGAGATTTAAGGTTTCTGTTTGTATTATTCATGGGCCATAGTGAATTTAGATGCATTTGGGCTTGTTTGTTTTGGGTTTTCAATAATAGGTTAGGTTGTAATTTTTTTATATATATGAGCCCAAGTAGTGTAATAAAATAGTGAAAGTAGTATAGATAGTATTACTTAGATTAATATGTATGTTTATATTTAATTTCAGTGTTTATTAAAATAATTCCAAAAAGAATCAAATCATACGATTACATACGTTCAACCCACCAAACATCCAATAAATTCGAGAATATCAAAGTATTGTTTCTCAACAAATTTCATCCTACAAATATGAGAATATCAAAGTATTGGTTTCTCATCCACCATTTTTCGTCAACCATCCAACCTTGTTTAGAGAATATCAAAGTATTGGTTTCTCGAGACATTTCCTTCAAAATCATCCAACCTTGTTTAGAGAATATCAAAGTATTGGTTTCTCGAGACATTTCCTTCAACCATCTAACCTTGTTTAGAGAATATCAAAGTATTGGTTTCTCGAGACATTTCCTTCAATCATCCAACCTTGTTTAGAGAATATCAAAGTATTGGTTTCTCGAGACATTTCTTTCAAATACTCGATTATCTTAAGAGAATATCAAAGTATTGGTTTCTCGAGAGATTTCTTTCAAACATCCAATAATGTTAGAGAATTTCAAAGTATTGATTTCTCGAAACATTTCTTTTAAAAAAAACAAAGTTTAAATTCCTTGAATAGATGTTAGGGAATATCAAAGTATTGGTTTCTTTAAATATTCTATTTTTGAGGAATATAATTCATAAACAATAATAAAGCAAACTTTTCAATCTTTCTTCTCCTGACCCAAAATTTTAATTACATTGTCACTTATAAATTATTTTAACATTTATTCAAAATTAATGGAGTTTTCTTCCACACATTTGACAATAAATTATTTTTCGGACACATGAAATTTATTAAAACAATTTGAAATATTTATGAAACATTTTTAAGAAAAGACATAAACAATTTAAAAGGCAACCGACTAGGGAGTTGTGGGGTGCCTAACACCTTCCCCACACTCAATAGACCCCCTTACCCATTTTTTCTGGTTCGCAGGCCTAACATTTAGTGTCCAATTGCACTATAATCAATTGGTGGCGACTCTTACATTTTCTTACATTTTTACAGACATTTTCTCAAATAGCGCCGGTACGCGTCGTGATTTCGGTTGCGACAGATAGTTTCAGCTCAAATAAACCCATTTGAGCTGAAGCTCACCTGAGAAGTCCTGTATATATATATATATAATAAAAATAAAAAAACGTAGACAAAGATGAAGAATAGCTGATGAATCTCTTGGTAATGGAGATGAGATGAAGACAACGTCGGAAGCCATTGAAGAAATCATAAGAGATGGTTTATCGGAATCAGAGAAAGATCTCATGAAAATGGAAGAAAGAAGAACAAAATCAAGCTTGAATTTGCTCTCTTTTGCACACGAACGATGGAATCAAGTTAGTCTTTGATTGAAACTAGAATGACAAATATGTATTTTCAAATTTTGTCCTTATTAAATAAATTTAAAAATGAGATGGACTTTAACTATCAAAAAAATGTTAGTTGTTCTTTTACTCTCAGGAATTATTAAATTAGTAATTAAGTCTAATTTCTCATATCTTTCATTTCATTAAATTTCTCTTTATATAAGATTAATATACAACAACCATATTAATGGTTCAACAACTTTTTAAATAGCTTCCTTCAACTACTAATGATATGTGTTTAAACACCTTTTTAGTAATCTCCAAACATATTAATAAAGTGGACATCCATTAATTAATATCATAACATTTATAATTATTAAATTGGAATTTTTGATCTAACTCAAATAGATTTTGGTAAAAAAGATCTCATCTATGTAGGGGTTGGCCCGAAAATTTTAGGCCTAGGCCCAAGCCTGAGAGCTATCTTCAGACTTCGGGCCTAAATTTGAAAACCCAAGCCGAGCTCAAGTAACTCGAACTAATAGATCGGGCCTCAGCCTCAAACCTAAATACTAAATTACTAATATTACTCATATATATATATATATACAAGGATTCTCTAGAGAGGGATCCCGTTTGGAGATTTACGTGCGGGACTCTGTTACTGACCATTGGATCACTTGGATGGTCAGATCTCCCTCAGCCAAATTAAAAATTTTAACCCGATAGAGAGACCTATATGGCCAGCTTCTGATCTCTGGTTCTGGGCGCCATCTGAGAATGAGTTTTTGTATTGCCTGCTTCATATCTCCTGTTTTGGGCGCCATCTTCTGATCTTTGGTTTTGGGAGCCATTTGCGAATGAGTTTTGGCTTTTTGGCGAAGCTGCAACCTTTGATTTTGGCCATATTTTGAACATCATCTTCGCTTCCGATCTCTATCAAGCGCTTTCTGGGCTTCCTTACCTGTATTGCCTGCCTCCGATCTCTGGTTCTGCAACCTATGATTTTGGCCATCTTCCTTACCTCGTGTTAGTTGGGTAAATGGCATGGTGAAGGTGAGTGTCATCTGAGCACTTTTAGTCATATGTTAGCTAATGAAATCAGCCTTGCTTGAACAAAAGTTAATGATACTAATTCAATATTGATCTTTGGCCTTGGTTGTTTTTGCTACATGCGCTTTTAGTCATATATGTCATTTTGTGCTAGTTTTTATTTTATTAAAATGATATGATAAGTAGACAGCACTTGAAGCAAAGAATTTTTTTTCTTCTATTGAGACACTAGGACAGGCTAACATATATATATCTTTCCCTTATACTATCTTGAAGATGATATTGTGTCCAATTCTTAAATGGCCATCACTTACACTGGAGGAAAGTGGCAGTAATCAACTTCAGCTTCAGGTTCTGTGTGAAAGTGTGCAGACTAGTATTCTCCTTTCTCTCTAATATAATTTATATGTTTGCCATGGATAGTCAAATGGAATTTGTTGAGCAAGGAGAATTGGGTTCTTCATCAACTAATTTTGATGAATATGTGTCTAAGGTGGTGTTTGAAAAAATCCCTAAAATAGGACAAGAGTTTGATTCGGTTGAAGATGCTCAAAATTTTTACAACGAATATGCCAAAGTTGCTAGTTTTAGTGTTCGAAATTACTCTTCAAAAAGAAACAAATCCGATGAAATTATTCGAAAGGAGTTTGTTTGTTACAAAGAAGGAATTGGGGATTACGAAAGATCCAATGCTAGTTCTAGGAAAAGTCCAGAAACTAGAGAAGGTTGTAAGGCCAAATTTACCATTGTGAAACCTAATTCCAAGCAACGCTTTGTTGTTTCACAATTCAATGAGGCCCATAATCATATTCTTGCTACACCTAGAAAAGTTCATATGTTGAGGTCTCACAGTTCCATTTATAGTGCGAAAAAGTCATTAACGCAGCAATTTTCAGCAGCTAATGTTCCCATTCATCAACAAATTAGTATTTTTGAGCTTCAAGCCAGGGGCTTAGAGAATATAGGATGCATTGAAAAGGATTTTTACAATGCACGAAGAGATGAGGTGAAGTTGTATGCTGGATATGATGCTCAAATGTTGATAGAATATTTTCAAGCAGAGCAAGAAAAGGATTCTGAATTTTTTTAGTCAGTCAAGATGGATTCAGAAAATAAACTTACACATTGTTTCTGGGCTGATGCAATATGTAGAAGATCTTATCAAGCGTTTGGTGATGTCCTGGTATTTGATACCACGTACAACACTAATCAATATGGGATGATATTTGCTCCATTTGTTGGAGTGAATAATCACTGCCAGAGCACTCTGTTTGCATGTGCTTTTTTGAGTGATGAGACAATAGAATTATTTTCATGGCTCCTGCATCAATTGTTGATAGCCATGCCAGCTATTGCACCCAAAATGATCATCACTGACCAAGATCCAGCTATGACGAAAGCCATTTCTGAGGTTTTGCCAGACACTATACATAGACTTTGTATGTGGCATATTCTTAGCAAATTCTCAGAGAAACTAGATTCAGTCAAATTGAAAGAACATTATCCTAAGTTTTGAGACTGTATATGGAATTCTGAGGATCCGAAACAATTTGAGGATGCTTGGTTTCGAGTGCTTGAGATTAGTGGTATGTCAGACAATGATTGGTTGAAAGGGCTTTATGATATCCAAACCAAATGGATTCCAGCTTATGTTAATGGAACATTTTCTACAGGTTGCATAGAATCTTTTTTTTATTTTAATTTATCTATTATGATCCAATAATTGTTTCTTAATCACTAGTTTCTTGTAGGTATGTCGAGTAGTCATCGAGCAGAAAGCTGTCACTCTTTCTTCAAGAATTATGTGTCGAAAAAGAACACTTTGATGGATTTTGTCATTCGATTTGTGAGGGCATTAAAGCACCAAAGACATCAAGAGTTATTTCTTGACCATAAGGACATCAACGAGCAACCTCCTTTGAAGACTATGTGGCAAATAGAGAAGAAGATGAGTGAGGTATACACGCACACAATGTTTTATAAATTTCAAGATGAGTTATACCAAAGCATGGCTTATGTTGTGGTGGTGGAACAAGAAACAGGGGATATGTGCATCTATACTGTCACAAGGGCTAAAAGAATTGAGGGGCGTGCACGAGAAGTCATTGAAAATAAGTCCACCGACTACGTGAGTTGTAGTTGCAAGAAATTTGAATCTTGTGGAATTATTTGTCGGCATGTATTGTCTACCTTCAACAGGATAAAATTGCAACAACCATTATCTAGTGCGTATGTACTACGTATATGGACAACTACTGCCAAGTCATCAACTTCATTTACTTCGGGTGGTAATGCTTCAGTAGTTGTAGATGACAACATATTACAAAAGCTTGCGACAATGATAATAGATGACACTTCTATGAGCCAAGAGGCATTTGCATTGGCAAGGCAAACATTTGAGTCTCTTCATGAGAAGATGAAGTCCATGAGTTTAAGAGATGGAACCCAATCTAGACCAAGTGTTGGTCTTTCTGAACCTATTTACAATGAGCCTGACCAAGTTAGAGCAAAGGGTTGTGGGAAGAGGTTGAAAGGGGGGAAAGAAATTTCCACAAAGAAGCATAGACGTTGCCATGGCTGCGGACTTACGGGACAATCGCACGACAAAAAAAATTGTTCGGCATTAAACAATATGTGATTGTCCAGTTTTGCAGGTTGCATTGAAATGTATTGTCCAGCTTTTGTTAATTTACTGTCAAACTATTTTTCATTTGCTCAGGTGCCTTATTTTGGAACTTTCATTTGCTCAGGTGCCTTGTTTTGGAACTCACAGTGTTGATGTTGGCTTAACTTGCTACATGTGCTTGGAGTTATCTAGAAGATAAGCTATTGAGATAAGCAATGTAATGTATTGTCCAGTTTTTGTTAATTTACTGTCAAACTATTTTTCATTTGCTCAAGTTTTGTTAATTTCCTATCAAACTATTTTTCATTTGCTCAGGTTTTGTTAATTTACTGTCAAACTGTTTTTCATTTGCTCAGTTTTTGTTAATTTATCGTCAAACTGTTTTTCATTGAGATAAGCAATGTTATCTATAGGAGAAGCTGTTACGAGAAGCAAAGCTACATTAGAGATATCTAGAGGAGAAGCTGCTGCTAGAAGCAAAGTTTCCATGTGATGATTGGCTAATGAAGTTTCCTTTTGTGTTTTGCATCTTCTGGATTTATATGTTATGTAACCTATAACTATAAGAAATTAGTAGCTAAAGAATTGATTATTCATTGAGGGAAATGAGTAATTGATTTACATTTTTGGTGCCAAGTGGAATCAGTTTGAAGTGGCTCTAGACTACATTTCGATAGACCTACATTGAACAAGTAGTAAACTTCTTCCCTTAAGAAAGAGCGGAGGCTCACTAAACGAAAGAACAAGCCTGAACTTATATTATAGTGGTGCCTTGTCCGCAGGAAAACTAAACAAAGTTCAATGGTTTTGAGTGCTCGATTCTTTGGCCTGAGACAAGTGAATCTCACTTCACGGAGACTGCTAACGTGACCCATGTTTGGTGACTTCCCATCTGTGTAGACTGCCTAATTATCCAAAAATCACAAAGAAGCAGAGCATTCAAAAGCTTGTTTATGTTATTAAGATATGATGGCTTTGTAGCAGGATTACAATGGCTTCATATAAGCCTTACAAAACAGGACTACAATAATCATGTAGATTAAACATTGGCTTTGTACAAGTCTCCCAAAACAGGATTGCAATAAACATCCAGCTTAAACAATGGCTTTATACAAGCCTTACAAGACCAAAATACATAAGAGCCACAACACCATGAATTACAACCACAATGAATCCAAACTTGAATCACCAGGTGAACCAAAACCTATAGCATTAGCAGTCAAAACTCCAAAGTCAACATCAATATACCAAGAACCATTGCTGGATAATACTCAGGTTCAAAATTGTTTTCTTAGACAACTTTTCAAACATAAAGAGGTCATATTAACCACTAATATGGCACATCAAGACTGCATCCACAGTTATATAATCAAAGCAATATTCACTCAATATCATGATTTCTTGAAAGTTCCCCTTCTCCAAAAGAAATCAATGAAAGGTTAAGAGATAGCACTAATAAGGTAAATTACCTTTGTATGCCCTCAAAGGTTTGCAGATTCTTTCCAAGGCATTTTCTGCAGTCGCATGTTCAGAGCCACCAAAAGCAATTAACAAGAAGCAGAGTCTAATCAAAGTCAGAGAACTCCGCGGTGCTAGGATTGAAGTCGCAGAAGGTGCTCCTAGCCCTTTTGTATCTCGTCAGCCCCGACTGAGATCGAAATCAGAGGTATCAAGGACCCTAGATTAGAACGATGATCGGAAGCCAGAAAGGAATTCGCATTAGGAGCCCAAAAGAAGAGATATTGGAAGCCATCGGAAGAGAGAAGAAGCGAGGCTGAAGAAGAGAGAAAAAGCGAGGCGGAGAAGTCGGGCCATATGGGTCTCTCTATCGGGTTAAAAATTTTAATTTGGCTAAGGGAGATCTGACCATCCAAGTGATCCAATGGTCAGTAACAGAGTCTCGCATGTAAATCTCCAAACGAGATCCCTCTCTAGAGAATCCCTGTATATATATATATATATAGAGAGAGAGAGAGAGAGAGAGTTTCTATTATAAGAACCTAAAATAAAGACCTAAGCTTTTGGGGTACAAGACATTTTTTAAAAACTACCTGAAAAGTGGATGAAACAAAAAATATAGAACACTAAACATTTCATCCACTTTTCGAGTAGCATTTGATTTTTGTTTGAAACAAAAAATATATCATTAGATTCGTAAAACCGATCAAACATAAATATAATTTTTTTCAAGTTTTTTTAAAAATTTATTGTACCCCAAAAACTTATGTTCTTATTTTAAATTCTTATTTTAGATCGAGAAAAACTCTCTATATATATATATATATATATACCCTTATGTTATACTTTTTGGACCGAACTTTGGGTCAGCTCAAACGGTCGGGCAGAGAACGGCCCCAAAAATGGGGCCTGGCCCGCCCAAACCCCTCCTTCGTAAAATGCCAAGCCCTTAGCCGTCACCCGTCTCTCTCCCTGTTTTCTCTCTCTCTCGGCGCTTGAGTTTCAACTTTCAACTTGCAATTCAAATGAAACTACAAGTTCCAAATTTGAACCCCAAACAAGCGGCCGGAGGATTGTGTATTTCTCACTCTCCTTCTTCCTTAACAGAAAATCAATACAGTCACTCAGTAAAAGCTGAAGCAGTTCATGCTTGAAGGAGGAAAAAGAAAAACTGTGACCGATCCCCAACCGGTACCTCTTTTTCTTCATTAGTTTCTCTCACTGTATATATTCAACATTATATAGCCTTCAAACCCCTCAGTGGACATGGTAGAAAAAGCTCTCTTTCTCTTTCTCTGATCACCATGATTAATTTTTCTCCCCTTTTTAGGGATAGTTTTGGAAGTGAAATTATTGATTCTGATTGCAAATTCTCTTTCTCTGCCGTAGAATTCATTGGTTTGGCAAGCACAGATTCCGTGAACAAGTGACAATATTTGCCTCTCTGTGGGGATATTGTATCTGGTGAGTCCTTTTTGTACTGTATATGGAATTTATTTGCTGGTTAATTAATTTCCTTTTGTTAGGAGACCAAATTAATTAGTTCATTATATTGATTATATGATGCTACTTTGGGATTCAATTATTGAAATTTTTTAGCTCCCTGAAACTATAATTGCTTGCAGAATTGAGGTTAAGATGCAAACAAGAGTGTTGGCTTTGGAAGAGGGCAAGGAGCCTTCCACTACTGTTAGAATGAAGTCATGAACCAATCAAAGGGTTTGCCATTGAGAGTCCTTCAATGTTTCCTGCTCTTTTTCGTTCTGGGTCTTGGGATTTCAATAATTAGTCTAAACACCATTCGATATTTTGGTATTCAAAGTTTATCACCAATGTTCACAAGGTCCACTATTCTGGGTTGCTTTGATGAGCCACAAAGCATTGGAACTTGGGTCACCTCCCCTTCAAATTTATTGCACACCATGAATGATACAGAATTGTTTTGGCGTGCTTCATTTGTTCCTCAAATAAAAGAATATCCATTCAAGAGAGTTCGCAAGATTGCATTCATGTTTTTGACAAAAGGACCGTTGCCATTGGCACCTCTTTGGGAGAGGTTTTTCAAGGATCACGAGGGGTTTTATACTATATACATCCATTCTCTGCCATCTTATGTCCACAATTTTACACCTTCATCAGTGTTCTACAAGAGACAAATCCCAAGCCAGGTATGGGCAGTCTTTCACTTTTATCACGTAATGACATGGATTTTTATCTCTTTCATATCTCTTTTACCAGTGAGCTATACCCGCATATATCTCCTTATGTGTCATTACATGCATTTCTATATTTATTTCAACAGTGAAGACTATGCTATTCTGTATATAATTGCTGCCTTACCGTGATACAGCATTCTTGGACATATTCTGAAATTGTGAAATGCGGTGGTAGTTATGAAAATATGCCCCTTCCGAGGTGTTTGGGATGCATCCTGACAATATTTCTTGTTTTGAGATGTATGCTGACAATATTTTCATCATGAATGTTTGGTTTGGTGCTATGCACTCTTCTGATGATATATTTTAGTTGAGGTAGTATGTATCTTTTATGCATTTGATTAGTTTACCAATTTCATTTGAGGTTTTCTTCATAAAGACATTTGAAAAACTTTTTTACTCCTGCTTCATTGAGCAAACACATAAAAAATCTCTAAAACAAATCAATAAACTGATGTTAGCAACATTTTTTATCAACATTCAATGCTTATGCATCAGCTAGCCTCATGTTATTTGCCACTATGTATGTGTTTTAATGTTCTTCTGCCATGCGCATAAATCTTAAATTGATTCTATTGGAAATTGTTTTTACTTCCCAATCATTTTTCTGGACCATGAACTTGACTGAACCCATTAGCTGGCCATTGGCTTGAGGATTTATGTTCCCTAGAAACAGTTAATTCAAATTTTATGGATCGTGATAATTGTTTTCGCCGTTATCGCACTGTGGGCTTCGATATTTACCATTCTCTATGCCAGTTCTTATTTTCCCATAACAGGCGCTTTAGTGAATTCCCTTTACCACTTTTTCATTGGAATTTACAGCCGTTTACATATGATTTGTTCCTTTACAGATTGCAGAATGGGGGAGGATGAGTATGTGTGATGCCGAGAGGAGACTTCTGGCTAACGCATTGCTTGATATCTCAAATGAGTGGTTTATCCTTGTGTCAGAGTCCTGCGTTCCTCTCCAAAACTTCAGCATCATATATCACTATATTTTGAGGTCTCATTACAGCTTTATGGGTTCATTTGATGAACCTGGGCCGTATGGTAGAGGACGTTACAACTGGAAAATGCAACCTGAGGTCACACTTGCCCAGTGGCGTAAAGGGTCTCAGTGGTTCGAGGTTGATCGGGAACTTGCAGTTAGAATAGTTCAAGATACCAAATACTACCCCAAGTTCAAGGAATTCTGCAGGCCAGCATGTTACGTGGATGAGCACTACTTCCCTACAATGCTTAGTATTGAAGTTCCACATCGATTGGCAAACAGGACTCTTACATGGACAGACTGGTCAAGGGGCGGTGCTCATCCTGCTACTTTTGGGAGGGCCGATATTACAGAGAAATTATTAACGAAGATTTTTGAAGGTCAGACATGCCTTTACAATAACCAGCCATCCACAGTTTGTGTCCTTTTTGCAAGAAAGTTTGCTCCTAGTGCCTTGGATCCTCTATTAGGATTAGCATCAAAAGTTTTTGGGTTTTGATTAAAAGCATGCTGCTGAGATGCATATCTGTAGAAGCACTAGACGATACATGGATTAGTAATGAGTTGACCCAGTAGGCCAGTCAGTATATATGCTAGGTATGATTGGATTGTTTTGCCGTGCTGCACAGTTGGTTTATGTATTTGAATGTATAGAAAGTAGAATCCTGTGTTGACGTGGTCTAGTGAAGCTCATTACATAATAATACGCAGTGTTAAGTCGTTTTGCTCTGCTGCTTTTGTGACATAGGTTCAATAATATTTTTTTACCAGTACTTTTCATTGCTAGCTAATTATCGTCGATGACTGTGATCTTTATTTCTGTACAATTTTAAAGAGTTCGGGGTTTGGGTTCTTGCCATTAAACTATAGTCATGAATTCTACCACTCTCTTTACGTAGCCTATAATTTCTGTGGTATTTTGCATTTTGTCTCACTGTTTTCAGTATTCTAGTGCCATAAGCTAGAGCAATACTGGATTTGGATTAAGCTCGAGTCGATTCTGGTGTTGTTTTCTTATATCTTATGATTATATAAATACACGTCTTACTAAGTCAAGGATACCTATGAGCTTATATATTGTCCATAATATCTTTATTCTAACAATGTGAGACTTTTCTTAACAATCTTTCTCTCACTTGTGGGCCGGGGTCAAACTCACTACATAGAACTAGAAGTTATGCATGTCCATGTATATCCAAGCTAAAGAACCTGCTTGATACAACTAGCTAGGATCTATCAATGGACTCACTTGCCCAAACTTTAGTATTAAGTAAGCTATTGTCCATTTTCCCAAGTCCATTGTCCAGCCAGTCCATGTCCAGCCTGTCACAAGATTTTTCTAGACTTTTCAAGCTCGCGACTTTAAAACACATCTTATTAAGTCAAGATTACCCATGGATCTATATACCATCCATCATATCTATATTTTATGATGTGAGACTTTTGTCAATTAAGAAGAAGGCCATGGTTAAGGTTTTACATCAGAAAATAGAGGAATCAGATAATTCTTTTTCCCAGTTATTCTTTTCGGCGAAGGGGGAAAGAGAGTTTGAATTCTTTGGCGATACGGCAACACACAAGCGACAGAATCATGAATTGCAAGTAATTACTCAGAAGAAGGAAAAAAAAGGAATCTGAATCCTTTTGATTTGGATTTCTCTGATAAAGAAGATTAGAGATTGAAGATTGCTTGACGTGGATTCCAGAAGAAGAAAAAGAAAGTTAAATCTTTTTTTTGTTCCTTTTTGTTCTTTGTTCTTTTTTTTTTTTTTTTTTTGCGTGAACAAGACGCTCTGATGGCATGGCTGCAATGGAGTTGTCCTGGAGGCTTGTCAATTGTCATTTTATCTGCTATTGATTCTCAATTGCATTTTGTGGCATTTTCTTCTGCCAAAGTTGAATTGATCAAAAATTCGAATCAGATTCTGCAACTTTTTCTCTACTTTATAATTCAAATATAACCAATCTTTCAGACTACATCTTTGCTACTCTCATCTCTCTAAGCAGCATATTTCAGCCCCAGCTTCTATCAACAATATGGTAAGATTTATTATCGATTGATCATCATTTTTGTTGTATGAAGTCCTTATAAGAACAATTGAGTGTATATATATATACACACACGCATGAGAGTTATAGTTATAAATTTACTGACTTTAATTAACTAATGTTTGAATGGAAATATTTTTCAAGGAAGTTGACGGTAATCAATCAAGTGCAAAAAAAAGGTGTAGTATAATTTTGGGACCTTGGGGAGGAAATGGAGGAGCTACCTGGGATGATGGAACTTATAATGGAGTGAGAGAAATCAGACTTGTTTACGACAAATGCATCGACTCAATTTGTGTTGTGTATGACAAGCACAGTAAGCCTGTCGAAGCAGAAAAACATGGAGGTGTCGGAGGCACGAAAATGGCAGAGGTAATTGTCTCGATCACTCGTATTTTTTTCGATTCAAAGCATCCGAGCTTATTAGATTTTCAAGTTAATATCTTCAACTTGTAAGTACTTCAGATTAAGCTGCAATATCCAGAGGAATACTTGATCAGCGTGAGCGGGCACTACTCTCCGGTGATTTATGGGGGAAGCCCAGTGATCCGAGCTTTAACATTCATGAGCAACCGAAGGACGTTTGGTCCGTACGGAGTTGAGGAAGGAACACCATTTACATTCTCAATTGATGGATGTCAAATAGTAGGGTTAAAGGGGAGAAGTGACTGGTATTTGGATTCAATCGGATTCCGATTGTCTCGAGTTTCAACCAAGTTCCTCCAAAAAGTTCAGAAGAGGCTTCAGAGGGTTACAACCACAGCTTCTAAATCATCTGCTGGAAATGCTGATGAAGCACTCATAGACCTGAAGTGAAGAGTGATCAACGACCTCGAGTTAGATTTCCCTATACTTGTATTTAATATGGTTTGGTTTGAATTACGTAATAAATAAGTTCTTGCAATAATAATAAAGATGTGGTTTGTGAACTCCGGAGCTTATTTTTCAAAGTCCCCGGCCTACTAAATGACACATGTTTAATGAGGCGAATTAATCGTTTAACAATTAAGCCGAGAGTAGGTTTGTTTTTTGATCTAGTGTAAGCGCACATATTAAATCAGAAAATAGGTTAACGCCGACAGATGCTTCAAAATTGAAAAAATTGAATATGATGATGTCAAAAGTCCGTTCGGTTTGGGACATATCAGTTGGTTTGGATGATGTATCAGGATATGACTGAGTTAGGCCTTCTCGGTTGTTATTGCTCTTCCAATGGTAGTTTTCTACACAGACGAACAAATGTGAGCTAAGAGCCCGCTTAAGGTTGTTTTCTAGCCCTCTTAAGGTTGTTCTCTAGCATTGGTAATCCAACGCTCAAGTAAGATGTGAACGTATTAGTTTTCTAGAGCATGTAACTCGGTGTTTTAGAAGTTATGTATTAGACTGTAGCATCTATCTCTCGTTTACTTGGTGGAAGTCCATTTTATAGTTTTATAGTAGTGGAGCTCTCATACTCCTAATTGGAGACAGCATCTTGCTTAAGAGGAATTCTTGTTACCATAGTAAACCACTCTAGTTAAGAAAGAGTCCTTGTTGATTAAGAAACTCATTTCCATTAATAACTTGACTCTGCCTAAGAACCTAGGTGTATTCTTGACCGAGCATAGTAGTTGATAAATCGAGATATGTGTACTGTAACGCCCTGATCCGGAAGGTGCTACTGATCTACTAAACTACGTCATCAATGTGATTTATTATCAGAGATCCATAAACCATTCATCATCATTAACCAAGTCGTCTCACAACTAAGTCGTTCTGAATCCACCGAAAAATCTTGTAGCACGTCCTCATAAATCGGAGGTTGTCAACCTGGATGCACAACATTTACAAATCATAGCAATACTACATAAGGCCTTTGGCCATCAATCCACATGCATTCTGCAACTTAGGCAGGGCCTTAGGCCATCTATCCATCAAGCAATTATCATAAATCATAAGCATGCAATACACATCAAGTATTCATGCATAACATCATCCAGGACAGTCGATCTTTAAAGTGGTCTGGGTGTTCTGATCACACAGCACACCCTCCAAACTTTTCACAATATCCACACCGAAGAGGTGTCCAACAAGTATAACTACATAACATAAATAACCCAGTTATACGCAAATAGGAGAGTGTATCCTCCAATAACTACCCCACTCCCTATCCCAGGTGGCATCTATGTCAGCAACGCTCCTGCAGATCTACATCACTGGTACCAGAATCGGACTACCTATGGGGAGAAAAGAAGGTAAAGAGATGAGTAGAAGGCTCAGTAGGGTAAAAGAAAACAATACATATCCCAAGGTTGAATTTCAAAGAAATGTCTCATGCAACAATATGTAACCTTAAAACATATAATCAAAATCACAGATATCAATCTCATTAGTCATTTATCCCTTAGTCATCGCCAGTAGGCCCCAATTGCACCAATCAATTAGTGAGCGCACCCACTTATAGGACAAAAGACGAACAAGTGACCCAACGACTGGTCTCAACCACCCCATACAAGATCTAGACTCGGTTCTCAACCGGCTTATCGGGATCTCCTTGTGTTGCCTCACATGGAATTCATTTGACAGAAGTCGTGTCGGGGCATCGTCGACCATCATCTCATGTGACGTTTAAACATCCTAAGGGTGTATGAGTCCATACCCATACATCCCCATGCATCTCTATTGCACAACAATGCTTATGTCGTATCATAGCTATAAATCTATAGATATATATATATAATATTCACTATCACATGATGCATGTTTGAGGGTAAGGCATACTCAATATAAGATTGAACATGAAAATTGGGTATGCATACAATTATAAAGAGATATCAAGAAATTAATCATGGTTCGTTCTTTCTTAGGAACAATTAAGGCAAGAACACAAGTCACAAGACCAATAAAAAGATAAACTGCTCTTTAGAAATTGATGGAACTCACGGAAGAGAATGGTTAAGTTTCCCTACCTTGTTTCCAAGAAAAAGTATAATATAGAAATATCTCCCAACTTCTAGGGGTTTTGGCCCCCTCTCAAACCTGTCCATTTTAACAAATCAAACTCATTCCAACATCCATATATTAATTAACTCATACCAATACAAGAATAAATATAAATCCAAGAGAACTTACATTTCTCTCTCTATAACCTCACCCAAGTGGTTGAATCTCAACCCAAGTAAAACCCTTCTTCAAATCAACAATATGTTGTGATTTTAGTATGGAGCCTATTTTTTTTGGAGTTCCGATTTGATGACCCGACTCGAGAAGATGTTGCGGATCCCGTGAGTGTATTTTTTAGGGGTCTGAGGGCTATGCTCTAGGGAAAAAAATTTTGGGGCTTTATTACTATATTTTTGGCCCACTTAGCATGTGGCGTTTTAGGGTGTTCATAAGTATTGTAAACCTTAGCTGCGGATTGCAATTCTTTTCTCTAAAAATAGTGAAACTCTCTGCAACTCCAATGACATAGGCACGATTGACCGAACCTCGTAAATCTTCTTTATTTCACTTTTTCTCTTGCATTGCTTTTGTTTGTCTGTGATTATCTCCTATCAAGTGTTATCGAAGCAGAAGGTTGATTCAGAATCAATGGCTAGAGATTAGGGATCTACTCACAACATCAACAAGTTCGATGCAATTGATTTTGCTTTTTGGAGAATGCTTATTGAAGACTATCTGTATGGAAAAAAAGCTACACTTGCCACTTCTTAGTAAGAAACCCACGGAGATAGCAGATGCTGATTGGACTCTTTTGGACAGACATTGTTAGGTGTGATTAGGCTAACACTATCGAAGAACGTTGCTCACAACATTGCGAATGAGGAGACCACTACTGAAGTTATGAAGGTTTTGTCAGATATGTACAAGAAACCATCTACTAACAATAAGGTACACCTGGTGAGGAAACTATTTCATCTCAAGATGAATGATGGTGCGTCTATTGCAGCGCATCTAAATGAATTCAATATAATTTTCAATCAGTTATACTCTGTAGGGATTACTTTTAAAGATGAAGTAAGAGCTATTATTTTATTGGCTTCTTTACAAAATAGTTGGGAGCCCATGAGGGCTGCTGTTAGCAATTCTGTTGGCAGCCCAAAACTGCAATTTAATGATGTAAGGGACATGATTTTGGCTGAAGAGGTTCACAGGATTGATTCGGGTGAAGTTTCTACATCAGGTTCTACAATGAGTACTAAAAATAGAGACAGAGGTAAAGACATGAAAGCTAACAGAAATAATGGCACGTCAAAATCTAGAGGTAAGTCTAGATCTGGCTGAAAGGTAGAGTGCTAAAATTGTGGCAAAATTGGTCACATGAAAAAGGATTGCAAGGCTAGCAAGAAAAGGGAAGAGAATAAGAATAACTGTGCAAACGTAGTAACTAAAGATGATGAGGATGCCTTACTCTTATCGGTTGATTGTCCGATAGACTCTTGGGTTATAGACTTAGGAGCTTCATTCCATACTACACCTCACTGTGAGATTATAGAAAATTATGTAGCTGGAAAATGCAAAAATGTGTATTTGGCTGATGGTGAACATAGTGGGCATTGGTGAGGTTTGTTTGAAGATGTCAAAAAATTCAGTTTGGAAGATTCAGAAGGTGAGACTGATAAGTGCCAGAATATACATTTTTAAAGTGATAAAATACTACCAAAGCAATGCCAAGAAATTGTGCTTAAAAGCTGAATTTTCAAGATTATTGTACTTAAGATCTTCTTGGATGTTTTGCAGGTTAAGAGCTAGTAAGAGCTATCGGAATGAGATTTGATCTTCAGCAAATGTTAAGAGGACACTTCAAGCTTTGCAGGAAGTGCTGGTTCACAAAAATCAAAGTTCATTTGGGCCTCTAAAGGTTGCCTCGAAGTCAAGTTTGGAAGTTATATCCGAAGCAGAATTTCTGTTTGCAGACCAGACCTTTAGAAGCCCATAACTTGAGCGTCTGATGTCCAAATTGAGTTATTCAAAAGCCCATAATTATCTACACATTTGTATCTACAATATTGATGAAGGGTTTGAGTTCATAATATGCTTCGTTTAGGCCCCGAATGCAGTTACAAGATTAGTGTGTAATTGGAAGTTGATGTCATTGATGATACCATTTCCATTCAAAGAGTGGACAATCCACCACACGAATTTGATGGACATTCCACCACCAAAAGATGACACTAACTCCTCCACTATGTGCTCATTTTCTCTATAAATAGAGAGGAGTAGAGCTTGGAGAGGGAGCTTGGAGACAAGAAGGAAAGAAGGAGAAGGATTGGAAGCATAAAGAGGAGAAGCAAAAGAAGAAAACAAGGCTTGTGTTTGTAATTATGTTTTTATGTTTCATGTCTTATTTGGTTATGTATAACTAAACTCTTATTAGTTAGGGCTTGTCTTGAAGCCCTAAGCATGCTTTCAATTTTATAAGTTGTGTGGATTTCAATTTCTACAAGCATGATGATTTTGATTTTTCCATGTTATGTGAGTTCTAGTATTGTGTTTCTTTGATTAGCTAACTTTGAAGCATGTATTAGAATTAATTGTTGTAGAACATAGTCAATTGCCTTGTTGAATATGTTCTTTCTTGCAACATATAATTCAGTTGAAAATGAATTATGAAAAATCAATTCTTGAATACCTAAGTACAAATACCATGTATTAGGATTCTTGTGACATTCATATTCTCTTTGCTCTTATTGGATTCTTGATTGTTGATTGATGCAGACGCCATGCTAGATTTCGATTAAGAATACACGTAATGAGGTAGACGCCATACACTTTACATGCAATTAGGAGAGAATCATACAACTTGAGTTTGACCATAACCTTGTTGTGAATGTTGTCATCATATGCTTGTTTAAATTGTTAGTCTATTATTTCTTATAAATTGTTTGAATGTCTTGTGGTGGATAGTGAGTCTTAGCTATTATTTTCATTAATATCAATTCTTATTTTTGTTCTCAACATCAATTTCTTTGTCTTAATTTTTATCTATTACAAGATTTAACCCCCCCTTTTCCCACTTTTATAATTGTATCAATTATATTCAAGTGTTAGATTATATATCTATTAGCATCACTCCTTGTGGGATCGACTCTTACTTGTTCACTATATATATTAATTGTACATTTGTAGGTTATTTTAAATTGTTACTAACGACATAACAATTTTTGGCGCCGTTGCCGGGGATGTGATTACCTAATATAATGTCATCTAACTCTTGTATATAATTTATTTATTTATTTTTGTTGTTAGCACCTCCTACATGGAAGGTTTTACATTACATGTCATTATTTAACGTGGTTGGCTTAAATGCCCCATTTTATTTTCTATTAATGGCTGGTTCAAACCGCCTACTATTCTTAATATATGTATATATCTATTATTATTAATGGTTGGTTCTACCACCTACTATTGTTGATATATGTATATATCTATTAATATTAATGGCTGGTTCTACCGCCTATTAATATACCTTATTATTTACTAACATCATTTTTTTTATGGTTGGCCTTTTCTGCCCCATTTTATTTCTTCTGTATACTAACTTTTTATATATTGTCAACTAACTTCTTTAATCCTCTGGTTGTGATTGGCACTGCCATCCGCCAAATTTTCTCTATATTAATTTATGTTCATGGCTGGCCTCGCCACCTAAGTAGTTCATTTATATTGTTATTTTTCCTATTTTGCAGATACATGAATGTCCAGCTCAAATCTTGGGAACTTATCGAGTGACAACATTTCGTTAAGCACAAAATTAGCGGATATCCGTTTATTTTGTCAAAGAGAGCATCGCACTCCAGAGAGATCACCTTTGTCATCACCAACTACAAGTCCCACAGCCCCAGTTCAAATGGAAGAAGAACCAGATAACATGAACAAGCCACTTAAGGATTTCTCTGTGCCTCAAGCAGCAGATCAAGCTTCATGCATTGTCTACCCTCAGACTACTGTAGACAACTTTGAACTAAAGTCAGGAATGATTCATTTGTTGCCTACGTTCTTAGGCCATGCTGGAGAAGATCCTCACATGCATCTTAAAGAATTCTCTGATGTCTGTTCCACAATTAAAATAAGAGGTTTAACTGATGAGCAGGTTCATCTGCGATTGTTTCCATTTAGTCTGAAGGAACAAGCAAAGACATGGCTTCACTCTTTACCAAGAGCTTCAATTAGAACATGGACAGATTTGGCAAACAAGTTCTTGACGAAATTCTTTCCAGCTCAAAAGACAAATAAAATAAGGAAAGAGATAGTGAGCATCCAACAAAATGATGGAGAAGCATTCCACGAATATTGGGAGAGATACAAGAGGCTCTTAAGCTCTTGTCCTCATCATAATATTCAAGAATGGCTACTAATGCAATATTTTTATGAAGGGATGCTGGATTCAGATCGCAAAATGGTGGACGCCACATCTGGTGGTGGATTGATGAATAACAATGCCGGACAAGCCAGGGAGATGTTCGAAACTCTGTCAACTAATTCTCAACAATGGAGCTACAACAGAGTGAGAGAACCTCAGAAAAGGGCTGGAATCTACGAAGCACAATCAAGTTCAAACATGGAAGCCCAAATTGCAAACTTGACAAATATGGTGAAGCAGTTAATCGTTCCAGGCTCTCAAGTGTGTGCTGTGTGCAGTACACCTGGACATGCTATGGAAAGTTGTCCACAAAATGAAGTTGCGGTCTTGGATGCTCAAATAAATGCATTCGGTACTTATCCAAATCAGAATCAAAACCAAATGCAAAGGCCAAGGAATGATCCATTTGCTCCTACCTACAATCCAGGATGGAGGAATCATCCAAATTTTAGGTGGAGTAATAATCAACCAATGCAACAACCTTTTGCTCAATTACCACAGCATCGGGTTCAAGTGGAGCCTCCGAAACCATCACTTGAAGATATGGTTACATCTATGGCACAGAGCACTCAAGCATTCATGCAGAAAACTGATAACGCCATTGCAAATTTGGAACAACAAATGGGACAGTTAGCCACTGCATTAAATCAAAGAGAACCTGGAAAGCTTCCTGGCCAAGTTTTTGTCAACCCTAAGATTAATGAACATGCTAAAGCAATCACTCTGAGGGGAGGGAAAACAATTGGAAAAATGAGCGTGCCAGAAGAAGAGAAGAACCTTGACTCTGACAATATGATCAATCCAGACGTTCTAGATCCAAATTCTAGTAGCAGTGCTACTCCTTTCCAGGAAACGCCAAACCTTCAGGTTAACTCTAACCTTCCAAATTCTATTTCTTCACATGCTCCTTTTCCTAGCAGATTGCAGAAATCAAAGAAAGAAGATCCAATGCAAGGAATCTTGGATACTTTCAAGAAGGTGGAGATTAACATTCCTCTTTTAGATGCCATCAAACAAATGCCAAAATATGCAAAATTCCTCAAGGATTTGTGCACAAATAAGAGGAAGTTCAAAGAGTTTGAAACGATTAAGATTTCTGAGGAAGTTTCAGCTGTTCTACAAAGCAAACTCCCTCCCAAGCTAAAAGATCCGGGCAGTTTTACTATCCCTTGTATCATTGGGGGTCACAGGTTTGAGAAAGCTCTTCTTGACTTAGGTGCATCTGTCAATCTAATGTCTTTTTCTGTTTTTGAATCTTTGAATATAGGGGAACTAAAGGCGACCTCTGTGAGCATCCAGTTGGCAGATAGATCGATCAAATACCCTAGGGGTATTCTAGAAGATGTATTAGTCAAAGTTGACGGATTAATCTTACCTGCTGATTTTCTAGTATTGGAGATGGAGCCGATTCCTTTGTCAGAAGTAAAGTTAACTTTAATTCTTGGTCGTCCATTCATGGCCACAGCAGGTACTAAAATTGATGTTCAAAAGGGTACACTAACTATGAATGTGCAGGGACAAACGATTGAGTACAAGGTATTTGGAGCACTCAAATTACCAAGTGATGAACATTACTGTTTTCACTTAGATGCGTTAGATACAATTTGTCAACAAGTGTTCAATGACAGTTGTGGTCGAGATATTGTGGACAAAGTTTTAATTCATGACTTTGGAACCATCGATGAGGATAAACAAGCTAGCAAAGTCTTAGCTCGCCTTGAAGCTTTACCTTCTTTAGGTATGTATATTTCTGCCTTTGAGCCTTTACCAGTGCCTAAGACAAAACTTGTACCATCTGTTGTGCAGGCACCTCAATTGGAGTTGAAGGAACTACCAAAGCATTTGAAGTACGCGTATGTGGGCGAAGAAAGTACATTGCCAGTAATCATTGCGTCTGACCTCAGCGTTGAAGAAGAAGAGAAATTGTTGAGGGTACTAAAAGAGCATAAAACATCAATCGGATGGAGTATTGCTGATATCAGAGGAATCAGTCCCTCTAGATGTATGCATCGAATACTACTAGAGGAGGGAACAAAACCAACAAGAGATGCCCAACGCAGACTTAACCCAATAATGAAGGAGGTGGTGCTAAAAGAAGTACTCAAATTGCTAGATGTTGGCATCATTTACCCTATCTCTGATAGCAAATGGGTTAGTCCGGTACAAGTGGTTCCTAAAAAATCTGGAGTTACAGTAGTCCTTAATGAAGATAATGAGTTGGTTCCCACGCGAGTTCAAACAGGATGGCGTGTTTGCATTGACTACAGAAAGCTTAATTCAGGTACTAGAAAAGATCATTTTCCACTACCTTTTATTGATCAAATGTTGGAACATCTTGCAGGTCATAGCCATTATTGTTTTCTTGATGGATATTCGGGCTACAATCAGATTGCAATAGCACCAGAAGATCAAGACAAGACGACATTTACTTGTCCATATGGTACATTTGCCTACAGGCGCATGCCTTTTGGTCTTTGCAATGCTCCAGGTACTTTTCAAAGGTGTATGATGAGCATATTTTCAGATATGGTGGAGCAAATTATTGAGGTATTTATGGATGATTTTAGTGTATTTGGTTCATCTTTTGATAAATGCCTTCATAACCTCGCTTTGGTCTTAGAAAGATGCCAAGAATGCAATCTAGTTTTAAACTGGGAAAAATGTCATTTTATGGTACAACAAGGAATTGTGCTTGGTCATATCATCTCTAGCAAGGGAATAGAAGTTGACAAAGCAAAAGTGGATCTGGTAAGTAATCTTCCACCTCCATCTACAGTTAAGGAAATAAGATCTTTCCTTGGACATGCAGGTTTCTACAGGAGGTTCATCAAGGATTTCTCCAAGATAGCTAAGCCATTGTGTAACTTACTATCCAAGGATGTGACATTTGAGTTTGATGAGACATGTTTGACAGCTTTTAACAAGCTTAAACTTCTTCTTACGTCAGCACCGATCATGATGCCTCCCTTTTGAACTAATCTGCGATGCTTCTGATTATGCTGTAGGAGCAGTTTTGGGACAACGAGTAAATAAAGTACCTCATGTTATCTACTATGCCAGTAGAACACTCAATGATGCCCAATTAAACTACTCCACTACAGAGAAGGAGCTCCTTTCTGTTATTTTTGCTTTAGAAAAATTTCGTGCATATTTGATTGGTACTAAAGTAATTGTATTTTCTGACCATGCAGCTCTTAGGTACCTTCTTCAAAAGAAGGATGCAAAGCCTCGCTTGATTAGATGGATTCTATTACTTCAAGAGTTTGATCTGGAGATTAAGGACAAAAAAGGATCCGAGAATGTAGTGGCCGATCACCTCAGCCGTTTGGTGAACAATTCAGTGACCGAAGAAGACTCTTTGCCTCTAAATGAGAATTTTCCTGATGAGCAATTATTATCTTTATCTATTTCTACACCATGGTATGCTGACATTGTCAATTACCTTGTTACAGGTGATCTTCCAGGAAATGTGCCAAGAACTTACAAGGATAAGCTCATGACAACATCAAAGTATTACATATGGGATGATCCATACCTTTTCAAATGGTGTTCTGACCAAATCATCAGACGGTGTGTGCCAGAATCAGAATTTCAATCCATACTCACGTTTTGTCACTCATATGCTTGTGGAGGACATTCTGGTCCAAAGAAGACAGCTTTGAAAGTATTGCAATGTGGATTTCATTGGCCGAGTTTGTTCAAAGATGCATATACTTTCTGCTCTACTTGTGATAGGTGTCAAAGGTTAGGTAATCTTTCATCTAGGAATCAGATGCCTTTATCACCTATTCTAATAGTTGAAATTTTTGATGTTTGGGGTATTGATTTCATGGGACCTTTTCCTTCATCTAAAGGTTATTTATATATCTTACTTGCTGTGGATTATGTTTCAAAATGGGTGGAAGCAGTTCCATCAAAGACTAATGATTCTCGAGTTGTTCTCAGATTCCTTAAAGAAAATATATTTGCAAGATTTGGAACACCCAGGGCGATCATTAGTGATGGAGGGTCCCATTTCAATAATAAACTTTTTGCAGCACTATTGCAAAAGTACGGAGTCAAACATAAGGTGTCCACGCCATATCATCCACAGACAAGCGGACAAGCTGAAATCTGTAATAGGGAAATTAAGCAGATATTGGAGAAGACTGTGAGCTCCTCACGCAAGGATTGGTCTGATCGTCTCATGGATGCTCTATGGGCTTATCGTACAGCCTACAAAACTCCGATTGGAATGTCACCATACAGGTTGGTTTTTGGCAAACCCTGCCACTTACCAGTCGAATTAGAGCATAAAGCATATTGGGCTATCAAACAGTACAATTTCGAGATGAAGGCTGCAGGAGAGCAACGAAAGTTGCAGTTGAGTGAGTTGGAAGAACTCCGAAATGAAGCCTATGAGAGCTCTAAAATATACAAGGAGAAGACCAAGGCCTATCATGATAAGACCATTTTGAGAAAACATTTTGAACCTGGGCAGAAAGTCTTATTATATAACTCACGCCTCCGACTATTCCCAGGTAAGCTCCGTTCACGATGGTATGGTCCATTCCTTATTACTCATGTTTTTTCACATGGTGCAGTGAATCTTCAACACCCACAGACGGGAAATATTTTTAAAGTGAATGGTCATCGTCTCAAGCACTATTTAGAGCCAGCAACAGAACATTTTGATGAGAATTTAAGGCTCTCTGATCCTGTTCTACTCACTTGATACGCTGTTCCGTTTGGCTGACGACGCTAAATTTAGCGCTTATGGGAGGCAACCCATATTTCTTTCTCATTATCTTTGTGTGTTCAATCAAGCATTTAGTCCAGTTGCACATTTTATTAGCATATTCACTTTTACTTTCACCTTGAGGTGGTCACTGTACACTTTTGTGTGCGTGGGGCTTGATTGCGCCCATATGTCTACGGTGTGAGCTTTCTCCACCAGCTTAATGTGGTTTGGATCTTCAAATGTTTACTTATAGGGCAGCTGGGAGGGAGAGCATCTCATGATGGTATTGTCATTAGTATAAGACCTGAAGGTTTACATTTTGATCCTGTGGACAAAAGCTGTGGTCTCCTGATAGGCCGAAGGAAAACACTCGATGGCGTTAGCACAGAAGTCACTGGAATGAGCCTCTGTTACCTTACTTGTGCATGTGCATTGGTTGAAAAAAAAAAGTATATATATTTATATATTTGGGATTGCTTACGCAAAATATATTTTGATCGGGTAAGATAGTATGATATATTATGCTACTAATTGCATGTCTAGGGAAATTCTGTCTAAGGAGTTTGGTATTTAAGTGGACCACTGTGTCCCTCCAATCTTTCCTGGGAATTTCCCTGGTGTAATTAGTGATATAATTGTTTATATCTTCTACACCAATGATCTACAAAAAAAAAAAAAAAAAAAAAAAAAAAAAAAAAACGAAACCCTAATTGTTTTCTTCTCACACTCTGTTTATTCCTGATTTTCAACTTTCCCTTTTCAGATCATCTCTCTTCCTCCGTCACAGTATGTCGCGCAGCCCTCGTGATACCGTTGCGACGGTAGACTTGTTCGCCAGAGCTACGATCCTGCCAGAACGTCGAATCGATTCAAAAATCCTGAACGATTCTGCCAACCGATGGGCCATGAGCTACCTCCGTGACCATTCTCTGCTGTTCTTGGTTGATCCTGATCCAAAAGACGACTTACCGGTGTATCCTCACATCGTTCGCTCCTTTTACCATACTCTTCTCAAGTTACCCCACTCTTCTGGCACTCAACCAGTATATCATGTTGACATCCCTGGTCTTCGGCTTCAATTCACTTCAGCGGATATTTGCAAATGTTTAGGTTATCCACCTACCGCTGACGTCGCTGAAGGTTTTCAAGCGCCGATCTCTATTTCCCATCAAGAGATGATTGATGATCTGTGTCAAGGGCGACACGATCCGAATAACGCTGCTTCTACACGCCGCTCTTATTTGCCGTCCACGATGTGGATGCTTGATGATGCCATCCGAAGTAACCTTTGCCCCATTGGACACAGTCAACAACGACAGGGTAACACACTTTTGTCCACAAATACTAAGCCTTGTGGTAAGATGGATGATAATGCATATGACTAAGAATATTTTCTGGTTAAAGCACAAATGAGTGGAGAGAAATGAGTAAACAACTTATGAACTTGCATTGATCTCTTGAAATGGATAATTGCTGTCAATGAGCACCATTACATGGTTTGTGGAATGATTGGATGGATGCTGAGGATGATATTGATCAATGTTTTAGAACAATGTTGTAATTTTGCTGGGCCTTTGTTTGAGATGTTCTATATTATGAATTCGAGACATAAAAAAAAGAAAAGGAAAAAAAAGAAGAAAGAAGAAAAGGAAAAAAAGAGAAAAAATTGTTATGTGTATTCGTCATTTATCAGTGATAAGGCTCTATTAGTTTGTCAATTGGAAAATGTTGATCAATAGAATTCCAAAGCAGGTTTGTGGTAAGACTGGTGGAAGTTCTTGACAGCTAATATACCTATCATTTGATCAATGTTTGTTTATTTGTTTGTCCTTAAATTGACTTTTCTTCTGAGTGCATATCTATTTTCCAACTCCATGAGAGAAATTCATAGAACAGAAATCCTTCTCTACCCTGTGAGAATATGGAGTTGAGGCTTTTACTTGGATAATATTTTGAGGTTATATGCATTATGGATTGTGGTATGAAGGTTTTGGCTTAGCACACACACACAAGTGTTGGAAGTTGTGACTATACTAATCTGGATAGGAATTGTGATCTCTTACCTTTTGTTCTAGTTTGTTACTTTCACTCATTTCTCATAACATTTTTACGCTTGAATTACTAGGGACTAGCAATAAGCTGGTTGGGGGTTGTGATAAGTGCCAGAATATACGTTTTTAAAGTGATAAAATACTACCAAAGCAATGCCAAGAAATTGTGCTTAAAAGCTGAATTTTCAAGATTATTGTACTTAAAATCTTCTTGGATGTTTTGCAGGTTAAGAGCTAGTAAGAGCTATCGGAATGAGATTTGATCTTCAGCAAATGTTAAGAGGACACTTCAAGCTTTGCAGGAAGTGCTGGTTCACAAAAATCAGAGTTCATTTGGGCCTCTAAAGGTTGCCTCGAAGTCAAGTTTGGAAGTTATATCCGAAGCAGAATTTCTGTTTGCAGACCAGACCTTTAGAAGCCCATAACTTGAGCGTCTGATGTCCAAATTGAGTTATTCAAAAGCCCATAATTATCTACCCATTTGTATCTACAATATTGATGAAGGGTTTGAGTTCATAATATGCTTCGTTTAGGCCCAGAATGCAGTTACAAGATTAGTGTGTAATTGGAAGTTGATGTCATTGATGATACCATTTCCATTCAAAGAGTGGACAATCCACCACACGAATTTGATGGACATTCCACCACCAAAAGATGGCACTAACTCCTCCACTATGTGCTCATTTTCTCTATAAATAGAGAGGAGTAGAGCTTGGAGAGGGAGCTTGGAGACAAGAAGGAAAGAAGGAGAAGGATTGGAAGCATAAAGAGGAGAAGCAAAAGAAGAAAACAAGGCTTGTGTTTGTAATTATGTTTTTATGTTTCATGTCTTATTTGGTTATGTATAACTAAACTCTTATTAGTTAGGGCTTGTCTTGAAGCCCTAAGCATGCTTTCAATTTTATAAGTTGTGTGGATTTCAATTTCTACAAGCATGATGATTTTGATTTTTCCATGTTATGTGAGTTCTAGTATTGTGTTTCTTTGATTAGCTAACTTTGAAGCATGTATTAGAATTAATTGTTGTAGAACATAGTCAATTGCCTTGTTGAATATGTTCTTTCTTGCAACATATAATTCAGTTGAAAATGAATTATGAAAAATCAATTCTTGAATACCTAAGTACAAATACCATGTATTAGGATTCTTGTGACATTCATATTCTCTTTGCTCTTATTGGATTCTTGATTGTTGATTGATGCAGACGCCATGCTAGATTTCGATTAAGAATACACGTAATGAGGTAGACGCCATACACTTTACATGCAATTAGGAGAAAATCATACAACTTGAGTTTGGCCATAACCTTGTTGTGAATGTTGTCATCATATGCTTGTTTAAATTGTTAGTCTATTATTTCTTATAAATTGTTTGAATGTCTTGTGGTGGATAGTGAGTCTTAGCTATTATTTTCATTAATATCAATTCTTATTTTTGTTCTCAACATCAATTTCTTTGTCTTAATTTTTATCTATTACAAGATTTAACCCCCCCTTTTCCCACTTTTATAATTGTATCAATTATATTCAAGTGTTAGATTATATATCTATTAGCATCACTCCTTGTGGGATCGACTCTTACTTGTTCACTATATATATTAATTGTACATTTGTAGGTTATTTTAAATTGTTACTAACGACATAACAGAGACATGTACCAAAATTGACACAACATTTAATTTTTGTGGGACAATTGGCGGATGAAGGCGACAATGTAAATTTTTGTGGTGGTACTTGGAAAGTTTCCAGAGGTGCAATGGTGGTAGCACGTGGGAACAAGACTGGAACATTATATATGACCACGAATTGCAGGGACATGATTGCAATAGCAGACAGTGAAATTAAGTCAGATTTATGGCATTGCAGACTTGGTCGTATGAGTGAGAAGCGGATGAAGAAGCTAATTTTTATGGCAAGCATCGCAAGTTGAAATCTGTAGAGCATCAGTTTTGTGAAAGTTGTGTGCTTGGTTGTCGCAACCGGTTTTGCGAAAAGATTTTTTAAGAAAAATAAATAAAACTTAAGAAGTCGCCATCAATTGAATAGGTGCAATTGGTCACCATAAAAATATTTTTGGTCTACGGAAATCCAAAAAAATGGATAAGAGAGTTTGTTACGTATGAGGAAGGTGTAAGATGTTAGAAAAATGGTGGTCAATCACTATTTGACCAATAATTAATTGCAACTAATTGAGTATTAGTTAAATGTAATTTAGTGGGTTCTAATATTCAATATGAAGATTAGATATTGGAGTTGAAAGTTGTCCAAAATCATTTTTTTGGTTGAATGGAAATTGACTCCAAAGTGGTCATGTTAGACATGATATGTTATGTGCAAAATTAAGAGAAATGTGGGAATCCCACATTAAAGAATTGTGATGTATGTGATGGGTTTATAAACCCAAGTGTTAGATGTAAGACTTGGGCCCAAGGGCACCCAAGCTTTTGTGATGGGCTTGCGTGTCCGTAGCCCATCTGGACTTATCATTTTGTACCGGCCCACTACCTAGGTTCATTATATGTGGACATGAGGACAATTCAAATTCAAAAATGTCCATTACAATTTTTAAATTCACTTTATTACTGGAATTTATTTGGCATCCCCAGTTTTAGGGTCGGTTTTAATGCTAGGCTCTAATATAAATAGAAGCATAGTGTAAGAAGAGAAGAGACTACGAAAATTCATTTTTCCTCTCTTGTTCTTCCTAGCCGAATTCCTTTCTGAGAGTGCTTACAATTTTTGGTTCGAACGAGCTTGCTGGTATACCTGTGTCACCTACCGGTAGAAGAGAGTGTTGTATCTTGGGAGGTGTTAGCCTACTCTAGCGTTGACACCAGTGGCTGGGGAATTTCACCTTAAGGAGATTTGCGGTTCGCTTACCTCACTTCAATCTCTTGGTTTTGTACCGATCAGAGTTTTTAGTAACATCTTTTGTTCTTTTTCAATTCATGATATATGATATATTTTGTTGATTGGATTTTATCTAATTATTGAGTTATGCAATTTGTTTGTGTTTTTTATTAAAGCAATTGTATGAGCATGACATATGAATATAGATTCCAAAATAAGACACCCCCACAACGAAAAGAGTGACGTGACAGTTTGACTTGCTTTCGATTGGTCCACCGGTAGAAGAGAGTGTTGTATCTTGGGAGGTGTTAGCCTGCTCTAGCGTTGACACCAGTGGCTGGGGCATTTCACCTTAAGGAGATTTGCGGTTCACTTACCTCACTTCAATCTCTTGGTTTTGTACCGATCAGAGTTTTTAGTAACATCTTTTGTTCTTTTTCAATTCATGATATATGATATATTTTGTTGATTGGATTTTATCTAATTATTGAGTTATGCAATTTGTTTGTGTTTTTTATTAAAGCAATTGTATGAGCATGACATATGAATATAGATTCCAAAATAAGACACCCCCACAACGAAAAGAGTGACGTGACAGTTTGACTTGCTTTCGATTGGTCCACCGGTAGAAGAGAGTGTTGTATCTTGGGAGGTGTTAGCCTGCTCTAGCGTTGACACCAGTGGCTGGGGCATTTCACCTTAAGGAGATTTGCGGTTCACTTACCTCACTTCAATCTCTTGGTTTTGTACCGATCAGAGTTTTTAGTAACATCTTTTGTTCTTTTTCAATTCATGATATATGATATATTTTGTTGATTGGATTTTATCTAATTATTGAGTTATGCAATTTGTTTGTGTTTTTTATTAAAGCAATTGTATGAGCATGACATATGAATATAGATTCCAAAATAAGACACCCCCACAACGAAAAGAGTGACGTGACAGTTTGACTTGCTTTCGATTGGTCCACCGGTAGAAGAGAGTGTTGTATCTTGGGAGGTGTTAGCCTGCTCTAGCGTTGACACCAGTGGCTGGGGCATTTCACCTTAAGGAGATTTGCGGTTCACTTACCTCACTTCAATCTCTTGGTTTTGTACCGATCAGAGTTTTTAGTAACATCTTTTGTTCTTTTTCAATTCATGATATATGATATATTTTGTTGATTGGATTTTATCTAATTATTGAGTTATGCAATTTGTTTGTGTTTTTTATTAAAGCAATTGTATGAGCATGACATATGAATATAGATTCCAAAATAAGACACCCCCACAACGAAAAGAGTGACGTGACAGTTTGACTTGCTTTCGATTGGTCCACGAGGAAAATGATTACCACGCAAAAATATTTTGTAATTTTTTAAATTCAGAGCAATCGTGAAGGTCCACTTGCGAGAACAATATGAATTAGTTGAATTTCTTCTGCTTAGATTATTATGCGATCGGGAGGAAGCGCCAATGGAGGCGAATTGATTCGAAGCAGGGGGCTTAGGGTATGAATGGTGTTGTAGGGTTTGATATTTGAAATTTAATTTCTGCTTCTTAGTTTGACTGCGGGATTGGTCGTGCCACTGAATAATGATTACAATTAGAGGCCGCAAGAGAACATTCCGGCAATGGCACTCAATGGCCAGTTTGACCGAGTGGCTTTACTGGAATAAAATGAAAAGCTAAGTGACTAAATTGAAATGTTTTATCTTTCGGTGGCCAAAATGAAACATGAGCAATCTTTCAGTGACTAAAAGTAGTATTAACCCATCCAAAATATTTTCACGTGGCGATTATTTTCCACGTGGACCAATCAAAATAAGTCAAACTGCCACGTCATCATTTTTGCTCCCCGGATTTGAGAAATCCTGACCGGGTGGTTTGACTGAAACAAAATAAAAAGTTAAGTTACCAAGTTGAAATGTTTTATTAGAGTATGTTTGGATATTGTTTTTGTTTTTAATAATCAAAAACGATTTTGAGTATAGTTTTCAAAAACAGTTTTTAAAATGAATGAAGTGTTAAAAATTCATTTGTCTTATGTTATCTGTAAACTGTTTTCTGGATAAAAAATACAAAGTTTAGACACAAAATAAGATTAGTTATATAATATAACAAGAAGAGTAATGAACAATGACGGAAAGTAAATCAAATAAATTTGGAGAGATAATGGAGAAGAGACAAGGGAGAGAAGAGTTGGAGAGAGAAGAAATGAGAGAGAAGATATCGTAACATCTAATGAGAAAGGAAGGAAGAAGTAGAGCAAGAGGAAAAAAAATGAATTTCAATTTATTCACAAAAATGCTACCTTCAAAATTCTCCAAAACATGATTTAGTTGTTTTCGATTTTCTGTTTTCAAAAACACAATTGTGAAAAACTGTTTTCAAAAACTGTAACACCCAAATGAATTTTCATCCAGTTTTCTATTTTGAAAAACAAATAACAGTTTTGGAAACATGTTCCAAAATCTTTCGGTAACCAAAATGAAATATGAGTTATCTTTCGGTGACTAAAAGTTATATTAACCCATATCAAAATAGAAATAAATAATTTTATTAAATATATAAAAACTATATCGAAAGTCTAATATTGAGGTTCAGGGAATTCTTTCATCCAATGATCAAATTTTCAAGAAACACTCTCATCTCAAGAATCTTTCCGAGGATGCATCCAATTCATTCCCCAAATTGATTTCATCGTACGTTAAGACTTTCCATATAATTTTTATACATAAAATATACAATACGTAAGTTTAAAATAAAGTAAAATAAAATAAAATAAAGCAACAAATAAAATAATAATAAATAAAATAATAGGAATAAAAATAAAATAAAAGTAAAATAAAAATGGAGATAAAGATTAAACGAAAATAAGATCCAAAAATAAAAAATAAAAATACAAAATAAACAATAATGAATAAAGTTAAATAATAATAATAATAAAACGAAAATAAAGTAAAGAAATATATATACAAATGAAAAATAATAAATAAATAAATATAAAATAAATAAATAAATAATAAATATAAAATATAAAATAAATAAATAAATAAAAATAAAAGAAAACAAATAAAAATATAAAAATATAAATAAATAAGATAAATAAAATGAAAAATAAGATAATAAAATAAAATAAAATAAAATGTTGGGAACCGAGTTTTTTTTTTTTGGACTCTACAATATTGAATTATTTCAAATCCTATTTCAAGCATACTAACATATTAAATCATATAATTGACACATAAATCACACAAATACCAAAATCATTCATGTAACACATAATTCACATAGAAGCATGTTTCAAATATATAACACATTAACTTGTTGAACAATTAATAAATATGATGAATGGGATATCGGTTCCTTTTTTTTTATTGACAATTGATTATCCCAACCATACTATTGAATTAATATGTTTGGAATATAATAATTAAATGCCTTGATGAAATGAGCGCCCAAAATATCACATATCAAATTTTGTTACCATGCAATTTTCAAATCCAAATGTACATAAAACCCAAAGTTCATATTGTTCATATAATCCCTTGGCACAATCCCATTAAACTTTTACTCATTTTTTTACCCAAGTAAACAATTAAGAATCCAAACAAATAAATCACATATAACGAAGCTCAACCCTAAACTTATGAAACTCCTCAACCAAGCTCAATTACTATTGTATTAACTTTCATGTTTAATCGTAATCCCATAACTTATAACTTACAAAGCCCAAAACCTAAGAACCTTATCTTTCTGGTCCAATGATCATTCAAATTATTATCCATGTTGTAATTTAACCCTTTGGCCCATAGCTTTCACCCAACAAACCAACAAAACTTATATAAATCCCATAACTAAAGAATCTGCATCTAAACCACAAACAACCACCGAACTTCAATTCCATATTTCATAAGATATCAATGAAAAGAAAATCTGAGATGATAACATATGAATCATACCGAATACATCATGACCATTTTGAAGTACCAATGAATATTGGAAATAAAGACACTTCAACAACTAGAGTTGATTTATGCAACTCACATCAGGAATTTCAAGAGTGGAGCCAGTTACACAACAAGAACTTTAGCCCAGAAAACAGAAAGCACAAAGAAACCTCTAAAATCCTTAGCATGAAACAAGAATGCAGATGTAAACAGGAAAGTTTCCACCTTTAAAATGACTGGTTGTTTATAGTCATGCAATCCAAGTTTAATTATTACACTAATCCAACTCCACTGAATTCACGCAAAAGACTAACAATTTGAACAGAAATGCCCCAACAATCCAGCACAACAAACACTCATCAATTTTAGAACATACATCACAGACATTAAGAAAGAAAAATCATGGGAGATCACAGGTGTTCTTCCTTTGGTTTTCAAACCATTCGAACCTCACTCAAGAATGAACAAAAATAGATTAATGGACCCATAAATCTCACTCCTTAATCAACAGAGGAATCAATTTCGACAGAAAGCTCACAATACAAATAGAAAATTCCAATCCCGAAGATCCCTTGCAAAATCGATCCTTTCTACTGGAATTCTCCTCCTAAAATTTCGGTAAAACCAGAAGCAAGAACTCTTAAAAAGAATCCTCAGAAAAAAGAAGAAAAAAAACCCAAATTCAAGGAGAAAGCCCAAAAATCCCTCTCAAATTCGCTCCGAAAACTCGCAAGAAAAAGAAAGAATTCCACTCCCAAAAAAACCCACCTCCCTCTTCTATTGGAACCTCCTATTTATAACCTAATGAAAACCCAAATCAAATCCCCTATGAATCCCGAAATCATCTCCTAATCTTTCCTAGAATCTCTTTTCTTCCTAAGCCGATCTGTTTCCTCAAATAAATCCGGAAATCCTCCACCTTTAAAGCTCCAAATCCTATGTTAGAGTGAACCCTAGGATTTTCGCCTCTCTTCTTTCCTATTTCCAACTCTTCTCTCCCTCTCTTTTCTTTCTGGTTTCTATCACTCTGGAACTTTCCTTTCGGCGTCTCTCCTTCCCTTTTCCAAAACTCTCAACGGAGCCTCTCTTCCTTTCCTCTCTTCCTTTCCCTCTTTCTTTGCGTTTCTCTTCTCTCCTTCCCAAAGTTAGACAAGTTCTTGGGCTAGGCTATCAACTTAAGTTGGGTAAATGGGGTGATTCTTTTTGGTTTGAGTGAATCCGGTCCATCTCTTTTGGGCTTATATATGTAAATTAAACTTGGGCCAATGATACATATATTGGGCTATGCATTTTAAATGGGCTGCATTAATTCATTTGAACTTAATGATTTTGTTTGTTGAATCAGAATTCAATACATGGGCCCTTAAATTGGTTTCCTTAATAAACCCATGAATTATAATGTAATGGTAAACCTAATGTGGGCTTAATTTAAATCTAAATAATTCCATGTATTATTTATTTATTTATTTTTAATATGTGACATACATTTTATTAATCTTGGGAGTCTCTTATGCTTGGGCAAAAATGGGGTACAAGAACAGCCCCCTTTTGCAGGACTTTACGCAGTAAATGACACGTAAAGGTATTGTATCCCAATTTTGACAGTGTGAAAGTCATGTGACATCATTCAAAATGTGAGCTCTCTTTACACCCGTCCAAAAACTAAACAAATATATGCTAATTGCACAAGAATTAAATTAAAACTCTATCTTTGGTAATCACTCGATAATCTGCATGCTCTAATAAAACAATTTAATCCATTCGATAATCTGAAACATCTTAATCCGAAATTTAATCCATGGAATGATTTAATCCAAAAATAATTTTAATCCACGGAATACTTTAATCGAAAACTGAAGTCAACTTTGCTCCTCATAATAACTTTAATCCAAAGCCACTTTAAGCGAATTTAATCCTCAATTTTAATCCACATCGTAACTTTAATCCAAAAACCAATGTAATCCACAAATAAATGTAATCCTCAACTTTAATCCAAATCATAACTTTAATCCGAAGGCCATTTTAATCCACAGGCCATTTTAATCCACAACTTTAATCCAAAGGCTAACTTTAATCCGAAAGCCAATTCAAAGGCCAACTTTAATCCAAAGGCCAACTTTAATCCGAAGGCCAATTTAATCCACAACTTTAATTCAAATGCCAACTTTAATCTGAAGGCCAATTTAATCCACAACTGTAATCCAAAGATTTAATCCGAAGGCCAATTTAATCCAAAGACCATTTTAATCCAAATAACAGATCTCGATGATGAAAGGTATTTTAACCCGAAAAATATTTTCATCCAAAAGATAGCCTGAAATTTAATCTCAAAAGTTTAAAAATATTTTAATATGAAAAACATGCTAATTTAGAATTGAAATCATGAAATTGAGTCTGTGAAAATCTCAAAATAGTCGATGCATACGCGTAAGAATAAAATGATAAAGTCTGCTGCCACCCTCTACACTTGTGCAATCGCTAATCACGTTTTAATGTATCCTTTTATGCTCCAATCTTTGACCAACGTACTATTTTTGATCATTTATTCATATATTTCATTTGACTCTGTTTAAATAAGCTTAGTAATACGGCTATGCATGAGAAAGATGAGTAATTATGACAAGAGGTAAATAATAGATTCCAGGATGAAATATTTCAAAAATTTTATTAAGCGAATGCTCGAATGAGATTGCAGGCTGATTATCGGAACAGTACATGGAGGAATAATTTGAAAAGGAAGGAAAGAACATTTGAGTCTTGAAAATGAGATAGTTTATGGCCTGCGCTAAAAACTACTACAGTTTTTTGCGCATCACATTAACCTTTCTGTTTTCATCATGCATAATATCTTTTAACAGCATCCGCATTCACTGGGTGAGACATGTCATTTCCGTCCATTGTGGTTAATCACAATGCTCCACCAGATAAGGCTTTTTTACAACATAAGGTCCATTTTAGCTCGGGGTCCACTTTTCTCGATGATCTTTGTGAGGCGGTAATATCATTTTCAAGACACAAATCTCCTTCTTCAAAACTACAAGGATGGACCTTCTTGTTGTGTGCTCTCATCATACGTCTTTGATTTAATTGCCCTTTACAGGTAGCCCATAATCGCCATTCTTCAATCAAATTCAGCTGCTCATATCTAGTTTGTATCCATTTTGCTTCTTCTAATTCCGCCTCCAAACAAACCCGCAATGAAGGAATTTCTACTTCAACTGGTAGAACCGCTTTTGTACCATAAATCGATGAGAATGAGGTTTCATCAGTGGATGTGCGTACCGACGTCCAGTATCCATACAAGGCAAAAAGGAGTTTCTCATTCCAATCCTTGTAGTTAACCGTCATCTTTCCAACAATCTTCTTAATATTTTTGTTGGTTGCTTCGACTACTCTATTCATCTTTGGACGATATGGTGTTGAATTATGATGTCCAGTTTTGAACTGCTCACAAAAATCCTTCACCATTTTGCTGTTAAAATTCATTCCATTATCAGTAATTATTCTTTTGGGAACTCCATATCGGCATACAATTTCCTTTCTCAAGAATCAGACCACCACATTACTAGTCACATTAGTATAAGAAGAGGCCTCTACCCACTTCGTAAAGTAGTCAATGGCCACCACGATAAACCGATGCCCATTGGAAGCTTTTGGCTCTATTGGTCCAATGACATCTATTCTCCACATTGAGAAAGGCCATGGCGAGGTCAGGACATGTAATGGGTTAGCTGGAACATGAGTCCTATCTACATAGACCTGACATTTGTGACACTTCATCGCATAACCAATACAGTCTTTCTCCATTGTCAACCAGTAATATCTGGCTCTAATTATCTTTTTCGATATCGTATATCCACTTGAATGAGTTCCACACAACCCTTCATGAATTTCTGCCGTAATCTGCTTTGCTTCTAACTCATCAACACAACGCAACAAAACCATCCTGTGATTCCTTTTATATAACATATTTTTGTTCAAGAAGAATGCCCTTGATAGTCTTCTAAGGGTATGTTTGTCATTTTTCGACACTTCTTCGGGGTATAACTTCTCTTTGAGGTACACTTGGATGTCGTGATACCATGGTTTGCCATCAGGTTCTCCCTCTACATTTGAATAATAGCCTTGTACCTCTCGTTTCTCAATATTAATCACTAGGACTTCCCCTTTTGTGTCTATGTCAAACATGGATGCTAGGGTAGCTAAAGCATCTGCAATCTGATTTTCTTCTCTCAAAATATAGCCAAACTCAATCCAATCGAAAGACTTTGTTAATTTTTTGATGTGCTGGTGATAGGGAATAAGCTTTCCATCTTTCGTCTCCCATTCATCACTCAACTGTTTAACCATTAACTGAGAGTCACCATAAACCTGCAACTTCTTTATGTTGGTGTCTATAGCAGCTTGAATCCCAATTGCACATGCTTCATATTTTGCCACATTATTCGTACATGTCAAATATAACTTGGCGGTAAATGGGGTGAAATCTCCCTCCAGTGATATCAACACTACTCTAATCCCATATCCTATCACATTCGAGGCCTCGTCAAAACACATCGTCCTCTTATTCTGTTCAATTGGATTTTCATCCTCTCTGATGTAGTTAAGACTTCGGCATCTGGAAAGCCATGATTCATTGGCCTGAAATCATCAATCGCTCTGTCTGCTAGATAATCTGCTATGGCACTGCCCTTTATAGCCTTTTGAGTGACATACTAAATATCATACTCTAATAGAAGCATCTGCCACTTTGCAATCCTTTCTGACAGTGATGGTTTTTCAATGACATACTTTATTGGGTCCATTCTAGAAATCAACCACGTAGTATAATACAACATGTATTGTCGAAGCTTGTGTGCTGCCCATGCTAGTGAGCAACAAGTCTTTTCTAACATGGAATAATTTGCTCCAGCACTTGTGAATTTCTTGCTAAGGTAGTATATAGCATGCTCTATCTTTCCCGCCGAATCATGTTGTCCTAGTACACACCCCATCGAACTTTTTGAGACAGTCAAGTATAGAATCAAAGGTCTTCTTGCCACATGGGGTATCAATACAGAAGGATTCTGCAAATATTGTTTAATCTTCTCGAAAGCAAACTGGCAATCCTCATTCAATTCTTTCGGGTTGTTTTTGCATAATAACTTGAAGATGGGTTCACAAGTAGAAGTTAGTTGGGAAATAAATTTGGCGATGTAATTCAACATTCCCAAAAACCCTCTAACTTCTTTTTCTGTACAGGGAGGTGACATTTCTAGAATTGCTTTCACTTTATCAAGATCCACTTCAATGCCTCTCCTACTCACGATGAATCCGAATAACTTCCTCGAAGTTGCCCCAAAGGTGCATTTTACTGGATTAAGCTTTAACTGATGCTTCCTTAGATGCTCAAACAACTTCTGAAGATTCTCCAAATGATTTTCTCCTTCTTTTGACTTGGCTATCATGTCATCAACATATACCTCAATTTCTCGGTGCATCATGTCATGAAACAGGGTAACCATGGCTTGTTGATAAGTTGCCCCGACATTCTTTAACTCGAATGACATGACTTTGTAACAAAACATTCCCTAGAGAGTGACAAAAGTGGTCTTTTCACAATCCACATGCACCATCTTAATCTGATTATAACCTGAGAACCCATCCATGAATGAAAATGTTGAATGTTGGGTCATGTTATCTACTAAGATATCAATGTGAGGGAGAGAAAAATTGTCTTTTGGACTCGCTCGATTTAGATTTCTATATTCAACACAAATCCTTACTTTACCATCTTTTTTAGGTACTAACACAATATTAGCTACTCACACCGGATAATGTGCTACCTCAAGAATACCGACATCAAATTGCATATTTACCTCATCTCTTATCTTTAGTAGCATATCGGGCTTCAACCTCCTCAATTTTTGTTTTACTAGGGCACACCCTGGTATTAATGGCAATTTATGTTCCACGATATTTTCATCGAGTCCAGACATATCTTGATACGAACATGCGAAAACATCCTGATATTCATGAAAGAGATCTCTTAAGTGTTTTCTATCATTCCCCTCGAGAGCTTTTCCCATTCGGACCTCTTTTTTGTCCAACTCCGTCCCTAAATTAATTATTTCCATAACCTCCTGGTGTAATTGGATTATTTTTTCTCTTGGTTGACTTGTCTTTCTATTTCGGGTGGGATATCAACCTCTCCTTCACTATCACCTTCAGATTCAACATTGTTAATGAGTGCATCAAAATCTGGTTCATTAATTTTGTCTTCTTTGCTATCATCATTTTCAAGCTTGTTAAGGGGATGAGATTGGTATTGGAATATGAATATAAAGAATTTAACAAAAGAAAGAAATATGATAAATGAAAAATTGGACTTTATTTCATGATTGAACAATTTTGGCCTCACTGTTGATCCTTCTCCCTCTTCTACCATAGCAATCTCACATTCCCCAAACTGGTCACACATCCTCTGGAAAGCAAACCTCACCCTGAAAGTTTCTTATTTTTCTGGCAGTTTATCACAATAAACTGCCCCAGTATCAAGTGTACAATCCTCGTCTAAGAAACCATCAGACGTGAAGCTATGATAAAGCCATGAAATCTGCTTTCCCTGGTACTCTAATTCAATCTCCTCCACACAGGCCAACCTTTTCATCTGTCTCTTTCTCCGAGCTCGATTTTTATCATCCCGATTTGGCTCATAACCCATACCCCAACTTTCAGTATGCCTCTTTATCTGTATGTGCTGAGTAATCTCCTAGTCATTTTTGCCCAAGCGTTTTCCCGGACGAAAACCATTCTGCATCATCGTGGTCACCATGGATCTAGTAACCGTTGCCACTCCTGATTTTTTAGCTAAATCCCCTTCCTTGACAAGACTCGCAGCAGCAATCTCAAACGATTGGAAAGAACTATCATTTCTATCCACGGGTGCATCAACATGATTGGACAAGCTAGCAACCATCCATTCTGTCTAACATTTGACAATATACATTCTACTTTCATGCGTGAATTTCATCATTTGATGAAGGGAGGATGGTTCAGCTCCAGCAGCATGAATCCATGGCCTCCCCAACAAGCAACTATAAGTAAGTAGAATGTCCATGATTATAAAAGGAACATTGAACAGTACACTGGCAATTTCTAATGCCACTTCGATCTCTCCCAAAACTCCCCTTCGAGTTCCATAAAAAGTTCTTACAACGACCGTTGCTTGTTTCATGTATGGTCGGTCTATTGGGATCCTGTCAAATGTCTCTTTTCGCATGATATTCAACGATGAACCATTGTCTATCAAGATGCTTGCTATCTCTTGACCTCAGAACATGGCAGAGATGTGTAAAGCCTTGTTGTGTTCCACTCCCTCTACTAGGATTTCTTCTTATGTAAATGATATCAAGTGGGTGGCTAACACATTCCTTGCGATCTCATCAAATGAATCTATAGGGATCTTTTCTGTTACATAGGCCTGATTGAGCATCCTTAACAAGACTTTTCGGTGTGGCTCTAAACTCAAGATTAACTCTAGGATGGATATTTTTGCTGGAGTCTTTTTAAGCTGGTATATTACGGTGTACTCACTCTGCTGTACTATCTTCAAGAACTCCTGAATATTATCCTTCGTAACTGCCTTTTTTGTCTCCTCTGGGAAAACTATTGGGTCCTCTTTCATACCCAACTCGTTTCCCCCTATTACTACCTTACCATTTCTCTTCTTCTCTGCTTTCGACTCCCGAAGATGTTGTCCACGGAACTTTACTATTTCCATAATTCCATGGAACCTCCTTGTTGTTAGTGTATGGTAACTATGGCAATCGACCCTTCTGTCTTGGATCATCCTCCACAAAGTACTGCAGCACAATTGATTTTGTTGGTCCCCCTCCCTTTGGACCTTGATAAAATTCCCTATTAGTCATGTTCACCTCTTTTTTGTCCTTGTAGCTTTTTTCCTACCACAATCTTCTTATCATCCATCAATGATTGTACCTTCTTTCGAAAACTAAAACATCTTTCAATTAAGCCAAGCTCCAACTTTTCGGTTTGAATGAGCCCTTCCCTTAAGAGAACTTCCAACAATGCCCTCATTGGTGTCATAATCCGTCCTACGTCCCTTATTGTAACATCATCTCCATCCACGACATTAACCCCATCCTCATGGTTAGGAAGTGGGTTATTATTAACACTAGGTTTCTCGATGGCATCAAAATTTTGCCAATTTGCCTTTATCATTCCTTGCACTACGTTTGAGTGGAAAGCAATCCTCTATTGAATGCCTTGGCATACCCCCATGATATAAACAGGTAGCATCTGGCTTATACCAGTGTGGATAAGGCAATGAATAAACCTTTTCGGGAATAGGTGTGAGAGCTCCTTGCTCTCGCAGCTTGTTGAAACATTAAGTGTAGGTTATAGGGATAGGGTCAAAATGCTTCCTGGGTTATTAGGTTGAGCGTTTGGATAATTTGGACTTGGGCTTTGTTTGGCGGGAAATAATTGCTTCATGGGGACTAGTGATATTGATTGGAAGCTGAGTAGTGTGACGCTCTGGCGCGTTGCTTTGAGGTTGGTAATCAGACACAGGAGAACTATAAGATGGCTGATTATAACTTAGGCTGACATTTTGTACCTCATTCTCTTTCTTTTTTTCTTTTCCCCCTTTCGACGGATCAAACTTGTCAAAATGGATGCTAATACTTCCCTTTCTTATGCCTCGCTATATTCGCTCTCCAGCGTGTACGGTTTTTGATATCCCTGCGTAACCTCCTCCAACCATCTTTGATGAGTATGATTCTTGAAGAGCGTCCAAGAATGCATCTACCAAGTCTCTCTCAGACAACGATGGGGTTAATTGATTATCCAAGTCCCTCCAACGGTATGCATAGTCTCTGAAACTTTCCCCCTCACTTATCACTGTATTCTGAAGATCAAATAGGCTTGGGATCTTTGTAACATTGTGCTTGTATTGGTTAGTGAACAACTTAGCTAAATCTTCCCATGTTTCAACCATTGAAGGATTTAAGCTATTGAACCATCGTTCAGCAGCACCCGTAAGACTGTCCTGACAGAAGTGTATCATAATTTTATCATCCCCAATGTAAAGATGCATCCTCCTACAGTACATGGTTAAGTGATCCAGCGGTACCCCTGAACCATTAAAAATGAAAAATTTCGGAAGCTTAAAATCTGGTGGGATATGTAAATCCTTTATCAAACACAAACTCCTAGAACTTAAAGTCCTTGGAGCCTCAAATCCTCTTTCAGACCTCATCCAGTGCTCCATTCTCTTGAGGCGTGCGATGTTGTCCTCCTCAATCTCTTTCTTTGGAGTAACATAACCTACCTTCAACACTTCAACCTTAGAGGGAGAAGAATCAACATTACGAGGGTCATTCTTTGCTCAAGATTCTGACCCTTTACTGTCCCCCGAAGAATTCTCTTCTATCTTCCCCTTGTCAGCCATCTGCTTCATTAGCATACTGAGTTGTTCTTTTAGTTCTGCTACCTCCAAACTCAACTGATGCTCACGTTCTATTGGTTCCATCGATGTAGTAGGTCGCAATTGCGAGCGAGTATTATAGGGATGGCAGTAACTTTTTATTGGTGCAATTTTGTTTGATTTAAGAAATCCTTGTCAAATGTAAATGAAAATTCATAAAAATTAATGCATGCAAAAGATATGATCATTAATGAGAGAAAATGCATGATGATAGGAATCTTGAAAAATATCAAACTTCGAGAAATTATTCAGTATTCATAGTACTTTTAATATGGGAGTCTTGAGTACATCGTGTCAGTTTCGATGATTATAAGCAAAATACATAAACTCCTCCTGGATTCTCCACAGTGTGTCTAGCAAACTGTATGCCGTCATTCTCTTAGACTGGTATGCATTGATCTCCAAAACCCTTTCTGCCGCTTTATCTTGATAATATCGGAATCTCACACGGGCTTGATCCACTTGTTAGTGCATTTGCTCCACCTCCTTCTCTAAGCTAGCATGTCTTTTCCGCATTTCCATTTATGCTTTTGACATCCGATCAAAATCCACCTACTTTTGCATTAATTTCCAATGACGATGAGTCCAGACTTGTATTTCCAAACTTAGAGACTCTTCTTCTTCCAGTAGGCGTCTCTATTCAGCCTCAAATGCTGCTCTCTGGGTAATATTCATCTCTAATTGTCCTGCCAACTTTTTCTCAAGTTGCTATATTTTTTGGTCTCGTGCCTCCATTTTTTGCTTTAGATTTGCTTCTTCCCATTCAAACACCTTCTTTTCCGTTCTTCTAGCCCTTTTCTCGAACTTCTCCTTTTAAACTTCTAGTGCTGCGTATGCATCTCTCAACCTGTTATATTCCCTGTCATGCTTAGCCATTGCTGTCTCCACTGAAGTTTGGTATTTCTGGATTTCTTTTTCTCTCAGGCCTATCATTTGATTCTGCCTGGCCATCTCTAACTCTTTCACTTTTCTTTCAGCCTATTGTGCTTTCTCCTCCGCTCTGACAACTTTTTCTGCCCATTCTCTTTTTCCTATCTCCCACTGCTCCTTACCAGAGGCCCTTAAACCCTCCTCTAACTTAGCTTTTAGTAATATATTTTCTTGCCAGACCTTCACATTCTCTAACTCGTATCTTGCCTGAGCTTCGGCCACGTAATCTACAGATTCATCAAAAGTGTGCACTGGGATTGTAAAACTCTGGACTACTGGTGCTGTGTATCCTTTCTTTTTGCTTGCTTGCCACACTTGGTATCCTTCACTAGTGCTCCCTTGGTAAAATCCTTTCTTAACTCGTTGAACCTGCTTCCAAGATTCTAATATTTTTCTATTCTCATCCATTCTTCCACTTTCATAGTCAAAAACAAAATTAGCAAATCGGTGAGTCATTGGGATGAATTGTTTATGTTTCAACTGCCTCAATGCCAATGCAGGAGCATATGCAATGGCTCCCTATAATCCCAAGAGAGGAACCCAAGGATAATTTCCACAACGATAGATGGCTGATCCTGTACCCATCCATGGCGCTTGCTATACAACCTCATCTAAGTCAGTAAGAACTCCTTCCACCTTTCTTTGCCAGGTGATCTTTTAGGCCATTCAGTAGCGGCAAACTCTGCAATAGGGCTACTATATCTCATGAATGCTCTTGAAAACTTGATTTTAAGATAGCCGAATTGAGGAAGTGCTGGAAGATGCCCCATTATCCAGATAGTCAACAATGCTGCACAGGCTCTGAATTGCCTCTTGCCCTGCTCTCTGCAATATTTCAACATTCTGAAAGTCTCAACTAATATAGAAGGAACTGGATCGGCTCTATTCAAGTATTGTTCAAAGAAAATAATCACCTATCCATCCACATATCCTTTTATTTTTGGAAATATGTTTGTCCCATAAATTAATAGGGCTAGAGCTGGAAAAATCTTGTCATCACTCAAGTGGGCCCGGATATGATGAATGAGAAAATTGCAAGATATGCATTCACTACCCTTTGTTCCTTTTTCTCTTATCTCATTTTCAAACTCAGACTTGTGAATTCCTAGAATTTTGGACAGCGCACTTTTAACCTTTGCCCTACACGATGGATTATAGAACCCTTTGAAACCTTCTTTTGGAATTTTCAGCAACTCTTCATATTCCTCCAAAGTAAGGGTTAAGTCATAGATTCCCAAAGTAAAGCAATGGTATGATGGATCATAAAAACTCAACATCGCTTCTAGTAGAGGCACATCAACAACTACAGGACAACGATATGCAATGTGACCAAATCTCCCATTGAACACATAATGTCTTTCCACAGGTATGCTATTCCACAAATCTCTGATTTCTTTGAGATCAAATCTGTCAAATTCTATACTCTTTACAGGAGGTAGTTGCACATTTTCACTAGACTGAAGGCCATCTCCATATTGTCTCTGTCCTCAATGTGATTCTCTAATTACTTCTTCAATATCCTGCATCCCATGCTGCATCGTTTCAACTGACACAGTATTGCTTCCCATGTCTATGAATTCCGGATAACCTTTCGATTCCGATAGTGTTCAAGATTCCTATATATGCAATGCAAATTTGAAAACAATATAAAAAAATGAGCAAAATGAAAAAATACATATACAAAAAAAAACCACATATATACAAAAACCACCTATGTACATCAAAACCAACTCACATATGTACAAAAACAGGATCATATATATACAATAATGTGAACATCATATATACAAATAAAATCACATATGTACAAGAAGATAAAATCACATATATACAAGAAAAACAACATGCATATATATACAATAAAACAAAACATCATATATACTAATAAAATCACATATGTACAAGAAAAACAACATTCATATATATACAATAAAACAAAACATCATATATACAAATAAAATCACATATGTACAAGAAAAACAACATATATTCAACAAAGCACAACGACAATATATACCACACAATAATGTTAGAAGTAGTTTCCAGTGTCCTATAACTCTATGGTCATTGGTTATGGATAGTCTAGGCTCCCGACTTATTCCCCCGCCAGTATCCGTTGCTGGAATAGCCTGGGTCCCCCTTAATAGAGGAGTGGGTCGAGTGAAAATTTTTCGCAAGCCTGCACTGGGATTGAAATTTCTCAAAGGTCTCGTTTACTTCATCCTCTCCTAAGGGTTTTTGAGCCCTAGTTGTTGGACTCATAAAAGGAATGGTGCACAATGTGTGAGGATAATAATATAGAAACTCACAAAAACATATCAATAACATACATTTTAAATAATAAGAATATATCAATCACAGTTCAAAGAAATAAAACATTAAATATGTTTAATTCAAAAAATAACAAAATCAAATAATGGGATAAGAAAAATTAAATTTAGAAAGACCAACTCACTGGTTTTTTTTATTATATATAGATACATATATATTTAAAAACTAGTTTTCTCCAGTGAAGTCGCTACCGGTTTTGCAAAAGGATTTTTTAAGAAAAATAAATAAAACATAAGAAGTCGCCACCAACTGAATATGTGCAATTGGTTACCATAAAAATATTTTTCATCTACGAAAATCCAGAAAAATGGGTAAGCGAGTTTGTTACGTATGAGGAAAGTGTAAGGCACCCCACAACGTCTGTTTTAAAAAAAAACAGTTGTCAATTTAAAAAAATTTATCCAATTAAATGATTTTTGAAAATATTAATTGTGACGTATATAAGGTACAATAATTATATAAATTATACAAAAACTAAATAGGATAAAATCATCTTAAAAACATAATAACTATATATGATAAAATAATTTAAGTAAATATAAAAATATATCAAAGTATAATAAAATAATTTAAGAGAATATAAAACTATATCAAAATAGAACAAAATAATTTTGGAAAAATATGAAATTATATCAAAATAAAATAATTTTATAGAATATATAAAAACTATATCTAAATAAAATAATGTAGGAAAATATAAAACTATATCATAATAAAATAATTTTATTAAATATATAAAAACTATATCGAAAAAAAAATGTAGGATAATATAAAACTATACCAAAATAAAAATAAATAATTTTATTAAATATATAAAAACTATATTGAAAGTCTAATATTAAGGTTCACAGAATTCTTTCATCCAATGGTCTAATTTCTAAGAAACACTCTCACCTGAAGAATCTTTCCGATGATGCATCCAATGCATTCCCCAAATTGATTCTTTCGTATGTTAAGACTTTCGATATACTTTTTATACATAAAATATACAATACGTAAATTTAAAATAAAGTAAAACAAAATAAAATAAAGCAACAAATAAAATAATAAATAAAATAATAGGAATAAAAATAAAATAAAAGTAAAATAAAAATGGAGATAAAGATTAAACGAAAATAAGATACAAAAATGAAAATAAAAATACAAAAGAAACAACAATGAATAAAGTTAAAAAATAAAATAATAATAATAATAATAATAAAACGAAAATAAAGTAAAGAAATATATATACAAATGAAAAATAATAAATAAATAAAATAAAAATAAATAAGATAAATAAAATTAAAATAAAATGTTGGGTACTGAGATTTTTTTTTTTGACTATACGATATTGAATTATCGCAAATCCTATTTCAAGCATACTAACATATTAAATCATATAATTGACACAAATCACACAACTACCAAATCATTCATGTAAGACATAATTCACATACAGGCATGTTTCAAATACATAACGCATTAAGCTGTTCAACAGTGAATAAATATGATGAATGGGATCTCGGTTCTCTTTTTTAATTGGAAATCGATTATCCCAACCATACAAGTGAATTAGTATGATTGGAATATAATAATTAAGCGCCTTGATGAAATGAGCGCACAATATATCACATATAAAATTTTGTTACCATGCAATTTTCAAATCTAAATGTACATAAAACCAAAAGTTCATATTGTTCATATAATTCCTCGGCCCAATCCCATTAAACCTTTACTCATTTTTTTAACCCAAGTAAACAATTAAGAATCCAAACAAATAAATCACATATAACGAAGCCCAACCCCAAACTTATGAAACTCTCAACCAAGCCTAATTACTATTGTATTAAATTTCATGTTTAATCCTAATCCCATTACTTACAAAGCCCACAACCTATGAACCTTATCTTTCTGGCCCAATGATCATTCAAATTATTATCCATGTTGTAATTTAACCCTTTGGCCCATAGCTTTCACCCAACAAACCAACAAAATTGATATAAATCCCATAACTAAAGAATCTGCATCTAAACCACAAACAGCCACCGAACATCAATTCCATATTTCACAAGATATCAATGAAAAGAAAATCTGAGATGATAAGATATGAATCATACCGAATACATCATGGCCATTTTGACTGACCAATGCATATTGGAAATAAAGACACTTCGACATCCAGAGATGATTTATGCAACTCACATCAAGAATTTCAAGAGTGGAGCCAATTACACAACAAGAACTTTGGCCCGAGAAATAGAAAGCACAAAGAAACCTCTAGAATCCTCAGCATGAAAGAAGAATGCAGATGTAAACAGGAAAGTTTCCACCTTCAAAATGACTGGTTGTTTATAGTCATGCAATCCAAGTTTAATTATTACACTAATCCAACTCCACTGAATTCACGCAAAAGACTAAAAATTTGAACAGAAATGCCCCAACAATCCAGCACAGCAAACAGTCTATCAATTTTAGAACATACATCACAGACATTAACAAAGAAAAATCATGGGAAATCATAGGTGTTCTTCCTTTGGTTTTCAAACCATCCGAACCGCACTCGAGAATGAACAAAAATAGATTAATGGACCCATAAATCTCACCCCTTAATCAACAGAGGAAGCAATTTCGACAGAAAGCTCACAATCCAAACAGAAAATTCGAACCCTGAAGATCCTCTGCGAAATCGATCCTCTCTACTGGAATTCTCCTCTCAAAATTTTGGTAAAACCAGAAGCAAGAACTCTCAAAAAGAATCCTCAAAAAAAAGAAAAAAAAAACCCGAATGCAAGGAGAAAGCCCAAAAATCCCTCTCAAATTCGCTCCAAAAACTCGCAGAGAAAAAGAAAGAATTCCACTCCCAAAAAACTCCACCTCCCTCTGCTATTGGAACCTCCTATTTATAACCTAATGAAAACCCAAATCAAATCTCCTATGAATCCAGAAATCATCTCTTAATCTTTCGTGGAATCTCTTTTCTTCCTAAGTTGATTCGTTTCCTCAAATAAATCCAGAAATCCTCCGCCTTTAAAGCTCCCAATCCTATGCTAGTGTGAACCCCAGGATTTTTGCCTCTCTTCTTTCCTATTTCCAGCTCTTCTTTCCCTCTCTTTCTTTTATGGTTTATCTCACTCTGGAACTTTCCTTTCGGCGTCTCTCCTTTCCTTTTCCAGAACTCTCAACGGCGCCTCTCTTCCTTTCCCTCTTTCTTTGTTTTTCTTTTCTCTCCTTCGTAGGGTTAGACAAGTTCTTGGGCTGGGCTATCAACTTAAGTTGGGTAAATGGGGTGATTCTTTTTGGTTTGAGTGAATCCGGTCCATCTCTTTTGGGCTTATATATGTAAACTAAACTTGGGCCAATGATACATATATTGGGCTATGCATTTTAAATGGGCTGGATTAATTCATTTGAACTTAAATGATTTTATTTATTGAATCAGAATTCAATACATGGGCCCTTAAATTGGTTTCCTTAATAAACCTATGAATTATAATGTAATGGTAAACCTAATGTGGGCTTAATTTAAATCTAAATAATCTCATGTATTATTTATTTATTTATTTTTAACATGTGACATAAATTTTATTAATCTTGGGACTCTCTTATGCTTGGGCGAAAATGGGGTACAACATTGGTAAGCAGAAGAAGGTGAGTTTTGCTAAAGTCGAAAGAGAGTCGAAATAAGAAAAATTGAAGTTGGTTCATACTGATGTGTGGGGACCTGCACCTGTATCTTCTCTTGACAGATCCAACTATTATGTGACGTTCATTGATGACCCAACTAGAAAGGTATGGGTCTATTTTCTTAAACATAAATCTGATATTTTTTATACTTTGAAGACATGGAAGATCATGGTTGAGAATGAAACCAAGTTGAAGGTTAAATGTTTGAGATCTGATATTGGGGGTGAATATTTGGATTGTGAGTTTAGCAGGTATCGCTAGTAGTAAGATGCAGAAAACTGTACCTGAAACACCCCAACAGAATGGTGTTGCTGAAAGAATGAATAGAACTCTGAATGAGCGTGCAGGAAGCATGCGACTGCATGTGGGATTGCCTAGGATGTTTTGGACTGATGCAGTTAACACTGCAGCTTTTTTGATTAATAGAGGTCCTTCAGTTCCTTTGAATTGCAGAATACCTAAAGAAGTCTAGAGCGGTAAAAAGGTAGATTATCGTTATTTATGAGTATTTGGTTGTCTATCATATATTCATGTTGATTCAACTGGCAAGAGTAAGTTTGATCCTAAATCAAATAAGTGTTATTCATTGATTATGGTGGTATTGAGTTTGGTTATTGATTTTGGGATGATCAAAATCTTATCTTTCTCTCTTGTAGTCAAGTTAAATTCTATCAGAACGGTGCTTGGGTTAGTAGCAAAGAATGATTTGCAACTATAAAAAATGGATGTGAAAACAGCTTTTCTCCATGGTAATTTGGAGGAGGAAATTTACATGCTACAACCAGAAGGCTTTCAAGCCAAAGGAAAAGAAAATCTAGTTTGTAAACTTCAGAGGAGACTGTATGGTCTAAAACAAGCCCCAAGGCAGTGGTATTAGAAATTTGATAATTTTATGGGTAGTAGTGGATTCTGCAGGTGTGAGGCGGATCATTGCTGTTATGTGAAGAAAGTTGGTAACTCTTTTATTATACTACTATTGTATGTTGATCACAGGGGCTAGTTTGGTGGAAATTGACAAGGTGAAAAAAGACTTGTCTAAGGAGTTCTCTATGAAGGATTTGGGTGCAGCGAAGCAAATCTTTAGGATGAGAATTACTAGAGAAGGAGAGACTCTTAAATTGTCTCAAGAAGAATATGTGAAGAAGGTGCTCAAGCGTTTCAATATGGATGGTACAAAACCTGTAAGTACTCCTTTGGCCAGTCACTTTCAATTGACTAAATATGAGTCACCCACTACTAAATAGGGCAAAGACTACATGGCTAGAGTTTCGTATACTTCTGCTATTAGAAGTTTGATGTATGCCATGGTGTGCACCAGACCCAACATTGCACATGCAGTGAGAGTTGTCAGCAGATACATGAGTAATCCAGGTAAACAATATTGGGAAGCAGTGAAATGGATTCTTAGGTATTTAAAAGGGACTTCAGGTTCAACTTTGTATTACACGAAGTCTGATGATGGTTTGCAGAGCTTTGTTGATGCTGACATGGCAGGTGATTTAGATGGAAGTAGGAGTACAACAGGTTATGTGTATACTTTTGGTGGTATGACAATTAGTTGGATTTCTAGAATGTAAAAGATAGTTGCGCTATCTACCACAAAGGCAGAGTATGTTGCATTGACAAAAAAAAGCAAAGAGATGGTTTGGGCACAAGATATTTTAGAGGAGTTCGGCATGGAACAAGTAGCAAATGTTTTGTTTTTTGATAGTCAAAGTGATATTCATTTGGCAAATAACTGTTTCATGCTAGAACAAAGCATATCAGAAAGCGTTATCATTTCATCCGGTCATTACTGGAAGAAGGGGTTCTTAAAGTTGAAAAGATTCAAGGTGCAACGAATCCAACAATTATGTCTACAAAGGTTGTCACTCAAGATAAACTGAAGTTGTGCGCAAGTTCAATTGGGCTTTCGGCTTGAGGACTGTGGTTTGAGTTGCATTGAGAGTGATGGGCTGTTTGGAGTTACATAAATTTTGATACTAGTGGGAGATTGTTCTGATTTTAGTATAAAGCCTGTTTTGTTTGGAGGTCCGATTTGATGACCCAACCCGAGAAGATGTTGCGGATCCTGTGAGTGAATTTTTTAGCGGTCCGAGGGCTGTGCCTCTGGAGTTTTTTTGGGGGGCTTTATTACTATATTTTTTGGCCCACTTAGCATGTGGCGTTTTAGGGTGTTCATAAGTATCGTAAACCCTAGCAACAGATTGCAATTTTTTTCTTTAAAAATAGTGGAACTCTCTACAACTCCGAGGACATAGGCACGATTGAGCGAACCTCGTAAATCTTCTTGTTTTGTTTCCTCTTTCATTGATTTTGTTTGTCTGCGATTATCTCCTATCGCAATAGATCCTAGATATAGAACAATAATCACGTCTAGAATCAATTTCCTAACCATTAAACTCAACCAATCAAAGATTCCAACAAATCTAATCAAAACATAACTTTTGAAAATTGAAAGAACTTGCCTCCAATCCCAAATCCTTCGTTGAATCTTCCTTCTCTCTCTCTCATCTAAGTCTAAAAAATACCCAAGTTATCAATATATCGAGCTTTAAAAATTGCTCAGAATTTCTCGTAATGCGCCTAGGAGCATGGCCACTTTTCTAGAGTCCCCTAGAGGGGACTTTAGACCAGCAGACCTGACAAAATGCCTCGGTGCCATCATGGGAATGTTGCTCAATTTTTATATCCGACTCAATCAAAACTTTGATTTGATAATTTATGGGCCTAAAACAAACATCTGTGTTAAAAAATATGTCTCATTTAGTGAACCTAGTTCAAAAAAAATTCTTTGTTATCCCATGCAATACGAGTGATCCATGGCTTAACTAAAACATTTTTGGGTTGGGGGTTTCACATCCCTTCCCCTTTAAAAAAAATTCCTCAAAATTTAACTACATTCCTAGATTCTCGAATAAACCTGGGTACCTTTCCCTTATCTTTGACTCCAATTCCCAAGTTGCCTCTTCCACTCCATGGTACATCCACATGACTTTTACTAACTATATTACACTTGACCTTGTGACTTTATCCTGGCGGTCCAAAATCTTCATTGGTTGAAGAGTGTAGCTCCCATCTTCCTCAACCTCCAATGTGGTCCAATATAAAGGATGCAATGGATCCGGATTATACTTCCAAAGCATAGAAACATGGAACATATTATTAACTTTAGATAACTTCGGCAGAAGTGTCAAATGGTACGCCACTGGTCCTATCATCTCAAAAATAAAAAAACAGCACCACAAATCTTAGTGTCATTTTCCCTTGCTTATTCTATCTCTGAATACCAGGTCTTGGATTAACCTTCAATAAGATCTTATCACCTACGGTGAACTCCAATTGTGTTCTCCTCCAATCAGCATAAGACTTCTGTCTATTTTGGGCGGTGGTTAATCCCTTCAACTCACTCTTGAGCTTATTTCACCATGTCTGATCCCGACATCATCTTCTCACCAACTTCAACCCAACACAAAGACGACCTACAAGGTCTCTCATAGAGTGCCTCTAAAGGTGTCATTTCTATACTACTCTGAAATGAATTGTTATACACAAATTATGCTAGATGCAAATATTGCTCCCAATTTCCATCAAAATCCATCACACATGCTCGTAGCATATCCTCCAAAATATGAATTGTCCTCACTTTTCCCATTGCTCAGCTAATGATAAGCCGTGGAGAAGTCCAACTGTGTACCCAAAGTCTCCTACAAACGACCCCATAATCTACTTGTGACCACGACTCTTGGTTCGACACAATAAATATGGCACTCCGTGTAGTCTCACTATCTCTCCTTCACATATAAGAAACTCAAGGATTCTAGTGAATCCATCTTATTCATCGGTAGAAAATGTGCTGACTTGGTCAGCCTATCAACTAGCACCCAAACCGTGTCATGACGTCTCAATGTCATCGGCAACCCCGTTACAAAATCCATTGTAATCCTCTCACACTTCCATTGCGTCACAAATAGTGGTTGTAACAACCTTGTTGGTCTTTGATGCTCTGCCTTCACTTACTAGCAAGTCAAACACTATACCACAAACTAAGCCACGTCGGCTTTCATGCCTTTCCACTAGAAATTCCTTTTCAATTCCTCGTACATCTTTGTACCTCCTGGATGCATGGCAAACCACAAATGGTGTGCTGCCTTCAAAATCTCTTTTCGCAACTATTGTCAATGGGCATCCATAATCTTCCTAGGAACCTCACACCGCCATCGTCCCCTTGGACCCATCCTAAATCCTCCTCAAACACATCAAATATTGGATCACCATTTTGTGCATCTATAACCTTTTGTACCATCATGAAGGTAGAAGGCATACGACCCAAATGCACTTTCTCATCACCTTGTAACTCTAAACCAAACTGGTTGATCATCTAAACGATTCAGAAGAGTTTTTAAAATTATGTAAAAAAAAATTCAGAAGATTTCTTACCCATAATTCAGAGGATTTTCGCAAAAATCACCAAAACGACTAAAAATTAGTGGGGAATCATAGCCTTTACTCTTGTGAGCTCAACGATATCTTCGGTTTCCAAAATGGTGGTCAGAGTTGGCTAGATTGAAAAGTTTCGGTGGCCATGAGCTTCTCTTCATGATTTTTGTGACTATGGTAGACGAAAACTTTCGTGGTTTGTGCAATTTTTCTCTTGGAAGTCCAAGATTGTTTTGGTGGTTATAGCGATATAAATGATGGTCGGACGAAAAAGATTCCTTGTTGGTAAAGTTGTGTATGTGAGAGATGGAGAAATTTTGTGTGGGAGAAAGAGAGGGTAAACTTGCCATTAAACTAGCTAAAATATTAAAGTTGTCTTTATTGTATCAATATTCAAATTAAGGATGTATTGGGCTATAAACATTTTTAAAAGACTAAATAGAATAAGAAGTCCATATAAAAGGTTTATCAACAAAAAAAACCATGTAAATGTAGAGATGGGAGATGAGAGAGAGAAAAATATTAAGTGTTGATGACATGATGTGATGAAGGTTGGTCTGGGGGTCTTTGTTTGTTTAACAATTCTCATCTAATAGAGGTGGGACCCTAATTATTTATTTTTTCCAAAGACACATGTTAATAGTATAGATAATATATGTATATTTATATTTAGAAAAAACACAAAAAATTATTTAAGAAGGATACCTGTAAAATAATAAATATTTTTTAAATTCTGCTTATGAAAGTATGAAAATGATATATATTACTAATTGAATATTCCACTTGACTAACTTGTCGTTTAGAACTAATTTCTTCGTTCAATCCAATTGTGATAAGATCATCTATAAAAGACATGGAAAGATTGGGCTGCTGGACTTCCATGATGCAAGAAATGTGGCATGTGATGATGATAATATCAAGGATTTGTAGTCACTTGACGTGAGAGAATGCGTCACGGCTGTTCATGTCCACATAAAATATATGCTCAAAAGCTATTTTTTAAACTGAAAACATATCAGAACTATTTAATTTTAGAACATTCAATGTATATAATCTAAACACGAACGCTTAAATCCGCACGCGGCAAATTCTGTACACATGCTACTCCTATATATAGATAAGGCACGAATGGAGAGAAGTCTTGAGTAGAAAAATTGTGCATGAGAGAACACAGTGATGGAAATGGAGAAGAAAGCTTATCATGTGCTTGTGGTTCCCTATACAAGCCAGGGCCACTACAACCCTATGCTCCAATTCTCAAAGCGCTTGGTTTCTAAAGGCCTCAAAGCCACTCTGGTTATAACTCACTTCGTCGCTAATAAGTTCAAGAAGCCCGACCCATCGGACTCCGTGCAAATCGAAACCATTTCCGATGGCTGCGACAATGGTGGCTTCGCGCAAGCTGAGAGTGTCAAGGACTACCTCACACGGCTCGAGACTGCCGGCTCGAAAACGCTAGCCGATCTCATCATCAAGTACAAGGACACATCAAGCCCTATTGATTGCATAGTGTATGATGCTTTCTTGCCCTGGGCCTTGGATGTGGCCCAAAAGTTTGGCTTAGGTGGAGCAACATTCTTTACCCAAATGGCTGCTGTTAATTACATTTACTACTATGCAAAACACAAATTGCTGCCGTTGCCGGTCGTTTCGACGCCGGTGATGATTCCGGGACTGCCACAGCTTGAGCTACGAGACATGCCATCGTTCATATATGTGGCAGGGTCATATCCGGCTTACTTTGAGATGGTTTTGAGTCAATTCTCCAACACAGACAAAGCTCATTCTATCCTTGTGAACACTTTCTATAAACTGGAGGAGGAGGTAAGTAAGTTACATTGATTTTTTTAACAATTTACAACTTTTACAACTTAGTCACTGAGAGAGAGAAAAAAAAGAAAGAGAATTATAATTTGGTCAATCAAAATACAAACGTAGTGCTTTAACTTTTGGCAGGTAGTGGATACAATGTCAAAAGTGTGTCCACTATTGACAATTGGTCCCACAGTGCCATCAATCTACTTAGACAAAAGGCTTCAAAATGACAATGCTTATGGGCTCAATCTCTTCCAATTGGACTCGTCTAGGCCCAAGAATTGGCTCAACAACAATCCACCAAGGTCAGTCATATATGTTGCATTTGGGAGTATGATTAACCTTAGTGAAAAGCAAATGGAGGAACTTGCATATGGCTTGAAGAGAACAAACTTTCACTTCTTATGGGCCATTGCGGCTTCTGAAGAAGCAAAAATCCCTATAAAATTCAAGCAAGAGACATCAAATAAGGGTTTGATAGTGAATTGGTGTCCCCAGTTGGAAGTTCTTTCAAATGAGGCAATTGGGTGCTTTTTCACACATTGTGGTTGGAACTCAACAATTGAGGCATTGAGTTTGGGGGTTCCAATGGTGGCAATGCCTCAATGGACTGACCAAACAACAGATGCTAAGTTTGTTGAGGATATTTGGAAAGTGGGTGTTAGGGTTAGGGTGGATGAGAATGGGATTGTTAGTAGAGAAGAGATTGAAAGTTGCATTTTCAAAGTGATGGAGGGGGAAAGAGGTGAAGAAATGAAAAAGAATGCGGAGCAATGGAGGAAATTGGCTGTTGAGGCAGTGAGTGAGGGTGGGACTTCTGATCGAGATATTGATGAGTTCGTTTTTAAGTTGGCGAGTTCATCATAAAATAGACTTGTAAGCTATGTTTGGGAAGAGGATTCGTAATAATCAGAGAGCGTAGGGGTTCATAAAATTTTAATGAATAAAATGTAATTTTTATTTAAACTGCATGTAGCTTTGTGTTCTATTATTTATTTATTTATTTATAAGTCATATGGAATTAGATTAATAAACAGTCGAAAGGCTAAGAAAGAAACACAAAAATGAATCCAGGCTTAGGACTAGACAAACTGCTGAAAAGAGAGTCCAATTCCAATCAAAGGCAACACAATAATTAAAGAAGCCATGCAACCATCATATCCTCTCTATCAACACCATGCTTTGCTAGATAATCAGCGACAAAGTTTGCTTCTCTCCCGACATGAGTAAATTCCACCATGTGCAGCCTATCAACACAGTTCTTGATGGCATTGAAATGATTAGCAAGCTTCCAAGGATTATCAGATTCCCTTTGAGCCAATTAATTGAGAGAAGAGAATTAGATTCAACAACGAAGATGTGATTGTTCGAACCATAATACTCATGATCAACAACAATTTCCAGCGCTTGCCTAATACCCATTACTTCCGCAGACACTGCATCCAAACAGTTTGCAAGACCCAAAAAAATACAAATAAAATTGCCTTCACTATCTCTCAAAACTCCACCAACACCCGCCTTATTGGATCGAAAGGAGCCATCTGTATTCCTTTTGTAAGTGCTTGGGTGAGGCGTAGTCTAATGCATAACTGGCCTAAATTTTTTAAACACCAATCTTCCAACCTTAATAGCCTCACAGGTTGACATTAATTCAGGACCATTGCAATGAGTAGAGATGCCAATAGCCTTGAGCCAGAACCCAAGTCTAACAAAGATTAAGTATTTGGTATTGTTCCAGTCCACCTCTTTGCCATAAAAAATAACTCTGTTTCGTTCAGACCATATTGTCCATATTGCGGCAGCTAGAACTATGTATCATGATTTGTATTGATTATAACCATGTGCATAACTGGACCATTCCTCAAAAAGAGAGGTGACGGTACCTGGGCTGCACCAAGAAAAGCCCCACCAACCAATAAGGTGATACCAAATATCACTTGCACCCTTGTAAAGGAGAATAAGGTGGTCAACTGATTCGTCCCCACCATTACACAAAGCACAAATCCCATCCTCCACAATCCCCAATCGATGCAATCCTTCTCTTGTATTAATCTTCCCATCTAAAACAAGCCAAATAAAGAACTCAACTTTAGGAGAAGCCCACCCATTCCAAACCTTTGTGAAGGTCGAATCAAGCACTGGTGTTTCAAATGATTCTGCCGCCTGCATAAGGGATTTAACCGTGAACACTCCATCTGTAGAAAATTTCCAAATAATCTTGTCTTCTTTGGTTTGACAGAGCACCATCTATTTATAAGGACAAAAACAAATAATTTATAATGCATGTAGCTTTGTGTCTCCCTACCCGAAGGTAGAGGAAACAACACAACTAACCAGAGAATACAAACTTGACAAAAATTGGAAAAGCTAGCCTATATATAACAGCCCAAAGCCAAAAAATTACCATTTGCACCGTCTCTAGCTACCACATCTCACACATCAGAAGGCACATGCCCTACCCATGAGCTAAAAGACCTCATCAACAGCCCCTCGTTGCTCGGCGGTGAGATACATCATTTGCTTCCCTCTTAACATGAACCACCAATTAGGATTGTTGTCCCACATCGAAAGATATGGGACTTAAAGACCACTTTATAAGTGGGAAATATTGTCCATACAACCTGATAACACTCAAAATATCTGCCAGTCATGGAATGACACGTGGCAACCAACCAGACAGGCCTCAGGTATTTGTTCCTTGTCAACCTAGAATTCTAGCATCCCGGTTATAGCCGAGATAAGGCGCTTCTCGGATAAGTTCTCCTAACTAGACAAGAACTGTACTAAAGACATCAACTCCTAATAGGAAAAGAACTTGTTTCTTCCTATAAAAGGATCCCACCTGCAGGTAAGAAACCAATTTTTTTACTAGCTACTTCACATATTCATAGCTTTTAGAGCACTGACCTTCATGCTACCAAGGCTCCCTTGTTTCTCTTTTGACTTGAGCGACGGAGCGCTAAAGCAAGAGAACAACAATCTCTGGCCTGACTCCTAGCTTACGTGTGCTTATCTCAACAGGACCTACCACCGATCAGAGAAGGAGTTGACCGAGAAGACCTAGTTTTGGAAAAGCTGATACGTGGCAAATCGGACCAGTTTTGCACGAAACCAGATTGGCGCCATCTGTGGGAAACGTTACTTTCCTGAAATCATGGTCCAAACTAGGAGTAATAGAGATGAACAACATGTTAAGCCTACCGTCGCCGGAGGCAATGCTCGGACCAACCAATTGGGCCAGCAGCAGCTTCAGGATCAACTCACCTAGATAATGCAACAAATGACCAACCTTGCTCAGAGGATGGATTAGATTCAGGGGCAAAATAATGCACCGCCACCACGAGAACGTACCCCTCAGGAGTCTAGGGAGTGAAATTCTTGGACTGGAGAATCCGATAATCACCACCGAGCAAGATCCTCAGTTGGCACCAGTAGGCAAACTCGCCCTACTCATACCCATGAGGGGGATAGTAAGTTCATTGAGGATGTTGTTGATCGGAAAATCACGGCCATGCAAGAGCGCCCGTTCCTTGACACCATGGATTGGGATAGGAATCTCACACCTTTGGCAGCTGAGATACAGAGCGCCCGAATACCGAAGAACTTCAAGCTGTCCAACGTTGAAAAATACAACGGCAAAGGAGATCCTTTAGATCATGTTATAGGTTTCCAAACTATGATGGAGTTTCAACAAGCCTCCCCCGAGGCGTGCTGCAAAATTTTTCCTGTCTCTTTAATAGGTGTGGCCAGGAGATGGTTTAGAGCTCTCCCTCATGGAAGTATACACAGTTTTGATGACCTGACTAACGGGTTCGTGGCTCACTTCGCAAGTTCTCGGCCCATGAAGAAGACTAATTCCACGCTAGTTACTATCCGCCAAAAGCCTAGTGAGAGTCTCTGAGAGTTCATTACTAGGTTTAACAATGATTGTTTGGAGATCCCTGACCTCCAACCAATCATTGCTATTACGGCCTTTACTACAGGAGTTCGGCATGCAACGCTGAAACACTCTCTATCCGAGAAGTACCCTAAGATCATTCCTGAGTTGCTCACTAGGGTAGAGAAGTACATAACTGCTGATGAGATGATGGCAGCACCACATGCCACGGACAAGTCCCCTAACAGGTCTCCTTCGAGGAAGAAGAATGACTCTGGATGGGCATCAGGAGATAAGAAGCATAGAGAAGGGGGCAAACCTTCTTCTCGAAAGGAAGCTCGAACAAAGACAACTCCATATGACACTTATACTCCCCTCAACACTTCCCTGAAAAAGTTCCTAAACGAAATACATGACCGAGATATTGTTAGATGGCCGCCAAAGATGAGACCCACAAGCGAAAGAAAGGAAAGCGACAAATATTGCAAGTTCCACCGTGGCCCGGCCATGATACCGATGAATGTAGTCATTTGAAGAATGAGATAGAAAACCTCATTCAGCGGGGTTATCTCAAGGACTTCACAATGGGAGTGCTGCCGATGTCATCTTTTATCACGCTTATAAACAGATGAACCTCCTAGAAGAAAGTTGAAAAGTTCTCGTCTCCCTTGTATGGTTTTACGGGAGAGCAAGTCATCCCCCTCGGGATGGTCACTCTGCCCATAACCTTAGGAACACATCCGAGAACTAAGCTATTTATGGTTGATTTCTTGGTTGTGGACGTAAGAACTCCTTACAATGCCTTTATTGGTAAACCATTACTTCACCAAGCTCGGGCCGTTGTTTCAACTTATCATTTGAAGATGAAGTTCCCTACTAGCAAAGGGATAGGTGAGATACAGGGCGACCTAAAGCTCGCCCTTCAAATGTACCTCACCGATTTAAAGGATAAGAAAAAATCGATTTCGACACTGGAACTACTAGATGTTCGGGATGCTACTATTTCCAAACCCACAGCAGTAGAAAAGCTAATCCCCATCACTGCAGAAGAAGGCACAGAAAGAAAGTTACTCCTTAAGAATATTGATACGTTTGCATGGAACGCAGACGAGATACGGGGTATAAGTGCAGATGTGATTACACATCGTCTTAGCATAAAACTAGGGAGCCGACCAGTGAAACAGAAGAAGAGGAACTTTGCCCTAGACAGACGAGACGCCGTAAAGACTGAGGCTACTAAACTTCAAGATGCTAGCTTTATCCGAGAAGTACATTACCCGGAATGGCTCGCTAACGTGGTAATGGTGGCAAAACCAAATGGAAAATGGCGAATGTGTGTAGACTTTACTAATTTAAATAAAGCCTGCCCGAAGGATAGTTACCCTCTGCCAAAAATAGATTAGTTGGTAGATGCAACCACTGGTAAAGGCCTTCTTAGTTTCTCGACGCCTACTTGGGATATCTCTAGATACAGATGGAGCCGGCCGATCAAGAGCTCACATCGTTTATAACACCTGAAGGTACTTACTGTTATGTGGTTATGCCATTCGATTTGAAGAACGCATGAGCAACTTACCGGCGATTAGTGAACAAGATATTTGCGCCGCTCCTCGGAGACACTGTCGAGGCGTATGTTGATGATATTGTAGTAAAAAGTAAAAAACCCGAAGATCACCTTAAAGATCTACAGGAAGTTTTTGATGTCCTAAATAGATATGGGATAAAGCTCAATCCCGAAAAATGTGCATTCGAGGTTTCCTCAGGAAAGTTCCTTGGTTTTCTCATATCCGAACGAGGAATTGAGGTTAATCATGAGAAGGTGGAGGCTATTTTAAACATGCAACCACCTCGAAACAAAAAGGAAGTCCAGCAGCTTAGCGGCCAAACAGCTGCGCTGAGCAGATTTCTTGCACGATTGGGAGACCGATTCAAGCACTTTTTTAACGCCCTTAAAAAATCAGATAATTTCCAATGGACTGGAGAGTGCCAGCAAGCATTTGAAGAGCTAAAGACATATCTTGCCTCCCCTCCGCTTCTCGCCTCTCCAAAATTTGGAGAAATTTTATTCCTATACCTCGCCATGATTGAGCATGCTGTAAGCGCCGTTCTTGTCAGAGAAGAAGGGCGAGTGCAAACACCAGTCTACTATACGAGTAAAGTACTCATAGGGGCGGAAACTCGGTATAGCTCAGCAGAGAAGTTGGACTTAGCATTGCTTACAGCTGCTCGAAAACTCCGACCATACTTTCAAGCGCATTCCATTACAGTGTTAACCGATCAACCCCCAAAATCGATACTTTAGAAGCGTGATACCTCGGGCAGGTTAATAAAGTGGTCTGTCGAGCTTAGTGAATTCGACATTCATTTTCAGCCAAGACAAGCCATAAAAGCACAAACACTGTTGGATTTTTTGGTTGAATGTCAACATCCACCGGGAGAGGAAGAAGATAAAACTTGGGAGCTATTTGTCGATGCTTCCTCAAACCAAGAAGGTAGCGGGGCTGGAATCTTGCTACTCGGATCGGGGGGCATACGTACCGAACATGCTCTTTGGTTCTTATTTAAGGCTTCAAACAACGAGGCTGAATATAAAGCTCTTTTTGCTGGTCTTTGGTTAGAACTAGAGCTAGAGATAAGCCACCTGATCATCAACAACGACTAACAACTCGTGATCGAGCAAGTGAAAGGAGAATATGAAGCGAAGGGTTCAAAGATGATTAGGTACCTTGCGAAAGCCAAGGAGCTCATCAAAAAAATAGCTAAAGTGGACATAAGAAGAATCCCTCAGAAGGAAAATCAATAGGCAGATGTATTAGCTCGTCTAGCCTTAGGTATCAACGAAGAGGAAGCCACCTCTGTCAAGGTTGAGATATTACCAAAACCGAGCATATTGATCAAGTGTATTTCTAAGGTAAACGTGGATCGGACATGGATGGAGCCAATACGAGCATTCATCATTGAAGGAAAGCTACCAGAAGACAAGAACGAGGCAAAAAGTCTTCGAGCAAGATGCGCGAGATATTCCATTATTCAAGGAAATCTCTACAGGAGGTCATATGCACTTCCTTATCTCAAATGTCTTGCTCTTCGATAATCAGACTATGCCCTCTGGGAAGTTCATGAAGGAATATGTGGAAGCCACACAGAGGCGAGGGCTTTAGCAAACAAAGTCCTCCGATGTGGGTATTACTGGCCGACCATGAAGAAAGATGCTAAAGAATACGTTAAAAAATGTGACAAGTGTCAGCGTCATGCAAACACACCTCACTTGCCTCTTACCGAGCTGAGACGTATCCAACATCCTTGCCCATTTGCTCAGTGGGGACTTGATCTGCTGGGACCTTTTCCTCAGGCAACAGGGCAAAGAAAGTTTCTCATCGTAGCTGTTGATTATTTTACTAAGTGGGTGGAGGTTGAACCTTTAGCAACCATTACTGACCACAAAGCCAAAGATTTTCTATGGAACGTAATCGTTTGCTGATATGGAATGCCTCGGGATATCATTACGGACAATAGGAGGCAGTTTGTCAGCAATAACATCCGAGCATTCTGTCATGATTTTGGAATTACTCTTAGGATTACTGTTGTAGCCCACCCTCAAGCTAATGCACAAGTAAAGGTAACAAACCAAATAATCTTTCAAGGGCTAAAAGCCCGACTAGATCAAGCCAAGGGAGAGTGGGTTGACTAGTTTCACAGCGTTTTATGGGCTTATAGAACCACACCAAGAACTTCAATGGGAGAAACTCCATTCTCTTTGGTATTTGGAGCTGAAGCAGTAATCCCTATTGAGATAGGAGTTCATAGTCCTCGGGTCGAAGGGTTTGTTGAGAACGAGAATAATGAGTTACTCTTAAACAGCCTCGACCTACTCGAGGAAGCTTGGAAGATAACGAGAATTCGAACTGCAGCTTATAAGCAAAGAACAGCTCGGTATTTCAATAAAAGGGTTCAAACAAGAAGGTTCTCAGAAGGAGACTAGGTTCTGAGGAGGGTTACAGTAGCCGCGAAGCACTCAGGCAAGCTTGGAGAGACATGGGAAGGCCCCTACAGGGTGGTGAAGGTTATGCTCGACGGGACATACAAGATAGAGAACCTCGACCAACCGGGTGATATGCGGCCATCGAACGCAGAAAATCTTCGTAGATATTTCATCTAGTTATTTTTCCTTACTTACTTAGGATTTCAATTTATCATTGTTCAGTTGCCACTTCAGCGTAGAAGTAGTACATCAGATTTGAATAAAGATAATGATTTCTCTTATTCAAAAGTTGAAACTTGCTCTTAGGTTTTATTACAACTTAGACTTCTCTAGGTTACAATAACCGAGCAAAAGCTTGAGTAAGTTACAGCCACATTGTTCCTTGGCTACAACAACCGAGTAGAAACCTAGATACCTCTAAATTTCACAAGGAATCACGTTATGTTCAGATACATTACAACTTGAATCCAATCAAGTTACAATTACTGAGTGCCACTTCAAGATCGGCTTACACTACACTTTGGTTTCCCAAAATACTGTAGCCGACCAATGTTAGCTTCTCGGTCGCACCAAGAAAAACGTTCTTGTTACAGTTAGAAGAATTCTATACTATAGCAAGTGCAAGGTAATAATATTGGAGCATAAATAACTGATACTTGAAATAAATATTAAAAATCGTCATTACAATAATAAATAAAAACATGACATTAAAAGTAAAGATCATGAAGACTTTTGGGGAGACCGGAGAGGAGAGTGCCGTGTCCCAGCCTCGTTGACCTTCTCGGGAGCATGGTCAGCAGGTGTAGGGTCAGTTGCACGGACGTTGGTAGACATGTCACCTTCAATGTCGACATAGTTATCAATGTCTTTGTCTTTGACATCATCCCTGACGTCCTGCAAGTCCTGGAATTGTTGATATACATCTTCCTGATCCACGTCCTCATCGTCTTTCCCAGCCAGGCCTGGATAGATCTCGTCCAACACATCCGGGCTTTGTCCATTATGGATGGCATCGCTGAGCAGACTTGAGGGCTGCTTGATAACAGAAGAAGCCCTCTCTCTGAAGAAGAAATTCAAAATCCTTGGAGTCTTGGAACTCTTTGAAGCCCAGTTGGTGGCCCTCTTCGAAAGATCGGGCGGTATCAGCCTCCGCAGTGGCAATCAACCGCTTAACTTCCTCTTGTGATTTGGAGAGCTCGTCCGTAGCAGTCTTCTTGGCCATCTGGAACTTCTCCAGATCCTGCCGACAAAGGGTGAGAGCCTTCTCGGTACAATTGAGAGCCCCTTTGACAAGGAACATGTCTCTGTCATGGCTTGAAAGCCGAACAATCATTTTCTTAACGTCAAGGGACAGCCCCCCAAAGAGGAAAGTCAGTTGTACCAGGAAAAATGAAAGTCAGTCCAATCACTACTATAAAGAACAACAATAAAGTTCTAAAGAAAAATACAAACCTCGGCTAGCTTAGTGGCAGCACCGTAGACTTTTTCCTCGGTTGATAGCTCCGAGATGCGTTGCCTATTTGGAGGGGGAGCGAACTTCTCAACCATCTCCAAGGCAACGCGCGCATTGGAGATGCTCTCGGACACCCGAACATCCCATTGGGGGGCATGGGTGTCAGTCATTCTCAAAGGAGAACGAGCTCGAGAAGGTGAGGCTACTCAATGGTAGCTCAGCGTCGGCACCGAAGGAGGAGGACCAAGAGGTAGGCCCCCTTACCTTTCCCAAGGGGGAGAGCGGGCTTTTTTGGCCTCTTTGAAGTCTCGACCTCAGGGTCTTTGCCTTTCCGCTTCTTGAGAAGGCCGGTTTTCTTCTGCAAGTTTGCATACGGTGGAGAGCTGACATATCTGCAAATACAGCCAAAAAGATGGTCATAACCTATTTAAATTAAGGAATTAGGTGCGGATTAAGGTACGACCCCACCTCGGTGAGCTTGCTCGGACCGAGCTGCTCTGGTGAAGTCTTCGGCTGAATAGGCAAAGACATTACTTGTTGGAGAAAATATCTCTCTAAGAGAGATATACCAGCCTAGCTCCTCCATGGATAGCTCAAGTAGATTACGAAATTATTGTACTTGGGGGGCATCCATGTGGTAGGAAAAGGAAAGACTTCGTCCTCGGGAAGAGGACTGCTAACAAAAATATACATTTGCTTCCACTCATGATTAGATGACGAATATTTCGGTGCGCTCAGTCCCTTTTTAAACTTAAAATAGGAAAGGCCAGGATTAGCTGGTAACTTACAAAGGGAGACGAGATGTTGAAGGACGTTAGAAGAAAAAGGAATTTTTCTCTCAGCACAGTAAGATAAAATTGTCCCAAGGAATGTCCAAGCATTGGGGGAAAGGCAAGCAGGACAGATGCAAAATCGAGAAAACAGAGAAGCAATTGCGGGAGGAATAGGAATCTTCGCTCCATAACTAAGGGCGCTGTAACAGAAATAGAAAATTCCCCATGTCGAGGACTAAATGTGGAAGAGTCAGAAGGGACGGGTCTACAGAGATAAGGTATTTTGTACCAAGTTCTAATATTCTCTACCTCGGGAGCGGAATACCGACAAGACAAATTTTTCGGTGCCCGAGAACCATCCCCTACAGGTCGGGCATAATCCCTTTGGGCCTCGAAGCCAGGAGGAGCACTCGGGGGTAGCTCGGATTGAGGAATTTTACGTACCCGCCGAGGAGGTGTGCTATGTTTGGTGGACTCGTCCGAATGATGCTCCTCAACCATTATCTCATCTTCAGATCCGGGCCACACATTTTCTTCAGATCGCATCTCTATCGTTCATAAGGAAACATTAGAGCATCCACCGGACAGCTAAGCACCATTATTGCAATGCTCTGTTCAAGATGACGGCTGTGTCAGACCTCTTATTGGTCAGCACGATCGACCAATTACAGGTCTGGGGGGCATCTGATAACACTCAAAATATCTGCCAGTCATGAGATGACACGTGGCAACCAACCAGATAGGCATCAAGTATTTGTTCCTTGTTAGCCTAGAATTCTAGCATCCCGGTTATAGCCGAGATAAGGCGCTTCTCGGATAAGTTCTCCTAACTGGACAAGAACTGTACTAAAGACATCAATTCCTAATAGGAAAAGAACTTCTTTCTTCCTATAAAAGGATCCCACCTACACGTAAGAAACCAATTTTTTTACTAGCTACTTCACATATTCACAGCTTTTAGAGCACCGACCTTCGTGCTAACTTGTTTCTCTTATGACTTGAGCGTCGGAGCGCCAAAGCCAGAGAACAACAATCTCTGGCCTGGCTCCTAGCTTATGTGTGCTTATCTCAGCAGGACCTACCACCGATCAGAGAAGGAGTTGACCGAGAAGACCTAGTTTTGGACAAGCTGATACGTGGAAAATCAGACCAGTTTTGCACGTCATCACAACCAATAAGGCTTTTTCCCATGTCACTCCATACAACCAATAAGTCGTGCTGGCCTGATATATCCATGTGAACCGGATAACCTATATATGGGTCTGATGTTCCTAAAGTAGAAAATATTGTTGGTGTGTATGGAGTGTGAAATTTATAACAAGGATCTAATTAAAGATGACATAATCTCTTTAATTTCGGCTTCTATAGATTCCCAACGAAATAGGTGACATAATCTCTTTAATTTAGGCTTTTATAAATCCCCAAGAAGATAGGTTTACTGTTTCATCTATCTCATTTATGTCTTTAATAATCCTCAAACAATCACCCTCCAAATAATACTCCCTCTATCCCATTTTTGTTGTCATAACTTGAAAGTCCAAATTTTTAAGGAGACATGTATTTAATTCAATTCAAATATATAAAATAATCATATTATTTTAAATTTGTCATTAATATTTAAAATAATTTGTTGGGAGTCCAACATTTAACTCTTTAGCAACGACAATTTTAGAATACATTAAAAAATTTATTAGTTAATGAAGAATTAAAGTGAGACTAGTTTTGGGACAATCCAACGGTAAAGTCAACTTTAAGTTATTGAACAATTTTGAATTTCTTAATTTGGTCGCTGAAAGATTTTCTCACAAGTTTGGTAATCAAAAGCTTCTTTTTGTGCCAAACTAATTGTAACTCGGGCAAATCTTATGTTGACATAAAATTTGACTTTTAGTTGACCACTAGTTTTTTGCTGACTTTTGCCTAGGTGGCATGTAAATTGTTTAAGTGGAAAATAGTCAATAGTCATTTTTTAAAAACAAAGCACATGTCATGATATGGAGTTAAATGATTAATTTAAAAAATGAAAAATAAATCATTGTTTCACAATTGAAACCCTAGCCTCTCTTCCACTCAATTCACCATTGCCTCCGCCAACTCACCACCACCTATGTTTGCCACAATTATTTCTTTTATGACCAGACATATCAAACTCCAATGACCATCTCACCAATACTCCTACCACGTTATACACCCTCCATGGACTTGGCTTACTCACTTGGAATGCACCCTAAGGGAGAGTTGGCTTACTCACCTGGAATGCACCCTAAGGGAGAGTTCCTGTGTCACTAGTGATGTATAAGGAGATAATTATCAAAGTGGATTCTCAAGGAGATATTGTTTGCCATAATCTTCAGCCATGACCCACTAGAATACAAACCTAATATTGGGTTCTCAAATTGGATCGAACACCATCTCATAGACAGTACTGACCATCACCAATCCATCTCACCACCACATCAAACATGAAGAAATGATGATAAAGTGATAAACCACAATTCTAGTGAGATTTGTCCTTAGGATCCACAAGAAGATTAGGAACCCGAACCAAATCTCTATTAAAAATCAGTCATAAGGGTCATATGGAAGCGGGGGTTAGGGTTAGAGAGGGAGGGAGAGATTATGAGAGACGGAGAAGTGTACGATTCTGATTTTTAATCTCTTAGCTTTTTAAAGAAAATTAAATTATTTTCCAATTGTAAAATTTTGGGGACATGTTTGACGTTATGTTTCGAGCAAGTGTGAATACTAGCAGGTAACTAACGGTCAAATGTCATATTAGCATAAAATCTGCCTGATTTTTTTTAAAATCTTTCTGAGTGATTAGTTTGGCACAAAATGAAACTTTTGATTACCAACTTTCGATTAGCGGTCAACTAACAATCATATTTTTAATCCAATAATACATAAAATCTATATGCTCGATAATTATATGAGTTGCATTCATCATATATGTAAATAAATGTGTTATTTGTGCTCTTGTAGCCACGACAAACACAAATAATCAAAATACATTAATAATTAACTTATAACATGTATTTATTTATCAGCAATTCAAAATTTTCAATAAAAATCATAAATAATTATAAAATTAATAATTAATTAATCTTTAAAAAAAAGTTGTAAGTGCCACAGGCGCCCACACGCGTTTAAAAATAATGGGCTAATCAATGTGGCACGTGTGGATCTGGCACTGCCAAATGTGCGTGTGGCGAACAATTTTATTAAAATGAAAAACACGTGTGTCAACCCTTGGTTGAAAACCGACCCTGTAACAGCTCGAATTTTCGCCAATGTCACAATTTTTTCGCCTTGGGTCATCCCAAGTACCTACACAACTGTCTTCCCACGAGGTCACTCATCCCAATATTACTATCGCAAAAGCACACCTAAATGCAGAGTTTTAAAGGGATATGATGTCACTGCTTTAAGGAAAATCTGTTATGAAATATTAGAAAATTTTGCCTACTATATTCTGCACATCCACCTCATTCCCAAGCGATGTGGGATTGAAGAACTTTACTACCTTTTACAACCCCTGCTACTGAGCCTTAAGCCTAGCCCAACCATACCCAGTCCAACTACTGATACACAGGGTATCACATTCCACCCCCATTAAGGGCGTCACATCCCTGTGACGAAACCGCACCTACTCTTAGACCCTGGGCTTTGATATCAACTGTAACAACCCAAATTGCTACCTATGTAATTTTTCCGCTTTGTCTTCCTAGGAGGTCACCCATCTTAATATTATTCTCATAGAAGCACGCTTAACTGAAGAGTTATAAAGGTATATGGTACAACTATTACCAGAAAAATTGAATGTGACATGTTAGGAAATTTGGAATACTATATTCTGCACACCCCCTCATACCCATGCGATGCGGGATTCGGGAACTTTACTCTCTTGTACAGCCCCACTATTGAGCCTTGGGCCTAGCCCAATCACACCCAGTCCGGCTAGTGATACACAAAATTTCATAGACGCAGTTGACCAGCAGGGGCATGTAAGCCTCATTCGCTGCCCTTCAACAGTGTTTTCTGGAAAATTTGTTCCCGAACAGCCTCTAAAGGTGCCCTATATTCGATTTTTGATACTTTTAGTGATTTTTTGTGGTCTTAAAGATTGTGTTCATATCACAAACACAATCTAGAGAGAAAAATAGTTGAAATGAAGCCAACCCAGAACTTGAAGTCACGGAGAAGAGTTGTCAATAAAAATCAAAACAATAAGTATGACAAAAGTGAGAAAAAACCCCATTCACCAACGTCTAATAGAGAGAAAAAATAAACAATTGGGGTGTATGAACTGAGCAAACATGGATCTAGAAGAGAAGCAAAATGCGTGCAAAAAATGAGAGATAAGACAAGTGAATGAACCAGTTGTCACGATTGAGATATCGACACGCACAATGACAAACGAACCAAATATAGTGACAGGAACATGGAAATCCAAGGCACTTAATTACAAAAACGAAAACAATCTAATGTCCAAGAAGTTATGAAAATCAAGTTGGTGCATGCGAGTAGGAAAAAAAACACACAACTCTAGGGGTCGATATCAAGCCAGGCCAGCCCGAAAATATGAGGCCTAGGCCTGGCCTAAGCCCAAGCCCGAATATCAACTTAGGGCTTCAGGACGGGTTTGGTGCAAATTTTGAGCCGAAGCCCAGCCTAGGCACAAAAAATTTGGGCTTTCGGGCCTTGAGCTTGTAAGTTCGGGTTCAAACTTTAACTATTTTTATTATATAGAATAATTAAATAATTAAATTTTAATATATATATATATACACACATATATATTATCACTGTATTGGGCAGAGCATATATATATATGTATGTATGTATATGGTATAGATAGATATTTGTATGTATTTATGTATATGTATATATGTATATAGCGTAATGCTCATATGCGGGATCCCGCATGAAATTAAGTCATGCGGAATCCCACTTTCACCGTCGGATTGATCCGACCGTGAAAGGCAACAATTTTTATTTTTAAAAAATAAATAGCCTTTTGTTGCTGTTTTTCTTTCCTTACCCCTGCTTTGTCGTGCCTCTCCCTGCACCGCCGGCTTCCACCATCTTCTCCCCAAGCCTGGGCATCCGTCTCCATCACTCCCGAGCAGCGATCATCTCTCTTCACGCCAGCGACTATATCTTCACGCCTGGGCTCCTCTCTCCACTTCGCTCTTGCATCACGCAGTAGTCCGATCTCTCACCTCTTTTTCTTAGATCTGGTAGCTTCTCATCTCTAATTGAATAGCATGAAATGTTGAGATTTTTGTGAGTTTTGAACTGATTTCCTTTTAATTATCTGTGATTATTTGCTATGTATTGCATGAAATGTGGAAACTATTGAGATAATTTATCAGATTCGTAGTTCAGGAGTCATACTGCATTATTTTGAAAAGGTGAACCTTTTGGAAGTTGGTTGGCCATTAACGGTGGCTTTTGTTTGGGCTGCGTTGTAGCACTGATGATTTTGGTTGTGGATAGTTTAATAATGTGGAAGGTATTGTTTACTATTGCATGAGAACAAAATTAAAAATTAATGAGATTTTGCTTCCTTATTGTCCAGCTGCTTGGGAGCTACTGAGCTAAACTAGTGGTTTTTTTAAGTAGATTTATAAGCTACTGAATTTGTTTTGTGATATTTAGGTTATGGATGATGAAATGCATCATGTTCAAGAAGGTGATTTGGGTTCCTCGTCAAATTTGGCTCAACAATTTGTGCCGCAAGTATTGTTTGAAAAAATCCCAAAAGTAGGGTAGAAGTTTGATTCGGTTGAGGAAGAAGCTCAAGCATTCTACAATGAATATGCTCGATATGCTGGTTTTAGTGTGCTTAATCATTTTTCAAAGAAGAACAAATCCAATGAGATTATCCGAAAAGAGTTTGTTTGTTAAAAAGAAGGGGTTCGAGACTATGAGAAATCAAAAGCTGCTGGTGTTAGGAAAAGGCTGGAGACGAGGAAAGGTTGTAAGGCAAAATTTACTGTTGTGAAAACTGGATCGAAGGAATGTTTTGTATTTTCGCAATTTAATGAAGTTCATAATCACGTTTTTGCAACACCAAGGAAAGTTCATATGCTGAGATCTCATCGTTCTTTTTCTAGTGCGAAAAAGGCGTTATCACAACAATTTTCAGCGGCGAATTTGCCAATTCATCAACAAATTAGCATATTTGAGCTTCAAGCCGGAGGCATAGAAAACATAGGGTGCATAGAAAGAGATTTTTATAATGCAAGAAGGGATGAGGAAAAACAGTTTGCTGGACATGATGCTCAGATATTGGTTGAATATTTTGAAGCCGAGAAAAAAAAATTGTGGATTCTTTTTTACATTCGAGATGGATTCAGAAAACAAATTGAGACATTGTTTCTGGGCCGATGTCGACTGTAGGAGATATTATCATGCATTTGGCGATGTTATCGTATTTGATACTACGTACAACACTAATCGATATGGGATGATTTTTGCTCCATTTGTCGGAGTGAACCATCATGGTCAAAGTTGCCTTTTCGCATGTGGTTTCTTAAGTGACGAGACAGTTGATACATTTTCAACGCTCCTACAACAATTTTTGATGGCCATGCCATCTGGAGCACCAAAAATGATCATTACTGACCATGATCCTGCTATGACGAGAGCCATTACTGAGAATTTTCCAAACACCATACACAAGTATTGTATGTGGCATATTCTCAGCAACTTCTCTGAGAAATTGGATGGAGTCAAATTGAAAGAGCACTTTCCATTATTCCAAGACTACATATGGAACTCAGAGGATCCAGAACAATTTGAGGGTGCTTGGTTTCGGATCCTTCAAATTAATAGAATGTCAGACAATGTTTGGTTGAAATGGCTCTAGGATATAAGAAGCAAATGGATTCCAACTTATGTTAATGGATCTTTTTCCGCCGATTGAGATCAAACTTCTAACTTCATTTATCTTTAATCATTATTTTTACCTTTGTTATTAACCATCTTGTTTTTTCCTTGCAGGCATGTCGAGTAGTCAACGAGCAGAAAGTTTTCATGTCTTCTTCAAGCATTTTGTGTCCAAGAAAAATAGTTTGATGGATTTTGTGGTTCAATTTGAACGAGTATTGAAACACCAACGACATCAGGAATTATGTCTTGACCATAAGGATATCAACGAGCAACCTGTTATGAAGACGATGTGGCCGCTAGAGAAAAAAATGAGTGAGGTATACACACATAACCTTTTTTATAAATTTCAGGCTGAGCTTTACGAAAGCATGGCTTATTATGCTGTTGTGGAGCAAGAAGAAGGGGATATTTGCATTTATAATGTGACTAGGGCTAAAAGTACTAAGGGACGGGCACAAAAAATTGTGGAAGATAAGTCTGTCGACTACGTGACATGTAGTTGCAAAAAGTTTGAATCTTACGAAATTGTTTGTCGACATATATTGGCTACCTTTAGTAGGGCAAAAATGTAGCAACCATTGTCTAGTGGTTATGTCTTACGAAGGTGGACGAAAGCGGCTACGTCGTTAAGCTCATTTATTTTTGATTGTGGAGAAAGTGGTAATGATGATTCTCGCCTTGAAAACGACAACATGCTTTGAGTTCTTGCTACAAAAATATGTGATGATGCATATATGAGCCAAGATACATTTCAATTGGCAAAGAAGACATTTGGGTCTCTCCACCACAAAATAAAGTCTATGACCTTAACAGTTGAAACCTGTTCTCAACCATTTACTCGACTTTCAGAACCTCTTTGCAATAAGCCAGATCAAGTTAGAGCTAAAGGATGTGAGAAGAGGTTGAAAGGTGGGAAAGAACTTGCAACAAAGAGGAATAAACACTACCATGGTTGTGGACTGAAGGGACAATCGCATGACAAAAGAAATTGTCCAGCATTGAACAATTCACAAGTCTCTCCATGCAATGGTGTTTTATTAATACTGGTGTGAACAAGCTGGATTTGGCAAGTCTGGAATATTTTGTTTTGGATGTATTTTATTTATGGAAGTAGTTTATGTTGGATTGGAAGTAAGTCTGGAATATTTTGTTTTGGATGTACTTTATTTATGGATGTAGTGTATGTTGGATTGGAACTAAGTCTGAAATTTTTTCTTATCAACTATGTAGTGTATGTTGGATTGGAACTAAATCTCGAATTTTTTCTCAACTATTTTATTTATGGATGTAGTCAATGCTAATTGTTGTTGTGGATGTTTTTGACTACTTGGTAGTGAAGTCTTTTGTTCAATGTACAGAGAATTCTATATTGCATTTCCATGACTCTATCAAAAATGACTTGCAAGTTAATTAAATGATTACAAAAGACCACATTACATTGTTTGAAACTGGCATTTCATAACACTGCCAATAATGAATTGTCAAAAATTGTAAATGATTACAACAGACCACAGTACAAACATTTGCTAAAGAAATCGCAAAAGATGCAGCTAGCCTTGGTTGTTGATGATGATGGTCTAAAGCATTGGAGTAGTGCATTTGACCCATCTGAACCTCATTTCGTGGAGTACTAGTCCTTTTGCTTTGCTTGAAGTTCAAAAGTGACTTGCAAGTTTACCTGCAGTAGAATCACACAATGAGAAATTGTTTTCACTTATCAGACAAACGAAAAAACATATGCAAACCTGGCTATGAAGGGAATGTTAATCTCAATCTTGGATGCACAGGTATTCACCTAATGGCATGGCAAGAGAAACCTTGCAATGTCTTAAACTGATTCTCTTATACATTTAATCAATCAATTTATGCATCATGAACACAAAATTAACTAGTGTGCCAATCCACAACCATGTGATGGCAAGTGCATTAATCTACTAGGAAGTTATCAATGCATTTGTCCCCAAAAATCTCAGATAAAAAGACAAGAAGAAAACCAACACCAGAATTACAAATAACCACTACCAAAGCATTGCAAAGCTACACCCCATAATTGGCAGCTATTCAAATGATTTATAAATAATATCAAAGAGGCTTGGAACTCTATGCCCTAGAAAACTCAACCCTTCAAATCAGGTAATCTGAAGGAAAAAAAACATATATATATTGCACACAACACAATCTATTGCTTCTACAATTCAGTTTAGCAGTGATCATGACAGATAATTCAAACAAACTCACATAACTCGCAAAATTGATCGCACAACATAGTGAAGCTGTGAAATTAATGATAACTAATGAAAACACATCCCAAAAAGATCTGAAATTTTCCCTAACAACCATTTTATATGGAGAGAGTCAACAAGAAGAAGAACTAACCCAATTTAAGTCTCTGACAGAGGAAGATGGAGACCTGATATAGACCAAATCCAACCTAGAGACTTAAAACAAACACCCAAACAAGAAAAAATGGTAGCAAATCAAAAGTGGATATTTTGCAATTGTGCAACAAGATACAGAGATGAGATGGGAAAAATGGTTCGAAAGCCACACGATACAAAATGGAAAGGCAAAAGCTTAGGGTTTCAAAATGTTACCTTGCTCGTCGTCGTCCCGTCGCAGCAGCTTGCACGTCCTCGCCTCATCGTAAGTCTAGCCTCATCGCAGCCGTAGCAAATAAGCACCTCTGTGTTTTAGTGTCTTCAAATAGTCAATTTATTAGTCGCGGGCGTGAAGAGAGAGGATCGCTACTCGGGAGTGACAGAGACGGATGCCCAGGCTTGGGGAGAAGATGGTGGAAGCCGACGGTGCAGGGAAAGGCACGACAAAGCAGGGGCAAGGAAAGAAAAATAGCAACAAAAGGCTATTTATTTTTTAAAAATAAAAATTGTTTATCCCGCATGACTTAATTTCATTCTGGATCCCGTGTATGAACATTACACTATGTATATATATGTAATATGTATGTTAAATTTTTGGCCCGGGCTTTGTTCTCGGGTTTCGGGCCAGCCCAAATAGTCAAGCTTCGGGCCGGGCTCGACCCAAAAAATGAGGCTGCCCAAGCACGACGTCATTTCGAGCTTGAGCTAGGCCAGACCTAGGCTCGCGGGCCATTTGGTGACCCCTATGCAACTCTACCATAATATAGCCGTATTCACACACAGTTTATTATTTTAGTCATAGACGTACGCTTCATTTTAGAGTGTTAATAACCAATTTTGGAAGTAAAAGTGTGTTATGTTCTTGAGGCTCCCTCACCTCATTTTGAAACTATATGGTTTGTGTTTTTCATTCCCCTTACTCCCTAACATATTTTAAATGAAAAATAAAAATAAAAATAAAAATAAAAAATGGAGAAAAATTAGCCCATTATGGATACAAATCATTGTTTTAGAAAGCATAGCACGTATCGAGAACTGTGAATTTGAGTTTCTTTTTTATCTCCAAACAAACTCATATATTAGATTGAAAGATTAACATCCTGAATGACAAGATGAGAAATTTCATGAGGATATTCCTCAAAAAGAAAACAATCATGATCTTGCCTTAGATCTAAACAAGCGCACCAATCCATGAGCCACCAAGTTTGCACTTCTCTGGACATGACGAACTTCTGCATGTGAAAAGCTATGTAGCATAGACTAAATTGCATCAACAATCACACCATTAGGTAAGAAATTTGGTATCCTTGAGAGCACATGGTTGACCATGATAAGAGAATTAGACTCTGCCACAATATGCCTAAATTCGCAATCTAATGCAAATTTTAAACTAACTAGCAACGCTATAGCCTCACCCTAACAGACATCCAAGCATCAATTGCCATGCAACATAGCCGAAGCTAAAACCTCTCCCTCACTATCCTGTACAACCACCCCCATTCTAAGAAATCCATCTTTAAAGGTAGCATCTATATTAATTTTGATGAAATCCTCAAGTGTCTGATGCCAAGGTGGAGCTATAGAAGGCCTACCCTGATCATTCTCACTGCCTGCTAGCCTGGTCGTGCCACTTAATTTGGCTACAAAAAAAATCCATCCATAATTCTCGAGCAACAGTTGAAATCTTCCTAGGTAGTAGTCATGTATTTTCATAAAAATAGTGGTTTTGATTAAACCATATCAGCTAGATAGCCGGAGCCATGCTACAAAATCTTTGAGTTGCCTCCACCTTGCCAAACCGCACAAACAACTTTGAAAAACTTGTTGAGATGTGGACTGAAATTCCATAATGGTGATGCTTCAATGCTCTGGTGTACTCTAGCGGATATTGGTTGTGATATGCTCTAGCGCTCGAGTGTAGAACCGACGAGTTTGATTTTTTGAAGTTGTGAAAATAGATTTAAAAATTGAAGAAATCTTCTATTTTTAGTATCTGCATTTTTCTTTCTTTAGAGCGGATAGAGAGAAGTGAGAGAAAGCCAGAGACAGAAAGTATTTTCATAGATCCAAAGAGGTCTTGTGTGGTGTTTGTATTCTTGATTTTCAATCTAGTGAAGCCCAACAACCATAATGGACATAGCATGTTAGATTGCAAGATCAGGTGAACCACTATAATTTGAGTGAGGTTAAGACCTTGTTTGTTTCATATACTTTTTTGACATTTTGGTTGTTAGTTATTATCCCTATTACTTCTACTTTTGTTGATTTTGGGGTTTGGTTGTCCGCTTTAAATCCTCTAAAATTGGTATTAGAGCGAAGGTTCCTTTGTCTATTGTTTGGGATGTTTGAGATCCTTGGTTGAGTGCGAGTAATGGGTGGAGATAGTGCTAAGGATGTCGATAAGTTTGATGGAAATGATTTTCTTTTTTGGAGAATGCACATTACTGATTAGTTGAATACTAGGGTGAGCAATGACTCAGTAAGGGTAAAGGAGGACAAAAGAGTACATAAGCTGAAATTAATTGTAAGATCAATACAACAATATGCTATAGACCATGAATCACAACAATGAATATCAATCAATTATGAGATCATGTCTCTTCCTCATGGGCCATCGAGAATGATACACCGAGTATTCATTCCATCAAGCGGTGAACATTGCCACCATATACTTCCCATGAGAAATAAGACCAAATGTAAGAGTTTGATCTTACCCACACTAAGTATGACTCAATCGAATCCATCATCTCAGTATGTTGCCTCACATGGGTCTAATTCAGTAGGAACCAAGCTCGGGTTCCTTAACCCTTCTCCCACATGACGTTCAATCAACTTACGGGAGAGTTCGTACTCGATCTTCACATACGGCCATAACAAGTGGCATGCCATGAAATTTTTTTATATATGAATCCTACATATATATTAACTATTCATGATGCATGAACAAGAACCATTCATTCTTGATATAAGACCAAGTAATCAAATCGGGAATGCATCTAACAATTTATAAATTATTGAAATCATCCTAGGTTCGTTCTTTCTTAGGGAGCAAATAATGAGAGAACACAAATATGAAAGACCAATGAAGAAAGTAACCGCAATTTAAATATCAAGAACGAAAATGAAATAGATTGGGCTAGAAATCCCCTACCTTGAATCCAAGCTGACACAAATCGACAAATTTCAAAATTCTAGGGTTTTCGACTCAACCTAACATTTGGCCACAATTAAACCCTAAATCTTATCAATATGCAATCAATCTCATATATAAACTTGAATCAAATTTATAAATACGAAAAAAGAAAACCTTTTTCTCTCTAGAAGTTCTTCACAAACTTGAAAATCTTCCCATATTAAACTTTCGTCCAAATCGATCAAACAAACCCTAATATATATCCACAAACATATATATATATATAAAAAAACTAGAAAACTTATCAAAATCTCCAATTTCTTCCTTGAATGTTGTTAGTCACCCACAATCCGCTGCATCAAGCTTGATCTTGCCCAAATCTCCTTATCTCTCTTCCTCCCTCTATCTTTCTCTTTGTACACTGGAAGAACCAGAAAATACTGTTGAAGATATGTGATTTTTGTGTTTTAATCCTGCTGGGACTGAAGTTGGCATTCTTCCAGTGCTTGAGCGCCCGACTCTACAAAAAAAATTTTTGGATCGGGGTTTACATGAGTAATCCTAGAAAGCAACACTAGGAGGCAATGAAGTGGATATTGAGGTATCTTCAAGGTACTATGTGTATGGCCCTATGTTTTGGGGTTGAAAATTTTAGGTTGCAATGTGATGTTTTTTTTTTTTTTTTGATCAGAAATGTAAGTATTATAGACTGAGCAAAAAAGAAACAAAACTGGCAGAAGCCAGAAGTATATGTACAAGCCATAAGACCCTGACAACATGCCAGGGCTACAAAACTAGCAAAGCATAACCTAACTCGTAAGCCTAATACTAAATGAAAAATGACCAGATAATAGCCATAAAGCATTTAATACAGAAATTCCATATGTGGAACCGAAACCTAGTAATAAAAACCAGCCATAACATGTTACAAAGAGAAGAGCACTGCCCTTGACAGATGTAACCCTGCTAAGCACAAAATATTAGAACCATTTGAGCCCCACTGTTTCATGTAAACCTGCCACATATTCATTCAGAAAGCAGAAAATTCCTCAAGCTTCCTCCAGATTTTTGTACAAGCAAAGAGCAGCCAATAACCGAAATGTATCAACAGTGGCTAATACATCCAGCAAGCTCCAGGAGAAAAGACTTCACCGCATTCCTTAAAACCACCAGCATTTGCCTTCATTAAAAACCTGTAAAACAAGCAAAAGGTTAGATTTCAAAAATCCTCACCCCCTGCCCCAGTATTTGGTTTTGTTCGCACATAAACCTCACCAAAACTCGTGTTTCCCATGTATCCCATCCAGCAAGATCAAATTGCACACACTCTCTCACTCGTGTTTGACTCTCTTCCTCACAAGAACACCTAACCCGTGAGTCTAAATATCCATTCTGCAGCCACCTCAGGTTGCAATGTGATGTTGATGTAGGCTTGGGTGGTGACATAGATGAAAGCAAAAGTATGACTGGATATGTATATATTGTGGGTGGTACTACTCTTAACTGGGCTTCTAAGTTACGAAAGGTAGTAGCACTTGCATCAACGGAAGCGGAGTATGTGGCTTTTACAAGCTGGAAAAAAGATGGTATGGTTGAGTAGTTTCTTGGAAGAATTGGGCAAGATGCAAGTTGATGGTATTTTGTATTGTGATAGTCATAGTGCTATTCATTTGGCAAAGAACCCTGCGTTTCATTCGAGAACGAAGCATATTCAACGGAGGTATCATTTCATTTGATCATTGTTAGAAGATGGAGAATTGAAGCTACACAAAGTACTTGGAAATTAAAATCCAACTAATATGTTCACCAAAGTTGTGTCAATTGATAAGTTGAAGCTGTGCAAAGCTTCAATGGGTCTACAAGACTAATTAGTAGAGGCAATGGTTGTTGGCTTTTGTTGTTATTTTGACTTCTGGATTTATGTTGTCGGCTGGGGAATTAGCTCCAAGTGGGAGATTGTTGAGATATGGAGTCAAATCCCACAAAAGTGATGTCCAACGGTTAGAAATCAATTCTCTGGACCGACAACATATTGGTTGTGACATGCTCTAACGCTCACTAGTGCTCAAGTGGAGAACTGACGAGTTTGACTTTTTTAAGTTGTGAAAATAGATTTAAAAGTGGAAGAAATCTTCTATTTTTAGTATATGCATTTTTCCTTCTTTAGAGAGGATAGAGAGAAGTGAGAGAAAGCTAGAGAGAGCATGAGTATTGCCTTAGATCCAAGGAGATCTTGTGTGGTGTTTGTATTCTTGATTCTCAATCTAGTGAAGCTCAATCTAGTGAAGCCTAGCAACCACAGTGGACATAGCTTGTTAGATCGCAAGATTGAGTGAATCACTGTAATTCTTGTGTGTACAATGTACATTACTTTCTCGCTCTTGTCCTTTGATTTGAAGTGTGATTTGTGGTTTTTGTAAACTGAATTAAAGCGAGGTTAAAACCTTGTTGGTTTCCTATGCTTATTTCACATTATGGATGTTAATTATTATCTCTGTTACTTCTACTTCTGATGATTTTGGGGTTTGATTTTCTGGTTAAAATCCCCTACAAAACATTCACCCACCTGAAAATTAATCGAAGAAATACCCAGCTCATCCAAAACTCTTCTAGCAGCAGCACATTCAAAAAAATAAAGTGAGTTGAGCTATCTAAACTCCCCACATACAGCACACTCCAAAGCCACCGAAATGCCTCTGCATACCAAGTTCTCCCGAGTTGTAGAGAGTTACCACATGCTCTCCCCAATAGATGCTTGATCTTTGGAGTGGTAGGAAGTGTCCATAGCAATTTCCACATTGATCGAATCTCGGGAGCCACACTATTCCCTCCAAGCGGCTCTCCTTTCGACAAAGAATGAGCAACATGATAACCAGTCTTCTCCGAGTAAACCCCATTGCTAGACCAAGGCCAAATCAATTTATCAGGAGGCCACCTTAAGCTCAGGAGGCCACCTTAAGCTCAGAGGGATTGAGAGGACTTTATCCGCAATAACAGGGAGGAAACTTGCTCGAATTAATTGCTCCCTCCAGCAATATTAATGTAAAGTAAAATAGACATTCGGACGGCGACACTGAATTATATCTATCACGGGATACAAATCATTGAAAATACAGGGAAAAAAAATCTATGATTCATATTGTTCTGAGGAAGAGGAAGCCTGGCCACCGTCCAGTCTTATATTTGTGCTAATCCTAATGCAATTACAGACATGACACTCATTCTTAAATCTAACTACAACACGAATAACTTGCACCCGAAAAAAAATCATTCTTAAGAGTTAAAGACTCTTTTCATTCACCTTCATGTCATCGGCCTTGGTCTAAACTAGAGGTTAACTCAACCACCGATTCCAGTTTTGAGGAAGAAGAAGCTGTGCCGGAAAGGGATCTCCTCACTGCAAAGGCTGGTTTTCTAGGATTTGGAACATGAGCTGTTTCATTTCCTAGCATGGAAAGAACATCTGACATAGTGGGTCGATCGCTAGGGTCTTCCTGCACGCACAACAGTCCAACATTAACACACCGAAGAAATTCATTTTGCTTGCAAGTGTCACTTAGTGTCTTGTCCATCAAATATGATGCCTTGTCTTCTTTCCACAATAGCCATGCCTAGATTCAGGAAGAAAAAAAAATGCAGAATATGGTTATCCATATGAAACTGAAGATAGTATATTTGTCCAGAAAAGTTTTAGGGAAACTTACATAACCGAGAAGGCTAAGAGTTTGTCCTGACTGACAAAATCCCGTGTTCCTTTTACCACTTAAAATCTCAAGCACAACTACACCAAAGCTGAAAACATCGGATTTGATCGAAAAATACCCATCTAAGGCATATTCTGGAGCCATGTAGCCGCTACAGCATGAAATGTTCGAATGGTAAGTGGATCGAAGAAAACCATCAGGGAATTTTGGTAGTGTATGAAAACTAGTAAAAGTATAACTTACTAAGATCCCACTACTCTTTTTGTGCAAGTTTCAGTTTGCTTGCCACCAAAAATCCTTGCCAGGCCAAAATCAGATATCTTGGGGCTCATCTCCTCATCTAAAAGAACATTGCTTGTTTTCATATCTCTATGAATGATCCTCAACCTAGAATCTTGATGAAGATAAAGCATCCCTCGCGCGATTCCCATTATGATGGTAAAGCGTATTTCCCAATTCAATAACACGCACAGAGTTCGATCTAGCTAGGTATTGGTTACCATTCATAGCATTAGACAGTGTACAGCAACTTATACTTTAAGTTTTAAGAATCTAGAATGAGGGCTTACCGAAAAGGAAGGAGTCTAAGCTCTTGTTAGGCATGTACTCATAAAGCAAAATTTTTTCATCCCCTTCGACACAATAGCCCAAAAGTCTAACTAGATTGCGATGCTGTAGCTTTGCAATCAACACCACCTCATTCTTAAATTCCTGCAGACCCTGTCCCGAACCACTCGAGAGCCTCTTTATTGCAATTTCTTGTCCTCCCGGGAACGTTCCCTGACATTAAACAGAGAATCTTTCTCACATTTGTCTAAATTAACCGATAGATTCCTGTAAATGACTACATAAGTATTTAGAATAGAGTCTTACCTTGTAAACAGGTCCAAAGCCCCCTTGTCCAAGCATGTTTGCATCTGAGAAATCATTTGTAGCAGCAAGTATGCTTTCCAAGTTAAATAAAGGCACATCTATATCTTTCCTATCATATTCTTCAAATTCTCCAGAGCTTATTAGATCTTTAACACGTTTCAGACTGTCATACAATCGAAATGCCTGATTTCCCTGTATTCTTCTCCTGGAATCTACGCAAAACACAAGTACCCCTTTCAGCCAGCCACTCATCAATTATGCAAAAAGAAACACAAAAGATTGATATCACAGCACAATTATATAAAATTGCGTTTATTAGTCACCTCGTGAACGTGCGATCCTTCTCCGCCTCAGAAAGTATAAAGAGAAAACAGCACCAGAGATTACGAGTGCTGTTGCAGTAATCAACACGAGTATCAAAAGCAGCGGCTTCTCTTTGGTTGTGTGCTCTTCAAGTTTCTTGTCACCTGTTTCTGGATAATTTAGAAAAAAAATATGTTGTTGGCAAGAACACACATCAAGATATTAATCCTCACCTGCAGTACAGTTGAGAAGTGAAGGTTCCCAACGAAAGGATTCATTGCATTGGCATGTTTTACTCCCATTTCTAGACGCTCTGCATCTAGAATCAGGCCAATCGATGCAGTCTTTTGGTGTATAGCAGATTGGCTCTAGTGGCAGCCTCCAAGCTATTTCTACCTCCTTTAAGTCAATATCTTCCAGAAAACCATCAAATTTTTGCCGAATCCAGTCATCATTACACCCTTTACTGGCATAAAATAACGAGGACGGGTTGAGCTGGAGAAGTCTATTCACCGACTCAACATCAGTGCAGTAATGTCCATTTTGGACCAGAATTGAAAATGTACGATTTTCTGGTTTGATGTTGGTGACACTGTAGTCACCACCAGTATCCGTTTGAAATCTGAGCTGGCCGGTATCACTGCTGCAGATGAAGCTCATGTACGTGATATCGCCACAACTCGGATCAGTACTCAGAGGATAGGGGATTATGTTAGTACCACAAGTTTCGCAATTTCTTCTTGTCGATTCTGCAAAAGTTAAAGGCGTTTTGCAGTTCTTATTACTTGTTATTTAAATCAACATTCTCCATCCAACAAAAAATTGCAACATCTAGTTTATTGTTGAAGCATTTGGTAAATGATTGTGTGACATAATCGGCATTCTTTATTCAAACATAACAAAGCCGCACTCGGCTGCAGAATTAGAAAAAACAGTTTGCTTTCTTTTTTCTTTTTTCTTTTAACCCATAAATCATAATTAACTAATAAGAGACGGCGGAAGTACCTATATCAGAAACTGCAACACGAATTTGAATGTCTCGGCCACCGCTGGTATAATTCTCCCAAATATTTTTGAGCTCCTCATACCAGATCCAGCAGTTAAGCCTACCGACAGTTTCTCCAAATTCATATGAATAACCTTGGCAGTTTGCATTTTCCAGGCACGCCATTTTGCAATCAGTTTCACTGTTTTCCCTTAAATGTTCATCTGGTTTGCTTACTTTCATCTTCGTCAACCTCAGAAACACATCATTCTTATTGCGTTCGGATGACTTTCTGGTGCATCCGTCCGAAAAGTCCCTCGAATTCCATTTATGTAATGACTTGGGCTTAAATCCTGGTAAACACTTGCACAATGACTGAGTCCCATCATTGCAGCTGCCAAAGTTCCCGCAAACATTGTATACACTGCAGGGTCTCCAAGGTGCCCACCAGGTCAAATGCAAACCCCCCATATAAATCTGTATTTGCCCAGTGAAATTCATAACCAGCCTCCAATCCTGATACTGAGGAGATGACAAAATTGTAAGAAGAGCCTCGTCATCGGAGTCAATGAAAGAACCTGAGACTTTGTTTTGCCAGTATCTAACTGTTTTTTTCAGGATTTTGTATTGGCTTTCTCCTTCATCTTGCTGGAACGTGTAGTTTCCGGTACCTGGATCATCACTACTTACCCACGAATACAAGACCAAGTCTTCACTCATCTTCATGCCAGGAAGAAATGTATCAGTTGGGTAATCAAAACTTTGCCATTGTGTACTTACTGAAACATTATTGTTTGGGTCTTCTTCGCGTAGTACCAAATTTCCCGTATCCATGAGCCTCACTGTCCTCCTGAGCGAAAACAAATTCACAAATGGTCGTCCAGTAAATGGGGTTGACCAGTAAGACTTGTTTTGCATACCCAACACTCTTAAGTTTCCATCCTTTGAAAAACCAAAAACGCCGGTGGAATCTTCAAGTGGTTTGTTGCGATTGGCAACCCACACAACAGCTCTTGGTCTCGATTTGTAGTACCATATGCCCAAGTATCTAGTGTCAACTGAACGTCCATTAGGAGTAAAGAATCCGAGTTCATATTTCTGTTGGACTGAAACAAGAGTCTCTCCCTTCTGGTCTCTAAGTGGGTTGTTGAAAGTAATAGTGTCCCTCGCAGAGCAAAACAGAGGGGAAAAACAGAGTAAGAAGAACACGTTGATTAACGGAGACATTGCAGCCACAACCCTTCTCTTGTTATCGCCTTCTACGCCTATGAATGTCAAAGCGTTTTGGATTTCCTTCACGACAAGAGATCAGAAACGAATTTTTAGTCCTCGCTGAGTAGGAACGACATGGGTCTTGCTGTTGCTGAAACCTGACAATTTTTTTAGCTGGTATATACCAGTCAGTTTCTTCCTGCATTTAAATTAGCACAAACAAAAACAAAACAAGCATTAGTGAACACAAAAACAATATAAAATGGACAATTTAAGTTTAAGCACGAATATTTAGCTTAAACAGCGGACGTATAGTCATATACTCATCCCAGTTCGAGTGGTTGAAAGCCAAGTCAAGATAGAAAGCGACCCATGGTCGTCGAGGTTGGCTCTTTCCGAGAAGGAACACCAAGACATGAAACATTGCAAGAGATTCCAGTATCCCGTTACTCTTTTGATTTACCTATGTTTATAGTTAGTTGGTTATTGTATTGGTAGGGACATCTTTCTGGTAACTTTGTCCTGGAATGTGTACTTTTCTAGTTCTTTTTATTTGGCTGTAATATGTCCACCTGGCATTGACTTGTCTACGGGAACATGCAGAATTTTCAAGCAATTCAATGACAGTCAAACAAGGAAAATAGTAAGATGTGGAATTTTGTGTGTGCTTCCAATTATCACGTGTTGCAGCATTTTCACAGAAAGCATTGTAGGATAACTCCCAAGGAAATCAATCACTACATGTGCATGGAGTTTCGTAAAATCTACAATATGCAAAGCGACCCCATCAATGTTCTGTACCAACTTCAAATAAAAGCCAAGGAGATGTGCCTGCAGTTGGGATTAAAACCAACTAAATGGAGGGATAAAACTATTTGTGTAAGAGAAATGTGTGATCTCTCGATCTGAATAAACCAAAACTTTTAACTCTAAATGTATTAATCAATTTTTTGCTGACAAAATAGAGGGATTGCATAATTATTCATGGATAAGGATGATAACTTCTAGCGCTCTAGTAATTAATAAAAACATAATATCTATGGAAGATGAAATAATATCTACTCAAGTTGAAGAAAATTAAAAACCTTAGACAAGATGAAATAATATTTACTAAAGTTGTGCCTGACCAAATTTCACTATTACTGAGTCTAAATTGACTTTCTCAGTAAGTTCTCATTCAATGTAAAGAACCATGCAATGGCAAGAAATTTATTATTAATTTTGTTGTAAAGTGTTGTATTAGCATGTTTTATAGCTGAAAAGGCTCATTCTGTAGTCGTTGTGGAAACATGAAGAGTTAACACTAGCGTATCAATCTCTTAGTCAAATAATAGTTTTTTTTTTCACTTTCTTTATGTAGTTACTTAATTCCCGATATAATTTGGAAAGTGTATAAACTGTTTGAAACTTGGGATCAAGTATTACATCATGTTATTAATGGTACAACTCACATCTCAAAGCGTGGATCTATTGTGGACTGAAATCTTGTGGATAAAATTTGATTGTAAGATTGCATACATCATCAATGTTAAATGCTTTCGCAGAATCACTCGGATTGAAAGCAGTGCTGAGAGCAAGAAGTTTCACCGATCTCTCCTTGAATCTACTATTTAAATCCATCACTTGAAAGTCAATCACCTCAAAGCATTCAAAATATCCAAGAATTTACGTTGTAGAGCTTGACAAAGTATATCTATGATTCTCATAATTTTATCAATCAAATGCAAGGCACTTATGAACTGAGAGGTCATAACTGCTGCATAAACACCACTAGCTTCCCCACACATCGAGCCAAACGCCCCATCCTTATTGAGATTTTCAAGAACCTTGCAAAATGCATCACATATTTCTATCAAGCTCCTAATAATCATAGTGAGAGATCCAACGAGTAGCTTCAGCTTATTGTAGTAAACTCATTTGATTAATTAGCTCCTCTACCTGGCTGTCGTTCTCCAATAGCTAACATTATCTCAATCTCATCCCGTTGAGTAGATTGTAACTCACTAATGCATTTAGGAGAAGAACAAACAAGAAGCTATTCAAACCAGACACCGCATATATATATTACTTGCCCCGTCATGATCTTCACCCCTCATCATTTGAACATGAAGTGATAGAATTTTGATACCAGTAAATCCTAAGAACAATAAGGAAAAATAAAAACGACAACGAAATTACATGGTTCGGCCGTAAAGCCTACGTCCACGGGAGCAGCAACACAAATCTTATTATTTCTTCAAACATATTACAAATCACCTCTTCCCTTAGCTCTCTATGACGGCTGCACTCTTAAGAAATTGCAACCACACCTCCAAGAAAAAACCCTCGCACATCATATAAGAAAACATATACCGAAGACAAATGGCCCATCCCAGCCTATAAACACCAAACCAAAAACAACACCAAACTAAGGCCACACAAGCCTCAAAGCCCAAAGCCCAAAGAGAAACAAATAAAAGCAAACAAATCAAGCCATAAAAACTACAAATCTCCACCATGGCGAGATTTGAATGCTACAGCACCAACCAACTTCAAACCAGAACCAAAACACCAACAAACCAATCCACCTTAACATTCAAAAACGCTACCAAATGCAACACAAAAGGTTGCAGCTGCTCCATACCAGAAAACTCAACAAGCCACAATGTTTGCCAAGTTCAGACAATGACTAAACTTAGCTAAAGGCACAATTTTTGTAAACATATCACCAGGATTATCTTGGGTATGAACCTTCAAGAGAATCACAGAACAGTCATTCACAATTTCACGAACAAAGTGAAACCTAACATCAATGTGTTTGGTTCGAGCATGGTAAACCTGATTTTTAGCCAAATGGATAGCACTTTGGCTGTCACAATAAAGCTCCACCTGCTTCTGATATATACCCAAATCAACAAGTAATCCATGAGCCCAAATGGCTTCTTTTAAAGCTTCAGCAACAACAATATATTCGGCCTCTGTAGTGGACAGGGCTGTAGTAGCTTGCAAAGTAGATCTCCAGCTAATTGGACCCCTAGCATAAGTGAACAAGTAACCAGTAGTAGATTTTCTATGATCTAGATCACCAGCATAATCGAAGTCCACATATCCGCACAAATATTTGCCATCATCATACTTTAATTTTTCAAATCGATGACCCAAATTCAGAGTACCTCGAATGTACCTTAGGGGGTTGCCATTTCATGGAAGTCCTCAAAGCAAAGGTGTATAGCACAATCAACGATGAAATCGAAATTCAAAGCTTTGGATAAAGCTGGTGAAGAAGTAGAGTGACTTCGTCACTTTTGGAGGACATTCCTATACGGCCGAAACCTGTGCCTGCAATTTGTATTCATTGTGACAATCAAGCTGCTATTGTTAGAGCACAAAACTTGATGTATAACAATAAGTCTAGACACATTCTTCGTAGACATAATACCGTAAGAAAGTTACTCTCTACTGGAATAATTTCCTTAGACTTTGTGACGTCTAAAGAAAACCTAGCGGATCCGTTGACTAAAAGTTTGAGTAGAGAGGTGGCAGACTGCGCATTGAGGGGGATGAGCTTAAAAGTCTTAACTCAATAAGTTAAGTTGGTGGAAACCTAACCTAGCAATTGGAGATCCCAAGGACTAGGTTCAATAGGAAAACATAAGTTGAGGATAACTTAAAGTGTCAGCAGCATGGAACTTTACTCTATCCCATTCCTTGGATGCACAAAGTGCTGTTAAAAAGCGTGTTAAGCTTAAGCAATGCTTTTAATAATTCCTATATCTTGTAACGTACAAATGGAGTATTGGGGGAATACTCTTGATAGGATATCACCTATATGAGTGAAAAGGAAGGCCAACTCTATGAAAATATTTAAAATGTGATATTTTCTAAAGCACTCACTAAACCCAAGATGTTCATGGCCGAAACAATGAACACAATCGAGAATCAATTATGAATTGGATCATTGTTGTGTGAGGTTTATTGTCTGGACTTACATTAACAACTAGCAGTTCAAGGCATCAGTCCACTTACAAGTTAAGTAAGTCCCATACACTTTCACTAGGGAAGGTTCAAAGTCAAAAACTATCTATCTCAATGCAGTATTGATCCTGCTGCACTCTTAGAAAAGTTTTCAATCTTAGACAAATCCTTGTGTCCGAATTGTCGTCTATTTTCATTAAATGTTGGGGATTGCTGGAAAAAATGGCGGTCAACAACTATTTGACCAATAATTAATTACAACTAATTGGGTATTAGTTGAATGTAATTTAGTGGGTTCTAATCTTCAATATGAAGACTAGAGATTGGAGTCGAAAGTTTTCCAAAACAATTTTTTTGGTTGAATGGAAATTGACTTCAAAGTTTTCATGTTAGACATGATATGTTAAGTGCAAAATTATAGAGATGTGGGAATCTCACATTGGAATATTATAATGTGTGTGATAGGTTTATAAACCCAAGTGTTGGATGTAAGACTTGGGTCCAAGGACACCCAATATTTTGTGAGGGAGAGAGGCTCTACATCATGGGCTTGAGCTCACTAAAATAAACACGCGCGCGTGGCCCGCCCCATCAAAGCCGGGTTGGGTTTGCTCTTTCGTAGCCCATCTCGACTTAATATTTTGCACTAGCCCACTACTCAAGTTCGTTGAATGTGGACATGAGGCTTATTCAAAATTCAAATTAGCTGTTACAATTTTTAAATTCATTTTATTACTGGTCCGTCACAAAATTTATTTTACAAGTCAGTTACATAATTTATTTGGTTATCTCTTTTTTTAGGGTCAATTTTGTTACTAGGTTCTACTATAAATTGTAGCCTAGAAATATAAGAAAAGATACAAGAAAGTTTAGGAAAATTCCATCCTGCTGAAACTCTTTCCTTCTTCCTTCTTCCATGTCGAATTTCTGTTTCTGAGAGTGCATTCAATTTTGGTTCGAACGAGCTTGCCGGTATACTTGTGTCACCTACCGGTGGAAGGAAGTGTTGTATCTTGAGAAGTATTTGCACGCTTTAGCATTGACACCAATGGCTAGGGCATTTCACCTTAAGGAGATTTGCGGTTTGCATACCTCACTTCAATCTCTTGTTTCCGTTCTGATCCAATCTTTGGTAACTTACATTGTTCTCTTTGAATTCTATATATGATATATATTGTTCAGTCTTATATTTGATTATTCATTAAATAAACTATTTGTTTTTCTCGTGTTTAATATGTATTGATTTTGAAACTAAACAACAAAAACCACAACAATGGTCTGCAAGCACCATCTCTAGATTGTGAAGGTGAGTGGGCCAAGCTTACTAATCTGATATTTAAGGAAACGGTGGAGCCCAAGTATTAATATAACTATGTGTGGAATAAAACTCGTCCATGACAGAAAGCTAGAGTTCGTGTAAAATTTTCTCAAATGTATTAAGCACTGCACCGGACTATTTGTACACATACAAAGACTTGATTTCCTAACATTGTGGCTAAGGAAATCAAGAGAATAATCACACGTATAAATACGTTTATATATGCTAATTCCATGCCTTGATATTGTACCACTGTTATGGCACACATTATGGAGTTTCCATTATCCTCAATACCTAATTACAAGCCAAGGTTATCTCTATAGCCAAGCTGTAAGCCGTGACTATCTTTGTCATGCCCCCATAAGCGCAAGGGTCTGAATAGGACTCCAAGCTTGGAGCGATGATTAAGAAATAATGCATGGGAGAAAGGGGTGGGTTTTGTTATGTCGTTAGTAACAATTTAAATTAATCTCACAAGTGTACCAATAATATATATAGTGGACAAGCAAGAGTCGATCCCACGAGAAGTGATACTAATAAATATGCAATCTAACACTTGAATATAATTGACATATAATTGTAAAATGAGGAGGGGGTTTGTTTAAGTCTTGTAAGAGATAAAAATAAAGCTAAAAAGATTAACTAAAAATTGATGTATTTTGCTTAGTAAAAATACTAGCTAGGACTCACTATCCACCACAAAACAATCAAACAATTTATAAGAAATGATAGATTGATAATTTCGACAAGCATATGATGACAACATTCACAACAAGGTCATGATCCAACTCAAGTTGTATGATTATATCTTAGGTGCATGTAAAGTGTTTGACGTTTACCTCATTACGCATATTCTTAATTGAAGTCTAGCATGGCGTCTGCAACAATTAATAATCAAGAACCCAATAATAGAAAAGAGAATATGAATGTCACAAGAATCCTAATATACGGTGTTTGTACTTAGGTATTCAGGAATTGATTTTCTATAATTCATTTTTAACGGAATTATATGTTGCAAGCAAGAACATATTCAACAAGGCAATTGAAATCCACACAACTTAGTTGGCTACTCAAAGAAACAAAATATTAAAATTTAAATATCATGGAGAAATCAAAATCATATTGCTTATAAAAATATGAAATCCACACAACTTATATAACTGAAATCATGTTTAGGGCTTCAAGATTAAGCTCTAACTAACAAAAATTTAGTTACACATAATAAAATCAAACATAAAACATATTACAAGCATAATTGAGAACACAACCCTTGATTTCTTCTTTCTTCTTCCTTCTTTTCTTCTTGTTTTGGCTTCCATTCCTCCTCCTTCGAGCTCTCTATTTATAGTAGGGCTGTTATGGTAACGGTAACCGTTACCAATGACTGGTTACCGTTACCGTACCGAAAATGACGGTAATGAAAAAATAGATACCGTTACCGTTACCGATAGTTTCGGTATACCGTTGATCGGTATACCGATTTTTCGGTAACGGTAACATGGTAATCGGTAAATTTACCGATCCTAAAAAATAAGAATTTTCAATCTTTTTAAATCAAATTAAAGTCTCAAATAATAGTGTAATAAGAAATTAAAAATTATATCTAATGGTTAATATTTAACACAACTAAAAATAAATATAAAAAATTATATTTAATAATTAATTATATTAATACTATCGGTAACGGTAAATACCGACGGGTTGAAAGCTTGAAACCGTTACCGTTACCAATTTGTCGGTAAAATTACCATACCGCTGTCATTGGTAACGGTATACCATTTTTTGAGTAAAACGGTATACCAAACGTTCGGTAATGGTATGGTAACGGTATTTTACCGGTACCATAACAGCCCTAATTTATAGAGAGAAATGAGCACATTGGTGTAACAAGTGGAGGAGATAATACCATATTTTCAAAGTTGGGTAAGGTTTTCCACCTACTTATTGAATTTATGAACATATTCTTTGGACAATAATGAAAATGGTGGCTGATGACTTTGAAATGGTAATGGCGTTGATGTCATTGATGACATCAACTTTTACGATATACCATAGGCTTCACATTTGGAGATGGGTTGAAGTCTGGTGAGACTGACCGAAATATGGTATTTAGGCTTGCAAAATGCATTTAAAACAATAAAGTGATATTCAAAATAATAATATGGAATTTAATGTGTAAAAATATCACTTAAAACCTTAATTATTCATAAGTGCTCATATTTTATCAATATCCAAATGTATATTCCGACACTTATCACAACCCCAACCAGCTTATTGCTAGGCCTTAGCAATTCAAGCGTAGGGAAAATGTCATGATGATTTAAAAGGAAAACACATGAAAACAAAACAAAAAGTAAGAGATCACAATTACTATCCAAATTATTAGAGTCACAACTTCCAACATTTGTGTGTATGTGCACCAAGTCAAAACCTTCTTACCACAAACCATAATGCATATAATCTCGAAGAATTATCCAAGTAAAAGACTCAACTCCATATTCTCATTGGTTAAAGAAGGATTTATTTGCAGGGAATTTCTCTCATGGAGTTGGAAAATAGATATGCACTCAAAAGAAAAGCCAATTTTTGGGACAAACAAATAAACAAACATAGATAAAAAATATAGGTCTATTAGCTGTCTGGAACTTCCACCATTCTTACCACAAACCTGCTTTGGAATTCTAAAGATCAATTTTTCAAAAAATAATAGATATTACCGAAAAAGATAAGAAAATACTTATCTTATAAAAGATGATGACGAATTATAATCTTTTGTGTTTTTCTTTTTCTCTTTTTTCATTTCCTTTTTTTCTCTCTTTTTTCTTTTTTGCTGTTTTTTCTTTCACAATACAATACATCTTAAACAAAGGCTTAGTAAATTACAACGTTGTTCTAAAAAAAATTAATCTTTATCATCCCTCCACATTCAGCCAACATTCCACGAACCATGTAATGGTATTCATTTATAACAATTATCCATTTTAAAAGATCAATGAAAGTTCATAAGTTGTTTTCTCATTTCTCTCCGCTCATTTATAAGTCACTTTGTGCTTTATCTTAGAAATTCTCTTGGTATTATGCATTATCATCCACCTTGCCACAAGACTTAGTATTTGCGCACAAAAGAATTTTAGAAGTTTTTTTTTCAAATAATTCAGATAGAAAAATTGACTCAAACAGATTATATCAAATCTTTGAAGTGCATGAATATGTCACCACCCCCAACTTAAACGAATCATTGTTCTCAATGTAAAAATAAATGAACTGATTATGGAAATGCAATGCAAGAAAGCAGATGATAGAAAATACAACCTGAGGTGAGAGGTATGCTGACAATGGTTGTATTGGAAAGTCCTTAGTGTTGCATCATATCCATGAGTACATTCAGCATGTGTTCCATTCTTTTTTGTCCATCCTCCATGTGCTGCAAGTGGGCGAGTATTTCCTGAATATGGTAAGACTGTGGTGGCTCAGCAGCAGCAGATTGAGATGCATTCAGTTGTAAGGCAATCGAAAGTCATGGTCTTCGTCATCTCCTAACAATGGTGGTCATGTGACCAGTACTCTGACGCCAAGCAGATTTCTCCAGAACAACTACTGTATACGCAGAAGATAGCAGACTTCAAAGAGGGCGGATGCCCTTACTGTAAAGTAGTCGTGTGATGAGTCGTGGAAAATATAATTTTCCAACTTTGGTTAATCTTTTCTTCACAAAGAACTTTGCCTTTAGAATACTCTCCATATAAATCATTCTAAGATCAAACCATGCGCTTCTATACATGTGGTATAGGGCAGTAGAAAAATACTACCCCGTTGTTGTTGACTATGGCCAATGGGGCACAGATTACTCTGGAGAATATCATCAAGTAACCACAACTTCTATGGTAAATAAGATTGGAGGGTAGTAGTAGCATCTCGATCGTGCCTTCCTTGACACATATCATCAATCATTCCCTCTTTTGAAATAGAGATTGGCGGCTAAAAGCATGTAGCAACATCAGGGGTAGGTAAAAATTCGAAACATGAGCTTATATTTGCTGGTGTGAATTTAAGCCAAATACTATCAACATCAAACTGATAAATTGGTTGAGCTCTAGAAGAGTGTGGTAATTCCAGAAGAGTATGATAAAAGGATTTAACTATATCAGGATACACTGGGTAAACTTTTTCTGGATCTAGTTTGACTAAGAACAACAGAGAATGATCTTGAAGGTAGCTTTTAGGTTCATTCAGGATGTTAGAATCGATTCTTCGCTCAGGAACGATTTTAGCTCTAGCAAATAAGGACCTCAAAGATGAAGAAGTGGGAACGGAAACTCTTGGGCGGCGTGGCATACTGTTTAAGAGGAAGAAAAAACTGGTCAAAAGAGACAACAATAATCACGGTAGAGTTCGAAAAATTGGTAAGGAAGAGCTTGAAAGAAGAAAAGTAGGGGCACGCCACTTTTTTTTTCCAATGCTTATATACACGTAAGGTTATAGAGGCTCATTCTAGTAACTTTTGTGCTAACGCCATCGAGTGTTTTCCTTTGGCCTTACAAGAGACCACAATTTTTGTCCACAGGATCAAAATTTAACCTTCAGATCTTATACTAATGACAATACAGTCATGAGATGCTCTCCCTCCTAGCTGCCCTATAAGAAAATATTTGAAGATCCAAACCACATTAAGCTGGTGAAAAAACTCACACCTTAGACATGTGAGCGCAATCAAGTCCCACACAAATAGAAATGTACAATGACCACCTCAAGGTGAAATTGAAATGAAGTGTTCTGAAAAAAATAAAGACACAAGTAAAATGATATGGAAATATGGGTTGCCTCCCACAAGCGCTAAGTTTAGCGTCGTCAGCCAGACGGAATGTCATATTAAGTGAGTGGAACAAGATTAGAGAGCCGTAAATCTTCATCAACATGTTCTGTTGCTGGCTCTAAATAGTGCTTGAGATGATGACCATTCACCTTGAAAATATTTCCAGTCTGTGGGTGTTGAAGATTCACTGCACCATGTGAAAAAAACATGTGTAATAAGAAATGATTCATACCTTCGTGAACGGTGCTTATCTGGGAGTAGTCAAAGACGTGAGTTATATAATAAGACTTTTTGCCCAGGCTTAAAATGCTTTCTCAAAATGCTTTTGCCATGATAGACCTTGGTCTTCTTCTTGTAAATTTTAGAACTCTCATACGCTTCATTTCGAAGTTCTTCTAACTCACTCAACTACAAATTTCTTTGCTTCCCTACAGCCTCCATCTCGAAATTGTATTGTTTGATACCCCAATATGCTTTGTGTTCTAATTCAATTGGTAAGTGGCAGGGTTTGCCAAAAACTAACTTGTATGGTGAGATACCAATCGGAGTTTTATAGATTGTACGATAAGCCTATAGAGCATCTACAAGAAGATCAGACCAATCCTTGAGTGAGGAGCTCACAGTCTTCTCCAATATCCGCTTAATTTCTCTGTTACAGATTTCAGCTTGTCCCCTTGTTTGTGGATGATATGGTGTGGATACCTTATGTTTGACTTCGTATTTTCTCAATAATGCTGCAAATAGTTTGTTATTGAAGTGGCATCCTCCGTGACTAATGATTGCCCTAGGTATTCCAAATCGTGCAAAAATATTTTCTTTAAAAAATCTGAGAACAACTCGAGAATCATTAGTCTTGGATGGAATTGCTTCCACCCATTTTGAAACATAATCCAAAACAAGTAAGATATATAAATAACCTTTAGATGAAGGAAAAATTCCCATGAATTCAATGCCACATACATAAAAAATATCAACTATCAGAATAGGAGATAAAGGCATCTGATTTGTAGATGAAAGATTACGGAACTGTTGACATCTATCACAAATATAGCAAATGGTATATGCATCCTTGAACAAACTTGGCTAATAAAACCCATATTGCAGTACTTCATTAGCGTAAGAGTGACAAAACGTGAGTATTGATTGAATTCTGATTCTGGTACACATCGTCTGATGATCTAGTCAGAAAACCATTTGAGAAGGTATGGGTCATCCCATATATAATACTTTGCCATTTTCACAAGCTTCTCCTTGGAAGTTCCTGTCAAATTTTCTGGAAGATTACCTGTAACAAGATAATTGACAATGTCAACATACCAAGGTGTAGAAATTGTAAAAGAAAACAATTGTTCATCAGGGAGGTTCACCATACAGCTGAGATGATCGGCCACTATATTCTCAGATCCTTTTTTATCATTAATCTCCAAATCAAACTCTTGTAGTAATAAAATCTATCTGATTAAAAGTGTCTTCGCATTCTTTTTTTGAAGAAGGTACCTAAGAGCTGTCTGTTCAGAAAACACAATTACCTTAGTTCTAATTAAATATGCACGAAATTTTTCTAAGGTAAAAATAATAGATAGAAGTTCCTTCTATGTAGTTGAGTAGTTTAGTTGGGCCTCATTGAGTATTCTACTTTCATAGTAGATGACATGAAGTACTTCATTCACTCATTATCCCAAAACTACTCCTACTACATAATCAAAAGCATCACACATTAGTTTAAAGGGAAGGCTCCAATCGGGAGGCATCATGATTGGTGTTGATGTGAGACATAGTTTAAGCTTGTTCAAAGCCTCTACAAATGTCTTATCAATATCAAATGTCACACTTTTCGATAGTAAAGTACACAATGGTCTAGCTATTTTGGAGAAGTCATTGATGAATCTCTTGTAGAACTCTGCATGTCCAAGAAACGATATTATTTCCTTAACTGTCGATGGAGGTGGAAGGTTACTTACAAGATCCACTTTTGCTTTGTCAACCTTTCTTCCCTTGCTAGAGATGAAATGACCAAGAAAAATTCTTTGTTGTACCATAAAATGACATTTCTCCCAATTTAAAACTAAATTGCATTCTTGACATCTTTCTAGAACCAAGGCAAGGTTATGGAGACATTTATGAAAATGTGAACCAAATACACTAAAATCATCCATAAATACCTCAATAATATGCTCCACCATATTTGAAAATATGCTCATCATACACCTTTGAAAGGTACCTGGACATTGCAAAGGCCAAAGGGCATGCGGCTGTAGGCAAATGTACCATATGGACAAATGAATGTTGTCTTTTCTTGATCTTTTGGTGCTATTACAATTTGATTGTAGCCTAAGTATTCGCCAAGGAAGCAATAATGGTTGTGACCTGCAAGACGTTCCAACATTTGATCAATGAAAGGTAATGGAAAATGATATTTTTTAGTACCTAAATTAATCTTTCTATAGTCTATGAAACACAACATCCTGTTTGAACTCGTGTGGGAACCAACTCATTATCTTCATTACAGACTACTGTGAGTCCAGATTTTTTTAGGAACCACTTGTACTGGACTAACCCATTTCCAATCAGAAGTGGGGTAAATGATGTCAACATCTAGTAATTTGAGTACTTTTAGCACCACTCCTTCCATAATTGGGTTAAGTCGGCATTGAGCATCTCTTGTTGGTTTTGTTTCTTCCTCTAGTAGTATTCGATGCATATAGCTAGAGGGGCTAATTCCTCTTATATCAGTAATACTCCATCTGATTGATGTTTTTTGCTCCTTCACTACCATCAACAATTTCTCTTATTCTTGAGTATTGAGATCAGATGCAATGATTATGCGCAAAGTATTTTCTTCTCCCACATATGCATAGTTCAAATGCTTTGGTAGTTCCTTGAACTCCAACTTAGGTGCCTGCATAATAGATGTTACGAGTTTTGTGTTAGGAATTAGTAAAGGCTCAAAAGCATAAATATACATACCTAAGGAAGGTAGGACTTTAAAGTGAGCCAAAACTTCTCTAACTTGTTTATCATCATCTATGCTTGAAAGGTTATGAATTAAAACCTTATCCACTATATCGTGACCACAACTACCATTGAACACTTGTTGACGAATTGTATCCAACGTATCTAAGTGAAAACACTCATGTTCGTCACTCAAAAATTGGAGTGCGCCAAAAACCTTGTGCTCGATGGTTCGTCTCCGTACATTCATAGTTAGTGTTCCTTTTTAAACATCAATCTTGGTACCTACTGTCGCCATGAATGGACGACCAAAAATTAAGGTCAATTGTACGTCTGGCATAGGGATTGGCTCCATCTCCAAGACTAGAAAATCAGCAAGCAAGATTAATCCGTCAACTTTGACTAAGACATCTTCAAGGATACCCTAAGATATTTGATTGATCTATCAGCCAATTGGATACTCACAGAGGTTGCCTTTAGTTTGCCTACATTCAAAGGTTCATAAACAGAAAAAGACATTAGATTGATGGATGCACCTAAGTCAAGAAGAGCTTTCTCAAACCTATGACCCCCAATGACACAAAGGATAGTAAAACTGCCCGGATCTTTTAGTTTGGGAGGGAGTTTACTTTGTAGAACAACTAAAACTTCCTCAGAAACCTTGATTGTTTCAAACTCCTTGAACTTCCTCTTATTTGTGCACAAGTCCTTGAGGAACTTTGCATATTTTGGCATTTTTCTGATGGCATCTAAAAGAGGAATGTTAATCTCTACCTTTTTGAAAGAATCCATGATTCCTTGCAATGGATCTTATTTCTTGAATTTCTCTAATCTATTAGGAAAAGGAGGATGTGAGGAAATAAACTTTAGAGGGTTAGAGTTAACCTAAAGTCTTGGGATTTTCTGGAGTGGAATAACACTACTGCTAGAAATTGGATCTAGAACATCTGGATTGATCAGATTTTTAGATTCAAGGTTCTTCTCTTCTTTTGCCACTCTTTTTTTTAATTATTTTTCCTCCCCTCAGAGTGATTGCTTTAGCATGTTTATTAATCTTTGGGTTGACAACAACTTGTCCTAGAAGCTTTCCAGGTTCTCATTGATTTAAAGTAGTGGCTAACTATCCCATTTGTTGTTCCAGATTTGAAATGGCGTTATTAATTTTCTGCATAAATGCTTGAGTGTTTTGTGCCATAGATGTAACCATTTCTTGAAGTGATGGTTTCGAAGGCTCAATTGGAATCCGATGTTGTGGCAATTGAGCAAAACTTTGTTGCATTGGTTGATTATTACTCCGCCTAAAATTTGGATGATTCCTCCATCTTGGATTGTAGGTAGGAGCAAATGCATCATTTCTTGGTCTTTGCATGTGATTTGGATAGGTGCTCAATGCATTTATATGCACATCTAAGATTGCAACTTCATTTTGTGGATAACTTTCCATGGCATGTCTAGGTGTACTACAAACACCACACATTTGAGGGATTAGAGCGATTAGCTGTTTCACCATGTCTATCAAGTTCGCAATTTGAGCTTTCATGTTTGAACTTGATTGTGCTTCATAGACTTCAACCCTTTTCTGAGGTTCTCTCACTCTATTGTAGCTCCATTGTTGAGAATTAGTTGACAAGGTTTCGAACATCTCCTTTGCTTGCCCAACATTGTTATTCATCAATCCACCCCCAAATGTGGCATCCACCATTTTGCGATCTAAATCCAACATCCGGTCATAAAAATATTGTATTAGAAGCTATTCTTGAATATTATGATGAGGAAAAGAACTAAAAGGCTCGTATATCTCTCTCAATACTCATGGAATGCTTCTCCATCATTTTGTTGGATACTCAATGTTTCTTTCCTTATTTTGTTTGTCTTTTGAGCTCGAAAAAATTTCATCAAGAACTTGTTTGACAAATCTGTCCAAGTTCTTATTGAAGCTCTTGGTAAAGAGTGAAGCCATGTCTTTCCTTATTCTTTCAGACTGAATGGAAATGATCGTAGATGAACCTGCTCTTCAATTAAACTTCTTATTTTGATTGTGGAACATACATTAAAGAACTCTTTAAGATGCATGTGAGGATCTTCTCCATCATGGCCGAAGAATGTAGGCAATAAATGAATCATGCCTGACTTTAATTCAAAATTGTCTACGGTAGTCTGGGGATGGACAATACATGTAGCTTAATCGGCTGCTTGAGGCACGGAGAAATCCTTAAGCCTATGTTTGGATTGGGTGCAAAATGGAGGGGAAGAAAAATTGTAGGGGATTTTGGGTGAAATCTGAAAAATGGAGGTGTTTGGTTTGAGACGTAAAATTATGGAGGTATTTTTTGGAAAAAAAAATGTGGATCTCATTGAATTTTTTTTCCTTTCAAAACTGGGGGATACAGGTGGAAAGTTGGTGTTATGGTGGGTCCCGCACCTTAATTTACAACTCTACACCTATCCACTTCTTTATTTTACATACTGTCATAACAGGCAGGTCCCACCTTATATTATATTATATAAATATATAATATAATTTATATATAAATTTATATCAAGGATAAAATGGTAAATATATATCAATTTTACAAATCATAAAAACACACTTTTTCACTTTTCTTTTCCCTAGTTTTTGAATATCCAAACAACATGAGGTAAAATTAACTTTTTATCCCTCCACTCCCATTCCTCTCAACTTTTTCTTCCCCGTCCTTTCACAATTCAGACATAAGCTAAGTGGCTTGTTCATGTTATTGATTCTTCTCCCATTTGGACTATGACTCTAGGACTTATGGCTAGTGATGTCGAAGGTGATATCTTAGGAGTTTGACGATCTCTTTTTCGCTGTTGACAGAATAGATAGATATCCGCTAATTTTGTGTTTAACGAGATGTCGTCACTCAATAAGTTCTCCAAATCTAAGCGGGACATGCATGTGTCTTCAAAATAGAAAAATTAATAATGTAAATGAATTATTTAGGTGGCAAAGCCAACCATAAATATAAATTAATATAGAAAAATTTTGGTGGATGACAGTGCCAATCAGAACCAGCAAAATTAAAGAAGTTCATAGATAGTATATAAAAAGTTAGTATACAGAAGAAAAAAAATGGGGCAGATAAGGCCAACCACAAAAAAATACAAATAATTAATGATGTTAGTAAATATTAACGCATATTAATAGGCGGTAGAACCAGCTATTAATATTAATAAATATATACAGATGTTAACAGGAGTAGGCGGTAGAGCCAATCATTAATAAAATGGAGCGATTAAGCCAACTATATTACCTAATAACATATAATATAAAACCTTCCATGTAGGAGGTGCTAACAACATAAATAAAAAAATAAAATTAATGAAAAGGTAATAAACAAGAGTTAGATGGAATTGTATTAGAGAATCACTCCCCGGAAACGGCGCCGAAAATTGTTGTGTCATTAGTAACAATTTAAATTAACCTTACAAGTGTACTAATAATATATAGTGGACAAGCAAGAGTCGATACCACAAGAAGTGATACTAATAAATATACAATATAACACTTGAATATAATTGACATGTGTGTTAACCAAAATTTAATTTAAAAAATAGTTTAAATGAATGTTAATAGATATGGGTATTGTTATTGATTTTAGAAACCACCTCTTATAGTTGAATTGTTGGTATTACGAAAGTACATTGAGGTAAGTAATACTTTCACCTGTGTCACGGATTATTGTATTAATTGATTATGTATTGCAATGAAATGCTAAGATGAAATACTAATGTGAGATGTCCTGTTGTGATGTGATAATGATTGAGAATGGCTGATTTTGTTATGGCAAGTCTAGCTATTATGTATTATATTCGGGTATGGTGTATTGTACTTTATGCTTTCATGGTATGCTTATAGAGGGGAAAAAGAAAAGGAAAAGGTTTTACAAACCAAGTATATCTGCTATAGAGGGGGTATACTGGAAAACCTTACTAATGAGGTTATTAATAGAAAAGTATTCTCTGGAAGGATACTAGAAGAGGAAAAATCTTGACCAGTCACTCTGTGGCAGTATATTATGGTCAAGGGCCCTAATACTGAAAAATGTTTTAATTGAAGAAGGTTTTTGTTCACATGAATTTTATTTGAGTTATCATTGATTAGGGTATGTTTGCATATGTATTACTTGTTGGGCTTGGCTTACTGTATTCTGTGATGTAGTAGAGTATTTTGTGAAGACTATGTAGACTTAATTGCTGATGGTATTGCTGCGGATCCCTAAAGATGGTACTCATGTAACAGGGTTTGGCATTGCTTAGTTTATTTAATATGGGGATTGATATATTTTATGCTATTGAATTTTTGAGGTCGGATTAGCTTAAATAAAATTATGACAGTGTGGCTAAGCTCTAGAGGATTCCTATTTCGTAGTATTATTACCTATTTATGTTCAATAGAGAATTAATGATTGACATGGCTTGAATGGAAGATTTATTGATCTTTAAGGGAGTTCTTTATTATTTGGGAAGACGTTCCAATTTACTAAGTTGGATTAAAATGTATGAATTAGTGGTTAAGTAGGTATCACTCCAGCTGTAGACCAACGAATTGGATTCCATGGATTGGGGGTGTTACACTTATCGTACTTAGTTTATTTATGTATTGAGACTTGTTTATTTGTGCACCTACATGATGGGGATGATTGATTGGTCCGGAGGGTGCTCTATGTGATTGGGACTCCCGGGCTAGATTTGAGGACTACTTGTCCCAACTTGATGATGCATGTGTGGTGACCTTTGGATGTTTAGTTGTGTTGAGTATATGTCTATACTGTGGATTGCATGTGTTGATTACATGAATGTGTTAGATGGCCTAAGGCATTGCCTAGGCTTGTGAATTATCTGTGATGATTACATGAATGTGTTAGATGGCCTGAGACCCTGCTTAGGTTTGTGGATTGTTATGTGATATTGCTACGCATTTTCTTCCAAGTTGGCATCTTTTGAGATACGGGAAGGTGCTATTGGATTTTTTGGTAAATCTATAGATGATTAAGTCATAGTATGACTACGCTTGATTGTGTTTAATGTTGACATTTATGGTCAAAGAATGGTTATCCATGTTTGGTGACATAAGGCAATATTACTAGTAGCATTTCCCAAGTCAAGGCGTTACAATTTGGAATTGGTGTGAGGTTAAAAAAAATGTTGGATTTGGGGTTGGGTTCAGGATGTGTGTAGCATATTAATAGCAAATCTGATACCTAGGTCTACTATGCTCAAAATGCATAGGCAAGAGTATGACTTTGTTTTCACAAATACTACTATATCAAACTTCATAGGAGGCAGCTAAGGATATTTTGATCGTAAACCTCACGATTGGTAGAAAAACCATGACTACTTCATTCCTTATGATCAATTCACATTCGACTTACAACCTCCTACCAGCAAGGGACTCGATACATTCATGCATGAAAATTCTAGCTTTTCTACATCAATGCATGATATTTTAGAACAAGAATGACGTAGAGGTGGTTAGCCGGGTTAATGCAACATGTGGTGATCGAAAAATTTTCAATTTTTCAACTCAGTCACCATATGTTTAGATGTTTTTCTCAGTCATCATTGTTCTAAAACTATGCCAAAATGAGCACCCGAGTAGATTTTGGGTAAAACGGACAGTCAACCCTCTTTAACCGTTAGAAAATCATTATTATTAGCAGATGTGGCATGACGCATTGATGACTAGATAAAAAATGATGGCATGGCTAATTTTTTTAATAATATTATTAAAATAAAAAAATAAAAGCTATTATTAAATCTAAATGAATATCAACAGTAGCAGCTGCTAGAGTATCCGAACTAGTTGGGCACTCCGCCCGACTCCTCTATTGGAACACAATCAAGACCTTGCCTAGGGGCAGGTTTGAAGAGCATAGGAGGTGCTAGTGGAATTAATTGATCAAAATGCTTTCCTGATAAGCGCTAAGAACAGAGCAGAATTCCAAACCATATAGCTCATTTCCTCAACTCAAAGAACTTCACTGGCTTGATAGGTTAGAATAAGATTGATTGATTTGTCTTCTTCGAACAAGTACCATGACAGAGATGTTGGTGCCTTTTCTACTCTTGTCGAATTAGAGCATGAGAGAAACTGACCCAAAATCCATCGATTTCTCTAGTCAATCCTGAACCATAGCCATTCTAGTCTCTGGCAAACAGATGGGGAATGGGGTATGCTAGGGTTTTAATTTTTTGGTTTTTTATTTTATTTGAAACTTTTATTAATTTGTTTTTTGCCTTTACATGCGTGTGGCTAAGATTTTGCCACATCTAATTTTTTATAAACATAATTTAATTTTCACAAGGAAAATTTATTTTTTATGTGGCCCAACTACTAACGGTCAAAGAGGGTTGACTTCCCGTTTTATCCAAAATCTGACTAGGTTTTCATTTTGGCTAGTTTTAGAACAATGGTGAATGAGTTGAAACATCTAAACATATAGTGATTGAGTTAAAACATTGAAAATCCTTCGGTGATCACATGTTGCATTAACCCGTGGTTAGTCAATGTAGAAGCCATGTTTTATGATAGTGACATTGGCAATCTCATACTTGGTTACTTTTATTTACTTCATAGTTATATGTCAATGACACATGCCAATATGTTAGTGTGCTGATTTTATGGTGTGAGTTGCAACAAGATTAATGATAGATGAATTTGGAGCAATGCTTGATGTGGTGAAGGGTGTCTAAATGCTTGATAATGAACAGCAGAGTTGCAACACCTATGATCATGCCTGTGGGGACAGAATATTGTAATAAGTCGGCTATTTTCTTGTGTTTTTGCTTGTTGTTAGTAATCATGAACATGTTTGTAAGAGGATATACGATCCTTTACCTCTTTTATTGAGACTTGTATTGTGTATGCTATACTATTTTCTCCCTTAAAGACTTTGGAGTCACAAGGTAATAGAGTCCATTTTCTTGACTACTTTTAAGACTAACAAAGATGTTTGGCAAACTGCTTTTCCTTTTCATATTTTTGGCGTTTTAATTTTATAGCTGGAGTATGAGAATGTTTTTTATGTGTACCATTTTCTTGAAATATTGTTCACTTTTTGAAATATTGAGCAAGGTTTTGTGTGTTCATAGCAAATTTTTAATTTATACTCTTTGAAAGCATTGCCATATCTGCTGACATTGTTCCAAATTCCTTAGTAGTTGCTTCACATTTGAAAGGTATAAATGCACTCAATTGCCTCTTGATGCTCAAATTGCATCCTTATAGCCAATATTTACAAAGGCTAAGGATAAGGAACAATAAGAACGGAAAAAAAACGAGGCAGCAAGTTCAAAAATTCAACTCTAAAAAATCCTACAAGCGCACAAATATACCACTAACCATATCAATTCCAATTCATGAAGGACAATCCAACTCTAAAATCAACTCAAAAATCCAATTCATGAAGGACAATCCAACCCAACAAAATCCACCTCTAAATAAATCAATTCTAAAAATACAAAGTTGAGAGCTTGGATGGTGACAGAGAAGGAGCTACTTCGGGATTTGATGGTGACAAAGACAAAGCTTGGGGTACACGAACTTGACAGAACTTGGGGTTCCGATGATGACAGAGACGGAGTTGGAATTTCGCAGCCTAAAGGAGAGGATACCGTGATACCCATGTGAGAAGAGAGGAGGATTTTGATGTCGCAATACCCAGAGGAGAGGGGGAGTAGACGATGTCTCTGTGTCGCGATACCTAGAGGAGGGAGAGTAGGATGTCTCTGTGTCGTGATACCCATAGGAGAGGAGGGAGGGGAGGACGTCTCTGATAGTCAAAAGTGATAGGGATAGTATGCTAAAGACCATTATTTTATATAATATTGAAACTCGGTTTATTTATTTGGAATAAATTATGTTTAGCACTTTATATATGAAAAATGACATATTGGCATAAGCGTATTTTATTCTATATGGTATATGAATTGATGTGTAGAGTTTAGCTTACATACGAAAGATCAATTCATAAGTTCCTTTTGAATATAAGCAAATGATCACAGCTTAGACAGAATTATACAAACCATTGACAGGGCTGTAGTGTAGTATTTCAGTATGCCTATCTTGGTTACGAAAAGCGGTAAAGCTTGAACTTACTATACTTGGAGTGTATTAATCAGGACTGCGTGTGAGTCAATTTTTTCAGTCTGACTACATGGAAAATTGTACACTCACACTCACGTTATGACATTATTCATAATCTTAATTTATTAAAGATTATTGATACATATGCATTTAATGTTTGGGACTTTGATTTACCAAAGGGTGAGGTCTTTTTGAACAGGCCAACATACATCGAGTGAATTGGGATACCACATTAAATGTACGATGGGAAATAATATGTTAATAAAATTCACGTCCAATTATGGATTGATGATACTCTCTCGAGAATGCTTATATGTTTTAAGATTATGTCAAACCCTGTAGGTGGATTTTATTTAATTCGACACCCTGTAAGCTTGTGGAATATTTAGATATGTCAATTAAATATTATATGTTAGTGGTATATTTAATTGACAGGTATCTGTAACTTAACGTGAGAATTTTAATGAACGATTATAACAAAGTGCTCAGATTTAATTTGAGATAAAACAGGGAGTGCAACAATAATATTTTAGTGGAATATATTATAATTTATGAATTTTAATTATGCTCATGGATTTGGGCTGATAATTAAATTCGTAAGAAATCCATGTTTTATTTTTACCTGTTGGTCTCCACTGTAGCCCATGTAAGCCCAAACCTAAATGAATCACAAACCTAAATGAATCACAAACCTAAATGAATCAGAAAACCTAACTGAGGTTAGAGTTCCCTAATTGAAGAGGATTGTAGGTTGGCCGCCTAGGGTTAGGAAACCCTAGGTTGGCCGATCCTTATATAAACACACACTAGTATGTTTTGTGACGCCCCGGTCCGGGCACGCCACAGGTGCCCTCCGGCACCGTCCTAGGCCGCTAGTGCGATCATCCGGCGGACCAAAAATCCGGCGGCATCTCCCCGTATATCGGAGAGTCCCCGCCTGCATCAGAAACACGCAGCAAAAAAATCAATCCATCACACTAGCAACCTAGCCAGGCCTCAGGCATCAATCACATGCAATCCTGATCCTAGGGGCATCAGGTCATCCACTACCAGCATGCATAAACTGATAGTAAAAATTAAATCATCAATTTCATAATATCATATAACCATAAAATCAACTCAGCATACATCATGCATACACCCTCTGGTGCCAAATGGTTATAAGATTATTATGAATAAACATCAATACATCATATACAAAATACGTGCTTAGAGTATCCCTCTAGCACCCACATCCTACCCAGGGCCATCCATGTCACATCCCGCTCTCACTGATCCGCTCCACTAGTACTTGTACCTGTACCAGTATCACCTGTGGGAAGGAATGAAAGTAGAGGGTGAGCAAGAAGCTCAGTAGGGTTATGAGTAACATGAGTATAGGGCCGAATCTGAAACAATAGGCTATGCAATAATATGAAACCTACCACATGCACGTATACTCAACAATCACATAGAACATCAACCCGGGCAATCCCCTCAATGAGCAAACATCATCGATACCATGGCTCGTTCCATGTAATATCGAACGGGAGCAAAGCTCACCACATCAACTCATCAATATCATGGTCGCTAACCATGTCATATTGAATAGGAGCAAGCTCCCCAACATCAACACTCTTGGATTACCCGGTTGCGTGAACCTATCACGCCCGCACCATTCTAGGCGAGGTCCCTCATCGACCCAACCTCTAGTGCGTTATCCTACTTGGAGTTCACATGACTTAGTGGTAACTCTCATCACCTCGTCATCCCTCCAAGTAGCTTTCAAGAAACCTAAGGAGCCCGAGTCCATACCCGGTCCCAAATGCAACACTAATGCATTTATGCCATGTCATGCTGAAAAGATATATATATATATATATATATATATATATATATATGAACATCCTATATATATATATACATAACTACCATGATGTATGAACGAAAATCACATCGTGCCCATAGGTGATGGAACACACATATTCGGTCATGCAATATCAAGAATTAACAACATTTCACAAGAAGGCTCGTTTCCCCTTATAAGCAATTAAGGCGGAAACACAAAATAGAATGACCAATGATGAATCGAAAAGCTCTTAACATATCGAAAACAAACGATAGAAAGAATGGTTGGAAATCCCCTACCTCGTGTCGAGCAATTACCACAAATCCCCAAATTCCGTTCCTAGGGTTTCGGTTTGCCCAAACCTACAATGTGGCGAAACCGAACCCTCACACGTATCAATATATCAACCACAACTCATATAAATATCAATTAAATCAATAAATTCGAAATCACTTAATTCTCTCTCTAGAAATTCCTTCCAAAATCCTCCAAACTCACTCAAAGCTCAACTCAACTCCAAAACACCAACCAATCTACATAAACATCCAAAATCAACCTATAATCAACATATCTAAAGCATAGAGCTCATCTCCCTATGAATCAAACGAATCTAACAAAAACCTAAAATTTCAAAAACTATGGAAAACTTACGAAAACTCCAAAATCCACCTTGAATCTTCCTTGATAAGCTTCAAGAGTCACCAATCCACAATCCCCAAGCCAAACTCTTGCTAAAACCTCCTTCTCTCTCTTCTTCTCTCTCTCTTTCTCTCTCTAGTCGGGCTCTCCCAAAGTGGTGAAGTGGGAAATGTCTAATTTTGTTCTTTAAAAACTGATTTCCCGATAGCCGTCCGGACGCCCAAAGTATCCGTCCGGACGGATTACTGTTCCCGTAACCCACTGCCTTGAATCAAGGCATATCCGTCCGAACGCCCAATTATCCGTCCAGACGGATTACTGTTCATAGAACCCACTGCCTTCACTCTAGGCATATCCGTCCGGACGCCCAATTATCCGTCCGGACGGATTACTGTTCACAGAACTCATTGCCCTCACTCTAGGCATATCCGTCCGGACGGATTAATGTTCACAGAACTCAGTTTTTTCTTAAATTTATTTTCCGGCTCGGTCTAAGCTTCGATTTGATATATTATGGGCCCGAAACGGACATGTATACTAAAAGTTATGACCCATTTACCGAACCAAGCTCAAAACTATCTTTCCATGATTCCGTACTTCACGGATCATCCGTATTTCGACTCAAAACTAAAACTTTTGGGTCGGGGTTTCACATGTTTTGTTTCCCTAACATTGAGACTCCAGTTGGACTCGACTCTCTAATTTTTTCTACAGTTTTGATCTCTGTTCTTCAGGTTCTTGGATTAAGGAGCCCATCCTCTCTTAAATCCAAGTTTGGGATTTGGTGCATACGGTGAAAGATCCACGGGATTGAGCTTTGAATCAATCTTGCTAACTCCATCATTCGATATAGATTATTAGAGATCAATCCAGAGGTATCTCTAGGTATGTAATCTTTACACAATTAGCATAGTCATAGATCATGCATGTTGACCAAAATTAGCAAGAGATTTTTGAAGGATGTTTTTCTCACCGATTACTCCTATGTGCGTTCCTTGTTTTTAAAACGTTTTCACAAGTGCATATTTTCAAACAATTGGTATTGGAGGCAGGTCATAGATCTGTAATCGATATTAAAACAAAACCCAAAATTTTTGTTAATTATGGTTTTGTATGATATGTGAATATTTCTGTGTTGTGGCTAACTTGTTTATGCATAGTGAAATTCTAGCTATCATGGTCTAGCTATTTTTTGATTTGATTTTAGAATTGTTCACTCCGAATTAAGGAGTAAGAATTTATGTAAATCAAAATTTAGATTATGAACTCCAGTTTGTAGGAGGCTAAGAACTTTTTGTAAAATCAAGTGAAGAGCGAAGAAGGAAAAAAATTGGAGCGAAATGGATGAACGGTCAAATCTAGGCAGCCAGGAAGTTTGGTCAGCTGATCTGGGCAGCTCGGGCAGCCTGGTCAGACTGGGCAGTCCGGGCAACAAGGCAGTTTGGGCAATCTAGGTTCAAGAATATTTCTAACTCCAATGGGATTCCTAATCGAGTAGAGTTCCGGGCTTGATAGAAGACCTTGATAACCAGAACTCTTGATTGAATAGGTTCCTATTTTAATTTCATGTATGATTGTAATTGAATGTCATGTTAGATTAGGATTTCTAATTAATTAGGATATTATCTAATTGGTTGCCATGTTAGATTAGGATTCCCAATAGATTAGTAGGTTATCTAATTTGTTGCCATGTTAGATTAGGATTCCTATATTATAGGATATTATCTAAACATGGAAAATAAAACACAAAACACCCTATTTTAAAATATTAAGTGGGAGAAGGTTATAAATAACCTACGGTCTCCATCATTGGTTCAAAATAAAAATATGTGAAATTAAAATTGGAAAAATGAGATATTAAATGTGACTATGGTATTATTTTGAAAAATTTGTTTTAAACCTTGTGATTATTTTCAGATCCAACCATGCCAACTGCAACACGAGACTATGACAAGTGCCTATGACATCATCTATATCCTGAAGGAGATGTCTGGTGATCAAGGTAGAGCCGCAAGGCAAACTGCAATGCAAGCACTTTTGAACACCCATATGTCTATAGGAACCAATGTAAGGGAGCACGTTCTTAAGATAATGAGTCTTTTGGATGAGCTTGAGGTCCTTGGTGCTGATATTAATTGCAAAAGCCAGGTCAATATCATCCTTCAATCTCTTCCAGAAAGCTATGAGAATTTTCGACTGAACTATAACATGAACAAGAGGGTTTATATGTTGTCAGAACTTCTCAATGAGCTCAAATGAGCAGAGGTAATACGACCTAAGCAAGCTAAGGTCAATCTTACTGAGAAAGGCTCCTTTTTTAAACTGAAAGGTGAGAAGAAGAAAAAGAAGAAGAAGAAGAAGAAGAAATCAGTCGACTCAAAGGGTATTCAAGGCGAAGTGAAAAAGCCGAAAGGCAAGTGTTTTCACTATGGTCAGAAGGGACATTGAAAGATACAATGTCGGACATGGCTGAGCAAGAATAATAAAAGTAAACATCAATCATTTGTTGTCAAAACATAATTAGCGGTTGTGTCTATCAATACCTGGTAGGAAGACACATGAGCCACTAATAATGTTTGCAATTCGTTGCAGGGGTTCTAGAAAACTAGAAAACCAAATGAGAAGGAACATTACATTCTTTTGAGAGATACAACAAGACTAGAAGTAGTAGTTGTAGGAGTTTTTCATTTGAGTTTTAGTAGTGATAGAACTTTAATTTTGAACGATTGTCTTTACGTACCAGCTATAAGACAAAATTTAATTTCAGTTACTTCTTTGGCTAAGAATGGATATTGTTTTAAGTTTGATAACTCAATTGTTATTAGAAACAATAAATGTTTTATATGTTCTGCTATGTTGGTGGATAACATTTATATTATAAGTCCGAATTCTACTAATTATAATGAATTGAACAACTCAACGATTTTACCATCTAAGAGAAAAGAACATTCGAAACCGAATCAAACCTATATTTGGCATTTACGCTTAGGTCATATTAATCTAAATAGGATTTCTAGACTGGTACAAGATGGACCTTTGAGTTCATTAGAAGTTAACAAACTTCCAGTTTGTGAATTATATCTAGAAGGTAAAATGACTAAGAGGGCATTTTTTGGCCAAGAGGCATAGAGCCAAAGAATGCTTGGAGTTAGTACATATAGATGTATGTGGTCCAATGATTATTCGAGCGAGAGGAGGCTATGAGTATTTTTTCACCTTCTTAGATTACTATTCAAGGTATGAATACATTTACCTAATGCATCGTATGTCTGAAACTTTTGAGATGTTTAGAAGTTATAAGACACTCACGGAGAAGCATTTTAGGAAAAGTATCAGAACACTATGATCTGTTTGTAGTGGTGAATACCTCTTGGGAAAGTTTATGGAATACTTGAGTGCAAAGGGATATCCTCCCAGTTAACTGCACCTAACACACCACAACAAAATGGTGTGACTGAAAGAAGGAATAGGACTCTTATGGAAACGGTGAGATCAATAATGAGTTTTTCAGAATTGCCTAATTTTTCTAAGGATATGTCTTAGAAACAGCTGCTTACATTCTGAACTTAGTTCCGTCTAAGTTAGTAACAACTACTCCTATAGAATTATAGACAGGGCGAAATCCCAGTTTGGCCTATATTCAGATATAGGGTTGTCTGGCCCATGTCCTGGTAGGGAACGCAAGAAAGTTGGAATCTTGGACAGAGGTACATTTTTTTCATTGGATACCTCTGTGGTACCAAAGGTGGTTTGTTTTATAGTCCTAAGGATCAGAAGATAATTGTTAGCACCAATGCTCGATTCTTAGAAGAATACTATATTATGAACCACTAACCCAAAAGTAAGATTGTTCTTGAAGAACTAAGAGGATAAACACAAGGAAATCAAATTCCTCAAGAAACACTAGTTCAGGATAACAATCTAGATCCACCTAATAGTGGGAGGATTGAAGAATCTCAAAATGATTCTATTCAAGTTGATAATCAAGACATGCTGGCAAATCAACCAGATTATCATGTAGAACCTGATACAGTCATAATAGAATCATCACTCCAAAATACTCCAAACGTACAGACAATGCCTCTTTGTAGTGGGAGGATAACTAGATTGCCTAGTCGATATGTTTTGTTGGGTGAAGTGTATGAAATGATCCCAATCAAACAAGATATTGATCCGAGTAACAACAATGAAGCACTCCAAGATAAAGATGCATAATCTTGGAAGAAAGCTATGAAATCTGAGATGGAGTCCATGTACTCTAATCAAGTCTGGGAACTTGTAAAACCACCAAATGGAGTAAAACCCATAGGTTGCAAGTGGATCTACAAGAGAAAGAGAGGGGTGGACGGAAATGTGGAAACCTTCAAAGCAAGGGTTATAGCAAAATGTTATACTCAAAAAGAAGGGATTGATTATGAGGAAACTTTTTCTCTAGTACCTATGCTTAAGTATATTCGGATACTCTTATCCATTGCAGCATATTACGATTACAAAATATGACAAATGGATGTCAATACAACTTTCCTAAATGAAAGTCTTGACGAAAGCATCTATATGGTGCAACCAGATGGATTTATAGCCAAAGACCAAAAGCACTTATTGTGCAAGCTTAAGAGGTCCATTTATGGACTTAAGCAGGCATCTAGGTCTTGGAATATAAGATTTGATCAGGCCATAAGATCCTATGGATTTGAGCAATGTCCTAATGAATCTTGTGTCTATCGGAGGAGCAAATGGAAGTGTGGTGGTGTTCTTAGTACTTTACATAGATGATATACTTCTCATCGGAAACGATATATCTATATTATCCTCAGTTAAAGCACAGTTGAGTAATGAGTTTGAAATGAAAGACTAGGGAGAAGCTAATCACATTCTTGGGATCAAATTTCTAGGAGATTAGAAACAAAGAATGTTGGGCTTATCTCAAGGAGTCTATATTAACATTATTCTGGATTTGGTATGCAAGCTTCCAAGAAAGTATCTTGTCCTTACAAATATGGAATCAATTTATCTCGAGATCGGAATCCTAAGGATGCTGATGAGATAAAGAAGACGAGTCAATTTCTATATGCCTTGGCAGTTGAAAGCCTCAAGTATGACATGATGTGTACTAGACCAAATATATGTTATATGATTGGTCCAGTAAACAGATATCAGTTAAACCCAGGAATGAAACATTGAATTGCTATAAAGCATATACTCAAGAATCTAAGGGAAACAAGAGATTATATGTTGTTTAAAAGGCTGATGAACTTATACCCACAGCTTATATAGATGTGCATTGGAAAGTCTTGTAATAAGATGTGTATAGCCTTAAGCAGAAGTGGGAGATTGATAGGGATAGTATGCTAAACATCATTATTTTATGTAATATTCAAACTCGGTTTATTTATTTGGAATAAAATATGTCTAGCACTTTATATATGAAAAATGACATATTACGAAAAATGACATATTGGCATAAGTGTCTTTTATTTGATATGGTATATGAATTGGTGTGTAGATTTTAGCTTACACATGGAAGATCAATTCATAAGTTCCTATTGAATATAAGGAAATTATCATAGCTTAGAAGAAATTAGACAAACCGTTGGCAGAGAGCTGTAGTATAGTATTTCAGTATGCCTATCTTGGTTACAAAAAACGGTAAAGCTTGAACTTACTATACTAGTGCACTTGGAGTGTATTGATCATGATTGTGTGTGAGTCAATTTTTCCAATCTGACTACATGGAAAATTGTACACTCACACTCACGTTATAGCATCGTTCATAATCTTAATTTATTAAAGATTATTGATACATGTGCATTTAATGTATGAGACTTTGATTTACCAAAGGGTGAGGTCTTTTTGTACAGGCCAACATACACCGAGTGAATTGGGTTACCACATTAAATGTAGATGAAAAATAATATGTTAATAAAAGGGTAAATGGTATAGAGCCCCCTAAAGTATGGCCTAAGTGGAAAAAAACCCCCAAATTATGAAAAAATGGATATAACCCCCCAGACGTTTGTTGACCGTTCGAGATAACGGCCAACCCACACATTTAGCTCACTTTTAAACTCTAAACATGATTAAGTTGCTTAATTAATTATTTTTAATTTAAAAATAAAATTAGGGTAAAGGCTCCAACAACCTTCTTCCTTTCCCTCCACTTTGTTATTTGCTAGGGTTTTGGTTGTTTCTTCTCTCAATCATGTCCAACAATGGGGTTTGAGATTTTGATTCATGTATGAGTGTAATTCATCATAGGAACCACATTTTTCCATCAAGTTTGAAGATCAACAATGTCATGTATGTTTCCCTTTTTATTCTTCCCCTTCTCTTCCCATTTTTTGCAGGGGTACGGGGGTGGCAGCCCCCGCGGTATGGTACGGTATAATTGAGCTGCGATTCTTTTATGTATGAGCGTACCTTTGTTTGTGTGCTCGTGTGTTTTCTGCATTTGGCTTATTAAGATTTTTTGCATTTCTTTCTAGAATCAGATGATTAATATGTTCAAGAGTATTCTAGTGACACTAGTGAAACTAACAGCAGTGATTATGGAGAAGAGACTGACTGTCATAGACGTAGAATGGCAAATGCGAGAGAGGAAGCTGAAGATTAATAGGAATTGACAATTGGAATCTACCTGCTGATGTTGAAGAAGATTTGTATGACTCAGATGAGCTTAGAAGCATTTATGGCATGAATTTTGAAGAGGGTCTGAGTAATAGGCATCCTAGGTTTGATGAGAAAACTGATATGCACAATCCTATTGTCCTTGTGTTGGGAATGAAGTTCAACTCTGTTGAGGTATTTAGGAAAACTTTGATGCAGTTTAGTGTTGAGCAAGGACAATCTTATAAATATAAGAAGAATGATAGGGACAAAGTAGAGGCTCTTTGTGATGGACATGCTGACTGTAAGTGGAGAATATATGCTTCAAAGAGTAGGGATAGAACATCATTTCAAATCAAGACATATCAACCAGTTCATCATGATGAATGTCCTCGCAATTATAAGGGGAAAAGAGTTTTGTCGGAGTGGATAGCTAATAAATACATTGAAAATTTCAGAGATTGTCCAACATGGGCTCCTGCTGCATTGAAGAAGGCTGTATACAGAGATCATAATCTTAACATTTTAAAGGACAAGGCTTACCTAGCAAAGAAGAAAGCATTAATGATGATATTTGGAGATGAGAAGGAGCAATACAACCACTTATGGAAATATTGTGCAGCTTTGAAGTTGTACAATCCTGGAAGCACAGTGGCAGTGGAAAGTGATAGAGGATTGTTCTTGAGATGTTACATTTGTCTCACAGCATGCAAAAGAGAATTTGTCCAAGGATGCAGACTTGAGATTGGGTTAGATGGATGTCATTTGAAGACCAAGTATGGTGGACAATTGCTAACTGCTGTTGGGAAGGATGCAAATGACAGCATTTATCCGATTGCTTGGGCTGTGGTTGATGTGGAAAACAAGAAGAATTGGGAGTGGTTCTTGGAGTTATTGTTCAACGACATTGGAAATAATAAGACTTGGACCTTCATTTCAGACCAACAAAAGGTATTGACTTGCAAAATATATGTTTTCATTGATCATATTCTATCATATGTTGTCACTGATTATGAAATTTTATTGTAGGGGCTTGTGGAGGCAATGAAGTTGGTCATGCCAGGAGCAATACACAGATTTTGTGTTAGGCATTTATATGCCAATTTCAAAAAGCAATTCCCTGGAATAGCTTTGAGAGATGCCTTTTGGAATGCTACAAGAGCAACAAGGCTCCAAGAATTTGAAAATAAAATGAAAGGCTTACAGCAACTTGATAGAGCTGCATATGATTGGTTAAGTGCCAAGGATAAGGAAGGATGGTGTAGGCATACACATGATCCAGATACTAAGTGTGATATGCTCACAAACAACATCTCCGAGTCCTTCAATTCTTATATTAGAGAGGCAAGGAACAAGCCAATAATCACAATGTTGGAGTGGATAAGGAGAATGCTAATGTCAAGATTCCACAAGAAAAGGGTTGAGATGGAGGGTTACACTGCCACAATTTGCCCAAGAATTTTAAAGAAGTTCAAGAAAGTTGTGGGAAGGGCAATAGAGTATGATTGTATTTTAGGTGGAGAGAGGATTTTTGAAGGCAGACATATGCATGGAAGCCAGAATGTTGTCAATCTTAGAGATAGGACATGTAGTTGTAGAAGATGTGATCTTTCAGGTATACCATGTGAGCATGCAGTATGTGCAATATTATTTGATAATGGGAGGCTAGCAGCATATATTCATGAAGTGTACACCAAGGCTGAGATTCTGAAAACTTATTCTCACCTCATAAATCCTATGCCTAGAGAAGAACAATGGCCAAGTACTGAGTACACTATTCTAGAACCACCAGTATATAAAAGAAAGCCTGGTAGACCTAAAAAGGCAAGAATAAGAGGGCCTGATGAGTTGCCAACACAAACGGCAGGTGCTTTGAGCAGAAGAGGACAAGTACTAAGATGTAGGCATTGCAATATGACAGGGCATAATGTCAGGAATTGTCCTACATTAGCATCTAGACGAGAGGCAGAGACATTGAGACAAGCAAGTCGAGAGGCAGAGACATTGAGACAAGCAAGTCGAGAGACAGAGGCTTTGTCACAAGGTGATGAGATTGTTGATCATGGAGAGACAGAGGCTTTATCACAGGTTGTTGATCCTACACCAAGCAGTCCATCATTGGTTTCACCTCCACAGATTCATCATGTCAGTCCACCTCCAGGCAGTCCGCCACCAGGTTCACCTCCACATATTCATCTTCACAGTCCACCAGAGAATACTGCACCCTTATTCATGCCAACACCAACAATGGGGCCTTTTCTTCCACCAAACCTACAGCAAGGAACAAGTCTCCTATCAAAGTCAATCGTGGTCGTCTTAGACCAAAGATTCCTCTTGTTAGGGCACCATCTCCACTCCAGAAATAGGTTTCAGTTGTTGGTTACTTGGTTCATGTAGTAACTCTCCTTTTGTTCTTTGTTATTTGGGACATGAAGTAATTCTAGATGTATTTTGGACAAGTTGTATGCTGACTTTGACTGTTAGTTTAGTCTCACTGTTATTGTTATTATCATTGTCAATACACCCCTATAGTTTAGTCTAATAGCATTTACCCCCCCTATAATATAGACAGTTATTCCTGCAGCTTAATCACATTTACGCAAATTGACCGCCATCTCAGACGGTCAACAAACGTCTGGGGGGTTATATCCAGTTTTTCATGATTTGGGTTTTTTTTCAATTAGGCCATACTTTAGGGGATTTGTACCCTTTACCCTTAATAAAATTCACGTCCAATTATGGATTGATGATACCCTCTCGAGAATGTTTATAGGTTTTGAGATTACGTCAAACCTTGCAGGAGGATTTTAATTAATCCGACACATTCAAATAAGCTAAACGGTAAGCTCGAGAAATATTTAAAGATGTCAATTAAAGGGAAATTCTCCCATAAGGACCTAAAATAAGGACCTAAGCTTTTGGGTTCCAAAAATTTTTTAAAAAAACTTGAAAAAATTATATTTATGTTTAATCGGTTCTACGAATCTAATGATATATTTTTTGTTTCAAACAAAAATCAAATGCTACCCGAAAAGTGGATAAAATTTTTTGTGTTCTATATTTTTTTTTATCCACTTTTCGGGTAGCATTTGATTTTTGTTTGAAACAAAAAATATATCATTAGATTCGTAGAACCGATTAAACATAAATATAATTTTTTCAAGTTTTTTTAAAAAATTTTTGGAACCCAAAAGCTTAGGTCCTTATTTTAGGACCTTATTTTAGGTCCTTATAGGAGAATTGCCCGTCAATTAAATATTATATATCAGTGGCATATTTAATTAACAGGCATCTATAACTTAACGAGAGGATTTTAATGACCGATTATAACAAAATGCTCAAATTTAATTTTAGATAAAACGTGGAGTGCAACTATAATATTTTAGTGGAATATATTATAGTTTATGGATTTTAATTATGCTCATGGGTTTGGACTGATAATTAAATCCGTAGGAAGCCCATGTTTTATTTTTCCTTGTTGGTCCCCATTGTAGCCCATGTAAGCCCAAACCTAAGTGAATCAAAAAACCTAACTGAGGTTGAAGTTCCCTAATTGGAGAAGAGTGTCAGTCGGCCACCTAGGGTTAGGAAATCCTAGGTTGGCCGATCCCTATATAAACAACACTAGTGTGTTTTGTTTCCCTAGCGTTGATACTCTAGTTAGACTCGACTCTCTAATTTGCTCCACAGTTTTGATTTTTGTTCTTCAGGTTTTTGGATTAAGGAGTCCATCCTCTCTTAAATCCAAGTTTGGGATTTGGTGCATACGGTGGAAGATCGAGAGATTGAGCTTTGAATCAATCCGGTGACTGCATCATTCGATATAGATTATTAGAGATCAATCTAGAGAGATCTCTAGGTATGTAATCTTTAAACAATTAGCTCTATCATAGATTGTGAATGTTGACCATAATTAGTAAGAAATTTTTGAAAGCTGTTTTTCTATCGATTACTCCTATGTGCATTCCTTATTTTTAAAGCGTTTCCACTAGTGTGTATTTTCTAAGTGATTTAGGCATTTCAATAATGAGCTTTTGCAATTCTTTGTCAGATCTAGACTGATAACAACGAATGGCCAGGATCAGATCAACTCAAATAAGTAGACTTTAGTTGCAACTTATAAGAGACCACCTAGCTAACTAAGAACCTTCAGATAAAATATCAACAATGAGTTGTATTTGAAAAAGTTTTACTCGTTAATTCCAAATATATTTTTTTAAAAATAAAATAAAAAATTAACGCATATTTTGAGAGAGAAAATATTTTAAAATTTCATTGATGACCTATGAAGTTCTGTTTTAATTGGCCATTTTTTAAAATTTAATTTTATCATGTCATATGTTTAATGGAGGTACTTCATAGACTGGAGACATGTTGGGATGAAATTTTTTGATCTATTTAACAGCTCCGGTTTTTACAAGGACAAGCAATCGGCCAACCCACTATTTTTTGGCATTTTTTATTTTTTGTATGGACATTTTTATACAATTATATGTTTTTTGTTTTAAATTAATTATTATATTTTTTTGATCTATTTAGTAGTTATTGCTTGTACTATTATCATTATTATTTATAAATAAATAAAAATATTTCAAAAACAACAAACGGTTCAATTTCATCTCTTAAATCAACTGATTCAACCCTTAAACTTTATTATCGCGTGTCGATGCAATGCGCTGGTCGGTTCTAAATAACAGTGCAAAAAGCTACAAAATAGATAGTCGTTTCATTCCCCTATGCAATGGTTACATATTCAACTACTGAAATATCAGCACTCTCACTTCTTTCTTGGTTCCAAAGCAGATGTGTGAACATTAGTGAATGGTATTATCATTTGTCAATGAATATTAAGCTCTAGTAGACATTTCATAGCCTGCTTTCTAGCAACCTTGCCGTACAACCCTCTTCCCAACTTCATCGCTCTCTCCGTCTCCATCTCCATCGCCCGACCACCACGTTTTTTCAATCCTTCCACCACCACCTTCAGAATTCTTTCATCACTTCCCACTGCTGTTGCAACACTATCAACCACAGCTTCCATTGTCGGAATTTGCCTTCCCCACCTCTTCGCTGTCCTCTCCGAGCCATAAGCTTCAGAATACGCAGCCCAAAAGGACGCCCTCAAATAGCCCTTCTCTTTCCCCCTCGCCATGCATCTCCTCATAGCTCCCTCCAGCTTGAAAATGGCACTTCCCACATCAATCCCTCTTTCAAGATCCATCTCGATTTCTCGCATCTCATGTTCACAGTATATTGTCTCCTCAAACTTGCATCTGTTACAATTACAGCAAAAGCCCCATGTCTCTAACATTTCCTTCCGCCGATCCAGTGGTGAAAGCACGTCAAAATATGCAAATGTGATCTCTTCGCCTGCCTTGACATCCTTTGAAGCATGAACAATTATATAGTCCCCAATGTGTAGTCTCCTTGCATTGGGATTACATGAATGATTGATGTATGATGGCAATAACCAAAGCCCAACACCATAATATCCGCAATTCTTCCCGAAAATGTTGGCTGAAACAGAGTCCTCAACCAGAGAATTAACATCCAGGATGCTCAAGACGGTACCAGTACCAAGCTTCTCATTCTCATGGACATTCTCTTCTGCCTCGGGCCTAAAGAGACTCACATCAGGAACCTCAAGGGTTTCTTCCATTTCTCCAGTCGACAGCGTACTAACCAATTGACAAGTTCTTTGACATTTTGTAGTTGATTCAGTAACCTTGTCAACGAAATTCTTCCACATAACTAGCTGCACATTCTCAACCGAATCTTGGCCAGACAATATTCCCCTCTCTGTCGCAATCGCTTTGGTTACTATCAATAAAGTTCCCGTATCAATGTTCTTGGTAGCAAATAGGCCACGCCCACTCAGATCAGATTTCTTGATCTGGACCGCACCAATGTAGTCAGCGAGCTCCGGTGACTTACCCTGAAACCCGTTCAAGATCCAATTGGAGAGATCAAAAGCTCCAGATCTTGACTGCAATTCCAATCTCTTACATTTCTCCAACAACCCATTAATAAGTTCAAGACTCCCATTCTCTTGTTGATCTAGAGAGGCCATTTTGAAGCAATCAAGAGCAGAAGAGTACCTGTTTAGAGCGAGCAAGATTTTGCCCTTGCAGAGCAGAGTCTTGAAATGGGTACTCTCAATTTTCAGAGCTTCATCACAATCTCTCAACGCCTCAGTGAAATCTCGCATCCTTGACCGTGCTTCGGCTCTGTTGGAGAGGGCTAGGCAGATGGACTTGTGGAGCTTGAATATGAGATCTGGGTCTGGGTTTTCATGGGTCTTTGAGATCTCTTCACGGCAGAGATGGACCAATTGAGTGTAGACTTGTAAGGATTGTTGCCATTCTTCTCTGAGGAGGAGCTCGGTGGCTTGTGATCTGAGCTGTTGCATCTGCTCTTCTGCCATCTCTAGCAAGCCTGGGCGTATTCGAACATCCTGTGACTGGTCTTCGTATATGCAATTTAAATTTTGATTGATCAACGGTTGTATTTGTAACGGCTATTTCTAGGATCTTATAGAAGAATATCACTTTTACGACGTCGCTTTAAGCGAGGGAGTGAATTGGGTGCAAAAATTGCACAGAAGAAAAGTAGGAAAAAAGAAGAAGCCAAAGCTTCATTTCAAACTTGGAAAAGGATTTCCTTCCATGATTGCAAGCCTAAAATGCATGCCTAAAGTGATCTACACCATTCAAATGTGATTTAAATGGTTTCAAGTGTGATAGTGATGGTCCATATGAATTGGTGGAGATTACATTAATTATACATTGCATCCTAAAATAATTGCAACCCTCTCCAACCCTCGAAACTTTTATCCGTTATTTCTTAAGTGCTTCATTTCAACACTTGCTACATGCCTAATCGCGTATTTGTGTAATTATCATTCACCAATACACTGTGTATAGACGATAAAATTGAAATCATATTTTGGATGTATCATGCATTATTTTAAATTATTTTTCTCCTCTCCTCTTCACACAACTCTTCCACACCACCAGTCCCTCCTGCCAGTTCATGCAGACATCTAGCCACCAACACCCTCCAAGTCTCACCCAAACTTGGTTGTCCTTATATTGTTTCTAAATCGAGAGATTTGAACTTCCTTTCTTGATTTTGTTTGGGATTGCAACAAAGGGGTTTTGACACATTTTGTTCCATTTGCAATTTCTATAAATATCTCTACAGTTAGAGTTTGATTTCTACTCGAGGTGGGTTGTAGATTTGGGCTTAAAATTGATTTCGACTGTTCTGCTATATATTGAAATTTCTTATTATAATGGATTAATTAGCATCTAAATATGTTGAACTAGCTTCAAGTGAAGGATTGAGGACCCATCAAACGAATCCAATTTCTAAGTGTGTTTGAAAATTATTTTCATTTTTATTTCTAAAAATTATTTTAAATTTAGATTCTGAAGTTAGTTTTAAAAAATGGGGATTCACCAATAAGTCCTTTAATAAAAAGATATATTTCATTCACTACCTTCAATTTTTCAATATTCTATAACATCCTTTGAATAATTATGAACAAAACTACTCTTATCCCAAAAAGCCCTTATATGGATGACATATGCTGACATCATCAGATTCCTGTTATTTTTTTTAAAAAAACTTTAAAACAGTTTTATCTCTCAAAATACAAATCGGATTTTAAAAAAATATATATATTCATAATCAGCACGAAAAACTCTTTCCAATGAGACCCATGATCGATATGTTTAAATGTTTATTTGTCAAATTTTCTGAATGAATTCAAAGGATTTCTCAAACTTATCTAGAATTAAGAGAATTTCTCAAAACTCACCAAAACAAATTAAATGTGATTTTAAAATTAAGCAAACAAATACATATGATTTCATAAAAATATATCAAAAAAAAATTGAATTTTTGAAAATCAAACAAAAAGCAACCAAAAATTCAGAGGATTTCACAAACTTGTCTCAAATTTAGAGGATTTCGCAAAATTTAACAAAATAAATCAGAATTTTCTTGAAATTAAGCAAAAAAGTTTAGAGGATTTCATAAAATATATAATAAAAATTAGAATAATTTTTGAAAATCAAATAAAAAAACCCGAAACTCTAAATCCTAAACCCCAAAATCCTAAATCCTAAATACTAAATCTTAATATCTTAAATCTCTAAATCCTAAACTTTAAACACTAAACTCTAATCTTCTAAACCCTAGAATCTTAAATTTTAAACCTTATAATTAGAAATTCTTTGAATTTTCCAGAAATCCTCTGAATTTTCCAGAAATCCTTTGAATGTTAACAATTCGAATTTCCCAGAAATCCTCTAAATGTTAACAATTCTAGTTTTAATTTTGAACAAAAAATCTTATAAATAATTAAGAAGAATTTACAAAAATAAGAAGAAAATCATAAAAATTTACTAACTTATATTCGTAAACCCTAAATCTTAAACCTCATGTCCTAAACCCCAAAATCCTAAATAATAAATTATAATCTCTTAAACAGAAAAACCTTATATCATAAGCTCTAAACGCTAATATCTTAATCCTCAAAACCCTAAACTTTATACCCTATTACCAGGAATCCTCTAAATGTTTTATAAAACAGTTAGAGGATTTATCAAAATCAAACAAAAAAACAACCAAAAATGTAGATGATCGGAGGATTTCTCAAACTTGTCAAGAATTCAAAGGATTTTACAAAACTCACCAAAAACAATTTAGAAGATTTTTTGAAATTATGCAAAAAAAATTCAGATGATTTCTTACCCAGAATTTAGAGGATTTTCGCAAAAGTCACCAAAACGGCTAGAAATTGTTATGGTATTTGGTTTTGTTTGAAATATGAATTGAGTTTTATTATGATACTATTCTCATAAGTTATGGACTTTGGTTGTTAGTTAACAATGTAATAAAATATTGACATTTATATTGAATAACGTTTTGTTAATGCACAAGTGTTCGATTGTTGGTTTTAATAATATAGTGATTCACAGATTTTAATGCATATATATAAGTTACTAAGTCAAGTAAATTTTGTGCATGTGAGTGCACTTGATTTTCGAGAAAAAAAAATTGGTTGATCGACTCTTCAGTTTGATTCATCAAAAGTGAAAATATTAGTTTATTTTTAAAAAACATATAGATACAAAAAATGATTTCATCCGACTTTCTGGAATTGCATTTATATTGATTTTATTATAATAATTATTTTATAAATAAAGAGCAATCATATACTATTAAAAATAAAGATATGTTTAAATGAGGGTAGGGTAAAATTGTCTTTAAATAAAGTTAAAATTTAAAGTTGTCCTTATTGAGTTAAGGTTCAAATAATTGAGGATGTATTGGACTACAAACTTTTCAAAAAGACTAAATGAAATATAAAGTCCATATAAAAGACTTATCACCAAATAATCCTTTAAAAAATTAAAATATGTTAAATGATTTATTTGATTTGTATTTCTGAAACATAAATAAAATATTAAGGTTGTGTACTGGCTTCTTTAGAATTTGGTGTTTCCAAGTATAGATAAATTGTGGGTAAATAGAACATTTCGTCACTGAGAGTTTTGGATCGTTTCAAATCAGTCCTTAAGGTTTCAACTTATCCAACTCGGGAACCGAACTTTAGTTTTTGTTTCATTTTTCGTCACCGGGCAGCTGATCAACCCATCCGTCAACTATTATGCTGACCTAACATGTAACATCTGTTTCAAACGATTTTTTCGTATACCTGGACTGACACATGAGTACATGGACTTCTTTAACAATAAAAATCGTTAATAACAACTATTCAAATGTTCCAAAATAGGCATTGTAATTACGATTACATACCAAAAATAGTCACAGCACATCATTACAGCCCAGGAATTGTGCAACAACATCCAACATCAGGAGCAGACCTAATCCAGAAACAATTCAAACATATTACAGGCCATAAATCAGTTCACAAAAGCTAGCATATTGAATCATAGTCAATCAGTTCAAAGAACTACAGTGTTATCATTTCTTCTGGGTAGAAGTGGCTGCATTAGTGATCGAAGATTGAGTTGCGTTGATCATGGCAGTGTACCTTGAGATGGAACTGGAACCTTGGATTGTTGACACAGTGTTTGGAAGCCTTCTTGCACTCTCTTTTGTCCTCTTTCCTTGGGTTCTGGTAGTCTCCACATCTTTGTCTTTCTGAAATGGACGAAATGTGCTCTCAATTGTCACCTGTGGAATACTCAGACCAACATCACCTCTAGCAATGCCACGAAAAACTACTCCCGCTCTTATTGGTTGTAGCTTCCCTAACCTACCAACTCTCCCTCCACTTCCATGTCCAGTACTTGGTGCATTGCCACGTCCCTGTCCAGTAGTTGATGCTCCATGTCTAACAGAACCTTTACCTCTCCCAGCTCCTCTTCTCATTGAACCTCTTCCTCTCTCTATAGCATTGTTCACTCCACTTTTGACTGAAGCTCTCCCTATTGCACCAGCATCTGAAACATTTACACCTTGACTTGTCTCAACCTGCAAATATTCACCACTCAGTACTCATTCAAAAAATTTTGCAAGTTAAGAGTTCGTAGCTTACCTCATTTTTGCAGCCTCTTTTATTATGCCCTTCCACACCACATTTACTGCACTTTATTGTCCCAAGCCTTCTCTTCAATATACTTTTGCTCTTTACCTCATCATGTTCTCTACTTCTCTTCTTAGTAGGTCTTCCCACCAAAGCTTTCATTGGAGGAGGGAGAATCAAATCACCACTAGTTGCAGACCATAAGTTCTCACCATTTGTTGGATGGATATTGTGCATGTAGACCCTTAAGTAAGTTGTCCTTCTGTAGAAATGGTGCACATACTCAGCTGGGTCCTTATGGAGCCATCCTAATGCAGCAATTGCATGTGTGCATGGTATCCCTGTAAGATCCCACCCTCTACAACTACAACTTGAATTATTGACATCCACAATGTATTGTTCAGGTTTTTTGGTAACCTGCAACATGAAGGCAAGTTGTCAATGCAAGTTAATGAAAAATGGACTTCTTAAATATTGCTGAAATGATTTATGTCAAGAAATATTTACCTGAAAATAGACTGTGCTTCATCACCATTCCACTTTGCAGTCCACAACCTGCTTTGATCAAACCTCTTATCCAACATTTTATGCACATCAGTCACAATAAGACCTTGTTTCCTTTCCATTGATATTCTATTCCTCAAATTTCTATCCATTGTCTCTGACCTCAACTCCTCAAGCATAGTGATAATAGGCTTGTCTCTCATGAGCAGACTCATGTTGTTGAAACTTTCTGACATATCGTTTACTATTGCATCATTCTTACTAAATGTAGAAAACCTAGCCCTTGTCCACAAGCACGGCCTAATCACATTTAAATATACCCAAGCAGCCTCATCTAGTTCTTTGATTTGCTGCATTCTTTCATTAAAGACTTGTATTGTTGTTGCCTTTGCACATTCGTAAACAAGCTTCCTGAATTGAGCCCCGAGCCACTGCTTGCTAAAATTAGCATATATATGTCTCACATAGAACCTGTATTCTATCATCTATTGATAATCTCTTTCAAGATCTTCAAGTGCTTATACTAGACCCTTCTGTCGATCTGAAATGAAACATCATCTTTGTTTCTCAAACCCTCCAATGTCCAACAAAAGTTTCCTCAAAAACCAATCCCATAACTCATTGTTTTCTCTCTCAACTACAACTCATGCTATGGGCAATATACCATTTCATCCATCCTGAGCAACTACTGTAAGAAGTTGTCTCCCATATGCAGTTTTAAGAAAACAACCATCCAGCCCAATTAACGGTCTGCACCCATCAACAAATCCAGCTTTCAATCCTGCCAAGCACATATATGCTCTTTTGAATATAGCAAGATCATCTGACATGTCTCTATCCACTAGGATGTTGCATGTACTACCCACATTGGTCCTTAAAACCTCAGCCATGTAGCTTCTAAGTTGAGCAAATTGTTCCTTATGTTTCCCATCTATAATTTCTAGTGCCTTCCTCTTTGCTCTATATGCATGTGTCCTAGAGATAGCAAGTGACATGTTTTCCTTCACATATGTGAAAATCTTCTTTGCACTTATTCTCAATTCCCCTCTAATAATGTCAACCAATCTCCTAGACAACCATGAGCTACTAGCTTGCTTGTTTGGAGCCCTTCTGTTGGATATGTGTTTGTTCACGAAGGTCTTGATTTGAAATGTGGTCTCCCCTTTGACCTTAGAACACCAAACCATCCAGGGGCAGCCAATATCACACCTCACCTGGCATCTCAATTTGTCATTCCGTGTTAGCTGAATTTGATGTCCTCAATCAACAACATAGCTCCTAACTGCATCCTTAAACTCTTTTAAAGATACAAACTCCATCCCCAATTCAAACATACGCTGATATGTAGTAACTATACGATCAAACCTAGGATTAGCATGTGTGCGTCCCCTAACCTCATCATCACTGTCATGATCAAAAATTAGAACATTTGCATTTTCCTCCTCATTAACAGCTTCATCATCATCATCATCTTCGTCATCAACATTTGCATCCTCATCCTCATTAACAGCATCATCATCACCATTGTCATCATCTTCAAATTATCAATATTGCCTCCATCCTCACTGCCACTACCTAGTTCATCACTGTCACCTTCCCCATCAGATATACCCACTTCATAATCACTACTATCCCCTACATCATCACTACCACTCCATCCACCATCACTATGATGGACCTCCAATCCAGCCATATACGCATAAAGCATCTCATCATCTTCATCATCTAGACCTAACCCATTATTGCCTTCATTAATCAACTGCGAAACATGTTGGGTATCAGGGACATGTTGGCTATTAGGAACCGGTTGGCTATCAGAGACTGGTTGGGTATCAGGCACGGTTTGGCTATCAGGGACAGAGACCTGGACAGGGACATGTGGGTTACCAGCAGATTGGGTTCCTTTGCCTTGGTCGACCTCTTTAACAGTAGTCAATTCAGCATACAAAGACCTCAATATAATGCATGCACAAATCGACAGAAACAATCGATTAAAGAAACAGAGAAACACATCGGGGACCACAAAAATCAGAGATTGAGACAAAGGGACCACAAGCCAGTTTTTAAAAGAGCTATGTCGATCTGGACAGTATAACACAAGACACAAAACGGAAAATGATTGAAGAATTACCTGGTTCATAGACCGTCTTCACCCAAGCTCCAATATAACGAGGCTCAAACACAAATGCAGTAAGGGTAGTTTCACGGAGAATCAGAGGAGGAAAAGAGATGGAATAGATTTTTTCTAGGGTTTTTTTTATTGTCAAAATCAGTTACATTGGAATAGAAATGGAGGGATTTTTAGGCGCCCAAATTAAAGACATGTCATTACCGTTTGTCCATGTCATCAACATTTGTCCATTTTTAACGTTTATCGTTCTGGCAGATGACCACGTCTGCAAGAAACTTGCCCAGGATGTTGATCAGCTGCCCGGTGACGAAAAATGAAACAAAAACTAAAGTTCGGTTCTTGAGTTGGATAAGTTGAAACCTTAGGGACTGATTTGAAATGATCCAAAACTCTCAGTGACGAAATGTTCTATTTACTCGATAAACTGTTAAATCTCATGTTTTATTTCAGACATAAGCTGAGTGGTAATTTTATGTCAGATGGATCAGCTTGTAGTTCAAGTTGTGATGCACTTCTGATTGTAATACTACAATCTTTTACTCTACTTAAAAATAATTTTTATTTTAAATAAAATGAAAATTTGATGTCCATTTGTAGAAATGGAGCATATGGAAATAAACTCTGGAATAGAGATGAAGGGATTTTTCTATTTCAACCCATAACTAGTTTCAACCCCTTAAAGATTGCTCATACTCCATTTTGGTTATTCAAACATCAAACGTTTTAATTTTTTCATAAACTTTTGCTTTTGTTTCAGTTCCATCACTTAGACACATTTTGCATAAAATGGACATTCAACTCGCCTACATGACTGGTTGTCGGTTAAAAACTGTCCAAATTTGATGGAATTGTTGACATGGCTGACAAAAATGCTTGAATTTGTGAAACTAAGTTAAAATTATTAATTAATGCAATTAAAACAAGATTAAATTAAAATAGTAAACTAAAACTATAAAACTACATTTAATAAAAAACAAAAAACATCAATTTGTTTGAATGACCACTTGAATCCACCCAAACCAAACCCATTCCACCGCCGAGCACCTCACCGTCTCCCACCTTTTTCTTAGATTCATAGCAAAGCACGTGTTAAACCCCTTTCAAACCTAAACCTAGCAATAGAGAAGAAGAGGGATTTACAGAGAAAACACAAGAACACAGTTGAAGAAAATCCTTCGTTTCATATCATTTCATAAAACTGCCTTTACAGAAGAAGAGTCTTACTCTTATACAAACTTAAACCGACTTAACTTGCCATGTCAAGATGCCATGTCAGCATAATTGATGTATTTGTACTTAAGGATTGTATAAACTACGACTAATTGTAGCAAAGTTTGAAAAGTTCATATCAGCATGTCTCTTCAAGATGAATGACTATCGACTAGGGCACTTGCAAGCATAAGGGAAAAGATCACTGAAGGCTTGGAGACAGAAGAACCAAAGATGGAGCAAAGTTGTATGCTGACAGTCGAAAGTTTAGATGAAGCGCAGAACCAATCAGTGAATTGTCCTAAGCTGATAAAGATGATTTCCTTCGTTCTTTGGTAGCATTGTCCTAAGTGAATCTGTTGAATCGAATCTCTCATTATGTTTGGATACGAAGAAGATTTCAATTAGTTTCATTTGTGTTGGGAAAATTGAATTACCATTTGAGATTTTTTGAATTGTCATTTTAAGTTGAGGTGCTTGAAGGTTTAGATTTATTGTGGAGGTAAAGAAATGGAGATGAATTTGGGTATTGAAGGATTAGGGCAAAAGGTTGAAGATGAATTTAGGATGATCATGAAGATGAAGATGAGTTTTTAAATATTTTTAAATTTAATAAATGTTAGAAAAAATTGTTTAATTATTAATGTCAGCTGTGTTTTTTATTAGTACAAATAATTATAAATATTAATGTGAAAATCATGTGGCTAACCAATTAGGATCCGTTTGTTTCACAATTGCATTTCATAGCTTTAAACTGTCAAAAATGTTATGCTTAAAGCTATGAAAAATGTTGTATAAAAAGCTGTGAAGCCCACAACTTTAAGCTATATAAAATATTGTAGAGTGTTTGGTTCATTTTTCTGTTAGATTAATTTTGTAGATGAAATTACAAAAAAAAGGTATTACAATTAAAAGTAATTGAAAACTTTTAAGATATGGAGGGGCAATTACGTAATGCGGTTGTAAAATACTGTGGGCCCCACAGCTTTAAGCTTTGAAAAGCTATGGGATAACAAAATTTCATTTTGCACAGCCTAAAGCTATAGGGCCCACAGCTTTAAGCTGTCAACAAAATATGACGTTTGGTTGGTACAACATTTTATGCGGATCTCACAGCTTTAGGCTGTGCGAAATGCGAAACAAACGCACCCTTAAACATTAAATTGTCACAAAAGCAGTTTAACTTTTTATTTTGGGCAAAGTTTATTTGAATGATGAAATTGAAATAAAAATATTGAATGATTAAAATGGAATATGAACAATATGTTGAGATGTTGATGAAAGATAGTATTGAGGTTTCTTGACCTTGATGGGTTTCACATCTAGTTGAGTAGTTTTGGTGTTTGTTTTTCGGGTTTTCCCCTCTTTTGGATAAAAAAATATGGAAAATAAGTGGATTTTATTATGAACCTACAATATGTGGATTCAAACCTGCAATTTTTTGCGCGGAAATGCTAAACATAAATAAGGATTTGTATACATAATGTACATAATCTATGACTTAGCATGCCACATAGATTTTTTAGGGAAACAAATTTTTTTTGTCTTATTAGAAACAAACCTAATTCACACTAAAATGAAAACACATTCCCGCTTCTCTCTCTTCTTTCATTAATTATATAATTGACCCTGGTTAATTTAATTATTATTATATTCTTTCTCTTGTTACCTCCTGCAGTATCTTCTCTCTCTTGCACTATCTTCTTTCTCGTCTACACCATCTTTTTCTCTCACTTTTCGACAATAGAACTTCCGTGTTCGATAGTCAATCGCGATGTTGTTGGTTCCAAAAGAATTGTAAGATGACGAGAAGAAAAACTCCATACGTTTTGATTTCATCTACAAGCTCGTTTCTCGCTTTTTTATGCTAAAAGCAAATAAGGTTATAGTTCGTATTTTTGTGAGATATGTTGGACCATTGATTTTACCCTTTTTTATGTACGATCCATGTAATAATAGAAGAGATCTACGAGTTTTAAAGAAAGATTGTTAAGGATTCGTTAATAAAATTGTTCATTAAAAAAAATCCTTAAAAATCGTTCATTATAGGATTTTTGAGTATTCTAGATCTAACTATATAGTCCTAAATTTATAATGTAATTACAAATCTATGTATAACTTGAGAAATCTTATTCTATTTTTTTGTTATCATGTTTTCCTAAGCTTGGGCAAATATCATAGTACAATGATGTTCATATTTGTACATCCATTTCCCTTAGCTTTTTTTTCTCCTTATGTGTACTTGGTGATGTCTTTACAATGTAACAAACGTTTGCGATATGTTGGGGAAATCTAATTATTGCAATGTGTCTTGGATTTATGTCTTAACAATGTACTTTGTCTGACTCTTTTATTTATTTTTTTGGTCATTTGAATAAGTTGTTAATCAAAATATGTTATTGTCATATTACATTTTGTTTCTCTGAAAATGTAATAAGACTTACTGACAATATAATAGACAGTGTCTATTACAATGTATTAGGCATTGTCTGTCACTGTATAATTATTATAGCGATCGACTAACAATGTAATTAGACTTATCGGCAATGTATTAGGCACTGTATGTCACAATATAATTCTAACAACAATCAGATTACTCCATGTGTTAGGCATTTACTTTGTCTTTACCCAATGCACTAAAAAACATATCCCACCAAGTGTTTTATAACGTAATTATAGCTATCAACTTAGATATCAAAATGTAATAATGACTGTTATACCCCATTTTTGTCCAAATTTCCTTCCTATAAAAATGCAAAATAAAAATATAATAAAAAATAATAATAAAAGGCCCAAACCTATGTGGACATATCCCCATTTGGCCCAAATGCTTACAAGAAAAGGTTACAAGCCAATTACCCAAAAATGAGCCCAATTGCCAATTCATTTTGTGGCCCATCCCCAAAGAAGCTTCCAATTGCATTAAGGGGATGATGGGCGGCTGATAGGAGCAGAAGATGGCCGGTGGAGACAGGAGAAGGCCGGTGGGACTTAAAGGAAGAAACAGAAATAGCAGAGGGTGATGGGTCGAAATTGATGAGGGGGAATCGACAAAAGGAAGATAGAGGCTACAAAGCCAAGAAAAAACGGAAGGAAAAAGGGAAAGAAAAAAGGAGATTGGAAGCTGGAAAAACGGGAGCTTATGAGTGACAGAGAGAGACAGACCAAGAGCTTTTCTTGATCTTTTTGACAAAAGAGAGAGGGAAGGAAGCCCAGATTTTTCCTTGACGAGCTCACATCATCACCAGAAATCACCACAACACCTTATTGTTTCTCTTGGAACAGCCCTCACTCATATCATCCTATCGCCACCTTCACTGAGTATCACCATCTCCACCGGCTACCATCCGTGCCTCCTTTTTCCCCTTGGACTTCACCAAGTCTCTCCTCAGCTGAGAATAACAGTCACCGATCTCCATAACAGCAGTCCACCCTTTTTTGTGAGACGAAAATGCTAAACATACATAAAAATCAAAGCCATAATTGTACATAATCTAGGTGGCATGGTGATTAGACATGGTGACATGGAAAGTGTGTTCAAAAAGTTTTTTGTTACAAAAATACCCCTCTCATGACACATGCACGTGAACATTGATGTTAAGTTTCAAATTATCAAAATTTTGAAATGATTACACTGACTTTTCTTTTCTTTTGTTTTTTTGCTTTTTTAAATAAGATTTTAAAATGATTTATCTCTAAAAATAAATGTTAGATTTGAATTTTTTTTACATATTTAGAATTAATATGCAAAACTCTTTCCAACAAGTCCGATTATCGTTACTTTTTAACGGTTCGTTCGTTATTACATGTTCATTACGGAGTTTATTACATTGTTCTAGAACTTTATAATAGTATTTTGAGAAGTTTATTACACTATTCTAGCCCTTTTTATTATACTATTATGGGCTTTTATAACGATATTATGGGTAGTTTATTACACTATTCTAGGTCTTTTATTACATTTTCATGCCAGTTTATTACATAGTTTTAGCGTTTATTACACTTTTCTCGATCTGTCACACTATGTTAGGTCTTTATTACATGGTAAAAAATAGTACATTAAACACCACCCAAAATAGTGTAATAAACCCAAAAACAATGCATTTTCCTGCAAAAACAAAACAGTGCATTAAACACCTTCCAGAGAAGTGTACTAAACCCAAAAATAATTACATATTCAAAAAAAATCAAAACAGATAAAATAGTGCAGTAAACACCTCCAAAATAGTGTAATAAAACCTAAAAATAGAGCATTAAACATCCCTAGAACAGTGTAATAAACTCAAAAAAATTCATTTTCCTACAAAAAAAACCCAGAAAATTAAACAGCCATAGAACAGTGTAATAAACCCAAAAACAGTGCATTTCCATAGAAAAAAAAATCCAGAAAAATAAACAGCCCCAGAACAGTGTAATAAACTCAAAAAAATGCATTTTCGTGCCAAAAAAAACTCAGAAAATCAAACACCCCGAAACACAGTGTAATAAAACCAAAAAAAAATTGCATTTTTCAGCAAAAAAAATCCCAAAAAATAAAACACCCCCCCCCACCCCACACAACAGTGTAGAAAACCAAAAAATAGTGCATTTCCCTGTAAAAAAAACTCAAAAAATTAAACACCCACCACAATAGTGTAATAAAACCAAAAAAGTACATTTTCCTGCAAAAAAAATAACCCAAAAAATTAAACACCCACAAGAACAGTGTAATAAAATAAAAAACAATGCATTTTCCTGGAAAAAAAATCCCCTGAGAAAGTAGTCTTGATCTTTGCTTCTTTGTTTTACAACTCATAAAACACGTGAACTAGTAGATCTGAGATTTGAAGAATGAAACGAAAAAAAATCAACACAAAACATATGATTGAGTAACAAATGAGAAAAACCCAGAAATCAAACCTTATTTTTCTGATTTCCTTGCTACCAAAAAAATAAAATTTGTGGGTGGAATGCTGACTTGGAAGCCACATAAGATTATGTATAATTATGACTTTGACTTCTATGTATGTTTAGCACTACAGTTTGTGAGAAGCTTGGCATCATTTGATCCTCACCGGTAGCAAAGGTACTATCATCACTGTCATCATCTGCTATGGATATATATATATATATATATATAGATATGGGTGTGTGTGTTTGTGTGGTATAGTATTGTGTATCTATGCATGTGAATATATACGTATATGTGCATAATGGGTGCTGTTTTTACACATATGTTTGGCTGTCATATATATATATATGTATGTATGTATGTATTGCGTGCATGATATGTATATCTATACATGGGTGTGTGTGTTTGTGTGATGTAATGCCGTATATATACGTATGTGAATATATATATGTATAGTGATATTTGGTGCTTGTTTTTTACATATGGGCTGCTAAGATATATGCAAATATGTAGTGTGCGTGCGTACTATATATATATATGATACTGTGTGTTGTGTATATATGTATATGATACTGTTTATATATACGAATATATATTATATGTCTGCGTGCTATACGTATGTGTGTGCATGTGCAGTTGAGATTTACATACTTTCTCTATATACATGTGTGATCATACATGCTGGCATGCTATATACATGTATAGTTGTTCTGATTTTGAGTATGCAGGTGAACTATATATATATATATATATATATATATATATATATATATATATAGAGTTTTTCTCTGGGACGGACCCAAGTTACGGACAAGTTTTACGGACTTTTATTACTGTCCGTTAGATCTATCTAGCGGGCCAAATCTACTTCGATATTTATTACACACAAAATCTTCCTCCTCCCTCCTCCGTCTGCGAAGTCTGTCTCCCCCCTCTCAATCCACGACATCGGCATCTTCTGTCTCCTCCGACTCTGTCACTACATATGTATCATTGAAATATATGAGTTCAGCCATGGCTGTGTATTTGTTGTGAGAAATTGGGTCTATTGTGTGTGTAGCAACTCTGCAAAATCCATGGCCAGATCTACGACCTCTATGGCGCGGAGTTCTGGGATGAGAAGGGAGGGGCAATCTCGGAGTCATAATAATGGGGAGTTGAAGAAGGCGCCTCTAGTTGAGAATGTACTGCCCTGTAGCTTGGAGGAACTGTACAAAGGTGTGAAAAAATGGTGGTAAAGCACGCACACTCAATACCAGAAGTAGAGCCCATACATAAATCATATCTAATACATAAGAAATTTCACCCCTCAATCAAACATGTCTAGAGAGAGAATGAAACAATATAGGATAGTGGCAGGAAAAACACAGAGAGATTTGTCTTCCATGTCAATTCATTTCTATAGGTTTATAGCATTATTAATTTCTTTTTGGACTTTTTCCCCTGCCATTTCGATTCATCAAATTCCCATAAAAGCCTATAACACCCTTTCACTCCTATAATACATGACAAACTAATCACACCCAGTATTCCCATTCTTCATAATTTCTCTTCCATTACGTTTCTTTTCCATTCAATGTGGGTTTTTATTATTTTTTGAGATCTTATAACTGTTGAGATATTCTTCAATTTTTTTGGGGGAGAGGAGTAGTGATTCTGTTTTGATTGGTTTGTTTTGAGTTGTGTTTTAATGGAGCTTTATCGTCATTTTGATAACTGCGATAACCACTTGCCTCCTGGGTTCTAGTAGCATCAGTTGCTTTTTTTTCATTTTTATTTTTGTCATTTCAGTTATTTTTTTATTAGTAATAAGTCAAATCTTCGTATATATTTTTGTCATTTCCTTTCCTTAATAAAATTTTAAAAGAAAATTAAAAAATCATTTATAAGTGTTGACTCGGTCAATGTCCACATGGCATGCATTGGAATGGACTGTATGGCGTCCAGTTCTTTGGCAAGATTGGACGGTAGTAGAACCCGTGTATAGATATGTATATGATATTGTTTATATATATAAATAGATATTATATGTCTGCATGCTCAGCGGCGGCCGCCCAGGGCCCCCAAAATTCGAAGGGCCCCAAATAATTTTATTTTAGCACTAATATGTTATAAGGGCAATTCTCCTATAAGGACCTAAAATAAGGTCCTAAAATAAGGACCTAAGCTTTTGGGTTCCAAATTTTTTTTTAAAAAACTTGAAAAAATTATATTTATGTTTGATCGGTTATACGAATCTAATGATATATTTTTTGTTTCAAACAAAAATCAAATGCTACCCGAAAAGTGGATAAATTTTTTTGTGTTCTATATTTTTTGTTTATCCACCAATGTCACATATTTCTCTCATGGCATAGTGGTGAAGTAGATTATCCAATGAAAGAATGACAAATGTTTAACTCTTTACAAAAGCAGGCTTCTTTCTCCTTTATGTTTTTAGATTATATTTTTTTATCATAAAATTGGGCCCCTCAAGCCCAATTTCCAATCCAAGACTCTTTTACCTACAAGACCCTATGTCTTCCTCAAGAGAATTTGTTTTGCTTTTCATTTTCTAAAGGGAAAAATAAGTTATGATTTGAAAAATTGTAACTTTTCAATATATATATATATAAATATATATATATATATAAATATATATATATATATATATATAAATATATATATATATATATAAATATATATATATAAATATATATTTATATATATATATATAAATATATATATATATATAAATATATATATATATAAATATATATTTTTATATATATATATAAATATATATATATATATAAATATATATATATAAATATAAATATATATATATATATATGACTTCATAAATTCTTTTGTCATTAACATACATAGAAATATACTTGGTTTTATCGTGATATTGAATTGTATTGTCTTTGTAAATCATAATACTAGATTGTTTCAAGTAATTTGGAGTCAAAGCGGCTAGTTGTAATCAATTTAATGTCATATTGAGATAGTCTTATACATGACTCGTATTTATACAGATAATGTCTTTTCGGCTTAAAAATTAGATAATTTTTCAGTAAGTACCATTAAAAAAATCGGGGGCGCTGCCTCCGAACCCTCACCACTCAACCGTCCCCCCTCAAGTGTTCATGGCTCCATCATCACTTAATAGGGCCCCCTTTCGTAGAGTTCGGCAGGGCCCCCAAAATCTCAGGAACGCTACTGTGCATGCTGGGACTGTGGGCATAAATGTGGATGTAAATATATATATGTATATATATATATATATGGATGTATATATGTTAGATGGTCCAGGGATGGTTTGTTTTGAATTGGCCAGTAATGTTTGGTTTCAAATTGGGTTAGATGTTACAAATGTTAGGATATTGATTATTCGGCCATAAACTTGTCTCTTCAGTATATTTAGAGCATGTTTGTATATGGACTTGGGCTTTAAAATTTCTGTATAAGTTTATATTTGGTACTCTTAGGAAATTTCGGCCTTGGGGATTATAAAGTCACGTAGTGGGCTTTTTGGCATTTTCCTTTTTTTTAGGGCCCAAGTTCTTGTGATCCTTATGCATAATGGATGTAAATAGTGTGAAATGCATACATGTATATTTAGGATGTTAGAAACATATGGATTTATTGAAATATGAATGCTTAGTATGCATGTTTAGGCTTTTTGCAAATTGTGAATATTTAGATTGCATGCTTAGAATCTTATTTCATTGTTATGCCATGAAAAAGACGCAACGTGGTAATGATTAAATCTAAGCCGTCTCACCTTAATAATGACACCAAGACTAATATGAGAATCTCACATTCTGTTTAAATACCAAAAGAACTTTCAAGATATTGGAGTTTTTGTCGGCATTCATCCAGAATATTTGATTTTCGTGGAACCAAAAAGCAAACTTATTTTTAGGGATTAGGAGAATCTATTTAAGGACTCAAAAGGGGGTTTAAATATATTTGACACATCTAATGAGCCTTAAATGTATTCTTTCTTTTCTCATAAAGAATATGATTGTGAGTATGGCTTAAATTTAACCTAATTTAGTGTGTGGATCGATTTGATGCATCAATCGAATTCCCAAAAATTCACAACCTTTTTAAATTCTCAAAACCACTTCAAGTGGATTTTTCACCAATCTCCAAGATATTTTCAGCCAAGCTGGGAATGTATGTAGTGATCCCGTGCACCTTTTTAAATTCTCAAAACCACTTCAAGTGGATTTTTCATCAATCTCCAAGATATTTTCAGCCAAGCCGGGAATGGCTGTAGTGATCTCATGCACCTTTTTTAAATTCTCCAAACCACTTCAAGTGGATTTTTCATCAATCTCCAAGATATTTTCAACCAAGCCGGGAATGGCTGTAGTGATCCCGTGCATTTTTTTTTATATTCTCAAAACCACTTCAAGTGGATTTTTCATCAATCTCCAAGATATTTTCAACCAAGCCGGGAATGGCTGTAGTGATCCCGTGCATTTTTTTTTTATATTCTCAAAACCACTTCAAGTGGATTTTTCATCAATCTCCAAGATATTTTCAACCAAGCCGGGAATGACTGTAGTGATCCCGTGCACCTTTTTAAATTCTCAAAACCACCTCAAGTGGATTTTTCATCAATCTCCAAGATATTTTCAGTCAAGTCGGGAATGACTGTAGTGATCCCGTGCACCTTTTTTATATTCTCAAAACCACTTCAAGTGGATTTTTCATCAATCTCCAAGATATTTTCAGCCAAGCCGGGAATGCCTATAGTGATCCCGTGCACCTTTTTTAAATTCTCAAAACCACTTTAAGTGGATTTTTCATCATTCTCCAAGATATTATCAGCCAAGCCGGGAATGGCTGTAGTGATCCCGTGCACCTTTTTAAATTATCAAAACCACTACAAAGTGGATTTTTCAACAATCTCCAAAATATTTTCAGCCAAGCCGGTAATGGCTGTAGTGATCCCGTGCACCTTTTTAAATTCTCAAAACCACTTCAGGTGGATTTTTCATCAATCTCCAACACCTTCCCTATGCTCAATAGTCCCCCTTACCCATTTCTTTTTCGTGACCATATTTGGTGTCCAATTGTTAAAATATGAATGTTTAGTATGCATGTTTAGGTCTTATGCAAATTGTGAATATTTAGATTGCATGCCTAGAATTTTATTGTCATGCCATGAAAAGGACCAACGCGACCATGATTTAAATCTAAGCCATCTCACCTTAATAATGACACCAAGACTAATATGAGAATCTCGTATTCTGTTTAAATACCAAAAGAACTTTCAAGATATTGGAGTTTTTGTCGGCATTCATCCAGAGTATTTGATTTTCGTGGAACCAAAAAGCAAACTTATTTTTAGGAATTAGGAGAATTTATTTAAAGACTCAAGAGGGGGTTTAAAGATATTTGACCCATCTAATGAGCCTTAAATGTATTATTTCTTTTCTCATAAAAAATATGATTGTGAGTATGGCTTAAATTGGACCTAGCTTATGTGTGAATCGATTTGATGCATCAATCGAATTCCCAAAAATTCACAACCTTTTTAAATTCTCAAAACCACTTCACGTGGATTTTTCATCAATCTCCAAGATATTTTCAGCCAAGCCGGGAATGGGCAGTAGTGATCCCGTGCACCTTTTTAAATTCTCAAAACCACTTCACGTGGATTTTTCATCAATCTCCAAGATATTTTCAGCCAAGCCGGGAATGGGCAGTAGTGATCCCGTGCACCTTTTTAGATTCTCAAAACCACTTCAGGTGGATTTTTCATCAATCTCCAAGATATTTTCAGCCAAGCCGAGAATGGCTGTAGTGATCTCGTGCACCTTTTTAAATTCTCAAAACCACTTCAGGTGGATTTTTCATCAATCTCCAAGATATTTTCAACCTAGCCGGGAATGGCTGTAGTGATCTCGTGCACCTTTTTTAAATTATCAAAACCACTACAAAGTGGATTTTTCATCATTCTCTAAGATATTTTCAGCCAAGCCAGGAATGGCTGTAGTGATCCGTGCACCTTTTTTAAATTATCAAAGCCACTACAAAGTTGATTTTTCATCAATCTCTAAGATATTTTAAGCCAAGCCGGGAATGGCTGTAGTGATCCCGTGCACCTTTTTAAATTCTCAAAACCACTTTAGGTGGATTTTTCATCAATCTCCGAGATATTTTCAGCCAAGCCGGGAATGGCTGTAGTGATCCCGTGCACCTTTTTTAAATTATCAAAACCACTACAAAGTTAATTTTTAATCAATCTTCAAGATATTTTCAGCCAGGTCGGGAATGACTGTAGTGATCCAGTGCGCCCTTTTAAATTCTTAAAACTATTTCAAGTGGATTTTTCATCAATCTCCAAGATATTTTCAGCTAAACCCAGAATGGCTATAGTGATCTCTTGCACCTTTTTAAATTCTCAAAACCACTTCAAATGAATTTTTCATCCAAGCATCAAATTGCCACAATATTAATGGGCCAAGCCCACTCAATTGAAACATGGACTTTCTAGCATATATAGAAATTCATTAAAGCAATTGAGACATAAAAACTTCTTTCAAAACAAAATTCGAGCCAAATAAGATAACATTTTAAGGCGACCAATTTTTCGGGAGTTATGGGGTGCCTAACACCTTCCCTATGCTCAATAGACTCTTACCCATTTCTTTTTCGTGGACCATATTTGTTGTCCAATTGCACCTTAAAAATCAATTAGTGGCGACTTCATTTTTCGGGAGGGTTGCTTCAGCTGGCGACTTCACTGGGGACATATGGTTATTATACCAAAGGGGTCGAGCCTTTTGTTTTGCTGTTTACTTATCTTAGCTTATTTGTTTGTTGCATAGTTTTTATGTTTCTTTAAAAAAAGAAAAAAATCGAAGGATTTGACGCTTTTGTTCATGATTGTAGATATTTAACAGGTTTCTTGGTTACGTGAAAATTGAAAGCTCAAGTAAGGATACGGTATGATTTCTCCACACACTCATCACTATTCATATGCACACAAACGACCCACAAAAACCCGGGTCCTACTAGTGATTAGTGAGGGTTGATCTATGCTTTTGATGGATTTTGTCCTCACGTAAGCAAAGAAAAACATCCTCCTAGATTGACGTCCCTTCAAGATATTGGGGGATGGGCTCCACTTCTAGATATGGGGTGTGAGCTAACCTAATCCAGTAGCTTCTCGCATATTTACGTTGTAGTTAGATATGCCACCTATATGCACATTAGTTCAGCTCTAGATCTGGTTCAAGACCTTCAGAAGTCTATAGAAATTTGACTATGTTTAGGAACAATGGAGAAATTCACCTATCCTTATCTCTATTTATTTGTGTGCATATCTTTACGTTCACTCAGAATATTCACACATAAGCATACAGTAGTTAGATACATGTTCATACATTATTTTGTACAGTTATCATGTACATATTGATCCAGGTTATACTCATGTGAATACTTGTTAGCATACTTGTTAATTGTTTGTACATATACTTTTGTACTATATTTCTTGACATTATGTACATACTTTTTTAATTGATCATATATGTCCATATATACATTTCATACATATACAATAATTCAGAAAAAACCTATCTTTTGACTGAATGACAACTGTATATTCAAAAAAAAAATCAAAAAAATCAAAAAAAAAGAGGGTGATTAGTTATAGCAATACTGGGGCAATTTCTTTGGAAAATTAACTCTTAATTTTACTGTTGGTCAAGTTGGAATGGATTAGATTGGGGCAGTTTTGGGAAACTGCCAATTTGATGAATTACATAGTGGATGAGGGTCAGAACTCTACTGCTAATCTTTGTTCTCGCCCAATGGGTTTTGAGTTCAATAACTAGACCAGTTTGAAATTTTCAGTCTCTATCAATTGCCTCCAGAAGTAATCTTCATGTGCATCACCATTTGTGGTCTAGCTCACGACCACTACATGAGATTTTTGCAATGAGCATGTCATTACTTTGTCTTGATGTTTTTTTTAGTGCAGCATTTGCATGTTCTAGCATTTCCCTTATGTCCTTCATGAGGTGAAAGCATTTGTTCAAAATTTCTGCACTCATTCACCCTCATTTTTTTATCACTTCTAATTTTTCAATCTCAAATCTCACTCATTCCATTTAACAAGATTGAAATTGATGATAATGAAGATAATGAACCTAATGAACTAGATTTTGGGTGTACCCATTAATGATGAAGAATCTAAGTCTAAAATGTTGAGACGTCTCAATCGAGATTAGAGTTAATCAAGCATATTTATGAGAAATCATCTTTTGTGGGAAGAATTCAGAAGGAAAAGTTGTCTTGTTCATCGCTACGCTTTATATTGAATATATTAATAGCATGACTGAGCATGGATCTTTGGTTTGGGCAACAACCAAGTTTTGAGGGAAATCGATAGTGGCCCGTTTCATTTGACAAAGGATGATTACCACTGTGTGTGGTAGACTGCTAAACACTGGCTTAACAGGATATTATTAACACCTCAAACTTTACAAGAATTTTGGAGGCCTTTTGTCGTGACACGCATGAGATGGTTTTGGAATTTATTGTATGATTCCTGCATCACTCTTGCAGGATTTGGTCTTCATCGAGATGTGTGTCATTCATAGACAATTCTCTATTATTTTATTGAGGGGGTGGCTTAGTTTTTCTTCATGCCGATAATGAAGTCTTGTATTACATGGTTAAATGAGTGACGATTGGCCTTTCTCTTTAATGATGATCATTGCTTTCAACGATTTTTGGTGAGATTTGTCACTCACTCCTCGAGTTTTGTCTGGATATGTATGGTTGGCCATCAAGACTTGTTTCTTTTCATGGTGTGGGTCAAGCCTGTCTGAAATGAAAAAGCGCTCCATCCGTCAAAGTCAAAGTTGCAGTCAGTACCATTAAAGGGGTGGGCCATCAGTGTTGAAATTATTGATCCTCCATCTCTTCTTATGGCTTGGAACTTCGATCTTTTCAGGATATGTCTCAGCATTTTGATTACGTATGGGCACCATTATTTCAGAAACTCAGGTTTTTGAAATAATATCTTCAATCGGAGCACGGAGGGATGAAGCAAGATGGTCTGTATTATATGGAGCTTTTTGTAGCTCTTGTATTTGTATTTTCAATCGGAGCATGGTGGGATGAAGCAGGGTGTTCCATGTCATGTGGAGCTTTTGGTAGCTCTCGTATTTGTATTTTCAATCGGAGCACGGTGGAATGAAGTAAGATAATCCGTAGCTCTTGTATTTGTATCTTTTGTTTTAACTCTACCGGAAGATGAATTACCATAGAGATTGCTAATTTCATTGGGATATTCCCCTAGTATGTCTTGTATTTCTCCATATTTGGCTATATAAAATGGTTAATTACTGAAAAATCTTTGAGCATGAAGATGCACAGTGAAAGTTCTAGCTGATATTGATGTTGAGACCAAAGAGCTTCAAGTTTGTGGTAGCTCTAAGCTAATGATTAGATAGCTGAGTGATAAAGGGGAAACGAGGTATGTCAAATTAATCTCGTACTACCAGCATATCAAGGAGTTGATTATGGAGAGTTTGATCATATTCCAAGGGAAGAAAAACAGAATGGCAGATGTTTTAGCCACTCCGATAGTCATGTTTGATATGGATCCTCGTTGCGAAGTTTGAAATTACCAAGATTGAGAAATGCAGGATTCCAATATATTATTTCAATATAACAAAATAAATCGCCAAAAGACTTCTAGGTCTCTTTTTCATGGATGGAAATGCTTTGTCAAACAAGAACCAAAATTTTTTTACTTTTCCAATGCATAGATATAGAGGAAGCCGGACAGGTTACGAAAAAGATTCATGAAGGAGTATGTGACACTAACTCCAGTGGCTTTCAAATAGCAAAGAAATTAATACAAGAAAAGTAGATTTACGTGTCAGTTCTTTCTATTAAAGGGGAATTTCTCTCATTGAGAGTGATGGTAGAGGTCAATTTTGAAGACATGAAACGAGTCTGAACCTAGAATGAACATTTGAATTTTATTGAAGAAAAAATGTTAGAGGCACCGTGTAGAGGACAAGTTTATCAGAGGCGAATGATAAGAGCACATGACAAGAAAATACACCCTCATTGTTTTAGAGAAGGAGATTTGATGTTGAAGATCATTCAGCCACCGCAAAAAAAAAACCACCGTGGCAAATGGACTCCTACTTATGAAGGACCGTATGTGGTAAAGAAAGCATTCTCTGGGGGAGCATTGATTTTGACAAGGATGGATGGAGATAATTTGTCGTATCCCGTGAATGCTGATGTTCTTAAGCAGTATTAAGCACCCAAAAAAAAGTTGCTAGAGTGAAAACCCGAGAGGGCGCTTTAGGCAAAAATTAGGGATATAAAAAAAAGGGCCAGAGTGAAAACCCGAAGGGGCGCTATGTTGGTGTATGCTCTAGGAGCCAATCGAAGGATGATTGTATTAGCATACATTTATTATGTTATATTGAGGATTTTCATCTATTATGATTTATTTATATGCTGCGCTATATAAATGATTATAATAAATATCCTTAGAATAGTTGGTTCGATGCTATAGGACTTCAAGTGTGTGACTTGAATGTGAGATCCTCATAGATATATATAGAACACTATTCTTAAATGTCCCTAGTCGAGTATTATTGTTAAATAGGATGACATTAATACATTGAGACTAGTATGTACGTTGATTGATGACCAAATTTTACGGGTCATGGATATGAGATATCAAATCAATACATGGGTACTTGTTAGAGAACATAAGTACTGGACTGACCCAACATGAGAATACTGCATGGATTGTTATATGAATGTCATAAGCTATTCTCATAGTGACAATGATATATGTTGTTCTTTAACCTGAAATCACTACGGTTCCCAACATGAGGAGTTATACGCTTTGATACTGTCGAACGTCACTTGTAAAAGGGTTGGCTATAAAGTCAGTGATTGGGTCTATCACGAATCGTGTAGAGGAGATGGTATTTGTCCCTTCTATATAACAGGAGTAATATCCGTGGGCCCCTTGATTGAGTGAGACTAAGAAATGCATGGCCGTGCTCAAATGAATCAATATGTGATATTGATTTCGTTTGTTTATTATAGTCTACTCGGAATCAAGAAACACATAGATTAACCTATACGAGGATGACACATTCCATGCCTCGATGTTAATCAAGATATTAAGGACAAAGGGACTGCATGTAAAATTGGTCATGAATAAAGGTTATGTCAAATCACTGACATTCTTGTTATTTGGGTAACAATGATGTATTGCTAGATACCTCTCATTGTTTGTGATGCTAGAATATGATTTTATTTTCACTGCTAACATAACGAGAACCTATAGGGTCACACACATAGAATAAGTCAAAGATTATGTTATTAGAGAATAACATATTACGTTTGGGCTTAGGATTTTATGTAAGGTCGATGACTGGTTTAATTAATGAGATTGATTGAACATGGTCAAGTGTCCAAAACATGGGCTCCTTTTTCTTTAAGGGGATGTGGGCTTTTTCATTTTACTTGGCTTGCTATATATAGGGTTAGAATTGCTAACCAAAGTGTGGCTTTTCTTAGAGAGGCAGCCGCAATATAGATAGTTGAAGAGAAAACAGTTTTGAGCGCCCTTCTCCTGGTTACTAGCATAACGTGAAGAGGGAGATCTTTGGCTTGTTCGTGTGGATACCATAGAGGCGCTGTTCGTTCGGATAGTGCTAGTTGATTTGGATCCTCCAAGCCAAGCAATCGGTTGATTTCTACACTTCAAGAGGTAAACTCTTTAACACCAATTTATGCCCTTTCACATGGATTCTCTAGAGGGTTTCAATGAAAAATTTTAATTTTCGTTGTGTATGAGTCATTGAAACCCAGCAGCACTAGAGGCACACAAAAAAAACACAGTGAAGCAAAAATCCTCGTGTAATTTTTAGTTTTGACTGTAGGCTCAAATTCTGTATTGTTGGAAGAAGAATGGTTGGGCCACGACTTCATTGAATTGGTGAGTTGTGTCCGAGCTGACCCTACCCTTAACTTGTCCTGTATTGATATGGATGAAGATGCAGAATCAGCTCCGTGGTGTTCAAATTTAATGACAGTAAATTGGACACGCAGTTTTTGGTTTTCAGAGATTCCCCCACACAAGTTGGATTTGATCATTGTTAATTGGGTACACACCAAAACTGGGGCAGTTTTGATGTCATCTTTGAAATTATCACATATTTCATCTTGGAGAAGTTCAATTTCTCTTTCCTTTCTGTGACTTCAATACATTCTTCTATATATCTTTTTCTAAACAGTTTTTGATTGTCACTCATCATTTCCAATTAAATGTTGTGAGGTTATTCATTCCTTCGGATTGGTCACTCGTTTTCTCCATTCCCATATCCCAATTCAATTTTTATTTCATATTCCAAAAAAGTTTCTTATGCATAGCTGTACTATTGAACATATCATTGACGAAGTTTTGACAGGAAATGTGATGAGTGCATTGGGACATTACTTTTGACAGGAAACTGGTGGATGCTGGCATCTTAAGCTGGAAAAGAATCTAAAGGATAAACCCATGGTCGAGACAAATATTATCATGAGAGAGATGATCTTAATCATAAAAAAATGTGAGCATTAAAATAACAAAGGACTTTTTAATGAACAGAAAATTTGAATACAGGAATGCATGTACATATAAATTCTGGAAAAGAATGATAGTACAAGCGTTGATTTTTTTTTAGTGCACCAAAAAGCAAAATCTGGAGAAGGTGTTCATTCATAAGGCACTCACAGTTCATTAAAACAGGTCAATACATGCATCATCATTGCATATTATATGTCCTTTGCGTCTTGTTGCAGGTTTGCTTAGAAGGTACAATTTTGACCGTGGCATTTTCATTGAATCAAGATTTCAATTCAGGAGCTTATAATGCCTTTTCATTTTGTTGCCCCGATAGGAGGTTGTAAAACTTAATCAATTCCTTTCATTTGTTGCCCCGACGGGAGACTGATGGATGTTGGTCCTCTAGGTTAAAAAAAATGCATGAAACATTCATAGTTCAGTGAAATAGGTCACTGCATACATCATTGATTCATACTGTCAATCCTTCATGTATAATTGCAGGTTTAACACATATTAGATATTTGCTTTATCTCTTGAACCTGACTTACATCATTTTTCTATCAGCAAGAGATCATAAAATTCATTAAAATCTTTTGCAAAAATTTCCAAAAATCTTTTCAAATCAGCCAAGCCAGGAATGACTGTAGTGATCCCGTGTAATTTACTTTTATGGTTGGCCAAGTCGGAGATGGCCCCAATGATCCCGTAGAATTTATTCAGCCAAGGCGGGAATGACTGTAGTGATCCCGAGCAATTTATTTTTTCAAAAATTTCAGCCAAGTCGGGAATGGCTGTAGTGATCCCGTGCAATTTACTTTTATGATTGGCCAAGTCGGAGATGGCCCCAATGATCCCGTACAATTTATTCAGCCAAGCCGGGAATGACTGAAGTGATCCCGAGCAATTTATTTTTTCAAAAATTTCAGCCAAGCCGGGAATGGCTATAGTGATCCTGTGCAATTTAATTGGCCAAGTCGGAGATGGCCCCAATGATCCCGTGCAATTTATTCAACCAAGCCGGGAATGGCTGTAGTGATCCCGAGCAATTTATAAAATAAAATAATATAAAATAAAATAAAATAATCGGATCCTACTAGTGATTAGTGATGGTTGATTTTTGCTTTTGATGGATTTTTTCCTCACGTGAGCAAAGAAGAGAGATACAATATTGATTTCATGATGTTAAAATGTGGCAGTTAATTGAAAACGCACCAAAACTGGGGCAGTTTTTGTCGCGTCCTTTATGCTGTGGGAGAGTTTCAGCTTATTAAAAGAGGGACGACCTACTGACAAATGTGGAGGATTCAAAGACAACTTCATGCAAGCCAAATTTGATTATTGTTAATTGGGTGCACACCAAAACTGGGGCAGTTTTGGGGAGCAATTTTCTGAGTTATCACAATTTCATCTTGGAGAAATTTGGAATTGTGGTGAGTGCAATTAGAACATTAATTTTGACAAGAAGTCGATGGATGTTGGCATCCCAAAAGAAAGGATCTAAACTGAGAAACCTGAGGGAGATACCAGTCATGAAGATGGCAAAAGAGGCTTTGATGAACAAAAATTCCAAATTAAGAAATGCATACACTTGGCCGATTACTGGGACCAGCTAAAAAAAAAGGCAGCATGAGCATTGAGTCTTCAAGGGAAAAACGGTTTTCCCCTAGTCAGAATACAGAATATGTTGATGAACCTTATGAGTCAGAATGACAATCCCTAGAAGAAAGTAGATTGGTCTAGCAATTCACAATTGTACACGTGCTTGAGGATGTAGAGAGGGCGTGCTTTCATTCATTAAGCATTCATGGTTCATTAAAATAGGTCATTACATGCCTCATCATAACATTTTTGGTTTGTCCTTTGTGAATTGGTTTCAGGTTTGTTCGAGGGGTAAGAGAGGGATGGCATCATACTTCTCAAGTCAAATAAGTGGTTAGAAGTTGCCTTAACAGGAGGCTACAAACCCTGATCCGATCTTTCGAGCCATATTCACGTCTTGTCACTCGTACACATACGTTGGTAAAAATAATAAATAATAATTTTTTTTTAAATAATAATAATAAAAAAAAGAAAAAGGAAAAGGAAAAGAGGAGATGGTGATTCTGACTTTCACCCTCTTTTTGACAAATTCTCGACCCTCCTTTAAATGTTTGGCCTCATCTAGCAAAATCAGGCGTTCTCGTCACTGAATGACATTTTTCTACTTTCTTCACCACATGTAATCCCAATGTTCGACATCTTTTGACCATTTCGAGACCCGTCATTAATGCCCTGCCTTTTCTGGCCAACTTTGCCTTTCCTTCTCTGAGTCGCCGTCTTCATCATCTCTCTTTCATATACTCACTCCCTCATCACTTCCTCTCCCTCCCAGTTTTCTTCACTGACACAACTACTCACCGGTATTGGTCACCGGTCTTGACTTTGTTAAGCTTCATCCTGCGCATCCATCTTTCTACCATCTATTAGATTTACTGTCCTGCATATACTCGAATGGACCATAGTCTGTCATTTAGCTCACAAGTGGCCGCGTTATTTGCTAGAGCAGAGATCGTCCTGGAACGACGAATTGATCCGGATATTCTGGGAGATGCTGACACTCGTTGGGCCATGAAATACCTTCAGCAGCACGCTATGTTGTTTTTGATAGATCCAGATCCCGCAGGGAACTTTCCGGTGTATCCACAAATGGTTCGAGATTTCTACGCAACTCTTCAAGTTTTGCCTCCAAGTGTGAATACTAGACCACGACGAGTTTATCAAGTTTTCGTAGTCGGTATAAGACTCCAATTCACCACAGAAGACATATGCAAATGTCTAAAATATCCTTCGTCATATGAGGTGGCCACAGGCTTTAAAGCGCCAATCACTGTCACCAAAAGGAAGATCATCGACGATATGCGTAAGAGACGGAGGGTTAAAAATGCTAATGCTACGCGGCGTTCATATTTACCACCAGAGATGTGGTTGCTGGATGATGCACTCTGGCACAACCTCTGCTCCATTGGCCATAGCCAGCAACGACAGGGTCGGATTCTTCATGCCCTGTACTACATGTAGAAAGGTACGTGGTTTGATATTGGTGAGTTGTATTTAGCAATTATCCTAAAGGCACAAAGATTTGTGAAGAATAGGGCGAAGAAGATCGGAAAGATATATTTCCCGCAACTTGTTACTCGTCTGCTTTTCAGCAACGGCATTCGCCCTCCTCAGAGCTTGAGCTCCACATTATAACCAATAATTGTTATGGCGAAAAGCACCGCCCACATGGCCTCGATTGCCAAGAGACAACGAGCATCGCGGCCTCAGGCTGCATTACTACAAGAAACATCTCGACCGGCTGCTGAATTGACACCACCTGACCGTGTTCAGGAAACTCCAGCTCATGAGCATATGTTAGAGGCAAGACGACAAAGGTGGGAACACTTGCTGACTATTGCTCAAGAATATGGTGCATGATCAGGGGCACTATAGTACTAGCCTCCGTCGAGAAATTATTGTCTCAAGTTTCAGACCACGTTTTCACAATCGGTTAGGTTTCACTTGGGTTCTCCACAAGTCCAAAAATCTTTTCAGAATTTTCAGCCAAACCGGGAATGGCTGTTGTGATCTCGAGCATTTTTATAAAAATAATATATATATATATAAATTCAAAAAAAAATTCAAAAAAAATGAATAAAATAATAATAGTAATAATAAAAAATCAGCCAAGCCGAAAATGGCTGTAGTGATCTCGTGCATTTTTGAAATTCGGACAAAATTTGGTTTACTAACCCTTTGTGCACCATTACTTTGTAAAGGTCACCCAAACTGGGGCAGCTGTTATACCCCATTTTTGTTCAAATTTCCTTCATATAAAAATGCGAAATAAAATAATAAAAAAATAAAATAAAATAAAAGGCCCAAACCTATGTGGACATATCCCCATTTGGCCCAAATGTTTACAAGAAAAGGTTACAAGCCAATTTCCCAAAATAAGCCCAATTGCCAATTCATTTTGTGGCCCATCCCCAAAGAAGCTTCCAATTGTATTAAGGGGATGATGGGCGGCTGACAGGAGCAGGAAATGGCCGGTGGAGAGAGGAGAAGGCCAGTGGGACTTAAAGGAAGAAATAGAAATGGCAGAGGGTGATGGGTCGAAATTGATGAGGGGGAATCGCCAAAAGGAAGATAGAGATGCAAACTTGTTAGTTTGTATAAAAATTTACAACTAAAGAATACTATAATGCACTTACATGTTATTAAGTGATGGATAATTTCTTTTATCATGCGCTTGCCCGCCACAACCATGACATCGCCTAATCTTCTTGCTGCCCTATTTTTGGCACCTTTTCCACCATGGTCATCACACAAAAATCTGGTTTGGTAATGCTCCCAATTAATCACAAAATATAAGCCAATAAAGAAATTACAAAATCATACAATGCAAAGTTAATTATGGACCAATTTATGAACCAGTTTAGCCTTAAATACCTAAAAATTTGCCAAAAAAGAGCTAACTCCGACAATGTATAGAGACTTGTTTGAGCTGCTCAAATTCTGCTCCATTAATCAGTAAAGAAAACATAAAGCTATGTCAAAGAAAAATTCAGGAATTACTTGAACAAGATAATAAATCACTATTTCTTAAAGGAGCAATGCAAGTCATCTGGAATTGACATCAATCTCAAAGCATGGCAATCCAAGAAATATATTGAAAATCAAAAAACAATGTTGCACATTCAAAATGCTCTTTGAACCAATGAACATACCTCTCCTTTTGAGATAGACGGAGGTGCGACTGACTGGAGGAGATGGGCAGCGGTTAGGTGCGATGGAGATGGGCAGAAGACACGCGTGAGGGAAAGGGCCAAAGAGGAGGTGCGACTGACTGGAGGAGATGGGCAGCGGAGAGGGTGGGCGACGCGAGGGAAAGGGCTAGAGAGGAGGCGCGACTGACTGGAGGAGATGGGCAGCGGAGAAGGGTGGGCGACGCGAGCGAGGGCTGGTGTTTTTGAGCGACTGACTGGAGGAGATGGGCAACGGAGAGGGGTGGGCGACGCGAGCGACCGAGGGTTGGTGTTTTGACGGAACAACCAAAAACGAAAATCAACCTCAACCGTAAGATCTAACTTATTAGGAATCAACGACCATGATCATTTCAACTCAAACAAGTATATTTGAGATGGGCCAGGAATGTTGGTTTCAAATTGGGTTAGATGTTACAAATGTTAAGATATTGATTATTGGGTCATAAACTTGTCTCTTGTGTATATTTAGAGCATGTTTGTATATGGACTTGGGCTTTAAAATTTTTGTATAAGTTTATACTGGGAACTCTTAGGAAATTTGGGCCTTGGGGATTATAAAGTCATGTAGTAGACTTTTTGGCGTTTTCCTTTTTTTTTAGGGCCCAAGTTCTTGTGATCCTTGTGCATAATGGATGTAAATAGTGTGAAATGATACATGTATATTTGGGATGTTAGAAGCATATGGATATGTTGAAATATGAATGCTTAGTACGCATGTTTAGGCTTTGTGCAAATTGTGAATATTTAGATTGCATGCTTAGAATCTTATTTCGTTGTTATGCCATGAAAAAGACGCAACGCGATAATGATTATATCTAAGCCGTCTCACCTTAATAATGACACCAAGACTAATATGAGAATCTCGTATTCTGTTTAAATATTAAAAGAACTTTCAAGATATTGGAGTTTTTGTCGGCATTCATCCAGAATATTTGATTTCCGTGGAACCAAAAAGCAAACTTATTTTTAGGGATTAGGAGAATCTATTTAAGGACTCAAGAGGGGGTTTAAAGATATTTGACCCATCTAATGAGCCTTAAATGTATTATTTCTTTTCCCATAAAGGATATGATTGTGAGTATGGCTTCAATTTGACCTAATTTAGTGTATGGATTGATTTGATGCATCAATCGAATCCCAAAAATTCACAACCTTTTTAAATTCTCAAAACCACTTCAAGTGGATTTTTCATCAATCTCCAAGATATTTTCAGCCAAGCCGGGAATGGCTGTAGTGATCCCGTGCACCTTTTTTAAATTCTCAAAACCACTTCAAGTGGATTTTTCATCAATCTCCAAGATATTTTCAGCCAAGCCGGGAATGGCTGTAGTGATCCCGTGCACCTTTTTTAAATTCTCAAAACCACTTGAAGTGGATTTTTCATCAATCTCCAAGATATTTTCAGCCAAGCCGGGAATGGCTGTAGTGATCCCGTGCACCTTTATTAAATTATCAAAACCAATACATAGTGAATTTTTCATCAATCTCCAAAATATTTTCAGTCAAGCCGGGAATGACTGTAGTGATACCGTGCACCTTTTTAAATTCTCAAAACCACTTCAAGTGAATTTTTCATCCAAGCATCAAATTGCCACAATATTAATGGACCAAGCCCACTCAATTGAAAAATGGACTTTCTCGCATATATAGAAATTCATTAAAGCAATTGAGACATACAAACTTCTTTCAAAACAAAATTCGAGCCAAATAGGATAACATTTTAAGGCGACCAATTTTTCGGGAGTTATGGGATGTCTAACACCTTCTCTATGCTCAATAATCCCCCTTACCCTTTGCCCCATTTACTCAATCATGACTAGTATCGTGGACCATATTTGGTGTCCAATTGTTAAAATATGAATGTTTAGTTTGCATGTTTAGGTCTTATGCAAATTGTGAATATTTAGATTGCATTCCTAGAATTTTATTGTCATGCCATGAAAAGGACCAACGCGACCATGATTTAAATCTAAGCCGTCTCACCTTAATAATGACACCAAGACTAATATGAGAATCTCGTATTCCGTTTAAATACCAAAAGAACTTTCAAGATATTGGAGTTTTTGTCCGCATTCATCCAGAATATTTGATTTTTGTGGAACGCAAAAGCAAACTTATTTTTAGGAATTAGGAGAATTTCTTTAAGGACTCAAGAGGGGGTTTAAAGATATTTGACTCAGCTAATGAGCTTCAAATGTATTCTTTCTTTTCTCATAAAAAATATGATTGTGAGTATGACTTAAATTGGACCTAGCCGATGTGTGTGGATCGATTTGATGCATCAATCGAATTCCCAAAAATTCACAACCTTTTCAAATTATCAAAACCACTACAAAGTGGATTTTTCATCAATCTCCAAGATATTTTCAGCCAAGCCGGGAATGGCTGTAGTGATCCGTGCACCTTTTTAAATTCTCAAAATCACTACAAAGTGGATTTTTCATCAATCTCCAAGATATTTTCAGCCAAGCCGGGAATAGCTGCAGTGATTCCGTGCACCTTTTTAAATTCTCAAAACCACTTTAAGTGGATTTTTCATCAATCTCCAAGATATTTTCAGCCAAGCTGGGAATAGCTGTAGTAATCCCGTGCACCTTTTTAAATTCTCAAAATCATTTCAGGTGGATTTTTCATCAATCTCCAAGATATTTTCAGCTAAGCCGGGAATGGTTGTAGTGATCCCGTGCACCTTTTTAAAATTATCAAAACCACTACAAAGTGGATTTTTTATCAATCTCCAAAATATTTTCAGCCAAGCCGGGAATGGCTGTAGTGATCCCGTGCACCTTTTTAAATTCTCAAAACCACTTCAAGTGGATTTTTCATCCAAGCATCAAATTGCCTCAATATTAATTGTTCAAGCCCACTCAATTGAAACATGAACTTTCTAGCATATATAGAAATTCATTAAAGCAATTGAGACATATAAACTTTTTTCAAAACAAAATTTGAGCCAAATAAGTTAACATTTTAAGGTGACCGATTTTTCGGGAGTTATGGGGTGCCTAACACCTTCCCTATGCTCAATAGACCCCCTTACCCATTTCTTTTTCGTGGACCATATTTGGTGTCCAATTGCACCTTAAAAATCAATTGGTTGCAACTTCATTTTTCAAGCCGGTTGCTTCAATGACATGTCCATGAAAAGTTGACATATTCTAACAATAGATGAAGAGACCTCTAGTCAAGACATAAATCCAATGACTTATTCAATTGTTTTGACCATTAGGTAGTGCCTGATTACATTGTCTTTTATTTTGCTAGTGACTTATTCAATTGTGTTTGAATTTGCCGATGATTTATTACATTGTGTTTCAATTTGGACATGTTATTTTATTCAATTGATGACATGTTCACTTTTTATATAGAACATGTAATTGTTAATATGTTCTCTATGTAGAAAATGTCTATCACTAAGGATGCAAGTAGGATTCACAAATATTTGACGTTCATTTTCTGGAGGTTGGATAATTGCAATGTGTTATTGACATTTTATATTTTTCTTTTATATGAATGTAACAAGGCTTACTGACAATGTAGTAGACGTTGTTTGTCACAATGTAATTACAACAACCAAATGATTATTCCATTTATTAGGCATTCACATTGACTTACCAAATTCAATAAAAAATATTCACCCTAAGTGTTTTGCAGTGTAATAAGAGCTGTCAAGTTAGATACCAAAATTTAATAATTACATGTCTATGAAAAGCTGACATATTCAAACAAGACACCTATAGTTCCTTTGGAGGCCTATGAGCCATCTTCGACGAAGATACCTTTACCTTGTCTGAAACTTTTGTAATATGTTTAGAGCGTGATGAAGTATCATTCGCCAGCTAATCACTAGGAATGCAACTCATTAACAATGTAAAGCTAATCAAAATATCACCAACATATTAAACCAAATACAAGTACTGCAATAACAATTTTTATAGGACATTGTAAAAAATATTGGAGCACGTCTCAGAACAATGCAATAATCATGTTCATTTGTGCAATGTAACGTCTAAATAAAAAATACAATGTAATAGACACATTTTATCCACTGTAATAGGCACATTTATACACTATAATATGATATTGCTATTTACATTGCAAGTTAGATTATTACATTGAGCTTCAAAATTAATGCTTCAAACTAAGGCTCCCATTACTCTTAATTACATTGCCATGGATTGATTACCACTAAAATTATAGTGTAATTTTAAGGGCCTAATTTCATAATAACGAATCAAATAAAAAAATATTTGAACAATGTAATACTAAACTAACCCTAAAAACAATAGTGTCTTCACCATAAATCTTGCACTAAAAACATCACCTTACCTAATTACGTTATATCCACACTCAGATATTACAAAACTTAATATACAACACGCTATCATTACATTGCATTGCAAGAAATTAACAATTAATCATATCCACCCTCATTTATACACTGTCATAAAAAAAATAAAAACTCATAATTATAAAAACATGAAAAACATAAAACCATTCACAAAAATACATTAAAATACCTTATATTACCGTGGACTCCATTAAAACTCACAAAGCTTTTCAACTCTAATTAAATATTGCTTCAAAAATGGATTAAACAAAAAAAATATAAATCAATATATGTTATTACCTTATTTTCCTCACAAGATAGTTTCAATATCTTAAAGTGCTTTAACCGAGCTTGAAGGAGCTTCATCGAGCTTCAAAAACTAATATCTTTATGCGCCTTAAAGCACGAATAATGTAATAATATCAATGCAATAGACTTGAGATACACTGCCACGATAAAAATACTTTAATATCACCTAAAAATTATACTAAATATGATGTATTTTAGCTTCAGAGACCTTCAACAATAGTAAATGGGTTTTTTTGGGAAGAGGAAGCTTCATGAAAAAATTGGAGAGAGATAATGCCGTCTGAATGAATTTTTTTAGAAAATAAAAGCATAATACTAACCATGGTTAGCTCTGAGATGTAATAACACATGCCAAGACTGATTTGACTAAAGCTGACACAATCCTTTTGAATTTCAAAATTTTAAAAATGCTGACTCAACTAGCTTATGTGGTGTAAAATTCCGTTTTAAAAAAAAATAATAATAATATAGTAAAGATTTTAAGTAAAAGATGTTTAAGTAAACAATATAGTAAAGTAATATAGTAAAGATTTTTAAGTAAAAGATTTGGAGGAAAAAGAAAATAATATTAAAAGGTTAAGAAAATCCTAAGTCAAAGTTATTTAAAAAAAAAATGAAAAGTTGCGTGAACTTCTTCACCAGCTCTTCATTTCGTAAAGCCAAAGAAAAACAAACAGAAGCTCTAGCTTCACTTTTCTTTCACTTCAATACCACAACAAAAATCATCTCTTCTAACTTGATAAACTAGGCTTCAATCATCAAGTTCTTCCATCTATAAGAATCTCAAGGTAAATATTGGAAAAATCTCAATTTCTTTTTCATAAAGATTTCTTCTTTTATGTAACCCAACTTTTCTCTTATTTTTGTTGAAGATTCTTGGCACCAGAACACCAACCAAGCTTGATTCAAAGATCTTTACCTAACTTCCATAACTATTAGGTAAGGGATTTTAACAAATTTCAAGTATTTCAACACTTTACAAAAAAATCTAGGTTTTTTTTAAGGAATTTAGGAATTCCGAAAATTAAGATTAATTCTTTGTTTTTAGCAATTTAGATAGGCTTATATTGTGTTGAATTGTTGGGTTTAGGTGGGAATTTAGAAAATCCAAAGGGGGATTTGCTCTTGAAGTAGAAATTGAAAAAAAAAGGGAAGATTTTCCTAGGCTAAAATTGTTAAGTGAAGGTTAGGTTAGTTTGAAAAAAAATATGTATTGAGGTTTTGATATCTATTTTCTGTATTAGAATGCTAGACTTTCATTTTGGAGAATTTAGGGATGGTAGAATATAGAATTTTTGAGATTTGAATATTAGAAGTTTGAACTTGAGGAAATTGAATTGAGTTTATTTGTATTAAATAGGTTAGAGAATTTACTTGGAAAAGACTTGGTTCGACAATAGAGATTGTGCGTTGTCGACAAGAGGTAGGGATTTCTCCTTCTTTGGTTAAATTCTTCTCGTTCCTTAAAAGCCTTAAAAGTTGTTTCCTCGAAATCTTCTATATCGTATTAATTGTTATAAACCCATTTGGGCTACTCTTGATTGTTCCAAGGGAGCCAAACCCGTTACATGATTCGTTGTATGACCTTTTCTTTGATTGTGTTATTAAATTTGTATATATGCATTTACCCCTGAACGTGTTGAGTTTGATTGACACGTATTTGGCTCTTCATGTGATGTGCTTATGTGATATAGCATTTAAATGGTTTTTAATGTGCATTTAGTGGCATGATGGGTCACCGGGCTAGGGGCTCGGGTGTTTTCCATGTTAGGAGTGATGAGTCGGGGTTGAGAATTTTATTATGGTATGGATGTAGAAAATAGAAACGTACGACGGATTTACACCTTCTTCATAGATTTATCGTGCAAACCGATATACAGTGCCGGTGAATATGAAGTAGGGTACGGGTGTGGGAGCGATCCACAACCCTTCGGAGTCATGGGATGGGTGTTTGGAGGTTCGGATGGGTGTACGGAGACATTTTTCTACATAGCATTCTGATGCATTCATTCCGTTCTTCACATTTCCGCCTTGTTTTGATACTCTTATTTGATATCCCTACTGAGCATTCGGCTCACCCTATTTATTCTTTCCCTTTCAGGTGAGCCATCCACTAGTACGGATCCTCCAGATCAGCAGAACGGGGCGTGACTGTGGTGGCCCGACTTAGTAGAGTCATCTTGGGGTGCATTTTGGTGTTTGTTTCCTTTTATTTATGTTATGGTTTTTGTTATTCTGAGTAGTTGGATTCTTGTGTTGTTGTGGCTATTTTGGAAGGGCCAGGAGAGGACTCCGTGTGATCGGGACTCCTGTGCCGTATATATATGTATGCAAGTGTTGTGGAACCCCTGAGGGGCTGTCATTGTGGAGGATGTATGTAGTTACTGGATGGGATATAGAAGTGCGTTTTCTTTGTATTTTGTGCAGGGTGGCATACCTTAATTTACGGGGAGATGCTGCCGAAATTTTATTTTAAGTTTATGTCAGCCTGTGACGGGTCTAGTGTGAATACTTGTCATTTTGTCGTTTAGGTCACGTTCCTCGGATCGGGGCGTGACATGTGGCATGCCACATGTATTAGGGACATTATGGAGTGAATAGTTTTTGTACCTCTAGTAGAGTTTTTTTTTTCAATACAACATTTTTTAATAAATTAATTAGAGATATAACAACTGAATTTTTTTTTTACACAAATGACAATACACGTTGTTGCCAATAGCGTAACTTTCATTAGCTTTTTATTAGTCACGCTATTGGCAACAACGTGACTAGCTTTTACTTTTTTTTGCACTAGTCACATTGTTGTCAACAGTGTGACTACAGATCAGCATGAATCACGTTGTTGACAATAGCGTGATTAGCTTAAACATTTTTTTCACCTAGTTTTGGAGTGAATTTGTCTATCCAACAGCTCAGAGGAGACATTCGAGGCTTTCAACTAGGTGAGTTTGTCATTCCAATTGTTTATAGAGTTAAGCATGAAGTAATATGACTTGTTTATGTTGATATGTATACGATTTGTTGAGAAAATTTATCAAGACTCTGTTTATGTTCATGGTTTGATTTCTACTTGATTTCTGTGTAGAATAACTTAATTTCTTAGCTTTTTTTACTTCATTTATTTAATATATAAGTTCCTTTTTAATGTTAGTTTAAGATGTAGTTTAATATTTTTTAATAAATTAGGTGTGCAAGAATGATGGATCTATGCAATTCATGGAATTTTTTGGATCAATATGATTATAGTCAATCTGCTCCACCGATTGATTAGTTTTCCAAAATCCTAGTTTTACTAATAAAAAAAGTAAAAAGCTAGTCTTATAACTAGTGCAAAAAAAAGTAAAAGCTAGTCACGATATTGTCAACAACGTAACTAGTGCAAAAAAAAGTAAAAACTAGTCACGCTATTTGCAAATAGAGTGACTAATAAAATGTCAATAAAAATCACACTATTAACATCAACGTATATTGTCATTTGTAAAAAATAATAATTCAATTGTTAAATCTATAATTAATTTATTAAAAAAAATATATTGAAAAAAAATTCCCTCTAATATTACCGTTTTTTGCGTGTCTGGCACACATTAGCAGGTGATTAAGCACGAGCCATAAAAGAATTTCCAAGGACCACGATAGCTCTCTATCTTTAAGGAAGCAGAAGCGAATGGCCACTCTCTCTCTCTCACCCTCTTCGTTGATTATCCCTGGCAAAACCCTTCGAAACAGAAACTTTTCCCCTATCATTGCAACCAAACCATCATTCCTTCTCAAGACCAGATCCCTATCCGCCACGTGTCTCCATTCACCACCACCACCACCGGTGCAAACCTTCTGGCGGTGGCTCTGTGACCAGGGCGTCGTCTCCGATGCTAAGTCCCCTTTGAGACCCGGCGTCGTCCCCGAAGGCCTGGGGCTAATTGCACAGAGAGACATTGCTCGGAATGAGGTGGTTTTGGAGGTTCCCAAGAAGTTTTGGATAAACCCTGATATGGTTTCAGAATCGGAGATTGGGAGCGTCTGTGGCGGGTTAAAGCCTTGGGTGTCTGTGGCTCTATTCTTAATCAGAGAGAAGTTGAAAGAGGACTCGCCCTTGCGGCCTTATTTGGATATTCTTCCCCAGTGTACGGATTCAACTATATTTTGGTGCGTTTGGGTTGCCTTTCCTTGATTATTCTTTATGATGGTGCTGTGTGTCTTAGTGGGTTTCAGATTTTGCGATTGCTAAAATGTTGTTCGTTGTTTCCAGTACAGGTCAGAAGAGGAGCTCGCGGAGCTTCATGGTAAGTTTTGTTATTTAGTTTAGAATATAATTGTGGATTTTGAACCCCGCCTGACACCAATGCATGTTAATTGCCATCTTAGCTGGAAGCTTCAATTGTACCTACAATTGCTCGAGATTAGTAATATTCATTGAAGATGAGCATTTTGCATTGCATTGAAAACTACATGCATCTGTAATTCTGTAAATACTGTTCTTTAGTTTAGTCCCAAATTTTATGGTGGAATTCCCAACAATGTTTTCAAAATTAACTTATGTTGTTGCTGCCCTTGGGGACTCTACCCAGGAAATGTGCCTACTAGGAAGCTACAGCAAGAGCATAACCTTTTTTCGTCCTTAGTATCTTATTTAATTCATGCAGGAACCCAGCTTTTGAGTACAACAGTGGGCGTTAAAGAGTATTTGCAGGGTGAATTTCTGAAAGTGAAAGAAGAAATCATCCTCCCTCACAAGCAACTATTTCCTTCCCCTATAACATTGGGTGATTTCTACTGGGCGTTTGGGATCCTCAGATCTAGGGCATTTTCACGTCTTCGTGGTCAAAATCTGGTTTTGATCCCTCTTGCTGATTTGGTAATGGTTTGTATGTTTCAAAATAGATTACAACAATAAAATGAATGATAAATGTTATGTTTAAACTTTAAAATCCTGAAATCATTCTTTTTATGGTACATTATTGTCTAATGGAAAACAAATTGCAATTTTTTCTGACATTAAATTGGAAGCTGAAGTGTCAGAGTTAAGGGCACCATTTATTCTTGAATTAAATTGTTATTCCTTGCCTTGCAGTTAAAATTTGTTTCACAACACTCCTTTTTGCAATATCAAATTGGGGTTATTGTTATGTAATTCCTAAGCTGGAGCCTGTCCTAAATTTTTTTCCATTTAAACAAACCTGCTTTTGGTAATCTGATGAACCTTATTGAGTTAAATCAACGAAAATGTGTTGAACTAAACTATTCTCCAACTATGTGAATTGTTGGGCTATGTTAAATCTCAGAGATCCTAAGACCACATAATTAAAGGGGCAGGTTAAACTGGTAATGTGAATACAAACTTGTATGTATGCTAATGCTACTAAAATCCTTGTTTCAAAAATCTTTTGCTTTAGGGATTTCATAGAAGTTTAGTATGTGAATAGACTAGAAGTTGTAATCTCCAGGTTCCCTAAGTTGTAAGAGCTTGGGTCCAGTTTATTTAATACTCTCAGTTTACTCGTTTGGGTCCATTAGCTAGTCTCTTCTTTTATTGTTGGAGCATGAGGGTTTAGTACATGAGGAAATGTGGGGAGCTGTCAATAATGCTATGATTTGCTATCTGAATATTGGTTTAGCCTTTCTAGGGGTTTGCTTCATTAACTTCAGTTCTTTGATTTCCTTCAATAAAATCAGAAAATCCAAGGTGTTCCTTGGTCAAGTGCATATTTGATTTGTTGGGTATGTTACATTTAGGCAACGTCAACTTTCACATAAGAGAACTATTCACTTTCCGTATTTGTTTATTCTTTGTGGAATTGTGGCTGCCTTTCATTTTCATAAATGATTGTTTTGCAAACTTGGCTCATGGATCAGATCAACCATAGCCCCACCATAACAACAGAAGACTATGCGTATGAGATTAAAGGAGCTGGTCTTTTCTCTAGAGAACTCTTATTTTCTTTGAGGTCACCAGTTTCGGTAAGGGCAGGGGAGCAGGTAAAGTATACCTTCCAACTTGATAGAAAATTATTTGTACAATTGTATCTCATGGATCTGACCTCATAGGATTCTTGCCTATGTCAACACTCTGCTTTGAGGACTCAAAATTGGATAAAACAATTATATACAAGTGAATTACACCATATTTATGGGTGTGTTTTATAAGTTAAAAATTGTCCTTTTTTAAAAGACATCCTTGACATAGTGACAATTGAGCTGAAGAGGCTCATCAAAACCTGGCCTTCATTACTTAGCCCAACTGCTCAACCTAGGAGAAAGATTTTCATTCAAATTATGAAATCATTAGTATTCACATGTGATGACTTAGTTTAATGATTTTCATTAATAGGTTTTGATACAATATGATTTAAATAAGAGCAACGCAGAGCTGGCTCTGGACTATGGTTTTGTAGAAATGACGCTGAACCGCAATGTGTTCACCTTGACGCTAGGGATACCTGAATCGGATCCATTTTTTGGGGACAAGTTGGACATTGCTGAGTCAAATGGTTTTGGTGCAACTGTATCCTTTGACATAGTTCTGGGCAGTTCTCTTCCGACGGGGATGCTTTCATATTTACGGCTTTTGGCACTTGGGGGAACTGATGCTTTTCTATTGGAATCCCTTTTCAGAAATTCTGTTTGGGGCCACCTTGAGTTGCCTGTAAGCCGTGACAATGAAGAGCTAATATGCCAAGTTGTGAGAGATGCTTGCAAATCGGCTCTTTCTGCTTATCTGACCACCATTGATGAGGTAGACTTATTCTTTCACTTAGAGACCTTTAAAACTAATGTATGCGATGTTATGAACCTGATACGTCCCACATCGAGAGATGTGGGAGCTTTGATATTATTTATAAGGGTGATATCACCTTCCCTTGTTACCCAGGTTTTGATTGGTAGGCATGATCCTCCGTTGGGCTGTGGCCTCTGGTATTTGGCCCATGGGAACAGGTAAGCTCATGTGCGCATGCGCTGGGGTTGGGCCTGGGTGGCTTGGGTTGTTGGGTTTGGTTCTTATAAGAACCATTTATTTATTTTGTGCTGTGGATTTCCTTTGACATGCACAATGTGATCCTTGGTCAAAGTTGCCAAACAATATTTCTGAGTTTTCTTGATTCATTCGTTGGCCCTCCCATGCCCTGTCAATCCTCTTCAAGTTCTTTACCAAACTCTAAAGCAGATGGTTTCTTTCTGACTATCAAATTGCTGCAAGCTTGTAATGATATGCTTCGAATCTGAACTACAGGATGAGAAGTTAAAAGGATCTGCAAATCTAAATTCGAGGCTTAGAGTTGCAATTGAAATAAGGGCTGGAGAGAAGAAAGTGCTGCTGCAAGTTGACGAGATTTTCAAGAAGAGAGAATCAGAATTGGATGGTTTGGAATACTACCAAGAAAGGAGACTCCAGGAGCTTGGTCTATGTGGGGACGAAAGTGAAATTATCTTCTGGGAGAAGTAGTACCTCTTAGAATGTTTTTCTGCAAATAGATTTTTTTTTTATCCTTTTCCAAAAAACTAGACAGTTGAAAGAAGAGAGATGAATACCCCTGTTGTATTCTCTGCAAGCTTTCAGGTTGCTGATGCTGCTACTGCTACCGCCGAACGCACTGAATTGCTCGACCTGCCTTGGCCAACAATGTTTATTATTATTATTTTTTTTGTAAAATAGAAGATACATTACCAATTTTACAACCATGAATCCGATGCTTCAAATGTTTAATAGTTTGTGTAGCCATGTGATCTAGCGAAGTAATTTGAGTTGCATTTTTGTCTTCTTACACATTTCTTTCTTCAATTGTGCAACCTCGACCGTTCAGCATGCACAAAGTGATTAATTGATGGGAAGGAGAATATCACAATGGATTCAACAATCATATAGTCTCATTTTGGAAATAACGTTTGATATGACACGGATGAATTGATATTTTATGAATATACTCTCATTTAGGGTTGTAGGAAGTGAATTGATATTTTATGATATACTCTCATTTAGGGTTGTAGGAACTAGGAAGTCACTTCTGCGAACTTTGCAGAGCACTATGTCAAGCATCTGAAAATGATTTTGATGTAATTTCAGTTGCACAATTCCAATCTCACTTTGCTTTCCTGATAAATCGTTGGAGTTCATATATTCAAATTAACCACAATTGCATGAAATGTAGCCTTGCATACGATCGATCAACCATTTGTGGAACTTTAATTATGGTGCTACATCTCTATTTTTATCGAACAGTGAGCTTCTGTAACAACAAAGTTGTCCCTGATCAACAGCAATAAATTCAATAAAACATCATATATGTATAAACATGAAAAAAATAAGGATGTCAAACGTACAGATCACTAAGTTGTGTTGTTATTATCCTGATGAAAACAAGGAGAGTTTACAAACATATAAGAAGAGAAAAAAGCCTAAAGACAATGCGTCTAACATCTATCTATATATATAAGATCCATGAGATTGGAGAGATTTTGTGGCAAGTGAGCTGTGTTTTTTCGTACTCACGCGTGTCACTAAACATGTGTTGATTCATGCCAATCTATATCTATATATATAAGATCCATGAGATTGGAGAGATTTTGTGGCGAGTGAGCTGTGTTTTTTCGTACTCACGCATGTCACTAAACATGTGTTGATTCATGCCAATCTAGATGAAGTTGCAAATTTGTTATATATTCATTTGGTCAATACCAAGACTGCGTGGCCCTCGATCATGACAACTAATTCATTTCCTCCAGCTCTCTCTCTCACAAATTTCATTTTCGTACCTACTGCGTTTGTGTATTTGTTTGCGTTTGTGTTTGTTTATTCCAATAAACTCTTCACCCTTATTTTAGTCAATACTTGATGACGTATCACTGATATGTTAATCATTAAAATATTTTAAATTACAACTGCCTCGGATCCCTTATTGCATGTCCTTAATTATTCAGAATTGATTGATCCAAAAACGCCAAAAATTTGATGGAAAAAATCAATAATGATTTCCTCGATTATTATATTATTTCGTCTTATCTCTTTAGTGATATTTGCTTTCTCTACTGGGTTCATTCGCCCATTGGGTAAGTTTTAGTTGGTTTTTCCCTTCTTTCACTTGTGTGGGGATTTCCCTTATTGTGCTAAAACACTCTCAACTGTCAAGGGTAGGAACAACTAAAGTGAATAACAGGTGCGAATATTATTTTTACTCCCTTAGTTGTTTGTGTCCTTGGAGAGATTTCTATGTTCAATATTTCAACGCCGTGTCTTTGTGATTTTTCTTGGTCTTCCGCTGTTTAAGTAATGAATTGATTGTTAAGTTAAGGCTTAATTTACCTTAATGTTTTGTCAGGTTAATTGGGTTCGTGCTTGTGCTGTTGCAGTGGTTGATTAGATTACCAGTCTAGCATCTGAGTTTGGATTTGAGGTATATACTCATTTATGACATCTTAGCTTGCTAAATTTTTATAATAAAATATGATTCAATCAATATTTAAATGTTGGTATTGAATTCTTGGAGTTTCGCTTCTTTGTTTAGACATTCAAAGGCCTTCTTCGGCTTTTGTTCATCATGATTGAATATTGTAATTATTTCCAAAACAAAACACTACTTGGATATTATTGTTGGGTTTAAAAATACCCTACTAGCAAGTGCACTAGTCGAAGGGATAGCACAAGTAGTCAGTAGAGATCGTATCCACAGAGACAGAGTTATAATTGATCCAAATGTTTATTTGTATATATTTATGAACAATGCAAGAAATTAAAGTTCCGCTCAAGTTGATTGGGTTTACAATTTAATAAGAATGCAAGCAAGAAAGGTAAAGTGTTTTTAGAATTTTTATATTGAAGAATGCAAATGCTAATGCAATTTATCACTAGGCAAGTTATACTAATGCAATGAATTCAAGTAGAAGAATGAAGCACCAAGAGTTCGAAATCCACCAAGGGTCAATGATGTGCAAACACAACCAATTCACTCACACATTTATCAATCCGGGTATAACGAATCCGTACCTAAGTCGGTTTTAGCGCACTCAAGCCAATTTCCCTCATGTCAATTACTAGCCATCTTATTGGTCTAGGTTGGATGTTCCTATCAACATTCTAGCCATCTTATTGGTCTAGACATGCATAAGAATTCATGAAAGCTCAATGGAAATAGGATTCATGCAAACTTGTTCCAAACCTAATGGAAACAACAATTGCAATCTAAGGTCCCAAGAAGCATGATTAAATAGATATTTCACCATCTACAAAATCCATCAAACAAATCCATTCAAAACCCTAAGTGGTGATCAAGCACAAAGAGTAAGAAGAATCCACAATAATCATAGAAACCAAAGATTTATACCCAAAAAGATTCACATATAAACAAATCAATTCATACAACCATCATTCAACCCAAGGCTTCATCCTAGCCTTGGTGATAAAGAGTTTAGCTACTCATAGAGAGAGAAAGAGACAAGCAAAGAGAGAGAAACATATTGGTAGAACCCAAAATTGGAAGAAATGCAAGCCAAGATGAAGAATCCCTCTTTCAAGCCTTGAATCCTCCTTATTTCCTCTGTTTTTCGCTCCCTGGAACGGCCATTCGATAAGTCCAAAGTGTGCAGTTTTTAGGGCTTTCGCGAAATAAAAGCTCCCAATTTTGTGCAGGGGCGCCTAGGCGTGTAGAAAATGCGCCTAGGCGCTGCTCTAGAAAATGCAGTTTTCCTGAATTTTTGCATTCACCCCTGTTCCGTGCGTGACCCGTACCGCCTAGGCGTGTATAAATCACGCCCAAGATAATTTTTAGGCTTATTCTTGCTCTCATCTTGCCCATATTTGCCACCTTTTTGTTCCACACCATCAATTGCCTATCAAAATCCAAGATAATAGATAAATGTACCGAATTGACAATATCAATAAGATAATAGAGGGTTATTATCATAAAAAACAAGAGATATATTCACACCTATCAAACACCCCACACTTAAACCCTACTCGTCCTCGAGTACAACTAATTTAAAGATACTCATGAAAAGTAAAATCCTAACTCACTGACGCAGGAATCGCGGTTGTATTTAGCATATGCAACAAGCCGTTAAACCCCTAGGTGTCCCTAGTGGAGGAGTGTTGTCTCCTGAGGGCTTACAAGAACGATACCCACAAACATTTCTATCAAATGAGCGCAAACACCCCACACTTACATCAGACTATATACTCAACGAATAATTTCCGTCTACTCAATTGCTCCTTTAATGTGGTGTGATGTGCAAGAGAAAATGTCAACATGTGGCTTCCAAGAGTTTATATATATGTATTAAACATAGTCGCATTCCAAGAATCGCATAAACAACAAGTAGCAATATCAAGGCACATTTATTTATATATATATATATGCTTATTATTATTATTATTATTATTTTAACTAGGGCTGTGCAATGCTTACTCCATTAAGCTTTCTATTCAACCCATGTAGCGAATTCTCGACCAATGACTCCCAACCAGTTGGCTTAGGGCATTAGGTGATAGGACACCCCTCAGATCAATTATTCGAGTTGAAAAGACTTCGAAGTTAAGCTAGCCTAGAATGTTCATCATGGTTGTCTCATATTTTTACGTGAAACTCGAGTTGGTTAGACAAGAGCCCCGGTTACTCAATAAGACGCAAGAGCAGAACATGTTTTCTTTTTTTTTTCTTTTTTCTGTACACAACATAAATAACTAGTGCCAAACATATCACCAACATGCGTCCCAGCTCATCTCAGGCAGAAACCACAGTTAACACATATATCCGTCCAAGTCATACCCCACAACACTTTAGTGCAAGTGAATTCATTTATTATGCAATCTAGTAGACTTCAAAAATTCACTCAAGCATATAGGAGGTAAAGACGGGATTAAACAGCTCTGATCAGAAACAAATATAATAAGTACCAGCGGTCAAATTCAGATCAGACAATATCCAAAATGCGCAATACATACAAAATAAAGTACTACCATCCCCCACTGTAAAATAAGCTTTCTCCTCAAAGCGTGAAACAGGTTGTAGTACCCCATTTTTGTCCGGGAAAGTTTTTATTTATCAAAAATGGAAAAAATAAATAGAATAATAAATAAATAAAAATAATACCCCAAACCAAGACCAAGCCCTTAAACTCACCAAAAATCAAGCCCAATTACTAATCCATTCATTTAAACTAACCTACCCAATTAAACCCAATTAGGCCCATCTCCCAATTAAACCCAACTAAGCCCGGCCCAGCCCATCTAAACCAAACCCTATATCCCTCACCCAAACAAAAAACCCTAACTCACCTAAAAGAGAGGGGCGGCCGACAGAGACAGAAGAGAGGGAGCGCCGGTCGGATAAAGCCAAGAAGAAGGAAATCAAAAGAGGCGCCTCCGATTTGGAAAATGGGGAGAGATAATGCTGAAATTCAAAGACAGAGACTTTTGGAGCCGATGTTGTTGATTTTGGGGAGATTTTGATTCGATTTTGGTTGTATAAAAAGGAGGCCGGATGAAAGGATGGGAGGGTTGTTGGTTTTTTGGGAGGAATTTGGGAGGAGAGTGGATTTAGGGAGGCTGCACCAGTTTTCTGGACGGAATGATCGGGGGATGATTCGTGGTCCGATCAAAGTGAAATTTGGACAGTAGCTTCACAACACTTGGAGCGTTATTCTGATCGTTGCGATTGCCATTTGAAGGTGTCTATCTACCCCAGTTTTTGATAGAAAGTGACTGCAATTCTGGGGAGAAGAGACTCTGCGCACAGGTTTTGTAATCAACGATCGGGAACCGATCCGTGGTCCGATAACACCTGAAAATTTATTCTGAAAGGTCCGATTGTCGTTTGAGAAGGTAAAGAAGGAACGGCTCAGAGGTAAATGCCATTTTAATTTATTTCGTTTGTTCGTTATGTTGTTTGGATCTACCTGTTTGGGTTGCTTGTTCTTGTCTCTGGTTTGGTAACAGGAGGATCGGATGGAAGAGGTGGCAGGGAAGAAGCTACTGGAACCGGCGGCTGGAAGAATGAGAGGATGAACAGTAACCAGGCCGTATCGGGCCGGGTTTTTGTTTTGTATTTGTTTGGGCCGGATTTTGGAATATTTCGGGTTCTGGTTTTGGTTTTGTTTATTTATGGGTTTGAGGTTTTTGTTTGTTGTGTTTTTGGGCCAGGTTTAGTTTAGATTTGTTTTGGGGCCGTATCCGGGCTTGTGTTTTGATTTGGGCATAATTTTGAAGTTGGTTTGTCTTTTGTGTTAGGTTTTGGGCCATATTGAACATTGGGCCTGTTGGTAATTCTGAGATTTGTATGAGTTTTATGTTATGGGTTTTAATGCATTTATATTGTATATAAAAAGAATATCAAAAGGTTAATCCGACGATGGAACCAAACGGAGAAGCATTGGATGCTATCCCAAAAGGATTCTTGAGGATAAAATTTTATGAAATTCTCATCCATTGGATGAAGAGAATATTTTTAATGCATTTATATTGTATATAAAAATAATATCAAAAGGTTGATCCGACGACGGAACTAATCGAGTGGCATTGGATGTTTTCGATCGGATTCTTGATGATAAAATAAAATGAAATTCTCATCCATTGGATGGAGAGGATTTTTTAAGCATTCATATTGTATATAAAAATTATATCGAAAGCCTTAACCGACGATTGAATTAATTTGGGGAATGCATTGGATGCACCTTCAGACAAAATTCTTGAGGTGAGAGTGTTTCATGGACACTTGATCATTGGATGGAAGAGTTCCATGAACCTCAATATTAGACTCTCAATATAACTTTTATATGCTGTAAATAATTATCGTACCTCATGTATATATTTTTGTTAAAATGTCACATTTGATTTTCTTAATCATTTAATGGGATAATAAAAATTAAATTGGCAACTGTTTTTAAAACAGACGTTGTGGGGTGCCTCACACCTTCCCCACACGTAACAAACTCACTTACCTATTTTTTTGGATTTTCGCAGACCAAATTATTTTTAATTGGTGACCAATTGCACCTATTACAATTGGTGGCGACTCTCTTTTAATAATTCCTCTTCGCAAAACCGGTTGCGACAACTGGCGACTCTGCTGGGGAAAACTAGTTTTTAAATGTATATAGATTTCTTAAAACTAGTGAGTTGGGCCTTCAAAATTTAACTTTTCTTATCCCATTATTTGATTTTGTTTGTTTTAAATATATTTGGTGTTTTATTTCTCTAGTTTTTTTTATTGATATTCTCTTATTATTTTTAAAAAATTGTTGTGTTTTGTGAGTTTTTTTTTATTTTTATTATTGTCCTCACACATCGTGCACTATACCATTTTCATGAGTCCAACAACTCGGACTTAATACCCTTAGGAGAGGATGAAGTAAACGAGACCTTCGAGGGATTTCAATCCCCGTGCAGGCTCGCGAAAAATCCTCACTCGACCCACTCTTCTATTAAAGGGGACCCAGGCTATTCCAGCAATGGACACTGGCGGGGGAATAAGTCGGGAGCCTAGATTGTCCATAACCAATGACCATAGACATAGGACACAGGAAACTACTTCTAATCTTACATCTTTTGGGTGTTGTATATATTTTGTTTTGTTGTACATACATTGTTGTGTTTGTTGTATATAATGTTTTGTTTTGATTCGTACATATATTGTTTTGATTGTACATAAAGGTTTCATGTATTTTCGTGCATACATCATTTAAAATTATGCCCATGTATATACCCCTCTTTCACTCATACATGTATGTATATACATTTCCTGTATTATTTTGCACACATTAGTTAGGTTTTATCCATGTATATATGTGTCATTCATCACCATCACATGTACAATGGTTCCCTTGTTTATAGGATGTACATAAATTCACAATCATGCATATATTAATGAAGTTGGTAAAAAAAATGACAAAAAAAGAAATAAAAAATAAAAATAAAAATCATTGGCAAATGATAATATTGGGGCATTGACGGTTAATCTTCATGTTGCTGTTATATAAATAAGTCAACTCTACTACTAATCATTTCTCGCCCATTGGTTTTTGAGCTTAGTAACTGGATCGGTGTGGAAATTTCTAGTATCTTATCAATGGCCTCAGGGAGTAATCTCTAAATGCACAACCATTTGTGGTCTAGCTCATGACCACTTATTGGATTTTGTAATGAGCATGTCCTTACATTGTCTTTGATGAAGTTTCAATGCGGTTGTTGCATGTTGTAGCATTTCATATTTTCTACATTATCACCATGAATAAGGTTCTTTGTTCAAAATTCTCAAAATCATTCTCTTTCATTTTTTCATAATTTCCAAATCTCACACATTCTAACCATTCCATTCACCAAGATTGAAATTGATGATAAAGAAAAAGATGAACCTAATGAAACAGTTTTTGGGTGCACTCAATAAATAATGTTGAATCCTTCTCTGACATTGAGAATGAATTTGAAATATCATCAGGAGATTTTTGCCACCCGGACAGGGATGTTAGATTTGAATCCTCAAGTACAGTGGGGGAGAATAATATTGGTCAAATGACTCAGAAAATGACAAGGAGACCAAACAGATTACGGAAGGAATTCAGAAAGAAATATGTGGCTCCCATACAAGTGGATAGTGCATAATTATTTTTGTTATGTGGCCACGTGTTGATTGATAACGGTGGCAATGGTGAGGATAGTGTGCATTGACTTTGAGATTAAGACTGATGTTTTAATATGGCTAAAAGTGACTTGAATTGATGTCATCAATAATGAGCATAGTTGAGGAGCAGATATGCGCAGGTTACGATGTTGACCACGTGAGGACAATTTCTATGTTAAATGAGTGATTTTCTTGTCTGCGGATCTTTTGGTTGCCAAGTGAGATATTTCACAATCACTCACCATCTCTATCGCTAATTCAGGCGTGCATTCCAATATTCCTCCATTGTCTCATTCTTTGGCCAATTATTCAACTCTTCTTTAATGATTTTTTGTCTCTCCAGCCATCTTGAGTTGCATTTCTTTGTAATCTCTTCTACCTACTCAACCGTGAATCCTGACTTTTCCTCTCATCTCTCTTTCATGACATTTTATTCAAACCCTTCTTCAATGTTGTTTCTATCTTTTGGCCAACTTCGTATTCTTCCTCTTTAAGTCACCTCTTCACCGTCAACTCAACTTTACTAGCAAGCCATCTGCCAAATTTTTCCCTTTTCTTACACCGCTAAAACTCATTGTTCGAAATCCTTCGTGATCTTCTCCCACTTCACGGGTTGATTTTGAACCACCTCAGTTAGCTCATCTCTATGGCTACCAAAAGACCATTCGAGCAACCCCCTCAAATGACTGATCTAAATCGCTTTATCTGTCTGGAAGCGGTTAGGAAATATCAAGAATCAATAAGAGGGAGAAAAATTATTTCAGAGAAAGGTCTGCAAACTTCTTTAACAGCAGAACCTGCAATTGCAAAAATTATTGCTGAACGGGGTTGGGAGGATTTTGTTGCACAGCCAAAACCCGCAGTTGTCCCAGTGGTAAGGGAATTTTATGCAAATGCAGTTGTAGGGTATGAACATGTATATGTTCGGGGTATGATGGTCCCATTTGATAGCAAAACCATCAATGCAGTCTACAATCTTCCAGATATCGTCAATGACGATTTCTCGGCCTTGCTGGAGTCTGATAGTATTTTGGATGAAGTGATTCGTACGTTGTGTAAGCCAGGAGCCGTCTGGAAGAAATTTAATGGGGTGGGAGTCTCATTTCCCACATCTGCTATGACAAAAAATAGCAGGACTTGGATGCGATTTATCTGGGCGAAGCTCATGCCAAGTAGTCATGCAACAGATATCCGCAAAAATAGAGCAATTTTGCTTTATTGTATTCTACATGGAAAATCAATTGATGTTGGCAAAATTTTGCACAATTCCATAGTACACAGTTGTCGCAATACAACAACCATAGGGCTTTGTTTGCCCTCTCTGATTTGCACGTTGTGCATGAGAGCTGGAGTTCTTTGGGCATCGCATGAGGAGGTGCAGTATCCGAAATGTGCTATTGATCGCAGAATGATTGGAAGATATAAGGATGATGATATTGCAGAGACTCCTACTGTGGCTGAATCCCCACCATTCATCGTTCTCAGTCATCCGGAACCACTGCCGTAGCTGAAAGGTCAACGCAGATTGAGGCACGTCTGGATCACTTGTCCAAAAGTATTGATCTGTTAGTGACATATATTGCAGGAAACCATGGAACCATGACACACATGCCTAATCAATCGTCCAGTGATTTTGGAAGGCATACCATGCGGTTTTCTACTACACAAGCCCAACCACAGAATTGTTATCCTTCGGAAAATCATGAAAACCCGGGATTTCAGTCAGGGAATTTTTATTTTCCATCATTTCAGTAATTGTGGAACATTGTAGACGTTGTGTTGTTTATCTTTTTGGAAATTTAGATTCCGATGAATAAATTGAGTTACTGTCTTCAATAGAGGCATTTGCATAATTATGAAAAAAAAATCCCGCTGGAGTGAAAACCTGAAAGGGCGCTCTAGGCAAAAATTAGGGACAAAAACACACCAAAAAAAATGCAAAAAAAAAAAAAGAGAAAAGGACAAAAAAAAAGGGGGACAAAAAAAAAAAAAAACGATAGTGAAGAAAAGTGAAAAGGAAAGAAGAAAACAAAGAGGAGAAAATATGCATTCAATTCAGATTGGGAGTTCAGAAGAACAGTTCAGACATGGACTTGTTGGACTTTGGAAAGTGTCATGATTGGTCATCAATTTGATTTGTGGCGATACGGGTGAAGATGCATAATTGGCTTCCTAGACACGCACCAAAACTGGGGCAGTTTTTGGTGCGATCATTACATCAAAAGAAGAATTTTGTTCCCAAAAATGAAGGGTTCAGATATAATCTAATGCAAATTGGATTTAATCATTGTTAATTGAGGGCACACCAAAACTAGGGCAGTTTTGGTGTAATCTTTGAATTGTCACAATTTTCATCTTGGAAAAGCTCAGTCTATTTTTCATTTCTCTGACATCACCTCTTCCCCTCCAAAATAAAGCTTCCTATCGTCACTCATCATTTTCGATTAAATTTTATCGAAGTGTTCATTTCTTTGACTTTGCTCATCCATTTTCACATCTCATTCATCCTTCAAGAAGTTTTCCATTTGACGTGAATGGTCGTATTGTTAATTTCATCATTGACAAAGTTATGACAAAAAACGTGATAAGTGCATTTGAATATTACTTTTTGTCAGATCATTGATGGATGTTGGTGTCCTACACTGAAAAAGGGATGAGAAAAAAACCTCGTGGTCAAGATATATATTATTAGCAGAGGAATGATTCGAAGCATAAAAATGGAAAAAGTTGTAATTAAGAAATGTGGGTATATATGATTTTTGAAGAAAATTGGTCAAAAACAATGAAAAAAAAAACAAAAAAAAGGGAAAAATGAAACACTTGGGAGTATTGCATTCATTCCAAGTGAGATATTCTTGATTGTGCAATATATGTCATTGCATGCATCATCGTTGCATGTTGCTTATCATTTGACAGGTTTGTTCAAACAATACAAATTCAGACAATCTTCATGTATCAGGTATGCATCTCTTTCTTCAAATATTTCATGATTGGCCAAGCCGGGAATGGCTCTAGTGATCGCGTGCATTTTTCCAAAATAAAAAAAATAAAAAAAAATTTCAATGACTCGCCAAGCCGGGAATGGCCTTAGTGATCCCGAGCATTTTTCAAACAAACGGAAAAAAATTCTTCTTCACTGTTGAGTCACACTGTCTTCACCATCTCTATCGTGCCTCTTCCCCATCACTGTCACAATTCAGGCATGCACGACTTTCGTCATTTTTGACTTTCGTCATTCTTGTCGTTTTCATGGCATGTGTTTTTAAAATATTTTGTATCTTTTGGCCATATTCTTTTTCCTGTCTCTATAGGTTTTCCTCCCCATCTCCATCATGTCTCTTCCCCATCCCTGTCATAGCTCAGGCATATGACTTTCTTTATTTTTTTCATTTTCTTTCGGCCATCTGTCTCTTCTCATCTCTACGTGTCTCCATCACCAGCTCAGACACGTATCCCCACATTTCTCCTCTCTCTTCCTTTCTGGCCAAGTTTTGTCTCATCTGATGGATTTCTTCAAGTGACATGTTTTCACCATATCATCCGTGATGTCGACTTTTCAACTACTGTTGAAATTTTACGTTCATTCTTTATTGTTTTGTCGCTTGTGGTCGAGTTTTTCTCTTCTTCTCGAAGTCACGTGTCTTTACCATATATACCATATCTATCATCTCATCATCTCGTTTCTTTCAGATTTTCTTTCACTTCCACTGATCGTCGATCATCGTTTTCACTCTGATCTCGTCACTTCATTTTTTATTCCTTCCATTACTGACACGATTACTCACTTTCAGTGATTTTCGTTCATTGTTCCACCTCTTCTTCCACTACATCTCACCTTCATCAAGTGAAAATCCTCACCCATCTTTCATCTCATTTAATGGATGGGACTCTGTCTCCTCGCTTACAAGCAATCACGTTGTTTGCTAAAGCGGAAATTATTCCTGAGCGACGATTCGATCTTCACATTCTTAGAGATGTCAACGCTCGTTGGGCTGTAAACTACCTCCAGGATCACTCTATGTTATTTTTGGTTGACCCAGATCCTACGGGTAATTTATCAGTTTACCCTCGTATAGTTCGTGATTTCTACGAGACTCTTGAAATGTTACCACCGAGTACGAGAACCGGACCACATCCGATTTACCAGGTGGAAGTAATTGGTATAAAACTCCAGTTCACAACAGCAGACATATGCGCGTGTTTAGGGTATCCCCCTTCTTATGATGTAGCTATTGGTTTCGAAGCACCGATATCTGTTTCTAAGAAGGAGATAATTGACAACATGTGTCAAGGACAGAGCGATAAGAAAGTAAACGCTACAAGCCGCTCATATTTGCCACCGAAGATGTGGTTGCTGGACGATGCTCTCCGGCACAATCTTTGCCCCATCGGCCACCACCACCAGAGACGGGGTAAGATTCTTCATGCCCTATACTATATGTATCAGGGAGTATGGTTCGATATTGGAGAATTCTTTATGGCCACTATTCTAAAGACACAGAGTTTCGTGGAGAATAGACCATCGAAGGTTGGAAAATTGTATTTCCCACGACTCGTTACCCGACTGGTTTTGAGCAAAGGCATTCGTCCTCCTATAAGCCAAATCTCCCCATTTTATCCAGTAAGCATTGTGCAGAAAAATAACTGGTGGAAAGGCATTAACCAAATGACCATTGCTGCCAAGAGGCGAAAAACATCACGGACAGAAGTTGTATTACTAGGGGAAACATCTCGGTCTGTTACTAGACCACCATCACCTGGCTGTATTCAAGAAATACCGGCTCATGAGCATCAGCCGGAGGCCAGGCGACAAAGGTGGGAGCAACTGTTGAATGTGGTCGCGAATATGGAGAGACCCAACTAAGAATTCTACAGTGTCAGCGCATGTATTTTTACCAAAGTCCAGCCCATGTCACGGATAAGCCCAGGGATGACTACAGTGATCCCGAGCATTTTTACGTCTAAGAAAAAAATCAATCATCATTTTCAGCCAAGTTGGGAATGACTCTAGTGATCCCAAGCATATTTCAAAAAAAAAAAAACAAAACAAATAAATAAATAAATTTTAGCCATACTTGAAATTGAAAATCAAGCATTTTTGAAAAAATCATCATCAATTTTCCAGCCAAGCCGAAAATGGCCTTAGTGATCCCGTGCATTTTTCAAAAAAAAAAAAAATCATTTCCAATAATCAGCCAAGCCGGGAATGGCTCTAGTGATCCCGAGCATTTTTCAAAATTACTTTCAGTGATTAGCCAAGCCGGGAATGGCTCTAGTGATCCCGAGCATTTTTCAAAAATAAAAAAATAATAATAATAATAATAAAAAATCATCACCTCCAATGATTAGCCAAGCTGGGAATGACTCTAGTGATCCCGTGCATTTTTCAAAAAAATAAAAAATCATTTTCAATGGTAAGCCAAGCCGGGAATGGCTCTAGTGATCCCGTGCATTTTTTAAAATCAATCATTTCTAATGATTTGCCAAGCCGGGAATGGCTCTAGTGATCCCGTGCATTTTTCAAAAAAAAAAAAAAGAAAAAGAAAATTTTTAAAATTTCAGCCAAGCCGGGAATGACCCTAGTGATCCCCGAGCATTTTTCAAAAAAAAGGGAAAAAAGAAAAAAAAATCACTTTTCAATGATTAGCCAAGCCGGGAATGGCTCTAGTGATCCCGTGCATTTTTCAAAAAAAATCATTTTCGATGATTCGCCAAACTGGGAATGGTCTTAGTGATCTCGAGCATTTTTCAAAAAAAAAATCCACTTTCAACGATTGGCCAAGCCGGGAATGGCTATAGTGATCCCGTGCATTTTTGTGAAATTGGACCAAAAATAGGTTTACTACTCTTTTGCGCGCCATTACTATGTAAAGGTCACTCAAAGGGGGGCAGCTATAGTACCCCATTTTTGTCCGGGAAAGTTTTTATTTATCAAAAATGGAAAAAATAAATAGAATAATAAATAAATAAAAATAATACCCCAAACCAAGACCAAGCCCTTAAACTCACCAAAAATAAGCCCAATTACTAATCCATTCATTTAAACTAACCTACCCAATTAAACCCAATTAGGCCCATCTCCCAATTAAACCCAACTAAGCCCGGTCCAGCCCATCTAAACCAAACCCTATATCCCTCACCCAAACAAAAAACCCTAACTCACCTAAAAGAGAGGGGCGGCCGACAGAGACAGAAGAGAGGGAGCGCCGGTCGGATAAAGCCAAGAAGAAGGAAATCAAAAGAGGCGCCTCCGATTTGGAAAATGGGGAGAGATAATGCTGAAATTCAAAGACAGAGACTTTTGGAGCCGATGTTGTTGATTTTGGGGAGATTTTGATTCGATTTTGGTTGTATAAAAAGGAGGCCGGATGAAAGGATGGGAGGGTTGTTGGTTTTTTGGGAGGAATTTGGGAGGAGAGTGGATTTAGGGAGGCTGCACCAGTTTTCTCGACGGAATGATCGGGGGATGATTCGTGGTCCGATCGAAGTGAAATTTGGACAGTAGCTTCACAACACTTGGAGCGTTATTCTGATCGGTGCGATTGCCATTTGAAGGTGTCTATCTACCCCAGTTTTTGATAGAAAGTGACTGCAATTCTGGGGAGAAGAGACTCTGCGCACAGGTTTTGCAATCAACAATCGGGAACCGATCCGTGGTCCGATCGAAGTGAAATTTGGATAGTAGCTTCATAACACCTGAACCTGTATTCTGAACGGTCCGATTGTCGTTCGGGAAGGTAAAGAAGGAACGGCTCAGAGGTAAATGCCATTTTAATTTATTTCGTTTGTTCGTTATGTTGTTTGGATCTACCTGTTTGGGTTGCTTGTTCTTGTCTCTGGTTTGGTAACAGGAGGATCGGATGGAAGAGGTGGCAGGGAAGAAGCTACTGGAACCGGCGGCTGGAAGAAGGAGAGGATGAACAGTAACCAGGCCGTATCGGGCCGGGTTTTTGTTTTGTATTTGTTTGGGCCGGATTTTGGAATATTTCGGGTTCTGGTTTTGGTTTTGTTTATTTATGGGTTTGAGGTTTTTGTTTGTTGTGTTTTTGGGCCAGGTTTAGTTTAGATTTGTTTTGGGGCCGTATCCGGGCTTGTGTTTTGATTTGGGCATAATTTTGAAGTTGGTTTGTCTTTTGTGTTAGGTTTTGGGCCATATTGAACATTGGGCCTGTTGGTAATTCTGAGATTTGTATGGGTTTTATGTTATGGGTTTTAATGCATTTATATTGTATATAAAAATAATATCAAAAGGTTAATCCGACGATGGAACCAAACGTAGAAGCATTGGATGCTATCCCAAAAGGATTCTTGAGGATAAAATTTTATGAAATTCTCATCCATTGGATGGAGAGAATATTTTTAATGCATTTATATTGTATATAAAAATAATATCAAAAGGTTGATCCGACGACGGAACTAATCGAGTGGCATTGGATGTTTTCGATCGGATTCTTGAGGATAAAATAAAATGAAATTTTCATCCATTGGATGGAGAGGATTTTTTAAGCATTCATATTGTATATAAAAATTATATCGAAAGCCTTAACCGACGATTGAATTAATTTGGGGAATGCATTGGATGCACCTTCAGACAAAATTCTTGAGGTGAGAGTGTTTCATGGACACTTGATCATTGGATGGAAGAGTTCCATGAACCTCAATATTAGACTCTCAATATAACTTTTATATGCTGTAAATAATTATCGTACCTCATGTATATATTTTTGTTAAAATGTCACATTTGATTTTCTTAATCATTTAATGGGATAATAAAAATTAAATTGACAACTGTTTTTAAAACAGACGTTGTGGGGTGCCTCACACCTTCCCCACACGTAACAAACTCACTTACCTATTTTTCTGGATTTTCGCAGACCAAATTATTTTTAATTGGTGACCAATTGCACCTATTACAATTGGTGGCGACTCTCTTTTAATAATTCCTCTTCGCAAAACCGGTTGCGACACAGGTATATGAAGAAAATGTAGGATAAGCCAAGAAAAACACAACCTGGAGGTGGAGTCTAGGAGGAGGAACCGCCAGAGCAAATGTGATATAGCGGTCGCGTCGTAGCTCTGCCAATATGTCGAGCACGGCCCAAGTCTGCTCCTTCTGCTCCTGCAACCGCCTAGGCGTATAATACTGACGCCTAGGCTTTTTTTTTTAATTATTATACCCGGGCGCTAATTATTAGCGCCTAGGCGTGTATAAAACACGCCCGGGACAACGTGCTTCTCTGTATCAGATATCCAACTCCACAAACTCCCACATACAACCCAGAGCATTCCAGAAAATTCAAACACATATTAAATTCTTTGGCTATCACATCTCGGGTTGCCTCCCAAGCAGCGCTAAGTTTAGGGTCTTCAGCCAGACATAGATCAAGCAATTTCATAAGTAAGCTGTTGAAGGTAACGCTTTTTCTTCTAAATGTCAAACGAATGTTCAAGACCAAATTTTACACGATGACCATTCACCTTCATCCTGAATCCTGTCAGGAGGTTTATAGATTTTGGCATTGTGACAAGGTCTTTTCCGTCGTCTTCTCCATCGTCTTTTTTGTCCCTTTTTCACAAAGGTTAAGTCTGAAGCAATGAGAATAGGGAGAGTTTTAGAAGTGCCCAACAAAGCATATTGTAAGTGAATATGTGGTGCCTTCAATTCTAGCTCTGTTGGATTTTCAATAGATGGAACCAGCCTCTTTGATCCAGGTGAATCGGATAAATTCTCATAGGTAGGTTGCCATCTGCAAGGAATATACGGGGTAGACTCGACTTCAAAGTTTACACGTTCTGGTCCATCCTCCTTGTTATCAATGATGCAAACTTCTAATGGATTAGATTGCAAGGTGTTCTTGACTTCTGTTACGGATAAACAATCAATTGCTTCGACCCAAAAACAATCACTTACATCATTTTGATTCTTCATGGCATCAAAAATCTTGAACTCCACAGTTTCATCAAAAACTGTCATAGTAAGAACACCTTTTTTTACATTGATTATCGTCTCTGTGGTAGCCATGAACGGTTGTCCCAAAATAAGAGGCAATTCTTTCGCCGGAATCAAGGTATTCTCCATTTGTAAAACCAGAAAATCTGCAGGAATTACAAAATTTTCCACCTTAATCAACACATTTTCAACCAATCCAATGGGATAAGTAATTGATCGGTCAGCCAATTGAAGAGATACCGAAGTAGGTTGCAAGTCCCCTAGATTCATAGTCTTGAAAATGGAGTGAGGCATAATGTTCACACTAGCTCCAAGATCGAGCAAAGCTTTTTCAAAATTTTGATTCCCAATAATACACGGAATTGTGAAACTACCCGGATCTTTCAACTTAGGAGGTAGTTTTCTTTGTAAAATGGCACTAGTCTCTTCCGACAAAAAGACTTCCTCATGCTCACTTATCTTCCTTTTGTTGGTGCATAATTCTTTCAAAAACTTTGCATAAGAGGGAATAGACTTAATAGCTTCAATCAACGGAATATTTACCTCGACTTTTTTGAGAATTTCGAATATATCTCGATTGCATTTGTTCTTTTTCATAGGAGCAAGTCGAGATGCGAACGGCACCGGTGGAACATAATCCTCCACTGGCTGCTTATCTTTTCCAACTAGGGGTTGTGTAGATACACGGGGCTCCTCTACTGTCGATTCATTATTCCTCTCATCCTCTTGCTTCCTGAACTCAATCTTGTTGTCAACCTTCTTTCCACTTCTCAAAACAGTAACGGCCTTAGCATCTTCATGTTTCGTGGGATTAACTTCGGGCTGGCTTGGAAGCTTCCCCAACTGTCGCTCACTCAAAGCATTAGCAAGTTGACCAACTTGCATTTCCAACTTGGCGATAGACTGAGTGTTACTAGCCACCATTTGTTGCAACTGATTCATAGAATTACTCATCTCAGCTTGTGAATTCTGCATCATCACTTGTGACTGAGCTAGTTGAGTGATCAGATCCTCCATAGTAGACCTCTTCGAGTCAGGAGGTGGTGCTTGAGGTTGGCCTTACCAGGGTTTTGGACCTTGGCTGTAGTTGTTAGAAGATCCATAAGACAGATTTGGATGGTTCTTCCAACCCGGATTGTAAGTATGAGAGAAATGATCATTCTACTGCCGATGATAATTCTGAACAGCATTCACTTCAGCTTCAGGAAAGGTGCCACTTCTAGGACACATGGGTCAGATGGTCTGTGCCCCCACAAATACCACATGGCTCTGCAGCTTTGCTCAATAGACTCATTACAGCATCCAATTTCCGAGCCATAGAAGCAATTTCTGTGTTGGGAGTACCAGCTTCATATGCAGTTGCTCTAGACCCACCTGTATCTCTACTATCCCACTGCGAGGAGTTAGCAACTACATTCTCAATAATCATTGTGGCCTCAGCTGGTTCTTTAGCCATAATGTTCCCACCAGCAGCTGCATCTATCCTATGCCGATAGTCATCTGACAAGTTCTGATAGAAATATAATATAGTCTGTCATGGCAAGAATTGATGATGTGGGCACCCAATCAACAGAGTTTTATACCTCCCCCAAGCTTGATACAGTGGTTCCCCCTTATTCTGCTTGAAATGAAATATCTGATCTCGTAACCGCTGCGTCTTAGATTGAGTATAGAATTTCTGAATAAACTTGGCAGACAGCTGCTCCTAAGAAGTGATAGAATTAGCAGGCAAGGTCTTGAACTAGTTCTTCGCATCACCTTTTAAAGAGAAAGGAAAAAGTTTGAGGCGAATAAATTCTGCTGATATCCCTTGAATCTGTTGTGTGCCACAAATCTCCAAGAAATTATCGATATGATCGCTAGCATCCTGATTTTCTTCTCCTGAAAAGGAAGGAAGCAAGTTAATCATATAACCTTTAATCTCATATGACAAATTAGGTGCAATAGTTGGAAAAACAATGCACGATTGACGAGTAGTAAATTGAGGCATAGAGAAATCATGTATAGTGCGTGGAACATTGCGGTTTTTGCCATTGTCTTCAACTCCTTCAAGATTTTCTGCCATTTTTACTCGTTCCGGTTTGTCGCCACAAGAGCTCTCACTAGATGAGCTAGATGTAGGAGAACTAGAGCGGGTGGGAGAATGCTCCCCAAGAATTTGCTTGTCTCTCTTGTTGCGGCGTAGACGTCCCATGTCTAAATCAATTGGAAGAATTTTCGTATCTTGCGAACGCCGTCCTTGCATGAACTACAAAGAGTAGGAGAATAATGTGAGACAAACAATTATCGAGTATGACCACGCTATGTAAGCAAGTATCTATGCAAAGAAAACAATGGATCAAGTATAAGCTACCGTCCCCGGCAATGGCGCCATAAACTTGTTGGGTTTAAAAATACCCTACTAGCAAGTGCACTAGTCGAAGGGATAGCACAAGTAGTCAGTAGAGATCGTATCCACAGAGACAGAGTTATAATTGATCCAAATGTTTAGTTGTATATATTTATGAACAATGCAAGAAATTAAAGTTCCGCTCAAGTTGATTGGGTTCACAATTTAATAAGAATGCAAGCAAGAAAGGTAAAGTGTTTTTGGAATTTTTATATTGAAGAATGCAATTGCTAATGCAATTTATCACTAGGCAAGTTATACTAATGCAATGAATTCAAGTACAAGAATGAAGCACCAAGACTTCGAAATCCATCAAGGGTCAATGATGTGCAAACACAACCAATTCACTCACACATTTATCAATCCGGGTATAACGAATCCGTACCTAAGTCGGTTTTAGCGCACTCAAGCCAATTTCCCTCATGTCAATTACTAGCCATCTTATTGGTCTAGGTTGGATGTTCCTATCAACATTCTAGCCATCTTATTGGTCTAGACATGCATAAGAATTCATGAAAGCTCAATGGAAATAGGATTCATACAAACTTGTTCCAAACCTAATGGAAACAACAATTGCAATCTAAGGTCCCAAGAAGCATGATTAAATAGATATTTCACCATCTACAAAATCCATCAAACAAATCCATTCAAAACCCTAAGTGGTGATCAAGCACAAAGAGTAAGAAGAATCCACAATAATCATAGAAACCAAAGATTTATACCCAAAAAGATTCACATATAAACAAATCAATTCATACAACCATCATTCAACCCAAGGCTTCATCCTAGCCTTGGTGATAAAGAGTTTAGCTACTCATAGAGAGAGAAAGAGACAAGCAAAGAGAGAGAAACATATTGGTAGAACCCAAAATTGGAAGAACCCAAAATTGGAAGAAATGCAAGCCAAGATGAAGAATCCCTCCTTCAAGCCTTGAATCCTCCTTCTTTCCTCTGTTTTTAGCTCCCTGGAACGGCCATTCGATAAGTCCAAAGTGTGCAGTTTTTAGGGCTTTCGCGAAATAAAAGCTGCCAATTTTGTGCAGGGGCGCCTAGGCGTGTAGAAAATGCGCCTAGGCGCACCCCGCCTAGGCGTGTAGAAAATGCGCCTAGGCGCTGCTCTAGAAAATGCAGTTTTCCTGAATTTTTGCGTTCACCCCTATTCCGTGCGTGGCCCGTACCGCCTAGGCGTGTATAAATCACGCCCAGGATAATTTTTAGGCTTATTCTTGCTCTCATCTTGCCCATATTTGCCACCTTTTTGTTCCACACCATCAATTGCCTATCAAAATCCAAGATAATAGATAAATGTACCGAATTGACAATATCAATAAGATACTAGAGGGTTATTATCATAAAAAACAAGAGATATATTCACACCTATCAATTATATTAGTTAGTTTTTAGTTTTTCACTGATATTTGTGACAAATAGGCAAATCTAATTCAATTTTCATATTCAACTATGACCAAAAGTATGTGATTCTTTACTTGAGAAAAAGGACAGTCCTATATATATATATATATATTAAAAAACTCTTTACTATCGATAGTTCAATGTGTTGGGGAGCTGATTTGATATTTCTATATGTTGTTTCAATATGTTGGCTAAACTTCTTTTTCACCTATTTTTTATTATTAATTTCATGTCGATAGGTAGTGAAATGAATCTTACTTACTTTGTTGGTATTAATGTTAATTTGATGGATGTAATCATTAAAGATAATCATTAAACAAAAAACAAATCAATAGGGAAAATGACACGATAATTTTAAATCGTTAAATTTAATTCTAAAAAATTTATCCTAATTTTCACTTTCAATTGTTTTTTGATCGATAGAAATAATATGTCAATGGACTTGTAATTTTGTTCAGATGACATTTATAACTTTTAAAAGTAAAATAATTTTTTTTGTTGCTTTAAAATTTATTTAGATCGAAGTCCGCCACAATAAAATTACTTTATTATGATGGGCCCAATATTTTATGCTAGAATGGATGGTCTTGGGCATGTTTCTCCTTTCTTTATCTAACTTTTGGTGTTTTTCAAGAAATAATTGACTTCATGCAATAATGGTGGAGGGGTTTTGTACAACCCATCGTCATTAAAGCTTATGTTTTATATTTATGTTTAATCTATTTTTGCTACACATATAAATTAGATACTCTACAATTTCGATTATATTATGTCTCGTGGCTTGTAGTTGTACGAAGTTTTGTACTTGAGCTTTGCTTTCGCTTGACATCACTCCTAGCTGAATTTTCCCCGTACTTCAAGGTAATTTTAATTTAAAAGTGTTTATTATAAAGAATTGTCCTCAGTTTCTTCAACTTTCCCATTTTGAAAGCATGAATCTGTCTTCGATGTCCTTTTCATTCTTTCTATGTAGATATATATTTACATGACTTTAAATTAGATTGACATGGACTAGATTACAGTTGTAAGAAGTTTTTATATTAACTTTATCATCTACTAGATTACCCAATGTTCTGTTCAAGGATTCTGTCTGACCATCAATTTGAGGATGAGCTGTACTACTAAATTTCAGAGATGTATCCAAACGTTTCCATAGTGTCATCCAAAAGTGACTCAGAAATTTTGAATCCCGGTAAGATGTAATAGTACTCGGTACTCCATGTAAACGAACAACTTCTCAAAAAAATAATCGGGCAATATTGGATGCATCGGTAGTTTTTTTACAAGGAATAAAATGCACCATTTTGGAAAATCTATCAACCACAATGAAAACAGAGTCGACTCCTCGTTGGGTTCGAGGAAGCCGCAGCACAAAATCTGTTGGTTTGTAAAAACCATAATTATGACAATTGGGGGATAACATAAATCTATGCAGGTGAGGTAACCTCGAGGTAAGTTACTTCGTAACAGATCTATGATTCTTGTTGGTTATAACACGTACTATTTCGGAAAAAAATTTATGGATTATTAAGATAATATTTTTGTGACATGTTGAAATTGAAATAGACCATGATAAGAGGTATTTACAGCTAGGAGTTGTTGTGGATATATTTGATTAAGTAATTGTATTTTATGTCAAGTAAAACTCCTAGGGTTATATCACTTGAGTAGTGTGTTTTGTCTCAACTTGATAAAATTCTATCATGACTATGTCATTCTTATCATGAGTTACTTAATTCTTAATATCTCAAATTGCATGCAAAAGTTTCATACGTGTATGTTAAGATAAATGCAAAGTAAGTGGAATGATGTGTTAATGGTGGGACATTGAATTGTAGTTTAGTTAAAACACCTAGTGGCTAGGTACACATATATGTGGATATGTGCCGTGGACATTTAATTGTGAAAGACCTCATGATTGGTTTCTTATTTGACGTTAATTACTCTAGAGTCCAATTTTCATGCTAAGTGGTGTAGTGCCATATTAGTGGAAAGTGATGGAAGTCTACTCTAGTTAAAACATCTACCAAGTGGATAAATGATTAATCTAAATTTAGTTTTATCTAATCTTGCGTTACAGGTGCAGGTCTTATCACATATTAGAAGAGCTTATCAAGTCAAGACCTATGCATTATATAAAGGGCCATGGTATCAAGATTGAAGTGGGGCGAAACTATTGCAAATCCTGTGCCCATGTTATTTGGTTGTTAGTTTTATTCTCTCGTATTGTTCTTGTAATGGTGAGATGACTCATGTGAATTGGGTCGAGATTAGTTTGAGAAATAGAGTTTTGTGTTCTTGGTGAGAAGGAGTGATTCCTTGTTCATGAAGTCTTTTGGAGGCGCCAAAAGCGAGCTCTACCTAGGTGGGTTGAGTGTGGAGGAGAAACATACACTAAATGAATGGGATGTACGAGCGATATCTTTAGGTCAAAGATAGGGTTGTAATCTTGATTCACGATTAGTGGATTGTTTCTTCAGGTTGGTCGCTCATAGACTCGAGGTTTTTCTCAGTAAGATTTCCTTGTTAAAATCGTGGTGTTTTGATTTATTTTTATTTTTCGCATTTAGTTTCCATATTTGTTGACTAACGATGTTCGTGAGTGCAACGACTTTCAAAATCTATAGACAAATCTTCCCATATAGCACTAGGAACAGGTAAAGGCATGTACAAGCCTGTGTTCTGAGACCGTCCCTTGGCTATTTGGCAAACAAAACACCTTCGAACAAAAGAACTCACATCATTCTTCAAGTACGGATTGGTTGTTTAAACTGTCATCTCCTTGTCGCTTGAAGTTCATCCTACCAAACCGCTGCTCCACTATTTAGACGGCATGCTACCATCTTGACTCTGATTTTCTTCTATCTCCGTCATATCAAAGAATCTGGAAACTTCAAAAAGCCAATCAAGAACACCCTCAATTGACAAGTTTTCATCAAAAGATAGAATATCTGCTCAAAGCTTAAACCCTCCAGGAACCTGATTATAATTTTGTCCAGCATCTCTATAATCACCATTGTCTAGATCCTCTTCAACGTCAAAATCTTCCATGAGGCCTAGATATACTGGAGGTATATGTTGTCTGCCATGATTTTATTGTTGAACCCGCGGGTTAAAAACTGCTTGGCCACCAGGAAGGTCTTGTGCCACATCACGAGCTCCATTTCTTGCTGCCGGTTGATCTTGGCCAGCATTGACTCGCAATTCCCCAAGCAAACGAAGAACTTCAGCCCTCTGTTGCCTTTGTTCTATCAGTTGTTGTCGTTGTTCTTCAAACGCAACCCATAGATTGTCTACCACTCTACTAGTGTCATTAGAGTTTCGATTCCGTTATTGATTAGACATATCGAACAGGAAAGCGACATGCTCTGATTACCACCTGACGAAGCGCGAAAGCCTGAAAGACTGAAATCGTTCACGACGATAACAAGATCTTGGAATCCACCAATGAACAATTGAGAGAACTCAAAGATTTTATTGAATAATAATTGAAGTGCCTACAATGGTCTTTAGAAGACTTATTTATAGCTAAAATATTAAGTAAACCCTAACTCAACTAGAATTGGAAATTCTAAATAAACTAGGAAACTTAATAAAAAAACATGCAGAAAATATTAATTAATCCCGCTGGAATTCTTCACAATGACGAAAACGTGTCTTGACAAACCTCAAATGGAAAACTCTCTCCAAACAGATCTCTTAAAACAGTCCCTGGAAACATATTATAATAAATAAACGGATCTCTAAATCAAAAGATATGGCCAGTCAAAGTTGAGACCTATGTTTCCTATTCTTGCGGGAACAATCCAATTTGAACATAAACTCATCAGCAACCCGTTCTACGTCATTATTGTATCCACTTTATGTCTTGTTCGTACTGACAAAAGTAGTAAATTTTAAGTCTTTTCCCTATAATAATAGTGAACTTTAAGTCTTGTTGTATACTTTCTCGATCCTTCCAAAAGACTCATTTGTTAATACTTTTCCTTTATGTCAATCGTTAATTATTGTGTATAGGGAATGCTTTTTTTTACTGACAAAGGTCTAAACGTTAAGTCTTGTTGTTTTCTTTCTCGATCCGAACAAAATATTCATCTGTCAATGATTTTACTTTATGTCCCTATCGTATTCTTGGATTTTGAATATCTCGTCTTCCTTTTTTTTTGAGTCATTGAACGTGCCTGAAAAAATGGGTAATTATTGCGTATACGGAATGTTTTTTTACTAACAAAAGTAGTAAACTTTAAGTCTTGTTGTTTACTTTCTCAATCCTCCCAAAATATTTATCTGTTAATGCCTTTACTTTATGTCCCTGTCGTATTCTTGGATTTTGAATATCTTATCTTTTTTTTTTTTAGTCTTTGAACATGTCTGAAAAAATGGGTGATTATTGTGTATACGGAATGCTTTTTTTACTGACAAAAAGTAGTAAACTTTAAGTTTTGTTGTTTAAATTCTCGATCCTCCCAAAATATTCATCTGTTAATGCTTTTACTTTATGTCCCTGTCGTATTCTTGGATTTTAGATATCTTGTCTTCCTTTTTTTTTAGTCTTTGAACACGCTTGATAAAATGGGAAATTATTATGTATACGGAATTTTTTTTTACCGACAAAAGTAGTAAACTTTAAGTCTTGTTATTTACTTTCTTGATCCTCCCAAAATATTGATTTGTTAATGCTTTTACTTTATGTCCAAATAACCCAAATGAGAAGGAGGGTTTCTTCTCTTTCACTAAAAAAGGAAGTGAAGTTTTCTTTTATTGACTACAAAAATTGGATCGTTTTTCACTTCTTTCTTCTCTCTTCTCTCTTTTAAGTTTTTTTCTCACATATCCATTATATTTAATATCATAATTATTATTTTGTAAATTATGGAAGAATATTTTAAGTTTTGAGATGAAGATTTATGTTTGTCAAACTATTCAACAGAGGTAAAAATGCTGCTTTTGAGAAGCACGTGTGATTATAAGTTTTTTTTTTAATGTAATTATTGCAAACTAATTCATTTATTTAATGTGAATAGGTTGATCAACACATCACAATGAAAACAGAATCGAACAATAATCAAGCAGAAACAGATTATACAGAAGAGTTCACAACTAATATGGTAAAATAATTAAATACATATTTTATTTTGTAGTCTTTTAAATTTGAACTAATATTAATAATTTTTTTTATTAGATATTTCATTGTCGTGAAGATTTAATCAAATGGGCAAGAGATGTAGGACGTGTGCTGGGATTTGTAGTGATTATTACCAGTTGAACTGAAGGCCAATTTGAAGAGAAGCCTAAATTGACACTGCAATGTGAGCGAAGTGGACAATATCGATCATTAAAAAGTTCATCCAAATTGGCCGGTACTAAAAAATGCAGTTGTCCATCTCGTTTGAAAGTTATGAAGTTGAAAACCAGAGAAGATTGGAGTCTGAAGGTCATGTGTGGGATCCATAATCATCCAGCTTCAGGTTACATGGAAGGTCATTCATATGCTAGTAGATTATCATATGATGAAACTAACATAATGATTTATTTGTCAAAGAACTTAGTGAAGCCATGTCAAATATTATCTACTTTGAAGGAAAGTTACCCACATAATGTTAAAAAACAATAAAGACAATTTATAATGCTCGTCAAAAACATCGAGTTGCTGAAATGGCAGGGATAAATCAAATGTAACAATTAATGTAGTTGCTAAGTTAGCATGATTACTTAACGTGGTATAGAAGTGACAGTGTGTCAAACTAGGTCCAAGACTTATTTTTTACTCATCCTCATTCCTTATATTTATCACGTTCTTTTCCACACATTTTGATTATGGACTTGGCATATAAGACTAATAGGTTTCATATGTCATTTTTTGAAATTGTTGGTGTTACTTCTACGGAGATGACGTTTTGTGTTGCATTTGTATTTCTTCAATTTGAAAAATAAGATAATTTTACTTGAGCGTTAAGTTGTTTGAAGGCTGCTATGGATAAGTGTGTATCACCACAAGTGGTGTTAACTAACAGAGATTTAGCACTAATGAATACTGTTGATCGTGTGTTCCTAGAGTCATATGCTCTATTGTGCAAATGACATATTGGAAGGAATTTAGCGGTGAATTGTAAGAAACTATTTGAGGACAAAAAAATTTAGGACAGTTTCAATTCTATGTGGCATTGTCTGGAGGATTGTACTACCGTTGAAGATTATTTCATGAGGCTGTCATGTATTGTACACCTATTTCAGAGGTATTTATCAAAAAAATTCTCAATTTTAATTTTCTAAATTTTATTAAAATGTTGCGATTAATATATCGAATAATTATTCGACAGGTGTCCAAGAGCAGTAAATTATATCAAAACAATGTGGATCGATAAATACAAGGATAAATTTTTTACTGCTTGGGCTAATAAATCAATGCATTTTTGTAATAGGACTACAAATCGAGCTGAAAATCAACACGGAAAGCGGAAAAAAATATTTACAACAATCAATGGGGAATCTTGTGTCTGTCTAGTCATATGTTCACAGTCTTTTGGAGGCTCAATGCACTTCTATCAAAGAGTAACTCAAGAAAAGTATAAATTTTGTGCAACATGATTTCAAAACTTCAATATTCAACGAACTAAGGGGTTCTGCTTCAACTGCTGCGTTATATCATATTTTGGCAGAGGTGAAATATTCTAATAATATTGTTTATGATATTGACCAATGTGGTTGTCAAATCCAATTAACTCATTGCTTGCCTTGTGCACTTTAGATCTCTAAGTACAGGATGGAAGGTCGACCAATTCCACTATCTTTGATGGATTCATTCTCGAGAAAGCTAAACTTCAAGCCCACCACTACTTTGGAGGACAATGATATAAATTGCAGTGTTGAGTTTGAGTTGTTCACTGAAAAATTTAAAAAATACCCAAGACCTAGTAAATTTTGATTGTTACAGAAATTACGTGAAATTATCAACCCCTCATCCACTTCACTTGCGGAGCCGGAGGTGAAGAAGCAAAGTTGTGGGCGTTATAAGTCAAAGAAAAAAGTTGAATCAAACGTTGGACGAAATTCTTCTAGATTTAAGTATGCCGATGCTAATGATTCTCTAGTATTGCAAAGTCGACACAATTGTTCATCAACTTATGTTCCAAAATTTTCATCAGCACGAAGGTTCTCGGTCGATGAGAGAATGCATAGTAGTTTAGTGGAGTCGATAATGCTTAGTAGTTCAGTCAAATAAAAAATCCACAGTAGTTCAGTCTACATTAACCAGTTTCCAAGTCACATGCATCCATATATTATATCTGTGACTAATGTCATGGCTGATGGAAATTATGATTTTCGCAGTGTTGCAGTGGCATTGCGTATGGAAGAATGTGAAAATGAATGGACTCGTGTAAGATATGATATGCTAACTGAGCTAAACAATAACGTTGATGATTATGCATCCCTGTATGGAACATGGGAAAGATCTTCTTTTATAAGACAATCACTGACATTTTTTTAAGAGATACAAGTCAACACCGGTGGCTCATTGGATGAATTTTCCAGACATGGGTCTCTTGGTTGCATCATGCTACAATGTTGTCTTCATTTTATTAAGTGACTCGTAATTCATGACATTTCTTCCTTTACGATCTACCCCACCACCACTACCATAACAACGTGTCATATGTATTGGACATGTTAACTAAAACCATTTTGTGCAAGTATCATTGGTTCCTAATTCTTCAATGCCTCCAATCATGCTTCAATGAGGCGTATTCAAACACCAATGTGCAGCATAGTGGGGTTTATTTTATGAACAAAATTTTCAAGATTATAGGCTAATAAGGAATCCATTGAATGTATCATAGTCTAATGTGAATTTAGATTCTAATTAATTTTTTTAATAAGATTGAAGCTTGCTATATCAATCATGACGAAGGTAAGAAGAAAAAAAAAGCTTGTAGCGTCTTTTTTTTTCAATATCAATTTTTTTTTACTGTGACTCATTTGGATAGTTCAAATTGCAATGTCTTTATTTTTGTAATAATAGTTGAGAATAAAGGATACGTATAGAAAGCTAAAATTACAGCATATTAAGGGAAGGAGGGCGTTGGAAACATGAGTTGAAAAATTAATTTTGTAGTTTCATAAAAAGGAAAAAAATTAAAAGTGGCATGTCAGTCAATGGGAAGGGTTAAACCAACCCCCCCTCCCTATATCCCCTACCCAACCCCCCCTACTCCCATCACATCATCTTCTCAAAATTTAATATTTTTCTCTCTCTTTCTCTCTTTCTCTCTCTTTCTCTCTTTCTCTCTCCTCTCTCCTCTCTCCTCTCTAGATCTAAATACAAAAAGCTAACTAGGCATGCAAATTGCATTTCATATCACATGATTGAATTGTCTTGGTTCAGACGTCAAAGCCATTACCTTTTTTTTTTCAAAGGCCAGAGGCATTTATATCTCATAATTCTCGTAGGGGTTTCTAGTTTAAAAACAGGCAAGTGGATCTGACGGCTGGGAAATAAAGACAGAAGAAGGGAAAGAAGCCTTGCAATCTTGGGGAGTGCTGTCTCTCACTCTCCGGTTATTTTTATCCCCTCATCGCCGTCTCTTTGGTGAGTCCGCTACGAGGTTTCATGCAGAGCTGGGACCCACAAATAAAGTGGTATGCTATAAATGGTGCAACAGCTTGAAGTATAATTCAAATTATTTAAATGTATTTGTAATTAAATCTATTTATTGTGTCTTTTGATTTGACAAAACTAAACCTAGCTAGGGAGGGGGGTTTATTCTAGGGGATGTTTATTTAGCAAAACCCCAGTCAATTCATGTTCCCAACATGATTTGAAATTAATTTTGTAGTGTTTCATAAAAAAATATAAAAAAAATTATAGTGGCGGGTCAGACATCAACATGTACCAGAAGTGAAAGTAGTGTACTGGCAAAACAATCATTATGTCTCTTTAATAGGTCAATGACTATACTCAACATTTCTTGGATTGCATTGAGCAATCACACATTGGTATCCACTATCCATTGCTGATTTACAGAGAGAATGAGAGACCCTAGGCTAATGAGAGAAAAAGGAAAGACGGTGGCAGTAACCCAGCCATCTCACTGTACCCCGCCATCACAACCATCCCCTGACCTACCTACCGATACCTCATCCCATCATCCCTGGCCTACACCACCACACAAACCAACCATCAGCGGCTAATCTTTTTGGCATTCTGCCACCATAAAGACCACCAACTGTTCATCTCTTTGTACAAAATTCACATACATCCTTTCACCAAACCTATCCCCTTGATCCTCAGCCATAACTTTACCACAGCAAAAATCCAAACCCTTCCCCATTACCCCCCTTAAACGACCACAACTGCAGTATATATGTTGAAAATTTTCCTGACCATATCGACAGTCACAATATGTGGCGCATTATGAGTAAGTTTGGACACATTCTTGATATGTATATATCCAAAGGAGTCAACAAGCGTGGTTGCAGATTCGCTTTTGTTAGATTCAAAGGCATTATTGACCAGAACTCTAGAAGGCATTAATGATACCTAGATTAGTGGCTATAAACTCATAGCAAATATTCAACGTTTAAAAGAGCTGATGAGAAAGCCCAAAACACTGGAAAGCAAGTTTTTCAACAACAACACAGACCACTTGAGGGAAGAAACACTAACTCTAGAAAATTTATGGAAGCGCTCCGAGGTGTGTGGCTCGCTCTGGCGGAAAGTGCGAAGAAACAGGGGCGCATAGAGGAAATCAAAACACTACTAGTGCCGAATAAGAGGAATGGCTGGAGCGGTCTGTAGTTGGATATATATATCAGATTTGGAGTGCCTTTCTGAATCTTGATGAAATTCTATCTAATGGTAATGAACACATCAATGCCACGGGGGGGGGGGGGGGGGGGGGGGGGGTTGGGGCGGGGACATCAAGTGCTTTTTATCTTTGAATCAAAGAAAGCTATGATGACGATACTACATAATGGGCACTGGTTGGGTGAATGGTTTAGTTTGGTCAAACAGTGGCATCCAGATGCAACTAATTGCTAGCAATTTGTATGGCTTAGATTTTTAGGCCTTCCTTTACATGCTTGGAATAACAAGGTCTTTACTAAGCTAGGGAGTTTATGGGGGGAGTATGTGACCACGGACGAAGAGTCTGTGTACAAGAAGCATCTGGATATTGCAAGAATACTAATTCATACTACAGCTACACAGTTGATCATGGGTTCTGTCAAGTTAATGGTTGATGGAGTTCCTTATATGAATAAGGTGATAGAGAAGCCACATCAGTGTCTTTTCACAAAACCTTCTGATAAAAGTCTAATGATTCCTATGGTTGGAAAGAGTGGATGTTCCAAGGAGGAAGGTTGTAATTCCATTATCAGAGAACACGGTGCATACATGGTGATGCCAAAAACTAACTCAAGTGAGTCTAAAACTGGTGGAGAAAGTAATTGTACAACGGGCAAAGAAGAAGACAATAATTTTGAAATTAAAAATTTGGAGGGATTTTAATCTTACAAAATTCCTATGAAAATGCGTCCTTGTTGCCACACGACATTGCTAGTGTCTGTAGGTACAGAGTTTCAATATGAAAGGATAGGAGAGCAGAATAAGGACGTTGAGGTGGCTGTTTCAATTGAAGATGAATCTTCTAGGGGTGTTAGAGCACATGCAATGGGTGAGATTTAGTGGGAATCAATGTCTACTTTCCAAAAGTTATTAGCCCAACTAAATTTTTTTGGTCCAATGGTGTCAAACTTGACCCAATATTTTGGTGGGCTAAATAAGTGAAAGGCAATGTTTGATGGGCTGCTTAATGGTCTGGGACCCACACTTCACCCAACTCTATCATCGACCAATGTTCCTCCTCCTCTAGCTCAACATCTCGATCTCGGTCAGAAATTATGACGACCGACGAGGCTCGCTCTACGATTTCTGTCTAGTCCGGTGACTTCTACACCTTTTGAATAGATCGACTGACGAGGCACGCCCGGCTTCTCTATCCGTATCGATCTTCAATTTCATTTACGTGAGTCCATCTTCATCTTCAAATTTTTCTTTTTATTCTTGTGTTTCTATAAGATCTGATGGAGAGTCCTTATACATTTCTGGCTTTGCAGCTTCAAACATGTCTCTGTCATGATTGCTTGTCTTAGTCGATTAATTTAGGTTCTTGATCAACCTATATCGTATGTTATGTGTTGATGTAATTCTATGGATTGCTAGTTTGATGTAAATTTTATCTAAACCCTAATTCATGAGGAAGCGTAATTTATCAGAAATGACAGAACCAGAATGAGGAATTTTTTCTCAATTTGTAAATATAGATAGTCATGAATTTAAAATTTGTTGGGATTATGAAACTGGAGAATTTTCATTTTGTCTCTGTAGGGTTGATTTTGGTGTGCAATGAACGTGAGTTAAGTAACAAGTTTTGAATACTATTCCAAGTTTTAGAAGTTGACATTACGTTTCTCTGACATGGAATCAAAGCAAAAAAAATATTGGTTCTTCACTATGATATGCTTTTGTATGCTAATTTCACATTTTTTAGCTCATGTAGAGGTTGGGTCTTTTATATATTCAAATGTTTTTGTGATTCTCTGTTGCAACTGCTGAACTTATTTCACTGGTAGAATTTTTACTCTGCATGTACCAATTGATGTGTAAATTGAGTCAATTAGCTATTGATGAGTTGCAATTTGAAGCATGAAAATGAGTACCTAATGCATGCTTTGTTTAATATTCATTGATTTATAGACATACACATAAAACCATAGATTCCCACCAATTGCACAATTGCGTTCAACAGATTTTTCTAGACTCATATGCAGATTATACCTCCTCTAATTGATGTTGGTTTTTACTTAGTTCATATATATATATATAGTTACGCTTGATCTTCCAGCATGTTCATTTGAGTCTATTGTTTTTAAGGGTGTTTAATTTGCAAATGGTTTCCCTTTACTTATGTAGATTGATAGATTTCTTTATGATGGATAATATCGGAGTAAGTTGTTTTTCAGACGATAAGAACTATTTGATGGTGTGAAGGCCACTTTTATTGGGAGGTTTCTAGTTTCTTAACAATAATTTCCAAATGGAAAATCTAATTATTCTACATTTATGTATATTGATAGGTTTCTGGTTTTTGGTAGTCACATTCTTGGCTTGTCATGGATGTTTTTCTTATTATGTTCATTGAGTGTTCTTATCTCTATTTCCTTGACTATATTTCTCATTCAGAGTATTTTTCATATAGATCCAGCAGCCTCATCTGTTCCCACAGGAAACCATGAGCCAGCCTCCAAATTCCCAAAACACACCCAATCAACAGCAAACCCAATCCCCACAGATAACTCCTTCATGGGATTTCTTTATGGACCTAATGAAATGAAGTGCAGACCCATCAGCCCTTCACAACCCATACATGTTCCAACAGTGGTTAGCTTACCAACAATATAGCCAAGCATACCCTCAATTTGCATACCAATCCACCTTCCAATCACCCTCTGTCATCCACAGCCGACATGTTTCTCAACAAAATATTTTTGCATCCGCACCCACTGTGACCCACAGCCAGCAGGCCTCTCAAGATAATGATGTCGCATTGGCACCCAATGAAAGAAGAAATGGTGATGGGACGTCAAAACGCATGGGCAAGCAGAATGCTACAACTCAGCAAAACACACCAAGAGCACCAAATTGGACTACTCGAGAAAATGTCGACTTGTGCAAGGCTTGGGTGACAATTTCTACAGACCCAACGATTGGATTGAATCAAGATAAGCAATCGTTCTGGACACGAATAAGAAATAATTTTGCAGAACAAAAAGGTGAGGATGGAAGAAGAAATGGGCAGTCATGTGAAAGTAGGTGGGGTCATATACATCCATGGGTTACAAAGTGGACGGCGATATGGAAACGTTGCATGGATCTCAAGCCTAGAGGTTTCTCAATACATGATCAGGTGGCCACTATTGACATTCTTTCACTTTGCACACTGCCTCCCCGCTTATGTTTTATATTAGTTACTTTTATTTTCCACATTTGTCCTTATGACTTTTGTGTATGATGTTTAGGAACGTACTGTTAGGACACTCTTCGAGAAGACCCACAAGCACCCTTTTAAGCATGAACAGTGTTGGCATGTGCTCAGAGGCTATCCTAAAAGGGCATAATATAGCATTGAAAGCAAAGCTGGTGTCGAAGTAGGGCTTGACAAGCGCAACGCATAAGTATTGGTCTGCATGAACTGGTGGAAAGTAGTCGCTCTAACTGGGAGTTGGCGATGAAGACCAGTGTTGAAAGGCAGATGAAAAGGCAAGAGGAGGCTCGACTACGCAAGGAGGAGGATAGGCAGTCATCTTAATAGGATAGAAGACTCTTTCTTAATGCCAAAAAAAATCCAAGATTGCGAAGAATATGGCAGTGATCACAAGGGATTTGATCGCTGCTAGGAGAGACTTAAGAGCTTACCGGGCCAATGGGTTGCATGATGCTGATGCCACTGCAGAGTACCATGAGTTGAAAGACCATGTTGTAGACCTTGTGGCGTTGTTGGAGGGTAAGTATTTGTAGATTTTAAAGTATTATTTTCATTTACAATTTATGAATTATAATTTTGCCATGTGTTTTCCAGAATTGAAAAGGGACGACTCGGACAAACTTCCCAGTCATTCAAGTCGCACAAATGATGATAAAGCTCAAGGAAACACACCTGCTTATACCCCTAGGATGTAAGGACCTTTTGTACTGACTTATGAATTAATTTGCTTACTTTCTCTATATAGATAGGTCAGCCAATATATATTGCATTGAAATAACATCAACTCAGGGACCTAAAGACATTGACTGGTTTGTAGGTTAGACGATGATGATTGGTTGGAGGCTCGAGGGACAATGTGTGATCTTTATGTTTGAATTTTTATTATTTCTTCGTTGAGTACTTTGTTTCGAATAATATCGCATATCTATTTTTTAAAATAGTTTGTGGAGACGAATGTTATTATTTTTCTGAATTACATTGGTGTGAGAACTTTATATTTGCGGACATGCCATATTATTTCGAATTGCTTCTTATGTTTAAGTGACTGTACTCTGATTGTTCATGAGCTGAATTTTTATCTCAGTTGCACTAGAGCTATTCGTTAGCTTTTTATCTTGGTTGCTCTTTTGAATTGGATATGTCATATGGTTATTCCTTATCTTCCTAGTGGATTTCCTAGCTGAAGTTGCATTGTTTTTTATTTTTCACTCGTACATAAGCCTTTGTTTGTTGATGGTAGTCATATTCGTACACTTCACACCAAAATGGCTGCAGTAATTTTGCAGTCATTGAAGAGCAAAATGAGGGACAAAAAGTCTTAAAATTTGGGAAAACAATGAACAACTTCTATGATGATTAGTTTTCCTCTAGCCTTGAGTCATTTCCTGTTCTTTGTTCCAGATTATGGAGTACTATTTTAGTCTGAAATCTATAACGCTCAAGTCCCAGAAATTATGCAGAGCAAAACATAACACCTAATAAAGTTGCATAGAAACTACAGTACATATAAACTTCAGTAATTTAGTTAAACAACTATATAACATTGATTGTATCATGAACTTAATCTATATATGTGTGTGTGTGTATATATATGGCATTTTAATCACCATTGCACATATACAAAAACCAATACAATCAATCAATCATTACGATGTTGTCCGATGTCACTAGTCTCATACGAATGAAACTAGTGTGAAGTTTATACAGACAAGTTTCATTCGTATGAAACTGGGTATTATAATCATTTCAGAAGCAGAGATAGAAAAGAGGAAGGAGAAAGTCATTCAAAATTCATTGATTCGATTCATATCCATAACATTCAATTTGTACAAACATATAGACAAGATATGTACTTTGAAGACTGAAATAACCTGCAGCAATTTCAAATTAAAAACAAGCCAACTATCTCATTCTATTGTATAAGTCATCATAATAATGCCGTATGCATAACTCATCATAATAATAGCTTACATCCTACAAGTTGATGCCTTTTATTTGTCATAATAAAACATTAAACTGGGAAATTACCATGTATAGCCCAATTGTGAATAATGAGATCCCTCCGGAGATTTTGATTAATATCTTCATCACGAACTTGCTCCATACTCATGTGAATGTAAGTTGCAAGCATTTCAGGGTCGGTGATAGTATTTATCACCGACCCTGTTTCATCAGCAGGTGGAACCCATGGATCGATATGAAGATGTTGCTCATCCTCAATTATCATGTTATGCAGAATGATTTAGATCAACATTATTTTCCTCAAATGAGAAGTTTTATAAAAACATACTGGTGCTTGCGTGATTCCCCACCTCGATTAGAGTACACCGAATGCGATCTCAACATCTTTTCGGACACTCTCTTGTACCCTTGCGAAAACTCTTTCTTGTGCGGTGTGCGACTGTGGAATGCACTGCATCAGAGTTGCGTATCGTGGATAAATACCATCTGTCAGATAATATGATTAGTGATAAACATGACCATTGACAACGAATGGTATATATGGTGTTTGCCCTCTTATAAACTCATTGAAAATATGAGAATGTTGTAGTATGGTGATGTCATTATGTGATCTGGACATTCCGAAAAATGCATGCCAAATCCATAAATCTTGCGAAGCGACTGCTTCCAAAATCAAGGTAGGCTTACCAATGTGACCTCGAAACTGACCTTGCTAGGCGACCGGACAACCATGCCACTCCCAGTGCATGCAATCAAGAGAACCTATCATGCCAAGAAATTCATGAGCAGCGTTTTCTTGCATTAACCGCATCATGTCATCCATGTTGAGCGCCCTCAAATATTGATTCCGGTACAATAACAAAATGTTGTCATAAAATTTGATGAGTGCTTCTTTAGCAGTTGATTCGCCAATTTTAATATATTCATTAAGTTGATCGATAGGACCATCATATGCAAGAAGTCTTAGTGCTGCAGTTATTTTTTGAAGGGGCAAGATGCCCATATGTCCTGTACAGTCGCCAGACGTTGAAAATAAGGGTCTGAAAGTTTGAGCTTATCTTTGATCCTCAAAAATAATTCCCGCTGGATACGGAATCTTCGCCAAAACATGTGGTTAGGGTAAGTACAGTTTGGTGCAAAGTAATCACGAATAAGATCATCATGAGCCATCTCGCGATTTCTAGGGATTGTGATGCGTGTCCTAGGTGGGTTCGTGGCTGGAGCTAGAGCAACCATATGTGGAAGGAAATGTTGTAAAGTAGTGACCAAATGTTTCTCTCAGTTATGCAAATCTTCCATATCCTCGTCCTCCTCTTAGTCATCATCCTCCTCCTCCTCAGCATCTCTGCGACTTTGACGAAACCGGTTCCACCATCTACTAGAAGAGCCTCCAGACATGATGTAGCGTTGTAAGAAAGTCATGAAATTCAAGTTAGGGATTCTAATAAGTGTGAGAAACTGCAATCCACAATGGTAGTTGTGTTTATACTACTCTTGTTCATAATAAAAGTCCGTGACTTATTGCAAATTTTTTCAAGTCTTGGATTATTATGAATAATTGGTATCTTTTAATGTCAGACGCCCCTCCATTTTTGAAACCTTATGTACTAGGCAGTACACCTTGTAGAGCTATCAATTCATTGGTTGGATTTTTATGAATTATTGGTAGAAGATATAGTAGGCAGTACACTTTGTTTGCATGACAATGAATACGCATAGATTTGTCTATCAATCAATAGGTTGGATTTTTATGAATTATTGGTAAAAAAATACAAATTATGAATGGTGTCTAAAATTGTACAATTTCACTATGTTGATTTTACTTTATTTGTATTCTACGAAATGGCCGAACAAATTTGTGTATGATTCTTATTTTTCACTCAATTTTAATTACCATTAACATAATTTATATTTTTTACTCTAATAATTTAAGATATAAATGATATATATTATATACATAGTGATAATCAATTTTGGTAAAATTGATAATTTCTATTAAAATATAAAGTCTTTAGCATGTCAATTCAATATACTCATCTCTCCTTCACATATGGTCAATGATGTACAAAAATGACAATTTCTATAAAAATACAAATTGTCGTTGTTGTCAACTCTTTCTACACTTCCATTTTTTGTCCACTAAATTGATTTTTGTTGTATTGTATCAATCAATAGCCTAGGTTTGTGTGAAAAATTAGTTTCAATTGAAATAGAACAGACCATTTGTTCAAAAATTTTACAATTTGACTTTGTATAATTTATTTGTTTTGTGCTCAATAAAATGGGGATTTTTTTGCTGTAACATGTAAAAATTGATTCGGGTTTTTTATAATAAAAAAATTTCTTAAGTAGTATTAACCTAATTATTATTATTTGCAATAATTAAAGAGTACACAATTCACTATATTTATACACATAATATAGTGAAACTCAATTTTGGCATAAAAAATAACTAACTAATGAGCCAACACATCATGAACCGTTGTATACGCATATAAGAAATTAAAGTTCATATCTATGCCACATCAACAAAATACGTTTTCCAAAAACATTTGTTGTCCCCAGCAAACCAACACCATTATATGTGCTCTTACTATTTACACCCACTCTATATACACGCATGTAGGGTGGGTATAGGCATATAGATTGAATTCTGTCACATTATTTCACAGTTGAATTTGAAAGCACATCTATCCATCACACTTGTACAAGCTACTGTCCGTCCAACTCCAGTTGTACCGCCTCATTTTCAATCTATTTTTATGTTAAAAGTAAATATGTTATCAATATATATTAACGATTTTAGCAAAAAATTACTTATTACTAGGTAAAAAACATTTAACTCCTAAATAATCACTCAAATGTTTTTTCCACAATAAAAATATTTTTGATTTTGAAATTTTTTGAAAAAGCATATCATAATTATAATACTCCCTCCGTCCCATTTTAATTGTCACTTATTCCTTTTTGGGATATCCCAAAATACATGTCCATTTCAATTAATAAAAGCTATTTTTTCCCATTTTTTCCTTATTTACCCTTAACTTGAAAAACTCAATAACCTGCGCATTAATTATAGTGTCAAAGTATTTGTCATTATAAATAGGGGTACAAACGTCAAATTGAAAGTGAATTAAATATTTTCTTAAACTGTGTGAAAAAGTGAAGGGGACAATTAAAATGGGACGGAATGAGTAATATGGGTTTGATCACCGTGTTGTCAGGCTTTTATGAGCTATGTTCACCACGACATGGACAAGTTCATTACCACCTCCTTTTCAATCATTTTTTAAAAAAATAGCCTTTTAACTGTGTTTTATATTAAAGATAAGACTAAATTATTGTCTAGGTTCGTGAGTTCCTTACAAAAATGGAAAATTTTATGCATGAGAGTGATCCATACCATATTATCATTCAATGAAAAGGAATGAACGATTAATATAAGGGAGATTCACCAATAAATCCTTTAATAAAAATATGTACTCCATTTACTCCCTTCAATTTTTTAATATTCCAAAACATCATTTAAATAATTCTGGACAAAACTACCCTTATTCCAATAAATCCTTATGTATATGACATATGCTGACATCACCAGATTCTTTTTATTTTTTTCTTTTAAAACTTTAAAACAGTTTTATCTCTCAAAATACAAGTCGGATTTTTAAACAAAATATATATTCATAATCAACACGAAAAACTCTTTCCAATGAGATCCATCATCAATATGTTTAAATATTCATTCGTCAAATCCTCTGAATGAACTCAGAGGATTTCTCAAACTTATCCAGAATTCAGAGGATTTCTCAAAACTCATCAAAACCAATCAAAAGAGTTTTCAAAATTAAGCAAATAAATTCAGATGATTTCATAAAAATATATCAAAAAAATATAGATTTTTTGAAAATCAAACAAAAAAACAACAAAAAATTTCAGATGATTTCACAAACTTGTCACAAATTTAGAGGATTTCACAAAATTTACCAAAATAAATCAGAGGAATTTTTGAAATTAAGCAAAAAAATAGAGGATTGCATAAAATATATAATAATAATTATAAAAATTTTTGAAAATCAAACAAAAATAACCCGAAACTCTAAATCCTAAACCTAAAATCTCAAAATCCTAAATACTAAATCCTAATATCATAAATTCCAAAATCATAAAGTATAAACACTAAACTCTAATATTTTAAACACAGACTCTTAAACTTTAAACCTTATAACCATAAATCCTCTGAATTTTTCAGAAATCCTCTGAATTTTCCATAAATCCTCTGAATGTAAACAATTCTATTTTTAATTTTGAACAAAAAAATCTTATAAATAATTAAGAAGAATTTACAAAAATAAGAAGAAAATCTTAAAATTCTACTAACTTATATTCCTAAACCTTAAACCTTAAGTACTAAACCCCAAAATCCTAAATAATGAATTATGTTCTCCTAAACCCTAAAACCTTATACCATAAACTCTAAACTCTAATATCTTAAACTTCAAAACCCTAAACTTTATCAAAATGAAACAAAAAAACAACTAAAAATTTAGATGATTAGAAGATTTCTCAAACTTATCAAGAATTCAGATAATTTTATAAAACTCTCCAAAACAATTCAGAAGAGTTTTTGAAATTATGCAAAAAAAAAAATCATAGGATTTCTTACCCAGAATTCAGAGGATTTTCGCAAAAGTCACCAAAACGGTTAAAAATTGTTATGATATTTGGTTTTGTTTAAAATATGAATTGAGTTTTATTATGATATTATTCTCATAAGTTATTAGCTTTGGTTGTTAGTGAAGAATATAATAAAAATATTGACATTTGTATTTGATAACTTTTTGTTGACGGATAAGTGTTTCATTGTTGATTTTGATAATATAATGATTCACAGATTTTAATGTATATGCATAGGTTACTGAGTCAATTAAATTTTGCGCATGTGAGTGCATGCGCTTAATTTTCATGAAAGAAAAAAAAAATTTGGTTGATCGACTCTTCACTTTTATTCATCAAAAGTGAAAATATTAGTTTATCTTTAAAATCATATAGATAAAATACATGATTTTCATCCAACTTTATGAGATTGTATTTATATTTATTTTATTATAATAATTATTTCCTAAATAAGGAGCAATCATGTACTAATAAAAATAAGGATAGGTTTAAATGAGGGGAGGGTAAAATTGTCATTAATTGAGGTTAAAATTTAAAGTTATCCTTATTGAGCTAAATTTCAAATAATTGGGGATGTATTGGGCTACAAACTTTTCAAAAAGACTAAATGGAATACAAAGTCCATATAAATGACTTATCACCAAATAATCCTTAATATAATTATATATATAAGATAACCAATCCATGAAATAAGTTCTAGAAGCCTGTGATCTGGAAGAAAGAAAAGAAAAAACTAGTTGGGACGGGGAGTTCTCTTTTTTGCATATTTGAAATCAATTTGTTTTTTCTTGTTCTTTGCGCACATGCAACATAAGATATCAAACAAATATGTTGAGTTGTTGACACACAATTGCATGGAAAGTTATTTGCATTGCATGTTAGGGAAATGTGATGACTAGAAAAAATACAGAATAGGGTGGATTTTTCTACTAGTTAGGCTTGATTCCATACATATAGTGTCTTTTTGACTTTCTATACTCAAAATCATTTTTTCTACCAAATCCAATGATTGTAGAGTAGGACCTTTGAATCAAAGTATCAGTGATGAGATATTGTTAGATTTATCTCCGATTGCTGTCGTTCTTCATCGTCTCCGATTGCTGTCAATGTCGTTCTTCATATCTGGAAGGAGCAGTCCGCTTCTTGTCATTGACCTAACTCTTTGTCTTAAAGAGTTGGGCTCGGCTCGGCTGGTCTCATTTGTTTTGTGTTTTTTAGGCTTTATTCCTATTCGGCCTTTATCAAGTTTGGTATCTTTGTAACGGATCTATTCTACTTTCCATATTCATTTGAATGTTGTATTTAATTAAGTGTCAATCACGTCAGTGACCGTTGTCACTCACTTGTGTATATATATATGTATTAGCCGTTGGCTTCTTCTTAAATGAATGATAATATGATTGAGCTTACATTACTTTCTCTGTCTTTGCTCTCCTCCTATTCTTCATCACTCTTTTAAACAAATTTGATCTGTAAATCATTAACATCAACATGGTATCGGAGCAGACCTCCGGTCATCAACGACCTGCTTCTGTTGAAGAGGTATCCGAAATCTTGCGGACAGCTCAGGCATACATCTCTTCCATCAATAATTCCGCTGCAACTCCTCCCACAAATAACCCAGCAACTATTTCTGAAGCTGTACCTGCAAGTGTTCAACAATTATTAGATCTTCTATCTCAGCAACTCAAAAATAATATCCTTTCATTTTCAGCCAGTCAGCTAAATCCCAGGACAAATCAAAAAAAAAATCCTTACAATTTTTACCCCATGATTTTGCAATTACAAAGCTGATTGACATTAAGCTGAATGGGCAAAACTACAACGCCTGGAGTGCTAGTTTCATGAGTGCTTTGGAGTCCAGAAATAAAGTGGGCTTCATAGAGGGTACATTGCCTATAACAGACTCTATTGATCCTAACTTTCAACTGTGGAAACAGTCTAATGGGCTTCTCAAGACTTGGCTCACTAATTCAATTTCACCTACAATTTTACAAAGTGTCTAACTGGAAGACAACTCGTGAGTTGTGGTTAGATTTGCAAGTCAGGTACTTAGTTGTTATTGGAGCCAGAGTTTATGAAGTCACAAGAGAAATTTGCAACATGAAACAAGGTCCTCTTACTATCACAAAATATTTTTCTAAATTAAAAGCTGAGTTAGAAGATTATCATGCCTTGAAAGATTGTCAATGTGATATGTGCAAATGTGAAGTACTCAAACCTATAGTTCAAAGAAGAGACGAGGGAAAGGTGATGCAATTTGTAATGGGACTCAATGACTCTTACAGTGCTGTAAGTAGTCAAGTACTTCTCAAAGATCCTTTTCCAACTCTAAATCAAACATTTCACATCCTCATGCAAGAAGAAAGGAAACAAAAAATGTCTGATAAAGCAGGGATTCTCACCCAAGAAGCCATTGCCATGCAAAAGCAAAACAACACAGGAGGCAACTCCAGTTTTAAGTACAAGAATTTCTAGAGCAGACGAGATTCAGATTCAAAGTCTCAAACAAGCAACAGAGATAATTTATTCTGCACCTACTGCAAACTCACAAATCATACAGTGGACAAGTGCTTCAAAATACATGGCTATCCACCAAATCCAGCAAAGAAGCAAAAGAACAATTATGGCAAGTCTCACACAGTCAATCAAGTGGCTTCAATGCAATCAAATAATGGAGGAAGTCTTTCTAATGAACAATATCAGCAGATTGTATCCTTTCTACAAAGCAAAATTCACATAGTGGACACTGGTGCAGATAGGGAAAGCAACATCGGAACTACTGCCTCAGTGGCAGGTAACTTCTCATTTAAGTCTAATTTTTCAAATAAATGGTTAATTGATAGCGGAGCTAGTGACCATGTTGTTTGCCATACTTCATTCTTTGATTTATTTCATGTGGTACATGATTCATATGTGCACTTACCTAATGGTCAAAAACACCACATCACTCATGTAGGCACAGTTACATTAACTACAGATTTAAAACTAGAACATGTACTGTGTGTTCCTACATTTTCATTCAACTTAATCTCAGTAAGTAAAATCACACAACAAGGAAAATATACTATATTGTTTACCAAATATAGGTGTGACCTGCAGGATTTAGGAACCTTGAAACAGATTGCAATGGGGAAACTGTTTAAAGACCTCTACATCTTCCAGAAGGAACATCAACTTAACCTAGGCCACAATGCTTTTGTCAATGCTACCACAGGAACCAATACTTGGCATAGAAGACTTGGTCATCCTTCAAATAAAATTTTTAAGTTAGTTCCTATTGTAACGAGTGGTAGGTAGTCTTGAAGATTGTAAGGAATGCCTTCTTGGAAAAATGAATAGAAAACCTTTTGCCTTAAGCACTTCTACTTCTACAGATTGCTTTGAATTAGTCCATATGGACATTTGGGGACCAAATTCCACCACATCAATAGATGGCTGTAGATTTTTCCTCACAATAGTAGATGACTATTCCAAAATGACTTGGGTTTACCTAATGCACTCTAAGGCTCAAACCAGATATTACATTAAAATTTTCATTAACTATGCTCACAGACAGTTCAAAAAGGAAGTTAAAAACATAAGAACAGACAATGGATTGGAATTTGATATGTCAGAATTTTACTTGAGGGAAGGTATTGTTCATCAAAAGACTTGCAATTACAAGTAGAAAGAAAACATAGACAACTTCTTAAGTAGCCAGAACAATTAAAATACATAGTGGTTTGCCAGAAATTTTTTGTTCTTTTGGCATTCATACAGTAGTTTTTTTAATAAATCAATTACCAAATAAAACCTTAGACTACAAATCACCTTTTAACTTGCTTTACAACAAAGCAGTGAATTATTCAAATTTTAAAGTATTTGGTTGTTATTTCATTGCCAAGAACAATAGACCTACAACTTTCAAATTCCAACCTAGAGCCACTGCTTCTATTTTTTTAGGTTATCCTACTGGTACAAAGGGCTATAGACTTTTGGATTTGGAAACACAAGAAGTATTTATTTCAAGGGATGTTACATTTTTTGAAGAAGAATTTCCATTCAAAACCACATCAAATCCAGAGCAAGTAACAACTATTCCTGATCAAACAACTAATGCATCTGAACTGTCACAACCTCAAAATATTTCTCATGATAGGGCCCCAAGAAATAGAAAACCTCCTGCATACTTAAATGATTATCATTGTGATGTTGCTTCATTTAATTCTCACACTACAGCTTCTACTGTTACCACTCATGATCATTTCATAGCAGCTATATCTAGTTCTAGAGAACCTAGAACATATAATCAAGTGATTAAAGATCCAAAATGGTCTCAAGCTATGAATTTAGAACTGCAAGCTCTACAAAATAATAACACTTGGGAGCTTAGTACCTTACCTGAGGGGAGAAGGGCCATAGGATGCAAATGGATATAGAAAATTAAATATAATTCAGATGGTTCTATAAAAAGGTATAAAGCTCGCTTAGTAGCTAAAGGCTTTGATCAAACTGAGGGATTTGATTACAAAAACACTTTTGCTCCGGTTGTTAAAATTACAACTGTTAGAGTTTTTCTTACTCTAGCAAGTATGTTAAACTGGCAGGTCCATCATTTAGATGTACATAATGCTTTTTGAAATGGGGATCTACATGAGGAAGTCTGTATGAAAATCCCACCAGGTTTTAAGACAGAAAATTCTAACCTAGTTTGTAGATTAAGAAAGTCTATATATGGCCTAAAACAAGCTTCTAGGCAATGGAATAAAAAATGTACTCAAGCCTTGCTAAAATTTGGTTTTAAACAAAGTAGGTCAGATTATTCTCTGTTTTATTATCAACAACATGCAAGCATTGTTATTCTACTTTTGTATGTAGATGACATGACCTTAGGTGGTAATGATATCAATTTAATTACGCAAGTTAAACAGTACATTGGTACTTGCTTTAAAATCAAAGATTTGGGTCAACTTAAATATTTTCTAGGATTAGAGATTAATTACACATCTAATGGTCTTCTTTTAAGTCAAAGAAAATATACTCTAGGGTAGTGTTTGGTAAAGCATTTTGCAAAAAGCATATATTTTGACATGTATGCTGTTACCTTTATGCTGATATAAATGCTGGCATATATGTTATTTCAAATGCTGAGGGTGTTTGGTTACTTATGCTGAAAAAAACATTTATGCTGTTTAAAATGTTGTGGCTAATTACATGCAGGGGTAGTAATACATTCAATTATATTTAATAATTTATTTATACTTAATAATCAATTATTTATTATTATCTAATAATCTATTCATTTATATTTAGTTTAATAATATATTTAATTATTTATATTTAATAATATATTCATTTATATCATTATTAAATATTATATTTGTATTATAATAATAAATTAAATATAATAATAAACTAAATATAAATGAATAGATTATTAGATAATAATAAATAATTGATTATTAAGTATAAATAAATTATTAAATATAATTGAATGTATTACTAAATGATAATAAATTAAAATAAATAAAATTTATTATTAAAAATAAATGAATATATTATTAAATACAAATAAATAAAATATTTGTAAATATAAATAAATAAATTATTAAATAACATTGAATATATTACTAAATAATAATAATTTATTAAATAAAATAAATTTAAATTTAAAATTAAATATAAATGAATATATTATTAAATACAAATAAATAAAATATTTGTAAATATAAATAAATAAATTATTAAATAATATTGAATATATTACTAAATAATAATAATTTATTAAATAAAATAAAAATAAAAATAAATATAAATGAATATATTATTAAATACAAATAAATAAAAGATTAGTAAATATAAATAAATAAATTATTAAACATAATTGAATATATTATTTAAAAATAAATATATTATTAAATATAAATAATTAAATATATTAGTAAAAATGTTAATATATTATTAAATATAGGGAAAATTAGGTTTAGGTCCAAATTTACTAATTTTTAAGAGTAAAAGGAAAGCTGAATTTTTTTGTGAGTTAAGATCCAGCTGATTTTTAAATTTATTGAATTAAGGACAAAACTTGAAATTGCAGATTTGTCATTGTTATTCCAATCAAATATAATTGAAAACTTATTTTTCTCGTTGTGGATGCTTCCGACTTTGGATTGAGGAGAAGCCAATGGCGTTGGAATCATGAGGTCGAGACGAATCCAACTCCATTGACTTTGCCAAGATTCGATATCAAAAACTGTCAATTCGAGGCAATACATTCATAACACGTTTTACCTCAATCCGATCGTTTCTCGTGTCAGATCAAGGTAAGATCAGTGCTGTTAGAATCGTTAGGTCGAGAAAAATCCAACGCCATTAGACTTGTCGAGATTCGACATTAAAAACTAAAAACTTCCAAATCAAGGAAAAATAGTCGGCACCAATTAGAACGTGTTTTACCTCGATCTGGCCGTTTATGGAGACGGATTAAGACGAGACTGGTGGCTTTGAATTCATCTTGGTTGGGCAATTCCAACCTCACTGGTCTCGCCTTAATCCGTCATCGAAAAGTGATTACCTGGTCAAAAAATATTTTCGAAGGTTCTACAGAGAAAAAGTATTTTCTACAGAGAAAAAGTATTTTCTACAGAGAAAAATAGCACTGTACATTTTATGATGATATTATTGGCTCATTATCTAGGTCTTGCTTTAAGTGTTTCCAATGGTAAGAATTTGTTGGATTTAGTGAATCTGAACTTTCTAGTTCATCACTTGGGACATAGGTTTTTAATAGCTAATCCGGGTTTTGATTTGTCGAATAGAGAAAAAAATAGTTCTACAGGAAAAAAGAGTTCTAACCAATTTTGGAAGTTTGAACCCGGTGTTTAGGGTACCTGAGCCCGTTAGGTTTTAGTAGTTAGGACCCTAGGGTTTAGCACTTGTGACATTTAATATTTTAGTAGTGAATCCGTTCCTTGAGCCCGTTAGGGTTTAACGAATCCCAGCCTTGAGGTTCATCACTTGGGACATAAAAGTTTAGTAGTGAATCTGTTATTTGGGTCTGTCGAATAGAGAAAAATTACATAGAAAAAATAATTGTACAGAGAAATAAAGGTTTTACAGAGAAATATAAGTTATAAAGAGAACAAGAGTTATGCACTAAGAGTTTAACGAAAAATTTGATTTCGTATTTTTTGGCCTGACTTTTATGTCGGAACCTTGGGTTCATCACTTGGGACATAGGATTTTAGTATTGAATCCGAGTTTTGGGTCTATTGTATAGAGAAAAAGATATTTTACGAAGAGAAATTGATTCTAAAGATAAATAAAGGTTTTACAAAAAAATATAGGTTCTACAGAGAAAAAGAGCTCTACAGATAAATAAGAGTTCTACAGAGAAATATAAGTTGTAAAGAGAAAATGAGTTACGCACTAGCAATAGAAAGAAAATTGTGATTTCATATTTTTTTGGCTTGACTTTTATGTCTGAACCTTAAAACATATGGTTTTAGTGTTGAATCCGAGCTTTGGGTCTATTGTATAGAGAAAAAGTGATTCTAAAGATAAATAAAGATTCTACGGAGAAATAAAGATTATACACATAAATATAGGTTAAAAAGAGAGAAAAAATTATGCACTAGCAGTAGAACGAAAACTACGATTTCATAATTTTTGGCCTGACTTTTATGTCTGAACTTTGGGACATAGGGTTTTAGTATTGAATACGAGCTTTGAGTCTATTATATAGAAAAATATATATATTTTACAGAGAAAAATATATTTTACAGAGAAAAAGTGATTCTAAAGATAAATAAAGATTCTACAGAGAAATATAGGTTCTACAGAGAAAAATAGTTTTAAAACTATAATTTCATATTTTTTAGCCTAACTTTTTTGTCCGACCACCAAAATGACTGTCGTTGGTCTCAAAAGAAGCGCAACTATGAGGGGAGTAAAACCCGACCTATGGCAGCTAAAACAGAGGTCCACAGCAGCCGGAAAGCCATCGCGAAGCTCCAACGACGCCCCAAAACTTTTTTCATTGCTGCAATTGTTTCAGACGTTGGATCGAGGTAAGAATGGTGGCGTTGGAATCGTTTGGCCGATATGAATCCAACGCCACCAATATCGCTTTAATCCGATATCAGAAATGTCCAGATCGAGGCAAAATGTGTTTCGAACGGTTTGCCTTGATCCGGCCTTTTCCGAAGGCGGATTGAAGAGAGACCATCGTCGTTGGACTCCTCTCGACGATACAATTTCAACGGCAGTGGTCTCTCTTCGATCAGATGTCAGGAAGAGGAGATATGATTGTCGAAGATGAAGACCATGTACAATGGATGAGATGGATAGTTTGGGTAGTTTAATTATTTTGTCCTTATTTCTAATTTTTTAAATGAATTGGACCTCCTTCTAAAATTAAACATGATTATGTCCTTTTATCTAATTTGCCCTTAAATATAAAGGATATATTAAATAAAATGAATATATTATTAAATAAAAATAAATAATAGATTGTTAATATGAAGGGTAGTTTAGTCATTTGGCTGAAATATAAGGGGTAGTTTAGACTTTCATTTTTGATAGAAGACAAAATGTTGTTGAAAATGATTTTTTATGTAGCATTTTAAAATGATAACATATATGCTAAAATTATTATTGGGTGTTTGGTTAGGTAGCTTTTCATATGTAGCATGTATGTTGTATGTTAAATTATATGCTGTGCAAAATGCTTTACCAAACGGTACCTAGACCTAATACAGGACACTGGTTTGCAAAATGCAAAATCTAGTACTTCTCCTACAGATACTAACCTAAAACTTTCAGCTTATGCTGGAAACCCTCTAGAAGACCCACACCAATATAGAATACTAATTGGCAGGTTAATGTATTTGACTATAACCAGACCAGATATCACTTTTGCAGTTAACAATTTGAGTCAATTTATGCAATCTCCTACTGATATACATATGCGTGCTGCACATAAGATAATTAAATTTCTTAAAGGGTCCCTTAATCAAGGACTCTTCTATCCTAGAACTAACCACATGCAGGTGAAGGCTTTATGTGATGCGGATTGGGCCTCTTGCATTGATACAAGAAGGTCTGTAACTGGATTTTGTATCAAAATTGGAGATTCCTTGATTTCTTGGAAATCAAAGAAACAACAAACAATATCCAAATCATCCACAAAGGCTAAATATCGGGCTATTGCTGCCACTACCAGTGAATTAACTTGGCTGACTAGTTTGCTTACTGAATTGAAGATCAGATTCCAGAAACCTATTCTCCTACACTATGACAGTCAGGCCGCAATACACATAGCTAACAACCCAGTCTTTCATGAAAGAACGAAACATATTGAAATTGATCTTCATTTCACGCATGATAAAGTTCAAGAAGGATTGATTAACTTGACTCACCTTAAAACCGACGAACAGCCAGGAGACATCTTCACCAAAGCAGTGCCAGCATATCGTCTTCGTGCTCTTACTTCCAAGTTGACCATGATCGAACAATCCGACCATGCTTCACTTGAGGGGGGGTGTTAGATTTATCTCCGATTGCTGTCGTTCTTCATCGCCTCCGATTGCTGTCGATGTCGTTCTTCATATCTGGAAGGAGCAGTCACGCTTCTTGACTTTGACCTAACTCTTTGTCTTAAAGAGTTGGGCTGGACTGGTCTCATTTGTTTTGTGTTTTTAAGGTTTTATTCCTATTTGTCCTTTATCAAGTTTGGTGTCTTTGTAACGGATCTATTCTACTTTCCATATTCATTTGAATGTTGTATTTAATTAAGTGTCAATCACGTCAGTGACTGTTGTCACTCACTTGTGTATATATATACTAGGTCTGTACCCGGGCGTTGCCTCGGTCCATGTTTTTTATATATTTTTGTATATGCGAATATTTGTGAATTTTTTTTGTGGTAAATGTTTTTGATGTTTAAAATATTTTAATTGATGATATTTTTTGATGAATTTATAAATAACACAAATATTACAAAGTTTATTTTATTTAATTTGAAAAAATCGTAAAAGATTGATCTTTGATTTAAAATTGTGATTATAGTCGGATGGTTCAACTTGGTTGATTATTTAGAAGTGTTTTTGTTTTTTTTTTCTTAAGACAAAAATATTTAGTAGATAATAAGTAGATTTATTGGTAGAATGTTATTTAAAGTGTAAAAATATTATCGAAAAAGACATATGTGGTGGATTATATTGAGATTTCATATATATGTTGATGTTATTAATTATTTATTTGGTTTAATTTAATGTTTAACTTTCAGTTTTTTGTTTTGTTTGTTAAATGTGTGTATTATATCAATGTTTTAAAGACATAATTTAATTTATTTGTGTGTATAATATTTTTCATTTGTTTAGTAATAATTTCATGTTTTTTAAGTTTATTTTAAAGATGATCAAAATTAAAAAGTAAGTATAACAGATATCCATAATATATGTATTTGTGTCGTAATTTACAATTTCTGAAGTTTTTTCTTTGGAGGTAATAAAAACTATTAAAATAACATAAGACTTATCTATCTATATCCATAGTATATTTTATAATTTCAAATAGCTTAATTAAATGTAAATTTTTATATTTAATAGAATCGGCTGCTTTGTATCATCTAGGTTAAGTCCCGTAGCCGTCCTCCAATTCTCTTATCTTTTTCTAATCTCTGTATTATTTCGTTGTCCGGTTGCCTGGTGTTCCTTCTGGTCTGTATATCGTGCTTTGGGTTAGTGTTTGTTAGTCTTCTTCCCTGGTTACTTATTTTTGCTTCCGAATGTTGTCAAGTTTTCCTCTGTTTTTTCTCCGTGTGTTATTTTGGAATCCGTCTCTTTATGGTATTATTCTTGCTTGTGGTCCTGATTTTTTTTTTTTTGTGGTTCCGTTTTTCTTGGTTTTGGCTTCTCCGTTTGTTTTTGGGTTTAGATCTGAAAAGTCTGATGACTTCGTGAAGAATGAAGATTACAAAGAAGAAGAACAGTAGAGACAGAAGAAGAGAAAATGAAGAAAAGACTTTTAAATCATAACTTCATTCATTACCCGATTCAAAATAATTACAAAGCTAATATAGAAGAGGGAATGCCTCAACGGCTAGAAGTCATATCACCATACAAGGTGTACAGAGGATTTGACATATAGCCGTTTTACAATGAATGAAGTAGAAGAAGAGGGAGGAAGAATACGGAAGCTAGGAAGAAACCGATGGGCTTTAGAAGACCTAAGCCCATGTATCAAGCCCAGCAACAGCCTATTCTAACATCCCCCTGCAAGCTAAACATCATCTGATGTTAAGCTTGGATAAAAAACGTCTCAGACTCAGAATAGAAATACCCTTGGTGAGTAAGTCACTAGGTTGATCAGTAGTCTTTGTGTACTGGAGTCTGATAATTCCTTTGTTAACCTGATCTCTTGTAAAATGGCAGTCCAAGTCAATGTGTTTGGTTCGTTCGTGGAATACTGGATTGCTTGCAATATGGATGGCTGCTTGGTTGTCACAGTGGAGCTCCATAGGATAGGGAAGAGCAATGTGTATATCTTGAAAAACATGACCAATCCACTGTAATTCAGCAACTGTGACAGCCATAACCCTGTATTCAGCTTCAGCTGAAGATTTGGAGATTACTTTCTGCTTCTTTGATTTCCAGGATATTAAACAATCTCCTAGCTTGATGCAGAAACCCGAGATTGATCTTCTTGTATCAACACAAGATGCCCAATCTGAGTCACAATATGCCTTGATCTGTAAACTGTTAGTAGCAGGATAATATAAACCAAGATCATGTGTTCCATTAAGATATCTAAGGACTCGTTGAGCTCCTCTCATGTGTAGCTCTGTTGGTGCACTCATAAACTGAGCTAAGCTATTTACTGCATATGTCAAGTCTGGTCTAGTTATTGTAATATACATTAGCTTGCCAATAATTTTTCTATACTCAGTAGGATCTTGAACAGGTTCGCCTATGACAGCAGACATTTTTATATTGTTATCAACTGGGGAATTCACTGGCTTAGAATCAATAAAACCAGTTTCCTTGAGAAGATCCAAGGCATACTTTCTTTGATTGATTAAATATCCTGTGTGAGACTTACTAACTTCTAGTCCAAGAAAATAAGTTAATATCCCCAAGTCTTTTATTTTAAAACAAGAACCAATAAAATCTTTAATCTCTTTGATCAAAGAAAGATCATTACCTCCAATAGCCATGTCATCTACATATAGAAGCAACATAATCATTTTATCATCTTTTCTATAATAAAAAAGTGAATAATCTGCCTTACTTTGCAGAAAACCAAATTTCAGTAACACTTCTTTACATTTAGCATTCCATTGCCTAGAAGCTTGTTTTAAACCATATAATGATTTATTTAACTTACATACTAAACCCTTAGAATTTGCATCATACCCTGGTGGCAATCTCATGTAAACTTCTTCATCTAAGTCTCCATTAAGAAAGGCATTATGCACATCAAGGTGGTGCACATGCCACTTCTTAATGCTGGCTAAGGCAAAGAAGATTCTTACAGTGGTGATCTTGATCACTGGTGCAAAAGTTTGAGTATAGTCAAACCCCTCTACTTGACTATATCCAAGAGCCACAAGTCTTGCTTTATATCTCTCTATAGTGCCATTTGGGTTATATTTTATTTTATATACCCATTTACTTCCTATGGCTCTTCTACCTGGTGGTAATTTTACCAAGTTCCAAGTGTTGTTAGCTCTAAGAGCATTCATTTCATTTTCCATAGCTTGTATCCAATTATTGCTTTTAATTGCTTGACTATACCTAGTAGGTTCTACATGACTATCAATAGCAGCAAGAAAGGATCTATGACAATCAGAAAAATTAACCATATTCACAGTCTTGCAATAATCAGCATAAAATAAATCTTTGCAAGGTAAAGTAACAGCATTGCACTCATACTCTTGCAGATATTTAGGAGTTGTTCTTATTCTTTTGTTGTTTGTCATACTTATCTCATTTTGTGATTCATTGGATTCTACAGAATCATTAGTTATAGGTACTACATCTTCAGTATCATGTACTGTTTCAGATTCATCAGTTTCAAGCATTTTATTTTCACCTTGTGACTGGCTAACATCTGAATCTGTAACCTTTGCCAAAGGAAATATATCTTCCTTGAAAATTACATCTCTGCTTATAAAAATTTCTTTGTTCTCTAAATCCATAACTTTGTATCCTTTAACCCCAATTTGATATCCCAAAAATACACAAGCCTTAGACTTGGGTTCAAACTTAGACATTAATGGTCTATTAGTTCTGGCTATACAAAAACATCCAAAGGTTCTAAGATTTTCATAGTTGTAATCATTTCCAAACAGCATATTATATGGTGTCTTTTTATCCAACACATTTGTAGGCAGTCTATTAATGAGAAATGCAGCTGTTTGAATACAATGACTCCAATATTCTTCTAGTAGACCTGATTGTATCCTAATGGATCTAGCCACATTCAGCAAATGCTGATGTTTCCTTTCTACAATGCCATTCTGCTGAGGCGTGTAGATACATGTCTTTTGATGAACTATGCCATGCCTAAAATAAAAATCAGTCATTTGAAATTCACCTCCATTATCTGTCCTGAAACATTTTACTTTCTTTTCAAACTGTGTTATCACATAGTTCACAAAAACCTCAATGTATTTCCTGGTTTCAGATTTATTTCTCATCAAATACACCCAAGTGGTTCTTGAGTAATCATCAACCACAGTCAAGAAATATTTATATCCCTCAATTGATTCTACATGACTTGGTCCCCATATATCAAGGTGAACTAAATCAAAACAGTTTTCAGAAACTGAGGAACTTAAACTAAAAGATTTTCTTTTCATTTTACTGAAGTAGCAGATATTACAATCTTCAAAATCATGCATTCCAGCAGGAAGCATCTTAGTTACATTAGGTGAAGGGTGACCTAGCCTATAATGCCACACCTTTGAACTAACAGAATTCAAAACAGATACATTTCTTAAATTTCTATTAACTTCAGCAGTCCTTCTGATTCCTGTGTCCAACAGATACAGTCCATCATGCAAAATTCCCATTCCATTCTTCTTGTATGTGCCTAGCTCCTGCATCATGCACCTATCACTCGTGAAACTTAGTGTCATGCCATTATCTCTTATTAACTTACTTACTGAAATTAAATTATATGAGAAACTTGGCACTACCAGTACATCTTTCAGAATCAGTTTATTATTCAAACACACAGTCCCAATATGAGTTATAGGCAACATACGTTTATCAGGCAAAGTCACAGTAAAGTTACTGACTAATTTGTATGAATCTAACAGATGCATATCACAAACAACATGGTCTGTTGCCCCACTGTCTATAATCCATTTATATTCACTGTATTTAAAGAGGTTACCTCCTGTTCCAGTTGCAGTGGTGTTGACCTGATTCACTGATGTTGAAGTGTGTTCATCACTCCCAAATTTAGTCTTGATATATGACACAATGTCAATCAGCTTATCATCAGTGAGGTTCACTTTCTGACTATTCTGGACAGAGCTTTCCACTTGGTTTACAGAGTGTTGCTTTCCTTGGTAGGTTCCATTATTAGTTCTCTGTCTTTTTGATCCTTCTGGAAATCCCACCAATTTAAAACACTGATCCACAGTATGATTACTTCTCTTGCAGTATTTGCAGAATAGTTGATCCTTCTTGCCCTGATTGCCTTCTTTCTGTGGAGGTCTGTTTGCTTTATTTTTGTTGTTGTTGCCTTGAAAGGTCATTGCCACAGATTCTGGCACTAATTGGCCAGAGTTAGACATATTTAGTTGAGTTTCTTCTTCTTTGATCAACCCCAAAGCTTTGTTAATCTCAGGTAGTGGCTCCATCATCCAAATCTGACGACTCAAACTCCTATAGTTCTCATTGAGACCCATTAGGAATTGTGTCAGTATCTCTCTTTGACGCTTAACTTGAGCCTTGTTGCAGCCACACCTGCCTTGCTCATCCAGCTGATCATACTGTTCCCATAAGGACTTCAATCTTGTATAATATTCCATTACAGATGAATTTTCTTGTCTAATACAGTAAAGTTGTCGAGAAATTTCAAAGAACCTAGCACCATTGAATGATGAAAAGCGATCCTTTATATCCTTCCAGAGATCATAAGCTGTGTCTTTATCAGACATGCTAGCCAAGACTTGCTCTGAGATGCTGTTCGTAATCCACGTTTGTATAATGCAGTCGCAACTCGTCCAGGCTACATAATTCTCATCTGCTTCATCAGGAACCCTAAGTGTTCCATCAATGAAACCCACTTTGTTGCGAGTTTTCAATGCCTTCACTGTACGTTGGCTCCACATAGTATAATTATCTCCATTGAGCTTAAATGTGATTAACGCATTTGTAGTAAGATCACCTGGTAATATTGTGTAGGGATTCAATAGTGTACTCTGCGAGACAGTACCTCCATTGACATTACCCTGGACGGGTCCTCCAATTTCAATTCCAGGCATCTTGTTTCCAGTATTTGTGCGATTTACTTCACCAGTTGAAGTCATGTGTGCTGCTGTGTTTCTTGTATTCACCATCGCGCTCCGATACCATGAAAAGTCTGATGACTTCGTGAAGAATGAAGATTACAAAGAAGAAGAACAGTAGAGACAGAAGAAGAGAAAATGAAGAAAAGACTTTTAAATCATAACTTCATTCATTACCCGATTCAAAACAATTACAAAGCTAATATAGAAGAGGGAATGCCTCAACGGCTAGAAGTCATATCACCATACAAGGTGTACAGAGGATTTGACATATAGCCGTTTTACAATGAATGAAGTAGAAGAAGAGGGAGGAAGAATACGGAAGCTAGGAAGAAACCGATGGGCTTTAGAAGACCTAAGCCCATGTATCAAGCCCAGCAACAGCCTATTCTAACAAGATCTGTTTTTTTGGGTAAGTTGTTTTTCCTTTCTGCTTGGTTCAGCAGTTGTTGTTATCGTTTTGTTATCTTCTTAAGTGCATTTTTCTGGTTTATTTCTGGTTCAATTACTTGGTTCGATTTCCTTTAACTGAACTCGCTCAGTGTTTCTGGATTGGGCATGATAACTTTGTTGTAGATTATGGAACAAAAGCAAGTTATGAGGTAATAAACATTGATATAATTGTTCGAATTATAGATGTGGGAGAAGGGAGGGGGTTTTTCAATTTATTGTTCTCTATGTCTTTAAAATTTTACTTTGTTGTAGATTATACTTTGATTTTGTTTTTAAATTTGTCAACATGAGAAATGAAATGGAATTTTTTCTTCAGCTTCTCAACAGACACGGATGGAAGGAGGGAACTGGTCTTGTAGCTGTTTGGTCGACTATGGTTGTAAGGCTGTCCGATTTAGTTTGAATGGCAAACAGGTGTATTAAACATTGATTGAAAGGCAGTAATAACTCGGTGATTTGTAGCACAGAGTGCTAAAAAATTAAATGAGCAGAGAAGAACATCAAAACAGAGTTATTAAAGCAACAAAAATTTCTAACCAAAGATAAAACTAATCTCATATTGTGATGATGTTTTTAAAATGTATAATAGAGATTTCTATTTCATGAAAAATCTGTTGTGGAACTTTTGAGAGTTTAGTTTATAAAAAGAAAATGCATATGATTTACTCGGTATATCTAATATATAGTTCTAAATTGCCAACGCTATCTCATTATTTTCCAGGTAGGGAAACACTTATGAAAGGACGAAAAGCCTTGGAAGCTAGCTTCGCAGCATTGGGTTGAAGCAGTAAGTTGCATTAAGATATTGTAAGATTATTATTTAAAAAATGTTTTTTGTTTGCCTTCTCATATTGTGTCTTCCTTCTGGTATATTGATCCTCGTTATTGCTATGGCCACAATCTACAATTTTAGTATGCTAAATGGCTCAACTGTGAAAGTAAACGGCTTTATTTCTATTTGTGACATTTCTTGAGAATCCCTCAGTACTTTCTTTTAACAGATTTTTCTTCACTGCAAAATATGCGTTATTCACAAAACCACATTTTGGATTTTGAGCAAACAGGCTTATCATATTGATTAACTAATGGGTTTTACATATCAATTCATTACATAGTTATTTTGAATAATATTTTTTCAAATTTATACTTTCATAAAGAAATGAAATATAAATTGTTTAAATTTGGTTGTTTAGATATTGGCTATGTATTAACATATTTTTTTGTGTTTTTTTTGTATGATGGGGTTTTTGAATTACTTTAATGTACGGGAATGAGTATGGATTTGTGATTGCAGAAGTTCGTGAGTTAAGTAAACGCACTCCAGAAATTAAATAAGTGTTGGACTAATTTTTTGGTAGAACTAATTTGTGTGTGAGTATATCCTCAGCAAACTATAGGTATAGGCACTCCAAAAATTAAGTGAGTCTTGGATTCATGTTTTGGTAGAACTGATTTGTGGATGAGTATAGTTTAAGAGTTTACGATGTGTGTGTATTTGAGTTGATTAATATTTATGTAATCAAATTGATAGTTTGTATTTTCCGAGTTGATTAAAATTGTAATGTTCTTCACTCACTCGGTTAGAATATAAGCTATAAATTTGATTTCGGATGTTTATCAACTCAAAAACAGACACATCTTCAACTCTTAAAATTGTACTTAGCTAACTTGTTTATAAAGATAATATATGTAGCTTTTTTTGTATTTTTCTTGTACACTTGTTTTTTATTGTTATTTTAATAATTTGCTGAGGGTCTATTTTACATATATCCTCAGCAAACTATAGGTATAGGCACTCCAGAAATTAGTTGAGTGTTGGACTCATGTTTTGGTAGAACTAATTTGTGTATGAGTATAGTTAAAGAGTTTACGATGTGTGTGTATTCGAGTTGATTAATATTTATGTAATCAAATTGATAGTTTGTATTTTCCGAGTTGATAAAAATTGTAATGTTCTTCACTCACTCGGTTAGAATATAAGCTATGAATTTTATTTCGGATTTCTATTAACTCGAAAACACACACATCTTTAACTCTCAAAGTTGTACTTAGCTAGCTTGTTTATAACGTCAACATATGTAGTCTTGTTTGTGTTTTGCTTGTACACTTGTTTTTTTATTGTTATGTTAATAATTTGGTGAGGATATATTTTACATATTATCTTAAGTAGGTTTTCTTGTTTTATTAATTTTATGAGATAAACAGAGGTCAAGTATAATTGTATGATACTAAAGGTTTATTATTTTGTTTTTTGAAGTAACGAAGTTCTGTACACAATTTCAGAAGCGAGAAACACATGTAAAGAGGATTGAAATAAAAGGGATAAAAAATATGTGCATATTGATAATGTAGATATATGTCGATTTTTGTAATACCCTGATCCGAAAATGCCAAAAGTAATAATAAAAAAAAAGATATATAATTACTTAAAGAGAGATATATATATATATATATGGGCAATTCTCCTATAAGGTCCTAAAATAAGGACCTTAGCTTTTGGGTTCAAATTTTTTTAAAAAAAACTTGAAAAAATTATATTTATGTTTGATCGGTTATACGAATCTAATTATATATTTTTTGTTTCAAACAAAAATCAAATGCTACCCGAAAAGTGGATAAACAAAAAATATAGAACACAAAAAATTTTATCCACTTTTCGGGTAGCATTTGATTTTTGTTTGAAACAAAAAATATATCATTAGATTCGTATAACCGATCAAACATAAATATAATTTTTTCAAGTTTTTTTTAAAAAATTTTGGAACCCAAAAGCTAAGGTCCTTATTTTAGGACCTTATTTTAGGTTCTTATAGGAGAATTTCCCTATATATATATATATATATTATATAAATATAGTAATAAATAAAAAAAAAACTTTTGGACCACTTTCGGTGGTCAACCACTTGACCACCGAAAGTGGCCATGTGAATGGCCTAATGGCCATTCATTAAAATTTAAAAAAAAAAAAAAGAATTAGTGGAATGTTGCTGGCGTGGCCAGCAACATTCCACACAAAGAAATCAAAAGAAGCAGACGCTTCTTATGAGACAGAGAAGCCGAACGAGCCAGAGAAAGAAAAAGCTGGGAGAAGGAGAAAGGGAGAGGTGAGGGAGAAAGATTTTGGAGATTGTTTGGAGTGCATGTAGGGTATAGAAGCTTTGGAGATTGTTTTGCCCTTGAAGGAGGTAAGGCTTGATTTCGAAGTTTCCATGTTTTTGTTATATATTTTGTGTCATTCATACTAGAAATGTGATAGGAGTATGAAGTAGAGTAAATTTTTGGGTTAAAAATGGAAGTTGAAGGGATTTCATGCATATTTGAAAAATGGATGCCTAAAGGACGAATTGCTTCGATTCTGTTGATTGGATTGGAATTTTAGGCTAAATTTCGGATATGTTGGTAACTTAAGAGTGGGTAACCCACCTTCAAAATTTGAGACGATTCCGTGAAGGAATCGATAAGGTCCTAGTGTAACCCTAAGAGGGAAATTTGGGGTTTAGGGGTTCGAGTAAGAATTTGAGCTTGGAATTTCATATGGGGGTTTAATAAGATATATTAGTAGACTTGAAATTGTTAATTTGGAATGGGTATGTATAAAGGAGTGCGATTGCACATTTTAGGCTAATATGGCCTAGTTGAGAGAAATGTTCGATTTCAATGTTTATTGAATTTATTTCATATATATATATGAGGTTGGTTATGTTTTGACATTATATGGGGTTCGACTTTGCTTCTTTATTAGGTTTGGAAAAGTCGGAATCCTAAATCGGAAATTGGTAATAACATTCTCTGTTGTTGCTTGGATAACGAGGTAGGGATTCTTACCCTTTTAAATCATTCCTTAGAGATTTCTCTCTTCATTCTAAAGAGCAGTGTCAAGGTTTTCGATGATATACCGGACATCCGTTGAAGAATGCCAAGAGGGACCATATAGTGACGAAGTTGTTTATTATTAATGTGCTCATAATAGATGCCATGTTGCTGCATTATGCCATGTTTTTCAATTTAGCCGGATTATCTCGTTAAATCTTTATTTCCCTACTGAGCCTTCTGCTCACCCTACTTTTCTTCTATGATCTTCAGGTGAGTCTGGTACGAATGTCCAGCCGACGGATCAGTAGGTGGAGACGTGACATGGGAACGCCACCTTGGAGCTTAGGTTCTTAATAATGTGAAAACTCTTGTTTATCTAGTACATTTAGTACTTAGATTGGTTTAATGGATTAAGTATTTATCTTTCTTTTACCTTATGAGGAGGATGATGGACGGTCGAGAGCTGCGCCGTTAAACCGGGACTCTCGTACCGAGATTATGGAACTATGTTCCGGATGTTGAACTATATACTGGTTATGTGATGAATGACCTCTTAAATTTACCTTGCATGTGATTAGGTGGCCTGAGGCCCTGCCTAGAGTGTGATTGTGATTAGCTGGCCTGAGGCCCTGCTAGGTTGCGGATTGAGATTCATTTATGATATATATATATATATATATATATATATATATATTGGTGTTGATTGTTGCTCAGGTTGGCATTCGCCGATTTACGGGGAGATGCTGCCGGATTTTCGTTAGAATCCGTGTTAGGTTGACGTGAGAGGAAGTCTTTATGAGACTAGTGACGTCATCGGTAGCGCTTCCGATTTGGGGCGTTACAATTTTATTCACGGTTGTCCTCTTTTGTTTTTATTAAATGTATTTTTTTTTTTGTTGATTGTCACTCTGTATAAACTATACATGAACATAATCACAACTGAGCTATCGCATCTTGGAAAGAGGCATATGTTATACTCTCTTTTCTCCCTTCTGAATCATATGAGATTGATATTAAATTTATCTCTTTTTTTCCCCAATATCATTGAGCAAAAAGTTGATTATAAAAACTAATAAATGGAAGCAGCTCATTTATTTAGATGTTTAATAAGAGTAGGTTTAGTGTAATATCTTTTGAATGTTGTATCTATACGTTAAGAATAGTATCACAAATTTATTTTATCAAACAGCAAATATTCAATGAACATCCTGAATAGAAACACTTTAGCAATCTTGGTCAAATATTATAATTATTAAATTTGCGTACACAGTTTCTGATTCTTAAATAGATGTAAAAAATATATAGATTATATTGAATATAAATATATAGTATGTATGAAATGTATGTTAAGTGTTGTTATAGTATGATTTTATATGTGTATGTTATCCAAAATTCCTATTTTTTTGTTGTGATCATTGTTTACCATGACAAATTTACAAATGTTTTTTACTATAGTATACACATCTAAAAATAATTTATATTGTTCGTACTTTAATTATCATTTGAACCTCGAAATACCAATTGTATTCTGTATTTTTATGAACTTATTTTTCATCTTGTGGAATATTGTTCTCTTTTGTTGTAGCTTTTTTATTTTACCTTTTATATAAGTGTTGGTGATCATTTTTATAAGTGAGCCATTATTTTGTTTTCAGTTTATTCTCAATTGATGAAGAGTTTTTGGATCTTTTATTTGGATTATTATTTTAAATATAATTAGATAAATGAACTATTTATCATTTCATTCATAGGATTTCAACATGGATGATTTACATATCTGAGTATAATATTGATTACAAAATATGATGCAGTTTTGATGTTGTTATAACAAAATGCATTATCTAGCACATTTCTTTCTAGTGATGTGAAACTCCAAAATTATCCTTTTTGTCCTTCAAAAGATATACCATGCAGTATGTAACGCCCCGACCCGGGGGCGCTACTGTTTAAACCTAATTCAATATCTATAAGATATTAAATCTCCACATTATCATAAAAGATTTAATCTTAGTTTCTCCAACTAAATCCATAAATTTCTACCGAAATTTCGGCAGCATCTCCCCGTATATCGGAGAATGCCCACCCGAAATATGCAGCACATATTCAGCAATATATAAGGCATCCGACCATCATATCACAAGCAATCGCAATCCTAGGCAGCGCCTCAGGCCATCTACAGCGTGCATCCGCAATATATAATAAGTCACAATCATCATACATGTATCGACATGCAATATATCAATAAGATTCACACCCAGGTACAGGAGTCCTATCACAAGGCACCCTCCTATCCGTACCATCCACACACCGTCAAGGTGTTCATAAACGTAGTCAACATACACAATCTTCAATTCGTACATAAAATATCAAACATAATAAAGAAAGCTAATTCTTTATTCTAACCCATCCTAGTGTCTCTAGGTGGCACCATGACATCTCACCTCCTACAGATCCGTAGTGCCGGTATCCGTACCAGTCTCGCCTGTGTGGAAAGGAAAAAGAGTAAAGGGTGAACAATGGCTCAGTAGGGGTAAAGAGGATAACAAAATACAATAGCTGAATCAAAAGGTAAGTCGATGCAGCAACATGCCAAAGACTATGAACCACCATAATAAATACTCATCAAACCGTGGTCTCGTTTCCTACTGTGAGTCCCAATGAGACAACGCCTCAGCATCCATCCCCACACATCGATATTGGTGAACACTGCCACCATACGACTCAATAAGGAAAACATGACCAATTACAAGACACCGGTCTTGTCCATACTGACTCGGGTTCCCTGAACAGATTCCTCAGAATCTCAGGATGTTCCCTCATATAGGAGTCATTCGGTTGCAACCAAGCCAAGGTTCCACAACCCTCCTCCCATATGACGTTCACACAACCTATGGAAGTCATGAATCCATATTCGCACTTCCATGTGGCTCTAATGCAACAATGTCATGCCATGAATTTAATATAGCAATAAACAAATCCTAGTTATATATTTAACTAGCCATGATGCATGAATAAGAACCAAACATGCTTGATATAAGACCAAACAATCAACCGGGAATGCAAACTAATATTTAGGAAAATTCGAGAATAACCCTAGGTTCGTTTTTCCCTAGGGAGCAAATGGGGAAAAACACAAACATGAATAATAATGAAGATTAAAAAAACGCAATTTTAGATAATAAGAAAGAACCGAAAGATTGGGCTAGAATCCCCTACCTCGAATCCACGCAAAAGTAGAAAATCAATAACCCAACCTTATGGTTTCGGCTTTTCCTCAACCTATCAATTTCACGAAACTCAAACTTATTTCATAATTCCCATATCTTAATTCAATGTAAAAATAACTAATTTCTCAAGAAAAATTAAAGAAATCTTACCTTTTTTCAATACAAGGATTTTCAATCCTTAACTACGCCCAACCGAGTTCACAACTTTAATCTACCCAAGAACCTAGTAATTGACATCATATTTAAACTTTATTGAACATATCCAACTTAAATTTTTGCACTTAAAAATACAAAAATTCAAAACATAAACCAACTCTTACATTTCTCTCTCTAAATTTACCAAACCTTTAATCTTGGCCTCCAAGCTTGAGATTCCCAAATCAACAATAAAAACCCACACATATATGTATAATTCAGTCCTAATCAAGGCTATTTAATCATAAATTTCATTTCTTAAAAATTCCATAAAAATTCCACAAAAAAACCTAGTTTCTCAAATCAAACAAAAACTTACCTAAATCTGAAAATTTTTGTACAATAATGATGAATCTTGCTTAAACATCCATGAACCTTCAAATTCCAAGCCAAAATCTCCTTTCTTTCTCTCTTTCTTTCTCTCTTCTTTCTCTCTTCTTCCCTCCCTTCTTCCGTCTCTCACTCTGTCGCGTCCCTCTGTTGCTCCACAAAATAACAGAACAAATGGTGCTGGATTTTTTTAAATGGCCAAATGGCCTTGTAAAACGTGGCCACTTTTGGTGGCCCAAAACATGGCCACCGAAAGTGGCACTAATATACAATATATATATAATATTATATATATATGTAATTTATTTATTTTTATTGAATTCTATTTTTTTAATGGGTAATTCATCCCTAATCAAAATTTTCACTCATTATTTGGTATTTTCAAACTCAAACTCCCTATTTATTTTTTATTATTATTATTATTATTATTATTATTATTATTATTATTATTTACTTTGGCATTTTTCGGGTCAGGGTATTACACAGTATATATAAGCATCAGATATCAGATATTAGCAAGAGTGTATCAATCGCATTTCCTCTTTAGTTTGATTCCGGAATTCTTCTGTTGAGTTTTTGTTTCTAGAGCTTTGTTCTTCGCACAATGATCATTTTTTTACATCATCTGACATTGTTTCCAACGTAAACATTGCTTCCGAAATTTCTTCAAGCATAACACCATATGGAGAGATGTCTTCTTTGATTGTTGTGATGAGTGTCTTGGCAGTGTTTTTATCTTCCACTATTTTTGTCTTGATGAAGTCTTTCAATTGTACTCTGCACCAGTCGAGCTTGTTTACAGTAGATGCAATGTTGTACATGCTATCTTTGAGTTGTGAGGTTTTTTCTTCAGTTGTTGTATCACCCACATTTTCTGTAGCTGATTTATCTTATGTTGCCTGCTTGAGAGATAGGTATAGCTGCTGAGCTTTTTCATAGATGTTTGATATCTGCTAAAATTTTTATGCCTACTCTAGAAGTATCTGATGATTGTAGAACTTCAGCATGAATCAGTAAAATCTGAACCATTAACCTTTCTGTTTTCTTCTGATTTTCTGATTTCTGCATGTCATCCATCTTCTCAATCATGCTGATATTTGTTGTAAGTGACCAGAGACCATATTTCCATTAATAGGTAGATTTTAGCTTGTCTTTTTGTTCCAACAGTTCTTCTGAAGCTTTAATGAAGCAGTCAAATGTGTCATCTGTTAAGTTTGGTGTGTGCGTCGCAGCATGTTCCACTTGGATTAACATCAATTCAATCTCTTGGATTATGTCCCAGTGTTCTTTTTTAGTCAACTTCTTCATCTCCAATTTTTTCTGATATTATTGCTTGGAACATCTTTGGCCGTATGTGTAGGGAAAAAAAGTTAAATTTTAGTTGACATACATGCTAGAAATTGTATTTATAAGCATTTGAAGAACATATAATTTTGTAAAATTTTTGTTCTTCTTGTTCTAGAATATAGAGAAAATAAAATAAGTTTGATCTGTTAATTTTGAGTAGTAGTTAAGAAGTTTAAACTTACATGATTTGCTGGGTTTGATTGAATTTCTTCTTGTTGATGCTTCATCGCTGTTGGAGAGAGTTTCTGTTGTGATATTTGGTTTGTAAGCTTTGGCAGAAATGATATTTATCACTCTTGGTCCTTGGTCTTGTGTGTTTTTATATATTTGAGAAAAGATTTTAACTGTTTGCATCTGTAGTTGATTGGTGTTTTTTTTAAAATTTGTGGTAAATTATTGTTGATGTGATTGGTCTTTATTATTTGTCTGAATATTCTAGAATTTCTTGTTCAGTATTTATTCCATAATTTCAGTGGTTTTTTTTTGTATATCTGAAATTTTGTAGTTATATTTTTGGTGTTATTCCATCACATTTTTTTTAAAAGTTGTTTTTTTTTAAATTGAAACTCTATTTTATACCGTAGTTTTTTGGTAAATTATTTTCACTAAGTTATCTTTATTTGCGTTTTTAACAGTTTATTTTGGATGGTTTTTCTTTAGATGATAACAATTTATAATATAGTTTGACTTTTGTAATTTTATGGTGATTCTCATCTAAAGTATAACGTCATTTATGATAACGTGTTTACTGAATTTATTAGGTTTACCTTTTACTATTTTAGGGCAATGATGTAATTTTTGTGTTGTCAATCATTTATTCTAACAACTTTCTGAATTATATTTGTCAGTGATTGCTTCTTAAATAAAGTAATGATATCATTCTATCCATCATTTGTCGAAGAAGTGGAGTATTTATTCATGGAGAGATATGGTGTTCATTTCATTGTTAAACCAATCTAAGTATTCTGAAATAGTAAAAGGTAACTATAGAAGAGCTTAACTATAGAACTGAACTTGAAGCTCATTTAATACAGTCGTGTATAGAAGAACATGTGTATACATCTTTAATATGAAATTGAATGAATTTTTTTCAGAATTGTTGTTATTGTTACATTTTTATAGAAGGGTAATAAATTGTATTTGACATTATTAAATTGTATTTGACAAATATTTACAAGATCCGAAATAAACTCACCTAAACTATTAGATTTTGTGAGAGAGAGATGAGTAATAGAGCGACAATGTTAAACATTGCAAAACTTATGATAGAGATGTTGACAGAACAACTGCGAATTGAAGATATACACGCACAAAAAATGTTTGATTCTTCCTGTATAGTTTTCAAGCTAAACGAATGAAATTCAAAATTCTAATAGCTGAATTGATGTAGTTGAGATATTGTCTCAAGTAATTTCAACATTTTTTGTTTGAGTTGAAACAAATTACTCCAATTTGTTTCACCAATTGCACCAAGTTCAATCTCAACAACTGCAAATTGAAGATTAATGACTTGAGGAGAAACAGGCGATCTTGATTTTATGCGTTTATTATGTAGCTTGCAGAGTGAAGAATCGGAATGGACTGTCGTGGCAAGAGTTGATAAAACGAAGAAAACTGAATTAGGTATGGTTGGACGATAAAGGAAGAAGACAAATGTTGCGAACTTGCATTTAGAGCCTTATAAAAGAGAATTCAATTGAGGAAAGCAATGTAAGTGAAGATAGCAAATGAGATCTTGTGAAACCCAAAGAAAAATTTATGGAAAGGAAAAAAAGGTGGATGAATTGAGTTTTTTCGATTAATAATTTGTTCTCCCAATTGGTACAATCCTCTTTCTTTCTCTGTGAAAAACCCAGGAATACACTTGCTTATTCGATTTTTCAATAGCAGAGAAGATGCTACAAACCCAGCAAGTAATGCACATAAGTAAACGCAAAAATGAAAAATCAAAATCATAACTAAAACATGTTAGCTTATAACAACAACAATAAAAATTAAAAGAATTAAATCAATTACAAAATAATGAAAATCACGGAAACAACCAAAAATACAAAATACGAATGCCATTCAATAACAAAGATGATTCAAAAGAAACAGAGAAATAACTAACTGTACCAAAGAAAGTATATACGTTCATAATTAACATACACAACATAATCCAACAACAAAACACAAATAATTAACAAAAAAATCATTTAGAATTCACAGAAAATGAGGAAATACATAATTGTAGCAAAGGAAAACCAAAAAAACAATATAAGATCTCAATCCAATAACAAAAATAATTACCAAAATAATTACATTTATCTTTATCTGGGGCTGCAAAATAAACGCGAAAGTGTGTGGTTTATTTTTTTTTTTTTTGCTTATGATTTTTTTTTATTTCTCGGTTTAGGGAATAGTTTACAAATTAATGATTGTAGATAAAAAAAAAATTGAATTTTTTTTAAACACAATCTATGTTTTTAAGTTGTGATCATATATTGATTTTTTTCACAGTCTAGTTATGCGAATTTTTTTTAATTATTTTACTTTGTTAGGTGTTGTTTAATTTATTTTTGTGTACAAATTTGTTTATTTAATTCATCTTTGCGTATTCTTCGCTTGTCTACATGTATATATGTTTCGCTTTATAATTATGCAAAATAATAATTAATGATTGTAGAAAAAAATATATCACATTTTAAATTTTTTACTGAATTATGTTTTCGTTTTTTACAATTATTGTACACTGAGGTATTTCCTCTTTTTTTTTTTAATTTTGAAATATTTTTTGTTATTGGATTTTGAGCATATTTTGTTTTTTGGGTGTATTATTTAACTCTCATAAATAATTAAATCATGACAAAAAATGGAGAATAACAACAATTACGCGATCTATTATATATATTGAAATTTATTATCACTAATTGCTTTGTATTTTGTATATTTAGTTTTATAAATTTGATTTAATTGGTTTTCGATGCATCAATAACAATATAGTAAATTAGAATTTTAGTGTTAAAACCTTTTAATAGTATTTGCAACTTTAATTACTGTTAATCTAATTTGTAATTTATCGACCTTTGGAACACATATACTTATGTATTTAATATTAATGTCTGAGAAATATAAAACATATTAAATATCATAACATGATATAATTTTAATAAGCAAAAGATTGGATTTTAAAGGTGACATTGAATCCAGTTTAATTAACCAACTGTCAACAAAATGTGTTCTTCTTGGACTTTGACTTACCCAGTCCCCCTCCCTTATGAAATTAGCCGACATCAGTACATCACACTCACTCAGCTCATTGCCTCATTCAACGCCTCCTCCTTCAGATTCAGAGAGACAGAGACGAAACATGTCCACCACCGCAACTCCTGCAACCCCCACTGAGCCAACCTCTGCCACTTCTCCTCAAGGTTAGTCAATGATGGAGTTTTGCTATTTTTGTAATGAATCTCTTTTAGATAAGACAAATAACACGAGATCCGTTTCTTTTCTTTGATTATGGTGAAAAGCATTGCATGGGCCATGGCGTTCCTTTGATGCTTATGTGGCGTTGATGAGTGGTGGGATAGAATCATAGGACCATGTGGTTCTAAAGCTATAATTTTACTACTGAAGGCATTAACCTTAACCTTTAAGATGTGCTTTTAACATCCGTAATTCAGCTACCTGTGAAAGTGTGTGGTTGTGCTCTATTTTATGCTCAGTCTCTGTTATCACGTCTCTGTGAGTAAACAACAGCTGTGTATTTATATGTATAGCCTCAATTAGCTAATCTGAAATTTTACATATAATTGAAATTTATTATACTAAATTACTAATATGTGCTTTTCACTTGAATTGCTCACTTATTTATATGTGATATTCTGAAACATGTTGAGTGTCACTGAAACTTGTTGTCAAACAACATTATTTCTCAAATTGGTAACTTGATCTGCTGCTAATGTCAGTTTTTTTTTCTTTTATTTATGTTGATGTAGTTATTGTTGATCAAGCAGCTGTGGCTCAGAATCAAATTAACCAAACTTTGGGTGCTTAAGAAGACCTACCTAATGTCAAAGAGCCGGGACATATCTTAGAACTTGAGAAGGATGGGGACAATGATGACAAGGAAGATGACGACCCTCCAAAGCGTAGTGGACGCAAAGGTCAGCGTACTTCTTGGGTATGGACTCATTATGAATATATTCAAGGTCCTCCAGAATTTGCAAAATGTAAATATTGTTCTATTAAGTATTTGTGCTCATCAAAGAGACATGGCATCTCTAACCTGAAAACTCATTTTTCCAAGTGCAAGAAGTCTCCATTTAGGAAACTACCTAAAGGTAAAAAAACCCTTAGTTTGAAAACAGTCAAGAAGGAAGATGGTCATTCGAGTGTCGATCTACGGGCTGTCACTTTTAATGTAGATGTTGCTAGGAAAGAATTAGCTAAAATGATCATCATTGATGAGTTGCCATTTAGGATTGTGGAGAATGAAGGGTTTAGAAATTACGTAGAGGCAATATAACCATTATGCAAGCTTCCTTCTCGGATGACAGTTGCTAGGGATACTATGAAGATATTTATGTAGGAGAGGGAGACTTTGAGGAAACTCTTGAAGAATGAAGTGGTTTGCATCACAACTGATAGTTGGACATCAATCCAAAATATCAACTATATGTGTGTCACTGCACATTGGATTGATAGTCATTGGAATTTGAACAAAAGAATCATAAACTTTGTTCAAATTCCAAGTCACAAAGGAGAGGTGATTGGGATAGCTATTGAATTGTCAATGTTGCAATGGGGAATTGATAAACTATTCACTGTCACAGTAGACAATGCAAGCTCAAATGATACAGCAATTAGGCACTTGAAACTTCTCACTAAGGATTGGAAGGGGACCATCTTAGGTCATGAGTTTTTGCAAATGCGATGTTGTGCACTCATTCTTAATCTTATTGTTAAGGATGGGTTAGATGAGCATGATGAAGCTATTACTAGGATTCGTAATGTTGTACGCTATGTGAAGTCCTCACCAGCTAGGTTGGCTAATTTTAAGAAGTGCGCAGTGAAGGTAAAAATTGATTGCAAAAAATCATTGTGCTTGGATGTAGCACTCGATGGAATTCGACTTATTTGATGTTGGATGTGGCTTTGAATTATGAAAAGGTATTTAGGAGGCTTGAGTCGGATGATAGACGATTCTTGAAGTATTTTGACAATAGTGAGAAAGGAAAAGGGAAGGTTAGCAAGAACATTGGGCCACCTAGTGAACTAGATTGGGGGGTATGCTAGATCACTTGTGAAGTTTTTAAGAATGTTTTACCAAATGACTTTGAGATTCTCCACCTCTTTACAAGTTTCTTCCAACTCCTTTTTCATTGAGATTGTCTCATTGCATAGTAGATTGTTGGAGTTGTCTAAAAGTGATGACATCGACATGAAACTCATGGCTAAACGGATCAAATTGAAATTTGATAAATATTGGGATAATTTGGACAATATGAATTACTTGTTGTTTGTGGCTGCTGTACTTGACCCTCGTTATAAGCTTAAATATCTAAAATATTGTTTTGAGGAGATATATGATTCATTCAAGAGGGAGTATGTGATGGATAAAGTGAAAGACACATTGACAAGGTTGTATGATCACTTCAATGATGCGACATATGATAGAGCAGAGAGTCATAATCAATTTCAGCCACCTAGTAAATCCATGAGAGTGGAAGAAAATGATGAAGACTGTGTGAGAATATTTGCTTCAAGGGTAGCCATGCGGATGAGGGAAGCTGAGAATTTAGAGAACATGACGGAGGTAGGAAGGTATTTGGATGAGACTTGTGAGAATTATAATGTTCAATTTGATGTACTTGCTTGGTGGAAGCTCAATGGTAGCAAGTACCCTATTCTTTCTCGTGTTGAAAGGGCTGTGTTGGCTATACCGGTGTCTACAATTGCTTCAGAAAGTACTTTCAGCACTAGTGGTAGAGTTCTTAGTCCATATAGAAGCAAATTAACTCCAAAAACAGTGGAAAGTCTTATATGTGCTCAAAATTGGTTAAGGAAGAAACCAATATCTATAGACATTGAAGCTGAGAAGGAAGATGCTGAAAAAATTGAAGAAATTGAAGAAGTCAAATAACTGTCAATCTTTATATAATTACATTCTCCATTCTTGTATGAGATTTTTGTGTCACATTGCATCCTTTAAATAATCATTTCTGTTTTTTTATATAGAAATTGGTTTGCCGGAACTTTGTGTTGAGTGTGACTAAATACTATTGTTGAATTCTGAGAGACTCTTCAATTAATAATGAAAGGTAATTTAATTTATATTGCTATTATGTATAATGGATTAATGGTGCCTTTATATGGTACTTTTCAAATATCAATTCTGAATTTGACTTGCTGCCTTGCTGGTTTGAAATGACAATGAAATGCAAGTCAAATGGTGCTGTTGCTTAACGCCACTGGAATGCTTTATTTTGTGGAACTACTATGGAGAGTTGTAGCTCATATTTTGGTTTTTGAATGGATAATGCTACTTTCTACTATTTTGATTTGATTTGTAGTTTAAACTTCAAACTTTGGACAAATTGAACTTGTTGCTTGTTCTTGTCTATGGGACTCATGGGACTGATGACTCTAAAGACTACAGTCTATAGCTCTATTAAGTCTTGTTAAGTTATAATGAATTTTTAATTTGTGGGTTGAATTTTTAATTTGTGGTTCTTCCACTGGAATTCTTTATTTAATTGATTGTTTTATTGTCTTAGAAATTTGAAGTAAAAATTATATATATTTAGTCATTGATAGCAAGAAACAAACAAACAGAAAGTGAGGCATGATTATTGAACTAAAAGCATGGCAAAGGAAGATTAAAATCACATTGTATATTTTAAACTCATTTCATGAGCTTGACCCACTTTTTTTGGTTTGCCTCTTTTAAGTATTATGCATCCGACCCAACCCATTTGTATCTAACCCCAACCCATATGAAACCGACCCAACCCAATCCGTTCCAGATTAAGGTTTAAGAAGGTAATTGTTACTTTTATATTTTAATATGAGGCTATTTTTTGATAGATTTTTGACTTTTTTTTCCTTGTTATTTTTTGTCTATAGGAGGTGGGAAATTGTTTTGAAGCATCTTTATCTTCTTTTGGTCGTAGATTCTCTTCTAGAATTGCTGGAAAAAAGGCGGGGTGTGAAAATTTTAAGGTATATCAGGATTTTGTTTTTGAGGATATGTTATTGATATGCTATGATCTATGGCTGCACTTATCACTATTATGTTAAACAGGTTGTTGGTGTTGGTGGATCAAGATTTCTTATGCATGTTGATTGTGATGTTGTATCTAAGTGCAATATTCCAATTAGCATTGTTTTAAGCACTCCCCGCAAATGCATCAAAGAGTATCACAGAAGATGTTTAGGATTTAAGAATTTTGTTTTTGTTAGTCTATGAAAATGTATTGTTGTAATGTTTAATGTTCATATTTTTTATGGACAAATATGATGCCAGGTAGATCACATGTTTTGTTTTTTGTTTGCAGTATTATCATGTTGATAATCTATTTGTGGTATTACCAACTATTGCTGTTGTTTTGCAAGGAAAATCCATTTGATAGCTTTGTTTTGTGGGTATCACTGGGATATTTCCTTCAGGTTCTTCACAATTTAGTATTTAGTATTTAGTTTCCTTCACATCCTCACTATGAAGAAGCAACAAAAAAATCATTGAAGAGAATTACAAATATTGTTATAAGCAGTCTATCCCGTGAAAAATAAAGTATAGATAATTATTGACAAACATTTCTTGTGGATTGACTTTATAATATTACCAAGTCTATTATTCACTCATTTTGTTTTTTCATGACAACCTTATTTTTTATATTTGTTGTATAAATTAAATACTTCTTTATATTCGTTGTTGATTTGAAGATAAATTGGTTTGTCTATGTTTAAAATCAACATGCATAAGAAATCTTGATCCACCAACACCAACAACCTGTTTAACATAATAGTGATAAGTGCAGCACATATATCATAACATATCAATAACATATCCTCAAAAACAAAATCCTGATATACCTTAAAATTTTCACACCTCGCCTTTTTTGCAGAAATTCTAGAAGAGAATGTACGACCAAAAGAAGATAAAGATGCTTCAAACAATTTCCCAGCTCCTATAGACAAAAAATAACAAGGGAAAAAAAAGTCAAAAATCTATCAAAAAGTAGCTTCATATTAAAATATAAAAGTAACAATTACCTTCTTAAACCTTAATCTGGATTTCTGTATTGTTTTCTCCTTAACAGCTCCACGACGACCATTCATAGAACTTTTTATCTCAGTAATGCCCAACTTTATATAGCAAAAAATATAAACACTTAAAAAACACAAACATTTGAAAAACAACGAAAAATGAAAACCACAAAAAAACCTCATAATCAAAAGAATCACCAACCTTAACCAAAACAGATATATAAATGTTATATTTCCATCCATAAGACCAAACCTTGCAATATCCACATAATCAAGGTAATTTTCAATCTGAACAAATCCACGAAACATAGGATGAACCCTTGCATAATAATAACACGTAGAACCAGATTAAAGATCCAGTTCAGAACGCACAAATTTGGCAAAGTAATCTTTACACCAACAATCAATATTAGGAACATCCCATCGAAAGACTTTACCACCAATATAATCACCCACAACAGTAGAGAAAAATCCACCATAATAGATAGATACTGTCAAATTCTGAAGTCCATCTGTTAGAAAACCACAAAAACAGCATATTTAGAAATTTTAAAAAATAAAACGAAACGAACACACACAGAAACAGAAAAGTGAAGTCAAGAAAAACAAAAGTATTAAATACACGGCCAAGTCCTTGTCCTTGTGGGTTGAAGCAGTAAGTTGCATTAAGATTTTGTTCTTCTTGTTCTAGAATATAGAGAAAATAAAATAAGTTTGATCTGTTAATTTTGAATAGTAGTTAAGAAGTTTAAACTTACATGATTTGCTGGGTTTGATTGAATTTCTTCTTGTTGATGCTTCATCGCTGTTGGAGAGAGTTTTGTTGCACCAAAATAATTCAACATTCAACAATGGTTGCCATTCAACAATGGTTGCCATTCAACAATGGTAGCCTTCAACATTTAACAATGGTTGGTATTCAAGCTTGCCATTGTTGAATTTGTAAGCTTGTCATTGTTGAATATTTATCTTTGCCATTGCCGATATAAAGGCATGATCTCTTCTTTGTTAGTTACACCAAAAAAATTCACAACAATTGTAGAGAGAAAGAGAGGGTGAGAGTGAGGGAGAAAAGAGAAGTTTTTGTGTTGAGAGATTTTTAGTTTTTCTCCTAGTTTCAAGAGAGAGTGTCATTATTCTCTCCTTGTAAAATTAGAGAGAATGTTGTAATCTTCTGCTCCATATTGAATTCTTCTATACTGGTCCGTGATTTTTACCCTGTTCATTAAGGAGTTTTTCATGTAAAATATGTGTGTCCCATTTAGCCTTTTACTATTTCAAGTTCATTGGAAGTTGTGATCCTGCTCTATCAGAACAGACAATTTACAATAAGTAGTATCGGAGCGATTGGTTGGTTCGGGATTTGCTTATTCTCTTGAAATTCTTAGTATGCTCTGTGGTTGCAGCATTGTCTGACCTTCAACATCAGAAAAGTTTTCTTGAGATTATTGATCAAGTATTCATGCTACGGTTGTGTGGAAGTACTATCTAAAAGAAGTTCTGTATATGAAAGAGCAGTTATTTAATTTCGCGCCGTTTTAAATGGAAACCCCTCTCTCTTCCCTGGGAACCAATTGGAGGTACTATTCATGGTACTGTTCACAAAGTACTTGGTTGTGATAAGCAATGGCATCAAAACATGAAATTGAGTAGTTCAATGGGAGTAATTTCTCATTGTGAAAATTGAAGATGAAGACTATCTTGAGAAAAGATAACTGTCTGGCGGCGATTGATAATAAGTCCATTGGAGTCACAAATGAAAAGTGGAGCGAAATGGATGGCACCACAATTGCCAATCTTCAGTTAGCATTATTTGATGGTGTATTTTCAAGTATAGAAGAAAAGAAAACTGCAAAGGAGATTTGGGATCATCTCATCAAACTATATGAGGCGAAGTCTCTTCACAACAAGATTTTTTTGAAAAGGAAACTCTACACTCTTCGTATGATTGAATCTACTTCAGTGACAGAGCACATCAACTCATTGAATACTATGTTTTCTCAACTCACATCGTTGGGATATAAAGTAGAAACAGTTGAACGTGTGGAACTTCTACTCCAAAGTCTACCAGACTCATATGATCAACTCATCATCAACCTCACTAACAATGTTCTCACGGAGTACCTAGTTTTTGATGATATTGCCACTGCTATTCTGGAAGAAGAAAATAGGCGCAAAAACAAGGAGGACAGGTTGGCCGGTTCACATCAAGCTGAGGCTTTAACGATGGAAAGAGGGAGATCAATGAAACGTGGCACAAGTGGGAGTCAAAATCATGGCAGGTCCAAATCAAGGAGTAAGAAGAATTTTAAATGCTACTTTTGTGGCAAGAAAGGACACCTAAAGAAGGATTGTTGGAAGAAGAAGAACGAAGAGAAGAACTCTCAAGGAAATGTGGCAAGTACCCCAGATGATGGTGAAATTTTATATATTGAAGCAATGCCGATCACAGAAGGTGAAAGAAACTTTAGTGATACCTGTATTATTGATTCAGGTGCTACATGGCACATGACTTCACGAAGAGAATGGTTTCATCAGTATAAACCAATCTCAGGAGGATCTGTGTTCATGGGTAATGATCACATCTTGAAGATTGTCGGCATTGGAACCATCAAACTAAAAATGTATGATGGGACTGTTTACACTATCAAGGAGGTTCGACAAGTGGAGGGCCTGAGAAAGAATCTATTGTCTTTGGGACAAATAGATAGTCTCGGTTACAAGATCCAAACTCAAGATGGGATAATGAAAATTATTCGGGGCACACTTGTAGTTATAAAGGCAGAATAGCTGAATTCAAATTTATACAAGCTAAAGGGAGAAACTATACTTGAAGCAGAAGCATCTATTGTATCAAGTAGTTCAAAAGATGAACCTACAATAAAGTGGCATCTCAAACTCGGATATATGTCTGAACGAGGATTGAGAATTCTTTCCGAGAAGAATTTACTCCCAGGTCTTACAAAGATGACATTACCCTTTTGTGAGCACTGTGTTACACGAAAGCAGAATAGATTGAAATTCAGTCTATCTAGTTCCAGAAGCAAAGATATTCTAGAACTGATTCACTCTGATGTGTGGCAAGCACCGGTGATATCTCTGGGAGGAGCAAAATACTTTGACTCATTTATTAATGATTATTCCAGAAGATGTTGGGTGTATCCCATCAAGAGGAAGATGGATGTGTTTCCAGTCTTCAAAATATTCAAAGCCCGGGTAGAACTTGAATCTGGTAAAAAGATCAAGTGTTTGAGGTCTGATAATGGAGGAGAATACACTGGCGATGAGTTTGATGTTTTCTGTAATAAAGAAGGCATCAAAAGATAGTTCACTACAGCATACACTCCTTAACAAAATTGAGTGGCAGAGCGGATGAATAGAACCTTGTTAGAAAGAACAAGGGCAATGTTGAGAACTGCAGGCCTAGCAAAAGGCTTCTGGGCAGAGGCAATTACAATTGCCTGTTATCTGATAAATCGGTCACCTTCGACTGCAATTGAATTGAAGACACCGATGGAGATTTGGACGGGTAAACCAGCTGATTATTCAAGACTCCATACATTTGGAAGTGTTGTGTATGTGATGTTCAATGCCCAAGAAAGAACGAAGTTGGATCCAAAATCCAGGAAATGTATATTCTTGGGATATGCTGATGGAGTTAAGGGGTATCGCCTATGGGATTCCACTGCCCATAAGGTTATTATCAGCAGGGATGTTATCTTTATAGAAGATAAACTGAAAGATAAAAGTGATGATAGCACGGAAAGAGAAAATTCAGAGACTACAATAGTTCAGACGAAAGATAAGTCTGAGAAAGAAGTTGCTTCTGAAGCAGCGCCAGAGCATGAGGTACAAGAACATGTTGAGTCCAAGACACAAGTTGAGGCTCCTACCGAGGTTCCAGAAATTCGGCGGTCAACTAGAGAGAAAAGAATGCCAGCGTGGCACTCAGAGTATGTTACGGAGAGCAATGTTGCATACTGTCTTTTAGCTGAGGATGGAGAGCCATCAACTTTTCATGAAGCTAGAAACAGTTCAGATGCATCTCTATGGATGACAGCAATGCAGGAGGAGATTGAAGCTCTCCATAAAAATAACACTTGGAATCTTGTACCGTTGCCACGTGGAAGAAAAGCCATTGGTAACAAATAGGTTTACAAGATCAAGCGAGATAGTAATGATCCGGTGGAACGTTATCGTGCTCGATTGGTGGTGAAAGGATATGCTCAGAAAGAAGGCATTGACTTCAACGAGATATTCTCTCCGGTGGTTCGACTTACAACGGTCAGAGTAGTCCTGGCTCTGTGTGCTACATTTGACTTATATTTGGACTAGTTAGATGTTAAAACTGTATTTCTTCATGGAGAACTTGAAGAAGAAATTTGATATGCTTCAACCAGAAGGTTTTGCTGAAGAAGGCAAAAAGAACTCAGTTTGCAGGTTGAACAAATCTCTATATGGTCTCAAATAGGCGCCGAGATGTTGGTATAGGAGATTTGATTCCTTCATTATTAGCCTTGGGTACAATAGACTCAGTTCAGACCATTGTACGTACTACAAAAAGTTTGAGGGAGATAATGACTTCATTATCTTGTTGTTGTACGTGGATGACATATTGGTAGCAGGCCCCAACAAAGATCGTATCCAAGAATTGAAGGCACAGTTGGCTAGGGAATTTGATATGAAGGATCTGGGACCAGCAAACAAGATTCTACCCCACTTCTTGCTAATTTCAAAATATCCTCAAGTATGTGTACTAGCAATGAAGTAGAGAGGATGGAGATGTCTCGAGTACTATATGCATCAGGAGTGGGGAGTTTAATGTTCGCTATGATATGTACAAGACCAGACATTGCACAAGCAGTGGGAGTGGTTAGTCGATATATGGCGAATCCTGGTAAAGAGCATTGGAATACTGTGAAGAGGATTCTGAGATACATCAGAGGAACCTCAGATGCTGCATTATGTTACGGAGGATCAGAATTTACTGTCAGGGGCTATGTGGATTCAGATTTTGCGGGCGACCTTGACAAAAGAAAATCTACTACAGGCTATGTGTTTACACTTGCAGAAGGAGTTGTGTCGCAACCGGTTTTGCGAAATGAATTTTTATAAGAGTCGCCACCAATTATAATAGGTGCAATTGATCACCATAAAAATAGTTTGGTCTGCGAAAATCCAGAAATCGAGTAAGCGAGTTTATTACGTATGGGGAAGGTGTGAGGCACCCCACAACGTCTGTTTTAAAAAAAACAGTTGTCAACTTAACTTTTAATTATCCCATTAAACTATTTTGAGAAAATTAATTGTAACAAAAATACATATATAGGATAAAAATAATTATATAAAAAAGCTATATTGAAATAGGATAAAATAATTTTAAGAAATATAAAAAACTATATGAAAATAGGATAAAATAATTGTAGAAAATATATAAGACTATATCGAAATAGGACAAAATAATTTAATAAAATATAAAATTATATCAAAAGAGGAAAAAATAATTTTAGAAAAATATATAAAAACTATATCGAAAGTCTAATATTGAGGATCATGAAATTCTTCCATCCAATGGTCAAATTTTCAAGAAACACTCTTAACTCAAGAATCTTTTTGAGGGTGCATCCAATGCATTCCCTAAATTAATTTCATCGTAGGTTAAGATTTTCGATATAATTTTTATACATGAATAAAATATACAATACATAAGTCTAATAATATAGTATAATAATAATAATAATAATAATAATAATAATAATAATTAATAAGAATATAAAAATAGAAATAAAACAAAATGAAAATAAAATACAAAATAATAATAATAATAATAATAATAATAATAATAATAATGAATAATGAATAAAGATAATAAAATAGAAAAAAAGAAGATAAAAAGTTACAAACGAAAGTAAGATAAAGATAATAAATAAGTAATAGATAAAATAAATAAAAAAATGAGAACAAAATAAAAATGAATAAAATAAGAATAAAATAAAAAATGTTGGGAACCGAGCTTTGTGGATTATACGATATTGAATTATCGCAAATCCCCTAATCAAACATATTAACATATTAAATCATATAATTTATACATATAATCACATAACATGGAAAAACACATTTTAAGTAAAACATATTATCAACAAATAACAAATAGCAAACAAAAATTACACATTGAAGGGACTCGGTTCCCGTTTTTTTTATATTGATAACTCATCATCTCAACCATACTATTAAATTAGTATAATTGAAAAATTTTGATTTATTATCGAAATAAAATTATTATATTGAAGGCTCCACGTTAGATTTCGTGAAACCCTTTTCCATCCAATGGTAATAATTCCATAAAATCATTTCCTCAAGAATCCTTTTGGGAGAGCATCCAATGCTTCCTTATTGGTTCCGTCGTCAGATTAAAATTCAATATAATAATTAGGGCCTTCACGAAACGCATTTCCAATTTAACTCAATCCAATTAGGGACAAACACACCGAAAAAATAAAATAGAGAAAACTTGAAACCAAATTGTCTCGTAATACCAAATTTAAAAATACAGATCAATATATATATCATGTTCACATCCCTGCACACAACACACACACACACACACATATATATATATATATATATCAAGCATATACACGCAGCACCTTATGCAATATATATATGTATCATACATGCATATACGGGTATAATAATTAAAAAACCAAGACAACATGTATAATCTGCATGTATATACATATAATTATATATCATTTACGTCTACACAGGTACATGTGATCACAAAAGGAAGACAGTAAATACCAGGTGCATATATATATATATATATATATATCATGTAAGCATCATATTCGCATGTGTAAGTCTATATAATCAAGAAAAATAACAAATATATATAACAACAATGATAACTATAAATGAATGAAGAAGGAGATAGGCTGATGGTGAAGTATGACAGATGAGGAGATTTCGGGTCAAGGAAATCAGTGATGAGGATGTTTTCTAGTGAGCCTGAATAGTGCTGGTGAGTAAGGAAGAATAAAGGAAAAGAGGAGCTGAGTAAAGGGTTCTGCTCCAGGTCAAGCTCGGGTGATGGATTTTTAGAGATATGAGTCATCTGGTGATAGAAATTGGTAATCAAAAAGCTTCCTTTCTCTTGAATTTGTTTTCCCAAAAGCTCCTTACCATAAAAAAAACCAGAAAAATCCTCCCACCAAAAGCTCTTGAATTTTCTCCCCAAAAGCTCATCTCTTTGGAACTTTCCTGGAAATCCAGCCCTCAGAAATGTGAAAGAAAAAAAAAACCAAAGTCACTTTTTCCTCAAATTTCAGTCCTTCTCTTCTATTTATACTAAAATTCCAGCAGTGATTCTCTTCAATTAGAGATTTGTTTCCCCTTTTTTTGCCTAATCTCTACCCAAAATCAACTCCCTTCGGAAATCTCTAATTTCCTTCTCTTGTGCTAGCTCAAAATTAAACAAGAAAAATTCGTTCTTTTACTTGATTTATTACCTTCTTCATATCGATTCTTCAAGATTAACTTGATCCTCTCCTCTCATCCCGGCATCTCTGATTTCTTTTCTTGACTTCCAGCGCCTCACTTTCTTTCCAGCGCCTGTGCCCCCTGTTTCTCTCTTCTTCCCCGATTTACCTCAAGCCACTAGAAAAGAAATTGTGGCTTTTGCTGGAGAAGAGAAAATGGGTCAATGCTTTGAGCCCTTACATTATTTTCCTAGGCTTATACCAAGTGTTGGCCCAAACATGAATTTAGGATGACCCGTATGCAATTGTATGGGTGGGCTTTTATTGGGTCAAGGCTTAGCCCTAATTAATCCCACATATTTTGGACTCTAATCAGGCTTTATTTTTCTCATGGTTTGGGCTTTGGGTTTTGTGCAAAAATGGGATACAAGAAGCTGTAAGCTGGGTTTCAAAACTGCAAACTGTGGTGGCCTTGTCTACAACAGTAACAGAATACATGGCAGCTACACAAGCTGGCAAGGAAGCTATTTGGTTACAAAGGTTATTGGAGGAGCTCGGGCACAAACACGAGAAAATTACTTTATTTTGTGACAGTTAGAGTGCCTTGCATATTGCAAAGAATCCAACCTATCATTCAACAACAAAGCACATAGGTGTTCAGTATCACTTTGTTCGCGAAGTAGTGGAAGATGGAAGTGTGGATATGCAAAGGATTCACACAGATGAAAACCTAGCAGATGTGATGACCAAGTTGATCACCACTGACAAGTTTCAATGGTGTAGATCCTTATATGGTCTAGCAGAGATATAAGTAAGCATGATGGATCAGTGTAGAAAGAATGGTGTAGAGACATGATAGACTCTCAATCAAGTCTCCAATTGAGAGAAATGTTGCACCAAAATAATTCAACATTCAACAATGGTTGCCATTCAACAATGGTAGCCTTCAACATTCAACAATGGTTGGTATTCAAGCTTGCCATTGTTGAATTTGTAAGCTTGTCATTGTTGAATATTTGTCCTTGCCATTACCTATATAAAGGCATGATCTCTTCTTTGTTAGATACACCAAAAAATTCACAACAATTGTAGAGAGAAAGAGAGGGTGAGAGTGAGGGAGAAAAAAGAAGTATTTGTGTTGAGAGATTTTTAGTTTTTCTCCTAGTTTCAAGAGAGAGTGTCATTGTTCTCTCCTTGTTAAATTAGAGAGAAGGTTGTAATCCTCTACTTCATAGTGAATTCTTCTATACTGGTCCGTGGTTTTTACCCTGTTCATTAAGGGGTTTTCCGCGTAAAATCTGTATGTCTCATTTAGCCTTTTACTATTTCAAGTTCATTGGAAGTTGTGATCCTGCTCCATCCGAACGGTCAATTTACAACAAGTTTCTGTTGTGATATTTGGTTTGTAAGCTTTGGCAGAAATGATATGCATCACTCTTGGTCTTTGGTCTTGTGTGTTTTTATATATTTGAGAAAAGATTTTAACTGTTTGCATCTGTAGTTGATTGGTGTTTTTTTTTAATTTGTGGTAAATTATTGTTGATGTGATTGGTGTTTATTATTTGTTTGAATATTCTAGAATTTCTTGTTCAGTATTTATTCCATAATTTAAGTGGTTTTTTTTTTGTATATCTAAAATTTTGTAGTTATATTTTTGGTGTTATTCCATCACATTTTTTTAAAAAAATGTTTTTTTTTTAAATTGAAACTCTATTTTATGCCGTAGTTTTTTGGTAAATTATTTTCACTAAGTTATCTTTATTTGCGTTTTTAACAGTTTATTTTGGATGTTTTTCTTTAGATGATAACAATTTATAATATAGTTTGACTTTTGTAATTTTATGGTGATTTTCATCTAAAGTATAACGTCATTTATGATAACGTGTTTACTGAATTTATTAGGTTTACCTTTTACTATTTTAGGGCAATGATGTAATTTTTGTGTTGTCAATCATTTATTCTAACAACTTTCTGAATTATATTTGTCAGTGATTGCTTCTTAAATAAAGTAATGATATCATTCTATCGATCATTTGTCGAAGAAGTGGAGTATTTATTCATGGAGAGATATGGTGTTCATTTTATTGTTAAACCAATCCAAGTATTCTGAAATATTAAAAGGTAACTATAGAAGAGCTTAACTATAGAACTGAACTTGAAGCTCATTTAATACAGTCGTATATAGAAGAACATGTGTATACATCTTTAATATGGAATTGAATGAATTTTTTTCAGAATTATTGTTACTGTTACATTTTTATAGAAGGGTGATAAATTGTATTTGACATTATTAAATTGTATTTGACAAATATTTGCAAGATCCGAAATAAACTCACCTAAACTATTAGATTTTGTGAGAGAGAGATGAGTAATAGAGCGACAATGTTAAACATTGCAAAACTTATGATAGAGATGTTGACAGAACAACTGCGAATTGAAGATATACACACGCAAAAAGGTTTTATTCTTCCTGTATAGTTTTCAAGCTAAACGAATGAAATTCAAAATTCTAATAGCTAAATTGATGTAGTTGAGATATTGTCTCAAGTAATTTCAACATTTTTTGTTTGAGTTGAAACAAATTACTCCAATTTGTTTCACCAATTGCACCAAGTTCAATCTCAACAACTGCAAATTTAAGATTAATGACTTGAGGAGAAACAGGGAATCTTGATTTTATGCGTTGATTATGTAGCTTGCAGAGTGAAGAATCGGAATGGACTGTTGTGGCAAGAGTTGATAAAACGAAGAACACTGAATTAGGTATGGTTGGACGATAAAGGAAGAAGACAAATGTTGCGAACTTGCATTTAGAGCCTTATAAAAGAGAATTCAATTGAGGAAAGCAATGTAAGTGAAGATAGCAAATGAAATCTTATGAAACCCAAAGAAAAATTTATGGAAAGGAAAAAAAGGTGGATGAATTGAGTTCTTCGATTAGTAATTTGTTCTCCCAATTGGTACAATCCTCTTTCTTTCTCTGTGAAAAACCCAGGAACACACTTGCTTATTCGATTTTTCAATAGCAGAGAAGATGCTACAAACCCAGCAAGTAATGCACATAAGTAAACGCAAAAATGAAAAATCAAAATCATTACTAAAACATGTTAGCTTATAACAACAAGAATAAAAATTAAAAGAATTAAATCAATTACAAAATAATGAAAATTACAGAAACAACCAAAAATAAAAAATAGAAACGGAGAAATAACTAACTGTACCAAAGAAAGTATATACGTTCATAATTAACATACACAACATAATCCAACAACAAAACACAAATAATTAACAAAAAAATCATTTAGAATTCACAGAAATTGATGAAATACATAATTGTAGCAAAGGAAAACCAAAAAAACAATATACGATCGCAATCTAATAACAAAAATAATTACCAAAATAATTACATTTATCTTTATTTGGGGCCGCAAAATAAACGCGCAAGTGTATGGTTTATTATTTTATTTTTTTGCTTATCATTTTTTTTTATTTCTCGGTTTAGGGAATAGTTTACGAATTAATGATCGTAGATAAAAAAAAGTTTTTTTTGAATTTTTTTTAAACACAATCTATGTTTTTAAGTTGTGAACATATATTGATTTTTTTTCACAGTTTAGTTATGCAAAATTTTTTTTATTATTTTACTTTGTTAGGTGTTGTTTAATTTATTTTTGTGTACAAATTTGTTTATTTAATTCATCTTTGCGTATTCTTTGCTTGTCTACATGTATCTATGTTTCACTTTATAATTATGGAAAATAATAATTAATGATTGTAGAAAAAAATATATCACATTTTAAATTTTTTTCTAAATTATGTTTTCGTTTTTTACAATTATTGTACACTGAGGTATTTCCCTTTTTTTTAATTTTGAAATATTTTTTGTTATTGGATTTTGAGCATATTTTGTTTTTTGGGTGTATTATTTAACTCTCGTAAATAATTAAATCATGACAAAAAATGGACAATAACAACAATTACGCGATCTATTATATATATTGAAATTTATTATCACTAATTGCTTTGTATTTTGTATATTTAGTTTTATAAATTTGATTTAATTGGTTTTCGATGCATCAATAACAATATAGTAAATTAGAATTTTAGTGTTAAAACCTTTTAATAGTATTTGCAACTTTAATTACTGTTAATCTAATTCTAATTTACCGACCTTTGGAACACATATACTTATGTATTTAATATTAATGTCTGAGAAATATAAAACATATTAAATATCATAACATGATATAATTTTAATAAGCAAAAGATTGGATTTTAAAGGTGACATTGAATCCAATTTAATTAGCCAACTGTCAACAAAATGTGTTCTTCTTGGACAAAAATTACTCATTGTCGAGTCTTTGAGTCTTGAACAAAATGCACGCTCTATTGCATGTCATTACTTACCAATATCATTGATTCTTTGTTTCTTCCCTTTTTTCCTCTTCTTCAACATTTTGTTATCAGCTGTCTCTGAATTGTTGTTTCAACATTAATATAGTTTTAATGCAAAGTTTGATATTTATTATATAAAAATGATCATGTATTTGAGTTGACTAACCTCAATAGTCTTTTCTTCACAATTGACAACAGTGTTTCATCATCAGAAGAAAGTTCTTGCGGCTCCACATTGCTTTTTCTTGTTAATTTAGTGATAGATTTCTGTGGTAACAACATAGCGTCTTCAATTCTGTTTTTCCCACGGTGTTGGTCCTTCTTGATAATTGTCTCTGCATTGTTTTCAATCACTTGTGTGACTTTGAAAATTTTTGTTTTGAAATCTTCTCCTCGGTTTCCAACTGTGACTGTAAATTTATATTTCTGTCCAACAATATTTTCCATCACTGCTGGAATCAAATTTCGATTTGAGCCTGTCATAGAACAGAGAGTATTTGCTGGAACTTTGATCAATCTTTCAACATGTTTTCCAAAGATAAGAAACTTTGCAGTTCCTGTTTTGTCTTCAACCTCTAAGCAGAGCTTGTACATGTAAATAATGTTGATATAATTAACATGGGTTAGTATGTGTTTTTGTTTGTATAGCAAGTAATTTCGTTGAATCAATGCCAATCATGTTGAAATTGTTCATCGGAATTTCATTGTTTGACTCTTGAGATTCCTTGATGATAGACCAAGATCCCAAACGGATCATGTTGTCACGCTCACATACTCTGAATGTTTTTCGGGCGGCTCCGACAAAGAAATTTGCAAAGTTATAAACTTTACCTTCAATCAACAATTCCCTCATTCTTGGCACGTCTTCTTTCCTAATAGATGCTTGTATTGCTGTACCCTATATAAATAGTAGGAATTAATTATTTTAAAAAAGTATTAGAAATATTAATTTATAATGGATAAATTCTATTGTCAATAGTTGAACATGGATTTACTCTATATGAGTAATAGACTTTCCATTGGCTTAATCAAATATATCTAGAATTGAAAAACTAAAGGAGAACATTAACTAACTTTTTCATCCAGCAATAACAAATCCAGACTCATCAGCTCATCCTGAAACTGCGGGTTTGTAGAATTCCACATCCTAGCTACTCTGCACTTCACTTTTGATCCTTTTTGTCCTGTTTTCAGTTCGGCAAGTGGAGTATCTTCCATTGTTTTGCGTTATACATGTGTTTTAAACTGAAAATCAGGGAGGTTAATGTCTGGGATTTTGAAGTTGAGGAATTTCGCAAGTACAATTTGAAAATATGAATGTATTGGAGTAATCATAACGTAGGAAAGGATAGAGAGACTAACCGAGATTGAAAGAGGGAGTAGTTATATGCAAGAGAGTGTATCGATTTCAGATGAAGACATCCGTTTATAAATGAAGGGTAGTTCCAAGATTGATTGAATGCAATATCTCGGTGGAGTGTGAGTCTTCGATATGACTTTTCATTATGTGGTGATAGTGTAAATAAGATAGAGTCATAGAGTGGTCATTTGTTATGCAGACGTGTAAGAGCAGATTGATTTACCTAATATATCACCTTTAGCTATTATCTTTAAATGAAGTTCAATCAGTGATATGTGTTGTTCTCTTTGTAGTTGAAGCTTGTAGAGTGTACCACTTAAATGTTATGTTTAATATTTAATAATCTTATTACAACCTTGGAAAATTCAAATGATGTAATTTATTAATATTTTTATGTTTTATACACGTTTTATTTATAATTGATATTTTTTTCGTGATTATTAATGGTTTTTATTAGTTATTAACAACAAAAGCTGATCATCACACATATTACTTTTGTAGTATTTTAAAATATTATCTCAAAGTCAATATTTGTTTGTTATGTTGAGAATTGCATTGTGTTAAGTTACTTGCAAAAATTGCATGATAAATAATTAGGTTATTGAATTCATTTTGAACTGGTTTAGGTCGATTTATTTTAAGACAAAAAAGAGAATAGACTAATTAACAGGTTTATGTCTTTTTGTTTGTGTTTTATGTATAAATTTATGTTTGGACATATAAAGTACCGTTTGTCAAATGTAAGTGAGATGACGATGCTGTTTGGAGTTATTATTTTAAAATTGGATTACATTTTATTTTTTACATGTTGATTGAGTATTATTTACTTTTTATTTTATTTATAGGATTGAATTTATGAAGTAGTTTAATTTCGAATTTCATCATTTAATTTTTTTAAGTTATAATAATGAAAAACAATTGGATGTTATTTTTTGTAAGTTATATTTTGTGAAAATTCAATGTAATTTTTTTGTCAGTGTTTATGATTGTATAAATAATTTAGGTAAGCTGAAGTAGTACGTAAATTAAATAAGTGGATAATTTTTATTTGCTAGATTTTTTTTAGTTGTGTAGTTTTTTAGTCGAGAATGTCAGTATTTTTTAATTTCTTAATATTTTGTTAATAAAATGCTCAGTTCCTAATTTTTAAATTTATGAAATTTGTAATATTTATTTATTAGTTGGAAACAATATAAATTTTTTATAAGACATTTTAATTAAGTTGGAAACTCATACATTATCAATTTTTAACACATTGTTACTCGCAAATGTTTTTGAGTGAGAGATGAGCATTTTATTTGTTGCGGATTCGGTATTTTTTTTAAATTTGTTTATCATAGTGATATATCTAATTATATATTTTACATATTATCTTTAAATTTTTTTGTTGCTTTATAAACTGATTTATGAGGTCATTGCGCATGTTTTAAAAAGTGAAGTACATGTTTTAAAGAGATAAGATTCTGAAAGTCTAGGGAGTAGTAAAATTCTTACTTGAAGCATAGGAGAAACGGCTTGTCAGAAGGTAGGGCCAGTAGCACCACAAAATTTTGTCTTTCACGCCTTAAAGCATGTTTGGGCACAATATCCGGGATAAACATATCAAATATTACACTTACCGAGACTAAAATGAGTGATAGGTACTTACTCCTTTCATATCAACTGTGCACTTGATTTGTCTGCTTCATTTTTTTCTTCCGTGACTTTTTATTTTTTGGAAAGTCCAGCAAGCTATGTTCATATTTCAATTTTTTTTGTTTTTTTCCCAATTCGTGATATTTACTTTGAGTTACAGATATTTAGTTTTCTTTTGATGTAGTTGTCTTGTTTTTGCTTTCCAAGTATCATACGTGGTATTTTTTAGCAGACTAAGGTACACGTGTGTGGTATTGGATAATATAACCAGTCAAAGTTAGTGGATCTTCGTCAGATATATTTCTTCTTCGACGATGAGAGTTAAGTGTTTAGTGTGTTTTTCATGGATGGGTCTAGATCTTTTACCGTTTATATACACCATGGTGCGGTTTTGGTTGATGAGAGGTGTGAATATGTTGGATGACAAATAAGTTACTGGTTTGTTGTTGAGTTGGATTCATGGTGTAATTTTTTTTTTGGGAGTATCTTAGTAAGAGCCTAAACATCAATGAAGACTCTTCATCGATTTGCTATGTTAGAAGATCTTTTTGTTTTTGTTCTGGAAAAGTCGAGCTCTTTTATCCTCTTCGTTTTATGGACTTGTTGATTTATGGTCTTTTAGATGGTTTCATACACATCTACGTGTGTCATCAGCCTATTGAGATAGAGTCCTCCACTTCTGAGGTATTTTTCATTTGTTTTCTTTTGTTGTTTTCATTTACATATTTGTGATGTTAGTGTGTGTTAATTTTGTGAATTTTATGTGTAGGAAATTTGCTCAAATTTCGTTAAGAGCGGAAATGGTGGTATGATTGGTTGTTTTGGCCGTGTGTTTAATACTCTTGTTTTTTCTTGGCTTCACTTTTATGTTCCTGTGTGTGTTCGTTTCGTTTTATTTTTTAAAATTTCTAAATATGCTGTTTAGAAAACCACAAAAACAGCATATTTAGAAATTTTAAAAAGTAAAACGAAACGAACACACACAGGAACATAAAAGTGAAGTCAAGAAAAACAAGAGTATTAAACACACGTCCAAGTCCTTGTCCTTGTGGGTTGAAGCAGTAAGTTGCATTAAGATTTTGTTCTTCTTGTTCTAGAATATAGAGAAAATAAAATAAGTTTGATCTGTTAATTTTGAGTAGTAGTTAAGAAGTTTAAACTTACATGATTTGCTGGTTTGATTGAATTTCTTCTTGTTGATGCTTCATCGCTGTTGGAGAGAGTTTTGTTGCACCAAAATAATTCAACATTCAACAATGGTAGCCTTCAACATTTAACAATGGTTGGTATTCAAGCTTGCCATTGTTGAATTTGTAAGCTTGTCATTGTTGAATATTTGTCTTTGCCGTTGCCGATATAAAGGCATGATCTCTTCTTTGTTAGTTACACCAAAAAATTTACAACAATTGTAGAGAGAAAGAGAGGGTGAGAGTGAGGGAGAAAAGAGAAGTTTTTGTGTTGAGAGATTTTTAGTTTTTCTCCTAGTTTCAAGAGAGAGTGTCATTATTCTCTCCTTGTTAAATTAGAGAGAAGGTTGCAATCCTCTGCTCCATAGTGAATTCTTCTATACTGGTCCGTGGTTTTTACCCTGTTCATTAAGGAGTTTTCCACGTAAAATCTGTGTGTCCCATTTAGCCTTTTACTATTTCAAGTTCATTGGAAGCTGTGATCCTGCTCTATCCAAATGGTCAATTTACAACAAGTGGTATCGGAGCGATTGGTTGATTCGGGATTTGCTTATTCTCTTGAAATTCTTAGTATGCTCTGTGGTTGCAGCATTGTCTGACCTTCCACATCAGAAAAGTTTTCTTGAGATTATTGATCAAGTATTCATGCTACGGTTGTGTGGAAGTACTATCTAAAAGAAGTTCTGTATATGAAAGAGCGGTTATTTAATTTCGCGCCGTTTTAAACAAAAACCCCCCTCTCTTCCCTGGGAACCAATTTGGAGGTACTATTCATGGTACTGTTCACAAAGTACTTGGTTGTGATAAGCAATGACATCAAAACATGAAATTGAGTAGTTCAATCGGAGTAATTTCTCATTTTGGAAATTGAAGATGAAGACTATCTTGAGAAAAGATAACTGTCTGGCGGCTATTGATAATAAGCCCACTGGAGTCACAGATGAAAAGTGGAGCGAAATGGATGGCACCACAATTGCCAATCTTCATTTAGCATTATCTGATGGTGTACTTTCAAGTATAGAAGAAAAGAAAACTGCAAAGGAGATTTGGGATCATCTCACCAAACTATATGAGGCGAAGTCTCTTCACAACAAGATTTTTTTGAAAAGGAAACTCTACACTCTTCGTATGATTGAATATACTTCAGTGACAGGGCACATCAACTCATTGAATACTATGTTTTCTCAATTCATATCGTTGGGATATAAAGTAGAACCAGTTGAACGTGCGGAACTTCTACTCCAAAGTCTACCAGACTCATATGATCCACTCATCATCAACCTCACTAACAATGTTCTCATGGAGTACCTAGTCTTTGATGATATTGCCGCTGCTATTCTGAAAGAAGAAAATAGGCGCAAAAACAAGGTGGACAGGTTGGCCGGTTCACATCAAACTGAGGCTTTAACGATGGAAAGAGGAAGATCAATGGAACGTGGCTCAAGTGGGAGTCAAAATCATAGCATATCCAAATCAAGGAGTAAGAAGAATTTTAAATGCTACTTTTGTGGCAAGAAAGGACACCTGAAGAAGGATTGTTGGAAGAAGAAGAACGAAGAGAAGAACTCTCAAGGAAATGTGGCAAGTACCCCCTATGATGGTGAAATTTTATATAATGAAGCAATGCCGATCACAGAAGGAGAAAGGAACTTTAGTGATACCTGTATTATTGATTCAGGTGCTACATGGCACATGACCTCACGAAGAGAATGGTTTCATCAGTATAAACCAATCTCAGGAGGATCAGTGTTCATGGGTAATGATCACATCCTGAAGATTGTCGGCATTGGAACCATCAAACTAAAAATGTATGATGGGACTGTTTACACTATCAAGGAGGTTCGACAAGTGGAGGGCCTGAGAAAGAATCTATTATCTTTGGGACAAATAGATAGTCTCGGTTACAAGATCCAAACTCAAGATGGGATAATGAAAATTATCCGGGGCGCACTTGTAGTTATGTAGGTAGAAAAGCTGAATTCAAATTTATACAAGCTAAAGGGAGAAACTATACTTGAAGCAGAAGCATCTATTGTATCAAGTAGTTCAAAAGATGAACATGCAATAAAGTGGCATCTCAAACTTGGACATATGTCTGAACGAGGATTGAGAATTCTTTCCGAGAAGAATTTACTCCCAGGTCTTACAAAGGTGACATTGCCCTTTTCTGAGCACTGTGTTACAAGTAAGCAGAATAGATTGAAATTCAGTCTATCCAGTTCCAGAAGCAAGGATATTCTAGAACTGATTCACTCTGATGTGTGGCAAGCACCGATGATATCTCTGGGAGGAGCAAAATACTTTGTCTCATTTGTTAATGATTATTCCAGAAGATGTTGGGTGTATCCCATCAAGAGGAAGATGGATGTGTTTCCAGTCTTCAAAATATTCAAAGCCCGAGTGGAACTTGAATCTGGTAAAAAGATCAAGTGCTTGAGGTCTGATAATGGAGGAGAATACACTGGTGATGAGTTTGATGTTTTCTGTAATAAAGAAGGCATCAAAAGACAGTTCACTACAGCATACACTCCTCAACAAAATGGAGTGGCAGAGCGGATGAATAGAACCTTGTTAGAAAGAACAAGGGCAATGTTGAGAACTCCAGGCCTAGCAAAAGGCTTTTGGGCAGAGGCAATTAAAATCGACTGTTATCTGATAAATCGGTCACCTTCGATTGCAATTGAATTGAAGACACCGATGGAGATGTGGACGGATAAACCAGCTGATTATTCAAGACTCCATACATTTGGAAGTGTTGTGTATGTGATGTTCAATGCCCAAGAAAGAACGAAGTTGGATCCAAAATCCAGAAAATGTATATTCTTGGGATATGCTGATGGAGTTAAGGGGTATCGCCTATGGGATTCCACTGCCCATAAGGTTATTATCAGCAGGGATGTTATCTTTATAGAAGATAAACTGAAAGATAAAAGTGATGATAGCACGGAAAGACAAAATTCAGAGACTACAATAGTTCAGACGGAAGATAAGTCTGAGAAAGAAGTTGCTTCTGAAGCAGTGCCAGAGCATGAGGTACAAGAACATGTTGAGTCCAAGACACAAGTTGAGGCTCCTACCGAGGTTCCAGAAATTTGGCGGTCAACTCGAGAGAAAAGAATGCCAGCGTGGCACTCAGATTATTTTACGGAGAGCAATGTTGCATACTGTCATTTAACAGAGGATGGAGAGCCATCAACTTTCCATGAAGCTAGAAATAGTTCAGAATCATCTCTGTGGATGACAGCAATGTAGGAGGAGATTGAAGCTCTCCATAAAAACAACACTTGGAATCTTGTACCGTTGCCACGTGGAAGAAAAGCCATTGGTAACAAATGGGTTTACAAGATCAAGCGAGATAGTAATGATCAGGTGGAACGTTATCGTGCTCGATTGGTGGTGAAAGGATATGCTCAGAAAGAAGGCATTGACTTCAACGAGATATTTTCTCCGATGGTTCGACTTACAACAGTCAGAGAAGTCCTGGCTATGTGTGCTACATTTGACTTATATTTGGAGCAGTTAGATGTTAAAACTGCATTTCTTCATGGAGAACTTGAAGAAGAAATTAGATATGCCTCAATCAGAAGGTTTTGCTGAAGAAGGCAAAAAGAACTCGGATTGCAAATTGAACAAATCTCTATATGGTCTCAAATAGGCGTCGAGATGTTGGTATAGGAGATTTGATTCCTTCATTATTAGCCTTGGGTACAATAGACTCAGTTCAGACCATTGTACGTACTACAAAAGGTTTGAGGGAGATAATGACTTCATTATCTTGTTGTTGTACGTGGATGACATATTGGTAGCAAGCCCCAACAAAGATCGTATCCAAGAATTGAAGGCACAGTTGGCTAGGGAATTTGATATGAAGGATCTGGGACCAGCAAACAAGATTCTAGGGATGAAAATTCACCGAGATAGAAATAGCAGAAAGATTTGGCTTTCACAGAAAAATTATTTGCAAAAGATCTTGCGACGCTTCAACATGCAAGGTTGCAAGCCCGTTTCTACCCCATTTCTTGCTAATTTCAAAATATCCTCAAGTATCTGTACTAGCAATGAAGCAGAGAGGATGGAGATGTCTCGAGTACTGTATGCATCAGTAATGGGGAGTTTAATGTTCGCTATGATATGTACAAGACCAGACATTGCACAAGCAGTGGGAGTGGTTAGTCGATATATGGCGAATCCTGGTAAAGAGCATTGAAATACTGTGAAGAGGATTCTGAGATACATCAGAGGAACCTCAGATGCTGCATTATGTTACAGAGGATCAGAATTTACTGTCAGGGGCTATGTGGATTCAGATTTTATGGGGGACAATGATAAAAGAAAATCTACTACAGGCTATGTGTTTACATTGCAGGAGGAGCTGTAAGCTGGGTTTCAAAATTGCAAACTGTGGATATGCAAAAGATTCACACAGATAAAAACCTAGCAGATGTGATGACCAAGTCGATCACCACTGACAAGTTTCAATGGTGTAGATCCTTATATGGTCTAGCAGAGGTCTAAGTAAGCATGATGGATCAGTGTAGAAAGAATGATGTGGAGACATGATAGACTCTCAATCAAGTCTCCAAGTGGGAGAAATGTTGCACCAAAATAATTTAACATTCAACAATGGTTGCCATTCAACAATGGTAGCCTTCAACATTCAATAATGGTTGGTATTCAAGCTTGCCATTGTTGAATATTTGTCCTTGCCATTGCCTATATAAAGGCATGATCTCTTCTTTGTTAGATACACCAAAAAATTCACAACAATTGTAGAGAGAAAGAGAGGGTGAGAGTGAGGGAGAAAAAAGAAGTATTTGTGTTGAGAGATTTTTAGTTTTTCTCCTAGTTTCAAGAGAGAGTGTCATTGTTCTCTCCTTGTTAAATTAGAGAGAAGGTTGTAATCCTCTGCTCCATAGTGAATTCTTTTATACTGGTCCGTGGTTTTTACCATGTTCATTAAGGGGTTTTGCGCGTAAAATCTGTTGTTCCATTTAGCCTTTTACTATTTTAAGTTCATTGGAAGTTGTGATCCTGCTCCATCCGAACGGTCAATTTATAACAAGTTTCTGTTGTGATATTTGGTTTGTAAGCTTTCGCAAAAATGATATGTATCACTCTTGGTCTTTGGTCTTGTGTGTTTTTATATATTTGAGAAAATATTTTAACTGTTTGCTTCTGTAGTTGATTGGTGTTTTTTTTTAATTTGTGGTAAATTATTGTTGATGTGATTGGTGTTTATTATTTGTTTGAATATTCTAGAATTTCTTGTTCAGTATTTATTCCATAATTTTAGTGGTTTTTTTCGTATATCTAAAATTTTGTAGTTATATTTTTGGTGTTATTCCTTCACATTTTTTTAAAATTTTTTTTTTTTTAAATTGAAACTCTATTTTATACCGTAGTTTTTTGGTAAATTATTTTCACTAAGTTATCTTTATTTGCGTTTTTAACAGTTTATTTTGGATGGTTTTTCTTTAGATGATAACAATTTATGATATAGTTTAACTTTTGTAATTTTATGGTGATTTTCATCTAAAGTATAACGTCATTTATGATAACGTGTTTACTGAATTTATTAGGTTTACCTTTTACTATTTTAGGGCAATGATGTAATTCTTGTGTTGTCAATCATTTATTCTAACAACTTTCTGAATTATATTTGTCAGTGATTCCTTCTTAAATAAAGTAATGATATCATTCTATCGATCATTTGTCGAAGAAGTGGAGTATTTATTCATGGAGAGATATGGTGTTAATTTTATTGTTAAACCAATCCAAGTATTCTGAAATAGTAAAAGGTAACTATAGAAGAGCTTAACTATAGAACTGAACTTGAAGCTCATTTAATACAGTCGTATATAGAAGAACATGTGTATACATCTTTAATATGGAATTGAATGAATTTTTTTTCAGAATTGTTGTTACTGTTACATTTTTATAGAATGGTGATAAATTGTATTTGACATTATTAAATTGTATTTGACAAATATTTGCAAGATCCGAAATAAACTCACCTAAACTATTAGATTTTGTGATAGAGAGATGAGTAATAGAGCTACAATGTTAAACATTGCCAAACTTATGATAGAGATGTTGACAGAACAACTGCGAATTGAAGATATACACACGCAAAAAGGTTTGATTCTTCCTGTATAGTTTTCAAGCTAAACGAATGAAATTCAAAATTCTAATAGCTAAATTGATGTAGTTGAGATATTGTCTCAAGTAATTTCAACATTTTTGGTTTGAGTTGAAACAAATTACTCCAATTTGTTTCACCAATTGCACCAAGTTCAATCTCAACAACTGCAAATTGAAGATTAATGACTTGAGGAGAAATAAGCGATCTTGATTTTATGCGTTGCTATGTAGCTTGCAGAGTGAAGAATCGGAATGGACTGTCGTGGCAAGAGTTGATAAAACGAAGAACACTGAATTAGGTATGGTTGGACGATAAAGGAAGAAGACAAATGTTGCGAAGTTGCATTTAGAGCCTTATAAAAGAGAATTCAATTGAGGAAAGCAATGTAAGTGAAGATAGCAAATGAATTCTTATGAAACCCAAAGAAAAATTTATGGAAAGGAAAAAAAGGTGGATGAATTGAGTTCTTCGATTAGTAATTTGTTCTCCCAATTGGTACAATCCTCTTTCTTTCTCTGTGAGAAACCCAGGAACACACTTGCTTATTCGATTTTTCAATAGCAGAGAAGATGCTACAAACCCAGCAAGTAATGCACAAAAGTAAACGCAAAAATGAAAAAATCAAAATCATAGCTAAAACATGTTAGCTTATAACAACAACAATAAAAATTAAAAGAATTAAATCAATTACAAAATAATGAAAATTACAGAAACAACCAAAAATACAAAATAGAAATGCCATTCAATAACAAAGATGATTCAAAAGAAACGGAGAAATAACTAACTGTACCAAAGAAAGTATATACGTTCATAATTAACATACATTCATAATTAACATACACAACATAATCCAACAACAAAACACAAATAATTAACAAAAAAGTCATCTAGAATTCACAGAAAATTACGAAATACATAATTGTAGCAAAGGAAAACCAAAAAAACAATATACGATCGCAATCTAATAACAAAAATAATTACCAAAATAATTACATTTATCTTTATTTGGGGCCGCAAAATAAACGCGCAAGTGTATGGTTTATTATTTTATTTTTTTGCTTATCATTTTTTTTTATTTCTCGGTTTAGGGAATAGTTTACGAATTAATGATCGTAGATAAAAAAATGTTTTTTTTGAATTTGTTTTAAACACAATCTATGTTTTTAAGTTGTGATCATATATTGAATTTTTTTTCCACAGTTTAGTTATGCAAATGTTTTTTTTATTATTTTACTTTGTTAGGTGTTGTTTAATTTATTTTTGTGTACAAATTTGTTTATTTAATTAATGTTTGCGTATTCTTTGCTTGTCTACATGTATATATGTTTCACTTTATAATTATGCAAAATAATAATTAATGATTGTAGAATAAAATATATCACATTTTAAATTTTTTACTAAATTATGTTTTCGTTTTTTACAATTATTGTACACTGAGGTATTTCCCTTTTTTTTAATTTTGAAATATTTTTTGTTATTGGATTTTGAGCATTTTTTTTTTGGGTGTATTATTTAACTCTCGTAAATAATTAAATCATGACAAAAAATGGACAATAACAACAATTACGCGATCTATTATATATATTGAAATTTATTATCACTAATTGCTTTGTATTTTGTATATTTAGTTTTATAAATTTGATTTAATTGGTTTTCGATGCATCAATAACAATATAGTAAATTAGAATTTTAGTGTTAAAACCTTTTAATAGTATTTGCAACTTTAATTACTGTTAATCTAATTTGTAATTTACCGACCTTTTTGGAACACATATACTGATGTATTTAATATTAATGTCTGAGAAATATAAAACATATTAAATATCATAACATGATATAATTTTAATAAGCAAAAGATTGAATTTTAAAGGTGACATTGATTCCAGTTTAATTAGCCAACTGTCAACAAAATGTGTTCTTCTTGGACAAAAATTACTCATTGTCGAGTCTTTGAGTCTTGAACAAAATGCACGCTCTATTGCATGTCATTACTTACCTATATCATTGATTTTTGGTATCAGCTGTCTCTGAATTGCTGTTTCAACATTAATATAGTTTTAATACAAAGTTTGATATTTATTATATAAAAATGATCATGTATTTGAGTTGACTAACCTCAATAGTCTTTTCTTCACAATTGACAACGATGTTTCATCAGAAGAAAGTTGTTGCTGCTCCACATTGCTTTTTCTTGTTAATTTAGTGATAGATTTCTGTGGTAACAACATAGCGTCTTCAATTCTGTTTTTCCCACGGTGTTGGTCCTTCTTGATAATTGTCTCTACATTGTTTTCAATCACTTGTGTGACTTTGAAAATTTTTGTTGTGAAATCTTCTCCTCGATTTCCAACTGTGACTGTAAATTTATATTTCTGTCCAACAATATTTTCCATTACTGCTGGAATCAAATTTCGATTTGAGCTTGTCATAGAACAGAGAGTACTTGCTGGAACTTTGATCAATCTTTCAACATGTTTTCCAAAGATAAGAAACTTTGCAGTTCCTGTTTTGTCTTCAACCTCTAAGCAGAGCTTGTACCTGTAAATAATGTTGATATAATTAACATGGGTTAGTATGTGTTTTTGTTTGTATAGCAAGTAATATTTTAAAATTTTTGTTTACCATGGCATTGGCATATTATCGGATGGGCCACAGTTATTGTAGTTACTGTTTTCCACCTGGTCTCCAAGGCTTGATTTGCATTTTGGGCATGCATTGTACCACCAACCTTTTGATCCATCAATAGTTTTTACAATTGCTTGGCAAATGCTTTTTGTTTTATTGTCTTATAGTTGTTTATTAGTATTCATAATTGAGTATGACATTTGTAATAGTGTGTTTTCTTACTAATATTATAAAAATACCCCCACCAATAATATGTTGACATGTGTTATATTGGGCTCAGCAAGTCTTCCATGCCTCACCAAGAAGTCATCTCAGTAAGCAAAGAAGAAAAGTAGCTGGGCAGTAGTGCCCTACCGAGGTTATTTCCTCGGTATAGTGAAACACATGGACCTACCAAGGTGAAAAGCATTTAAGTGCAACCCCCAACAATAATTAGGGGGACCCAGGTTAATAATGGCTCTAAATCCTATATAAAGCTCTCAAAGTCAGGTATTATCTTCCTAATCACAATTTGAACTTTGGCTAAAGAGAGCTCTAGTCCGAGAAGCTCGCCTGAATTCATAATACGAACTGACTTGAGTATCGAAGCGCCAACGCCAGAGGACTACCTCTGGCGCGACCTTTAGCTCATCTTTGTTCATTGTGCAGGACTGCCTGGCTGGTCGGTTCCTTGGAAGGACCTACATGTCTAGAAATCTTGCCTGGCTGGTAAGCTGTCTGGCTGCCTAGCTAGTAAGCTGACAGACTGCCTGGCTGGTCAACCAGGACTGCCTTGCCTGGCTGCTCGGGTTCTTGGAAGGATCTTCATCCTCGATATCTGTGCATGACTGCAGGTCTGACCAACTGATCCTCTTCTCGGTACTGGCAGCTTTTTGACGTCATCAGTTTGGCACCGTCTGTGGGAAAGCTAAGTTCCTTTACTTACAATGGTTAGACCTAGAAAACCACCAATGCGAATGATCGTGAGACATCACATGCCCATCATCTGGCAGATGATACCCAACAACAATACCAAGATTATGAAAATATTGCAAGGCATGAGGTACCCTTGGACGCACCTCAGGTCCAAGAAGGAGGAAACGTCCAGGTAGCACCACAGGAGGCAGCTGGTTCTCCCATCAGTGCTGCACGGTTTAATCAACTTTGTCAACAAGTGCAGCTCCTCACTAAAATGATGACGGCTAACCAGCAAGCCCCATGTTGGACTACTGAGAGGGACGAGGATGATAGAAACTCTGGTTCTCTGGATTCCAAGAGCAAGAGAAGGGATGAGAACCGAGAAGGAAACTCCAATACCAATAGGAACACTTATTACTACCACATCAATGATGATGTCAATAAGCACCTTCAAGAGGTAGACCGCAAACTAGCAGCCCTGCAGGGACGCAATATGATTGATGAAATGTGGGACAGTTCTATGACTCCCCTGTCTAGGGATATTCTTGAAACAGACATACCTTGTGACTTCAGGCTCCCCAACCTTGAGCAATATGATGGGAAGAAGGACCCCTATGACCATGTCATAGGATACAAGTCCATGATGGAGTGTCGAGGAGCCTGAGATGTAGTTTTGTGCAAGGTTTTTCCCTCTACACTTATTGGACCTGCTCGGACTTGGTTCATCAACCTTTCTAGGCACAACATTTACAGCTTCCAAGACCTATCCAGGAAGTTCAACCTTAGATTTGCAAGTGCTAGGAAGCCTAAAACTATCAACCAAGACTTGATGGTAATTGAACACGAGAAGGGAGAATCATTTCGTGACTTTATAGGGAGATTCAACCAGATGTGCCTGGAGATCCCAGATGTACAAATTGCTGTGGCAAATGCTGCTCTGATCAGGACAGTTCGTCATGAGTAGTTCTGTAATTCATTATGCACTGATGCACCTCAGTCCATGGATGAACTCCTGGCAAGGACTGAGAAATATATCAAGGCAACGGATTCATTGAAGTCTTCTTGTTTTGCAATACGAACCTCCCCTGATCGGGCTAGAGGCTTTGGTGATAAGGGCCGCCCAGGACGGTCAGGAGGTGGCCGACCAGGCAATGATAAGAGATTAGGAAGGGAGGATAGCAGGCGAGGAGAACAATCTTCTAGGAAGTTTCAAACTGGGCCACCAGCTCACTTCAGTAACTATACCCCACTAAATGCTCCCTTAAGAAAGGTATTGAACGAGATTGTTGCCCAAAATCTAGTTAGATGGCCAAAGGAGATGAGGACTCCTCCAGAGAAGAGGAAGTTTACAGATAAGTATTGTAGGTTTCATAAGGACCACGGTCATGATACTGAAGATTACAGGCAATTAAAAGATGAAATTGAGGAGTTGATAAGAAGAGGACACCTCAAGAAGTACACTGCAAATCGAGAGGAAAAGTGAAGGAGATATAATAAAGAAGATGATGACCATAGAAGGCCACGAAGAAGGGAAGACTCTCCTCCGCATGAGGGAGGCACCGCAAGAACAATTGATTTCTGTGGTGTCATTATTGGAGGTTTAGCAGTAGGTGGAGAAAGTACATCGACTGGGAGAGCATATGCTCGCCTTACTGAGCAGCCAACCAAGGAAAAAAGAATCAAAAGAGATGAGGTGGTTATCACATTCTTAGAGAAGGATGAAGAAGGTATTCAAGTCCCTCATGATGACACCTTGCTAGTTGAGGCAGTGATCGCCAACTTCAACGTCTTGAAATTCTTGGTTGATAACGGGAGCACAGCAGACATCCTATTCTATCACACCTTCAAAGCTATGAAGCTTTCGGAGGAGAGGCTAAAGTCAACTTCAGTACCCTTGTATGGGTTCACGTGAGAGTCAGTCATACCAAAAGGAATGATAACCCTTCCAGTCACACTGGGAACACATCCCTAGACAGTGATGTATATAGTCAATATGTTGGTAGTTGATGTGAAAGCTTCACACAATGCCATCATAGAAAGACCACTACTTCACAGGGTGAGAGCTGTGGTCTCAACCTATTGTTTAAAGATAAAGTTCCCCACCTCGAGGGGAGTTGGTGAAGTTAAGGGGAATCAGAAGGCTTCCTACAGTACCTACTTCACTGAACTCAAAGAGAGGAGAAAGGAGAAGGTCTCGGTAGGCAGCCTGGATATGAGGGCAGAAGAGCAGGTGTTTAAACCTACTCCAGTGGAGGAATTGAGGAAAGTCGAGATCATGGTTGGCTCAGAAAGGAAATTCTATATTGGACCTCAACTTGGAGAAGGATTGACCAAGGAGATCACTGAACTGCTCCTTAGGAGTGTATGTACTTTTGCATGGAGTGCTGATGAGATGCCTGGTATAAGTCTTGATGTGATAACACATCGACTGAGCATTATACCTGGTGCTAGACCAGTTAAGCAGAAGAGAAGAAACTTTGCTTCTGATCGCCAAGAAGCGATAAATGAAGAGGTGAGGAAGCTAATAGATGCCGATTTCATCAGAGAGGTCCAATACCCTAAATGACTGGCCAATGTTGTCATGGTGAGGAAAGCCAATGGGAAATGGAGGATGTGTGTTGATTTTACTGATCTAAACAAATCTTGTCCTAAAGATTGCTACCCATTACCAAAGATTGATTAGCTGGTAGACGCTACCTCAGGACATCAACTCCTCAACTTCTTGGATACCTATTCGGGGTACCATCAGATAAAGATGCATCCCAAAGACCAAGAAGGAACATCATTTATCACCCCTGAGGGGACACATTGCTATAAGGTAATGCCGTTCGGATTAAAGAATGCTGAAGCCACCTACCAAAGGTTTGTGAACCATATTTTTAAAGATTAGATAGGAAAGTCCTTGGATGGTGGTAAAGAGCAAAAAAGCTGAAAACCACCCTACTGACCTGCGCAAGGTCTTTGATACACTTGATTGGTTTGGAATGAAACTTAACCCAGAAAAGTGTGCCTTTGGAGTGGCATCTAGGAAGTTTCTTGGCTTTCTGGTAACAAGCAGGGGGATTGAGATGAATCCCAAAAAGGTGCAAGCAATCCTTCAGATGGAACCACCAAAGAATGCCCAAGGAAGTTCAAAAGCTGACAGGCCGAGCAGCATCACTAGGGAGGTTTCTTGTCGGTCTGGAGACAAATGCAGACCATTCTTCCAGGCATTAAAAAAAGCCAAGGAATTTGAATGGACAACTGAATGTCAACTTGCATTTGAAAATCTTAAAGACTATCTAGGCCAGCCTCCACTCTTGACTTGTCCAAAGGAAGGTGAAATTTTGTACCTCTACCTAGCAGTATCACAACATGCGGTTAGCGCAGTGCTAGTGAGTGAGGTAGACAAAGTGCAAAGACCAGTGTATTACATTAGCAGGGTTATGATCAGTGTAGAGACAAGGAATTCCTATGCTGAGAAGCTAGCCCTGTCATTAATGGTAGCAGCAAGGAAGCTAAGACCTTACTTCGAAGCACATACAATAATTGTCTTGACTGACCAGCCACTAAAACATGTCCTCCAAAAGCCAGAAGCTTTAGGAAGATTAGTGAAGTGGGCTATTGAATTGGGAGAGTTTGACATCACGTTTCAGCCCAGGAAAGCTATTAAGGCACAAGCCTTGGCTGATTTTATCATTGAATGTTACAGAGAGACCAACCAGGACAATGCCGACACTGTACCTAAACAATGGCAATTATTTATGGATGGATCATCCAACCAGGAATGCAGTGGTGCTGGCATTCTCTTGCTTGGCCCGGGGGGCATGACCATGCCACATTCCTTGCAATTCAACTTCAAGGCCTCAAATAATGAGGCAGAATATGAGGCGGTATTGGCAGGACTACGCCTTGCTGAGCAGCTGGAAGTTAAAAATTTGATTGTTCATAGTGACTCACAGTTGGTCACTGAGCAAATCAAAGGAGAATATGAAGCAAAAGGACCAAGTATGATCAAGTACTTGGCAAAAGTACAGGAACTGATGAAGAGGATACCAAAGGTAGAGGTTAGGCAGATACCTAGGGGGAAAACTCAGGAGCTGACGTGTTAGCCCGATTGGCATCTGCCTCCTCATTACAGGTACCCACTTCAGTCCAAGTGGAGATACTACCACAAAAGAGTATTGAAATGCAAACACTGATGGCAAATGTTGATGATGATCATGAGCCAAGTTGGATAAATCCAATCAGAAAATTCTTAGAGGATGGAAGTCTGCCTGAAGATCGCAACTAGGCTAAAAGCCTCCGAAAAAGAGCAGCTCGATATACCCTGATTCAGAGAGAGTTGTACCGGAGATCATTCACTCTCCCTTATTTGAAGTGCCTAGCACCTAGGGAGACGGACTACGCACTCCGTGAGGTGCATGAAGGGATATGTGGAAGCCACATAGGTGCCAGGACCTTAAGTCACAAGGTGCTGAGATGCGGGTACTATTGGCCTACTATGATGAAGAATGCCAATAAGCTCGTGCAAAAGTGTGATAAGTGTCAAAGACACTCAAACATGCCACGAGTACCTTCCTTTGACATTATCCCCATGCAAAACCCCTGCCCATTTGCACAATGGGGCATGGATCTCCTTGGACCATTCGTCCAAACAGCCAGACAGAGGAGAAACCTTATTGTGGCTGTTGATTACTTCACTAAATGGATAGAGGTAGAGCCATTGGCGTCAATCTCAGAACAGAAAGTGATGGACTTTATATGAAGAACTATTGTCTATAGATATGGCTTGCCACAAGCCCTGGTGGTAGACAATGGAAGACAGTTTGTTAGTAAAAAAATGCACAAGTTCTATGAAGACCTTAGCATCGACCTAAGGATTACTTCTGTGGCACATCCTCAGGCTAATGGTCAAGCAGAGGTTACAAACCGGACCATCCTGGAGGGTTTGAAAACAAGGCTGGATGGAGCAAAAGGGAGATGGGTTGAAGAGTTACCTAGTGTGCTGTGGTCATACCGTACTACACCCCGAACATCGACAGGTGAAACTCTATTCTCCCTATTATTTGGAACAAAGGCAGTTAACCCGGTCGAGATTGGGGTCCCTTCATTGAGGACCGCCAATTTTGAAGAATCAATGAATGATGAGCTACTGCTTAATAACCTTGATCTCCTAGAAGAGACAAGGGAAAATGCCAGGATCCGGACTGCTGCATACAAACAGAGGACAACTCAGTACTACAACAGACGAGTACGGAAGAGAATGTTCTCTGTAGGAGACCTTGTACTGAGAAAGGTAGCTGCTACAGGAAAACACCCAGGTAAGCTAGGTGAAACCTGGGAAGGGCCCTACCAAGTTGTGAAGATTTTGAAGGAAGGCACATACAAGATCGAAGATCCAGCGAGGCCCGAGAATATGAGAACCTGGAATATGGACAATCTTCGAAGATACTATGTGTAGGGCTTTTATTATAATAAATGATGTTTCTATTTAACGCATTTGTTTTTCAGCTTGGAACATGCGTGAATAAATAAAGGCTAAGGTCTCTTTCCCAAAATAATGCATCTACATGCATGAGAAGACTTGACACGAACAGTATGCAAACCTGACCAAAAAATTGGCTAAGTATAAATGCCTTACCCACCAGCATCACAAGATGTCAAGACTTAAGCAAATTTTCCAAAAAGAGGCAATGAAGATACTATAAGCCTGGTCTGCCTACCGACGAGGATAGTATCTAGGCAACTATGAAGACTTGGGTCCTCAATATAAAGGGTCGCAGAACCCCAGTCATACTACCGACCGGGATGGTACCTCAGTTGAAGAAAGCTATTTAATTTCTTTTTAAGACTCATAAAAGTCTTAAAACATAAACTAGATGGTTGGTCTACCGACCAGGTGAACGTATATGAATAAGTCTGAATTTCCGAGTAACAAAAAGGCATATTTCATTAATGATAAAGAAAAAAAAGAGTTTATTACAAGTAAGGAGAAAAGCAAAAAGGGCAAAGCCCATACAAAAAAGAATTTAAACATCTGTAGGAGGGATGCTAGAGCCAGACACCTCGGCAGAAGGCACATTTACTGGCAAAGCTGAAGGAGCCTCCTCGGTTGTCTCAGCAATGGGGAAAGGCGCTTGGTTTTGTCCATCCAGGTCAGCCTCCAGGATCTCCTCTTCCACTACCTCCACCTCCTCATCAAATGCTTCATCCTCAGAAAAATCCATCTCGGCAAGCCCCCTCTTCCTCCTCTGCTCAGCCTTCCTAAAGGCTTCAAGGATCTTCTCCTTAGACTCCTCAAGCTGATCCCTCCCCATGAGAGAAGGGCATAGAGGAGTCAAGATGGAAGAGTCTAGGCCAGCCTTGACGAGCAGCTTCCTAGATTGCTTGACCCCTCCACGGAAGCCATAAAAGCTTTCCTCCCTCAGGGCAGCCTTGAACTCCTCAGAGTCCTTGAACTTCTGGATAGTTTGCTGCTCGGCATCACCGAGGAGTCGCTGACACGTCTTCTTAGCATTCTTCAGTTTGCGCTCTATGGAGATGGTCCTCTCCTTTAGCTCTCTTCGTTGTCGAGCAGCCTTCTCCTCAGAGTCCTTGAACTTCTGGATAGTTTGCTGCTCGGCATCACCGAGGAGTCGCTGACACGTCTTCTTAGCATTCTTCAGTTTGCGCTCTATGGAGATGGTCCTCTCCTTGAGCTCGTTCTTGGCCTTGGTAGCCCTCTCCTCAGCAGCATCAGCTTTCTCCCGCTGAACTGTCTCCTCGTAAGCAAACCGAGCAATCCCGGAGGGAAGGGAAGAAAGGTGCACAGCAATCTGGAAAGAAAGGAAAAAGAATTAAGAAAAATATTTTAACCAAAGAAGTAAAGATACCGAGCTCAGGAGTAAAAACTCATACTTGCATGAAGAGGGAGTTCATCTGTGTTAGATGCTCCATAGCACTTAGACTACACACTCTGCCATAGTCTTCAGGGGTAGGTCAATGCTTCAGCATCTCGGTAGCCACTCTTGGATTGACCACCCTGTCAGTCTGATTGATATCCCATTAGGGAGCATGTCGAGCAAAGTCCTCCTCGATAATTGATCCCAAAGGAGGATCATTTACCTGGCGACGGATTTGAGAAACCCCAGGCCGAGGAGTTCCCAATCGAGGATACGGGGCACTCCGAGTCACAGTAGTGATCGATGTGGTAGCACCAGTAAGGGCTAAATCAGCTGCCCTAGTCTCTCCCGTGGCACCTACACGAGTCCTCTTCAGTTCCTTTCCCTTAGAGGGCTTCTTCCTCTTTTGTTGCCGAGAAGCGGATTAAGGAAGATGGCCTCAAAAGCCACCTATCATTATAAATTGACACCATCCCCTATCCTCCATCGCAAACCCTTTTCCAACACAGCTCGACCTTGAATTAAGCTTTTCCACAGGAAAGAATGATGGGGTTGTATCTTAGCCCCAAAAAAATCCAAGTTGGGGAAGTATTTCCCTCGAAGAAATCCATCGCAAACCCTTTTCCAACACAGTTCTCTTTGTAGTTGAAGCTTGTAGAGTGTACCACTTAAATGTTATGTTTAATATTTAATAATCTTATTACAACCTTCGAAAATTCAAATGATGTAATTTATTAATATTTTTATGTTTTATACACGTTTTATTTATAATTGATATTTGTTTTCGTGATTATTAATGGTTTTTATTAGTTATTAACAACAAAAGCTGATCATCACACATTATTTTTGTAGTATTTTAAAATATTATCTCAAAGTCAATATTTGTTTGTTATGTTGAGAATTGCATTGTGTTAAGTTACTTGCAAAAATTGCATGATAAATAATTAGGTTATTGAATTCATTTTGAACTGGTTTAGGTCGATTTATTTTAAGACAAAAAAGAGAATAGACTAATTAACAGGTTTATGTCTTTTTGTTTGTGTTTTATGTATAAATTTATGTTTGGACATATAAAGTACCGTTTGTCAAATGTAAGTGAGATGACGATGCTGTTTGGAGTTATTATTTTAAAATTGGATTACATTTTATTTTTTACATGTTGATTGAGTATTATTTATTTTTTTATTTTATTTATAGGATTGAATTTATGAAGTAGTTTAATTTTGAATTTCATCATTTAATTTTTTAAAGTTATAACAATGAAGAAAAATTGGATGTTATTTTTTGTAAGTTATATTTTGTGAAAATTCAATGTAATTTTTTTGTCAGTGTTTATGATTGTATAAATAATTTAGGTAAGCTGAAGTAGTACGTAAATTAAATAAGTGGATAATTTTTATTTGCTAGATTTTTTTTTAGTTGTGTAGTTTTTTAGTCGAGAATGTCAGTATTTTTTAGTTTCTTAATATTTTGTTAATAAAATGCTCAGTTCCTAATTTTTAAATTTATGAAATTTGTAATATTTATTTATTAGTTGGAAACAGTATAAATTTTTTGTAAGACATTTTAATTAAGTTGGAAACTCATACATTATCAATTTTTAACACATTGTTACTCGCAAATGTTTTTGAGTGAGAGATGAGCATTTTATTTGTTGCAGATTCGGTATTTTTTTAAAATTTGTTTATCATAGTGATATATCTAATTATATATTTTACATATTATCTTTAAATTTTTTTGTTGCTTTATAAACTGATTTATGAGGTCATTGCGCATGTTTTAAAAAGTGAAGTATATGTTTTAAAGAGATAAGATTTTGAAAGTCTAGGGAGTAGTAAAATTCTTACTTGAAGCATAGGAGAAATGGCTCGTCAGAAGGTAGAGCCAGGAGCACCACAAAATTTTGTCTTTCACGCCTTGAAGCACATTTGGGCACACTATCCGGGATAAACATATCAAATATTACACTTATCGAGACTAAAATGAGTGATAGGTACTTACTCCTTTCATATCAACTGTGCACTTGATTTGTCTGCTTCATTTTTTTCTTCCGTGACTTTTTATTTTTTGGAAAGTCCAGCAAGTTATGTTCATATTTCAATTTTTTTCCCCGTTCGTGATATTTACTTTGAGTAACAGATATTTAGTAGTCTTTTGATGTAGTTGTCTTGTTTTTGCTTTCCAAGTATCGTATGTGGTATTTTTTAGCAGACTGAGGTACACGTGTGTGGTATTGGATAATATAACCAGTCAAAGTTAGTGGATCTTCGTCAGATATATTGCTTCTTAGACGTTGAGAGTTAAGTGTTTAGTGTGTTTTTCATGGATGGGTCTAGATCTTTTACCGTTTATATACACCATGGTGGAGTTTTGCTTGATGAGAGGTGTGAATATGTTGGAGGACAAATAAGTTACTAGTTTATTGTTGAGTTGGATTCATGGTGTAAATTTTTTTTTGGGAGTATCTTAGTAAGAGCCTAAACATCAATGAAGACTCTTCATCGATTTGCTATGTTAGAAGATCTTTTTGTTTTGGTCCTGGAAAATTCGAGCTCTTTTATCCTCTTCGTTTTATGGACTTGTTTATTTATGGTCTTTTAGATGGTTTCATACACATCTACGTGTGTCATCAGCCTATTGAGATAGAGTCCTCCACTTCTGAGGTATTTTTCATTTGTTTTCTTTTGTTGTTTTCACACCCCGCCTTTTTTGCAGCAATTCTAGAAGAGAATCTACGACCAAAAGAAGATAAAGATGCTTCAAAACAATTTCCCAGCTCCTATAGACAAAAAATAACAAGGGAAAAAATAATCTGAATTTCTATATTGTTTTCTCCTTAACAGCTCCACGACGACCATTCATAGAACTTTTTATCTCAGTAATGCCCAACTTTATAAAGCAAAAAATATAAACACTTAAAAAACACAAACATTTGAAAAACAACGAAAAATGAAAACCACAAAAAACCTCGGCATCAAAAGAATCACCAACCTTAACCAAACCAGATATATAAATGTTAATATTTTCATCCATAAGACCAAACCTTGCAATATCCACATAATCAAGGTAATTTTCAATCCAAACAAATCCACGAAACATAGGATGAACCCTTGCATAATAATAACACGTAAAACCAGATTGAAGATCCAGTTCAGAACGCACAAATTTGACAAAGTAATATTTACACCAACAATCAACATTAGGAACATCCCATCGAAAAACTTTACCACCAATATAATAATTCACAACAGTAGAGAAAAATCCACCATAATAGATAGATACTGTCAAATTCTCAAGTCCATCTGTTAGAAAACCACAAAAACAGCATATTTAGAAATTTTAAAAAATAAAACAAAACGAACACACACAGGAACAAAAAAGTGAAGTCAAGAAAAAACAAGAGTATTAAACACACGGCCAAGTACTTGTCCTTATGGGTTGAAGCAGTAAGTTGCATTAAGATATTGTAAGATTATTATTTAAAAAATATTTTGTGTTTGCCTTCTCATATTGTGTCTTCCTTCTGATATATTGATCCTCGTTATTGCTATGGCCACAATCTACAATTTTAGTATGCTAAATGGCTCCACTGTGAAAGTAAATGTCTTTATTTCTATTTGTGACATTTCTTGAGAATCCCTCAGTACTTTCTTTTAACAGATTTTTCTTCACTGCAAAATATGCGTTATTCACAAAACCACATTTTGGATTTTGAGCAAACAGGCTTATCATATTGATTAACTAATGGGTTTTACATATCAATTAATTACATAGTTATTTTGAATAATATTTTTTCTCATTTATACTTTCATAAAGAAATGAAATATAAATTGTTTAAATTTGGTTGTTTAGATATTGGCTATGTATTAACATATTTTTTGTGTTTTTCTTGAAGGATGGGTTTTTTGAATTACTTTAATGTACGGGAATGAGTATGGGTTTGTGATTGCAGAAGTTCGTGAGTTAAGTAAACGCATTCCAGAAATTAAATAAGTTTTGGACTAATTTTTTGGTAGAACTAATTTGTGTGTGAGTATATCCTCAGCAAACTATACGTATAGGCACTCCAGAAATTAAGTGAGTGTTGGATTCATGTTTTGGTAGAACTGATTTGTGTATGAGTATAGTTTAAGAGTTTGCGATGTGTGTGTATTTGAGTTGATTAATATTTATGTAATCAAATTGATAGTTTGTATTTTCCGAGTTGATTAAAATTGTAATGTTCTTCACTCACTCGGTTAGAATATAAGCGATAAATTTGATTTCGGATGTTTATCAACTCAAAAACAGACACATCTTCAACTCTTAAAATTGTACTTAGCTAACTTGTTTATAACGATAATATATGTAGTATTGTTTGTATTTTTCTTGTACACTTGTTTTTTATTGTTATTTTAATAATTTTCTGAGGGTCTATTTTACATATATCCTCAGCAAACTATAGGTATAGGCACTTCACAAATTAAGTGAGTGTTGGACTCATGTTTTGGTAGAACTAATTTGTGTATGAGTATAGTTTAAGAGTTTACGATGTGTGTGTATTCGAGTTCATTAATATTTATGTAATAAAATTGATAGTTTGTATTTTTCGAGTTGATAAAAATTGTAATGTTCTTCTGTCACGCCCCTCTCCCAGATAGGTGCAGATGAGCACCCATGAATCCCAGAACCGTGACCGGCAGGGAACCACTCCGTTCCCCGAAACAGATTTAAACCCAAACTACTACGAATCATCAAGATAACTACAAAAAAAACCTCACATATATGTATAAATCTCAACCATAAACCCAACATACTGTAACAAGCAAACTAGAGTCTACAGCGGAAAAATCCAATTATCATAAATACGAAAAACAGATACTAAAGACAGACACAACATCCCCACAGTAGCTACATCACGCCTCACGCGTCCCTGTGTTGATCCTCCACTCCGGCTATCTCACCTGAAAAACATGAGAATGAAAGGGATGAGTCACAAAGCTCAGTAGGGATATGGAAACAACATCGATATCAGAGTACACAGAATATACAACACGAAATATGATAATGGAAATGAACAGGAACTCAAATAGTGATACACTCCCGTACCACCGAACTCCAGTAAATAAGAGATAAAGTAAGAAAATCTGTGATATAAAATACATAAAGGAATACCATAAGTGATACCCTGATAGGGTATAAAATCTCTAAGAAAATCAATGTATCATACACCTCATCACAATCAGTCAATCCGAAGGGTAGATATCGAGTAGGCTCCACCACTACCATCCTCAAGTACAACTCTCAAATCAGTACTCAATCATAATCCAACTCAAATCCATATCAACTCAAATCCACATAACACCAGAAAATCCTCCCCTAGACCCACCCTGATTCCCGCAAGGTGTCTCCCAGTCCAGGTACTCCCCAGATTGGATGAGGATCGAGCCTATATAGGTACTCGATAGCATCGCCTACATCGAAGAGCGTCCCCTAGGATGTACCCCACCTCAATCCGGTCTTCAGGTATGTACCCGATCGAAACCATCAATAAATCATCCAGTAGGCTGGGTCGCCCGATATGGGTCCCACGCTCTATAAATCATCCCTCCATAATCTCACAAATCATAGAAGATCATCATAATGAAGTCCTATCCGAACTCTCGAGAAAAACCAAACATCAGGAGGTGGGCCCCACCAATGGATGTGAGCCCTACAAGAGGATAAGTGGGTCCCACAATAGGATAAGTGGGCCCCACTAGGATAGTGGGCCCACAAGAGACACGATGCACAAAAATGTCGCCAGTCGTACACATACCTCCAAACAAACAACATATAACCATAACAAGCTGCCATTGCGGAATTTAAACAGATAAGAATACAAATACGAAATTTCCAACTTCTAGAAATTTTCACACATACAGACGAGTAGGAGTCCGTCGAATACGTAACCCCCGGAACCCCAAATAAGAAGTAGGGCAGAATCCCTACCTGGAATGCTGACTAACTCAACTCTGTTGTACCTCTTCAGCTATCCGAATCCAACACAAAACTCCTAAATCAATCTCCTGCACCAAATACGAATACGTATACCCAATACTGTTAAAATATGGAAAAATCAACGGTCAATCCTAGTAAAAGTCAACGGTCAAACCGGGTCAAATAGTCAACGGTCAAACCGGGTCAACCCAATCAAAACGGGTCAAACCCGAGTCAACGGGTCAACTCGATCAAACCCGAGTCAACTCGGTCTGACCGTCGCCGGAATCCACTTTTTCGGCGACCTTTCCTGTCACTCCTACATCAGAATAAAGCCTACAAGAACAGAAATCTAATGGTACCTATCTTGTTCCAAAATTCCTACTGAATCGACCGGGATCGAGCTTTGAAATCTTGAAAAACTGAAACTTCGCCGCCTGATTCCGCCGTCTACGGTGGTCCGATGACAGTGATTCCACTTGAGTTTTGCTCCTCTTACCACGAGCTTCGATTTGACACTTTACACACCTCAATCGGACGTCAAACGAACAAAACCTTCTTCTTTCTCTCTCCCCCCCTCTCTCTCTCGGTAGCTGCTGCAAAACCAGAGAAATCTAGTTTAAACCAGATTTCCGGTGAAATGACGGCTTTGCCCCTTTGTTTCAATCTTAATTACATAATCTTCCAAAATTAATAACACATCCAATTTAACTCCGATTCAAGTGATTCTTGCCCCAATATTTTTCTAATAATATGTAGTATTTATTAAAAATATTAAATTTGAAAATTTATTATATTTTTAAAAAATTTGGGTTCGGAATATTACATCTTCACTCACTCGGTTAGAATATAAGCTATGAATTTTATTTCGGATTTCTATTAACTCGAAAACACACACATCTTTAACTCTTAAAGTTGTACTTAGCTAGCTTGTTTATAACGTTAACATATGTAGTCTTGTTTGTATTTTGCTTGTACACTTGTTTTTTTATTGTTATGTTAATAATTTGTTGAGGATATATTTTACATATTATCTTAAGTAGGTTTTCTTGTTTTATTAATTTTATGAGATAAACAGAGGTCAAGTATAATTGTATGATACTAAAGGTTTATTATTTTGTTTTTTTGAAGTAACGAAGTTCTGTACACAATTTCAGAAGCGAGAAACACATGTAAAGAGGATTGAAATAAAAGGGATAAAAAATATGTACATATTGACAATGTAGATATATGTCGATTTTATTCATGGTTGTCCTCTTTTGTTTTTATTAAATGTATTGTTTTTTTGTTGATTCTCACTCTGTATAAACTATACATGAACATAATCACAACTGAGCTATCGCAGCTTGGAAAGAGGGGAAAGAGGCATATGTTATACTCTCTTTTCTCCCTTCTGAATCATATGAGATTGATATTAAATTTATCTTTTTTTCCCCAGTATCATTGAGCAAAAAGTTGATTATAAAAACTAATAAATGGAAGCAGCTCATTTATTTAGATGTTTAATAAGAGTAGGTTTAGTGTAATATCTTTTGAATGTTGTATCTATACGTTAAGAATAGTATCACAAATTTATTAAATTTGCATACACAGTTTCTGATTCTTAAATAGATGTAAAAAAGATATAGATTATATTGAAAATAAATATCTAGTATGTATGAAATGTATGTTAAGTGTTGTTATAGTATGATTTTATATGTGTATGTTATCCAAAATTCCTATTTTTTTTGTTGTGATCATTGTTTACCATGACAAATTTACAAATGTTTTTCACTATAGTATACACATCTAAAAATAATTTATATTGTTCGTACTTTAATTATCATTTGAACCTCGAAATACCAATTGTATTCTGTATTTTTATGAACTTATTTTTCATCTTGTGGAATATTGTTCTCTTTTGTTGTAGCTTTTTTATTTTACCTTTTATATAAGTGTTGGTGATCATTTTTATAAGTGAGCCATTATTTTGTTTTCAGTTTATTCTCAATTGATGAAGAGTTTTTGGATCTTTTATTTGGATTATTATTTTAAATATAATTAGATAAATGAACTATTTATCATTTCATTCATAGGATTTCAACATGGATGATTTACATATCTGAGTATAATATTGATTACAAAATATGATGCAGTTTTGATGTTGTTATAACAAAATGCATTATCTAGCACATTTCTTTCTAGTGATGTGAAACTCCAAAATTATCCTTTTTGTCCTTCAAAAGATATACCATGCAGTATATATAAGCATCAGATATCAGATATTAGCAAGAGTGTATCAATCGCGTTTCCTTTTTAGTTTGATTCCGGAATTCTTCTGTTGAGTTTTTGTTTCTAGAACTTTGTTCTTTGGCACAATGATCATTTTTTTTACATCATCTGACATTGTTTCCAATGTAAACATTGCTTCCGAAATTTCTTCAAGCATAAAACCATATGGAGAGATGTCTTCTTTGATTGTTGTGATGAGTGTCTTGGCAGTGTTTTTATCTTCCACTATTTTTGTCCCGATGAGGTCTTTCAATTATACTATGCACCAGTCGAGCTTGTTAACAGTAGATGCAATGTTGTACATGTTATCTTTGAGTTGTGAGGTTTTTTCTTCAGTTGTTGTATCGCCCACATTTTCTGCAGCTGATTTATCTTTTGTTACCTGCTTGAGAGATAGGTATAGCTGCTGAGCTTTTTCATAGATGTTTTTGATATCTGCTAAAATTTGTATGTCTACTCTGGAAGTATCTGATGATTGTAGAACTTCAGCATGAATCAGTAAAATCTGAACCATTAACGTTTTTATTTTCTTTTGATTTTCTGATTTCTGCATGTCATCCCTCTTCTCATTCATGCTGATATTTGTTGTAAGTGACCAGAGACCATATTTGCATTCATAGGTAGATTTTAACTTGTCTTTTTGTTCCAACAGTTCTTCTAAAGCAGTCAAATGTGTCATCTGTTAAGTTTGGTGTGTGCGTCGCAGCATGTTCCACCTAGATTAACATCCATTCAATGTCTTGGATTATGTCCCAGTGTTCTTTTTTAGTCAACTTCTTCATCTCCAATTTTTCTGATATTATTGCTTGGAACATCTTTGGCTGTATGTGTAGGGAAAAAAAGTTAAATTTTAGTTGACACACATGCTAGAAATTGTATTTATAAGCATTTGAAGAACATATAAGTTTGTAAAATTTTTGTTCTTCTTGTCCTAGAATATAGAGAAAATAAAATAAGTTTGATCTGTTAATTTTGAGTAGTAGTTAAGAAGTTTAAACTTACATGATTTGCTGGGTTTGATTGAATTTCTTCTTGTTGATGCTTCATCGCTGTTGGAGAGAGTTTTGTTGCACCAAAATAATTCAACATTCAACAATGGTTGCCATTCAACAATGGTAGCCTTCAACATTCAACAATGGTTGGTATTCAAGCTTTCCATTGTTGAATTTGTAAGCTTGTCATTGTTGAATATTTGTCATTGCCATTGCCTATATAAAGACATGATCTCTTCTTTGTTAGATACACCAAAAAATTCACAACAATTGTAGAGAGAAAGAGAGGGTGAGAGTGAGGGAGAAAAAAGAAGTTTTTGTGTTGAGAGATTTTTAGTTTTTCTCCTAGTTTCAAGAGAGAGTGTCATTGTTCTCTCCTTGTTAAATTAAATAGAATGTTGTAATCCTCTACTCCATAGTGAATTCTTCTATACTGGTCCGTGGTTTTTAACCTGTTCATTAAGGAGTTTTTCACGTAAAATCTGTGTGTCCCATTTAGCCTTTTACTATTTCAAGTTCATTGGAAGCTGTGATCCTGCTCTATCCGAACGGTCAATTTACAAAAAGTGATATCGGAGCGATTGGTTGGTTCGGGATTTGCTTATTCTCTTGAAATTCCTAGTATGCTCTGTGGTTGCAACATTGTCTGACCTTCCACATCAGAAAATTTTTCTTGAGATTATTGATCAAGTATTCGTGCTATGGTTGTGTGGGAGTACTATCTAAAAGAAGTTCTGTCTAGGAAACAACAGTTATTTAATTACGCGCCGTTTTAAACGGAAAGCCCCCTCTCTTCCCTGGGAACTAATTTGGAGGTACTATTTACGGTACTGTTCACAAAGTACTTGGTTGTGATAAGCAATGACATCAAACCATGAAATTGAGAAGTTCAATGGGAGTAATTTCTCATTGTGGAAATTGAAGATGAAGACTATATTGAGAAAAGATAACTGCCTGGCGGCTATTGATAATAAGCCCACTGGAGTCACAGATGAAAAGTGGAGCGAAATGGATGGCACCACAATTGTCAATCTTCATTTGGCATTATCTGATGGTGTACTTTCAAGTATAGAAGAAAAGAAAACTGCAAAGGAGATTTGGGATCATCTCACCAAACTATATGAGGCGAAGTCTCCCGACAACAAGATTTTTCTGAAAAGGAAACTCTACACTCTTCGTATGATTGAATCTACTTCAGTGACAGGGCACATTAACTCATTGAATACTATGTTTTCTCAACTCACATCGTTGGGATATAAAGTATAACCAGTTGAACGTGCGGAACTTCTACTCCAAAGTCTACCAGACTCATATGATCAACTCATCATCAACCTCACTAACAATGTTCTCACGGAGTACCTAGTCTTTGATGATATTGTCGCTGCTATTCTAGAAGAAGAAAATAGGCGCAAAAACAAGGAGGACATGTTGGCCGGTTCACATCAAGCTGAGGCTTTAACGATGGAAAGAGGGAGACCAATGGAACGTGGCTCAAGTGGGAGCCAAAATCATGGCAGGTCCAAATCAAGGAGAAAGAAGAATTTTAAATGCTACTTTTGTGGCAAGAAATGACACCTAAAGAAGGATTTTTGGAAGAAGAAGAACGAAGAGAAGAACTCTCGAGGAAATGTGGCAAGTACCCCAGATGATGGAGAAATTTTATATATTGAAGCAATGCCGATCATAGAAGGTGAAATGAACTTTAGTGATACCTGGATTATTGATTCAGGTGCTACATGGCACATGACCTCACGAAGAGAATGGTTTCATCAGTATAAACCAATCTCAGGAGGATCAGTGATCATGGGTAATGATCACATCCTGAAGATTGTCGGCATTGGAACCATCAAACTAAAAATGTATGATGGGACTGTTTACACTATCAAGGAGGTTCGACAAGTGGATGGTCTGAGAAAGAATCTATTGTCTTTGGGACAAATAGATAGTCTCGGTTACAAGATTCAAACTCAAGATGGGATAATAAAAATTATTCGAGGCGCACTTGTAGTTATCAAGGCAGAAAAGGTGAATTCAAATTTATACAAGCTAAAGGGAGAAACTATACTTGAAGCAGAAGCATCTATTGTATCAAGTAGTTCAAAAGATGAACCTTCAATAAAGTGGCATCTCAAACTCGGACATATGTCTGAACGAGGATTGAGAATTCTTTCCGAGAAGAATTTACTCCCTGGTCTTACAAAGGTGACATTACCCTTTTGTGAGCACTGTGTTACAAGTAAGCAGAATAGATTGAAATTCAGTCTATCCAGTTCCAGAAGCAAGGATATTCTAGAACTGCTTCACTCTGATGTGTGGCAAGCACCGGTGATATCTCTAGGAGGACCAAAATACTTTGTCTCATTTATTTATGATTATTCCAGAAGATGTTGGGTGTATCTCATCAAGAGGAAGGTGGATGTGTTTCCAGTCTTCAAAATATTCAAAGCCCGGGTGGAACTTGAATCTGGTAAAAAGATCAAGTGTTTGAGGTATGATAATGGAGGAGAATACACTGGCGATGAGTTTGATATTTTCTATAATAAAGAAGGCATCAAAAGACAGTTCACTACAGCATACACTCCTCAACAAAATGGAGTGGCAGACCGGATGAATAGAACCTTGTTAGAAAGAACAAGGGCAATATTGAGAACTGCAGGCCTAGCAAAAGTCTTCTGGGCAGATGCAGTTAAAATCGCCTGTTAACTGATAAATCGGTCACCTTCTACTGCAATTGAATTGAAGACACCAATGGAGATGTGGACAGGTAAACCAGCTGATTATTCAAGACTCCATACATTTGGAAGTGTTGTGTATGTGATGTTCAATGCCCAAGAAAGAACGAAGTTGGATCCAAAATCCAGGAAATGTATATTCTTAGGATATGCTGATGAAGTTAAGGGGTATCGCCTATGGGATTCCACTGCCCATAAGGTTATTATCAGCAGGGATGTTATCTTTATAGAAGATAAACTGAAAGATAAAAGTGATGATATCACGGAAAGAGAAAATTCAGAGACTACAATAGTTCAGACAGAAGATAAGTCTGAGAAAGAAGTTGCTTCTGAAGCGGCGCCAGAGCATGAGGTATAAGAACATGTTGAGTCCGAGACACAAGTTGAGGCTCCTACCGAGGTTCCAGAAATTCGACGGTCAACTCGAGAGAAAAAGACTGCCAGCGTGGCACTCAGAGTATGTTACAGAGAGCAATGTTGCATACTGTCTTCTAACCAAGGATGGAGACCATCAACTTTCCATGAAGCTAGAAACAGTTCAGATGCATCTCTGTGGATGACAGCAATGTAGGAGGAGATTGAAGCTCTCCATAAAAACAACACTTAGAATCTTGTATCGTTGCCACGTGGAAGAAAAGCCATTGGTAACAAATGGGTTTACAAGATCAAGCGAGATAGTAATGATCAGGTGGAACGTTATCGTGCTCGATTGGTGGTGAAAGGATATGCTCAGAAAGAAGGCATTGACTTCAACGAGATATTTTCTCCGTTGGTTCGACTTACAACAGTCAGAGTAGTACTGGCAATGTGTGCTACATTTGACTTATATTTGGAGCAGTTAGATGTTAAAACTGCATTTCTTCATGGAGAACTTGAAGAAGAAATTTATATTCTTCAACCAGAAGGTTTTGCTGAAGAAGGTAAAAAGAACTTGGTTTGCAAGTTGAATAAATCTCTATATGGTCTCAAACAGGCGCCGAGATGTTGGTATAGGATATTTGATTCCTTGATTATTAGCCTTGGGTACAATAGACTCAGTTCAGACCATTGTACGTACTACAAAAGGTTTGAGGGAGATAATGACTTCATTATCTTGTTGTTGTACGTGGATGACATGTTGATAGCAAGCCCCAACAAAGATCGTATCCAAGAATTGAAGGCACAATTGGGTAGGGAATTTGATATGAAGGATCTGGGACCAGCAAACAAGATTCTAGGGATGAAAATTCATCGAGATAGAAATACCAGAAAGATTTGGCTTTCACAGAAAAATTATTTGCAAAAGATCTTTCGACGCTTCAACATGCAAGGTTGCAAGCCAGTTTCTACCCCACTTCTTGCTAATTTCAAAATATCCTCAAGTATGTGTACTAGCAATAAAGTAGAGAGGATGGAGATATCTCGAGTACTGTATGCATCAGCAGTGGGGAGTTTAATGTTCGTTATGATATGTACAAGACCAGACATTGCACAAGCAGTGGGAGTGGTTAGTCGATATATGGCGAATCCTGGTAAAGAGCATTGTAATACTATGAAGAGGATTCTGAGATACATCAGAGGAACCTCAGATGCTGCATTATGTTATGGAGGATCAGAATTTACTGTCAGGGGCTACGTGGATTCAGATTTTGCGGGGGACCTTGATAAAAGAAAATCTACTACAGGCTATGTGTTTACACTTGCAGGAGGAGCTGTAAGCTGGGTTTCAAAATTGCAAACTGTGGTGGCCTTGTCTACAACTGAAGAAAAATACATGGCAGCTACCCAAGCTTGTAAGGAAACTATTTGGTTAGAAAGGTTATTAGAGGAGCTCGGGCACAAACAGGAGAAAATTACTTTATTTTGTGACAGTCAAAGTGCCTTGCATATTGCAAAGAATCCAGCCTATCATTGAAGAACAAAGTACATAGGTGTTCAGTATCACTTTTTTCGTGAAGTAGTGGAAGATGGAAGTGTGGATATGCAAAAGATTCACACAGATAAAAACCTAGCAGATGTGATGACCAACTCGATCACCACTGACAAAGTTTCAATGGTGTAGATCCTTATATGGTCTAGCAGAGATATAAGTAAGCATGATGGATCAATGTAGAAAGAATAGTGTGGAGACATGATAGACTCTCAATCAAGTCTCCAAGTGGGAGAAATGTTGCACCAAAATAATTCAACATTCAACAATGGTAGCCTTCAACATTCAACAATGGTTGGTATTCAAGCTTGCCATTGTTGAATATTTGTCCTTGCCATTGCCTATATAAAGGCATGATCTCTTCTTTGTTAGATACACCAAAAAAATTCACAACAATTGTAGAGAGAAAGAGAGGGTGAGAGTGAGGGAGAAAAGAGAAGTTTTTGTGTTGAGAGATTTTTAGTTTTTCTCCTAGTTTCAAGAGAGAGTGTCATTGTTCTCTCCTTGTTAAATTAGAGAGCAGGTTGTAATCCTCTGCTTCATAGTGAATTCTTCTATACTGGTCCGTGGTTTTTACCCTGTTCATTAAGGGGTTTTTCGCGTAAAATCTGTGTGTCCCATTTAGCATTTTACTATTTCAAGTTCATTGGAAGTTGTGATCCTGCTCTATCCAAACAGTCAATTTACAACGAGTTTCTGTTGTGATATTTGGTTTGTAAGCTTTGGCGGAAATGATATGTATCACTCTTGGCCTTTGGTCTTGTGTGTTTTTATATATTTGAGAAAAGATTTTAACTGTTTGCATCTGTAGTTGATTGGTGTTTTTTTTTAATTTGTGGTAAATTATTGTTGATGTGATTGGTCTTTATTATTTTTCTGAATATTCTAGAATTTCTTGTTCAGTATTTATTCCATAATTTCAGTGGTTTTTTTTTGTATATCTAAAATTTTGTAGTTATATTTTTGGTGTTATTCCATCACATTTTTAAAAAAAATTGTTTTTTTTTAAATTGAAACTCTATTTTATATCGTAGTTTTTTGGTAAATTATTTTCACTAAGTTATCTTTATTTGCGTTTTTAACAGTTTATTTTGGATGGTTTTTCTTTAGATGATAACAATTTATAATATAGTTTGACTTTTGTAATTTTATGGTGATTTTCATCTAAAGTATAATGTCATTTATGATAACGTGTTTACTGAATTTATTAGGTTTACCTTTTACTATTTTAGGGCAATGATGTAATTTTTGTGTTGTCAATCATTTATACTAACAACTTTCTGAATTATATTTGTCAGTGATCGCTTCTTAAATAAAGTAATGATATCATTATATCAATCATTTGTCGAAGAAGTGGAGTATTTATTCATGGAGAGATATGGTGTTCATTTCAATGTTAAACCAATCCAAGTATTCTGAAATAGTAAAAGGTAACTATAGAAAAGCTTAACTATAGAACTGAACTTGAAGCTCATTTAATACAGTCGTATATAGAAGAACATGTGTATACATCTTTAATATGAAATTGAATGATTTTTTTTCAGAATTGTTGTTACTGTTACATTTTTATAGAAGGGTAATAAATTGTATTTGACATTATTAAATTGTATTTGACAAATATTTGCAAGATCCAAAATAAACTCACCTAAACTATTAGATTTTGTGAGAGAGAGATGAATAATAGAGCGACAATGTTAAACATTGCAAAACTTATGATAGAGATGTTGACAGAACAACTGCGAATTGAAGATATACACACACAAAAAAGGTTTGATTCTTCCTGTATAGTTTTCAAGCTAAACGAATGAAATTCAAAATTCTAATAGCTAAATTGATGTACTTGAGATATTGTCTCAAGTAATTTCAAATTACTCCAATTTGTTTCACCAATTGCACCAAGTTCAATCTCAACAACTGCAAATTGATGATTAATGACTTGAGGAGAAACAGGCGATCTTGATTTTATGCGTTGATTATGTAGCTTGCACTGTGAAGAATCGGAATGGACTGTCATGGCAAGAGTTGATAAAACGAAGAACACTGAATTAGGTATGGTTGGACGATGAAGGAAGAAGACAAATGTTGCGAACTTGCATTTAGAGCCTTATAAAAGAGAATTCAATTGAGGAAAGCAATGTAAGTGAAGATAGCAAATGAAATCTTCTGACACCCAAAGAAAAATTTATGGAAAGGGAAAAAAGGTGGATGAATTAAGTTCTTTGATTAGTAATTTGTTCTCCCAATTGGCACAATCCTCTTTCTTTCTCTGTGAAAAACCCAGGAACACACTTGCTTATTCGATTTTTCAATAGCAGAGAAGATGCTACAAACCCAGCAAGTAATGCACATAAGTAAACGCAAAAATGAAAAATCAAAATCATAACTAAAACATGTTAGATTATAACAACAACAATAAAAATTAAAAGAATTAAATCAATTACAAAATAATGAAAATTATTAACATGTTTTAGGTCTATACAGGCCTCTGGAGATTGATTTATATAATAAATGATGTATTGAGACGATGGTTTCTGAAGGTGATGCAGTTGAGGAAAGGATAATTTTTTCTGATGTTTGATTTTTTCTGATGTGCTGTAACTAGTGGATCTGGATGGTGTGTTTACGAATTGGAATACTTGATTGAATTAGCCAGATTGAGCACACTATTGTAACTCTTGATGTCATGAAGTAATATCTATGGCTCTGTCTTGCTTGCAATTTTGCAGGGGAAGCAAAGATCATAAATAGTTACATTTATGTGGACATCCATAGCATTTTACTATTCTGAATATATACTTAGATTTGAGTGCTTCTGTGAGAAAGATTGATATTGATGTAGAATTGTTTCTGATGTTTATACGAGGGAGTGATATCTGGTTGTTGCAGCTGTTGTTTGCATTTTCTCCTTTTTCTTTTTTTTACTTTTTTATTTGATCTGGGTTTCATTTTTGACTTGTCTGCCTTTGTGTTCCTAATCTATGAGTCTGTTCAGCTTCAAATCAAGCTTTGGACCATTATTGCCTCTTCCTCTATTCAACTCTAATAATTTTAGGTTGGACTAGAAAAAAGAGGCAGAAAATTAAGGAAGATAAATATGACAAATGGGAGAGGGAGATTGGTACCTAGATTTTGTATTAATTAATTGTGGACAAAACAAGAAAACAAAAATATATTAAAAGATGATTACCTGGCTTGCCCCGTTTCATTAATTCATAGCAGCTGAGAGTTGTGTGTTTAACTTCCTTAACTACAATTAATTCATTAATTTTTTGTGGAATTTTCTTTAGAGACTCAAGAAACAAAACTAGTTTAAAAATGTGGATATATTTCATCTTTTGTGAGAAAGATTGATATTGATGTAGAATTGTACATGTTCCATGTGGTTATATTTTGGATTTTGTTTCAATAAGGATTATATGATTGATTTGTTCGCTAAGAAACTTAGATAGCCACCTATGGATTAATCAAAATGATTAGAAAATGGCATGTAGTTCCAGTTGAGATGTGACTCTTGTGTATGTGTTAAATGATAGCTATTAGAAATGAGTAGAAAGGGAAAAGAACAAGCCAGTGATGCGAACAGGACAAGGTGGACTGATGAGGCAACTGAAATTTTTATTGATCTTTGTATTAAAGAGTCGAAGAAAATGGGACCAAATGATAAATGGAATTGGAGAAGTATTGTTCCGAAATTTGTTGCTTTGAGTCGTGAAGACTTTTCTGGAGGGATTTTGAAAAAAATATATGACAATTTGAAGCAAAATTGGCAATTATGGAACAAGCTTAAAGATAAAGAAACAGGATTAGGGTGGAATAGTGTGAGGGGAACTATTGATGCTTCGGATGACTGGTGGAAATCAAGGATTGAGGTATGTGCATGATAATACCCTTTTTTATATTTCCTTTTTTTCCTTTTAAATTTCTTATTCAATTCCTTTTACATTTCTTATTGAATCATATCTATCATTAATGCATTTGGAGGAGAATCCACAGTATAAAAAGTTTCGTCAAGCGCCGTTGAATTTTGTTGAGAAGCTAGACATTTTATTTAAGGGTAAGGTTGCCACCGGGGCTAATAGGTTCACAACTGGGATGGCTTCACTTGAGATGTTGGATTCTATGCAGGATGATAGTTATTATACTCCTTACTTTGGAGATGCTTATCTCCCTCAACCTGAAGAGCAGTCAACTGGTACATCACCAATTGTAGCAACTAGAACTACTTAGGCTTCGGGATCAAGTGGCAAACGATTGAGGGTTGAATCTACTTCAAAATCAAGAAAGAAAAAGAATGATAGTGTTGATTTGCAGGCAGAGACTAATGCAAACTTTGGCAAAATGGTCGAAGTTTTTCAGGCTCATATTGAGAAGAAGAAGAATGTTGATCAATCATATGATGATGCAATGGCAACTTTACTAGCACTCAATCTTGGAGATGAAGATGATGCTCTTCTTTACTTTGGTATTCAACTCTTTAATGAGGGGTCACAGAGGCAGTTGTTTGTGCGTACTCCTGAGACCAAACGCCTTGGATATCTTCGTACATTATATGTTCAGAGGATGGGTGGAGGGGCACCAGTTGGATGATTGTTATATTATTCTGTTGACAAACTACTTTTTATGTTTATTTTAAGACATCAAGTTTTATGTATTTTGCTTGACATTATGTTTTATGCAAACTTGCTTGAATATTATTTATTTCCAATTACCTATATGATTATTGATCCCAAGTTTTATTTTTTATGTTGTACAAATATGGGTGATAGTGATAGTGACAGTGGTGATGAAACAATTCTTCTCCTTACACATGATATTGTCAAACCAAGAGGAAATCAATTGCATGAAACACACAGAAAAATTATGGATGATACAAGATATTGGCCATACTTTAAGGATTGCATTGGAGCAATTGATGGAACTCATATCCTGGCAATTGTGAGTGAAGAAGAATTAGGTCGTTATGTTGGGCGAAAAGGAGTTCCAACGCAGAATGTGTTGGCAGTATGCGACTTTGATATGTTGTATACCTACGTTTCAGCTGGGTGGGAGGGATCGGCTCATGATATGCGTGTCCTTGAAGATTCATTACATGGTCATGGACTTGGTTTCCCGCATCTACCTCCAGGTTTGCCTCATTCTATCATAGCTTATTTAAACAAAATAATTTTTTTTTTATAATGACTTCATACCTATTTATACAGGTAAATATTATTTGGTTGATGTGGGTTATCCGAACAGGACTGGATATCTTGCGCCATACAAAGGTGATAGATATCATGCTCCACAATTTTGTGGACCCAGACCTCCTACTGGAAGACGAGAGATATTCAATCATGCACATTCTTCTTCAAGGGGTATCATTGAGCGCACTTTTGGAGTCACAAAGAAAAAGTGGAAAATCTTGACGTCTATGCCATCTTATTCTTTTAAAAGTCAAGTGGGAATCGTGATTGCATGTGTGACTCTCCACAACTTCATTCATTTGCATGCTGTGCATGATCTGGACTTTGATATTGCTTTTGCTTCACATGATTTTAATGGGGATGGTGAAGAGGAAGAAGACCATGAGGTAACTCAAGCTGAAAATAGAAGCATGTTTGCATTGAGAGAGGACATAGCCGATTTAATATTTAATGCATAATAGTATTTTTAAAAGTTGTCGTATGTGTTTTCACTATTCTAAAACCATTATATAAGTACATTAATTATTATTGTCTATTTTTCTAGTCCTTTTATTTAATTTTGATAATCTTCTCTTCTAATACCGTTTTTGGTCATTTCATCTCAAATGTTATCAATAATAAGCTAATGTCCAAAAATTGAACCAAACACCTCATAGCATTTTGGACAGCTTAAAGTACAGCATTTTAGACAGCTTAAAGAACGACATTTTGGACAGCTTAAAGCTGTGAAATGCAATTGTGAAACAAACACACCCTTAGCTGTTGGTTTCTTCTTAAATGAATGATAATATGATTAAGCTTACATTACTTTCTCTGTCTTTGCTCTCCTTCTATTCTTCATCACACTTTTAAACAAATTTGATATGTAAATCATTAACATCAACAGATATCATTAGATGGGACAGGATGAGATTTGGGGAACTGTTGAGATATGGTAGAAATTAGGTTTATCAAAGTCGGAGGAGGTTGCTAGCATTCGCGGTCGAATTGAAGAAATAGCCAATCGCGAAGAGGCAACTGCATCTGCTAGAAAGGGAAAGGAAAGGGACGTATATATGAACATTCCAAATTAAAAAGGTATCTTACTAGAGTTAATACCTTTAATGTTAAGTACACTATCTTGGAATGTGAGGGGCTTGGGGCGTCCTTTGAAGCGAAGGGCAGTAAAGAGGTGGGTGTGTGAGAAAAAATATTGAACTACTAATAGTCTTGGAATCCAAACTGGAGGGAGTGTAAGAAAGAACAATACGGGCTATTTTGGGTGATTCTATTTTTGAATGGAGTGCCATAAGTTTATTGGGGGCTTCGGGTTGTATGATAGTTGTTTGGAACCCATCATCACTTCATGTCTTAGATGTGGTAAAGGGAGTCAATTGGTTAACACTACATGCCAAACTACTACAATCAGATTTTGAGTGTAGCATCACTTTAGTTTATGGACCAAATGATGTGGCTTCAAGGTTACTACTATGGGAGGAATTGACACTTAATAGATCACTGGTATCTTCTCCAGGTTGCTATTAGGGGATCTGAACGAGACTGTGGCATTACAATATAGATAGAGGCAAGTGATTTCAACCAGAGTAATGAGGGGTTCGAATCAATTCATCAACCAAGCAAACCTGAATTACCATTACTAGGGAGGCGTTTTACATGTATGAATGCTAAATATCAAAGCCCAATAGACAAAGTGTTTGCAACAACAGAATGGTTCTCAGCATTTCCTAATTTGAAGTTATGGGGTCTACCAAAGGGCTTATCGGATCACTCAACGCTACTATTGGAGTCGAAGAAAGTGAACTGGTGTCCTCAACCTTTTAAGGTTTCAGATTGTAGGTGGCAACACCCTGGTTTTTATACCACAATAGAATCTTTCGTCAAGAAATAAACGCCCACCAACCTGCAGACATTTCGCTCTCAACCAAATTTTAGATTCTTAAAAAGTTGCTGAGAATCTGGAATAACGAAGTAGTTGGAAATGTTGATGTCAAAATTAAAGCTCTGGAGTTTGAAGTGGATACAAAGGAGACTGAGGCTGAGAAAAGATATTTTATTTGATGAAGAACTGGTTCAATTAAATGAATTGAGGAAGGAAAACAAGAAAAGGGAGTCAATGTGTAGACAAGAAGCTAGAATCCAATGCATATCAGAAGAGGACATAAATACCATCTTTTTTTTTCATTCAACAACATGTATAAAAGGCTTGCAAAATCAATTAACATGCTTAAAATTTTGGAGGAAACTAATTAATGATCTTGTGCAGATTAAAACTATGTAAATCATTTTTCCCAACTGTTCAAAGAAGAAAATACTGAGTCATTGGACGGGGAAGGATTACAATTTAAGTCAATATCACCCGAGACAAGTGCACATCTGGAGAGACCAATTAGTAGTGAAAAAAATCAAGGAAGCCATCTGGGACTGTGATGGGTCAAAAGCGCCAGGCCTGATGGTCTAAATTTCAATTTTCTGAGAAGATCATAGGATATTATTCAAAAGACATGTCATACGGTGCACCAATTCTTTTAGACAAGCTCCTTTCCTGAAGGTATAAATAAAAGCTTCATTTTTCTAATCCCCAATATCAAAGGGTCCAATATTCTCTCTAATTTCATACCAATAAGTTTGGCCAGCAGCCTATATAAAATCATTTCAAAAAAATTTGGCAACAAGAATTAAAGCAGTCATTCCATTGATCATCAACAACTCCCAATTAGTATTTGTGAAAGGAAGACAGATTTTACATAACATACTAATTGCAAATGGGATCTTTCACCTTGTGAAGAAAGGAAAGGAGAATAGTGTTTGAATCAAACTAGACTTCGAGAAAGCTTTTGACTTTGTTAAGAAGTAGAGGTATTTGGACCTGGTCATGCATAAGATGGGCTTTAGAGCTGGATGGAGAGGGTATATTTGGGAGTGTATGACTAATGGGAACATCTCTGTGTTAATCAATCGCTCACCAGCCAGAGACTTAGTATGGAAAAAAAAGAATGAGACAGAGAGACCCTCTGTCTCCCTTTCTTTTCAACATTGCCGCTGAAGGGCTTCACCAATTGCTTAACAAGGCTGAGAATTGAGGGTTGATTAGGGGAATTGAAGTAGGCATAAATAGTCTAGTGGTAACACATACTCAATATGCGAATGACACCCTCCTATTCTGCCAGGCAAAAGAAGAGTATATACAAGCAGTTAAAATAGTGCTTAGGTGCTTCCAAAATTTGCCTGGGCTAAAAGTCCATTTCCTTGAGAACTCTCTAGGGAGTATTGGCAGATGCAATCAATGCATTGAGGAGATGGCTAACAAATATCACTTCAGAGCAGAGTCACTTCCTGTCAAGTATCTTGGCATGCCACTTGGTGCAAATTACACAAGCAAGAACATGGAGACCAATAGTTGAGAAGTTTCAAAGTAGGCTAACAAAGTGGAAAGAAAGGAAACTTTCAATTGGAGGTAGACTGGCCTTAATAAAAGTTGCCTTATCCAACTTGCCACTTTATTTCATGTCATTATTCAAAATTCCAACAATTGTTGCAAAAAAAATTAGAAAGATTACAAAGAGTTTTTTTGTGGTGACACTGATGAGTCCAAGAAGATTCACTGCATCAACTGGCCGTAAGTCATCAAGGAGAAAAGATGGTGGACTGGGTATAGGTGATATAAAATTGAAGAATCAAGCCAAGTTTCTGAAATGGGCTTGGAGATATTAGACTGAAGAAAAGGCACTCTTGAGAGAAATTATATGAAAAAATCATGACAAACGAAGAGGTCCTCATAAGGAGTCCATTCATATTCCATATAGGGGCATCAACATCAACACTGTGGAAGAACAATTAGAGCCTTGTCCCCGTCACATCGCAACGAATTGGAAATCTGTTTACTCAGGGCATTGGAATTTCAATGGGAAATGAAAGGATGATTAAATTCTGGTTATATGGATGGCTTTCAGCAGTACCTTTGAAAGTGCCCTTCCAAAGACTTTTTAGTCTTTCATTACAATAGTCTGACACAATTAATAGCATGGGCAAATGGTTTAATTTCTGCTAGGTGTGGATATTTAGATGGAGACATAGACTATTTAGATGGGAGGAAGAATTGGTAGAAGACTTGAAGCAAACACCGGCAATATACACACTATCCCTAGTTAGGTCTGATTTCTTTGTATGGAAATACACTACGAAATATAAGTTCTCAATAGCATCTTTATATCATAAACTGCTGGGAAACACTATTGTATAGAATTCCATACCATCTATTAATGCTGCAATGTGCAAACAATTATGGCAAGGTTGGGTCCCTCCTAAAGTGTAAATTTTTGGTTGGATTATGTTGCATCAAAAGTTGTCCACTAGAGACTTATTGGTCCACAAAAATGCCATCCTTGTTGTGCTTTTGTCTTAATGGTCCAGAGACTATTAATCATCTTTTTTCCTATGTGAAGGCCCCTCTAGCCTATGGTATAAAATCACAAATTGCAGGGGTATGTATTGGTGCACACTAAATGACATATCCATGTTATTTGAGCAATGGTTTAACCTTGGAGTCAAAGGTAGCATGCAACATAAATGGTGGATAATGATTTTTTTTTTGTCATAACCTGGTCAATCTAGAAGGAGAGGAACAATGTGATCTTCAGAGGACAAATTGTAGATTGGTCCAATGTGTTCCACCTCTTTTTTGTTGGATTGCAGCTATGGATTTTCTACTTTTGTCCTAATTTCCACTACACAAGTGCACCGATTATGAATTCTTCTATTTGTCTCCAAAAGTGGAGTAACAAGGGTAAGGCAAGACTGTCGAGAAGTTTGATGTGGTCTCCACCAGTGAATTAAAAACTGAAATGGCATGTTGATTGCTCATCTTTGGGCAAGCCCGGTCAAGCAGGTATTGGGGAAGTATTACAAGATAGCAATGGTAAGCAAGCCGGGTCAAGCAGGTATTGGGGGAGTATTACAAGATAGCAATGGTAATTTTTTGTGTCTCTTTTCATGTTTTTCATGTATTTGTGAGTCAAATGATGAAGCATAATTGAAGGCACTGGAATTATCTTTACTTTTCGCAACTAATGCTGGATTTATATTAGAAACAAACTCTATTAATGCTTTCAATTGGTCATCGTCAGGAGGTACTCTGCCATGGAAACACAGTCAACTTGGAAATGCCATTGACCTTGCAAAATCACAACTAGGTGATGTTATCTTTTGTCACATACCAAGAGAGAAAATGAGGGATTTAATAGATCAAATGACCTAGTACTTTTGATGTAATTTTTTTTGGAGCTGTTTTCTTTTTAGAGATAGCACTGTATCTTTTCATAGTTTTCTCTTGCACTATCTATCACAGGTTATCCTATCAGATGTCCTAATATTTGTATTTGATCTTATTTTTATCAATATATCCTCAGGCTAAGTCTTTTCTATAAAAAAACTATCCATTACTGACTACTATCCCCAACAGTGCTGAGAAAATCAAGAAAGTTCTCAAAATATACTCTTGTTTATTATGACTATGCATTACTAGTGTAATAATATTACCCTTGTTTGTTATTATTGTAATGAACTAAACTAAAAAAAAAATGATGCTTTTTTTGTTGATTGTTACGACTACAATGTACAAAAATTGAAAAAAAAAATGTATGCGAGTTCATATATATATATAGACACACACTTATACATATATTTATGAAACAATAATTATTAACAATTTCAAGAAAATAATTTTGTAAAATTTAAATCCATGACAAAAACTAACACAAGCTTTTTCCAATATCCAAGTTCCTTAGTAATTATCCAATATCTAAATTCAAGCATATAAAACATAATACATAAGTTTTTTCAAACATCCAAATGTAGCACACGAGATTTTTCCTCCAAAGAATCACTAAATCAAACCAAGCACCATCTTCACTTAAAGGGTTTTCTCCCCCACAAAATCCATAACATAGAAGTTTTCAATATCTTCAAGAGTCATCTTCTTCATTGCCTACACCACTTGCAATGTTTGAAGATCTAGTAATTGCCCAATATCATATTTCAATTGTGCCCTATCTACAAGTTGAACTAGTAGTAATGGCAGCTAGAATTTGAGAGAGCTGCTCATTTCCAGTGACAAAGTCAACCTCCACCTTGCTAGAAAGTTCAGCTTATGAACTTTCTATCTCTTCTAACTTTCTCTTATAAGCTGATCTTCTTGCTGAACTAGAAGTTGCAGTGGCTGTGGGAACTTCTTCATCAGTTGCAGCAATAGATTGAGAAACACGATCAATAGCAGTGGCTGCATTAGTTCCTACAGCCCTATCATTGGAAAAAATTTCCTTAAATTTATCATACAATAACCATGATTTCATATACAACCTTTTTGCAAAAGGATGACTCTAGAAAGAACAAAATTACAATAAAGATTAGTAATAATAATTGAATTGAATAAATCAATCAAAGCAAGCCAAGGTAGTACCTTAACCCATTCATCAAAAACATGGTTTATCACCGGTCACCATCTTTCTTTCATCATCCCACCCAAAGCCACTTCCCTTTTCCTAGATATCATGTATAGTAGTAAATTGTCTTTTTAAGTAGGCTAGTCTAGAGTCAATGTTCTTCTCTGTAACATCAATTTCAGGAATTTTCTTCCTCTTCTCTTGTAGCAAGTAAGCTACATACCCATTCTTTAACCCGCCTTCCCCTTTGAACTTGTTTTCTCGATGCATGGTGATCAATGCATTAGTCAAACATTGATCCTCTTTTGAATTTCATTTTTTCTTTTGTTCTTTTTTTCGTACTCTCGGTTGCCATGCTTTGAGGACAAAAGAAAAAAAATATATAAGAAGAACAAAGATGGATAGAAACCAACCACATCACAAAACCAATACACCAAGAGGTGGTTAATTTATTATATAAATTCACTAGTCATCAAAATACACTATAATTATATAATTCACCCAACATCAACATAAGTTTTTAATTCCTTTCTCAAATGACCTTTTGACAAACGACTTAGTGAACATAAAGTATTTTTTTTGTCTCATGTATGAAGTACATGGATGAATAGTAATGCTCCATCATGAAAGTTCTAAGTTTAACCCACAATGCTAATGCAAGTAAATCTTTTTGCCTCATCTTCAAAGGGAGACGAGCCATATCACACTAAAACTAAAAAAACCACAACAAAAAAAAAACTCAATAAATTGAGAAAATAAAAAGCACAGAGTATCCACAAACACATGCAAACACTCCAAGTTCTCCCTTTCTCATGTATTTTGTACCAAAAAGTCTCTCATGTTGAAAATTCCAGAATTTTATTTAACAAAGCGAATTGTAGCTGGGTTCAATTTTTTGGACCGTCGGTCCTACATTTTTGTTTTGATGCAAAAATTCTTAATGTGTTATTTGATTGTACTCATATTTGATTGAATTTGGATAAAACGTGATATGAACATGATAATTAATTTAAGTATTATTATATATCATTTGAAATCATGTTTGATCATATTTAATATGGATTGGATGAATTTGGAATTGTTCATTTTTGGATTACGAAAATTGCTCAAACATCAAACTGTGTACATGTCGGTTGAATAGTCATAACTCATTCATACGATCTCGAAATGACTTCATTCTTGTTCTAAAATATTAATAAAACATATGGGAACATTTATTGTTTTGAGATTATGAATCAATTTTGAGTGAAAGATATTCAATTTCTCTGTCGAAATTAGTATAACTATGCAGACATGATATAACACTAGTTGAGATTACTTACTGAAATTGAGTGACCAATTGAACACCATTGACTGAAATTTTGTGTGCATATTTAAATATACGTTAAATGATTTATTATGTGCTTACTTGAATTTTATTGAGCATATATCATATTGACTGACCTATGTCCAAGAATTGAAGCTCTTTGAGCTTACAAGCAACAATGAGGTGCATTGTCACCTATTTCTTTGTAGATGAAATCAATTAAGTATCATGAGCTTATTTGGAGTAGTATGAAGCTGATTTTATTGAGAAAATTCGTATATTGATTTGTTGAAGCTTAATTGGTCAAGTTTGAGCATGATCAACTCCATTTGAGAAAAAGTTTGACTTCTCATGAGCAAGCGTTGGTTCTAAGCGTGTGAAATGAAAATTATTATTGGAGAATTTCTTATTTGAGCTTCTAGAAGTCCTCCTATGTGCTTTGTGCCAAGAATTCAAAAGAGATTTCAAGTTTAATATGATTGGTCAACATTGTGGCAAAATTTACTTTTTGGGGGACAAAGGAGAGAGAAAAGATTGAAAACTTGTTTCTTGTACCAGAATCTAGAAAGGTTTTTTTGGTTTGGTATGAGCATTACTTTCATCACCAAGAAGGAATTATTGGTGCAACCAAACAAGCCCAAGCCAAAGGAGATATTTTTACTCAACAATTTTCAATGACTCTATAATGAATGGTGGAGTTTTGTTTGGTTTGAATTAAAGAAGGGCCAAGATTATTTTGTCTTGGAAAGAAGAGAAGGGGTTGGACTTGTGTGGAAGGTGGAAGAACATTTGCGAAAATTGGCCAAGTCTTTGAGCTTCAAATCCTCTCAACTTCAAATCTTGTTCAAGCTCTTCTTAGAGATCTCTTGCTAAAAATCTGATTATCATCAAGCTATCATATTCCTATTTCAAAGAGAGATCCAAAAATCCATCAACAACCCATTATTCTTCATTCTACCCGTGGGGTATCATTTTTGGTATTCTTGAGTGGTGTTTCAACAATGCTTCTCCTAATCTCACCTATATCTTCTTGAGAGGTTTGTGTGAGGTTGTCAAAGAGTGATTGCCACATCTTGAGCGTATTCTTAACCATATTCGTGAGCATCATCTCTAGTCTTTTTGAGAGTTCCTCAATCAAATAGCATTGAGATAATCTCGAGAGAACCTTGTGCCTAAACACTTGTAAAGTCCTTTTGTTGGACAAAACTTTTGTCAGGTTGTGAGATAAGTTTGGGGTACAACTTGAAAATCCTAGTTCTTGGTTATCTTGAAACCTTGGTTGTAAGAGTTTAGGGTTAGCTTGGTTCAAACCCTAAGTTGTTGGTGAATTTGGAAAATCATCATCCATTAGTGAATTTGAAAATCCTAAGCTTGCGGGCTTAGGTAGTGGATGTAGGAGAAAGGATTCTCTGAACCACTATATATCCTTGAACACTTTATTTTTACTTGATTTTTTGTGTTGGTCATTTGTTTGAGGTTATTAATTGCATTAGAGGAGGTTTATCTAAACCATTAGGACACACACTTTTAATTGTTAATTTTTCTGAAACCTCAATCTGTCCATGTAGAGTTCATATAGCTAGACTTTGAATTTTAGTCTGAATTTTTGAGATAGTGTTCACTAAGGTATTTTGATATTGCATACCATTTCTTTACATTACAACTTGATTTGCTAGGTCAAATGGATTTTATCCGATTTATGTGTAGATTTGATTTGAACACTAATCTGTTTTTGCACTGTTCATATAGCTAGACCTTGAATGTTGATCTGAATTTTTGATATAATATTTATTAAAGTATTTTGATATTTCATATTAAATTTTACTACATTTTTACTAGAATTGCTAGGTTAAATTTATTTTATCAATTCGGTATGCAGATTTGTGTTTATTGATATTGCTTTGTGAGTTTTGTGCATTTGTTAGCTAGATATTCATTATATATTATATCACATATTTCACTTGAATTAAATTTGTTTAGGATAATCATTAGAGGCCAAACTTGCATGTTACATGATATTTGATAATTAATTGTAAAATTATAAAAAGAGGATTGCCTTTGTAATTTGGGAACACAATTCACCCCCTTCCTCTTGTGTTTGCCTGGTGTAGTATCCCATTTTTGTCCGGGAATGTTTTTGTTTTAAAAATAAATAAATAAATGAAAATACTGAAAAGAGGAAAAATAGGAAAATAAAAAAAATAAAAAATAAAAACTACCCCAAACCTACCTGAAGTGGCCCAACTATTGATCCAACTACTTATCCAAAAATCAAAACCCAATTGTCAAAAACCCAAAACACACCTTTAAACCCATAAAACCAAGCCCATTAACCTACAAAAAACCAAAGCCCACTTGTCTAAAAAAGCCCAAATCTAAGCCCAAATATACAAACCCTAACCCTAACCAACCAAAAAATCAAAACTTTAGAGTGTGTTTGGATATTATTTTCTTTTTTAGTTTTTAAAAACGATTTTGGGTATAGTTTTTAGAAACACTTTTTAGGAAAAAAAGCTGTTAAAAAATTCATTTGGTTGGTAATATTTGACTTTGTTTTCGGAAACCGAAAAACATGAAATTAAAATTGAAATTTAGTCAAATGAAATTGAAATTCATCCAAATAAAACTCAAATTTATCAAAATGAAATTCAAATTCATCAATCGGGTAAAAATTAAGGTGATTTTGGGTCAACATCGAAGCAAGGTCGTCCGGTGGCCAGACGACGATGTCGGTGAAGAGAGGCGAGTCACCGTTGGGAGTGAGAGAAGAAAGAGAAAAATAAAATAAAATAAAATCATCTTAATTACAATTATGTAACTTGAAAATCCTACAAAATAACAAAATGTTGTTTTGGTTTTCTAGTTTTTAAAACTGAAAAATGAAAACTGTTTTTAAAAATAAATACTCAAAACAAATTAGGCAATTAAATTTTTAAGTAATCATTTGATTTTTCAAAACAGAAAACTATTTTGGAAATCATTACCAAACACACCTAGAGTTTAGAATAGGAGAAGGGGAACGAGGCGCCGGTAGAAGCCAAGGAGAAGAAAAATTAGAAGAGGCGCCTCCGATTTGGAAAAAATGGAGAGAGATAAGGCTGAAATTCAAAGAGAGATAGGGAGAATTGAAAAAAAGGATTTGGGTTGACAATGGGGGCCGGATATTGTTGATTTTGGGGGGGATTTGATTCGGTTTTTGTTGTTATGAAAGGGGAGGATTGAGGAAGAAAAGAAAAAAAAGAAACGGGTGTTTTCGAGTGGTCTTTTAAAGAAGAAAAGATCGGGGATTTGGAGGAGACAAAAACCAGAATTTGCAAGACAGAATAGAGGGATTTCTGGAGAGAAACAGAGAGGAGAAGATCGGGGATTTAGAGGAGATCCAGTGGCATTTTGGGAAAGAAGAGAAGAAACCGAGCAGAAAGAGCGGAGGTAATCTCGATCTTCAAATTTCGTTTCGATTTCTTTGCATTTTTGTTAGGTTACAGGATATTAGTCATGTATATTATGGGTTTTGTATAGCTTGTTTGGATTTCCTGCTAGAAATTCTTTTTTGTGCTTGTCCGTGTCTTGGTTTTGCTTGTTTTTGTTCCGGTTTTTGTAGGTATGCCGGACGGTAGAGGAAGGGAGGTTGCCTGTGTTTGGTTACTACCGGAGAGGGAGAAGATGAACAGTAACCAGGCCGGATCGGGTCGGGTTCCTCTTTTGTATTTGTTTGGGCCGGATTTTGGAATATTTTGGGTTTTGGTTTTGTTTATTTATGGGTTTGGGCTTTCTGTTTGTATTGTTAACGGGCCGAGATTGGTTTATTTAATATTCTGGGCCTTAGTGTTTTTTGGGTCAAGATTGGTTTACGACAAATTGGGCTGATTTGATAATTGTAGGATATTGAGCTGTTTAGGTTAATATTGGAGCCCGTAAGTGATGTTGGGCCTGCTGGGTTGTGTTGGGCTTTTAGTAATAGGTTAAGTTGTGATTTATTTTTATAATTATGTAAGCCCCAAACAAATGTAATAATATAATCAAAATAGTAAAAGTAATGTAGATATAAGCTAGACTAATATTCATGTGTAGGATTTAATCCCCAAATTATTTTAGTCTGTACGCCAAAGAATATCCAAAAACAGAATCGAAATTGCAAGGTTGATAAGGTTTGTATACCCAATCCGCTAAACATCCAATCATGTTAAGAGAATTTCAAAGTATTGATTTCTGAAAATATTCATTTAAAAAATAGAATTCAAAATTCTACGAATGGTCATTAGAGAATTTCAAAGTATTGACTTCTCTCGAAACATTCATTTCAAAAACTGAATTTAAACTCCTTAAATAGATGATCGAGGATTTCAAAGTATTGATTTCTCTAAAGGTTTTATTTTAATGGAATAAATTTTATATATAAAAAAGGAGAACTTTAAAATAAAAAGAATAAATGACGAAAATTCAATTTATTTAAATATCGTATTTTAAAACTGATTAAGAGGACTTGAAAGTATTCAGTTCCGTCTAAAAGGTTTTATTACGGTATTACTTTAATAAATTGAGTTTATAATTTATTCGAAATTAATGGTATTTCTTCCACCCATTTAATAATAAATGATTTTTCGGACATATGGAAATTCATTAAAGCAAATTGAGACATACAAATACATTTTTTAAGAAAAAGCCTGAATAATGAAAAAGGCAATCGATTAGTGAGTTGTGGGGTGCCTAACATCTTCCGCACGCTCAATAAATCCCCTTACCCATTTTCTCTGGTTCATAGATCTAACATTTTAGTGTCCAATTGCACTATAATCAATTGATGGCGGCTCTTACATTTTCTCACATTTTACACTTTTTTTTTTCATAAGCGCTGGTCAGCGTCGTGACCCCGGTTGCGACAACTGGCGACTCTGCTGGGGAATCACGATTTTTATCGAAGGGGTCGAGCCTTTATATAATTGATGTTTATGCTTTTTCTTAAATTTTTATTTTAAATTTTTGTTTGCTTATGAAGTTTTAATATCATAATTTATTGATTTGTATACCTCCGAACACATATCATTACACACACATAACCCTATACCTGGGTTTTTCCTAGTGATTAGTGAGGGTTGGCCTACCACCTTTTTGGGATTTACTTCCTTGTGTGGGTGGCGAAGACACCCTCCTGGATTGACGTCCTCTTAAAGTATTAAGGGATGGACTTTTGTTATCCAAGTATGGATCAAAAGTCACATGATCCAGTAACCTGTCGCGCAGTCGCGTTATAGTTTAGCTATGCCACCCAAATGCACATTAGATAACCCATATCCATAATGCTAGGATTATTCTATCAAATTGGAAACAATGAAGGCGTCCTCATTTCTAATCTTTTATTTTTTTTACTTGTACATAATTTTATACTCTCCTGTGATTATCATGTACATAATTTCACATATCCACGTTGTGGTTCATTTTGTATCACATGTCCTAAATTGCAAACTCCCTTTCTTGTTTTGTTCATACATACACTAGAGCACGAATCTTTGTAATTTAATCAGATAGTACTTGCAGAATGATCATACCTATAGGGACCAGTGCACTGACATTAGAAGACTCCCAAGAGGTCAGGGAGGAGTTAGAAAAACTACAAGAAAGATGGGGTGACAGTCTAAAAGAGGATCAACCGTTGGGACCAGTAAAAAAGGTTATGTTTCTGACTCAAGCACCAGTAGCCCTATCTGAGTTTTGGGAAGAACAAAATTTAGACACAAGAAAAGCTTTCAGGAGTGCCTATGGACGAATTGACTACCTGCTGACCATATAAGCACCAGTAACTCTCCTCCAGGCAGCCATGCACCATTGGGACCCGGCATATCGGTGTTTTGTCTTTGGGTCAGTCGACTTGTCACCATTGATTGAAGAATGTGCTGATTTATTGGGGTACACCAAGCACAGCAATAAAGTCTATAATCCCGGAAAGAAGGTTTATGCAAAAGTCATTATTTCTAAACTATTAGGAATAACCACAAAGAAGGCCAAAGATATGGGGAAGATGCAAGGCACAAAATGGACATTCCCGACTCAGATGTTGATCAATTTTGCCAGAGAAAATTTCCATGAGGAGGAAGGGAGATTCGCTTTCGCTATTATTGTTTATGGAACTGTGATTTTCCCACGAACAGGTGGGTATGTGGATAAAAATGTTATTAAAATGGTCGACGACGTCAGATACCGAGCAACTCCAGTACCAGCAATATTGTGTGAGACAATTCGATCTCTTAATCATTGCCGTATTTCTGCTGAAGGGAAATTTGTTGGATGCTCACAGTTATTAGGAATCTGGTTTGTCAGTCATTTAAAGTATGACAAAACCATTGGAGCACCCTTAGTTCAGTTTCAAAGAGATGACTATCAGCTCAAAGATCCTATGCAAGATTATGAGAAAGCTGGATTGCAACCACAAAAACCTTTGTTTGAAAAATGGAGATGTTTGCTCAGCAAATTAGATGAAACGAAGGTGTACATGTAGGCGTTATGGCACAAAGCAGATGGGCTATTATATAAATGTGGTAGTTTCAATTGGGTCCCCCTTATAGGCCCTTGGGGAATCACAAGTCAAGCACCAGCAATGTTCTTCCGACAAATAGGCGAAAATCTCTGTCGACCAGTGACACATGGCCTAAGGGAATTGGAATTCTCTCTTGAAGATGATCAGGCTAAAATAGTAATAAGACATGTAGTGGAAGCTTGGATTAATCCTAGAGGGGTCAAAAAAGGAGCTTGGAATACTTACAGGAAAACTCAATACGAAGCATGGCATTTAAAGAGGACGAAATCTTATATGGTCTTCTATATGACAGAAGAAAATCCAAATAACAAGGGGGAGGAATTTGCAGACATGAACAAAAGGAAAAGGAAGCGGGCCGAAGGAGATAAAACAGTGGCTCAGAAGGTTGACGAAGAAGGAAAAAAGATGGCAATAGTGAATGACTAGTCATTTCCGGAATTAATGATAGATGTTGAGGAGCAAGAAATGGATGAGAGTCTACAATCAGGAGATATGTCAAGTGACGATGAGATGGTGGAAGGGCCATTAGAACTTCCGTGAAGGGAAGCTAAAATAGTGTGGAAGATGTTGGAAATGATGACAGAAAAATACAAGAAGTATAAAAGGAAGTTCAAGAAAGTGAAGGCCGAATTAGCTGAGAAGGAAAAGTTGAAATTACAAGAAGACTTGATAATCAAAACTGAAGAAGAGACGATGAAGATACAAAAAGAGCTCCAAGAACCACACAATGAGATAAAACAGCTTAAGGAGACGGTCGCCGCACTAGGAGAAATAAATTATGGGGCAAAAACAAAAGTGTTCGATAAAACCATGCAGCTGAAAAGAAACACTGTTGAGATTCACACGTTAAAGGAATAGATGGATCGTGTTTTTGATGAAAACCAATTGATCAGAGAACGATGTAATGCCACAATTCAGCAAAAGGTGGCCGAAATAAGAGAATTGAATCAAGAGAATAATATTCTGCACGAGGAATGGAGTGCACTACGAGAGCAACGACAAGGTATTAATGACAAAATCAGGATGGTAATGAGTTGAGAACTGCGTCTGTCTGAGAGGGTTAGTGACTATGAAGTATATGAGCAAAATTTGAGGATGAGCCAGATGCTAAACAAGCCAGAATTTGTTAGAATTTCCTCATTTTTAGCAAATCTTCGTAGTGATTTACGTGTGCTCAAGGAGCAAATATTCCAGACTCAATCAAGAAACTCCAATGTAGTTGAGATGGTTGATGAAGAAGAAATGTAACCTGTTGATTTGCAAGCACTTTCAATGAAATGATTTCTGCTATTATTATCTTTTTAAATTGCAAAGATTTATTAGGTATTGCACAAATCATGATCACACTCATGCATGCTTTAAAAGGGGATAATAAAAGGAAACTAATGTTTTTGTCTTTGTAATGGATAGAGAGAATGAAGAAAAAAATAAGCAAAAATAGCATCAAAAAAGCATCATCATCCCTATCAGACTCGTCTGCAGCTAAAGCTAGCTAAGAGGATGGAACAAGAAAGAGAGGGTCAGAGTCAAGAGATGGCAGAGATGAGGGAGCAGCTTGCCCTATTAGCTTAGAGCGTAGCTCTGTTGGTAAAAGGGAAAGAAACAGCAGGAAGTTCAGAGTTGCCCATGGGTCCAGAGAATACCACCTACCATGCTAATCCACCTCACCCACCAGGGTTTACTCATACTCATGGTCAATCATTACCAGAAACGCATCTGCCACAGTATGCTCCACAACCAAACCAAACATATGTTTCTCCAACTGGAGCTCTTCCACCCAATTCTCATGTTGAGCATATTAATATGGTGGACCCTGTCAGGGCTATGGGGGAAGAAGTTCAAAACACGGGCAGCATTCCTTTGGAGGAATTTAAGAAATTGGAAAAATGAATGAGAGCCATGGAAGGGTTCAGCACGTCTGGAGCTTTGAACCCATCAAGTTTATGTTTGGTAAAGATTTTACAAATCCCACATGACTTCATCCTGCCAAAGTTCAGCTTGTTTAGTGGCACAGGTGCCCCGTTGGATCACTTGACTATGTATTGTCGACGAATGCAGCCATACGCAAATAATGAGAAAGTAATGGTCCATTTTTTCCAAGATAGTTTGAATGGACCAGCCCAAAGGTGGTTCAATGCGCTCAACCCCACATTAATTTCTTCCTGGGAAGACTTGGCAGAAATGTTTATGAAACAATATAAACACAATGAAGAAAAGGTTCCTACTGTCTATGACTTGCAGAACACTATGATGAAGGAAGAGGAAGGTTTCAGAGCATATGGACACCGATGGAGAGATTTAGCAGCCCAGAAAATCTCACTATTGTCAGAAAAAGATTTATTGAATGCTTTCATTGATGCTCTTCAGGAGCCCTATACTTCAAAATTGGTGGGAGGGGGTCATCACGACCTAGCGGATATCATACATTCAGGTGAGCGAGTTGAGCGTTGTATAAAAAGAGGGACTTTGTATAGTCCTAGTTTGGAAAAATCGGAGGCTTCAAAACCCAGCAAAGGAAAAAAGGATAAGGTGCATTCCGTAAGTTTCACTCCACCACTAGTTGACTTTAAGTCACCTACTTCAAATTACCAACTGAGGGGTGATGCCCCTAACATGCATAATCCAGAAATGTACTTTAACCAGTCACCAAACACTTATCCTCCCCAATACAATGCTCCATCCCTGAATCAATACCCTCAACACCCAAATACTGGCCAAAACCCTCGTCCCAATCCTCAGAACACATATCTCAATCGATACCCTAGCAACCAAAATACCTACCAAAACCCTCGTCCAAATTTTCGGAACCCCAATCCTAGACCTCGAAGGCCTTTTGAACAATTTGATCCAATTCCAATAACCTATACAGAATGTTTCACCAAGCTGCAAGCGCAAAAGGGCAATCGCCCCAATTCCTGGAAGAGTCCATATGCCTCCATATCCTCCATGGTACTACCCTGATTTGACATGTTTGTACCATGGAGGTGCACCGGGACACTCAACAGAGACATGTTTACAATTCAAGAGGATAGTACAAGAAATGGTTGAGGCAAAATGGCTTGACCTTAGCAAGGTCAATAAGCCAAATGTCAACAACAACCCCTTACCCAGCCATGAAAAGGAGGGAGTAAATCTTGTGGAAATTTTTTGAGATATCAAAAGATGGGTTTCAGAAATATCAATGCCTTTGGGTCGTTTCTTCGCTGTATTAAGTAAGGAAGGTTTGATTGAGGAAAGTATAATGAACATGGATGTGGAAGATGAATTCTATAACCCAGTCAAGGTTTGTGAATATCATAAGGGACAAGAAGGACATGCCGTTGAGAATTGTACTGATTTCCAAGAAAAGGTGCAAGAGTTAATGGACTTAAAGATGATATCACTACAAGAAGAAAAAATCCAGCCCAAGGAAGTCAATGTCGTCGGAGGATACTATCAAGGGACCAGACCAAACCCTACACCATAATTTGTTTTGCAATATTATGTGGAGGATGTGCCCCCGATTGTCGCATCAAAGGCAGACCTGTTATACAAAAGTGACAAAGCGGTACCTTGGACCTATGAAGCGGGCACCAGTAGTATTAAAGGGGGAGTGGTAGACAACATCTCTGGTATCAGTGGGATGACCCAGAGTGGAAGATGTTATATTCCAAAAAAGCTAGACGAAAGGCCGACAATAGATCATGAGGCAGAGCGTAAAAGGAAGGGGAAAGATGTACCCGAAATGGAAGGGTCAATTCCCTTCCCCACTGAGGGTCTCCTCGTATGTCCAGATGACGTAAAATAGATGGTAAACGATTCAGAAGTGCAAGAGTTCCTAAAGATTATCTGAAAAAGTGAATACATGATCGTGGACCAACTGAAAAAGACCCCGACAAAGATTTCGATCTTGGAATTGATAATAAGTTCAGAACCACATAGGCAATTCTTGTTGAGAATGCTGAACCAGGCTTATGTGCCCAACAAAATCCCTACAGAGGCTTTTGATAGCATTGTGGGGAATGTATTGGCCTCTCATTTACTGTCCTTTACTGAAGATGAAATTTTGCCTGAAGGGATGGGGCATAATAGAGCTTTGCATATCTCCGCTATGTGTCGCGGAAAGGAGTTGGCGAGCATTCTGGTAGACAATGGGTCTTCACTCAATATTCTACCTAAAGAAACTTTTGAGAGATTGCCTATTTACAGGTCTTATCTTAGGGAAGTACCCATGGTAGTAAGGGCATTTGATGAAACTCGAAGGGAAATCATGGGGGAGATTGAAATACCATTGGAGGTGGCTAGCATAACTTTCAATGTGCCTTTTGTTGTTATGGATATTTCTCTACTTACAGCTGTTTATTGGGGAGACCTTGGATTCATACGGCGGGGGTTGTGCCATCATCATTACATCAGATGCTCAAATTTGTCCATAATGGAAGGGTTTATATAGTAAAGGGCCAGTCGGAATGGATGGTTGCTAGTTTGTCCATTGATGGCGATATTGATGCTCCAATGACTGGAGTTGAAAGTTCTTTCCAGTCTTTTGAAATTGCCAGTGTAATACCTTGTCCCGAAAAGTGTGGGAAAAAATAATAATAAATAAAGACATAACGAAATAGAAGTGTGGGGTAAAGAGTGGAATGCTTGGAAGGCATAAAAGGGATATAAAATAATTATGTGGTTAGATGTTAAAATTTAGGAAAATTGATTAGTAATTTAATGAAAACTAAACTTAAATTGGTCAAAGTCAAAAGAAAAAAAAAGAAAAAAATTTCTTTAAAGACCAGACTTTCGCCCGTAGGTGAAAGTCTGTGCTTTATTCTTCAAAACCAATATCACGAGCACTCACGGCCAGCTCAATTCCGGCAACATTCCGGCGAGATTTTCGGCCACTTTTCCGGCCAGTTAGCTTATTGCATAGGTGAGTCTTCATCCCTCTTTATTTGTTTATCAAAAGAGAGTGATTAAGGTAATCTTTGGCTCTAAACTTCTAGGGTTAAGTGGGTGTTTGGGGGTTGTGATTCTCATGGATAATTTCTTGATTAGTAACTCAAATTAGACTCCAAATGTGTTGTAATTATAGGTTAAAGCAAGGGTTTGAACCAAATCAAGTGAGGAGTTTGGATTCTTGAGATGTTAGTTTCTAACAAGTTTTGAGGTAAGCCATTTTTTAGTTTAATGATAAATTCTTATTGAGTAGCTTAAATTAGGCTTGGAATATAGTTTAGTTTTAGTTTCAAAAGTGGGATTGGAATCAATCCAAGAAGATAGTTGATTTTTGATGGGAATTTGGAAAATTCTAGAATAAGTGATTTTCTTAGGATTTAATTGGTTGTTGAAATTGGGTTGACTTAGATAATAGTAAATTGTTGGATAATAAGTTTTAGACTTGAATAACATTTTTAATTGGGGAATTTTGGAGAAATGGGAAAAATGGAAAATATGGAATTTGAGATGTGGGATTTTATTTGTTTGGTATCCATTGATTAAATGTAATTTATTTTGATTAAATTTTTGATTTAATTGAGATGGGAGATTAAAAATGAATAAATAAAGTTTGGTTATTTTTGTTAGGTAGTGCATCTCGGTCACTTGGACAAATTGGCGATAGTGGTGGGAATACGCGGTTGATACGAGGTAGGGATTTTCTTATCCGTTATTCTGAAACAATTTCAAGCCGCCGAATTCTTTAAATGGTAAACTTTGATTTCCGCCTCATTTACCTTCGAGGGGAAATAAGCCTTGGTGGTTTACCATTATTTTATCTACCTTTGTTTCTTCGTTTTGAGATTCGAATGTGATTAATGTATGACCTTTGGGATGCTTGGTCACCTATCGAGCAGGATTTGACTCTTCATGCATCATGATGTATGTTTGTGTATGTTTGTATATATTTCTTGCACTCATCACATGTTTATTCAAATATTATGCATTAGATGCATGGTGGGTTTCTGAGAATGGACTCGGGACTCATGTTAGGTGATGGATGATATTCGGGCACGTGCGTGGATGATGGTTAGGAGTCTTGTGATGGTCCTAGTTCATATGATTCCCGTAGCGGATTTATCACTGCACGCTGGTTATTTGATTAAATTTTGATGCTAAACCAGGCATGGCAGACTGAAATATCACTGTCAGGCCAACAGTGAGTGGTTGCGACCACATTTGTGCCAACCTCTCTCTTTAGCGGTTTATGATTGTTTTACTGGATGGTTATATTTGATTTCGTATGGACGGATGCTAGAGAGAGGTAGTGCTAGTGGATTTCCATCGGCTTGTCACTGTAGGGTGGAAGTTCATCTGCCGGCTTGGGTGTCATTGGTGGAGGATATGGAGGTTCGGTTGGATTGATTGGGTGCATATTTCCTTGCATTGCACATTGTTGCATTGATTAAGCGTTGTTTCCTTCCGGCCTTAATTTCATATATTGTACTCTATCGATTTATCCCTACTGAACTTTCTGCTCACCCTATCTACCTTTCTTTTTCTCCACAGGTGAGCCTAGCATACAGGCTAGGGATCAGTATGAGGGAGCGTGACGGAGGTGGACTAGACCAGTTGGTTATTATTTGTGTTATCCATATTTATATGTATATATGTGGTGTGTGGGTTGCATGCTGTAGATGATGGAGTTTATCATCCTGTTAGGATTATGTGTGAGAGTGAATGATGGTTCTATTTGGATGGTCGGGAGAGGGATTCTTTGATTTTGGAGCTCCCGTGCCTATTTTGTGTTTATTGTTGATGATGGAATGTTTGTGTGGGACTGTGGAATGTTTGTGTGTCTGAGGATCCTAAGAGCCATTTCTTTTTGGAAGGAGTTTGAAACTGCTTTGTTGTGTTTTTTTCCAGGTTGGGTTCCTCGATTTACGGGGAGATGCTGCCAAAACTTTTTACTGAAATTTGTGACTGTTTGTGTGGTGACACGTGTGTGTAATTATCGTGTTTGTTGTTTACCTCACGCTCCGCGGGTTGGGCGTGACAGCCAGCACTACCCATGCAAATGATGGATGTTATCCTTCGAAATCGGAGTTATCAAAGACAGCAAAGAGCGTTGCCAAATTCATGTTAAAAAAGGGGTATGCCCAGGGGAAGGCCTTGGAAAGAATCAACAAGGGATCTAAAGGCCAATAGAATTGGTGAAACACTCTGAACACTGGGGTTTGGGCTACGTAACAACTAGGGCTGACAAGATTAGAGTACAAGAAGAGAAACAGGCAAAGAGGACCATGAGGCTTGAAAGAAGGTTGGAGGTGCCGAGTGAATTACCCCCTTGGCTTTATGACACATTCATCTACCGAGGGATGCAGAATAAGATAAAAGTAACTGACACTAGGGCAGTTTTTGGAAAGATCCAAAAATCACCATGTGAAAGCTCAACTGATCAAATTGGAGAAGGTTTGACAAATTTATTTGATCAGTTTCATATCGCTGTTATGGAGGAGGAGCAAAGCTTGGTTGTTGCACCTAATTTCGTCATCTCACGTCCCCCTGGATTTTGCCTTAGCAACTGGACCAGCTTGGAACTTCCCGTATCTCTCAGAGACTTGCAAGAGTAATCCCGAGTGCATTACCATTGATAAGGCCAAGTGCAATGAGGGAAGTGTTTGGAGTGCTGAAAATTTTAGAGTATGAAGAGAGAGTAATTTTAAAAATTGTATTGAAAGATGTATAAAAAGATAGAAAAAAGTGAAAAATTGTATAAAAGTATGAGAGAGATGTTGTTGAAACTTGATATTTGGAGTATTGGTGCATGGAAAGTGAAAAAAATTGTATTGAAATATGTGTTTTGTTGATATGATTGTATTGAAAAATGTGTTTTACTGATGTGGATAAGTAAGTGAGACCCACTTATGTGTAATAAAGGTGGGACCCAATTACAGAATTTGGAGTGCTTGATAATGCGATAGCACTGCACTTGGCCTAACCTAGCTCATGGTTTTCGTTTGGATCTTTTGTAATGAGCATGCTTGCTTTCATTCCAAATAAATTTTATAGTATGGCGTTTGCATGTTTTCAATTCAGTAACTTTTCCCTTCATGAAATAAAAATGTTGTGACAGTTATCCATATTTAATCATCTTTGTTCCTAAATTCTCTATTCCTTGGTTCTCCGCTTCAATTCCACTCTCATTCAATTCTTTAACAGGACTGAAAATGATGATAACAAAGAAGACGAACTTAACAAACCAGATTTTGATGCACCTATTAGCAATGTTGAATCTGACTATGAAACTGAGGAAGAGGTAGAAATTTTACCTGAAATAATGAGACAGATCAATCAAGAGGAAAAAATAATACATCCATACCAAGAGAAAACCGAAGTTGTGGATTTGGGGACTGAAACAGAAAAGAAAGAAGTCAAAATAGGTGCTGCTTTTGAGGGAGAAGACAAAAAGAAGTTAATAGATATGTTGCATAATTACCAGGATGTCTTTGCATGATCCTATCGGGATATGCCTGGTCTTGATACAAATATTGTTGTTCACAATTTTCCAGTGATACCAGAATGTCTTCCTGTGAAGTAGAAGATTAAAAACAAATATGTTGTTGAAGATAAGAGATAAAGTGAAGAAACAATTTGATGCAGGATTTTTAGCAGTAGCTCAATATCCTGAATGGGTAGCGAATATTGTGCCAGTTCCTAAAAAAGATGGCAAGGTTCGAATGTGTGTTGACTACATGGATCTCAATCGTGCAAGCCCAAAAGATAATTTCCCTCTCCCTCAAATTGATGTCTTGGTAGACAATACAGCCCGGCATTCAACCTTTTCCTTCATGGATGGATTTTCAGTATATAACCAAATTAAGATGGAACCGGGAGATCAAGAGAAAACAACCTTCATTACCTTATGGGGAACTTTTTGTTATAAAGTCATGCCATTTGGTTTGAAGAATGCTGGGGCAACTTACCAAAGGGCTATGGTCACCTTGATTCATGACATGATGCACAAAGAGGTTGAAGTATATGTTGACGATATGATAGCAAAATCCAAGGAAGGGGAGGATCATATTGTGAATCTCCAGAAGCTATTCGATCGATTACGAAAGCATCAATTGAAGTTGAACCCAGCGAAGTGCACGTTTGGGGCAACCTCAGGGAAATTGCTAGGTTTCATTGTAAGCAGAAAAGGAATTGAGGTGGATCCCGACAAAGTTAAAGTAATCTTGGAGATGTCTCCCCCTCGCACTGAGAAAGAAGTCATGGGCTTCTTGGGAAGATTGAATTACATTGCACGATTTATTTCGCAATTGACGGCTACTTGTGAACCCATCTTCAAGTTACTGCGAAAAAGCAACTCGACAAAATGGAATGAGGATTGCCAACTGGCATTCGAGCAAATTAAACAATATTTGCAGAATCCTCCAGTGTTGATGCCCCTTGTGGCTGGCAGACCACTTATCCTCTACTTAACGGTCTCGGAGATTTCAATGGGATGTGTGCTTGGACAACATGATTCATCGGGAAGGATAGAGCATGTCATCTATTACTTGAGTAAGAAATTTACAAGTTGTGAAACTAATTACTCAATATTGGAGAAGACTTGTTGTTCGCTAGTTTGGGCAGCACATTGGCTCAGGCAATACATGTTGTATCATACTACATGGTTGATTTCCAGGATGGATCCTATCAAATACATTTTTGAGAAGCCTTCACTTTCTAGAAGGATTGCTAAGTGGCAGATGTTACTTTCAGAGTATGATATTTTGTATGTCACACAAAAAGCAATCAAGGAAAGGGCAAATTTTTGGTCCATGGTTTCTCTATTCATCTTCATTTTCATAAACATTTTTGCATGCCTGTTCTCCTCTCTATATAAACTTGCATGTCATATGAACATCGTCATACTATTGATTTATTTGAAATTAAAGTGATGTCATACAAAAAACAAAATACATGCATTAGGATATTACTCTTAACGAGAATTTGAAAGATATTTGGCAGTTAAAACTGTAAAAAACTTGGAGAAGTCAAAGGAAATATAAGACATGAGAAATTTGAATAATAATCCGATTCAAGTCAAAGAGGGAAAGTATACATTTGATGGTGAAAGAATGAAAGGCGCATGATTGGGAACAGCGAAACGGTTTGCAAATCTGTGAAAGGTACAGGCGGATTGGGGTAAAAGATTTGGGAATGGTGGGGATGATGATGCTCATGATGAAATGACCCGAAAAATAAAAAATATAATATAACATGGCCAAACGTGATCCCAACTTTTGACTTTCTTCGACAATAACGTGACTTCGTCTTTTAATGCGCTGTCTGACGGCCAAATCGATCGTTTTCTTCATTAGACGACATTTTTCCACCGAATCTCTCTGCTGTAATCCCAACGTTTCAAATCTCTTTGAAAGACTCGTGCGTCATCTTTGATGTTGTGTCTTCTCTAACCCAATTTTCTTTCTTCCCCTTATGAGTTGCACATCTTCGTTGTCGAATTTGTTCATCACTTTGTCTCTCTCCCAACTACCTTAACCATTACTATCATCGTTCTTGATCTTGCTCGGATCGTCACAAATTCATTTCCCCAACATTTTTCATCCCTTTAGATATACCGTCTTTCGACCAATCTAATGGACGATAGCCTATCACCCCGCTCACAAGCAATTTTCTCGTTTGCTAGAGCGGAAATTATTCCTGAGCGACGATTCGACCTTCACATTCTTAGAGATGCCAACTCTCGTTGGGCTATGAACTACCTCCAGGATCACTCTATGTTATTTTTGGTTAACCCAGATCCTGCAGGTGACTTACCGGTGTATCCTCAGATAATTCATGATTTCTACGAGACTCTTCAAATGTTACCACTGCGTACGAGAACCGGACCACATCCGATTTACTAGGTGGAAGTAATCGATGTAAAACTTCAATTCACCACAGCAGACATATGCGAGTGTTTAGGATTTCCCTCTTCTTATGATGTAGCTACCGGTTTCAAAGCACCGGTATCTGTTTCTAAGGAGGAGATAATCTATGACATGTGTCGAGGACAGAGTGATAAGAAAGTAAATGCTACACGCCGCTCACATTTGCCACCGAAGATGTGGTTGCTGGACGACGCTCTCTGGCACAACCTTTGCCCCATCGGCCACCACCACCAGCGACGGGGTAAGATTCTTTATGCCCTATACTACATGTATAGGGGAGTATGGTTCAATATTGGAGAATTCTTCATGGCCGCTATTCTAAAGACACAGAGTTTCATGGAGAATGGCCGATGAAGGTCGAAAAATTATATTTTCCACGGCTCGTTACCCGGCTGGTTTTGAGCAAAGACATTCGTCCTCCAAAAGGCATCACTAAAAACTCGTAGTGGCCTTTATGAGTTCGAAAAGCTGTTTTGTGAACATCCTTCATCTTCACCCTAACTTGATGATAACCAAACCTCAAATCAAGCTTGGTAAAGACTTTAGCTTCAGTCAACTCGTCCAGTAACTCCTCAACTACTGGAATTGGGAACCTGTCCTTGATAGTGTTTTTGTTGAGTGCTCTATAGTCAACACACATTCTCCAGGTTCCATCTGCTTTTCTTACCAATATAACAGGAGAAGAGAAAGGGCTTCAACTCCTTCTTATCATCCCACTGTCCAACAATTCATGCACAATCTTTTCGATCTCCTCCTTCTGGCAATAAGGGTATCTATAAGGCTTGACATTCACTGGAGGAACTCCATCTTTCAGGAGAATTTTGTGATCACAAAGTTTCGAAGGGGGTAGGCCTGTAGGTACATCAAACACCTTAGAGAAATTATTCAAGACTGCCTGCACTTCTAAACTAATACAATCATTAGTGCTGGACCCAGAAATGCCCACGTCAATCATCTCTAGCAACAACCCTTGCCTCTCATTCACTGTAAATTTCTTTGGCTCCCTATCCTCAATCAACGACTCCCCTCTCTTCTTCAACCCTTGTAACTGGAATGATTTACCTTTCCAAATGAAATCCATCAGCAACTCAGAGAAGTCCCATTTCAATTTCCCCAGTGTTTGCAACCACTTCATTCCTAGCACCACATCACATCCTCCCAAAGTTAAGGCCAAGAATTCTGTGACAAAGTTCCCCCCTTGTAGCTCAATCTGAACACCCGAATATTTTCCTCTGCACCATAACTGATCACCATTAGCCAACCTTACAGGTTCCATGCACACTGCTGAAGGAGAAATTCCAGCGTTAGTAGGAATTGATGGATCGACAAAGTTATGGGTAGACCTTGAGTCAAGTAACACCACCACTGATTGGCCCATCAACGTACCCAGAACCCTCATAGTCCCCGGACCCTTAGCTCCAGTTATCGCATGAGAAGTAATTTCATGACACTCAGCATCTTCTGGCATGAGAATCGTGCCTCCTTCAGTACTTGTACCCGATCCCTTCATATCCACATGACTACTTACAGCCCCATTAGTTTCCTCTTCTCCACATTCAATCAAAAATAACCTGGGTTTAGCGCACTTATGACCCAGTTTCCATTTAGCCTCGCAAAAATAGCATAGGCCTTGGGCTCTCCGGTCCATCATTTCTTTCTCGGTTAATTTGGGAAACGGTTTATTTTTTGGTTGAGGGTAGGTGATTTGTAAAAGAGCAGGATTGGAGGTTAAGGTAGGAAAAGATCTGGTAGGTATATTTGGAGTGGGTAATAAAGCGAGTAATAAGGTTAGATTTGGTTTTGTGTCTATGGAAACTGGGTTGGAAGTTGCTGGTTTTGATGTTTTCTTGGTTGCTACAAGACTTTCTTCCTGCATTTTTGCCATCCCATAGGCTTCATTCAAGGATCGGGGTTTCATCATTTTAACGGGCATCCTCACTTCCTCCTTCAACAATGCAAATAAGCAACTAATTTTGTGAGCTTCAGTGAAGTCTTTCACTCTCACTATCAGCAACTCAAACCTTCTCTTCAACTCCTCCATTGAGCCAGTATGCTTGAGTTTAAACAACTCTTCGATTGGATCCTCAAACAAACTAGGACCAAATCGGATCATCAAAGCAGCAGTTAGGTCTTCCCAATTTGTGACTCCACCTGATGCCTCCAGTTCAGTGAACCACGAATAGGCAGTGCCCTCAAAGTAATACGAAGTAATCATTACCCTTTGATGATCGAGTGTTTTATAAAAAGTGAAGTATTGGGTCGCCTTGTTGATCCAAGCTGCCGGTTCATCCCCAGAAAATCGAGGAAAATCAAACCTGGGTCCATGATAGGTTGAGTCTCCATAACGTGCTTTGTTATCATCCTCCCTGAGTGAACTGCTACCTGGTGCTGCTTCACTCATTTTTCCCATCAAGGCTTGTACCATAGATTGCATCAATGTCTCCATATTAGAAAACCATAAGTTAAGGTCATCAATCGCCTTCTGTTGAGTATCCATTTCCGCCGGATCCGCCATAGATCGTGTGACAACCATAAAAGGTGTGACAACCTCGCTCTGATACCAATTTGTTACACAACCAACAACTGTAACAACAATTCCAGAACTAAACCAGCAGAGAAATGAAGAAGACAACCAGCTCAATAAATATTCTATTTCTTCTCTATAACAAAGATTACAACAACAACCAAACCAAGATAGTTTGATTAACAAGATAAAGAAATACAGTCCGGTTAGAGATGGACTTCTCCAAAATACAAAATACAGAATGAGGAAAAGAGTTTAGAGTTTCTTTAGTATGATTTCTCGCATAACTCTTCCGCAGCTGCCGTCTGCCTCCTTAACCAAAAAACAAGACTTGACCTAGCTCCTACCACCACGTGGCAGAAGATCCTAGACCACAACCAACAACCAAGATTGTCAAGATCAAACGATGTCGTCTCACTAACACACTTAACCACTCAAATTAAAACATAATAAATGCATAAAAGAAAAGCATGCACTGTAACATGCACAAAACCAAAAGCATGCACTGTTACGTGCTTACTCTATATTAGACTTAATACAGAAAGAAGAGAAGAAACCGAGCAGAAAGAGCTGAGGTAATCTCGATCTTCAAATTTCGTTTTGATTTCTTTGCATTTTTGTTAGGTTACAGGATATTAGTCATGTATCTTTTGGGTTTTGTATAGCTTGTTTGGATTTCCTGCTGGAATTTCTTGTTTGTCCTTGTCCGTGTCTTGGTTTTGCTTGTTTTTGTTCCGGTTTTTGTAGGTACGCCGGACGGTAGAGGAAGCGAGGTTGCCGGTGTTTGGTTACTACCAGAGAGGGGAAGATGAACAGTAACCAGGCCGGATCGAGTCGGGTTCCTGTTTTGTATTTGTTTGGGCCGAATTTTGGAATATTTTTGGTTTTGGTTTTGTTTATTTATGGGTTTGGGGTTTCTGTTTGTATTGTTAACGGGCCGAGATTGGTTTTTTAAATATGCTGGGCGCCTTAGTGTTTTTTGGGTCACGATTGGTTTATGACAAATTGGGCTGGTTTGATAATTGGAGCCCGTAAGTGATGTTGGGCCTGCTGGGTTGTGTTGGGCTTTTAGTAATTGGTTAAGTTGTGATTTATTTTTATAATTATGTAAGCCCCAAACAAATGTAATAATATAATAAAAAATAGTAAAAGTAATGTAGATATAAGCTAGACTAATATTCATGTGTAGGATTTAATCCCCAAATTATTTTAGTCTGTAGGCCAAAGAATATTCAAAAACAGAATCGAAATCAAAAGGTTGATAAGGTTTGTATACCCAACCCGCCAATCATCCAATCATGTTAAGTGAATTTCAAAAGTATTGATTTCTCAAAACATTCATTTAAAAAACAGAATTCAAAATTCTATGAATGGTCACTAGAGAATTTCAAAGTATTGACTTCTCGAAACGTTCATTTCAAAATCGGAATTTAAACTCCTTAAATAGATGATGGAGGATTTCAAAGTATTGATTTATCTAAAGGTTATATTTTAAGGAATAAATTTTATATATAAAAAAGGAGAACTTTAAAATAAAAAGAATAAAATGGTGAAAATTCAGTTTATTTAAATATCGTATTTTAAAACTGATTAAGAGGAGGACTTGAAACTTGAAAGTATTCAGCTCCGTCTAAAAGGTTTTATTACGGTATTACTTTAATAAATTGAGTTTATAATTTATTCAAAATTAATGGTATTTCTTCCACCCAATTAACAATAAATGATTTTTCGGACATATGGAAATTCATTAAAACAAATTGAGACATACAAATACATTTTTTTAAGAAAAAACATGAATAATGAAAAAGGCAACTGATTAGAGAGTTGTGGGGTGCCTAACACTTTCCCCACACTCAATAGATCCCCTTACCCATTTTCTCTGGTTCGTAGACCTAACATTTTAGTGTCCAATTGCACTATAATCAATTGGTAGCGGCTCTTACATTTTCTCACATTTTACACTTCCTTTTTCATAAGCGCTAGTCCGCGTCGTGACCCCGGTTGCGACACCTAGGTTTTTCACAATAGTCCACTGACTTAAAATTGTTTTGTGAGTTTGATTATTTGATTCGCTTCCATTGAACTAAAGCCAAAGAAAATTAATTAAACCAACATGATTAACTCCATATGAATTGAAAACAAATTAATGAACTGAGCAATTAACCATTTGGAACTGGTATACCATCAACTCAAGCAATCATAAGCTAATTATAAGCGACCGACTTAAGAAATCAAAAGTAGAAATTCAAATAAACAAAATTTTAGCATTAAGAACAACTTCAATTAATATCCACATTCAAAAACTAAAAACTTCAATGAATTGAGCAATTAACCATTTCGAACTAGTATACCATCAATTCCAGCAATGATAGGGTAATTACAAGTGACCGATTCATCTAATTGTGGTTCTGGTTAAAAAAGAACTTTAGAAAACAAGAGAAATGCATATGTATGTGGACTAAAATCAACACTATAAGAATTTGAAACTGAAATCTAGGACTCGTGATTGTAATAGAACAAACTACAAATCAAAGAAAGAGTTCAGCCATCGAAATAAAGCAAAGATGCACCTTCAAGTAGATCTAAAACAACGACTGGAGCATATGCAGGTGGAGAAAACGGAATCGTGTCGAGCTTCGAGGCTAGCAAGAGGGAGAACGAAGACTCGCACCAGATATCGAGACGTTCTAGGGCTTCTTGCGGGGTATTTCAATTTTTGTAATTAGGAGGGTAATAAACTTCTTTTACTTTTTATTACCCAGATCTCCTCACTTGTAAAGTTTGTATGTAATATGTAAAGCCCATTATTGGAATTCATTACAGGAGTAAAAAAAAAATACTATAACAAACATAAGTAAACTTGAGGTTTAATTAGCCTTGTAACTATTACCTCCAATTACCCTTGTACCAAACACACCCTAAAGAGAAATTCAGTCAAATAACAGTGCTTTATATTTCTAAATTTATTTTACCCTCGACTAATCCTCTTTCCCAAAAAAATTGATTCTAGGATAGAGATGAACACTAAGATCTTATAATCCATGGATATTCTGAATGAACTAAGAGGTCAACAGTATCAGTGCCAAGCAGCCATCTTGTTTCACGGGTTTGAAAGATGAACCAAAAAATTGGAAAGAATTTTTTTTTTCTATGCGAGGAGGAACCGTAGAACCATGTGCTAAAGGCCACTGATCATATGATATATTACATGTTTTTATACCTCATTTTACCCTTATTTTTGTCTCTTTTCAATGAATTTAACATGAATACTATTATAAATTCTCTTTGATAACGTCTCAAACTTGGAAAGTATAAAAACGTATCAGTATGGGTCCAAACAAGGTCTTCCTCGGCTTCTTGATCTCTCTCTTCGTCTAGACAGTCTTCTCGGTGGAGGTTGTCCTGTAGAAATGAACAAACGTAAGCTAGAGGCCCGCCAGAGAGTGTTCTCTCGCTTTGGCGCTCCGTTGCTTAAGTCAGATGCTAGCAAAGATTGGCTCTCCGAAGAACACAGCTCGATATTCTAGGGAAATGTGTAAAGAGTGTTTTTTAGTGAAGGAAGTGATCCCTTTTACCTGTGGGGTAACCCCTTTATATAGTGAAGGTGGTTTCCATAAATAGAATTCGAGTGGTGGTGAATAATACCTTGTCAAATGAAGGAATTACTCTTTTACTGGAAGCTTGTTACTGTCCTGAAAGTACGGAGCCGAGAAGAGAATCTCTAGTGCTCGGTACCGAGAATCTCCAAGCGAGAAAGGTGGTGTCTTCCGTTGACAGCTGTTGCCACGTGTCTTATTCTGATTGGAGAGGATAAATATCCTCATCATTTGCCCCCTTAGGCCTGTGATTGGTAGACGTAGACGACCAATGATAGGTCTGTATTAGCTGTTATTTGGTTTGCCCGAGGGTGGCATTGATGAGGAAACTTTGAACAGTTCTGATGAGATCTGAGGTGATCCAATGGTCTCTGGATGAGTAGAGGCTAAATGGTCCAGATGAGGGGATGTCGAAGGTCTCTTCATCGGGTCCGTTGACCGGGGTTCTTCCACTATAAATAGTGAAAACGTCGCTTTCAACACCACTTGTTGCCAAATTTGGGAGACCCGAGCTTAGAGTACCAAGCAAACAGATTCTTCTCATACCGAGCAAACATCATTTGTCCCCTAGTCCTCGTCTCCACTTTCAACTACGAGAAAATGTCTTCTCCTTCCTCGGATAGTATAGGTAATTTGTTAGAGGACGCCGACTTAGGTTCTTCTCCGTCAACCTCTACTTCTCCTGTTAGGATGAACCTTAGGCTTTCCCTAGCCGAACGTCCCTTCTTCGCCCCCTGGGTTCGAGGCTCCCCTATAGGAAGCCCGAGTAGCAAGTAATGGTACTAGGGAGCCTAGAAACCTAAGTTGTAGCCTTACCGCCTCTGAGGTGGAAGCCCAACGCAAACTGTTCGGTATTCCTTACCCTTGCAAGCCTGTGCTTGAGGGGGTGTCTCCTTTCAATCCTCAGCACGGGGAATTTGCCATTTCCACAACCGCTCTTTCATATGGTTGTCCGATTCCTTTGGCTCCGGCAATATGTTCCTTATTTTCTCGGTTCTATATCTGCCCTACCTATTTGGACCCTAATTCTTGGGTGTTCCTCAGCATAATACTCCATTATTGTGACGAGCTCCGTGTTCCTTTTTCTTCGAATGTTCTTCAGCACATCTTTTCATTATGCCGAGCACCGAGGAACCCTGGGTTATGTTACCTTAAGTTTAAGAAGGGCCTAGTGGCTCCTAAGTATTCTTCTTCCAACCATCATTGGAAATCCAGCAATTTTTTGTTTGGATTCCTTTGGGTGAGAACGAGGTTCTTCCTTTTAGGACCTCGTGGACACTCCCCAAATTTAGCAAGTTTCAGCGTTTGCCTCAACTTTCTCACGAGGAGCTCGATTGGTATCTGACCCTCAAACAACATTTCACCAAACCTTCCATACCCCTCGTGTGCCGAGCTGTAGACTTTACAAGGGCACATAGGTCCGAGCGAGCAATGCAAGGTGGGAACTTGCTCTTGCTCGGTTTATCCATTTAGTTGCTTTGTCTTTTAGCTTGCTTGTTAACTTGTTGCTGTATTTTTTAGATATGTCTTCGGCTGTAGAGTATTTGAAGATGCAGAAAAAGGCGGCCGCTTTGGGCCAGAAGAGGGGACCTTCTGGGGAGGCTGAGCCGAGCAAGAGGAAGAAAGTTCTAGCTGGGGGAATTCGCTTGAAACTTGGCCGAGGAAAAGGCCTAGGTCGGGGACGCGGTGTGTTTATTGGCACACCAGCTTTTCGACCTCAACCGATCGTATCTCTTTCTCGTGTCTCGGAGGCGCGTTCCTCGTCCCCACCTCATCGAATGAGGGATATTCATGCTCCCCAGTGGGACATCCGCCTTTCCGACACGGTGGCCAACTCTCAAGTGGCCATGGAAATGCTCGAGAAGCTCTCTCTCCCCTCGGATCAGCTGCGAGCCGAGGGGATGTCTACCGAGGAAAGAATGGAGGCCTTTGCTGTCAAGTTTTTGGAGGTATTGACTTTTCCTTGCTTTGCCAATCTTCTTCTTTGATTTTCTTTTATAATTTGTTTCATTGTTGTTTTTAGCTGGCCTCCCTTCTCAGGAAACTCTCTGTTGATGTCTGGAGCTCGGCGACCGAGAAGAATACTGCTACTCAGGAAATCCACCTGCTCAAAGGGGCCCTAGGTCGGACTAAGACGGCATAGTAGCTTTCTCGGAGGGATCTCGAGAAGGCCCAGGAGTCTGAGGCTCTTCTGGCCAACAAGCTGAAGGAGACCGAGGAGGAGCTGAAGAAGCAAAGGTCGGCCGCTGAAGAAGAGGGCGCCCGGATGTTCGAGAGTGGTCGCCAATCCGGTCTTCAAGAGTTCAGGGACTCCACGAAATTCCAGTTCATCCTTAAGCAAGTGGGCTTTTTCTGCTTTCGGGCTGCTATCAAGAAAGCTCGAAGGTTTCCTGCTAGCAAGTGTCAGAGCTCAAAGATCATGAATGAGCTGTGTCCTGGCCTCGCTGGGAAGGACGACGTGGACGTTGTCAAGGAGGAGGCGTACGAGCAGTTACGCCTTCTTCAGGAGGATGGGGACGACGAGGAAGACATCGAGACGTATATGGACACCGATGTTCCTCTCGCTCCTACGAAAGACAACGCTCCCCTGGAACCTGCTCATGGTGAGGAGACCAAGAAGCGCCTGACCACCGAGGAGCCCGTTGATATAGAAAACTAGATTGTTTTCGCTATTTTAGTTGTAGTTTTTGAACACTTTCTCTGTTTTGTTTGTGAATGAGTTTATTATTAATGAAGTTTCTTCTCTTATTGCCTTTTGCGATCTTGTTAATTTGCCTTTGTTTATGCACGGATATTGTAATTAAAATCGTTTTAAACTGTAATAGATCCGAGCATACCCACAGTTGTTGTGGCCTAGACTCTTCTAGGTCGTAGCAAACTCGTTTTAACTTGGTTGTTGTAACTCAGTTGAATTGAGTTGTAACATGCCAAGTCGTTTCTCGTCCACTATAGTTTGAGAAATCTGGGACAATGCTCGGTCATTGTAACTTAGTTAAAATAAGCTGTAATGCACCAGAGCTTTGTATTGCGAACCTTTGTAAGAGAACGAGCTACTTTCATTGAAATGAGAAAAAGTCCTAAGCCTCGTGTAAGGAACGAGTGGAAAAAGGAGTTCTTAAATACATGCCGACAAGAGAAAGTTAAATGTAATATTTTCTGAGGTTTGCAGCATTCCAAGGACGCATCTCTCCTGGTTTATCGGGATTCTCCAACTTGTAGGTTCCATCTAGCATGACCCTGATAACCCGAAAAGGGCCCTCCCAAGTCTCTCCGAGCTTGCCAGGATGCTTTCTAGCTGTGGCCGCTTTTCTGAGTACCCAATCTCCCTCAGAGAATCTCCTTGTTCAGACTCTCTTGTTGTGGTAACGTGCTGTCCTTTGTTTGTAAGCTGCAGTCCTGATCCAAGCAGTCTCCCGAGCTTCTTCCAAGAGATCCAAATTGTTAAGTAGCAAGTCGTTATTTTCTAACTCATTAAAGTTAACAATCCGGGGAGTGAGGACCCCGATCTCTACTGGAATGACAGCTTCTGATCTAAACATTAGAGAGAAAGGCGTTTCTCCCGTTGACGTTCTTGGCGTGGTCCTGTATGACCAGAGGACGCTGTGGAGTTGCTCGGTCCAAAGCCTCTTGGCTTGGTCAAGACGAGTTTTTAGTCCCTGGAGAATGATAAGGTTGGTTACTTCCACCTGGCCATTAGCTTGAGGATGTGCTACAACAATGATTCTTAGATTGATGCCCAGCTCTTCACAAAATTCTCGGATGTTTGCACTTACAAACTGTCGACCATTATCTGTAATAAGGATCCGAGGAACGCCATATCTGCAAATGATGGTTTTCCAGATGAAGTCTTTTACCTTATGGTCGGTGATGGTTGCGAGAGGCTCGGCTTCAACCCACTTTGTGAAGTAATCAACTGCCACTATAAAAAATTTCCTTTGAGCTGTTGCCTGGGGGAAGGGTCCCAGCAGGTCTAGCCCCCATTGAGCAAAAGGACAAGGGTTCTCGATAACAGTCATCTCGGATGGTGGAAGGTATGGTATGTTAGCATGTCTCTGGCACTTGTCGCACTTTCATACCAGATCCTCGGCATCTTTCCTCATGTTCGGCCAATAATAGCCACAGCGCAATACCTTGTTAGCTAAGGTCCTTGGTCCTGCATGGCTACCACAAACTCCTTCGTGCACTTCTCGGAGAGCATACTCGAACTCCCGTGGAGCAAGGCATTTAAGGTAAGGGAGTGTAAAGGATCTTCTATAGAGCGTCCCTTGAATGATTGAATACCTCGCTGCCCTTGCTCAGAGATTCCTAGCCTCGTTTTTATCTTCAGCTAACTGCCCATCTGTGAGGAAGCTTCGTATTGGATCCATCCAAGACCGTTCAGTGTTAATTTCGACGATAGCCCTTACGAAGATGCTTGGCTTGGGCAACATCTCTATCCCCACTGAAGAGGCCTCGTCTTTTTTTGAGGTAGATGCTAGTCGGGCTAGCACATCGGCTTGCTGATTCTCTTCTTGGGGCACTCTTCGTATTTCAACGTTTGGGATTTCACTCATCAGTTCCTTAGCTTTCTGCAAATACTTGATCATGTTGGATCCCCTCGCTTCGTACTCCTAATCTGGCGAGAAAACTACTCAAAGCTGCAGTTCTCCTAGTAAGCTGTTGAACCTCTTTCTTGTTCCTCGGGGCTTGTATATTGATTATTACCAATAATTTTTTAGGGTTGACCTCTATTCCTCGTTTGGAGATGAGGAAACCGAGGAACTTACCCGATGAAACGCCAAACGCACATTTCTCCGGGTTAAGCTTCATGCTAAACTTGTTCAAGACATTGAATACTTTCTGCAAGTCGACCAAGTGATCCTCGAGTTTCTTGCTTTTAACAACAATATCATCCACGTACGCCTCGACTGTCTTGCCGAGCATCAGGGAGAATATTTTGTTGACTTGATAGCAGTACGTACCTTCAGGAGTAACAAATGAGGTGTGTTCCTCATCAGCTTGATGCATTTGGATCTGGTGATAACCTGAATAGGCATCAAGGAAACTGAGGAGACCCTTTCTCGAAGTTGCATCTACCAATTGGTCTATCTTTTGTAGTGGGTAGCTGTCCTTCGGGCAGGCCTTGTTGAGGTCGATAAATTCAACACACATACGCTACTTACCATTCTGTTTTGCTACCATAACAACATTAGAGAGCCATTCCGGGTATTGTACTTCTCGAACGAATTCGGCGTCCAAAAGCTTGTTGACTTCCGTTTTGATGGCCTCCTGCCTATCTTGGGCGAAATTCCTCTTCTTTTGTTTTAGTGGTCGGCTGTCAGGCTTTATGCTAAGATGGTGCGTGATAACATCAGCGTTGATATCGGGCATCTTGTCTGCACTCCATGCGAATGTGCTGATGTTTTCTCGGAGAAGACTTGTCAAGTTTTTGCTCGAGTCTTGATCAAGTTCGGAGCCTTAGTACAATCTCTTCTCCGTCCCCTGCTCGACGGAAATGGTGATAAGCTATTCGGCGGGGGAGGGCTTCGAGGTTTGGTTGCTGTGATCATCAAACAATTCTAGGACTGAAACTGACTTCTTCTTCTCTTTTAGGTCTGTAACATACATCTGACGGGCGAGCTTCTGATCTCCCTGAACTTCACCTATTCCTCGGTCAGAGGGGAATTTCATCTTTAGATAATACGTGGAAACAACCGCTCGGGCTTTGTGAAGTAGTGGTCGGCCAATCAATGTATTGTAAGGGGTCTTCAAGTCTACGGCCAGAAGCTCCACCATGAATAGTTTTGACCTCGGATAGTCCCCTAAGGTTATGGGTAGATTGATCATCCCGACAGGGATGAATTTCTCTCCCGTAAAACCGTATAGGGGTGAGGAAACCTTCTTCAGGCTCTCCCTCGGGAGGTTCATTTGTTTGAAGGCATGGTAAAAAAGAACATCTACTACGCTCCCATTGTCGACCAGGATCTTCTTCATCGTGTAATTGGCGATGACTGCCTCAATGACTAAGGCATCATCATATGGCTGATGTAAACCATCCCCATCTCTTTCGAAGAATATTATATTCTCTTCCTCTGTTCTCAGCTTCTTTGACTTCTCCGAAATCTGATGCACAGTCCGGGCATATGCTCTCCTGCCCGATGAGCTTTTTCCTCCCGAAGCTAAGCCCCGACTATCATGCCTATAGTGCCTGCTGTTCCTCGGTTTTTGCGACGAGGAGACTCATCTCGACGTCTCCTCTGTCGCTTATCATCCTCTATTTCATCTCTTCTGTTGTCTCTTCTTCCTTCTCTTTCTCGTTTGTCTCCTGCCGAGCTGGTGAAAATTTTGAGGTATCCTCTTTGAATTAGATTCTCTATTTCGTCCTTCAGATGACGACATTCCTCGGTGTCGTGTCTGGGACCCCGATGGAATTTGCAATACCTATCACTCTCTTTCCTCCCAGGAGTTGACTTCATCTTTAGAGGCCATTTGACGATGTCGCGATCCTGTATCTCATTCAGTACTCTCTTCAAAGAGGTGTTAAGAGGAGTATAAGAATCATATTGTATTTGCTTCGGCCGTTCGTCTTTTCGGGAGGACGACCTTATTCCCCTTGTTCCCTCTGCTGTTTTCTCGTTTGCTCGACCAGAATCGTTTCTTCTTCTCGGAGGGGACCTTTCAGGGGATTGTTCGATCATGTGTGGTTCTGCCATGATTTCATCCGCTGTAATGTACTTTTCAACCCTCGAGAGCAACTTAGGAATGCTCTTCGGGTGCTTCTTGGATAGGGAGTGCTTCAATGTTGTGTGACAAACTCCCGTCGTGAAGGCTGTAATGGCTATGATCGGTTGTAGGTCTGGTATCTCCAAAAAATCACTGTTGAATCGGGTCACAAATTCTCTTAAACTCTCATGAGGCTTTTGTCGGATAGTCACCAATGTCGCATTGGTCTTTTTGACTAGTCTTGAGCTGGCGAAATGAGCCACGAACCTGTTGGTGAGGTCGTCAAAGCTATTGATGGAACCCTGTGGGAGAGCTCTAAACCATCGTCTTGCTACACCGACAAGAGAGACTGGGAAGATCTTGTAGCAAGCCTCCTGAGATGCTCACTGAACTCCATCATGGTTTGGAAACCGATGACATGGTCAAGGGGATCTCCCGTCCCGTTGTACTTTTCCACGCTAGAGACCTTAAAATTCGCTGGTACCCGAGCACGTTGCACCTCAGCTGTCAATGGAGTTAAGTTCCTGTCCCAATCCATTGTATCTGTCACGCCCCGATCCCCAGGCACGTGAGGTGTAACTAACTCATACTCCCGACAATAATTTTTTTTTCAAAACTCAATAATTCAATAAAAATATAATTATCTATATACTTATATTTAGATGATAGATATAGATAAATACATAAGTAACTTTATATATCCGACTGAGACTCCAGCTCAGCCATCCCAATCCACTGGGTCCACTCAACCCTTACGCAGCAACTCTGGTATGTACACCGACTGCCCGTCCTGTCTGCACTCTCAGTCCCACTGGTCACAGTTGTTTCACCTGAAAATAAAACAATGGAAAGTAGGGGGTGAGCCGAAGCTCAGTAGGGAATACCGTATTCACACAGAAAATAATCACAAATAATTATTGACAGAAGCACGACAACCTAAATAACACTTCTATTCCTCAACCCGCCTCGAATATCCGTCACCACCTCGAACGCTTTCCGACCTCATTGCCGGAAACTATTTTTCTCCTCTTTCCGACCTCCTCGCTGGAAGCAATTTTCTCCGCTTTCCGACCTCCTCTCCGGAAGCAATCTACGAGTAAGGAAAGTGGGCACCTTCTTCTACCCGGGACTTACCACCCCTTCGCTATGTGGCCGCATAGCGAATCCTTATTCGGATTTTCACCCACTGTACGTACAGGGTCATTCCCACCTTACTGAAATCTCCATATTGCTTTTCCTCCCCTTCCTTCACAATTCAACCCCCCCAATCTGCATAACCCTCAAATATGAGAAAATATTCAATCACATGCACACAGTATAAAGACAGTATTTTCACAATGAAACGCAGGGGTTATCATATCTCAGAATCATCCACAATACCATTACCCGCAACTTCACAGTAAACAGCCAGACATTTAATCCCCTACAATTGCAATGCATTATGTTTACACCAAGAATTCCCGTTTAAATTTAAACACAGAAACTCCAAAACCATGCAAGGGTTAAAGTATTCCCTACCTCGTGAAGCGTGCCTCACTTCTCACTTGAACCAATGCTTTCCTGTTTAATTTTTCCGTCGTATATCACTAAACCTCATATACTAGTTCTACACCAAAATGCACATACAAGGTCATAAAATATATGATTTAATCAAAGGGGTAAACTTTACCTGGAAAAGTCAACCCTTATCAAACGGGTCAAATAGTACCCGATTTACCCACATTGGGGTCACCGGAGATCCGGCGACTTTCGCTGAAAATCACCAACTGGGCTTTGTAGTACTATTTGAGACGAACTCAACGGTGGTGGCCTTGCATCAATCGGAGATCGGAGGAGGGAGAAATGGACTGTCGAAGCTCGATGTGGCCGAAACTATAGCTTTTCCCGGAGATATATAGCTCCGATTAAGGTGATTCTTGAACCGATTTCATACGTCTCGAAGAGACGAAGAGATTGGTACTTGTCCCGTTGCCTGAGGTGGACGGACGGAGGAGATTGGCACCGGCGAAGTTTAGGACGCGAAAATCGCGTTTCTCTTTTCTTTTTGTCTTTTCCTGTTTCTGTTTTCGTTTATTTCTTCGTTTTTCTTTTTTTCTGTTTCTATTTCTTTCCTTTTTCTTTTAAACCAATTTCAGATATTTATAAATAAAAATTGTATCCCTTTTTTACTTTGTTTCTCTTATTTAATAAAATTGACAATAAATGTGTATTTCACCTCCATCCAGGTAATTTCTCTAATTTATTTGTATTATTATTATTATTCTCACTTATTCACACCCATATATTTAATTTTTATTCCAAACCCAAATTTAGTTATTACATCCATTCGTGTACCATTGTACACGTGTCACTCTCATGCTCAATGTTTCTACTATTTCCGGGTTAGGATGTCACATTCTCCCCTTCTTATAAAAATTTCGTCCTCGAAATTAAAATTCACTCTCAATCTTGGAAGTGAACCTATCATTCCTTGCCACATCAGTCAAATTTTCTACACAATGATTTTGTCACAGCATATCACCATTACACTTCTAATATAAAGTTAGGAAGCAACTCATATCCCGCGTGAATTCATATTTTGAATCCTCCCAATAATTATTCCATTAAAAATTTACCTTCAAACACCGATGTCTTATTTCTAGAGCTCTCACACATGGCAAATCATCTGAATTATTCTTATCCGGAATCCACCATCCCGGCCAAAAACATCTAATTACACGTACACAAGAATTTGTCATTAAATCTTATTATACCAATATCGCAGTAGCCGCACTACCGTGTCAGGACAATCTTAATTATCACGTGTGCACAATCACACCACATATTCCTCATCAACTCGTCTTACCAACACCTTCCAATGCACGGTATATCAGTGAATAATCACCCTCTTGGTCACGGCCTATTAGTGGTCCATTTCACAAATTTATTATAGCTACACATTATATGTTCCCATGTGTGTGTCTTTCTACCAATCTCATAGCAACTCAAAATTATATGACAATATATAAATACACACATGTGGCCATTCCCACAATTTACCGATCATACATCAACATAGACCCCGATCGGTTCTTTTTTTTTTTCCCTCATCATTTTAATGAATTCATGCATTCATTGGCAACACACACACAGTGTAAGGGTTCAACACACATACCCTAGTAATGTAATATATATATCTAGTATTAAATTTCTATCATCTTAGCAATAATCACGTCAAAATGACCACATCATCATGAGTACAGAGTTACTACCCATAATTAACATTATCAACTGAAAGCATATTCCACACATCCCCTCACTAATCAATATCTCCGCGCAACTAAAAACTTCACAAACTCATGCATGAGATTTCAAAACATGATATCAAATCACCATATCAATTTGTCACTTACAAATTGTTTTTAGCATCATTCCAACTTTTTTCAATAGGCTGCTCAAATCAGCAACGCCATGACAAATGTTCAGCACCAATTTAGTATCACATAAATCATTTTATTAGACATCGTTAGATTAAATAACTTGTCCACCATCCATAGCCCATTAATTATTCAGTGCAACTCCGGAATTTTATTTGCTAACTGTGCAAGTTTAACACAAGGTCACATCCATTCTTTTCATTAATGTTGCTAGTCGCCCTGAGCTAGCAACTACCAAAGATTCCTAACAACCACACAACATGACAAACGTGACCTATCCGATCCATGTCACAATCATTGAAACTAAGTTCCACTGGAACTCATTAGTTACTCGATTCCACTCCGGTAGTGGCCCCTACAAAGAAAGGTTCAAATAATCTAACGAGACATGCAACCAGAGTTCTCTCTATGGCACCCCCAGATAAAGTCATCTTCACATTTAAAATTCACAACCAATGAACCCGACTACCTTATCTAGCTTTAGGATTAAATAATCACCCAAGAAACTACAAGAGAAATTTCCAAGTTAACTCTATCATGTTATCAAGCCAGCACAGTACCAACTCTTCAATCATTCCACTCGAGAATCTCGTCTACAGCAAGCAGAGAAAGATATTACCAAGTTAGGTATCTCCATTGTAACCCAATAATAACCCGAATAGGTTGCCACGTACCTCAAAAAAGTTCATGTACTACTCTCTCGTCTTAGTTATCACACTTAATAACACCATCCTGACACACAACCCCATTATTTACTATTACCACTCACCATTCAGTTTTTTTTTCATTCAAACAATTATCAGGCCCTATAAACGACAAATCTAAGCTGTTCTCAGGATATGAGTCTTGATATTATCACTTCCCAGATAGAAGAAACTGATTACTGATACATCAAATCTGGGTAGAGGAGCCCATTCTTATCCTACTGGCCCCTCTATCCACCCATAACGACATGTGTTTCTTGAATGAATAATTTCATCCTTATCCGTCTATACTCCCCTTCTATTTAAACCTCATTTTAGAGAAGCTCAACTCGTCTTCAGAGAATCTACTACCCTTGTTCTCTTTTCCCTCTACTCTAATGGATACCCACTCTCATGATAACTCTTCCCGCATACTCCACAAGTTAGAGGAGATTCATAGACAACTACAAGTCGTGGAGAGGTTATATGATCAAATCATATCCAAACTCGACTCTCTAATCCGGCTAGTAGCACCACTAGAGAATAGTCAGGATGCCACCGTGGTCCCAACCACCCTAAACAACGACTCTGCTGACCTATACAACACTGGCTCCGATTACCCCCTTTGGTCGCTCCCTCGTACCGAGCCATATAGTACGGAGGAATGGGCTGGATGGTTCGACCACTGCTAGGTAGTATCAATAACATACCTACTAGTATGTCCTCGTGTTAGTCTATACTATTTCCTACTATCCATGTGTAAATTGTGTTAACCGTACCCATCCCTACAATCTACCTTTGTAATATCTCCACTTGTTGGCTTTGAGGTTTGCCCAAATATGTCATGTATGATAGTCATCTTTTGTACAATATCCTCTGATGTAAAATATACTCGCTCTTTCCTTTTCTCTCCTTTTTTTCTCCTTCCTGTACATTTTGTAACTCGGATATTTCCAACGAGATCAACGTCATCACAATGGCTAGTTCCCAACCACCAATGATCCCAAAATTTGGTGTCAACATCACCCAATATATAGTCACTCCAATTTACGTTATCAAACAAGGCCAATATCTCATTACTCCAATATACATCACTTGAGATTTACATGGCTAAGATTCAAATTACGAACCAACATCAACCTCAAGTTTTACAAGTTGTTCAATTGGAACCACACCTTTAGCTAGTAAGTACTAATCAAAGTTTTTTCCATATTCCCATTGGCCATAAATAACGAACCACATGAACATACGTTTCGAAAATTTCTAGTCAAATTTTAATTTGATAACATGCTATTATATCCACCAAAATTCTAGATTTGTCACACATCACTATATAGACAACCCAATTTCAAAATACTCAACCATACCACTCGCGCCCAACACCAAAATCATAACTTCTCATCAACCGGTATGACACTGCTACTCACAGTTCGACAACCATTTCATAATATACCATGCCACATCATTAGCTCCAATAGGATACTACTATGTCCACTCACACAAATCGGGCATCAACCATCGGTAGTAATTCCCATTATCTCCTTCGGCAATTAGTAGCAGAAAATGGACAAAAAAAACCATAAATCCCAAATCAAATTTACCCTTATTTCACAAGGAATTTGATCCTGCACCATCAAACAAAGAACAACTCAAATTCTAAACCTGTTTCATCCAATCCCAGCTATAGCACAACCAAATCAAATCCAGTCAGGCTATTTCTTACAAGGACAATCAATTTACCCAACCATCAATTTCTTTTACCATAAGAATCTTCACTCCTCCCACTAAAAATTTCATCCCCCATTGGAGATCATTTTTTTTTAAATACTTATGATTGTCGCCTCGACCCGCTAAAAGGTTATCCAATAGATTACAATCCACACTGCATTTAATCCAAACCATGAAAAATTCACTTAGTGTCTCAATCATTATAAGGCCATTGTAGTCATCAGTATTATTGTTACCTACTGTACTCACTTTAATTAGTATATCATGCAGTTCATGGCTAACCAGTCATATTAATGTTAATTAAAGTCTCACAACTATAAGCGCTGCAACACCACTTCACCACCACTATAATATCTAGTGATCACATTCCTTCTCGACTAGACCTCTCTATTATCACAAATAATAACTCCACGTATAAATACTCAAACTCAGCCTAGCATCGATTACATAATTCGAATAACCTACCTTTCATTATCAAGTACATCACCCACCAATTCCACGTTTCACATGCGGAACACTGGAACCACTTTCATTTCAATTTATTGTAAACTTAAAACACTTCCTACAACTCAGTAATTAACCACATACCAGCGTCACCATTATTAAAGCATGGAACCCATATAGCATCAATTCATCCCAAAGTTAGATATATGGTCATCTCAACTCATATCAAATAGGTTCCCATAATCAATCCATCAGGCATAACCGAGTATAACACATGATTTACATTCACATCAGTTCAACATTCAATGCAGCACCCAACAAATCTTTCCAAGTTGATGTTAACGACATATATGTAAATGTAGTCACTACAACTCGAGAAACTCAAATCACATAATCACTGATTTACTGTCTCAAAAATTCATAATAAACAAACACATGGAAAAATTACTTCAATATAAAATTATTTTCCTAGAACTCACTCCAGTTTAAGCTAGTATTCGCTCGAATTCACCATCAAATTAACGCATAACAGTAGCCAAGCGGATTGGTTAAGAACACAATCTCACTATCAAATTAACTAAATCTGCAATGCACAAATTTTAAGTTATACCACCAGACTTATTATCAATTATGGTACTCTCTACCAATCATGCAACACCAATTTAACAGGCACTCCGTCACTATCCACCAACCGAACTACTTCAACAACATTGTAACAATAAGTAATTTTTTTTTTCAATATATGCAACATTTCTCAAATACACATACTCCGAAAATCATCATCCATGGCACACAATATATATTAATGAAATGTTCAAGTAACTCGTGATTTATATCGTCCCATACCCATTCTTGCTGTTTTTTTTCCATCCTTCAACCGATATATCGGTCATGCTACACACGCATGCCTGTCAATGAGCTAACAAAGAACCTCTAAAATATATCTCACACGGTACTATGTGTACCTTCCCGATCGGCTGCGAGGCAGAAGACAGGTCCGGTGTACATACCCTTCATTCAGTCCTAACTCCAACCTACTGCTCCGATACCACCTTGTTACGCCCCGATCCCCAGGCACGTGACGTGTAACTAACTCATACTCCCGACTATAATTTTTTTTTCAAAACTCAATAATTCAATAAAAATATAATTATCTATCTACTTATATTTAGATGATAGATATAAATAAATACATAAGTAATTTTATATACCCGACTGAGACTCCAGCTCAGCCATCCCAACCCACTGGGTCCACTCAACCCTTACGCAGCAACTCTGGTATGTACACCGACTGCCCATCCTGTCTGCACTCTCAGTACCACTGGTCACAGTTGTTTTACCTGAAAATAAAACAATGGGAAGTAGGGGGTGAGCCGAAGCTCAGTAGGGAATACTGTATTCACACACAAAACAATCACAAATAATTATTGACAGAAGCACGAAAATTTAAATAACACTTCTATTCCTCAACCCGCCTCGAATATCCGTCACAACCTCGAACGCTTTCCAACCTCATTGCCGGAAACTATTTTTCTCTGCTTTTCGACCTTCTCGCCGGAAGCAATTTTCTCCGCTTTCCGACCTCCTCGCCGGAAGCAATCTACGAGTAAGAAAAGTAGGCACCTTCTTCTACCCGAGACTTACCACCCCTTCGCTATGTGGCCGCATAGCGAATTCTTATTCGGATTTTCACCCACTGTACGTACAGGGTCATTCCCACCTTACTGAAATCTCCATATTGCTTTTCCTCCCCTTCCTTCACAATTCAACCCACACAATCTACATAACCCTCAAATATGAGAAAATATTCAATCACATGCACACAGTATAAAGATAGTATTTTCACAATGAAACGCAGGGTTTATCACATCTCAGAATCATCCACAATACCATTACCCGCAACTTCACAGTAAATAGCCAGACATTTAATCCCCCAAAATTGCAATGCATTATGTTTACAGCAAGAATTCCCGTTTAAATGTAAACACAGAAACTCCAAAACCATGCAAGGGTTAAAGTATTCCCTACCTCGTGAAGAGTGCCTCACATCTCACTCGAACCAATGCTTTCCTGTTTAATTTTTCCGTCGTATATCACTAAACCTCATATACTAGTTCTACACCAAAATGCACGTACAGGGTCATAATTACGTTCAAATACCGCGTAAATACGTAAAATATACGATTTAATCAAAGGGGTAAACTTTACCTGGAAAAGTCAACCTGGGTCAAACGGGTCAAATAGTACCCGATTTACCCACATTCGGGTCACCGGAGATCCAGCGACTTTCGCCGGAAATCACCAACTGGGCTTTGTAGTACTCTTCGAGACGAACACAACGGTGGTGTCCTTGCATCAATCAGAGATCGGAGGAGGGAGATATACGTCTCGAAGAGACGAAGAGATTGGTACTGGTCTTGTTGCCTGAGGTGGCCGGACGGAGGAGATCGGTGCCGGAGAAGTTTAGGACGCGAAAATCGCGTTTCTCTTTTCTTTTGTCTTTTCCTATTTCTGTTTTCGTTTCTTTCTTCGTTTTTCTTTTTTCCTGTTTTTGTTTCTTTCCTTTTTCTTTTAAACCAATTTCAGATATTTATAAATAAAAATTGTATCCCTTTTTACTTTGTTTCTCTTATTTAATAAAATTGACAACAAATGTGTATTTCGCCTCCATCCAGGTAATTTCTCTAATTTATTTGTATTATTATTATTATTCTCACTTATTCACACCCATATATTTAATTTTTATTCCAAACCCAAATTTAATTATTACATCCATTCGTGTACCATTGTACACGTGTCACCCTCATGCTCAATGTTTCTATTATTTTCGGGTCAGGATGTCACAGTATCCAAAAAAGGGCGTCCTTGCAAAGCAGCTATTTTTCGGTCCACTACCCCCTCGATGAACTTGATGTCTCCCTCGTAAGTATGAGTGGGTTGAGGCCTCCGAGCAGTGGTCAACGAGGTTCCTGGAAAATCGGGATTTCTCGACTCGTCCGAATGAGAATGTTCATTTCTCGTCCCCTGAGAAATGTTCTCATTTTGGACGGGTTGATGCCCCTGTGCCTCCTAAATCATGTCCAAACGGTGTGCAAAGACATTCATATGTTGTAACAACTGGGCTATCTGGTCATGCACCAGTGGTTGGGGTTGTTGCTCGGCGTTAACACTGGCAGCTGGGGCTTGTTGGCCTTCTCCTCTCAAAGTCATAGTTTGAACCATGTTTGTTGTTATGGAAAGATCTTTCCCACAGACGGCGCCAATCTGATAACGTCTCAAACTTGAAAAGTATAAAAATGTATCAGTTTGGGTCCGAACAAGGTCTTCCTCGGCTTCTTGATCTCTCTCTTCATCTAGACAGTCTTCTCGGTGGAGGTTGTCCTATAGAAATGAACAAACAAGCTAGAGGCCCGCCAGAGAGTGTTCTCTGGCGTTGGCGCTCCGATGCTTAAGTTAGATGCTAGCAAAGATTGGCTCTCCGAAGAACAAAGCTTGGTGTTCTAGGGAAATGTGTAAAGAGTGTTTTTTAGTGAAGGAAGTGATCCCTTTTACTTGTGGGGTAACCCCTTTATATAGTGAAGGTGGTTTCCATAAATAGAATTCGAGTGGTGGTGAATAATACCTTGCCAAATGAAGGAATTACTGTTTTACTGGGAGCTTGTTACTGTCCTGAAAGTACGGAGCCGAGAAGAGAATCTTTAGTGCTCGATACCGAGAATCTCCCAGCGAGAAAGGTGGTGTCTTCCGTTGACAGCTGTTGCCATTTTTCATGTGTTGTTATTTTTTTTCCTTTCCTCATGTTAATTTTCCTTTCCTCTGATTGCCATTTTTTTTCTTTTCCTTATCTTGCATTTCTTTGCCTTGCCTTGTCTTTCCTCAGACATCTTTGGCATTTTGCTTGGTCTTTCGAGGCTTGGTCTTTTTGATGGTGGTATATCGATTTGGTCTCCCATTGTGATCTTTTGTTAGTGGTCTTTCACTTGTGGTCTCCTAGCTTGATCTCTTGGACGTGGTCTCATGATGTGGTCTTCTGACAGAAGCATCTTGGTACAATCTTCCACTGTTGGTATCCCGAATTGCTCTTCTTCCATGGTACTAGCGTGGGTCATGGTCTTTCGTCGATGGTCTACCGACGGGTTAATACAACTGTTGATCACTAAAAGATAGGCCGCGTTTCATTTTGGTCATTGGAAGTCAAAAAGTGTCAAGTTGGAAATGCAAAGTGCAAAAATGTTCCAGAATGACCACTCTGTCAATTTTTGATCAATTTGGGCAGGAGAGATGCTTACATGGAATCATCTCCATTCAACCATTGTTACACAATGGCTTGATGTGCTTATGTGTCATTTTTTAAAAAAATAAAAAAATAATCTAGGTGTTGACTAATGGCATCATGACACCTGTTGTGGCTAATTTTTATATGAAAATTTATTTATTTTTTTAAAAAAGAAGAAGCATGTGGCTCAATCTATGCCATACATGTGGCCTAAACAAAAGAGCATATGCCAGTGGCTTAATGGAATTAGGGCTCCCTATTGGTTAAATTAAAGAAGTTTAAAAAAGAAAAAGAACGAAAGAACGAAAAAGAATAAAATGTTGAATCTGCACGTCGTCTATGGCGGTCTGGCCACATCTTGCATCAGCACCATGTCGTCTCCGGCAAATAACTGACTACAAAGTTGAAGAGAGAGCAAGAGAGGGGAAATGAAGAACAATGTATGTGGTTAATTTCATTTCATGATCTTGGGTTATTTGGTAAGAACCGCGTACCAGCCATGAAAGTGTTGAGCGGAGCTGAGTACAGGCTAGAAAGATCAAGAAACGACGCCGTACTCGGCACACCAGTAGTCGTAACAGTGCCCGAGGTGGTGGCTTCGATAAGATTCAGTGGTTGAAGTCTGCCCGACAAGGATAAAGCTCATTCCATTCATTCATGGTACTCCCCTTTATTTCTTCTTCTACCGGCTTCGAAACCTAAAAAAGTAATATTTTTTCCTCATTTTCTTCAGGACCTCACAATCGTTGACGCCTTCGAATGATTGGCCGTCGTTACTTCGCTGCAACTATGTCAGCGATGTCTTCGGTTGCTACTCTGCCATTGGTTCTACGCCAACGATGACAGTGAATTTGGGTATGGATGGAGATCAAGTTTGGGTTATGCAGGAAATCGAGAGGGGCTTTATGGATTGCGATTGGTTGACAGTGAAAGTTGCAGCAATGGCCTTGGTCTTGAGGAGACGATGGCGATCTGGATTTCGAAAGATCCAAATTTGATTTCGTCAATTTAGGGTTTGGAAATGAAAGTGTAGGAGGAGAAGACAGTGTTGTTGTGCTTCATCCGCATTGATGTGCCACGTGGGGTGGTCAATGGGCCACATAGATCGGTTGACTGATCGAAATTGTCAAAAACTGACAGATTGTAACGATTTTACACTTTGGGATATCGACTTGACACTTTTTGACTTCTAGTGATCAAAATGAAACACGGCCTATCTTTCAGTGACCAATAGTTGTATTAACCCGTCTACCGACATGATCTTCTAAAATGTTACTATTTTTTTTTTTGTCCTTCCTTTCCTTGGTCTTCCCTTTACCTTTAATCATTTCATTACTCCCAACTAGTTTTCTCATGTTTTGTCTATTCTACTATTTTCAAAATTTTACCTCTTCAGCTCTTTTTCTCAAGGTGTATGCCTCTCAAGCTCATGTTTCTTTAGGCGCTCCTTTTCTACTAGGCCTTTCCCTTTGATAGTTTCATGCAAGATTAGACCTCCACTTTCATGATACCTTTTCTTCAAGTCTATGCAAGGTTAGAACTTGTCATGGTGATGTCTCTTTCACGTATCATTTTCATATGAGATAAGACCTTGTGATGTACGTCATATTTATGCAAAGTAAGACTTTGCCATGCTGATGCAAATTTGGCATATTATTTTCATGAGAGGTAAGTACTTGGCTAGCTTGCTGTGGTGCCTATTTAGTAAATCTATGCGAGATAAGTCTTCCATTTTGGATGATACCTCTTTGAAAATTCTATGCGAGGTGAGACCTCCTAGTGGTGATGCTTTTTTGGCATATGCTTTTCATGAGAGATAATACCTTAGTTTTGAATTACACCTCTTTGAAAAATTTACACGAGGTTATACCCTAGCTTGCAAATGATGTCTCGTTAGCATATCTATGTGAGGTTAGTCCTCACCCTTGGATGCCTTTTTGACAAATTTATGTGAGGCTAATCCTCGTCTTTCAATGATGTCTATTTGGTAAATTTACGTGAGGTTAAACCTCAACATGGAGGCCTTATTAATTAGTATCTCCTTAATTTAAAATTTTGAATTCAAAAATTGAAATAAATAAATAAATTTATTGAGGTTGAAAAATCATTGAGCCACTATGTGAAAAATGTACTAGAATCAAACTATGCAAATGATATTGGCTAAAGTAGACGTTAAAAATGAACTCTCCAACTAATCAGGCTAGATGAAGATTTATCTTTCCTTGGAGTTTCATCTTGCTCTCACTTTCTACTATTGATGAATTCCTTCAGGTACCCTTACTTAACTAGGTGGCACTTTAAATCATTACACTTTTTTATAAGATATCTTTTGTCGCTGTGGTAGGCACAAAAGTGAGTGATCTCTTTTAGGTCATCTAATATAGTGTTCATCATTGTTTCCTCAGAAGAAATAGGTTGTCGATTCATTGAAACTCGTATATATAACTCAAGAATATACTTCAATCCCCTGGGTGACTCTTTGTCGCTGCTTGACTCATTAGTTATTTTTTTTATCTTCCTCAAGCTTGATGTACTTGATGATCCTTTGTTTTAGGTCATTCATCCTTTTTGGTAATTGTAGTGTTAGCCTCTTCCACAATTTACTGTCTTTTTGAGAGCACTAGATAAGGTTACAATTGCAATTTACTCCTCGCATCTTTCTATATTTGTATAGATATTTCAATAATGAGAAGCAAAATCTTTTAGGAACTCACATTTCCTTTATTGAGCAGACAACAATATATAAGCAATTTTTGCTTCTCTTGTACTAGATACAAACCTAGAGACAAAGCGATGAGCAAGCTCTTTCTTGAAAGAGATGAAGTTCTCTAGAAGTTGATGGAACCACTTCATCGTCATTTTTCCTAGATTGGAAAGAAAAAATTGTTGCATATTAGTGTCATAATCTGCCCAGAACGTCATCTTTTGGGTGTAAATGGTAATAAAAGCCATTGGGTCCATCTTTCCATCATGATCTTCTTGCTGAATGGACTCGATGAAGGAAGTCAATGTCATTCTCGTAAGTGTTTGCTCTACATTCTTCTGAGCATTCAATGATGTCTCAATCGTTTTCTTGATGTTTGGTGACTTTTCCAGACTTCAAGATGAAGACTATCATCTTGTCTTATGACGAGTGACAAAATATATAATACATATGTGATAATTATGGATATTTAAGGAAAATTAATGATTTAAAGTTATAGTTTTGTATATGTAATTAGTAAATGATATGTTTAAAGTGACTTTGGTTATTTCATTGTATTTCCTAGGCCAAAGATATTGTTTGATATAAACTCAAGATAGTTGAAGAGAAGTGAAGCATGAGACTCTACACAAAGAAGAATCCAATTTGCTTTCATCTACTTGGGAGTCTACTTGCAATTCAAGATCAAACTTTGTTCACTTACTATTTTTAGTATTTACTATCTTTAGAAATTATTTCTTCATCTTATCAACCACTACTTCAACTTGCTCAAGCCACTTGTTGGTGCTCCAAAAATCTATATATAGGAAGTGGGATGAAGAGAGAAAAAACTACCAAGTAGGAGAGAATTTGATAGGTGAATTGTATGTATTGTGATATTGTAATATTATCTCATTCTTTCTTTCTAGAATTTGTGAGATAAGTGTGTTATCTACTTCTTGTCTTTTACAATTCTAGCACACTTTCTTCTTAGAATTTGTGATATGAATTGTGAGTTATATTAAGGTATGTGTAACTAAATCTCTATTAGTTAGGGCTTAATCTTGAAGCCCTAAACATGTTTTCAATACTATAAGAAGTGTATATTTTCAATTTCTACAAGTATGACGATTTTGGTTTCTCTATGTTATGTGAATTTTGATACTTTATTTCTTTGAGTAGCTAACTTAGGGACATGTATTGAGATTATTCAGTTGTAGAACATAAGTCAATTGTCATATTGATTATGTTTTTATTTGCAACACATAATTTGGTTAAGAATGAATAATGGGAAATCAATTCAGGGATGTTTAATTGCAAATACCATGTATTAGAGTTCTTGTGACATTCATATTCTCTTGATTCTTATTGGATTCTTGATTGTTAATTAAAACAAATATCATGCTAGATTTCAATTAAGAGTACACGTATTGATGTAGATGACATACACCTTACATGAACTTAAGAGAGAATCATACAACTTGAGTTAAATGTCATGACCTTGTTGTGAATGTTGTCATCATAAACTTGTTGAAAGTTTCAATATACCATTTCTTATAAATTGTTTGATTGTTTAGTGGTGAATAGTGAGTCCTAGCAAGGATTTGCGGGAATTGAAGTCATCACTTTCCATTCTTGTTTTTATGTTTAATGATTTTATTTTTATTTTTATATGTTATAAGATTTAAACCCCCTATTTATAATTATATGTAAATTATATTCGAGTGTTAGATTGTATATTTATTAGTATCACTTCTTGTGGGATCGACTTTTACTTGTCCATTATATATATTATTTGTACAGTTGTAAATTTATTTTAAATTGTTAATAACGACATAACATCTTACTGGTGTTCTATAATCTCTGACTTTGAGAGTAGATCGGTGTCGAGCCCTTCTTATATGGGGAATGTGCTTCCCTTCTCCTAGGGGTGAGACTTCTCTCCCTGCAGGCATGAATTTCGTAACATGTCTTAGACTCCTTAAGACGTGACACATCTTCACATGGAGCTTGCCGGTATGGCATTCGTAGTTCTAGGTGTCGCATGGGCTTATTCGTAAGGTGAAACTCTGCTTCTTGCAGGACCTCTTAGTACATCTTTCATAATTCTAGAGGTTTCTTGGGGTAATGTCCTCAACTCTCTTATCCTTGCTCAAGTGTGCCGATACAATGATACTAGCGAGACATTTGTCTTTTCGCCAGACTGAATGGAGCTCATCCATCATCGCTATGAGCTCTTCTTGTCCCCACTAGAGCTTCTCCTACTTTTGGTACAATGCCTTCTCGATAACCTCCAATAGTAAAACTCTATTTCCACCTCTATTTGGCTAACGTCCTCATCCTTTCCTAACTTCATAAAAGGACACATCTTGGAGCCTTGACTATCTTTCTAGCATTCCTAGCATGATGTTAGGATTAGATTCGGTAAATAAACCCATTTCCCCCAAATAACAACTGTTGTGGAAGTAAAATTTTGTACAACCCACACATCAGTAGCTAAGAGGGTTGTGACATATTGACAATTCTCTTTAACCTTGCAAGAACAAAAAGTAAATACAGCTTTGGTAGTTTGTTTGCACTCTGACGCTCAAGTCAGTGTCCGTCTCGAGAGGAATTGAATAAATCGTGATTAAAATTGTAGTGGCTTAACCTCAGTCTTTCTTATATAGGAGTCGAAGAGCGTGATCAGATAATACCTCTTGGCTATAGACATCAAAGTTTGTTTTGAATCGCGATAAGATCAAACATCTGATGTGAATATGTGATCTTTTGATGATTTTTACATTGGGAGTTGTCAACACTAGATATTAAGATTTTATCTTGGGTGTTGGAATTTATAATTTTCCCTTTATCTTTATAAATTTCAATTTTTGGCTCCTTTTATTTGGAATTGTCTTCACGTAGTCTTCCTTTCATGTGTTATCTATCATGTTGAATAGTCATGGCTGTTTTTCTTATCCGCACTATCTATTCATTTTGTGTTTTATCAAATTCCATGGATTTTTTTCTCCGATTGTTGTTGCGCAGTTTGATTCTTATATTGCAACGCCAAAGGTTTATGAATCATACCTGTTCTACGAGAAGACATTCGATTCAATCGATGAGCTTGTTACACTTTTATCATCATAGTACATCCTTGTCGATGAGTACTTAAATTTCTTTTGTCCCAAAATTTTTGCACAATTATTTATCCGTCGATAAATACACAAGAACAATAGTAGGATTCGATCAATTCAGTATTTCAAAGTTGCATATGCTAGTCAGTGTAGAGAAATAGCAACAGCTGAGGTACCGATAATCAATAGAAGCATGATGGCAGAGCCAAAAGAGCCGATCAAAGAACCCGAAGTTTGCTCACAAAACGAGTCGAATTGTTGGCATACTGCCGGCCAATTAGCATTAACATTCCCCTTGTGAGCTAAGTATACAGTAGATGTTGCTGCAGATGCCCCTGCTGTGAGTAGAGCTAGCATTGCCTTCATAAAAGCAGAATGATCACTAATTGCTTGATAAACAAGTTAGTGAAACTTTGCCTTTTATAAGATCCATACCGTGTCGAAGATTAGCAAGACGATCCTACTATTCTTAGCAGCACTCTTGATGGTGTGAAAGATAGATAAAGGGAGAGAGAACACAAGATATCCACATACGATAGAATTCGCGATCACAAAGAACCTATTTTCAGTACAAAAATATTAAGAATTCACTACTCTTAAAACTTGAGATCATTGAAAATTGGCCTCATGAAGACCTGCCTTTTATAACTTGCAAAAAAAATTCGGAAAAGGAAAGATGGATAAGCAAACCAGGGGGATTGAATACTTAACGTGAACGCGGGGAGGTCATTATACTCTGCCCTGAGTTGGAAATTCTGTGTGAGAAAGGGGAGTGTTTGATTGGCTGTAGCCATGGCTATGGAACTTGCTAATGTTCCTGCAACTGCAACAATTCTCAAGACGAAGTCTAGTATTGAGATTCCTCTGTGAAGGCGCAGCGATGGTGGAGGTGCAACTTCCCCTGCTTGCAGTGGCTCTGTCTTCATTTGTTGTGGTGGTGTTTCTGACATTTTTGAACCTCTTGAGTCGTGTGAATTTTGATAGAAAATTACTTCAACTGAACTAATTTTATACTAAGGAGTATGAGTAAGCAATCCTTGATTCTATTAAAGAATCCAACAGCAAATGTACAATCAGAGTAAGTAAGTATTAGGTTTGCCAAGCTTTGTCAGTTAATTGGCTTTTGACTGCTAAAAGATGTTCTTGATATACGTCTCTCTTTTTCCTATAGCACCTCAAAAACGAGAAACTACAAGTAACAACAACTCTAAAAAACAGGAAACATGAATAAATTGAGAATCCTCTCGGCTCAAAGACTAGAACGGGGAAATTAATCGAAGATACAGAACATGAAATAATTTTCCAACCATAACTTGCTTCGCGAGAAATCGAAGCATAGCCATCACAAGAGAGCTTACCGGCATGTCATCCTTGGCTCCATCATTTTGAGGTCGCATTGAAAGTAATATATGGAGTGACTAATCAGTTATTGGATAAGGCACTCCAAAGTAGTTAACGCAATTCAGGAAAATATATCATTCAAAATTCCTTTTGAGCTATTTTCCAAATTTTTTGCAAGGTATGTCTATAGACAAAAGCACCCTATGATGCAAAAAGGGATGGGCATGCTTTTAAAAATGACCCTAAATGTGTGTGCTGTCGAGACTTTTTTTTTTTTGGATGTCAAACACCCTTATTTGAGGTGCAATTATAAGTCAGTGGCAGTTTACACCTTAATTTGTTAAGCTCTAGTTCATTGATGATGGAGTGATTGATGGAAAAAAAAAATGAGATGAGTATCTAAAAAGTTCATGTACTTCTAAAAAGGTTCTACTGAGCCTCTATTTATTTTGGACTAAATAACTCCTCATAATTTGAATGTTAGAAGCCACTAGTATTCATTTATGTTTAAAGGCGCTGACGTGAGTGTTAATTCTATGCCATTGATTTTTTTAATTATTAGATGTTTGAATTTTGATGATGTAGATGAGATATGTCCTGACTAGCGTGTCATGATTTTACAAAGAAGTAATATCAGAAAAAAATTATATCAAAAATTCTAGAAAACTTTTAGAAATTGAATTCAAATTTTTAAAAGTGATGGTTAAATACACCACTATTTTTGTTAAATACAACAATATTTTTTTTATAGATTTTGAATAATAATATTGTTTTTTTTACAAAATGACTAAAAAGGATATTATTTCAAAAAAATACATTTGATGTTAAATATAACACTAAATTTTTTTCAAATATTGTCGATAAGAACATTTTATGTCAAATTCTTTTTCGATTTTTCTCACGACAGATTGAGAGTGCACAACAGTGACAGTGTTTTTCACAATGTATACTCATGAAATCTAAAATATTTTCATACAATAACTTTGTTTTGTGAACCATTTCCCATGATATATTCTCGCCTTATTAGTTATTTATGGTGATGCCATGTTGGCTACTTGTATTATGTTACTATTATGCTATATGTTCTTAACATTGCCAATAAAAACTGTTGCATGATTTCTTGAATACTAGTTTATATGTCTGGCTTGAAGGGGGAGGCGATAGATGGCCTGGCAAGAATTAAGTACTGACCTCATATTGGGTTCTAGTGTATTAATTCCTTTTGAATGTTCACATAAGTAAAGACTAAACTTATATGTGAGTGATTTAATAAATCTATAAAAAATTATGGTGGTGTATTCAACGAAAATTGTTGTGCATATATGAGTGTGTTTTAACTTTTAATTAATAAGAATACATTGAGAGTATTATGGTAAATTTGATGTAGTGTATTTATAAAAAGACATATTTTAAATTGATATTGTGATATATTTAACACGTGATGTTGTATTTAATCGCACCCTTTTTAAAAATATAAAAACTCGTTTCCATCCTCTGTGGAGATGATCGCTCATTGTGTGCAGCTTCAATTAATCCGAGGAAATTGTCATCATTTCCATTTCAATCAATATCATAAACAAAATTGAATATAGTATTATACGCAAAAGCACATTTAATCTTCAAAATTGAAGAAAAAAATTGGAAATTGAATTAAAAGAGAGAAGAGAACGAGATAAAAATTGCTCAGTGTGATCATCTGGGGAAAGAATCATCACTTCCATCCACACGAATTCTCACAAACAAAATTATTCAAAAGAAACACAAAATTAGATAGAGAGAGATTAAATATATCCATTGCTGCAATAAGACGAGCACAAATTCTTCGACTTTGAGTACTTAAAGAGAGCGGTTTATTTATAATTAGAATGACCTATCGAAAAACTAAATAAAATCTGAGGGTTTATTACAGTGCCTATTTTGAAACATTTATTACATTGTAATTTAAACGGTTATTATTGATAAGGAGGAGATTATGTAGACACAACGTTCTAGAGTTTCTTGGTTGGCAGGTGGGGATAGGAACACTAAGTTCTTTCATGCTTGTGCTAGTCAATGAAGACGTCATAATATTATTCATGGAATTCAATCTGGGAATGGGGATTGGCATACTAATACATCAGATGTTGCTAGTGACTTCGTGGCTTATTTTAATAGTATATTTCAGACTAATGGGGTGGACGTTGCAGCTTGGGATATTGATTTGGGAGCGGCTTGTGTGACTGAGGGAATGAATAATCTTTCGATGGCTCCTTTTCACGTTGATGAAATTAGAAGGGCTCTGTTTCAGATGGGTCCAGATCTTTCCAGGCCCTAATGGGTATCCGGCTCATTTTTACCGAAAGTTTTGGAATATTGTGGGGTCAAAAATCAGAGCTTCATGTCTCAAGGTGCTTAATGAAGGGGGGAGTGTGGCTGATTTGAATGAGACAACTATAGTACTTATTCCTAAATGTTGTTCTCCTCGGTTTGTCTCAGACATTCACCCCATTTCGTTGTGCAATGTTAGTTACAAAATCATCTCAAAGGCCTTAGCAAACAGGATGAAAGGAATTCTTCAATTGGTGATCTCAAAAAATCAAAGTGCCTTTGTTCCTGGGAGACTGATAACGGACAATATTATTGTAGCTTTTGAGACTCTCCATTCGATGTCGATGCAAAATTTAGGAGTGGGGTCCTTTGCTTTGAAGTTGGATATGAGCAAAGCGTATGACCGGGTGGAGTGGAGGTTTCTTCGAGTCATGATGCTCAGATTGGGGTTTGATGAGCGGTGGGTGGATAAGATTATGGATTGTGTTTCATCGGCTTCTTTCCGGGTTTGTGTGAATGGGTCTTTGTCAGATATAATTTGGCCAACTAGGGGTCTTCCGCAAGGGGATCCAATCTCTTCATATTTATTCTTGGTTTGTGTGGAAGGTCTTTCGTATCTTATATCTAATGGTGTGAGGAACAAGTTGTTGCATGGGGTTCGGGCGAATCAGAGGAGTCCAATAATATCTCATTTGTTCTTTGCCGATGATAGTTTGCTGTTTTAGTCAGCGATTAAGTGTGAAATGGAGGAGTTGGCCAGAATTCTTCACCAGTATGAATTCCTTTCAGGTCAGGCAATTAATTTTGCAAAGTCTTCTATCTCTTTTAGTCTAGCAGTGACTGGGGCTTCAAAGGTGGAGTTGGCGGCGTTGATGGGGGTTAGGGTGGTGGAGGCTCAAGATAAATAGTTGGGTATGCCATGTTTGATTGGAAGGGATAGGAATCAAGCTTTTCAAAGCATTTTGATCGGGTATGGCAGAAAATGCAAGGGTGGAAGGGGTCCCTATTGTATCTAGCCGGGAGAGGTGTTTTTATAAAAGCTGTGTGTCAAGCTATTCCTACGTTCTCTATGAGCTGTTTTTTATTACCTTGAGGGTTATGTTTGAGGCTGAATTGTATGTTTGCTAATTTTTGGTGGAGTGGGGTTGCAAATGAAAGGAAAACCCATTGGATAGCCTGGAGACAAATGGTGAAGTCAAACGCTATGGGGGTCTTGGGTTTTTGTTCGCATGAGAATTTTAATTTGGCTTTGTTGGCAAATGATGGCGCCTTATCCAGAATCCATCTTCTGTTGCTGCCCAGCTTTTTCAGGCTAAGTATTATCCTCATTCTGATTTTTTGAATGTTGTTAGCAAACCATACCACTCAGCTCTTTGGAAAAGTTTATAAGAGGGCGGAGAATTCTTGAGCAAGGGCTACGTTGGCGTATTAGGAATGGGAGATCTGTGTCAATTTATATGGATCAGTGGCGGAGCGACCTTCCTCTTTTAAAGTGGTCTCACCAGTCAATTGGGGGAACACCTCTCAGTTTCTCATTTAATTCAAGGTAATCAATGGAATTATCAGCTTCTTAGAGACTCTTTTCTTCCATATGATGTGGAGGAAATCTTACGGATGCCGCTTCCTATAGCCCTTCGTCATGATGTATTGATATGGCATTATACTAAATCAGGTTCATTCACGGTTAAATCAGCCTATCATCTAGCGGAGCAGCTGAAGCTGAAAGACAAGGCCGGCGGTGCTTCAATATCTTTGGGTGTTTCGGGGTCTTTATGGTCTAACTTAAGGATTGTTAAGGTTCCTCCAAAATTACTTAATTTTAGACGGAGAGTATTGCCAGAAGGGTCTGCGAACAGGGGTTGGCTTGTTCCACGGAAAGATGATTGTGTCCCCTTGTTGTTTTCTTTGTGGGGTGGAGGAGACTTTGGAGCATGTATTTTTTTTGGTGTCCATTTGCACGATCAGTTTGGGCTGCTTCTTTAATTGGTAAGAGCTGGTGGATTGGTGGACATGAGATGCATGCTTGGTGTTATGATGTGCTGTATTTTGCTATGGCTGATATTAAAGAGAGGTGGTGCATGCTATTATGAAGTCTTTGGCGTACCAGGAATGAAAGAATTTTTCAGAACAAGCATCCAAATGTTGGTAGGACTGTTAGTCTGACTGAAAATTTTCTGCAGGATTTTAAATCTTCGGGGTGCGATCGGAGGAGATTATCTCAGACTACTATTCTAGATGGGGAGCAGCCTGGTAGTTCTAGGTGGATGGCTCCAATATGTCCTTTTATTAAGCTAAATATTGATGGTGCAAGTGATGTTGACCTTGGTATTTCTGGTCTAGGCTTTGCTTTTCGGAACCATGCAGGGAATTTTTGTGGAGCTGGTGCTGTTAAGCAGGTGGCTGCCTATAATCCAAAAGTCACCAAGGCTTTAGCTTGCCGGTCTGGTCTGTTGCGGGCGGCCCTAGATATGCGGTTTAGTCACATAATTCTAGAGTTCGATTGTTTGGAGCTGGTGAATGCTCTGCTGAGAGAGCATAGTGAGTTGTCTTATTTTGGAGGTATTGTGGAAGAATGCAAGGCATTGATAAGGAGGTTCTCTGCATCTCAAGCTGTTCATGTTCATCGGACTGGGAATCAGACAGCCCACGCTATAGCTAAGTTTGCTTTATCTTGTGATGTGGATGTCTTTTGGATTAATTCGGTGCCACTTTGGCTTGCTCATGTACTTCAGTATGATGTATCTCTTTCTGTTTCATCTTAATATATTTTGGTTGTTTCATAAAAATAAAAAACGTTTTCATGTCGTCATGTGTCAGTCCACATGGACATAAAATCTGTTACAAGCAATTTTAAATGACCAGCTCAGCATGCAAACTAACATATCGCATGAGTAAGCTGCCTGATGTCCAAGATTCAAACAAAAAGAAAACTTTAGTGCTATTTGATTGACCAATACATGTCCGGGGATTTCTTCCTCTTATGGTAAACCATCTCTTATGTACTCAAATGGGCCACTCTACTGAAATCGAGGAATTTTAGATTCACGACTTTGCAATTTTTCTTCTTCTCCAGGGTTTTCGAATCAAAATTCTTCAAACTAATTTAGGTTTTCTTTAAACCCTCCCTCTTTCACTTTAAGTAGCACCAATTATAAGCTCAAAGTGTTGTGATTCCGGTGAGGTTTAGCTTGCATTTTGTTGTTTAGGTTTTACTTTCAGGTGGGGCTATTTGGACCCCAAGAATTACCGGTCCCACCTCATTACTGTCAAAATCCCAATTAAAAACAAAAAAATTCGAAATATACTCCATTTTCATTTTTTTAAAATAAAACCAATGACACCCCATTGGCCATTTCGAAAAAGAAATAAACAACAGAGTTGTAGTCTGTAATCCATTCATCATATATTCATCCGTTAAAATACCTTGATCATCAGTTCCATATATCAAAATCCATCAAAGCATACATTAATCCATCAAAATACATTAATAATAAGCAACTCCATACATTAAAATTGTTAATCACCAGTAGCTCAGTAGCAATACCATACATCAAAACTTGTTGTGTTGCAGCAATATCATACAGAGCTCCATACATTTAAATCAGTCATTTAATCAACTAACTCAACAGTAACTATGTTGTAGTTGTTCTGTGAGGTGAGTTCCTTGTTTTTCCCCTTGGCTGCTCCTCAATCTCACATTGTGGACTGAAACTTGAGAACCCTAACTAGGTAAAACATCATCAAACACATGTGATGATTTTTCATGTTCAAAGGCAGAGGGTTCCCTCTTAGTTGATGTGTCATCTTGTTTGCTTTCTTAAGGCCCTTTTGACCCTTTTTCCTCCCTCTTAGATTCACCTTGATGTTGGGTTCCAAGAGGGTAGTGTTGTTTGATTGACCAATGCACTTAAGCTGCCTTTTGATCAACTTTTTCTGAGGCAGAGTAGCAGCTGCAAATTTCCCTCTAACAAGCTCCATTTCCATATCTATTGTGTCTTCAACTTTTACTGATTTAGCAAAGGGAGTGATGCTCAGCTTCTGCCAAAATTTTTGAACATCAGCAAGTGGGATGCTCCTACCTTCGTTATTGTATTTTGTAAGGAGGTGAGCAAATGGGAGTCCCATGCTAGATGTTTGCCTGTGTGTGCAAAGTTCTTCATAAATAATATAGTTGCCATTTGAGGCAATTTCATCATCAATTTTCTCTAATGCAGCACAAGCTACTACATTCACCAACTCTTTAAAAGTGGGGTCCTGAACCTTATAGGCACCCTTGTCAAGCTACTTTTAAATGAGGCTTTTATGTCTACAACTTGGCCTTGAAGTAGTAAGTTAATGAGCTCAAAATGTTGCACAAAACCACCTACGAAGTTGTAAGATACCTTTTTAGCTTCGGATGACAGCCTCAACTATGTTTCTGGTGGTATTACCTAGATATAGATGTTAATCAACATAAGCTGCCACAAAGTAAGTCCTGTATTTCCGCAGCCATGACTCATGGACATACTCTAGGGCTCTAGGGAAACATGGTGATCTTTAAATGTCTCATTCGTCAAATTCACATTATCCTCAAACTTTACAACTAAAGAAGAATGCACCACAGTGGATAACTTTTTCAGGAATTCATCAAATTCAAATTTTACCTTAAACTGTCCAATGCAATTACTGTCCTAGGTCTCCTCTTTTTATCATTCATTTCTGACCTCTAGACAACAACAACACCATGTTTATGCCCTATCTTCCTCGCATACTCAACCACAATATTGGAACTTTGAAATTCCTAAAATGCAGATAATAGAGGCATGCCTTTTATAACAAAAATACATAATGCAGAAAACATTAACCATAAATTCCCTATCCTACCAACAGAACCAGATTACATAAGCATGAAAACAGCTATGAATTCAACAGTTCAAACACCAATATTCAGAAAAATAGCAAGAATGTAATGCGTACCATGTTTGTCTGGAAATGTTGGGTCGTGCTGACTTCAATCATGATAGGGGTATCCACTTCAGAAATAGTTCTATGTTCCCGCACCATTACGCAAGCGACATAAATATAGGCAAACATACCCTCATGAACCCTAAAAATAGAAACCACAAATGCTTGAACTAATACCTCTCTGCAAAGTCGCCGAAGTCTGGGTCAATGTCAGACGCGTCGTCGCCGATCATTTTTTCACCAGATATATCATTTTTGTCCATTTTATTCATGAAAATAATAGATTATTCGTTTGGAGAAGGAGAAAGGGAGAGCGCAAGAAGAAATATAGACGAAAAGGGAGGGAAATAGGGTTTATGGATTCAGACCGGGTGGGACCAGTAATTGTTAGGGTGCAGATAGCCTACCCTTTTACTCTCACATGTTGGTAATAAAATGGATGGAATCCGTGTTGTAGGATTCTATTCTTGAAATTGAAGAAGAGAGAAAGGGGAAGAATAGAGGAGAGGGTGAATTTTTTTTTTTTTTGATTTATTTTATATTTTTAATTTAAATTTAAAAAATTGTAAAATATTTACAGGTGGCGATTATTTTCCAGTTGGACTAATTGAAAGCAAGTCAAACTGCCACATCACCTTTTTGGCTGTCTGTTTTTGAGATAATATGACCAAGTTACTTGACTGGAATAAAATCAACTTTTACGTGATTAAACAAAAATGAAACATGGGTTATTTTCGGTGACTCAAAGGACTATTTACCCATTTTGTTTCCTACCATTTTTTTGACAATCCCTCGCCATGACAAGTAATTTATTTCTCCCGATAGCTTGTATTTCTTTTTTCTTCATCCTGCATGACTGTAGGGCTATGCTTGGATTGAGAAGGGGAGAATTAAGTAGTGGAGAGTCAAGTGAAACTACAAGAAAAGTTGTTTTTAGAGATGGAAAATTAGGGAAAGATTTATTTTCCGTTGCAAAAAACTTTTGAATTTTTTTTACCATTAGCGACGAAAACTTTTTCCGTCCCAAAATCCGTCCATAATTAGGGAGGGAATTTTTTTTCCCGTCCCTAACTCAGTCAGAAATAATTGTACATTTTGACTTTCTGACTTTTAGGAACGAAAACTTTGCCAGTCTCTAATTTGAAATTTAATTAGGGATGTAAATTTAATTTTGTCCCTAAGTTCGTCGCTAATTAGGGATGGGAACATATCCGTCCCTAATTGTCGACAATAATTAACAAAATTCTCTCCCATAACTAGTCACTTGTTTTTGTTTAGGTTTCAGAACTCTGTTGCTTTCAGTTTCGTCTGCCTTTTGCAATCCAGAGGCTCAACTTCTACAAACAAAAGCTGATAATTTCGTGTTATTAATTTCTTGATTTTGTTACGTTATTTGTTGTTATTCTCTTTGAAGTTCTCAACTTTTTAACATTAGATCGGAAAGAGTAAAAGAGCACTAACAACTTTGTTAATGAGGAATGAAAATGTCTAATGAATTTTTTCATTTAATATTTAGGGATTATATATTCAAAATTTAAAGGTATTATCTAGTGTTTGTTATTTTCATAATCTGTTTAGATATTTAAAATTTTAATTGTATATAAAATTAATTTTTGAATAGCTTGTTATCTAATTAAGAGTTTAACGTATGTATATTCTATAAGATTACATAAATATACAAATTTAAGATTTTTCCTCTATAATTGTGAGATATTTTCAACCTAAATTTATGTGATTTTTTCCAATGAAATTAAATCGATTTATTAAACTATTGTTTGATTTCTATCTTATTTTAAATTCTAAACTTCCACAAATTAATAATCAATTACTACTTAAAATTAAAAAAATAAAACTTCTTTCTTAGAATAATGTGTGGTCTAAATTTGTCATTTCAATATCTATATATGTCTAGGTGATAAATAAAATGCATGTGTCTGAGTATCGTTCTTGGATGAACAACCGATTAGGACAGAATCGAGTGGAAATTACACAAGAGTTCATTAATGGGGTTGGTGAGTTTCTTGCGTTTACTTCTGCAAATGATTTTCAATTTCAAAGTACAGGAAAAATACAGTGTCCTTGCATTTGGTGCAAATGTAGAAAATATTTGGTGTTTGATGAGATTAAGCAACACTTTTACAAAAAAAAAATTCAAGATGAATATTATTACTGGACAACTCATGAAGAAGTCATGCCTGAAAATGATCCTGTATCAGTTGTGGACATGCAACCATATGTTAGTAATTATTACTGGCAATTAAACAATCATGCTAATTTCAATCCATTCAAGTAGATGGTAATGGATGTTGTTGGTCTGTCGGTTAGTGATGGGTTGTTACATGCTAGAAATTATGATCAATAATATATTCCGAAATCCTAATATGGATGCACAAATTTTCTTTGACATGTTGTCTGTTGTCCAAGAACTATTTTGTCCAGGTTGTGAATCGCATTCAGAATTGTCAACTTCGATGAGACTATTAAGCATTAAAGCTGATTATAACATGATCTAAGGATGTTTTGATGAATCTGCCCATCTTATGAAAGAGACGATGCCAGCTGAAAATTGGATGCCTGTAGATTTTTATCAGACCAAGGAGTTGGCATCCAAACTCGGGCTTGGATATAGGAGAATTGATTGTTGTGTGAAGGGTTGTATGTTATATTATAAAGATGATGAATATGAGAAGCAATGTAAATTTTGTCAATCTGACCGTTAGAAAGCTCGGAGTATTGGTCATGGAAATTTTAAAGAGGTTTCGGTTAAACGGATGTGGTACCTACCACTTATTACCGGATTTCTTTGTCAACCATTTGATGGAGTGACATGGAAGCAATTTGACAATAACTATCAAGACTTTGCTTCACACCCGCGGAATGTAAGGTTAGGTTTATGTGCATATGGTTTCACTCCTTTTAGGCAATTAGGAAAAAAAATATTCATTTTGGTTTGTCGTTTTGACACCTTGTAATTTACCGCCTGGGATGTGCATGAAGAGAGAGTTTATGTTCCTCAAATTAGTTGCCCCGGGTCCCCAAAATCCAAAGAGCAAAATTGATATTTATTTACAACCATTGATAGATGACCTTAATCAGTTGTGGTGTGAAGGTGTGATAACCTACGTTGTGTCCTTAAATGAAAATTTTCTTATGAGAGTTGCGTTGATGTGGACTATCAATGACTTTTCTGTCGATGATATGTTGTTTGGATGGGGGACTGTTGGGAAGTTAGCATGTCCTTACTACATGCAAAGTTCGAAGGCATTCACTCTGAAGAATGGTAAGAAAAATTCATGGTTTGATTGTCACGGACAACTTTTGCCTATGACACATCCGTTTAGACGAAAAAAAATATGTATTTCTTAAAAATCAAATTGAGAGATCAGAACCTCCACCACGCTTGTCCAATGAAGAAGTATTGGCTGGACTTTGGAATTTTCTAGAAATTACTAAGCCTGATAGACAGTTAGTATTTCTGGGTTATGGAAAAGATCATAATTGGACCAAGTAGAGCATCTTTTGGGATTTGCCTTATTGACAGGATAATATTTTCCGACACAATCTCGATGTTTTTGATACAAGATATTATCACTTGGTTGAAGGAAATGACATCCTCCCATGGATCGACTTCTACATTGGGTGCCAAAGAGTTGCTAGACAATAATTATTTATACCTTGAGGCAGTTGACAGGATGAGTGTCAAAGGTCACGTTTACGGTATTGGATTAGAGGCACGTCATCCGCGTGGCACTTTTGCCACCAGCAAACCATCTATTTCTCAGAATGATATAGATGTCAAGTAGTTGATCCATAGGGCAATTGCTGCGGTGATGGTTCATGTCGATTCGCAACTGGAGACTATAGCTATAGTAGAGAAGGAGCTTCAGAATTTATGACATGATCGACAATTCCAGTATGAGGTGAAGGATGCCAACATCTTTAGTGCCGATGATTAGATGCACGAGAGGACTTTTTTAATAAATTATTATATTTTAAGAGAGTACTTATTGTGAATTTAATATATTATTATTTTATGTGAGAACTTTTTCTGCATTTTAATCTTATGATAATTATTTTGTTTCCAATTATATTCAAAATAAAAAGTGGTTAAATTATTATTCATAAAAATATTTTAATAAATTGTAATTTAATATATAAAAGTGGGTCCATCACAATTAGGGACGGCTAAATCTGTCTCTAATATCCGTCGACAATTTGCGATGGAAATATGCGTCCCCAATTATTTTTTTAAATATATTTTTTAAAATATTTAAATAAATTATGGAGGGAAAATTCCATCTCTAATATTTTTGTCACAAAATTCTGTCATAGAATTTTGCAACAACAATTTGTGGGACGAAAAATATTTCGTCCCTAATTAGTTTAGGGATGGAAAATTAGAGTTTAGTGACTGAAAAATCAGTCCTCAAAACTAGTTTTTCGTGTAGTGTGAGGGGAGCTAAGTGAGGGGTTGTGGATTCTTTGGATTGGAAGTGCTGTTAATGAAGGAGAAAATGTATAATCTTGTTTGTGTTGGAAAAATGGTGGTCGACCTCTATTTGACCAATAATTATTTACAAATAATTGAGTATTAGTTGAATGTAATTTAGTGGGTTCTAATCTTCCATATGAAGACTAGAGTTTGGAGTTAAAAGTTGTCTAAAACCATTTTTTGGTTGAATGGAAACTCACTCCAATATTTGATATTGTAGTGAAAGATGAAACAAATTCAACAAGCCTGCAATGAGTTACCCACCATCCATAGTGGAGGTGATGATATGGCCCCTGGTGTTGTGAACCCAGGTGGCGTGGCTACTCGTAATGGAGGTATGTCGGTGGCTACTCCTGCTGGAGGCGTGCCTGTTGCTGCTACAACTGTTGGAATCGGGAACAATGTTCCTATGACAAACAGGGTGATTCCTGTTATTCCCGCTGAAAAGCCGTAAAAGTTCAAGGGCATTGATTTCAAAAGGTGGCAACAAAAGATGCGCTTTTATCTCACCGCTTTGAATCATGCCAGGTTCCTAACGGAAAAATGCCCTATCCTTAAGGAGGGTGAGTCGGATCCAACGACTGTGGCAGCAATGCATGCCTGGAAAGATGGAGAATACATATGCAAGGAATCTAGTCCTTGGTGGATTAGCTGATGACCTGTATAATGTATATTGTGGCATATCTTCAGCCAAGGAGCTACGGAGCTCTCTGGAAAAGAAGTACAAGACTGAAGATGCTGGAACCAAGAAATTTGTGTGGCCAAATTTTTGGACTTCAAGATGGTGGATGACAAGTCAGTTGTCACCCAGGCTGAAGATTACCTGTTGATTCTGCATGATGTACTGGCAAAAGAGATGACTCTAAGTGAGTCTTTTCAAGTGGCAGCACTCATCGAGAAGTTGCCACCTAGTTGGTTTGACTTCAAGAATTACTTGAAGCACAAGCGCAAGGAAATCAAAATGGAGGATTTGATAGTCCATCTCCGAATTGAGGAAGACAATCGAAAGAAGATGGCACCTCCAAAAGCACCAAAGGCCAATCTGGTGGAAACTTTCAAACCCAAGACTGATGGGAAACGAAAGAGAGAGTACCAAGCTAAGGGAAAGCAGAAGGAACAACCCCAGAAGTTCCAGGGTACTTACTTTATCTGTGACAAACCTGGACACCGTGCCAAGGATTGTAGAAAACGTCATAACAAAGAGAAGGACAAGGCCAAGGCTAAAGACAAGACAAAAGCTACCAAGCAAGCTCACCTAGTTGAGCAGAGTGACGATGAAGAGATGTTGGCTGCTGTTGTCACCCAAGTAAATTTGGTGACTAACACCAAAGACTGGTGGGTGGACACTAGTGCAACCAAACACATCTGCGTCAACAAGGACCTGTTCACATCTTATGAGAAGAAGGATGATGGAGAGAAGATTTACATGGCTAACTCTGCTCCAACCACTATTGAAGGAATTAGAGAGGTTATTCTAAAGTTCACCTCAGGCAGGAAGCTCGCACTGCGAAATGTGCTACATGTTCCAGAGATTCGTAAGAATATGATTTCTGTGCCTGTGATGATAAGCAAGGGATTCAAGGTTGTGTTTGAATGCAATAAATTTTTAGTTTCCAAGGATGCAACTTATGTAGGGAAGGGGTATATGTGTGATAGGCTTTTTAAGGCCAACATTGCTGTAATTGATAAAAACAGCAAGTTTCTGTATCCAAAAACTGTCATGAATAAAGACGAATCTTCAGTTTACATTTTTGTCTCTCCATACTTATGGCATGGTAGATTGGGACATGTAAACTATGGTACAATGAAAAAGTTGGCAAACTTAGGTTTAATTCCCAAATTTAATTTGGATGTCAACCATATATGTGAAACATGTGTTGAAGCAAAGTTTGCCAAGAAACCTTTTCACACAATTGAAAGGAGTATTGAGCCTCTAGCATTAATCCATAGTGATTTATGTGACTTGAAATTTGTTCAAAGTAGAGGTGGAAAGAAGTAGTTCATTACATTCATCGATGATTGTACTAGATATTGCTATGTTTATTTGTTAACTAGCAAAAATGAAGCAATGGACAGCTTTGTCAAATATAAGAATGAAGTTGAGAATCAACTTGGTAAAAAATCAAGGCACTAAGGTCTGATAGGGGAGAAGAATATGATTATGTTCTCTTTGATGAGTTGTGTACTGAGTTTGGAATCATCCACCAAACAACAGCACCATATACACCTCAGCAAAATGGAATTGCTGAAAGAAAAAAACAGAACTTTAAAATAAATGGTTAATTCGATGTTAATAAGTTCTGGGCTACCGCAAAACTTGTGGGGGAAGCAGTGCTAACTGCTAATTATATTCTTAGCAGAATGCCCCACAAGAAAACATGTAGTATTCCATATGAGATGTGGAATAAGAGACCACCCTCTTTCAAATACTTGAAAGTGTGGGGGTGTCTAGCTAAGGTGGCAGTACCTCCACCAAGCAAGTCAAACTTGGACCTAAAACTGTGGATTGCATATTTTTGGGATATGCTCAAAATAGCAGTGTATTCAGATTTTTGGTTCATAAACCTGAGATAGATGACATCCATGTAAATACTATCATGGAAACAAGAGACGCGGAGTTTTTTGAGGAAATATTTCCTTGCAAACGAAGCGATTCCTCTCAAAAAAGGAATAGAGATTCAATTTCTGAGAAAGAACAAAATGGAGAACAAGAGGTTGAGGAACCTAGAAGGAGCAAGAGACCAAAAGTCTCGAAGTCCTTTGGTCCTGAATTTCAAACATATATGTTAGAGACGGAGCCTCAGACATTCAAGGAAGCAATGTCAACACCAGATGCTCCATTATGGAAAGAAGCTGTAAACATGGAAATAGAATCCATTCTAAGTAACCATACTTGGGAATTGGTTGATCTCTCACCCGGGAATAAGCCAATTGGATGTAAATAGATCTTCAGGAAAAAGCTTAAGGCCGACAGATCCATAGATAAGTACAAAGCAAAGCTCGTAGCCAAAGGGTTTAGACAAAAGAAAGGTCTAGATTACTTTGATACTTGTTCACCAGTCACGAGAATTACATCCGTGCAGATGTTAATTGCTATAGCATCACTATATGACTTGATGATTCACCAAATGGATGTAAAAACAACATTTTTGAATGGTGAACTTGATGAGGAAATATATATGGAACAACCCGAAGGGTTCAAGGTCAAAGGACAAGAACATAAGGTATGTAAACTTGTCAAATCATTGTATGGGCTAAAGCAAGCTCCAAAACAATATCATTAAAAATTTGACCAAGTAGTGATTCGAGATGGATTTCGAATCAACGAGTGTGACAAATGTGTTTACACAAAATTGGTAAACAATGATTGTGTAATCATTTTTCTATATGTCGATGATATGCTAATTCTTTGTTGAAATGTTGAGATCATCAACAAAACCAAGAAAATGCTATCAAAGAACTTTGACATGAAAGACATGGGTGAAGCGGATGTGATACTAGGCATTAAAATTTCCAGAACATCGGAAGACCTAGCATTATCTCAGTCACACTATATTGAGAAAGTGATTGAAAGGTTTAAAGGACATGGCATCAAAGATGCTAATAGTCCGTTTCTCCCTCATCTGGTCTTACATAAGAATACGGGAGATAGTATTCAACAATTGGAATACTCTCGAATTATAGGCAGTGTAATGTACATCATGAACTGCACAAGACCAGATATTGCATACTCTGTTAGTAAACTAAGCAGATACACAAGTAATCCTGGATATGAACATTGGAAATCTCTATTGAGAGTATTAGGGTACCTAAACAAAATAAAAACTAATGTTTTGAGCTATGGTAAGTACCCGGCTGTTTTAGAAGGATACAGTAATGCCAATTGGATTGCAGATTCGGAGGAATCAAAGTCCACAAGTGGCTATGTATTCCTTCTAGGAGGGGCGGCTGTTTCATGGAAGTCCTCAAAGAAAACGTGCATAGCACGATCTACAATGGAATCGGAATTTATAGCTTTGGATAAAGCTGGTAAAGAAGCAGAGTGGCTTCGTCACTTCTTGGAGGACATTCCAATATGGCCAAAGCCTGTGCCTGAAATTTGCATTCATTGTGATAATCAAGCTGCAATTGCTAGAGCACAAAATTTGATATATAACGGTAAGTCTAGACATATTCGTCGTAGACATAATACCGTTAGACAGTTACTCTCTACTGGAATAATTTCTTTAGATTTTGTAAAATCTAAGGAAAACCTAAGGTTTAAGTAGAGAGGTGACAGACTGTGCATCGAGGGGGAATGGGCTTAAAAGCCTTAGCTAAATAGGTTATCTCGATGGAAACCTAACCTAGCAATTGGAGATCCCATGGACTAGGTTCAATAGGAAAACATAAGTTGAGAATAACTTAATTATGAGCAGTGTGGAGTTTTTACTCTTTCCCATTCCTTGGATGCCCCAAGAACTGCTAAGAAGCGTATTAAGGTTAAGCTATGCTTTTAATGATTCCTATATCTTGTAAATATACAAGTGGAGTATAAGAGAATGCTCTTGATAGGACATCACCTATGTGAGTGAAGAGTAGGGCCGACTCTATGAAAATATTTAAAAGGCGATATTTTCTAAAGCACTCGCTAAACTCGAAACGTTCATGGCCGAAACAACGAACACAACCGAGAACCAATTGTGAATTGGATATTGTTGTGTGAGGTTTATTGTCTGGGCTTACATAAACAACTGGCAGTTCAAGGCGTCAGTCCATTGACTAGTTAGGTAAGTTCGATAGACTTTCACTAGGGAAGGTTCAAAGCCAAAAGCTACCTATCTTGACGCAGTATTGGTCCTACTGCACTCTTAGACAAGTTTTCAATCTCAGACAAATCCTCGTGTCCGAATTGTCGTATGTTTCCATTCAATGTGGGGGATTGTTGGAAAAATGGCGGTCAACCTCTATTTGACCAATAATTATTTACAACTAATTGAGTATTAGTTGAATGTAATTTAGTGGGTTCTACTCTTCAATATGAAGACTAGAGATTGAAGTTAAAAGTTGTCTAAAACCATTTTTTGGTTGAATGAAAATTGACTCCAAAATTGGTCATGTTAGACATGATATATTGAGTGCAAAATAATAGAAATGTGGCAATCCCACATTGAAGAATTGTGGCTTGAGTTTATAGACTCAAGTGTTGGATGTAAGACTTGGGCCCAAAGACACCCAAGCTTTTGTTCGGGCTCGGGCTTACGTAGCCCATTTGGGCCCAATATTTTGCACTAGCCCACTACTAGGTTCGTTGAATGTGGACATGAGGCTTATTCGAAATTCAAAATTTCCGTTACGGTTTTAATTCTAATATTTCCGTTACAGTATTAATTTAATTTAATACTGGATTTAATTCGTTTTTCTTGGGTTTTACTATAAATAGTAGCCCAAATGGTATGGAAGACACACCGAATTTCCAAAGCTTCTCTCTGCTAAATTTTCTCTTCCATATTTCTTTCCGTTCCACAAATCTGAGAGTGTGATTCATATTGTTGTTCGACCGAGTCTATTGGTGGGGTGTGTCACTCATCTACAGTTCAAGAAGTGTTGTATCTTGGGAGGTTTATTGCTCGGAGGCAGAGATACGAGTGGCTGGGCAATTTTAACCTTAAGGAGATTCGCTGTTGCGTACCTCACTTCGCTCATTTTCATATCAATCTGGGTTATTTGGTAACATCGATTGTTTTCTTTGATTACTATTTTTATGTCTACTGATTTCATATGATATTATTTAATTCAATAATATATACACACGATTTTTTGTTGTTAAATATTATTTAATTCAATAATATTTATATATAATTCTTTGTTGTTAATATGAATTTCTTATATATATATCTATACTTTCCAACAGTTTGTGTTGAGGAGGGGGAGGGTTTTATAACTATACCATTCACTAATCCTTCAAAATTGGAGGGTTAGAAAATTGGGTGTTTTGGAGTTAATGGATGGAAAAAACACCCCTCACTAACCCTTCCCTCAACCATTGCCCTTCAATCTTATTTTTAAATATTCGTTTACAAGTTTTTGGTTCGTATCATGTCTTTTATGGTTTGTATTTTGTCTTATTTCAGATAAAGTTTTCAAGATTGATTGAAGAAGTTATATGCCAAGGATGTTGAGTTTATGGGATGCCATGCTGTCGATTTTGATTAATTGATAGATATCCTGCTTCCATTAGCAGATGCTCGTTGTCTATCTGAATTTACGTTGTCATTAGTTGGAGCATTTAGCATGGCAATTGTAGTTTGGAAATTGCATATCTCCAAGTCAGATGTTAACCAGTGGCATGCCTTAAAAAGTCGAAGGCTAGCAAGATGTGTCCTTTTTCTTAATCAAATGTGGGCTTTCTTAGTATTTTTATTTTAAAAATTACTGGAGCCTTATGTTTATGTACCACTAGTTCTTGTTAACATTTTTTATCCCGAGGTTGTCCGACTTAATATCAAACAATATTTTTAGAATTTTAATTGATTGGACAATCATTATTTTATTGAATTTTGAGTAGCCATTTTTTATTGAATAATAACCATAAGAACTTTGAGTAGACCTTATGGTATGCTTTTTGATGCAAAGTCTTGTTAATTCACGTGTGATAAAGAAGAAATTGTAAATTTTTGTACACTGAATACTAGATAAGTTAAGAATTAAGAAAACTTGTTTTTCTTATTGAAAAGTATTTTAGCACTGCCTTAGATCAATATATAAAGTTGTTTGGAGGGTGAGTAATAGTAATTCTTTCTACTCTAAACCTCTCCCTTATTAAGGATGTTATACATTGTATTGTATTTATTCTTCTCATTACACAGGTGTCTTTATTTCATTGGTTATTAGGTAGGGTTTGGGCCATGTCCATATACATTGAAAGCTATACTCTGGTTGGCCGTCATTGTATTCATTGTGTTCAATATACAAAGCTACAATGTTACAACCCAAACCCCGTTATCAGTCCAGAGCACTGTCTCAACCCATGTGTCCAACTACTCCACATCAGCCGCCCCTCTACTTTGTTACGCATGAGTAACTCTACCAATCCACTTGGATCATTTAGTGCTATCAAGTTGAAGCACGACAATTATTTTCTCTGAAAAAGTATGGTGATTCCGATTATTCGTAGTAATAGACTCGACGGCTTTCTCATCCGGACAATCGTCTGTCCCCTTGAGTTCATATCCTCCACCGTACCGGATTCTAGAGAGATTCACAAACAACAAAATCAAGAGTATAATGTCTGAATAACTCAAGACCAAAATTTGTTGGGCAAGCTCTATAATTCACTTGATGTGGAAGTAGGCTCTGATGTTGTTGGTCATGAGACATCCGCTGATCTTTGGGATGCTCTGACAAATTAGTTTGATGCTCGATCTAGATCTAACATCATCCTTTACAAGAAAGAATTTTGCAGTATGCAGAAATGAGGTCTCACCATGAGTGAGTATCTCAAAACCATGAAACAAATTGTCGATAATCTTGCACTTGTCGGTGCTCCCATTGCCTTGGTCTATTTCTCATGTTCTTGCAGGTCTTGATTCGCTTGATTATAATCCTATTGTCTGTCAACTCAGTGAAAAGGAAGGGGTCTGATTGATGGAACTTTGCTCTACTCTAATGAGTTTTGAACGTCGCCTGGATCAAATCAATGGTAGTCCTGCTACTCTGAGCCTTGAGCAGCACACTACTAATTTTGCCTCTCACCGAGTTGGTTCACAGTCTCATTCTCGGGGCTGTGCATGTGGGTTTACTCCAGGCTCCCATCGCACCTCAGGCTTTAGTGGTAATTAACTCCTCCTTTTGCGACTGCGGTGGTCATCCTGGTGGCAGACGTGGGCCTGGGAATGGTCGTCATGTGTGTCAAATATGTAGGAAAGCTGGTCACATTTCATCCTCCTATTGAGATCTTATTGGTTATCCATCTTCTCCCAATAAGGTTACTGAACCAACCACTGCCTTCAATGCTTCTCCTTAGGTATTCTCAGACCTAGCGTGGTATAGTATGCTAATTCTGGAGCTAGTGCCCACATCACCAATGATCCCAACAATTTGACTCAAAAATCCAATCATTCTAGTAACGGATCCATTGTAGTTGGTAATGGTGCTAAGTTGCCAATAGCTCATATCGGAAGTAGTGTGCTGCCTACTACTACTCACAAGAATTTAATCTTGAAAAATATTCTTCATGCTCCTCACATTACTAAAAATTTAATTAGTGTTTCACAATTGAATAAACACAATGATGTATGTGCTGAGTTTTCTTCTCTTGGTTGTTTTGTGAAGGACATGCGAACGGGAACGATTCTACTTCACGGGAGAATTAAGGACATCCTCTATCAACTTAATGTTCTAGCGAAGTTCCTCTCTCCACCAGTTTCAGACTGTCGTTCATCTTCAACTTCAGCCCTTTTAAATATTGCCGAGTCTAGTCCTATTAAAAATGTTTCTTCTGTCAAGTCTACTAATTTACTTTCCTCCAAAGAGGTTTGGCATAGGCGACTTGGCCATCCCTCTAGTAAGGTTCTGTCACAAATTTTAAGCAATTGTAATAGGCAAGTTGCATCTTCTGACTTACCATTTTTTTATTCTTGTCGTCTTGGAAAATCACATTTACTTCCATTTCAACTCTCTTCTTCATGTGCTTTAGCTCCTCTTGAATTGATTCATAATGATTTGTGGGGTCCATCCCCAATTAAATCCACTATCAGTTATCTTAATTATATTCACTTTATGGATGATTTCAGCCGGTATACATGGGTGTTTCCATTAAAGGCTAAATCCGAGGCCTTCCGAGCCTTTACTCAGTTCAAAGCCCTTGTTGAAAATCATTTTGACCGGAAAATTAAATGCCTTCGTTCTAACATGGGTGGTGAGTATAAAGCCTTTAAGTCCTTTGTTTTTTTCAACACTCCTGCCCATATACCTCTGCTCAAAATGGTCGAGCCGAAAGAAAACACTGCCATATTGTTGAAACTGGGCTCACTCTTCTTGCTCAAGCTCATCTACCCATGTCTTGTTGGTGGGATGCATTCACTATAGCCACCTACCTCATAAATATTTTACACACTCCTGTCCTTCAAGGCTTTACACCATTTACTAAATTGTTTTATAAAGATCCTCACTATTCTCATCTTAAAATTTTTGGGTGTGCCTAATTTCCTTGTCTTCGTCCTTATTAGAACAATAAATTTGCCTATCATTTAGTTAAATGTACCTTTCTTAGCTATAGCCCCTCTCACAAGGGCTACAAATTTTTAAGTCCCACTAGTTGTATCTATCTTAATCGTCATGTCATTTTCAATAAATTTGAATTCCCATTTTCTACTCTCTCTGACACACACCATTCAATCATGTCATTTTCTACTCTCTCTGGTTCACACCATTCAATCGTCTTTAAAGGTTTTGTCCCTCCTGCTCGTATGGTTCATCCTCTTTCTTCATCAATTCCTGGTGGGACATCCATAAGTGAAACTAGTCATCCTTCTTTCTCTCATGGAGCACCTCCTTCTTGCATGCGCTATCCAGATGAAGACTCAATTGTTACACCTCAGCATGCGTCCGCAGATTCTCGTATCACTAGTGATCTCTCTACTGCTCCTATTTGTGATGCTACCCACACCATCGAGTCTTGTCCTATTACAAGTGCTCCTACTGATTTGCCACTTGCTTCTTGCCCGGACACAATTGCTCCTACATGTACAGAGTCTACTGAGCTTTGTCCTATAGTCGGCCACTCCATGACCACCCGATCCACGGCTGGGGTTCTCAAGCCTAAAAGTTGGCCTTCTGAATATCATATGTACTCAGCCACAACTTTCCCCACTCTAGTTGAACCTCATAGTGTTGATGAGGCCCTCAAATCCCCACAGTGGCAAAAAGCTATGCTTGACGAACTACAAGCCCTTGACCGAACCAAGACCTGGACTTTGGTGCCTCCTTCACCTGCCTATAATATTGTGGGCAATAAATGGGTTTTCAAGACCAAACTTAATGCGGATGGCTGCTTCCAACGATTGTAAAGCTTGGCTGGTTGCAAAAGGATTTCATCAAAACCCTGGTGCTGACTACAATGAAACCTTTAGTCTAGTTGTAAAACCTTGCACCATTCGATTAATTCTTACCCTTGTAGTATCACGTCATTGGCAGGTTAGACAATTGGATATCAACAATGCATTTCTTAATGGCACTCTCCAAAAAGATGTATACATGTCTCAACCGAAAGGTTTTGTGGATCAGCAACACCCTCATTATGTGTGTAAATTATGCAAAGCTCTTTATGGCTTGAAATAGGTCCCATGAGCCTGGTACGAGAAGCTCAGCAAGACTTTGCACAACTGGTGTTTCAAGAACTCCAAGAATGATTGCTCTTTGTTCTTCTTTCAACAAGATCATGTTGTCATTAGGGATGGCAATTCGTGCCCGACCCGTCCGACCCGATCCGCACGGATATTATCCGATCCGACCAAGTAATAGGGCGGGCACGGATCAAATTTTTTTGACCCCACCACGGATCGGGGCAGTGATGATCCTTTGCTCTGCCCTGACCCTATCCGCCCCGTGACCCGATCCGTATATATACAAATTAATACATATATTAATATTTATATATATATGTATATTAGGGGATGTAAGATATTTATACATATCTTAATATAAGTATATAACACACATAGTTTACTTATGTAGTTAATATTTGTATTAAGATATAAGTTCATGACTAATGACTCATGAGATGTAAGATGTTTATACTTTATATTAAATTTATTATTTTGAAGGTTTAAGAAGTTATTAATCATGAGATGTTTATACTTTATAACTTTATGTTGTATTTTTTGATAGACTTAACATGTTATTATTTATTAAAGATTTAAAGGGTTTAGGGTTGTGAATCTCTTAGTTTATGATTTATGAACTATAGTTTAAGGTTTGAATTTTGACTTTAGGATTAGAATACCCAGTTAGACTTTAGTGAATTTTTTAAGTTATGGTTATGTCAATAATATTAGGAAAAGATTAGGATAATAGTGTAAATAATTAGGCAAAAGAGTAATCAGGTCGGGCCCCGGGGATCAGGGCGGGGCAGATCGGGGCGGACACGGATTGGGTCATTGGGTTTAATGTGGGGGGCGGTAGCGGGGCACCCCTGATCTGTGCCCGATCTGCCCCGTTGCCATCCCTAGTTGTCATCCTTGCCCTCATTCATGTGGATGACATAATTGTCACTAGCAACACTTCTTCAGCATTGTAGGTTTGTGTTAAACAACATAACAAATTATTTGCCTTGATGGACTTGGGAAATTTGAATCACTTTTTTGGCATTGAGATTCATCATGACATCTCAGGCATGTATCTCACACAGTCAGGATATATTGATGAAATTGTTAAACGGGCAGGGATGGTTCTTACAAAACCATTTGTCACACCAGCTCTGGGTGGAAAAGAATTTGTGAACAATGCAACCAATCTTATGGTCGATCCAACTTTGTATCGCAAGACCTTAGGTTCTCTTCACTACTTGACACACACACAGCTGGCTATATCTTACATTGTCAATCATCTAAGTCAATTTTTGAGCTCTCCAACTAACAGTCATTGGCAGAGTATTAAACGGCTATTGAGATACATTAAAGGTACTCACACTTTTGGTCTTCATCTCAAACCAAGTCATGTACTTGGTCTTACCGTTTTCTCAGATGCCGGTTGGGTGTGTAATCCAAAACATCGACGATCTCTTGGAGGTTATTGCATTTTCTTTGGTGAGAGTCTTGTTTCATGGCCTTCCAAGAAACAGTATGTTGTCTCTCGGTCAAGTACTGAATCAGAGTATAGGCCTTTTGCGAATGTTTCTTTTGAGCTTGCTTGGATTGAGTATTTACTGCGTGAGCTTTCTTTTCCCCTTCCAAGTCCACCTATTACTTGGTGTGATAACTTGAGTTCTAATGCTCTGGCTCTTGATCCAATATACCATACTCACACCAAATATATTGAGATTGATGTTCATATTTTTCGAGATTGTGTCCTCAACAAACAACTTCTAGTTCACTATGTTCTTACCCATGATCAGGTGGCTGACTATTTTACCAAAGCCTGATCCCAGCCTCAATTTGAGTTTCTTCGTGACAAACTTGGAGTGGTGTGCAGGCTTTCACCTTTTCCAGTTTGAGAGCGGCTATTAAGGATGTTATACATTGTATTGTATTTATTCTTCTCATTGCACAGGTGTCTTTATTTCATTGGTTATTAGGTAGGGTTTAGGCCATGTCCATATATTTATTGAAAGCTATACTCTGGTTGGCCGTCACTGTATTTATTGTGTTCAATATACCTCTTTTTTTTATAAATGAGGTTCATTTTATTAATCAAAATTGAGAGGCACAAAATCACTTAAGAATCATACAATATGAAACCATAATACCCCCTTAGAAAGCAAGAATACAAGACTCCCTAAAAAGAGAAACAATCCCCAATCCCTAACCCACCCAGAACAAACAAATGGATCCAAACCCAAACAGCAAATGAGACAGGACTGGGATTGGAGAACTCAACACTTCTCTTTTTGGAAGCACGGGAAAAAATCGGCAATCACATCAAGTCCTCATCTATGGACTTTAGCAGGAAATCCTCAGCTATATGAACTTGAGCAACTGACATTGACTTTCAAACTAGACAGCATGTAGGCCAATATGTAGCTTTCTCACTCAGAAAAACAAAGGCAATCAAAAACAAAATAGCGGCACATCCAATATCGATACCAATAATTACGATAAACTCCAGCAGTAAAGCAAGTACCAAATAGAGATATGCAATAGCAGGAGATAAAGACAGGGAACAAACAATCACAACTCTTCTCATAAACCTTTCTTCTAAAAACCACAAAAGAACCACCCCAACACTACAACAAAATTAATAATTCACAGCATCAGAGAAAGAGGCAAAGTCCAGGACCACAATGATTCACAAGCAAGCCGATAGCACCAACACTTGACATAGCCCCCCTCCCATGGTTCCCAAATTAACGAATAACCAAAGAGACATGCAGTAGCAGAGAAAAAGATAGAAAGATCAACAACTACAAAACTGATCTCATAAACTTTTCTTCAGAAGAACCACCCCAAAGCAACAATATTATTAGTCCATACCAACAGAAATTCACAAGCAAGCCAATATTAACATCAATTGACATAGGCCCCCTCCCATGGTTCCCATAATTACCAGATAATCTACAAAATAAATAAAATATTAGCAGCATAAATCTCTACACTCCCTCTCCTTTTATAAGGCTTTTCACTCTAATGTTTCCTTTAATTCCCTACGGAACCGCTAGCACACATAGTGTTTCCCACCCCTTCACAACTCTCATAGAAGACCTCACCCCACTCGTGTTTCACTCACTTTCACCCAAGAATCTCTCATATTCCAAGCAATGATAAAAAGCTCAAACAAAAAACATCAGCACCATTTAGGGAAGCCTCAAGAACCAGACCTCTCTAATAGCCTATAGAAGATGATCGATAGCCGATATAGTTCAACCCAAAATTGCACCTTGAGCATGAGATCCAGACTGAAGCCTACCAAATCGAAAAAATGATTAGGATGCAAGACCTCACTTTCTCTTAACTCTCATTTACGACAATTCTCACTCTAACTGCTTCCCTTCTTTTCATACCAACCCATTCTTACACTCGTGTTTCTCTTTCTCCCAAAATTTTCATTGCTCACATATATGATATCACTTTCTCTCGTGTTTGCCTTTCTTTCACACGTGTTTCCCATCCCCGTAATATCATGGAAACTAACAAACCACTTGCACCTTGAACATGCGATCCATAATGAAGCTATAAAACATTCACCAGGAACTTGAGGTTACAAATCCTCCCAACAAACTACAACTACCAATTTTGTAGAAAAATCATCAGACCCTATGCACCCTATGAAAGCCAAGCCAACTTCAATCACTCACATGAACACGGTCCAAATCTTGGAGCACAAAGCAAACCCCAGGTAGCACCCAGCAAAACCAAACTAGCAAAAAGACTAAGCTACACATCAAAGCAACACACATCTAATAGCCAGAGAGAGGGAACCCTTAGAGAAAAGTAGGAAACCAGAGCAAGCAAAGGAGAAAGTCTTGTGACTCCTTGTTTAGCTAATGACTTAATGAGTCTGCTACACTATTAGCTTGACGCCAAACATGAGAGAACCTAATATCTGGAAGATTTTGCAACAAATCAGTGATATCATTACATTTTTTATCATACTTCCCTGGGTTATTTGAACTACAACACAACTAAGAGATAGAGTTTAGATAATCAGATTGAAGAATAATATCACTTATCTCAAAAATTTCAAATCTAAGGTGATCTCTAGAGCACGCCTAACAACTTTGATTTCAGTATCAATGACATGTGAAGGGCCAGAAAAGATGCACATAAAATTCCCATCGCTATCCCTTAACACACCACAATCCCACCATTACTATTCTAAAAAGATTCGTCTGTATTCCATTTGAGAGAGCCAGGTGGAGGAGGAACCCAAAACATGTTAGGACGAGCAGAGGTCTTCAAAGTTGATTTAAGTTTCAGCCCTTCTCTACTACTTATGAGCTCAGGACCACTGTAAGGAAGAGTAGTATTAGTAGCTTTTAACCATAGGCCAAACCTTATGTAAATTAAGTACAAGATATTTTCCCAATCCAAAGAACTTGCCTGAAAGGCAACACTATTCCTTTCAATCCATATACTCCAAGTCACAACAGTGAATAAAATTGTCTAGATTTTTTTTCTGATATTTTCCCATGGCAAAGGAACTCTATTCGGCTAATCAACTTTGGAAAACACCTAACAAAACCTCACCAGTCAATGATTCTATACCAGATTTTGATTGCTCCTTTACAGAGGAGAAGGAGATGATCTGAGGTTTCTGGAGATGAGCCACAAATTGGACATAAATTGGAATCCACCAATCTAATTCTAAATAACATATCCCTAGTGTTAATTCTTCCATGGAAAACAAGCCAATTAAAAAAGACCATTGCAGGAGCCCATCCACTCCAAATCTTACATATATAATCTTCCAAACAAGAAGCATCAAACAATTCTGCGGCAACAAGCAATGAGCTAATAGAGAATTTACCATCTGGAGAGAATATCTAGATCATCTTATCACCCTTTGAGGGAAAAGTGGATATATGTCGAATAATACCCATCAGATCCTTAAGTTGGTCTTTCTCCCACTGAAAGAGGTTCCTTCTCCAATTAAATATCCATCACCATTTTTCACCATCCCATAAGCCAAAATTCTCCACCGTTTGATTGTCTAAAGAAATGTTGTATAAGTGTGGAAATCGAACAAAAATAGTAGAGTTTTCAACCCAAAGATCTTCCCAGAATTTAATCAAGTCAAACCTGCCAATGCTAAAGATGAGCCCTTCTCTAATCGGTCTACCAACTCTCCCTTTAGAATATTGAAGCATATAATGAATATTATTTCAGTTTTTGACTGAACATGAGTAGAAGAACCCGCAACCAACCTGTCAAGCAGATTGTGAATGTCCTTAACAAGAAGTTTCCACACATCATTTTCATTTGCTGAGGGAGAGTTAACCTCCAACTCCACTTGAAAAGAAGAGCTTCATCGAACGAGAGTTAAAACAAGTGAAGTTCAGGCCCCAAAGGGGGATCTCAATTAGTTACAGCGATTAACAAACTTACCAAAAGGATTCATTCCTCAAGTGGTAATAGAAAAACCTAGCCGCTCCTCAGGAACCAGGATTTCACTGAAGTCTCCCATAATAAGCCAAGGCAAAGAGCTGGCCATTTTGAGGTTAGCAATTGCATCCTATTACTCTAACCTATGAGATTCATAATTGTGGCCATAAATGCAAACGATGACACACTTGAAATTATATGACACCAGTATCCCTTCAAGAATAATGAACCTATCACCCTCCAAATACAATATGCTTAGAGAAAAAATTGCAATACCATACCACCTGAGAGACCCACCGCCTCGCAAGCTACCCAAAATAATTAAACCCCCAAATGGACTTCATAACATTAGCATCATAATTGCAAAGCTTAGTTTCTATCTGACAAGCAAAATCCACCTTTTTTCCTTAATCCACTTTTTGGCAGCTCTTTTCTTCACTGAGCAACCAACCCATCGGATATTCCAACAGAAGAAGCTAACGATAACAAAACATAAAAAACCCAATCAGCGACAAAAAGATCAAGAAGAAACTCAGACAATATTAGCATCCCATTCGCTGCCCTCTTGCCAAGTTATATCTCGAATCGCACTTTCAACTTCTGAATTAGGAATACTGCTAACTAAACCCACTGACTTACCTACCTCCCTGGATCGCTTGGCCTAATTATCAATGTCTTTCGAGAAACTTCTAGCTGGAGAGTCCTTAACGGAATCTCATATCATATCTTTAGCCGAGGCATGTTTCTATTGCAATTTATGATGGTTATTTTCGATATAGACAAATCAGCAACCTTACTAGAATCCCTTGAGCTGTCTTTAGACTAGGCTGATTCATTTGTAGATGGAACTAAACAACTAAGTCTCCTAATTTTTCTTCTCGTAGGTTGTTGAAACTATGCCATCATCAAGTCGTACTTCAGAGCTCCCTTAGCAAATTTTGATTTTTTCCTCGCTGGCTTGTGTTTGGAATTTCTTTTAACTCTTAGGTATTTGAGAAAGATAAGACTCGAATCAGTTTTGTAATTTTGAGAACTAGAGGAGCTTTTGCCCTCTAGAGCGTTTCTGGCTTTGGGCGTCATCAGTGCCCCATCAGAATTGGGGCGCCTAGGCGTGCCAAGTGGTGCGCCTAGGCATATGTCACAAAATTTGAGTTCTTAAGGGTTGAAAGAGTTCTGGTTTTGTTATTTTTTGGTACAAACGAGTTCTAGAGATAGAATGAGACAAAATTGGAGAGGGAAGAAGTCATTTGGAGTCGATTCGAGCTATATTTGAGGATCTAAGGCGAGATTCAAAAAGTATTACAGGAAAAATGTAAGTTTTTTTGAGTTTTGGAGATTCTAGGATTTTCTTAGATTTGTGTTGATTCATTAAGGGTTATGTTTTGGGGTTTAAATATGTTGTTTTTATAGTTATGTATAGTTGCTTTACTAGTTTGAATCATTGGTTTAGGCTATGTTTTGAATTTGGAGAAGTTGGAGGATTTTGGGGAAAACCCTAGAGAGAGAAGGTAATTTCTGTTGATTAGTGTTTGGTTTTATATTATTGTTGTTTATTAGTGTTGTAAATATGATATTATGGGTTTGGAATGTTTGAATTGATGGGTGGATGAAAGAGGGTCAAAAACCTAACTTTGGGAATTGGTATTATAAGTGGTGCTTAATTGAGGTAGGGGATTTCATAACCAAATTCTCTTTCGTATCATTTATTTTCTCTCTAAATGCAGTTTACTTCCTCATTGGTCATCGTACTTTGTATTTTTTCCTTCTAGATTCTAAGGAAGAACGAACATAGGGTTTATTCTCGTTTCTCCTTGAAATGTTGATTGCATTAACCCATGTACATGTTCAATCACTTATTGAGCATTGTTGATCGTTCATGCATCATGAGTAGCTATATATATGTTGAGTATATATATATTAATTGATAACATAAAACACAAATGCATTAGAGATTGTGTGGGATGCTCGAGTATGGACTTTGGTATTCCCTAGGAACTACTTGTACGTCACATGGGAGGATGATTGTCTGTCAGGGCATGGAATCAATAATATGACATCATGTGAGGCAACACACTTGAGGTGTGGGTGTGATGGAACTCAGAAAATCGGGTGACTTTCTGGGAGATTTGATTGGAGTGGCACGGTCAATCCATTAATGGTTGGGAGAACCGAGATTGAACGAGGGGAATTGATGAGCCAACGTACATCCATTATTGGTTGGTAGAACCAGGATGTGCGTTCAATTTTTGATCAAATAGTGGTTGGGATAATCATGGTTATTGATTGTTGTTTGTTGATCCATAGTTGGAACTTTGAGACTGATGAATGTTTGCTCCAGAAAAGTCACTCGGATATTATTGTGGTGTTATGTGACATAAGCATATGAGATAGCATATTGATGCATGTCCTTTTCGGGATTCAACCTTTAATTGTTGTTTACTTTATTTACCCCTACTGAGCTTCTAGCTCACTTTTTTCATTTTCTTCCTACCTACAGATAAGACCAGTACGAGTGTCAATGTTGCGGATCAGTAGAGACAGAGGTGTGGCATGGATGACAATTGAAGGAGGGATAGGATTGGGGAAAATGAGTGGGTTGAACTTTACTTGTTATCATGTTTTCTGTTTGATAACTTATGTCTTATCAACTGATTGCACTGGTGGGTGTGTTTGTGTACGGTTATAAGGAAATCTCTAAGATTGTATCTTCTCAACCGGGGGACGTGGACTTTATGTTCTGATGTATGATGATTGAGATTGCCTTTTTTTGTGTGAATTGTTATATAATGTGAATCAGTTTGTGCATGTTGTTAGATGGCTTGAGGCCTTGCTAGGGTGAGATTTGCATGGTCATAGATGACTAGAGGCCCTGCTAGGTCATGATGTGATTTATTGTTATATTGTTGCGTTTGTTCCAGGTGGACATTCCCGATATACTAGGAGATGCTACCAAATTTTGGATTTAGGAGTTGTCCTAGTTGAGTAAACTAGTGTTAAAATCTATGGATGTGATCACAATGGTGACGTAGGAAGGTGCGAGTAGCACCATGTGATATTCCGGCAACGGGGCGTCACAATTTGGTGTTAGAGAGAGGTTAGATTAAAGATCTCTGTATGGGTTCGGGGTGTTAGTGGGGTGTGTTAATGAGTCTCTAAGTCATGCCACTAGCCCTACTGATCTGGTATGTTTTCTTTCCCTAGTAAATCCTTGTTTAAGTTGTTTGTTGAAAGTATTATTTGTTTGTCATGCAGATGAATACTCATAGGACTACTAGGTCCATGCCTATTGATGAGAGCCCTAGGGGTGGGTGTAGACATACTACTACAAGGAGAGATCGGGGCAGCAGTCATAGTGTAGGTGTGACTCGCGCTTCTAGGCTCGCATCGAATACTCAAGAGTCTGTACCGGATACTAAGACTAGAGAGAGGACCCGTGAGGTTCCACCGGGACAAGTGGTAGAGTGGGGGAGTAGTAGTGACTCCCGATACTACAGTGGTAGTGCCACAGATGATGCTATAGGAGCTGACGGGGATTATGATAAACCTAGTGCAGGTGGTTTAGTCACAGGAGGCTAGAGCTACAGAAGTTAGAGCTCTAGAAGTGATTACTGAGATGCTTGCACCTACATATAATCCTACACCCAACATTGGGAGGTGGAGTTGAGGTGGAAGCGTTATAGAGGCTGGGTAGGGGCCGGGTAGAGGTGGATCAATTAAGGAGGACAAATCCTCCTGTGTTCTACGAAGATGGAGAGGGGACCGAAGGTGAGGAGTGGCTCAAGCAGATGAGTGCTTGACTGGAGACATTATAAATACCTGATAGTAGAAGGGTGAGGCTGGTTTACTTCTATCTTAATGGATCCTCTCATGAGTGATGGAGTGCACTATATGAGAAAAAGAATGACCTCACATGGTCATCATTTGAGGACTTGTTTATATATAAATTTGTTCCTAGACCTTTTCGGACTGAGAAGGCCAAAAAGTTCTTGGAGTTGAGGCAAACTCGGAAGATGACAGTAGAATGAGAGCAAGGTAATGAGGTATAGAGATGGGTTACTTCTGAGCCTTGGTACGATGATGATGGCTACAAGGGTGAGGACTTATGATGACATAGTGGTGGTGGCTATAGAGTTTAAGTAAAGTGAGAGGAATGACGCTCAAAGGAGTTTATTAACTTTCAAGGATAACAGCAGCGGGGGTGGAAGTAGTAACAATAGGTAAAGAATTGACTCCTACCAGCAGAGATTGGACCAGAGTAGCGGTCAGAGGCCATCGAAGGGCAAGTTGACTTGCTTCAAGTGTGGAAAGAAGGGTCATAGATTGGACTAGTATAGAGCTGCAGGCTAAAAGTGTTTTGGGTGTGGCAAGTTAGGCCACAAGAAGAGTGAGTGTCCCCAGGGTGGTAGGGGAGCACAACAGTCTCAAGAAGCAGGGCTACAAGCCCTAGCATTGACGCCATCTCTCCCAGCTACTGCTCCAACAAGGGGAGGGGAAGCGGTGGCTCTATGCTGCAGCAGTCCACTCATACTCAAACGAGGGCGTTTTCTTTGGGAAATCAGGAGGCAAAATTCTAATTTCAAATTGTTCGGCAAAAGTGTTATTTGATTCTGGGGCTACAACACCATACATCACTAGTTCATTGGCACATTCACTTGGGTTAGAGATTTTGCCTATAAGGCGCATGTTTACGGTGACTTCTTCGATGGGTTATTTTACTTGTTTAGAAGGGATAGGCTTTGGTTGTGAGTGTTGGTTTGGAGAAATGACTTTGAAGACCGACTTCTATGTGATAGACTTTAAGGTTTTTGATGTGATCATTGGAGTTGATTGGTTGACAAAGTATCATGGGTTGTTAGACTTTTGGGAGAGGAGGATCACACTTAGAGTACCGGAGGGAGGGGTGATACAGTTGAAGGAATCAATGGGGATTCTTTGTCCACATTTCTTGAAAAATCCATCATACCAAGATTGTGGAATGGTGAGTTTGGTGACTTTGCACCTAAGGATGATTTCACTACACCGATCCGAGTAGTGGAGGAGTATATGGTTATATTTTCAGAGGAGTTACTAAGATTACCTCTAAAAAGGGAAATTGACTTTGCAATTGAGTTACATCCGAACGTGAAACCGATTTTGATTCCTCCATATCGGATGGCTCCAGCAGAGTTGAAAGAGTTGGTGGCGCAGCTAGAAGAGTTGCAAGATTTGGGATTTACAAGAAAAAGTGTGTCCCCATGGGGAGCACCAGTAATATTTGTGAAGAAGAAGGATGGGTGGTTACGGATGTGTATCGACTATCAATAGTTGAATAAGACTACAGTACAGAATAAGTATCATTTGCCAAGAATTAACTATTTGTTTGACCAATTGAGAGGTACTAGACATTTCTCAAAAATGAGTTGAGGTTGAGGTACCATCAATTGAGAATAAAGGATGAGGATATCTAGAAGACGGCGTTTAAAACTCGGTACGGGCATTATGTGTTCTTGGTGATGTCGTTTGGGTTGACTAATGCCCCAGTGGTATTCATGAATTTCATGGAACCAGTTCTTAGGCCATTTTTGGATAGGTTTGTTGTAGTGTTCATAGATGATAGCTTGATTTATTCGGTGACGGAAGAGAAGCATGGAGAAAACTTGAGAGTGGTTTTGCAAAAGCTACGGGAGAATCAGTTGTACACCAAGTTGGGTAAGTGTGAATTATGGGCCATGGAAGTAAAATTTCTTGGCCATGTTATCACTCAAGAGGGTATTGTAGTTGATTACTCGAAGGTTAAGGTGATCCAAAGTTTTCTAGGATTGGCAGGCTACTATAGAAGGTTCATTCAGGACTTTTCAAGAGTGGCTACACCCATGACACAGTTAGCCAAGAAGGGTACACCGTGTTTTTGGACAGACGAGTGTGAGGCGGCATTCGAGGAGTTGAAGAAAAGGTTGACAAAACCTCTAGTGTTAGTTGTGCTAGAGAGAGATATGGGTTACCAAGTGTATTACGATGAATTTGGAGTTTGTCTGGGATGTGTGCTAATGCAACGAGAGAGGGTTGTGGAGTACGACTCTAGGTTGTTGAAGACATATGAGAGAAATTATCTAATTTATGACTTGGAACTAGCAGCGGTTGTGTTTGCTTTAAAGCAATGAAGATATTATCTCTATGGAGAACGGTTTGAGGCATTCTCTGACCACAAGAGCCTCAAGTACCTAATCACCCAAATGGATTTAAACCTGTGACAGAGCCGATGGATGGAGTACTTGGAGGACTTTGCCTTCAATTTGCAATACCATCCTAGTAAAGCAAATGTGGTGGCCAATGCGTGAGTCGGAAGCACAATGTGGCTACTTTGTTTATGCATGAATGGGGGATTGTTGAGACAATCAACCAATTTGGGTTGGAATTGAGGGGTGGGGAGGAAAGGGTATACTTGGGTTGTATGACTTCAAGACCGCAAATGGTACATAAAGTTATTGATGTGCAGAATGGCGATCTGACATTTGATGTGATTGATGAGGTTTCAGGATGGGTTTGTGGGATTGACGGTGGAGTGAGATATGTGGGAAGATTGATCGTTCTCGATGATGAGGAGCTACAACAAGAAATCATAAAAGAGGCACATCATTAATGGTTTGTCATACACCCGAGGGTACAAAAATATACCAAGACTTAAAGAGAAACTTCTGATGGAAAGGGATGAAGGTCGATGTGGCTAGGTATGTGGTGAGGTGTCTGACTTTCCAACAGATGAAGGGTGAACATCAAAATCTGGTAGGGTTGCTACAACCACTACCGATAGCGTAGTGGAAGTGGGAGAGAATCACTATGGATTTTGTGACGAGACTTCCAATGACTCAAAATAGATGCGACGCAGTATGGGTAATTGTGAACCAATTGACCAAGTCGGCACACTTCCTACCAATGAAAAAGACGGGTTTATTTGAATCCTTGAGTAACTATTATGTGAAGGAGATTGTAAAATTACATGGGGTGCCATTATCTATAGTGTTAGACTGGGATCCACAGTTTATGAGTAGATTCTAGACCAATTTACAGGAGGCTTTGGGTACGAAGATAAATTTTAGTACGGCTTACCATCCTCAGAGTGATGGGCAAAGCTAGAGGACTAATCATATTTCAGAGGACATGTTTCGAGCATGTGTAGTAGATTATGGAAAGAGCTGGGATCGATACATATATTCGGCAGAATTTATGTATAACAACTCATTCCAAAGTAGTATCGGTATGGCTCATTTTGAGGTTTTATACGGAAGACCTTGTAGATCATCCTTGTGTCGGGCGGAGGTTGGGGAGAAGGAAGTTTTGGGACCAGATATGGTCAAGGAAGCAAAGGAGAAAGTTGAGGAGATCAAAAGGCAATTAATTACCACACAAAGTCGCCAAAAGTCCTATGCGGACAAAATGAGGACACCATTGGAGTTGGGGGTGGGTAATAAGGTGTTTCTAAAAGTAAGTCCAAGACGGGGTATTCAACGATATAGCAAGCAGGAAAAGTTGGCACCAAGGTTTTTGGGGCCATTTGAGTTTCTAGAAATGGTGGGGCCGGTGGCATATTGGTTGGCACTTCCACCAAAACTAGCAAAGGTTCATGATGTGTTCCATGTTTCTATGCTTCAAAAATACGAACCGGATCAGTCGCATGTGCTAGATTGGACTACACTTGAAGTTGAGGAAGATGGGAGCTACACTCTTCAACTGGTGAGAATCTTGGATCGTCAGAACAAGGTCACGAGATCGAGTGTGATTCCTGCTGGGTTTCAATGACTCATACACAGCGAAAATTAAAATTTTTCATTGAAACCCACCAGAGAATCCATGTGAAAGGGCATAAATCGGTGTTAAAGAGTTTACCTCTTGAAGTGCAGAAATCAATCGATTGCTTGGCTTGAAGGATCCGAATCAACTCACACTATCCGAACGAACAGCGCCTCTATGGTATCCACACGAACAAGCCAAAGGTCTCCCACTTCACGTTATGCTAGTAACCAGGAGAAGGTCGCACAAAACTGTTTTCTCTTTTTACTCTCTATATTGTGGCTGCCTCTCTAAGAAAAGCCACACTAGGGTTAGCAATTCTAACCCTATATATAGCAAGCCAAGTAAAAATGAAAAAAGCCCACATCCCCTTAAAGAAAAAGGAGCCCACGTTTTGGACACTTTACCATGTTCAATCAATCTCATTAATTAAACCGGCCATGGACCTTACATAAAATCCAAAGCCCAAATGTAATATGTTATTCTCTAATAACATAATCTTTGACTTATTCTATGTGTGTGACCCTATAGGTTCTCATTACGTTGGCAGCAAAACTAAAATCGTATTCTAGCATCACAAACAATGAGAGGTATCTAGCAACACATCATTGTTACCCAAGTAACGGGAATGTCAATGATTCGACATAACCTTTATTCATGACCAATTTTACATGCAGTCCCTTTGTCCTTCATATCTTGATTAACACCGAGCCATGGAATGTGTCATCCTCGTATAGGTTAATCTATATGTTTCTTGATTCCGAGCAGACTATAATAAACAAACGAGATCAATATCACATATTGACTCATTTGAGCACGGCCATGCATTTCTAGTCTCACTCAATCAAGGGGCCCATAGATATTACTCCTGTTATATAGGAGGGACAAATTCCATCTATGTCACTCACATCCCTCCACATGATTCATGATACACCCAATCACTGACTTTATAGCCAACCCTTTTACAGGTGACGTTAGACAGTATCAAAATGTATAACTCCTCATGTCGGGAACCGTAGTGATTTCAAGTCAGAGGACAACATACATTATCGTCACTATGAGAATAGCTTATGACATTCATATAACAATCCATGTAGTATTCTCATATTGGGTCTGTCCAGTACTTCTATTCTCTAACAAATACCCATGTATTGATTTGATATCTCATATCCATGACCTGTAAGATTTGGTCATCAATCAACCTACATACTAGTCTCAATGTATTAATGTTATCCCAATTAACAATAATACTCGACTAGGGACGTTTAAGAATAGTGTTCTATATACATCCATGAGGATCTCACGTTCAAGTCACACACTTGAAGTCCCATGGCATCGAACCAACTATTCTAGGGATATTTATCACAATCATTTATATAGTGCAGATAAATAAATCATAATAAAAGAAATACCTCAATATAATATAATAAATATATGCGAGTACAATCATCTATATGATTGGCTCCTAGGGCATACACCAACAAGTCCTTTGGTCAAGGTGATGTGGATGTATCATGACATGGAAGAAGCAACTTGGGAGTTAGAGTCTCGAATGAATGAGAAGTATCCAGATTTGTTCAAAAATCCAGGTACATATCTAAATTTCGGGACGAAATTTCTTTAAGGGGGAAAGGAGGTGATGACCTACCCCAAATATGAACTTAGAAATGATTGGAAGTTAAAAAAATATGTGTTTTGGTGTAGAGAAATGAAGGAACCCAAGTTGGGTTGAATTTGTCCTAGGCGTACCAAAAGTGCGCCCAAGACAATAGCACACGGAATGTAGGAAGAAAAGTGGAGATATGGGCACCTAGGAGCAGTCCTCCACACACCTAGGCATAAAATCTGCACACGCCCAGGACAGCGGTCCATCAGAGTTGGGGCGCCTAGGCTCATGTCGCAAAACTTGAGTTTTTAAGGGTTCAAAGAGTTTTAGATTTGTTATTTCTTGATACTAATGAGTTCGAGAGAGAGGGAGAGGAAATTGGAGAGAGAAGAAGCGATTTGGAGTGGATTCGTGCTATATTTGAGGATCTAAGGCTAGATTCAAGAAGTATTCCAAGGAAAAGGTAAGTTTTTGAGTTTTGGAGATTCTTGGGTTATCTTAGATTTGTGTTGATTCATTAAGGGCTATGTTTGGGGACTTATATATGTTATTTTAAGGTTATTTATAGTTGTTTTACTAGTTAGAATCATTGGTTTAGGCTAAGTTTCAAATTTGGAGAAGTTGGAGGATTTTGGAGAAAATCCTAGAGAAAGAAGGTAAGTTCTCTTGATTAGTGTTTTGATTTTATATTAGTATTGTTAATTAGTGTTCTTAATATGATATTATGGGTTTGCAATGTTTGAATCAATAGGTGGGTGAAAGAGGGTCGAAAACCTGACTTTAGGAATTGGTATTGCAAGTGGTGCTTAATCGAGGTAGGGGACTCCTTGGCCGAATTCTCTTTTGTATCATTTATTTGCTCTCTAAATGCAGTTTACTTCCTCATTGGTCATCGTACTTTTTTTTCATGCCTTATTTTTCCTAAGGAAGAACCAACTTAGGGTTTATTCTTGTTTCTCTTTGAAATGTAGATTGCATTAACTCATGTACATGTTCAATCACTTATTAAACATGGTTGATTGTTCATGCGTCATGAGTAGCTATATATATATATGTTGAGTATATATATATATTAATTGATAGCATGAAGCATGAATGCATTAGAGATTGCATGGGGTGCTCGAGTATGGACTCGGGTATTCCCTAGGAACTACTTGAACGTCACATGGGAGGATGGTTGTTTGTCGGGTCATGGCATCAACCATATGACTTCATGTGAGGCAACACACTTGAAGTGTGGGTGTGATGGGACTAACACAACCAGGTGACTTTCTGGGGGATTTGATTGGAGTGGTACAATCAATCCATAATGGTTGGGAGAACCGGGATCGAACGGGGGAAATTGATGAGCTAGTGCACATCCATTATTGGTTGGGAGAACCAGGATGTGCATTCGATTTTGTGATCCAATTGTGGTTGGGATAATCATGGTTATTGATTGTTGTTTGTTGATTCATAGTCGAAACTTTGAGACTGATGAATGTTTGCCCTAGAAAGGTCATCTGAGTATTATTGTATTGTTATGTGACATAAGCATATGACATAGCATATTGATGCATTGCCTTTTCATTGGGATTCGGCCTATAATTTTTGTTTACTATATCTATCCCTACTGAGCTTCTAGCTCACTCTTTTCATTTTCTTACTTCCTACAGGTGAGACTGGTACGAGTGTCGGTGTTGCTTATTAGTAGAGACGAAGTTGTGGCATGGATGACACTTGGAGGAGGGATAGGATTGGGGAAAATGAGTGGTTTGAACTTTACTTGTTATCATGCTTTGTGTTTGATAACTTATGTCTTATCGATCGATTGCACTGGTGGGTGTGTTTGTGTACGGTCAGAAGGCAATCTCTATGATTGTATCTTCTGAATCGGGGGAAGTGTACTTTATGTTCTTATGTATAATGATTGAGATTTCTTTTGTTGTGTGAATTATTATATTTGAATGTCAGTGAACTTGAGTTAAAATCTAGGAATGTGGATCACAATGGTGACCTAGGAAGGTACGGGTAGCACTATGTGACGTTCTAGAAATGGGACGCCACATAAATTGAGGTTCCTTGGAAGCCTTGGCAGTAGACAACACCGTTTCAATAGAATGGCTACTATTATTGGGCTCTCGCACATTAGGCCCCTCAAGATTAAAAGTAATATCTTCCTCATTCCACTATTGTTCTTTCGTTTTTGTGATATCTGGGCTTTGCCTGGCTGTCTTCATCCTTCTAACCTTGTTGATAAGTTTCTTCCTCGAGTAACTTCCCCTGACACCTTTGTCTGTCATGCCTTTCCTGCTTCTACTATAACTACCATTGTTAGATTTGGAATTCAAAATGCCAACTATGCCTACTGCAGACAAAGCAATTTTACGATCATCTAAAAGTAGCTGCACTCTGGGTTTTCTCTAAGCAAGCCATCATCCAAAAATTCATTAAAGACATTAAATCCTCTAGAGTTATAGTCCGCCTCACTTTCCAATTCCGTTCGACAATTATCGAGGTTCTGAACGACCCCACCTGGACATTCATTGTCATTAGTGTCTTCACGAATCTGAGCTCCCGAAGGACTATCTGTTAAATCTTCAGTGATCTTAATTGTATATTTCACCCCGTCCATTAGTACGATTTAACTCTAGTAGATTTTCTCTTGCTGCTCTATGGCAATTAAGAATTTAGCAATGTCTAAACGCTGCCTTTTGGTCATAACTTGATCCACCATGATTGTTTGACCAATTTTATCACCAATTACCATAAACAAGTCGTTGTTCCAAGCATGAAGACAGCCATGCAAAGATCCAATCTGAGCCGAGCATATCTCTCCTTATGAAGATCCATTTTTTTGCCAAGATCGAACATCCTTAAACCAAAATCTCTATCCAACTAGGTTTTATGTTGATCGTGTTTTGCATGTTCTTTGCTGAGGGGAAGGATAGAAGTACCATTCTGCCACCCATAGGAGTGGCTTGATAGTTAATGCTTGTATCCTCTTGTAATCTATGTCTAACCCCTAGAATTCCATGTTCCTGTCATAAAAACCCACTGTCGATTGGCTCAGCCATTCTATATCCTTAGTAGCTGTAAGAAATTCCAACGGTTCAACATCAGCCATTCTTTTCTCACTATGCGAAACCACAAACACAGCAATAGCTTTTGACTTGCTGCAGCAAGAATCTATGGTAGGAAAAGGAAGTAACTTTTTTTAGCCAGCTATTCCTCGTCTATTCCCAATTTTGACGGACACTATGATCATTGGTCCATGCTCATGGAAAATTTCTTGCGCTCTAAAGAATATTGGAGCCTAATAGAAAATGGGATCACATAGTGTGTTACGGGAACCGTGTGGAGTGAGACTCAATCAAAAGCTTTGGAAGATCAGAAATTGAAGGACTTGAAGACCAAGACCTATCTCTTCCAAGCCATTTTAGAGACAATCCTGCAAAAGGACACAGCAAAAGACATGGGATTCGATGAAAAAGAAGTATCAAGGCACTGCTCGGGTCAAGTGTGCACATTTACAGGCTTTTCGTAAAGAGTTTGAGATGATTCACATGACAGTGGGAGAATCCATCAATGACTAGTTTACACGAGTGCTTATAGTAGCCAACAAGATGAGAATCCATGGAGAAAAGATGAATGATGTGGTGGTCATTGAAAAGATTCTCAGATCTATGGTAAATTTGATTATGTGGTTTGTTCCATTGAGGAATCAAACAACATAGATGCCCTTTCCTTTGATGAATTACAAAGCAGCCTACTTGTGAATGAAAAAAGAATTGTTGGCCATGTAATGGAAGAACAAGTGCTGAAAGTGAGTCACGACAACGACTCACCATGGAGAGGACGAGGTCAGGGAAGCTATCACGATCGTGAAAGAGGGAGAGGGAGACAAGGCTCATTTGATAAGCCCACTGTCAAGTCTTACCATTGCCATGAATTGGGGCATTTTCAATATGAATGTCCTGAAAAGAGCCAAGGTGACAAAGCAAAGTTTGTTGAAGTTGAAGAAGAAATGTTGTTTATGGCTTATGTGAATGGGCAACAAGATGTCATTGTCAAGTTGTGGTATCTTGATTCCGAATGCAGTAACCACATGAGTGGAGACAAGGAGATTTTTCTGGAACTCGATGATAACTTCAGAAAGAATGTAAAGTTGGGAAACAACTCTAGCTTATGTGTCCAAGGGAAATGAGACATCAACATTGACGTAAATGGGGTGGAGTACTGTATTTCTGGAGTTTTCTATGTACCTGAATTGAAAAACAATCTCATTAGCCTCAATCAATTACAAGAAAAGGGATTCGCCATTCTTATTCAAAAGAATATATGCCAAATTCATCATCCTGAGAAGGGCTTACTGTTTCAAGCTGCGATGACTCCAAATAGAATGTTTCCACTACATGCAAATGTCTCATATGGCGATCCTAAGTGCTTCAAATCTACCATGGAAGAGGATGAAAGCTGGCTGTGGCATTACAGTTATGGACATCTAAGTTTCAATGGTTTAAAAACTTTACAAGAGAAGCAAATGGTTACTGGATTACCAAGACTGCAAGCTCCCTCAAAAATATGTGAAGAATGCATGATTGGGAAGCACCATCGTGATCCATTTCCTCAACAAAGCACTTGGAAGTCATCACAAATCCTTCAACTAGTTCACTCAGACATATGTGGACCCATTAATCCTATTTCCAACAGTGGCAAGAGGTACTTCTTAACTTTTACCAATGTTTTTGAAGCCGGACCGGACCGGCTGGTTGAACCGGCGGCATGCCCGGTCTGGAAGACACAATTAAACCGGAGAGCCTGATTTAGGTCTAAAAAAGTCAAAAAAAAATCAAAAATAGATCTGAAAATTGAAATCCTCTCATTTTGCTTTGCATCTGCCCTGCACCCCTGCCGTCTCTGTCTGTCCGACTCTTGTAATTGTGACTGTTGCATCTCTGCTGGAGACTGGAGGAGCTCCCTCCACCCGTGCTACCGTCCGAGTTCGTAGCTGGAGCCTGGAGGAGCTCCCTTGAGTAGACTGAGTTCGATACTTTGATTTCGTAGCTGGAGCTTCCGTGCCGCCGTGTGTCGTCGTGTGCCGCCACATTTGGAGAACATTGAGTGGGTGGGACTTGATCATTTCATGGCATCCCTTCGAGTTCTTGTATTCTTGAGTTGAATCTTGATCTTGAATTTACAATTTACATTTGAATTTTGCTTTACTTTTGTTGAAATCATTTGAATCATTGAATGTGGAGTAATGCCAATCTGCCATAGAGGAGTCTGTGCCTCTGTTCTGTGGAGCAATGCACGGCACAGGGGATTCTTTAAAATATCCCAACTTAGTTTCCCCAATAAGGCTTTCTTTTGGGTTCGTGCTTTGCAAATCCCCAAAGCACCTTCGCATTTAGGCCTAGTCACCTTATCCCAGCCAAGGAGATTAACTCCTTTCCCATCTTGCTTACTCGACCAAATAAAATATATGGCTAGTCGATCAAGTCTGCATGGAAATATGGAATAAAAAAAAGGTAATAGAACTAAGATAGAGTGGAGTCCACTCAGTGGACTGCACCAACTTCTCAATTTGATTTGAACTTTTGAGTTTTGATTTTTGAAGTTTTTTTTGAATAATTGAATCTGTGATGACTGATGAATGATGAATTGATGATATAAAATTAGAAAATATAAATTGATGAGTTATAAGCCTATAATGTTAAATTGTTAATAACTTAATAAGTTAATATGATTTTTGAATTGTTTGAGCTAATATGATTTAAGATTTGTTAATCTATGAATTTGTGATAGTGTGAACTGTGAACTCTGTGTGTGTGATATAAAATTGGATTTCAATTTTTGAATTTTAATAAATTTTAATTTTCTTTCATGTAGATGTCATCTTCCGGCCAACAATCAAGTTCCACTTCCCTTTTTATATCTTCTTCAGTGAGAGGGAAAAGTGACCCTGCATGGGCTCATTGTAAAGAAATAGTGGATGCAAGTGGGAAGAAGAGTTTGACATGTTTACATTGTCAAAACAATTACAAAGGTGGCGGAATTAGTAGAATGAAGAAACACTTAGCTGGAAGAAAAGGAGAAATAGCTCCATGCAAAAAAGTACCTTATGAAGTTAGGTATCAAATGGAGCAATTATTGAAGGAGGGTGCTGAGCCAAGTATGAAAGAGTGTAGTTTGCCTGAATCTGAACCAGGTTTAGAAGACATAGAAGAACATTAGGCATCTGCCAATGTAAGGAGAAAAGGGCAGACTGTTCTAGAGAAAACTGGAAAGCAAAAGGCATCTGGGAATTTGTCATCCTACTTTCCTCCAAGAACCAAACCTGGATGACAACCAGGTATTAAAAGCGCTCTCGCAGGTAAAGAAGCCTTACATAGAGTGGATATGGCTGTTGCTAGGTTCTTTTTTGATTGCTGCATTCCTTTTAATGCCATCAACTCTCCTTATTTTCAACAAATGACAGATGCAATTGCTTCTATTGGTCCTGGTTACAAAGTACCTTCTTATCATGCATTGCGTACTAATTTATTGGGATCTATGAAGAAAGAAGTTCAATTATTAATTGATACCTTTCGTAATTTTTGGGAAGAAAAAGGTTGTACTATTATGAAATATGGTTGGCAAGATCAAGCTAATAGGCAACTAATCAATTTCTTAGTGTATTGTAAGCGAGGGTTGACATTTGTGAGATCTGTGGATGCTTCTGATGTTGTCAAAGATGCATCGAATCTTTGTGCCTTATTTTCTGAGCTAGTTGAGTGGGTGGGACCTAGTAGTGTTATTCACTTAGTCACTGATAATGCTGCAAATTATAAGGCTGCTGGAGCTAAACTAAATGAGAAGTATCCGTCCATTTCTTAGTCTCCTTGTGCTGCTCATTGTTTGAACTTGATACTAGGTGACATAGGTAAAATGAAGTTTGTTTCTAGCCTGACAGATAAGGCAAGTTCTGTGACTAAATTCATATATAATCATGGTTATTTGCTTGCTTTTCTGCGAAAGAAAGAGGGATGGACATAAATTTTACGTCCAGGGTCGACCTGATTTGCCACAACTTTCATTACCTTGTATAGTCTTATTGAGCATAAGCATGATTTACAGGCATTGGTGACTAGTAGAACATTTAAAGATTCTAGATACTCGAAAGATAAGAAAGCACATCTTGTGTGTTCGATTGTTCTTGATAATAAGTTCTGGAATGATTGTTGTGTGATTGTTGGAATTGTGGCTCCACTTTTACGACTGTTACGCATGATGGATGTGGATGAGAGGCCTTCGATTGGATATGTCTATGATGGGATGTATAGGGAAAAAAAAGCAATCAAAAAAGTATTCAAGAATAAGAAGAACTCATACAAGCCCTATACCAAGATTATTAAGGATAGATGGGATTCACAACTTAGGCAACACATCCATGAGGCAGCTTATCTTTTGAATCCTTTTTTTTTTATGACAAGAAAAATTATTCTGCAAAAACAGAGTTGATGGATGGTTTTCTTGAGATGGTAGAGAAGAAAATCACTTTCAATGAGAGTCAAAAGAAATGTATGGAAGAAGTAGGAATTTATCAAGATAGACTTGGGAGTTTTAGTCGACAACTTGCCATGGATTCAACAAAAACCATGCAACCCGATAAATTCTAAATTCTATTACCTTTGAAGTTTAAACTTATTCTTATGTGTTTGTTTTCTTTAAAATTATTTTTTTTCCTATGTAGATGAATAGTGGAGAGTTTTTGGACATAGTGCTCCAAATATTCAAAAATTAGCCATGAGAATCTTGAGCCAAACTTCTTCTTCTTCGGGATGTGAGAGAAATTGGAATGTATTTGAACAAATTCACACAAAGAAGAGGAATAGGTTGGAGCATGCTAGATTGAATGATCTTGTGTTTGTCCATTACCATCTACGTTTGAAGGAAAGGTAGTTATTTATAATTTGTCTCTTTTGGTTAATGTTATAAGCCTATAATGTTTTAACTTTTAATCTTATTTTGTTCATTTTTATAGGCTTAGTCTTAAAAAAAATCTTTTGATCCAATTGACTATGGAAGCATAGATGATGTTGACTTTTGGATTATGGAAGAGGAAAGTAATCAAACTTTCCTTGACATTGATGAATTAGAGGGTATGCTTTACAATGAGGACTATCTTCCAAATCCAAAAAATGTCTCTAATGAAGGTGATTCTTCTTTGTATTATGTGTTTGATTTTGATTTTGCATTTCTTAAAATTAAGTCATTAACACTATATGATTTTGTGTTATTCAAAGGTGGGCCTAATGTTGCAAGTGAGGTGGATGATTTTATTGCAAATGAGTTGGATTTAATTGATGATGATGATGTAGAAGAAGAAGATGACGGAAGCCATTTAGTGACTATAAGAATGAGGCAAGAGATGAATGTCGAAGTGCATGACGTATCTTAGTTGAATTTGTGTTATGGAATGAATGTTGAATTGTTGATTATGTTTTGAACATGCAATTTTATGCTTTTACCTTTTTGTTTGTGTACTTAATGTAAACTTGAGATAATTTGTGTTTTTTTCTTATTCATGAAATGTCAAAACAGCTCTATGTGACTTAAAACAGGTTAGAATTACTCAAAACATGTTTAGAAATGATAAAAAGATGTAAAATCTCATTTTTGCTTAGGCCGGCAGGTTCAACCGGTTGAACCATGAACCGGTCATACACCGGTTCGATGACCGACACGGTATTAAAAACATCGACTTTTACTGATGACTTTAGCAGCAAGACATGGGTGTATTTCTTATCTGAAAAATCTGAGGCTTTAACTATTTTTAAGAAGTTTAAAATTATGGTTGAGAAGGAAGCTGGGGTATCTATCAAAGCATTTCGTAGTGATCGCGGAGGAGAATTCACTTCACATGAATTCACCACTTTTTGTGAAGGGAATGGTGTATGTAGACTATTAACGATGGCTTACACCCCGCAACAAATGGGATTCCAGGAAGGAAAAATCATACCATTTTAAATATGGTACGTTGCATGCTTACGAGAACAAAGGTGCCTAAGACCTTTTGGCTTGAAGCTGTAAATTGGAGTGCTCATATCTTGAATAGATGTCCAACATTTGCTGTAAAGAATATGACTCCGGAAGAAGTTTGGAGTGGGACCAAACCAGGAGTTGCTTATTTCAAGGTGTTTGGTTGCTTAGCTCATGCTCATGTTGATGAGCTAAGAAGCAAACTTGAAGACAAAAGTTTGCCATGTGTTATGCTTGGGATGAGTGATGAGTCCAAGGCATATAGATTGTACAATCCAACTTCTAAAGGGATCATTGTTAGTAGGCATGTAATTTTTGAAGAAAACTCTTATTGGAATTGGATAGAGAAAGCAAAAGAAGAGATAGCTATGGATCTTGGAGATAAAGAGCACTCAGTGGTGAACACTAGTTCAGAAGGCCCAGTTAATGCCAATGAATCATCTGGAAATAATGTAGAGGAGCACAGAATCAGAGAACCCAAATCAAGAAGACTTCTTATATGGATGAACAATTATGTGAGTGGGGAAGAGTTCTCTGATGAAGAAAGTACTGCTCACTTAGCCTTGTTTATTGATAGAAGTTCAAAATGGAGGGAAGCCATGGACTTAGAAATTGCTTCCATTGAGAAAAATAATACTTGGAAACTAACTAAGCTACCAGTAGGAGAGAAAACTATTGGAGTCAAATGGATCTACAAGACAAAGCTGAAAGAAAATGGAGATACTGACAAGTACAAGACCAGACTCGTAGCTAAGGGCTACACACAAGAATATGGGGCTGACTATGCTGAAGTCTTTGCACCTGTGGATAGGCATGATACAATTCGATTTGTGGTGTCATTGGCAGCTCAAAACAGTTGGGCTATTTATCAACTCGACATTAAATCGACTTTCTTGCATGGAGACTTAAATGAAAGGGTTTTTGTGGATCAACCACCCGGGTATGTCAAGAAAGGAGAAGAACATAAGGTATACAAATTAAAGAGGGCTCTATATAGATTGAAAGAAGCTCCTAGACATGGAGGTTAAACAAACAGCTGATGGGATTTTTGTTGGACTGAAGAAGTATGCTCAAGACATACTTGTTAGATTTCAGATGAATGATTGCAACTCATTTCAAAATCCTATTGTTCCAGGAACTAAGCTGACTATAGATGTTGATAGCACAAAGGTTGACGGCAGGTATTTTAAGCAAATAGTAGGAAGCTTGATGTACCTAACTACCACACAGCCTGATTTGACATTTGTGGTAAGCCTAATTAGTATATTTATGGAGTCACCTACGGAACTTCACTTTTAGGTAGTAAAATGAGTCTTGAGGTGCTTAAAAGGAACTGTGGATTATGGTTTGTTTTATTAGAAAAATTCAAAATCAAATCTGGTTGGATTTAGTGAATGTGATTATGGTGGAGACTTGGAGGACCAAAAGAGTACATCTGGATATGCTTTTATACTAAGTTCTTCTGTTGTGGCTTGGTCCTCCAAAGAACAACCGATTGTCACATTATCAACAGCTGAAGCTGAGTTCATAGTTGCAGCTTCATGTGCCTGTCAAGCTCTTTGGATAAGGAGAATACTTGAAGTAATATGTTATACACAAAGGGAGGCTACTAAGATATTTTGTGACAACAGTTCCACTATCAAATTATCAAAGAATCCTGTGCTACATGGAAGGAGCAAACATATAGACATCATATTTCACTTTTTACGTGATCTCTCTAAAGATGGTTTGGTGGAGCTGATTCATTGTCAAAGCCAGGAGCAGGTGGCAAATATTTTTACTAAACCACTGAAGCTGGAAACTTTCTTGAAGATGCGCAACCTGCTTGGAGTTAAATTAAATCCATGTGTAAACTGAACATAAGGGAGGATGTTAAAGTATTGCTAGTATTTTGGGTTTGACTAAATAATTCCTAAGGTTTAGGGAAATTAGTTAGAGTTTGAAAGAGTCTTTTCTGTTGAGCATTTTGTTAGGAAAATCCCATGATCTTTGTGTTTTGTTATTCATGGGACTTGCACGTTTTATTCTCTATTGAAAGGCTGTTTAAAAGCCAAGTCTATTATTCAATAAAGTATTTTTCCTTGACATACTGGAAATTCCATCTCCCAGTCATAAAAGCCCACTATCGATCAGTTCAGCCATTCCATATCCTCAATAACTGTAAAAAATTTCAACTGTTCAACCTCCGCCATTCTTTTCTCACTATGCGATTGAGGTCGTACGTACCCATTTAACAGTTGTGCTACACTCGCACGTGAATCAGTCTTGACCACTTCAGTGAGGTTCCTCCTGTATAAAACATGACTTGTCTCCATTTTGGAGGATTGGTTTTAACTCTTTTGGTCTTGATTATACCCTGCTATGTTGGGACGGAGCTTGTGTTGTCCTATCCACATAGCCTGCAAGTCTAGGAGCACTGACTTTGTTTGGTGTTTTCTAATACCAAACTCAATGAAGCCAAATTTGAGACTGTTAGGTGTTAAAAAAAACACCTAATTGTAAATTTTAAAGAACTTAATTTTTGGTGTAATTGGTACAAAGACTACCCCTCTTGGTTGTTTTTGTGCACAGGTGCTATGGATTGAAGAGAATTTAAGAAATTGGACTTTGCGTGACATTTGCAACCTGGGCGCAGCCGCAGGACGCGGGACTAAGTCTTTACGTAAATACTTGATGATGTGGCAAACTAGGGCTAGATCATTGATTCCTTATTAAAGACTAAAACCCCAAAATACGAGGACACACCAGAAATTAGAAAGACGACAGAGAGCAAGGAATCAAGAAAACCAAGTTTCTAGGAGTGTGAGAAATCAACAGGAAGGCTTGGGCATGGATTATTCTTCCATTCTTTTGAGGAAATTGAACATTGATTGTTGCGTATTTTTATGAGTTTTATTATTCTTATCAATAGCTAATTTCTTTTCTAGCTAGGGTTGGTAATTTCTTGTACCAAAACATTGTGCACAGATTTAATTGACAAACGGACTGAGTGTAATTCATTGTTCTCTGGATTTCAAGTTAATTGGCTATTATTTTGTATGCCTGATCAACATCTCAATTTTAGTTACTGTTAGTTAAACACATTTGACTGACCATAACTCGGTGTTTGACGAAGTGACAAGGGCTTACATAAGATCCAAGTTTTGGGAATAGTGAACATAATCGATTAGGTGATAGATTGTTACTCTAGATTGTGAGTTTGTCGATTTTCTAGTGCTTATGCTTGTATTAGGACGTTCTTAAGGAAAGACCAAACCAAGACACCTCTAATAAGAAAAGACCTTGCAACTGGACCAAAGTTAGGATCATTGCTTAGGGGAATCTAGTTGACTGTAGCTGGACCAAGGCCTTTTGACTGACAACATTAAATTCTTAAATTGTGTTCTTGCATATTGATCTGTGTGCATAGGGGGAGGTATTTGACATGCCAGACCTAGGCTAGGTTTCTATCCATTGATTTACAACCCAACTTTAATTCAGTTATTTGTTAATTTTCATTAACATGACGTGAATAGTTAGTATTTAATACAGTCCTTGCGGATTCGATCGCATTCACTTATTACTATTCTTCAACACGTACTCTTGAAATTGGGTAAACCAGTTGGTATTATTGATTGCGAATTTAATTTGTTATTAGAAAAATCAATCAAGTTTAGGTGCCGTTGCTGGGGACTGTTAAGTTCATTACTAGTGGTGTTATGGTTGTAGTGTAGAACTAGAATTCCGTGTGTTTGAAGCAGTTAAAAAAGCATGATGATCATAGCGATTGCTTTAGAGTGGATGTTATAAATGATCTTGTAAATGAGGTATTTCGGATCTCACATGAAGATGTATTGGAGGCTATTTTGACCGAGAGTTTGGATAGTGACGTAACATCTACAAGAAAGTTGGAGCAAGATGACTACAAGGAGGAGATTATTCAAGAACTCCAAGTTAATCAACCATATGGTGCTAAGAGTTCTCCTTCTTTTGAGCAATTGACACCCATTAATACATCTCTTGTTCCTTCCATAGTGCAAGCCCCTAGTTCGAGGTTGAAACATTTACCTAGTCACTTGAAGTACATCTACTTGGAAGATGATAAGTCATCACCAGTGACAGTGGCTACAAACTTAAGTTTGGAGGAGTAGGAGAAGTTAATTCAAATTTTAAGAAAACACAAGACAGCCTTGGGATGGACAACTGCAGATATAAAAGGGATAGCCCTACTAGGTGTATTCACCAAATTCTTTTGGAGAATGATGCAAAACCCACTAGAGAAGCACAAAGGAGGTTGAACCCACACATGAAAGATGTTGTAAAAGTTGAAATTTTGAAATTGCTAGATGTGGGAGTGATATACCCAATTTCAAATAGCAAATGGGTGAGCCCAATTCATGTTGTTCCGAAGAAAAGTGGGATTACTGTGATCCAAAATGAAAACAATGAGTTAATAATACCTACAAGGATGACCACTGACTGGAGAGTGTGTATTGATTATCGGAAATTAAATTTGGCAACAAGAAAGGACCACTTCCCTTTGTCGTTCATTGATCAGATGTTGAAAAGGTTAGTAGGGCATAGCCACTATTGTTTTCTTGATGGTTATAGTGGTTATAATCAGATAGCCATAGCACCTGAAGACCAAGAGAATACTACATTTACATGTTCATATGTCACATTCGTATAACGCCGCATGCCTTTTAGGTTATGTAATGCACCGGCCACATTCTAGAGGTGCATGATGAGTATTTTCTTTGACATGGTAGAGAAATTCATTGAAGTTTTCATGGATGATTTCAGTTTGTTTGGGTCAGATTTTGATGATTGTTTGGAGCATCTTAGGTTGGTACTAGAGAGGTGTGAAGAAACTAATCTTGTTCTCAATTGGGAAAAGTGTCACTTTATGGTGCAAGGGGGCATAGTTTTGGGACATTTAATTTCAAGCCATGGCATTGCTGTTGATAAAGCAAAGATTGAGACTATATCAAAACTACCTCAACTAACAACAATGAAAGGTGTGCGAAGTTTCTTGGGACATGCTAGTTTCTACAGATGATTTATCAAGGACTTCTCAAAAATTTCTAGACCAATGTGTGCGTTGCTGAGTTTGTTTAGACACAGGATTGTCGAGTGGCTTTTGAACAACTGAAAATTGCTCTTACCTCTGCTCCTATTATGCGAGACCCAGATTCGACACTTCCTTTTAAATAATGTGCAGACTAGCGATTACTCTTTGGGGGCTATTTTGGGTCAAAGAAAAGATAAGATATTGTATGCCATGTTCTACGCCTCACGCAAAAGAGTTGTTGGCGGTGGTATTTGCCTTGGAAAAATTCAGATCGTATGTCATTGGGTCTCGGGTCATAGTGTTCATTGACCATGCAACACTGAGGTATTTAATGACAAAAAAAGATGCCAAACCTCGACTAATACGTTGGATTCTTTTGTTGTAGGAATTTGATTTAGAGATTAATGACAAAAAGGGAGTTAAAAATGTGGTTGTCGATCATCTTTCTCGCTTACTTCCTGCACAAGATTGTGAGGAGCTGCCGTTAGATGAATCTTTTCCAGATTAACACATCCTCAACATTGCTGAAATTCCCTGGTATGCAGATATTGTTAACTATCTTGTTACTAAATCATTTCCATTTACCAGGATAGGAAGCTCATAATCTCACGGGCTAAAGACTACATATGGGATGACCCATATCTCTTTAGGATTTGTCCAGACCAAGTGATCCGTAGATATGTTGCCCAAGATGAACACCTTGACTTATTGAAACATAGCCATTCCTATGCGTGTGGTGGGCACTTTGGAGCGAAAAAGACAGCACCTAAGGTATTTCATGCTATTTTTTATTGGCCAACTACTTTTAAAGATGCTTGGAATTTTTGTAAGAATTTTGACAGGTGTCAATGAACTGGGAATATTTTTACCCGTCACCAAATGTCATTGAAAAATATTCAAATCATTGAACTTTTTGATGTTTGGGGAATTGACTTTATGGGCCCTTTTCCTAATTCTTGTGGATTTGAATACATTTTAGTTGGTGTTGATTATGTGTCCAAGTGGGTCAAGGCAGTCCCCTCACGTAGTAATGATCATCGAGTGGTTGTGAAGTTTTTACAAGATAATATTTTTGCTCGATTTGGAACACCAAGAGCCATAATAAATGATGGTGGCAGCCATTTCAACAATTATCCATGTGCTTCCTTGATGAAAAAGTATGGCATAACCCATCATGTTGGCACTCCATATCATCCTCAGACGAGTGGTCAAGTGGAGATTAGAAATTGAGAGATCAAAACCATTATTGAGAAAACAGTGAATCCAACCAGGAAAGTTGGTCTCAGTGCTTAAATGATGCCCCGTGGGGGACGATGTGAAGGGTGAGTGGGGGGATGTGCTCACTCTCTCTACTAACAATTCTATCCCGTTCTTCATACCTTTATTAGTTTATAAGTGATATAGACATCAACACTTTTGTTGCCCTCCATTTTCTTCTTTTATACTTTGGGCTATGATTTCTTATTCTTTGGTTAGCAATTGGTGGGATTTTTATTTTTTTCATGTTTCTTTTTGTTTTTGTATTAGCCAATGTCAAACTATATTCTGATCAGTGCATAAGTGTGCGTAAAATAGAACTGTCTGTCGAGATTCGTCTATGCATGTGTGTTTCCATGTCTTTGTGCATGGTAATGTGGGAAAGCTAGTCATATATCATAAATGGGATTATAGAAACATTTTTAGATTTGTATACTATAGGATGAGTCGAATACTACTTGTCATATATGCAAGAAGGATGTCTATTAGTATTATTTCTTCTCTTATTATTTTATTTTTTTTAGTGGAAAAAATATTTTTTTTCAAAAGACATCTAATTAGTGCTCCAAAGGTTACGACGAGTCAAGAAAGAGAGCCCAAAGGGATTGTAAATGGTTTAGAGTGCATTGGGGTAGTGCATGTATTTTCAATAAGAACATCCACTGAATTTTCCTTATTATCAAAGTTTTTCCTATTCTTTTTCTTCCTTAATCACCAAACATTGGAACTAGCTGTAGATTCTTCTCTTGATTTTGTTGATGGTTGGAATACTCGTAGAGGTTTATTCATTTTTAATCATCCGTTGAGGAACCAAGCCAAACCAATAAAATAGTAGAAGATCCTCCCAATTTTACTGGACCAAGAAAAGTGCAGAAACATATGATCATTAGATGCAGAATTAGCCTTTCAGAAGAGAGATTAAAACCACCTTTGATGAATTTCTCTTATCTGTATTGCCTTTTGTCTTTCTAGAGCCTCATCTTTCATCCATGGATGCATAGATTGAAAATATATTTTGAAGAATATTAAAAGTGTTTGCACTCTGCACACAAATAGATTTCTGACATTGTGAGATCGAATTTCTGCATTCACATCTTTTTGCTTTGGCATTTCTAAAATTTCTGAAATCATGGTGACCTTCTCTTTTGTGCCATGTGTAGTCACAACTAGTAATATAATGACAGGCTTTGTGGAAACTTATCGAACTCTTTGTGGTGCAGCAACCAAGAGAAAGGCTGAACGAATGTCCAGAATGAGTTCAATAGCAATATGACTACTTTTGTATTAGAAAATCTGATCCAATACAAGCAATGAAAACCCAAAAGATAACAGTGGCAAGCCACTCTTCTCTGGAGAGAACCTTCAATTCAAAGAAAAAATAACTAACTAAGAAAAGGATCTCTAAAGGAAAATAAAAGCAAAACAGATACAACGGCTAGCAACCAACAGTCATATTGACCTTGACCAAAACAACAGGACAATCATTTGTTCATGATCTCTTTTAAACTCTTCATTCGAATTCGTGATTTGAGACTTTTATCATGTGCCATTGACTTGTCTCTTGATAGACTCTGACGTGGCTGAGGAGTCAGCCTTTCCTCCACTTCAGCATCTATCAAGTGATCAACAGTGTTAGTCTCCAATTGGTCTATAGCTCCTGCGTCACTTTGGTTTTAAATCCAAATCATGAGCGTTTGATGAACAGAAATTACAGAGAGACTAAACCTAAATAAATGCACTAGTATCTTCGATAAACAGAAATCAATTTCTTCCCTCACGTGTGAAGAATCGGGGTTGAAATAAGCTTGTGGCATTACTCGTTGTCATAGATGTTATCAGTTGCATCCTATCCAGTATTTTGCTCTTCCTCATAATGTTCTACACGTTGCAGGAGCAACTTGACGCCTGCGGTGATTTCTGATCTACCACTACAACAGGGTCTGAGAGTGTTCCTAAATCTGAGCAATACTTCAGTTATTGAAAAGGAATCTTTAAGTGTCTTAGTGAGTGTTGAAGTGGAAGCTTGTAGCTATCATTCTATTACCACCATTTCTCTGTAGGACCAGGCCCAGCCCATCAAGCTGGCCCATGATGGTTAGTCGAAGTTTTCCCAGGTAGAAAATAGAAGAATAGCCCATGAAGAACTGACTGAGCCCATATGAGAAGAGATTAAGTCCAAAAATATGTATAACATGGATGTTCTTACAAATATGGATCCAGTAACTAAACATGGAATAATGGCAAGAGTTGTGCAAAGATCCAACTGCCAGGATTTGTTTGAGCTGCACAGTTGGAAAGTGAGGTTTCCGTCTAGAAAAGTAGGCATTAATGGTGAAAGACGTGAGACATGGCTAGAAATTGGTGAAAGATAGGTCTTAAGTAAGTTGGTAGATGGAAGGAAAGGGGATCATAAATCAAACAAAACAAAAGATCAATGAATCAAACCAAAAAGCCAAGAGCAATTGACTCAAGCCAAAAGCATACACTAGAGCCAAGACTTTTATTATTTTCCAAGAAATTCCTTGCAATTCTGTAATCTCAGTATGTCACACATTAGGATACTACCTCTATTTTGAACTATTACTGTCAAGTATCAAATGCTAACTATCGTTGTGTCAATTTATGTTTAGTGTCATTCAGTGTTTATTACTTTTAATCTCAACAAAGCGTACCTTTAGAGGAGTTGGTGAACCTAGAATTACTAAGGTCCCAAGGTAAATCGTACATTCGTTTGATTTAGTTAGATAGTAATCGGTGTAATTTTATTATTTTGACAGTTTGAGATACTATAATCTCTGGCACACCTGCAACAAATATTATTTTAGGCCAACAACCTTTTTTGACACACCCGGTGGGACTTGAGGAAAAACAAAAAGAAATGGCGCCATGAACACGCACTTGTGGAAAAGAGCCAGTGAATTAAAATGATGATGATACGTCACTTGAAAATGTGCCAATACAAGATGATGTGAATGTCGCAACTGATGGTGACAATGAAGAAAATTTGGAGCAAAACAATAGGCCAACAGGCTTATTTGAAGAGGCCGCCATCGTGTTCAACCATCTTGTTAAAACACTAAAAAATATGGAGGTACGTTCTAACAAAACTATTGAGAGCGTGGTGAAACATGTGGAGCGTAAGTTCGAGCAGAAGTTGGAAGAGTTCATTGTAGGGGGCATCCTACGAGGCATAAAAGTAATCATGTTGAATTGACTCCTCCTTACTACACACCACCACCGCTGAGGTCAATAGGCAATGGTCAGACTTTTCGGCCAAACATCAATGGCAATACTAACTCGAGAAATCATCCAGGCATCTACCTGTCTCTGGAGGTCATATGGCATAGTACATGCAATGGCGCTGTGGGAGGAGTCCATGAAGTAAATGGAGGAACGAGTTGGTTCCAACCTACAATTCCACCTCAGTTGCCACCAGTTGATCAAGATGTTGTCAAATATATCGTACAAGAACTATATGGTCAGGGCATGAGACGAATGGGCCAGCCAGAATATCATAAGCCTTATCCAGTTGCAGTAGATCGAGAAAATCCTTATCCAAGAGCATTTAGAGTGTCGGACTTCACTCTGTTTGCTGGAGAAGAAGGATTATCCACTATAGAACACATTGGTCACTTTAATGTGTAATGTGGAGAACTCGCCAATTATTACAACTTTGACAAGTTAAGGCTCCAGTTGTTTCCAAATTCACTGACAGGAGCTGCTTTTACTTGGTACTCCATACTACCAAGAAATTCCATCAACACATGGTGGGAGATGGAAAGATTATTTCATACTCAGCTCTTTTGAGCTGAGCCAGAGATATTTGTGGCTAAACTATCAAGGCTAGTGCAGAAACTTGGCAAAAACACTGATACCTACATTGCACATTTCAAGAAGCTGCGAAATAGGTGCAGGATTTATCTGCCTGAATCACAGATTGTCAAAATGGCACAGAGAGGGTTGGACATCAAACTCAGAAAGAAATTTCAAGGTATGGAATTTTATGATTTCTTTAAAATGGCAACAAAGGTAGCTGAATATAAGGAGCTGCTGAAAGATGAAAGAAGGAGAAATAAATCTTCTATGGGTACCTACTACCAAGAACTGGAGGTAGATGCTACTGAAGTCACAACAGAAAAGAGGATTTGGGTTTGCCCAGCATTGTCCAAACCCAAGTCAGCTAAGGAAGCAAAGAAACAACCCATTGGTAGTAATGTCAATTACACTTTTCATATCTCCAAAACAAAAGAAATTTTTGACTTTTTTTTGCAAGAAAAGTTTGTGACATTTCCAGCAGGGCATAAGCTACCATCTCTTGAGGAAATTAAAGGAAAAGATTACTGTAAGTACCATGATGTGTGGTCCCATACCACCAACAACTGCTAAACGTTGAAGAATATGATCCAGGAGAATATCAGTAAAGGAATCCCGTGTTTCCCTAACAAAGACTCTATGTTGGTTGATGAAGATCTGTTTCCCCTGGTAGCAACTACCATGAACGTCATTGATGTGGATTTATGTGACTATCTAGAACTGAAACAAAAATTGGAAAAAAGGGGTCAAACATGGGAGCCAAAGGCATATCTTCCTTAACGCAACAAAGAGAAGGGGAACCGGTCAAGAAAAGTCTTTATAAAACCACCAGTCAATACCCCTCCGGGTAAATGGCAAGTGGTGAGGCATAAGAAATTCCCAATGCCTCTAACCGGAACTCAACTAAGGAGAAAGCAAAAGCAGTATGCTGCCTATATGCGGCGTTTACAAGGGACAGAACAACCAATAGTCAAACGAATGAGATGGACCTGGGTTCGGAAAGAGCAAGTAGATGGTCAAACATTAGTAAAGGAACAACCATTTGTAAAAGATTTCACCGTTGGAACAATCCATGTACCATATGATTATGCTACTGCTACTCTGGTTTTACCATCTATGTGGTAGGCTAGAAACCGAACCAACAAAGCTGGCATGATGGGGTGCTCAAAGGCGAGGAAGATGGCAGGAAAACCTTGTAGCTCGATGATAGTTCAGGCTGTATATGAAGAAGTTCCAAAAAGAGTGATTCTGGCGAAACCTTCAATCCAAATGTCACAGCACATCAAACCTTTTTATGTCAAGGCAAGGATGAATGGACGTCCTATTGATAGGGTGCTGGTGGACAATGGCTCAGCAATCAATGCTATTCCATGATTAGTACTCAAACTGTTAGGTAAAACTGAACATGATTTTAATCCAATTGACGTGACAATGATAGGTTTTACTGGAGAAATTACCAAAGCTATTGGGATACTACCAGTAGACTTGGTAGTAGGATAGAAATCTTCTATAATGGCCTTATTTGTTATCAACAGTCATGCTAACTATCAAGCCTTGCTGGATCAAGATTGGATTCATTCAAATTGGTGCAATCCATCATCTATGCATCAATTCTTGGTGTGTTGGAGAGGAAATGATGTGGAGATCATATGGGCAAATAATCATCCTTTCATGACTACCTTAGACCAGGTGGAGGCTCGTTACTATCATGCTGAATGTGGACCAATCAGATGTATAATGAAAGAGAAAGAGATGCAAAAAGTAGCGGGACACTTGTTACAACCATCGGCCATCATTCCATTTAGGCCAAAAAGGTTGAAACCAATTATTGAAGAAATCCCATGATGATACGATCCAAAGAAGAAAAAGAGGTAGTGGCAGCCACGATCAATAAATTAACTGTGCAAGCTGCCATAAAAAATCATGATAGAAGAAATCAATGGAAAGAAGATGATAGTAGAAGAGAAGGATGGTTACAATATGAAGCTGCAAGATGAAGAATTATGTTGGAATGACTTGAAGGTAGCACCACCTCGTTTGGATGATATATAGGCCAAAACTCATGATCCTCTTGAGGAGGTAAACTTTGGGGGGCAAAAGGAGCTTAGGGTGACATTCATCAAAGCTACGTTGGACCTTGTTATCAAAGTAAAACTTGTACATTTACTCCATGAATTTTGTGACTATTTTGCGTGGGACTATCATGTAAAAGAGGAAATACAAAAGCTTATTAAGGTCGGATTCATACATCCTACCAGGTATGCTAAATGGTTAGCAAATATTGTACCGATAGTCAAGAAAAAAGGCAAAATACGAGTATGTGTTGATTTTTGAGATTTAAATATTGCTACACCAAAAGATGTTTATATTATGCATATTGCTGATATGCTTATGGATGGTGTATCCCAACATGAATTATTATATATGATGGATGGTTTTTTTGGGTACAATCATATTTATATTGCAGAAGATGATATTTCTAAGACCGCATTCAGGTGTCCAGGTGCATTAGGTACTTACGAATGGATAGTTATGCCATTTGGGCTAAAGAACGCTGGTGCTACCTACCAGCGAACCATGAACGTGATTTTTCATGATCTGATTGGCAAAAAAATAGAGGTATATATTGATGATATCATTGTGAAATCTGTGAAATCTCATGACCATCTAGCCAATCTCAGAATGGCGTTTGAGAGAATGCGCCAATATCACTTGAAATTCAATCCTTTGAAATGTGCATTTGGTGTCAAAGCTGTAAATTTTCTAGGCTTTTTGGTCCATCAGAGGGGTATAGAGGTTGACCAAAATAAGACTAAGGCAATTTGTCAAGCTTAACCACCAAAGAACAAGCAACAACTACAAAGTTTCCTCGGTCAGGTAAATTACCATAGGAGATTTATATCTAATCTCCCAGGTAAAACCAAAGTTTTTTCAGAGCTGTTGAAGTTAAAGAAAAAATATGTCTTCAGATGGGTGCCCAAACATCAGAAAGCCTTTCAAGCCATCAAAATCTATCCTAGCAAACCACCAATTCTCATGCCACCCAACAAGACCAGACCTTTGAAATTGTATCTCTCAACAACTAATGATTCAATTAGGCGTCTGCTTGCTCAAGATGATGAAGCTAGTAGAGAAAGGACAGTCTACTACCTCAACAGATTATTAGTAGATGCAGAGAAGCTTTATTCAATGGTAGAGAAGATGTGTCTGATCTTGTACTATACCTGTACCAAATTGAGGTATTACTTGCTCCAGGCGAGAGTGTACGTCATCTCAAAGTTGGACCTAATCAAGCATATGTTAACAAAGGTAACAATTGGCCGATGGTCCTTGGCCTTAACGAAGTTCAATCTCAAATGGAAACCACAGTAGGCCATAAAAGAACAAGCTTTAGCCAATTTCCTTGCGGAACATCCATGCCTTGAAGTTCCTAAAGCTTGGCAAAACACTGTAACCATGGTAGCAGTCCCAGAGGAAGAAGAATGGTTACTCAGATTTGACAAATCAAACACAAAAACATCTGCTAGTGCTAGGATAGTAATTCAATCTCCAAGAGGTACGAAAACTGCCTTAGCCTTTAATTTGGATTTTGAATGTACTAACAACCAAGAAGAATATGAAGCATTAATTACTGGCTTGGAGATTCAACATGAATTAAAAGCTAGAAATATTTTGGTGGTTGGAGACCCTCAACTGGTCTTGAAACAACTATTGGGGGAATATAAGTGTGTCAGCTTTTCCTTGGCACCGTATTACAGTACTGCCTTACAACTCCTAGATGCCTTGGAAGAATTTAAGTTGAAGTACATTCCACGAAATCAGAATTACAAAACCAATGGGCTAGCTCAATTAGCCTTCGGCTTGACTCTGCCAGAAGACCTAGTGCAACGAATTATTACGGTGGAAAGGTGGTCCCATCCATCCATCAAAGACAGAGGCATGGTGGTAAATTGTTTAGCTGTTCAAGCTCAGATGGAAGACTAGAGAAGGGAGATCATCAACCATCTAAAATATCCAAATGATTAGGCTTCAAGGAAGATCAAGGTATTGGCTCGCAATTATGTGCTGATCGAAGACGAGTTGTTCAGAAAAGGGGTTGACGGAGTATTACTACATTGTCTTGACTTCCTAAATGGCATTAAACAAGTGCACGAAGGTATTTGTGGAGCCCATCAAGCTGGCCCAAAGATGCGATGGTTGTTACGACGACATGGATACCATTGGCCCACCATCTTGAAGGATTGTATTCAATATGCCAAAGGTTGCCAACAATGCCATAAGTGTGGTAGTATTCAAAGAGCTCCTATAGCTGACATGAAACCTATTGTGAAATCGTGACCATTCGTGGGTGGGCATTAGACATCATTTGGAAAATCTTTCATGCTTCTTCAAAAGAACACCACTTTATTCTGGTTGCTACCGACTACTTCACAAAGTGGGTAGAAGCCATACCTTTGAAGAAAGTAGAACAAGGTGAGGTGTTTGATTTTATCAAAGAACTTATTTTTAGGTTTGAGATTCCATAAAATATCACTATCGATCAGGGAATAATGTTTACTGAAGGTGATGTAAAGGCTCTGTTAGAAGATTATGGAATCAAACTTCTCACATCTACTCCATATTATTATACTTAGGCTAATGGACAAGCAGAGGCTTCAAATAAGGTACTTATTGCTATTTTGCAGAAAACCATCGAAGAGAATCCTAGATCCTAGCACAAGATACTACTAGAGACATTATGGGCTTATCGCATATCAAAGAGAACAAGCACAGCTTCCAGCCCCTACGCCCTCACTTATGGGCATGACGCAGTATTGCCTATGGAGCTAGTAGTTCCTTCTTTAAGGATCATGAGACAACATCATCTATCCGTTGATGAATATTCAGAAGCCATGGCGATGAAATTGGAGAAATTGGATGATTGCAGGATGGAGGCTCTAAACAGAATGATTGTGCAAAAGAAGAAAGTATCAAGGGCATATAACAAGAAAGTGAAAAATAAGATTTTCTATAGAGGCCAAATGGTGTGAAAAGTGATTCTACCACTAGGAATTAAAGATCAAGAGTTGGGTAAATGGTCTCCCAATAGGGAGGGACTATTCAAAGTGCACAAAAGTTTACAACGGAATGCCTACTGGTTGGCAGACGTAGATGGTCAGCCACATAGAAGATTTATAAATAACAAGTATCTAAAGTCATATGTTCTCAGTATTTGGGAGTCTATTTCTATAAATATGACTATGTAAAAACAGGCTGTTTTAGCCATATATGAGCAGGCCATCTACGGCCGCAAAAGATAAATAAAATATTAGATGGCCTCGGGCCACAAAATAAAGCAAGCAGTCATAAATGGCAACATAATATTCAGATTGTTCGAAAGAAAGGTTAGATAATGGCCAACAAAAACAAAGTAACATAACATAGTTCAAAAACAAGAAATGCCAAGTATTGGCCAACAGGAGCAAATGTTCAAGAAAAGCAGCAAAAGAAATTGTTTAGGTAATAACATCAATCTAACATATGCTTCAGCGTAGACCAAGTGGTTTTGTGAGCATGAAGACGAGATTGAGTTAACTGAAGTTGACAGACCAAATTTGGGCTTCCGATAGTTGTTGCCTTATGGTAGATCTAAGAGCATGGAGTTCTGTCTGAGAGGCTTGGAACTTATCTTGCAGCTGACTCCTCATATCAAATTGGTGTTCGATCTGATCTTTCGAAGTTTGGATTTTGAGCTCCAAAGTTTCAATCTCTCCTTGAGAGGCAAGGATAGCGGTTTGCAGTTCAACATCCTCGGCAACCAACTTTTCTAAAAATTCTGTAGCAAACCTTCATAAGAAATCCGGTCTGTATTGAGTTTTTCCAAATTTTGAGTTAGAGACTATTCCTGAGTCATATCTTGTTGAAAAACGGAAGGTAGATGACGCAACTCGCGTTCAAGGTGGATGAGCCTACTCTTAGCATCTTAAGCGATTCTTGCATCTACTTGGAGAATTTTTTAAGTGCTTCATAGAAATCTGGCTATCTTTTTCCTGAATGTCAAATAGATCTTTTCCTAAGTTACGCACCATTTCATTGGTGGCATGTTGTAATTCATCTTCAGCATGTATTTTACTAATGGCAAGAGATGGAGATAGAAAAGAAAAATCTAAACCAGTCAAAGGATCCACTAGAATAGTAGGAATTATTGAGGTCAGTAGCTTATATGGCTTTACCTGCAAGCATGCATTCAAAAGGACTGTATTATAATTCACAACCTCAGTTTAGTAATGAATATGCTTGGGATGAATGAGGATACTTGACTCCACAACATGTTGAATTGAGGTTTTTGGGGGTCACCTCAGTAGTATTTGCAACATGGGTAGTAGAAACTTACTCGTTATCACCTTTTTTCAAAATACCATCAGAGTCACTACTATCTTCTTTAAAGACTTCAATTGGCACAAAACTAGACTGAGTTTTCCCTAGACGAGTAGCTAGTCATTGGCAGAAGGGGCCAGAATCTTTGTCCTAGGGGAAGCAGGTTCAGTCTTTATTGTTTTCAACCTCTTGGATGAAATAGGTAGAGCAGGAACTTCCACATATCAATTTTTTAGGAAAGAACATCAAGTACACAAATGGACAAAAACTAAGAAATACTTACTTACTGGCCGTATGGGCAGAAACTGAAAAGGGCAGTTCCAGAGCGGGTAATAGGTTAGTATAATATTCTTCTCTCCAAGATAGATAAGGAGGAGTGCAGCCTGGCTTGAAAGGAGGCAATAGTTGGAAAACAAACTTCTTCAAGGAATTATTGTTGGCAGCAACTTGACTCTCTATCACTTTTCGAGACTGTATTACTGTCCTTTCCTCACCAGTGAAGTTATAGTGATAAAGCCGATCCAAAGGAATACTTTGGATATAACCAAGTTGTCTTGCACCGAAATGGGGGTTATAGGCTTCGAAATCACAAGCATGATTCATTAGGTTATCTACATTGGCACCTTCATGAAGGTACCTAGGGGTAGTGAGACAGGCCCAGAGTTCTCGTAGGGGAAAGTCCATGATATGAGAGATAAGTACACGGGAGGACATTAAAGGAAGTCGAGGGCTGCCTAAGATGGTTTCAGAAAATAGTAAGTAATCCGCATCCGAAAGAGTAGGGGATAACCTCAGGAAGAAATTGAACATTTCAACAAATGATTTCTCACTTGTACAAGACAAAATAGTTTTTCCATAAGAGTAAAAGTGAAGAGGAGGTTGATAATTGGAAACACACAGAAAAGGAAAGTAATGAAACAACCAGAGTTGGACGAGCCAAAGACTACCAAAAATGCCTTGGAAGTATGGGCATTCGAAGGTGAGAAGAGACAAACAATGATAGATACGACCAAGCCATATACCGCCTAAAGCTACATTTTGACCTTCAGCCAGAGCACACGCAACGGGTAGATAATCCTTGGCAGGTTGATTGGCAAAACTCCCGAAGATATACCTACTAATCAGACACCCAAGGAAAAGAACGTGTTCTCGATAGCTTAGGGTGTTAGTACGTTTGGCTGAGCTTAACCCTTTGTATGAATAAAGCTTCTTCTCTTCAATTCCAACTTCTCCGATACGGACAGAGGAAAAAAAGACTCGGAGCATCTTGACCAGTAATTGGAAGGCCAGTAAGAGCATACATATCCCTAAGGGTAATGGTCATATGACTTCCGGGAAACATAAAACAATTTGTAGACCGAGACCAAAAGCAGCAAGTTGTAGAGAGTAAAGGGGCACCAAAAGGAATTGGTTCTAGAGACATCTCAATCAAGTGATCCAGACCTTGATTGACCCACTGCACACCAAACTCAGCACGAAGGCAAGAAATCCAGGCAGACCAACCGACTGAAGGTTTTGGCCAGGAACGATGGCATTCCAAGGCAGATAAAATTTCTACATGATTGGAAAGTAGCTCATTGTAATCTAAATGCTCAAGGGTTTGAAGTTTATCAATTGGGAGATGGGCATCGATAGAGGAATCAGGTGAAAGAAAAGATGCCATGGAAAGTAAAGAAATGAATGATAGTGATCTAGAAGGAATCAAGAATAATAGGAAAGATTTTTGAAATAGAGTCTTTAAGAGTTGGGAGACCAAGATAGTAGCTAGAAGTTTCAAATTAATGAGGGTAACAAAACATAATACGAAATGGCGGGACAAGTCAACTCAGAATCCAACTCAAACAAATAGTTGGATTCGAGCTGAGGGGGCATAACACCATTTCTCTGTAGGACCAGGCTGTGGCCCATGATAGTTAGTCGAAGTTAGTCCAAGTAAGAAAGAGAAGAATAGTCCATGAAGAACTGACTGAGCCCATATGAGAGGAGTTTAAGTCCGGAAAGAAGTATAACAGGGATGTTCCTAAAAATATAGATTCAGTAACTAAACATGGACAAGTGGCAAGAGTTGTGCAAAGATCCAACTGTCAGGATTTGTTTGAGCTGCACGACTGGAAGGTGAGGTTTTCGTCCAGAAAAGTAGGGATTAATGGAGAAGGACGTGAGACATGGCAAGAGATTGGTGGAAGATAGGCCTTAAGTAAGTTGGTAGATGGAAGGAAAAGGGATCGGAAATCAAACAAAACAAAAGATCAATGAATCAAACCAAAAAGCCAAGAGCAATCGACTCAAGCCAAGAGCATACACTAGAGCCAAGACTTTTATTATTTTCCAAGAAATTCCTTGCAATTTGTAATCTCAGTATGTCATCCATTAGGATACTACCTCTATTTTGAACTATTATTGTCAAGTATCAAATGTCAACTATCGTTGTGTCAATTTATGCTTGATGTCATGCAGTGTTTATTTCTTTCAATCTCAACGAAGCGCACCTTCAGTGGAGTTCAAGAACCTAGAATTACTAAGGTCCCAAGATACTTCGTACATTCATTTGATTTAGTTGGATAGTAATCGGTGTAATTTTATCATTTTGATAGTTTGAGATACTATAATCTTTGGCACACCTACAACAAACACCATTTTGGGCCAACACATTCATGGATTGAGTGTTATTTCAAATGTTAAGCTTGGTGAAGATTTTATTTGGTCTTGAACTCATTGGATAACTTTAATTGCACCTTGGGTCTCGGTGACTCCTTTATTCTTGAGAAGCAACACCATGTGGTTTATGGATTTTCTCCATTTTGTGAATGCATGATCAGACTTTATCAGATATGGTACATGGTCTAGACCTCTGACCTCACATGAGTTCCTCCATTTTGTTGGTTACTCCTAATGTCGTGCTCACGACCCACTCAATACCATTTGTATTTAATTACGAACACCTCTGCCTTCGTGAGTTCCTAGTCAAACTAGAAAAAGTTAATAAGAGTTGAGATTTTACAAGTTCTCATTCATTTAGGGATTGAGCTACTGCAACCCGGTTCTTTTATAGGATATGAAAGTCGGTGGTCAAGATAGAGAAGAATTTTTGAATACTATTTGAGCGATGTGGTGATCAGTGAAATGGAAACCAAACACTGGCTTATAGGGCTCTCTTTTTTCCCATTGAATCAAAACTCAAATTTTGGGCCACTTCGGTTCAGTCTCTCCTGTGTAGGACCATGTGCAGCAATGACCGGAAAGAGGAACTGCACACTTAATTAGAGTGTTATTTTTGTATTTTAGTGGCATTTGGGCTCGTAGTAGTGACTGGGCTTGAAATTGGGAAGGGTCCGTTGTACACAGTAACACTCCAAGAGTCTTGCTACAAGGCTCATTTTATTGTTTAAAAATATTGATTTAATTTTACATCATTAAAAACTTCTCAAAAACAGTTCTTCCATCGATGCTTGACTGCAACCTTCGCCTAACAATTTCAAGATCGCCTCTCCTCCATGAGTTGCTGAACTCTCAACGTCACCTCTCATTCACGTCCTCCTTCATAGGTTGTCGTTTACTAGGTATTTTACAAAGTCTTGAAACCCTAGAAATTTCTTGTTATGTTCAAAATGAATTCTTGAAATCCAGTAGATATAGAATTGATATTGTAGAAATTGCTATTGATATTGTAGAAATTTAAGCACATGGGATTGATGTGGTGCCATAATTAAAGGCATGTTTGAAAAGTGGTCCACAGATTTTTCTTTTAAGCTTTTGCTATGTCAAAAGTGGAATTGGAACTATTGTATGATCATACACGAATTGGTAGGTCATAAAACATTAATGATAATGTTATGGTGCATTCTTATGAGACAATTAACAAGAAGATAAGTACCTGACCGGTACCTTATTGTGTGTTTTTGTACCTACCCCAAGTGCAGGGTATCGGTAAGTAGTAAAATCCGGGAGTCCAGAGTCAAGTCTCAAGGAGAAGTGTGTTTAGGATATTTGGAAATGGACGCAAAAGCAATGTAACTATGCAATTTCACAATGAATAACAAATATCAAACTTGAAAATAAACATGAACCGATTCAATCGGTAATATGGTTTTCAATCCAAGCAAGCAAAGAAATTAGTTTGATTTAATCAATTCACTAAGAACTCTAGTCCTAATCCATCATGGTAGATAATCCTCTATCATGCTCAATATACCCAAATTCAATCATGCAAGCACAATTAAATTGAAAGCATTCAATTAATGAAATTGGTTTTGGGTTTATTAAGACTTAGATACAAGTAATGTTGGTTAGAGGGTCTTCAATATTTAACGATAAATGCTTAAGATACGATACACCAGTTAATATGAATTAATGTTCCCCTTTGGGCTTGGCCTTATTGTCATCCTAGATTTACACTCTAAATCTATCCAACATAACAACAACATACTTGTTTTAGAGACACCCAACCCACAACTATCAAGAAATCAAAAGAAGAACACCATAACAATGGGTTCCATGGCATATATTGAGCAATCAAGATTCAGATCTACCATTTTAGGATCAGGAACCAAAGATAAAAAAAAAAAAAAAAAAAAACTACTCACACAACATCATATCAATAAACATAATCATATATATGAAGATCAAAATTATTACAAAGATTCAAGAAGAAAAGCTGGAGAAATTTTAAAGAGAGAACCAGAGCAAAAACCTTCAAGAACTGCCACCTTCGTCCAAAATCCAAGATACCCCAAACAATACCTCTCAACTAGGGTTTTACCCTCTCCCTACATGTCAAAAACCCATCCTATCCTTACAATACATTTTCTCATTGGTTAAAAATTTGATTTGCCCAAAATGGCCTCAAAAATCTGATTTCCGAAATGCAGAGTCGAGACAGGTGTCTGAACGAAAAACAGTGTTGTCCGAACACATTTTGAATTTGCCTCCTCCCAAGTGTAATCCGTCCGGATGGCCAATATTGGTGTCCCCCGGAAGGTATAATGAGGCGTCCTGACGGACCACAAGGAAATGTCTCTGCCTTTGTTTCTTCGTAAATCGTCCGGACGTATCCTTTTTGTATCCGGATGGACCTTCTTAAATTGATGCAATACCTCCTCTTTCTCCCTTCAAGTGTTCCAATGCCTCTTCTAATTATTTAACTCCATCTAAGCTATTTTCTGCAAGATTCAATGGAGACATGGTAAGAAACTAAACAAGTTAAATGCATTTTTAAGGTCCTAAATACTTCATAATTCTATTATGAGATTCCCAATTATGACTTATTATCACACCCCCAACCTAAATGTTGTTGTCTGTAGCAATGCAAACAATAAATTAAATTAATTTTATTTATTTTTTTTATCGTCAACTTTGCGAATCTTGTTATGTACATGAGAAATTGATCACTGTTAAGCATAACGATAATTTTATTCAATAGGAAATTCAAGTCACAACTCAGAAGGTATATGTAGAAAATAAAGTAGCTAGTGCATATTCTAATTGATCATTCCTGACTATGAAGATTCCACAAATGATCAATGAGATCACGTTGTAGTTGAGAGTGAGCTTCTCTATCTCTTATAAGATGGTGACGTTGAATGAAGCTTAGAACTTCAGTTATGTAATTTGACACTTCTACAAAAGGAGGACTGTCATTAATTTGTTTATATACATAAATATCAACTTATTTATATGAATCCTTATATGAATCTCTCATCTTCGACTATCATATTATGGAATATGATACACACCATCATGATGTCGTCAAGTGTATAAGTGTGAAGGAATTGTGCAGGAGCTCCTGACGCCACATCTGTTTGGTTGTTAGAGTTTCATGCTACTGCACATAGAGATTCCCATCCATATAGCAGTGCTGAGTTTGCAGATGTTTCTGTGGCATTTGAATGTGAAGTTCCGGGCCAAACCTTTACCCCATCAAATGGTTTTAGATGTGGACTATGTGAAATATTTCTTTCACAGAGATCTCCCTGGGGATCTCGTCAGATGGTGAGAAGTGGAGACATGCCAGTTGCTGGGGTTCTATCGTGCCGTCATGTTGTTCATGCAGAATGTTTAGAGCAGATAACACCAAAAACTTGCAGGAATGATCCTCCTTGTCCGCTCTGTGTCAGATTGGAGGAGAACTCCCTTGACGAGTGCTTATTTTCTAGGTTGAGGAATAGTTTCCCAAAACTAAGGCTATTTGGTGAAGCTGGTCCATCAAAACGTTAGGGATGTACGCATATGGGAGCCTGCGAGGAAGGAGCATTGCGTGCTCCTCCTCCAAGCAGTACCACATTGTTACTTAACCGCAACCGTATGAGGAAGGGCTGTCATTGAAAAGTAATTCAAGCAAAGAAGTCTCTGGTAGTTGAAGAAAAATCGCCCATACGCTCTGCAGCAGGTCAATGGAAACTGGAAAGTCTGGTTGATCAGAGCCCACTTGGCAGTACGGGTCGATGTTAATTGTAGATGGAATACTTTTACAAGTTCAAATATTGCATCAGCTTTAATGTTAATTTGCTGATTGATTGAATGTTTCAAAAGGGATCAGTAGATTCAGTCATGTCATTTGCAGATGGGGAAGGTGTCAGGACATTTGATCTTACCTTCATATTCAGTATGCAATCTGGGTGGCATGGGGTGTTGAATGACCCATAAACTGATGGAAGGCTTGGAGTTTGGACAGTTTATTTGAACTTTGTGTGCCAGGTCTTCCAAATCTTGACATGCTGTGTGCTTGGAGGATATTATACTTCTTTTTAGGGATAATTGCAAGCCGGTACCAAATATAAGACTTATTAAGCATTAAGTTTAGTCAAAATTCTTATCTTGATTCCAGCCCACTAATTCCTGTTGTTTTGACGTTTTGACCGCCGGACTTTCATTTTTTTTCAAAAAGTGACAGCGACTAATTTTAAAAAGTTGTTTTGACTGCTTGACTTTCCTTCTCTCTTTTTTCGTTTTTATTTCTTTTGTTGACAAATAAATATAAGAACAAAAACAAACAAACAAACAAAATATGATCCTTATTCATTTGTGTTATCTAAAGGGAACGAATTCGCTAAACCTTAACGGGCTCTGTATCGGATTTTCATGTTATAACCTAAACAATAAGTGTTAAACCCTAAGAGAAACGGATTCGCTAAACCCTAACGGGCTCGTGTATCGGATTTTCATGTTGTAACCTAAACAATAAGTGTTAAACCCTAAGGGGAACGGATTCGCTAAACCCTAACGGGCTCGTGTATTGGATTTTCATGTTGTAACCTAAACAATAAGTGTTAAACCCTAAGGGGAACGAATTCGCTAAACCCTAACGGGCTCGTGTATGCTCAGTATACTTGGTTTCCATATACGATAATGAAATAATTTTCATATTTTAAAAGGCACTTATGTAATTTAACCAATAAAAGAAACTTAATTACAAAAAAAAAAAACTTAAAAACTAGACTTAATTACAAATAAATTTAAATGAGTGGTCTTATATAATTTTTGCCTTTTTCATATTTTGAAGGGCAAATATGTAATTCACTCAATAAATAATTCACTTAATTACAAAAAAGCCTAAAACTAGACATAATTACAAATAAGATGAGATGGGTGACTTTAACCTTTTTTTTTTGATACACAGGAAGTACAGTGACAGAACACTTCATTACCTAAAACCGATAATTCTAGGTAACACGGAATCCCATATATACTACCCACACACCTTAATCCCAAGCGATGTGGGATTGAAGGCACGCAAACAGTACACCGAATCCACGTTGCACCACACACACCCTGAACACACGCACGCACGCACACGTACACTTGTTTTTTTTATAAACAAGAAGTACAGTGACGGAACACGTCATTACCTAAAACCGGTAATTCTAGGTAACGCGGAATCTCATATATACTACTCACACACCTTAATCCCAAGTGATGTGGGTGACTTTAACCTTAATAAGTTCCCCAAAATAGACTTATCTACAATTTTACTTTCTTTTTAATAGATAAACTGGGCCTTTTCAAAATGGGCCTAAAGAAGTGTGACAGTCTCCATATATAGTTGTATTCTGATTACAGTTCCAGGTCTGACCCAGTAACAACAATTTATTTATTGAAAAAGAAATCATGTGGGAAGGAAAAATCTTTTCCAACTGGTTGAAAGAGAAACTAGAGATGAGGAGTGGCATGTGAGGGACATAAGTTGAAGACAGTTGTTCAGAGATACTCAAATATGAAAAAACATATTGGCCTTGAAACAAGTTAACCTTAATATCTATCAAGATTGTCATCTAAGGACATGCATGTTGGCAGTGAAAGGTTCACCTCACTTCAGTGCACCAGTAGCTATCAACCCCTATCAATTCCCCCACAACTAATTTCTCTTTCATTTAAATGAGAAAATGGTCCATGGGCCAATTTCCCTAGCCACTCAACATGTTTCGGGCTTGTATTAGGGGACCACAACCAACATTCATTTGCATTGTGCCGTGGTGTTGTTGGCCCAGACATGTGTAGGACCATGACAATTTGCCACGATTAGGCCCTCTTTGGATCATTAAACAGTAAACCCATGTTCAAGCAATTGTCATTTTCTATCAATTTGACACTGCTGCACCACATGCTTCACTCAATTTTATTCTTTTAAGACGTGATTTTTTTTCTGTAGTCACTATCTACTACTAGTTTGCATTGATTACTCTCCTCCATTACCCAAGAAATATTGTGGGATTTGCGATGTGGACATCAGTCTGGGTAGCATGTGATGTTTAGGACAATGGTTTGATGAAAAGCTAGCCCACCATTTCAAGAAAAAGTGTCAATTAGGTTATCATAAAGGAAGTGGGGGATATTGGTTTGATTTTTATGTATGGTAGTCCAGGGGTTACTCTCTTATTAATCACTAAGAGGTCATCACTAAGAGGTCATGGGTTTAAGGAGGGAGGAGAGAGATTTCTCTAAAATAAATGCGTAAGGAAGAGATGGGCCAAAGCCGAGCCCAGAGCATACAATACCCAAGTGTATGAAAAACAATCCCCCACATTAACATTTCACAGAGAGCTTTGACAGTTATGTGATAACCGTACTTTTAAGATAAGGGTGATGAAAATGAATTGAAGATGAGCTTAGTAGCAAACTCATGTCCTTAATTGTCATGAATGCTTGAAAATGAAATAGTTGACAGCTTATAGTTATGTGATAATAGTAGTTTATGGTATTCGTGTTATCATATTGACCTACACTTTAATGTGTGTGAACTTACTCCAAGTGTAGGGTATCAATAAGTAGTAAATTTTCGGGAGTCTAGAGTCGAGTCTCAAGAAAGAGAGTGTTTAGGGGTTTTGAGTGGATGCAAATGGAATGAGAAAATGCAATTCACAACAAATAAAAAATATGAAGCTAAAAAAATAAGCATGAGATCGATAATTTTGATTTTCAATATAAACAAACAATGAAAATGGTTTGGTTTCAACAGTTAATTAAAGGCCTCCAGTCCTAATCTATCATGGTATATAATCCACTATCATGCTAACATACACAAATTCAATCATGTAAGCATAATTGAATAGAAAGCATTCGATTAATGAAATTGGACTTAGGTTTTGAAGACTTACGTACAAGTGGTGTTGGTTAGAGGTTTTCAAGATTTCTGATAAAGAATGCGATACACCAATTAGTATGGATTAATGTTCCCCTTTACGATTGGCCTAATCATCAAATTAGATTTACACTCTAACTCTATCCAACATAACAATAACATATTCATTCAGAGACACTCAAGCCACAACTATCAAGAGAAAAGAATGTGATAGGTGGATGACCCACACAATTTGAGTGAAATGCAAGTGTTTATGAGAGATAATTTAGGATGGACATAGCTTTGTGAAAGGAAATCACCTACAAATGTAATAAAAGCATTCATCAGCACACTTGATCACCTTTATATTAAACTCATCACTAGGTACAATGGGTTGTAATGTGGTAAGGGTCAAGGTACGTAGGTTATCTTGGATATAAGTAACGTGTTATAAAGTTAATTTCTTAAGTTGAGCTTCATACTCATCCATTACCTCTACTCTTTGTACCCCACATACAACTTGCTCATTTGTTTGTTGTCTTTCTTCACACTATGACAACTTTAGGGCTAGCTTATTCCCCTTTCCCTTTTTTTCCCTTTTTTTTTGTACTTTTCTTCATCTCTTTTCTTTTTTTCATATGATAGAAATTATGCATAGCCCTCATTTTGAGGAGCAACTTTCATATATTGTTTGGTTTGGAGCTTCGACTCAACCTTATGACAAGAAGATAGGGATTTGGCTCACTTGGTTCAAATTCTTCGGTTCTCACAAGTTTTGAATTACAAATGGCCTTTTGGTCATTGAACAAAATATATCTTACAAAAGGACTAGGTTAGGCTCAACATTTTTCCTAGTGAATTTGTTCAATTCTAGGTTCACGAGCAAGAGATAAATGTCTAAAAATTATACTTCTCAATGACCAATAATAATGTTTCAAAGCTATTGAAGAACACACTTATGGAATGATCAATGAAAGAATAAAAGAATAAAATGAATTCCATAATTAATTAATGAAGAATGGCTCAAAGAATATGTGGGTAATGGTAATCTCAAGCAAAAAGGGTCACAACTTCATCACAGAAGTGCTTCAATCTCAAGAGACTAACTCAACCACACATTTAATATGAAAATGTCTCAATCAAGTCCTTCATGAATTTATCATAGTCACACTATTCGATCACAAGCACTGATTCGTAAGAAGTTAAGATAATCTATTTAACGCTTGCAAATCCAAACAAGAATGAGAAATGGAAATGCAAAAAGTGTTATGGATCCCTCAATTCTCTACTCTCCCCAACTTAGGGCCAATCTAATCATTTCCTACTTGACAACAATGGAACTCAATAGATTAAGGAAAAAGATAAGGATTTTCATAGCATACTCTTCATGATGAGTTGAAATTGAGAACAAGAAACATAATCTGAATTAGTAGACCAACCATAGATCGGAAAATTTTTTGAACCATAAAAGGTCTAGTCCATTTGGTACATAACTTTTCGGGAAAGAGATGCCACCGAGAGTTGTAAAGTAACACTTTTTGGCCAACATGGAACACTTTCCTCACAATGTGGCTATCATCATACCTATTCATCTTGAGTTTGGAGATTTTAGCATTTTCAAACGCATCATTCCTAAGTTCTTCAATTTCTTGAAGTTGAAGTTTCCTATGCCCCCTACTTCATCGGTTGAGTCATTGAGATTGTGAATAGACCAAAAAGCTAGTTTGGAGATTTTAGCATTTTCAAACGCATCATTCCTAAGTTCTTCAATTTCTTGAAGTTGAAGTTTCCTATGCCCCCTACTTCATCGGTTGAGTCATTGAGGTTGCGAATAGACCAAAAAGCTATATGTTCTAACTCAACCGTCAAATGAAGAACCTTATCATAAACAAGTCTATAGGCTGAAATTCCAATAGAGGTTTCAAAGGTGGTATGATAAGCCTACAAGGCATCCACCAATTTCAATGATCAATCTTTGCTGATGGTATTCACCATTTTTTCCGAGATTCATTTTACCTCTTTGTTGGCTAACTCTGACTACACATAATAAACACCTATCAAAATATATATACATATATATATATATATATATATATATCCAAAGAGCTAGGAAATGGTCCCATAAAATCAGTAGCCCAACAATCAAAAATTTCAAGAATGATAATTGGATTGAAGGGCATCACGTCATGTTTAGTAGCCCAACAATCAAAAATTTCAAGAATGATAATTGGATTGAAGGGCATCACGTCATGTTTAGTCAAATTTTCTAGCCTTCGGCACCTATCACATGACACACAGTATGCATGAATGTCTTTATGCAAACAAGGACAATATAAATCACATTAAAGAATTTTAGCAGTGGTCTTTAAAGAAGATAAATGTCCTCCACAAGCATAGGAATGGCAAAAGGCCATGACACTTTGGAATTCATGGTTAGGGATACACCTCTTAATAATTTGGTCGGGAAAATATTTAAACAAATAGATGTCATCCAAAAGAAGTTACGCATATTGCGAAGAAATTTGACTCTATCTATTTAGCTCCAATGGGATGACATTGTTTTGAAAACTAAAAAATTTGCAATATCAGCATATCAAGGAGTCAAACTAGAGGAGATGACATCAACACAAAAGAGTTTTTCATTGGGGAAATTTTCATTGATGGGAAGGCCATAATCAAGAAGGTCTTACCCAAAAAGTCTAGACAGATGATCAACTACCACATTTTCTACCACTTTCTTATCCTTAATCTCTAAGTCAAATTTTTAAAGGAGAATAATCCATCTCAACAAGCGTGGCTTAGCATCTTCTTTGGAAAGCAAATACTTGAGAGCCGCGTGATCCATGAAAATTATAACTTCAAACCCGACCAAGTAGGTCCTAAACGTATCAAAGGCAAAAACTATGGCTAGCAACTCTTTTTCGATGGTTGTGGAATTCACTTGAGCTTCATTTAGAATTTTGCTAGCATAGTATATGGCATTTGGTTGTTTCTCCCTTCTTTTCACTAAAACAACCCCTACCGCAACATCACTCTCGTCACACATGAGTTCAAAGTGCAAAGCCCAATTCGGTGTTTGCACTATTGGGTCGGTAATGAGGGCTCATTTCAATTGATAAAAGGCTTGTTAGAATGATTTTGTCCATTCAAATGAAACATCTTGGGCTAGAAGTTTTGACAAAGGCTTAGCTATAGCCCTAAATGAATTAATGAACCACTTATAGAAACCCCGAATGACCCAAAAATGATCGCATATCCTTGACACATCTAAGGAAAAAAAAGTTTTTGGATTAATTCAATTTTTTACATGTCTAATTCTATCTCCTTAGAAGATACGATATGCTAGAGCACTATCTCATGAGTGAAATGATACTTTTTCCAATTAAGCACTATGTTACTTTCCTCACATCTTTTGCAACACTCATCCTAAATGCTCTAAAGATTGGTCATAGATATCTCCATATATCGAAAAATCTTCTCAATCATGTCACTAAACATGCTCATCATGCATCTTTGAAAAGTGACTAGAGCATTGCATAAGCCAAAAGGCATGCATCGATATGCATAGGTCCCAAAGGTACAAGTTAAACTAATTATATCTTGGTCTTCTAAAGAAATCTCTATTTGGTTGTACCCATCTAAAAAACAATAGTAAGCTCATCCTGCTATTCTCTGAAGCAATGGTAAAGAAAAATGATCCTTCCTAGTCACCAAGTCAAGTCTACAATAGTCAATGCACATTCTGATAAGTGCCAGAATATGCATTCTTAAAGTGCTAAAATACTACCAAAGCAATGCCAAGAAATTGTGCTTAAAAGCTGAATTTTCAAGATCATTGTACTTAAGATCTTCTTGGATGTTTTACAAGTTAAGAGGCAGTAAGAGCTGTCGGAATGAGATTTGATCTTCAGAAAATTTTTAGAGGACACTTCAAGATTTTCAGGAAGTGCTGGTTCACAAAAATCGGAGTTCGTTTGGGCCTCTAAAGGTTGCCTCGAAGTCATGTTTGGAAATTATATCCGAAGCAGAATTTCTATTTGAAGACCAGACCTTTAGAAGCCCATAACTTGAGCTTCTGATGTCCAAATTGAATGATTCAAAAACCCATAATTATCTACACATTTGTATCTACAATATTAGCATGGCATCTGCATCTACAATATTTCTTCTGAGTGCATATCTATTGTCCAACTCCATGAGAGAAATTCATAGCACAGAAATCCTTCTCTACCCTGTGAGAATATGGAGTTGAGGCTTTTACTTGGATAATCTTTTGAGGTTATATGCATTATGGATTGTGGTATGAAGGTTTTGGCTTAGCACACACACACAAGTGTTGAAAGTTGTGACTATACTAATCTGGATAGGAATTGTGATCTCTTACATTTTGTTCTAGTATTGTTACTTTTAATATTCAAAGATGCATATACTTTCTGCTCTACTTGTGATAGGTGTCAACGGTTAGGTAATCTTTCATCTAGGAATCAGATGCCTTTATCACCTATTCTAATAGTTGAAATTTTTGATGTTTGGGGTATTGATTTCATGGGACCTTTTCCTTCATCTAAAGGTTATTTATATATCTTACTTGCTGTGGATTATGTTTCAAAATGGGTGGAAGCAGTTCCATCCAAGACTAATGATTCTCGAGTTGTTCTCAGATTCCTTAAAGAAAATATATTTGCAAGATTTGGAACACCCAGGGCGATCATTAGTGATGGAGGGTCCCATTTCAATAATAAACTTTTTGCAGCACTATTGCAAAAGTACGGAGTCAAACATAAGGTGTCCACGCCATATCATCCGCAGACAAGCGGACAATCATAATAGGCTTCGTTTAGGCCCAGAATGCAGTTACAAGATTAGTGTGTAAATTGGAAGTTGATGTCATTGATGATACCATTTCCATTCAAAGAATGGACAATCCACCACACATTCACCACCCGGTTTGAATCTGAGTGGGTATCAACTCATTCTTGTTTTTCTTTACTACTGTGACTCCTGATTTCTTTGGAACCACTTGAGTGGGAGATACCCATGTAGAGTCCATGATAGGATAAATGACTCTGCATCGAGTAATTTTAGCACCTCCCCCTAACCACTTCTTTCATGTTTGGGTTAAGCCTCTTTTGCATTTATCATACCAGTTTAGAATCCTCCTCCATATATATATATATGATGTGTGCACATATGAGGGCTAATTAATTTCTAGTCTGTATTATTCAATCAATGGCTCCTCTAAATTTTTTCAAAAATTTTACAAGTTGCGTTTCTTGGATGGAGGTGAGTAAGGATGAGAACACTACGGGGTATAAATCATTCTCTCCTTAAAACACATACTTCAACTCACTTAGTATGGGTTTCCTATCCGGTGTTAATGGATGCATTTGGGATGATTTATTCTTAATGGTAGAAGGCTCTAATTCGTCTATGGGAGGGATCCAGTGTCCAACTCCATAAATAGGTAAAAACTCTAAAGCTTGCTTCATATCACTTTCTTCAACTGAAGATTGACTAGCTTTTTTGCTCAATGCTAGCTTTTCTCAACATAGGAAAGGACCCAATCTACCTCTCAAATATCCTCACACTCTCTCACTCCCTTAAACACATTGAAAACATTCATCTCTACAGTCATATTTCCAAAAGAGATTTGCATCACCCCCATTCCTAAAATTTATTAAAGCATTTGTCGTTGCTATGAAGGGTCCACCTAATATGATTGGAATAGATTGGCTAAAGCTAAGGAGTGGTTGCATGTCCAACACTATAAAATCGATCGAGGAGTAAAATTTATCCACTTGGACCAATTGGTCCTCAACAATTCCTCTAGGCACCTTAATGGATATATCGGCTAATTGCAAGGTGATCCTAGTGAGTTTCAACTCAACTAACCCCAATTGTTGGTAAACAGTATATGGAAGAAGGTTGACACTCGCTTCTAAGTCTAACAAGGCATGCTCTATCCTATAGTCGCCTATGACACATGCAATAGTAGGGCACCCAGGATTTTTATACTTAAGATCTTGTAAAGAAGGGGCATATCAAACCCATGGGAGAAGGAGATGGTAGATGAAGGGAGAGAAGGAGATGATGCTATTTAGGCGGAGGAGGAGGGAAGGAAATGTCCCCCTCCCCCTCCCCAAGCAATTTTGTCGAATGGGAAGAAGTAGTTGAGAGAGAGAGAGAGAGACACACACTCTACTAATTAGTTGTAGTCCAGACGTTAACCATTATTATTTTAACAATTAAATTTGAATTAGATACTATAGTACATTTTATGGGCTTAGTTTTTTTGTAGTCCAGATTTGTTATAGTACATTTTATGGACTGAGGCCCGAACCAAATGGCCCTGACCTTGATGCCTGACCAGAATTCGGGCTTATCAGCTCATCCTGGCCCTGCTTGATGCCAAGGCATATTGCTGAGACGTAAAAAAAAAGAGAATTGTAGGTGGACATACTTTTGTAATCTTATTAAGGTTTAAGTTCATCCATAAAAATTATTTAGAAGAGAGTTCAATTTAATGCAACTATTGTATTTTTTTTAATAAATAAAATTTCAAAAATTTTTCTCTCAAAATACGTGGTAATTTTTTTTAAAAATTGCATATTTGAACTGAGCATGTAAAACTCTCTTTAATAAGTCCCATGATCAATAGTTTTTAATATACTTTTTTAATTAAATTATTTTTTTAAACAATTTAATTATTATATATGCTATGTAATTTTTTTTCACTACGATAACCTAAACAATAAGTATTAATTTATTTTTTTAATTTTTTTGGTCAACGAAAATTAATTTTTTGTCGATGAAAAAAAAATCTATCGGTAATTACCAACGAAAAATTTCTCATCGTTGTTTAGATTACCTACCGAAAGAGATTATCGACAAAATATTCTGTAGATAATTCACGAATTTCTTGTCGTGAGATAAAAAAAAATCAAATTATTATTTGGATAAGATAGACTTTTATACTATGGTGGAGATTAGAACATTTAATCTAATAATAGAGATGTATATTATTTTTATATCATTATATCGATAGACTGTTTTATAGTTCAGCCGGACAAAAGTCTAACACAAATGCAGTACATGTCAACAACCAATATCTCTGCACGAGTCAGACGCTATTATTTTATTTAGGCAAAAAAAAGAAGGCCAGATCTGTCCTCCGACAAAGCAAAGCACGCCATATAAAGAGGACGGAATTGTTCAAAGGTAAATCACAAATCCAGATGACAAGTTGGTTATTGGCCGTTAAAGCATGGAAAGTGATGTTTATGACCTAACCGAAATAACCCCACCATCAAGAAGAGCAGTAGAATTTAGTAATATTGTGAATCTGTGAAACATTTTTATGAGAAAAGAAAAGCAAAGCAAAGTAGTAGAGAATTCGAATTGAATGACACAAGTGCATGTGCAGTTGCCGCAGCACTCAAAAACATTTAGCCCAGTCAAGTCCTGAGAATGTGCTTTCAACTATTGCAAGCCATGGGTAGTGTTTTTTTCTCCTTTCAATTATCATTTTTAAAATAATTAATTATTAATATGATAATAATTTGTTTTTCTTTCAGATATGACAATCCACGTTGTTCCTAATAATGTGGTTTTCATTGGGCTCGTATGTATACGTTGTTGTCAAGAGCGTTAATGAGTATGATCTGTAATTACACTGTTTAAATCACGATTTGAAATAATGTTATTGTCAACAGGTAATAACGTGGTTAAGGACAAATATGAAAACATTGATCGCACAATTGGCAACAACGCGATACATATAAGTTAAATAAAAATCATGTTGTTGTCAAAAATGTCAATTGTCATATCCATAAATAAAAAATCATATTGTTAATTAATTATTTTAAAAATAATATATGGGGAAGAAAAAAATCACGCACGGCACCAGTATCTTGTAAATCTGCTCTCGAGACTAATTTTTTTTTTTTTTAATGAGTGGATGTGGATCTAAAGAACAAAAATGTCGAAATCAGTTTTCTCATGATGATTAAAGAAATCTTTCTAAATTCAAATTCAAATAAACTTTTCTTGTTCAGAGTTCATACCTTGAGATAAATAGATAGTTTTGATTTCCTTGGGGACTGGGTCCTTTTTTCATAAATAAAGATAAAATTATCTGAATTGCAGGAGTCAGAGATATTCACTTTCATATTTCGAAGAAGAAGACATCACAATGAAACCACTCAAATATGAGTAACATTTCCATTAATTTGTTGAATTTTTTTTTCAATTCGAATTTCGAAGACTCAAAATAAAATAAAAAAAGAAAAGAAAGAAAAAGATGGCATTGATGGAACATACCACTAATGTCCACAACGATAGTAACTGATAGGACTAACGTTGTGCAGCAGATTTCATATTAAATCAAAAGACGAGGAGTCAGAGATTTGATCAAAATTATACGCTAAATTCCCCATAATTGCGCCAACCCTTATCTTATCCATGCAGTACTATCAACTTGTCCATGTAATATCTTGTCTATATTAATAGTAAAGATAAGATATTCATAAAACTAGAAAAAATTTCATTTTGTACCACTGTACATTGATGGAACTCTTGCATAAAACTAGAACAATTTTGATTCTATAAAAATTTCACTGATATTATCAAAAAGCTATTGCCAATCAAGAGGCGACACGTGTTAATATATATAGGTAGGGATCCCTCATAGTCTACTGAGGAATTGAACCTACCTCGGTATAATAACACCTCAGTACATCTCTCTTGACATCTAGCTCGGTGAGAACAGCCTCCACACCCTAGTAATTAAGAGACTAATCTTGGAGAGGAGTCATGGTAGGAGAGTAGTCATATTCCTACCAAGAGATGAGTTTAAGTGAGGCTCAACCTCTTTAGGAACTCACTCAAAAATCGACACAGATTGAGAGATCGAGAGAGTATTAGTCTTGCTCAAGCTTCGATTTCTCACCATTTATATAAAGCTTCCAAAGTTAGGTAATTAAATCTCGAATCACTGTATGAATTGGAAGACCAAGCTCTCCCTATTTCTAACCAATAACTAACTTGTGCGTCGGAGAGCTAATATCAGAGAACAACCTCAAGTGGACCTTTTAGCTCACGTTTGTTTATCATGCGGGGAATCTCAACCTATTATAATGTACATCACTATTGAGAAACCGGTCTAACCTACTAATCTCAACCTATTATAATGTACATCACTATTGAGAAACCGGTCTAACCTATTGATAATCTTGTTGATTCATACACTTTTTTAACGTCAACACTCACAATGCTCCATTTTCTTTATAAACGTTGCTTTTCAGAAATTAATAAACATTTGATTAATTTTTTGCCTCCCATAGGTTCCTAAATATATAATTAATAAATACATTTGTATACAAAAAGAGAAATGAAATAATCAAAGAAAACCTAAAGCAAAAGTGTATAAGAAAGAAACAAAAGAGGAGAAAAAGGACATTTGCAGCAAATTGGCGTTGAGCTTGCATGTGCGTAGCCCAAAACCACTGCGGCCCACTCGAATACTTCCACAGAAAACCACACGCTTTCACCCACAAAACAGCCTCTCTTCCATGTGCGCTCCGTCTCTTCTGTTTTAAATAACTTCAACTGCTCAAACTAAGTTCGTTGGTGATGGAGTGGCTGTTTTGTAATTACACACCATACCCAAACCCTCTCTCCCCCACCGAAATTTCTATAAATTCCCACTCTCCTCATCCCTATTTCCACATCGGTTGACGGATCTTCCTGGCACTCTCTCTTCTCCTTTTCTTCAAAGTAACTCTCTCTCTCTCTCCCCCCTTCACATTTCAGTACTTCACCGATCCTTTTTAGTACATTTTTTTTGCTAATGCTGATGAGATTACTTTCCATTTGTCTTGCAGAGATGAAAATGGCTGTTTGTGGGTACTTCTTCTTGGTGGGTTTTCTTGCAATGACATCCTCTGTTCACGGTTATGTCGGTGGAGGTTGGGTTAATGCACACGCCACTTTCTATGGTGGTGGTGACGCTTCAGGCACCATGGGTATGACTATAACATGCCTCGAGATTGATTAAACCAACAAATTTAGCGTAACTAATGTGGGTCAATTTTGGTTTGTCTTTTAAGGTGGGGCTTGTGGTTATGGCAACTTGTACAGTCAAGGTTATGGAACAAACACTGCTGCTCTGAGTACTGCCTTGTTCAACAATGGTATGGCTTGTGGGTCTTGCTACGAGATTAGGTGTGTGAATGACAAGAAATGGTGCCTCCCTGCTACAATTATGGTCACAGCCACTAATTTCTGCCCTCCAAACAATGCACTCCCTAACAACAATGGTGGCTGGTGCAACCCTCCCCAACAACACTTCGATCTCTCGCAGCCTGTCTTCCAACACATCGCCCAGTACAAAGCTGGAATTGTTCCTGTTGCCTACAGAAGGTAATATAAACGCTCTGTTTTTTTTTGTTGTTGCTACAAGTGTATTTTGGGTATTTCAGGTTCTAAACTCTTGAGGATTTCTCTTGTAGGGTACCTTGCAGGCGCAGAGGGGGCATTAGGTTTACAATAAATGGGCACCAATACTTCAATCTAGTCCTTATCACCAACGTCGGTGGTGCTGGTGATGTGCACTCTGTTTCAATCAAAGGGTCAAGGACCGGTTGGCAAGCAATGTCAAGGAACTGGGGCCAGAACTGGCAGAGCAACAGCCTTCTCAACGGACAAGCCCTCTCATTTAAGGTCACCACCAGTGATGGTCGTACTGTTGTGTCCTACAATGTTGCTCCTGCCAATTGGGCCTTTGGACAAACCTACTCGGGAGCCCAATTCCGCTAGGGCTCAGTCTGATATACCAAACAAAGGATTGAGCATTAGAATACTAGCTAGTATTATAGACGTTTTACAGTGGTCAAAATGAGAAGGGATTGTTTTTATAGAGGTCCCTTTTATCATTTTGTTTTTAATTGGGGGAGGGGGTCCACCTTTTGTTGTGCGGTGGGGTCCTTTTCTTTCCTTGGCAGCGGTGGGACTTTAACCACCCGCTCAGCTAGTATTTACCTTTATCAGAATTTGTAGGGACTGTGTTGTTGTGCTGTGTGTGTATTTTATTTAACAGTTGGTCTCTAATTTTGAGACACAATTGTAAATTTCATGCTTTTTTTCTAGTAATGGTGAAGGAATTGAAGCCCAGATTTGTTATGGAGAAAATTCACAGTGATTTTTTTATGGAGTCTTGTAGTTAGTACATTTATTGGGTGGAAACAACGCATGTATAATTCTTGTCTGAAACCTACGTGTTTATGATACTTTTAGTATGAAACCTACATGATTCTGAAACCTACTCCATGGCCATGCACATAATCTTGTGTGTACCGGCGTTGTTTACCTCTAGTTATATTTTTTTTGCCTTTGGCTTGTGGATGTCAAGATAACTCAGAATCCGAGAGAGTTCATCTTTGGTTGTTTTTAAAAACTCCAAAGTTTAGCTCATTAGAGTAAAGAATTTGTTTTGCATATTCATTTTTGATAATTCAACAAATAACTGATTGATTTTGTAGTTTTTTGGACAGTAGCTGAGTGGAATGGATTCAGAAATTCTATGACCTTTCGTATCGAGCTTTTCCCAGGGTTCCGTTTGTCCATTAGTTTGTGGTCTTTTTCCCGGAAGATCGCATCAGATTCTGCTATATAACTTTCAGTTTTTCCCTACGTATTTTCGTTCAAGCAATCTTTATTTTAAAAGAAGACACTATCTTTAGCATTCTGAAGAAAATCTCCTCGAATTTGGCCACTGTGTAGTGTACTCTGTACTGTATATTGAAAGAAAGAAAGAAAGAAAAGAGAGACGACGGTCAACTATTTTGCTTTTGTTGGCGCAGACACTGACAATGTAAAGTATGGGATTGCGCAGAATCTCGGGCCACGTGAATCTTCAAACTGGTCAAACGGTTTTCTTGATAAAGTTTTTGCTTCTCTTGCAGACCTGCCAAACGAATAATAATATCCAGGAATGCATTCTGACACACTTGAACAAAAGGAAAAGTACAAATACAAACACACAATATATATATATATATATATATATATATTGAGAGGGCAGTGTGCCCATAAAAAGTTTCTTTTATTTATTTATTTAATTCATAGATGGTTTTTAGATTACAGCCATTCTGCTACATGTAAATTTATTTACAACTCTGTGGTTTTAAGGTTGTTTAATTATAAGGGAGAAGGGGAGGCAGTAAATATCAGATAAATAATGTGTATAGTGTTTCAAGAACAGAGACAAGAAATGCTATCTCATACTATTCTATGAAGACAATCTAGCTCATACAATCGTACAACTGAACATAGAAATTCAAGGAAAAACAACCCACGCAATCCACACAATCATGGACGTGGTAAATATCAAAGGAATAAGTCAAAGCTAGACTCCCTTATGAATAGGGAATATTATAATCCTAACTTAATACTCAAATCTATGAAAATCAGTTTAAACTAATTTCCTATGAAAATCAGTTTAATTCATCTAAACAAACTCCCAACATGCCTCGAAGCTTCAGAAATGCATCAAGCTTCAAGGGCTTAGTCATTATGTCAGCCACTTGTTCTCGAGTCCTGCAATGTAACATCCTCACAGCGCCATCATGTGTAAGTTTGCGAAGAAATCAAACATCGATATGTTTACTTGGACCATGCATAATCGGGTTCTTGGAGAGCTTAATAGTTGAACTATTGTCACAATAAACAGTTGTGGCTTCCTATTGTACGTGGTTTAACTCACCCAATAATCTTCTTAACCAAACTGCTTGACATGAGCATGATGCTGCTGCAGTGAACTCTGCTTCCGTGGTAGATAACGTGACAACAGACTGTTTACCATGACACTGCCCCTGATCTTAGCATAAAGACATAGCCAGAGGCACTTTCCCTGTCTTCCACATCACCAGCATAGTCACTGTCCATGTAAACAACAAGCTCCAGGTCTCCTCCCTTCTTGTAAAACAACCCCAATCCAAGGGTCCCTGTAAGATATCTTAAAATTCTTTTAGCAGCCTGTAAATGCATTTGTGTTGGATTCTCCATGTACCTACTAATGAGACTCGCCGAGAACATGATAACTGATCTTGTAGCAGTTAAATACATTAGGCTCCCAACTATTTGTTTATACATAATGTTGTCCACCTTTATTCCAGCCTCATCCTTCACTAATTTGAAACCAGGAACTACTGGATTGTGCACAAGTTTGCAATTTCCCAAGCCAAACCTTTCAAGTATCTCTTGTGCATATTTCCTTTGACCAAGAAATATTCCATCCTCCCTCTGTTGCACTTCAATGCCAAGATAATATCTCATATTTCCAAGATCTGACATGAAAAATTCAATCATCATAGATTGCTTGAATTTTAAAAATAATGATTCATTATTGTCTGTAAAGATCAAGTCATCTACATAAAGACATACAATAAGAAAGTTACCTCTTTCACCTTCTTTGATAAAAAGTGTGCTCATACAGGCATTTCTTGAAACCCTCATTCACAAAGTATGACTCAATTCGACTAGAGCTTTCTTCAATTTATACACTTTGTGTTCTTCACCCAAAATTTTGTATCCAGGAGGTTGTTCGACAAAAACATTCTCACGCAAATTGCCATGCAGGAAAGCCGACTTGACATTAAGTTGAAATACTGACCATTGCTTGTGTGCTGCAAGGGAAAGAACTAGCCGTATAGTATCCATTCGTGCCACCGGAGCAAACACCTTGAAATAATCTATTCCATGTTGTTTTGAATAACCCTTTGCCACCAAGCGTGCTTTCTTTTATCCACTTCACCATTTTCATTGAGCTTGATTTTGAGCACCCATTTCACACCAATTATTTTTTCTCTTTTCGGCAAGTCCATCAACAGCATTCTTTTCGATAGCACGAATTTCATTATCCATAGCGGCTCTCCATTTCTCATCTTTCACTGCATTCTCAAAAGTGATAGGAGCACTGTCCACAAACATTGTGAAATTGCTGATGTTTTCTTCCCCTGAGAGACCTTCACCAATTTCATAGTCTCTCTTCCACGTAGGTGCTCTTTTAACCCTTTTTTCACCAACATTGACCTTTGTAGTTTCAGTTGTTGCATCATCGCCTACTTCACTCACCACAAGAGTAGCCTCATCAGCTGCCGATTCTTCGAGATTATCATAATTGGAATCACTTTCCATCCCTTCGTCATTAACATCTCCCCAAACTAAATTGGCAGAAATGTCCTCCTGATAGTTTTCATCCCAAGTCCAAGCCTCATCTTCATGAAACACAAATCTCGACTCACTATAATCCTCTTTGAAATAAGATCATATAATCTGTAAGCTTTTGATGCTTCACTAACTCCAAGAAAAACACACTTGAGAGTTTTGTCATCTAGCTTAGTCCGCTTTTGATCTAGTAAGTGTGCATAAGAGATAGAACCAAATACACAAAAATGATCAACAGATGGCCTTGTTGCACTCCAGGCTTCTTCTGGAGTTATATTACAGACTGCAATAGTGGGACTTCGATTCAACACATGGACAGTCCAATTAACAGCTTCCGGCCAAAAACTCTTAGGGACTTTCTTTCCTGACAACATGAAACGTACCATGTTCATGATAATTTGATTCTTGCGTTCCCCAACACCATTCTGTTGTGGAGTATAAGCAATCATTAACTGTCTCCTTATATCGTGAGTAACAAAAAATAGAAAACTCTAATGAAGTGAACTCTCCATCGCGATCAGTCCGCAACCCTTTTATACATGCACCGGATTCCTTCTCAACACATGTTTTGAAATTCTTGAATGTAGCAAAGGCCTCCGATTTTTCAGTTAGAAAGTATGCCCATGTCTTATGACTGAAATCATCTATGAAAGTTAAAATGTACCTTTTTTTTACTATTGGACATAGGACTGATAGGTCTGCAAATATCCACATGAACCAATTGAAGAATTCTGGATGCTCGCCATGTACTTGCTGTTGGAAAGGGATTTCTTCGTTGCTTTCCCACCAAGCAATCAACACATGCCTGAGGTAGAACCTTCAACTTTGGCAACCCATTCACCATCTATTTTTCTTGGAGAACCTCCAAACCTTTGTAACTCAAATGGCCAAATCGACAGTGCCATAAGTGATTTGGATTTTGAGCAAGAGAATAATGACAAAATTGACTCTGTGATTGACACTTTGCAAGAAAAATGAACATTCTGTTGAGGGACATCTTGGTCTCCATAATCAAGCCTCTCTCCGAATGGAAGATCTTACACTTATTGTTTTGAATTAAAATTGCAACACCCTTCTCTTGTAGTTGGCCAATAATAAGCAAATTATTTTTCAGTTCTAGAATGTAAAATATCTCAGATATGACTTGAACAAGGCCATTCACTTGCATTCTTATGCCCCCTTTTCCCATCACTGCTAGAGATGTATTGTTGCCAAGCTTCACAACCTCTCGAAAAGAGAGATCAAGAGTATGAAAGAAATCCTTATGTCCACACTTGTGGTTGTTGCACCCGGAATCGAGAAATCATGCAACCTCATCATCTTTTTTCTTCACATCAACATAGGCCATCAAAAGCATTTCTTCACTGGTCTCCACAAAATTTGGCTTTGATTTGCTTCTCCTCTTAGGACACTCATATTGATAATGTCCTACATCATGACAGTGATAACATTCAATGACAGATTTGGCAAAGAATTATTGTCTTTCTCTTCCTTTGCCTCCGCCTCTGCCTCGAACTCCACTATGACATCTTCCCTTTTCCCCCATAAGAGTCTGCATAATAAGACACCTTTAGGGCTTGCTCCTCTATAGTAAGGCTTTGCATTCGTTACTCATGAACTAACAACATGCTCTGCAGCTCATCAATGGACAAAACTTCCAAATTATTAGACTCCTCTATGAAGCAAACCACATAATCAAACTTGGGAGTCATAGACCTCAAGATTTTTTCAATAACAATTAATGCCTCCATTTTCTCACCAAGACTTTATCTTGTTGGTGATAGTAAAGGGTCGTTTGGTGTTGAGAATTGTTTGAGTGGGAATGAGAATGAGAATGAGAATGAGAATGGGAATGAGTTTTTTATTCTAACGTTTGGTATGACTAAAAACTGGGAATAAGAATGAGAATGAAATTGTATTTTGTCCATTATGCCCTTTTACAAATATTTTTTTTATAAGCCATTTTACAAATATCTAATTAACTCTATTCCATTTTATTGTTCCTAGCCAAGTATAATTAACAAATAAAATCAGTTTAATTAAAAAAATTCAGTTTGATTAAATTAACTTAATTAAATAAAATCAGACAAATTAAATATAATTTGTTTAATTAAAAAAATTCAGTTTGATTAAATTAACTTAATTAAATAAAATCAGATATATTTAGTTTAATGCATATGAGGACATCTAATGCATATGAGGACAATACAAGTAAACATATCAATCATGCACTTGAGGGCAAAATGGATAATTCACAAGCTATTCCATGTTGAATTACCTATTTCAGCCCAAAAATGTGGGAATGATATTTGTATGAGAGAGAAAGGATGGAATGGAATGGAGTATTCCATTCCATCAAATTTTGATGAACCAAACAATGGAATGGAATACTCCATTCCATAAGCCACCCCTATTCCCTCCCAATTCTAACTACCAAACATCACCTAAGAGTTTTAACGAAAAATACATCCACTGATTCTTCATCCTTCATATGGAGAACTTCAAACTCCTTATGCAAGGCTTGTAATTGTGCTCGCTTCACTCGTGAATTCGCTTCACTCGTGAATTCGCTTCACTATTCCTTTTGGTGTGCCCCCAATTAACAATGATCAAATCCAACTTGCATAAGGTTATCTCTAAACCTTTCATATCTGCCAGCAAGCTTTTTCTTTTGATGTAATGATTGCATCAAAAACTGTTTCAGTTTTGGTGCGTGTTTAATTGACTATTACTATACCTGAACTTTCCATATTTGTCAACAGACTTCTCCTTTGGGTTGAATTTCTTCTAGGGTGAAATATGTAATAACATATGACACGAACCAAAACTGCCCCAGTTTTGGTGCGTGTTTCAAATTAGTGATGCAAAATCTAGTTATCATGAAGTCCATTATGCACCTTCACACATATCAATACCAGTCAAGTTGACAACAAATCCTGAAACTGTCGAAAATTTCACAAGCCCGTGTCTCAACTATTCTTGTGAAATTTGAACTCACAGTCTGATTTGAATGCGTTTCTTTTTCTTTTTTGTTTTTTCCTTTTTTTTTTGCCCATTTTTGCCTAGAGCGTCCTTTTCGGTTTTCACTCTTGTGGGATTTTTTTAATAAACTTCTCAAACAATGATTGTGTCAATGCAACTGTTGCTTTTGTACCCCTCAAGGATCAAACCAATCATAATTATTCAAATGTTTACATTGAAGATAACAAATGACAGGAAAAGATATGGAGTAAATCAAGACAGTAGTTAAATTTGTTCTTCAGAAACACATCAAATAACTTCCCAAAAAGATAAACAACAACAGTACAATGTCCGTAATGCTCAACAATTAATGAAATGATGGAAAATAAAAAAGCTTCTTGATTAAAATCCTGGGTGTTCATGATTTTTCGGAGGATAACAATCTTGTTGTTGGACTTGTGCAGTAGGAAACTGCATGGTATGCATTCCAAAGCCACTAGACAACTAATTAGGCATATGAGTCATGGCCCCATGCTAGCCTGCAATATATGTTGTTAACAAATCAAAAATTTTACACAGGTGATCCAGACATGCCTCAAAACGTATCAGCCTTCCAACAATAGCAGTGGTTCCAGATGAATTGGAATGAGGAATAGTAGAAGATTCAGCCTCTATATGAGTATCAACAATCTCATCATCTTTGTATCTTCTGATCATCCTACGATCAATCACAAATTTTGGATACTGAAACTCCTCATACGGTGCCCAAAGAACCCCAACACTCATGCACAATGTACAGATCAGAGAAGGTAAACAAAGTCTTATGATTGTTGTATTGAGACAACTGTGGACAATAGAATTGTGCAAAACTTTTTCAATATCAATTGATCTTCCTTTCAGAATAGAATAAAGCAAAATTGTTCTATTTTTCGGAATATTAGTTTAATAGGTGCTTAGCATAAGTTTTGCCTAGATAAATTGCATCCATGTCCTGCTATTTTTTGTCATAGTTGATTTGGGCAATGAGACTTCCACCCCTCTAAATTTCTTCCAGGTAACGCCTCGCTTACACAATGTGTGAATCACTTCATCCATGATAGTGTCTGACTCTAGCATGGCAGAGAAATTGTCATTAATAATATCTAGAAGATTGTAAACATCATTGATGGTTTTTCTATCAAATGGGACTATCATACCCTGAACATATATATGTTCATATCCTACCACCGCATTAGCATAAAATTCTCTTAGCACTGAAACAATTGGAGATTTTGGCTGTGCAACAAAATTCTCCCAACCCCGATCAACAATAATTCTTGCTATGGTGGGCTCTACCGTAAAAGAAGCTTGGAAACCTATCTCTGGAATAATCATTTGCCCCCTTATTGATTCTCGATATCTTTCAAATTCTTCCTAAGAGATAAAGCGATTTAAATCAGATATTTGAGGGATTGCTCATGTTGTCTTTTGGAAGCCATAGAGATGAGTTAAACTGAAGTAATTAAAAATCAGCCAGTAAAGTATGAGAAGATTGCTCAGTTGTGAAGGATTTCAGATAAGGTTCTCTAGCGATGTAAGGGAAAGAAAAACTTGGCAGATGACTTGCTAATAAAGTTGAGTTGATAGTGGAGATGTTCGACTCAAAGAGGAAGAAAAATAAGTTGGCTAGAAGAGACAAACACCATTAAAGAAGTGTTCAATGGAAATGTCATGAAAAAGAGAGGGGAAGAAAATTCGGAATGCACGCTTCATTAGGTGAAAGAGATGGCAAAGAAAAGTGGCTCAAGGTGGCAGAGGAGAGAAAAGATCATTAAAAAAGAGTTGAAAAATTGACAAGAAAAGGAGACAAGGGTGGAAGGTCGAAATGCGCGCCTGAGCTAGTGATAAAGATTGTGAGTGGCTGCAAAATAACTCATTTAGCAACCAAAAGATCAGCAGACAATAAAATAACTCATTTAACAACAAAAATCGTCTTCACATGATCAACATCATAAACTGCACCTATCTGCTCCCCAACCATGCTCATTATTGATGATATCAGTTCAAGACATTTGAGCTATATTAAAACCATCTGTCTTAACCTCACGGTCATTGCACACTACCCTCATCATTGCAACCCTCAAAGCAATCATGCATGATAATATGTCAAAATATGCCACCATTATCAACCAGCATGTGGCCTCATAACAAAAATAATTATTACACTCTCCACTTGTATGAGAGCCACATACTCCTTCCTGAATTTCTTCGATAATCTATTTGGTTTTCCTTATGTCCATGCACCAGAAGAAAAAAAATCCTGTACTTCTTTTTTATAAAATATTTTCATCTAAAAAAAAAGAAACTGCAAGTCTTTATATGGTGCATTTGTCATTTTCTGAGTCATTTGATAGACATTCTCTTCTCTCACTGTACATGAGGATTCAGATCTAACATAACTGTTAGGATGACCAAAATATCTGCAATTTGAGCTTTGAATACATCAACTGCAAGTAATCAACTACTTGTTCTGCTGCCAAATGTACCGTTATCCCACTCCTCTTTACAGCCTTATGGGCAACATACAAAATGTCATATTCTAACAATAACATCTATCATTTTTTAATATTTTCCTCAAGAAATAGTTTCTTAAAAAAAAGAACTTGATAAACTTCATTCTCGATTAAATTATCTCAAACTTTCTGACGATGTCTCAAATTCATTCTCAGTGTTATAGAAGGATTCAACATTGTTATTGAGTGCACCCAAAAGTTGTTTAATTAGGTTTATCTTTTTCATTATCATCAATTTCAGTCTTGGTGAATGAAATGATTGAATATGTGAGATTTCAAATTTGAAAATGATGGAAAAATAAAAGAGAATGATTATGAGAATTTTGAACGGAGACCTTTATTCATGGTGAACATAGAGAAAAATATAAGAACAATGAAATGATGCAATATGCAACAACTGTACTAAAAATTTATCAAAAAGAAAGTAAAGACATGCTCATTACAAAACCCGATAAGTGTGTAAGGACGAATTAAGCACAATCAATCAGTCAGGCAAGAAAGAAATCAAGCAAGAGACACAGGATTTTAATGTGGTTCGGCCAATGATGCCTACGTCCACGGCGGCTGCAGTGTTCTTATTTTCTTTCAATAAATTCTGGGGTTACAAGGAATAAGGGTTATATATATATCCCTCTTTTTTTGGGTATAAAAATACCAACCAGCCCAATACATAAAACTCATGTATAAGCCCAATATAACCCAAACTAAAAAATAATAGTATCCATATTTAACAATCTCCCACTTGGATACTATCAAGAAATTGTAAGAACAGTTACATCAGTAACACCATTACTGACACCAATACACAGCAGCCTTAATCTTCATCTTCAAGCTAGAAGACCAACTGAAGCCTTGCATAGCTCCAGCTTACCAATAGTCACACTCTTCGTCAAAGCATCCGTTGGATTTTCATTCCTACTAACCTTCTCAAGCTTCAACAAACCTTCCTTGAGAACTTGGCGGATATAATGATACCTTCTCTGAATGTGTTTGGTATTAGAATGGAAGGCGGGATTCTTGGCAAGAAATATACCACTCTGACTTTCACTGTAGAGAACACCCTTACCTCTTCTTTTTCCCAACTCTTCCATCAGTTCTTGCAACCACTCCATCTCCTTCGCAGCTTCTGTTATAGCAACATACTCTGCTTCAGTAGAAGATAAAACAACAACCTTCTGTAACTTGGAACTCCAAGAAACAGCAGTTCCTCCCAAGGTAAAAACATAGCCTGTAGTGCTTTTGCAACTGTCAAAGTCACCAGCCAAATCAGCATCTACAAACCCTTCCAACTTCAATTCACCTGAAGTAAAAGTCAACCCATAATCTACAGTTCCACACAAGTATCTCATAATCCACTTCACAGCCTCCCAGTGCTTTCTTCCTAGATTACTCATATACCTGCTAACTACTCCCACTGCATGAGCAATATCTGGCCGAGTGCAAATCATAGCATACATAAGGGAACCAATAGCAGAAGCATAAGGAACTTTACTCATTTGCTCCCACTCTTCATCACACCTAGGTGATTGATCCTTACACAATTTTAGATGACTCCCCAAAGGTGTAGCAACTGGCTTTGCTTTGTCCATATTAAATCTGCTCAAAACTTTCATCACATACTCAGATTGAGAAAGTTTTAAAGTACCTTTGGTTTTGTCTCTTGTAATTCTCATTCCAAGAATTTTCTTAGCATTCCCTAAATCCTTCATTTCAAATTGGCTTGATAGCTGCTGTTTTAGATTATTAATCTCCTTGATGCTTGATCCTACAATCAACATGTCATCGACATATAACAGCAAAATAATATATGAGTTTTCAAGCCGTTTAAAATAGTAGCAATGATCTTGCTCACTTCTGGTGTAACCTGAACTAATCATGAAGTTATTAAACTTCAGATTCCACTGTCTTGGAGCCTGCTTCAAACCATACAAGCTCTTCTTCAGTTTACACACAAGTTTTTCTTTTCCTTGTACTAAGAAACCTTCTGGCTGATGCATATACATCACTTGCTCCAATTCACCATGAAGAAAAGCTGTCTTTACATCTAACTGCTCCAGATGTAAATTCTCACTAGCCACCATTCCTAGTACCATCCTGATTGTAGGCATCCTTACTACAGGAGAGAAAATTTCAGAATAGTCGATGCCATACCTTTGTTCAAAACCTTTCACAACCAGTCTAGCCTTCTACCGTTTACTACCATCATGTTCTGTCTTAACCCGGTACACCCATTTGTTTTGCAAAACCTTCTTTTTTGCTGGTAGTTTCACTAACTCCCACGCTGATTCTTCATCAAAGAATCTATTTCTTCTTTCATGGCCAGCTCCCACTTTTTCACATTCACATCTTGTTTAGCTTCTACAAAGCTTTTTGGCTCACCATTATCAGTCAAAAAGATATAATGCAAAGAAGGAGAATAACGTTCAGGAGCTCTTACTGTTCTAGTAGACCTCCGTAGAGAAACTGGAGGAGTGGTCGGTTCATCATCACCATCATGTGGAATGACAGGAATGCCTACTTCTTGCTCAACCGTTGTAGACTCAGGAATATCGATATGAATCGTTTCAGTCTTCTTTACTTCTTTCACATTATCATCAGGCTTGTCTTTGTACATCACACTCTCATGAAAAATCACATTTCGACTTCTAATAATCTTTCGGTTCTGATCATCCCAAAACCTATAGCCAAACTGTTCATCTCCATAACCAATGAAGAAACACTTCCTTGATTTTGCATCAAGCTTGCTGCGATCATCAAAATCAACATGTACATAAGAAACACAACCAAACACTCTAAGGTGTGAAAGTTTTACCTCTTTACCACACCAAACTTCTTCAGGCAGCTTATCATCAAAATCAATTTCAATCGACTCCAATTGATTTACAATATCATTGAACTCATTCAAGTTCTTTGCGACAGGAGTATCTTCTTGCATCTTCAAATTGAACAGTTTTTTCATCAAGTGAACCTTGTGATTCGTAGTTGGCGTCTCATACATCTCTGACAATATATCCATGAGCTCCTTCGTAGTTGCCGCCTTAGCAACATTGTTAGCAAAACTTCATGTTAGAGTCAATCAAATAACTCCTAACACTTGTCTATCTAAAAGCTTCCACTCATCATCGAGCATCTTTTCTGGTTGGTTACCAAGAAGAGGCAAGTGCAACTTCTTCCCATACAAGAAATCCTCAATTTGCATACGCCAATATGCGAAGTCAGTACCATGAAATTTCTCAAACCCAGCAACTTTTGTTTCATCGGTAGCCATAGCTTTCACCCAAATAATTGAACCTCAAATTAACTTGGCTTGATTACACAGGTAACACAGCACCCACTCAAATTGAAACACCTACGGCAAAATCCACTCGACTAGCCAAACAATTTCGTCTCAATTGTTTGCCCGCAGCCTTGATTCAAACACCACCCAACTCTTGATCTCTCTCGCTATCGATCCGGCTCCGATACCAATTGTAAGGACGAATTAAGCACAATCAATTAGTCAGGAAAGAAAGAAATCAAGCAAGAGACACAGGATTTTAACGTGGTTCGGCCAATGATGCCTACGTCCACGGCGACTGCAGTGTTCTTATTTTCTTTCAATAAATTCTGGGGTTACAAGGAATAAGGGTTATATATATATCCTTCTTTTTTTGGGGTATAAAAATACCAACTAACCCAATACATAAAACTCATGTATAAGCCCAATATGACCCAAACTAAAAATAATAGTATCCATATTTAACAAAGTGATCGTGAGATAGACCACAAATAGTAGTGCATTTAAATATTACTCCTAGAGGCAATTGATAAGAGAAAAAAAGTTCTCAAACTGATCCAGTTATTAAGCTCAAAAACTCAATGGGCGAGAAATGACCTAATAAGTATTAGAAGTAGAGTTCTGACTCATTTACATAATAGCAACATGAAGTTTATTAAATTGCACACAAAATTATCCAAAATCATTCTAATTTGATCAACATGAAGATGAAAAGTCAATTTCCCAATGATGTATATTTTTTCTGCATTGAGAAACAAGATTAACAATCTTTTAAATAATCACGATTATTCTTTTTTTTGTATGATGCATATGCATGGATATAAATGTGTATGATATGAAATTTTCCTATTTGGACTTTATAGTTTGGAAACAATATTATAACAAAACCTCATTTTATTCGACATTGTTCTTTAAGTACAATTTCCTGAAAAAAATGAACTCTTTTTTTTTGAGGTCCTGTCTTGCAACTTCTTTAGTCATCATCTAAAGCTGAAAACTTCTTCTTCACTGTTTTGACATCCTGCATTGTAGCATCTTTAGCCAGCATTTGATGCTGAAAACTTCATCTTTATTGCTCTAAATTTTTGAATGTTCTCTTGAATGTCTGCCTCCCCACACTTGGTACTATCTATTCATCTTTTAAAGAATTCCCCTCCTTTCCTAAACCTCCTTCATTCGGTATTCTACTACATATGCACTATTCACACGGCTCTCCATTTGGATGTTGACAGGTATATGTTGATAATACTGGAGGCAAACCATGGTCTGTGCCTGTATGTATGAATGATAAAGTAAAACATCAAGAAAAATAGAGAACAAAGGGAAAAAAACTTAATTAGTAACGATCATCAAGTATGTAACAAAGAATTTAGTAATATAACAGTATGTATATCCAGGTTAAAAGTATTTATGAAAAAAAAAGAATGTAATCATGAGATCAAAAAATAAAAAATAAAAAAATTGGTCACATAACAAGTTTTTTTTTTATAAAAAAAGTTTGGTCAAAATGACAATATATATACATACGTATAAACAAATGAAAAATAAAAAAAGGGAATGATAGAAAAGCGTAGCATTATAAAAATATGACAGTAATTCAGGTAGAGTATGAGTATGAGTAAATATACTCTTAGTGTCCTAACTCTAAACTGCATGTTTGTGGCTTTATTCTACATTGTGAGGTCCCGGACAATGTGTTCACATAGTCCAAAAAGGTAACGGGGTTCCTCACTCAACTTCATAAGAAGTTTTTTCCAGTGAGAATTTACCTTCCACTTGCACGGGGACATGAATCCCTCAAAGGTGATAGTCCATTCTCTCCTATCCAAAGTGAAGCCTGGGTAGGCGGCTATGTGTGTGATTGTGTGGTAACAAAGTGCAAGGTGTGTGGGGGAGGTTTTACCATATCAAAATCTTTGAACTGTACTCTTGTTTGAACCTGCAAAATATCAATCAAATGCTACAAAACGAGCAAACTATCAAACCCAAAATTATACAAAAAAATATACAAACATATCACAAAATGTATATACGCAAAAGAAATCTAATATATACAAGTAAATGAATGAAATAAAGAAAGAAAGAATATATATATATATATACACACACACACAAACAGAAAAAAAAATGAAAATAAATCAGAAAAATAGTTTAGCCCTTATTTAAGCAAATTTGGCTTGACCTTCAAAAAGTCCCCAGCAGAGTCGCCAATAATCACAATCGGAATCACGACGCGAGCGGACTCATAAAAATAATGAGTCGCCATAAATTGGTTTTTGAGGTGCATGTGGACACCTATTTATAGTACTGGTCTGCCATATAAAAAAATTAGGTTCGGAGGTCGATTGAGAAACACTGGCCCCCATAGAGTTAAAGAAATATTTGTCCTTGTATAATAATGTTTAATTATGGTTGTTTGATAAGAATGAGTGCTTATCTTTCTTTTTATATAAAAGAAAATAAAGTTTTGTCAATCATATGTGCCTGTCAGGTCTGTAATCATGTAAACTATGGTCTGGTTTGTGTACCCTAGTTATTAGAACCTTCGTTTGCACAACCATGGTTACTTGGTTGGCCTATATAAAGGCATGTATGTTCGCTTGTAAGATAACTCAGTCTTGGAATAAGATCTTGTTCTTAGTTTTGAGATGTGTTTGGTATCGGAGCCTAAGATTTTTCACTGTCTCTCCCCTTTTCTCTAATTTAGTTTACTATTACAAAGTAAGAGGTTAGAGAAAGTATGCTCTGTAGTTGTCATGTGATACATGGATCCTTGACATCAGAAATCTCCGAACTTCGTCACACTCTAAGGAGGTGGTCATGTTCTCATCTCTTCGTATGAGCTTATTTGTTGGCCTATGCCTTATCAGTGTCCCTTACAGGTTCAGGGTTAGCTAGTATATTGGATTATGCATATCTCAACACTGTCGGTGGATCTTAAGATCTATCTGAGATATAATGCACTAGTACTAGCTTTCTTATGACTGATTACTTTGTATAGTTTATTAAATTGCTGGATAGGGGTGATAGCAGTGATCTTATGTCATCATGTCTTTAGCTATTTCTCTTTCTAGTTCTAGCTCTCTTAATCAGAGCTCTTTTAAGAATGATTCTCTTTATGAGATAACCTATTTTCCTTATGAAACATGAACTTCTGACATTGAATTCCCTGTTGTAAATCTATATACTATCTTTAATAAGCCACCCCAATATTTTACCTATTCTGTTAAACAGTTGTTCAGTAATCCTTCCTTTAAGTGTGTTAAAGAGTATATTCAAGCTTCTCAGTTTGATCAATGTCACATTCCTACTACTGGAGTTGAACAACTTTTTAAGCTTTCCCTTCCTGAAGACTTCCCATGTCAGTGGATGGTGCAGTAGTATACTCATGTTAATTTTGGAGTATTTCATTTATCTTTATCTTTACAGTGTTTGTGACAGTCTTCTCAAACTTTAACATGCCTTTTCGAGGTCTTGAGCTTCTCAATGCTTTGAAAGTTCAAGTTCAGATTACTGGTGCTCCGTAGGTCATGACAACTTTTGCTGGAACTCTTCATTATCAAATGGTTTATAGAGTTCAAAATCATGCTTTTGACCTATAGATGCATTCTGCTAATGTAGATACATTGCTCATCACTGTTGATTCTTTTGGTGCTCCAAATAATGCAGTCATCCCTAAGCAAATTACAAAAGAGGAGTTGTGTAAACTTCTTCCTAAATCATGGGTGACAAAATATGAGAATTCATTTACTTAGTTTGTTTTAGTTCAGTCCATCGATCCTACATTCACAATACAAAAGGATGGAACGGTTGATATTTCATTTCCTCAATCTACTGAACAAGCTGCTCCTGTTTTTCCAACACAATTTGTTATTGAGCCAGATCTTCCAATCTACGACTTTGATGGGATGGGCAAGCAAGTTTATTATTATAAAGACCCGATAACTGATCATTGTTTTTGGGACCTTGATTGTTCTTGTGATCCTAGTCTTCATGAAATCTATTTGGTTGATGATGAAGATACTCCTACGAAGAAAAAGAAGTCTAAACAAAAAAAAAACTCCTGCAACGTTATGATTCTGGAGATCCAACGATTGACTTGTTGGGACAACTTTGAGGAAAATATGAATATCATGTTACCTATTCTAAGGGGTCTTCTCAATTGCCTCCACCATGTATTATGTTCAAACCAGGTGAATTTGGTTATGATCAACAGTTTCCCTTTTTGAATGATTACTCTGATTCCAATGATTCACAAATCAAATATTCTTGGAAAATTCTAGAGAATACTTCAAGAGCTTCTAAGGGAACTCTTAACAACCTTTATCTGCTGCAGAAGCTACTCTCAATTGGCAGTCTAATAATGTTGTTGCATAAAACAAGTTGTTGTTACAAATCTCTCATGGCCAGCAACAGATTTCTACTACTGTAACTGAGCGATCAGAAAATTTCATCTTTACATACTAAATTAATCCGTTTGGCTACTTTTGGCACTTTGGGAACATCCTTTACTCAAACTTCTAAAACAGAGAAAGAAAAGAAATTTCTAGAGGTACAACTTATGATATACTGACCTGGGAATAGTAGGAACGTCAAATAAGAGAGCGACAAGTGTACAATGGTACATTAGAGGAACCGAAAATTTAATTCGGATTAAGATAAGAAAATTTTAAATATATATTTATGCGTATGCTAATAGTAAGAAAAAAATAGTAATAATACAAGTTAATATTTTTTTTTTTAAAAAGGAGACAGTAATTTATAAAAGAAGAATTGTGAATTTTGAGTGTCATTTAATATGGCAGTGCATATTTACGTGTGGCCTTGGTGGGAGATAGTAGTTTGGGTGGGGCTTTACTTAATCGGTAGTACTAGGTATCCAAAGAGCAAATATCACTAATGATACATAATCCTACGTGGCATCCTAATCATCACTACACTAACATTTTTTACTTTTTGGGTCACAAATATTTTTCTCTCTATTCTGACCCATTTTAAAGATGAAAGCTCTCTCTCTTTTCTACACTTTTGAATGAACGACTTCTCTCTCCTTTCTCTCTCCCTCATCTTCTCTATAAAGACAAAAAAAAATGTGCAGATTTCATATTTTTTTTGGAAGAAGAAGAATATTCGCGAGAAAAAAACAAGGAAAACACAAAACAAGATTTGATTTCTATTTCTCTAGATTTTCCCCGATTTGTTATGCCTTTTTCATTCGTTCTTCAAATCTTGTGTTTTTTCTTTATTTTTTCGATTCTTTATTTGAATCTCATGTTATTCTGAGTTTTTTTTTTCTTGAATGAACTCAAATCTATTTGTTCGAGTGATTTTTGATAGGGAATACGAAGAAAAAAGATGAGGATTGTCCTCGGATTTTTAATGCACTAGTCTGCGTCTTTGATACATTGTTATGGGTGTTGAATATGCTGCTTGTTTTCTAAGGGGGAAGACGAAGAAGAAAGGACGAGCATTGTTTTGCGTGTTTTAATGAACTGTTGTGGATATTTAATATACAGTGACAATGTATGTTTAATGCACTATTTTGGATACCACATTGTTTTTGGATTTATCACATTGTTTTGGGTGTTTTAAACGCACTATTTTTTTTTTGCATGATTTAGCGAAGCTTATTTTTTAAAAATATGATGTAACTGTATTAAGCACAGTGCTATTTTTTTTTTTGAACATTTGTGCAATAACATTGTGCTAAAAAAATAACAAACATTAGAACAAATATTAGTACATTGAACAATCATGGGAACGTTGTGAATATTATAACAGTAAATAATATAATAATACACTGTCATTATAAATGGTAATATAATAGTGCACTGTCAAATGGTCAATCCAATTATAATAAGACAACGTGAAAAAAAACACACTATAATAGGGTCCACTGTCAAATGGTAATCACAATGTGATAATGCACTGCCAAAAATGAAATACAATGTAATACGCCACTATCATAATAAGACGCGATGTAATCATGCACTATCAAAAGATAAAAACACGACGTAATAATAGTGTAATAAAAAATTTCAGAAAATTTAATAAAAATGTCACAGCAATTTAACAAAAGCTCATAGAAGTGTAATGAAGAGAGATTTTTGAATGCTTTGAATTTTACTTTTTATTTTTAAAAAAAACTTACACGTGAACTTTTGACAGCCATTATCAATTTTAAAAAATTTAAAATTTAAAATTTCAAAAACATGTAAGAGCTTTATTAAAGGGATATTTTAAACCAAAAAAGATCACTTTTGGTCCACTTTCTTAGTCATCATCCAAGTCATCAAGTCCACCTAAAATTGGGATATCATGGCAGCTACAATATTGACATCTTTAACATTTTGGTTACATAATTGCTCAAATGGGATGGCTATGCCACTTTTTAAGAAAAATTAAATATAGAAGAATTGGGAAGAGGGAGAAACATGGTGATAAGGTACCTGTCAGCGGTTGCTTGCGGGGTTGACATCATTAAATTCAGCTGTTAAGAAAAGTGAGAGTTAGAAGTTAGAAATTGATAGGTAGAGGGAGGAGTTGAACGGATTGGAAAGAAAAAAAAAATCCTTTTTGACAACCATTTTAGTGGAACGGGAAGACATCGTTTTGTGTGAAGTTATGGCTATGACTTATGAGAAGTACAGTATGATTTATTTGGATTATGTGGGACAATTTGATTGCTTTCTCTATTGTTAAATGAATTTACATTGCGGTGAGTTTGTGGTGGAGTTATACTTCTGGAAGAGAAAGGCGGTGGTGTTGTAGTGTTAAAGTAAAGTGCTGGCTTTGCACGTACAGTGGGTAAGATTCGAGTAAAAATTCGCTATGCGGTCACATAACGAAGGGTGTTATGTTCGGGTAGAAGGAGAATACCTACCTCCTTACTTGTTGATGTTAGTTTCGACTATAAGTTCGGAATGAGGATGAAATTAAGGAGATAGTGATGGTATGGGAAGTGCAGTTGATGATTGTGAGTGGTTGTAATTTGGCTAGGTTTTATTTAATATTCTAAATATTGTGGTCACTGACTATGAATTTGGTGGATGCTTGTGTGTGGGTTATTTTTCCGTGGTCATGATATTTTGTACTGAGTTTCAACTCACTCCCGTGCTATGTGTTTTTTTTCCCCAGGTGAGTCTATCGATGCCAATCAAGCTAGCAATGAGGACCAAACTGCATGATAGTTGCACATACTATGAGTTTGGAGATGCTATATGGGTTGAAAATTATGTTTGTTAACAAGTGTCGAACTTGGGTTCTTGAGTGACAAGTTATATATATATATATATATAATATGAACTTTGATGCTAAGTTATATATTAAAAGAATTGTGGAAGTTACTAAAATATTTAATATTTTATTATGCTAACTAGTTATGTCAATTTTTACTAAATTAGTCAATTAATATTTTTACGTCACGTTCTTAAAGTCAGGGCGTAACACAACTTCAAACTTTGAAAAAACAAGCAAAAATCAGACTTCTCAATGAATCTCACTATTCTACTCCTTCTTTTGCATTCCGTCCACCTAATGTCCACCCCAAGGACTTACCCTCTATTGGCAACACAGGACCTTCCAATAGTTCTGCTTATTTTTTTTTCTAGATCTTAAACAAACTTCATAGAACCTGTTGATGTTTTAAGTATATTTAAAAGAAATTATATGTGTTAATGATTCAATGAATTGAAGAGTGGAGGAATGGTTAAGGTTTTGGATCCTTAATGTTAGAAACCCATGTTCCAGGAGTGCCTACTACATATAATGAATATGTATAGGTCAAAGATGGGAATTGGACCTTGGGTCTCTTCAGGCTTTTGATTTCTTTCCTTCCACACTTAAATTTTTTTTCCTTCTTGAAATATTTTTTAACGTTAATCATTGATTTGGTCATTAACTAAAACACGTTTTCCTGATTTTTTCTGATTTTACTCTAACGTTTTAATATTTACTTGGAAACGTTTTGATTTTCTCAATTGATTTGGTGGTAACTGTTTTGGAAACAAACGATTTTCCATGGCTTTAAAACGTGGACATGAGAGCTCTGGTTTTTAACACTTACGGAAAAACAAGTTTTCGAGTAGAGAAAGACAGAAAGAGAAAAATGGAAATTCGAACAGTGACCTTTCTATGCAAAGGGTCATTGATATAGAGAGTATGTGCTTGTCTTATCCTGGGGACGACGTAGCTGTATCACTGTTTGCGAACTAGTTCGTGACTGAAGCCGGTGAACTTTTTCAATCTCTTAGTTGCTGTTTCGAGGTAATATCTTTAACAATTTTAAGACGTTTACTTCTGCCATGGAGATTGAGAAAAGTCTGCTGCTAGTTCTAATAATAACAACAACAAACCTTTCAAGTTTGAGGGTATGTATTTCAAAAGATGGAAAAATAAGATGTTGTTTTATATTACTACAAAAAAAGGTTGCTTTATTTTGTTTCTACAACTAAGCCTGCCCAAGTTGATCCACCCACTACTGAGAATACAAAAGAAATAGCCAACTGGGACTCTTGATGATTTTTTGTGCAAGAACTATATTTTGAATGCTTTAAGTGATGATCTGTATGATTATTTTTCCTCCTTTAAGACTGCTAAAGATGTTTGGGATGCCTTGCAAAAGAAATATGATACTGAAGAGGCTGGGTCTAAGAAATATGTTGTTAGTCGATACTTGAAGTACCAAATGGTTGAGGAAAAATTTGTTCTCTCACAATCTCATGAACTCCAGAAAATTACTCATGAAATTTTGTCTGAAGGTATGTAGATTGATGAGCAGTTTTAGGTTATTGTGATGATTGATAAATTTCCACCAAGCTGGAATGAAGAGCTGCGCCATAAAACAAAGGAATTTTCGATGGAAAGTCTCATCACCAAAATTAGAGTTGAGGAGGGGACCGGAAACAAGATTCAAAAGAGGAGGTTTTTTGTTGTCTCAAATGAAAACAATAAAACTCCAGCTCACTTGAAGCCAAATAAGAAGAACATGAAGCCAAGCCACAACCAAAACCAAAACCATAATCGAAGATTCAACCAGAATAATAGCAAGAAGAATTACAACCAGAACAGGAGCAATAATAGACCCCCTTCAAGGCAGTAAACACAAAACAACAATCAGTTTATGTGTTTCGCTTGCAATAAACTGGGTCATATGGCCCGGAACTGCAGAAATTGTAAATCTATAGCTCAAGCGAATATGATTGAGGAGGAGCGACTTGTGGCTATGATTACTGAAATCAATATGATTTCTAGATTTGAAGGGTGGTGGGCAAATTCTGGTGCTTCCCAACAAATTTGTTATGATCGTTCTTGGTTCAAGAGTTATTCTGAAGAAAAAGCTATGAAAGTGTTGTTGGGTGATCCCACACCACTAAGGTTGCTGGTGTTGGCAACGTGGAATTGAAGTTTACTTATGGAAGAACACTCATTCTTAAGGGTGTTTTGCACACTCCAGAAATGAGAAAGAATATTGTTTATAGCTTCTTACTCAATAAGGTTGGGTTTGTTCAGAATATTGGTTCTGATCAATATATAATCACCAAAAATGGATCTTTCGTGGGCAAGGGCTATGCTTGTGATAGTATGTTCAAACTCAACGTTGATATGAATAAAAATGTTGCATCTTCTTCTTATATTGTTAGTTCCTTTAATGTTTAGCATGCTAGACTTTGTCATATTAACAAAAAATTAATTAAAAATATGAGTAGTCTAGGTATAATTTCTAATGTATGCGTGGATGATTTTGATAAGTGTGACTCATGTAGTCAAGCTAAAATCACCAAAACTCCACATAAATCAGTAGAACGAAAATTTGAACCCCTTGATTTAATACATTCTAATATATGTGAATTTGATAGTGTATTAACTAGAAATGGAAAATGATATTTTATTACATTTATCGATGATCATTCAAATTATACATATGCTTATTTGATGAGGCATAAAAGTGAAGCTCTTGATATATTTAGAGTCTTTATAACATAAATAGAAAATCAATTTGGGAAAAGGATTAAGATATTTTGTAGTCATAGAGGTACGGAATATTGTTCTATAGAATTTAATAAGTTGTATGAAACTCTTGGCATAATTCATGAAGTAACTGCACCTTATTCATAAAAAATGAATGGAAAAGCTGAAAGAAAAAATAGAACTTTGTGTGAACTTGTTGTAGCTACATTGTTAAATTCTGGTGGTGTTTCTTATTGGTGGGGAGAAATTCTTTTAACCGTATGCTATGTTTTGAATAGAGTGCCTAACTCTAAAAATCATGTTTCCCATATAGAATTGTGGTTAAACATAAAACCTAATGTTTTTTATTTTCGTGTATGGGGCTGTTTGGCATATGTAATGATACCATATCCTAAAAGGTCTAAATTAGCTAGTAGAGCATTTTTATTGGATATGCAATAAATAGCAAAGCATATAGGTTCTATGATATTAAAAAGAGTGTGATTATTGAATCGCTTGATGCCGATTGTTTCGAGGACAAATTTCCTTTTAAATCTAGAAATAGTGGGGGTTCTAGTGGAGATAATGATATCAATGAATCTAATTTGTGAAAACAAAAAGAACGAGATACATCTACACCTGAGTTAAGAAGAAGCGTGCGACCTAGAGTAGTGAAAGATTTTGGATCTGATTTTTATGCTTTTACGTTAGAAGGTGATCCTGTTACTTTAGAAGAGGCATATAAATCTACTGATTTTGAATTATGGTAGGAAGCTGTAAATGATGAAATGGATTCTTTACAGTCAAATAAAACTTGGAAATTAGTAGACTTACCTCTTGGATGTAAAGCTATAGGATGTAAATGGATACTAAAAACGAAACTGAAAGCTGATGGTTCTGTAGAAAAATACAAAGCAAGACTAGTTGCTAAAGAGTTTAGACAAAAAGAAAATATTGATTTCTTTGATACTTACTCTTCTGTCACTCGAATTACATCTATTCATATTTTGCTCGCTATTGCTGCTGTTCATGATTTAATTGTGCATCAAATGGATGTTAAGACAACATTTTTAAATGGTGATTTGGAAGACCAAATTTACGAGGATTAGCCCAAATGTTTAATTATTCCAAGGCAAGAACATAAGGTATGTAAATTAGAAAAATATTTATATGGTTTAAGCAAGCACCAAAACAGTGGCAATGACAAATTTGATTCGTTGATTATTAGTCATGGTTTTAGAATAAATGAAATCGACAAGTGTGTATACTATAAGTTTATTGATAATGTATGCACTATAATATGCTTATATGTGGATGATTTATTGATATTTGGATCACATATTGATGCTGTAAATGAAGTAAAAATTTTGCTTAGCAAGAATTTTGATATGAAGGATCTTGGAGAGGCTGACCTTATTCTTGGAATTAAAATTACAAGAACAAGTTATGGAATATCGTTAGATCAGTCTCATTATATTAAAAAAATGTTGCATAGATATAATTATTTTAATTGCAAACCTGTTTGTTCCCCTTATGATCCAAGTGTTAAGTTGTTTAAGAATACTGGTGAAAGCATTAGAAAAATTGAGTATGCTAGCATAATTTCTAGTCTTCGATATGCCACAGATTGCACCCGACCAGATATTGCATGTTGTTGGGGTTCTTTGCTGATTTACTAACTCTTGTAGTTAGGAACATTGGTTTGTTGTTGAAAGGCTCATGCATTATCTGAAAAGAACCGTGAACCTAGGATTACATTTCCAGAGGTTTCCCACTGTCCATGAGGGATTTAGCGATGCATATTGGAACAACCTTTTGGATGATTCCAAAGCAACCAGTGGTTACATATTTTGTATCGCGGTGGGGCTATTTCTTGGAAGTCAAAAAAACAGACTATTCTAGCTCAGTCCACTATGGAGTCAGAGCTTATGGCTTTGGCTACTGCTAGTAAGGAAGCTAGTTGGATGAGAAATTTTTTGTCAGATACTCCCTTGTAGGAAAGACCAACACCAGCTGCTCTAATCCATTTTGATAGTATCGCAGTTATCGCTAGAGTTCATAATCGTTATTTTAAAAGCAAAAGTCGACATATACGTCGAAAGCATAACACTGTTAGAGAGTATCTCTCTACAGGTGCTGTAAGAGTGGATTATTTATAGTCTTCAAAGAATCTTGCTTATCCCTTGATGAAAGGATTAGCACGTGAGAAGGTATGGGATACCTCAAAAGGAATGGGGCTAAAGCCAATCGAAAAATGAGTCAATAATAATGGTAACCCGACCTATTGAGTGGAGATCCCACAAAAAGGTTCAATGGGAAGAACAAGTTATTAGTGATACACATGGAATCATGCGAACATATATGGAGTCTTATTCTCCTAGCTCATTCCTATTGCATGATACTCTGCAGCAATAGAAAAGACTGAATTTTTAAACTTTTAATGAGATCTATCACAATAGTTGGATGTTATGCTACATAAACATCTTTGATAGTCTCACCTATGTATATGTGAATGTGGGGTCATGTTATATAAGAACTTGGCAAATTCTTTAGAGCATATACTAAAACTGGGATATAAGCACATGGCTGAAATGTGATGGCTTCTGAATTGCGTGTTAGGAGAATTGTGTGTGATATCTCTACGATGTATATCCTAGGATGATAGTTCAAGAGTACTTCACTATCTATCCTTATACATCGAAAGATCTATCACTATGTAAAGGTTCAAGTTTGCAAAACACCTTAAATTACACACATTTCTCGACCGTCTCTCTAAAAAAATCGTGAGATTTCTTTTCTTTTAAATATAAGCGGGGGATTGTTGATGTTTTAAGTATATTTAAAAGAAATTCTATGTGTTAATGATTCAATAAATTGAAGAGTGGAGGAATGGTTAAGGTTTTGGATCCTTAATGTTAGAAACCCAAGTTCAACGGGTGCCTACTATATACAATGAATATATATAGGTCCAACATTAATCATTGATTTGGTCATTAACTGAAACACGTTTTCCTGATTTTACTCTAACGTTTCAATATTTACTTGGAAACATTCTGATTTTCTCAACTGATTTGGCAATAACTATTTTGGAAACAAATGATTTTCCATGGCTATAAAACGCGGGCATGAGAGCTCTGGTTTTTAACACTTACGGAAAACTAAGTTTTTGAGAAGAGAAAGACATAAAGAGAAACACGCAAATTCAAACAATGACCTTCTGTGCAAAGGGTCATTGATATAGAGAGTTTGGGTTTGTTTTATCCTAGGGACCACGTAGCTGTATCACTACTTGCACATAAGAGGCAGAGCCATGAATTGTCTTAAAGAGAGTGACCTAGATCGTGACTCAAGCCGGGTGAACTTTTCCAATCTCTTAGTTGCTATTTCGAGGTAATATCTTTAACAGAACCTGGTCAAAACTCCACCTTCTAAACCATCCTCTCTCATTTCTCATCGCCTTGGTAAAGCCCTTCTTGATTAGTTGTAACTAACCCCCTTTCCCTACATCAACAACACCAATGCGATTCGTCATTTGAATTGATCAACGTAGCATCAAAGACTTCGAGGAGCAAACGGTTTTGACGTTGGAACAACAGAAGTGGTTGTCAAAATTATTGGGATTCAATTTTGAAATCCAATACAATCTGGGAAAGACCAACGCAGCAACTGATGAGTTGTCTCGCAAGCAACAATTTTTTTTGCTATTCATTTTTGTGAGGTAGATGGTGAATTTGTTGAGCGTAAACAACATACCAGCTTTGAAGCCCAACTGTGTGCCTTGACTACAGTTCAATATGTAGATTTTTCAGGATTGGTGTAGGAAACCAAGAGTGATCCAAAATTTAGACAAACAATTCGAGATTTGATTGTTGATACTTCGAGTCATCTAGGCTATTCAATTAGATAGGGAGTTCTATTATTTAAAGAGAGGTTAGTCTACGGATGGCAAAAAAATCCAATATGTAGGGTATTCGATCCGTTTAAAATATGAAAACCGATCCTATAGAGTTTGAAAACGGTTTTATTTTTTATTTTCAAATCTGTCATGATTTTGGGTTGGTTTTGGTAGTTGATGCTGGGTTTAGGGTATCTGAACCAAAACTGGATCAAAATTTTACCCAGAATCTTAACCGACCTGACCCTTAATTTCGAGTAAATTCTTAAAAATATTAGTAAATATGTTAGAGAAATGATTCGAACCTTACACATGTATAAAAAAGTAAATTACTTAACCACTAGTCTAATTATTATTTTTGTCATAATGACTATAATTAAATTAATAAATAAATTCAATCACTTAACCATCAGTCCAATTATTTATTTTGTTCGAATGTTGATGTCTAAAGAGTAATATGGTATTATCATGTAGTCGTTTGAAAATTGGACTATTTTTTATTTGTATTATTTAATATCATTCATTATTAATAAGTTTCTTAGACTTGTAAAAAAAAATTATGGATTACATCTTTAAATATATTTTTAATGCACGATTCAAATTTCGAGTTAGGGTATATGTGTTTGGAAATGGTTATCCAACCAATTATTAAAAAAATTTGAAAAAATTAAACGGTAAACAGGTACTCGATGGTAAACAGTTATGAAACGGTTTCGGTTTTGGATATCTAAATGATTTTTGGAACGGTTTCGGTTTTGGATATTGGAAGTGATAGGGATAATATGTTAAAGACCATTATTTTATGTAATATTCAAATTTGGGGTATTTATTTGGAATAAATATGTTTGGCACTTTATATATGAAAAATGACATATTGTTATAAGCATCTTGTATTCTATATGGTATATGAATTGGTGTGTAGAGTTTATCTTACACACAGAAGATCAATTGATAAGTTCCTATTGAATATAAGCAAACGATCAAAACTTAGACGAAATTGGACAAACTATTGGCAGGATTGTAGTATAATATTTCAGTATGCGTATCTTGGTTACATAAAGTGGTAAAGCTTGAACTTACTATACTAGTACACTTGGAGTGTATTGATCAGGATTGCGTGTGAGTCAATTTTCTCAATCTGACTACATGGAAAATTGTACACTCACAATCACGTTATGACACCGTTCAGCTTGAGGGGGGTACTAGTCTTATACATGGTCGTTTTACTGAGGGCTACTAGTTTTGTATAGGCAAGCTTTCTTCTTTCTTTTATTTGTTTTACTATTTGCTTTAGTCTTATTTTATTGATGGATATATATCTTTGCTTTGTAGCTATTCATTTTTAACCTAATGAGAAAATGAGTTTTCCTCTGCAACATTGGTCTCTCTGCATCTTCCATTGTTAGTGTTTGAAGGTTGTTATCAATTGTGTTGATAATAATTCTTTGATACTTAAACCAAATGAGGCATTGGTCTCTCTGCATCTTCCATTGTTAGTGTTTGAATGTTGTTATGAATTGTGTTGATAATAATTCTTTGATACTTAAACCAAATGAGGCATGCCCATATATAGCTAATGCCAATACATTATAATGAAAAAGATGAAATCAAATGAATTGATAATATCAAAAGAAAACTAATTAACTGTTGAACATATCTTAACTTTTAAAGAAAACCAAACTAAAAGATAATTATGGAATGTGGCTAACAATTATATATGATCCCCACATAAGATACCCCTGTCTTCATGTATCTTGTTAAGCATCCACCTGCACCATTCCATCCCCCATAGAATCATGCTTGTCCTCAAGTGGAAATTGCGGAAATCAAATATTCATAGAAGATATTGCTTCCTAAGTGGCATCAGCGATACTAGTACCTTTCCAATGAATCAACACTTGAGCTCTTTGTATTTTCTCGCGATGTTTTAGGACAACCACTTGGTCAATATCAGTGGAATCTAGAAGATTGGTGCTTGTTGTACTACATTGACCAATTTGCTGCTTTAATAATGAGACATGAAAGACTAGTTGTACACATGGCCCTACTGGAAGTTCCATCCTATATGCAACCTGTGCATTTTCTCCAATACTCAAAAAGAGCCATAATACTTAGTAGCAAGCTTCATGTTAATATGTTTGGTAATAGTTGTCTGGTGGTATGGCTGAAGGCGAAGATAGACAGAGTTTCCCGACACGAATTGACGATCATGGTGGTGATAATCATGGATATGCTTCATGAGCCGTTGAGAGTTCAACAACTTTGCGAACCTCCTTAAGCAACTAGTCACAAACCAAAAAGGTCTTCACTATGGCTGCCACTTTTGTGGTACCCCGAATGTATGACAAAAGAGTAGATGGAGGCCGATATTATATGATTGCGAACGATGTATGAGCATGACTAGAGTGTCAGCTAGTGTTGTAAGTATATTCCACCCAAGAAAGGCATTGTACGCACTCTTTAGGATGAGACTCTATGAAACAAAATAGATACATTTCAATCATTCTATTCAAAACTCGATCTGGAAATTCATTTGTGGATGGTACATGGAACTATAGCTAAATTGGCTATTATGGGAATTAATTAATGTAAAGACATAAATTGAAATCAATGTAAAGACAATAATTGAAAATCATCCATGTTGGAGGTAACAACTAATAAAAATTAAAGAACATGATAAACAGAATAATTGAGAATTAGTTTGTTGAACTAATCATAGATTGATTTATTCTTGAAGCAAGTAAATACATAAAACATATACAAACATAGTTGAAATATTAGACTTACAAACTTTTGATTGTTTGAACTACTTCTATGAAAACTTATGGGAAATGGAGAGGAAGGTTTTAAGAGAAACTAGGAGAAGCTTGTTACAAGGGAGTATTGTAGAGAATGGTGTTTTGGTGCTTTGGGTTTTCTATCATCTTTGTCTCCCACTTTATACTTTTATCTTCCACCTTGTCTCCCACTTTTGTTTTTATTTTATTTTATTTTGACATCAAATTAACTTATATAGAATTTTTACTTTTTCACTATTTGCGGATTTTATATCTTCTATTGTTTTTTTCCAAATATCTTCTAAGAACTAAATTAGCACAAAGACACTTTAAATCGGCATCAAAATATACTAAAGCAAATGTATGAAAAGAGAATGAATTTTGAATAAATATTGAAATTTTAATAACCAATTTTTACATGTATTGCGAGATAAATGCATAAGAGTATATATATATATATGTGTGTGTGTGTGTGTGTGAAGAATTCTTCAATAAGCTATAAGGTCCAAAAAGAGGTTTTAAAAGTCATAACTTTTGAGGTCTAAAATGTTTATTAAAAAATTAAAGTTGTTTTTTATCAATTTTACGAATCCAACAATATATTTTTTTGGTTTGAAACAAAAATCAAATGTGACCTTATTTTATATCCAATGATTCAGAACTATCATCATGGGCTTTTCATTTTGGATATGACTTTTGTTTCAAGCAAAAAAATATCATTAAATTCATAAAATCGATCAAAATTCAACTATAATTTTCTTTTCAAATGTTTAAAATTATTTATAAATATCCTCAAAGTGGCACCATTTTCTCGTTTATGTTCTAATCCAAAATTATGACATTCTCATTGACTAAAATAGCTAATGTGGCAAATGTCTCCAACAAATACACCACTATGAATAGCAACATCAAGGATTGAATCATACTAGGCATACACTAAAAATTAACTGACATTTTAAATAAATTTTAACAACTTGTAATAGCCTATAGTAGGTGATTCTCCTTGAGGTCAAATCATATGGATTCAGGAGGTTCTGAGTTCAATCACATTGGGAGCAATACCCCTTGTGACGAGCGATGGGTTTGACACTTACCATGTCATCAGATGAAAAATTTATATGCACACAGGTTCAAAGTCCCAAATTTAGGCCCATAATGGATGTCAAGCTTGTATAGTGTCCAAAGCGCAATGAAGTTTCATTGAGGCGCCTACAAGTAGGTGAATGTTCTTTGAGACGTATATGAGGTGTAGCTAAGGCGTAGGAGGCAAAACAACTCCAATGGAAAACACTCTCCAAATTTTTCAATCATTCAATTGGGTTTCATCATTATTACACAAAAGTCAAGTCATATACACATCCACATCATCAAACCACGCCTCACAATATAGTCATACTAGCAAAATGCAAATCCCAATACATTTTTCATTTTCTCCATTAACAAAACCTGTACATGTCAAGTATCCCTCATCCATCCTCCAACAAAACTATACCAAAATTAATACTAGATCCCACATCTTTTACAAAAAGTCAAGCCACATGTTCATTCACATCACCAAAAAACACATCTTTTAATACAATCACATCAGCAAAAATACACATTCTCATACATTATCCAGTACCCCTAAAAACTACACTATTGGAGTTGCTCCTCCTGCATTTTTTCAAAACTAAATCTTAGAGCCCAAACGACGTCATTTTGGGCATAAGCCCTAACCCTAAGACATATGAAATGAACTCTCGACACTGTTAGTTTCATTTCATTGAACATCTCTCTTTCTTTTCTGTCTTTGAGCTTATTTTGATCCTTTTCAACTTTGATATTCTCGTGTAGAGATGATGTCGTACAATCTAGTCTCGATACGTAGGTTTATTGTGTTTTTCTTTTTTTTCTTTGATGTCTTGGTTTAGTTCAATTGGTTTCTATTTTCAAGATTAACTTTTCTCTGTGTTATAAATCCCACATCACCCAAGTGTGATAAGGTGATGTGTAAGGAGATAATTGCAAACAAAAATTTGAAATCAATGCGAGGAAATGAAAATAAGATAGATGTAAGAGGTTTGGCCAATTTTGCCTACGTCTTCGGAGTTGTAAAGAGTTCCACCATTTTTAGAGAAAGACATTACAAAACGACGGCTAGGATTACAGACATATGAACACCCTAATATGCCTTCGAGCATATCGACCCTCACCTCCACTCCACAAAGTAAGCCCCCAAAAACTCCACTCACAAGATCCACAACATCTTCTTCTGTCGGGTCATCAAAATAGACCTTGAAGAAAATAGGCTCTGTACTAAATCCCAACAATCTCTTGATATAAAAATACTCGCTAGTGTACTATTGTAGGACGAAAGGTGTAAATACGAGATCGAACCCACAAAGATAAGTTCAGTCGAATAATGTACTTAACTATAAAACAAATTACTACTAAAGTGAAGAGAATGTACTTAATTCATAGAGAAGGCAACCAAACAATAATTTCACGACTTAACAATCAACGATGATAAAACGTCTAGGACATAACCTCACAAAGCAATCCTTTTACAAGCTATAAAGGCTAAGCATTCAATACCAATTCCAATTATAAGGTTGATTCCTCACCCAATTATGTTGAGTCATTGATCGTGGTAACAACACGTATTATTAGTACCAAATAAATCATGTTTGATGGGAGCCTTTAACTTAGTAAAAATAACCTATTATGAATAAAAGAATTATAGCAAACAATTAATCCCTTAAACCTGAATCACGGCATTCGGCAATTAATTTTCCTAATTTTGATTCCACCAAAAGACATAAATATGAATCATTTATGTGATTTGGCTAGATGAATATAATAAAAAACCTAATTAGTGATCAAGCCATTATGCAAAAAAAATATACTTTGAAGCATGACAATTAAGAAGAAGATTTGAATTAAACACTTGTATTAAAAATCAACTCGCAATATTCATGCTTGGCTAGGTCAAACCCTATAAATGAGTTTAGTTAAAACCCTTAAAAATATATGTAAAAGCAAGTGAATAAGAAACCATGAGTTAAATACACAAAATTGGAAGAAGGTTGAAGAAGAGTCATCTCACAAGCAAAAGCGAAGTTTGCGAACCCTTTTTTATGTTTTTCTAGCCTATTTATAGCTAACACAAGTCTCCTAGGAGTCCCCAATTAGCATTACACATTTAAGGACACAAAAACTTAATCAAATTAGGTTTCCCAAAAAATGCTAGAAAATCACACTGCGCTACACGAGCATTGGAAGGGCAGTCTAATATGCTAGAATATGCTGGCTGAGATGCTGGAGTGCTGGAATGGCATTGCAATTTAGTTTTTCTTCAAATATGCTCTAATTCAGCTATAACTTCGTGCCAACCCTCCTACATATAAAATATACAAAATCTCAAAGTATCAACTCAATCTTAATTCAAAATAATGTAAATATGTACCAAAATATGCATGTAAATATGGTATAAAATACACACATGAAATACCCCCAACAATCCTTTTTCATGTGACCAATCTTGCCACAATTTCAACACTCTGCCTACCGGACAGATATAGACTTACCTCTAGTTGTCAACCTGTTATTAATTTTGTTAGGTTTCTTGTATTTACCTCAGCCTCTATTTTTAGTATTTAATGCAGAACCCAATGTAGAGACTTTCCCTGAATTAATCCTGCGGACCTCTTCAGCCAAAATCTTGTCCCTGACATCATTTAGTTGCAGTTTTGAGCTACCAAGGAAATTGCTAACATCAGCACTCATGGGCATCCAACTATTTGATAAAGAAGCCAAAAAAAATCAGAGCTTTAACTTCATCTTCAAAAGTAATCTCAACTGAGGATAACTGATTGACAATTGTATTTAATTCATTCAGATGCATTGCAATAAACGAACCTTCATTCATCTTGAGATGAAATAATATCTTCATTAGATGTACCGTATTTTTTAGAAATGGTTTCTCTTACATACCTGACAAAACCTTCATAACTCTAGTAGTGGTCTTCTCCTTCGCAACGTTGTGAGCAATGTTCTTTGACAGTGTTAGCCTAATCATGCCTAACACTTGTCTTTCTAGAAAAGTCCAATCATCATCTGCCTCCATGGTTTCTTGTCAAGGAGTGGCAAGTGTAACTTCTTGCCATACAAATAGTCTTCAATTTGCATCTTCCAGAAAGCAAAATCTATTTCATCAAACATGTTGATGTCATGAGTAGATCCATCGTATCCAGCCAGTTATTCTAAAACAACTTTGTCCTTCAATACCCCTTATAGGGAGATAATATTTGACAAAAAATTGAAATCAATGCAAAAGAAATGACAACAAGACAGATTTACAAGGTTCGATCAATTATGCCTACGTCCTCAGAGTTGGAAAGAATTTCAATATTTTTGGAGAAAGGGAATACAAAACAATGGCTAAGGTTACAAACATATGAACACCCTACTATGCCTTAGGCTTATTGGCTCTTACTTCCACTCTACAAAGTAAGCCTCCAAAAAATTCATTTACAAGATCCGCACCATCTTCTTGGGTCGGGTTATCAAAACGGACCTCAAACAAAATAGGCTCCATGTAAAATCACAACATGAGGTGTTTTATAAGATTACACAAACCTATCACCAACATGTCAATTTTCTAGTGCATAGTTAGGCCAATAACAATTATTATAAAAGGGAAGTTTAACTTCACCTCACCACACTTGGCCGATGTGGGATGTGTAACATTACTATATAAAATTGGGCAAACCTACCACTAGCAAGTCGGTTTTCTAATGCATAGTTGGGCCCATGAAAATTGATATCAGAGTCATGTTTTTTGTTATATATCTCATATCGTCCAAGTGTGATGAGATGAAGTGCTTTATAAGATTGGGCAAACATATCACCATCATGCAGATTTTCTAGTGCATAGTTAGACCCATGATAATCGGTATCAGAGCTAATTTTTTGTTGTACATTATACATTGCCTAAGTGTGGTGAAGTGAAGTGATGTATACAAATGGATAAATTTATCACTAGCAAGACAATTTTCAAGTGCATAGTTAGACCCAAGACAATTGATAAATAAACTAATTTTTTGTGATGCATCTCATATCGCCCAAGTGTGATAAGGTGAAGTGTTTTATAAGACTGGACAAACCTATCACTAACAAACCGATTTTCTAGTGCATAATTAGGTTTATGACAATTGGTATCGAAAGGAGGCTTTTTGTTATACATCCCACATGTCTCAAGTGTAGTGAGGTGAAGTGTTTTATAAGACTGGACAAACCTATCATTTGCAAGCCAGTCTTTTAGTAAATAGATAGGCCTATCAAAATTGGTATCAGAGCCAAACCCGGTTTGGCACACGTTACGTAGACTAGGCTATGTAAAATGCTACTAGTTGATATTGTACCCTGTTAAGGGTGTACATTGTTAACAGTGATAGCTTGGTGAAGGCCTTAGGTAGAGTGCAACCAACATGGATGTCAGCTCATGAAAACATGGTGATTTGTTATATATCCCACATCGCCCAAGTGTGGTGAGGTGAAGTGTTTTATGATATTGACATTGGGCAAACCTATCACAAGCAGACCCATTTTCTAGTGGATAGTTAGGCCCATGACACTCCTTAATTTGGCACGGATCGGCGATGTAACTCGTATAAAATCATTTTGTACTGCTATGTGCTATCCCAAATTGAATTACATAAATGTACTTGATGCATTCATGATATGTGATAAAACGTGAATCTATTATACTTTTGATAATAGCTTTCAAATTCTATTGATGAGAATTATATGTATTACTGTAGAATCATATGACATCTAAAAGAAATGCTCTGCATGAAATTTTTATTTTTATTTTAAGTACCTTGGTTGTAATGAGTTTTAAGGACTTTCATGCTAGTGATGATGATAGCTTGGATGGGGATGAGCTTATGGATGAGAAGGAAGACAAATCCTCTAAGATTAAGGAGTTATTAATTTTTTTTTGAGTGACTTTGTAATTTAGGATGTGATATTTAATGGTTTTTGGTACTTTGGGTGTTAGATTTTTATGTATGATTGAGACAATTTTTTTTATTTCCTAGTATTTATGCATGGCTGTGCTTATCTTAAATATGTCTAATTGTTTTGTATTATCTAAAATTTTTTCACAAAAGGCTTACGCCTCAATGCATTGAGGCTTATGTCTTGCCTTGCGATCCCATAAACACTTCGCGTAACGCTTTTGCATATTAAAACTTTGATAAAAATTGTAAGATTAGTGTATAATCCAAAAAATTATTGTTTCCATTACACTGGTATAACCCTATATACATGAGACTATATATGTGAGCTGACTATAATACCCTTAAGTATAATAACACTCCCTTCAAGTTAATGCATAGATATCAATCATGCCCAACTTGTTACAAATGTAGTTATCCAATTCCCTGCAAGAGCTTTGGTAAGAACATCAGCTACTTGATCCCTAGTTTTAACATGTTTAAAACAAATAAACCCCTTCTGAATTTTCTCATGGAGAAAATGACAATCAACCTCAATATGCTTTATGCGCTAATGAAACACAAAATTAGAAGCTATATGTATAGCTGCTTAATTGTCACACCACAAATGTATAGGAGTTCAACTATTGAGGCCGATCTCTTGAGGTAAGTAATATACCAACATAAGTTCATAATTAGAATGAGCCACGACTCTATATTCAGATTCTGCACTCCATCAAGCTACCACACTCTTATTTTTACTTTTCCAGGATATTAAATTTTCTCCAACAAAGACACAATATCCTGTAGTAGACCATCGAAATCTATTGGACAACCTACCCAATCGGTATTACAAAACCCTTATATTCTACTATGACCCTGATCTTTATAAACAATTCCTCAACCTAGAGCACTTTTGAGATAATTCAGAATATGAACCACTACATTCCAATGACATGCCCGAGGAGATGATATGAATTGACTAATTACACTCACTGGAAAAGCAATGTCAGGGCATGTCACAGTAAGATAATTAAGTTACCCAACCAATCATCTATATGATTCAGGATCAGGAAGTAAATCTCCATCTTCATTTGTGAGTTTCACATTCGGAACCATGGAAGCATCACACGGTTTAGCAGCAACTAAACTCATCTTATTAAGTATATCAAGAACATATTTCCTCTGAGACAGAAATATACCCTTCTTGCTACGAGACACGTCAATCCCCAAGAAATAAAAAAGATGTCCAAGATCCTTTGTTTCAAACTTAGTGTGAAGAAAGGACTTGAGAGCAGTAATCCCCACAACACCACTCCCTATAATCACAATAACATCAACATAAACTACCAGGAGAATATACCCTCACACCGAGTTGAGATAGAAAATTGAATGATCAAGAGCGTTCTATCACAATTCAAACTCAAAAACGACCTCACTAAATCTATCAAACCAAGCACGAGGAGATTGTTTCAGCCCATGCAACGATTTATGTAGAAAACAAACCTTCCCAAACTCCCCTTGAGCAACAAACCCATGTGGTTGCTCCATAGAGACCTCCTCAGTCAAATAACCATGCAGAAAGACATTTTTGATATCCAATTGATATAGAGGCCAATGATATATGCTAACTAAGAAGATAAACAATCGAATAGAGGCAATTTTGGCAACAAGAGATAAAGTCTCAGAATAATCAACACCATACATCTGGGCATAACCTAAAGCCAATAACCGTGCTTTGAGGCGAGTTATGAAACTATCGAGGTTGACTTTAACAGTGAAAACCCACTTGCCACCAATAGCAGATTTATCGGTCGAAAGCGAGACAAACCTCCATGTACCATTCTCCTCGAGAGACTGGGAGAGAATAGATAAATCGTTATAAGTCACAAAAGAATATATAGGATAGGTACAAAAATGTTTACCTTTGCAAAGAGCAATAGAAAAATCCATACTAGAATTAAGGAAAGGGGGAATAGGATCCTGAGATGAAGCAATAGGTGGAGGTTGGTCATCCAGATCTCCTTGCGGTGCTACAAAAGATGCCACAGGAGGTGCCACAAATGGTGTCGAGAAAAGGGGACACGTGAAGACTCAAAAGACCTAGTAGGTGGAGACGCAGAAGAACTATCAGGTGAAGAAGTATGGTATATTAGAAATTCATCATCAAGTGCAAACACAGGAGGAGTTGATTCATAAACAAAAAGGGTAGACTCAAAGAATATAACATCAACGGAGACTAAATACCTATCAAAAGCAAGGGAAAAACATCGATATCCTTTTTGATGTCTAGAGTACCCAAGGAAAATATATTTCAGAGATCGGGGATCAAGTTTTGACACATGTGGTTGAACATCTTACACAAAATAGACACACCCAAAGATACGAGGTGGAAGAGAGAATAAAGGTTGAGAAGGAAAAAGAACAGAGTAAAGGATATCACTACCAAGAACAGAAGAAGGCATGCGATTAATTAAGTAACACGCAGTGCTAATAGCATCAACCCAAAACAGTTTAGAAACTCTCATGTGAAACAACAAAGCCCGGGCAACTTCAATCAAGTGATGATTTTTTCTTTCTAGAAACCCATTTTGTTGGGGAGTAACAACACAAGAAGATTGATGAACAATACCCTTTTAAACCAAAAAGGAGAAAAGAGAGTGAGAAAATATTCTTTAGCATTGTCACTCCGGAGAACACAAATAGAAGCATTATGTTGAGTTTTGATTTCGGCATAAAAAGCACAAAAGCTGGAAAATAATTTTGCACGACTTTTCATCAACAAAAGTAAACATAATACCTGTAAGGTTTTTTTATGTGACAATATGCTTGACATTATAAACCTCAAATTACCATAGCTGGGATCCACATTAAGTTAGATTACATGCAGGTTAAAAGTTGAAGATCAAACAATACTGCCATGTAACCTACATGTACCCTACATGAACACACAGTAACAGCGATTACAGGTAAGTTGCACGTAGCCTACATGAGCATAAGGTTTTTGGAAACTTATTTTTAAGGCTTTAACGTGAGATACTTTTTAAACTGATTTGGTAATTGATTTTATTTAATGAATTGATTTGGTTGAACTGATTGATTAAAATAAAATCAAGGTTGTTTTAGGAATGATTATCCTCCTTTTAAAAAATGATTTCGTTCCCTGTTTTGGAGATAATCAATTCCTTCTTTTAATGAAGTCAATTTCTTATTTTATGGCCTTGTGTTTTAATTGGTTTTAATTAATTACTTGATTTACTTGATTGGAATAAAATCAAGTTGGTTTTAGGAATGATTATCTCTTCTTATGTAAAAGTGATCTCTTTCCTATTTTTAGAGATAATCATCTCCTCACTTGAAGAAAGTCTTTCCTTATTATTTTATGACTTTGACCACAATATTAGGACTTAATCAATTACTAATTTTGTGGGTCAATATTATGCATATATTTTAGGCCATTATCTAGAATTTTCTTAGTTCCTACACAAGTGATATATATTGCATTTGGTAACCAAACAACCCTAAGTCTTTTTACTCACATGAGCTGAACCAAAAATTGAGTTTTTGAGCGAGATTTTATTTTGATATAATTCATGAATTTTTGCATTGCACTTTAAGGGGATTATTGTGTGTTCACGGAGCTTGAAGACTTCAGTGCGACTCTGGAGCATCATTATGAAGGATCTACTTATGGTTGCATGTGTTGAGTGATTCAAGCAAGAAACTAGTGTAGGTGATGTGGATCCTAGCTCTAGGGACATTCTTGTAACCCGTTTGTGATAGTGGATTGCTTCAAAGGTTAATGACTACAAACACCCGAGGTTTTTCCCTAGATTGGGTTTTCCTCGTAAATATTGTGTGTTGCACTTTATTTACTTTTAGTATTAAATTTTTCAATTGATATCAGAGCAGACCACTATATTTGTCGAGTGATATTCGTTTATAATGGATACTAATCGTGATGGCAATAAGACTCCATACTTTAATGCTAATATTATGCTTATTGGAAGGTTAGAATGTGGATTTATATGATTTACATTGATGAGCGTGTTTGGCAGCCTCCTACAACTGAGAATGAAGAAAATAATATTGTTATTAAATCTTTAGAGTCATGGACTACAGCAGAGCGTGATAGTACTAGCCAGAACAACCGTGCACTCAATGTCATTTTTATGGGTGTGTGTATTGAAGAGTTCAAAAGAATTATAAATTGTGAGATTGCGAAAGAAGCTTGGGATATTCTAAAAATGACACATTACGCACATCAACTGTGAAGATTTCAAAACTGTAGAAGTTAACCGCTACGTTTGAGAAGCGACGGATGGAAGAAGATGAGACCTTTGATCACTTTTATGTCAAGATGAACGATATTGTTAATTCCATGTTTGCGCTTGGAGAGAAATTGTCATCTTCCAAGATAGTTCAAAAAATTTTGCGTTCAATGCTTGACCGATTTGAAGCAAAGGTTGCAGCCATTGAAGAAAATAAGGATGTTGACATACTCAAGGTAGAGGAACTTGGAGGTTCTTTATAAACATATGAGGGCAGTTTTTGTGTTCCTAAAAAGCTTAAAGGTGTACCTTTAAAATCTAGCCCAGAGGACTAGAATGATAACATAGAGGGATTAGTCTTATTGGCCAGAAATTTCAAAGATTATATGGAGTTCCAAAAAGGGAAGAATTCTTTTCAAGACAAGTCAAGTGTTAGATCTAAAGGTGAGATGAAAGTTAAGCAATCACAAGCAAGGCTTCAGTGTTATGAGTGTCAAGGGGTCAGACATAAGTCACATGAGTATGCAAATAAAAAGAATAAAAATATGTCCATGAAGGCTATGTTGTGTGATAGTGAAAGTGAACAAGAGATAAACAAGTCTGATTTGGGCTTAGATACTGATGAGGATTCTATCGAAGACCTAGACGAGGACACTACAGACCTTCAAGATGCATACAATCAGCTAGTGTTAGCAGTTGAAAAAAGTCAACAATCTAGACTCCAACTGCAAACCAAGTTGCAAGAGAGGATGGTTCGAGAAACCGAATTGATCACAAGTCTTGAGGAGATGCAAAAGAATCGCAATAATGATCAAACAGAAATTCAACAATTACAAGGTACAATTTCCAACTTGCAAAGTGAATTGTCCAAATATTCTATGTTTACAACATTGCAGGTAGAAACTAGTAACTTGGATAACATGCTTGGTACGTTGAGACAAGCTAAAATTAGGGATGGAATTGGATATACTGGTGATTCTCAACAAGCTGATAAAGATTTCAAACCTTTTGTGCGAGGGAAAAATCTTGAAGATGAAGAATTAGGCATTTGCTCCAAATTGGTAAACAAAGGTAAATCTCTTGTTGTTTCACCATCTCAGCCTCTACATGAATCTAAAGTTTAGATTGTGTCACCAGATTCTCATGTAGCATACATGCAGCATGCATCTACTAGAATACGTAGGCTACCTAAAGGTTACATGAGACATGCATCCACCAATTCACATAGGCTACCTGTAGGTTACGTCAGACATGCATCACATAATAGAGCTACATTTGTGCTTATTTTTCATTTGTGTGGTGTCAAAGGACGCATTAGACCTTATTGTTTGAAGTTAAAATATCGAAGTAAACATGGAAAGAAAGGTTCAAACACACATTTTATTGCATTGTTTGACCAGTTTATGAGCTTTCTTCAATCTTGTGATAAGATAACCACTCATACTCCTATCTCAAGGTCTCCTAGAAAAGTTTGGGTTAGAAAAGGAGAAGTATCTTGTAGCATAGTTCTTGTAGCACACAATGCTCAAAGTCAAGATAAGTGGTATTTGGATAGTAGATGTTCTAGACATATGAGTGGGGATAAATTATTATTGTCAAAGATTAAATCTTTTAATGGAGGTATTGTAACCTTTGGGGATGGAAGTAAAGTACAAATCAAAGGTAAAGGTACGGTATATGGTCTAGGGATGACAAATTTGAAAAATGTGTTGTATGCTGATGGGCTAAAAGCTAATCTTGTGAGCATAAGTGAATTGTGTAATGCTGGCTACACTGTCAATTTTTCAAAACAAAAATGTGATGTGTTGGACTCTAAGGGTTTGCTTGTATTGAGAGCAGGAAGAATAGATGACAATTGCTATGGAGTTACACGAACTGATCATTTTACTTGTCAATCATCTGTTGTTGATAATTTTGATTTATGACACCAGCGTTTGGGTTACATAAATCAACATGATTTATTTCAATTGGTGAAAACTAACAGTGTTGTAGGTATTCCAAAGATCATCACAGGCTCAAAGAGGATGTGTGGTCCTTGCCAACAAGGTAAGCAAACTCAATTACCTCACATAGAGGTAAATTCTCTTACTACAAGTCGACCACTTTAGCTTATTCATATGATCTTTTGGGTCCAACTCAAGTTGATTGAGAACACTGGAAGTAAGAGGTATATTCAAGTTGTGATTGATGATTTCTCTAGGTACTCAAGGGTATGTTTTTTGCGTGAGAAATCTGAAGCTTTTAAATCTTTCAAATCATTGTATCTTAGAATTTTGAATGAGAAAGATATTAACCATGATTTTTTTGCAGTGAATCCAGACAGATCATGGAACGGAGTTTCAAAACAAGATGTTTGCATCTTTTTGTGCAGAAAATGGGATTTTTCATAAATTCTCAGCTCTAAAAACTCTTCAACAAAATGGAGTTGTTGAAAGGAGGAACCAAGTGTTGCAAGAGATGACTCGTGTTATGGTACATGGGAAGGACATTCCTACAAAGTTTTGGGCTGAAGCGATCAACACGGCATGTCACATTGTGAATAGGGTGTACATTCGTCCAGGTACTAAGGTGACTCATTATGATGTATGGAAACATAAGACACCTACTTTTAAATATTTTCGAGTATTTGGAAGTAAGTGTTATATTTTGAAGGATAGAAAGCACTTGGGTAAGTTTGATTCACAGAGTGATGAAGGAATCTTTTTAAGCTATTCAATTAATAGTCGTGCATATATAGTGTTCAATAAAAATACTTCTACTGTGATGGAATCTACTAATGTGATTATTGATGATCATGAAGTACCGAGTGAAGTTGTGTAGGAATTAGAGATAATGAACAGATCTAATGCAACCACGATGGAGGCTACATCCAGTGAACAAACTCTATCTGAGTCACATGAAGATACAGTATCTGAACTCATGCAGCTTACATCAGGTCCCAGTCAGGTTATATCAAAAATCATGCAGCCTACTTCAAACTCCATACAGGTTACATCAGATTCTAACAAGTTACGTCAGAGTTCATGCAGCCTACATCAGGCTCTAGATAGGTTATATCAGAGTCCATGCAGCCTACATCAGAGTCTACAGAAATTGAAAGTGCACCTGAGCTTCATCCATTTGCAAGAGTAAAACTTCATCATCCTAAGGACCAGGTAATAGGAGACATTCATGCCCTAATGAAAACTCGTCGACAATATCTCAATGAGGTAACATTTTTATGTTATGTGTCTCAAACTGAACCCAAGAATGTTCATAATGATTTACATGATGATTGTTGGATATTTTCCATGCATGATGAATTGAATCAATTTATTCATAATGATGTATGGGAATTAGTTTTGTGTCCTTATTATGTGAATGTCATTGGTACTAAATGGATTTTTAAAAATGAAACTGATGATAATGATTTGATTACTTGGAATAACCCACGTTTGGTAGCACAAGGGTACACTCTAGTAGACCACCATGTTCTTTCTCTTGACTATGTTCCTACTGATTTTCAATTAGCTAATCTTTTCACTAAGCCTCTTGACAAGCAGAGATTTGAATTTCTTAGGAAATCCCTAAGTGTTGATCCTAGTTGATTCTCTCCCACATGCATCCAGTAGCGTAGATATGTGTACCTATGCTTACTTTACGGAATTCACTTATATCATGCATAAAACACTTTTGATGATGTTCAGATCTATAAAACACTAAATCTCAAGTATATTACTTCTCCCATAACATGCATATGTGCTAGATTTGTCTCAATCTACTCTTGTGTTTGTACTTCATGGGCTTCTATGAAAGACAGTCTTTCACTAGTGTGCAAACAACCAATTACATTCTTTTATATCTAAAACTCAAATGAGTTCAAAATTGGAAAGGGCTACCTAGTCATGCATGATAAGAAAGAGAAGAAAACAAGAGTTGTGACAAGACAAAAAATATATCATGGGAAAAAGAAAAATATGTGAAAAAGATAGGAGGTATCTCATGATTGTATCTATGTTGATGATTGATTTAGAACTTTACTATGATATGTATTTGGTGCTTAGTATGAATACCTTGATCAACACACACTCATGATCTGAATTTTCATTTGACTAAGTGCATAAGGTGTGTATAATGAAACTATGAGATAGTATTTTTACACCTTGATATTTGGCAATTAAGCTGATAAGGATGAGTCCATGATTTCTAACTCCATATTTTGATGATTATGTGTGATATGATTGCTAAATATTTGTGTGTCTTTGATTGCATGCAACATTCATGTAGAGAAGGTCAACCCACCCAACACTGGGGCAATTTTGGGAAAATTGCGTTTGAATTTTTTTTGTTGATCAAGTGGAAATGGACCAAGCTGGAGTTGATTTTGGGAAGCTGTGTGAGCAGTTTAAAGAATTTCATGTTGTTGTCATGGAAGAGGGTCAGAGCTTTGCTGCTAATCTCTATTACGTCATCTCTCGTTCACCAAGTTTCGAGCTCAGTAACTAGACCAATGTGGAATTGTCAATATCTATCAGCAGACTTCAAAAGTAATCTCTATATGAGCTACCATCAGTGGCCTAGCTCACGGTCACTGATTGAGTCTTTACTTTTTCTTTGATGAATTTTTAGTATGGCTATTGCATGTTGCATCATTTCATTGTTCCTATATTTTCACTCTACATTCACCATGAATAAAAGTACTCTTTCAAAATTCTCATAGTCAATTTATTTCATTTTTCTATCACTTCCGAATTCCAAATCTCACACATTCCATTATTTCATTTAACAGGATTGAAATTGATGATAACGAAGAATATGAACCTAATGAACAAGATTTTTGTGCACCTATTAAAAATGTAGAATTTGACTCTGATATGGGAAGTTGGTTTTGTCATTAATAGGTCTTATGGTCCAAGCCCTAGAAGACCTAGAACTGTCATTGTTGTCATCTATGTAGGCTTCTTGTCCTCAAGGTTTGTACCACTATTTTGTCTTCTCCAATGGCACCCAAAACCCATTCCTACAAGTCTTCCATTGCTATTGATGTCACTCTTGCTACCGCCACTCTAGTCCCCCAGGAGTATAAGGTTGTTTTCTGTAAGGTTTTATTGTGTGACATTATGCTTGATCATTGTAATATTCTAATCTAGAATAGCTGGAATCCACATTAGGTTAGATTACATGTAGGCTAAAAGTTAAAGATCAAACAATGTTGTCGTGTAACCTTCATGTATCCTACATGAACACACAATAACAGTGATTCTAGGTAAGCTGCACGTAGCCTACATGAAAATGAGATTTTTGGAAAATCATTTTTAAGGCTGTAACGTGAGATGCTTTTTAAATTGATTTGTTAATTGATTTTATTTAATTAATTGATTTGGTTGAATTGATTGATTAGAATAAATTAAGTTTGTTTTAGGAATGATTATCTCTCCTTTTAAAGAATGATTTTCTTCCTTGTTTTGGAGATAATCAATTCATTCTTTTAAGAAAGTCTTTCCTAATCTTTTATGGCCTTGATTCTAAGATTAAAACATAATCAATATTATGCATATCTTTTAGGTCATTATCTAAGGTTTTCTTGGTTTCTACACATGTCATATATATTGTCTTTGGTAACCACACAATCCTAAGTCTTTTACTCGTCTATTCTGAACCATTTCATGTCTTCTTAATCGAGTTTTTATTTTGACATAATTCATGCATTCTTCCATTGCACTTTGAGGGAATTATTGTGTGTTCTTGGAGCTTGAAGACTTGAGTGCGACTCTGGAGCATCGTTGTGAAGGATCTACTTGTGGTTGGTGTGTCGAGTGATTCGAGCAAGGAACTAGTGTAGGTGATGTGGATCCTAACTCTAGGGACATTCTTGTAACCCGTTTGTGATAGTGGATTGCTTCAAAGGTTGGTGGTTAGATTGGGTTTTCCTCGTAAATATTGTGTGTCGCACTTTATTTACTTTTAGTATTCAATTTTTGAACTGGTATCGAAGCATGTCACTCTACGTGTTGAGTGAAGATCCTTAGTCATAACGGATACTAATCATGATGGAAACAAGACTCCATCTTTCAATGGTGAGCATTATGCCTACTGGAAGGCTAGAATGCAAATTTACATGAAATCTCCAGATGAGGGTGTTTGGCTCTCGGTAGTTCATGGATGGACTTCACCGACTACAGAGGATGAAGAAAAGAAGATTATTCTTAAACCAACATCTTGGACTACTGCTGAGCGTGATAGTGCAAGCTGAAATCAGACACTTAATGTTATGTTCACTACTGTATGTCTTGAGAAATTTAGACGAATTGCAAATTGTGAGACAACAAAAGAAGCATGGGATATTTTGGAAGTTACACTAGCTATGAAAATTTGTAAATTACATAAATTATCGACTTCTTTTGAGATGTTTCGGATGGAGAAAGATGAGACGTTTGATCATTTTTATGCCATGTTGAATGATATAGTGAATTCCATGTTTACACTTGGTGAACAACTATCGCCTTCCAAAATAGTTCGGAAGATTCTATGTTCCTTGCCAGATCATTTTCAAGCAAAGGTGGCTGCCATTGAAGGAAGGAAGAATGTCGATATACTCAAGGTAGAGGAACTTGTGGGTTCCTTACAAACATATGAAGCCAATTTTTGGGTTCCTTACAAACATATGAAGCCAATTTTCGGGTTCCTAAAAGGCTGAAAGGAGTTTCTTTGAAGTCTAGTCAAGAAGACTCGGATGATGACATGGAGAATTTGGTTTTATTAGCCAAGAATTTCAAAAAATATATATCAAGTTGCAAAAAGGGAAGACTAGTGTTCCCGACAAAGCTAATTTCAAATCAAAAACTGAGACAAAAGTTAAGTCATCCAAAGCTACTTTTTAATGTTATGAGTGTCACGGTTTTGGACATATGTCGTATGAGTGTGCTAACAAAAGAAGAATAATATGTCCATGAAGGCAACATTCAGTCAGAGTGAAAGTGACAATGAAGAAGACAAATCTGATGATGGAAATAGCAAGATGGTTGCTTTCACTAGTTTGATGCATGTGGAATTGAATTCCGAGTCTGATGATGATTTGAGCGAAGATTTGAATGATGATAATGTTGATCTTCAAGATGCTTATAATCAGCTAGTGATAGCTTTTGGAAAAAGTCAGAAGTCCAAACTACAATTACGAATCAAGCTACAAGAAAGAATGGTTCGTGAAGTTGAATTAATCACAAGGCTTGAGGATTTTCAAAAACACCGAGATCACGATCAAGCTGAAATTCAACAATTACAATGTACAATTTCTAACTTGCAAAGTGAATTGTCCAAATATTCTATGTTTACAACTTTGCAGGTAGGAACTAGTAACTTGGATAACATGCTTGGTACGTTGAGACAAGCTGAAATTAGGGATGGAATTGGATATACTGGTGATTCTCAACAAGTTGAAAAATATTTTAAACGTTTTGTGTGAGGGAAAAATCTTGAAGATGAAGAATTGGGCATTTGCTCCAATCAGGTAAACAAAGGTAAATCTCTTGTTGTTTCACCATCTCAGCCTCTACATGAATCTAAAGTTTAGACTGTGTCACCAGATTCTCATGTAGCATACATGCAGCATGCATCTACTAGTTTACATAGGTTACCTCAAGGTTACATGAGACATGCATCCACCAGTTCACGTAGGCTACCTGTATGTTATGTCAGACATGCATCACTTAATAGAGCTACATTTGTGCCAAGGTCTTGAAAAACACAAGAATAAGGAAAGAAATGAACAGAACAGTTTAGAGCACGAGTAATTTTAATAACAGACATTAAATTGAACGAAAAATGAGGTAAACACAAAACAGAGGAGAGAGATAATGAAGAAGTAAGAGAAGAGCTACCACTCCCAAGAATAGGAACATGAGAACCATCAGCTAATGTGACACTAGGAAAACCAAGAGAAGATTGGAATGAAGAAAGAATACCTTGATTGTTGGTCATGTGGTCGGCAGCTTCAAAGTCAATCACCCAATTAGGGGAAGTTGAAGTAAGACAAGTAGTGGGGTTACTTTACTGAACAAGAGTGGCAGCATTGGAGGAATTCTGCGTAGCTTGGAATTGTACAAAACGAGCATACTCATCAGTAGAAATCACAACTTGGCCATCAAAACTGGAACCCATAATAGATGGTACCACCCCACCAGGAGTAGGTAGAAGACCATCATGAATGGCGGCATTTGCAACTCAAGGAGAAGTATTTGGCTTTCCATTCAACTTCCAACAATTTTTCTTGAGATATCCCTGCTCTTGACAATAGAAACACACTATATAACCACCACGTCTACCATCACGACTATCACTTTGACTAGCACGAGTACTCCTACTACGACCTCCTCAAAGACAACTAGATGGTGGTGTCCAGTCAACTAGAGCAGGTGACTCGCTAATGACTTGTCCTCCAGAAGACTCTTTACTAGAATCCTTACAAACCATACGCAAGTGGGAGAATGTCTCAGTGAGGGAGGGAAGAGCTATGTCAATAAGGAGCTGAGATCGGGGCACGTCATAATCAGAATCCAATCCAGCAAGAAAACACTGAACAATGATTTCCTCATGTTGTTTCTGCATCTTTTTCACATCAGCTATAATAGGATACAGGTTCTTCATGTCCTCAAACATTTTTTTGAAAGTAGTGTAGTATCAACCAATGTCTGCCCCTTCTGATCAACCCGATACAAACAAGATAACAACTTATGCACATGAGACGAGTTCTTCTTGCTGGCATACAAGGAGTCCAAATATTCTCACAATTCCTTGATAGAGTCACAGTGACCCACCATATCATCCACATAATTGTTAATAGTATTCTGGATCAAATTATAAAGCTTGTCATCTTCCTTCAACCATTGAGCTTTTGCAATCGGTTATGAGTGAGGTTCATCAATTAGATGTCTTTCCATATCAATGCCAGAGAGATACCGTCGAATAATAAGCCTCCATTGATGATAATTAGTACCATCCAATTTTTGATCCGTAATTATAGTAGAAGTTGCCACAATTTCAGTGGTGGATTTCTTCTCACTAGATGCAACCATCATCAAGTCAAGCTTTACTTAAAGACAAAACAATCCAATGCAATAAGCAAGCAGCCAACAATGACCAGTACTAAATCAAGAAGTTCACACAATGCCTTTCATGCCAAATTTGCCAACGCATAGAAAGAAGACCAGAAACCAGAAACTACCTAGAAACTACAAAATACACTAAAAATCAACCATGAAGAACGAGCACCTTCAAAACCAGGGAATAGAGGTCCTGCGATCCACTAGAACTCAAAAGGGATGTCGCGCAATCCACCAAAAACCACAACAGAGGTCGTGTGATCGATTTGAAACCACAACCGAGGTCACGCGATCGACCGGAAAGTAGAACAGAGGACGCACGGGTGAAGCCAAGAAGGTGCACTGCACTCGCCCGAAGGAGGCCAGAAGATTCACCGAAAAACGCGCACTGTCGGAACTCTTGCCGGATCTACATGAACTCACGCGGCTCTGATACCATGTAAGATTAGTGTATATTCCAAAAAATCATTGTTTCCATTACATTAGTATAACCCTATATACAAGAGACTATAATACCCTTAAGTATTATAACAAAAATGTTAATACAATTGGACAAACCTATCACTAGTAATGAGTATTGAGGACTTTCATGCTAGTGATGATGATAGCTTAGACGGAGATGAGCTTATGGATAAGAAGGAAGACAAATCCTCTAAGATTTAGCATTTATTATTATTATTTTGAATGACTTTGATAGATGAATGTAATGATTAATGGTTTTTAATACTTTGAATGTCAGATTTTTAGTATGGTTGAGACAGTTTGTTTTATTTCATGATTTTTATGCATGGCTATGTTAAGCTTGAGGTAAACATCATGAACATTTCTAGGCCAGCTTAACTTTGAAACCTTTTCAACTCAAGTTACACGTACTTGAGTATTGCTCTTCTTCTCGTGTGTTATGTAGAGGTAATGGAGCTGCCCTTTGCTTGGCAAATGAAGCTTAAAAGATGGCTGCTTCCAAGTCTTGGGGTGTGGCTGGTCTGTCGATTGTGATGGGGATCATTGAGCAAGTAAAGCTAAATTCTATGCGTTGACTATCCTTACTCTTCTTTCTGTGTTTTTATCAGTTTGCGCATATTTCTTGATTATATTTTGTCTTTTGACGCTCGTGAGGGCCTTCTAATAATGGAGTTTTGTCCCTTCTTCATGTGTGGAGGTCTAAGCCTCCATGGCTAAATTGTTTTGCTTACTAGTTTGATTTGAATGGCAATCATAGTCTTGCATGATTGAATTTAGATATTTGATGTTATGATCCTCGCATATTTGTGTGAGGTTGGAAAACCCACATGCTAATAGATTGAAATGGATTTAGTTACAAATTGGGTATGTTGGGTCCTTGAATTATGCCAACTATTTTAGGTTTCGATGTCTTTGAGTTAATAAATTGTTGTACTTGTTCAAAGTCTAAATCACAATTGTAAATCATTTTTTTTTTTTTTTTGAGATTTTAGATGAATGAAAATTATTAAGAAATTTTGTGGTTCTAAACTAGTTACTAGGAAGGCTGGTTTACGAGGAAGGCCAACTAATATAATCGCCCTTAGTGTTGAAAATATGGTTTGATAGGTCTTTAAGTTATACCAATTGAATTAGGATTTGATGTATCATTTAACCTTTGTTTCTAATCTACGAATCTCAAATAACTCAGTTGATGAACTGGATCATATATAATCTTAAACTCAACCCCACCCACTTCCTCTAATTCAAAAAAAAATGTTTCTAATTTAAACTCCAATTGTAGTCACATTACTTGTGGCCTCTAAAAAATATATATTCCAATTTAACAATATAACTATTTCGCGAATAAATTGAGTAGATTTTACTGAGCTTTCCAATTACCCTTCAACATATTAATTATACTGCCTTCCACATTCCAACTCCATCTTCATTGTAATAACGCATTCACAAATCTCTCCGTCCTCTTTGAATGCACTGAAACACTGAATCCTAACAAGCTCGAATGGAACCATAGTCTAATTTTGGTTTGGATTCTGTCAATATAGATCTCTTCTTCATCTTCTTCTTTGTCGTGTTCGTCTTCTCATCAGAATCGGAATGGGGAAGAAACATGAGAAACAGAACTACTGATGAAATTGAGATCAATCAAGATGTCAGGAGTGCCAAGCAGAAGAATAAAAAATCCAGGCTATCGACGGAGAATCTTACTTGGTTATACAGCAAGTTTTGAATAATATACTCCTATAGATGTGCCTGATGCATCACCATAGCCACACGCTTTTCTGATAAAAAGGAAAATGTCCAGGCAAGTATTTGGCATTCAAATCTCGTTCAATAGCATTGATAATTTCATTTAGTTGAAATTATCAGATATTTTGTTTATGGGCATCGAATTTCACTGATAATCAAAGAGAAATAGTGCACACAGATAAAAAACAGAAACAAAGAAATAGATATGAACATAGAACATCTCAGAACCACATTCCAGGAGAGCATATATGATATTTCAAATCTAATTTTCATTCATTTCATTAATCAAAGCAAGAGCTGCATCAATTCATTCTCATGTTAAATGTCCAGAGAAGTTTTTTCCTTTCTTCTAATTATAGCTACAATTTTTAGCATTCAAATGAGTAGAAAAGATCAACTTTTAATTTTGTTGATCATGTCTCAGTGACTATCAAAGCATTTAATTCTATCAACTCATGACTCTACCACAGCTTTGAATTCCTAATTCAGTAATTCTATCAGCAGTTTACAAAAATCTGACTTAAACTTCGCTAAATCAGCAGGAAAATTAACAAGAAGAACAAGTTCCAGCCCTGCCTCTCATGACAAGATTGCTAAACATGAGATTCAGAAAAAGCCATTGATAAGGAGAACAACTTCAGGAGGACCTGACCAGAAGTACCTCAAGAAATCAAGATCAGTAAAGCTTGCAAACTCTCTCAGTGTCACTTTATCCAGTGATACCTACAATATAGAATCCAAGGGAGCATCGATGAAGAAACACTTAGAAATGCCTCACACTACGAACACAAGCATTTTGAGAGACACCTGTTCCTCGGCTCTCAAGGTTTCCATGATTCCTGAAAATATTGACCCTCAACCCAGAGGAAGTGAATCTATAAACGTTTCAGCCATGAAGAAGGTTTGTCCATACAATTATTGTTCTCTTCATGGCCACAGACAATAGAATTCACCTCTTTTAAAGCCTTGCGTCTCAATGAGAAGACGTTTGCTTATATTCCAGAAGAATGCCAAATCAGAGGGTCCATTCACTATCGAGGCGAAAGGCGAAAGGCAAAAGGCTCGGGTGATAAAAAGAGAAGGAATTCATAAAAAGGAATAAGGATAATTTCATATAAGTATGATTTAGTAGATTTAATTTTTTTTTTTTAAATGTGTTCAATGAGTCAAAGTACATGTGCAAATAGCGGAAAACTGTAAACTGTCTACGAGTACAACGATGATATATAATTTGCCTTCCAAGAAAGAAAAAAAAAGATAAGATGCATTATCATTATTTTTCTGGTTCAGCGAATGAGAATTATTCTTGTACCATATGTACACCTTCAAACATTTTAAGGCCAAAATCTCATGTTACCCAAAAGGGTTGGATAGGCGAGATTTCCTGTATCAGAAAATACTCATTGAAAGAGATGCAGGAACCTGTAAATGAAAGGGAACTCTAAAAAGCTGTGGGGAACCTTTGCTACAATAACTAAAGCCAAAAACAAGAAGAAACACGAAGACAAGGAAAATTGAAGATTCATAGATTGACCAAAAAGGACAAATATTAAGTCATAAACTGTGAAGGAAAGAGTTCCGGTTCAATCCCCCTGGACCCAAAAAGCATTTTTTTTTTCACTCACTTCTTCACAATGAGAAGTTTCTGTTAATGCGGATATCACATTATAGATCAAGCAAACACTTAACACAATTAAGATTACAGATTCTTACCATGTACAGAATTGGCAAATACCAAATATAATGAAAACAATGTATAAATCTAGTGGAAATTTAGGAAATCAGAACCAAATACCCTCAAAAAATCTGTCAAAGGCATATGCAATCATCAGAGAAGCAAGAGCTAGATCAAATCCAAATATGATATGACTAGAAACACAGGAAATTGTTTCTCTAAAGAAGTAAGTAAAGAGGAAGAGCATATGCTTACATGCAATTTGACTGCTGAGCAACCCGATGAAGAAAGAAGCAATAACGTTGTGAATCGCATATATAACACATTAGAGATAAACATTTAAGCATTAAAAACATGCTCATTTTGCCTAAAAATTGAAATTTCCAGACTTATTATAAACACAATACAATCTATACTGACATCGGGACAAAGTTTGAGTTCTAGATAAACGTCTCTGATAACGATATTACACAGGTGATTATTAAGCATAGCTGGCCGCACACACCAAGTATATATAATAAGTAAAAGAAAGTAGAACCCTTCCATTTAGGATATATCACTCAGCCATTCCAAGTCAAACATGAGGAAATCATCCAGCTCTAGATTTTCAATGAAACCATAGTCCGATGTTGTTAGACTAGCAGATTGATCAGTCTTATCTGCACTTCCTGTTGTGCTAGGAACACTTAAATTAACTGAAACAGGTATCGGATCTGATTCTGACACTGCTTCATGTGAGAAAGCAAAGTCACTTGCAATGGCCTTGACTTCTGTTTTGGAAAAGAAATGCATAAAACCCTCCGGCAGAGTTGGCCTCCTTTCAGTAGGAAAATTGAATGGACCACATTCCCCGTGAATACAGTATCGTGCAGCATCATAGGCTCGAGCTGCCTTCTCTGGGGCATCATAAGATCCTAACCATATTCTTTTTCCAGTCTTTGGGACCCTTATTTCAGAAACCCATTTACCCCATTCCCTCCTCCGAACACCCCTATAACGTCCCGGAGGTCTTCCCCGCCGGACTTCTTTAGGAGGAGAGGCTGGAGGAGAGGTTAAAACTCTATCCATGAGGGGAGGTAACTGAAAATTGACTAAAGCAGAGAGGTAACTGAATAAAGGCAGTGGACTATATGGGGGGGTTATTAGCAAGATATGCGATGCAGCTCATGTGATGGAGATGAAAGCAAGTGGAGTGAATTTCATAATGGCACGTGATGTTACAAGCAGCACGTGGCGGCAAACATACTATGACATTGTCAGCTTGCAAAAGACGTGGAGCTTCCATTTGCGAAGAACAAGAATTTTGACACGAATCAAAAAAAATGTCACGTGTTCATGCTTCTTTCTCAAAGAAATAAATGACTTCACACTAACGGAAGTTACGGCCATAGAAATCAACCTCACAAAAATAATCGTTTCTGATAATCAAAGAAAGTTCTATAAAAAGCACTGATGATCAATGTAAAAATTCCACCCACATTCAATAAATAAATCCCCGTCTCATCATCCTTTATTCAATAGAATGTTCACCTATCCAAATGCAAACAGAAATTGGAAACAAAAACAAAAGACTATCTTTTCTGAACCCTTCACATAGATGCTACAAAGGGATTCCTAGAGCCCACCCCTTTCAGACGTCCCATATAAATCCTCACCTGTCGTATATGATTAACACAACATCAGAACAACATGCATTAAAAAAAACAAGAAGAGATTCATTTAGTTTACATCATCTTTCCATCACATACTCTCGAAGTTAAGCAGAGCCAAAAAGTAGACTAACAGTATATTAGAAACTCAAATTGACTGAGATGCTATAACTCGAAATAAAAGCACTGGAATTGAAAAATACATTTGACAATCCAAAGGGAGAAAAGGAGCGGCATCACATACTAATACTCCAACCATACCATTTCCAAGGCTCTTTTTACATAACATGCAGAATATTAGGATCTAATTCATTTCCAATATTATCTCAGAAGCAACAAATAAAAATGGCTCCACCATTTATAATGGCAATACAACCAACCTAGATAGCATATAATGAAAGCAACAACATATTTATAGCAGTGTGGTTGAAAGACCATTTGCCATGTGTTAGAATACACTGGTTTCAACACCATGCTTCTCAGTAGGAAAAATAAATTTCTGAAGGATCATAAATCTAAGGTTCACTCTTTTAAAATATAATTCTAAGGACGGAAACACAGGATTCAAAATACTAATCAGATTCAAAGAAGTGAGAATGACCCAAAGTAAGCAATCTAATCCAGGATTACCTTCGACACAGGGAGGATTAAAGTTTCAGATAATATACATTCTTCAAATGGTATCAACCTTCTACAGGAACTAGCTTATTGTTATTAATTTTTTAAGTTTTACTAATTAGGATTCCTTTCTCTATAGTAAAGGACTGACTACAAAGGAAACTTCCAAATGTTAGTAATAATTTCGCAAGCCTGAAGCACAAAAGTCAAGTTGTTGCTTCCACTGAAACCTTAAATGTCCAAATCTTGATATTGTTCTCGCTAGACCTAATCTCAAAATCTGGATAAAACATGCAACATGAACAGGCAAAAAGAAATTAAGACTAAAATGATTAAAAAGCCTTTTTAAGCACAAAGCACTTAAAGCAACCTCATCCAAATTTCAAGCACAGGTCACAAGTCAAAATGACACAAAACACTATCAAACTACAAAACCAATAATATCACAATGATAGTTTAATGTAATATAGATTTTAGATGTATATTCATCTCCAACCTTCATCAATATCCCCCATATCATATCATCAAGCTTTCCACTAATTTTTGGTTTAAGCTAAGGACTAGAAGAAGTGCGAATCCCAAATCAGTTGTGTAGTTAATTAATTTTTTGATAACACAGGCTCAACACAACTAAATCATTAATCTTGTAACTTTATAAGGCCCTAGAAAGAAAGAAAAAAAAAACAAAAATAAAAGGGCCTAGTGCAACAGCAGTCTTTGAGAAAAACCCCATATACAAAATGGCCCCAACCCATAGAATTCCAAAAACACCTAGGCGTAAGCCAGGCAACTCACATCTGGATACACACCTAAGTCGAGGCACTTCATCTGGAGGTTCATCATTTGACAACAATGGGAAAATGAGGCATTGTGAAATGGGTGATACTAAGCTGAAATAAATGCGCGAAAATACTCAGGATCTCTGAAAGGGCATGGAGAAAGAAGCTTATACCTTCTTTACTACTGAGAGATGAAAAAGAAAAGCTTATGAAAAAATTTCTGAACTCAACTCTACTGTGAGAACATCAACAGAGGAGAAGAAAGTTGAAGACTGGAATTCTCAGTCATGAAAGGCAGAAACAGCAAGAAGAATGGCAAATGTACTTTTTCTTCAACCAGATATGTCTCAAAAGTCAAAACTTTCAGCTGGAACATCAGAGGCTTAAATAGCTAGAATAAAAGAGCAACAACCAAGAAGTTTCTGAAGAGCAGGAAAGACCACGTTACTTGACTACCAATAGAGTTAGCAGGAGGTATTGTTATTATCTACAAGAAGGGGAAGAAAAAAAAACAAGAGACACTCTCCATAATCAGAAAGTGAGTTTGCATCAGTTCTGAAATACTTTTAATAATTTATGTTGGATCTTCCGGAAATTTAAGGAACCTCCAGCTCCAGTAACAAGTCTGGGATACAAGAAGAGTTGTGACTATTTCGACAAGATTGGAAGTGTCCCTGGTGGATTGGAGGAGATGTCAACAGAACCTCATACCCTATTACCCTCAATGTATCCAAGTAACCCTCTATATATGATCCACAGATTTTGGAGAAGTCGCTGCCCAAGTCATAAAGCTTGACCTTATAGGAAATGTTTAGACCAATGTGAATGATACTACTACACCATTTGCCTATGATCTTCAGACAACAATGAAAACAAATAGGAGAGAAATCTTGCAAATTGAATTATAGTCAGACCTTAAGAAGATGGTAGTTCACTCTTGCTTTCTGAATTAGCAGGTCTCTCCTTAGCTGGAGGCACATAGATCCGAGCTTTCTTCAGAATTTCAGAAACAATCCAACGCTTATGCTTGCTTAATGGTCTGGAGGGATCCAATCTAACCTGGTTCCACAGTTTCTCAAAAATCAAACCAATGTTGATTGTGTTTCACATTGAAGTACATGAAAGAATATTACCACACTCAATCCCAGCTCAGACTTTTCACATATATATACAAGAACTGATCTAAAAAACATGGCAGTGGATACTAACAAAATTAATTATGCTTCATTTCAAGGGAATTTGATGGAGTAAATTAAAAAGAAACATTTCCCTTGCACATCTGTTTCTCGCAAAAATAAGGAACGCCAACGAAGCCTTCAATACTGCGCTCAAGATATATTTCCAATTCACTACCATTTGACACTACTTTGCCTATGATTTCTTGTAAAATATTAGTCATTGGGAGAGAGAATATCACCATGTTTCCTATGGTGCCAAATAAAAATGAGTGACTGGGGAAACAAGGAGGGACTCAGGTAACAAAAATAGATCTTTAACAAGAATCAATGCAGCATGCATTTTTTTCATCTAATGCATAGCCTCCTAAAAAAACGGACTCCAATTAGACATTAACTTTTCTCATCCTCAATAATTGTAGAATGCCAAGAGATATGAGTATCGAAATTACTCTATCACCAATATTGCATTGGTTGTTCTCATCATGAGCCATGAACTTGGAGGTACGCTTAACATAGCGGTTGTAAATCTTGTGGTGGAAAAGCCTATCCACCGCCACCACCACTGACTTCTGCATCTTGTTCGATACGACCATTCCTACCACCGACTTCATCGGTTTCTTCTCTTGAATAAAAGCCTATCATTTGAAATAACTAATCAAGTTTATTATAAACTTCAAAGAAATATATGGAGAAAAACACACAAATAAACTACTCACGTTTCAATAGATCTCAAAGTCTCACAATGGTGAGTACTGTTCACTCTTCTCGAATCCAATATTGGGTCGAGCACAAACTTATAATAAATCATGTCCTTGAGTCTCTTCGGGTTAGTGTTTTAAGCAATTTTATTTTTGATGCAAACATCGTATGCTTCGATACACAAAAGGGGAAAATCACTCATTTTGCGTTTAAGCCGTGAAACAATATTTTGATACTCTTGGGCATTTTCTCGAACAGCTTGAAGGCAGGCCCTTCAACTATTGTACCACCATAACCGCCATAAATCATGTCCTTGAGTCTCTTCGGGTTAGTGTTTTAAGCAATTTTACTTTTGATGCAAACATCGTATGCTTCGATACACAAAAGGGGAAAATCACTCATTTTGCGTTTAAGCCATGAAACAATATTTTGATACTCTTGGGCATTTTCTCGAACAGCTTGAAGGCAGGCCCTTCAACTATTGTACCACCATAACCGCCTAAGTCTACATATATATAATAGGCATACTTATATAGATTAAATGAGTTAGAGCACTCACCAAAGCAAGGAAAAGATCACGGGAAGATGAACTAGCTCCTGGAAGTAGAGCAGTAAAAACTAGCAAAAGAGGAAAACGCCTTTCGTAGTTCGCACCCGATGCGTTGGAAGAACCGGCGAATGCGGCGCTGCACATAAGAATGGGCTCATAAATTCATAAATGAGCCTGAAATTACCAGCCTAGGCCACATCTTTGTTAAAGGGGCCCAAGTAGATAAGCCACCGCCCACCAGGACGCAACATGTTTTGCTTCTCTACAAACGTACATGTTTACAGTAAAAGCAAAAATCTCCTACGCGTGTCAACGGTCAATGGGGTGGGGCCCTTTGCCCATCCGTATTTTTTTCAAAAATGTGTATCCTTAACGATAATCAATCCCTGCATATCAATCAATACTTCAATACTTATATATGAACTTGGAAGAATTCGCCGCAGTTCTGCGGAGAGTATGCTCTGTTCACAAGATAACCGCGACTGGTATTGATGATTGGGAATGCAAAACGATGTCACTCCTCCTAAACGCTACGTACTAATGCTCTTCTCCTCTCATGTGTGGACTGCTTGTCGTTCTTTGCACACAGCACCTGTGCTCTCTTCTGTTGTAACACCACCTTTACAACGTGAGTATTCTCAAGGAAAATAATATATATCCCATGGGGTTGTATCCCATGGGATCCCATATTTTATTCCATTGTATTATTACAATGGAATAACAAATGTTATTACCTAAATAATAAAATGACCGAATCAGGTATTAAAGCTACCTTTTCATAATTCATACATGCAAAAGGGATCGAGACCATATAACCAGTAATATCTTTGATGGAGGGTTGATACTCACAAGGCTCAAATCAAGTCTGAAAGTCTAAAAGTATCAAATAATCCTTATCAAGTGATACCATCTCAACTTTAAAAGTCTAATTTTCAGTTATCTACCTAGAAAACTCTAAATGGCCCAACGAGTGACCCACGAATAGGAACCTAAACCAGAAAGCAAGCGCATGTTCTGCATTACCTGCTTCACTGTGATAGATCTTCGATTAGATAACTGTGTGCTCAATGGCCCAACGAGTTGCTTTAAGAAACTGCGAAAACAAGGATAGTCAGCAGCACATTCAAGAAAGAATAATAGGGGACAAATATATAAGCATCCATCCTTGACTAATATCAATTAGGAATCAAAAAGACGAATTAATGAAAACAAGATTCAATTCAATAGACCCAAAGCTCTAGAGAAATTACCAGCGTATTGTCTCTTGCCGCTAAAGAGCTTCTATTATCCCTTTTCCCGGAATTGAAAATGAGAGAAAGTTGTTCCGCCGAAACAAACTTCAACGAAAGCAGGTGAAAATTGATATCACAACCCTAGATCAACGAACAGAGCACGAAAACCCTAAGCCCTAGACCAAATCTCCAAAAAAAAAATTGAGCGATGTAGAGCAAAGAAGCTGAAGTAGAGTAGCTAAAACATATAAATATCGGGAGACGGGATCTGGGTGAGGAATTAGAGCCACTCGAGCTGAAGATCGACCTCAGACGAAGGAAGAAAAAAACCTACAGGAAAATTAGAGAAGGGCACACGAGAATTTCTAGCGTCTACCTAGAAAGAAGGCCCAGTGGCGGTTGCTAATCAGCTTGGATGAGAGAAGGGGGTGACCGGAGTTGAGAGATGGGGAAAGCACAATGGAGGAGATATCGAGAGAAGAGAGGAGGTGAGGTAGCTAGGTTTTTGGTTTTTGATTTTTGAGTTTTTGAACAATTTTGAGAAAAAGGCGATAGTGCCTGCGCCTGTGTTTGAAAATTTTGGAGCCAATTTTTTTATAATTAATTAAATGAGTTTAATATATTGATTATCTTATAATATGAAATAAAAATAGATTATAAGGTAAGTTTAGTAAATTAATTACCTCATAATATATTAAATTATAAGACAAATGTAAGATCCTAATTTAGTAATATCTTAATTTGATCATGTGATTTATAAGGTAAGTTTAGTAAATTAATTATCTCATAATATATTAAATTATAAGACAAATGTAAGATCCTAATTTAGTAATATCTTAATTTGATCATGTGATTTAGTAATATATTCGAAAAATTCAAATTATACTCTTAAGTATCTCATTCAAAGTTAAATCATTTGTTTTGATCTCGTGATGACTCAAACGCACTCCAAATGAGTTGGAACTTTACATGTAGCTACACTTAATCATTATGAGCATATTGCATGAAGGAACCTTTTACTAATTTTGAATTTCAATGGGTCAATTTTTCGAAAAACCTAAATTGTATTTACATATCTCGTTTGAAGTTAAATCTCTTGTTTTGATCGCGTGATCGCTCAAACAAACTTTGAATGAGTTGGAACTTTACATGTAGCTACACTTAATCATTATAAGCATATTGCATGAAGGAACTTTTTACTAATTTTGAATTTCAATTGGTCAATTTTAAGAAATACCAAAATTGCACTTACATGTCTCGTTTCAAGTTAAATCCCTTGTTTTGATCGTGTGATCGCTCAAACGAACTCTGAATGATCTTAAACTTGACATATAGCTAACTTTAGTCATTCTAAACATATTTTGTGAAAGAACCTTTGACCAATTTTAAAATTCAGTAGGTCAATTTATCGAAAAACCTAAATTATACACTTAGGTATCTCGTTCGAAGTTAAATATCTCGTTTTGATTGCATGATAGATAAAACAAACTCTGAATAAGATGAAAATTGACATGTATCTACATTTAGTCATTATAAGCATATTCTATGAAGGACCCTTCGTCCAATTTTGAGCTTCAATCGGTTAATTTTTTGAAAAACCTAAATTATACACTTAGGCTCTTTTTTAAGTTAATTCTCTTGTTTTGATCGCATGATCAATCAAACCAACTTTTAATGGGCTGAAACTTGGCATGTAGCTAAATTTCATCATTATAAACATATTTTAAGAAGGAAATTTCAACCAATTTTGAACTTCTGTAGGTCAATTTTTTAAAAAAATCTAAATTATACACTTAAGTATCTTGTTCCATGTTAAATCATTCGTTTTGATGGCGTGATAAATCATATGAACTTCGAATGAGATAAAACTTGACATGTAGCTACGTTTAGTAATTCTAAGCATATTTCGTGAACAAACCTTTGACCAATTTTGAACTTCAGTTGGTCAATTTTTCAAAACACCTAATTTATACACTTAAGTATATTGTTCGACATAAAATATTTTGTTTTGATCGCTAGATCAATCAAACGAATTCCGAATGAGCTGAAACTTGACATGTACCTAAATTTAATTTTTATAAGAATATTTTGTGAAATAACCTTCAAACAATTTAGAACTTCTGTCGATCAATTTTATGAAAAACCTAAATGGTAAACTTAGGTATTCTTGTAATTAGCTACAGAAACCATTTCCTTCAATAATTAGCGACGGAATTAGCTACGGAAACCTTTTCCGTCACTAATTAGTGACGGCATTAGTGATGGAAACCTTTTCCGTCACTAAAAAGTCAACATTTTAGTGACGGCATTAGTGACAGAAAACATTTCCGTCACTAATTAGTGACGGAAACCTTTTCCGTTACTAAAAAGTCAAAAAGTCAACATTTTAGTGACGGAAATATTAAAATTTGCGACGGAATGACTTAGTGACAGAAATTTCCGCCACTAAAAGTCAAAGATTTTTGAAACTTTTTTGTGACGGAAAAAAATTTCGTCACTAAATTCTGCCACTAAAAAACATTTTTCTTGTAGTGAGTCTCGATCACAAGGCACAACCTCCCAACCGTTCCAACATCACACTGAAAAGGTGTTTATAGAAAAGTGACAACATGAATACATACAAGTACTATATAAAATATCATAACAAGAAATAAGGGAAAAACCCTCCCAAACCACCACCCTCCCTACTCCAGGTGGTAGTCATGTCAGCAACACTCCTACAAATCTGCTTCGTCTGTTCCAGAACTGAACTCACATGTGGGGAAAGAAAAGGAAATGAAGGGTGAGCAATGGCTTAGTAAGGGAATAAATATGATATATAAGCTGAATATTAAAGAAGGTTCAATGCAACAAAATGTAACCGACCATGAATAACAACGAATGAAACACAACAACAATCCAAGATTGTATCTCTTCCCTATGAGGCCTAACGGGCAGTGCCTCGGCACCCACCACAATCTCATCGGTGAACACTACCACCATTTATAATACTCATGAGAAAAAACCATATGTTAGGCCTTCGTCACGCCCATACAAGATTAAGGTTCAATCAGAATTGATCCCTCGGAATCTACGTGTGTTGCCTTACATGGGATTCACTGGTAGAAATCTTGCTTGTACTTCACTACCATCCTCCCATATGACTTTAAAATATCCGATGGGAATTACGAGTTCATAGTCGAGCATCCCATGCACCTCCAATGCACATCAAGATTGTATGACATGGCATATACATATATATAACCCTACATATATAACTACCACGTGATGCATGATCAAGATTAAACCAAGCTCGATATAAGACCAAACTTGAAATTTGTGTATGTATTCATCAATTAAAAGTAAACATGAATCAAATTAGGGTTTGTTCTTCCTTAGGAGAAAATAAGGCAAGAACATAAAATTGAATGACCAATGAAGGAATCAAAGGCTCTTTCAAAATCAAATACAAACAAGAAAAGAAACGGGTATGAAATCTCCTACCTCGTGTCCAAGCAAATCACTAATCAAAAATTCCAAATTCTAGAGTTTCGTCCAAACCTATCATATGGTAACATCGAAACCCATTTCATAACCAATACATTTCCAATATCACATAAGAATAAGAATTAAAACCATAAGTCCTAAAAACAAACCTCTCTCTTTAAATTACTTCCAAACCTTGAGATTTCTCTAAAAATAACTTTCGATCCAAAACGATCAAACAAACCTAGATATACATCCACAAACATATATAAAATCATCTTCCTTAATCATCTAAGCCAACCAATCAACATATTCTACAAATCCAAAAAAAATTAACCTAACTTTTCCATAAACTAGAAAACTCACCTCAAAACCTTGAATTCTTCTTCAATCTTGTTTGGAATCCATAAAACACTCTAAAACTTGCTTGATCTCTCCAAAAATCACTTCTCTCTATCTTTCTCTCTCTAAACATGTTAACACAAAAATACCTAAGTTTTCCATTTATCAAGCTTTAAAAATTGCTCAGGATTTCTCGTAATGTGCCAAGGCGCCCTCTAGGCATTCCTGGGCGCATGACCACTTTTCTAGAGTCCCCCAGAGGTGACTCTCAAACAAGTGACTTGGCAACACTCAACCTTAGCGACATCCTAGGTGTGTTGCCCTATTTTCCTAACTATCCGACTCTGTTCTAGGCACCCATGCCACATGCCTTGGTGTGTGCATCACCACATGGACTTCCTAAAACTCTATTTTTCGACTCTTCAAATGTTTTAATCCTAATTTTGCTGTTTTTCATCACAATCCATATACAAATTTCCATTTATTTAATAGTATGTCTTTTAGATAAATTAGCTCATATGCTTAACTTATTAGCACATGCCTTCATTTTTCATCACAGTTTTCACTCATGTTTTAATCAATAATTATGCTTGACTGAAACTATAGCAATAGATCCTTGCTGTTGGTGGGTTGATTCCATCTATATCTTAAGTACCCATGTGTCATACCCTATATAAAGATAAAGCTAGAATATTCAAGTCTTCATTCAAATTCTTGCAGCTTATCTATTGGTCTTTATCTAAACCATGAAGTAGGAACTTTAATTGATACTTATCCACGTACGCATGGTTTTATTTCACATTGGAGTGAGCTTTTCCTAAGGTTCAATAGGGATTTTAGCACTGATCTTCATCAAGAGAGGGGCTTTCACTATGGTTTCTTCGATTATCACCTAATTTCTACTGATAGAGACCATCCTTAATTCCATGGCTATGACCTCCTTAACGAAAAATGAAGATGCGGTGGTGGAAGTGCAGGAAAACTAGATTACAGATACCATGGCTAATTTGGCAAACAGTTTGGTGGGGAAAGTTTTATCTCGGTGTTTTATAAATAAAAAGGCCTTCAAGAGCATGATTCAGATGGTTTGGGGTGGGGAAGAAGTCAAAATTCTAGATTTGGATTTCAATATTTTCAGTTCATTTTTCCTTACGACTTCTCGTTAATTTGGGTTCTAGACGATGGACCATGGTATTTCGATGGTAGCATCATTGCTTTATGCAAACAAGAACTACGAATGACTGCAGATAATTTCACCTTTGAATAACTTAATTTCTGGGTTTAGGTTTGGAGGCTGCCATTAATATGTCATAACAGGGTAGTGGCTACCCTCATAGGAAACACAATGGGAGGCTTTGTTTCGGAAGATAATATAAATGAATTAGATTTATCATTTGTTTACTTACGCTTTTGAGCGAGTGTATCTCTTACAAAGTAACTACGTAGAGGATGTCGGGTTTGTAACCCATATGGAAGTTGTGTATGAGCTACTATTAAATATGAAAGGTTAGTGGATTTTTGCTTCTATTGTGGTATGTTGGGATTCCTTGAACGGCGATGTGAGAAAACACATGGAGATATAGCTACTAGGAAACTGTTGTAGAGACAAATGGTTAGTGGTTTAATAATCTGGTAATCGCCACATGAAAACAATTGTATCAGAGGACTGTGGGGAATCTTAGTCTATTCGAGTGAGGGTCTCAAATTTATCTCCCTTCCGAAGAGCTAGCAACATTTCACATCCACAGCCTGCACCTGCTAAGGTCCGGATTGTGGAACCTTCTACTCAAGTTTGGGAAGAAATTATTGGATAGGAGGTGAATTTGCCCATACCTTCCCCTATACAAAATATGTCCCAAGATGGTTCTATTGCTCAAAGGCCCACAGTTGTTCAACAACGTAAATAGAGTGCAAGATTAAATTGAAGGATAAGGCCATGGCTCACAAAAATATTAGTTGCTCATCTTTGAAAGACTTATCTGACTCCAACAGAGATAATGAAGAAGCGGCAGGTGGTGGTACATCTCAAGGGACGCAGTTAGAAGTGTTTGAATCTTCCTAGACAAAGCGGTTTCGTTCTTTTCTTAACGATAAAACTACTACCTCTACTCAGATATCAGCAGTGGCTGAAGGTGATTAGCAACCCATAAGCCATGAAACTACTATTTTGGAACTGTCGAGGACTCGGGAATCCTCGAACAGTTCAGGCTCTCCATCCCTAGGTACGATGTCATGACCCCAATGTCTTATTTTTATCCGAAGTGAAACTCTCTGTTCCTAGTGCTACCAAAATTCCTCTTTTTCCTCAGTTTGTTAATGGTTTTCTAGTTAGTCATATTGGTATGAGTGGTGGTCTTCTTTTGCTATGGAAGGCCTCTTGTACTATGTAAACTTTGTCTTTCTCAATCAACCATATTGATGCTATTATTAAAGCTCTGTGTGTTTTTTATTCGCGGCTCACTGGTATAGATGGTTCCCCCTCGGCTGACAGAAGAGCTAATTTTTGGCATCTCTTGTGCAATTTATTTTCTCAATCCTCTTTACCTTAGGTTTGTGGTGGCAATTTCAATGAATTCATGTCTATTAGTGAAATTAGAGGCTCCCAAGGACACTCTAAAACTTCAATTCAAATTTTAAGGAGGCTATCTACGATTGCCAGCTCTATCACCTTGGTTTTTTTTGGATTGGCTTTCACTTGGTGTAATAACTGTTGGACTTCAAGCCTTGTTGAGGGGCAGTTAGATAGTATTTTTGCTTCTCTATAGTGAAAAAACATTTTTCCAATGGATCAAGTGTCCCATCTCTCGTCCTCAATTTCTGATCACTTTCCTCTAATTTTATCTATCGAGGCAGTGGCCTCCTCAGGTAACTCCACTTTGTTCAGACTTTGTCGATTTTTATTTGAGGAGTACTAGACACGAATTACATCATGTATGAATGCAGTTAGTAATTTGTGGAATTCTATCCCTAGCTTGGTTAATTTGCATGTTGTAGCTAATGGTTTAAGACAATGTGCTGGTCATTTGAAAGTTTGGAAATTAGAGACTATCGGTCATATTCCCATGCGGTTAAGGATTTTGGAAAATAGACTCCAACATCTTCATAACCGAGTGGGTTTTGGAAGTTTGAATGATGAACAACACTGTCTCGAATATGAAATTAATGAGTTATTGTTGTGGCAAAAAGTGTATTGGCGTCAAAGATCTATGCAGAAATGGTTGAAGGCAAGAGATAAGAATAAGCGCTTCTTGCACCAAAAAGCCTGTAAGCGAATTTCGGGTCTCCTTGATAGTCATGGTATTCGACGCATCACCAAGCACCAAATTACTGAAATTGTGGCAGCTTACTTTTTTTAACTTATTCACGGTCACAGATGTTTATCCTTTGGTAGCTAATTTTGATATTTTCCTCAGAAAATATCAAAAGATATGAACTTAAAGCTAATGGCACCTTTTACTACTTTGGAAGTGAGAAATGTCATGTTTTAGATGGGCCTAACCAAATCCCTTGGGCCTGATGGAATGCCAGCAATTTTCTTCCAAAAATACTGGAATACAGTTGGCCATTTGGTGACAAATGCAGTCTTAAAGTTCTTAAATGGTAGGGATTTTTGTAGTTCAATCAATAAAACTCTTATAGTTCTTATCCCAAAAACTTAATCCCCGGAGCAAGTGGATCAATTTCGCTAGATTAGTTAATGTAATGTGATTTATAAAGTCATATCTGAGTATATTTGTAACTGAATAAAGATAGTGTTGCCTTCAATTGTTTCAGACTCTTTGAGCGCCTTCATCCAGGGAAGGTTAATTAGTGATAACATCTTGGTTGTGTCAGAATATATCCATCACATGAAGACCGAGTGAGGAAGTGGAGAGGGTACCATAGCCTTAAAACTTGATCTAAGCAAAGCTTATGATAGAGTTGAGTGGCACTTCCTAGAGGCTATAATGGGGCGAATGGGGTTCGCTCCTCGTTGGATTGCGTTACTTATGACATGTATCTCTACTGTTAACTTCTCCTCTGACCTTAATGGTGAAATCTATGGCAATGTGCAGCCCCCTAAAGGTCTCCGTCAAGGTGATCGCTCTCTCCCTACCTATTCTTATTAAGTGCTGAGGGGTTTCCTTATCTCATGCATCATGCAGTGGCTACAAATAGAATCCATGGTCTCCACATTTTCTAGGGAGATCCTATGGTTTCCCACATCTTTTTTGCAAATGACAACCTCTTATTATATCGGCTCAATCATGAGGAGGGTGAGTGAAGTTTTGAACCTATTTTTTCTATATGAGTGAATCTCTAGGCAGTGTATCAATCTCACCAAGTCAACGATTTATTTGAGTGCTAATGTGACTTCGGCCATCCAAGCCTCCCTTGACAACCCCTCAATATGTCTTTACTTGTTCAATTGCAAGATGCTAGACCTGGGTCTTCTATCCCTTATGACTCAATCCAGAAGAGCTATGTTTGGGTATATCATAAAGCAGGTTTGGGGTAAACTCAAAGGTTGGAAGGAAAAACTACCATCTCAAGGGCGTTGAGTCTTTATCAAATCTATTGCTCAAGCAACTCCATGTTATGCTATGAGTATTTTTCGCCTCCTCATAGACCTATGCAATGAGTTGAACTGAATCATTAGTAATTTTTGGTGGGGTGCCACTGCTATAGAGAGGAAAATTTCTTGGATTGCTTGAGATAAGATGTGTGATAGTAAAGAATGTGGGGACTTGGGTTTTAGAGAGTTTTCAGTGTTCAATTTGGCTTTACTAGCCAAACAAGGTTGGCGGATCCTCAAAAACCCAGAATCTCTATGTAGCTGAGTACTAAAGACCAAATATTTTCGAAAATTTTCTTTTATAGAGCCTACTAAAGGATATAATCCATCTTTTTCATGGACAGGTATATTGGTTGATTGTGATCTTCTTCAGTTAGGATTGTGTTGGCGAGTAGGGGATGAAAATTCTATATCAATTTGGCATGATCAATGGCTACCCAATCTTTCCCAAGGTTGAGTTTTTGGTCCTAATGCAGCTATCTATCCAAACCTAAAAGTTGCCCATTTAATTCACCCAGCATCCAAGTGGTGGAATTATGAACTAATCAATTCCATTTTCTCTCTCTCTAATGTCGAGGCTATTACAAAAATTCCTCTATGTGGCACAAGGCTACATGATGCCTTATTTTGAAAATTGGAACCCCGGGGTATTTTATTGTTAAATCACATATTGGGAGACTAAAAACTCGGGTAGGCTCGCTAATTCCTCATTTGATGCTTGGTGAAAGAATATATGGAAGTTGACTATGTCTCAGAAAATTAAATTATTCACATGGCGGGTAGTTCATGATAGCCTCCCAACCCGACACAATCTGAAGCATAGAGATATGAATATTTCTAAGGATTGTGCCCTATGTAGAATGGTATTTCTTTTGCTCCAAGAATTTTAGCTCTCCCTATACTATCTGCTAAATCTTGGCTTAGGGCAGTTTCTAATATTATTGATCATCAAATGCTTCCCCAATTTTTTGTATCTTATATCACATATGGTTGGCTAGAAATGTGATTGTTCATAGGGACCCTTTGTGGCCAATATCAAGAATTGTAAGCCAAGTTTCTCATCTTTTATTTGAGTATCAGCAAGCTATGGATGATGAGCTGCCCATATCGTCTACTTCTTTACTGAGATCCCTTTATTGGGAGGTGCCACCTTGTGGCTATGTCAAAGTGAATGTGGATGGGTCGTGGAAATTAGGAGAGACTTGGGAAGGTATTGGTGCTATAATCCAGGATCACAATGGGCACCTATTGGTTGCTGGAGCTCAGAAAGTTTCGGCTATTGGAGGACTAGCTATTATTGAGGCACTTGCCTTTATATTTGGAGTAAAATTGGCGTTGGATCATCACCTCACTACCTTTCAAACTGAAGAAGATGCACAAATTATTGTGATTAACCTTATAGCTCATAAGGAGTCTATTCAAGATTATGATTCTGGAGGATATTATTGATATGTTGCAACCCTTATCTTATGATGTGCTTTATGCTCCAAGAATTTTTAATGGGTTGCTGATGCCCTTGCATTTATGGCGCGATCGCAAGATTATTTTCCCATGTATGATGGAGGTTTTCCCTCTACAATCCATGAGATTCGTCTCTCAGATTGTGTCCTTTCTTCTTAATGAAACTGGTTTTTACTAAAAAAACCTTGAAGTAGGTTGCTTACTCAACTATTTTTCTCATTTTTAATTCTTGCAGTTTATCTTTCAGTCTTTGATACAAATCATTTGAGAAAGTCAAACGCTGGGGGAAAAAAGGTTATTTAGATGTTTGTTTTCACAAATTTTTTTCAAGATGCATACTTTGCTATGTCTTTAGCAGTTGGCATATTTGAATACTGTATGTCACATTCCAATGCTTAGATTTTGTTTGTGATTAATTCTGTTTAGAAATTATGTTGACTTTGGATTAGGTTCTGTGTTTGCTGCCACAAATTGGATGTTTGTTTGATTTTCTCTTACGTCTTTATGTCTGCCATATTAGTTTCATCTTGGTGAACTCTTTCCCCAATAATTGTTCGCTGATCATTTTAGATTTAACCCTACAAATAGCCATCAGCCATAGACGATGCATGACCTCAAGATCATCAACAATAAATGGACATATGGTTTCTTCATTGCTTAGTGGGAAGAGTAAATGTGACTTTTTGCCAAACTAACTAATATTTCATTTCCCCATTAATGATTTTTGAGTTATCATTTTAAATTCAATCATGCATAGAGCCATCAGCCATAGACCATTGTAGTACCCCATTTTTGTCCGGGAAGTTTCAATTTAAAAGGAAAGAAAAAGAAATAAAAAATAAAAATATACTAAATAATTCATCCAAATTTTGACCCAAACTTTAGCCCTAAATAATCAAATATTACAACTACCCAATTTAATCAAATCCAAAATTAATTGGCCCATTCCCCAGTTGGCCCAGCCCACTACTCAACTAATTCTACCCAAACGGAGCCCATCACCCAAATACCCACCTGGCCCGGCCCAGCTATCCTACCCAGCCCACTTAACCTAAACTAATACTCAAACCCTAAACTCAACTAAAGGGAGAAGAGGGAACCAGGAGGCGGCAGTGGAAGAAAGAGGCGGCCGACTGATTGGAGAGAGAGGGAGAAAACGGAGAAAAAGAAGGAGAAGGAGGCGCCAAAAGGTTGAAAATGGAGAGAGAAGCTTTAGAAGCCGATTTTGTTGATTTTGGGGAGGTGTTTGATTCGATTTTTGGTTTATAAAAGGGGAAGAAGAAACAGGGTTTTGGGGGGCTGGTTTTGGAGGAAATTTCGGAGCTGGTTTTGGAGGAAATTTCGGAGCTGGTTTTTGGGGCCTGGTTTTGGAGGAAATTTCGTGGCTTGGTTTTGGGGCTGTTTTGGAGGAATTTCGTGGCTGGATTTCGTGGCTGTTTTGGGTTTGTTTCTGGAGGAATTTCGGGGGTTGTTTCTGGGTTGTTTTTGGAGGAATTTCGAGGAGGAGTGTTGCTGTTTTTGGTGGAATTTCGGCAGAGAAGAAGGGAGGTATTTTCGATCTTCAATTTCTTGTTTTAATTTGTACTACTTTGCTTGTTACTGTGGATTTTTCTTTGTTTGGATCTGGTTTGCTTTGTTTTCTTGTTTTGTTTGGTGACAGGGATCGAACGGACGGAGATACGCCAGCGCTGGACACGTACTTGAGGGAGACGATGAACAGTACTAGGCCGGGCTGTGATATTGTTTCGTTTGGGCCAGACCTAGTTTTGTTTAGTATTGGGCTTGTTTAGTTTGATCTTGGGCTTGGGTAGTTTAGTTCGGTTTTAATTAATGACCAGATTTGATTTATATTGTGGGCTTTCACTTGAGATTTTAATTGGGCCGAGACATGTTTGTGATTTTATAGGTTTTATGGATTATAATAGCATTGAGCTTATTATTTGCTTTTGAGCCGGACTCTGTTTTGGGCAGGGTTTAAATAATTTTTCGTGTTTGGGGTTTTGTCTTATTTGGTTTGGGTCTCTGATTGTATTATTTTGGGTCGGTTTTGTCTTGTTTGGTTTGGGTTGCTGTTTTGTATATGCATTTGGGCTTATTGTTTGTTTTGGGTTTTTAATAATAGGTTGGGTTGTAATTTGTTTTTATATAGGCCTAAGTAATGTAACAATATAATAAAAAATAAGAAAGTAGTGTAAATATTAATCAGATTAATAAGTATATATCAATTTTTAATTTCATAATGTATATATTTAAATAATTTTAAAAGAATCAAATCATACGATTTTCTATATTCAAATCGCCAAATATCCGACGATGGAACTAATCGAGTAGCATTGGATGCTTTCGATCGGATTCTTGAGGAATTTTTTAGGAATTCCTAACCATTGGATGGAGAGGAGTTCTTATTTTTATTTTTCAGCATTCATGTTGTATATTTTATGTGTATATAAAAATTATATCGAAAGCCTTAACCAACGATGAAATTAATTTGGGGAAATGCATTAGATGCACCCTCACAGAAAATTCTTGAGGTGAGAGTGTTTCATGGACACTTGACCATTGGATGGAAGGGTTCCATGAACTTCAATATTAGACTCTCAATATGACTTTTATATACTGTAAATATTTATCATGTATATATTTTTTATCACGTTTAATTTTCTTAATCATATAATGGGATAATAAAAGTTAAATTGACAACTGTTTTTAAAACAGACGTTGTGGGGTGCCTAACACCTTCCCCACACGTAACAAACTCACTTACCCATTTTTTCTGGATTTTCGCAGACCAAATTATTTTTATTGGTGACCAATTGCACCTATTACAATTGGTGGCGACTCTTCTTTTAAAATTCCTCTCGCAAAACCGGTTGCGACAACCATTAATGACCTCAAGATTATCATAGTTTTTACTTTGGTATGATTTGGAATACTTGTAATTGTTATGATAGATTGAGTATAGAATTCTTGAGGGATTGAATAATACTCAATTGTGTGTAATTCAAAATGTTTGGGGTATATAAGTATACTTTCGGGAGTAATTATATTTTGAGATTAATGTCTCCAATATGACCTGTATTAGATTTCTATATATTGGAGCTCCCATTATCAGTGTGCTTCATGTCGCACGGTCCGTTCACTTGCATGAATGATTTTTTGTGTAAGTATAAAATTTTATGACACATTTGATATTAGTCCAGCTTTTCATGGGCGAGTGGAAGATGTTGGACATAGTCATGTGGACTACACACACCCAGCCCAAGTAAATGGAAATTGGAGTAGTTGTCTCCAACAACAACTACTCTCAACATATATGAGACAGTGAAAAGAAGTTTCTTTGAGAGAGATAGGGAAAATCATTGGTGTACTAGCAAAAGAAATTGAAAGGTGCTCATACCATAATTAGGATAGGATGTCACGAGGTGTGTATAATTGCTTGAAGAAAGCACATACAAAATGTGTTTCTCAGGCCTTGGTCCTGCTAATTATCTAACACTTGAGAAATAGGGGACGCACGTGACCACTTGGTACGTACAACGCTTAGGCACCTATGTTTTTTTATTGGCTAAATCATACTTTATGCCCCTAAAGTTTCATTGAATTCTTGTTTATGCCCCTAAAGTTTAAAATTTATTTATTGTACCCTCAAAGTTTCAATTTTGTCTCAATTATACCCAATTTTCACCGGACGAGCATTGACCCACCAATTTAATCCTACGTGGCAACCGAAGTGCTGACTTGGAAATCTCAAATAAAAAACTACAATAATAAATTACACATGTAATTTCCACATGTATATCCTATTTGATTTTTTCATTTCCACATCACGAAGTCTTTGTTGCGAACTCCTCTCCTCCATCAATGACGCAGTAACCCTAGTTGGTGCGATTCGATTGTAGTTGAAGACGACCCTCGCAAGGATTCAATCGGTACTTTATCCTTCACTTGTTCACTGATTTGTTTAGCTTTTATGTTCTTATTTCTTCTGTGAGAATGAGTGACGAGTGCTGCGATGATAGTGATTTGGAATATCATATTGGGGATGATACACATGAAGATGTAATGGATGAATTGGAGGGTGACAGGTTCATTGATGTTGGTGTTGAGGCAGAGCCTATACCTAACATTAGTGACAGTGATGAAGATTGTGAAGATGAGACGTATTATCCAATTACTGACTTAGTGAGAGGACTTAGTGATGATGAGGAGAAGGAAGATGAAATGCTTAGTCTTTGTAGTGAACATGAATCTGATCTAGAGGATATGGACATAGCACAATCGTATCCACCTTACAGACCAGTTAAGGACATGTCTGCATTTAAATGGGAAATTGGGATGCAATTTTCTAGTAGGCAGCAGTTTAGTGAAGCTGTTTCGAGCTATGCAGTGTATAGTGGTAGAAAAATGAAATGGGCAAAGGTGGATAGTAAGAGGGCTAGGGTATTTTGCTACTCAACTTGTAAGTTCATGTTGTTTGCTTCTAAGCTCACTAATGAGGAGACTTGGCAGTTGAAATCTGCAAATTTGGTACACAGCTGTACTAGGAGCCACAAGATTAGGATGTTGAATGCTAAATGGCTTTCTATTAAGTTAGTCCCATGGCTTAGAAGAAACCCCAAGATGAAGTTGAGAGAGATAATTATGAAGGTTCAAGACAAATACATAGCAACAATTAGTCTTGGTCTTGCTGCCAGAGCCAAGAAACAAGCTATGGATGTAGTTCAAGGTAGTCATAAACTACAATTCAAGAGGTTACATGATTTTTGTGCCGAAGTTTTGAGGTCTAACCCAGGTAGTTCTTGTTTTGTGGCTGCTACCCCATCAGTTGTTGAGGTTCCTTCGAGGTGTTTGATGCCCATTTTTGAGAAATTTTACGTATGTATTGAGGCATGCAAGAAATCCTTCTCATACTGTAGGCCTATCATAGGGATTGATGGTTGCTTTTTGAAAGGAGTCTATGGAGGGCAGCTGCTTACTGCTGTGGGCAGAGATCCAAATGACCAAATGTTGCCCATTGCATTTGCTGTAGTGGACAAGGAAACTAGGGCAACATGGAGATGGTTTCTTGAGAGGCTCTTAGAGGATATTGGTTGGCACACTCATAATAGATGGACTTTTGTTAGTGACCAACAGAAGGGTCTGGGACTAGTACTAGATGAGGATCTACAGGGTGTGGATCACAGATTCTGTGTAAGACACATGTATAACAACTTCAAGAAAGTATTCCCAGGATTACAGTTGAAAGAACTAATGTGGAAGGCTGCTAGAGCATCTTATCCACAAGAATGGCAACGGGTAATGAGAGAGATAGAACAAATTAACCCAAATGCTTATGGTAGGTTGATGGGTACAGAGCCTAGGTTTTGGACCAGGTCTCACTTCAATGGACACCCAATGTGTGATACTTTAGTAAACAACATGTCAGAAACTTTCAATAGTGTCATCGTGGCTGCTAGAGAGCTTCCTATAGCCTCCATGTTGGAGACAATAATAAATTATTTAATGAGCAGATGGGCTGACAATAGAGATAAAATTGGGAGATATGAAGGAATGGTTCTACCAAGAATTCAAAAGAGAATTGACAAGAATTGGTCTGAAAGTGGAAAATGGGTTGCAAGATGGGCAGGCAGAAGTAAATTTGGTGTGACTTCAATGCAGGAAACCTTTACAGTCGATCTGGATGACAAAGAGTGTAGCTGTAGAATGTGGGAATTGACTGGGATACCTTGTTGCCATGCAATAAGTTGTATTAACTTTAAAGAGCAACCTATTCAAGATTACATCCCACAGTGCTTCATGAGAGATACGTACATACATTGTTATGATCCATTGATACATCCCATGAATGGACAAAGCTTATGGCATGATACAGGTCTTCCAGATATTCTTCCTCCGCCAATCACTAAGAGGCCTGGAAGGCCCAAGAAGAAGAGGAGACTCGAGGCTGATGAGGTCACACCTTCTGGTAGAATGAGGAGATCTGCTAACCCCATGAAATGTAGCAAATGTGGCATGCTTGGCCATAATCGAAGAACTTGCAAAAATGCAGAAATGCCAGAGGCTTCGAGTCATAGCAGGGTTGAAATGGGTGAGTCTGCAAGTCATAGTAGGATTGAAATGGAGGAGACTTCAGGATCTTCAGTTAGAAGTAGGGGTACGGGCAGGGGAATTAGAGGAGGTAGATCAACAAGAAGGGGTGGTTCAATTAGAGGAGGCAATGGTGAGAGAATATCAACAAGAAGGGGTGGTTCAATAAGAGTAAGCAGCAGTGGAGTTGGTAGTGCATCATTTTCAAATGCAGCTAGGTCAACAATTGAGGCATCTACTTTTGGCACAATCTCAAATGCAGGTTCATCTGTACAACAAGCACATACGTTGGGCTGCACTTCAGGCCAAGCTAATAATCCAATGAGATTCAAGGTAATTATAGTAGTTTAATGTATTTTTGCTTTTGTTAGTGGCATCTTTATGAGTTAGGTAATTATAGTAGTTTAATGTTTTTTTGCTTTTGTTAGTGGTCCTTATCTTTATGAGTTGTGCAGCAATTTGCAAGGAGAATCCTACCCCACATGCATGACTTTCGTTTTTCCAGCAATGTTAATATCAATTATAGTAATTTAATATATTTTTGCTTTTGTTAGTTGTCCTTCATTTAATCTTTTTAATCTTTATGAGTTGTGCAGCAACTTACAAGGAGAATCCTACCCCACATGCAAGACTTTCTTGATTCCAGTAATGTTAATATCAATGTTGGACCACCACAACCTATTGTGACAACAACCAGAGATGCCATCAATGCCAGCAATGTCACAACCTTTAGAGGACAAAATACAAATGATGGTGAAGACTTCGGTTTCTCATTATCATTTCCAGGTGATGTTGATGATATAGGCTCTGGTTTACCCTCACAACACTCTGGAGTGAGTGATTAAGGCATTTCAATATGTGGTCTAGCCCTCATTTTGAATGTAATTATGACACTTTTATGGATGTATGATGCACTTATTTTGGACCAGGCACTTTTATGGATGTATGGTGCACTCATTTTGGATTCTGGTGCACTCATTTTGGATGTTATTGTAAACTTATGGGAGTTTTATGGATGCTTGCTATGTCAAACTATTATGATGATGTTTGTATATGAGTTTAAATCCACTGTGTCCATTATTGAAAACAAGTGTAAACCAGGAAAAACATTATATTAAATAATAAGTGGAGTTCCAACCATCCTTACAATTCAAAAAGTGGAGTTCCAACAAGATAAATAACAGGACAAACAAATTACACAAGACTCTACATTTCACCCACGAAATGCAACCTCCAATAGTGTGGACCACCCTACTTCTTGGGAGTCATTATAGGTAGCGCCAAAGTAATATGCAAAGCATTTCCTTGTGGAGAAGACTTCTTCTCCCTAGAGCTGCAGCGAATTACCTTCTCCCCCTTAGCAGAGTCTTTCTTCTCAATAGCATGTTCTTCATCATAATCATCATCAGAGAGAACAATGCAAGGCTTCTTCATTGGAGGTGTCACATGAGTCTCAGATCGACTATCATCAGAAAGATCAACGAACTCCACCTGCAGTAAAGTAAGTCAAGGCTTTACATGTAACAATACATGTAAACTCTTCAAATGATGGCTAAGGTAAACATTTACCTTGGATGGAGAGGGCTTCTGGGCAGCAATGCCACATTGGTGACAGTCTCTCTTGATTTTTTTGTTCTGCAATACAGCATTACCAGCAGTGTTGGTCTCATCTACATACACAAACACAGAACCATGTGTTACCCCAACCCACCCCATCTCTATATAGTCATCCTCCTCCTCCAACAGCTTAAGACCATGACATATTAGCGCAATCAATTCAGGCTGAAAGGACGAAGAACTCTGTCGCCGTGACGAAGGAGAAGTTGAGCTGCAGGACAACGAAGTAGCTAGGGTTTCTAACTTCATAATGGAATCAAAAATTTTAAACACAAATAGGATATACATGTGGAAATTACACATGTAATTTATTATTGTAGTTTTTTATTTGAGATTTCCAAGTCAGCACTCCGATTGCCACGTAGGATTAAATTGGTGGGTCAATGCTGGTCCAGTGAAAATTGGGTATAATTGAGACGAAATTGAAACTTCGAGGGTACAATAGATAAATTCTAAACTTTAGGGGCATAAACAAGAATTCGATGAAACTTTAGGGGCATAAAGTATGGTTTAGCCTTTTTTTATTTATTATTATAACAGGATTTGTAATTCTTCAGATCTCTGCAATTTCAATCCAATAGTTTCTGAGGTGAACCATATCACATTTTTTTTCCACTTTTGAACATGTCATATTTTTTTTTAGATTGAAATAGCAGACTCTCATCCTTATATAAAAGTGCAAAAGGGTGTCATGGACTTAGGCATATGGGCAGGAACGCCCATGTGAGCTAGACTTAGCCTAGCACAAGTAAATGAAAGTTGGAGTAGTTGTCTCCAACAGCAATTGCTCTCAACTGCTCATGTACGTAGAACATATATGAGACAATGAGAAGAATAAATTTATTCTTTGAGTGAAAAATAGTAATTTGTGTGCCTGCAAAAGAAATCGAAAGGTGCTCGTACCGTGATTTGGATTTTCGATTCCAATAATTGGATCACACAATGAAACACTATAATACATACTGCCATCCTCAAGTTATTCATACCGATCGGGGAAAACGAGCAAGTCTCTTTTTCCTTTCTCGGTCTCGGCATTCTACAAAGGATCTTAACAAAAACACTTGTGCATCAAACTTACAAACTCATTTAAGTGAATCCTTCTATCTCCATAAGTTTCCACTTTTGATTCGAGGCCCAAACAATGAAGAACTCTATTCAATTCCAGAGCATCAATGTAACCATCTTTATTTTCATCAAAAACGTCAAATGCTTCTTTTATTTCCTCCAAACTTGCCTCCTCATAAAACAGTTTTGAGAGCTCATCTTCACCCAAATCGATTTGTCTCTCCGCTATGGCGTCATTGTCTTCATAAGTTAATCCGAGTCTTTCGATCACCATCTTCATTTCTGCTTGGTTCAGTTTGATGAGTTGTTCAACACTCTCACCAGAGCATTTTAATTCATCTTCTACTTTTGTTGTGTTGTAGAAGAAAGTCAGTAGAGGGAATATAAGTAATTGGAAGAAAATCCCGATGTCTAAGAAGATATTTTCCAAACATGAGAACAGCCAATTGGTTGCATTATTTAGTGCTAGTATCTTCTCCATTGATGAAGGAAAGAGAGAGATATAGAGAGAGGAGAGGAAGTAAAATTGTTCTATATAAGTTTCTCACACACACACACACTATATATATATATATATACATACATATATAATGGCAAGGATGGCTATCATAAAACTTGGAGGTGTGTGGAAGATTATGGCTTGACTTGGGAGATGTATATAGGATGTCAACTTACACAATTTCCTTGATTGCCATGAAAGCTAATTACGTGAGAGTGTTGCAAGAAATTCATTACTTTCCTGGAAATTCACTATATTTTCAATTTCTTTAAAGGAAAGGATTATAGAACCTTAATCCAACTATTCTTTTGAATAATAACTATGTCCCATACCAATAGTTATTTTAACTAATTAAAATTTTCCGTCTTATTTTAAATGAACATTTTTTTATTGGTTGGTCTAGTACTCCAATTGTTGTTTTAAATAATGAAATCTTTTTGTTTATTTTGAATAAAAAAGTTTTAGAGTGTGTTTGGATCGAGGGATTTTGAGAGAGGGGAAGAGAAGGGAAATGATATTCCTTCTAATTCCGTTGTTTGGATATGTTAGAAAATAATAAAGGAATAGATTTCGAGAGAATATAATTAGAGGGAAGAATTCTCTAATTTTTTGTTAAAATTCTTCCTCCCAAAAATGGGGTAATTTGGAGGAAAGAGAAAGAAAAATTAAGTTATTTATAAGTGAAAATTCTATTTTACCCTTATACATAATACTTTTTAACTTAAAATAAGGATAAATTAATAAATTAAACTATTTTATTTTTTCTTTTCTTTTCTCTATGATGATTATTCAAACAAGAGAAATGATAAATCTATTTTTTTTTTCACATATCCAAACAAGGGAAAGGAAAAATATTATATTTTCCCTTCTCTTCCTTTAATAAATTTCTTTCCCCTTCTCTTCTCCTCTTCCCTAAATAGTCAATAGAAACACACCCTAGTTAGTATCAATGTTGCAAATGTAGAAGTGATGAACCCTGCAATTTTTTTTAAGGGCAAAAACTTTTTAGTTATATTTTTTTTTAAAATAAAGAGAGAGCGGATAAGACTTAAATTCGGAGTTTAAGATTGCATACGACTCTATTCGTCAATTGAAGTACTCGAAGGCTCGTTTGTTTTTCATTTTTATTTATGAACCTGCACGCACTACACCCGTGAAACGTGATCGCAAACTACGGGGAATAAAAGTTGGAAAATTCACCCCTTAAGGTGGATTTAACAAACTCATTAAAATGTATCGCCTTCGACCAAGGAGTGAAGTATACAGCATGACATTCTCAAATTAAGTCATAGTAATAATGTATCACCCCCAACAACTTTTCATTAATGGCCAAAATACCCCTACAACTTTTAATGTTAATTATTTAAATGTGAATGTTTATCATTATATTTACAATAGTATTATTGAGAATGTTAGAAAAAAATGTTAATATTATTAAAAATGTTAGTATTAAAAAAATGTATAAATTACGTTATAAATATATTAATCTCATTATTTTTTAATTTGTGTTAATACCCTTGTATGTAATTAGCCACAACATTTGAAACAATATTTATATTATTAGAAAAAATAAATCAAATACCCATAATATTTAAAACAATATATATATATATCAACATGTTAAACGGAATATACGCTATTAACATATATGTCAAATTATATATTATTTCTAATATTATCTCCCAAACACATGTGTTTAGGAGACGGATTTGCTAAGAGGCAGTTGCATTCCTTTGATTGGATGTATCTCAAGACTTGGAAAAAGTGTTTTCAAAGACTTGACAATTATAAACTATGAGTCTATGATGGGTGCTTGAAGTTTCAAGGAAATAGGCGTAGCATGATGTAACATTAACAAGCATTAACATCACTTGTCCTGCGTATGCAATTTCCATCTTCAATTGCTTAATTTTTTTCCCATTAAAAAATAATTTAACAACTCTGATGTCGATGACCTTAATACTGGATAGGTTTGAGAATACGTTCAACTCACATTCATTCATATAAATAATATCAATGAATATGTGGAAAGTCTATTACAAAGAATTGAAACTAAGAATTTCAGATATGATCGTTGCAACTCTTTCAATAGGTCACATGCTGACATATTTTCCACTAAGAGGTAAAAGAAAATTGCATTATTCTTTCTAAGAATTAAATTGCTTCCTTTCAAATCAAATTTGAGCATAATAAGAACTAAGTGTTCACCCGCAGGATATTAACTGAATTGTGTGATTTAGACAATAGTTCATTTGAAGTGCTTAATGGGTGAGATTAATTTGGGAAATCTCGAGGCCCGCAGAGGATGATTTTTAGGGTTTTAAATTTTTTAAAAGGTTTTAAAAATTATATTCGTATTTTGATCGGTATTATGAACCTAACGATGTATTTATTGTTCAAAATAAAAATCAAATTCGACATAAATAATGCATGATAATTCTATACCATTGGATATAAATCAAAAAACATTTCATATACTTTTCATGAAACATTTGATTTTTGTTTCGAAAAGATAAGCCCCAAAAAAAATCCTTATAAAATTCATGGGGACAAGCAACCCTAAAAGAATTCAATAACCATATAATTAACAAGATGGAAATAAGGCCTGACAAATAAAATCGTATTCGAAAACCTGGCGATAAACCAAATGACATGTATGAATCATAATAAACATGATTTGAATAACAAATCTTTATAGAAAGCATGATGAACAATCCTATAACCTGAGCAAATAGAAAACTTGAACAATATGCCAACACCCTGGAAAAACCCTAAACATTTGGGACGACTATCATAGAAAATAAAACTTAATAACCTGACAAACACATCATGTGTTGCATAACATACATACATATTACCTGACAACAAAATCTGAACTTGATGCATCAAGGCTAACAAGTACTACTGTTAGTAATGTGTCAATTCTCCCAAGTGCATGAATCGAATGTAGTAGTACAATGAATATAAGTACAAGGTCAAATTCCAAGATGACAAGTAAAATTCAACATAATAACTTATCTCAATAATTAAATAAACTTCAACAACTTTGGATTTCAAATAATTGAAGGAGAAACTAGGGCAATGACTTCATCATACAATTAGACTATGAGTAATAATTATTAAGCAGACAACTTCAATTCCAGTTCTAAGGTTGATTATTTCTCAATTATGTTGGTCCTTCAATTGCAGTGCCAACATGTATCACTAATCAATGGTTAATCCTTTTTGGTTACAATTGTTAACCAAGGATTAATGACCCATTAAGTTCCTATGAATTATGCCAACCAATTAATCATCTCATTCATGGTCTCAACTTTTGACAATTAATTTCCCCAATCTCAAGTTCACTAACACATATGAATTATGGCCGTTCTTTAGTCTTCGCTAGATTAGTTCATATCCATACCCCAATGATGATCATGCATTCAAACACATAACAAACTTATAAGCACATAGATTAAAGACAAAAGCCAATGAATTAAAATTGCATACTAATAATAAATTAGCCCACAATCATCATGTTAAGTTACATCAAACACCAGTTATGAGTTTAGTTTTAACTCATGATGAAAGACAAAGTGCATAAGGTAATAGGAATCATAAACTCAATCAAAAGAATAACCCTTGAATCGGATGGATGCTTGGTGATTTCCTTGATTGATTTTGAGTTTGATGGAGACCAAAGATTTTTCCTCAAATTACTTCTCCAAAGTTGTAGTTATCGGTCACTATTTTTCAAAAATCCTTCTAGATCTCCTTAAAAAAACCTTAAGTTGTAGTTGTTGGTCACCCTTCTAGGTCTCCTTAAAAAAACCTTTTGAATGACTAAAATATTTTTTTAATGATTCTCGCGTTGTGGGTTTTGTAACAGAATAATTTCGCTTTTGGATGTTTCCCTGGAGAATCAACATTTTAGCACGCTAGAACACTCACCAACGCTGGAGCGACTTCATTTGTGTCAGACTTCCAAAACTAGCCATTCTCGCATAACTTTGCGAACATCTCTCTTGAAATTTAGAACACCAAGAAATCATATATAAAACGTTCTAATTCCATCACAAAATAGACGATAACATATCAAAATTCATACACAAAAGTGGGTATAATATGAATAGATCAACACCCCCATGCTTATCTTTTGCTCATCCTCGAGGAAAATTGAAAAACCAAATGAAAATAAAAAATTAAAGGTTGACCAACTAACTCACTCTAACAGGAATAGCGGTTACATTTAACATATACACCACACCTTTAAACTCTTAGATATCTCTAGTTGGACGAGTTTTGTCTGGTGAGTGTTTACCAAAACTATACTCACAAACATTCAAAATACCGCATCATTATGTAATATCACAACATGACCATCGTGAATTCAACCCAAAACCTGTGTGCACATCAATCAATAAGTCTAAGTAAGAGAACTCCACAACCATCAAAGTAGACAAATCTAATAAAGTCTCACATCATCTGCTCCATAGAACAAGTTAGCAGAACATGTAGTGCATGGTAAAAGCACATGAGTATTTGGCTTACAAATGATCTTAACACAAACACAAAAATATCCCCATAATTCTCATAATGAACAAATAGAAGATATCTTTGCATGCTATTTTTGAAGCTAAAAACATATTATTTAACACAACTCTAAATGTTTAGTCCTGCGAGCTTTTAAGTTGGCTATCTCCAATCAATTGATCCAAGGTGTCAGATGTTGATACGCCCCAAAGGACCTACTTACTCGAGTTACATAGGTTCGGGGCCTAAAACACCACAAGTACATATCCAAGTAAGAATAATAGCAAGATGTATATTTTATCCGAACAAATGTTCTGTTACCAAATGATGTCCCCTTTCAACCTAAACCTAGCACGATTGGGAAAGGAACAATCGCAAAGAGAAGTTGTAGATAAAATGCTACTTGTGTTACTAGAAATGTAACTCTCTTGAACACAAATTAATGCAGGATTTTATACTTACAAACTACAAAGCCAGTAAAGCTAACAGACTAATGCCAGCTGCATTTAACAAAAAAATTAATGGTGCCTTGTGGCCAACCGACATAATAGAACAATGTTTAATACTTGAATGGAGCAGGCTTATCAATTGTGTTTTTTTTTTTCCCTCTGGTTGTGAGGGACGGGACCGTATGTTTGAATATGAAAATAAAAAGGAGATTCTCATTTGAGAACCTAGAAACGAATTTTGTTGAGATTATTGACAAAACAATTATAGAGAGAAATTAAATCTGGAATAAAATAACAATATCTGGGCTCTTTACAGGTGGACTAGTTTTAAACAACTAGCCACAAATCATTATGGCAGAATTCAAACGACCATTCCAACAAATCTCCACCTAACACCCACAAGCTTACCAAATCTCTTGTCCATGTCTTCAGCGACTCAAAAGCCAACTTTTTTTTTATGATTTAATATATACAAGTCCATTTCAAATTCGCTTTCATGGGTTGTTCCACCCAATAGATTTTTGTGTTAAAAGGGCGGAACAAGAAATGATTTTGGGATATTTCTTCACCTCGGGACAAGTCCTGGTGTGAGAGTAGTTTGAGAACTTTCACCATCTCTGGAGAAAAAACGGACGGATGTGGGGTTCGAAGGAGATAGTTGTCGTGTCAGGAGAGAGAGAGAGAGAGAGAGAGAGAGAGAGAATACTGGACTCTCTGGTTATCATTCCTATATGCTCATCGCTCTTCTTATACAGTTTAAATGTCGTCGATGCCTTTTATACTCTGATGCCAATTTGCAGGATAATTAATGATTAAATGATTATCTCATTATATTTATTAAAAAAAGTGTTTAATCAAATTTCTAATTAAATTATTATGTAATATTACTCAAACATTAGAACTCGTAGATTACATGTAGTCATTGAACGGTTTATAGTATTATTTTATAATGTAACACTCCATTTTGGATTCATACGTATTTTTTTACAAGCGATTTACAAATAATCTCAAAAAATAAAATAAAATTTGGGGATGTTGCCTTTGGATTCCACCCCATATTTGCCCCTTCTTGAACAAAAAACAAATGACAAATTCGTATGCAATAAAAAATGGACACAGCAGCTCAAATGACACTCGTGTGTGGTATCTCTATAAGTCTCAAATTTGAGCTTCTCCACACGTTCTCCTGGTACTAAAAAAAAGTAGACATGAGTGTTAGAATTTTAATCGTGATTACTTATTTGTAAGGGGTGGAATAATCTTTTGAATATCATGACGTATTCTCATGTGTGAAGATTACACACCTCCCTCCCTCCCTCCCTCCCTCCCTCCAATTAAACACACAAGGGTAGAGGGTTTCTAAGAGATGGGGAAGTCTCTCCCAACCTTCCGATACACCAGCCTCCCTACCAATCGCCACCACCACAAACCAAACAGCTCCAGCGATGAAGAACCCATAATATCGTATGATGTTGCAAAGAGCCGTGCCATCATCACTTACCCAAATACCATTCCTCTCTCAAACGACCCAGCAGTACCACCACGTCCCTCACATATTAGCCCTCCTTCCTTCCATCAAAGCCACTCCCCAACCGTCTCCATGGCAGGCAAGAACCGCAGTGTCTATATCGAAAATTTCCCAGAACATATTGATAGCTTCAAAATCAAACGACTAGTGTCTCAATTTGGGCGAATCACAGATGTGTATCTTGCAAAAAGAAAGAACAAAAGGGGATGTAGATTTGGGTTTATTAGATTTGATGATTTTGTTGATCAGAAAGCATTATGGGGGATCAACAATTTGTGGTTTGGAAATCATAAGATGAGGGCGAACATGGCACGATTCGACAGAGACAGCAAACAAACTCCCCCAACTAGGGATTTTGTTGAAGTCCTTAAAGGGAAAAAACCTCTGCTTTCGTATCAGGCTGAGTCATCAGTGCAAAATGAGATAAAATCCATTATAGTATCAGAGATTGGATCCCTAAAGGTTGTCTCAGATTCTACTGAGAAAGAATGGCTGAATCGTTCGGCTGTGGGATATTTACACGACTTTGAGTCGCTACTGAGCCTGGAAAGACATCTCAACCAAAAGGGGGTGGATATTCAGCTGACACCTATGGGTGGACATCAAACCCTTTTGACATTTAAGTCTTATGAGGAGATGCTCAAAATATTGCCGGAAGCTAACTGGCTGGGAGAATGGTTTGGTTTCATCAAACAATGGCACCCAGATGCTACTAATTGTCAGAGATTCACTTGGCTACGTTTTTCAGGGATACCATTACACGCATGGAACAAAAGCATTTTCATTGCTCTTGGACAGATTTGGGGTAAATATGTTACTGCTGATGAGGATACGGTGAAGAAAAATCGCTTGGATGTTGCAAGGATTCTAGTGTCTACTACAGATGCTAATCTTATTATGGGCATTGTTAACCTCACTGTGGACGATTGTGATTTCAAAGTGCGAGTTGTAGAAGAACCTAATCACCACCTCTTTGCAAACCTAGTTGAAAAAGAGACAATACTTCCAATGGCTGAGAAAACAAACCCAGCGATATGTGATGATGAATCGGAAATACAAGCCAGAGGTAGTCTTGAGGAAGAAACGGTTGTACGAGAGACGGTCTCCGGCAGGCAAGAAGGCGGGAATTTGGGCACGCAATCTGGGAGTTCAATTTTTGAATTTCAAATTGCAAATGTAGCAGACATACAGCAGGGAGAAGTTGCCTCATCATTCAATGCTTTGCCAGAGAATAGGTCTGTAAATGCAGATGTACTAGAAGATAGGTCGGATGGCCAGTTTTTTGATCTGCATTGGGCTTTTCCAAGGAGTGAATGCAAACAAGCCAATCATGAGGCCATTGATGGGCCTTTAGAAACTAATTCTCATTGGGCTTTCCCAACAGAATCTATTGTGGGCCACCCTTTAGAGTTTGGACAAAAATTGGGGCTTAGTAATGACGAAACCCAAACACTGCAGAGCTCGCAAGAAACTTCCCCTTCAGACTTGAGTAAGCCGCCTGGATTTGAGCATATTACACCTAGAAGAAGAGAAGGTAGAGGGAGAAAGCAAACAAAAAAAATTGTTTTCAGACAGGTGTTGTTGGAGCAATGTAGGCGAGCTACTATGGAAGCTAAAAGAAAAAGGAAAACACAGAGGTCCCAATCTACATCCAGTGACAGTCATCAACAAGCACAGAAACAAATCCCAGCTCAAATTTCCGTCTTAGAAAGAAATAAAGAGCAAGTAACACAAAGAAGAGATGATGAAGTTCATGCCACCCTTGATGTATGGAAAAAGCTGGGGCTCTCGGATCCACAAATGGGGGAAGCAGAAATTTGTCGAAGATTTGAAATTCAGATTCAGCGTGAAGAGGAGATGGCCTTGAAAAAGGGTCAGGCAAGTGTTGTCTAAATACATTTGTTTTAACACTCGTGACAGGGTTTTTCTGGGTGCATATTTCCTTAATGATTAATTCACTAACTTGGAATATAAGGGGATTAGGCCGACCTTTGAAGAGAAGGGCTGTCAAGAAATGGGTAATTGAGAAGAAAATAGATTTATTGATACTGATTGAAACGAAGCTGGAGGAAGTTACAGATAGAATTGTACGAAGTTGTTGGGGAAATAATTGTGTTGACTGGAGTGCAGTTAGCTCGGTAGGCAGTTCAGGAGGTGTATTGGTGGTGTGGAATCCGGTTGCCATACGAGTACGAGATATTGTTAAAGGGGGAAGATGGCTAGAATTGCATTCAACTTTAGTATCAGAAAGCTTTGATTGCTCTATCACTGCAGTGTATGGGCCGTGTGATGAATTTTCCAGATTGCAACTTTGGATGGAACTTTTGGGTAATAGATCTAATTCTATGTCTGATCCACATATGTTATTGGGTGATTTCAATGAAATATCGAAACTTGAAGATAGAAGGGGCCAAGTAACAATTACAAGGGGGATGCAGAGTTTCAACTCTTTTCTCAATCAAGCAGGATTGATCGAATTACCACTGTTGGGAAGGAAATTCACATGGAGTGCTCGAAACAGCCATAGTAGAATTGACAAAGTGTTCGTCTCAGCTGAATGGATTACTAAATTTCCCGATCTAAAAGTTTGGGGACTATCAAAAGGTGTATCAGATCACTCTCCATTATTCTTAGAATCCTCAAAAGTAGATTGGGGACCCAAGCCTTTCAAATCCTTAGATGCGTGGTGGCAACACCCATGGTTCAGCGTTACCGTTCAAACCTTCTGGGATGAAATAATGAGGAGATATCCAGAGACGGGAAACCTACCATCAAAGCTGAAAAGGCTAAAACAATTGATCAAAGTATGGAATAAAGAAGTTTTCGGGAATGTGGAAGCCAATATAAAAAGATTAGAAGGGGAGGTGGACAGTTGGGACTTACAGGCAGAGCAGCGACAGCTATCAGTTTCGGAATTGGGCCACTGGGGTGCTGCTAAAGAAGAACTTTGGAAAGAAAGTCGAAAACAAGAGACGCTATGGATTCAAAAATCAAGGTTGCAGTGGGTGTCGGAAGGAGATAGAAATACCAGATTTTTCCATACCACTGCTTGTATACGTGGGAAATATAATCATCTTACTTGCCTCAGAGTGAATGGAATTCTTGTTACAGACCCAGTTGCGATCAAGGCCCACGCCGTCTCACACTTCTCTAATTTATTTAAAGAGAATTTTAAGCAGGCTATCCCATGGGATGGGTTGCAGTTCAATAGCATCTTGGGAGAAGACGTATTGCAACTTGAAAAAGAGTTCTGTCTTGATGAGATCAAACAAGCGGTTTGGAGCTGTGAAGGCAACAAAGCCCCGGGGCCAGACGGTTTTAATTTTACATTCATAAAGAAAGCTTGGCCAGTCATTGAATCTGAAGTGCTCAGCATGTTCCAACATTTTCATAGCTCTGGAAAATTACCAGCGAGTGCAAATCACAGTTTCATCACCTTGGTTCCAAAAGTAAAAGGTTCTTCTAATATCTCTGATTACCGGCCGATAAGTTTGATAAGCAGTTCATATAAGATCATCTCCAAAGTTTTAGCAAGCAGGTTGCAGAAGATTATGTCATCCATTATCAGCTCTAATCAGTCCGCTTTCATAAAGGGGAGACAAATACTTGATAGCATACTTGTAGCGAATGAACTGGTTCATACAGTGAAGAAAAGGAAGCAAAATGGTATGTTGATTAAGGTAGATTTCGAGAAAGCATTCGACAATGTCAGATGGGATTTTTTGATCTCAGTTATGCAAAGGATGGGATTTGGGTGCAAATGGAGAGCATGGATTTTTGAGTGCTTATCTACAGCAAGAGTATCTGTTTTAATTAATGGATCTGCATCATCAGAATTTCAAATGGGGAAGGGTATCAGACAAGGTGACTCTCTGTCTCCTTTTCTTTTTAACATTGTCGTAGAAGGTCTGCATCAATTATTTGTAAAAGCTGAAGCGTGTGCCCTGATTAAAGGAATTGAAGTCAAAAGTGGAGGTTTATCTATTTCCCATATACAATATGCAGATGATATGTTGATATTTTCTCAAGCTAGTGAGGAATATTTGGTTGCAACAAAGAGAATTCTCAGATGCTTTCAAATCATTTCTGGGTTAAATTCAAATTTTTCAAAAAGCTCCATAGTTGGTATTGGAGACTGCAAACAGTGGGTGGCAGACATGGCTTTGAAGCACAATTTAGTGAATGAGTCTTTACCGGTAAAATATCTGGGTATGATGTTGGGGGGAAACTATAAAAAAGCCTCAACTTGGAGACCAGTCATTGAGAAGTTCAAATTGAAGTTGGCTTCTTGGAAGAGTAGGCAATTATCGATTGGGGGTAGAGTTACTCTGATAAAATCTGCCCTATCAAATCTGCCTTTGTATTTCATGTCCTTATTTAAAATGCCTTCCTCAGTTGCTAAGAAAATTGAGAAACTGCAAAGAGAATTCCTATGGGGTGATGAGGCAGACAAGAAAAAGATCCATCCAATTAATTGGCAGCAGGTTATCAAACCAAAGAAGCATGGAGGTCTGGGAATAGGGAACATAAAGCTGAAAAATCAAGCAATGCTATTAAAATGGGCGTGGAGGTTTCAAAAAGAGGAAAAATCAATGTGGCGGCAAGTCATCTCGGAGAAGTACGATAGGCGAAGATGTCATATGCAATCCATCCATACACCTTGTATATCATCAGCGTCCACATTATGGAAGTCAATACACAATCTGACAGTGGCAGCACAATCAACAACTAGTAAGCTCTATGCTGAAGGTATACATCATGCAGTTGGTAATGGTAAAAACACCAAGTTTTGGCTAGACAAATGGATATCAGATTCTCCACTGAGTGACTCTTATCATAGACTCTATGCTTTATCATTACAGCAATCAAAGGTGGTCTCTGAAATGGGACATTGGATAGATTCAACTTGGGTTTGGAGTCTTCTTTGGCGTAGGCGGCTTTTCAGATGGGAAGAAGAATTGCTAGAGCGTTTATTATCTTTATTAAATTGTTTTCAGCTATCAAAAACAAGAATTGACAAAGTGATATGGAAGCATGATAGTAGTGGAAATTTCACTGTTTCATCAGCATACCAAAAATTACTTGAAGGGAGTTATGATTAGAGTGTTACACCTTCACTGAATTGCCAAATATTGCACAAGATATGGAGGGGTTTAGTGCCACCAAAAGTTGAAATTTTCTCATGGATTTTATTCCACAAGAAGCTGTCCACAAGAGATTTCCTCGTTCAAAGAGGAATCATTGCGAACTCTGCTAACTCATGTCCTTTCTGTGCGCATGGTCCAGAATCCATCAACCACCTATTTTGCCATTGCCCGGGCCCCTCAAGTCTATGGTACAAGATCATCAAATGGTGGGGATTGTATTGGTGCCTTCCAGAAGACATATGTCATTTTTTTGAACAATGGAACAGTATATCTATACTGGGGAAAATACAAAAAAAGTGGTGGCAGATGATATTTTTGGTTGTTGTTTGGTCTATATGGAAGGCTAGAAATGAGTTAATTTTTGAAGGAAAAGCAGTGGAGTGGTCAAATATGCTGCATCTGGTGTTTGTAAGATTACAGTTATGGATTTGCAAGTTAATTCCTAACTTCCCATATTCAAGTTGCCAAATTATTTATTCCTCTTGCAGCCTCAAGTCTTGGAGAAATATTCCCTCAAGCACATCTGGAATGTTTTGAAGTTGTGTTATGTTTTTATCTTTCTAGCAAAAATTATGTTTTGCTTTCTTTTTCATTATTTTGTTATTGATCCTTCTTTTTGAAGGATTTTTAGTGCTTTATTTCCTCAAGTTTGTACATTGGTGTTCCTCCGCCATTGGTGAGGGTAAAGTAATATATTGCTAGGCTAAGCCTGTTTATCAAAAAAAAAAGAATGAGTGATTCTAACATTCATCTCGCCTCATTTTCCTCTCTCAATGTCAATCAAATATCCCGTAAATGCTTAAACATATGGTCGGTAAATATCGCAGGACACCTCGTTTGGAAGAAGTAAATAAACAGCATTCTAAAACATGCATGCCCAGTAGAATAATTGCTTACTTCACAAATGACATATGGCTGGCGTCATTTTTCTCAGAATTTCACATAAAATTGCAACACTAAATTGAAATTAGGGTCACCTTGGGTTGGGTGATTGGTTCTGTTTTTTCTGGTTCTCTGCCATTTTATTCTTCTGCTTTTGGATTTGTGAGATTTCCCTCTAAATGGGTCCCCTAAAAGAAAAGAAAAGAAAAAATAAATGGTGATTTAAATTAACCTTTTGATTCCCAGGGACCTTCTTCTCTACTAATGGGGGCCATTTTGCATCATCCCAGAATCTACTTTACCTGTTACAGAATATATTAAAGCAAATAATAAAACAAAGGAATAAGAGCTTCTAAATAAGTAGATCACTGCAATATAACTCTTTTCCTGTTTTTCAAACCACTCTGCCCCACATTTCATTAACAATTTTATTCTGTTCTTTATTCCTCATTTTGAACATTTCATCATTGCTTTTGGATGCTGATCTTTGTTTTACGTTACCAAAATTAATAATTAATATCATATTTTCACTTTCACTTTCATTTTTAAAGCTATTTTCAGCCTAATCTTGTACAGAACAGTGAAGGGGGCGTTAAACCCTTGTTCGTCGATTAGAACCTGATTTTCTCTTCATCTAGGGGGTAGAGCAGCTTGGTAGCTCGTGAGGCTCATAACCTTGGGTTCAACACGGTGTTGTGGATGGAAAAGACGAAAAAGGGTCGAGACCTGAGTCAATTGATCGATCGATGAATTTGAGTTAATACTGATCAACCTTCTTTAATCTAATTAGCTAGGTCTAGTTGAATTGTGTTTCAGTCAGTTTGTTGCAATCCTTGTGGATTCAATTTTTGCATTTGAGGGACTAATGCTTATTGGACTGTCTTTTGGTATGCCACATAGATGTCATGTTGGGCAAACCTTACATTTGGATTATTTGAAGGACAAAAATGGCATCTTATGATAGTTGAGGGACGTAATTAGGCCGAAAATAGTTTAATGACGACGTAAGTAAAATTAGGAGTTTAATTGAGGGGCGCAAATTACTATTTAGCCCTCGGAAAACATATATCTATCTATACATAGACACAATTTTGTAATATAATATTTAACTAGCTAGGACATGCTTATACTTTTGAATGTGTAATTTTTCCAACTTTTGGAGTATTGTCTTTAGTAGCTCGAAATAACCTTAATAGACACCCATTTAGCTAGTGTCTCTTCTAGTGCACTTTTGGCCATTAAAAACTATTTGGGGCACTTAGCTTTTCTAACGTATCTTTGGTGGGGTAGGATCAAAGGGCCTGTCTACCGACCCGCACTCTCGGAATGCCGATAGAATGTAAATCGCAGGTTATGCGACACAACGACAGGAACCGCTGGGTGCATTCCGATAAATCAATCAAGAATGACCGAAACTGCGCCAAAGGTGTGCTTCGAACTCGAGACTCCACCGTACTAACTAATTACCGAAGGCCCCATTGGGTGAATGTAACGTATCTTTGATCATGTATATATGGTAGTTGAGTATATCTTAATTTCTTTACCTTTGCACGCCTGAAAAGAAAAACTTTGTTTCCCAAACAAAGTGAATGTATGGCACTGCGAGCTAGAGCAATTGCTTTGGAGATCAATCATTTGGTTTTGATTCGAATGATCATGATAACCCTAGCTAGATCGAAACCCGAGAAATCGGAAGATCGATATCTGTTGTTGTTGGCTTCCCTTTTCTCTTTTTCTTAGTTGTTCATGGATATATGTGGATTACAGACTTAAAGCAAACAACAATTCACTTTGGAATATATTTCCTTGCAAGACTTTTTATGTACAGACTCGGTCAGTCCTCTTTAATCGCTTTCACATTGCAAGAGTAGTATTGCTTGTAACTACCGTTTGCCATCCGCCATAAAAGAAGTGTTAAATGTAATTTTCTTTGAAAGAAAAGAAAAGAAAAGAAAAGAAAAGTTACAGTACTGGTTTCAGATGGAATACATGCTGGTATAATTGCACCTTGTCAGCGAGTGAAGTTGATTGGTATGTGTAAGAGCGCTTCTTGTATCAGTATCCGTAAAATGATGCAAGTAATTAAAATGGAGACTCATAATCGGTTTGTTTGACGGAAAATCAATATTTTGAAAATATATAATCAATTAAAATTTATAATAAATTGACTCAAAATAAAAAGTCTTAAAATGAAAAGCAACTTCTCTTATCGCATGTCCTCCAAAAATTGTTTTCTGTAACATTTGTTGCTGACGAATTTGTTGATTAATGTAATCGCACATTTTAGTTTAAACTAGAATTGTATATGTTAAATATAATACTGCACATCTATATCTATATTTATATATATGTGACATATAATACACTTTTTGTTCCATTTACAATGGAACCCAAAGAAATTTTTTTAGTTTTAATTAAATTGCACCTCTTATGATAATGAATATAATATATACAAAAGAAAATAAACTAGTTAAAAAACTAAGTTTTCTCTTACCATGATCTTAAATAATATATGTATATACACACATTATATCATGACAAGGAAAATAAATCATTTTGTACCTCAAATTTATGTTTTTTTTCCTTTTCTGAAACAAATAGAAAATATTAGCAAAAGTTTTGTCCAAACACTATAAATTAATTATTTTTCCAAGATAAATTTTTCGTTGAGATAAATTTTTCATGAGATGTTGGTTTTCCTTCAAACAGACGGAGCATCAAAACATCAAATTTTACAACATAAGGATCTGCACATCAAAATCGGCCATGAATATGAAAAATAGAGACTTTGCCACTATAGTTTCTATATACTTAGCTTCTAGATATTCACTATTGCAATCTCTAAACATAAATTATAGACTAATATTAAAATATATTCCCTTCTCTCTAAGAAGGGATTACTGCGACATTCTATTTTTTTTTAAAGTAAATAAATAATATTTTAATGTTGTAGAAATTTATGATAATTAAATTGATCAAATTATTGAATAATGAGTGTGTAAATTGAATAAAATTGATATTTAACTCTTATTGGAGTGAAGGAATGCTTTCTGTGATATTGCCATGTGTTGCTAACCGATGCGAAGAAATAGGCCCTGTCGACAGTGAACCTCAAACTCAGGGCCAGAGATTCCCCTGTCACTGGATAACCTTGCATATGTGCTTGCTTTTTTAGGGTTATGTTTACACACAAAAAAAGAATTTTATACAGTTGAATTCCATTTCTATAAGAACACTCCATCTGAGTTACTTTTCCTCTACTACTTTCTAAAGAGAAAAATAAGGTAATGTTGGGCCCTAAAATCCAAGGTTAGATTCTTTGATTCCTTCTTCCATGCATACAACAAAAGGAATCTGCCAACCACACCATTCCCCCCTCCTTCTTCAATAAAGAAAAGGTGAAGAACAATTTTCTTTCCTTCTTTTATTGAATCTTTTTTCAAACGAACCATTTGGGTTTTCCTTTCAATCATCAAGAAAGAAATATCCATCCATTTTTTCTCTTTATTTTTTTTTCAAACCATTATTCATCATGGTGGGGCTACCCTAACTAAGCAGGGGAATCAAACAAGGGAAGAGAGAGAAAGAGAGAAAAGAACAAACCACACTCTTTTTCTCCCCTTTTGAGACCCCAAAATTGGAGTGTGTTTTTTTATTTCTCTCTGTGTTTTGCTGCATCAGAGATTCTCTCCACCCCATTCAAGTCAAAGAAGAAAGAAGAAAAAGTCTTGAAAATGAAAAAGAAAAGTTAGTATGAAATGGAAGATAGAGAGAAAGGAAGAGTCACAGCTCATGAGCATATATTCCCCTTCTGATGTAACTCCCACTCATGCTATATTTCCAGATATGGAGTGAGAAGAACATAGTTATTATTTTTTTTTATAAAGACCATCACCTTCTTCCAAAAACTGTCTACCAAATATGCAGACTCAAAACATGAACTTGGTATTGTCCACTGACGCAAAGCCTAGGCTCAAGTGGACTCCAGAACTTCACCAGAAATTTGTTGAAGCAGTGAACCAGCTCGGTGGCGCAGACAGTTGAGTATAAACCTTAATACCTTCTAAACAAATTCATTGATTGAGTTTGGAATTCAGAATATGAATGTTTTGTGTTTGTGTTTTATGCAGAAGTAACACCAAAGAGTCTGATGAGAGTTATGGGGATTCATGGACTTACCTTGTACCACTTGAAGAGTCATTTGCAGAAATACAGACTGGGAAAAAGTCTACCTTCAGAAACAAGCTTTGACACTGACCAGGAAGGTGACTTCTGTGAAACAAATCAAGTGATCATTCATTTTCCCTTTCATGGCTTTGTGGGAGATCTTCATAAATTTCATGTTTAATTATTGCAGAGTGCAGATATATACAGAATACCGATACCCCTTTGAGAGGAAGTGTCGACGATGGAACACAGAGTCCGGTTAATGAGTAATAGTTACAAATATATCCTATTTATATATCTGATGTAAATTGAACAGATGGACATGAAACAAGATCGTGTACTTACTGAGTTTTGTGTATCAGAAGCTTGCAGATTTCGCAGACTCTACAGCTTCAAATGGAAGTGCAGAGAAAACTTCATGAACAGATTGAGGTCGGATTGAGGAACTATGACTTGCATTGCAATTCCTGTACATTGATCAAATAATTAAGGAACAATGTTTATGGATTTAATTTCAGGTACAGAGACATTTGCAGCTGAGAATTGAAGCTCAAGGAAAGTACTTACAATCAGTATTGAAGAAAGCACAGCAAACACTCGCCGGGTATGGTTCTTCAACTATCGGTTTGGAACTTGCGAAAGCTGAACTCTCTCAATTAGCGTCGATGGCAAGTTCTTCTATCTCAGAATTAACAGAATCAGGAGGTTTGATGCCAAAACACAACCCGGAGAGGAAACAAATGAGAGACGCAATTTGTTCTGTTGAAAGCTCTTTGACATCATCTGAAAGCTCCGGGAGAAATGAAGACAAGGAACGGAAGAACAATAGTGGCGAGACCCTTAAGTTTGCTATGGCTTCTATTGAACTTCCATCAGCAGAAGAAACAAGCAATCGATCTGACGGAAGGAAGAGAAATGTAAGCACCATTTCTGGTGGTATTTATGTTGAACAACCACTTGCTAAAAGGTCATCAACACATTTGAACAAATCTGGGGTTTTCCGCACAATTGACCTAAATAGCCATTACCAGCATGATACCGAGTCAGGTTCAAAAGCAGTGGACCTAAACTGCCAGGATATTGAACAGTCTAATGGGCACTATTAGTGTCTGGGGATGTTTATACTGAGTGGGGGTTTTAGTAATACAGTGTATCAAGCAAGCTTATTACTTGGAGCAAATCCTTTGTGTATAAACTATGTATATTTATTTGTTTATATATATGGATTCTCAAGGTTACTTGAAAGAACCTGCAAATCCTGAAGTTATTTAGCCAAGAAATAGATTTTCATACACTTTGATCATGACTGCATCTGTAAAAGAATGCAACATAATCGTATATCAGTGAAATAGTCTCTCCAGCATAATCATTCTAATCTTCACTCTCGTCATAATCACCTGACTGTACTATCTTTACACTTATTTTACCCAGGAAAAAGAAAGGAAAGAGAGAAGGAAAACGAAGCAATCGGCGTGAGAAGAAATCATAATGGCAGCAAAATAATCATGCAACTAACAGCTTAATGGAATGTATCATTGGCAGCACTAGTAAACAATATAAATATATAGGACCAACCATCCATAGATATTTAATTATTTATGCATGCTTTTCCCTCTTCTTCAGCAACATAAATGAGAATTAGTAAGAAGAGGCATGGAACTTGCACAAATTATGGACGGCTTTGTGCTGCTCCTGACATTTATCTTATCACTCCCTAAGTTGTCTGTGTGTTTACCTACAGCTTCATCTCCTCCAGGTATGCTCCTTAACTAAACTAATGTTCCCTTTAGCATGACATTGTTTTGTTATGTTCTTGATTCTGATATCTTCAATATTTTCTCACTATGCAGAAAGAAACCTCCCCTTTATGACCTCAGATGTCAGACAGGTATCAGGTAAGTCCTTTGATTACATTGTGGTTGGGGGAGGCACGACGGGATGCTCTCTAGCAGCAACATTGTCTGAGAGATTCTCAGTGCTGTTGGTAGAACGTGGAGGCTCACCTTACGGAAATCGCTTGGTAGAGGATAAGAAATACTATGGTTTCTCATTAATACAAACTGATGAATTTACATCAGTAGCTCAAGCCTTCATCTCTAAAGATGGGGTTCGCAACCACAGAGGCCGAGTTCTCGGAGGATCGAGTGCTATCAACGGGGGTTTCTACAGCAGAGCCAGCAAGAATTTTGTTGAGAGAGCTGGTTGGGAAGAAGATTTAGTAATGGAGGCCTATGGCTGGGTGGAATCTAAAATTGTATTCAAGCCTGAGTTAACCTTATGGCAGTCTGTTGTCCAATTTAGTTTTCTAGAAGCAGGAATTCTACCATATAATGGTTTCGACTTAGAACACGTTGAGGGAACAAAAATCAGTGGCAGTGTGTTTGATGATTGTGGGAAGAGACACACATCAGCCGATCTTCTTGAGGCAGGAAACCCAAAAAACATCACAGTTCTTCTAAATGCAACTGTGAAAAATGTAATAATTCACAGAAATGGTAAGCACATACTTATTACCTTGAAAACATATGACGAATAATTAATAACGATAATAATCCAACACATTGTTTCTTGAAGCTGATTGGAGTCCCCTTCAATGATGCAGGCATAAATGAGAGCAGGGTTCATGGAATAAAGTTCATCAAGAGCGACGGGAGCATAGGAAAAAGTCACAAAGCTTACCTCAACAGACCAAATAATTCAATCTCCAGGGGCGACATAATTCTGTCAGCAGGGGCGCTAGGTAGTCCCCAAATTCTATTACTCAGCGGCATTGGACCTCTTAAACACCTAAAGAACTTCAATATCCCAGTCAAAGTAGAATTGGAAGGAGTTGGTCAAGGGATGATAGACAATCCCAGCATCGCCCTCTTGGTTGACACAAAGCCACAAAAACAGTATCCAGATACACCTCAAGTTGTGGGCATTACAAAAGGCTTTAAATTCATAATCGAAGCAGGGGTTATACCCATAAGCTTCAACGCGACGAGGATGCCAATCGCTATCAAAATGGCATTTCCAGCATCAATAGGGAAGCTTGAATTGAACAGCACAGACCCAAGACAAAACCCTTCAGTTGAATTTAACTATCTATCAAACAAACAAGACTTGGACCAATGTGTGGAGATGGCACAATTGGTTGGGCGAGTTGCAAGGTCAGAATCAGTTTCTTTTTTCTTAGGGAATGAACCCAAAAATAATTTGATGGCTAAGAGTGAAGAGGAGCTAAAGTGGTTCTGCAAGAAGAATGTGGGGACATTTTATCACTACCATGGTGGTTGTGCAGTTGGATCAGTTGTTGACAAAGATTACAAGGTGTATGGTATCAAGGGGCTCAGAGTAATTGATGGTTCAACTTTGAAGGAATCACCAGGGACGAATCCAATGGCTACCCTCATGATGCTTGGGAGGTATCAAGGTATTAAAATTCTCAGTGAGAGGAAGGATGTCTGAGTAGCAATACTAGCAGTACGATGTATTTGTCTACTTTTATAACAGTAATTTCCCACTTTCTTCTCTCATTGTCTGCTTTCTATTAATTTGATGTAATTGCTTCTAACCCTACTCTCACTCAGTGAATTGGTCCAATCCAGGCTATGAATGTCGCACACAAATTCACAAAAAAGGGAGTCTTGAAAATATAATTTTATTTATCAAACAATTACTGCAAACACAATATCCTCCTGTACTTGTCATTCTTAAGAAAAAGTCCTAGAAAAAATTTCTTACAGAAAACTTAACCATCCAAATCATGGTCTGGTCTTGGACTAGCAGCGTCATCACTGGAATCAGCTGAGGTAGTTTGATTTTCATCTCCAGTACTCCTACTACTGCGATTGAAGGCAAAGCTGAGCCAAATTTCCTCAGACCTACTCCTCACCCTCCCTCCTCCTTCTTCATCATCTTTCTTTATCTCACCAACAGGCATCTGATACCTACAAACAGGGCAAGACCCGTGAAGCCTAAGCCACTTCTCTATACAGTCTGAGTGAAACCTATGCTTACAAGGCATCTCTTTGACCACCATATCAACACCACCAGATCTCCAATTCTCCAAGCAAATCACGCAATCACCATCCTCATCTTCAATTCTACTAAAATCCACACTTGGCATCGCATCTATGGACGCTTTCGAGGCCGGGGGCAGCCCGTTCTTGGATCCCATCATGTCTACCAGTGAATCACCCTCAATTACCACCATGCTCTGCATCACCGGATCCACCAGGACTATTCTTCGAGTGTCCGCTTGCGGTGCTTCCTGTGTGTAGCTCGCAAATCCTAAAATTAAAGGTAGTAACGAGGACAGGTCTCTGTCCCTCAATAATCTGTCTAAGGCAGCAGAAAAGTCAGGGGACTCTGTCTCGGACGCCATGATTATTGAAGAACACAAATTTGAGAGAGAGAGAGACTGAAGAAGAAATGGAGAATGAAAAGATAATAAAATTAAAAAAAAAAATTGAATTTTCGCAGAGAATTATATAATGGGAGCATACAGGGAGTCCAGAAGCTTGTGGAAACATCTAGAGATGGATAAGTCCACCTAACCTACTCGGGTGTTTTTTTTTTTTAATTTTTTTTAATTTGATGTCTATCCTCTTCAATTATGAAGATATTTTCGGACACGCAGTATTCTATGAGCCCCATCACCCCATTATTGGCCATCAAATCCAACTGTTATATCGAATCCAACTTTTAGAAATATCAATGCATGTTAGCTGCCCAAAATCCCTCCCACAGATAATAGAAGATTCATATTTAAAAGGTACACTTCCATAAATTGTATTCATAAGCTTCATCAAATTAAAAAAAATATTTTATAAAAGATAAAATTTTAGTTTATTAACATAAATATCCACATGTTCTCAGATTCTCAACCACTAATAATGACCGGGGTTGGTCATGGTACTCTAACGCTTTTATTTTGTGAGTCAACAGCCTTGATCGGTAGTCAGACTGCGATAATCCACCTTGCTCAAGAATCTGTTTCATATGTTCTTTTTTTATGTATCTTTTTTATTATATCGTTTTTGTTGGATTTGTTTTATTATATCTTTTTCAATACTGAAACATGAGAATTTCATTTGGTAATATTGCTACAATGAAAGTTAAAACACAAAAATTTCATTTAAACATATATAATAGCATGAGATCCAAAACATACACAACATCATCAAAACATACATAATAATCCAAATCTGAAAAATTAGATCTAGAAATCATAACGATTATCATCAGTTTTAGCTGATCGAGTTCCAAATATGATGCGCCTTGCTATGTGAAGTTGATTGGTGGTGTTGATGGTCGCCATCGTTGGCCGTATTGACTGGATTGAGCTCTTTTTCAAATAGTGGCCGTGATTTCACGAAATTTTTCTTGTGAATCAAGTGATAATTGATGGTCGGTGATGACTGAGCTTTGGTCGGACTGATCTAGAGCTTTATTTTGGTGGTTTGTTCATCGAAAATGATGGCCGAACGACCAATTTCTGGTGGTGGACGTTAAGAAAGAAGAAGTAGAAGAAAGAATGATATTTTGATAAGTTTACAAGAGTTGACTTTTTATTTTTACTTGTCTTCATTGGAATACAACTTTTAATTACTGCCTTTATGGGTAAAAGACACTACTTAAAAAAAAGGGTTTAATGCTTGATATGTGTCTCAAAATTATTCTTGTATATCAATATAGACATCACTAAAAATGGTATACCAATAGGTACTTGGATCCCTAAACTTTATAACACTAAGGACTCTTTTAATTTAAATGAAATTTTAATCACCAAATTATCCTTATTTTAAGAATTATGTTAATTTTATAAACTAAATATATTTATTTTAAGAGTTGTATACCAATCTGTCCTCTCTCCCCTTTCTTTTGATCCTCTATGTGTGTGGATTGCTCATTAATCTATTAATGCTCTTCCTTTTATAAGGAATATAATGTTAATGTCTCCAACCCAAGCACCCCAACAGTCAGAGAAAATAAGAGGAGCATATTTACTCCCTGAGTTCATTGGATGCTCTAAAAGGGCGGGCTATCACCTAAGACTAAACCACCACACCCCCAACCCCACCTACACCTAACAACTAGTACATGCGAGTCTAGGATTACCAGAAATTCACCATCAAATATTAACTGACTAGGGCTTATTACGAGAGGAGTAAAATTTGGCAATTAATAATTATGTCGCCACTTTTGAACGTAACCTAAGACTTCTAACAAACGGTTCGTTCGATTTTACTTGATCATGAACTCCTCACTCCAATCGAGTTGAGTTAAAATCCTCACTCCTCATTCTTCATGTGATAAGCATTCATCGCCTCTCTTCTGTGGTTCATCGTTGCCATCACTTCTTCTCTAGTGTTAGATACTTGACAAAGCTTTATCACATGGGCTGTTACAAATCATTTACTTGGGTTTTTTTATTTATTAATAGGCCTGTTATTTCATTCTTTAGTTTTTTAAGTTTAGTTCTTCTAGTCGTAATATGTTATTCTTACTAAGTTAAAGATTGTCATCAAAAGAGATTAATTCGGTACTAATATTACGTGTCGTTGCTACGATCAATGGATCAACATAATTGAGTGAGGAATCAACCATAGAATTGGATTTGATATTGAATGCTTGACCTTTATAACTTTTAATAGGATTGCTTGGTAAGGTTATGCCCTAGGGCTTTTTACCAACGTTGATTGTTTAGTCGTGAATTATTGTCCGTTTGCCTTTGTTTAAGAACCAAATACATTCCTTTTGTTTTAATTGTCGCTTGTTTTAATAGTTAATTACATCATTTTACTGAACTTGTCTATGTGGGATTGACCTCGTATTTAAACCTTTTGTGCTACAATAGTAGATTTGTGCATTTGCCAGTATTTTAACATCAAGTTTTTTGGCGCCGTTGCCGGGGACTTGTTTAAGTCTTAATTTGTGCTTAACTTTCATCCTTTGATTTTAGGTTGTATGTGTAACGACCCACCCCAGTCGTTACTGGTTGGCCGGGCCCATGGACCACTTACCCCAACCCCTCTCCTATCGCACAAGTGGATCGTTGAAGATGGGACTCGAACTACCCACCTTCCTTTAACATAGGGACCGCGTCCAGCTATGTCACCAACTAAGCCATGGCTTAGTTGGTGACATAGCTGGACGCGGTCCCTATGTTAAAGAGAGGCATGGCTTAGTTGGTGACATAGCTGGACGCGGTCCCTATGTTAAAGGGAGGCATGGCTTACTTGGTGACATAGCTGGACGCGGTCCCTATGTTAAAGGGAGGCATGGCTTAGTTGGTGACATAGCTAGACGCGGTCCCTATGTTAAAGGGAGGTGGGTAGTTCAGCTGGACGCGGTCCCTATGTTAAAGGGAGGCATGGCTTAGTTGGTGACATAGCTAGACGCGGTCCCTATGTTAAAGGGAGGTGGGTAGTTCGAGTCCCATCTTCAACAACCCACTTGTGCGACAGGAGAGGGGTTGGGGGGTAATGGTCCATGGGCCCGGCCAACCAGTAACGACTTGGGTGGATCGTTATATAAAAAATTGTCTTTTTATATCAGAGTGCACACAGCGGACTCGTGACAGGCCCATGGACCAGGCAGCCCAACCCTTCTCTCCTGCTCAGTCAGGCAGCGGGTTGTTGGAGATGGGACTCGAACTACCCACCTCCCTTTAACATAGGGGCCGCGCCTCACTATGTCACCAACTAAGCAAATACATGGTTGAACAGTCTAAGGTCAGGTTCTCTTAACTCACAGATTGAAATTCAAAAAAATTTTGTTTTTTTTTCTCTACACAGAAAACTGATGCGTTGAGAGACAAAATCATGCACTTTGAACAACAATCAGATGAATCATTTTTAGAGGCATGAGACAAGTTCAATAGTCTTTTAACTTAGTGTCCTCATCATTCTTTACCTATTTTAGTGTTGATGTGTATATTTTATAAAGCACTGACAGTTTCTAGCAATGCTACATTCAACAATTACACAAGAGGATTAATCAAAAATAAAACTCCAATTAAATGTAACACGTTGTTTGACAATTAAGCGATTGAAACTCAACACACTAGAGTAAGAGGTAAGAGACACAATGCTTTTGAGATTTCAAATTCTAATATCCTTTCACAAAATTCTCAAGTTGCCATTCTTTCAAGTAAATTAGATATGCTATTGGTGATGAATAGACATATTGCACCCCAAGAGCTATGCGCTATGTGCCATGTTCCTGGTCATGCGACTATTGTGTGCCCACAAGAAGTGAATTTTTCGGAATTTGTGAAAAATAGCCTACATGATGAACTCCTTCAACCAAAATCCAAGGTATGATAATAACCCTAACATTTATCATCTTGGACAACACTCTCATCCAAATTTTTCACGGAGAAACCCTCAGAACATTTAGAACGCTCAAGCTCTGAACAACCCATCTCAAGCTACTCATTCCAACCTCGCTAGAAGATATAGTAAGAAAATTAGCACTTAGTCAGCATAAATTGAAGGTACAAGTGGGGCAGATTACAGAATCATTGAGCAAGAGAGAAGTTGGAAAATTCCAAGCCAAACTGAAATTAATCCAAACAATAGGGAGCAAGCCATGGCTATTCATATGCAGAGAGGTAAAATTATCAAAAATGATTTGAATATTGATAACGAGGCTGTTGATGTAGGAAACAGTGAGAAAACTAAAGTTGCGAAAGAATTGGCATATTCAAACGCCCTTCCAGTGCTTGAGTAAGGCGCCCTTAAAATGCCCTTAAAATGCTCGAGCATGCATTGTAAGGGCACCCAACATTGATGACTTAGATCCTGTTGACCGTTATCATGATGAAAATCCCAATGCTCCTCCCATGCAATTCCCAAGTCAACTTAGGGTGAATTGGAAACCACCATCATCATAAAGCGAATTTCCAAAGAAAAGTAAAGAGCCAACGATAACACTAGCGAAGCTTCAATTACATATCTTGGAGTCTTCTAAGTTGTTAGAACAAAAAAAATTAGATGAAATTGAGGTAGTGCAACCGACCAAAGAGTGCAATGTCCTATTACCAAAGTCGTTGCCACCAAAGCTTAAGGATCCAAGGAGTTTCACTATACCTTGTTGCATAGACAATAAAATTTTTGAACATGCTTTATTGAATTTGGGTGCATCAGTTAATTTAATGACTCTTTCTATATTCAAATCTTTGTAGGCACACTTAAAAAGACATCCGTGGTTATCCAACTGGCTTATCGATCTATTCGATATCCAAAGGGAGTCCTAGAAGATGTTTTAGTTAAGGTACATGGATTAATTTTTTCAACTGACTTTCTAGTAATCTATATGCAGGATTACCAAGGTCACGGAGAGGAACCCTTGCTTATTTTGGGCCTACCATTCATGAAGACTGCAAGGCTGAAAATTGATGTGTATGAAGGCGCAATATCAATGGCAAATAATGAGTACACAGTGACCTTTAGTCCTAAGGCAGCAAAAGGAGAGAAATCAATGGAGATGGTGCTCATGAAAAATGTTGGCATTGTGGAGAAAGTAGAACATTCATCCAAGGTTGAGTCTGTGAAGTTACTTCAAAGCATGCCACACAAGAGAGTCGTGTTTAGAAAAAGGGTATTTCAATTTTCATGTAGATTCAATTGCCCTTACAATTGTGAATAAAACAAGACATGATTTGGGTGTCGATGTGGGTGTGATTAGCAGAAGTTTGCCACTTCAACACAATGCACTGAAAGTGGGCTTCCAAGTTCACTAATTTAGCTATTGAAAGAGCTACGTCTTGCAAAGACTATAAATAAAGTGCTTGGTGGGAGGCATCCCACCTAGGTAAGTTCATTTCATTGTATCGTCATTTATTTTTGTTGTTTTCAGTTTTTTTTTCGCTGAAAATCTTCTTCCTTTTCACACAAGGAAAAATTATTACAAGTGTTGGAAGAAAGCATTGTTTGGAACTGTTGAAAAGTAATTTTCAGGGAACAGCTCAGAATGAGCCAGAGCTATATATGTATGAAAAGCTACAGATGTCTACTTTATGTAAAATTTTACGACTCATCAATTGAAGTTCAGACGACGGAGATATTGAAGATTTTGTGAGGACTGCGCAATGTTAAAAAGTTACGCAAGAATTAAATTTCTAAGTGGCTTCGCTGTCAGGTTATGTCACTCTAACTCCGAATCTTTATGTTATTTTTACTTTATTCTATTCACTAAGGACATTGCATATTTTAAGTGTGGGGGGGAGGATTATTCGAAGATTTACTTACTAAAAAAACTTTTTGAATATTTATGAGTAGCATTCTGGTAAACCCTAATGAGATTATAACTTGTCCTACTAGGGCATCTAGGGGTTTAAAGGCTTGTAGTACATGCTAAGTATTATCGTGTGTTCCTATGAAAGTGGATTTTTAATAGAGTAGTCGGATTTAAATTTTTGTATTTAGTTCCACATTCCTCCACCATGATGAAATTAATTTTGTTCTACTTAATCGTTGTTATGGATATGATGCTTAATTTTGTGAGTAGAAAGCTAGGCTTTACGTGAATCATTACTTGACATATGAAATTGAAAAGTTTCATGCTATTCCTCATCACATACGTACTTGTGAAAACTTTACCCTGTGGGACTTAAGCCTATCGTTTACTTTGAGGGATGTGTTTCTTATTTTATATATTCTTCTGTGCTTCAATTCTTCTTGCTCGTCTCATTTTTATTTCAATCACGAACCAAGAATATGTCCTTGTGAATTGATGTCTTGATGAATTTTTCTTATGATAACTTGGTCAAGTCTAAGAGATGAAAGTAGACATTCTTTTGCTTCATTTGAGCCTTTCTAGCCTTTTCTTTTATTGTTTACCGCTTGAACCCCTTTTGAGCATAAACACGAACTTTTCTTAATACACCCAATTGATCACGCTTAATTTCCAGATTTTATGACTTATTGGAAATTAGCATAATTTGTGTGCTTAAGAGAACCATGAGTTTGAAGAAAAGTGGTTTAGATTGGATATGTGCTTATTGCCAATTATGTCAAAGTTTGGTATTTTGGGATGTTAAAGGACAACAAGTGTTGGGGTATGGCTGATATGGCAAGACGGAAAAAAACGAGAAAGAAAACAAAGCAAAAGGGAAATTTTGAAAATCTTTGAAAGAAAAAAAGAAAAGGAAGTAATGAATGAGAAAAAGAAAAGAAGCAAATAGCTCGAATAAGTGATGTGAATAATTGTAAGAAGATGGGAAGTGTTATATGATTGAAAGATGTGGTATGATGAGTTGATACAATGCATTATGTGAATTAATTTGATGGTTCTCTTGAAGCTTACTTGTGTTTCAATACCCTCTTTGTCAATATTACCATCCTTTTACCTTTACATTACAAGCCTAAAAGCCCTACTTGATCTTAGATTAGCTTAGTTTTGAATTTGGGAATGATTTAAGATATGGTTCACGATTCTTGGTACGTGATTTCCATTGATGGGGCTCATATTATGATATTTCTCTTAGCCATCTTTCATAATCATTTGTATATGGACTTTCATATTCTTCCATTCATCCTATTTTGCCAACATACACGAGAGAAATTTATTATAGCCAACTTCAAGTGTAATTTCTTTTTGAGTGACATTCCGATAAGTTTTGAAGTTGAAGCTAAGAGTTATGTGATGGGCGAATGGTATGTACTTAAGATGGACGTGTCAGTGAGCTGATTGTGTTTTTGTTAAGCTTCTCTTGTGAAATTTTTATTTATTATCTGTGGTTGTGATTTTGTGGGTTACATTTCTGATACTAATGGAGGCATGCAACCTATCTGTGTTGTGTTGTTTAGTTACTTTTATCAGGGACGAGAAATTAATAAGTGTGGGGGTATTTGATGTGTGTATTTCACACCACATTTACATGCATATTTTGATACACAATTGCATTATTTTGAATCAAAATTGAGTTGATACTTTGAGATTTTGTGCGTTTTATATATAGGAGGATTGGTGCGAAGTTGTAGCTAATTGAAGCATGTTTGGACAAAAATCATATAGGAATGCCCTTACAGTTCTCCAACACTACAGAAGAAATATTTGGCAGCATAAAATGTCCTTACAACACTCGAGGTTATAAGGGCGCCCGACCCAAACGTGATTTTCCAGCTTTTTTGGGAAACCTAGTTCGATTAGGTTTTTGTGTTCTTAAATGTGTTAACCTAATTGGGGAATTTTAGAAGACTTGTATTAGGTATAAATATGCTGAAAAAAATATGGGAAAAGGGTTAAAAAACTTCAAAAAGGTTGGATTGCTATCGTTTGTGAGACGACTTTTCCTCAACTTTCTTCCCCTTTTGTGTATCAAACTCATGGTTTCTTCTTCCCTTGCTTTTAAATATATTTTTATGGGTTATAATTGAACTCATATCTAGGTTTGACCTAGCCAAGCATGAATATTACGAGTTGATTTTTAATACAAGTTTTCAATTCAATTCTCAATTTTTGTTCTTAATTGTCATGCTTCAAAATATAATTGTTGAATAATTGTTTGATCACCAGTTAGGTTGTTCATTATATTTATCTGGCCAAATCACATAAACGATCCGTATTTATGTCTTTTTGTGGAATCGAAGTTAGGAAGGTTACTTGTCGACTGCTCTGATATGAGTTTAGGGGATTAATTGGTTGCTTTAGTTCTTCTAGTCGTAATGAGTTATTTTTACTAAGTTAAAGACTGTCATCAAACAAATGAACCCTAGAATTGGATTTGATATTGAATGATTGACCTTTATAACTTGTAATAGAATTGTTTGATAAGGTTATGCCATAGGTTTTTTACCATCGTTGATTGTTTAGTTATGAATTATTGTCCGTTTGCCTTTCTTTAAGAACCAAACACGTTCAATCATTTTAATTGTCATTTGTTTTAATAGTTAAGTACCTCATTTGACTGAACTTGTCTATATATGTGAGATCGACCTCGTATTTACACATTTTATGCTACGATAGTGTACTTGTGTACTTGCGAGTATTTTAACATCAGGAAGGTTGCCCATAAAACAAACTTTATTCCAAATAAAATATTTTACAATATGTAAAAACTTGGCTTTAAGTATATACATCCATCAACCTTGAACCAACCATTTCTCCAATTCTTCACCCCATGGACCAACCTTGAATTCTTGTTTAAGACATGTTTGTCCATGAACAACCATGAGAACTCCTATTAATCAATTTAAACTTGGTTAAATACATAAAGAACAATTTGGTTTGAGCTGCATATGCTTCTAGTTTTGGTTGGTTTCTCTTCAAATTTATCAGGCCAGGGTAGTTGCATTTTCTATTGCTTGTGAACATTTGGTCGGCTACACTTGCGTGCAAGTCAGGAAGATCTAGCAATGAGTTTCACTGTCGTTTCTGATATTGTTAGAGCTTGTCATCCAAAAAGTCTTTCACAAGTTTCCTTATTTCCCCTTTTTCGTTAATTTGTTATAACTGCACACCACGCCAGTACAATCATTCAAAGAGCCTTTTTTTTGAATTTGAAAGTAGTTTTAAAACAACGGTTCAATCCATTCATAAGATCTAACCGCCGACATACAAATCTAAATTGATGATTGTGAACGAGAATTTGGGATCAGTTGATTCTATTGTCGTAGAACAACGGTTCCATGGAAAATAGGAAATAAGAATGTCCTTGTTCAAATTTAAAACTTAGAAAATTTGATCTTCGACGCACATTTTCCATGAGGAAACACTGGACATTCAATCAAGTTCGACCCAGATTTGTGGACGCACAAGTAAACTTGGTAGAGCTGGCTGTTGCCTGATTCATCAGTGTTGCACTCTATCCATGGAGTAAATTTAATTGCATTCTTTATCGCATCCCCGATATCGCTCAAGCTATATGAGGATCCATTCGGGCTTATTCCTGTCACACAGCATGACAGATAAAATTGGTTGTTAGAGGCAGAACATAAAATTAAACTAGTAAATAAAAATATTACAAAAGTATAGTAGATCACCTGCATTCTCTAGAGCTTCGAGAAGGTTGATTTGGTTTTTCAAAGAGAGACCTGCTTCGAAGTATCCATGTTGATCAAGTACAGACTCGGAGCAAGTTCCATGCTTATCCCATTCATGAGACCAGAACGTCAGGCCATCGCTGCTGGGACAGGCCAGCGTTGGCCAATCTTTTCGTAGACTGCTACCGAGGTCTGATACCTGTAAAATAATTTTGTCACAAACAATAACTAATATCTGAACAATCATGGAGCTACGAATTCAAATAAAACTCTTACGAATACCTTAGATTCATCAAAAGGGTTGTTGGGATCACAATTTGAAGGGTAGGATCCATCTTGGTAATTAGGCCACAGACCATGAATCCCAAAATCTGCTGCTGGCTTTCCAGATTTGGGGTAGCAGCAACCATTTTGTGTGTCACAATATGATCCCGGCCACTTCAAACATCAAAAGAATCAAACTTGTCAGATTAAAACAAAATCGAAGAGAAACCCAAATCAATAAACCAAAAACCCAACTTACCTGAAGAACCAAATAGAAGAAATCAAAATTCTTTGCAACAGAGAGAACACACAAATACTGGATGGCCAACAGTTTGATGACTATCAACATGTTGAACTTCATGATGCTCAGTGTCTCTCTCAAGGTCTCTCTCTCTATTGGGTCTTATGAGACAGATTCAGATTCTAATTCTAATAAAGAAGTGGAGATATATACTGTATTTATAATCACGAAAGCTGAAGGTTGTGGATACAGAATATTCAATTCAATGTATATATATAAATATGAATGCATTGATTATATGTGCTTGGGATGTGCATGTCGGCCCACATTGTTTGTTCTCATTCATTCATGACTATTATTGGTGTCACAATTTATTGGCCTGGATTCCTAAACTCAAAATTGTCTACGTACATATTATGATTAAATTAAGCATTTGAACAGGTGATAAGTTACAACTTAGAAGAACGTTTTGTTCCATCAATTAATGACATTAACATGAAAATCAATTACTTTCACATTCAATAGTCATCCCACACTTCTGGACAAACCAAAACGAGGAAGAATTCATATATTCTAGTTTGCCTTGGCAGCACCAACATATATATATATATATATAGCGTCTTTCTCCAATGAGGGATCCCGCACCACATATTTGGTGCGGGATCCGTCTCCAGACCGTCGGATAAATTCGACGGTCTGCCAATTTTTTTTTTTAAAACATAAAAATAAGAAAATAAGGAAGTATTCCGTCTCTAAACTTCCAACCCAGAGACAGCGCCCTCCCCCACTCCAGACCTAGAGACCCTCCCCCACTTCAGACCCAGAGACAGCGCCCTCCCCGTGAATCGACTCTCCAAAACTTAAACAAGACTTCTTCTTCTCCTTCAAGTATCATCTCCACGATCTCGTCATCTCTCTCAGCAAGAACTACCGGTCTCGACTCCCGTTCTCGTCTTCGTCTTCTTCTCCGAGTTTGCCGCAGCTTCGCCTTCATCGATTCATATTCAACCTCAGAACACCCATTTCCTAAGCAAAAGTCTTCTCCATATCATAGGGTCACCGATTCCTTTCAATCTCAGGGTTGGGTTGGGTATTTGATGATGTAAATTATGAAGACTAGTGTTGTTTTGTGTTTGTATGGCAGTGTTGTTTTCCTTGTTCATGGTCGTCTGGTTTCTCTTGTGTGTGAAATCAGTGCAATTGATGGTAGGTCTGTTGGGTCTGTTAATATCTACCACTGCAGAGTATTTATTCCCATCATCTTGATTATTGTTATTGGATTTCAACCCAAAAGACGATTCTCAAAGGAGAAGAAGAAGTCTTCACCAGATTTGGCCAGTTGATTCACAGGACGGGGCTTATTTTCGTCTCTGGAAGAAGACTTCTTTATTTTCTTATTTTTATGTTTTTTTTTAAAAAAAGGTTGGCAGACCGTCCGACGGTCTGGAGACGGATCCCGCATGAAATATGTGGTGCGGGATCCCTCATTGGAGAAAGACTCTATATATATATATATATTTATAAGTTCCAAACATATGAGGCGATTTGGTAAATATTCTATATCAAAGCTTCTTAGCAATTAACAAGTCTTAAGATATTTGGGTTGATGTCATGAGTTCACACATGCTTTAGTTGATTGTCCGGTTTGCATATTTTCGTTTGTTAGAATAGGATAACCCAGTCACCAAGCATTAAAATGAAACACATCTGTAAGCCCACCACAACAACATGTTACTTTATTATTACTAGGAAAAATTGGAGACAAATCTCTCATTTGAAAGTTTTGTTCAAATAAAGACACTCTAATAAGTTACCCTGATGTTCTCATCTTTCTTATTTGCACCCAAACCGGAGCTTCTTCATCCGGCGACTTATTTCAGTCAACCAATGAGTGGGAACAGTGATCCAAGGTCTGGATTACATTTCTATGGTGGTAACGTCTTCGGCGACCGGATCAGACCATTTTTTGAAGGTTGGCCACGACTTCAACGTCAAATTCCAATAAAATGAGCAGTTGAAGGCTGCGAATGATGAATAGGGGCTGGTCATGGTGCTCCAACACTCCTATTTAGTGGGTCAGCGGCCACTACAAGAATTTCACAGATTATCAACGGATTTTTCCATCCGTAATTCAGGAAATTCTGTCGGTAATAAAAAATTGATAAAATACATCGGTAAATGTTCCGTCGTTAAAAAAATTAAGAAACCGTCGATAAAAGAAAAAAATTTCGTTGGTAAACTGTCGGTAAAAATAAAAATAAAAAAATATAATAGAAAATCATATATATACTAGAAATAAACTCATACTCAATAACCCACACAAAGAGAAATCATCAATTATAAATATCATTGGATATACACACATTGTACCAAGAAAATTTAATAGACACCCACTGCCAAAGAAAAAGAAAGCAGAACAATTTACTCAGTTGCTGCATTACTTCATCACACGAATGTGCAAACAAAATTAGTTAAACTTCACTCTCTAAAATAAAAGGAAAAATTCCTTGAAGTGTTGAGATACTGGTATGATGGAACAAAAAAAGAAAATATTCAGAGGAATTATGAACATAAATGAAGGAAATATACAAGTCAAGCAATAAAATTCCAACAATGGGGAAATTTATATGAGTTGTTGGACCCCAATAAGTCAAGGCAGCTAAGTCATAAGCCCTGCTACGTTTTCTTCCTTGTCATTATAAGACCCTGAGACAAAGTTTTGAAGGAACTAAATCATGCAAAAACCTCATTGCTTAAATTTCTTCAAATTCAAGAAAAGATAAGATTTTTTTCCCAACCCAGAAACCAAAAACATAAAAGGGAATAGATTGATTCACTTACCAAGATCAACTGGTCATATTTTAATCCATGAAAGAAGAAAACTCAGAAGAAATCATCAGCATATTCTTCACAAAGTAAATCACATATATCCTCGAGAAAGTGAAACAAAAAATATTAATTTTGAGTTTTATTGTCTTCTCACCTTGCCTTCCTTTCCTTCTTTTGTTTGTCCTTCCTTTCTGTAACTGTTATCCACAAGTGTGCCTCATATCTCCCAGCCCATCTATGCCTAACCATTCATGAATAAAAAACACAATAACAACTGAAGCAACCAGCAAAAAGATGAAGTCACCATCAATTAATTTAAAGTGCAATTGGACACTAAAATTAAAAACCTGCGAACCAGAGAAAGAGGGTACGAGAGTCGATTTAGTGTGGGGAAAGTGTAAGACACCCCACAACTCCTGTTTGATAACAGTTACTGAATTTAATTAATTAAATGACTATCTTATAAAAACTTGTTCTTTGCAAGATATGGTTGTTTTGCAAGAACTGAATTCATTTGGGAAAACACTATCAACTTATGATAGTTTTTTTAAGTCTAAATAAAATAAGATTTGGAACATTAATATCAAATTTTGATTGGTTTAATTTGAAAATACTTATTCTATAAATTTATCGTAAAAATGCCAACTTATAGTATTATTTGAATTTTAAAAGTACCAACTTATGGTATTTGAATGAATTTAATCCTTAGAATACTACCTTATGGTACGTAGTCTTTATATTTGTTTTTTCTAAAGAAAAATTGTCATCTTATGGTGACAAAACGAGTTTGATTTTCTAAAGAATACCTACTTATGACATTTGAGTATAATTTGGGAATATTAGCTATTGAGTTCTCCAAAAACTAGATAGAACCGATATGACTCATAATTCAAATAAAAAGCTAACTCATGACCTTTTAAATTGAAATAATGTACATTTAAACTGTCCCCACGCATACACCTTTATAATAAAATTCAGATAATAAATGTCCCAAATTATACATGCCGTTCAATTGAATCAATTACCCTATATGAGGGGCCAAATATTCATATAAGAATAATATTAAAACATATAATAATAAAAACATCACAGCTAAATCTCACATTATTAAATCCAAAATAATTTCCCACTAGGTTTAATCATAACTGTATGAGAAAAAAATCCAAACATTGTTAATAGTCAATTAAAAATCCCAAATATTGTACAGAAAATAGATTAAACAATAACACACAAAACAATAGATCAAACAAATCGAAATTAATGCCCAACACACAAATACCCAAAGTCCTAACAATTCGCAAAGCCCAAATAATAATATACAACTAAACGGATGTATTATACAAGAATCAAATTATGTTAGCCCAAATTACCTAATCTGGAATTAAAAACACAAATATCTTTGTCCATTATTCACGGCCCATCAAAATAAGCTAAACTAGCCCATTTAATTTATGTTCGTATCATAGTCCAATATTTAACAAACCAATGCCATAAAAACTTATTTTCTATTCTTATGTTATCAAACCATACTCATGCATACAACTCGATCATGAATTTAAAAAACCCAAACATTTTTGTCCATCACTCTTGGACCACCAAAACATACAAATCTTGCCTAAGAAACAACATTAAACTTAAGCCCATAAAGAAATTAAACTAACTAAACCATGCCATAAAAACTTGGCCCAACCCAATAGCACATCCTACCCATGATCACAATCCAACCATGTCATCTTCTCTCCCACCCTCTCCTATTTTGCTGCCAATGATTTCCATTTATCAAGATTTCTAAGGCAAAATCATACTTACACAACTAGATTCACAGAATTCAATTCATCAAAATCCAATGCTATACAATCCGTATTTCAAGCTTAAAGGAAAAAAAAATTTATAAGTAAAATTCCTTGATTTATACCTTCTTCCAATTAGCTCAGCAGTAGGAATTTCTAGCAGATGGTCATCAAAATCCAATGCTATACAATCCGTATTTCAAGCTTAAAGGAAAAAAAAAATTTATAAGTAAAATTCCTTGATTTATACCTTCTTCCAATTAGCTCAGCAGTAGGAATTTCTAGCAGATGGCAATGGATTCCAATTAGCCTTGGGGTAAAAAGAAAACTCATGAAATAGATAGGGAGCTCAGCAGTAGGAATTTCCAGCGGATGGCAACGGGTTCCAGTTAGGCTTGGGGTAAAAAGAAAACTGATGAAATAGATAGGAAGCTCAATCGTAGGAATTTCCAACGGATGGCAATGGGTTCTAGTTAGGCTTGGGGTAAAAAGAAAACTGATAAAATAGATCGGGTGGTGAAGAGCTTGTGGTTCTCGGATGGGGCTGGAGGAGTGATGGTGATGAAAAGCTTAGGCCATTTTCAAGTTAGGGTGAAGTGATGCTATGGGTTAAGAAGAAAGAAAGAGTAATGGGTGATTCTATAACAGTGGCTAGGATGATGCTGCTGGTGTGGTTACAGGTCTAGGATGATGGTTTGATCTAGGTGATGATGAGAGTGATGCACGGGTCAGAGGAAGAAGATGATGGATGAGTGATGATGAAGGTGGGGCCCGATGTAAGAGAAAAATGTTGTTTCCATGAAGAAATTTGATACACGGTGAATGTTGATATTGAAAGCTGCCAAAGTTTTCTTTGTTTTCTTTTTCCTCCTCCCTCCCTTAATTTCTTCACTTCATAGTAGTCTTTATAGAGAGGTAAAGCGTCACAGGTAGAGATGTAGTGTCACAAAAATATTGTGTTCTTGTGATTTAAAACATCCATGATTTCTTGAATATTGGGAGAATCCAATGATAAATGTAAGAAGTCAGTATTACACATCTGACATGAGTTTATTTTCGAAAGGAAATACCAACTTATGGTATTTCTTTGATTTAGCTTTAGTCACCAAGTTGCTAAGAAGCACTAAATAATGCAATCAATCACGGACTACCTGTCTACCATGCGCGCGCGTGCACATACACACACACATATGATTTTTCTCCTAGGCAGTCGTAACTTACGGACTTAAAAAACGGACTTCCTTTGTGATCGTCGGATTGATCTAACTCCTAAGCCTGATTTTCCTAAGCCTAACCCTTCTCATGCCCTCTCCTTCTCCTAAATCGAAAATCCTCTTCGCGCGACTCTCCTCTACTCCGGTGCTCCTACTCGATCATCTTCTCCGGTGCTCTTCGCGTGACCAAGCTCTCCTCTGCTCCGATACATCTCGCGCGACTAAGCTTCCTCTACTCCAGTGCTCCTCGCGCTGACCAACTTCTCCTCTGCTTCGGTGCGAATTGTCTTCTCCTCCTTTGAGGTATTTTGATTTCAATGTCACGACTTTTTGATTTTTTCATTCAATTTTCACTGATAAGATTTTGGCTATGATTTCCAATTACATCCCTTAAGATTTTTGTGATCAGTGTTGACCCTTTGCGTTTGTTGTTTGATATGCTAATGAGGAATTTGACTGAATATGTTGAATTAAGACTGAAATAAATGTTCTTGTTTCATGTCTATTATTTTTGAGTTGGAAATTCTTTAGGCTTGAAAGTTCTTTTGTCTTGTAATACTTTCTTTTGGGAGAAATCACTTCTAAGTTAAGGCCCGTGACATCTAAATTGAATTAATTAAGGCACTGTGACATCTCTATGCTAATGAATTTGATATGATAATAATTTCATGTTGCTAGATAGTATTGCTGAAGTATGTCGATTTTACGCTGAATTGTTTGCGAATTGTGAACTGAATATGGTTTTTTGGCTGTGGTTTCAAGTGGGTGAATACACTCACTTGTTCATTACAACTTGTATAATTTCAGTCTTTGTTTGTTGTTGTTTCATATCATTGTTCTGTTTTGAGGAGTTCAATTGATGTATTTTTTTGAATTTATCACAATGCAGTCTCACAAATGGATATGGGTTTGACTTCGTCTAATGATATAACTTTTGTCCCTAAAGTAAGGTTTGAAGTCATTCCTCAAATCGAGCAACAATTTGATTCTTTAGATGATGCCCAACGTTTCTATAATGGATATGCACGGGAAGCTGGATTTAGTATTCGTGTGTGGACTACAAAGAAAAACATGTGTAATGAAATTACTAGGTGGGAATTTGTTTGTTATAAACAAGGGAATCAAGATGCTGAAAACTCAAATTATGTTCCGAAAGGAAACGCGGATTAAATAAAGAAGGTTGTAATGCTAAGATTGCTCTTGTGAAGTCAGATGCTAATAAAAAATTCATTGTTTCAAAATTTTATGAGATTCATAATCACAACCTTACTATGCCATGAAAAGTGCATTTACTACGGTCTCACCGTTCAATTTGTCCGGCTAAGAAGGCTTTGACACAACAACTTAGTGCAGCCACTATGCCAATTCACCAGCAAATTAGTATTTTGGAGTTAGAGGCTCGAAGTATTGATAATATGGGGTGCATAGAGAAAGATTTCTACAATGCTAGACGGGATGAGGCTAAAATATATGCTGGACATGATGCTCAATTGTTATATGAGTACTTTGAGGTTGAGAAGGAAAAAAATTCTGAGTTTTATTTTTCAATCAACATGGATGAAGAAAATAAGTTAACTCATTGTTCTTGGGCAGATGTAGAATGCAAGAATGCATATCATACTTTTGGAGATGTGGTAGTATTTGATACTACTTATAATACAAATCAATATGATATGATTTTTTCACCCTTTGTTGGAGTCAATCATCATGGACAGACTACCCTATTCGGATGTGCATTCTTGAGCGATGAAACGACAAAATCATTTTTATAGCTTTTGCAGCAGTTTTTGTCGGCTATGCCAACAGGTCCACCCAAAATGATTATCACTTATTAGGATCCTGCAATGACTAAAGCTATAGTTCAAATACTCCCGAACACTGTGCATAGATTATGTATGTGGCATATCCTGAACAAATTTTCAGAAAAGTTAGATGCTGTCAAATGGAAAGATCACTATCAGTGCTTTCGTAAGTGCATATGGAATTCAGAGACTCTAGAGCAATTTGAAACTGAATGGAGTGATATTATTGAGGAAAGTGGACTATCGACCAATGAATGGTTAAAATCAATTTATGAAATCCGGTCCAAGTGGATTCCTGCATTTATTAATGATACATTTTCTGCAGGTATTCTATTCTTTTATATAACCTGTTGGTCATTTATATAACCGGGTTTTCTGTTTGCATTTATTGACAACTATGATTTTTTGCAGGAATGTCTAATAGCCAAAGGGCAGAAAGTTGGCATGCATTTTTCAAGTCTTACATTTCAAAGAAAAATTCTTTGATGCATTTTCTGGTCAAGTTCGCTAGAGCACTCAAACATCAAAGGCACCAAGAACTATGTCTGGATAACAAGGACATCAACGAACAACGCATTATGAAAACGATGTTTAATATAGAGAAGAATGGGTGAGTTGTACACACACTCTATATTGTACAAAGTTCAAGATGAGTTGTTTCAAAGCATGTCATATATTGCAAAAATTGAGAATGACAAAGAGGACTTATGCATCTATAATGTTGGGTGAGCTGATAACAGTCTTCTAAGTATGATAATAGTTGTTGAGGATAAATCTTTGAATCGTATGACTCGTAGTCGTAAGAAATTTGAGTCTTGTGGATTCATATGTCACCACATATTTGCAGCTTTTAGTAGGTTGCAATTGCATGCTCCATTGCCTAGTATATATTTACTACATAGGTGGACCAAATCTGCAAAAGCTATATGTTCATATGGAGGCAGTCAGGAGATAGGGTTAGGGGTAGTTCTGAGGCATAATGCATTAAGTAAGCTCGCTAGAAGTATCGTTGAGGCTGCATTGGCTAACGATGAAACTTATAAGATTGCATTTGAAACGTTGGAGTCTCTCCAATGTAATCTTTGCACAATGATGCCAAATGATGGAGGACAATCAAACTTGATAAAATCTGGAATCAACACGTAAAACAATAGTTAGATAATAGAAACAAATCAAAATATTGTCTCTAGGATGATAGGTACTAGAGGCAATGAAAATATCCAAGCAGCTAAGAGTTTATAAAGAGTCATTCCAACTTAGTGCTACAGAGCTAAAAAAAATAACAAAAGCTTGTGCAGTTCCATTAAACACAGATAACAAATAATACTACTTCAGTTTTATACAAGTACTCTACCAAAAAACAACAATGCCTACATTCCCAACTCCCAAGGGAAGTAGGAGAGTAGTTTTTCTCGACATCAAATTAAACCCCAGAATACATCTACAACTATATGATCCTTACATCATTTATTTCTCTCTGCTATAGTCATACATATAGATAGTTTATACTCTGCTTGAGCTATATAGTTGAAATAAGCACTTCCCTTAGCTTTCCATCGAAATAAACCCCATTTTTTAGTGGACATTTCAGGTACCCAAGTGTCAACAAGCAACCATGATTGATAGTGCAATCTGAAAAACCCAGAAAGCAAGGCTAAAAAATTGAACTGCTTTGAAGCAAATGCTTGAAAAAGAGAGAAACAAAATCCATGATCATAAGAGAAAAAGATTAAGATCATACTGTACTACTTTTCGATGCAGGGTAATGCATTTTAGCAATAGTTGTTGAGTGATTCTGTTTATGTGCAGTTAATATGTCATTAGGTTTAATTAAGGCAGCCGATTCATTAATGCATTCAAGTTCATCTTTCACCAGAACTCATCAGACAAAAATTATTTGCAATGGAATCAAGCATTTTCATCAAAGAATGCAAATACTTGAAGCCATAACATCTCCTCATACCAGTAGCAAAAATGCCAAATGAAAATCATAAACACCCAAAAAACTAATCTGTTCATTTGGATAGAAGCCACAAGTCACCAGCTAATATGATCCTTAATGGAACTTAGTGAAAACAAATATAACAAATAACACTAACAAACCTAATTAATCAGTAGAAAAATCAAAATACATGACTTTTAGAGGCAAAATCTGACCACTGATCTAGTAGAAAATATTGCAGAAAATATATGAGAGAATTGAATGACAAATTTAAAAAAAATAGAAAAATCATAATACCTCAAAGGAGGAGAACAAGGGTAGCAACAGGGAAAATAGGTCGACGAGAAGACAGAGCAGAGCCGAAATCAGTCACAAGGAAAACTCGCTGCAATTTCAGATTTAGGAGAAGCTTGGTCGAGCGAATAGCAGAGGAAGCTTGGTCACGCGGAGCACTGGAGCAGAGGAAGCTTGGTCGCACGAGGACCAAAGCAGAGGAGAGTCGCGCGAGGAGGATTTCTGATTTAGGAGAAGGCGAGAGCGGGAGAAGGGTTATGGTTAGGCAAATCAGGCTTAGGCGTTAGATCAATCTGACGGTCACAAAGGAAGTCCATAAGTTACGACCGCATATGAGAAAAATCGTATATATATATATATAAATATTTGTGTGTAAATATGGGTACAATTTAATAATGCACATTTGTGAACATAACGAGACCTACATATTTGAAAACAAACAACAATACAGTGAATGTCGTGACTTGCTAAAATCACTTTAAACCTTGGATTCTTGGACACTTTCAAATTTGCTGCAAGTCATGGGTTTCTCCAAAAGGATAAATGAATCAAATATGGAACCTACACCTCGCCATTCATGGATACTATACTTCTCCACCAACTTGTGGTCAACGCCTCTCCAATTAATTGGGATTTTTAGCCTTATGTGCATGCCATGTCACAAGCGAAAATGATCTACAAAGACCCACTATTTTATTTCAAAATCTTTTTTAGTATTCTTTGAATCAAACCCAAAAGAAAACTGGTTACTACAACAACATATTACTTTTCACCTTTTACAGGTTGGAGATCATCCTGTTTCAAACTATGGCAACAACATTTACTTTTCCCAAAATTTATCATTGCTCTAAGAGCTACGATATATTAATCAAAGTTAAAGTCCCATTTTTCCTCTCTATCCAGTCCATGAGATAGATTTTAAGTCACAGGCACAGTAGATATTCATATATAGGTAGGATGGGGGACTGAACTTCTACCATCAAGCCAGAGTGGCGAGGAGTTAACTGCTAGACCAGTGTATGCTCCTAAAAAAAAGTGCTATCACAGACAAAATCTAAATAAAATATTCAAAAAAAAATGTGGAATGCATTGAGAATTAACAAGAGAAAGATTTTATGCTATAAATACTAAAATATAATAGATTTTATGCTAATGCAGGAAAGTAAATTAAAGTGCAGCCAAATATGCATTGGGTAACAAACTTAACACATAGCACGAAGCACTTGCTAACTTATATGATTCAAGAAAATAATGAAACTCACTTGGTTTATGTTGTTAGGTGAAACCTGCAAATATCTCAAGCAAACACAAATATAGTAGAGAAAAATGAAAAGTTGCTACAGCAGAGCTCAAAGTTTTTTCATTGAAACCACGAAAGACAGCACACATAGAACTAAATACTCTAGGAAACAAAGAACATATAAAACCCAAAATTACCCTTACAAGAAGGGACAAAAAAGGCAAACTAAATAACTTAAAAGAAGAGGGCAATTAACATTAACAGCTCCCCCTTAAATTGCACTCTTTGAAACCACTCGAAGAAGTTTCTTAAGAATAGATAATCTCTCTTTAGGCAAAGGTTTGGTTAAGATATCTGCCATATGATCTTCTAATTTGCAGTGCTCCATCTTCACTTCCTTTTCCTCAATAGCTCTACGAATGAAGTGGTACTTTATTTTGATATGCTGTGTCAATTCATGATCTATGGGATTATTTGCAATGGCAATTGCTGATTTGTTGTCACACTTTAGAACTGTAGGAGCAAGTTAGAAATTACCCAAGTCATTCAACATACGCCTGAGCAACACAATATTAGATGTAGCTTTGGAGGAAGCCACATATTCGGCTTCCGCAGTTGAGAGAGCAATTGATTTTTGTTTCGTAGAATTCCATGTATGTACACCAGCTTCAATAGACAAAACATATCCAGTAGTGCTTTTCATATCATCCATGCTACCAGCACAATCGCTGTCACAATAGCCAACCGGCTCTTCACATCTTCCTGCTTGGTAAAAAATTCCATACTCCATTGTTCCTTGCAAATATCTCAGAACACGTTTGGCTGCACCATAATGAAGCTGAGAAGGTTCTTGCATATAGCGAGATAGCATAGAGGAAGCAAAAGATATGTCTGGCCTTGTATTAGTGAGATATAATAGGCTACCCACCAGACTTCTATATAAATCGGAATCAGCCTTCCCAGAGTTATCTTATTGTTTAAACTTCTCATTGGCAATGAGAGGAGTAGCTATTGGATTACACCTGAGCATACAATTTTTTTTTAATAGAGCTTTGACATAGGCAGATTGATAAATGAATATGCCTTCTTTCTTTTGAATAACCTCAATTCCCAAAAAAATAACTCAGATATCCCATATCAGTCATTTTATATTTTCTCTTCATATCATCTTTGAATCATTGAATAGCAATCTCATCATTACCAGTTATGACTAAATCATCAACGTAAATGGAAACAAGGAGTAATGACTCACCTTGATTTTGACAGTACAAAGGAGCTTCACTAGAACTCTTTTGAAATCCACATTCCTGAAAAAACTTGTCAATCTCAGCATACCAAGTTCTTGGTGATTGTTTCAGACCATAAAGAGCCTTCTTCAATTTATACACTTTGTTAGTAGCTTCTTGAACTTTAAATCCCTCTGGTTGTTCAACAAAAACTTCTTCCTCTAGAGTTCTATTTAAAAAAGTAGACTTGACATCCAATAAATCTATCATCCATTTGTTTTGAGCAGCTACAACAAATAATGTTCGAATTGTTTCCATTTGAGCTACTGGAGCAAAAGTTTCGTTAAAATCAATACCTGATTTTTGAGAAAAACCTTTCGCAATCAAGCGGGCTTTGTATTTCTGAACAGTTCCATCTGGATTGAGTTTGGCCTTGTAGATCCACTTCACACCCACAACAGCTCTATTGGGAGGTTTATCAACCAACTCCCATATGTCATTTTTGTTAATTATTTCCAGCTCTTGCTCCATAGCCTTCCACCACACATCACTATTTTTGGCATCATTAAAACCATCAGGTTGAGATTCTAGGACAGCTAGATTGCAAGACAAATATATATCAGTAAGACTCTTCATTCTTGGTGGAGGAGAGCCTGAATCTGAAGAAGACTCATTCACCTCCATATGTTCTCTAATACTAGCCTCCAGTTCACTAGCAACATCACTTCTTTGCAGCATATTTCCTCCAGTACTATTCTACACATGAGTTGCCAGTTCACAAGCAGCATCACTTCTTTGCCATATATTTCCACTAGCACTATTATCAATAACTCTCCCAAGATCATCACGATTAGAATTATATGTTACAACATGATCATCTTTCCTATCATTCCATTTCCAAGCAACCATTTCATCAAAAATAATATATCGATTGATAAGCAATTTTTTATTTTCCTTATCATAGGCTCTATAAGCCTTAGTCTCCTTACTATAGCCCACAAAGATACATTTCATACTCTTCTTTGAAGTTTAGTCCTTTTTTCAACAAGAATGTGAACATGGCATACTGAACCAAAGACAAGCAAATGACTAACTGATGGTTTCACCCCATTCCAGGCTTTAAATGGAGTTTTATCACTGACAGCTTTAGTAGGAAAATGATTGAGAATATAAAAGGCTGTGTGAACAACCTCAGTCCAAAAAAATTTAGGCAACTACTTCTTGCTTAACATAGCTTTCCCATCTCCACAATAGTTCTATTTTTGTGCTCGACAACTCTGTTTTGTTGTGGACTATAGCCTGCAGTAAGCTGTCTCAAAATTCCTTCTTGTTTACAATATTGATCAAATTTGTCCGACATGCATTCCCCTCTTCTATCGCTTCTCAACTTTCTCAGCTTGCATCCGCTTTGTTTCTTAACCATAGCCTTAAATTCTTTAAAAATCTCAAAAACTATAGATTTCTCCCTTATGGTAGACAACCATGTCATTCTAGAAAAATCATCAATAAAGGTTAAGAAATACCTACATTGGTTCAAGGAGGGAGTAGGCATAGGACCACAAAGATCTGAGTGAACAAGTTCAAGAAAAGTGGTAGCCCTGCAGTAAGCTTGAGGAGGAAAAGATAATCGATGTTGTTTGCCCATCACACATCCCTCATAGACATTTTTTTTTTTCAGATTTAGAATTGAAAACTGGCAGACTAGCAACCATATTCTTTTGCTGCAAAAGTTTCAGACCATTGAAATTTAAATGACATAACCTTTTATGCCACAAACTAAAATTTTCTTTCAGATGAGTAATCATCTGAAGACAAATGACATCATTTTTTTGAAAAATTCGTAGGAAAATTGTGATGGTCCCTCATTGGAACAATCATCATTTCTCTTTCTCTATTAGCTCTGTCACAGATGATACACTGATTTCCTTCAAAGACAAGCTGGTAGCCATTCTCCATCATTTGGCCAACTCTAAGCAACTCGTTCTTTAATTGAGAGAGATACAAAAAATTGTGAATAGTCTTAGGCCCACTTTTAGTTTGAATATTAACCTTTCATGCACCTTTTGATACTATAGGCAAACCATTTCCCAAATGCACCTTAATATTCACAGAGTAATCCATATCAAAGAAGAGTTTGTGATTACCTAACATATGGTTGCTACACCCACGGTCTAGGTACCCTGATGTTGAATCCTCATTATAGTTTCCTTGATTAAAAAGAATAAATGCTCTTTTGATTCAGCAAAATCGGCACTATTTTCAGACTTGTTCCTACAGTGTTTCTGGATATGCCCGATCTTCTTACAATAGTGACATTAAGGCTTGTTTTTGTGCCAACAATCTGAAGAGACATGCCCTACACGTTTACAAATATCACATGTTGGTTTGGACCCTGAGGAACCACTTCCAACGGACACATTACACGCTTGACGATTATCAAAATTCCTTCCTTGAGGGGATCGATTAGAGAGATTCATCTTGACCTGAAAAGTAGTTTCTAAGGTTGCTTCACCTCTGCTTAAAAGCCAGTGTTCATGAGCATTGAGCTTTCCCATAAGCTCTTCAATCTTCAATGTAGAAAGATCTCTAGACTCTTCAATAGAAGGGACAACAACATCAAATTTCTTGAGCAAGGAAATCAACACTTTTTCAACCACCTTTTGATTTGTAATAGGTTCTCCTAGACTGCGAATCTTGTTGACAATTTCAAGTAGTCTTGAGTTGAATTCCTTTACATATTCGAAGTTCATCATCCTCAGATTCTCAAAATCATGCCTGAGATTTTGCAATTTGATAGTAACAGTTCTAGCATCTCCTTGAAATTCCCTTTCAAGCGTGTCCCAAGCTTGCTTGGCTGTAGTAGCAATGATTATCCCATAAATAATAGTGGAATCCACTCCATTTTGCAATCTTGTTAAGGGTTTCGCATCCAACATACGAGTGGCTTCAAGATTTTTAATTTCTATCTCTGAAAGCTTGGATTCATCTTTCGGTTCTTCATACCCTCCAATGAAAATTTTCCAAAGACCTTTAGACCTCAAGAATGTACTCATCCGCATCTTCCAAGTCAAGTAACCCTCGCCATTGAAAGGAGGAACATGATTCGACTTTTCTTCAGAAATTGAAGACATCACAAGCCACAGATCTTGGCTCCGATACCACTGTTAGGTGAAACTTGCAAATATCTCAAGCAAAGACAAATACAGTAGAGAACGATGAAGAGTTGCTACAACAAAGCTCAAAGGTTTTTCATTGAAACCACGAAAGACAACACACACTACCCTTAGAAGAAAGGACAAAAAAGGCATACTAAATAACTTAAAAGAAGAGGGCAATTAACATTAACATCTGTTAGTTCCACACTAGTGAGACTTGAAGATTCTTCTCCTTGAATCTAAAGGTCAAAATGGAGTTTCAAGGACTCAGGGTATATCAAGCAAGTAATATTGAGAGAATGATCTTATCAATGTTGATGAAATATTCCTTAGTCACAAATATCTCTCTTAGAGAGTCTCTTGAGGAGTGGAGCCCTAGACTTCTCTGTCTCCTAAGACCCAAAAAACACATAGACCTCATATGGCAACAAAGTACACCTCCAAGTTTTTTTAGCAAAAGGCTCTCCAATGCCCTCAATTCCTGGCTTGGAAGAGTTGCTCCGACCAGAACATACTTTTGCAGATCTCCTCCAACAAGTATTTTAACTAGTTCCTCCACTTGTGTTGCACTTTCTCGATCTTTCAAGTCTATCAAAGTGTACTTATCGGTCGGCTGATAGTTAGGACACTACAAATACCTCATTGGCAAACATATATGCTTGACACACCTTCCCAACTAAAATATCGAATAGCTCACCACGTATAGTATGGATCTTTCCCTCAAATGGGAACTCCAGCATCTTGTGCAGTATATATGGTAATTCTTGCTAGTCTTATCAATAACCAAGTAATTCGTGTTAACTATCTTCGGCCCGACTATGAATTTAGTGTGGTACCTGCCCAATAGACTCATAAAATTTTCAAAGAACCCTTGTAACAAAAATTTATATGGTAATAAATTGACCTGAGTCAAACCGAGCTTGTCAAATAAGTCAAAGCACCTAATATCAACTGAGCTGTCTGTCAACCAAAACTATCTTCACTATACAACCACTCTTTTGAACAACAATATCGAGGGCATCATTGTGTGGCTCTATCCCAGCGATATTTGCATCAGTAAACAAAATTTCAATCCCAAATAATTGCCACTTAGGTTGACATAAAGCCGCTTCTAGTTCAGTGATAGAATTAAGGTGCCATGCTCTTCGTTGCTCTATGCATTCTTCAATATTTTAAGGAACACCTCTTTTTTCCTTTTTAGCCGAATCACATTAATGATCTTTTTGTCTCAGCTTTAATCCTCGCCTAAGCTAGTGTTGAATTTTCTTTATTGTCATCATCCTGTCATTTCTTTTTTCAAGTCATGAATTTATCCAAATACCCCTTATTAGCCAATTCGTCTAGATGACTCTAAAGATCCAAACATCTTTCAATCACATGTCTGACCTCTCTATGATAATAGCAGTACTTATTCTTGTCTCTCCAAGCTGAACCCGCCATGGACTTCTATTGCTAAGAGAAGAATAACTTCCCCTTTATCTTTGACAGAATTCAATAAAGAGGTTCATTGAACTCCACTCGAGCTATGAACTCTATATTCCTCTCGTCCCTCAAATCACTTTTTTTTGCTAAGAATCTCTCGCCCGATCATTTCGATCTTTCTTTTATCTCTGAAGTTTCTCTAGTTAAGCTCATTTTTCTTAATCACTATGTGCTTCCTTTTTGTTGCTGTAGCGATTTCCTCCTCCACCTACACGTGCCCTTATGCAATATTGTCATGCTAGTCGACTCATGCATGGTCAGTGCATCTTGGAGTTTGTATCCAATCAAAGTTTTTTTTCAACATTTATCTCGATGAATTTGGCTTGGAAAGCCCTCAACCACTCTGAGTCATCCTTCGTCATGTTTGTCAAGTGTCAGATGGTCTTCGACTATGTGCTTACTAGTATGAACCTAACCACAAAATTAATGCTCTGCCAACTACCTCTATGAATTAATCGAGCCGGCAGGGATTTGATAGAACCATTTGGATGCCATAGCCATCTTATTGTGATACTCCGCCAAATGGGCCAATGGATTTGTTCTTTCGTCATACCAACTAAACTAGGGCTACTTAAAGTGCATTCAAAACTGGCTATTGAATATCTCTTTACAAAAAAGAAAGGTAATCATGGCATCTAACGCATTGTTAGTTTGTCGTCGATCACCACTATAGTCAAAATTGGAAGATTTGTTAGTACATTAAGGTTAGCCCCTTTTTTAGGCTCTAAATTTTTTACCAAAGAATCAACCAGTATAGGCTTTTAGGGCTTTAATGGCAACTCAGATTCTTTATGAGGGTGCCCCTGAGAAGATATTCTTCCTCTAGTTCATTGAGTCTGTCGATCTACTAAATGTTTGGGCTCTCTTCTTCTTGCGGGTGACCTCTTTTTGCTCCCTACTTTAGTTGTCTCCCGGCTCTCAAACTCTCTTTGATTTGAATAACAATCCCAGTTGGATATTTTATATCTCCTCGTAGAGCTTGTGCCCTCATTTCTTCTTTTTTCAAGCTATCATTTACACGGTTGACCTCTGATTTGATCAATTTTCCTTCTGGTGTACTCTTGATCATGGATCCTATGACCCTATTGGTCATCAACTTGTCATTTTTTGGTACCATGGTAGTCAGCTCCATGTTTTTTGCTCGTAGCTCATTATTGCTTCTTCAAAAAGTTAGTCCGCTGCTGCCTTTGAATTTCCTCTAGTAGTGTTTCCTTCTTTGCTCGCTCAAAGAGATCATTCCTACTCAAATATAGATTTTTCCTGGTCTAGTCGTGGCTTCGTTCACTGCCAATCAAATTCCTTGTCAAGTTTTTATCAAGTTGCTTAACCCCTTGCCCCAAGCAAGAATGATTGATGCCAAGGCTCTTCTGCTCCTTGTATTCACCATCCTTGCAGTATTTCACTTTCTACACCATTCCCATAGATGACGCCAATTGTGAGGCTGGATTTTGCCTCTTCCACTTGTCAAATATTGATTGTTTGAGAACCTACAAGAAAGTAAAAGAATATTACTAGAGTGTTGGTTGTAGCCACGATTGGAGCTCCAATACTCAAGTCAATAGAGCTCTTAGGAGTTTAAGGGAAAAGTATTAGTTGCTGGGAATATGTGTGGGTATCTTTTCTCATTCTCTTTCTCTTTCTTACGTAGCTTTTTAGAGTTTTTTCCCCATTTCATCTTTAAGATAGTTTCCTTGTTGAACATAATCAAACCCCCCTATTTTAGAGGTAATAATCATGTTTAGTTTCTACTAATTGATTCATATCCAATTAGCAGCTATAATCAATGATACCCCTATAATTTAGGGATTTGATTCGTCTCATAGAATTCAGATGGTCTTTGACGAGGTCAACCAGATTTTAACCCTTTTCTATAACTGTGCTTGACTTGTTGAAAGCTGAATTGCTTCTAGTAGAAGTTGGACCCAAAAGGCTCACCATTGGTCCTCTATTGTGGTTAAGGTCGGCTATGTGATATATGGTGACATGTGGCTCCTATCAGTATGGACATCCTGTCATGAGATTTTTATCCCTTACAACAGCATTTAAAAAGAAGTGTGGGTGTGTATATATGTGTGTGTGTGTGTTGTTATGATGCTTACAAAAAAATATTGTAGAAGAATTGAAGGACTGGCTGCGCTTACTCGCCTGGGAGGTGGAGACACTAGAGGAGTAATAGAAGGAACCAACAACAATTTATGCGTGCACGGAAGGATTATGAAATGCACTATTTTGAATATCCACGGAAGAGAAATATTCAGCCCAATGCTTAGGCCAAAACATTTGTAAAGAAAATATTAAAACAAACATAAGCTACACACTCGTAAGTAGAGAAACAAAAGTGCCAAACATGACAAACATAAAGATGAAATAAATAACATATCACATGGCTATGCAACAGTCCAAGAAGCACATTGTACTTCACTAACCGTATACTCAGCTTAACCTCTATGGTGAGTAGTTACTGTATGTGCACCACTGTATACTCAACATAACCCTCGAGGCAGGTGAACAATTCTCATAGTAATCGACATTTCACCATACTATACAAATTAGCTCGAGCCAAATAGGAAACAAAGCTAAATCACTACCACCATGTTATCAAGTATTGTAGTATGTAACATACCATCCAGATCCACTAATTATAGCACATCAGAACAAATTAAACATTTATCTCATCAATAATCATTTTAGTATCAATAATCACCAAACTATTTACTTATTCAATTAACAAACCCAATTAACTCACTATGTTTGCTAACTCGACCTATTATTTTACCTAATTAATCGACATAGCAAAACATTCACGTGGCATATCATTACATGCTACCGATTATCCCTATAACCGTGCTAGGACATGCGCTTACATAACCCATATTTGATAGTTGTAAAAATTCTTGGTGTTTACACCATAATTGTGTAGGCTTAATGGGCTAAGCTTTCCCAAAAGATAGGTTGTGCATGAATTGAAATGGACTGGTCTGATTGTAGTCTATATGGACCAGGTAAAAGGGTAGGAAATGAGTCATTAATTTAAACGTTAAAAGGGCCCGATTTTAATTGTTAAAGAGGAAATAAGACTAAGTCTTAATGGACTTATTAAAATATAAGAAGTGGAGTTTATCTTAGTTTGTTACTTACTTTGGTGGAACATATCTTACTAAAACTCAATTCATCATGAAGCACGAAGGAGCATGTTCTCAAGATTTGTGACAGCGTGAAAGCACAATTTAACATTATCTTAATAGTTGAGGATGATGGAGCACACTTCAGAGATTCTATGGTGCTTGCAGTTAGACATCAAGAACAGTTGATTCAAGAGTTTTAAAGAATTATAAAAGCATCAATAAGAAGACATAGAAGGACACACACAACAAATCACACAAATCCAACCGAACGACTTAAGTCTACAATCTTTCATTCTCAAGCTTTAAAGCATTCTAATTATTGGCTACTTACATTCAAAATTCACTTTCAAATTCAAACCTCTATGTATTCATTTCTTCATCAATGACGTGTGTACATTTAGGCATTTTCTTTCAATGTGATTTTCTAGTTGAGTGCTCTATAGTGGATCTAGAATTCCTTGAAGTTTCATATTCAGATTATGATTTAGCTTTTTTTTTTGTACAATCTTTTGTTATGGAAGTCTTGTACAATCAGCCCGAAAAACAGACACCAATCATATTGAAGTGCGATTGGACACTTAAAAATCTTGTGAATCAGAAATAGGGTACGGGGGTCGATTGAGCATGGAGAAGGTATTAGGCACCCCGCCACTCCTGTTTAAAACAGTTACTGAATTTTTAAATAATTGTTTTTTTTTGAAAACTAATTGTTTACAAGATTGGGTCATTTGGAAGGAATGATGTTTTGATTTTTTAATCATACCAACTTATGGCATGGAAAATATTGGGGTTTTGAAAATACCAACTTATGGAGTTTTATTTAAAAGTGTGCCAACTTATGACATTAAAGAGAATCGGATTCTGTGAACACCAACTTATGGTGTTATATTTTGATGATCGGTTTGGAATTAAAATAAGGTTAAGTTCGAAATTCCAACTTATGGAACTGGAATGGATGAACTGGATTCGAAAAGGATTTGGGATTACCAACTTATGGTCCTTATTTGTGTTAAAATAAAGTGAATTTCATAATAACAATGTATGATATTTGAAAAAAAGAATTAAATACCAACTTATGGTATTTTATTTGAAAAAGATGGAGATGATATTTAAAGTTTATACAAAGTGGTAATTGAGAATACCAACTTATGGAAGAAAATATTTGAATTTAAGATACCAACTTATGGTATTTAAATACAAGTGTGAGTTTGAAATACCAACTTATGACACTTTTTAATTTGAAAAACCATCAATTATGGTAGTAAATCTTTTTTTTTGTTAAGGGTGAGATGACTTGAATTAATTGTCAACACGTTGCGTCATTTTCAATAAAATAAAATATCAAAGCAAGTAAATTAAAATTTTAAAAAAATTAAAACCCTAAATGCCTACATGTCTTTAACAACCTAATATGCATGCATTTTTCACTATTTTTTGCTTCCGTTTACATGGTACATAGCCTTGGGCTACATACAAAAATAAAAATCCCTAAAAAAAATCCATACTAATTTCTCCCAAAAAGCCCAAACCATATTTTAAGTTTGAAAATATACCAAGCCCAAACTAAATCTAAACACCCAAATATAAAGACAAAAAGGTCCAAAATGGATCCAAAAATAAAGCCCCAATTTTTATTCACAAACACTGGCCCATAATAAACTAACCTAAGCCATAAACATTCTAAACAAATCAACCCATTCGTCAAGGCTTGGCCCATTTGCAACAAAATTTCAGGCCCAATAGAACGAGTAAAGCAACAGCCCCTCTACCCAAACCTTACCCATCGGCCCAATGTTCAGCCTCGTCTTCTGCTCCTAATACCCGTAACTTCCTCTTCTTTTTGATTGCTCGGGAAAATCGAAAACTTCCTCTACCACAATGGGAAACTGTGGGTGGCGATGAGAAGAGGTGACAAAGAATCCGTTCAATTATAGTGAGAGTAAGAAGGATGATCAGCTTAGATGATGAGAGAAGGTCCGGTGGTATCTGTCTATGTTTTCAATGGGTGTTAGGTGAGGGAGATGATGGTTTTCCTGGTGAATTGTTCATGACAGCTCGGATGATGGGGGTGGCTTTTAGTGGCTCGGGATTTTTGGTGATGATGAAAGAAGAGAGAGTGAGGAGGTGGGAGAGGAGATCTGGGTATTGATGGTGGGATTTTCGGTGGTGATCTTGTGAGATGGAGGAGGCTCGGGTGAATTAATGAAGGTGTAGAGATGATGGTTATAGTGATAGCGGGGTAGGGGTGTTTCTTCGGTTCCTCTATTGGCTCCCTCTAGGTTTTTTTTATGAGGTTCAGTGGTGAGGGAAGGTGTGAGATGACGGGTCTCCAGTGATCTCCCTAGTGACAGCAGATGAGGGATATGAAAGAGATGGAGTTTTTTCCAGTTGAGGAAGGAAAGGGGAGTGGCAGTAGATGGTGATTGTTCTGGGTTTTTTGTGAAGAGACTAATTTTCCAATTGAAGAGACAGTGGTGGTGATGAGAGAGATGAAGTTAAGTTTTTTTTGGTGATGATGATGCTTCTAGATGAAGAGAGGGAAACTGATGGTGGAGCCAAAGTGATGGTAATGGTAGGTGACATTATCATGGATCCCCTGATGATTTGAGAGGATGTAAGGCTCTTGATGAGTGACGGTTGAGTTGTGTGCCAATTTTATTGCAATTGCAGGTGAGGCAGTGAGTGGGTGGAGTGATATGGAAGAGATGGTGTCTAGATGAAGGGCAGTTCCGGTTAAGGGTGATTTCCCTTTATTGTTATCTGGCATGGTAGGTGATGACAGTGTTGCAGAGGTGGAGGAGTGGTGAAGGTGGGAGGTGATGACAGTGATGAGTGAATTGGAGATTTTACGGGCTGGACTAGTGAATTGGGCTTAGGGATTCGGTCGGGCTTGGTTTAGGTTTTTCTAAGCTTTAGTTTGTTGAGTTTTGGGCTTTAATTGGGTGTTTTGGGGGTTTTTTGGATTTGGGTCATGTGGCTTCTATTTTGGTTTTTTTTTTGTTTTTTTAATTTTTTTTTCATTATCACTACTAAACACAATTAATTTTTTTTAAAAAAAACTCTACCTGGACAAAAATAGGATACTACAAGTCTTATTATGAGTGCAACCACATTTCATCTTATTTGTAACACTTTGAGGCTGATGGTAAGTCTTTGACACACTCTCAACAATTTTCTTGTGACCATAAGAGACATGATTGATCTTTTTGAAAGACTACAACCAAATAGTGTCCACATCTACATATTGAGATTTCCATGGCTTGTTAACACTGATACAAATATGGAGGTTCATCCGCTAACACCAATCCTCAAGTCCTATCATTCCTGTATATAAAAGTCAACTTTATCAAATCTCATGCCAAGTATATAACACTAGCAACACAGCAAACATGATTTATCTACTTACCTTCTATTGCAATTACTTACCTCCTATTGCAATGAAGGTGTAATCTCAATCATTGTTGTCTCTTCCTTTCTATCTCACGGCACAACTCTCTCTTACTCTATATCGCACACGACAACAATGTATCTATTTTTATTATTTTATTTTTTATTAGTTTAACAATTGTAGAAACCCTAGTATGCCAAAGTCATGGGCCTACACACTATTGAGGTATAAGGTTTAAATCATTAGAGTCAGAAGGGCCCAAAACTTAGTTTGGATAGTTCTTTCAAGCCCGGTCGGAAAAATGTTCGCTGGCACAAAAGAGTGGCGGAGAATATTTGAATATGAATTTGCAAGGAAAAGGAATCTGCCTGACCCAAATTCGGCATATCTAAAAAACATTTGCACCTGAAGAAAAGCATTGGTGAAGACTCAAGTTGGCATGCGCAAGGAAGAGTGAACCACTTGAGTCAACCTGATTGTTTCTATCAAATATAGTTTAGTTTTCCAAGAAAAGATAAGGAAGAAAATTCCTGGACATCTACATTTTCTGACCACTCAAGGTAAAGTTAGCTTAAAACTTACAAAGGCAAATAAGGAAAAAAAAAACCCTTTAAAAAGTTTTTCCCTTTTCCCGATGATGTTGCTAGATTAAAATAGAGTCTAGTGTGACATTTTGTTAACTGAGCCTTCTTTTATTGCCGACATTGCATTTGCCTACTAGCTCCCGGGAGCATGTATTGGCACCCTTACTCTCACACCCCCTATAAAGTAAAATAAAAATGATGATTAGACATTTTTTGTGATTTGACATTGTACTTCAGCCTTGTCAATTTCCTTGTTCTCATGTAGTGCTTTGTTTAATTTTTCCCCCAATTATGTCGTAAGGGCTCCATAAGGTTGAGTTTGTATAAACAAAAAGACTAAATAGTCGTTCTTCAAACAGTTGACTTTCACAGGGTTGCGTAAGGGTGTATATGTAACAACATGTTTCTTAGTGGATAATTCGAGCCATTTCTCTTTTGCATGTTCACACTTTGCTCAACTTGTGTGAGAATATGAGCGGATGAGCCAAAGACGCTGGGAGTCAGAGAGACAAAATTAATAGCTTCCAATTTTTGCATAAAATTACAAGTTTATCCTCTTTTGTTCTGTTGCCAGGAGTCTTGGTGCGGTAGCAGTTCTAGACGCAGTAGTAGTTTTAGGCACACTTATAAAAATATAAGATGTTAAAAATTTAGAAATAATTTAAATTGTTATATTATTAATATTAAATGGAGAATTTCGACACATAAAGCAAAATTCAATTAAGTTTAATCGAGTCTTGGACAAAGGCGTCAGAAGAAAATGTAGACCGCACTGACTGCATATATGCATCAAGCCGTTCCGTATATGGAGTAGACCATGCAGCTGCACAATAATGCCTATAGTGAACCCAAGTAGGCGTAATAGGAGGCATTGAATAATCTCCTATCAAACCAACTGGACATAGTGATTACCATTCACGTGCCCTATACTGATAGTGTAATGCTGACTATGTGGTGCAGGGGTTGAAAGAGGTGGTAGATATGTCCAACTCTCTTGAGGATGAAGAACGTGTAATATCACATTGTATGCGAAAGTAATCAATAGACCCGTGTCTGGCATCACCATCCAGTGATCAATCGGTGCTCCCACATCATTTTGAAAGAAATTTAATGAGCGTCTAACACTCTATGCGCGCCCTCTCAACACTGCCAAATATTTCAACATATTGATTCCAAAATATATCCAACTCCACCATCAAGTTATACCTGACACTAGGCCAGTCATCTTCTCCTAGACCAAGAGACATAGCTATCGATCGAAAACCACAATTTTCATCAGCTCTTACATCTTGTACGCTCGTAATGTAAGCATGTAGTATACCTGGAAATCAATCAACATAGCCATGCATAAACTAGTTCGAGGGAGACTGAGTACTATAAATAGACGAGCAACTATGTCTCCCTGGCTCTTGAGAGTGGAAAAAATCATGCTCGGATATCTTCGAGTTCGGGTGTCCGGATGAGGTACTGTGTCTGTTAAGTTCCTGAGGAGGAATGAAATTACTCTCAAAGGCTGCTAATATTGTTGGAGCAGGATAGGTAGATTTGAATAACTTTTTCTTTATGGGGGGACACCCTCGAGTGTTTATTTTCACTGATGGTTGATGGAGGGAAGTCGTTGAAGGTTTGATTATCTCCCTCAACTTCCTTAGCCAGCTAACTTTAATAGGAAGTGTCTGTTGCTGGAACTATTCTTCGAACATTTGTATATCAGCTCTACACATGATCTCATCTTCTACAAACGGCTCACATCGTAGTAAATCAAGCTTCCTCTAAAATTTATCAATGCCATCAAGCGGTATTGGGTGACCTTCTCTCAAGTATATGGCTTATTCATGAGCACATGGTAGTCCGTAGCTCCTATGAAGTTGATATCCACATTTGTAGCAATCTTGTCCGATAGTTTTGGAACTCTCAAACTCCATCAAAATATGCTCTAACGCTTTGATTCAAACAAAACCACATAAATCTTGGAGGTGCGGGATATTGAATCGATGTTGGATAATGGTCCTGCTTCTCTCAATGCTAACTTTGATTGTCGTGTCTTACGATTGGATGAATTGATGAATCCACGACAGAGATCTCTCCACATCTGACTGTGAGGAGCTAGGCTATCGTTTCAACTTAGCATACTGAATTTCGGCTTTATTTGTTGTATGATTTCCAAAATGCAGATATCTGTCTGTCTAGGCAGATACAAACATCTTCATGTACGGTGTTAGCCGTCAGTATGTCTCGTGGCTTCACATTCTTCGCAGACATGTCCACCGTCAACTGGATTTCTGATTCAAAAATTCGACTTGGGTATGGATATCCCTCCATATATGATGCAGGAGAATGGTTATGTGTTGCACACCATACTTAGACCATCTAAGCATCATCTTGCTTCATTTTTCGCCCATTCAATCAAAAGGACATTATATTTTTTTTGGTGTCTGTCGCCTTCGTTGAGAGTTTTTTGCATTTGTAGTTGCTATCTCGATCACATTGGAATTGTAATATATTTTTTTGTTATCGAACCCACCAAAGTCGGATCTTTTGATGACGATGATATAACCCAAACTGCGATCAGTTTGTTAAACCCAATTAATCAATGATTGACGTGATTTGAAATCCTGAGAATGTAAGCGTTTTTATTAGAAATTAATAAAAATTTATTTGAACCGAACATAACAACACAGATTTCTCAATTGACAAAAAGATCATACCATATCGGTTTCAAAGTCACTTTTAACGTCGCCTTCGATATTCTCTCCCACTTCATTCACAAATTCTTCTTCTTGCTTCATCTCATCTATGATAAAATCATCCTTGTAACATGAGAATATAAATTTAGTATTTACACCCATGCAGGTATCAAAAATATTTTATTCAAAATAAAGCATCAACATATATATTAACTTGTTCACTCGAACCTCTTGCCATGTCAAAACCGAGCTTATAGTCCATATGGTGAGGAGAAGAATGATAATATATTATCCGATAAGACTTGAGAAGTTAAAGAAAAAGGAATGTCTGCCTTGATCTTATGAGGTGAGAGAATCATTTTATACTACAAAAATAGAAACTATTCATTATTATTATTATATCAAAAATAAATAAACTCAGAGAATATATTCTCTACCAAATAATTTCTGTTATTTCGTCTATCATTTGTTCAAAAAAGTTTTATCTTATTTCTGTTTAAATTTCTATTATTGTAGAGACAAGCGTGGAATGGGCATTATAGGGAGACACGCATTGTCATTTATTTATACTTAAGTTATTTGAATTGACATACACATATGGCCATGATCACTTTTTAAGATTTTTTTCTTTTTGGATTTGACATCATATAAGGGTTAAGACTTAAGAATATCCTCACCCATTAACTCCCTCTGGTTGCTTGGAAAATGCGTATCATTGTCATATTTTATTATATAATGAAGTTGTTCCCTCTTTCATTTTTAATGCATCCTGTATTGCCATCAGTTGTTGGATGATGTAACTGTGAAACTATTTTAAAAGGTTAAACACTATGAAGTGGATGAGGCAATCTTTTATGTTATACCCCTTTTTGATTTTGCTCTTGACTTTTATATTTTATTATTTCTTTCCTTCTTTCATTTTAATATGCTCCATCGTAGGTTGTGAAGTTGTTTTGCACCAATACCTTGGCATGTCTTCTTGTGATTTGATGCGTTCACAAATCACAAATGATTGAAAGCTAAAACATTCGAGCATCTTCTGAATCATATATATTTCGCTGACTTGTTGGCTGTTGCATGCACAGTTTTCACTCAAAGAAAAAGCCTTTGGTGAAACCGAAGAAATACCGAACTTTTCAGTTCTCCACCTTAATGGCGGAAAAAAGGAAAGATCAAATTCTATTATCCTTTGAAAATAAGTGTGTGAAAGTCATGACTCTTAAGTCCCAAAGCCAATGGGGAAGTGATCTGATGTCGTTTAATGCAGACGCTTTCTTGGGATACATGTATTCATCTTAGAAAATGCTGCCGTCTGTGTGTGTGTGTGTCAACATGCATATCCATGAAGATTCATGCAATTGTGCTTGCAGGTTTTCCAACTATTGAAAATTTTACTTTTTTCATTGACTGGAAATGCTCCCTGAAACAGACGAGAAAGGAAGATATATACCAAGCTAATTTGGTAAAATTTCATTTGTTTAAAATTTCTTATGTTTCATGTGGCTTATACACACACACACACACACACACACACATATATACATATATATATATATATATAACTTAGGTACACCTCTCATATTTAACATGATTAATTATACTTACATATATGAAATGGCAAGGTCGACAGATTATGGTATAAACCAGAATCCGTTTGCTCCTGTCTTTTAGCTAACACTAATTCACCTGATAGAACATTAATTAGAGGGAGAAATTAAAAGACCTTAGGCATTTCTTTGTACTTCATGAGTGCGACATAGTGTGATGTTACTCCACTGGACTAGAAAGACTGTTTAATTTATTTCATAACTTACTGTGGCACTGTATTTAAATTTTGCTGAATGATATTATTTTTCTTAAACTTCCAATATGAGATCTTCATAATCTTAAGTACTGATCATACTTTTCAATAAGCGCAATTAGCAGCCATCTTTACTTGGAGAGATGGTTCACTATGTGCTTTACAGAATCGTAAGTTCCCACTGCACCTACAAGACACCCAACAATCAGTATCCCCAAAATAACTACTAACTCAAACCCAGGACGTCGAGCAGCGTTGTTTATCCGAAGGTAGCATAGGCAAGGCAACAACATTGAGACCGTCACACCCAAAAAAGCACCGGTAAAGGCCATTATATAACCGAAAAAAGGAATGGCCAATGCTACAATCACCGTGCTGATCACAAGGATTGTTCTGATTAGGATACTGAGATATCTGCTTTTGTGGAAAGGAAATGTATCCTCAATAGCAGTAGCGATAGGAGTGATTACGACTGCATACTTTGTTAGGGGATTGATCAGTGTCGTATAGATTGCTATTTTTGTGCTAATTCTTCTGACGGGTAAGTTTAAGGTCACTTGAGACTTAAGAAAGTCTCCATACATAAGATATCCTAGAATGGCCATTGATACATAAGTGATGGTGCTAATGATAAAGCAGACAAGTAAAACCTGCAATGAGAGAGAAAATACGTGCGGACGTCATGAAAAGGGAGTGAAATTTTATTAGATAAATAAGGTCAATAATTAGGAATGAAGAAAGATCTGCATATTATCACTTACTTTAGAGAATTTACTTTTATCTTTCATGGAATTGCAGAGTGTGGGAAACACTGCATGACCACAATAGCAGAAGGTGAACAAGCTAATGGCCGTGGGTATTCCTCTCAAATTGAAGAGTCCATCTCCTTCATGAAACCCTACACCATCAACTGCCCCAGCCCAGAAAACACACGCAACAACGATAACAGAAGCCAAAACCCCACCAGCAGAAACATAGGCCAGCACACCCAAACTTGTTAGCCACGTTGTTGGCAAGATTATAAGGGAAGTAAGCACAACAAACCCTTGCTTTCCTCCAATTTTCACGTCGGAAATTCTGAAATCCTTGTTTGGAAATAACTTAGATAGATTGTCACCTTCTAGTATCAGGAACTCAACAGCTACTAAATATAGCTCAAGATACATGAAGACGGATACTAGAATCCGTCCTTTGTACCCGAAAGCTTGTTCCCCTATGTCGGGATAGGTTTTGATGAGGGGATCCATATCCATACAACGTCGAAGAAGTAATCCTGTGTACCAACAGAGAACTGCCACCAGAAAGAGAAGCACCAAGCTCAGCCACCCTCCTTGGCTAAGTGCAAATGGAATTGACAGTATCCCCACACCTGTAAAACAGGACATAGAGAGCCTTAATTAGTCGTATACCAACAAAAGTGTAATCGACAAGAAAGCCAAAAAAAAAAAAAAAAAAAATCATGAATGAGATCAGGTAAACTATAATAGAAGTTCAGGCACATACTGTAGTATTAGTACATATTCTTTTTTTAGGAATAGTATTCTGGGATTGACTATAGCAAATAGTCAATGCAATAGCTGCATGAAATAAAAACACTTTCCTCCTTGTGTATAATAAGTTTGAAAGCTCAATTGTATCTGTGGGAGATGAGAGAAGTGACCTGATAATGCATTGATTCCATTGAAACAAGTTCTGAGGAAGGTGGTTCCTTTGGCTGCAGCAGGTTGCTGTGATGGCTGTGAGAGATGGTTTTGGCTCTCCATTTGGCTCTACTCTCTTCTTTTGATCTGCTCAGAATCACAAAAATGTTGATGCATTTAAGGGAATGGAGGGATAAAGTAATCATTAATCTCTAATCTTATATTTAAGTTTGAATTACTGTGTTTAGGAGAGAATGATATATAAGAGTGAGGATGAGTACTAGATTGTCATTCAATTAATGGCAACCCATAAAAGACAGTTAGTGGCCATTTTTTCCCGATAGCTATGCTCCTTCAAAAAGGAAACCTTTCCCACTCACATGACACCGCCACCACATCATCTCTTTCCTCATGCATTTTTTCATGCATAACCACTAACGTCACATACTCTATAATTTTTATTTTATGATTTTCCCGAAATAATAGAAATTGCTGCAATTAGATTTTATGCCAATTTTTTAATAAGAATAATATCATATAAATTTGTCTTTTGAACATTCAATATAAATCTTAGCTTGAATCGTCAGGTCCGCTCTCACAAAAAAATTTCACCTGATGATAGAATCAGTTGGGCCAAATTAAAGTATAATGTGTGACCAAAAGGATATTATTGCTTCCGATGAGAAACAAGCTATAATCTTATGAGTCCATACAGTTTGAATCATGATTTACTAAATTTATTTTAATTATCTATTTTTTAGGAAAAATATTTGTATCAATATCAATAACTTTGTTTCTCTTTTTTCTCGAATCTCTTTGAAATCCACTGCATTTTTTAATTTTTTTGATAAAAATCCACTTCAATCATTAAATATAATGGCACTAACTAAAGTATCATTTTTTGTGACTGCTTTACTCTTTTAAAAGCTAAATTCATTATCCTTAAGAATCTTCAAGTATTTCGCATTCCAAGAAGGAAAAAGAGAAGAAGAAATAATTTAAGTTGATTAGGTGGATATGAATCTCGTGATGTTGTCGAAGGAAGTCCAGTAACACACGGAATTTTGATATCAAGAGAGATGGAGGTAGTGTTTGGTAAACAATTTTAGTTCTTCACTCGTAGCATCCTTCCACATTTCGTGCTGAGCCGCCTCTTGATAATTTCTTGATTCGGTGACACAATAAATCTGATTGAGATAGGCAGCATAGACAGGTGATAATTTTTGATGACTCAGAATATTATGCATGGGATGACATACCGAGTATGCCACGTAGTCATGAAGCCTTGAAGATGGACGCCGTTCTCGAGGAGGATTACGACAATGAACAGGCTCATTTACTGGTGACTCATCATGCATGATCACTGCTGGCACTGGGACAGTCTTCACTGGTATGTTTGTGACATCAACTGTGAGAGGGAATTCATCGCCATTAGCAGTGTCTTCAGAAGAAAGCTTGGCAGATACAGCTTGGGGCACAACCGGTGGTACAGCTGCTGGAATTTGGAGAGGAAACAAGTTGTGCTCCCCCTTACTTAGAACATCACCTAAGTTGCTAAAGTAATGCACCTCCAAGTTGAACCAAACATCTTGACTAACCATGTGTTTCTTAGTAACAGGATTATAAGATTTATAACCTTTTTGTGTAGTTGAATAACCCAAAAATACACATTGGACAGCCCATGGATCCAGTTCATCACGTTGATTAGACTGAAAGTGAACATAACAAGTACACCTGAAGACTTTGAGATGAGAAATGCTTGGAGTTTTTCTCATCAACAACTCAATAGGAGAATTAAATTGAAAATTTTGACTAGGCAAGTGGTTAATGAGATAATTAAGCTGCCCTAAACACTCCTTGTGACCAAAAAATCTTGGGAACATTCATGCTTAACATCAGTGCCCAAGTTTTTTCAATTAGATCACGATTTTTCCTCTTTGCTATATCATTTTGTTAGGGAGTTCCAACATAATTAACTAGTATGGTGAATAATGTCATGCATGCTCAAGTATTGTGTCATGATATGTGTCATAAATTTTGTGCCATTACCTGATCATAGAACCTTAATCGTAGAAGAAAATTGAATGATGACTAAGTTACGAAAGTCTTGGAACACGAGCAACTTAATTCAGTTTTGGATTTTAAGAGATATAGCCACGTAAAATGAGAGTAATCGTCAACAAATGTCACAAAATATTTATATCCGTCAAAGGATTCAAGCACCAGACCCCGTGCATTTAAGGGAATGGAGTGAAAAAGTAATCATTAATCTCTTTGTATATTAAATTTTGAATTACTGCGTTTAGGAGAGAATCATATATAAGAGTGAGGATGAGTAGATTGTCATTCAATGGCAACCTTTAAAAGGCAATTAGTGGCCATTTTTTTTACATCAACTTTACTTCTTCAAAAATGAAACAACATCGGCACACAATTATAAACTATATTATGAGGCTCAGAGAATAAAACTCATTAGCAACGTTGACATATAAACACAAGATATAATATCTGAGAATTGAACTAAATGATTGTTTTTCTCTCTAGTTAGAGAAGCTATTTTATAGAGCATATAATATTGGTCAACATTGGGCCATTTACCTAATTCATCTGAAAATCAAGTTTGTTGTATACGATCAACTCTCCTGATTTTCAACTAGCTAGACTAGACTAGTTACCCTTGTAACTGATTGATTTGGTGCAGCTCTTATGAATTGGTCAAATGGTTTTTCCCATCTAAGTAAGGCTCACTAGAACTTGTTTAACAGGCTAACACAACCCAATTTGGGCCGGCGCGGTGTGGGATTAGTGTAAGCACAGTGGAAGCGAGCATGTTTGACTGTTTGTCTTGTCCAAACCCAAGCCAACTATAGTCTTTCTCTTACGCAAAACTTGGGTGCGCTCATGGGCCCAAGGATATACCATGAAGGGAGATCTTATAAACACACCCATGTATTTAGATTTTCAATGTGGGATTGATGAAACGCCATTAATTCTTCCTATATCATGTGTAGACATTGGGATCAAATTTTGGTTCACTCGATATTGGTATATCAATATAAATGCACTCCATTAATCTATATATAGAGACAAATGTACCCAATCTCAAAATCTTCTTTGAAAAGACATGTGGATCCCATATTTAATTGTGCTCAAAATATGTCTATTTACACACCAATACCAAGAATCCCCACATCAACGGAAATTATCTCTCCAAGTTAAACTGCATAGTAGACACATGAGACAAATAGAGTAACTATGAAAAGTTATTGCATCGAGATTGGTAGCTTTTGGATTTGAATATTCTCTATTGAGATGATCTATTGGATTCAGTTGACTAACCAGTGAACATGATGTCTTAACTATTTAGCCTTTTGTACGAATCAAGACAATAGGAATCACACAGTTCCTTTTCGAACAATTCAAGATTTTCACAATTGTGTTCCTTTAGCCCTATCCCCCACAATGATTTCACAACTTGCTTTCTTGATAAGCCTTTTGTAAGCATATTTGCATTGTTATCCTTTGATTTTACATAGTCAATAGAGATGACCCCATTAGAGATCAATTCTCTTATGGTATTCTGTCTGTAACAAATGTATTGAGACTTATATATCGTTGTACATGGCAATCAGTGCCCTACCAATTGTAGATTGGTTATCACAATATATGCGTATTTGTCCCGCAAGTTTTGGTCAAATGGAGTATCCTCTAAGAAAATTTGAAGCCACACTAGTTCTTCTCCAACATTATCTAAAGCTATAAAATTTGAATTATGTTGTGGATCTATCAATACATATTTGCTTAGAGAATTTTCAGGTTACTTCAACACTATTTAGTACAGAGGTGGACAACTTCTGATGCCAGTGTCTAAAACTTTCCACCTCTCAAGTTCTCATTGTTTAGGTACTTGTTTTAAAATAGATAATGATTTAAGAAATTTACATACCTATATTTTACTTTAAACCCTCGTGGTTATTTCATGTAGATTTCTTCATCTAAATCTCCATTCAGAAATGCAATTTTAGCATTCAATTAGTATATCTCAATATTGTTAATAGTTGTTATAGCTATTAACATTCGTATGTATGTTATTTTCTCTATATGTGAATACGTATCAAAGTAGTCCAAGCCTTCCATTTGCCTATAACCTTTTACAATAAGCCTGACTTCATACTTATCGATAGATCCATCCAGTTTCATCTTTCTCTTGAATATCCATTTACAACCTGGTTGCACCATAATTGTGTAGGCCTGATGGGCCGGATCAAAGAAACTCGGGCTACATGACAATTAAAAGAACTGAATAGTTTTGCAAGAGAAGATGGACCATACATAATGAAGAAAGTGGAACGGATTATTGGGTGCAATTTTTTTGGGACTAGAAAGTAAACGGGCTACTAATATTAATTAAAAGGTGGGCCCAGTCTTAAGAGTTGTTAGAGAGGTAGACTTAGTCTTAAGAGCTACCTAGAATTTAGGAGATGTGATTTATCCTACCTATTTTTGTGGGAATGTTGATCGAGTGAAGCCAGGATATCATGGAGCATGAAGGGGCAATTTTTCATGTTTATTGTCATTATAGCACAAGCAAACCACTATTACAGCAGTTGGAGGCGGTTGGAGCATGTTTGAGGGTATGTGTCATGGAAGAAGTGATAGCTGGCTTCAGAATTTCTAAGAGATATATATAGGCAGAGAAGAGTTGTTGAAAAAAAAGACAACCAATACACAAAAACTCAACCCAACGACATCAATCTATCTTTCAATCTTTCTTTCCAGCTTCCAAGCATTCTAGCGTTCTAGCTTACATTCAACTTTGTACACACAATCTTGTAATCATTTCTTACATTAGTGAAATGTTTATACTTTGGCATTTCTTTATAGTCTAATTTCTAACGAAGTGCTTTCCAGTGGATCTAGAGTTCATTGAGGAGTCATAGTGAAATTACGAGTGACCCCTTTACTCTTACAATCGTTTGATAGAAGTCTAATTCCAGTGCATTCACATTACATTTTTTCGTACTTTGAGATTTACTGCAAGTCTCTGGCACACTTATATACACAATCTCGTCTCTTAGGGGCATGATTGGCCTTTTTGACAAACTGTAGCCAAATAGATGCAATATCCTTTTAGGCACACCCAGTGGGACCCACTCATCCTTGTTAGAAATGCAGCCCAAAACTCGAAGATTTTATAAGGAAATTACAATGGGAAGCAAACTTCTTAAGGCATATCCTACAACAGTAGGACTCAATCAATCACCACCACCTCAAGAGGTGTTGTTCTCTCAGAATTCATCTCCAAGGGAGTAGGCCATCACAAGTCATACATGGAATTCATTGATCGGAAGAATCCTTATCCTTGAGGGTTCAAATTACCAGAATTTATGCTATTTTCTGAAGAGGAGATGCAATCCATTGTCGAACATTTTGGATATTTTACCATCTAGTGTGGTGAAATGGATAATTACGGTAACTTTGATAACTTCATATTGAGTCTATTTCCCAATTCATTAACAGGACCAGTGTTCACTAGGTTCTCAACATTACCCCGGGACGTGGTGGGTTCTTGACGAGAGATAGAGAGACACGCAGTTCTTTAGATTTGAGCCAAAAGTTTGCATCTTTGAACTATCTAGGTTGTCACAATGGTTTGGAGAAAGTTCTAATGCGTTCTTGACCAGATTCAAGAAGATGCTGAATCGATGCAAAATATTCCTCCCTGAGACTGAATTTGTGGAGATGACATAGCAATGTCTTGATATTGAACTTCGCAAAAAGTTTCAAGGAATGGAATTTTGTGACTTTTATGAATTGGCAATGAAGGTGGCGGAGTATGAAGAATTACTCAAAGAAGAACCTCGAAGAAGAAAAAACTCTACAGTGACTTATTACCAAGAAGTACAACATGACGTGGAGATTGGAGAGATAGTAAAAAATGCAAGACCAGTCACTTGTCTGTCACTCGCGAAACCCAAAGAGGGTACAAGAAGTCACTCAATAATGGGCTAGTCTATACTTTTAACACTGCCAAGACTGAAGAAATCTTTGATTTCTTACTTGCTGAAAAGTTCTTATAATTTTCTATTGGTCACAAAATGCCATCCAAAGACGAGCTTAAAAACAAAGAATATTATAAGTATCATAATCTTGGGACACATTGCACTGTGAATTGTTGAGGCTTGCGTAACATGATCCAGGAGAATATCAAGAAGAGAACCATTAGATTTCTTGACAAGGAGACCATCCTAATAGAAAAGTATCCATTTCCCTTAGTGGTACAATCAATGAAATCAAGGCTGATTTCAAAAGCCTATTGAATATAAGATGCTATGAACTGGAGACTCGCTAGTCAAGGCCACAGAAGTTTGAATGGAGGCGAAAAATCCCTAATGACACTAATGGTCTACAAAGACAAAACTAGCAACCAAGAGGTATAAGTAGGTCTCAGAAGCCAAGGTATGTGGTACCTTACCCAGTATATTATGATTAGAAATGGTATAGAGTGCCGACTCAAAAGTTTTCTCTACTGTTAACACGGACTCAGCAATGAATGCTGCAAAGACAGAATCTGGTGTCTAAGTATAGGGAGAGGGACAAAATGGTAGAGTTGGTCATAAAATCCTTCTATCCCAAACCATATTACCTCAAACTGAGAATAGTCCAGCATGTCAAATAGGAGAACGATCAATGGCCGCCCAGATATTTAGCCAGGGTGAACGACCAGGCTCCTCCAATCAAGTCAGTCCAGATGATCCAGTAAGATAGAATTCAAAAGGAGACGGCCAGACCAAAGAAGTATCCTAGTAGGCATACAAGTGAAGATGTTGAATCAGTTGATAGTTCATCTTTTAATGTTAGTTATACTTTTGGCTGCTTTGTGGTAGGAGATATCAATGTTGCATACTATTGTAATGTTATTAGGCTGCCACCCATATACCAAGCATCCAAATTCAATGGGTTAGCCAAGACAAAGACGGAAGGTGAAGATGAACCTCAGAGTGTAGTCACCATTCAGACTATTGATGAGGACAAACCAAATAAGGTGATATTCAAAAAGTTATCCTATACCATGACTCAACACATTTGTCTATTGTACATTAAAGTTCAAATAAATGGTCGTCCTATCAACAAAGTGTTAGTGGACAATGGATCAGCAGTAAAAACAATATCGATCTCGGTGTTAAGCATTCTTGGCCTAACGGAAGATGACTTGATCCCAACAGACGTCACAATGGTTGGATTCACTGGAGAAGTCGCCAAGTTAGTAGAAGTGTTGCCGATGCAACTGACAGTAGACAATACGACCTTCCTAACTACTTTCTTTGTCATTAATTCCAATGCTATATATCATGCTTTGTTAGGAAGGGACTGGGTACATACCAACTAGTGTGTACCGTCTTCTCTAGACCAACTGTTGCTATTTTGGAGAGACAACAATGTAGAAGTGGTATTGGCAAATCGCAAGCCATTCAAGGTCAATTCAAATAATGTGAAAGCTGGATACTATGATGATGACGTGGGACCAATCAAATTCTTTGGTCACACCAATAAAGAAAATTCAAAGTATTTGTCTGCATTTAAGGCAGAGTTCAATTTTATTATGAGGAAAGCAAAGGAGATGATCCGACCTAAGGCAGTTGTGTCATACAGGTCAAACTCTATTCCTATCATAGAAGAAGTTTCATGATGTCTCTTTCTCCATAAGAGAAGGGGTAGTGTTGGCCGCAGTAAAAAAAGCTCAGATGTAGGCCACACTAGATAAATTGTCAATAGATCAAGAATTAGAACATAGTGGAGCTGAGACAATCTTCGAAGATGAAGTTGAGGGCAAAGAAATTCATACTAAAGATCTAAATAAAGCACCACCTAAGTTGGAAGACCTGAAAGCAGAGGTCAAAGATCTATTGGAGGAAGTGAATTTGGGACCAAAAGAGGACCCACGACCTACTTACATCAGCAAGTTCTTAGATTGCAATACCATGGTATAGTTAGTCAAATTGGTGAAAGAGTATCGTGATTGTTTTACTTGGAATTATGAAAAGATGTGAAGTTTAAGCCGGAAGTTAGTACAACACCGACTTCCAGTCAAATCTTATTGCAAGGCGATCAAACAAGCTCCAAGGAGGATGTCAGTAGAAGTGTAGTTAAAAATCAAAGAAGAAATTCAGAAGCTGCTCAAAGATGGCTTAATACGACCAGTATGCTATTCAGAATGGCTCTCTAACGTTGTGTTAGTGGTCAAGAATAATGGTTACATCCGAGTATGTATTGAGTTCAAAGATCTGAACTCACCCACTCCAAAGGATATTTATGTCATGCTAGTAGTTGATATGCTGATCCGTGATGCATTACAAAATGATATCTTGTCGATAATGGATGGCTATACTGGCTATAACCAGATCTTTCTTGTAGAAGAAGATATTTCTAAAATCGTATTCAGATGTCCTTGAGCTCTTGGAACCTTTGAATGGGTTGTAATGCCATTTGGCCTCAAGAATGCAGAAGCAACCTACCAAAGAGCGATGAAAGTCCTATTTCATGACATGATCGGGCACTTCTTGGAGGTGTATATAGACTATATTGTTGTCAAATCCAAGAAGGTTGCTGATCACATTGCACATTTATAGAAGAGCTTTGACAAAATGAGATTACAGTAACTGAAACTCAATATGCTCAAGTGTTCATTTAGAGTGAAGGAAGAAAACTTCTTAGGATTTTTGATTCATTAGAGAAGTGTGGAAGTGGATAAGAACAAAGCCAGAGCAATCATGAATGCATTTATGCCCAAAAATAAAATGGAGCTGCAAGTTTTTCTGGGTAAGGTAAATTACTTGATGTGATTCATATCTAACCTGGCAGGCAAAACAAAGAGTTCTTGGATCTACTAAAACTCAAGAATGAAGCAGAATTCATATGGGAACCAAGACATGCGTAGTCCTTCCAGAAGATCAAGACTTATTTATGTAATTCACCTATGCTGGCACCTCCAATTCATCGAAGGCCATTGAAGCTTTATCTCTCCACCTATGATGATTCCTTAGGTTGCTGGCTAACACAAAAAGAAAAGACCAAGGACATGAGCATGCCATTTATTACTCAAGTTAGGTCTTGATTGAGACTGAGGTTAGATATTATGCAACAGAAAAATTATGTTTCGCTGTATAATTTTTTTGTTCGAAACTCATACACTATCTTATTAGAGCAAAGGTAGATGTTATTTCAAAATTCGATTTATTGAAATATATGTAATCCAAACCGATCATGACTGGCAGAGTAGGGAAACGATCGCTGGTCTTGACAGAATTTACTCTCATATGGAGGCCGCAAAAAGCAATTAAAGGACAAACAGTGACAGACTTTCTTACAGGTCACCAATTATTGGAATTCCATATAGAAGAGGAAGAATGGTCGTCTATGCATTATGCAGAACAATATACCTGGGTGTTGAAATTTGATGGCTCAAGCACAAACAGTGCAGCTGGAGCAGGAATTGTGATTGAATCACCTGGAGGTACCAAATCTACATTGTCAATCTAGATTTTGACTGCACCAATAATCAAGTGGAGTACAAGGCTCTCTTGATTGGGATGGAAATTCTAAAAAAGATTGGAGCAAAGGACGTCAAGGTGCTGGGAGATTCACAACTTGTAGTAAAGCAGCTGACTGGAGAGTACAAATGCAGTAGTCTGGAGTTGGAACCATATTATGCTATAGTCGTCCAACTGTTAACTGAGTTCGAAGAAATCAGATTCAATTATCTACCACGAGAAGGAAATTGGGAGGTCAACGAGTTAGCTCAGACCGCTTCAAGATTGCAAATGTCTGTAGATTCAACGCACAAGATTATTCTGGTGGAGAAACGCCAACATTCATCAATCAAAAAGAGGGGCATGCCTACAGAAGTTTTGAATGCTGAACTTGTGGCAGTTGATTCGAGGCAGCTGCTTGTGGAGTGTTTAAAGAACCCAAATCTTAAGACTCCCAGAAAAATCAAAATGCAATCTCAGAACTATGTGCTAATCGAGGGAGAATATTATAGAAAAGAGTATGACGATTTACTCTTACATTGTCCCAATTTTGTAGACATCATGGAGATATTGAGACAAGTCCATGAGGGACTGTATAGAGCTCACCAAGCATGAATCAATATGCATTGACTGATTAGACGACATGGGTATTTCTGGCCTACGATCTTGAAAGATTGTATAAGATATACACAAAGATCTAAACAATATCAGAGGTTTAAAAGTATTCAGAGAATGCCTATTTTTGAAATTCACCTAATTCTCAAGTCGTGGCCACATAGGAGATGGGCCATTGAAATAATTGAGAAAATCCATCCAACTTCTTCAAGGAACCACAGTTTCTTAGTGGTTGCAACAGATTATTTCACCAAGTGGGTAGAAGCTGTTCCAAAGAAGAAGGTGGAGCAAAGCGATATGGTGGAATTCGTCAAAAAGCATTTGATCTATTGCTTTGGAATCCCAGAATTGATCAGAATCGATCGGGGTACAATGTTCGCAAGAGATGAATTCAGAACATTAACTGATGATTTTGGGATCAAGCTTATTAATTCAACTCCTTATTACCCACAAGCCAACGATCAAGCAGAGGCGAGTAACAATATTCTCATCAACATGCTAGAGAATATGATAGGAGAAAATCCTAGAGCTTAACATAAAATTCTTCTAGAAATCTTGTGGGCTTATAGGACAATGAAGAGTTCAAGCACTAGTGCAAGTCGATTTAGACTGACATATGGGCAAAATGCCGTGCTACCAATGGAAGTAGCAATTCCATCTTTATGAGTGGCAAGACAACATGGGTTGACTATAAAAGAATATTCAGAGTCAATGATGAGGGAGTTAGAGCAAATAGATAAAGATCTCCTTCAAACTTTCAATAGAATGATGAAAGTTTGTCAATGGTAGGTTCCTTTCAGGATTCATTAAGTCTTGAGAAGGAACACATACTGGCTTAGCAATCTAGAAGGATAGCCTCATAGAAAGTTTATCAATGGTAAGTTCCTTAAAGGATAATTTTTCGCTTTTGGGGAAGGAATCTTTACATTCAGAAAAGCATGTAATTGGGTCAATGCTTGGTCTCATAACTTGTCTAGCAGTAAAAAAGTAACAATGTAATTACAAAGAAAAATTATTAAATAAAAGGCCGAAACACGGCCTGCATGTTCAAGCAGTTAGCAAAATAAATGACCGACCTACGGTCTCGAAAGCTGTTCAAATACAGTGATCTAAAAACCTAAGAAAATGATCAAATAGAAGAAAAATTGAATTTCATCACGATCTTCCATTGATGGGACAGAGTGGCAATATTTTGGAGGAGTTGTTCCTTATGTTCAAAGAATCTTCTTTCATATCTTCAATTTCCTTGTACAGTTTCACAATTCGGTCTTGACGATTCAGGATGGTCTAGCGCAGTTTGATATCCTTAGCTCTGGAACACTCAATTCCAACCGTCAATTCTTTAGCTTGATCATTGAGCTTGGAGAATTCATCACAATTAGCAAAAAGGGTCACACGCTAATCAAAGAATCATTGGAAAGAGGATACCATGATTGGCAGCTCGGATTCAAGACGAATGAGCTGATCTTTAAAGAGGGAAGAAAGATTTGGATCACGCAGTAACAGCTTTACAACAGCCATACATTGGTTGGAAGTATCAATAGTCATAGTTGACAAGTCCATAGACAGTTTTTCTTGAAGAGATTTCATAGCAGTACCAATGTCCTCTTCGGATGGTGGTCCTTCTGAAATTTTTTTGCAGTACTGGTTGTCAGGAAATCAAGATTGAGACTACTTAGAGGGTCATCAATGTCTTCCAAATTCACATCGTCAAGAATCTTGAAGGGAGCGTAGCTACCAAAAGCCTGCATGATCATAGAAGAGTTAGGTTCAATCCTAATGCATGAACTGTCAAAAAATGTAATGTACCTAGGATGTCGAGCTTGGTTTTGAAGTGAAAGAAGACAGAGGATCAACATGGTTGAGTTTTGCGTGGGAGATGATTTTTCCTTCTTCATGATGTGAAGTGGAGTAAAAAGAGAGACAAACTTGGTACACCCAGAGGTGCATCAATGGCATCATCTCTTGAAATGTGTATGGAATAATCAAGTGATTTTTTCTCACTATTGCTCTTAAAATTAAAAGTGTCATTGACGTCAATTGCAGAACCAGGAGATTTATTGGAAGAAGCTTTGGTGGCTGCTCGGAGATGCATTGATCTCTTGGGGAAAGTAGCCTTGAAAGCAAGTTGTTTCTTGGCAGTTTTAGACTGGAGGGCACGATGGTTCAGGGGAACCAGTTGCAGAGAAGAAAAGCCATAAATCAGGTGAGTGATATTACCTTTTGGAGATTCTGTTGTTGTGGTTGTCTTAAGCTTCATTAAGATAGAGGAATTTCGAAAAGTTTCTTTTTCTTTTTGAATCCACCATTCTTTAAACACCTTGCTTTTGGAAGGTCTGTAGGGTGGAGGAGTAGTGAGACAAAAAGAGTCAAATAGCTTGTTAAATGTAGCATGAAGGTCAACAATGATTATTTTGGAGGTAATAGAGACCTTAGGGATGATTGAATATAGATTGGGTAGTTCAGGTATGTGTTGGGTGACACCAAATTTTCGGGCCTAGTACTGAGGAATGTAGAGTTCTAGGTCACAAGTTGGGTTACGAGGATGACTTAAGGTTACACCAAGATGAAAGTATCTACAGATAAAGAAATTTTCCCATATTGTTTTTACTTCAGGATCGTCCATATTAAGAGCTGTGACAGGAGGTCGAGCCAAGAAGGACCTATGTTGTATGTAAAGTGATAGAATAGGTGGTTGGGACGGTCAAGATATAGGTTCCAAAAGAAGGTATATACGTAATCAAAGAAGCTATCACTGGTGCAACGGGTGACTAATTCTCCATATAAATAATAGCTGATAGAAAGGATGTATGATCCAGAATGTAAGTCAGGGAATTAGTGTGTGGGAGCCACTATTTGGGCAACTGTAGGATGGGTCATATTAACCATTGGTAAATAAAAGCGAGCTAGAAGCATGGGAGCAAGTGCAAGCTCAAGACCACTGGCCAAGCTTTGAGCGATTGGCAAATATTCTTTAGTGGGTTGATTAGCAGAGACAAAAATGACAAATTGACAAAGGAAACATTAGAGAAAGACAGTGTGTTCCTCAGTTTCAGGGTTACCTGAGAAATAGGTACGGGCTTTGAAGTAGGAGTTGCATTTGATGACTACATCAGAAAGTTGTACTAATATATTTGAGGGGGCAGCAACCAAATAAGGAACATTTAGACCTATCACTCATAGACCTGTTCAAGTAGCTACATCACACAAAGTAATGGAAATGGGTCCACAACAAAAAGAGGAATAAGTTGCAGGATTGAGACCAGAAATAGCATATCGTGTTCAAGAAATTTTCTTCGAAGGGACTTCACCCTAGAAAGAGAAATCACATGGTGGATGTCGTACATTACCCAGAAATCTGAAAAAGATGGGGGACAAATGATCGATCCATTCTCCCCAATTATTCGAGGGTTTGGACCAGACACGAGGTTTCACAATAGGGACCACAAAGTGATAATGGAAAGGAAGTTCTTGGAGATTCTGGTAGGCTAGAGGTGTAGTAGGGTCAGCGTTGGGTAACGTAGATGATATAAATGTCTCGAGAGAAGAAGGATTAGACTTGGTGACAGAGGTAATTAGTTAGGGTTTTCTACAATGAGTAGATTTGTAGAAGGAAGAATAAGGGGCATGAGAGTCTTAAAAGAAGATAAGTCCTTGGGAAGTGTCAAGAATGTACGACACTATTTTGAATGTAGGATTAACTGTAGGTGGTTCAAAATTCAAGTACACCAATTCAGGTTAATCTCTAACCTGTTTGGCCCCGGGGGGTATTGTTTGCACCATAATTGTGCGGGCCTGATGGACTGGGCTGGATTCAAGAAATTTGGGCTATATGGCAATTAAAAGGGGCTAAATAGTTGTTTAAGAGAAGATGGGTTGTACATAATGAAGAAAGTGGACCGGGTTATTGCGTGCAATCTATTCGAGCTAGAAAGTAAATGGGCTACTAATGTTGATTAAAAGGTGGGCCTAGTCTTAAGAGTTTTTAGAGATGTAGACTTAGTCTTAAGAGCTACCTAGAATTTAGGAAATGTAAGTTATCCTACCTATTTTTATGGGAATGTTGATCCAATGAAGCTAGGATATCATGGAGCACGAAGCGGCACTTTTTCATGTTTATGGCATCATGATAGCACTATTGAACCACAATTACAGTAGTTGGAGGCGGTTGGAGCATGTTTGAGGGTATGTCATGTAGTCGCAGTCATGGAAGAAATGGTAGTTGGTTCCAGAATTTCTAAGAGACATATATTGGCAGAGAAGAGCTATTGAAATAAAAGAAGACAACCAATACACAAAAACTCAGCCCAATGACATCAATCTATCTTTCCATCTTTCAAAAATTCTAGCGTTCTAGCTTACATTCAGATTTGTACACAATCTTGTAATCATTTCTTGCATTAGTGAAATGTTTACACTTTGGCATATCTTTCTAGTCCAATTTCTAGCGAAGCGATTTCCAGTGGATCTAGAGTTCCTTGAGGAGTCGTAATGAGATTATAAGTGATCTCTTTCTTCTTACAATCATTTGATATAAGTCTAATTTTAGTGCATTCACATCAAATTTTTCCATACTTTGAGACCGAATGCAAGTCTCTGGCACACCTATATACAACGTCTCATCACTAAGGGGCAGGATTTACATTTTTGGCAGACTGCAGCCAAATAGAGGCAACACAACCCAATGGTTTATTAATGAGAGACAGATCCATCAATTCTCACGTATGATTTTAAATGATGGATTCTCTCTCATTATGTACAGCATATATTTAGAATAGTTCTTCTGGAATTGGCACAACTTATTGACACTTTTGATGCTCATTTTCAAACATATATTTTAGAAAATTGGGAGAAATTCTTTTTCAACTTTTCTTCTCTTACTTTGTCTATGTTTATCCTCATTCTCAATTTCTTGAGGATTAATACTAATTGACTCGTGTGTTCTCTTTGTATTACTGACTTTTTGTGTAGTTTTATCTGATAAAATATTTTTAAAAATGAGAGATTCGTGGATTCACTTATTGTACTAACATGAATCTCAGGAATGTTTGATCTATGAACAATAAAATGATATGTTGTACTATTCTTAGCATATCCAATGAATATGCAGTCTTAGATCCCATTTTGACTGACTTTAGCGGAGGAACTACCACCTTGGCCAAACACCCCCATACCTTCATGTATTTGGAGGAAAGTTTTATATCATTTCATAACTCATATGGCGTCGTATCCAAGTTCTTGTGAGGTATTTAATTTAGAATATAATTAGCTGATAAAACTGCCCCTCCCAAAAATTCTAAGCTAATCCTGAACATATCAATATACCATTCATCATTTCTTTCTACATATGATTATTGCATTCATTAATCCTATTTTGTTGAGGTGTATAAAGAATTGTAGTTTGATGGAAAATGCCGTGCTCGAAACAAAATGAATTAAACGGTGAATAATATTTCCCACCTCTATCGCTTTTGTCGCAAACAGGATCATGACGCGGGCAAAAAAAAAAATTGTAATCACCACCAATTGATTATAATGCAATTGAATACTTAAGAATAAATCAAGATCTATGGACCAAAAAAGTGGGTAAGGGGTTCTATTGAGTATAGGTAAGGTGTTAGGTACCCCACAACTTCCTAAATGGTTACCTTACTGACCTATATGCTTTTTCTTAAAAATATGTTTTGTTTGTCCCAATTTCTTTAAATGAATTTTTCATTTAACCGGAAAATCATTTATTATCAAATGGTTGAGAAAATTCCATCAATTTCAAATCGAATACAAAAACATAATTTATATTCAAGCCTTAAGGAATTCATGGCAGTAACATGTTCCATTGTCAATATCTCATCACTCCCCATATCATCAAAGATTTTGAGGTGTGCAACAAGAAATTTTCACAATTCAGAGCAGTTCCACATTCAAAGCAACTAAAGTCACAATATACCAATTTGTGCAACCTCAGTCATAAAAAAATTATTAATTCTTTCCCTTTGATTTTGTTTCTTTGTTTTTTACTATTTGCCAATGGACCTAAAATGATTACATTCAAAATAGATGATTATACAGATACAAAATCAAATCCTGCTAAATCAATATTTCAAAACCCTAGAATATTTTTTCACGTGAGTTTTCAAACACAATTATGAATACTCACAAAGTAAAAGAAGAATAAAGAAAAGAAAAACCTAAAAGGAATCAATAGAAAGGATCTTGATGTTCTAGGAACAGTGAGAACGGGAAGGAAATATTGTTAATCTAGAGAACTCACAAGCTACCACAATCCCATCAAGATTTATGTGAACATGTCGAGCTCCATATCAGGATCTCCACCAAGATTTGTGAAAATCTCGAACTCCATAACATAAAGCCTGTGGAGCTATTGATATGGTCAAGAAGGAGAATGGAGAAGGACGTTTGGTGTTTAAAATGAGACATTGTTTTTTTGTAGTTGAGTTTAACCTCTTAGGCATCCTCAATACAACACTTGGAGCATCATAACAACAATTGTTCAACAAACCTGAAAAAATATGTCACTCTCTCTTTGAATAAGTAAATGAAAGAAAGCAAAAATTACTAGAGAGAGTTAAAAGAGAGGGAGAAGAGTGCATAAATGATTGCCTTTCTCTCAGTCAGAGACATTATTTTATAGGGCATAAAATATAGGCCAATGATGGGCTAATTATCTGATTTGCCTATGAATTAGGTTTGTCGCATACATTGCAACTTTCTTGATTCTTAGGTAGACTAGGTCAATCAATTACCCTTGTAACTGATTGACTTGGTGTAGCTCTTATCAATTCATTCAAGTAAGCTCACATCCATACCACACCTTGACCCAACGTTGACTCGAGTACAGTGCGGGCACACATGTGTGTTTTTGAGCCCAAGTCAAGCCTACTTTAGTCTTTTCCTGCACAAAACTTGGGTGCTCTTGGGCCAAATTTATACCATGAAGGGAGACTCATATAAATGTGGAATATCGACAAGTAAATAGAACCAAATAAAATTACTAAATCAAACACTCAATCTAAGTAATTAAAGATAACCAAATCAAAGCGGTAAAAAACATTGAGTGGCATACCAAAAAAAAAAGTCCTTATGTTGCATACCCACACTACAACAGTAACGTCAACGTCGGCACTTTAAAAGCACCTCTTAATATTTTCCTAACCAAAATCAATGCACAAAATAAAATTTGTGAGATCTGCAAATAGCCAAACATGTGTTTCCAAACAAGTAGATAGAACTATTTCTTCATAAAGAGCTTGTTCTAACTTCCAAGCATGTGTTTCAAAATACAAGACCTAACTAATTCCAATCATGTGTTTCCAAACATGTAAATAGTTCTAAGAAAGCTCCCATCTAAATACAATCACAAAAATGCATAAACTATTAACATCTTTCATCTCCATATGTCCCCATATTTTCGTCATCGCATTTTCTTCTATGCTTTTAGCTATGAGATGCAAACATGTAACTTTTAGCTCCAAAATGTCATCTACTGCCCTATAATATGGGGAAATCTAAAGCCATTATAAAATCTTTCAAAAACATCACACCAACAACTCTCATACATAGCCAACATAATCTAGTAGATACTAGTACTCTACAAAGAAAGACAAGTAAAAGAAAGATAAGCCAAGAATGTTGAACTTACACTCCTAAAGAGAACCATTGCCAACATTGCTCCCACCTATCAATCTTTGCAAAGCTTGCATCATTGTAGCCATGCTTTCTTCCATTTTTTGGGTGCTCTCCCATCGATGACTCACTTATACTCTTCAAGTTCCCTCATTTCCATTTCAGTATCTCTTTTTGCAATCTCTTCTTGTGATATCGGCATCTCTTCTCACTTCTTGAGTAGCTTGAGAAGAGTTGGACCTACTAATACCACTTTCCAAATATGGTATCACTTTGTATCCTCTGTAGTGTTCACACCCAGGTCTATTTGATCCAAACACTTATGTGAAGATGTGATAATCTTTTAATTAATTCAATCCTTCCTTTTGGTTAGTGATAAGATGATGCATTTCCTCTATATACAAACACATAGTTGTAAGTAAAATGTTTAAATTTGATTTCACAAGTAATGAGCCTCAATAATATAAAGAAATTGGCTACAAAAATAAAAAGGATAGAAACTAAAAAAATAAAAATAAGCATACAGTCTTTTGTCGTGTAAATTTGCTTACAAATGATCCATCTTTCTTGGTATAGGGATGCACAAACATTTAGATGTGACTCGACTGAACTCTTGTCTTTTTTGTATAGTGCCAATTAAAAAAAACACATGCTAATAATTATAATTTACACTTAATAGATAGTAAAGCACAAACATGCATATATACTTCACCCCTTTGTGTTCAATCAGAGTTAAGGATTTATGGCTAATACGATCGAGTATTTGTTGAACTTCTCATTGTCTTTATTTTTCTTCACACATCTCCTGTACGTATAAGTTAGTATTAATCAACATAATATAAAATAATATAACGATACAAGCAAAAAGGAGAAGAAAATGCCACATGCATCTTACTCTTCCCCCAATATTTTGTCACCAACCAGTTTCAGTCTTGTCCACTCACCCTAGGTGGTGGATTCTCCAGGGTCAACTCATTTGTTTCACGAGTGTCATAAAATTCCTTCTTCTACCTATACCAAAAATCCCTCCACTTTTTTTCTCATTGATCTAAGCAAAAGCTTTTCCTTTTATGGCTCATCAGCAATATCAAACTTTGCCTAAATTAACATATAAGATCAAATTAGCATCAATGAATGGAAGTGAAAGCCTAATTGAAAAGTAATAATTGAACTATAATTACCTTGGCATTATCGATTGTGAGACTCTTCTTTTCTTTTTCAACACGCCATCATGATGGAGCACAAACTGGTGTTATTAGCATATTATGTACAATCACCCCCTGTTGCAACACAAACTTTCGATGTTAATCTCCTATTGGTCAATGTTTGTCACTCTACATTAAGCTTTTCTCTAGCTTCTAATCCTGTAACTCTTTGCCTGCTTGCCCATCCATGTAATCTTTTTCATTCGTGTTGCTGCAGAGATCCATGAGTCTTAACCAATAGTTGTAGCTGCCCATCAGGAAACACATGATTCAGAACCAACATAAGATGTCACTATTGACATGAATACACAGAGGGTGTCTCATCATAGTGGGGGGCTATACGCCCACCTATCTAAAATACACTTTTGGGAGAGTCCTATGACATAATTCCAGAAGAAGTGAATATCGAACCCAAAAACTATGATAAAGCATTACAAGATAAAGATGCTGAACTTTGGCAAAAAGGTATGAAATCAGAGATGAAGTGTATGTACTCTAATCAAGTCTGGGAACTTGTACAACCACTTGTAGGAACTAAGCCCATCGGATGCAAATGGATCTACAAGAAAAAGAGAGGAGTGGACAAAAAGGTGCAAACCTACAAAGCTATGCTTGTTACGAAAGGGTTCACTTAGAAAGAAGGGCTCGATTATGAGGAAACTTTTTAGCAGTAGCCATGATGAAGTCTATAAGGATTCTTTTATCTATTGCAGCTCATTTCTATTATGAAATTTGGAAAATGGATGTTAATACAACTTTTCTTAACATAAGTCTTGATGAATGTATCTAAATGGTGCAACCAGATGGTTTCATAGAAAAAGGTCAAGAGCACATGTTAGGTAAGCTTAAGAGGTCCATTTATGGACTTAAGAAAGCATTTAGATCTTGGAACATTTTTTTTGATCAAACTATAAAATCTTATGGTTTTGATCAATGTACTGACGAGTCATATGTATACAAAAAGTGTGACAAAAATAGGGTGGTCTTCTTGGTATATGCGGATGATATCCTACTCATCAGAAATGATGTGAAGATGTTAACCTCTGTTAAAGTATGGTTATCTAGACAGTTCGATATGAAAGCCGTAGGAGAAGCTGCTCACATCTTTGGGATAAGCTCATTTGAGATCGCAAGAAACGAATGTTAGGCTTATCACAAGCACTTTACATCGATAGAATTCTAGTACGTTTTAACATGCAAGATTCCAAGAGAAGGTTCCTCTCTTTCAGACATGAGATAACTTTATCTAAAGATTAGTGTCCTAAAACACAAGTTGAGGTGGATAAAATGAAGGTGGTTCCTTATGCATCTGCAATGGGAAGCCTCATGTACGCTATACTATGCACTAAACCTGATATTTACTTTGCAGTAGGCATGGTTAGCAAATATCAGTCTAACCCCGGACAAGAACATTGGATTGTGGTGAAACATATAATCAAGTACTTAAAGTAATAGAGATTATATGTTAATAGACCAAGCAAATAATCTTATACCCATTGGGTATACAAATTTAGATTTCCAGGCCGATAAGGATTCTAGAAAATATACCTCAGGAAATTTTTTTTGTCTAGGAGGTGTAGCCATCAGTTTGCAAAGCATCAAGCAATCATGTGTTGTTGATTCCACCATGGTGGTCGAATATAAGACAGCCTCTGAGGTAGCCAAAGAGGTTTTATGGCTCAAGAGCTTTATTCGATTTGAGAGTGGTAACTTCAATACAATTGCCTATTACACTTTATTGTGATAATAGCGGGGCGGTTGCTAACTCGAAGGAGCCTAAAACCCATAAGAAGGCATAAGTATCATCTTATACGAGACATTGTGCAAAGAAGTGATATGATAATGACCAAGATTGTATTAGAAGACAATCTAGCATATCCTTTTACGAAGAGCTTACCAGCAAACACTTTTGATAAGCATGTAAAAGGAATGGGAATCAAAATCCTCAATGCATGGCCTTGAGTATAAGTGGAAGTTTATGTTAGGAATATATATTACAAGGCATGCAATAATGTAATGGTCATATTTATTAAATAAAATTCTTTTTTTTTCAATGAGCATTTATATAATATAATGTAATGTGCATGTTTCCGAATAATCCATATAATAAATGATCTGGTGTGTAGAGTTTGTCTTACACACAGTAGATTAGATCATTAGTTCTTTTGGAATATAAATTTTAGTTCACAACCTAAGATGAAATTTGGAAAGTCATCAGTACGGTTGTAACACATGATTAAATATGTTTATCTTAACTAAGGGAACGGTATAGTTCCAACTTCATGTGTTAGTACGCTTATGTGTATTGAACAGGACCAAGTAGAGCAAAAGTGTTTTTATATTGCCTATATGAAACAAAATTCTCGTAATTATTATGAGTGCTTATACTCTTAATCAAGATACAAATAATAGGAACAAATATAAATTGAACATTGTTTTGAGTCACAAAAGAGTGAGACTTGTTCATGAGTCAATAAACTCAGTGAGTTGGACAATGACAGTTCATCGATCGAGAATATTGTTTGTTGAAGGAAACCATGTCCCGATTTAGGGGTTGAGGATACCTTTCGAGAAAGTTTATAAGATTTGATCTTGTCAAACCTTGCAACTCGATATACTTATCAGACACAATAAATAAGTTAAGTGTAAGTCTTGAGATCTATGATTTATGAATTAAACTATCAGTAATTTTATTTATAAATCAGGTATCAGTTTTCTCTTAACATGGGGAGTTAATAAGAATTTAATATATAGCTCGAAATATGTTTAGAGGTCATTGCAATTCTTTAGTGGAGTGAATGGCAATTTACCAAAAGAAGAAAATGGATATTGTTAGTCTGAATTTTTCTATTTGGTATTTAGTCAAAACATATTTGCTATATGGTCCCTGTTGTGTCTCTATATAAAGAACTCAAGATGTTTAGGGGAGTACACACATTTTTATTGAGACATTTTTCTCTCTTAAAAATTGAAACCTCTAGATAGCTTCTCTCCCACCTGAGTTAGAGTTTCAGAATCGAGGTCACACAGCAGAATACCACCATTATTCAAAAGATGAACAAGACTTGCAACCTTAAACATAAATAGAAACATCAACCACTAGTAAACATTAGCATTCAACATCCACTAGCACGTGATTCTCCCCTTGTTTTCATTATAGAAACAATTAACATTCTTGTAGCCATTGAGTATGTCATTGCATACCCTTGAAGCAATCCACCCTCTTTATGACATATCTATGTTGGAAGCAAGCACATGCTTGGAATCTGACAAGTCAGTGAGTGTAGAAGAGACTGTCGCATGCACAACTTCAACTGCATTTTTTACCTATGTGGTGACAAGTGCTTGAAGACTGTCCAGAAGTATTCATTAGGGTAACTTGCTCTGAAAGAGTTGAAACCTAAGCTGCTAAAGCATAAATTTATGTATAAATCTCTAAGGTTGTAGGAGCTGGGGGAAAGTAACCTAAACAGTAGCTGTGGGAATAGGCTTTGGGGCAGTAACAGGAAGCTTTGTGGTCTTAGGCACAAATTTTGGTTTAAGATCATAGAGAGATATATTATAATCATCAAAAACATCGACAACTTTTACATAGTTGGGATTGACTTCTCACCCTAGTTTGTGCAATAATAGGAGGTCAAAGAGGTAGACAGTTTAGGGGTCTTACCATGCCTTTTGAAGCAAACAACATAGTCAGAATAACACCATGAGGCAACTTGAAGGGATGGTTCTTATACACATGAGAAGTATAAATTGAATCTTCAAAATCTTGAAGTTGTTTAACATAAAATTCTTCATTTGATAATCGATTCAACAATGCACCTTTCATACTCATCTAAAACAACTAAAAACTAAGTAAGCTTTCCATTTATAGAATATGTGAATGGATTATAAACGAGCAACAGAAGGAAAATTTTCATCAATCTCAACCCCTTCCACTTGTGTATATCTTTGTGCAACCAATCTAGCTTTATTCCTAGTAATCATGCCATGTTCATCAGTTTTATTTTTGAAGATTCACTTTTTTTCGATGATGTTGAGATTTTCAGGTTTAGGAACTATAGTCTACACATCATTGCGGGCAAATTGGTTTAGTTCTTCATGTATAGCATTTATCTATGACTCATCATTCAAAGCATCCTAACACATTTTGGCTCATATTGAGACACATAACACAAGTAATTTTTCTCATTTTGAAGTTGTTTTCTTGTCTTTAAAGGAGTGGTTATTTCTCCAAAAACTTAATCTTATGTATGATTCTTTTTTACACATTTAGAAGGCTCAAGCACATCTGAGGTAGATTGTTTCATGGTTACATCATTCTCTTTTGCTAAAGTAGGCTTCTTCAAGGATACATCGATTGTTTCTTCTTCTTTAGCTTGTGAAGAGGTAACTTCCTATGAAGTTACACTAATACCTCCAAATCTCTTTTCAACATTTGTACTTGCCTCATCATTTGTTAGTTGAAATACACCATCTTATTCAAGAACACTTGCAAACACATCATCATGGATAACAACATTTGTTGATTCCTTCATCATTTTTGTTTTGTTATTGAAAACCCGATAAGCTCAACTATTTAAAGAATATCTCATGAAAATACCTTCATTATTTCTAACATCAAATTTACCAATATTTTTCCTATCTTGAAGAATAAATACTTCCAAACACTTTGAAATATTTTATAATGGGCTTCTTTCCTTCCTAGAGTTCATAACTTATGAGTTTTGTTTCTGGTCTCATATAAACTTGATTTGATATAACACATGAACTATTTACTACTTCAGTCCAAAAATTTTATGCAATATTTGTTGCATGCATCACAGTTCTTACCATTTCTTATAGAACTTGATTCTTTCTCTCCACTATACCATTTTGCTGACGAGTGTTTGGGAATAAGAACTCATGCTTGATTTCAAAATTCCTACAACAACTTCAAATTTATCATTTTCAAACTCTATTCCATGATATGACCTAATTATAATTAAATGGAAAGCATTATCTTTCTTCTCATTTTTCTATAAAAGATATAGATCATCAAATGTTTCTATTTCATCATGCAAAAACTTTATCCATGAGTATCTTGAAAAATCATCTACTACAACAAGAATATGTGTCTTACCTTTAAGACTTTCAACTTGGGTACGAACCATAAGATCCATACAAAGTAATTCAAAAGGTATTGAAGAATTAAGATTACTTACCTTCTTGTGTAATACCTTAGTTTGCTTAACTTGTAGACATGGATTACTCACATTTTTTGTTGAGCCAATCCTTGGCATTCCTCGTACTACTTCCAAGTTAGATAAGTTCTTCAAGTTTTGATAGTTGAGGTGTCCCAATCTTTTATGTCACAGCCTGTCCAAAGTACGAACAATAAAAAATAGCTTGAAAGACTTGATTTTGTTGGGATAGTATAGCAATTGTCCAAAGATCTCTTCCCTTTTAAGATGCACGTATGTTTTTTTATTGTAGATCATGCAAAACCTCTTATTGATCAATGTAGAGAAATTTGAATCACGCAAATGAGTTCTACTTATTAAATTAGCTTTGAGACCTTCAACATAAAAGAACATTGTTTAAGATGCATTCATCAGAAGCTCATAAACAAATATGCCGCCAAAACAATCTAAACAAGCATCTTTAGCAAACGATTGAAACCTATTTTGCACAAATTTATTCTTCTGCAAATACTCAACATTAGTCTTCTATATATCATGTATGACACAAGCATTCCATACAATTTATGGCAATATGGACAAATGTGGCCCTTTTTATACAATAATAACAAATATGAATAATTTGTTGTTAGTCCTGGTTCCTTTTGATTTCTTGCAATACTATAGTGGAGATGCTTTAAAATTCCCTCTTCGGATGAATTTAAAAGGGGTAGTTTTTGATCACGTTACTTACACTAAAGTTCTTTCATTTTGTTCTGTTCATGAGGAGTTTCTCTTTGGCATACAACTGCATAGTCACATAATAAAATTTGGATTCAATTGCGATGTTTTCGTGGAGAATGCACTTATGACAATTTATTCAAAGTATTTTTTATTGTCACAATAAATTTGGTTGATTTATAATCTGCTTGTTATTACATGATGTTGCTTGCATTAATTTGACGTCAATACTTGATTTGTTTCTTGGTATTAAATTTGGTTGCTTAGTATTAATTTGTTGTTAGTCCCGGCTATAATGAACATATTTTTGTTCTTGTTATTGTAGAGGATTGGAATTGACTTTGGTCATGGATAATGAAATGAATTTTGTTCCAGAAGTTGATTTGGGTTCATCGTCAAATCTGGTTCAAGAGTTTGTGCCTCAAGTAGTGTTTGAAAAAATTCCCAAATTAGGACAAGAGTTTGATTCCATTGAGGAAGCTCAACTTTTTTACAATGAATATACTAGATTTGTTGGTTTTAGTATTCAAAGAAATTCTTCGAAGAAAAACAAATCAGATGAAATCATTCAAAAGGATTTTGTTTGTTACAAAGAAAGGCTTCGAAATTACGAGAAATCCATAGCTACCAGTGTGAGGAAAAGACCAGAAACTATAGGAGGTTGTAAGGCTAAATTTACAGTTGTCAAATCTAGTTTGAAGCAATGCTTTGTGGTTTCACAATTCAATGAAGTTCACAATCATGTATTTGCAACACCAAGGAAAGTGCATATGTTGAGATCTCATCGTTCCATTTCTAGTGCAAAGAAGGCGTTGTCACAATAATTTTCAGCTGCCAATGTTCATATTCATCAGCAAATTAGTATATTTGAGCTTCAAGTTGGAGGTATGGAAACATAGGTTGCATTGAAAAGGATTTTTACAATGCTCGAAGGGATGAGATGAAGCAATATGCAGAACATGATGCTCAGCTATTGCATGAATATTTTGAGGCTGAAAAGGAGAAAAATCTTGGTTTCTTTTTCATATTCGAAATGGATATTGAAAATAAACTGAAACATTGTTTCTGAGCTGATGCTGAATATAGGAGATGTTATGATGCATTTGGTGATGTTGCTATATTTGATACCACTTATAACATAAATCGATATGGAATGATATTCGCTCAATTTTTCGGCTTGAATCATCATGGGCAAAGTACTCTTTTAAGGTGTGCTTTCTTGAGTGACAAGACAGCAGTTACATTTTCATGGCTGCTACAACAATTGATGATAGTCATGCCAGCCGGAGCACCAAAAATGATTATCACTGACCAGGATCCTGCTATGACAAGAGCGATTGGTGAAATTTTTTCGAACACTAGACACAGACTTTGTATGTGGCATATTCTTAGCGAGTTATCAGAAAAAATAGATGCAGTGAAATGGAAAGAATATTATACGTTGTTTCAAGATTGCATATAAAATTCAAAAGATCCATATCAATTCGAGTCTGCTTGGTTCCGAGTGCTTCAGATAAGTGGATTGTCGGAGAATGAGTGGTTGAAAGGGTTATATGATATACGAAGCAAATAGATTCCTGCTTAAGTTAATGATATATTTTCTGCAGGTTGAGTTCACACTTGTTACTCCATAATGCCTCTTTAATGCTAAATTTTACCATATTTGTTAATCTTCATTAATCTTCTACATTTTTTTGTAGGCATGTCAAGTAGTCAACGAGCGAAAAGCTGTCATGCTTTTTTCAAGCATTATGTCTCGAAGAAAAATAGCTTGATGGATTTTGTGGTTCGATTTGAAAGGGCATTGAAACATCAATGCCATCAAGAGTTATTTCTTGACCACAAGGACATTGATGAGAAACTTGTTATGAAGACTATGTGGCCAATAGAGAAAAAGATGAGTGAAATATACATGCACAATATTTTTTATAAATTTCAAGATGAGTTGTACCAGAGCATGGCATATGAAGTGGATGTAGACCAAGAAGTAGGAAATATTTGCATCTACAAAGTCAGCAGGACTAAAAGAAGTGAGGGACGACTAGGAAAAGTAGTGGAAGATAAGTTGATTGAGTACATGAGCTGTAGTTGCAAAAAAATTGAATCTTCTGGAATTATTTGTCGTCATATATTTGCTGCATTTAGTAAGAGAAAATTGCAACAACCACTGTCTAGCTTCTACATATTATGTAGATGGACGAAGTCTACTAAGTCTTCGTGTTCATCTACTTTTTTTGGGGAAGGTGGTCGTGATGCTTCACCTATTGAAGATGAAAACATGCTAAAAGGACTTGCGTCAAAGATAATTGACTATGCTTGTATGAATTGAGAGACATTTGAGTTAGTGAAGGACACATTTGAGTCTCTCCATGAGAGACTCAAGACTCAAGTTAATGACTTTGAAAGATGGAACTCAATCTCAACCTAGTGTTTGTCTTTTGGAACCTACTTATCACGAGCCGAACCAAGTTAGGGCGAAAGGTTGTGGGAAGAGGTTGGAAGGTGGGAAAGAAATTTCCACAAAGAGTTCTAGACGATGTCATGAATGCGGACTGACAGGGCAATCGCATGTCAAAAGGAATTGCCCAACATTGAACAATCCTTAAATATGTATTTATCCGGGTATCTTGCATTAATCTTTTTGTTGGACAGGTTGTATGAATTTAGCAGGATACATCTTGTATGAGTCTTGTATGGGATATTGCAATAATCTTTTTGTGGGACAGCTTGTATGAATTTTGTGGTACCAGGTTTTTATGAGTCTCGCACTAGCAAGCTTGTATGAATTTTGTGGTACCAGGTTTTTATGAGTCTTCCACTAGCAAGCTTGTATGAACAGCTTGTATGAATTTTGTGGTATCAGGTTTTTATGAGTCTTGGCACTAGCAAACTTGTATGAACAGCTTGTATGAATTTTTTGGCACCAGGTTTTTATGAGTCTTGAACTAGAAAACTTGTATAAATTTATCAGTATGAATCTTGTACTAGTCCTGCATTGGCTTGTTAGGCATAGGCATTGCCACGTTGGTTGAATTTTTTGATACCAGGTTTTTATGAGTCTTGCACTAGCAAGCTTTTATCAATTTATCAGTATGAATCTTGTACCAGTCCTGCATTGGCTTGTTAGGCATAGGCATTGCCACATTTGTTTGATCACACAGAATGTACAAGGGATTATATCCAGCAAACATAACCATATATAATTGGCCAAAATAATAGATACATTGTCAATGCTTTGTTATTGCCAAAACCATTTGTTTGATCACTTGAGAATGTACAGGAGATTATATCCAGCAAACATAACTACACAGAATGTACAAGGGATTTATCAGTATGCGTGTAGCTGCACCTTCTTCCAATTTCTCCAACCAAACAGACATCAATAGTGCTAACGAAAACCTGAAATTTGTGGGAATATCCAGCAAGTTTAGCAAGCAAATCAAGACACAATGGTTCCAATTCAACCATGATTTCCATGAGTATATGATAAAGCATACGATACAATGATTCATGAGTATATGATAAACTAACTGAAAAACAAATGGCAAAAAAAGATTTTCCATCGCACGACAAAAGGTATATTGGGCTCGCAGAAGGCAGATCTGGAGATGGGTCCCTAGACCGAAAGAGGTGTGAGACCCGAAGACCTCTGAACAAACTAGGCTCGCTAGAAGCATATTCGGAGATCGGTCACGAGACCAGAAGAGGTGCGATACCGGAAGACCTCCAAACGAACTAGGCTCACAAGAGGTAGATTCGAAGATAGGTCACGATTGATTTATGGCCGGTTCGTGCTGGGTGGAGATGCAACGAGAGCGCCATGGAGTTCAGGCAGGACAGAGCGCGATGGGTCAAAGGAGGAGAGAGTGGAGGAGCGACAGCTACAGATGGAGATGCCACAGAGAAGAGACGGAGCACTGAGAGAGAGAGAGAGTAGAAATAATTGTGTAAAGAGACAAAAAAAAAGATTAGAATAGAAGTTTAACTTTGAAAAAGAGGAGACCTTTTGTCTGTTGGATTAATCCAACGGACAAAAGGTGTATCCCGGATGCAAATATGCATCCGGGATACCGGCTGTGAGCCCTCCCGTATATATGTGTGTGTGTGTGGCAATGCATATATATGCATTGCATTGTGCAGATATATGCACTATCACTCGCAATGCATATTTGTATATGTATGTATACGTGTGGTATATTTTGGACTTAGGCTTGAGCCAAATGGTCGAGCTTCGGTCTGGGGCTGGGCCCCAGAATTGTGGCCAGGCTGGCCTGAGACCAAGGGTCGGGCTGCCCAAGCCCAAAGTAATTTCAGGCTCGGGTAAGCTTTGGCTTGCGGTCAAGGTCCACTGGCCAAATGATGACCCCTAACAGCAGGGAGTTTAAAAAATTCATCCAAATTGGTGATAATGATGCACTTCACAAAATACAAGCATAGACTGCTGTCGCCAAGCATGGCTAACAAAATAAACCCTAAATAACACTAACGACAAAATACAATTAAGAGACAATATTGACGAATAAGCGGCTTGCTGCTCTAGGCGATGGGATTGTTTGAAGGTCTCATGACAAGAGTCCGTGAAGCAAAGCAGTTCTCTTGTGCCAATCGAGAGTTCTGTTGCCATTGCCTTCTGCAAAACCAAAGGCCGGTTCCCTTTCAAATGAAGAAGGGGAGCTCCATCTACAGCAAGCAAAACTACTACCAAAAAGAAAAGAGAAAAAGAAAGAAAGAAAGGAGGTGGAAACGACAAAAAGAGGATAGGAGGATAGGAGTCTGTAATTAGATCCATTTACTATAAAAGCAATTCAACAAACATTGCTGAATTATTTCGGTACAAAAGAATAATGCAAAAGGAACGTAATTCAATACAGTGGTGATTACAATACAGTTTGCTTTCTATTTAATCCAAACATCATTGTATTGCTTCAAAGTATCCTCCCCTTGTCTTCTTACATCCCCTTGTCTTCTTACGTTTCCTCTTTCTTTCATATTGGAGCATTTCAATAGAGGGCCTGAACCAAAACAATTGCCTCTACTATAAATGAGAGACTTGACCAAAGATCAGGCAACACCTCCACCCAAAAGTGCTTCTGCATGTCTGTTACAGAATTTCCATGTCCTACCCAATTTCTGGCCTTTCAAGATTCAAAAGGCACTAAGTTATTTGCTCTTCTTTTAACCGTAAACGTGCTATAGGTTGCTTATTACCGTTTGCAGAACCTGCTTTGTTAAACAAGGCACGCTTTCCTTGTACCTGGTCCTGTGGTTTTGACTGATATGCATTACTGTTGGCTGTGTTGTGGCTACTAGATTTCGCAGCAGGTACATCATGAATATGCTTCCCTTCATATGTAGTTACAACAGCTTTAGGGTCTGACGCAGCCCTCTCAACGTGCTTACGGACATTGCATCCTTGTGTTGTGCATTTATAATAGCTCCTACAGATCACACACAGGGCATGAGAAATGTTCCACATAATTCTATATAGTCAGTACTCAGTAATACATCTGCTTCAAGAGAATAAATCATGCATCAGAAAAGAATTTTAGCACATTTCATATAAACACGGAAAGTAATGACAATGTCAGAGCTATATATACCTCTCACCATAAAAAAAGGAATTCATCATGGTGCAAGCATCGTCAAAAAAGACATAAGTTGTGACGACTTTTTAAAGTCAGTGTCTACATACATTTTCGACCATTCTATTCCCTTATTCCTTTTTACTAGGGGGCAGGGTCAGACAGTAACTTGTCACTGAAAAAAAATAACAACATACATTAAATTAAGCAAATTTTAAGTATTCTGATGATGAAAATTAAGTATTCAAACATTCAATGTCGAATGGAAAGAAAAACAAAATCATGATCCGTAAGGAGTACACAACAATAACAAAACTATTAAAGTTCTGTCAGAACCACAAAATAAATTATTGAAGTTCCATAAAATGACATTAATTGAACATTTGCGTCTTTATGGGCGTGCCTGTAGATCAAAATGAGTGCCTGCTACTACGATATGCAAATTGTAGGAAAAAACAAATATAGCTTTTGATTATCACCAAGCAGCCACCAATGCCAGTATTCATGTGCTCATCATAAATTTCAAACACAAAATACCCATTAATGATCTTCAATAATAATCGCTATTTTGTCATACCAATGTTAAGATAAAGTTTTACCAGAGATAATCAACTTATGCAAATGTTTCCTGTTCTCAATGTAATGTAATTGAACAAAGACAAATTAGAGCAAAATACTTTAGGAAGCGCCAAAAAATACATATGGACAATTTGCAAACATGGGTTGGAGCAACTCTTTTCCATCTGTCGCGGTAACTTTATGAGCTATCCACAAAAAGAGGAAGAAAATAATACATATAAAATAAAGAAAAAAATTATCTTCTTTCTCCTCACTTTTTTCATAAAGAACCAAATAGCCTGCGACTCTTCTTATCAATTAAAATTTATATCAATATTTATAACAACAAATTTAAGTTCGCATCAATGGATACAAATTCAAGAAGAGAAAAAAAGGGAGTTCACAGCAAAAGTGATCAATCACACAAGGGGGAACAAAATACCACCTTGGATAAGGATTGCCTTTGACAACTTTTTGCCCATACTTACGCCATCTGTAGCCATCATCCAAAAGATCTACTTCACTAGTTGTCTGAACAATGATTCTAGGTTCTGTGATAGTTCTATGTGAAGAAATCCTGACCTCTGTTTTTCTGCAAAAAAGGAAGATGTAGTAGTCATTAGATTTTCTTTCAAACAAAAATGAATATTGAAGATTAATGTTCACACAGGAATTTACTGTCTCTTCAGGTCAGGCTCGTCTTTATCATTCTCATCTGCACCAGGTTCCGTATCATCTACTTCATCACTGTCACTTGTCCCAGATTGATGTCCAGGGGTAACTTGGCTAGATTCTTGATCCTTGCTAGAGATTACATAAGTGGGTACCCTATCTTTCATTTTGTTAACATTTTCACTTTGGAACTTAGAAGGTAATTCAGAATTCCCCTGATTATTTGAACTTCCACTGAAGCTTCCAGAATCCTTTGATCGCTTGTTATGTTCAGGAGGTTTGTGGTTGTGCTGCCCTTTGTAGATAATTTCAGTTACTTGGCCATCAAGAGACCGCTCAACCTTTTTCTTGACAGGACAATTAGAATATGTGCATTTGTAATAACTTCGTGGAAATTCACTGCCTTTCACCTGCTTCTGACCATACTTTCGCCAATTGTAGCCATCATCTGCAGGCTTATCAACAGCAACGGAAGAAGTTTGGGATCTCTGATCAGGCTGAAACAAGTCAGATAACTCCTTCGCTGTGATCCGAGAATCCGGCGCTGTAGGTGCAATCTGCTGCTGATTGGGTGGATTTGCATAGAAGGAAGGAAATTGTGTCAAAGGTGTTGCACTTGCTGATGAAAAAGACGACTTGTTTCCAGGTTGAGCATGTAGATGGGACTGAGCTTGTGCAGCCTGGGCAGTGACCTGTGCCAGGGCCTGCTGGTGCGTCATACCAAAGGATCCCTACATGCATTTTTGCAAATCATTAAGTGAATAGAGAAACCAGTCTGAGCCTTAACGGGGCATTTGGTTGGCATGTAGAAGGGGAATGAGGAGAGATGAGGATGAGAATCACTCATTCACTTCTTTGGTTTAGTTTGAAAAGGTGAAATCCCAAACACATCCCACCCTCATCCCCCCTTATGTAGCCAAGATTATTGTAATACAAGTGTACAAGGGTACTTTGGTATTTACCAAAAAGCATGTATAGTTGATATACAATGAGTAAATTAGGTCTTCTCTAAGTTAAGAGAGATGAACCTCTGTAAGCTGGGCATGATGGATATTCATGCTCCATCTTGAGGGGGGGTATTGTAATACAAGTGTACAAGGGTACTTTGGTATTTACCAAAAAGCATGTATAGTTGATATACAATGAGTAAATTAGGTCTTCTCTAAGTTAAGAGAGATGAACCTCTGTACTATGATTACTGGATTCTCTGTGTTCAATAAAGATCACCAAAATGGAGGGATTAGCTAATCTCCACAAGAGAATGAGTTTTGATATTTAAAAGACTAGTCTACCACTTATTGACAACTAATCACAATTAAAATTCTAACACGCATGCTCACTCTTCATTTTATACCAAACATAGCAACGCTCATCCCACACTCACTGAGCTAGCAATCAAATGTCCCGTGAATTCTATAGATGGAAGCATTTGATTACAGAGAAAGAAAGAAAAAAAGAACCAAAATAGTATTTCATTAAAATTTGAAACAACATGCATATCATTGAAGATCTTCTAAGATGCATCAGAATGTTATACATTTCCTTTCTTGATCAAGCATAAAATGACGATCATTTCACATCATCATCAACCCTTTAATCCAAAGTCCAAACTATTATGTTTGGGTGGGCTCATGAGTACGAGAAGAAAAAAAAAATGAGAATCCTAAGTGAGCCCATATGATAAAATAATGAGAATCCATCACTAGATTTTTCAATCAGTCCTCTAAAGCCTACACTTTCAATCAGTCCTCTAGATTTTACAATTAGTTCTTATCGAGAGCTACACTTTCAATCAGTCCTCTAGAGTTCATGTCCTTTTGCATGGTAATTCTAAAGCCTAAATATCGTCTTCTTCTAGGAAATCTAAGAACTTACCACAATTGTGCGACTCTACAAAGTGATAAAAAAGGTTTTATTGATAAATGTCACCAAAAAAAATTAATCCAAAAACATTATGCCACCAACTTCAACATTACATAGCTGCTTTGCGGAAAATAAACCAGTTTTAACCATCTATCCTGAAACACTCGTAACAAAGATTTATCGTCATATCATATCAGTTGTTTAAATTATGCTCCTCTTCAATCCTTCTTAGCCACCAAAGTTGGAGATTAGGCTCAGATCCATTCAACCATGAAAATCCCAGACTAAAAAAGAAGTAAAGTTCAAGACAAGGTAAGACTATCAACTACTGTTGAAGACCTTACCAAAATCACCAATTCACCATACCTATAAATCCATCGGTAATTAATTACATCAAATTTCCTTTCTATTAAGAAAATAGATCGCATAATTTGATCATGAAAAAATCAACCATCTTACACTTGTGTGCTAAAGCATGTTAATTATTGTTCAATAGAATGGCTATTATGTGCTAGTCTTATTAAACCCTTCCATTCTATTGCTAACTCAACTAATAACTACTCTTATTATCATCGTTGAATAAATTTCATAGGTATGCTTCTAAACTAGGTGATTACCAACACAATCAACTGAATCCTCCATCCCCGAAAACGAATAAAGTTTTTAAGCAAAAAAAAACTACCTAAATAACATGTGAGTTGTGACCAAGTAAAAGTGGCATTCTTAAATGGTCAGTGGCTTCAGAAGCAACATTAACCTGGGAGGAAAATCTGTGCCATATCGGTGGCGGTGCTTCATGTATATAAGAAATAATGAACGACTAAACCATCTTCTGATTCCTTCGATGTAAGAATAGTTATGGCATACTCTATTTGGTTTAGTTGGCATCAATCGGGTAATGCCCGAAACAGTTAAAAGCCTGCTCCTCTTTGAAGTCATTGTTGCTTTGGGCGTGGGTGTGGTGAAGAAAAAATAAAGGGAAAGAAAGAAAATAAGAAACAAAGAAATAAGAAGCTCCTTCAAAGGCAGGTAGCACAGCTTGAGCTTAACAAAAGAAATTCTCATAAACACTGTATTCAGAGGACCTGGCAGAGTTCAAGGGAGACCTTAATTTTTCTGTCTAGAAAAGCTGTAATTTGACCTTCTGTATTTCTATTGTTGTTCATTGCAATCAGTTTTGCTAACCTGGCTTGCACATGGTGGATATGGCGCATTGCTAATTACAAAACAGAAAACAGAACAGAAACAACATCAACTACAAAAAAGAAATAAAAAGTTAGCGCAATGACAATTAGCAATGTAGTTCAACATCTAGGATGCAGAGGAAAACGAAGGTAACATTTGTGCCATACCTAGCCTTTTACAGCGAATAAAGTGTTTTCCTACAAGTTTGAAAGCATTAACAGGAATTTTAATTGGAGTTAGCTGTGTTCTTTCATCGAATGGGAGGCTTAGCAGACATTTCTGTTCCAAGAAAACTTCATTTCAGTATCAAGTGTGGCTGACATATTAATCTCGAATTTTTTTTCAAGAATGAAATTCTACACACTCCCATTTAAGCTACTTAAGGGTTAGGACGATTTACTCTCTTAGCCTTACCAAAACTAGACCAAAATTAAAATCGAAGCACCAAACTGATTGGATGTAACTCCTTAAATTATTGAACATACCAAAAGATGCCGAACAGTTAAAGAACAATATAGTTGCATTATTCCCTCACATGAATTTTTCTTAGCCTTACTAAACCAGCCCAAAATTAAAATTCAAGCATCAAATTGATTGGATGGCACTGCTTAAATTGTTAAACATACCCAAAAAAAGTGCCTAACAGCCAAAGACCAAAGTTGTTGCATTATCCCCTTGAATGAATTTTTTTTATTGGAAAAGAAAGTGTGTTAAGGCAATAAGGGGTGTAATGAGTAGAGCATGAGAGCCTCCAAAAAGCTGTTGCAGAACAAAGAGCGCCAAAGCTTAAAGTTGCCTTACCAATTTTCGGTGAAAGAATCAAAAAGGGTTTCATTAGTGTTAAAATCCTATTGTTTCTCTCACTCAAAAGCAACCAGATGATGGGCCGGAATGACCAATTGAAAAATCTTCCTCCATGGCTACAATTTCTACCAGTCCTCTAGAGTTCATGTCCTTTTACAAGGTAATTCTAAAGCCTAAATATCGTCTTCTTCTAGGCAATCTAAGAACTTACCACAATTGTGCAACTCTACAAAGTGATACAAAGGTTTTATTGATGAATGTCCCCAAAAAAATTAATACAAAACTTCATGCCACCAACTTCAACATCACATACCTGCTTCGCAGAAAATAAACTAGTTTTAACCATCTATCCTGAATCACTCATAACAAAGATTTATCGCCATATCAGTCATTTAAATTATAGTTCTCTTCAATCCTTCTTAGCCACAAAAGTTGGAGGTTTGGCTCAGATCCATTCAACCATGCAAATCCCAGACTAAATAAGAAGTAAAGTTCAAGACAAGGTGAGGCCATCAGCTACTGTTGAAGACCTGACCATAGTCACCAATTCACCATACATATAAATCCATCGGTAATTAATGTCATCAAATTTTCTTTCTATTAAGAAAATAGTTTGCATAATTTGGTCATGAAAAAATCAAACATCATACACAGGTGTGCTTAAAGTCTGTTAATTATTGTTCAATAGAATGGCTATTCGGCTCTAGTCTTATTAAACCCTTCCATTCTATTGGTCACTCAACTAATAAAGTTTTTTGAGCAATTAGACAAAAAAAAAAAAAAACAGGTGAGTTGTGACCAAGTAAAAGCAGCGTTCTTAAATGGTCAGTGGCTTCGGAAGCAACTATAACCCTGTAATGGGCGGAGGAAAATATGTGCCATATCGGTGCTCCATGTCTATAAGAAATAATGAATGCGTAAACCATCTTCTGATTCCTTCGATGTAGGAATAGTTATGGCATACTCTATTTGGTTTTGTTGGCATCGATCTGGTAGTGCCCGAAACAGTTAAACGCCTGCTCCTGTTTGAAGTCATTCTCGTTTGAGGGGGGGAAGCAAATAAAGGGAAAGAAAGAAAAGAAACAAAGAAATAAGAAGAACCTTCAAGAGCAGGTAGCATAGCTCGAGCTTAACAAAAGAAATTCCCATAGACACACTGTATTCAGAGGACCTGGCAGAGTTCATGGGAGACCTTAATTTTTCCATCAGAAAAGCAGTAATTTGACCTTTTGCATTTCTATTGTTGTTAATTATAATCAGTTTTGTTAATCTGCCTTGCACGTGATGGTAGCTCAATGACAATTGGCAATGTAGTTTAACATCTAGGATGCTGAGGAAAACAATGGTATGAAGTGTGGCGGACATCTTAATCACGGATTTTTTCTTCTTCTTCCAAAGGTGTTTGATAAGAGGATAATAAATAGGAGTGTAATGCATTACTAGGATAATTATTACTCATATGTTCCCATCGGTAACCATTACACTCAAAATATGAAAGAAAATTGCCTAAAAAATTACCCGGGTAAATAATATACATGCATACCAAATATGAGTATTTGTTTATCCATGTATTTTTAATTGCCTCTCTAATCATTACACTCCTATCAAACACACCCTAAAAACGAAATCCTACACACTCCCATTTAAGTGACTTAAGGTCAGGACAATTTATTCTCTTAGCCTTACCAAACTAGCCCAAAATTAAAATCTAAGCACCAAACTGATTGGATGGAACTCCTTAAATTACTTAACATACGAAAAGATGTCAAACAGATAAAGAACAATATAGTTACATTATTCCCTCACATGAATTTTTCTTAGCCTTACCAAACTAGCCCAAAATTAAAATTCAAGCATCAAACTGATGGGATGGCACTGCTTAAATTGTTAAAAATACCAAAAGAGTGCCTAACAGCCAAAGACCAAAATTGTTGCATTATCCCCTCGAATGAATTTTGTTTTATTGGAAAGAAAGTTTGTTAAGACAATGAGGGGTGCAACGAGTAGAGCATGAAAGCCTCCAAAAAGCTGTTGCAGAATAAAGAGCGCCAAACCCTAACATTGGCTTGCCAATTTTCAGTGAAAGAATCAAAAGAGTTTCGTTAGTGTTAAAATCTTAGTGTTTCTCTCAATCAAAAGAAACCAGATGATGGGCAAGAATGACCAGTTTCAAAATCTTCCTCCTTGGCTTATCTTTACAGATGGAGCTCCAAGCAAGAACCTCCTTATCCACAGAACAGCTAGACACCCAATTTAAAGCCAATCACATTCAAAGCATTCAGCCAAATACTTTCTAGCGAATGAAAATTGAATCCTGCCCCCTGCAGCCTCCCAACAGAAAGGGGAAAAAGAAGGCAATCTTTGGGAGAGCTCTAGTTTACCAGACGAGATTCCAGTGAAAATGGGTATTGCCTTAATGAGAGACTTTTCTTCAAGTATTACAGATGAATACTGCCCTAAAATACTGGAAATGTATCGGATAAATTAAAACACCATTTATACCTGAGCAGGTGAGAAGAGCCCCAGTCCTGGAGAATCAAGGAGAGTCGCGGGGCTCCACCCTGTCGGCACTGCAAACATGGCAGGTGGCGGCGCAATCGTAAGTCCGTACCCCCTGCTCTGCTTGAACTGAAAATCACCATCTCCGGAAGTAGTATCTCCAGCACTTTTCATCTCTGACGGCTGAAAATTGAGCCTCGGGGTAGCAATCGTCCCCGGGGAGGCCATGGCCCCGGCGAGGAGCTGAGAGAAGGACTTGAAGTCGTCAGAGTCGGCGAAGAAGTTAGAGACAAGGGTCATGGGCCCAGGGCTGAAGGCCACACCCATGCCCGCCGAGCCCGAGCCGTCGTTGAAGAAGGCTTCCGGAAAGGGTCGTGGCGGGAGAGTGATGGTGGGCCGGGAAGGTGGAGGAGCCGTTGAAGAAGACGATTTTAACGGCGATGATGAAGAAGGCGGCTCTCCATTTGCAGCCATTGATTGATTTTGAGTACACAAAAGTCCTCCTCAGACAGCAATGTTGTTGTTGTGGTCTTCAGTTTCTGAAACTCCGAGTGCATGTCAATGGAGTTTCGTTTTGGTTTTTGCGGATCTAAAGTCCACGCCGCACACATATATTACTTCGACGAATTTATTATTTTGTCCCCGATCAGATCCAAATTTTGACATTTTTCAATGACCCACCAGTCTTTACTCTCTACGGCTGCTGTTGTTTAATTAATTAATTAATTAATTAATTAATTAATTGTCGAGCTGAGAGGGAAGCACCTCACACTTTGATGAGACTTGAGATTAGACATCGCTCATGGTGTTTTTCATGCTCCTTTCAGTGTTTCATAAGGGGAGGAGTTGAATTTTATCTTATTTTATTTTATTTACTGGCAAAAGCAATCGAAAGGGCAGAAGAGGAGGAGATAAGATAGTTGCAATTAGGACATGTGACTCTTTGATAATAAAAACGTTTTTTTCTTCTTTTTTCACTTTACATGCGTTTGGATGAGAGTATGGGTGATAGAGTATACTCTCTCGTAAAGCATAAAAGCTGAGAGTGTCTGAGAGTATAGGTATGGGTGATAGAGTATACGCTAGCTTTATAGTGGTTAAGTGGTCCGGTGCCACCATCCTCCAAATAAAAAATTCAAAAAAAAAAAAATCTCACGGGGCGGTGAGAGTGGGGGAGCTGGGGGCAAGGAAGGTCTCTTGTTGTTTGATTGAGGAGCTTGTGATTGGGTTGGTGAGGACAATCTGGCAAATCCAATTAGTTATGTCTAAACGGGTCATTGTGACAAAACAAAAGCTTTTAAATTCCTCTTAAATGGTTTCGTGCAAACCACGTAGCCCCTGTAGACAACGCAAGCCAAGTTTCAATCCAAGTTTTGAAGATTGGATCGGACATCAAATCAAATCGAAAAATTTCTTAATTCATGGTTTAATTGGGCCTAAATCTTAAGTTAAATTAATTTGAATTCATTTAATATTATTAAAATAAAGATTTATAATAATGGTTAAATCACCCTTAATTAATTTAATAGTTGTAGAAGATATTTATATATAATTTAATTGATTTGGGATGCTTCGGAATGGAGATGGGGCAAAAAACTTATCCCGACATGTCGGGTGGGGTAGGGCCATGAAAGTGCGAGGTGAGGATGGGGCGACCATGATTCAGCCTTACCCCACCCTCTTGCCATCCATAATGGGGCAGAGGAGGAATTTCATAGCAGTAGTTGACTACTTCACCAAGTGGATAGCATTAATCTCCAAAAACAAAGTCATGAATTTTGTTTGGAGAACAATAGTTTATAGGTATAGAATATCCCAAGCTCTTACGGATGAAAATGTAAGGCAATTCATCAGCAAAATAATGTAGAAGTTTTGTGAGCAACTTGGGATAGACTTCAGGATCACCTTGGTCGCTCAACCACAAACCAAACGACAAGCTGAGGTGACAAACCATACCATTCTCCAAGGGTTAAAGACCAAGCTTGATGATGCCAAGGGGACATGCGTGGAAGAAATACCCTCAGTACTATGGTCCTATCAAACTACACCGCTTACGTCAACTGATAGGAGTCCATTTACCATATCATTCGGAATAGAAGCAGTCATACTTGTTGAAATTAAAATTGCCTCCTTACGAACCACCAAATTTAATGAGCGAGAGAATGATGAACAACATCTCAACAACCTTGACCTATTGAAAGAGACATGAGAAAATGCAAGGATTAGGAGTGTCGCATGCAAGGATTAGGAGTAGCAAACTACCTATTACTATAACCGAATAGTGTGAGAGAAAATTCTCGATTGGAGACCTAGTCTGTAGGAAGGTAAAGGCAACAAGAAAACACCCAGGAAAGCTTAATGAAACATGGGAAGGGCCCTACCATGTCATTGAAAATCCCAAGGAAGGGACCTACAAGGTTGAAGACCAAGATAAATCTGGGAAGATAAGGCCAAGGAATGTGAATAACCTTCATCAGTACTATGTTTAATTTCCTAGGACCTAGATTAATTTCTTTTGGAATTAACATTCAGTAGTATAGCTTCCAATAGTTCACTAGTAGTTTTGCTTCCAATTGTCGCTTTACTAGCTATTAGATTCAATAAAGTCTAGAGTTTCTTTCAAAAAGTGATAAAACTTGCAAACTAACCTCGTATCTTAGTGCTGTACCTCAGTAAATAGGCCCTATAAGAAACCCTCCGACATGAAATAGCACAAGATGGAGCACAGATACCAGTACTGAAAAAGGGAACAAAAGCTTGAGAAATTTTTTTAAGTATAATTGACTAACCGATGTACTACCCATATAAAATGTTAGCCTGAACTATCAAAATTTGACACCTCTTATATAAGGGCTGCCTCAGAAGCCATTCTCTTTAACAAAGAATGAATATTTGCCAATTCCAATAGATTGAGGTATAGACCTCGACCCTATTTTACTAGAATACAAAAAATGAATTTTTGCCTAGTCCAAAAGACTGAGGTATACAAATTGGCCTTACTATAGGGAGGTATTTAATAAAGTTTGACCACCACGATCATGTACAAAACTTGTGAAAATTACAAGTCAAAAAGACCAAAGTGAAACTATTTTTGAGGTGCAAAGATACAAAATGAAAATTATAAGTTAAAGCTCATGCATATACTTGGGTCTCTCTAGACCCCACTCCTTCGATCTTAAAAGCTGGTAGAGTTAGTTCAAATAGAGGAGCATAATAAAGGTTGATTGGAGAGCCATCAGTATGGATGGGAGGAAGACTCAGAGGATACTCATAAGAAGTCAACAAGGTGATATCTACCTGAGATGTAAGTTCGGCCTCTTCTAGTTCATCCCATCCTCGAATTTCGAATAGAAGCCTTTCTCATCGCCTCGACCTATCTATACTCCTCGTAGACCTATTCTTTAAACTCTTCCACCTCTTCCTTCCCCGCCAACATGGAAAAAAAGCTATCCAAAAGAAAGGGATCCATACTAGTGTCAATGAGAGCACTCCTTGTTGTCTTGAAGGCACCTCAGATACCAAAGTTTCCTTCTTGATAAAGGCTAGGGGAAAACTCCTCCCATTTCTTGAAGTCCATATCTCGAGCTAACGTCCTTCTCGAAGAGCCTTGGCCACCTCTTTCTGAACTTGTACCTCAAATGCAAGTTATGAGATCAGCAGCTCGACATTCAACCGATTGACCCCATACTACAGCCGATGAGCCTTCGCCTTCGCTATGGCATTCATATCCTTCAGCTCATCTTGAACCTTGCCAAGCTCATTCAAGGCCTTCTCTATTGTTTAGGACCCTCATAGTGGTCACATTCATTTTGGACACCTTATCCGAAAAGGACAAGGTTTGGTACCTCTAAAAGGCGACCATGGTAGGGATCTTAGTGATCATCTACCCAATCGTTGTAGGATTGATCAACCACCATGTCAGTCGGCTTGAAGCACCCTTGAGGTAGGTTCCAGACATTCACCAATTGGATTTTTTTTTCCAGAAGTATGAATTGAAGGAGGATGAAGGTTGTTAGTAGTTCACACCCGAACTATGGTATGTATCACAATCAGAGCATTCAAGGTCGCTTAGGGAACATAAGTCTCATTTGAGTTCCACCTTAGGTGCTTCTCACTTGAATCCTTCTTGGACTTTTCAGCCTTCTTCTTCGAGGTGCCAGCATAAGAGGTGGACTCCATATTGAACATAGAGAGGTACTCATTTATTCCAAATATATCTATAGGAAATATTAAAATTCAAGTATTAAAAACTGAACTGAAGTAAAAGATAAGAGAAAAAACCGAACTAACGTCTAAACCTATTGTGCTTCCATATATTCGAAGAAAAAATATGGGAGTGATCCTCCAAATCGAACTCTAGTGGTATAGTTAGATATGAATGAAGATAGATTGTTAAATGGCCAACCATCCCTCCTCTTCTTCAGTAAGGTCTGGCATGAAATTCAAGTAGTTCAACCTAGGAGTACCATAGGTATTCCAAAATGGGAGCTTGCTACCAGGGAGAAGTGGGACGATATCAAAAAATACCGCATCTTCTATTTCTAAATAGAAGAACTGTGTTGAGGTGCCTCAAAAGGTTCTCTAAACAAAAAGTAGTAGAGGCCCTTGGATTTGAGGTGGTAGTTCAGCTTTTGAATGTACTGGATGACTTTGGAAGAAAAAGAAACTCTTTACTTAGGAAAAATGTTTAAAATAGTACAAAAGAAGAACCACCAGTTTGGGGTTTAGCAAGCTGGACAAATATTGTACCTACGAAAAAAAGCTGGTTATAGTAGAAGTGTAGAGAACCAAGCCCTCAAATTCAAACAATGCTATGAAATTGCAAATTCATTTAGATTGGGTCGAAGGGGATGCTAATTAGCCTAGATGGTCCTAATAGACCACAAAATGCCACATTCCTCATTAATTTTTTCCAAGGATCGGTCATTTATGTAAGTGCCATTGATATTGGCCGGTTTGGTATACCTTCTGAAAGTGGTTCTCCCTTTCCACTCATTAGGATCACTCAAATTTGGGGAAGCTACCTCGTGTCGGGCATCAAAGGCTACTTGGACCAACATACCCTCACTAAGGGAGGAATCCATGATGTTTAATTAACTCATTATTTATGTCTGAGATATTCTTAAAGCTAGAGGACCCAAAGCCTAAACTACTAGTAGAGGATGAACTAGAAGACATATTCTTTCCAAAAGACAAAGGTAGAAAGGACTAACGTGAGAGATAGGTGTAGCAAATTGAAAGAAAGAAAAGCATAGGAAGCTCGGTTTGAACTTAGCAAGAAAGCACCTGAGTTAGACAAACAAGTAGCTTAAAATTCACGTAAGAACTTGAAAATGACCGCTTGAACTATTTATAAGGGAGCCATGAGATAGATCAACGGCACAAATCAAAATGATTCTTCGGATTGCCAACATCTAAGATGTTCATCCTACACAACCGAAATGTTACCTTGGCAATCAATGTAGGTAATGATTACACCTTTATCGATTTATGTAAAAAAATCAATAAATTTTTGGGGGCATAGATACTACCAAAATAATCTTACCAATTAAAACACAACAAGTGTAACTCAAGAAACCAATCCAACAAATATGGGTCACCTTGGTTGACACTAGGGTGGTTATATAGCTACTATTCATAGACATCTGCCCAGTCATTCAATCCTCTTGGTCATTCTACCCTAAGATAGATCTATCATTTATAATAAAGGTCATCTCGATCGCCCTTCTTAAAGGATGCCTCGGTCGGCCTCAATCAGGACACTTCAATCTCAACTTGTGTTTGCCATTCAATATGGCATGAATTCGGGATTCTTTACCAAGGGAGATTGCAATAGTTTTGCAACAAGTTTGTAGTCCATGGTAAACTCATTTTCGCAAACAATTGTCTGAAAGGAATGCACATTACACACCTCGGGTTGATACATGTAAGAATAAAACTCCCTAACTAATTCTTCAAAAACAACCCTAGAAATTTCACAAAAAAAATTGGCTTTCTTGCACTAAAAATAGTAGGAATCTCAAATTCTTCAAAGTCGGATAGAATTAACCATCGTTCACGGATAAAATCCTTACCTGAGACCTCAGTATGAGGAGTGTTTGTCTAATTCAGTGGAAAAGGAATCAACAACCCATGCCGTTTGCAAGAAGTGGCAATCTTGGGTTTCAAAAGAGCAATGGCGGCAACAGAAGTGCTTATAGAGCGTGTTTTAGGAGTCATTGATCAACTATAGAGGAACAAATTACATAGGGAGAAGGCAGAGAGTTTTTGCATGTAGCATACAAAGAAAACGACAATTGAGTTTTTTTGGGGGGAACACTCTAGGGTTTTTGGTCTTGTTGACACACTAAAGACAAAGCACAACCTCATTTAATGCACCTTCCCTTTTTTATTAAAAATAATTGACATGTCGTAACAATGTAGAGATGCAGTAGAGAGGTAGGCTGCATGGAGCTTGCCCATTGTCAAACCCATAATCAGCCAATATCTTCTTCATCCATATTAGTTAAGTACAACAGCTTCCTACAGCTATGTACTCGGCCTCAAGAGTAGACAAGCACACATAAAAAATTACTACACCATGCAACTAAGTTGCGACTTACATAGAAACATATTCTAGTGATACTTTTTCTGTCATCTCAAAATCCTTCCCATTAAGCATCTAAATTTCCAAGTATACCCAAATTAGTGTCAACAAAAAGATGAATGTCATAATCAAGAGTAAAAAAATGAATGTCATAATCAAGAGTACCACTCGCATATGAGATTCTTTAGGGCAAGATTGATATCTTGCACAAACATCAACACTTAAAGCTATATCTAGTCTACTTAAAATCAAGTAAAGTAAATTGTCTATCATGCTTCTATACATACTTTCATTCACTGCCTTTTCTAATAAGTCCTAACTAAGATTGGTGAAAGTACTCATAGGAGTCAATGCAAGTTTAGAATGCATAGACTCTGAAGTAGGCTACCTAGAGTCTGATGTAGGCTGTATGGATCCTACATGAACATTTGTTCCTGAGTCTGATGATATGTCATCTCTTAACGTGATGTCCTCCTTTATTGTTACATCATGACTGTTCTCTGAGTCAGTTTTTTGCACACCTTTTCTAACAGTTTCATGATCATCAACAACTACATTAGCATATTCCATTATAGTATAGGTATTTAAATTAAACACTCAGTGAGAATGACTATTCAGAGAATATAGCCCAAAAAAGATACCTTTATCGCTACGGAATCAAACTTACCCAAGTGCTCTCGGTCTCCAAAAATGTACCACTTACTATCAAACACTCGAAAGTATTTGAGATTAGGTGGCTTACCTTTTCATAGCTCATAGGGGGTAACTTTAGTACCTGGTCAAAGGTAGACTCGATTCACTATATGATAAGCTATATTGATGACTTTTGCCTAGAATTTGGTTGCGATCGATTTTTCATGTAGCATGACATGGGCCATCTGTTGTAGGACTTCATTTTTCTTTCCACAACTCCATTTTGTTGTGAATTCTTTGGGGCATAAAACTCATGTGATTCCATATTTTGCACAAAAAGGAGTGAAAACTTATTTTTAAATTCAATCCCACGATCCGTTTTGATTCATTGTATCATTCCATGATCAATGCTCCATTCATTTAGAATTATGAGGTACAAAGGTTTGAAGAATTTAAAGGTTTCAGACTTCTCATGTAAGAAGCATGCCCATGAAAATCTAGAGAAATCATCAACCAAAACAAGGATAAATCTCTTACCTCTAATACTCTCGACTTGAGTTGGACCAACAAGATCCATATGCACAAGTTGAAATGGACAACTTATGGTAAGAGTGTTTAGCTTTTTGTGAGGTGATCTTATTTGCTTGCCTTGTTAACAAGGACCACATATTCTATTTTGAACCTTGGTTGATCTTCAAAATCCCTACAACATTGAACATTTTTCACCAATTGGAGTAAATAAAGTTGATTTATGTGCCCCAAACACTGATTCCATAAGTCAAAATCATCAACAACAATTGTATAACAATTGTTTGCATGAGTAATTTCATGGCAATTGTCATCGATTCGTCCTATTGTCCACATAAGCACACCCTGTGAGTTCAAAATATCACATTTACATGTTGATAATTTGATATTGTAATATGAATCACACAATTGACTTATGCTCAGAAGATTAGCCTTCAACCCTTGAACATACAAGATATTCCTCATATTCTCAATACCTAATCCACCAACAGTTCATGTACCTTTGATTTGTGATTTGCTTCCATATCCAAAGGTAACTATTGTAACGCCCTGTCCTACAGAACTCTAATTCCAAGTCCTCTAGCCCGAAATGCTACTCATGTTACTCGTCATCCTATTATCTTGATCTAGTAATATATATATTTCATGTACACCAAGGCTGGAGTTGGGTGCCAAATGACACGGGGAGTGGAGTGACAACCTCCTTTATCTTGTTAGTGGCCGAAACACTATGATTTTTCAGCACCAAAGCTTGCAGCAATGAGCTTCTCTTCCTCCTCTGTTGGTCGCCCAATCGACCCCATTTGATCTAAAAACACCACCGTTGGACTCCTCTCCTCCTTCTCGTCATTTTCGTTTCACCCTAGTTGTGGTCTCTGCTATCAAGCCGTTTTGTCGCCGCCTCTGGTACATAGGTTGCCTAGGGTTTCCTCGTGATTCATGTATTCTAAAATTATTTATTTATTAATTTGGCTTTGTTAACTCTCTTGCCCTTGACATATTATGTTTAATCTGAAATTACTTTTATATTATTTACGAACCGGCCATTATACACTTAACCCTCACTATTTTACTTTAACTTCTATATTCTCTAATGAAGTCATCACAATTCACCCACCAAAAATTATAATAGTACTACGGATGTCATTTTGTCCTATCTCGCCAGCTATTTAAAGAATCGGGTTTTACAGGTTTCTTCCTAGGTTTAGGCTCCCTCAATTTTTGTGCACCATTTATATTATTTGATTCTTTTTTTTTAAATTAATCATTTACTATTTTTCCCCTTCCTCATTACTTTAATTTAAAATTCCGCCATTAATTTATCTGTTAAATCTTTTACTTTCAAAATTCATATTAATTCCAGTTTAACTCTATTTCTAACAATTCTTGCGCCCATAATATTTATTTTCCCTATAGAATTTATAAAAATTTTCCAATCAAACTTAGGTCACACATGACATGACCTATCTTGCCACATCTACCGCACTAGGTTATCCAAGTATTCGGGTTATTACAACTATACCCCCATCCATATTCTTAATCTTTGAAAATAGTGATTTATCCTCACTCTAGTGCCTGGAACATCCAGTATATAGGCACCTCTTGTCTTAACATGTTACATTGTATGCCAGAATAGCAACATTACAAGTCACATCAGATTTTCGAACTCAAATCTTCCTGGTTGACTTGGAAACGTGAGCACTATTGGCATAATTATCAAAAGATTTAAGAAACAACTTGAATGGTTCAAACAAAGCAGAAGATGAAATTAGATTTGCATTCGAGACAGTCTTTGCATGTTTAGTTCTATGAGATCTCACTAATTTATGAAAAATGGGACTAATGTGTCCTTTAACACCACAAGCATGACAAACGGATACAAATACGACTCGTTTGTCCTATTCCGCCAGCTATTTAAAGAATCGGGTGTTACAGGTTTCTTCCTAGGTTCAAGCTTCCTCGATCTTCGTGCACCATTTATATTATTTGATTCTTTTTTCTTAAAATTAATCATTTACTATTTTTCCCCTGCCTCGTTACTCTAATTTACAATTCCGTCATTAATTTATCTGTTAAATCTTTTACTTTCAAAATTCATATCAATTCTATTTTAACTCTGTTTTTGACAATTCTTGCGCCCATAATAGTTATTTTCCCTATAGAATTTATGAAAATTTTCCAATCAAACTTAGGTCACACATGGCATCACCTATCTTACCACATCTACCGCCATAGATTATCCAATGATTCAGGTTATTACAACTATACCCCCATCCGGATTCTTAATCTTTGAAAATAGTGATTTATCCCCACTCAAGTGTCTGAAACATCCACTATCTAGGTACCACTTGTCTTAACATCTTACAGTGTATGCCAGAATAGCAACATTACAAGTCACATCAGATTTTTGAACCTAAATCTTCCTGGTTGACTTGGAAACGTGAGCACTACTGGCATAATTATCAAAAGATATAAGAAACAACTTGAATGGTTCAGACAAAGCAAACGATGAAATTAGATTTGCATTTGAGATAGTCTTTGCGTGTTTAGTTCTATGAGATCTCACTAATTTATGAAAAATGGGTCTAATGTGTCCTTTAACACCACAAGCATGACAAACGGATATAAATATGACTCATTTGTCTGATGAATATTTCATTCGATCTACTTGTAACATATGTGAACTCATAGATGCATGCTACAATTAGGCTACGCCTTGGTTCCATGAATCAAGTTGAGAAGTAGTGTTATGCTTATAATGGGATCCAATGCTCAACCATTTTACAAGACTTTTTCCTTGAACAAACTACCCATGGGGAATTGTGAGCTACGAACATTCTGTCATAGTAATTCAATAACGTTGTTATTGATTTCGGATATGGTCATATGAAACTTTCCCTCATCAGTTGTATGCCTAAAAAATAAGGGATGTAATTCCTCAAATACTAAATTGGAGCAGCTATCACACCCCCAATTCAAAAGAAATTGTACATATGTATTCCAAAAGCCGAAGGTATAAATTTAATTTTTTTGATATATCAATTTTTGTTGACAATATAATGAAGCGTTAATACTTGTTATTATAGAGTTATGTAATAGCTTCAATTGCAAAATATTTTAACTGCAAATGATTATAGATAGAGCAGGAATATTGGATTGTTGTGAGCAATAGAGATCGAGAGAGACCAATAAGAGATGCTTGTGAATCAACAGTTGATTTTATTGACCCGCCTATAGATTCTAATGATTCAAATGGTCATAACAATTGTACTGAAGAATAGGTTGATGGACATGGTTAGGACACACTAAACACAACATCCACTATGCATTATGTTAGTGCAAATATTGATATTATGAAAAAATAGGTGTATGAGGGGAGAAGCTTGATTCTTTTTCTTAAGGAATAATATATCTCTAATATGACAATGTTGTATAAGTCTTTTGAACATACTTTGATGAGTGTGATGAACTTTACAACTAGAAGTGTTGTAGTTAAAGTCCCAATTCTAGTTGTTGATATTGAGGAAAAGATAGTAGAGGATAAGGGTGTGGATGGTGGGATTGAGGAGAGTAATATAGAGGGTGGGGTTGATGTAAAGAATATGGATGGTATGCGGGATAAAACTATAGATGTTGGGGGAGGGGGTGTTGAGGGATAAATTGAGGAAGTGGAGGTTGAGGTTAAGCCAAAGAATGTGGATGGTGAGGATGGGCCCCTTGTTATTGATGCATAAAAATAAGGAGATGATGATTTATTATTTACAACTATTAGCTTCATAGGTTTTTTTACTCTAGGAAAAATTATTAAGAGCAATTCTAGACTCTTGGTCGTGGCACCATCAAAGTTCCCTCATGCTCCAAAAGGGGAGCTATGTCACCAACAAGTTGAAGCGTACGATGAAGCCTAGACCTCTAGCAATGACAACTTTTACATAACCTTCTCTAAAGAAAAAGAAAACAAGTGATGCAGCTAAAGATGTCTCAAAGAAAGACATTTCAAAATTAGACTTGAAGAGGAAGTGGCCAATTCAATGGGCAGGACCTACTTAGTTTCATGAAAGACAAATCTAGGAATGAAGAAAGAATAAGTTAGTCACCATGTGTTGTAACTAAGCAGTGGTTTATGGAAGGCATCCAACCAAAAGCATGGTTAGCATACTAGGTAGAATTTTTATGGTATTTTGGTAAACATACATTTTTCTGGTCAATATCAAATGTTTGCAGTACATGCATACTAACATAGAACTATAATCTTCATACAGGACATTGGTGTAGTCATGTACCTCATTTGAAAAAGAATGGAGAAGTTCCTAGAAGCTTTTAAGAAAGCGAGTGTGCTCCTTGACTACTTTTTCTTTGTCAAAAATATGTTTTATTTATCTAGAACATGCTTTATCTTTTTCCATTGAACACAAACCCAAGTAAGGGAGAGGTTTGAGCTTTTCAAATCAAATTCAAATGATTCTGCAAATTTGGACTCCAAAAGTATCTTCATGGATTATGTTGTAAAACTACTTCCAATTGGATCGGTCACTTAGACATAAGCATAATATGTTTATTTTCCTATAAACTTCAACAATGCCCACTAGGTTACTATGGAATTCCAAATGGAAAATAAGATGATTAATGTGTACGACTCACTGCCTAATCTTACAAGCACGATTGTATTGAACATCATGTTCAAGTTATTGTCAAAGATATTTTCATATATATATATTATCGATTTTTGGTTGGGGTGACGGATTGTTTGCACCTTGGAAATTTCAATGGATACCTAAATGCATTAGTCAGACTAGAGGGTAAGTTTCTACGCAGATTACATTTATGAAATATTAAGTTCATGTTATGTCTATACTAATATATGTATATATACTTATTGTTTTAACAGAGGATATTGTGGAATGTTTGCTATCAAATTCATTGAAGCATTAATAGTTGATTTTTAATTAATCTTATTGATTAAAAGGACATGAAGTTCTAAAGACGAAAGTTTCGTATATATATATATCGCGACTCATGGTAGGCCAATTCAATTTCATGTTTGAATGTACAAATATCATGCTCAACTAGCCGAAGCTACAGGCCTTTTACAAATCTATCAATTATAACCAGTTTTTTTACATCTACAGCACCATTTAATTGCTACAGTTTCACTAGTTGTGGTATTCTTCTATGTTTTTGCCTCCCCCCAGGTCTTCTCATATTAGGTGACAATATATTTCATTATTTACTTGCTTGGCGATAATCTTCAAGCAGTACTGCGTAAATCCATTCAGCATAAGCTACTGTAATAGCTTCATTTGTATAGTATTGTGAACACATGGATTGCGGATTGATATGTCTTGTTCTACAAGTAACCAATGTATGAATGCAATGCAGTTGTTGCATCTCATACTTCTTACACTTGCATATTTTGTTATGCAAGTTTACATCTACATCCCCGCATCCATCTCTTATATAGAACTAAATATGACTAATTGTTTCAATTAACATATGCTATGCCTTATGAATCCGATTTCTCAACTTCTTATCAATTTTCTTACATAGTTGGGTTGTAATGAAAGCCATTTTCATATGATGCTCATAGAACTATATTTAAAGTAAAGATCTCAAATGGTCAACCAACATTGTAATTGGAATATATTGTGCTTTGGGCAATATAACATTCAAACTCTCGGTAATATTTATTTTGTGTATATTGCACCTCTTACAGGAGAAATGTTCACAAGACCACCTATAAAATCTAGCATCTTCTAGATAATGATGTGCCTTACCATCTTCAAATTCAAACTATGTTATTAGATGCTCAAATTCTGAAACACATTATGCATTTGCTAACTTAAAGTAAATCGAAAAGACAATATCATCAATATTTTTTGCTTTCATGTTTTGTTTGATATGGTGAATGCAGTGTCTATGGTATGAAACTTAAAAAACCAAAGCTACAACCCTCTCAATGCTGTTATGTTTATCTGATATTATTGCCAATTCTGAGTAATCTTCAAGATCAATAGTTGATCTTAGTTTTCCCATTAAAAATTCTCAGGATTCATTATTCTCTAAATATCCTATCCCAAAGTCCACGAGATAAATTTTCTTGTTGTCGTCTAAAGTAGCAGCAACAAAGAGCATGCCCATGTACTTTCCCTTTAGGTGACTACCATTAATTCCAATGAGATGTCTCATTGAACTACGAAATCCTCTTAACGATGCCCCAATAGTATTGAAAAAATATTTAAACTTGCTATCATGATTAGACTCTATGAGTTACGATAGTGTGGCAAGTAAGAAAACAATAACTCAGGCGAGACTTTGACTGTTTCCAATGCAAATTCCCTAGCCCTTCAAGCTTAGTCATAGCTAATATTGACACCAAATTTTTTCCTCACAATTTAGACTGTCTTTCGGCCTATATGTACGACCAACACCTTCATATTTAGACTTAATGCATTCTTCAATAACCTTTCCAGATGTTTGTCGATGACTTTGATTGATATGTTCAAGAAAACACGCATTTTTGCTATCAAATCTTATTACCTTAAATGACTCTAAATCTTTCAAGCTTATTGTTGGCATATGCCAATCACATCCACTATCAACGCATTTCACCGCATATAGGGTTTTGGTGAATTTCACCGCATATAGGGTTTTGGTGAATTTCACCGCATGAAATATTATGTTCTCTCTCATAACATACACAACTATATGATTTTGTAACTCTTTCTTCTCCGTATAAATCTGACCAATTGCAACTTGACCACCAGAGAAGTAACTAATAGTGTTGCTCATAACAACGCTTGATGGGTCAATAAATTTTTTGTAATAGTTCATGTTATCCTCTACTACAAAGGTTGCTTGAGTATGTGATTGCGTTTATCCACCAATAATCAAGTTTTTCCACTCTCCACCATCAACACTGTGATTATCCTTATTCTTACTGTCATCAACATCATCATTAACAAAATTTTCTATATCATAATCATTGAACCAAAAATTGCTATAATTATTAATAAGCTCGTGGTCAATATAAAATATCCCAAGTAAAATATGCAATATCAAGGTCTTACTCAATTGAAAGTGTACATGTCGTGAGACAGTAGAGAGTGAACGGTACCAAACAACCAATTCAGTAATATCGAGAATAAATTGTGAAAAATTCAGATTATTGAAGATGAGAAAAATCTGCTAAAAACTATGTAAACCAATATGGAAGGAATTTAACATGGGTTAGTATTGTTCTGATACCTCACTTAGATAGACAATTCAATATGCAATTATACAATTTAAAGATTTAACATTGTCAATTAAGAGACCTTGGTCCAACTTTTCTAATATAGACTTTCCTAAGAAACAACCTTGGTTTTGTTCCAGCTCAAATAAAATTCTTATAGCAAGAGTCTTGGTTGGTGTACGCTAAGAATTTCCTAAGATAGGCATATGAACTAGAAATTCGACAAGTGCACAACCTTAAGCAATAACGTATTACCCAATCAATTGTGTTCAAAATTCTCAAATCTTGATCCTATGCAGATTCTTGTTATTTCTTAAACACCAGGTCATGGTTAACCGAATATGTTTAACTAACAGTTCCTATTCATCATAATACTGATCAGAAAATGACAATAATATGAAATATCAATTCAAATAGAGAATTAGTTAATTAAACCTAGTGTAATTGTCAATGAAATCATGCAACAAAGATCTAGTAGAAAAAACTAACCAAATCCCAAACTAAATAGAAGTTTAGTTACACATAGTTATGTTCTAATAACAATCATAAACCAAAAATCAAATTTGAGGAAAAGAAGATGGTTGAGTGTGTTGATCCTCTTCTCATTTGAACTTTCTTTGTTATGTTCTCTATATTGCGGCTCTCTAGAACAAGTTTTTAGACGTGCTTGACTTTTTGTAATAAAGGTGGGACCCAGTATTGATTTTGGTGTAAATTTTATAGGGATAGTATGGAGATAAAAAAATAGTTGGCTTGACTAAAATTGGGAGAAGAAAATGTTAAGGTATTTGTGTTTTATTGATATGACTATATTGAAAAACGTGTTTTGTTGATATGGTTGTATTGAGATATATGTGATTTGAATTTTGTGTAATAGAAGTGGTATCCAAAATATGGATTTGCTAGCCCAACAAAATGGTACCATTATTTTTACTCTAAGTAAAACACACTGGCTGGGGAGATCCAAGCAACCTGTGCAGTTATCACAGAGCACAATGTTATACTTGGGCTCTTCTATAACAGAGAATTCTTCGAAAGAAGTATTGTTCATCATTCCATATGACTTTCATTGAGCTGAATTTGCAATCTGTTTTGCCATGATTCCTTATCCTATCAGCATACTTGGGCAGACGAATAATCTCATAAATCTCATTCAAGAGTATGTCCTCAGTGATATTGTCCCTCATGCTTCACATAACTTGTTTTCACACCAGTATATAACTTTATTTATGCGGGATATATGTATTGAAATAATAATCCACAGAAGGATATGTAATATGCTGCAATAGATAAGAGTATCCGAATATACTTAAGAATGGCTACTCGTGAAAAAGTTTTTTCATAATCGATCTCTTCTGTCTGAGTATACCTTTTGCTACAAGCCTTGCTTTGAAGGTTTCAACCTTTCCGTCCACCCCTCTCTTTCTCTTGTAGATCCACTTACACCACTTGGCGATTCTACAAGTTCCTAGACTTGATTAGAGTCCTTAGACTCCATCTTAGATTTCATAGCTTTCTTTCATGATTCTATATATTTATCTTGGAACGCTTCACTGTAGTTGCTGGGATCAATATCTTCCTCAGTTGGGATCATTTCATACACTTCACCCAATAGAGCATACCGACTAGGCAAACTAGTTACCCTTGCACTACGACAAGACACTATTTGTACATTTGGAGTATTTTGATGTAATGATTATATTTTGATCGTATCAGGTTCTACATGCTGATATAGTTGATTTCCCAGCATGTCTTGATCATCCCTTTGAATAGAATCATGCTTGACATGTTGTATTGTAAATAACCCATTAATCATTTAAGAACTACAGCTCTGATACACTTGTCATAATAGTAATTTGAATCTTTGTTGAAACAAGTAACTCACAATGATCTAGAAGAAACAAGAGAAAAGCTAGAACCTTTCTTTTTCATAAAAGCTTTCACTATAACCCAAAGAGAACAACCACCAACACATACCTACATTTCATTCTTACCACACGTGCACTAACTTAGAGTAGCTAGCCAACGTGGCAAGCTTACAACCTTATACAATAAAATAAACACATTTACTATGGTCTAAGTTTCATTAACTACTCTTCACACACTAACAGCAACTTACTTCAACCAAATACTTGATACATAACAAGAGAAGCCTACAAACCAATTTGACCCAAGGGCCAAGCCCAACGTGATCTCATGGAACCAAGTTGGCCCAACATTTGTGATATATAATGCAAAAGTCATCCGATAATCTTATTCCCAATGTTATTTAATTGTTACCCGAATCATTATTATGCTCTTTAGTGGGTGAAAATGGCTACACTAACAACTAAGTTTATAATTGCTTCCATATTTGATTATCTTGATTCCATATTTATTGTTAACTAGTGTCATACCTGCGCATGTTTTTTTTTAAGTGCAATTTTTTTATTGTACGTATCGTAATTTTTTTTACTTAAATTATATTTTTCACCAAAACTTTACACATAAATTTACAGTAGTGCATAACTTATGCATATTATGCATATCGAGTTTGTTTATTGTGATCTTGACTTTTTTTTATAAAGATAATTTCATTTTGGATTATACATTTTATATACTATCTTCATCAATATTTACACGCAAGTACGATGTTAATTTCCTTTCATATATATATGTATGCATATATATATATATCTTAAAGTTAGTGGTATTTGTAATATTGTTAAAGTTTTTTTTTTTAAAAATGATATTGAGTTTTGGCTCTGGGATTTTAATATTTTGTTGTGATATATCGGGTTTGATTAAAAATTAAATTATGAGTGATCTATTGACTATTTGTTTGAACTTTGAGTTATTTAAGAATGATGAAACGTACAAAAGAAATATGAAGCGACTTCTCATATTGAATGACTCAATTGAGGCATGAATTTTTATTTTTATAAATAATTATTACCTCAATGGTATTTATATTTCTATAACATTGAATTGAAAATTCTCTTTTTTGAGTCATACGTGGATCATTGTGAAGCATTTTTGTATCCCAAGGTTTATTATCGAGCCCGTTAAAGTTTAGTAGTTGGGACCATATGGTTTAACACTTGAGACATTTAAGATTTTAGTAACAAATCTGTTTCCTAAATCCGTTAGGGTTTAGCGAATTCAAGCCTTAAGATTCTTCAATTGAGAAATAAAGTTTTAGTAGTGAATCTAACATATATGGTCAATTTATGGTAAAATTTCATTGTCAATATAAATTAACATATATAAGTAACACACACACATATATATATATATATATCCCTGATAAAAATAAAAGACTTGACAAAATGCACTATGAAATATGGAAAATGATATGTAGGCCATATTTTGGGAACTTATTGTAACTCATATCTAGTTATTCTATTAATTTTTCTATTCTAATTAATTATTATACTGCCTTAATTAATTTGTTGAGCATTTATTTGATTTTATAATTTTATTTTAATTTAGCCCGTTAGGGTTTATCAAATTCATTCCCCATAAGGTTTAACACTTATTGTTTATTGTTTAGGTTATAATATGAAAATCTTATATACGAGCACGTTAGAGTTTAGCGAATCCGTTCCCTTTAGGGTTTTAATACTTATTGTTTGGGATACAATATGAAAATTTAATACATAAGCTCGTTAGGGTTTAACAAATTCATATCTCTTGGGGTTTAATACTTATTGTTTATATATGGGCTATCATGTACTCCTAAAATATGGGATATTTATCATTAACCATGAAATATATTGTTTTATGTATCACAATGAAATTACATTATTTTCAAAAACAATATAAATAAACACTGAAATCTACTTAACTCACATATTAATACAAAAAATAATGTAATTAAAAATCAATGTAATTAAAAATGACTGAATAAAATCTATGGATAATGGATCTTGTTGAAAAGATCTTTACTTACTGATTCTGAATTTATAATTTTTTTTCAAAATAATATGAATTTTGATAAATAAAGTGTTTTGAAATTTCATTTAACTAAAAAAGAGAAAGACTCTGCAGTGTGTCTTTTCAAATGAAATGTTTTTATTTTAAAATTTTGATTTTACATTGTTAATTAAATGTCATGTCTTATCCATGTAAGTATTGACAACTAGACTTGAACTATTTGGGCTAAAAATGTTTGGGTTACTTAACGTTGCTCAAGCTTTTTAGGCTTGCACTTTACGTTGTCATTTTGCCTCCCCACTAATAAATACAATTTAAGTTTAAACAACCACTTATATACACACACACACAAAATTTAAACAGTTGTGCTTTAAGCAAGACAATGGACATGAAGACAACACGGCTGAAAATCGGTTTGACAAACTCTCACATGATGTGGTCTGTGACATCTTAAGACAAACAACTAGCGATCCAAACATGTTTTCTGCTTTGCTGCAACAATGGTAAAGTACAGCAATTTTAATTATACACTTGATATGGTCCTTTTGTATTGAAGGCGTAAGCCTATAATGTGCTTTCTGATACACACTCCAAAACTAACATTTACTATCCTTTCTTTGTTGCAAGAGGTTCCGCAAAATTATTAACAAGCCCAAGATACCTTAGGGAGTAAATGTATGGTCAATGAGAAACTTGGTCCCATTTAATAACCAAAGGGGGACGATTTCTTAAACTTCATGATATTGTCACGAAACGTTGAAGCAATATTAATGGTGATTCAAGCAATACACTATTATTTCAATAAGGAGATGCAATACACCGACACTATATAATAAAACAGGCTTATGCAGATGGTGACAACTTTCACAAATATGTCTTGGCTATTGCAAATTTAACAAGTAAAAGACACCAAGGTGTTAGGAAGATCATCCCTTTCTTTGCAGCATTAGCTGAGGATGAAAAAAAAAGTACGCAAGCACCGAAAAAATTTGAGGCAAATTGTGAGAGGCATCGCATATCAAAAAATATATGTGATGCAGGTTGCAAGGCAAACGGGCGTGCTCATTGGAATGAAGAATGGACCTTAATCGTTGGGGAGGGTGTACGGATTTACCTTGGTGTTCAATGTACCGTAGATATTGAAACATTCAAGTTACATTATTGTATGGTCTAATGTCGGAATACAAAAAGAAAATGTTATCAAAGTATGATGTATCTAAAAAAATGTATAGAAAAGGTTTATCATTGGAATACATCTTTTCTTCCACAACGAACCGAGCAAAGTGCTGGCATGCTCCTAGTGATGATAATTATAATTATAAACTCTGAGAAATTCCAAGCCAATTTTGGATTAAATTGTGGTAACGACAATTATAATTTTTTCCACAATATTACAACCACCTCTAGAATATGTGGCAGTACTTCTTCAGATGGTGACAGCTATTTTGAAAGCAATAATTGAAGTGACTACTTGTTGACACTATATTGGGTTAATTTTTGTGTGATTGATTATAGTCCTTACCTGATCGACCAGCCTAGTCTTATGATTGGCTTGATCGATGCATATGAAAGGACACTAATTATTCCACTGACACATGATTTTGTTACTTGCGAACACAATCTTCACAGCAAATTATTATTTTTTTAAAAAAGTTGACTTGATTATGTTAAGGTACTCATATAAAAATAGGTAATTGAGATTCATAGACACTACGGCTACCACAGAGATGGATTACAATCAAGATGACTTAACAATACAAACACAAACTCGGTCTTCACCGGATATTCTTGAATGATACTGTATTACACTCGGACCTCATTAGACGACCATCGATGATTCTGTACTCCACCGGTCTATGCTGAGAAATAGAGACTAAAAAGAAACGAAAACATTATACAGATTACAACTTTGATATACAACATATGCACACTCTCTCAAATTTAAGAATCTCAGTGCTAGAAGTCGATTATATGTCATCAGAGCACACCGAAAATACCGATAAACGAAGATCCATGACGGTTGAAGTGGATCTAGATCGGAAAAGAGAAATACTACAAAATCCTTTATTCAAACAAAAACATGAAAAAGATAAAAAAAAAAATCAGATCTGAATAAAGAAAGGACGATCTAACCCATGGGGAGGAGTGAAAGTAGAGGAGCAAAGGCAAAGTGAGAGTCGGTAGAAGAAAAACAAAACAAAAATGAAGTCGGCTATTGTGTTCCACATCATTTTCTTGGAGAATTTCACAAGCCCCCATATGGATCCCCAAATTGAACAAGTTTAGATTTCCCTTCGATTATTTTTTTCAAATTAACTTATTAGGTTGAGTTGAATAATAAAATAATAGTATCATAGAAAAGCGAGGTGTTGGGTTCGAACATTAAATTATTATTTTTTTCAATTTTTCACATATTGGATATTTAGAGAGAATGTCAGCCATATGTTTGGATGTTTGCTCCTCTTTTTTTTTATAAGCCACAATATACTCAAACCAGAAAAATATGAGCCATGAGCACACCTTAAAGATGACATAGAAGGTAGAGTGTACTAGGATTAGGATTAATGCTTTTAAATAAGTTGGCTACCTAATTTGATACGCATCACAATATCTAATCTTTTTGGAAAGATTAATGGGATCCAAAAGAAAAATCAAAAGCATTGAAAGACAATCCAAAATTCCAAATAGTGGTGGGCCCGTGATCTACTTCTGATTTATTTAGCTAAATCTTTCGTTCAGTAAATACAATGGTAGAAATTTAGGGCAGAATGGGTAATATATGAGAATGTGTGTTTTTACTGATATGTCTGTATTGTGAGATGTGTTTTGCTGATGTGGCTATATTATAATATTCGTTTTGATGATGTGGCTTAACTTTTTGTAAAAGATGTGAGATTCATTATGAATTTTGAGTTAGTTTTGTTTAAGAATATATGAGAGAATTAAAGGGTGGATGGTTGGATAATTGTTTTATATTAAGAGATGTATTTTGCTGATGTGACAATATTGAGAGATGTATTTTGCTAATGTAACAGTATTATAATACGTATTATGCTGATTTAATTGTATTAAGAGTTATGTTTTTGTTAGATAGAAGTGATATCCAAAATATATTATGATTGGGCCAACAAAAATGCATTACTGCATTTGCTCGATTAACACATTTTCACATGACAAAATGACAATCCCAAGGAAAAAATAGGTAAAAAAAAAAAATAGTCCAAACTTTTCAACAAATCTTTTAGAAACTTTTTATTGACTCGCAACCCGTTTTATTTATAAACTCAATTAATAATTAATTTTTTAAATATAGTAATTGCATTTTTTTAATACACTTTTTCCAATTTTTTGGTTTGATCCAGAAATAAATGCCAGTTATTGATAGGTAGTGGTAGTGTTTTTCAATGAGAAAGTTATGGTAATAATGACAGTAATGTATATACACTAGTAGCTTTCTCTCATATGCCTAGAAGTTGTAATAAGGTAGCCCACAGCATCGCATGATTTGCGATTTCTTCTTCATGTTCCCAGTCTTGTGATGTTTCAACAGCACCCTTGTGGTTGCGAAACTGTTTATTGGTGGATCAACCGCCTATAGTTGGTTGAGTTATGAGATTGTTGTTTTACTTCAAAAAATATAATCAACCTTAAATTTAATTTGTGTTAATCTGCATTTACTGAAACACTAAAGAAACAAAAAAACTCAACCTATTTGATATTCAAAAATAAATTTTCAATAAATAAACATAAAAACACAAATTTTTAAACGATGATTGAGTATCGCTTGTTTCCAACTACCTATAATACTCATAATCTGATCTCAAACTATGAAGGTGTTCTTCAGGCCCCTTAATTCTCCTCCTCAGATCCCCAAACTTGCTCTTTCCCCATTGTGACAGCGCTCCAGCACAATTTTAGTTAACTGCCGGTGCACTGCACATTTTAGTGAAGAAATTCTGAGATAGACAATATTTAACATAAAACAAAAATAAATTGTAGAATTATGCCGAAAACTACATATCTATACCAGTGGATGAGAGGGAAAGGATAGATCTATGCCAATAGAGAGAGAGGGGGGAGATAAAAGGCTCGTCGCCATCCTCCTTTCACAACTCTGAAAAACCTCTTTGACAAAGTATAGATAGAATTGAGAGAGGACTAGGTTTTGAGTCCAATGTAGGTAGCGATGAGAATAGATCGGATATCCTTCCAATTAGGAAATATCAATTGTTTTCATTTAAGGTATCCATTGCCAAAACTGTACAAAAAACTATTTAAATGTCCAAAATCGGAATCATTCAATAACTATTTACCACCAGATACTCCTTTACCATTTAATTTTTAATGTCTTTTTATTTTTTTAATAAATGGTCAGATGTTGCAAGAATTATCACTCACTTGATCAATAGGTTAATACAATTTTTAGTCACCGAAAGACAACCCTTGTTTCATTTTTGTCACCGAAAGATAAAACGTTTCAACTTGGTAACTTAACTTTTCATTTTGTTACAGTCAAACCACTCGGTTAGGATTTCTCAAATTCAGGCAGCCATAAAGGCGACGTTGCAATTTGACTTGCTTCAATTGGTCCACGTGGAAAATGGTCACCACGTGGTTAATACTACTTTTAGCCATTGTCACTTTGGTCATCGAAAAATATAACTTTTCAACTTTTTGTTACAGTCAACCCAGGATTTCTCAAATTCGAGCAGCCAAAAGGGTAGGGTGAAGTGACAATTTGACTTGCTTTCAATTGGTTCATGAGGAAAATGGTCACCACATGGAAATATTTTGCAATTTTTAAATTTAGATCAATTGTGAGAAATGAAGGTCCACTTGCGAGAACAATATGAATTAGTTGAATTTCTTTTGTTAAATTGTTACGCGATCGGGACGAAGCGCCAATGAATGCGAATCGATTCAAAGTAGGAGGCTTAGGGTATGAATGGCGTTTTAGGGTTTGATCTTTGAAACCTAATTTATGCTTCTTAGTTTGGCTGCGGGATTGGTTGTGCCACTGAATGATGATTGCATTTAGAGGCCACACGAGAGCATTTCGGCAACGATACTCGGTGGCCAGTTTCTTACCTCGTGTAAATTCTTGCCCCTCTATCTCTCTATCTTATATATATATATATATATACACTAATATTTTATTTTAAAAATTGGATCACGTGACAATCATTTTCCACATGGACTAATCGAAAGCAAGTTAAATTGTCACATTACCTTTTTGGTTTTCCGGATTCGAGAAATCTTGAACGAGTGACTTTACTGAAATAAAATGAAAAGTTAAGTGACTAAGTTGAAACGCTTTATCTTTCGGTGGCCAAAATGAAACATAAGTTATCTTTCAGTGACTGAAAGTAGTATTAACACGTGCAAAATATTTCCACATGATTACTATTTTCCACGTAGACCAATCGAAGCAAGTCAAACTGTCACGTCACCTTTATAGCTGCCCATATTTGAGAAATCCTGACCGAATGGCTTGACTGGAACAAAATGAAAAGTTAAGTTACCAAGTTGAAACATTTTATCTTTAGGTGATCAAAATGAAACACAGACTATCTTTCGGTGACTAAAACTTGTATTAAACCCTTGATCAACGGAGCATTCCATATATGCCTCCATTTTGTTCCTAAAGACTCTCCTCAACTCACGTCTCATATTTTATCCTTGTTGATTGTTTTTTTATCATTATTTAGTTTGATTGATTTCCACGATTATCTCTGTATTTAATTCCCTTAATTTCAATGGTAGATTAGCTATAATTTTGGGTTGTAGTTTCTATTTTAAAAGGCATTGTTGCCCACATTGTAAGCATATTGAATTTGAATAACAAACTAGAGAAACTCTCTTTGTGAGGACATACCAACTAGAACGTTATCTAGCTAAGTGCTTCGTTAATTGGTATCAGAGCCCAACCACTACATCAAATGGAGATTTTCTTGGATGAACATGGCTGATAGATGAGACGGACAATTGGGTTGGGCAAAAGAGAAGTTTTCCACTCAAGAGTTTGTTGAGGCGCTTGATGGTAGATTATAGAACTTGGAGGTCATGATTGCCAACTTGACCACGTTACTTGGTGGACAAAACAATAACCATGTAAAACATCAAGACTAGTGCCATCCTAGCAGCAGCAACCTGCATTAGCTTAGTAGAATCAATTACAGAGGTCACAAATCTAACATGGTAAAAATAAATTATGGACATGACATCGTATGAGATAGCTGTTGATTGGGCATTTCCTCCCATTGGACTATGAGCAGACTTTATTCAGTCGTTATCAACACTATAGGCAAGCTTATCGCACAATGCATGATTATGTCACCAAGTTCTATAAAGTCACTGCTCGATAGATATCCACGAATCTAAGAGTCAAAGAATTTCAAGGTTTATTAACGAATTTTGGTCCAGTTTTCAAGATGATGTGTTCAAGCAATGCTATAGCACACTGACTAGTGCAATTCAATTGCCCATTAAGATTAAGGCTCAAACTAATAAAAGGGAAACTCACTTACAGGCATCCATTCAAGATACCTCTTCTCCTCATGCAAAGTGGGCTAAGAAACTAGTTTTCATCAAAGCCGCGTAAAGATCAATGACCCATAGCCCAATCTAATTTAAAATTCAAAGCAGCCTGCTATAGCTCTCCAACATGAACTAGTGAGCAAGCTAAACTCCAACAATCCTTATGTTGTTCCTAGAAATAAGTTTCATGGATGTGGGCAAGTGGGACACTCCTCAAACCAATGTTGTCAAAACAAAAGCTATCAACTTGGCTACGCACGATGATGTGGTGGAAAGGTACACATACAATCCTGAAGAAGAAGTTTATGAGGAGGAAGCGAATCTAGAAGAAATTATCTATGAGGATGAGAGTGTGTTCTAAGTAAGTAATAAGACGATTTATGTACACCCCAAATAACAAAGAGGATGTACAACAACACTATATTTTTAAGACTCGATGCACTATGTTAGTGATCTTATTATAGATAGTGAAAGTAGTCAGAACATCGTGTCCCAAACCTTGGTGGAGAAGTTGAACATTTCTACTCAGCCACATTATAAGTCATATCATATTAGTGGATTAAAGACTTTGGCAAAATTAAGGTAACCGAATAATGTTATATTCATTTTTCCATTGGTAAATATAAAGATAAAGTGTTGTGTGATGTTGTTGAGATGGATGCCTGTCATATGCTACTTGGGCGTCCATGGAAATTTGATCTAAGTACAATTCATAACGACAGGAGTAATATGTAAACATTCTAAAAGGATAAGACAAAGATTGCTTTAGCCTCGATAAGACTCACGAACCAGCCCACATGTCTAAGTTCAAAGACCAACCTACAGCTAGTCCCTAAAGAAGTTTATGCCATTCAAAGCATACCTGACATAATAAAGCCAATGCTAGCCGAGTACCAGGATGTTACTCTAGATGAATTACCGACTAGCCTTCGTTTCCTCCTTTATGGAAAATCTAGCACCAAATTGACCTCGTCTCGTGAGCTAGCTTACGCAATCTGCCCCATTATCGTATGATCCCTAAAGAGTATAAAATTCTCCAAGAAAAAGTTTAAGAGTATGAGTCCAGTGGTTGTATTGACATTGCTAACACCAAAGAAAGATGGTAGCTGGTGAATTTGCATAAAGTGTAGACAGTCGAGCTATCAGCAAAATTATGATACGATATTGATTCCATATTCCTCACTTAGATTATATGCTTGACAAGTTGAATGAATCAAAAATATTTTCCAAGATCGACCTACAGAGTGGGTACCAATAAATTTGAATTCGTCTAGGGGACGAGTGGAAAACAACGTTCAAGACACATAAAGGCCTCTATGAGTGATTGGTTATGCCATTTGGTTTGTCGAATGCGTCGAGTAATTTTATGAGAGTAATGAATCAGGTATTTTAAAATTTTATTAGAAAATTTGGTTTAGTTTATTTCAATGACATTTTGATATATAGCAATGACAAGGAAGCACACCTACGAGGGAAGTTTTTGAAGCTTTGAGTAGGAATAAGTTGTATGCAAACATGAAGAAATGTCACTTGATGACTAGTAGCCTCGTTTTCTTGGGATTCGTAGTGAGTTTTGAAGGTGTCAAGGTTGATCAAGAAAAATTAAAAGCCATCCAAGAGAGGCCGACACCAACAACCATTTTCAAGGTGTGAAGCTTCCATGGTTTGGCATTTTATAGGTAAGGAATTTTAGTACAATTGCAGCACTTTTTACCTATTATTTGAAACAAAAGCATTTCATATGGACGAATCAAGAGAAAAAAAAAAAAGCTTTGCTATTTTAAAACTAAGGCTGATGAACGCCCCAGTTTTAGCACTTTCCAATTTCAAATGGATTTTTAAGTCGATTGCGATGCCTCTAGAATTGGTGTAGGAGTTGTGCTATCTCAAGATAGTCGATTGTATAACTAAATTGCGGACACTCTAAGCTGTCACATCTTACTACTTACCAATAGCCCAAGCAAAATCGTAGGTTTTTACTATTTGAATGAGCTAGATGAAGAAGATAAAGACTTCAAGGATTCTTGGAAAAAGTGTATCACTAGGTCAACAGATAAAGTTCAATTACATGAAGGATTTTTGTTCAAAGAGGGCCGACTATGCATTTCTCATGGGTTCCTTAGAGAGAATATTATTCATGAGTTGCATGGTGGAGACTTGGAGGTACCACTTGGGCATAGACCAAACTATTGTTACTGGTTGAGGCCTGCTACAATTGGCCACACCTTAACCAGAACATTGAGAAGTTTGTCAAATGTTGTTACATGTGCCAAATAGTAAAGGGACATGTACAGAACATCGGGCTCTACACCAAACAGCTTCTTAGTATCGGGAACCACGTGAGATGTGATCCCCACTTCTAGATTTAGAAAAGTATAGAACTCATTTAAGAGGGTGCACTTGGTTCGTCCATTAGTGTCTCTAGAACTCTAAAATTCGTTTAGAATAGGAAAGTCTAATTTTAATCCAATGATTTGGATAGGATGTTATATCGCACCACATTTTTTTTTCTATTTTTAAAACATGACTAATATTTTCTCCGCCATTACATGTAAATTTTAGACTGTAGAGAATTTTAGAGCCCCAAATAACTCTGGGTACTATTATAAATTAGGAATAAAAACAGTTTGGGTACCTCCCAACTAGAAAATATCAAAATTGCTTCCATTTAAGGTATTCAATAACAAACACTAAAAGGAAATTAGTGATTATCGAGGAATAAATTTTCGTTGGAAGTTACCATCGGAGTACTAATGAAAAAAAAGTTTGAAATTTTATTGACAAATTACTGACCGACTGCCAACAAAAAATATAACGTGGATTGCCAATCAAAATGTCGTCGATAATTACTGATAGAAAGAGGTTCTGTCGATAATAGTTTCTTTACCGATGGAATTCTATGCCGTCGGTAAATGTTTCGATTTTGTAATTATTTTTAATTAGGTAAAACATTTATCGATTGTGATATCTTTCAATAACTTAAAATATTACCAACGAAAAATGTATTTTTTCGATAATGTGTTCATTTTAAAAAATAAAAAGAAGAAATAAGTATGACATTTTGTCTATAATTGACTATTTGACTTAGATCATCTACATCTTCTTGAGCTATCTCCCAAGCGTAGAACTTGGTGGTGCGTCTCTCCTCTTCAAGGTGTATGTGCGTTTCGCTGAGCGTATAAGCTCAGCTTCTCTTTGCACATCAGCATATACGCTGTCAAAAATACTATCAACCAAACACATGCTCGTTTCATTGTCACCTATACCTCATCTCCTATCTGGGAGTCTCTCAACTCCATCTCTCACCTCTGTGTCTCTCTATTTGCAAATTTGACTTTGCAATTTCGCGCCCTAGCTCGATCGTGTCTTTGGCTCTGACAACCATGCTCACAATTTCTTCTAAATCTCACATTGATTAAGAATAAGGCTCTCGATTGGGTGTACAGAACTCTTGGGCTCTCCTTTTGGATTCATTCATAGACCTCCATCACCACCTTCAATTTAGGTATTTTCAATCCCTTTTACCGGTTTAAACTTCACCATAAATTAAGTTAGTACCTGTTAGTTATTAGCTTAGACTCTACTATGCTCTGAAGTTGAATATTTCCTTTGTAGTTAACATAAATAGCTTCTTAGGTTAAGTACTCTTGGAATTTCTTTTCCATCTAATCAAAATTGGGAAATGCTTGAATTTTCAGATTGAATCAAAAAATAATTGTATGTATAATCATGACACATAATGAAGTAGTGTTGAATTTGCTACTTTTTGCACTTTTTCTATATAGGAATTTGCAATTTATTTCTAAATTAATGAAAATTATGAAAATTTTGTATAACTGCTTGTGGATTACATTTACTAATTTTGTTGGTTTACATAGTTTAATTTGTAGGAATGATAAATCTGCCTCATATCAGAACTTGGCCAAGTTGATTGGTATAGGGTACACTTGATATGGATAGTTTTGTAATAAGCAACCCTTTTCTCAAACTGTTCTTTTAACGTTGTTTTGTCATGTAAGAAGCAAAGGATTCATAATATTTCCAATTTTGTTTGTTTGTGTTGAGTCCCAGCTGAATATTGGTTTGCATCTATTGTGGTTCTGATCTTTGATTTGCTTTTGTCGAGATTTGGGGCAAAATCTGTTGATTTTTATTTGAATTTTTGGATAATTTGATTAGTTGTTGAGATTCTTTGTTTGTTAATATACTCATAACTATAATTAGAGACAATTACAAGTTGGTCTATTTTTTAGACTTATTAAAATTTAAGTTCACCCATAAAATTTATTTAAAAGGGAGTCAAATTCACTGCAATTTTTTTTTTATAAATCAATTTTTAAAACGTTTTATCTCTTAAAATACATGGTAAAATTTTTTTAAAAAATTACATATTTGAACTCAACACGTAAAACTTTCTATAACAAGACGCATCACCAATATTTTTTAACGTACTTTTTTAATTACATTATTTTTCAAAAATAATTTAATTAGTATATATGCTATGTAATTTTTTTCACTACGTTAACTTAAATAGTAAGTATTAAACCATAAGAGGAACAAATTCGCTAAACCCTAACGGACTCGTGTATTGTATTTTCATGTTGTAACATAAACAACAAGTATTGAACCCTAAGGGAAGCGGATTCGCTAAACCCTAACGGGCTTGTGTATCATATTTTCATGTTGTAACCTAAACAACAAGTGTTAAAACCCTAAGAGGAACGGATTCGTTAAACCCTAACGGGCTTATATATCGAATTTTCATACTATAACCTAAACAATAAGTGTTAAACCCTAAGAACGGATTCGCTAAATCCTAACGGACTCGTGTATGCTCAACATATTGATTAAGACAATAAAATAATTAATTAAAATAAAAAAAAACTAATATATTTTTCTTAAAAGTCTCCAATTTTGCCATGAATCCAGAAAATAAAATAAAATTAATTATAAAAAAAAACTTAATAACTAGACTAGTTTGCAAATAAATTTAAATGAGTGACATTATCCCTAATAAGTCTCATAAAGTAGACCTACCTACAATTTTGCCCTATAATTACCTAGTTATTCTTCTTAATTCATTAGGCTTCATGCTATTTTTGGCATGATCCATTTTTTGATGCATTCCATGACATTCTAAAAGCAGAAATTGCCTTTTTTTTCTTAGAAAATAGGAAACTTATGGGTATGGATAAGCTATAAAAAGAAAAAAGAAGTTAAAGTCTCTTACTCTAATGATTTTATAACTGTGGCATTGCTACTATTGAAGGTATATGGTAAATGTTGCTTCTAGAAACTGTATTAAGGTACTAACTAAGAATAGGAATAGTCTTATATCTGCTCAACATGATATTGATGGCCATATTATTGTAGTTCGGATTAGAGCTTATTGCTGACATTTGATCAACTATAGATTTTCTATTATATTAATGGTGTTGTTTAATGTTTGCATGATTTTACTGTGTATGTTTGCATTCTTTTGGGGTGCACTTGATATATTAAGTGTGTTTTTATTGAATTTGTGCTTAACAAGTTGTGATACTTAGGAGCAAGATAGATTTTTGTTTATATGTTTTTATTCTCTTTAAGACTTTAACTTAATCAATTGAATTAAAAATATATATTCATATTCTTTGATAATTAATCTTCAAATGTTTGACTCATTTGAAGAGTTGAAGCTCTACCTTTTCTTCTAAGCATGGGTAGTGAAGTTCTACATTTATAATTCTATTTATGAGAAACAATTTGCAAGATGGAACTATTTCTATTGCCTTTCATTTTAGATACATGTACTCAATTGATAGTAAGGAGATTAATTTCTTGGTTATCTTTTTGGTCAGTAATAGATATTTGGTAAGAGAACAAGTCATATTAGTGCTTTCTTCTTACTTAAGCCATATAGTTACTTAAACTGAGGTGCTTTCTTAGTCTATACTCCGTTGTAGGGAAGGACATCTACTGGGATGAGTTTAAAGTAATCAAACTTCTTTTATTAATTCTTATTTTTGACATTCACTTCATTTATGTAAGAACTGATTAATATAATTAATATTGATTTAACTATTGATGCATTAGTTGAATCGCTTGGGGGAAGAAGGCTGTCAACCGCTAAAACAATATGCTCCAATAGGCGAAGGGTGGTGAGATACATTTTTGTGTACCCAAGGCCACGTGGACAAGATTGTAGAATGACTTGAGCCAGCTTGATTATGTTCGGCGAGCCCAATAGAATGTTGCATAGCATCACATGGGCAAATTGATGGTTCTATGACGCATGCTTCTCATGCTTCCAGAATGATATGTACGAATTTAGACTTCATTACATTCTTTAAATTCATATATGATAGATTTTTACAACTTATCTTTTTTTTTAGAAAGATGAGCTAGGTCGAGAGGTTACCCCGTATGAGCTGTTCGATTATACACACACCGAAGGTCACGATCGGAAGACTTTTGGCGACAATAGAGCTCGATGAGTCTACGTAAGTTTTTATTGTATAAATAGAGTTTTATATTTTGTTGAATACTGAATGTATGAGTTAGATATTTGTTAGGAGACATATCCTAAGCTGAGTGATACTTATGTAATAGGACTATATGTAACTACATGTAAGTCTGTGATAAAACTGGATGTAACTGCGTGTAAGCATACCATGTAGGCTCTAGGTTACTTGACCTATCAGTCTTTGAGTATGTATAGAACTCTAAGTATACAAGGACTTTAGTATATGATTTTTAGAGGTCTCTTTGTGATGTTTTCTGTCTTAATTAAGAGATACCTCTCAGGTGATTGTAATGGAACGAAATTCCTCATCTAGATATCACTTGAGTAGTTGAGATTAGGATGGACTCTATGGAATAACTATTGCATAAAGGTTTATCTCCTATTGTTTTGGCTGATCTTATATGGACTGTTTTATTGAGATAAACGTCTCTTTTGTTTATTTTAATCCAGGTTGTTTATTATCTGCTGAAGATAGTAATGATCAATATTTATCTTGATCTCAAGAGGAGTTGGTCGCCTATATAAAGAGACATCCCATAGAGTAAAAGCGCCGAAGCTTTAAGAGTTTTATGTTTGTGAGATCTCGTATTTGTGAGCTTCGAGTTTTTATTGTTCCATTCTCTTTAAGTGATTTGTGAGGATGTCATGTCTGTATTAATCACGTGAGAATGAGTGATTAGTGATTGAGTGTTCTTCGTTCGTTCTTCTCAAGTTGATCCAGCTGAGAAAGAAGAAGAACACTGTTCTGCACATCTGGTGTAACCTGCTGCTCTGGTTACTTGGATCTTACATCCACAACAAAGTCTCTTGAAGAAGTCAAGAGCATTTCAAATCATCATTGGTGTGTTGATTTGGTTTGAAGCATACGCTGAGTCAAGTTGTACAATCAAGTTGTAGGTAACGATAGGTTGTAAGTTTTTTCTCATATAGTGAATTGCTTTAAAGGCTGGAGATTTTTTTCCCGTTGGGACTTCCTCATTAAAATTGTGGTGTTCGTTTACTTTTGTTTTCTATATTACGTTGTTTAACATGTTGGCAAAGGTCTTTCAAATTATCAATACTAGATGTCTGGATATATGGATTGGATAATGAATCAGAGAATTAATGTGAATATATATATTTAAATTGTTTTCAGGTTGGATTTTTATTCAAAAAATAGGGGAGATTTGTTGAAATTTTCAAAAATTATTGAAAACTAAATAATTTTTTGTTTATGTTAATAGGAGACTATTGAGTCTACTCGACAATCTCTGTCTCAGCTCGAGACAGGATCCTCTTCCTCTCACTCGGTCGATGAGAGAGATCTTTATTTCTGGACGGTTCGCGGGGAGAAGAAGAGGAGGGTGTATGACATCGGGTTGCAGGCATCTACATTCTACCCATGAACGAGTGGCTCCTCTACACGGTTTCCTACATCTGAGATGCAGAAGGAGCATATATAGCAGCGCATGTAGGAGATGAGGTAGCAGATGCATGTACGAGTGGCTCCGCTAGGGGCTGGAGGAGGGGATAAGGCAGTAGAAGCACTAGGAGATGACATAGTAGGTGAGCCAGGAGATGGAGGAGATGCGAAGACAGATGTAGGAGCAGATGAGGACATTCTTCTAGACCTTTCGTCATCCCTCTCCCCCTCCACTGTCATTAGATGCTGAGAACCCTACCGGCGGTGGCTAATAGACTTTGTATTTATTGACATACAAGTATTATTATGATATTTTATTACATTTGATTTTGTATTAGTAATGAACGATTTATTATATTTCATTTATTCAGTCATTTTTAGAGTTTTTTTTTATTGTCTATGTTTTTTTTTCATTTACAAGATCTTGTTTCAACATTTTCATGTTTTCTTTGTTTTCTTTTTTAAAAAAAATTACCGATGGTTTTTAAATTCTAAATAATTATATATTTTATATATACAGACGACGTATCGACGAATATTTAAATAATCAAATAATTTAAATATTTTGTACCGACAAATTTTTGACGATTTTTTAAATTCTTAATAATTATTTATTTTAAACATATTGATAGCTTAACGAAAGATATTCAAATTAATTTTCACCTACAGTTTAAAAAATAAAATTATTTATTTTTTACTAACCGCTTTACCAACGAATTTAATTTTTTAAATAATTTTTAATTCTATTTGTCGACGAGAGGTCGATAAATAATTAGTTATGATCTATTTGCTGATGAGATATTATTGGTTGGAAGTTCGTTGATAAATAGTTTTACCGACGGAATGCCTTTAATTGTCGACGAAAAAACTCTTCCAAAATTGTCTTAAAACCCTTAAAATTTCCTATACTGGAACTGTTACATAACTGTTTACCATCGAATACCCTCTTATCATTTTACTACTAGTGTAATTAAATGTACTTATTAATTTAATTATATGTTCTATGAATCTATGACTCTATCATACATTCATATCATGTGACATTTATAATGTTATCATGCACAATCACACCAGATATTCAACATATATCAAAGAAGTATCCATAATGACAAACAACCAATTGGACTAGAAGTAAAGTCTAAGACTTGACATTTTATACAAGTGAGAGGTTTGAATTCCTTCATCAAAATTCTTACCAATATTTTTCAGAACATACTTATAATATAATATGAGGTCGGTTTCAATTTAGGTATCCTAACTATTTATTAAATGATCCAGTTCTTCTAAATTCAGAATCAAAATCAAAATCGATCCGAAACCGTGAAAAATTTAAAAATCAAAACTGTTTTTCAAACCCTATGAAATCAATTTTCAGATTTCAAATAGATCGGATACCCTGTAAATAATGTCCGAGTCATTTTTTAATCCCTAGATGCAGTTTTCTTTACCCCTATCCTTATTTTCATTATCAACGTATTGAAGACAATTCAAAATTAAGAAATATGGTAATTACGTAATGATCAAGTGATATAAAAGGAAGCTTTTGAAAATTGAACCGAATTTTCGGTTGGATTGGTTCAATTGATGACCGGCCTTGTATCCAATCCGGTCCAGTACATATAAATTGGTGCTTTTTTAAAACCAGTCATTTTCATGAGAACTAGTCCATCCTTATGAACCAAACTGATGTCAATTTAATCCCAAAAATATTTTTTTATAGGTCTCAAACTCATGACATCTCTTTATTAGATGAGAACTCTTGACACTAAATCATGACACATTGTATGTTTCAAAATGATATTTATTAACTATATTACATTATTTTAAAAGTGTCCATACACATAATAATAAAGTACTAAAATGCTTTTACACATTTATTTATTTTATATATTATAATAAATATGTATTTAATAATTTAACTATTTTTACATGTACGTATTTTATTTTCTCCACATGTTTCTTTGTATTTTTCACTACTAATTATTTATTTATTTTATCATTTTATATATTATATTTTTTATTATGTGAAAGGTTAAAAACCTATGAATAATCGTAAATTTTTCAATAGAGATATATTATTGATGTATTTCTACATATTATGAATATTATAAAATATGAAATATTTTTAATTACTACATATATTAAATAAATACGTATATAATAATATATTATATTGAACTCCGGTTGAACCAATGAATCGAGAAATTTTTTGATTTAGAAAGTTCGTGAACATCAAACTGTTGCATGACGCGAGCACCTTGAGGTGTTTGGAAGGGTTTGCGAATCCCTTCCAACCCCTTTGGGTTAAGAATGAGGGATTGAAAGGAGTACGCTATCGTATTAAATATAAAATTATAAAAATACTATCATGGTTAAAAAATTATATATAAATTTTTTAACCAAATCCTCCGACACATTTGTGTAACAACTACAAGTTCGCTCTTATAAACTTCTCCAACACTCATGTGAAAGCCCATCTTAATGATCGGTCTGATTTTCAGATAAACATTCCAATTGATTTACCAGTACTGCCGCTGAATGGAGATCTTGATATGTCTGCACAAAAGATGCCACGTTTTACGGTCCCATAAAATATGGTTTTCAAGCCATGGACAGTACCAAGTACCAACAACAATTTAGACTGAAACATAGGATCAGAAACAAGAATTGATCCCAATCTTGTAAATTAGTCAAACAATGAAGGGCATTTCAGTTGACCCCGCCTCATCCTTGTTGGGGCCCACTTTCTGTCTGTCTGCTGGAGACTGGAAGTGTAATATGCTTCATTATAATTAAAATAATTAGTTAGTCTTTTTCGAACACTAACTAACCACCAGCTTATTAGCAGATAATTATCAAGAAAATTAAAAAAATAAATCATGTTATGGTAATTAATTAATTAATTTTAATTCGATTGTACCCAAAGATGGAGAGAATCCAGAGTGTTTCATTTCCTGAAAAGCATAATGCATTTTATGGAAATTATTATGCATTTTATGGAAATTAAAAAAGAGGGAGAGAGAGAATTAGAGAGTGAGTGAGTGAGAGAGATAAGTGAAAGAAAAAGCAGAGAATAAAAAGGGACTGGATGTTGACAAATTTCAGGTCATTGTTCTTGGAAGGTCGTATGTTTGTTTGAAGATTTCTTTTATCTGGGATCTCTCTTTCTCTCCTCTTCTCTCTAGAGAAAATTAAAACTAATGAAGTCTCTCCCTCTCTCTAGAAACTCAATATTCGTTCCTTTCCTGTTGTGAGAGAGAGACAGGTTCAGCAGATCGAAAATCTTATTCTATTCCTTCACCTGATGACGATCTAAGTTCTTTCAATGGCTTTGCAATAACACCCACCTTTTCTTCTAATTTATTATTATTATTATTCTGATTTGTTATAGTTAGTGTCTTCGATAGAGGGAGTCGTCGTACTCCTGAATCGTCCGAGATACATAGTCACCGTTGAAGGATTAAATCTATTGGGGGTTACTTGGAGGAGTTGCGATTGAAGGATGTGGGTCTGAGGTAAAATTCTCTCAATATCTTTCCCACTCATTTTTATTTATGACTTTCTATTGTCGACCCAAAATTTTAATTACCAAAAAAAAAAAAAAGACTCTTGTCTTATGATTTGAATAATTGGGATTTTTTCTTCATATCATTAATTGTTGGGGTTTCAGAGGATTGTGCCTATGAGTTTCCTTTATAATTGTGACATCTGCACTTTAGTTATGATTATTGTGTTTTGATTTTCCATTTCCATTGTTACTGATTCTCGATTGTTTTGATTATGGTTTAAATTTGATGGTAAGATACGTAGTTGTTGATGATGAAAAATTTCATATTAGTTTAGATTGTTATTGTTTATGGGACCTGTTCTATTAAATTTCATAATTAGTTAGCATCTTTCTTTCATTTAGAATTCTGATAGAGAATTTTCTTCCTGATCAAATTGTGTCACAATTTTCAGTATCTAAGGGGCTCGAGTGCCAAGTTTGGCTTCGTTTTTAATCTTGGTTCTTCAAAACTTGGTCTCTGCATGCTTGTTTTCAGTTGCATTAGGTAGGAACTTTGCTACTTCATCACAATGATGGGAAACGTTTGTTACCTTTCAAATGTTTTGTTTACATTTAACTTTAGAGGCTGGTTTATTGAGTTCAACTGGTTCAGATTTCGTTGTCTGTGTTGATGGTTCCTTGCTTTGATGCAGTCTTTGAGCCTATTGCTTGTAATTTGATTACATTTTTAACATTTTTGCCTGTATCTTCTAGGCATATAAGACTTCTGTTCTGTCTTCTATCTCATCTGAATATTCTGAAAGCTTCCATTAGTCAATTCACAAAATATGCTCTATGCAGACTGATAAAGTTTGTGTCTGTCGAGAAAATGCTTTAGAGAATGAAGTGGTACTTGATTTATTACTTGTCATATAGGATCATGAAGCATATCTTGCTTGGTAACATGTTTCAAACACTTCTTTCAATTGTTGAGGCCTTCCCGTGTAGCCAAAGATGATTTGTGCAACCATTATTTCATCTCTCATTGTTTGTAAGAGCATGCAGAGTTGTTGTCAACTTGTATATATATTCTTTGGTACTCCATAGATCGATTGGAATGGAGTATTCTTGGGCTTCTAACTCACTAACCAATTCCATTTCGAGCCTTTGAGGTTTTGTCATTTACTATCATTTATGCCCTTAATTATTTTAATTTTATGTGGCATCAAACTGAGATTAGGAGCATAAAGTTTTACCCCCGTCTCTTTCATATTCAAATAAATAATCTTGAATTTATTGTCATTGATTGCTGACCATTATCTAGAATCATTTGAATCTATCTATGAATAGTGCATCTTTGGCTGAGATTATTTTCATGTTTAACTATGCATGGATCCCAATGGGGCTATAGTTTTATTCATGGTGATCTGATGTTGGGTGTTTGTGCTGGTGATTCTTTATTTTGATACTGGCAAGGGGACCATTAATCCATTATTCTTGAGCCCTGATGCTCTGTAGTCACTGGCGCTTTATATTAGATTGTTGGAATGCTGAATCCTTGGTGATTCCTTTTTCTCAGATTCATTTGTGGAGACTGGAGAAAAACATTTCATTACTTCCTGTAGTGCTGCTGTAGTCCATTGGCTAATTTCACTCATATTGCAAACTAAAGAAAGTGCTTCTTCTAAGTGATTTTTATTTCATATGGATAAATAATCATTGACTTAAGAGGGGAGCATGTTTTTAAGATATCTGTCATATTGAATACTTGCAATCATTAATTGGCAGGAATGGGCACAAAGGTGCAGTGTAAGGGCTCTGTTGCAGGATATTACTCAATGAGGGATCTTAATGAGGATTCTGATGGTTGTAGCTGGCCCATGTATTATGGAGATAAAACCTTGACAAATGGGCACTGTTCCAATGGTTTCTTTCCGAGGTCCATTCCGGATGGTTATGCAGAGTATGATAAAGACGTGGTCAAACGAACAATGCTTGAACATGAATCCATATTTAAGAATCAGGTATGTCTTGTGTAATTTTCCTCTACCTGGAGCTGATTAAAAAGTTTTATTTTAATGATTTTCGATTTTGATGTCTTCTCCTTCTAAGCGTCAATCCGAGTTGGCTGTTGTCAGGTAATGTGCTTGACTCTTAATGCATCTGACATTTGCTCTCGTATCAGGTCTTTGAACTTCATCGCCTATACAGAATTCAAAGGGACATGATGGATGAAATTAAAAGGACAGAGCTGCATAGCAATGGGATTCATGTTGAGACTTCATTGTCATCAAGCCCCTTAGCATCTCGAATGCCTTCTGCAGATGTTAGGAAATGGCATAATCTTAACTTCCCCTTGGCAAACTCTGGTTGTGCTGTAACTTCTACATCAGGTGGTGAAGACATTTCTCCTTTCAGTTCTTTGAAAGGGAACAGTGCACAAGCCAGTCAATTTTCATCTCCAAATGGATGTAGTTCAAAGGAAGCTGATGTGATGTATTGCAGGCCCTCAAAGGTGAGAAGAAAAGCGTTTGACCTCCAACTTCCAGCTGATGAATACATTGACACTGATGAACGGGAGCTGTCAAGGGAGGGAAAAAAATGTGGTTTCTCAATTCCTAATGGGATTCATAAATTTTCGCCTGAGAGTGTAGTAGAGGATATTTTTGGAGATGGTAAGAATAGTAGCTTCCAAAGAAATGGAGTGAGACTTGATCTTGATTCGCGTTTAAGGAGCGTAAAGTGTTTGGCTGACTTGAATGAGCCTGTTCAGCATGAAGAGTCATATGTTGATTATTTTGGCCATACCTCATATCATGTGGATATGCAACGCCCTGAATTGCCCACTAAACAAATGTCAGAGCTTCTAGGTTCGCCAAATGAAATTTTATTGGACTCCTTTCGAGGAAAGAATAATGGTACTTTGAGCAATTTGAGCTTGGAAGATAATGGAAAGAGTTGGTCTCGCCACTTCCTTACAGGTATATTTCAATGTGATTTTACAATTACTCTCGTGTTCATCCAGACCCCGAATTTTTCAATTCAAAGCATTTGTGGCTCACAAATATTTCTTCAATAAATGATTTATCTGTTGGAATCCAAGCGACTGTTGCAGTTTGACATCCAGAATATCAGTTTAGGAGGCGAAGAACTTATGTTGCTTCTCTTTCCTTTGCATACTAACCCATGGTATATTTTGCTGTTGTGATACTGATCTGTTAGAAAGGCTAAGTAGTGCATATGCTTGATTTAGCCTGATATCAATTGTCAGATCCATTTCCATTCAAATTAGGCATTTGCACATGTATTCTTTATAGGGAGGTTGTTTCTGATTCTGATACTTGTGTTCATCTTTATTAGCAGGTGATCGTAACGGTTACCCAAAGCCTGATTCTCAAGGTTGTCAACCAGAAAAGTTCCCTGTATATTCAAAGCCACCACAAGCTATGCTTACTAGAACCCCAGAGACTCCTGCCTTTTTCCTAACTGAACAAAGCAAGGCAGATCAATGGAAAGGGAGAAGTGTTCGGGGTTTAGAAATGCCTGAAAGAAATCCTGAACTCTTTAAAGATAAATGCCCAGAATCGGCAACAGATTCTCACATACCTAGTTTGTATCCTGCTGCTGCTTCTGATGATTTGGTCAACATCTGGTGCACCTCTGCTTCATCCTGGAAAAAGCCTTGTATTAGCTCAAGCCAGAAATCAATATCAGTTCAAACTCATCCATATTTGAACTCGTCTGCTACGTTGAATAAGAATCCAGGGTCATCAACTAAGGGCCATGCAAATTCTGGGGACAGATGGCTTCATAATGGCAATAGCAGAAACTCTCAATCCAACACGAGTTTTCTAAACGGATTTTCTAACAGAAATGGATTTTACCGTGGATCCTCATTACAGTCCAAGGAACTACCAATTCGCCACCCATCAAATTTCTATGACAATCAGAACTGCGGTACCGATAATAATGTAGCCTCTGAGCAGTTAATCAATCATGGTTCAGCAAAGTTCTACAAAAGCCCAAATTACATGGACGCAAGGCATTCTAATCAAGTTAATTTGAATGTGGCACTTTCAAACAACTCAGCCTATGAGCCAGTTCAACAGCATGGCCTTGAGACTTTGGATGGAGAAAGAAAGCATGAGGAACATCTTGCAGTGTTACCCTGGCTTAAAGCTAATTTTGGAGGTAAGAATGGGCTCACCATTTCGGTCAAGGACTTGAACACAGGGAATTCAAGTTTTGTGCAATCTTCTCTCAGTCAGTGCCCTGCAAAAAATGCAATGGGAAAGTGTCCTAATGGACTATCTCCTCCAACCATGAAACCACTCTCTCCTTCCAATGCAGTCGAGGCTTATAGGATTGAACCTCAAAATTCTAAAACAGAGTCCTCTTTGCATACTTCCCCTTCTGCTCCCCATCCCCTGCAATCTGAGGAAGGAGTGAAAGATTCCAGCACAGATTGCAGGAATAAGATGACTTTTGATATCAACTTGCCTTGTGATTATGCTCTTCCTGAATTGAGCCAACAGCAGATGGTGGAAGAAATTACTATTGAGGGTAAGGGAGCAGAAAACAGAGTTGCCAGTTTCAGACAGCTCATTGATTTGAATTCTTGTAGTACTGAGGACGATGATTCTTTGATACCTTCTGTTTTCAGCAGCAATGTGAAGGCTACTGTGGGGATAGATTTAGAAGCCCCGGTGATTCCTGAGACTGAGGAGGATGTTATTCCTGGAATTGAATCACCAGTAACGGTTAACAAGGAACCTTTTCGATTGTCACAAGAGAAGGCTGGAAGCCTGCAGGATGAGCTGATTAGGACAGTGGCGGAGACAATAGTTGCCATCTCTTCACTTGATCACCAGAATTATATATGTAATTCGACTTGTGATCCATCAGAATCTTCTATGGTGGACCCCCTTCAGTGGTTTTCGGAGATTCTTTCTTCTTATGGAGATGATCCTGAGGGCAAGTTCGAGGCTGTGTTGAGAGGCAAAAATGCTGAAAAGAACTCCGACTCTTTCTCAGAAGAAATTGATTACTTTGAGTCCATGACATTGAAATTGACAGAGACCAAAGAAGAAGATTACATGCCCAAGCCTTTGGTTCCAGAGAACTTGAAACTTGAAGAAATGGGAGCTACTTCGTTGGCTAATCGACCACGAAAGGGCCAGGGGAGGAGAGGTCGGCAGCGCAAGGACTTCCAAAGAGACATTCTTCTAGGTATTGCTTCCCTATCAAGGCACGAGGTTACAGAAGATCTTCAGACATTTGGAGGGCTAATGAGAGCAACCGGCCAGGCATGGCAGTCAGGATCGACGAGGAGGATCCCTACTAGAAATGGTTGTGCAAGAGGGAGGCAGCGAGCAACGGTCAGCCCCTCGCCTGGTCTGACAACCCCTGCTTGTACTCAACTTGTTCAGCAGCTTAGTAATACTGATGTGGGACTGGAGGATAGAAGCCTAACAGGATGGGGAAAGACAACTAGAAGGCCCCGTCGGCAAAGATGCCCTTCAGGTAATCCTCAGTCACTCCCTTTAACCTAGTAACTTAAAGAGGCTTTTTATATAGGAAGAGAATGTTATAGAGGACAGTAGAGGGTTGTTTCTATGGCTTTGGGGATTCAGGATGTTGCAAGCCTTGATACATCCTTGTATATTTCTTAGCCCCTAATTTGCCAACCGTTGATCATCGTTATATGGGTGGTTTGCCCTACTTTGTATTATTCATGAATAATGTTGCATGATTTTCTCCTGAGGATTATATTCCAAGTATTTCTTCAATTGCATGTGACAGCCACTGTTTGGACTGTCATGGGTGTTACTTGTCAGGCACAAAATTTCGTCCCAGATGTTTACATTATTCCTTGTAGTAGATTTCTGTATTAAGAAAAGTCTTCAAGCCTCAATCCACTAAGATTCTATTATCCCTGCAAGCTTCAGGGAGAGCTTCATTTGTATGCTTACAGCCTTAAATTATGTAGAATGTGTTTATATATATATGAAAGCTGAGAAATCTGCACAAAGATGATTATTTTGAAAAAAGTAAATTTGATCAGGAATGGAAACACCATTAATCTTGTCTGGTACTTGGGGAGTTTTATGTAGCAAATGGAGGTGTGCTAATTAATTAATGGCATAACAAAGGTTAATCAACCTTTTGAAATTAAAAATAATTAAATAATAATAATACTATTAATGGTCTTTCTTTTGCACCGAATTGTATTGCTGGTTTGATTCATTGATTGTGATGTTTTGTCTGGCTTTATGCGGATACTATGGGGTGAAAGTTGTGGACTATTTTTAATTTTTAATTTTTTATGTGGCTCGACTTGTCCCACGTGTTCTTCTTTTGTTCTCTATCAAATTATAAATTATTCACTTCTGAATTCTGATCATGTTCAGAGTTACAAAAGGTGCACATTCATGTTAACCTTTCTTTTTTGCTGTGCTGAGTGGACTCATTTAATTGTGTACGTATATGTATATGGATGTGTAGTAATAAATATGTCATATATTAGGAGTTCATGATAATATAAATAATAAGTGTTAAAATATAAGGAAAATGAGTTTGTTAAATCTTAACGGACTCGTATATTAGATTTTTATGCGGTAATCTAAACAATAAGTGTTAAACTCTAAATAAAATGAATTCACTAAATCCTAACAAATCAATAATTTATTATAATAAAATCAAATAAATGTTCAACATATTGATTAAAAAAATAAAATAATTAATTAAAATAGAAAAAATTAGATATGAATTGCCATGGATTATCAAAATATGAGTTTCCTAACAAATTAATAATTTATTATAATAAAATCAAATAAATGTTCAACATATTGATTAAAAAAATAAAATAATTAATTAAAATAGAAAAAATTAGATATGAATTGCCATGGATTATCAAAATATGAGTTTCCTAACAAATTAATAATTTATTATAATAAAATCAAATAAATGTTCAACATATTGATTAAAAAAATAAAATAATTAATTAAAATAGAAAAAATTAGATATGAATTGCCATGGATTATCAAAATATGAGTTTCCTAACAAATTAATAATTTATTATAATAAAATCAAATAAATGTTCAACATATTGATTAAAAAAATAAAATAATTAATTAAAATAGAAAAAATTAGATATGAATTGCCATGGATTATCAAAATATGAGTTTCCTAACAAATTAATAATTTATTATAATAAAATCAAATAAATGTTCAACATATTGATTAAAAAAATAAAATAATTAATTAAAATAGAAAAAATTAGATATGAATTGCCATGGATTATCAAAATATGAGTTTCCTAACAAATTAATAATTTATTATAATAAAATCAAATAAATGTTCAACATATTGATTAAAAAAATAAAATAATTAATTAAAATAGAAAAAATTAGATATGAATTGCCATGGATTATCAAAATATGAGTTTTATATCATTTTCCTATGTGAAGAGAGTTCAGTAAGTCAAAGGACTTCTCATGATCTGATCTGAATGGTCAATGGTGCATATGCATGTAGCATTTTTTGGATTCTGTCTTTTTTATTTTGTTTGGTAAACTGAGTGAACTAAAACCTGATGTATCTATTTATATTTATCTCATGTCTGAAAAAAAAAAAAAAAAACAGGTACTTGTAGCTTTGTAATATATTTTTCAAGACCAAAAAGGGTTTTTATCACTTTAAATTTCAAAATAAACTCGTAACTTAACGGTTGGGAGGGAATATTCCTTCTTTGGAGGTGGGGAATTTCATTCTTATTGAGTCTATATTGAAATTAACATATGCTTGTATATAAAATATACTAAGACCAATGCTACAGATTTTTATTTTATCCTTATTTATTTATTATTTTCTTTAATTTTCAAGAAAAATGTAAAATCCAACAGTTAAAATCACTTATATTCTACGTGTACCATTTTTTTTTTAAAAAAAAAAACAGTGCACAGGTTGGTAGTTCAGTGCAAAGCGCACTGGACCTACCCTAATACTCCTTTTCATGGGGCATCTTTGAGATTCTTATCTGTCCAATAACCTTTCTGCTTTCTCTCTCTATATTTATATTTAATAATTCATGCAGAAAGCACACCACCTTGTTCTTTTACTTGTCTGTCCTTTTTCTAACTTGATTTCTTAATTTTTCGTTTCTGCATACTGGAAATTCTGTAATTGTGGTTGTTGGTTTGTAAAACCCTCAGATATGACAATTGTGTAATGATATAAATATGTACTGATAAAGTAATCTTGAGGTAAGCTACTACATAACAGGTGTCTGAGTGAAACGTACTATTACGTGTGTTATTGCATGTGTATTGCATGATTGTTGCGTACTGTACTTGGACAATGGATAAATAACTATCACAAATTAATTTTTAAGATGATAACCTTATGTTTTTATGATAATAATAAACTTAAAAGATGTGCCATGTATATTGAAGTATAGATAAGTCATACCAACTAGTGGATAAGTGGTTAACATCAAAAATTTCTTGTAGATAATTATTCAATATTTGTTAGAGTTTTTTGCTTTATCATAATTTGTATTTTCAAGGTATAATATTCAGGATAGTAGTGCTCTATAAATAGTCACGACCATCAAAGTTGAATGGTGATCAGAAGTGACGTGAAGACTTTAGGCTATATATTTGTGCTTCTGTTTGTTTAGATTCTCTCATTATTTTAAATTATCTTAGGGTGAGATCTTGAGCGATTGTATGAAGAGAGAATTGTAGTGAGCAAATTTTGTTGATATTGGTTACTCTTCGAAGATGTTTAGTTGTGTTTTTGGCGAAAAAGTAGTTGATGCATAGTTCGTTGAGGTGAAGTCTTTTGGGAATGCCAAAAGCAAGCACTATCTTGTCAGGTTGAGTGGTGATTCGGAACATACACTAAATGAGATGTACGAGCGATGTCTTTAGATCGAAAGATATTGTTATACTCTCGATTCGTTTTTAGTTGATTGTTTTCAAGGTTGGTCACTCATAGACTCGTGGTTTTTCTCAGTAAAGTTTCCTCATTAAAATTATGGTGTTTTTATTTTCCGCAATTTTTTCATATTTTGTTGATTAACAATCTTGGTGAGGTACACCGAACTTTCAATTGGTATCAAAGTAGATGTCAACGATAAAATCTAGATCAACAAATCAAATATCACAATTTGATGGATCAAATTATTCATACTGGAAGGCACGCATGAGAGTTTATTTGAAATCCATTGATGAACGAGTTTGAATGTCAGTAGTGACAAATTGAAAAATGAAGCCAAAGGTATACCAAAGTGATGATACAGAAGAAGAATCTGATTCTAAATCTGAAGATATTGTCAATAGCCGTTCCATTAACATTTAGTGACCAAAGGTCTAAGATAAGCTCAAACAAAAGAGAACACATGATAAAGAAGATATGCTCAGATATTGACAAGTTTAAGTCAGGATCTAACAAATTATAGAATATCCTTGACAAGAAAAGGATGGGTAATGAGACATTTGGCTTATGATATGAACAAGGTGGGACTTCTAACACTGAATCACATACACACCTTCCTCCAAATTTCGTGAAGTTTATACCTTCTTCATCCAAAACTTTGGAACAATAAGAGAAGAAATTTACCATTCCAGGAAGATTAACATTGAAAATGTGAAAAAAAAGTTTCTTCAAAAGAGATTTCAAAATCTTGCTAGAAAACAATGTGATTTCAAAACCCATTTGCAACCAATCAATTTCTTCCTAGGAGGTAAGACTCGAAGAGACCACATTCCATTGGCCTTGAGAGCATAAAACTCTTGTTCCATAGCAAGAAGCCATTTAGGATCACAGAATGCTTGTGTGAAGTATGATGATTTTTTCTCTGCTGAAAGTGAAGTTGTGAGGGCATGGTGTTTGGGTGATAATTTATCATATGAAAGCACATCAGATTAGGGGTAAGAGATACATGTAGCTTTGACCAATGCCAAGTGAAATGTCGAAACATTCCTTGAAGGAAGAGAAATACTAACATGATATTCATGAAAATAACTAGGTATGGTTGTTTTTCGAGTAAGCCATGAGAGAAAGCTTTGTAGGATAGGAGATGAAGCATTTTGAGTGGTTGAATCAATTTGTGTTGAAACAGAATTTTGAGATAAATTTTCAGTATGTGAGGCCGAAGGAGTAATACTCTTGGAGATGGAGTCTGATGAAATAGAATTAGTGTTAGAGTTGGAGGGAAATGAGTGTGAGGTGTCATCATCATATGTTGGTGATGGAGGGCTCGAAAAAACAATAGAATAATCTACAGCGGAAGGTAAGGATGAAAATATATATATTCATGGAATAGAACATCTCTTGAGACACAAAATTTACCATTTGAGAGGTGGGGCCGACTCCAACATTTTGGATGCCCTATACAAGTCTAAAAAATGAGGTTCATGAAATTAAGCAACTCCACCATATAAATTTATTACATTGAATGAAATCAAATATTAATAAACTAAATCTAAGAAAAAAAAAGGTACAAAATATTCTCATTTTTTGGTATGCAAAATTGTCAATTAAATTGTTGTAATCAAATTTAGCCGTCATTATGCAAATTGAGTTCATTAATGTTAAATATGCAAATTGTGAATGTGAGGCCAGCTAGGCCTCCCCTTGGAGCCGCCTATGTGAGAGGTCACAAACTTGGTATCCCTTTTGATTGTATGGATATCCTAGAAAGAGAAAACGTGTGGCTTGGGAATCAAACTTTGTGGGGCGATGGTGGAGTGTCGAGGCAAAACACAAGCATCTGAAAACTCGTAAATGGTCATAAGTGGGCTGTTTGTGAGATAGCATCTCAAATCGTGTTTTTCCTTTGAAGAGAGGTATGGGTGTTCAGTTGATAAGATAAGTGGCAGTTAAGATGGCATCCCCCCAAAAACTTTTAGGAACCTTAGCTTGGAATAGTAAGGCTCAGGCCACATTGAGGAGGTGACGATGTTTGCGCTCAGCGACTCCATTTTGTTGTGAGGTGGAGACACAACTGGTTTGATGAATAGTTGTCGCAACCGAAATCACGACGCGTACCGGCGCTATTTGAGAAAATGTCTGTAAAAATGTAAGAAAATGTAAGAGTCGCCACCAATTGATTATAGTGCAATTGGACACTAAATGTTAGGCCTGCGAACCAGAAAAAATGGGTAAGGGGGTCTATTGAGTGTGGGGAAGGTGTTAGGCACCCCACAACTCCCTAGTCGGTTGCCTTTTAAATTGTTTATGTCTTTTCTTAAAAATGTTTCATAAATATTTCAAATTGTTTTAATAAATTTCATGTGTCCGAAAAATAATTTATTGTCAAATGTGTGGAAGAAAACTCCATTAATTTTAAATAAATGTTAAAATAATTTATAAGTGATAATGTAATTAAAATTTTGGGTCAATAGGAGAAAGATTGAAAAGTTTGCGTTATTATTATTTATGAATTATATTTCTCAAAAATAGAATATTTAAAGAAACCAATACTTTGATATTCCCAAACATCTATTCAAGGAATTTAAACTTTGTTTTTTTAAAAGAAATGTTTCGAGAAATCAATACTTTGAAATTCTCTAACATTATTGGATGTTTGAAAGAAATCTCTCGAGAAACCAATACTTTGATATTCTCTTAAGATAATCGAGTATTTGAAAGAAATGTCTCGAGAAACCAATACTTTGATATTCTCTAAACAAGGTTGGATGATTTTGAAGGAAATGTCTCGAGAAACCAATACTTTGATATTCTCTAAACAAGGTTGGATGATTTTGAAGGAAATGTCTCGAGAAACCAATACTTTGATATTCTCTAAACAAGGCTGGATGGTTGAAGGAAATGTCTCGAGAAACCAATACTTTGATATTCTCGGATGTTCGAAATTTGGCAGGTTGGGTATACAAACCTTATCAACCTGGTAAAATAAATCAAATGTTTGAAAAAAATGTCTTGAGAAACCAATACTTTGATATTCTCAGATGTTCGAAAGAAAAGTGTTGAGAAACCAATACTTTGATATTCCCGATTGTTCAAAAAATGATGGATGAGAAACCAATACTTTGATATTCTCAGATTTGAATAAAAGGCGTCGAGAAACCAATACTTTGATATTCTCGGTTGCTTGAAAAATGATGGATGAGAAACCAATACTTTGATATTCTCGGATTTGAAATTTGGCGGATTGGGTATACAAACCTTATCAACCGTATGATTTTGATTCTGCTTTTGGGTATTCTTTGGCGTACAGACTAAAATAATTTGAGGATTAAATCCAACACATGAATATTAATATAACCTATATCTACACTACTTTTACTATTTTTATTATATTATTACATTTGTTTGAACTTAAATATCATGAAAATAACAACTCAACCCAACCTATTACTAAAAAAACCCAAAACAAATCCAGCAGGCCCAATAAATTCAGAACCCAACACACCTTTAAAATTATGAATACAAACCAAAACACAAAAACCCAGCCCATTATATATAAACAGAACCCATCAAAAACACAACAAAATCGGCCCACAATGATACAAACAGAAACCCGGCCCAACAACCATCCCTGGCCCAACGTCCCACTACTGTTCATCGTCTCCTCCAGCACACGTCCAGAAGCTCCTTCCCTGCCGCCTCTTCCCGTCCAGCCTGCAAACAAAGAAACAGAGCAGCAAACCAGCAAAACCAGATCCAAAAATCCACAATAACCTATTATTACAGTCACCTTCTATCGGAAACCGGGGTAAATAGACACCTCCAAATGGAAATCGCACCGACCAGAATAAAGCTCCAAGTGTTGTGAAGTTACTGTCCAAATTTCACTTCGATCGGACCACGGATCTTTCCCCGATCGTTGATTGAAAAACCTGTGTGCAGTGTCTCTTCACCCCAAAATTGCAGTCAATTTCTATCGGAAACCGGGGTAGATAGACACCTTAAAATGGCAATCGCACCGATCAGAATAAAGCTCCACGTGCTGTGAAGTTACTGTCCAAATTTCACTCCGATCGAACCACGGATAGTTCCCCGATCGTTGATTGAAAAACCTGTGTGCAGTGTCTCCTCCCCAAAATTGCAGTCACTTTCTATCGGAAACCGGGGTAGATAGACACCTTCAAATAGCAATCGCACCGATCAGAATAAAGCTCCACGTGCTGTGAAGTTACTGTCCAAATTTCACTCCGATCTAACCACGGATAGTTCCCCGATCGTTGATTGAAAAACCTGTGTGCAGTGTCTCCTCCCCAAAATTGCAGTCACTTTCTATCGGAAACCGGGGTAGATAGACACCTTCAAATGACAATCGCACCGATCAGAATAAAGCTCTAAGTGTTCTGAAGTTACTATCCGAATTTCACTCCGATCGGACCAAGGATCATTCCCCGATCGTTTCGTCCAGAAAACTGGCGCAGCACCTCCAAATCCACTCTCCTTCCTCTTCTTTTTTCTCTTTTCCTCTTTCTTTTCTCCCCTTTTAAAACTCATCTCTCCTCTCTGTTTTCCACTACCTTTCCCTTTCCGCTACCTTCTCCATTACCTGCTGTCTCCCACCTTCCCTCTTACTTTCTCCCGTCTAGTCCCCCACCTTTGACCTCTTGTGCCAGCGCCTCCCATTCACCAAAAGCTTTTCTTTTTTCTTTCATCAAGTCTTTTTAGGGCTAGGGCTAGGGCTTAGGTGGATAGTTTTGATGTAGGGTTTGGGCCGAAATTGTTGGGCTTTGGTGCATTTTGGATAATGGGTTAAGCAACGGGCATTTGGTTATTTGGGCTTAATTGGGCTAATTTGGGATTGATTGGAGATGCTCTTTTTTATTTGTTTTTTCCTTTTTTTTCAATTTTTATTATCATGTTATTAAAAATAACAAGTGTCCGGACAAAAATGGGGTACTACAGCTGCCCCCCTTTGCGTGACTTTACATCGTAAATGACGCGCAAAGGAGTAGAAAGCCGATTTTTGTACCAATTGAAGCATGTAAAAATATACGGGACCTCTGTAGCCAATCTCTGGCTTGGCAAAATTTTTTTAAAAAAATAATATTGCTCGGGATCATTGTAGCCATCTCCGGCTTGGCTGAAATTTTGAAGAATAAATTGCACGGGATCACTGTAGCCATCCCCGGCTTGGCAAATTTTGGAGAAAAATAAATTGCACGGGATCACTGTAGCCATCTCCGGCTTGGCTGAAATTTTGAAAAATAAGATTGCTCGGGATCACTGTAGCCATCTCCGGCTTGGCTGAAATTTTGAAAAATAAGATTGCTCGGGATCACTGTAGCCATCTCCGGCTTGGCTGAAAAATTGAAGAAAAAATAAATTGCACGGGATCACTGTAGCCATCTCCGGCTTGGCTGAAATTTTGAAAAATAAGATTGCACGGGATCACTGTAGCCATCTCCGGCTTGGCTGAAAAATTGAAGAAAAAATAAATTGTACGGGATCATTGTAGCCACTTCGTAAGAAGGGGGATACCCTAGACATTCGCATATGTCCGCCGTGGTGAATCGGAATTTTATACCAATTATTTCCACCTGATAAACCGGTTTTGATTCGGTTCTCGCACTCGATGGTAACATTTCTAAAGTTTCGTAGAAACCACGAACTATACGAGGATACACTGATAAATCACCCTCAGGATCAGGGTTAATCAGAAATGACATGGAGTGATCCTGGAGGTATTTCATAGCCCAGCGGGCGTTGGAATCTATAAGAATATGAAAGTCAAATCGTCTCTCAGGAATGATTTCCGCTTTAGCAAACGATACAATCGTTTGTGAGCGGGGTGATAGATTATCGTCCATTCGAAAGGTCGAAAGATGGTATATCTGGAAAGGTTAGGGAAATGACTGTGCGATGATCCGAACAAAATCAGGAATGATGATGGAGTGATGGTGAAAGTAGTCACAAAAGAGAAAATGAACAGATTCAACAACGAAGATGTGCAGCTTTAGAAGAGAAAGAAAGAAGATTGGGCCAGAGCAGGCAGACCATTACAGGTGAACTGCGAGTCTTTCAAGGGACGATGGAAAAGATTGGAATTTCACATGGCGGGCAAACGTCGTCTCATGAGAAAATGAAAGATGTGACCGGTCACGTCATTGTCGGAAAGTGGTTAGAATATCATGATCAGGCACGGTGGAGGTGATAGAGAAATGTTGACTTCGTGATGAAAACGAAATTATTTGACCAGAAAAGACAAAAAATTGTAAAGAACGGTCCGAAACTTTCAAAAAGACGCCGAAAGTAAGGGTCACGTCTGTCTTCTCCTTTTTCTTTTTGCTTTTTATTTTTTCCAAAAATTAATGGACACGTACGAGTGACAAGACCTGAATACAGACTAAAAGAATTGATCGAGGTTTAGAGCCACCTGTCAAGGCAATGATGAAACGATTAATCAGGCTTTATAGGATATGTAATTCAAATTCTAATCTGAGAAAAATGACACCTTCAAAATTGTACCTTTCGAACAAACTTGCAACAATACACAAAGGATATGCAATGATGATGTATGCAATGAGCAATTTTTATGAATATCTCATTAAAAAAAATGCACGACTTTTCAAAGACCTTTTTATTCCTAAACATGCGTGCAATCACGGATCCCTAGACCAATCTGTTTCTCCACTAAAGGATAAAAACCCATGCACTAAAAAAAAACCAACTTTTGTGCAATTTTCAAATTTTATATGTACAAACATTCCTAATTTCAACAATTCATGTTTACTAAAACGTCTTTTATTTTGTTTTTTTGTTTTTGTTTGTTTTTTTTTGTTAATGCTCACATTTTATAATCAGGATCGTCCCTCTTCTGATAATACTTGCCTCGATCACATGTTTATTCATCAAGTCTTTTTCAACTTAGGGTGCCAAAATCTATCAATTCTTTCTCAAAAAGCAATATCCTAATGCAGTCATATCATTCACTGTCAAGACTTCAATCAATGATAAATTCAATAGTACGACTAAGCATGCCAAGATTGAGAAATTTTTGGGATATGGAATCAGAATATGGCAATGGAAGGAATGAGTAGCAAAGCCGAAGAATGGATAACCTCATGATATTTAAAAAAATGAATGGTAATCAAGGAATTTTTTTAGAGTAAGATATATATAGAAAGAGAAAGAAGGAAAAGAAAGAAAAGATAAATCGAAATTCCCCAAGATGAAAATTTTGAGATATGGAATCAGAATATGAAAATGGAAGGAATGAGTAACAAAGCCGAAGAATGGATAACATCATGATAAAATAAAAAAATGAATGGTAATCAAGGAACTCTTTTTAGAGTAAGATATATACAGAAATAGAAAGAAGGAAAAGAAAGAAAAGATAAATCGAAATTCTCCAAGATAAAATATGTGATAAGTCAAAGATTGTGCCCAAAATTGCCCCAGTTTTGGTGTGCACCCAATTAACAACAGTTAAATCCAGAACTCATGAAGTAGTCGCTCAACCAAACATATTTGTCTTCAAACTCCTTCTTCTGTATGATTTATCCCCGATGAAATTGTAATAACAGGAACATCGCACCCAAAACTGCCCCAGTTTTGGTGCGTGTGCAATCATGAAGCCTGAACTTTCCATGTCTCCCAACCAAAATTTCTTTGTCCAGATAATAGAAACATTGCACCCAAAACTGCCCCAGTTTTGGAGCGTGCAATTAACTGTCATGGTGCGTGAGCAATTAACTGTCATGAAGCCGGAACTTTTCATGTCTCCCAACCAAAATTTCTTTGTCCAGATAACAGAAACATTGCACCCAAAACTGCCCCAGTTTTGGAGCGTGATCCATTCACTGTCATTCAATCTAAACACCATGAATCTGATTCATCCATATCAATTAGAGCGTCATTTCTGACTTTTACTCTAGCATTTTGCTTTTTTACAAACCCTAATTTTTGCCAAGAATGCCTTTTCAGGTTTTCACTCAAGCGGGTTTTTTTGTTTTTTTTTGTTCTTTTTTACAAACCCTAATTTTTGCCAAGAATGCCTTTTCAGGTTTTCACTCAAGCGGGTTTTTTTTTTATCTGTCGAATGAATAACTGTACCATCATGATGGTAACTTTTTATACTGCTCAAGGATCAAGTCGATCATAATTGTTCAAATACTTTCTTTGAAGATAACAAGCAACAAGGGACAGACATGGAGATTAAAACATATTAGCTAACTCTCCATAAACCACAACAGTACAAGGCTCACAATGTTCAACATTTAATGAAATGATGGAAAATAGAAATTTTCTGATTGGAATCCTGGGTTTTCATAATTTTCCAGAGGATAAAGATCCTGTTGTTGGGCTAGTGAAGTCGGAAACTGCATGTTATGCACTCCAAAGTTGCTGGCTAGCTGATTGTGCATCTGATCCATGGTCCCATTGGAGCCTATAATATGTGCAATTAACTGATCAATACTTTTAGACAGGTAATCCAAACGTGCCTCAATCTGCATCATCCTTTCAGCTATAGCCATGGTTCCTGATGAACTGGAATAATGAACAGTAGAAGATCCAATCTCTGGATGAGCGTCAACAATCTCATCATCTTTGTAACGATTGATTATCCTATGATCAATCACTTGTCGGGGATTCTGCACCTCTTCATGTGATTCCCAATGAACCCCAGCTCTCATACACAATGTACTAACCAGAGAAGGGAGACAAAGCCCTATAGTTGTTGTAGCATGAAGGCTGTGGATAATAGACTTGTGTAAAACTTTCCCAACATCAATCGATTTTCCAGACAGAATATAATAAAGCAACAATGCTCTATCTTTGGAAACGTCAACTGAATGAGTACTAGGCATGAGTTTCGCCCAAATAAAACGCATCCAAGCCTTGCTGTTCCTGGTCATAGCTGCTGCGGGGAATGAGACTCCCTCCCCTCTAAATTTCTTCCAGGCAGCGCCTGGTTTACATACTGTACGAATTACTGCATCCATATCAACATCAGATTCTAACAACTTAGAAAAATCATCGTCTACAAAGTTTGGAAGATTGTAAACGTCATTAATGGTTTGGCTATCAAATGAAATTCTCGCACCTCGAACATTTATCTGCTCATATCCTACCATTGCATTGGCATAAAATTCTCTTACCAACTGAACAACTGCAGCTTTTGGCTGTGCAACGAGCTTCTCCCAACCTCGCTCAGCAATTATTCTAGCAATAGTGGGCTCCGTTGTATAAACAACCTGGATGCCTCTCTCTGGGATAATATTTCGCACACCAACTGACCGTTGGTATCTCTCAAATGCTTCCTGACTCACAAAGAGATTTTCATCATATATCTGAAGGGCTTGTGTGCGTTGTCTTTTGGAAGCCATAACGTGTATCAGAAAGAAACTCAACTAAAGGAGCGAAAGACTTATCAAAGAGAGAAAGGTAGTGAGTTGCCACTTGGTGAAGGACTTCAGACAGGGTAATATAACGGAGAAGATCTTGGCAATTAGCCTTTTGAATAATTTGGGTGGACAACAGCATAAAATCTCGTGATGTCAATTACATCATGAGCCTCCTGTCGGGAAATAATTGATAGTAGGCTGTAGAAATTTTAAAAATAAGCCCGAATCACATAATGGTGATATGACACTGCTTTTGACAATATGGGCATGAACTTGATTGCAGTTGGTGACCAGTGAAAGTGAACGTTGACCACTATAATCGGTGACAAGTTATCAACCGCTCATTCTGCCAAACAAACTAATACTATTGTACAGCACAACATTTGTCTTTTTCAATCATCCCCACAACAGATGGCTTTCTCAAAAAGTGTACTTGAGTGACTCCATTCTCGAATAAAATATCCAAGCCAATCTAACGATATCTCCAATTCAGTCTTAGTGCCAGAGGAAGATTCAACATTGTCATTGGTGAGGACACCCAAAAAGGTTTTATTAGGCTCATCCTCTTCATTATCATCAATTTCAATCTTGTTGGATGGAATGATTAAGATTTAACATTTGGAAATGATGAAGAATGAGGACGAATTCATGCAGAAATTTGGAATATGGACTTTACTTCACAAGGGACATAATGGAAATATGCAAATTTCGTACTATAAAACTTCATCAAATCGAAGTCATGATAGAACATGAATGGTGGTGCACCTTGGAGATTACTCTTGGAGACAATTGATATGAGATTGGAAATCCCCAAACTGCTCCAGTTAATGATCAATACACGATGGTCGAGAAATGACATAACAAGGATTATCAGCAGAGTTCGGATCCTTTCCCATGAAATTCTTTAAATTGCTCACATAGGTTCCCAAATATTCCTCTAGCATGATGCATTCACATTTGTCCAACACTAAGGTTAAGAATTAATTTCCTCGAAATTGCCATAATATTGGACAGATTGACAATTCTTAGAAAAAATCTAAACATAAAGTTATCGTAAAACCAATTGATGGATTTTCTCTAAATTATTGTGGATGCAAATGTCATGAATAATGTGTATGAAAGGTACATATGGACATGTATGAGTGGTTAATGAACATGCAAATGATAGACAAATGTATATATACAAAGTGTAAGTAAAGTTAAGAATAAAAGTATTTCTTGTGATTCTTAATCAGGGTCAAGTTCCTACAAACTTCTGAAAGTCTCAAACCGGATCTAAGGTTATCTCATGTGCATATAGGTGGCATATCTAACTGTAACGCAATTGCACGAGAGGCCACTGGATCATGTGACTTTTGATCCATACTTGGATAACAAAAGTCCATCCCTTAATACTTTAAGAGGACGTCAATCCAGGAGAGTGTCTTCCTCCAACTACACAGGGAAGTAAATCCCAAAAAGGTGGTAGGTCAACCCTCACTAGTTCCAGGAAAAACTCGGGCACAGAGTTATATTTTTATATGGTCAACAGATAGTCGATTCGTCCATAGGCACTTCTGAAAGCTTGCATTGTATGCAAATCTTGTTCTTCCCATAACTCAACTAGGGCTGCTGGTGCCTGAGTTAGAAATGTAACTTTCTTCAGTAGTCCCAAAAATTGTTCTTCCTTCAAACTGTCTCCCCATCTTTCTTGCAATGCTTCTAACTTCTCCCTGACCCCTTGGGAATCTTCTAATGTTAGTGCATTGGTCCCTATCGATATGATCATTCTGCAAGTACTATCTAATTAGATTACAAAGATTTGTGCTCTAGTGTATGTATGAACAAAAAGTAAGAAGGGTATTTGCAATTTAGGACATGTAAAACAAACACAACTTGGATATGTGCAACGATGTACAATCATAAGATAACAATAAACTGTTAGAAATAAGGATGCCGTTGTTGTTCCTAGTTTGATAGATAATCCTAACATGTCTGGAGATCTAATGTGCATTTGGGTTGTGTATCTAAACTACAACGCGACTACGCGAGAGGTTTACTGGATTATGTGACTTTTGATCCATACTTGGATAACAAAAGTCCATCCCTTAATACTTTAAGAGGACGTCAATCCAGGAGAGTGTCTTCCCCCACCTACACAGGGAAGTAAATCCCAAAAAGGTGGTAGGTCAACCCTCACTAATCACAAGGAAAACCCGGGTATAGGGTTATGTGTGTGTAATGTATTGTGTCCTCAATGACGTATAAATCAATAAACAATGGTGTTAAACTTCATAGTAAACAAAAATTCAAATTTAAGAAAAAAGCATAAACATCCATACAAAGGCTCGACCCCTTCAGTAAAAACCTGGTATCCCCAGCAGAGTCGCCAGTTGTCGCAACCGAAATCACGACGCGTACCGGCGCTATTTGAGAAAATGTCTGTAAAAATGTAAGAAAATGTAAGAGTCGCCACCAATTGATTATAGTGCAATTGGACACTAAATGTTAGGCCTGCGAACCAGAAAAAATGGGTAAGGGGGTCTATTGAGTGTGGGGAAGGTGTTAGGCACCCCACAACTCCCTAGTCGGTTGCCTTTTAAATTGTTTATGTCTTTTCTTAAAAATGTTTCATAAATATTTCAAATTGTTTTAATAAATTTCATGTGTCCGAAAAATAATTTATTGTCAAATGTGTGGAAGAAAACTCCATTAATTTTAAATAAATGTTAAAATAATTTATAAGTGATAATGTAATTAAAATTTTGGGTCAATAGGAGAAAGATTGAAAAGTTTGCGTTATTATTATTTATGAATTATATTTCTCAAAAATAGAATATTTAAAGAAACCAATACTTTGATATTCCCAAACATCTATTCAAGGAATTTAAACTTTGTTTTTTTAAAAGAAATGTTTCGAGAAATCAATACTTTGAAATTCTCTAACATTATTGGATGTTTGAAAGAAATCTCTCGAGAAACCAATACTTTGATATTCTCTTAAGATAATCGAGTATTTGAAAGAAATGTCTCGAGAAACCAATACTTTGATATTCTCTAAACAAGGTTGGATGATTTTGAAGGAAATGTCTCGAGAAACCAATACTTTGATATTCTCTAAACAAGGTTGGATGATTTTGAAGGAAATGTCTCGAGAAACCAACTTTGATATTCTCTAAACAAGGCTGGATGGTTGAAGGAAATGTCTCGAGAAACCAATACTTTAATATTCTCGGATGTTCGAAATTTGGCAGGTTGGGTATACAAACCTTATCAACCTGGTAAAATAAATCAAATGTTTGAAAAAAATGTCTTGAGAAACCAATACTTTGATATTCTCAGATGTTCGAAAGAAAAGTGTTGAGAAACCAATACTTTGATATTCCCGATTGTTCGAAAAATGATGGATGAGAAACCAATACTTTGATATTCTCAGATTTGAATAAAAGGCGTCGAGAAACCAATACTTTGATATTCTCGGTTGCTTGAAAAATGATGGATGAGAAACCAATACTTTGATATTCTCGGATTTGAAATTTGGCGGATTGGGTATACAAACCTTATCAACCGTATGATTTTGATTCTGCTTTTGGGTATTCTTTGGCGTACAGACTAAAATAATTTGAGGATTAAATCCAACACATGAATATTAATATAACCTATATCTACACTACTTTTACTATTTTTATTATATTATTACATTTGTTTGAACTTAAATATCATGAAAATAACAACTCAACCCAACCTATTACTAAAAAAACCCAAAACAAATCCAACAGGCCCAATAAATTCAGAACCCAACACACCTTTAAAATTATGAATACAAACCAAAACACACAAACCCAGCCCATTATATATAAACAGAACCCATCAAAAACACAACAAAATCGGCCCACAATGATACAAACAGAAACCCGGCCCAACAACCATCCCTGGCCCAACGTCCCACTACTGTTCATCGTCTCCTCTAGCACACGTCCAGAAGCTCCTTCCCTGCCGCCTCTTCCCGTCCAGCCTGCAAACAAAGAAACAGAGCAGCAAACCAGCAAAACCAGATCCAAAAATCCACAATAACCTATTATTACAGTCACCTTCTATCGGAAACCGGGGTAAATAGACACCTCCAAATGGAAATCGCACCGACCAGAATAAAGCTCCAAGTGTTGTGAAGTTACTGTCCAAATTTCACTTCGATCGGACCACGGATCTTTCCCCGATCGTTGATTGAAAAACCTGTGTGCAGTGTCTCTTCACCCCAAAATTGCAGTCAATTTCTATCGAAAACCGGGGTAGATAGACACCTTCAAATGGCAATCGCACCGATCAGAATAAAGCTCCACGTGCTGTGAAGTTACTGTCCAAATGTCACTCCGATCGAACCACGGATAGTTCCCCGATCGTTGATTGAAAAACCTGTGTGCAGTGTCTCCTCCCCAAAATTGCAGTCACTTTCTATCGGAAACCGGGGTAGATAGACACCTTCAAATGGCAATCGCACCGATCAGAATAAAGCTCCACGTGCTTTGAAGTTACTGTCCAAATTGCACTCCGATCGAACCACGGATAGTTCCCCGATCGTTGATTGAAAAACCTGTGTGCAGTGTCTCCTCCCCAAAATTGCAGTCACTTTCTATCGGAAACCGGGGTAGATAGACACCTTCAAATGACAATCGCACCGATCAGAATAAAGCTCTAAGTGTTCTGAAGTTACTATCCGAATTTCACTCCGATCGGACCACGGATCATTCCCCGATCGTTTCGTCCAGAAAACTGGCGCAGCACCTCCAAATCCACTCTCCTTCCTCTTCTTTTTCTCTTTTCCTCTTTCTTTTCTCCCCTTTTAAAACTCATCTCTCCTCTCTGTTTTCCACTACCTTTCCCTTTCCGCTACCTTCTCCATTACCTGCTGTCTCCCACCTTCCCTCTTACTTTCTCCCGTCTAGTCCCCCACCTTTGACCTCTTGTGCCAGCGCCTCCCATTCACCAAAAGCTTTTCTTTTTTCTTTCATCAAGTCTTTTTAGGGCTAGGGCTAGGGCTTAGGTGGATAGTTTTGATGTAGGGTTTGGGCCGAAATTGTTGGGCTTTGGTGCATTTTGGATAATGGGTTAAGCAACGGGCATTTGGTTATTTGGGCTTAATTGGGCTAATTTGGGATTGATTGGAGATGTTCTTTTTTATTTGTTTTTTCCTTTTTTTTCAATTTTTATTATCATGTTATTAAAAATAACAAGTGTCCGAACAAAAATGGGGTACTACAATAGTCCCTTTATCTGAATAAAAATCCAACATTGTAAATTCAGGACCATTATCACTATAAAGGATTTTGACTTTCAAAGAGAATTGTGTCTCAACGAGATTGATTAATGTAGTTAAGTATTACAAGTGTCCAATTTTTTATGCATCAAATAGACCCATGTACATCGAGTGTAAAATATTGTGCACCATTGAGTGCGGGAATATGGTACCCTCCCCAAATATCAACATGAATCAAGTCAAAAGATGCATGAGTATGAATGGAGCTTAAGGAAAATGAAGCTCGAGTTTGTTTAGCTAATGGGAAAATTAAACAATCAAAAACAAAATAAAACTTTATGTTGGTCACATAAGAAGAAAGCAATTGTAGACTTTTATTTGAAAGGTGACCAAGGCATTGATGCCAAAGGATCGAAGAATTAGAGTCTACTGTGGCCATCAAATTGTAGCTAGTTTTCTTTGGAGTATCAAGGTAGTAAAGTCCTCGTTTAGTTCTCGTCCCAATTATCTTCCCCGACTATTGGTCCTTTAGCATACAAGCATTATTAATAAATGTTGCAAGGTAGTGAGAATTGTAAACAAACTTACTAATAGAAATTAGGTTCAACTTAAAAGAAGGAACACATAGCACATCATGTAATGAAAAATCATCAAAATGGATGTTGCCCGTATGTGTGACGGTAGAAATTGCTCCATTGAGAAGGTTCACAGTTCGGCTGTTGACACGAGTTTTTGTAATCAATAAACTAGCAGAACAAACCATATGATTTGTGGCTCCTATGTCAAGTGTCCAATACATCTCTTTGCCAAAAATAGTAGCACATAAGTTTGTACCTGAGAGATCACTCATAGAAGATGCACTACCAACATGATTATCCATTGATTTGGACTTATTCCCATTAAGCATTGTCATCATATTCTGGTACTGTTTTGCTGTGAGGATGAAAAAGGCTAAAGGTGCTGGTGTATTTCCATTGACATAATTTACTTTAGAGGAAAAATTCTTATGCTCTTGTTGGTCAGATTTGATTTTTTGCAGTTTGCAACAAACGTCAATAATGTGGCCTTTCCAACCACAATGATCACATTTTAGGTGTGCTCGACATGTCTTTGAAGTGTGCCCAAGTTTTCACAAGTTCCAAATTTCAAATGAGGATTCTTGGGTGTGAAGATTCTCTTAGAATTACATATATTGTTTCTCACGGTGAAAGCTGCAACATCAGTTAGTTTGCTTCATTTTGATATTCCTCGTTGTTTTTCAACCTGAAGGATGAGAGAGTAAGCTTTGTTAACTGCAGGAAGCGGATCCATGAGCAAAATTTTTCCTCACATAACATCATCATATACTTCACTAAGCCCCATGAGAAATTTCATGGTCTTTTGGCTTTGTTGGTACTACAAAACCTCCTTCACAGTCCCGCAAGTGCAGTATGGAATGAAACACAATGCATCACGCTCATCCCAAAGGCCCTTTAGCTTGGTGTAGTAGGTGCCAATGGTCATATTGTTCGGGCTACAATCGTGAATTGCTTGCTCATTATTGATGTCCTCTGAGATTGAGTTGAGAAGCCATGTGTCTTTACAAGATTGTTGCAGCGCTTCCATTGTTGTAGTTTTGTGTAGTACTCATTGGTGGCTATTGAATGGTGTTGTTGACAAAGCCTTCCTCATTCTTGATGTTTAACGCCATGAATATGGCACAACTCCATCTGTTGTAATTATCTTCAGTCAGCAGTTGTGTGACAAGTGTGAGCCTAGGTTGATATGGGTGATGACAGTAGAAAGGGTTATTTGGATTGTTGTAGGCTTGGTTGATATTTGAGTTATTTGATCATTCTTTTCTGCCATGTGTGTGAGATAGAAGGAAGATGATTGTTGTGTTTAAGAGATAGAAAATCATGGCTCCTCCGATACCATAAAAAGAAAGTAAATTTGTGTGTATATTATTCATTGAAAGGAATTGTATTATATATACGATACAAAGACTAATATAGTGCCTCAATTAAAGCATATACAACTGCATGTTATCATCTATTCACACCTATTCAAACGTAAATAGGAAACAGAATGAGGAATTAAAGGTGATTTTCCATGATGATAGGAGATCCCATATTTTATGTATCGATCAACTTTAACGTTGATTGTCCATGATTGTAGGAGATCCCATATTCTTTGCATCAATCAATTTTAACAAAAGAAAACCAGAAGAAGCCAATGAAATTCTAGGTACATGATAAACAAGGTTTGCCTACCCAATGCTAATATGTAGAACTCCTTGAAGAGAGGTTTTTTGAGATAGGTAACAGGGACAAAGCCATACAAGTGTGAAAAGAATAGTTGAAAATAATTGTATACCCAACGAGGTTTGTTACAGTGTACTTTTTTTGATGGGCTTTGTAAGGATGGAAAGCTGAGGGAGGCTATAATGGTCTGGGCACGCATGTTGTACATTGTATGTAAGCTTGGTGTTGTAGCTTCATGGCCTCTGCAACAATGGATCACTAGATGAGGCTATAAAACTCTTCAATTATGAGATGCTTTGTTGTAAAATTGAATCTCAACCTGATGTCATCACTTTTAACATGCTTTTGAAAGCCTTTTGCGAGCAGGGAAATGTCTCTCGTGCCATTGATATCTTAAATGGCATGTTGGATGCAAAATGTGATTCAAACTATGTCACATGAAACATATTCTTGAGGGCATTCGGAGAAAATCTTAGCATTTATCAAGACGAAAAGGAGTTTCTAGATGAGCTTGTGATTAGGCTATTTAGATGACACAAAGTGTCAGGTGCATCTAAAATTTTGGAAATAATGCTGCAAAATTCTTTCCCACCAAAAGCCTCTACTTGGGATCGATTTGTTCAAGAAATCTACAAACCCAAGAGGATGCGAGTAGACATTAACAAATGTTGGAGCAATCTATTATGCTGAAATTTAGGTAACCATTATCTCTTGATTGAATTGCCAAAAATCGTCAAAGAAAAGGAATAAAGATATTTCCTTTGCTAGGAGGAGAGGTGAAATGACTAAGTAATCTTAGGAAGAAGCTTTAGAAATAATTACATTTCTTGGGTAATTTCCAAAACTTGGAGGAAGTAAAGGCTTAAAAGATTTCAAGATAATAGAAAGTTTTGCACTAGGTTTGAAAGATTGCAAAATAGCCCTAGTGTAGCTCCATACTGATTTATTTTCTACATTTTTCTTCTCACATGATGTTCTTGACGATTTCATTTTGAGCATAATTTTACTTATGCATCATCTGCTTGTAAGCCACTCACTTTATTTTTTTTGGAGGACTATGCCAACAAACTAAATGAATTGTGTATTATGAAACTCGAAACTACTTGTCATACAAGTCCTAGGAGATATTGGAGCACAATGAATCTAAAGAAGAAGTAAATAGATACTGATCTTGGTGTTCATACTTGGAATTTAAATATCAGTTCTCATTGTATGCTCTTACTATTGGGAAAAATAAGTATCACCTTGGTAACTGAATCTTCCCTTGAAATTCAATCGTGAAATCTATAGCTCCTCTCCTCCCTTCACCAGCCCTAAAGTCATTTTATTTTGCGGGGAAGTTGTGTAGACAACTTACAGAAGAGTGGCATTTCCCATGTTTATTGATGCTGCCTTTTCAAGTCCAACCAATATTCAATAAACCACATTCTTCTTTATTGCCCTTGCTCAAGGAAAGTCTTGGCAACGACCTTAATGTTACTTAAGAGCTACTGAGTGAACATCATATGGATCTTTATACGTATGTATTAGACTCATCCTTAGAGAGACGCATTTCATGTATGCTTCCTTCAAAATAGTTATATAGCAATGATATATTCTCTAGATGTTTGCAATGTTAGCAAATAGGTATACAATATACACAACGAAAGCATTACCTTTAAAGTGTGCTTGATCAAAATCACCTGGTTGATCTCCGATCGTATGGAACTTCTAGTCCGTTCACAGAATCATAAGCCAAAGTATTCCTCTCCTTGTAAGATTTTCCTAAAATGGAAAGTATTATGTCTGACACCATTTACAAAAATGAAAAGTTTTTGTTGTCTTCTCTTTCTTAGATTTCCAACAATGGAAGTCTAGTTATAAAAGAAGAAAAAGTGATGTGTTGGCAACCAGTTTTCAACAAAATTGGTTGCTCATTCATTGAACTAACCCACATGTTTAATTAAGATCAATGTGCTAGAAGCATCATTTAATTAATCGAATCCAGCTCGATTTATAATAAACCTTATTCAATTAATAATTCGATTATTTTCATCTCATGTAAATTATCGAATTTACACAATCCTCTTTCCAACCTTAGTTGAAACAAATTTTTGTGATTCTTTTATATGTGACTTTCTAGGTTCATTACGCAATAAAAATAATATCAAACTCTTTGATATTAATTAAAACAACTTTTAATCATTTCTTATAAATCATAAGTGACACCTAGCAACATCTTGTGACTACCCAGTCAGTGATGAAAACTTTCATATAAACTTTTAATTACGGTTACCATGCAATTGAATCCTTACACTATGCAATATCCCAATTGACCGAGGATTATGGATATTAATCAAACCCACTGACTCAATCATTTGTCAAATTCAATAATTTATTGACAAACAATAATTAATGAAAACACCTTTTCATTATTCATTTAACCTCAGTCAAGGATTTTCTCAGTCAAGGATTTCCCGTGTCAATAAATATCTTGATCACATAGGATATTCTCCTTGTTTATTTTTCAGGCAATAGATCCCTTGTTGAATGTACACAAGTCTCCATATATAACTAAGCGAATTCATCGAATGTCAATATTTATTCAATAAATAAATATTTCTAACATTAACAAAATTTAATCACCCATATACAAGACTACTATGTCAGCTCAGGTGTAAGGATTATTTACATAATCGTAAATAAATAATAAATCATTGACAATGAAATAAACCTTCATGTGATTCATTATTTAGTAAGTCATGTTCGAATCATTTATTCAATAATAAATCTTTCATATTGTTTGTTATAATATCTCATATTAGATTGAATAAGACTCACAACTCTATCTTTATAGGAAACAAACAGTATGCTGATTTTTCGAATTATTATTGTCCAATTAATAATTTTACAATCAGAAACTTGATTTAAGATATTCATACTAAAGATCAATCGTCACTAATATTCTCAACTTTTGAGAATTAGCTCTCTAACAAATATCTATGGACATATTTAACACAACTAATAAATAGAAATATCAAATATATAATAAATTATCATTTATTATTTCAAGTAATACAATATTATTATTATATATGTTCCAAATACAACTATATAGATTATAGATTGGTCATGAAGTTGGTGGAATCCTAACAAAGGACAAGTGTTCAAAGAGAAGTGGAGAGCTTCTAGTTGGGGAAGATCATTCCACAGGACATGTGCTCAAAGAGAAGTAGAGAGCTTCTAGTTGGGGAAGATGGTAGAACATATTGGTGCCAGAGGGATGGTGACCGAACATGTTATTAGGGCTAAAATCAAGAATTTGCAATGAAGTCGCATTAAAGATGGTGGAGGGTAAAGAGCCTCACAACTTATTATATTTCACAAATAGTTCCTTTAATTTGTGTAGATAACTAATGGCTTCATGTACGTATGTATGCTTTCAGATCATGTTGCCGCCAATGAAATTATTGCTATTAAATTGCAATATTTGAAGCTCAGAATATCTCCAAACCATGATGGTATATCTCCACTGAGGTTGTACAATCCCAAATTGATGTCTTTAAGCCAGTGTCATCTATTTAAATCAATTGCCAAAGAAACATGAAACATGTTGTTTCTTAACGATTGTCTAGCAAGGAAAGATAGATTTCCTATATGAGGATGGATGGCTCCTCTTCCTGTTCCTGTAAGACCCATGTTAGATAGGTCCAAGACAGTGACTAGTGGCAAGTGATTCCTATCCAATTGCAAGCAGAGAGAGATACCAGTAGACCAGGTTGTTGCCAAGAGGTTTGAGGGTCAACTGTGAATTGAGCTTTCAAGGCAAGGCGGGCATATTATCTGTGGTTATGTTCTGGACTTCAATAGCTGATCCAGACATGAAACAAAGTAACATTGCAAGTATGGAGGATCACTCTTCATGGCTAGCTGCTGCTAACCATAAGTGCCTGTATCTATGTTCTATGATTGTGAAATAACAAGGATGTGCAAATACTGATAATGTTCAAGCCAAGAATGGACGAGACTACAGCATCCAAACAGATAAAATGTATCAAACAGCTTAGGGCAAGAAAATTGATCTCCCCTCTAGTTAGGTTTGCTTTCTCCTAGGGTAAACAAATAGTTAATTGGATTTATGAGTCTATCAACAAAATTCTTGGCCAAGCCACTCAGTACAAGTAAAGCTATCAATGAACCTTAGTAAACAGCTTTTACTTTTAGAGTCATGACCAGGATTTCCAGGCTTTGCGAATTTTACTAGCGAGATATCTTGTCCCGTTAACACCACCCGCGGCTAGTAGACCAGACACAGCCTGCCTTGCACTTGAGACCATAACGACTCGCCTCAGGACCTTCTGCATGCATTTTGCAGCTTCCTCCCTCGAATTGATCACAACTTTATGCATAACTTTACCTGCAGTTCAATGTTACCAGAGAGTAAGAATATATTCCCTTTGGAGCACAAACAGCATAATCAGCCAAACAAATTTTAGGCACTATAGCCTGATATCTAGGCTTCAGACAAAAACAATGAAGATAATGAGTCCTGGTGGTATAGTGATCAAACTCAAAACTAGGAATGAAACTAAGTTATTATGCAGTCCATTTATCTCTTCTGCACAAGTTAAAAAAAGTTCATACCAGATTCATCTAGCATTTTGTTATCTCCTAGCTCCATTGCCATTCTGCTTCTGATAGTTGAACCAAGAGAAGAAACATGCAAATGGGCTGAAGATAAGCTGCAATCCTGGTCATGAGAAACAACAATATATTAGCATATTTGAAGCTAGGTTCGATGCTATTAGATCAGAATGCTGTTCAATGACTTTCCTCATATATAAAATTTCTGTTGTAGGGTGTTAATTGTCTATCACAGTAATATTAAATATGAAATTGCTGCCTAGAAGTTTTTGCTGACATAACAATCATCAAAATGGAAACTAATTTTATTAGTTTCTCAAACCATCAAAATGGAAACTAATTTTATTAGTTTCTCAAAGCATAGCGCTGATCTAAGCAAATTAAGGTGTTTAAAATTTCAATACACCTGAGAGATGTTTCCCCGTATGCCAGATGATGAAAATCTCAATAACTCTTTTCTCTCATACTCTTCAAGAAAAGGCTTATATAATGACTGGAACAAATCAAATTGCCCTTGCACAATCCTCTTCACCTGTTCCAAATGTATTTGAACAAGAGAAACTCTGTAAGACAATTACGCTGGCTATTTCACTAATGATTGACCTACATTTTAAGCTGCCAAACAGTGTCATGTGTATATCATAGAAAAAAGTGATTTATACTGAAAAAAGAGAGAGGGAGGAATAGTTGAAATGAAAAAAACATACAACAGACTGCAGGAGAATTTGAGACTCGCTATGTAACTTTATAATTGCAGGAATTGAAGGTTCAAATAACATAGGCATTGCTTGGCTGCATCTAACATGTACCTTCACACATTACTTCCAATTGGCAATAATTTTTTTGTTTCAAAAAAAAAAAGAAAAAAGAAAAGATACATAAACTCTTTTCATAATAAAAATCAGGAAATAAGATTTCAATCCAAAAAACCTGCAAAAAAACATTCCATTATACTAAAAGGGATTTATGTAAGGCTTGATTGAGTTATACCTTGTTTTTGTCTTCAGCAAAAAGCATACGCAAGTCACCCATATAAGAAAGACTGCATATTTTTGCATACAAGTCTTCCTACATGATCATCGAGAATATCATCAATTCTATTAATTAAATAAGCATTGAGCAGTGAAACAGAAGTAAACCTCAGTGAACTGGGATGGCAAAAGAAGGAGAGCTGCAGAGACAGCAGCCTTCAAGTTTACTGAGTTTACTTCTCCAATGTCCAAATTATCTACAAGGATTTGAACCTACACAAACAAGGACAGGTACAATATATGTGAATAGTGTGACATCATTAAAGGAAAACAGTGAATAGAAGTAGAGGTACAGTAAACAAGCTAAAAGTTCCTCAATACAAATCAGAGAACTGATTAACTAAAAAGTCCTCTTACCCTCCTTCAGGATGTGTTTTTTTGGTTATTTACAAAATTAATGAAAAGTGCATGCACTCATGCTTACAAATGCAAGCATGAAGATAAGACAAACAGGAAAGGCATACTGGTTTTTGTAAACGACCACTCAAATAAAACCTGTTCCAAGTCAGCGCATCTTGAATTAGATCATCCATCTTGACAATCCCATACTTGAACATCTGTCACATGTAAAGCAGAAGTGAGGCAGAATAATTTTTTGGCTGTATCATAATGTTGATCCAAGCATGACATGCTGAATTGCAATAAGTTGAAAATGGCAGAAAGGGTGCCAAACCCCTTATATGTTCTCATTACTGGACGGCAGTCCTATACCCTGTCATTCCAAGTAACAAAAGGGTTGAAGTGCACTCCTACACCGATCTCCTCAGCAACGTCAGTAATCTAACACAAAATGATGAAATTATAGAATAAGAAACATACATATAATAAACGAGAGAGAGAGAGAGAGATTGGCACCAGTTTTGCCCCGCCAAGGTGCACCATCCATGAGGCATAGTGGGTTCTATTCAAATTAAGATTCTGGCTCAAATAAGAAGAGAAACAGAATCAGATATGATATGCGTTTATGACAGCAGACAAGATATGAGTTACTACATAAATCTTACATCATAATGCCATTGCATAGGATTTGCCACACCAAGAATGAAATCTACCATGGACGACTGCAACCAAATTTCAGAACTTTATAATGCGAACAATACTCTCACTAAAGACGTTGAAAAGACTAAATAAATGAGATGTAAGCATAAACCTTATCATGGTTGTTTGGATGGAGAGCAGAGCCATATACACAGCAGAACTCTACAGGAGGTAATTCTTTGATAAAACTTACGAGCTCAGCTTCGCTCTCACTCTCCATAATGAAACTATCAATTTCACGAACACAAGTAGCAGTGTGAATGAAATTTAGCTTCTCAAGAGGAAATTCGTCAAATTCTTGATGTACATGGGGCAAGGTTTTAAAAAGTGGAAGGCAGTGCGACTGATTTTTCTGTCGGTAATATTGATTGCCGACGGATATTTTTCCGTTGGCAAAACGCTCATCGCTATTTGATTACTGACAAAACATATTTTTATCGGCAAATTGCCGACGGATATTTGTCCATTAGTAACAACAAAAAAAAAAAAATCAGGTGCACTTGTGTGATCAACGCAATCTGACAGAAAGTATCACAATAAATGGTAATCTAGTGTAAAAAATTCATATCGAGGTACAGAACTAATGTTAACTAATCAACTTTTCTATGTAGTAATAAGATATTACCAAGATTAAATACAAGCATGTAATGTCTGATGAAGCTTATCACTTTCTCATCATAGTCAAATCCAGGGTCCACACAAGCGAGTCATAGCCAAAACCTAGAACACCATTATTTTTACAAGATCAAATACACGCCTTCAAGGCAGTGTTGTCAAAGGAAAAAGGCACACCAAGCTGCTAGACCCTTCAAACGCCCGAGATGCAAGGCGCACGCCCGACCAAAGCAGGCGCAATATTTATTTTAAAAATATTGATATATGTATTATGTAATTGTAATATACAAACTAAATAATTAAATGCATGAAACAAAAATAATATGAAAAGAAAATATGCCTAGTAATGTTGCTGAACTAATCAACCAGCAGCCTATTAAAATATAAGTTAAAAATAAAAGAACTCATTGAGATAATGGGTAGTAGATGTATAAAGAATTAAAGATGATAAGCCAATTATATGTAATGCAGAAGATCTAGTAGAATGGAAATAAGAAAAATTCGTAGAAAAGAATTCAGTTTCAAACAAAGGACCAGAAGCTGCTCAGACCTGTAGAAATAGCAAAGGACAATTTTCAATTAGAAGCCGCTAAGGAATTAGACGATGATGATTCAGACATAGGAGAAATTAGTACAGAATATTTAAATGAATTCCTAGAAGAAGAAAACTTGGATAAATTTTATATCATAATTAGGCTCACAGATCACTAAAATTAAACAAAGACGGAACCCAATTTCTGTTCTGGCAGCAGAAATTCGAGGCAAAAAAGAAGAGTGAAGACTTGAAGTTTACCAAAGATAGTGCTGCCTGGAAGCCTGGAAGCAGGAAGATCGAAGATAGTGCTGCCTGGAAGCCTGGAACAGAGAGAAAGAAGCTGAAACAGAGAAATCGAAGCTGGAACAGAGAGATTGAAGCTGGAAGATGGGGCTGGAACAGAAAAAAGAAGCTGCCGTGCGGCGAGAACAGAGAGATCGATGGTTTATAGATGTAGTTTTTTCTATTTTTTATTTGTCAAATATAAATATTTGTACGAATTTGCCCTTAAAAAAATTAACCCGTGTCATTCATTATAGGGAAATTTGCATAAATGATCTTCTCAAAAATCGAAACCGCAAATATGACCGGCTTTTAAAATAAAAAATAAATAACCTGTTTTTGGATCATAAAGACTTGAATACCCTTCATATAAAAAAGACAAAATAAATGACAGATCATCCAATTTATCACTCCCTTTTGTACATTATATCTAAAACTTGCTCAATCTAGCGCCGAAAACCTAGCTCGGGGAACTATCACTAGCTAAATCGGACTCTGGGTACTCTGTGCTCACATTATAACATTTATATAGATACTCTGTTCATTTCTCTGAAAGAAGGTGCATCATTGTAGTTCTTCCAGAGTTAACTTATTGTACACTAACCCCCTGAGTTATTTTATGTGGTCATGTATGATGAATTTTGAGGTCGGACATTAGATTTTTGTTTAGGGTTTAGGTGGTCATGCATTATATTTAGCAGTCGAGCATTATATTTAGTGGTCGAGCATTGTATTGTATGTGGTCGAGTATTACTTTCATTTCATACTTATATTTTTTGTTTACGCCAATACTTTAATTTTTGGATGATTTAGTTGAAATATATGTCTTTCAAGTATGTCTTCTGTTGATTTTGTGATGCTTTATGGTGATCGGTGGGAGCTATGTAATGGGATTCACAATTTTTTAGGTGGTGAATGTCAAGGTGTGACCGTTTCCCAATCTGCTACTTTTGAAGAATTAGTGGATTTGATATATGAGTTGATTGATGTGGATCGTTGTAAGTGTGATTTGTTGCTGAAGTATCCCTATCACACGCATTTTAATATGGAGCCTGTGGTGCTGCAAAACGACCGTGACTTTAGGTTCTTTCTTAGGCAAAATGATGATCCTAGATGACCTGGAACTCCACTTTGTGTAACGATTGTGCACAAGAAGTTTCTTTCTCAAGATGAAAGCTTTGTCTCGGCATAACGGGAACAATTTCATTCCCAGGATGTGAGCTTCGTTCCTAATACACAGCAGCCTCGACATTGTGGCGTGGAATTACCTTCAAATGATGATTGTCTAGATGAACCTAATCTTTTTGATGAATTCGATAAAGGAATTTCAGATGATGATTATGGGGACGATGATAGTGAAGGAAATATCGGTGTTGGTGATTTTGGTTTGCAGAATGATGGGGTTCAAAGTCCAATGCTCTATATAGGCAATTTGGTTAGTGAGCATCGGATCAACAATAACATTAGATCAAATTCGGTTGGCACGTTGAACTTTGTTGGGAGCAATAGTGGCAATAGCTCTTCGGGGGGTAAAGTTGTCGTTGGGCTGATTTATTCCGACAAGAAAGAGTTACAACAACATATTGCTATGCATGTTATTAGCAAAAACTTCCAGTTTCGCATTATTAAGTCCACCAAAACTCTTTTTTCGATTCAATGTGCTGATACAGGTTGTGGATGGCGTATGCATTCAATAAGAATGAAGTCTTCAGTTTTTTTAAGGTGACCAAGTTTAATGACAAGCACACATGTTCTCTAGACTTCATAAATCGAAGTCATAGGCAAGCTTCATAAAAAGTTATGGGGGAATGCATTAAGTCAAAATATAATGGAATTGGCCGTGTTTACCGGCCGAAAAATGTAATACAGGATATGCGGCAGGAATTTGGTGTTAATATTAGCTATCAAAAAGCTTGGAGAGCCCGGGAAGCCGCCTTGAATTTATTGCGAGGGACGCCGGAAGAGTCATTTACTTATCTGCCACACTATTGTGCTGAGTTAGAGAAGAACAATCCTGATACGGTAACTTGTATAGAGTCTGACCATGATAATAAGTTTAAATATTTATTCATTGCTCTCGGAGCTTCATTGCGAGGATTTCATAGTGCATTGCGTCCGGTCATTGCTGTTGACGATAATCACCTCAAGGGGACGTACATGGGAACACTTTTTGTTGCAATTGCTCAAGATGGCAACATCCAAATTTATCTGGTGGCTTTTAGGGTTGGGGATTTGGAGAATAATGCATCTTGGGAATGGTTTCTAGGGAAACTGCGAGTTGCTCTTGCACTAGAGGATTTCTCATAACTAGCCGTGATATCGGATAGGCATAAAAGTATTGAAAGAGCTGTTTCACTAGTCTTCTCGGAATCTTACAGTGGCCATTGCATGCATCATATAAGACAGAACATGAAGGCGAAAAAAATAGCTGACTCTGTGATTCCCATATATTTCAAGGCAGCAAAGGCTTATCGCACAGAAGATTTTGATTGTCTAATGACACAGATTCGTGGTATTGATGGTGGCAGGCATATAAATATTTAGAGGATGTCGGATTCGATAAGTGGTCGCATGCACATTTCCCCAGATATAGGTACAATATTCTCACCACCAAAATTGCAGAAAGTATGGACGCCACACTGGGTGATGCGAGCAGTCTTCCAATAACAATGTTGGTGGAACAATTAAGATATTTATTTCGAAGGTGGTTTCATGAGCGTCGTACATCAGCGAAATCCATATCATCTCAACAATGGAAAAAGGTTGATGAAAAATTGAATAGGCGGAATGAAAGGGCTTTGCGAATGGTGGTTGTACCTATCAGTCATATCAAGTACTATGTTAGGGATGGGTTTGGAGATGGTGAAGTGAACTTACATGACCGAAAATGCACATGCAAGAAGTTCCAAATGCAGCAGTTACCGTGCATTCATGCATTGGCTGCTTGCAGATTAAGAAACATCACAACTCAGTTATTGTGTTCACGTTATTACACAAATGAAGCTATTACGGTGGCTTATGCAGAACCGATACATAGTGTATCTTGAAAATCAGCGTATAGCATGCAGAGATCGTCCATTATTACCACCAGATACAAGACGACCAGGAGGTAGGCCAAAAGAGAGAAGGATAGCATCAGCTGGAGAAACAGTTGCAGTTAGACTTTGTGGACGATGTAAAAAACGTGGGCACAATTGTCAGACTTCTAAAAAACTTATCCAACAGCCACCAACATCTGGAGCCTGATTTGATGTATTATTGTTGTTGTTGTAACATAATTCATAGGAACATTTATTGTAAAATAATTCTTGGGGATTGTTTATCATAACATAATTCATTTGGATAATTTATTTCATGATATTGATTGTTTAAGGATTAAAACAATAAAACCTATACCAGGGATTGCTGAGTTACTCATTCATTATATTACTCGACCTGTTGCATAAGACTGCTCGACCTCACTGTAAACCCTATTTATGTGTATGCTCGACCTCATTCATGTGATTGATAAACAATAAAACCTATTGAAGTGTATGCTTGACCTCATTCATTAGATTGCTCGGCCTCATTCATATGATTGCTCGACCTCATTCATGTGATTGATAAACAATAAAACCTATTGAAGTGTATGCTTGACCTCATTCATTAGATTGCTCGACCTTATTCATGTATTTGCCAAACCCTAAACCTTATTGATGTGTATGCTCGACCTCATTCATTAGTTTGCCCAACCTTATTCATGTATTTGCTAAACCCTAAACCCTATTGATGTGTATGCTCGATCTCATTCATATGATTGCTCGACCTCATTCATGTAATTGCTAAACCCTAAACCAATAAATTAAGCCAAAAAAATTTTATACACAGCTTACAAAATTGTTACATTTGAAATTCCTGAACCTAAGACTCAACTGTGAAATTCTGCCTATAAAATTTCATATCAGCCTGAGAGATTAGATCTACAGGCATGTTTGTAGTAAGAAACTTCAATGAACTTTATGGTGAACACACCACAATCCCCCCCTGCAGTCACGATCATATATAATATTAATATAGAAAATAGATCTCCATACACACTGACATAAACTTGGCATAAACTTACCCATTAGTTTGTTGAGGGCAAGGTTGTACCCTGTTCACCTTCCATGGTGTCAAATCTCCATTATTCATGCCTGCTTTCCTCATGATATATGGCATCATCGTACTCAGAGGCTGCATCAGTAAGCTAAAATCTTCACCACTTGTGTCTGATATAAGAGTGTCATACACATTGATGTGACTGTCCTTCAAGATCATCTCTACAACCACCCAATGGTTGCTTTTGTAGTTGGCAGGAAAGTACACTTGATCTACATCAGACCAATATATCAATCACTATCTTTGCTATCTTTGAAAATATTGAATGCAGCCGTGACACGGGGCTGTGTGTTGTCCATAATCGAATGAAGTGAGTACTAATCAAAAGATATATTAACCATAAAAATACGAATATGCGTATACTTACAAAGAAGAAAATATCTAGCAATGCGGACTTATTGACGTAAATTTCAGCATTCTTGGCAATCCTTCTTCGAATAACTTACATTGCCACATCAAGGTGCTGCAGGAAGAATTTTGAATATGTTAGAAGAAACAATTATGCTTTCGATTTATGCCGAAAAATTTATTACCTTATCAGTCAACCATGCCTCTGATTTGACTGCATCCAAAAACCATTGCTTGTCCACCTGACACGGCACCCAATTTATTTTCTTATTTTTTAGAGCTTTGTTCTTCAAGAAAGCAAGTAACTCTTTCATCCATTCATCTCTGTACTTCCTCATCAATTCTAATATTGGGGCAAGTGGTGCATATGGAGCTTGTGCCACCTATGGAGCCTGTGCTACATCTTCATCATCTTGAAGCACCAGCATCCTTTTCTTGAAACTGGGAGATGTATAAGGTGTTCTTTTAAGCGGTCCAGGCCTCTTCACAAGTTTTTTTTATTTGCAACATACCTCTTCGTTCCGCCTGGTGTGGGCGCAGGGAATCGTGACTGACTAAACTCCTCCACCCCCATCACATCCTTGTCCATCTTCTCAGGAGTTAAGCATGTAGCTGACATACTTAAAAGCTCTGCCACAGCTTCCATCTCCACATCTTTCACCTTCACTTCCTCACACTCTTTCTCCAACTCACTCACCTTCACTTCTTCCCCCTTTGTCCCCACCTCTCTCCCCTTCACCTCCTTTCGCAGCCTGTCCTATCATCTCTCTCACTCTTCAGCTTGTTTTCCTTCTCCCTCCCCTCGTTGTCTTCCTTATTCTCATTTTCCTCTTCCTGCTGCTGAACATCCACCCATTTCCCTGTAAACTCCACATCATCCACTTTCTCCTCCTCTTCAATCCCAAACACCAAATTCTTCTCCCGCAGCTCGTCCATAAGCACATTCTCCACCTGCATGTCCTCCCTCTCAACCTCCCCCGACTTCTTCTTCTCTCTTGACAATTCAAGCAACTCATTCAAGCTCTCACTCAGAAACTGGTGCAAGTTATTGACATCACGTTCAATCGATTTCTTCATGATACTAAATTGTCTTGAGCTTGTTTTCACCAACTTATGATGTTCAATTAACTTTTCTACAATGTGCACATTGTCCTTCTAACAGGTACATTGTTCTTCTCTTTAATAGGTACATTCTCCATCTCTTTAACCTGCAAATTGTCAAGGTTGCCAGCATCAAAATAACTGCCCAAGTCCTTTTCATTTTCAATTTCATGGATAACCGCATCCTTGACAATATTTGCCTCCTCCTTTTCTTTCTTTGGCAATGAAAATTTAACGACATTGCGCTTTTTAGTCATTTTCGATCTCCTAAGAACAGTCAAATATTCCTGCCCTTGCTCTAACTCAGTAGCCACTAGTGTATCATGCACTACAATCTACAACAAAAAAGCATAAAAAGTAAATTGTAAGCCTCATAAACAAATATACAAATCTAGTGAACCTGCAATATATGTTTACCTTCAACCTTTCAAAAATATTCGACACAATATCAGTATACTCTGGAGTGACACTGCTGCTCCACTTCAATATTCGTGGATGCATGTCTTCTCCCCTCAAATTTGCGTAAGATCTACCAATTAACGGAACCACTTCATAAAGCCATATCTGCAAACAAACAATATGATTAGATATAGCCACAAAATGGGCAGAAATATATAACAAAAACAAAAAAATATTTTAATGGTACCTAGATGACTAGCTGAAAACCATATATGCTATACTTTTCCTTTTTAGTACTTCTGCCAAGGTATTTATCAACACGGCCCACCATCGCTGTAGCAAGTGACTTTGCTGTACATTCATAGCTCACACATCCCCAAGGAAACTTATTGAACACCTCCAAATTATCAACCAATTGCAACCAATTTATAGCTATTTTTCTACTACGCTCCCTAGGCAGTAGAACATACTCTACAAAATAAGCCAATGCCAACTTTAACAAATCGTCCATTCCAGATGGTGGAGAACAACTCATGAATACTTCATGTAACCTACCTCTACTAATGCTATTGTTCCCTCCAAAATACATGTCCCTAATCCTATGCACGAAAGTGTCAATCAAAGTGGAAAGAGGAGGGACATCAGTACATAACAAACTAGTGATGAGAGCAAATTCTGCAATAGAGAATGAGGCAAAATTTCAGCAAAGTTGAACTTCAACACTTTAGCATCAGATGATACAACTTGCCTTAGAAGAGCCTGATGAATCAATTGGCCAGAGAGAAAAAGCTTCCAACCTGCAACATCACCCCAAAACATGTCCTCCTAAACTTCTCCAATTGACCTTCAGTATCACTTAAGCTTGAGAGATATAGTGTTTACAGCCTCATAAATATTTGAAAAAACAGTTATCTCACCTAATGGTGCATGGCCTTGTAAATCCAAGACAAAATAGATAGAAGTGAAGGTATCTCACCTAAGTACAGAAAAATTATATATTTGATGATAAAAAAGCTAAGTTCGTTGGTTGTCTGGTGAATATAGAGATCGTCGAGCAGCCCGTCGAGCATAATGGGTTTGAATAAAATAGGTTTTTGTGGGAAGTTGAATGAACAATGTTGGTTTTGTCTTTTTAAGGGTCTTTTGGTCTTTATGATCCAAAAGCGGGTCATTTATTTTGTTTTTTAAAAAGTCGATCATATTTGCAGTTTCGGTTTTTGAGAAGGTCATTTATGCAAATTTCGCTTCAACATAGAGGCGTGCCTCTTACATATGCGCTTGAGACAACACTGCTTCAAGGGCACTCTCTTAGGTCTTTAACCCTCATAGACAACCTAAATGGAGCACCAAGACCAGTAAATTGCTTGGAACGACAATAACCAAAATTGACAAAATCGTAGATTAAAAAAAAGAGCACAAATCATGAACGACATAATTCAAGACGGTGAAATCCATTGCCTCAAAGTGTACTCCCCCCCGAACAATACCTTGCTATTGTCCTTCCCGTTGACAGTACAACCAAAAACACTGAAGTCCTCAAAATCTCCTTCACTGTCCCGCTCAAGTCCTTCGCGATGGATCTAGGCCGCAGATTGAATATGATAGCATCGAGCTCAAGAGAGAATCTTAGGGGCACCTGTAATCATGAAAAGGGAAGCCAATAGAGAGAGCTAGCTAGGGTTTAGGGAAAGGGGAGGCGGGGCGTGAGATGTTTTGGCTCAAAGACTCAAAATCGAATGTCATACCTGTATAATTTTGCTTCTAATAAGCTCGAAAAGATAGAAGAAAGATAGAAGCAAACCTGCATTTGGATTAGGGCAAATCCTATTTTAGTAAGACAAGGGTGCTTTGATGTGTTAAATCTCGCAAGTGCACGAATCAAATATAGTAGTCTAACGAATGCAAGTAGGAGGTCGAATCCCACGAGAACAAGTAGAAGTTCAGCTAAGATTACTTAACTTAAAAATTAAAATAAAACTTAATAATCTTGGATTTCAAATAATGGAGAGAAATATTGAGATAATGATTTCATCACACAATCAGATTATGAGTAACAATTATCAAGCATACAACTTCAATTCCAATTCAAGTGTTGATTCTTTTCCCAAATATGTTGGTTCATTCGGTTGCGGTGCCAACACATATCACTATCAATGGTTAATCATGTTCAGTCGCAGTTGTTGACACAAGGCTAATGACCCATTAAGTTCTAAAGAACTATGACAACCAATTAATCATCTAATCCGTGGTCTCAGCTTTGATAATTAATTTCATCAATCTCAATTCCACTAAGACATGTGAATTCGAATCATTCCTTAGTCTTAGCTAGATTAGTTAATATGCATACTTAAATGGTGATTAAACATTTAAACACATAGTAAACTAATAAGCATAGAGATTAGAGACAAGAACCATGAACTGAATTTGCATATCAATAATCATAAACTCATAATCCTCACGATAGGTTACATCAAAATCCCAATAGAAATGGTTTAGTTACAACACATGTTTAAGAACAAGAATCATAAACTAGATTGGAAGAAGTAGAACCCCTCAAATGGATGGAGTGGTTGCTTGGATGCTTCCTTGGAAAATCTTCCTTTCTTGTTCTTGTTCTCATTTCTTGTTTCTTTGAAAGCTTATCCCTCTCTTTTCTTGTTTTGCGTGTCCTTCCAAAGTAATAGCCACCCACTTCATTTATTGTGTTACAACCACCTTTTGTTGAATAAATTTCTACTTTTAGTAAGTTTCAAGAAAGGTAGAGTTGTCATTTTTAAACACTGTTCACCTAGTGATGCTCGAGCAGTCTTAGATGCTCGAGCATGTCAACAAGTGAGAAACTCCCTGGTCTAGAATGACCATTTTGGCACGTTGGAGCATGCACCAGTGCTTGAACGCTTCTTATGCATCAGATAGCCATTTTCCATTGATTTTGCATCACTTGGAGCATATTTCCTAAAATTCAAAATACCAAAGAATCTCATAGAAAATGTATTCAGTCCATCCCAAAATGCAAGAGAACATAGGGAAATTAAAGCACAAAAGTGAGTATAAAATGGATAGATCAACACCCGCACACTTATCTTCTTTTTGTCCTCTAGGAGAATCACAATCAAGCATAGGCTAAAAATAAAACTTTTCAACAACAAACTCATTCTCTCAGGAATCGCGGTTGCATTTAGCTTATGCAACAAGCCGTTAAACCCCTAGGTGTCCCTAGTGGATGAGTGTTGTCTCGTGAGGGTCTACCAAAACGATGCCCACAAACATTCAAAACACTGCTTCATCAAGTATCATCACAAAAGCATTGTGAATCCACCCATAACAGTACATACATCAACAAGCCCAATTGAAAGAACTCCACAAGCACCAAGTAGACAAATCTAATCAAGTCTCATGTCATCTGTTCCACCTTAAATCTCTTTAGAGAAGCAGGACGCATATATGGTGAAACAAGATTCAATGGCGAGCTGGTTGATACGTTGGGCACGACAGATGTGGCCACGACTGTGGAATTAGGATTGGCATGGGAATCCTTTCTCTTAGTCATCAGGCTGCATCAAGATAACAATGGCCAAAATAAGCTAATGGTAAAGGGTCAAATTGAAAATCAACTAAGAAACACAGGCAACACACTACTCAAGTAATTAGGATGCAGATGGAGAAGGCAAAATGAACAAGACAAGACTTAATGTTCATTGGGGCATTTTGTCAAACAAGTGATGTGCATATTTGGCAACGAATGTGAAACAAAGAATTATCATGTGTAATAACCCTAAGTTTTTTGTCCACCTAGATGGATAACCTGCATGAAACTCCAAAAAATACACATAATATACCCATCGTAGCAGTCCCAAATAATCTTATGGTATCCGTTCAAACCAATTTAATAAGAAAATAGTGCAAATGTTCGGTACAACAAGAGGGCTTAGAAACATACTTGGGCAGAGTGGGGGTGGTGATCACGAAGAATTGGTAGCTGGTGATCTAAAAAATCGAGCCAAACCGTCTTCTTATTAGAGATGGAACAATTTGACAAAGAGAGAAGCTGTTGGACTCGTACTTGACTGTGCAATATATGTTTGGGTGGGGAAAGAATGCGCATAGTTGCAACTACCCTTTTATTAAAAAAAACTAAACACCTACCTGCAATGTGACAGTAATGCTCGAGAACATGGCACTACTGGAGCATGCTCAAAATTTATACTTAATGGTTGGAAATGCTTGTTCAGCTACACTAGAGCTTCCTTGGATGTTGTAGCATGACACAATTCAACAGACTTGTTTTAGAACACAATCTCTCCCTCCACTATTAACAACAATACACATGTATAAAATAACATCACAAAACTACTTCTTTATTTCAAATGAAAGTACCAAGTTGGGTTGCCTCCCAACAAGCGCCTTATTTAGAGTCTTCGCTAGACTTAACCAACACACTTATGGTCAAAGGTGAGGAATGTGATCCACCAAATTTCCAATGCCTTCGTTCTCTGGAAGGTTGGGCCAAGAATGGTTTCAGTCGCTGTCCATTGACCTTAAAAACACCACCATCTTAAAGATTTTGAATCTCCACCGCACCAAATGGCAAAACTTTAACCACTTCAAATGGACCAGCCCACTTAGACTTTAGTTTTCCTAGAAAAAGATGCAAAATGCGAGTTATATAATAAAACCTGCATACCTTCAACAAGCTCCTTATTCCAAATAAGCTTTTCATGATAAATCTTGGTGCGCTCCTTGTAAATTTTGGATTTTCATATGCGTCATTCCGAATCTCTTCTAATTCATTCAATTGCAAGCTTCTCACTTGCCCTACAATCTGCATATCAAAATTCAGTTTCTTAATTGCCCAATAGGCACGATGCTCAAGTTCCATTGGTAAATGGCAAGCTTTGCCAAAAACCAAACCGTATGGACTCATTCCAATCAGTGTTTTGCAAGTCGTTCAGTGTGCCCATAAAGCATCATTAAGCTCCAATGTCCAATCTTTGTGAGTAAGATTCACAGCTTTTTCTAAAATGCACTTAATCTCTCTGTCACTCACTTCCACTTGACCCGAGGTTTGGGGATGGTTTGGGCTAGCCAGTTTATGGGTGATGTGATATTTTTTTAAGCAAAGCTTCAAAAGGTTTATTACAAAAATGACTTTCCCATCACTAATAATAGCTCGGGTGTCCCAAATCGAGTGAAAATCATATCCTTATGAAATTGGAGCACTATCTTATGGTAATTGGTACAAGTAGCTAAAGCTTCAACCCATTTAGACACATAGTCAACAGCTACAAGATGTAAACATAGCCAAAAGAATGTGGAAAGGGTCCCATAAAGTCTATTCCCCAAACATCAAACATTTCTACAACAAGAATGTTATTCAACGACATCTCATCCCTTCGGCTAATATTCCCCATTCTCTGGCAGCTGTCACATTTAGTACAAAATTTAAATGCATCTATAAACAGCGTAGGCCCGAAGAAACTTGACTGGAGAATTTTGAGGTTTGTTTTCTTAGCTCCAAAGTGCCCACCACATGCTAGCTCATGACTGTGCTGGAGAATGCTTTTGTGATCCTCCTCGGGAACACATCGTCAAATTATTTGATTCGAACAATGTTTGAATAGATAAGGATCATCCCAATAATAGTGCTTCACCACAGAGAAGAATTTTTTTCTTTCTTGGAAAGTTGGTCCTTCTCTAATCACACCACAATAAGATAATTCAAAAAGGTCAGCATACCATGGTTCACTAGTGTGAGTAGCAAATAATTGCTTATCTGGGAAGGATTCATTCAATGGCAAGTCATCTATTTCATCATTGTGTTCGTCCACAATTTAAGAGAAGTGGTCTGCTACCACATTCTCGCTTCCTTTTTTGTCTTTGATTTCCAAATCAAATTCCTGAAGCAAAAGAATCCACTGAATCAACCTGGGCTTTGCATCTTTTTTTCGTCAATAAGTACTTAAGAGCAGCATGGTTAGTGAATACTATTATTTTGAAGCCAACAAGATAAGAACATAATTTTTCCAAAGCAAAAACAACGACTAATAACTCTTTTTTAGTTGTAGAGTAGTTAACTTGAGCATCATTTAAGGTTCTACTCGCATAGTAAATAACATGAGGAAACTTACCATCTCGTTACCCCAACACGGCCCCAATAGCATAATCGGAAGCATCGAACATAAGCTCAAAAGAAAGATACCAATTTGGTGCAATAATAATATGAGCAGAAGTTAATTCACGTTTTAGGACAATAAAGGCTTCCAATAAATCTTTGTCAAAATTAAATTCAGCAACTTTAGCAAGAAGATTCTAAAGAGGTCTTGTGATTTTGGAAAAATCTTTAATGAAACGACGATAAAAACCAACATGTCCCAAAAAACACCTAATGCCTTTGACAATCGCCTGAGGGGTAAATTTTTGATCAAGTCAATTTTTGCTTTATCTACTTCAATTCCCTCACTTGTCCTATCACAATTCCTTCTTTAACCATAAAATGACATTTTTCCTAATTTGGGTTCAAGTTCATCTTTTGACTTCATTCAAGCACTAAAGCCAGATTATCTAAAAAAATCTCAAAAGACGATCCAAAAATAGAAAACTCATCCATAAATACCTCAATGATCCATTCCACTATGTCGGAAATGATTGCTAGCATACATCGTTGGAATGTTGCAGGAGCATTGCATAAGCCGAAAGGCATCCTCCTATAAGCAAAAGTTTCAAATGAGCATGTGAAAGTTGTTTTCTCTTGATCTTCTGGTGCGATCAAAATCTGATTATATTTTGAAAAACCATCAAGAAGACAATAGTGAGAATGGCTAGCTAAATGCTCAAGCATCTGATCAATAAAAGGCAAAGGAAAATGATCTTTCTGCTGGCAAAATTCAACTTCCTATAATCTATACAAACCCTACGTCCAGTGATCATTCTAGTAGGAATCAACTTGTTATCTTCATTTTTCACAACTGTGACTCCAAATTTTTTCCAGCACCACTTGAACAGGGTTGACCCATTTGCTATTCGAAATTGGATAAATGACTCCCACATCTAGAGAACCTCGGTTCTAACCACTTCCTTCATATTAGGGTTCAACTTTCTTTGTGATTCATAAGTTGTTCTTACCTCATCTTCCGTTAAAATGCGATGCATACATGTTGAGGGACCCACCTCCGCTTACATACACAACTATACTATTAACTCACCCTAAAACACAAAATGTTCTTTGAAATCAACAAAGACAAAACTGGGTTTACATAAGCATAACCGAAATGAGGTGAAACTCCATATTCATTATCTAATTACCATTACCACTATCAGTTTATATACCCTTACCAGTCTATCGAGCACAAGAATAGCTTGATATCGTATGGCACACATAACATCCGTGTCCACAAAATTCAATAAATAGCCTCACAAAATTGAACTCCAATAGTAACCGGATGCCAACATAACTAAAATAAACATTCAATCCAGAAAAAATAACCTAGAGATAGTAGGAAATTGAAGAAAAATTCACAGCAGAACATTGAAGAAAAAATCATAGCAATGAAAAGGTGGCAAGAAGAAAGAAGGCATGATCCCACTTATATTTATCCCCCTCTACACTTACAGAACATTGAAGAAAAACTCACAGCAAGGCACAAAGAGTGCAGCAGCAAACAATACTGAGAAGATATTACACAAAATCAACTCAAATCGTACCATGAAGAAGCCAAAACCCTAAAATGGAAGCCCTGAACTCGAATTGAATTCATGGCATACCACATAAATCGAAGCCCTCGAACCTTTTCTAACCAATATTGGAGAAGGAAATTCATAGAAGTTAGGAAATTAGAAGCTACAACTAACAACATCAGCTATTGAGAGATAAATACACCCACTTTTTCACTAATTTCTTCATCTAATTGATGATTGTTAAATATGTATATATATACACACACAAATATATATACACACACACGCGCGTGTGTGTACATAGGAGACATGTGGACCGTGATTAATGGAATTATTGGGTATTTCTCAACAATTCGATGACCGAAATTAAATCCAATAAATACCATAAGTTGGTAATAAGTTGGTATTTTTAAGATTAAATTCGATGACAAGCCATAAGTTGGTATATTTTAGGATCAAAATCTAATACCATAAGTTGGTATTTCCTTTCAAAAATAAGTTCAAGTCATATATATAATACTGAATTTCCACATTCATTATTGGATTCTCTTAATTTTTGAGAAGTCACGGATCACACAAAGACAAAATATCTTATTTTTCAGAGTTAAGGATTCTTCACCAGTGTCTTTACACTTTTACCCGTGATTCTACACCTCACCTTACCCGTGACTCTTTGTTTTCCTATAAAAATCAATAAGAAATGAAGAAAGAAAAAAAAGGAAGTAAGGGAGGAGAAAGAGAGACTTGGCACCCTGTATCATTTATTTCTTTTGCCCCATTTTCTCATACTAGGTCCCACCTTCATCATCTCTCATCCATTGTCTTCTTTCTCTGCCTCATTTTTCTCACTCGTACCTTACTTTCATCATCATCTTCCTCTGCCCCATTTTCCTCACTTATAATCGTACTGACACCATCATCCTAACCACTGTCATCGGACGTCACCAGCTCATACCCGCAATGCCTAATAATCTTGTCAATTATCATTTGAGTCTCACTCAAAATCCTTCTCTGTCGCATTCGAGATGCACTTCTCATCATCACTCGTCAAATCTATCGAGTTTTCTCTCTTGTTCCCCTTAGAGTTTCATTGAGCAAAAGGTAGATTTCTTGGTCTCAATTTTATAATTTATGGTTGTTGCCTTGGATTCTCCGCATTTATTTTAGAAAAAATAGAGCAAGTTCTAAAATCTATATCTCAATTTTGTAATTTAGAAAGAGGTTAGAGGTTTATTGGGGAGACTCAATTATATTGTCAGATTCATCTCACAGTTGACAACTACATGTGAGCCAATCTTAAGTTTCTCCAGAACAATAACCCATCTGAATGAAATGAAGAATGCCAAGTTGCCTTTGAGAAAATCAAACAATATTTACAAAACCTGTCGGTCTTGATGCCCCCGGTCGTAGGGATAACACTAATTCTCTACTTAACTATGTCAGATAATTTGATGGGGTGTATGCTAGGGCAACATGATTCATTCGGGAAGACAGAGCATGCAATCTATTATTTGAGTAAGAAGTTTACTAGTTGTGAGGTTAACTACTCTATGTTGGAGAAGACTTGCTGCCATATATTTTGAATGCACCAAAAATGTATCTGAGTATGAAGCATGTACCATGGGAATTTAAGCTACTATTGATTCTAATATTAAAAAGTTTCGAGTTTACAGGGACTCTCAACTAGTGGTCAAACAATTATATGATAAATGGGAGACCCGAGATGTCAAATTTTGTGCCATATTGTCATTAGAAAATCCTGGCTATTACTATCTGGTTTACATAGATGTGCTAGAGAGAAATTTGGAGTTTGATGTTAAGATAGGCTTGGATGTCGGGCATTAGAGAAAAAAGAAGAGTAGGAAAAAGAGAGGCTAGACAAAAATTAGTGAGTCACCATCATCACCACAACCTCATTGGTAGCTACATCTCTTGAACTTGACTTCACCATTACAATCTCTTCTCTCAACCACCCAAGCCACTAGTGACATCACTCATTTCTCATCAATTTATCTTCACTTCAGAACCACCGACTCATCATCTCATCGTAGTTCATTCACTAGTTCAGCCAATCCATAGGTACTTGTGCATGTGTTTTGTGTGTGTATATATATATATATATATATGTTTTGCTGTTGTTTTGTATATATATATATATATATTGGATGCTATGTGGAGATATATTATATATATGTGATGTTACGTGCATAGATATTATATGTATATTAAATATTATATGTTATATGTTATATGTTACATGAAGATATATATATATATATATAGGGGACTTTTCATGCGCGGGATCTCGCATGTCTGCTGAGTGCCATGAGCTGTATTTGGTTTCTTTGTAAATTTTTTTAGGGATTCTTTTTGCCCTAGTCATTTGGGTGGCGTTTGCTAGGTTTCAAGCTTTTGTTGGGGCTGGCTTAGTTATTGTTAGATAGAGCTGAGTGTTGGTTGGTGAGTTGTTCCATTTACATAGAATGGATGAGTTGCTATCACTTGGTTAAACAACATTGCAATATATAAAAGTTATGCAATATTAGTCTATCAATAGTGGATAAACTATCTTGGAACTGATCATGCAATGGCATGTTGCAGAGACACACACTCACTACAAACAAAGAGAAACTTTTTTTTTTGTGATAGCCCATAACTTTTTATCCCATGCAGATGTTTGAGTTACCAGAACATATAGCATGTTCCACCCAATGCACTAGAAAACATACAGAATGATACCTCCATTTGAACAACATATATCAAAAAAATTCAGCAATTACCACAATAATTCAGCAGATTCAATAAAGCCACAAAGATACATACAAATTTTCAGTCCAACGCAACTATTAAGGAATGCTACCTCTATTTAAACAGTAGATACTCGGCAGATATTCAGTTCAAACACCAAACCAAGTAGATGGAGACGACCGAAGAAGAAGATACCGGAGGCGAAGCACAAAAACACCTGCAAGTAGATGTACGCAGTCGGAGAAGAAGATAGCAAACCAAGTAGACGGAGACGACCAGAGAAGAAGAATCTTGAGAACTTGAGGACAAATCGACGACATAGGAAACACTCAAGTAGACGTAAGCGGCCAGAGAAGAAGAACCTCGCGGGCCCTACCCAAATCGACGACGGAAGAAAGAGAAATTCAGGAAAAAAAAGACTTTAACGGTGTTAAAAAATTTGTTAAGCTATTCTCACCGTCAGATCAATCCGACGGTGAGAATGAGATCCCGCACGACAAAGTTTCATGCGGGATCCCTCGCATGAAAAGTCCCCTATATATATATATATATATACTTGGAGATATAATCATTTGTTCTAGAAAGGCAAAAAAATAATTATTGGTGTTTCTTTAATTGGATTGTTATGAATTAGACATATCTCACTCTAGTCGCTATGGGCATAAATTACATAATTTGATGTTGACATGTCAAAAAAAGGTTTGGATATTGTATAATCAAGGAAAAGGCATATCCTAGAATTCTCTAGACATTAGCCATGTCTAAACACGATTGTATTTCTTATATATATATATATACACATACATATATATATATATGATGCCACATGTAGATATGATATATATATATATATATATATGTTTGTGTGATGATATATGTATATATGTATACATATATGTATATGTGATGCTATTCCATATGTGATGATGTATATATAATATATGTGTGCGTGTTTGTTGTGTCGGCAAAGTTTATATTATATATGAGATGATGTGTGTATGTGATATGTATTTATTATATATATGATGCTATGTTGTGATGTACATGTATGGATGGTACTTAGTACAAAAGGTTTTCTTTTCATCTTGGCTTGAAGACAAATTGAGCAAAAATCAAATGATGCACAAAAAAGTTTGGCAATAAAGCACTAACATAAGAAGAAGGATATCATAATTGATGATGCCATAACATCGACTTCTCAGCAATAGCGTTGTACTTGAAAATAGAGTTAGATGTGGATGAAATAGACTTCAAGAAATAAAGACCCTTTTACAGGTTCTCTATTCAAATCTTCTTTGACATGACCAAGTTCTGTAAATTGCAAGAAGAGGAGTCAAATACCACAACATATTTGTAAGAGGAGGTCAACTTGCTGATTGAAATCAAATTAAGTTTGAAAGGTGAGATACAAAGAACTTGATGCAAAATCATTTCATCACATAAACGTACAAATCCTATATTACTAAGGACATGTTATTCCCCATTTGGTAGGATAAAAAAAATTTGGCTGAAGCTGAATTGAATCAAGGTAAGACACAAAGCCAATAATGGGGTCACTTGCACCACTTTCAAATAACCATGAAGGAAATGATGTAGGTAGGGAAGTAGGAAGGAAAGAACGTAGATTGCTACCTACCACATCTAAGACATAGGACAACATGTTGGAAGTGCTACCGGAAGAACCTATAGTGGAAGGAGTTGAGTTCACACTTTGTTAAGGCAAGAGGGAATTCATCTTAAGGAAATCCATGAGTTGATTGCACAAGATTTGTAAATTAGATGATGGACAATCAGGTGTTTGCACCATGAAAGAGAAGTGCGCATAATGATTCTTGCATGAGCGTTGCTGGTATTTGGGTTGACCTAGAGGATAACAGTGTTGCTTATAACACTTATCAATCGTATGGCCTATTTGTGCCAATAAACATAAGATAAATTTTCCTTCATTCTTGGCAAACCAGAAAAATTCCCTTTATCTACTTCAGGGGTAGAACCAACTTGAGTAGCCATGGCAATGGAATCCATCAAAGTTGGGGTGGTGTGAGTAATGGCCAGTTTTCGTTCAACATGTAAAAGCATAGACAAAGCCTTGGTTGTAACTGGAAAAGGATCCATTGAGAGAATCTGACTATGCACCTGTGAAAAACACTCATTCAGTCCCATGAGAAAAAACATTATCCACTCCTTTTGCTCGTAATGCTTCAGAGCTGCTTGAGAGCCACAACAATCATGAAGGACATTATAGTAGAGGAGTTCATCCCGAAGCCCCTTTTTCTTGATATAATACTCAGCGAAGCGTCCCTTGACAACTAACACCCATTACTCAAGGAAGTTCATAAACACGGTATCATTTGACGCGACATAGTTGATTTTTAAATCAACCCACAAATCATGAGCTATCGTGGAATTGGAGAGACTACTCACAATTTCCTTTGAAACACAATTCAAAATCCAATTACAACCATGTTGCTGCAATGTTTCTAGGAGATATAGTGAGAATCATTAGCACTCAGCTGGAATGGAGCCATCAACAAAGCTATATTTATTGAGTCCTTCAAATGTAGTGAGAATTGTGCGACTCTAAGGATGGTAGTTGTCCTCGCTCTTGAGTATGAGCTGAACCAATTGATTAACAACATAGTCATTGTGGTCACCATAAGTGGATCATCAATATCAATCGTTGGTGAAGAAGGCACAACAAATACCAAAAAAATAACCGTTACATTAGTGACTTCTCCAACAGTGGAGTCACGAGATTCCAAACTTGTAGACATCGTCAAAGATAGAAAACAATAGAGATTTCAAAGCGCTGATACCATGGAAACCTTGATAAAATCAGAAGGATCTTAAGAAGAATTAAATAACAGAGTAATTGCACGATTCATTCAGTTGTATCATTAGTCCTAAGTATAAAATATATATACCAAGAATAAATGAAGAAAAAGTACATCAAAAGCTCCAAAGATTCCTGTCAATATTGACCTAGAAGGCTATGATGTCGTTATAATGTTTGACAATTTGAAGTAATATTACTAGAAGTAGCACAAAATGAAGCAGAATTTATTAAATTTGCATCATAAATGGTGTCCAAAATCATAAACCATCACAAAGAAAACCACAACCACAATAAATCTTTTCCAGAAATAACTTACACAACCTTGTTTAAAACGAAATTCAAAGCCTAACTCAAGAAGGACTGCAATTGAATGTAAAGATGGTACACTATTATTGAATTGACTTAATTATGGTAAACCACTTCATTATGTTCTTAATTGATTTCTACTTTGGAGATACTATGGTTAATGTGCACAAGGATCACACCCTTCATTTGCCTGTATAATGATTGTCCTAGACCATACAAGTGTAATCGCTTGACTTTGGAGTATGTTGAACTATTGGCCTTAAAGATGGGCTAAGTCCTAATAGGGTTCCTTGAGCAACTTAGTCTATCTTTGTGATAAGAGTTTTATGGAGACAAAATACTTGAGATATGATTATTATCTCAAGAAGTTTATCAATAGTGTTTCAAAGAGAATAGAAGTACTCTACTACAAATAGGAGATCTCTCCTTAAAAAAGCTTATGTGTGTGGCACTAAAATTATTATACACAAAGTGTGCGAGGAACAAGTCTAAGTGATTCAAATCTGTGACCTATGACATCTGCGAGACTGATTAAGAAAGATCTTGAAAAGTAAGTATGGATTGGGTTTGCATAGATCATAAAAACCCTTCAAATACAATCATGAAAAAGTTTGATGTATTTCTCCCTTATTTATAAGTAAAATGAATTTACCTGGATCAGTACTGATTAACTTTTAGGAGTTCTGGGATTGGGCCTCATATTATTATTAGGTTTAGGGGGTATTTTACAAATCCAATTTATTATGTCTTCTCGTTGGGATTGAGTCTTATTTGTATAACCTTATTCTATATTTTGTGAAATTCATATTACTTTTGTATCTCCTTATTTATATAGCAGCCATAAATAATATTATGGCTCTTTATCTTTTATCGGTATTTATGGATTGGTTACCATCCTAAATATATAATATAAAGCCCTTATGCATAATAATCTACTGTGTTTTGTTTTAAAAGAGAAAATGCATTTAAATCTGCCATTCTTTGTCGGGTAGCGCTAAATAACCCACCTATTTGTAAGTCAATATTATTCCAAGCCTACATGACTTGCTTTGTAAGCATATGACATGGCAAAATTAAAATTTCAAAAAATAAAATATCTCATTTGAAAAAGGGAAAATTAGGCTTAGGTCCAAATTTACTAATTTTTAAGAGTAAAAGGACAGCTAAATTTTTTGTTAGTTAAGGTTCAGCTGATTTTTAAATTTATTGAATTAAGGACAAAACTTGAAATTGCAGATTTTTCATTGTTATTCCAATCAAATATGATTGAAAACTTATTTTTCTCGCTTTGGATGCTTTCGACTTTGGATTGAGGAGAGGCCAGTGGCATTGGAATCGTGAGGTCGAGACGAATCCAACTCTATTGGCCTTGCCAATATTCGACATCGAAAACTCTCGATTTGAGGTAAAACGTTCATAACACATTTTGCCTCAATCCGATGGTTTCTCGTGTCAGATCGAGGTGAGATCAGTGGCGTTAGAATCGTTAGGCCGAGACAAATCCAACGCCACTAGACTTGTCGAGATCCGACATTGGAAACTTTCAAATCAAGGCAAAATAGTTTGCACCAATCAGAACATGTTTTACCTCGAACTGGCCGTTTCTGAAGATGGATCGAGACAAGACTTATGTCTTTCAATTCATCTTGGTCGGGCAATTCCAACGTCACTGGTCTCGCCTCAATCTGTCATCAAAAAGTGATTACCTGGTCAAAAAACATTTCCGAAGGTTCTACAGAGAAAAATAACACTATACATTTTATGATGATATTATTGGCTCATTAAATAGGTCTTGCTTTAAGTACTTTCAATGGTAAGAATTTGTTGGATTTAGTGAATCTGAACTTTCTAGTTCATGACTTGAGACATAGGTTTTTAATAGCGAATTCGGGTTTTGATATGTCAAATAGAGAAAAAATAGTTTTATAAGAAAAAAAAAGTTCTAACCAATTTTGGAAGTTTGAACCCCGATGTTTAGGGTATCTGAGCCCGTTAGGGTTTAGTAGTTAGGACCCTAGGGTTTAGCACTTGTGACATTTAATATTTTAGTAATGAATCCGTTCTTTGAGCCCATTAGGGTTTAACGAATCCGAGTCTTAAGGTTCATCACTTGGGACATAAAGGTTTAGTAGTGAATTTGTGCTTTGGGTCTGTCGAATAGAGAAAAAATTACATAGAAAAAAGAATTGTGCAGAGAAATAAAGGTTCTACAGAGAAATATAAGTTACAAAGAGAACAAGAGTTATGCATTAACAGTAGAACGAAAAATGTGATTTCATATATTTTTGCCTGAATTTTATGTCGGAACCTTGGGTTCGTTACTTGGGACATAGAATTTTAGTATTGAATCTGAACTTTGGGTCTATTGTATAGAGAAAAAGATATTTTACGAAGAGAAAGTGATTCTAAAAATAAATAAAGGTTCTACAAAGAAATAAAGGTTCTACAAATAAATATAAGTTCCACATAGAAAAAGAGTTCTATAGAGAAATATAAGTTATAAAGAGAAAAGGAGTTATGCACTAGCAGTAGAAAGAAAATTGTGATTTCATATTTTTTGACCTGACTTTTATGTTGGAACCTTGGGACATATGATTCTAGTATTGAATCCGAGCTTTGGGTCTATTGTATAGAGAAAAAGTGATTCTAAAGATAAATAAAGATTTTATGGAGAAATATATGTTCTATAAAGAAAAAGAGTTCTACAGAGAAATATAGGTTATAAAGAGAAAAAAAGTCATGCACTAGCAGTAGAACGAAAACTACGATTTCGTATTTTTTGGCCTGCTTTTATGTCTGAACTTTGGGATATAGGGTTTTAGTATTGAATACGAGCTTTGGGTGTATTGTATAGAGAAAAATATATTTTACAGAGAAAAAGTGATTCTAAAGATAAATAAAGGTTCTACAGAGAAATATAGGTTTTACACAGAAAAAGAATTTTAAAACTATGATTTCAGATTTTTTAGGCTAACTTTTTTGTCCGGCCACCAAAATGATCGTCGTTGGTCTCAAAAGAAGCGCAACTATGAGAGGAGTAAAGCCCGACCTATGGCAGCCAGAATAGAGGTCCATAGCAGCCGAAAAGCCACTGCGAAGCTCCGACAACGCCCCAAAACTTCTTTTCATTACTACAGCTGTTTTCGACTTTGAATCGAGGTAAGACTGGTGGCGTTGGAATCGTTTGACCGATACGAATCCAACGCCACTAGTATCGCTTCAATCCGATGTCAGAAACGTCCAGATCGAGGCAAAATGTGTTTCGAACGTTTTGCCTCGATCCGGCCTTTTCCGGTGGCGGATTGAGGAGAGACCATCGTCGTTGGACTCCTCTCGACAATACAATTTCAACGGCAATGGTCTCTCTTCGATCAGATGTCGGGAAGAGGAGATATTATTGCCGAAGATGAAGACCACGTATAATGGATGAGATGGATTATTTGGGTAGTTTAATTATTTTGCCCTTATTTCTAATTTTTTAAATGAATTGGACCTCCTTCTAAAATTAAATATGATTATATCCTTTTATCTAATTTGCCCTTTGAAAAACTCGCTTGCATAGTTTTTTTTTTAAATGAAATTTCAAAACACTTTATCTCTTAAAATACATATTAGATTTCGAAAAAAATTACATATTCAAAATCAGCAAGTAAAGATCTATCTAACAAGATCAATCATTGATAGATTTTATTCAGTCATTCTTATTTATTTTGTACTAATATGTAAGTTTTAGTATTTATTTATGGCTAATGATATGGGATCGTGTCTCGGATTTCTATGTTGTAACCTTAATAATAAGTGTTAAACTATAATAGCAAATTTTTATGGATATTCACTGCCGTAGATCTTGGCTAGCCCAGTGTTTTTTTGCCAGGAGGATCTTTCTTACCTAAATAGAGCATGCCGGCACCATAAAAGATTATTCAAGGAATTTAGCAAAATAATTTGTCCGAGCAAGGCAAGTCTGCTGCGGATTTTGGATCGCTGGTTCCATGGTCCTTGTTAGGTTCCTCTGTCACATGTAAATATGTTCAAAAACATATTGCCAAAGGATCGAGTGATTGTTTCTGGCCAAATGCTGGATGTATTATTGTTTCTTGCCTTGCATTTGCATTGATTAATCCATAAGCAATCACCGGCTCTTCACTATCAGAGGCATTGGACACTGAGACATCACTTTCTACATTATAAAACTCTTCCGCAGCCAAACTACTAAAACATTCCAAAAAGAAGTAAATTTCATTGGCAAGCAAATATGATGAATCTCCAGCTCCAAACCAGTAAATTCTCTTATCGAGTTCAATGGTGCTGTATCCAGGGACCTTCTTGAGACCTGTACCTTTCATTACTGACCTTACCCTTCCAAATTCACTCCAGTTGCCTCCTTCCGCATATATATTTGATAACAGTGTGTAGTATCCGGTATCATCTGTACTTGTATTAAGGAGTTCTCTTTCAATGAGTCGTATCATGTCCATTCTCTGGTGAATGCGGCATCCATTAAGTAGAGCACCCCAAATACTAGCATTGGCAGGGTACGGCATTGAATTGATAATCTTATACGCTTCATCAAGATCACCTGCTCGACTGAGGAGGTCAACCAGACAAGCCAAGTGCTCTGAGTTGGGCTCAATTCCGAACTCTTGCATGAAACCAAAATAATACTTGCCCTCTAAGACACAGCCTGCATGACTACAAGCTGTTAAAATGTTCATGAAAGTGACACCATTTGGCATGGTCCCAGATTCTAGCATTTTAGTGAAGAGTGAAATGGCAGAACTAATTTGGCCATGTACTCCATATCCTGCAATCATTACGCTCCATGACACCACGCTTCTTTCTGGCATGCTATCGAAAACTCTGCGCGCTGTTTGAAGGTCTCCACACTTGGAATACAAGTCAGTCAAAGCTGTATCTATATAAACGGTGTTTCTAACTCCATAGGTGATTAGTTTCTGGTGAAGCCACTTTCCCTTTTCAAGATAACCCGAATCAGAGCAAGCTTGAATAACGCTTAAGAAGGAAACTTCATTCATCTCAAGACAGTCTAAGTACATCTGATCAAAGAAAGAAATAGCCTCCAAGGAATTACCATTTTGAGCGAAACCACAAATCATCGAATTCCATGCGACAACACTTTTGTGTTGAATATTTTCAAAAATCAAATATGCTAAATTAACAAATCCGCACTTAGAGTACATGTCAATCAGTGCATTCTGGACAAACTCATTCCAAAAGCCTCTTTTAGTGATATGAGTATGAATTAGAAGTCCAGGCTGCAACAGACCCCCATCTCCACATGCTGAGAGAGAACTTGCCAGGCTAAATGAGTCTGGCATCAATCCCTGTGCTAGCATGCGCACCAAGAGTAATAATGCTTCCTTCAAAAAACCACTCTGAACATAACTTGATATGAGCATATTCCAAGACACAATGTTTCTTTCTCCATTGGCACACAAAACCTTCTCAGAATTACTCAGTTTTCCACACTGAGCATATAATTCTATCAATGCTGGCCCTAAAATGTCACAGCCAGACTCCACACAATTTCTAATCATATAACCATGAATTGATTTGCCTTCTTTCAGTCTGCCTAATCCAGTACAAGAACCTAAAACGCTCATCAGAGTCACAGAATTGGGTTGTACTTTAGACTCTAGCATCTCAGCAAAAAGTTCCAGTGCTTCTTCAAAGCAGCCACTTCGGTTGCAGCTTGAAATCATTGCTGTCCGCAAAGTAACACTCTTGTTAGAAACGTCTACAAATATCTTCTTTGCGCTAGAAAAGTCACCACACTTACTATACATTACAATTAAAGAACTATCCACCAAGCCATCAATTTCAATCTTCCTCCTAACTATATGACCATGAACAGATCTCGCTTGCCTCAAAATACCCAATTCAGCACATGCCTCAGCTATACTAAGCATTGTAACGTGGTCCAGTTCAAAACTTTCAGAGACCATCAAACGAAACACGTCCAACCCTTCTCTTACCTCTCCCTTCTCAACATAGTTCGAAATAATCGAACTCCACGAAACAACATCTCTAATAGGCATTTCATCGAATATCTTTCTAGCGTCAGCTAAGAAGTCAAGTTCCCCATACATAGATAAGAGTGAGGTTTTAATAACAGCATCATGTTCAAATCCACTTTTGATTATCCTCCCATGTACTCTGCTACCATTATTCAGATCACGAAATCCAGAACAAGCTCTCAAAACTGATGGGAATATATAGCAACTAATCTGAGACTGGTTAAGAATCATTCTATCGTATAGGGAAATGGCTTCTTGAAAGCATTGGTTCCAAACATGGGTTTTGATAAGGACACCCCACATGAAGGAATCTGGTTCTGAGAAGGTTTCAAAGACGAGTCTGGACGACTGAAGGACGCCCATTTGGGCATATGACTCAATGAGCTTAGTAGAGGCTTGTGTGTCACCATGGAGGCCAGAGACGAATAGGTGGGCATGGAGTTGTGAGAGGGATCTTAAAGTAGCACAGGACCTGAATAAGGGCATATACAGAGTCATCTTTTATTGTCTGAACAATCAATCTTATTACAGATGAGGCACCAGATAGAAATTCAGAAAAATGGATCATAAAGACGGGGCAGGTTATTAAGGCTGGTAGACAGTCACTACGTTTAGTTCCATACTTCGATGTTTCAACTTTCAAGTTTCAACCTGACTCTCCAAGTTAACTGCCTACGAATTATCTAAGAGCACCAAGAGAGTGAGAGGAACTCAGGGCTCGTTTGGTGTTGAGAATGCTTGAGTGGGAATGGAAATGAGATTTTTTATTTTTATGTTTGGTTTGTATAAAAATTAAGAATGAGAATGGGAATGAAAGATGTGTTTTGTCCCTTATGCCCTTTATAATTATTTATAATCAACAAATTGCATTTTACCAATTTTAATTATATATAACTAACAAATTAAAACAATTTAATAAAATTACATATATTAACAATTAAAAGAAATATAAAATAACAATATATTAATTAATATTCAAATTAAAATATTAGTTATGCTAATATAATCCATTTCAAGATAATCCAAAATACTACATCAACATGTTATCAAAATAATAGATAAACCACCATTAAAGTCATGTTATTGGGTAACTAATTTATAACCGACTCAAATAGTCAAGCACAAAAGAAGCTCTGTGCTCAATAGGCACGGCAAAATACATTGCTAGTGCTGCTTCATCAGCTCCAAGCTTAGGACCAACTGCAAAGATTTGACGGGCATCCAACCCGAGTGTCATTAACTCATTAAAAAATGAGTCCCGTTGAGTCATCAAATGAACTTCCGCTTTGTTCAATTCTTTGCAAGCCTTTTCAAGATGTTTTCCAAGGCTAGTAGCTGCATCACGAATAGCATCCTCCATGCCTTGTGTGCGACGTCTCTTCCTCGTCTTGTTGGATCCAGAATTGCCAGCAACATTGTCCTTGCCCACAGACGCTTGTCCATATGAAAATGATGCATCAGTTTGCTCTGCAATTGTTTCATCCATTACTGGGGTGTATTCATCATCATCTTCCCATCGATCATCATCATCATTGCCATTTGAAGTGTCATCTGGCATAACAGCATTGTTTCCTCTTGCTCGATCTTTACCGAAAATTAGTTGTAATTACTCAAAATGTGGAAGCCTTTTGTTTCTAAATGGCTTGGCTTTCGGATGAGACTGCATCAAATTAACAAGACAGTAACAATGATCCAAGCATGAGCAATATGTGAATCAAAAAAATTCAAAACTTGTCCAACACTTTGTAATCTTGAAACTGATAAAATGTGTGCCAACAGTTTGTACTTAATAGGCAGCACCAAAGTCATCAAAATTGATGCAAAGTTATATACAAACTCAACATAAATTATATACAAACTCATCCAATAATCTGTAGCTTTACAATATCATCCACAACATAGGCAGCTTTACAAAATGATATAACCATATAATCCAACCTAGTCCAGAAATTAATAGGCAACATTAGAACAATGAAATTTACCTCCAAGTATGCCTCCCAAACCGAAGGTTCTGCTGTCACGATCTGGTTCTCAGAATCCCATCCAAACCCACTAGTGTTTGTCCCATAAATCATGTCATGGACAATAGTGAAATCTGATTTCATAGTCTTCAGTCTGCTCATTATATGGGGCTTGATTCTGAGTTCTGTTGTGGGTAACTTGATTTTCAGAGCATCTTCAATAATCTTGAGGTAGCCGGATGGTGCCAAAAACCCCTCACTATTTGCATATCCAGCATCAACAAGATAGTAAAAACCTAACAAATGAGACAATGTTTAGTCAATTTGAGTTATGAAATTGACATATCCAATTGAAATTGGATTGTATGAATCATATGTGCCTCACCATTTGAGACTTTGAATCCATTAGGCCTACTAATGGCATCACGTAGTACTCTCCCATCCGCTGCAGAACCCTCCCAACCGGGAAAGACACAAATAACTTCCAAATCTTGAGCACATGCAATTATGACATTGGTTGATATGTCACCCTTTCGATTTCGATATCTAGGTTTATCCTCTACAGGCACCCTAACTCCGATATGTGTTCCATCTACTGCTCCAAGGCATTTCTAATAACATTATGGAAAAGCAATGGTGAATCATTCATGAACCATTAAAAAAATAACAAATACTATAATGTGTAATAGCGAGAATACCTATACCTTAAACCATTTCCACCTAGCATCAGTTGAGTTTTCAGGAATCGGCTTAGGCTTCTTGAGTAGCTCCCCATGCAAACGATTCACAGCTTTTAAGACATTGTTGAAATGCCTACTTATAGTCTCTCCCGAACTCTTAAAATCAACTTTGACGACTCGATTTTTAACATGGTGTGCAATGATGTGAAGGAACATTGCCACTTGTTCATCAATTAGCATATTATTCGTATGTTTCAACCCTCCTAATGTTTCTAACATGGAACAAAGATTCCCAAAAGCTAATCTATTCATTCGAATCTCATCCAAAGAGGTTTTATCACTATAATACACCCATTCCCTAACCTTCAACATTTTAGCCATTTGATTGACAACAAAAGGTCTAGGCCTCTCAATTAAGAACTGGCTAGCAGCATAACTACTGAGAACGAAGAAGTAGTTAATAAGTCTCATTATTAATGAAATCATATGCTTCATAACTCTCAACTTCCTTTGTCTACAAACATGTTTGGTGCTCAAACTCAATCTAGCCATAACTGCATACAAGTAAAATACAGAACACATATAAACATATCAAAAACTTACAGGAAATTGAGATGTAATTGCAGCTGAAAAACTAACACCCACATTATACAGAACATAACAAATATCTAATAACAAATGTTGAAAGAAAATTCATGAATACATGGGTTAACCGATTGAAACCAGACTGTGTAATCAATAGCAAGACATGAGTGATCAACAAACCATAGAGCATATCAACATCAAACCACAGAATAAATTGTTTTATCGTAGCCCTTTGTTTTTTTTCTTTCCTAAATTTTGCAGAACACACAGAGTCTGAAGAAGAAGACTCCACAAAAGGATGGGCCATATTTGGAGTATTATCTTGCATGCATGGTAGTTCTTTTATCTTATAAAGTATTGGGAGATTATGTTCAGTATTCAAATTTCATATAAAGCAATGATTTTACTTTGTTTAATAACCAAAAAAAAGTCAATGTTGTGGTCTATCTCTAGCACGCAAAACAATATATCCCCTTACTGTATCATGGGCATGGGCATTTCTTAATTCTAAGTTTTGATTCTTAACCAATGAACTGGTGCAGATTCTTTATCTTATCAATGTTGTTTTGTTGTGGAGGTTTTATCTACAAGACACGTATGGAACGGCTGTTATGCTACTATCCTTTGCTAAGCAGCGATGGATAGTTTATTATTATTATCACTACTATCTCAGAATACCGTACTTGAGAAGAAATGAGCTTAAAACCAGAAAATAAATCTACTAAAACCAGAGAAATTGAGGTATGTACCTGAGAAGGAGACGCCTTGGTTGCAATTTCAGTTTGGATGCCTTGACTAGGGTTCTCGCCTTGTGCAGCTCTGCTCGCTATTTGGTGTTGCAGAATGTGATATGGGTTGATCAAACGGTGGGATAGAGACCAAATCAAAATCAAACCAAAGAATAAATCGACGTAAGAAGAAATCATCTCAAAATTAGTAGTGAAATCGCCTTAAACAAGAGAAATCGAGGTATGTACCTTCGAAAGAGCTGCCTTGGTTGCGATTTCACTCTGGAAGCCTTGCCTAGGGTTCAGGCGTGTGCAGCTCTCTGCTGTCGATTTGGTGTTGTGGAACGTGAATTTGAGTTTGATCGAACGGTGGGATACAGATGCAATCTGACGGTTTGAATGTCATTTACTAGAGGGCACAATAGACTTTTCATCATCTATTCCATGTAGAATGAGATAAAGCCATGTTTTTTAGTAGGAATCAGAATTGCATGAGAGAGAGAAGATGGAATGGAATGAGGTATTCCATTCACCCAACTTTTCCCTCACCAAACAAATGAATGGAATGCCCTATTCCTTATTCCCACTCTATTCCACCCCAAATCTCAGAACCAAACGATACCTCAGAACATTCCCACCAGGTTATTTTAACAAATTCTTTAAAATACAGGAAAAATGTCATTGTTTTTTATTTTATAGATTTTCTATCCATCAAATACCGCATCATATTACCTATCAGTTTCTTTACTTTATTAAAATAATAATTTCTAACTTTTTATTTAATATTTTATTAATTGCTTTAATAAAACACTAAGCATTGGTGTTATCAATAATTAAGTACATATTAATAATTCAAAAAAATATAAATTTAAGTTATTAAATTAAAAATATAGTGCACTCACAATATTCACATGTTACAGTGTTCATCTACCGCTCTCACAATTCAACATGCCCACAATACTAACTTATACTTTCATAATATTCACATGACAACAGTGCTCACCTACCACTCTCACAATATTCACATGGCCATGGTGCTCACCTACCACTCTTATCTATCACTCTCTATATATTGATATGATGCAAATCAACAATATATTCGTCCTCTCAATAAAAAATATCATTTTCATTTACTTGTGATTTTTTTTACTATGTATTCATTTGCATCAATGAGACTTTATCAAGAAATTCGTTTTTAACTCATCATCAAGCCCTTCCTCTGATGATGAGGTGGAAGATACACTCATCCTTGAAGCTAAAAGACTAAACCTAGAAATAAGTGGGGGATCAACATCACTTGAGCGGGATTTTTAAATTGATCGAGGATCCACATAGGGCCATGAACGAATTTTCAATGATTATTTTGCTGAAAATTTAGTGTATCCTCATGATCGATTTTGAAGAAGATTATAAGTCAAGATCTATTTTTTCATATCCCAAAAGCAGTGGAAGCTCCCAATCTTTATTTCCAACAGAAATAAAGATTGGAAAATTAGGGTTATCTCCACTATAGAAGATTATAGCTTCATTAAGAATGCTTATTTATGGTGTAACTGTTGATTTTATGGATGAGCATGTTAGGATTAGAGAATCCACAACTATAGCCAATTTGAAGAGATTTACAAGAGAAATAATTTCTATTTTTGGTGCGAATATTCGAGGCCCCCAAATAGTAATAATACTGCTAAATTATTGGCGATCGATGAAAATAGAGGTTTCCCTAGAATGTTGGGGAGTATTGACTGTATGTACTGAAAATTGAAGAATAATCCAAGTGCATGAAAGGGTATGTATACTAGTCATATCCACGTGCCCACAGTCATCTTGGAAGCTGTAGCATCTTATGATATTTGAATATGACATTGCACTTGTGCCCCCTTAAATATTTTAGTCTCAATAATGTTCATTACTCTTTATTAAGTCTTCTACTTACCATACCTCATTTCTTTTTGCTTCCCACAAGTGAGACTGGTGCTAATAACCAAGTTGCGAGTATGAGGGGCATACATAACATGGATAGGCCACTCTGGAGTACTAGGATTTGTTGGGTCAATTTAATTTTTTATTACTATTTCAGCACATTTAGTACTTGAACCTATGTGTCGTGAGATCGATTTTGGAGCACCTACACGATGTGGATGATTAATCAGTTGGGAGGATGTTCCGTGTAATCGAGACTCTCGAACCGAGTTTAAAGAATATGGGTCCCAACTTGATGATGTATGAGTGGTTATCTTTTAATGCCTAGATTTGTGGATTGCATTACATGAATGTGATAGATGGCTTGAGACCCTACTTAGGTTTGTGAATGTGATAGATGGCCTGAGGCCCTGCTATGAATGTAAATTTTATTCTATGATTGTTGCTTCACAAATTCAAGTTAGCACTCTCTAATATATAAGGAGGTGTTGTCGAATTTTTTATAGAATTCCACCTATAGGATGACATATAAGGACATCATTAGAAGCTTTTTCGGGTTGGGGGTTACTTTTGATCTCTTTGGTTGATTAGAAAAATCTTATCTTGAATATGGATATTTGTTAAATCTTATGTTGGTCAAGATAAGTTTATCTATTTTAATAGGTGATAAGTTAAACTCTTTTAAATGATAAGTAAACTTTGATATGTCTATGAGTCAAGATTTGTGTGCTTCTGTAGCTGTTGCTCTAGATGATTTTGGTAGAGTTGTTTGCTGCGGTTTCATGTAGTTCTCATATGGATGCTACTATTGGTGAAGCAATGGCTTTGCAAATGGGGTGACTCGATGTTTAGAGCTTTGATTGGATTCTATTGAGTTTGAAAGTGCGTTACTAGTAGTCAAGGCAATTCAAAAGCTAGATTTAATTTTATATTGGGCTATTGAGAGCCTGATTGAGGATATTTGAGTGAAGATGGTTCTAGTTGGTTGATTCAAAAGATTAGTAGGCATGAGAATGCTTGGGCGAATATATTCACCAAATGGGCCGCTGACTTAAGACTTTTGGGTTGCATTCCTAGTACTCTATGTTCATATTTTCAGGCCTGGTTGGACAACGGATGTGATCCTCCAGTCCGTAGATTTGGGTTGGCCTTATGTGGCTTGTAGTCTTGGTTCTTTCTTGCCATATAAAAAAAAGTGATAAGGATCAAGAAGGGGACTTATCTTGAAAAAACTTATTTACCTTACTTATTATCATGATTTTCCATCTAAGCCTATCTCTTATCATCTTGTTTGTTGCCCATATCATCTTTTGTAAACCTTCTTGTTAATAGTGGATTGTTTCAAAGTTAGTTGTTATATAGACTTCAAGTTTTCTTCCTTATGGATTTTCTCATAAAAATGTGGTGTTCACTTTACAATTACATATTCTACACATTTATTCGTTACTATAAGTAAAGCTAGGGAAATGCTGCTATCTAATGCGTCCACCAAGAGATTAGATTGCATCTTGGTGTGCCATGTAGGTTGTTGAACAAAGAGACCATCTCCTCTTAGAGTGTGTTTGGATTGAGGGATTTGGGGGGAGGGGAAGATAAAAGGAAAATGAACTTCCTCTTAATTCCCTTGTTTGGATATGTTACAAAAATAAAAATAAAAAAGGAAGTAATCTATTACTTTAAGTAAAACTGAGCCTCAAGAATTCTTACATGAGACCATGTCATCTTGAGTTTTGTAATTGAGTGCCACGTAGGATTTTGATTGTATGACACATAGGATGAATTAGTTTTGAATGAATAATTAAATAACAATTGTGTGACAATTCATTCATTGTCAAAGTTGAACAAATTCATGGACTTGGGAGTAGTTTTGGTATGATAATTAATGATGAATTACTTTACCATTCATTCATTGTTAAACCAGCGTATTTAACATGGGAATAAGAACAGTGCTTGCTTGATTGATGAATCATGAGTGAAATGCCTTCATATAATAGTCATTAATAACACACGCCTCATCATTTACCTAATACGTTTAACTTGACCAATAAATTATTCAATGATTTCATTTATGTTTGAGTGATAAGAATTTATAATTCATCACATTCACACGCTATTCAATGATTTCATTTATGTTTAAGTGATAAGAATTTATGTTATTTATTTGATTCTTGAAATTCCATGAATCCATCACATTCACACGCCTATCCTTTACTTATATACGTTTAACTTGGACATTAAGTTAATAAATGATTTCATTTATGTTTTTGTAATAATAATTAATGTTATTTATGTTATTAATGAAATCTCATGAATTCATCACATTCCCTTCCCTTTATATACAATCGGCCACCCATTCAAGTTTGTAAAATTTTGCACAAAATTGCAGCCACAATACTTGCAAATCTCCAAACAAATAGAGTTCAATGGAGGATTAACGCGCGGATCACACTTATGTGGGATGCAATTAATTTAAGCAACGATGATGAACTCATTGGTATTGATATGATTCTAATCGACGAAGAGGTAAATATGTTTGGATTGTTTATCACCTTCTAATAGTATATCTTTATGTTGTTATCAATCAAGAAAGTTGTACTGCTTGTCATTTTTTAGGGATTCACAATGCACGCAACAAATTGGCCAACGTCATGTCGATGTATTTAGGAAGCAATTGGAAGAGGGCAAAGTATATCGTATCGTTACTTTTGGAGTGATAGATAGCAAGCCTTACTATAGCCCGATCGATTAATTTTACATTCATAAAATATGATTGAATTTTTCGCTTATTTGGAGATTTCAATAAATGATAAATTAGCCTAAGCACGATTGGGAGAATGATTTACTATGCTACTGTTTTGATCTTGTCATGAAAATTTTAGAATTTAAATATGTTCTCATAAATTTTTACTAAAATTATTACTATTAAACCGCGCATAGCGTGGGTATTACACTAGTTTAAAGAGAATTTGAGGAAAAAGTTATCTTGTTTTTTGTTAAAACGCATCCTCTCTAAAATGAGGTCATTTGAAGGGAAGAGAAAGAAAATTTAAATTATTTATAAGTGAAAGATTAATTTTACCATTGTATATAATATTTTAACTTAAAAATAAGGATAAATTAGTAAATTAAACCATGTTTTCTTTCCTTTTCTTTTATGATAACTATCCAAATTCCAAACAAACGAAAATACAAATTCATTACTTTATTTTTTTTGAACTTATCAAAACATGAGACGAGAAAAATATTTTATCTTCTTATTTTCCTTTCTCTCTCTTTAATAAATTTCTCTCTCCTTCTATTCTCTTCCCTCAATTCAAGCACACCGGTGTGTTTGGATTGAGGGAAAGGGAGGGAAGAGAAGGGAATGAAAGGGAAGAGAATTGAGGATATTTTCCCCTTCTCATATTTGGATAAATAAGAAAAAGAGAGGAAATGATATGTAATTTCTCTTGTTTGGATAAGACTTGTAAAAGAAAGAGAGATTCACCAATAAATCTTTTAATAAAAATGTGTATTTCATTCATTACGTTCAATTTTTCAATATTACAAAATATCCTTTAAATAATTCTGGACAAAACTACCATTATTCCAATAAATCCTTATGTGTATGACATATGTTGATATCATTAAATTATTTTTATTTTTTTCTTTTAAAAACTTTAAAACAGTTTTATCTCTCAAAATATAAGTCGAATTTTTTTTATAAAAAAAATAGATTCATAATCAGCACGAAAAACTCTTTCCAATGATACCCATGATCGATATGTTTAAATTTTCATTCGTCAAATCTTTTGAATGAATTAGAGGATTTCTCAAACTCATCTAGAATTCAGAGAATTTTTCAAAACTCACCAAAACCAATCAAAAGGGCTTTCAAAATTAAGTAAAAATATTCAGATTATTTCAAAAATATATATCAAAAAATATATAGAATATTTGAAAATCAAACAAAAAGCACCCAAAAATTTAGAGGATTTCACAAACTTGTCTCAAATTTACAGGATTTCGCAAAATTTACCAAAATAAATCAGAGAAAATTTTGAAATTAAGTAAAAAAAATTAGAGGATTTCATAAAATATATAATAAAAATTATAAGAATGTTTGAAATTCAAACAAAAAACAACCCGAGACTCTAAATCCTAAACCCCAAAATCCCAAAATCCTAAATACTAAATCATAATCTCTTAAATCCCAAAATCCTAACTATAAACACTAAACTCTAATCTTCTAAACCCTAGACTCTTAAACTTTAAACCTTATAACTAGAAATCCTTTTAATGTTAACAATTCTAGTTTTAATTTTAAACAAAAAATCTTATAAATAATTAAGAAGAATTTACAAAAATAAGACGAAAATCATAAAATTTTACTAACATATATTCCTAAACCCTAAACCTTAAACCTTAAATCCTAAACCCCAAAATCCTAAATAATAAATTATAATCTCCTAAACTTCAAAACTTTTATTTTTTGTATTCCATTTGTTTTGGGCCTGTTTTTTAAAATGAATTTCTAAAAATGATAAACCAAACACGTTTTGAGTTTTCGTCAAAACTAAAAACTCAAAACAACCCAAAACAAGCAAACCAAACGGGTTCTTATACCCTAAACTCTAAACACTAAACTCTAATAGCTTAAACCTCAAAACCCTAAACTTTATACCATATTACCATAAATCCTCTAAATTTTCTATAAAAAATTTAGAGGATTTATTAAAATCAAACAAAAAAACAACCAAAAATTTAGATGATTAGAGGATTTCTCAAAATTGTCAAGAATTTAGAGGATTTTACAAAACTCACCAAAAAAATTCAGAAGAATTTTTGAAATTATGCAAAAACAATTCAGATGATTTTTTACTCAGAATTCATAAGATTTTCACAAAAGTCACCAAAATGGCTAGAAATTATTCTGGTATTTGGTTTTGTTTGAAATATGAATTGAGTTTTATTATGATATTATTCTCATAAGTTATTGACTTTGGTTGTTATTGAACAATGTAATAAAATATTGGCATTTGTATTGAATAACGTTTTGTTGATGCATAAGTATTTCATTGTTGATTTCGATAATATAGTGATTCACAGATTTTAAATCATATGCACAGGTTACTAAGTCAAGTAAATTTTGTGCATGTGAGTGCACTTGATTTTCATGAAAGGAAACAAAATTTGGTTGATCGACTCTTCAGTTTGATTCATCAAAAGTGAAAATATTAGTTTATCCTTAAAAGCATAGAAATAGAAGACGTGATTTTCACTCGACTTTATGGGATTGTATTTATATTTATTTTATTATAATAATTATTTTCTAAATAAAGAACAATCATATACTAATAAAAATAAGGATAAGTTTAAATGAGGGGAGGGTAAAATTGTCATTAATTGAGGTTGAAATTTATAGTTGTCCTTATTGAGCTAAGCTTCAAATAATTAGGGATGCATTGTGTTACAAACTTTTCAAAAATACTAAATGGAATATAAAGTCCATATAAATGACTTATCACCAAATAACCCTAAAAGGAAGAAAAAAAAAGAAAAAAAAAGAAAAAAAAGGAAAGTAAACATGAAGCACCAAAGCATATAAGGGCAAAATAGACTTTAAATTTATAGACACTATAATTTAGTTTCATCTTCTTTTCTTCCCTCCAAATGACCTCAACTTGGGGAGGAAATAGTTTAACAAAAAATTAAGGAAATTTTCTTTCCAATACTCCCAAATTCATTCCTCTAATTTTTTTTCTTCTAAACTATCCAAACAAAAGAAACGAGGAGAAAACTCATTTTCTTTCTCTTCCCTCCCTCTCAAATCTCTCAATCTAAACACACGTCTTCCAGTTTTTGATAAAACGTTGTCTTCAAGTCCCCCACCTTAGCTGTTGTTACCAACATTTCTCCCTCTGTAGTATAAAATTAGTTTAACACTAGATATGCAATTTTCTGTTTGGTTGTACATGCATATGTTGAATAATGATCTTGCTTGTCAGGGTGGGGAGACAAATTGTTAATATACCATCTTTCATGGCAAGGGTCGATTCCCAAAAGCATATTGATTTCACTCTAACAAGCCCATTTCGAGGTGGCCACTTTGGGAGAGTGAAGAGAAGGAACTTGAAGGCGGCTTCCAAGAGAGCTGCTGGAGAAGTGGTTGAAGAGGCTGAGAAGTAAACATCAGCAGGCAGGCAATATTATTCTCTCTTTAGCCTAGTTTTGGTTTTGATGAATCCATGCAATTTTTAGATCTTTAGTGTGCTCTTTCTTTTTTGACTAAACCCTTGAACCATTTTTGAGACTTGCAGTATTATTTCTTTGAGATGGCTTTCTATAATTTTCCTATTGGAATAAGTTTCTTTGGAGTAGTCCTGCGTTTCCCTTGGATTGGTACATTACAGTTCTTATCAAATATTATACCAAAAAAACTCAAATAAGGTAGAGATGGAAGTGTCAATGTTACAAAGCTCAAATAACCTTGTATTATTCAGTCATTTGAAATAATACACGAATCCATCTTCCAACAGACAGTGTATTTCACAGAAATTTAAAAAATAATGCCAGACTATTGTACACAACTAACAAGGGCAACTCCAACCCACCTAATGAAGACAATACAATAAGTAAAATGAAGATATCATGATCTGGTGTCACACCTCATCACATCAAGGGGCTGAACTGTTGCGTGATTCCTAGGGTCGGTGATATACATACTTTGTCCTGGGATCAACAGTAAGACCCTTTCCTCCATTCACTTCTATATCATGCCTGCAGTTAAAAAATGTCAATAAAACATCACAAGTAATTTACATGCACCAACCTTCTTCGTCTTTTTTTTTTTTCACAGGGAATGGGGATTCGGTCTCCTCCTCCTGGCCTTGGGGCACATGGTGAGGAGCTTGACTACTCGAATTATTCTTGCTCCTCACTATATACACCCATGATATGCCTTGAAGACAAAATATCCTCAACTATACAATCAGATGTCCTATAACTACCTTCCAGCACTGAAATTCTCATTTTTCTTTGACTAAAACAGAATGAAATGAGTTAACAGAAAACTCAACTGGAAAACAAAGTCCGGGATAGTCAACTGTTCGCGAGGAACATATCTAAAAAGTTGCAGAAGACGATCAACATAGACGACTTTCTTCCAAACCTGGGGGCAAAAATCCAAAACCACAACAGTGAACTCTCTGTCTAAAGTCTCAGCTAGCATTATAATATTAGTCAATAACATAGATAAAAATTCATTCGTACCACATTGTCTACAAATAACTGTAAAGCAAGAACTGTCGCCTTCAGATGAAATGTCGGATGGAGAATGTATATTGCCTAGATAGAGGAGAGAGTGGATAAAAACTGAGATTCCAGATATAAATTTCATGACAAGACTTATAGTTTAGCATTTCGTACATGAAGATTTCGTTGGTGTTTCCGACCAAGTATTTGCTGCAATCTTCTCATCCATCCCATGTCTGGTTGACTTCATAAGACAAACAAACATTAATAAACAAAGAAGGGTAAGTCCTCTGAAACCAAATTAGAGATGCAGAATATAGAAAACAGCCAATACACTATGCCATTCATGCAAATCAAAATATATATTCCGTCAAATTTTTGATAAAAATAAATCTTTATTGTATATTTTAATTTCTGTCTCAATTATTTCAGTCCCACTCTTACTTAGAAAGAAAAGTAATAAAAAAACAAAACAAAAAATACTCTTGCTTTGATCAATAGCATGTACAAAAGGTCCTTTCACAAGTGCAGGCCAAGAGACTCAAGAAGGCAATGGAGAGGTTAGATGAGGCCAGTCAATATTCATTTGTACTAATAATTCAGATTTATTTTTGATAATCAATAATTTAGGAATTATAATGCCAGCTAGTTGTTAATGGTCCAACGAAATGGGAAACTTATAATTCAGAAAAAAAAAAGTTTGACAGACCAATGATTATGTCAGTCAATTATTATTTTGAGCCAACACCAGTAAACTATATCTACATTTGATAAAGTTGTTCTTTTACTAGTTTTGTTTTAAGACCATCGACGTACTCATGTAATATACAATTTAAAAAAAGGGTACTCTGGAATTTCATTTACTTTCTCTTAAGTCTTTGTTTATACTATAATCTCTTGAGTTCTTTCAGGAAAATTCTACGACATACCAAAAAGAAAGGGATGAATCATGAAGATCTGGGACTAGAATTGAGAACAATAAAAAAAAAATCTGGTTTTCTTGTACTTATGATGACATACTAACTGGTGTGTTGTCACGTTATCAATAAAGTTTGTTCTAATTCTTAAAGATGCTTTGTCAACAAGTCTGTTAATACTTAAATATCTACAAGATAGGATTATTTGAGTGTAAATCTAGACCAACTTAAGTGGCAAAAAAAAAAATCAGCAGGGTGTATCCCTTTTCCGTGATATAATGCATGATTCAGATGCAGAGTGACTAAATCTTGAGGAAAAAAACAGGAAGGGAGAAAGAAAAAAGGGAAAAAAATTAGGGATTCTAATATTATATAGTCAACCTAAAACAGTCTGGAAACGTAGTAAGCTTTGAATATTCAACTAGTCGCCTCAACAACCGAAATAAATATAGCCATGAAAGTTTATAGATATAAATTTATACTTTCATCTTTCAAATAAAGTTATGCATGCATTGCAAGTGATTACATTTAAATCATATATATTCAGACAATACACAGGTAACAGATATGACTTATGAAAGACACAAGATAGAAGAGAAAAAAATTCACTAAGAACCCGAGAAGGGAAACAAAAGGCACGGGCATGACGCTTCTAGGGCCCAAGATTTTATTTGGCATATGTTAGATGATGGGACATTATCTGAGTGCCTGCATCCTAGTGTAGATCATTTTGTCCTATTTTCAGTTTTTTATTTTTTTAAAAAAGTATGTATTGGGTCCTAATGTGACAACTATGAGTGGATAGCTTAGTTCAGTAATAATGTACAATAGCCAAGACAACTAATTGTAAACGAATTTTCAAAGTTAAATGTGATATGACCATATCTGAGAAAGATACCAAGGAACCCATGACATTGACCAGTGAACCCTAGACCTTCATCATCGATCATCATAATCCCAATCCAACAATCCCTTACAAAATAAAAAAGTAGCTAATCAGGGTCTGCTTGTAATGGTCACACACACAGGTACTAACCTAGTACTAGTCAAAAATAAAGGTACCATTCACACAAGTACAGTACTCATAAAGCAACGGAGACGGCCCCACTGCATGCCTCTTTATTCATCAGAAGATTTACTTCTTCGCCAAAAACTCCTCACAGGCTCCCGCAATGGGCAGGGTCAGTGGTACGTATGATGTACGCAACAGTGGTACGTATGATGTACGCAAACCTTACCCCCATATAATATGCAAAAAAAATCGTTGCCAAGAAAGGAACCTATGACTTCTAGGTTGCACTTACACCTTTGCAACCCTACCACTGGGACACATGTTGGCCTATCCCACTAGGCCACATTTCCCTTTCCCTTTCATTTTCTTGACCCTATCTTGCCCAATTAATCTCCATTGAATTTCAGATTCTACAGTCTACAACCTACACTATTTCTCTCACTTATTTATCAAGCATTTTCTATTTATTTTTTTAATTAATTTTGCACATAGTGTCTCTTGGACGCTGACCAAAAGTGTGCCTTGCACCTTGGCTGATGGGAGCCTTTTGCGCATTAGGTACTTCTCTCGCATTTGACAACTGTTCAACTAACTGAAACTATTCTTAATAGAATTGTCAGCTGCTTATTTAGCAAGGACAAAGTGCACCCAGTAAAAGTTGGTATGGTTTTCTCACAAGTAAACCTGAAAAAAAAGACTTACATTTGCAAAGATGCCGCAGAGTGGAAGTAAACAATAGTATAAGGCTTCTGTATCAACGGTTCAAATTCCTAAAATTCAATCAACAGTGTATAACAGCCAATTATTAGTATTCATACAAATTGTTCAAAATAAAGATTGCTCAACACGTGGGCAAGAGCATTTGAAGAAAAGGAACTAAATTTCCGATACCAAGGTAAAAGAAATCTAACGAAACAAATAAAGCCAGCAGCCAGCATAACAGTAAAGTTATAGAAGTATATGAACTATATCCAGTGGAAGCAAAATGAAAATAGATTACCTTAACTACATAAAGAACAAATCGCTCCAAGTCAAGGCATCGAAGCAAAAAATGTGCTCCCACAACCACCATTGCTGGACGACCCTCACTGTCCACACCGCCCCGGTAGCTGATATCATGACAAAAAAACAAGAGCTAACTAAAATTATATGAAGCCACATAAGACAAACAATTTTAAATGAAAATCAACATGTTTTTTCTTCCGTAAGGTTTAGGAAACATGGATAAAGATTTAGCTGGAAGAAAAAGAAGATGAAGAACTTAAAGAGTTCAATAGGTCAACTATGTGTTATCTAGGCGACAAAAAAATTACTTCAAAGCTACTATCATCAAACCCAAGGTATATCCACGCAAGGGAGCAGTTAATCATGCGAATGGAGGCATTTTAACCAAGGCAAGGAAAACAGTACATAAAAAACCAGTAAAGGTATATAACCAGGAAAAGTAGTAATCCAATGCTCACACAATTTTCATCTCAGCAATTTCAGAAAGATTCAGAGAATTTGCTTTTGCAAGGTATCGAGAATGGAGAGAGTATTCCTCAGCAGCAGATAAAGGAGGTCTACCAAGGTCACCAAATCCAAGTAACTTGGCACAATTAAATCCACTTTGAGCTTGAGCACTTTTTTCCCATTGTTCTTTCCGTCTCTGATCTGGATCTTTGATTAAGGACATGAAGGCAGGATCCAAATATGAATCCAGATAATGAGAGTTTCTGTGAGGATGTAATCTAGTGAGGTAATTTGAAAATTAAAGACAGAACATCAAGTAGAAACTTCATAATACAATCAAAGCATACGAGGAATAAAGCAACAGAGAAAAGTGATAGTGTAAACCAACAGCCTGGAAGTTGAAACTTGTAAATTGACAGAAATACAAAACAAACTGTAGTATAGCATTGTATATGAGCACTGTAAATGTTCTTAAAGGTATTGCCCAGCAAGTATTTACCAAAGCAACATTTCATCAGGTTTGTACTTTGAAGTGCTTCAAAATTGCAAAATAAAACCGCAACTAGACATAGAGAAGCAAGTACAAAGACAATAGAAAACTAAAACAGCATTGCTATGCTACTAGGTACAAAGAGAATTCCAACATGCTAATTGAATGGAATGTAGACAGGACAGAAAAGAACGAAACATAGAAACATTGTTAAAAATCAATATGAGATACAATAGACTCTTGAACTGACCTTGTGCAATTACGCAACTGAATTAGCTTGTTCGTTATTATAAGGACAGTTGACCAGAATGCAGAGTAACATATATTTCAATTTTTAAATAAGACTATGAAAGCACAAGCCGTACCATACAAACGCAAATTAATGTTGAATGAGGAACTGAGTCGCTATTTTATTTTATACATGATTCAATGCCAAATAAACCCAACGTTTCAGAATTGTAAATGATCAATGAGTAACATATAGGAAATCTAGTTATGAAAATGTTCATGATATTCTAGACCAATCACGTTGATGCTGTATGTAGTAATGCAATCCTCAACATTAAGCACCATTACTTTTTTGTATCAAAATTCCACCTACCTTCGTACCAAGCCAACATCACTAACAGGAAGTTCTACTGGATCTTCGGCTGGTTTTGGAACAGATTTTTGAGGCAATGGCTTTATACGTATTTTGCGCTCATCTATGGTTGTTTCACCATTCTCATCCCCAACATCTGCAGGAAGCTTTGATATGGCAACCTCTTCTTCGTGTTTGTCTCGAGGGAAGTAAAGTGGAAGCAATCTATAAATGGAAGAGATAAATTGGATCATGTTTGAGATTTATGAAATCCTAAAAAACTTATATTACAAAAGAAAACAGTTGCTGCAATTCACAGTGGGGCATCCCAGACATCTTTTAATGAAGAGAGATGATCAAACGTCAATGAAATAGATAAAAATTCAAAATTTGAATACCTCTTATATATTTCAGTATCGGCTGATGTTGTTGTACAAAAAACAACTGCAGTTATTTTATCTCTCAGCTTCTCAAGCAAATGCCGGATAGTTCCTAAGCAAAATAAATATATCCAAGTTGGATCATAGTGAACTAAAATAAGAAAGTCGGGAAGAAGTAGAAGGAATCAATCTTCCGAAAACCCAACTATTGCAAATTACAATACAGTAACATGCATTGTATACATCAGTGTTTTTAGTAGAAAAAAATCTAATTTAACCTTTGGCACAGAAGAGGCCCCTCGTTTTCTACCATTAAATCAAGAACATCTGGGATAAACGAATGAGCCAAACGGTCCTAATTTTCTCATAAAATATATTTAACCTGTCATTCTCTCTCTCTCTCTCCCTCACACAATATAATTCATTATTACTACTCGACATAAGATAAGGTAAACAACTTTCATGCATGCCAGTAGGGGAAGTGGGAAAGGGAAGGGCAAGATTACACAGCTTACCAATACATAGCATAGCAGATAGGATATGCTATGTACCACTTGGCCAAGAGTTCTAACTACACTTCAACCTAAGATAGACACTAAAAAATAGCCATTTATGACTTGTATTTGGGCATCCAGTTCCATTACTTTTACTGAAAAAATTAAAAAGTTTCATTCTGAGTTTTATGACTCAGTTCACCCAACCCAACCCATGGCAATCACAGACCTGACACGTTTGTTCCAACTCTTCCACTCATAAAATCTGAGTAAATGCATTATCCTAGTCAATGTTGGATTTACTGCATCTAATTTTTTCATCTGGTTCCATTATTGATAACAGTTTTGGCTACCAATAATGATCAGTTTGGTTAAAAAATCTCTCTAAACTATGCCAAGTTGCAACAATTGCAAGAAGGACTAATTCAATTTCCATTCATGCATAAAAAGGGCCCATAAGAGTTACAATTGTACTAATAAAAAGAAGCTTCAACCATTTATGACAGGAATCTCACTTATGGCCACATGTGCAGCCGGTTCACGTGGGTAGTTTTTAGCCTCCGTATATATACAGCCCATAGCAATGCTGCATTAGGAATGCCAAGCAAAAATAAGCTCTTAGTTTTAAACAATTGGTGAAGATATGAGACAGAAAAATGAAAAGAAAAGCATTCATTACCAACCTTTGAAGCCCATTTTCAATGAGTAGCTCAAGGCAAGATTGGTAGCAGTGACTTAAGGCATTCTCTGCAGCAGTATGATATTTCACTGCATACTTCGGACCAACAGTATGGATAACCCGCCTAGAGTAACATTGAGAGGAAACAATCAGCTATAAAGGAAAAATGAAGACCACAAAGTACGTTACACATGCAATAACATTTCACAAATTATACAACAACTTGTATCTTCAACTGTATAGTAGTTATATTCCTAACATGTATGTGCTGCATAAACACATAACTGGTTTATGAAAACCATGAATTTTGATCCAAATGATCAGAGAATATGTGTTTTTCACTTAACAGCTCATAAGTAACTAAAGTAAAGGTGGATAGCAGTAGAACAAGTTAACTTATTGGTTGAATGACAAAGTAACTAATCTTAACAGTTATGATGATAAAATGGGCACTAAGGGATTGCCAATCAATTTCACACTTCCACAAGTTACCAGATCAATCACATTCAAGAGCAATCTTTCATCTGCCATTCTCATTCACTATTACCAAATACATAGCACAGATAACCATCAATTAAATACATGTCTGCTTCCTCTCCCTCAAGAGCACTTTTGCCCATCTCTATCAAAGTCAAACAATCCAAAATATTGCTACAGGGAAATAACTGTTCTTCACCCCACTCCCCACCACTCGAGAACCATCACAACTGGAAGCACTGAGCTCTGCATTACCCGTTCCAGCTACCACTCAAGAAGCTCATTACTTGTATACTATCCTTATGAATAACTGCTCATTTAGAACCAAGGGTAATACATCTTGTCAGATCCTCCTCTCCCAATGAAAAGCACCTATTGAACAGTGACTAAACTGACTAGTCTTCTATAAACAAAAAATTACCCAGGGCTTTATGATGATGCACCGGAAGGGGAAAAAAAGAAGCTACATTTACCCTAGGTTTCCATACTGCCTTCCATCAGAAATTTGAGATCATGTCCCTGTCGTTTGGGCTAAAGGGATCCAATCTAAATCTCTGAATTTGAATGTCTGTAGTTCATGACAATCTTTAAGATTGAGATCAGGCCTTGCTGGTATTTTGAACGCACCCAATCACCAGTCCTTAGCCTACATATTACCCATTAATCACATCATCACACAATGTAAAATTATCTCCTACCAATAACCCTACGTTTTAGCCATATCAGAGATTATGAATTGCATTTTCATATGCTCCGAATCATACGAAGTATTGTTTGAAAACTCCCACCGAGATCTTTTCCTTCCCACAAAAGAAACATGTGCACATCATCCCCCATCTTCCCCCTGCCCAAATGTTTTACAGTGATGGAAAAGCCATGCTATTCCTCAACCCTCACAATGAAAGAGAGACAAATAAGAAAGCATATAATCATTCCATTCAAAAAGATGATCATTAAACATTATGTTTTCACATTAAAAGCAAGAGATGGCATCATATTGTTGGTCTCCAAGCAACATTAATTAGATGGGAGAGGACAAAAATGAATTACTACTATGATAGAACCATACAACCATACTAGCGAAAGTCTTTGCTTCAATCTCACTATATATAAACACTGGTGAATTCATACCTGGCAGGAAGGTCATATGCCTTGGTAACTTTGGCCATTCCTGTTCGGCAACCGCCCTAGATGAAAAAAGGAATGCAGATCAAGTCATTTAGACTTTGTATGCATTATTGTTAAAATTTACATTAATATGGAACATCATAATGAAGACTCCCTAGACAATGGCCTAGAAAAATCATATCATTTATTCACAAATATATGGATAACAGACACCCCAAATCAAATGTTTCATACCAGTGTAGCACATTCTTCGGCAAGTCGAGGACCAGCTGCTGCATGCAAACCAGGGCTGCTATGTGCTTCATCCAAGTTCTGTAAACCATCAATTTTGAAACATATTAAAGATAAACTAAACACCTGCCTCATGCATCTCATTTATGACCAAGTCCATGAGGCTAGAAGAAGTGCTAAAGCTGAAAGCCAGTATAGAAAATTGTCAAAAAGATGTAAGGGACAAGTTGATGGATAGGAATATAGGATAGTGGCATCAGGCGCTCCAATGCCATATTGGGCAAATAGTCAAACAGCTTTCCTTATCAATGCTACATCTAAACATAGCTCTCCACATCTTAACAAGGGTGGTCATCTAAGTATAAAGCTCAAACATCTTGTGGTCCAAAATAGGAGAAGACATTCAATTCTCAATTGGCAGTCATTGGATTCACATCTTTACACTATAGTGCGACTTGACTATCAAGCAATCTTCTTTTTAGCACGTCAATTAAGCAATCTTGAAACTCCACCCCACACAGAACTTTGGTTCAAGAATGGTTACCAACTATTTAATCATTTAACTTTCCATGCATAAATTTAGAAGATGGAAGAAAACTTCAAATGAACTAACAAAACACGAGATAATTCCTTCATCCAAAAAGACAGCAATTAATGCAGTTATTCATATATTTTAAGTCTAACACTTTGAAAGTAATCAAGCATTGTTAAGTGCTCACCTCATTCGTAGAATTCACCACAGCATCCACCTCAAGATTCCAAGGGTGACCTCTCCACAGATAAATTTTTGAGTTAATTTCATGGTCCACAGGAAACCTTGACACCATCCAATTGCCACTACTTTCTGCCTCTGAAGATGATGTCAAAGGATCGGGAAAATATGGATTTGAAAATGACGGATCTTCATTCTCATATTCCAATGATGACCTATGTTCTACATCACTCCAACGTGGAACTTGATCCAAAGTAACAACAGAGTCCCCACTATCAGTTGGTAATCCACCCCTGGTGGTTATGGTTGTAGCTGCACTCCGGTACATTTGCGAAAGTACAGGTCAGACAGTTAGAATTTCACTTCCCTGACGGCTATTTTCTTAGTCCTCAAGAGATTTCACACCATCTAGCCCGATCCACTCACAATTCAAAACACCCACATGGACTTTCAAATGAAAATATCCCAAAAGAATTCTCTGTAAAATAAATAAATTAAATGATATATATAAAAGATCATATTTGAAATATGAATACATACAATTGAACGGAAAAAAGGTATTCTAAATGCATAGAGATATCATATTACCATATACATAACATTTCCAACTATCTAACCAATTAAAATTCTCAAGTGAAAAATTAAGAGCAGAAAATTCAAAAATAATCTTTAAATGAAGCTGCATCTTCTCTTTTAAAACCCAAACAATTTTGGATCTTCCTCTAGCTACTGTGAAACTTCAGGAAATTAATGAAGAAGCACAAACACACAGACCCTGAAATCCACCATTAGAAAAATTCAGGGATAAAAATTCCTCAATTCATTTACCCCATAATAGGCTGAAAGTTGAAATTGTCACTGCGCTAGAACCAAAAAATTTCTTCTTTTCTTCCCCCTGCCGCCCGTTTCCTCAGAAACAAAAGGACAAATCGGAGCCCTAATAAAAAAAATCCGCAAAAATGCAAAAACAAACGTAAAGGAACTCGATATTGGAGCTGCAAGAGCACATAAATAGAGAAAGAGAGAACAGAAAAGTACCTGCGATTTTAAAAATGGCTTTGTATTATTGTTATTCGGTTGTGGTAAGTACAACTCAGAATGGTGGCGATGGGCTTCCAATCCTCTCAATCAACCGGAAACGTGAACGAGGTGAAAACTATACCAGTTTAATTTCACAATTCTCCCTCTAAAATCTCTAATTTGTGCTAAGACCCTTCGTCCCACCTCAACTTTAAACTGTTATATACTTATATGGTTATAATTAATTATAGTCATTCAATTACCATGCCTCTAAGTAAATCAATTAACTAATATTATTAAGGGGATGTTTGGTAAAGAGTATTTATCATAGAGTATAAGTTAGTGAAATTAGCTGTGAAATTAGCTGAGTGATGTTTGGTAGCGTTATGTTTTACATAGAGTATAAGCTGTCAAAATTACATTTAAGGGCATTTATATTACTTAATTAATTAAACAAATAATTTGTATCATTTTAATTTATTTCCTACTTATTTTATTTTGACATTTAGAGTAATTTTTTAATTAAACAAAAAATAAGTATCATTTTAATTTATTTTTAAAAAGAAATAGAATAATCATTAACTACCTTGAGTATATTTTTTTTTTAAAATAATAACATACATGTTAGCTAATTAATTATACATACATGTCTTACAACATCATCGTGGTACATATTTACATTTATAACAATAAACTACCCTAGTGCATTAGCAATCATATCTCTAACCACACTCATGTTGTTATCGTCTGTAAAAACATCACTTTCTGCGTTTTCCGGTCCTTCTTCATGTATAACGGAACTGCTGGACTCGTCCCCCACAATCTCAAACTCCTCGTTACTCCGGCTCCTCCGTCTAATATAGTTGTGCAATGCACAACATGCGACTACAATGTCTACCTGTGTCCCGTACTTAAAACGCGGCATATTATTAAGAATCTTCCACCGCATCTTCGTAACACCGAATGTCTTTTCTATGACACTACGAAGAGATGCGTGCTTTCGGTTAAACTTCTCGCGTGGTCCACTGGCGCGTCGCCCATTCCTCCACTCCGGCAAATGATACCTCTCACCTCTATAAGGCGCAAGGTAACTCGGCTTGTTAGCATAACCTGCATCCACCAAGTAATATTTCCCTGAACAAGTAACATCAATTCATTAACAACATTTAATTAAAAATTAGAAACTTAAAACCCGCAACATACCTTGTGGCGGATGCGGAAAGTTATATGCCGGAACAGAATGCACGTGGTCCAGTACGCGCGCATCATGGGCGGAACCCTCATATCCAGCAGCAACAAATAAATACATCATATCGAAGTCACACACCGCCAGTGCATTCTGTGACGCGAAACCTTTTTGGTTGATATACGGAATTTGAGATGCCCGAGGTATCACTGCTGCTATATGTGTACCATCAATCGCTCCAATCGCATTGTTAAACGCCCATAATCGCCGATCGCTACTTATCTTTGTCGGGACCTCTGAGAGTTGATTTTCTCTAGGCCTGATCACATCGATCGCCATCTGGTACACCGACCGCAATACAGTGCTGAATATCCTACTAATGGTCTCGCCAGAGTGCTGAAAACTCTCACAGGAAATTCTGTTACTTACGCCATGTCCCACAGTCAGCAGAAATATAGCTACCATCTCTGGAATTTGAACATGCCTAGTTGATTCTAGCATGTACCGTTCCGCTAAATCAGTGCATAATGCTCTAAATGTATCCACAGATAAGCGAAAATTTTCCAAACACCTAACCAGATTTTCATTCAAGATCTCTGTAACCCATTGTGCACCCGTTAATGATGATGTTCTACACCGGTTACGTGGCACTGGAGGAGATCCATAGTGCTGGTCATAATACAAAGTCGCAGCAGCAGCAGCCATCGAACTAAAATAAACTTTGTTCTCATATTCTTCATCAGAGCTAGAAGTATCCATAACTGTCAATGAGATATAAAAAAAAGCTACTGTAAAAAATTGTATAATAACCTCCTGGACATTTGTAAAAAAAAACAAAACACTAAGCTCTAAAATAAATGTGCTGGGCATGTTCAATCTGGAAAAAAAAATGTGCTGGACATTTGTAAAAAAAAAAATCTTGCTGGACATTTGTAAAAAAAACAAAACATTTAGCTCTAACAATAAATGTGCTGGGCATGTTCAATCTAGAACTCAGTCAGTAGAGATTTCCAACAAAACTAGCAGTTCAAACAATGCAACATAAAAACAAACTAGTAAAAAAAAAGAATGCTCAACAAAACAACACTCAGTTCTTTAATAACAAAACTCAGTACTACACTTAAGTCTCAGTTGTTCAATTTATTCTACGAAGAAATCCAACAATTAACTCTCAGTTGTTCAATTTATTCTAATGGAAAAACAAACTCAGTTCAATAACTTTACCAATACATCCAATTCATTCTCTCAACACAAAAAGGACTCTCACTTGGCCTCCTCACCCGCAAACCGAGTAACAAAACGACGGCGAACAGTAGGCACCATCCCAGGAAGCACACGGGATAAGATAGGATTATCTATCTTCTCCAAAGCCAGCAAGTAGACATCCTCAGTCAGCTGGCCATCTTCAAACATCTGATTGAGGATGGTCAACACCTCATCAGGCCCTGAATTAGTATTTGCAACTAACTGAGCAGCAGTTGAGGATGCCCTTCTCTCACTCATACGCGCAACTGCTTGTTCGTTCTGAACCTGTAGTGCTTCTGCAATCATGGCTATGCCAATTGTGTCATTGTTCTTCCTTTTCTTTGGAGTAGGAGTACCTACTGGAGATGATGAAGATGTTCTCAATCTGGCTATAAAATCTGTGTTACGTGGCAATGTGGACTTCTTCTTCGAATAGGGGGTTTTCTTTGCTGGTGAGAACCCAGTGGATTTCTTTGGCTCATGATGGACTCTGATGCTATCTTCAACCGAGTATGGTATGTATGCATCCGGGTCACACCCCTCGAACCAATCAGTCTCCACAACTTCATCCTCTATAGGGTTCATCCAAAAATTCTCTCCACTTGATGGGACTCAAAGGTGCTGCCCAGTTGCAATACCTCCTGCAAAACAGAATTGAAGCTCATCCCGGTATCGAAATCCATTTTTCCGAAACTTTGCATACTTTTTGTTCTCTTGCAGGTTATTAAAAAACATTATTAAAACAAAACCAGCATATACTAAGCATACTAATTAGTAAAAACAGATCAGCCTTTGTTTAAAACATATCAGCTATACGAATCATATCAGCCTTAATTCAACTTACTTTAATTTTGAGGTCCCACCAATTGTCTGACATGATGGCTCTATTAGTTACCTCGTCCCAACCCATACCTGTCTCATTCTGAGTCATTCGACTCCACAGAGACCAATCCTTTCTCAACTGATCCCACCTATTCTTTAGGGTTGCCTTTGTGTATGGGAGGCTGGTACGCTCATGGAACTTTTTTACAATTCCATCCCATTCCATCTTTGGCATAGGTGAGCCTGGTGTCCTTGTGATCTCTTCAAGAGTCTCCACACAGATATCGACCAATGCATCAACATACCACTCCTCCCATTTGGTTTTCTCATTTGCATTTTGGGTCATGGCTTGCTTACCGAGACTCGACATCAAATAATCCTAGGTGAAATGTATGAAATTGTAGACTCACTGGATTTTCACTTATGAAAGGAACATTGAACAAAAAAAACCAAAACCAGAACACTGAAATTGAGTGAGCATAAAATTTATGTAAGTCCAAAACTGCATGAGATGACCAATTACCAATACCAGTGTATGAGCAGAAGCAGTTGAACTAAAATAAACTTCACCACAGTTTGCAAATGAAGTAAATCATCTTAAAACAACCCTAAAGTAGTACAATAACACAATGATAAAAGCATACAGAGAAATAATTGTAGGCGAAATTTTCCACTCATGAAAGGTGCATTAAGGAAAAATAAATTAGAACAAGGACCCCCGAATTTAACCACAGTTTGCATTGAGTGACTTTAAAATTTATCTAAGTCCTAAAATGCATGAGATGACATCTAAAAATTCACCACAGTTTCCATTATCAGTGCATTCATAGGGTAACAATTCAAACTGCATTTTCATAAAAAAAAAACAATTCAAATTTCATTTACAGTATGCATTTACAATATTCATAGGAGAATGATATGATTTTGGATGAAATATGTACCCTACAGGGTCAATTTTTCCTAAACAGAATCCAAGTGTCACCCTATTTATACCACAACATGCTCTCTTTATTAAAAAAAAACAGTGCCGTGTTTAACCTTTTTAACTAACAAAAGGGCCAATGTTTAAGAATTACACAAGGATCAGCAAATGTGGGGGTGAAATAGTCAATATCATTTAGAAGAATATTTTGAGGAAAGTTCTTTTGTTCAAGTTAAATTATCTATACTGGAGTAGTATATGTGCATAAAGCAATGGAAAGTTCAACAAGTGAACCATTTAACAAGTAGATAATCAAAGATACACACGCAAACAGATCAAAGAGAGAATTCAGCATAATGTTTTGTTTTCAACTATCCAATGTCCCATGAAGAGAAGTCCAATGTCCCATGAAGAGGAATGTTCCAGAAGAAATAAAAATATAATGAAACTACAAAAAAGTTAAGCAAAAATATATGAACAATATAGAAATTGGAATCACTTGTACAGAAATAGGATGAAATGATATAAGAATTCCAACATTCGAACAAGAATCACTTGTACAGAATTAGGTAATACACTTTTATGAACAATACACATTTAATCATCACATGAGTGTACAATCAGTCATCGAACAATTCGGATGCAGCAAAATTATCGAACAACCCGCAACATTTCACGCCTAAACAAGAATTCTAGGGCAAATTAATTTCGGTAGTGATGCTCCAATCACCACGACAGTGGTGCTTTAGGGCAAATTAATTTCGATGTCAAAGAAGAGGACATCGAAATAGGATGGGAGGGGGGACGGCAACGACCAAATGTATTACATCCGGCGACCTCAACATTTCACAACGAAATCGGAAAACCTAGATATCCAAGGGCTGAAATAAATCGAACAGGTTGTTTTGAGAGAGGCAGATGAGAGGGGAACTGATACCTGTGATGGCGGCTTGGTCATCGGCGGTGCAGATCTCTACGGCGGCGAACGGTTGCAAGGGAGCGCTGACTGTGGGGGTTTTCCAGAGGTGAGAAGGAACGCGCGATCTGGTTGAAACGGAGGACTGACTGTGGGGGTTTTCGTGTAAATTGAACAAATTTTTGTCTCCCTTTGGGTGACGTGTGTTGGTTTTAGCCCATACTGTATTTTTGGGCTTATAAGCCAACGTTAGTCCATGTTTGGTATACCAACTTATACGCTAGCTTATAAGCTAGCATATAAGTTGGTATACGCCTTACCAAACAAGTGCTAAATAAAATAATATCAAATTCTTATTGTATCTTCAAACACTCACAACGCCATTACCATGACAAATAGTAATCCATTAATTATAACATCATTCGTCTTCCTCCAGAAAGTTTCCCTCTCTCGCTAGTTCGCTCTCCTCTCTCTGGATTTTCGCATTCTAGATACCCAAAATCGAGAATCCAAACACCCTACTTGTAGTCGAATTTGGTTTACTTTCGTGCATGATTGTCCTTCTTCTTCATCCATACGCTTATTCTCTCTGTGGATGTTCTTCCTCTAGAAACCAAAAATTGCAAAACCTAAACCCTCTAGAGCCAAAGCTTAGAGACATATTCAAGACCTCAAAGATAAGAGATGACCTCATTCTTGTTTAGTTCTTCACCTTCGAAGACACATGTAAGAACCTCACATCTTTCTATAAACATTAATTTTTTCAATTTTCATGGTCTATTTGCTTCTGTGCATGATAGTGTAGCATGTTTATAACAATAGTCAATTGTATGTCGTTTGTATTATGTTTTATATAAATATGGTAGGGATGAAACCTCAAGTTATTCCCATATTCTAAATTGCGAGGTTCTTTTCATTTTTTTCAGACACCGATTGAATTAAAGACATGTCATTGGCTAGAATAGTGTTCTACTAATTGGGGTTATAACACCATAATTAGTAGGTATAAGGTTTTATTGTGTGATACTATGCTTGATCAATGTAATATTCTAGTCTATAATAGCTGGGATCCACATTAGGTTAGATTGCAGGTTGAAAGTTGAAGATCAAACAATGCTGTCATGTAACCTGCATGTACCCTACATGAAGACACAGTAACAGTGATTCCAGGTAAGCTGCACGTAGCCTACATGAGCATAAATTTTTTGGAAACTTCTTTTTAAGACTTTAACGTAAGATGCTTTTTAAACTGATTTGGTAATTGATTTTATTTTATGAATTGATTTGATTGAATTGATTGATTAGAATAAAATCAAGTTTGTTTTAGGAATGATTATCTCTTCTTTTAAAGAATGATTTCCTTCCTTGTTTTGGAGATAATCAATTCCTTCTTTTAAGGAAGTCAATTCCTTATTTTATGGCCTTGTGTTTTAATTGGTTTTAACTAGTTGCTTGATTTGATTAATTGGAATAAAATCAAGTTAGGAATGATTATCTCTCCTTATTTAAAAGTGGTCTCTTTCCTATTTTTAAAGATAATTATCTCCTCACTTGAAGGAAGTATTTTCTTATTATTTTATGGCTTTGACCACAATATTAGGATTGAATCAATTACTAATTTTGTGGGTCAATAATATGCATATCTCTTAGCCCATTATCTAGGGTTTTTTGTGGTTCCTACACATGTCATGTATATTGTCTTTGGTAACCAAACAACCCTAAGTCTTTTTACTCGCATAAGCTGAACTGAAAATTGAGTTTTGAGCGAGATTTTATTTTGCTATAATTCATTCATTTTTGCATCGCACTTTGAGCGCATTATCATGTGTTCTTGGAGCTTGAAGACTTCAGTGCGACTTTGGAGCATCGTTGTGAAGGATATACTTGTGGTTGGGTGTGTCGAGCGAATCGAGCAAGAAACTAGTGCAGGTGATGTGGATCCTAGCTCTGGGGACATTCTTATGATCCGTTTGTGATAGCGGATTGCTTCAAAAATTGGTGGCTACAGACACTCGAGGGTTTTTCCTGGAATTGGTTTTCCTCGTAAATATTGTGTGTCGCACTTTATTTACTTTTAGTATTCAATTTTTTTAGTGAGCAATTGAATTGATACACAAGATTGTTTGAGAATCGATATACCTTATCAAGAATGTTAGCCAACAAAAATAACGGAAAATAAATGAAAATCAAAAACCAAGAATTTTACGAGGAAAAACCTGGAGTCTATGAGCAACTAACCATGAGGAACAATCCACTAATAATGAATCAGGAGTACAACCCTATCTTTAACCTAAAGACATCACTCATACTTCCCATTCGGTGTTTGCTTCAACCTCACTCCCCTTAACAAGGTAGAGACTACTTTTGGATCTCTCAAAAGATTTAACAAACAAGGAATCACTCCTACTCACCACTCATACATGAATACCTCACTACAATTCTCTCCACACTCTTCACTCTCAAATGAATAGCCTAGAACAAGAGAATCTTGCAATACACTGAATAAAAAACAACCATCCAATAACTTTGCATGAAACTTTTGTCACTTGATTTTCTTGAAGCTATTCCTTTATATAAATCATCTTTCCACGTGATAGACTTGATTGGATCTCATTCATATCTTGATAAAATCTTAACCATGAACAAACAAGTTATGATAAAACAAAAGACTTAAGGGACAAGACTTATCCCTATACGACATAATCATGATATACACCAATCCAATAAGTGTTATATTCTAACTAAAAGTCTATTAACACCAGCCCTCATTTTAATGCTCTTATTCTCATAAATAAAATAATATTATCAGATAAACCAATCATGGAAGCTGTTAAGAACGTTATATATCAATCAAGTACGTAAAATTCACATGCATTAACACACATGAATGTAACTAAACTCATGAAACCATGACACCAGGTACGAGGTAGCTTACCTAAGGTTACTTGAGCAATACATAGCTCATCAAACAATTGTTAGAATTTTCAACCTATGAAAATACAAACCTACAATCTCCCCCTTGACAATTGCGTGATCAAAATACATACATAAAACACACATCATAGAAAACATAATTCCTGCAAGCATTAACGAACCAATATGCAAGCATTAACGAACCAATATAACTTCAGGAACTATCCAACATAACACAAGCAATGTACCAAAATACCTAAAAACTCCCCCTAAGAAAAAACTTCTCCTCCTTTTTGATCCACAATGTCAAAGATGGGCACGCTGGCAAATCAGCTGAAGAATAGCAGTAGCCTCATCCTGATTTCTCTTGAGGACAATAAGATGATCCTCATAACTAATGGGGCTTAGTAAACCATCATGACTCAAAGACGATCCTTCAAATACAACACTAGAGATAAAATCCATATATATATTATATAACAAAACAGAATGACTTCATGGATGGAATTTCATACATGATCACCTTTGAACAAATTCGGATATAAATGAGGCACATCAAATAGTGTTTACAAATTGGACTTATTGTTCTAAGGATCATGGTATTGAAATCTAAACTATGTTATAAGAACTGTGTCCAGTGTGTGATTTCAATGTCATGTAATTGACTAAGCAAAACATAATACACAAAATCAACTTCCAATAGCTTGTCAAATCTAACACTCTTGACCATTTGATTTAGTAACAAAGTTATATACTACCATTTTATTTCAAAAGGAGAAGTTATAACTAATATGGTGGTTTTCACAGTTATTTAAAAGTGGCTAACTTTATTTCAAGAAATACTCACTTCACCATATGTTGCCCTTTATTCAAAAGGTACACATTTATTTTAATTTTTTTTAATAATGTAGCCCTTTCCATAATTTTTGCTAACAATGAATAAAGTCAAGAGTGATGTTCAATAGACCTACTCAGAAGATTTCAAGCATTATGTTAGCAAGCATCTACACAAAGAAATATGTGCAATACAAGAGTGTCTCATAACATGTTCTTTTCAAATTCATGATCTGAATAGCCAACACACTAAACTCACATCCGTATGTGACATCAATATATCTGAATTTTTCATAGATAAGCTTATATCCCACATATATGATGTCATAATGAAATTGAAAATCAATTAATAGATACCACCCCTAGTGCTTTTCTTAAAAATTCAAATCTCTGTCTGTCTAGAGGTTTTGTGAAAATATCAGTCAATTGTCTTTCGGTGGAAATGTATTCAAAAGAGACTTAATTATCTTCAACAAGATCACGGATGAAATGATATCAAATATCTATATGCTTTGTCCTAGAGTATTGAACAGGATTTTTTTGATATGTTAATTGCACTCATATTATCACAAAAAACAGTTATACGTTCCTGGTTCAATCCATAGTCGCAAATCATTTGTTTCATCCATATGAGGTGAGTACAACAGCTGCCCACAGCTATGTATTTAGCTTCAACAGTTGACAAAAAGATAAAATTTTGCTTCTTACTGTGCCAAGTTACAAGGTTAGTTCCAATGTAGAAGCAATCACCAGAAGTAATCTCTCTATCATCACTACATCTTGCCCAATCTGCATCTGAGTCAATGTTTTCACAACCGGATTGGACATTGAGCCAGTGTGACAAACGGTTACCGATTCAACCGACCGGCTGGACAGCACAGATGAAAAGATGGGACAGCTTAGATGAATTGATGGTTTATGAAGAAATTTAACATTTAGAAATAAAAGATGGGCTAGCCTAGATGAAACAATGGGCTCAATGACAAACATTTGACTAAAGCCTAATAATGCAAACATAATTGAAGCAAGACCAAACCCATTGAAAGAATTAATTCTTCACAAATCACACTTTATAGAGAATGTCGAACATTCAGGACAACACCTATTATCAGGCGAGCTCCGGTGACTTACCTGAAACCCCTTTCAAGATCCAATTGGAGAGAACAAAAGCTCTAGATCTTGATTGCAACTCCAATCTCTTACATTTCTCCAAGAACCCATTATTAAGTTCAAGATTCAAATTCTCTTGTTGATCAAGAGAGGCCATTTTGAAGCAATCAAGACCAAAAGCGTCATCTTGTAAGGATTGTTGCCATTCTTCTCTAAGGAGGAGCTCCGTGGCTTGTCAATTCATTCGAGGCGGGGAGAGAGTGAGAGAGATGAGATGAAGAAAAGGGGGATTTTTGCCCTAAATTGATCCAAAGCAACCATATCCACAAGACAAAGGATGAGATATGGGCGAGGAGATAACATGATCGACGATGAGACGCGGGGAGATAGTGGGGAAGTTGATCGGCGAGGAGAAGAGATGAAACTTAAAAGTCTAATCTGATGAAATGAAACAAAGCATTGAAGAAAAGACTCAAAAAATACTGAAAAGAGTGATTTTAGCAATAAACCGGAAACACCAGTTTTTTAAGCCTCATTCAGACCGGACAGGTCACCGGTTCCAGGTCTGACCGGCCGATCTGGTCTGGTTGTGAAAACATTGATCTGAGTATCTAACAAGAGAAACGTTAGTGTCTTATGAATAGTACAGACCATAATCCAATGTACCATTGATGTGCTTTAGAATCCTTTTTGCAGCTATCAAATGAGATTCTTTTGGATCAGCTTGATACCTGGCACACACACATACACTAAATGCAATATCAGGTCTACTAGCAGTCAAATAAAGCAAACTACCAATGATACTCCTGTACATGGTTTGATCAACTGATTTTTCTATCTTATCCTTACTTAGTTTTACACTAGGACTCCTAGGAGTTGGTGTTGGCTTACTTGAGCTTACCTCAAATTTGTTCACCAAATTTCGAGCATATTTTGACTGTGAAGTAAAAATACCATTTTTGAGTTGTTTCACCTGAAAACCTAGAAAATATGTTAGTTCAACAATCATGCTCATCTCAAACTCAGATTTCATTAATTCACCAAAATCATGTGCAAGTTTGCAAGTTTAATTCCCCAAAATCATCAACATATATTTGTGACATAAGTACATGTTCATGATCCTTTTTGACAAATAAAGTTTTATCTATTTTTCCTCTTACAAAACCTGCATTTAAAAGAAAAATGGTGAGTCCTTCATACCAAGCACGTGGTGCTTGTATGAGACCATATAAAGCTCTGTTGAGTTTATACACATGAGTTTATACACCAACCTGTTGAGTCTAAAATAACCTACTAGCAAGTGTACTAGTCAGAAGAATAGTACAAGTGGTCAGTAGAGATCGTATCCACAGAGACGGAGATATGACTTAATCCAAGTGTTTATTTACATATATTTATGGACAATGCAAGAAATTAAAGTTCCACTCAAGTTGATTTGGTTTGCAATTTAAAAGGAATACAAGAAAAGTAAAGTGTTTTTGGACTTTTTGTATTGAAGAATGCAAATACTAATGCAAACTGTCACTAGGCAAGCTACACTAATGTAATGAATTCAAGTAAAAGAATGAAGCACCAAGACTTCGGAATCCACCAAGGGTCAATGATGTATAAACACAACCAATTCACTCATACATTTATCAATTCGAGTATAACGAATCCGTACCTAAGTCGGTTTTAGCGCACTCAAGCCAATTTCCCTTATATCAATCAGTAGCCATCTTATTGGTCTAGGTTGGATGTTTCTATCAACATTCTAGCCATCTTATTGGTCTAGACATGCATAAGAATTCATGAACGCTCAATGGAAATAGGATTCATACAAACTTGTTCCAAACCTAATGGAAACAACAATTGCAATCTAAGGTCCCAAAAAGCATGATTAAATAGATATTTCACCATCTACAAAATCCATCCAACAAATCTATTAAAAACCCTAAGTGGTGATCAAGCACAAAGAGTAAGAAGAATCCACAATAATAATAGAAACCAAAGATTTATACCCAAAAAGATTCACATATAAACAAATCAATTCATACAACCATCATTCAACCCAAGGCTTCATCCTAGCCTTGGTGATAAAGAGTTTAGCTACACATAGAGAGAGAAAGAGATAAGCAAAGAGAGAGAAACATATTGGTAGAACCCAAAATTGGAAGAAACACAAGCCAAGATGAAGAATCCGTCCTTCAAGCCTTGAATCTTCCTTCTTTCCTCTGTTTTTCGCTCCCTGGAACGGCCGTTCGATAGGTTCGAAGTCATCTATTTTTAGGGCTTTCGCGAGATAAAAATGCCCAGACTTTAGTGCAGGGGCGCCTATCTAGAAATTGCAGTTTTCTGAATTTTGCATTCTCCCATGTTCCGTGCGTGGCTCGTACCGCCCAGGCGTGTATAAATCACGCCTAGAATAATTTGGAAGCTTATTCTTGCCCTCATCTTGCCCATATTTACCATCTTTTTGTTCCGCACCATCAATTGCCTATCAAAATCCAAGATAATAAATAAATGTACCGAAATGATAATACCAATGAGATAATATAGGGTTATTATCACCAAAAATAATAGGTATATTCATACCTATCACAACCTAGCTTTGTTCCTTGTAATATTTCCATTATCATCAGCTTTATTTTTGAAAATCCATTTTGTACCAATAATGTTGACATTATCTGGTCTAGGTACAAGTGTCCACACATCATTCCTAGTGAATTGATTTAACTCCTTATGCATAACATTGATCCAATTTTCATCACTCAAAGCTTCTTTCACATTCTTAGGTTCAACATGTGACACATAGCAATAACCAAATCTTGAGGATGATTATTTTTGACTCGTTATGATGGATTTAAAATCTCTGAAGTAGGTTGACTGCAAACATCGTCATTTGTTTTTGACTATTCCTGTCTGAAGTAGGCTTGCTGCAAGTTACTTCATTGTTATTTGAATGATGCTATTGCGATGAGGTAGGTTGCCTGGAAGTTACTTCAACTGGATCTGCACTTGTACTTATTTCTTTATTCTTCCGTTCTTCAATATCTATACCTGGATCCAAAAATGAATAGTCAATTGCATCATTGTTGTTTGAAATATCATCATGAACCACCACATTAAATGATTCCATGAAGATTTTTATTCTATTATTCAACATGCGATAGGCATGACTGTTCATAGAATATCCCTCAGAGTATACCTTATTTTATTTTTTTTATTTTTTTTCCTTTTTCAAGGTTTTTCAGACTTATCTTCACTAGAAGAATTCATAGGATAACCTTTCTTATTTTGCAATTTTCCATCTTTGTTTTAGAAAATCACTCATCTTCATAGATAAGTCCATTGTGGTCTAAGAGAATCCTGAAAAGAGAACTCTTTACTTTTTAGGGTTTCTTATGGATCATAATCTTGTACATTAACAAAAAGGAGTGATTTCCAGATGACAAATGAAATAGTAACATTTTAAGCAAGGTTACTATTTTAGAGTATACCATCTTTTTTCCTTTTCAAGGTTTTCCAAACTATTTTTCTTCACTTGAAGAATTAACAATGAAACATTAACCTTTCATGGAAGGTTACTATTTCATAAGATAACATTTCTTTTTTTTTTTGTAGATTTTCATTTGTGTCCTAGAAAATCACTAAGAATGTGGTGTCTCACAAATATAGTTAGTCAACGTTTAATGGAAATAATGTGAAAATTAAAAGAAGAATAAATACCACGATTTAAAAAGGAAATTCCAATTGGGATAAAATATCGAGTCAATGAGCGACTAACATTTTAGAACAATCCACTAATCCAAATCAAGATTACAAACGTTTCTTAGCCTAAAGATATCGATTGTACATCAATGATTTCAGTGTATGTTTTAAATCAGATCAACGCACCGATGATGATCTATGCTTTTGGTGTCTTTATAAGTCTTCAAGCATGAAGTGATGATCCAGGTAACAACAAGGTAGCCTACCTCAACGTGTAGTAGTCCTTCTCCAAATGGATCAACAATTGAGAAGAACAAAATGTACATTTACCTAACATGAAATATTCTTTCTTGATCTAGCTACATATGATCACTAACTCAAGAACAAAATAATAGAGAAAAAAAAAGAACAAAGCTCAACACGATATCGATGATTTTATCTCTACAGTATCGTTTGATTTGTAGAATGGTTTGAGTGCGAATGAGAATAAAATATAGATTCTCACGTTTGATATCGATAAAAAGTTGTATTGAGAATGATAATGAAATATTTGCAATGTCCATTTTACCCTTTTTATCCTTTACCCTTTATAATACTATATAAATAATATATTAGTATTAATATATAGTATATAATATATTGATATATATTATTATATATATTTTTAATGTATAAAATAACCAAATAATATATATATATATATATATATATATATATAATTGAATTGAGCCGCTACAAAGTAATTTCCCTCTCTATTCCATGTGGAATGCCCGATTCTCACCCTTCCGAGAGGGAATGAGAATTGGGTGGTGAAATAGAATCACCCATTCCATTCCACCCACCTATTAATAATGCAACCAAATGAGAGAATGAAATCACTCATTCCCTATTCCCTCTCCATTCCACAAACCTAACATTACCTAAGCTTCAATAATCTCTATGATCTAGATGAGAGCATTATATAGATGTATTTGAGAATTCAAGATATGAATTAAGACTTATCATCTAAAGAGATAAAACTTGTTGGAGATAAAATATTTATCAAGATAAGATTGTTAGTATATACATATCTATATAAGAAAGATGTAGTTTAATCCAATAAAGAGATAATTATTAAACCAAATACTAAGTTTTAACCAAGTAAGTCATCAAGATAATTATCTCAACCACAAATCCTAAATAGAACATATCCAGAGTAGTCATCACACAACTACAATTATTCAAAACAAGACATATTAAAAGTCAAACACACAGGTCAACAATTGCTCATAATAAAGTCCTATGAAAACACATGTGGCAATCATACATGACTACAATTATGCATAATAAGTCTTATTAAGTCAAATACATGTGGCATTTAATTATCACACAATTGTCATAGATATTTTGAATGACAAAACCCAACAATCTCCCACTTAACAATTGTGGGATAAAAAACTATAGAATAATAGTATAAGCACATGCTCATCCTAAATCAATAACCAAATAAAATAGAACAGTTTCCCTTTATTATGTTATTCCCCCCTATTTGACCCATAAGTTGTCAAAGATGGGCACTTAAAAAATTTTTGAGAATGGTTTTCATTTAGAAAATCTGAGGAAAGTTACTCAAAGATACCTTATGTCTGATTGATTGATTATGTAACACCCCGATCTGATAACATTACTAATGATGTCACACTTGTCACTAAGGACATTCTCACACATCATCTTAACCTTGGATTCTATAAAAAAAAATTGGCAGCATCACCCTGTATATCAAATAGTGTCAACCTAAAAATAACACATAGTAATAAACATACAAATTCATTCATATAATTACATAGCCTAGCAGGGCATCCGGCCATCTACGACATTCACACACTAAGCAGGGGCTTAGGCCTCCTATCCACATGCAAACCATATAGATAATAATCACCAATCATCACACATAACCATGTAAATTTATAATCATCTGGACCTTAGTCCAATAACCCGGTACAAGAGTCTCGATCACACAGAGCACTCTCTCGACCGTCCATTCTCCATACCGTATAGATATCCAAATATCAAATCAGTCATAAAATTTCCAAATATTAAATGTACTAGAAATAAAGCACAATAATCAACCCATTAAACTAAAGGGGTTCCTAAGCTCCAAGGGTGGCCTTCCATGTCACACATACCTTATACTGGCCCACATCCTACTCATCAATACTAGTCTCACCTAAAGAATACAAATAAAGGAAATATGATAAGCAAAGGACTTAGTAGGGATAAAAGAAAAATAATCAACATCATAAGGTTGTAATATGAAATAAGCATAAATACAGTAATATATTCATGTTTATATGTTAAATACCCAATTTTTATGAGATTTCATGCACAAGTATTGTCCAATTGCATGATTTAATGAAAATGTACAACTAAAAGAGTTTTAATTACAAGATTTAATTTTGGGTATAATGTGAGCTAGGCGTGACCTACGCGTGGCTGTGAGTTACGGGTTTCAAGATCGAGGGCTAGCTGATGTGGCAATAAGGTCAGCAGCTTTTAAGGTTAAAATTAAAAACCTAGTCGCTATAGACGATACCTGGTTTTTTAGAATATAGAAGGCAGAGAGGAGGTATTCCAAGCATTGCGATTCCTTCATCTTTCTTATTAATTTGAATGTTGATACTTAATATTTTATGGTTTTCATTATGATTATGTGTAACTAAACATTTTTTAGCCTAGGATTTGATATTTTCTTCTACTGAAACCTTGTGCACATATTGATTATTGATTAGACTAAATTTAATTCATTGTTCTCTGAATTTATTGTTGATTTCCTATTGTTATGCATGTGTGGCCATCATCAAAATATTTAGGAACTGTGAGTTGAACATATTCGGCTGACCATGACCCAGTGTTTAACTAAGTAACAATAACTTTTTTTGCTATTCAGGTTTGAGAACATTGAACATAATTGATTGAGTGATAGACCATTATCCTAGTTTGTGCGATTGTCGATTTTCAAGTGCTGATACTTCTCTTAGGAAATTCTAAGAAGAGATCAAACCAAATGTCCTTTGATAAGAAAAGACCTTAAGCTGGACAAAAGTCAAGGTCGTTGTTTAAGGAAATCTAATTGTAACGTCTCGACCCGGAAGACGCTACTGTTTAAACCTAATCCAATATCTATAAGTTATTAATCCTCCACAATATCACAATAGATTTAATCCTAATTTTTCCAACCAGAATTCGTAAGTTTCTACCAAAAATCCGGCAGTATCTCCCCGTATATCGGAGAATGCCCACCTGAAATGCGTAGCACATATTCACAACCATCTAAGGCCTCCGACCATCACATCACATGTATCCACGATTCTAGGCAGGGCCTCAAGCCATCTACAGCATGCATCCATAATACATAATAAACATTGCAATCATGCATGCAATTCAAAATATAAAATTCACATTCAGGTTCAGGAGTCCAATCACAAGGCACCCTTCTAACCGTATCATCCATACACCAAGAAGGTGTTCACAAAGGTAATAAACATACACAGTCATCAATTCAAAGATAAAATACCCAACAAAATAAAGGAGGTCAATCTTTTAACCTATCCCAACCTAGTGTCTCCAGGTGGCACCATGTCCTCCCGTCTCCTACAGATTCGTAGGGGCAAAGATGATAACAAAATATAATAGCTGAAAGAAAAGATAAGTCAATACAGCAGCATGCCAAAGACTATGAACCAACATATCAAACACTCATCAATCTGGGGTCTCGTTTCCTCCCGTGAGTCCCAATGGAATGACGCCTCGGTATCCATCCCCACACATTGCTATCGGTGAACACTGTCACCATATCACTCAATAAGGAAAGCATGCCAATTACAAGACACCAACCTTGTCCATACAAACAAATCATCAAAAGTTTGCCAAAGGTAAAACAGAAACGGAAAAACATAAGCAGACCACAGGCCTATAACAGGAGCACAATAAGCAGAACCGGCAACTAGAACCAGATGAAATATCAGCAAACCAGAACGCCTTCGACCAGAAGCAGAACCAACAACCAGAACCAGAAGAGAAACTGAAATCAGCAAAGTCAGAACCAGAGCCAGCAAAAGCAGAACCAGAATCAGTAATAGCAGAACCAGAACAGAACCCGAAAATAAACCAGAAGCAGCAAAATCAGAACCAGAACCAGCAAACACAGAACCAAAACCAGCAAACGCAGAACCAGAACAGAACCAAAAAATAAACCTAAAGCAGCAAAATCAGGCAATATCCCAATCTGCTTCCCTGACTTCCATTTCTGACGAGGAAGCTAGCAAATCAGAAGCACTTGTAGTCAATGCAGATGCAGATGACGGAGAAGAAATCATATGCTGAAGGTGGGAGAGTTGTGCACGAAGATCGGTTAAATCAGGGATACTCTCAGTAGCGATGAAAGCAGGGATCTTTCCAATAGATGGAGATGAAACTCCTTTCTTCGGGCATTTATTTTTCCAATGTCCTTTTTGATGACAAAAGGCACATTCATCTTGGGAAAGACGACCCCGAGGACGAAAATCAGAAGTTGAACCAGAACCGGAAGGAGTAGATGACAATGGAGATGCAAGAAAAACAGATGGGGTAGAACTCATTGAAATGCCAGTCTTAAGTCTAATTTCTTCAGACTTAAGTTCCCGAACAACCGCATCAACTGTAGGTAGAGGAGAACGATGCAAGATAGCCCCACGTAAGGTTTCAAATGGACTGTCAAGACCAGCAAGGAATTTAGTAAGACGTCCGTCTTCCCTAAATTTCAGGTAATCAGTAGAAGTCTGAATACTTTCTGGCTCCATCAAAGCCAGCTGATCCCACAAATTAGTAATTTCTCCATAGTAGTCCTGTATTGATCGCCCCTGTTGTCGAATGCACATGATAGCCAAATCCAATTCATACCGTTTGGCAATGTTAATTTCCTGAAACAATTCAGACAAATAGTTCCACACAGCTTTGGCAGTGGTATATTTGTTAGCAAACATCATACCAATTCGAGATTCAACAGAATTATGGAACCAAGTAAGGATTTGAGCATTCTCAGAATCCCAATTGTCAGCAGCCAAAGCAAATCCCTCCTTTGTATCATTAGTAGGTCGACTAATAGACCCAGAAATATAACCCCACTTTTTCCTCCCAAGGAGAAAATTTTTCATCACATTAGCCCAATAGGGATAATTATCACCAGTCAGACGAACACTAATCGATTGAATGCGATCATCAGAGGCCTTTTTTTTTTTTTGAATGGGCCTGAACTGGCCCAAACGATAAGCCTGACTAGATTTGGCTTGGCCCAAATAATGGGCTGAACTAATGCCCAATTATCAGGCCCAAAACGTGGCCCAACACTATCTCTGCTGCCTTGATACACGGGATCAAGAAGGTAACAGCAAAATAACAGACCAGCAGATACTGGCGGAAGCCCTGGAGTATCGGCGGAAGCAGCAGAACCTGTACTGCACAGCCAGAACCAGATCGACTCAGAGATCAATCAAAGGCGGAAGCAGGAGCTCGCCGCTGCCTTCTGCTGTTGTTAAGATTTCTCCGCCACCGCCGACGAACAGAGATACGTCGGAACAGATCGCGCCAAAACAGAGCTTCGTGCGACAGAGAACTATGAGTCGGCGTCATCGCTGAGAGACCAGACCATCATGACCAGCTCCTCCGCCAACGCTCGCAAGGCTCTGAGTAAGATCGCTTGCGATTGGTTACAGAAGGAGCTGCAGGAGTGGTAGGTCAACGCTCCCTCTGGAGGTGGTGCGCCAACGCTGGAGAAAGAAGCAGAGACCGGATCGGACAAGGAAGACCAGAGGGAAGCAGAGACCAGATACAGAGATCAAAACGAAGGTCGAAACCAGGAATCCTCCGCCTCCGATACCATGTTAGATTTTCTCTGTATTACTTAACACATGTTTTTCTTATTCTCTTCCACATCAAACACTACAATATATGGTGGATGGTACACCTAACATTGAGACTTTCGGTGCACCATCCACCGAAAGCACAAACACACAGCTGTAAATGTTGACTACAACATTTACAGCTCACAATGTCATGGATTTAATATAGATATAAACGAACCCTAGTTATATATAACTACTCATGATGCATGAACAAGAACCATACATGCTTGATATAAGACGAAACAATCAATCGGGAATGCAATCTAACATTTTATGAAATACGAGATTTTTCCTAGGTTCATTCATCCTTAGGGAGAAAATAAGGAAAAAAAACACAAATATGAAGACCAATGAAGATTAAATAACACATTTTAGATAATAAGAAAGAAACAAAAAGATTGGGCTAGAATCCCCTACCTCGATTCCAAGCAATTGCACTTATTGAAAATTTTCCCAAAAACCTAAGGTTTCGGTTCCAAGCCAAATATTTGGCAAAAATCGAAACCCAAATCATAAAAGCACATTATTAACATCAAATTTCTCATATAAATAACAATTATCTCACAAAAATCAAGAATTTACCTTCTCTCTCTAGAAATTTCCTCCTAAAGCTTGAATCTCCACCCAAACTAGTTTTCACTCCAAATCGACAATAGAACCTAGTTATACAACCAAAATCATGTATAAAATCAACTTCCTAAAGCCACTAAACCAACTAATCAAATATTCCAACAAATCTAAACAAAACCTAACTTTTGACAAAACTAGAAAACTTACCAAATTCAAGTTTGTATCTTCCAAAAACCAAGTCTCTTTTCTTCTCCTTCTCTCTTTATTCCTCTTTCTCTCTCAACTTCTCTATCTCTCATGAAGAACCACTGGTTCTTTTGTTTTTTTTGCCGTGGAAATGTTGTTGGCCCGTAGCAACATTTCCTCCATTTTTTTAATAAACCATGCCCACATTTGGTGGGTTCACATGCCTTCTAGATGCATAGAAAATCATGAATGGTGTGCTTTCTTCAGAATTTCCTTCCATCATCTGGAACCACTAATCTTCCCATATATCTCACACCTCCGTCGTCACCTAGAACCCAACCAAAACTTTCGTCGATTACATCAAATGCCGAATCACCATTATATGCATCTATGACCTTTTGTACCATGATTGACCTCGAAGTCATATTTCCCAAATACACTTGATCTTCCACACCCTTTAGCTCTAAAATCAACTAATTGATCATTCCCACAATTCCCCCCTCATGCAAAAATAGAATAGCAACACTGTGTTTCCTACTCAATGCATCCACAATTATATTTTCTTTACCCGGATGGTATTGTAAACTAAAGTCAAAGTCCTTCAAGTATTTCATTCACTGTCTTTGTAGTAAGTTCAACTCTTTTTAAGTGAATATATACTTAAGGCTCTTATGGTCCAAAAAGAGTTCGAACCTTTCGCGGCTCGTAGAGATAATATCTTATTTGCTTCAATGTAAACACAACCACCGCTAACTCCAAATCATGAACTAGATAGTTCTTCTCGTGTATCTTCACAACCTTGAGCTATATTGAATAAATCTATCTTGTTGCATCAACACACATCCCAAACTAACACTGGGTGCATCATAATACACCTAGTAACCTACATCTCATTCCAGAACCACTAACACCAGTGGAGATCTCAATCTCATCTTTAATTATTTGAATGCTGCCTCGCACTCATCGGTCCACACAAACAGTGCACTCTTTTTTGTCATCTGCGTCATCGGTGCGACAACTCTTGAGAAGTCTTGTATGAACCTTTCTGTAATAACCTGCCAATGGTATGTTGTTTGTGCCAAATAAAAATTGAATGAACAATGAAAGTTGATATATAATATTTTGAATTTATATTCAATGGTTCAAAATTATCGGGTATTTTCACGTTCCATTTGATTTTTTTTTTGCCACAAACAATATACTAAAAAAACCTAGCCAAACACAAAAGCGTAGTGAATTGTATCCCCAAATTTCGAAGGCAATCACTTTTGACAATTTCAACAATTAATTATCAAATATCAAGTTACACACAAATTTGGGCTCTAATAATTATCCTGATCAAGATTCAATTAAGTGCAATATGTAATGAATAGCTAGTTAACAAACACAAAAGAATCACAACACAATCTTAAAAATATAAATCTGCACACTAATTGGGTAAAAATTATTTGACTTATCAATTCATGTCAGAATGTACCAAAACTTGATATGTAATATCAAAACATTTTAATGAAGACTATATCAAAAAATCAGAACAAAACTCAAAGTCTAGCTATATGAAAAGTGCATGGGAAGATTAGTGTTCCAAACAATCAACAATCAAAAGTACTTGTCCTAATTATTTAGAAAAACCTCCACTAATACAATTAGCAACCTCAAAAAAATGACCAACACCCAAGGAAGAAATCTTAGCACATTATCAAGTAAGTAAAGTAATTACAAAGTGCACAAGCATATATATATATATATATAGTGGTTCGGAGAGTCATTCCTCCTACATCCACTACCTAAGACTGCAAGTTTAGGATTTTCAAATCCACTAATAGATGATAGTTTTCCAAGTTCACCAAAAACCTAGGGTTTTAGGCAAGCTAACTCCAAGCTCTTACAACTAGGGTTTCAAGATAACCAAGAACTAGGATTTGCAAGTGTTACCTCAAACTTATCTCACAACCTTTGAAAGGTTTTTTTCCCCACAAAGGGAATTTACAAGTATTTTGGGTACAAGGTTCTCTCAAGATTAGCTTAAGGCTATTTGGTTGAGGAACTCTGACAATGGATAGAGGATTCTCATGGGTAGAATGAAGATAAAACTCAAATTTGTGGCAATCTCTCTAATATAAATTTACACAAAGCTCTAAAGAAGATCTAGATATGATTAGAAGAAGTTTTATTGAAACACCACTCAAGAATACCACAAAGATACCCCATGGGTAGGATGAAAATAAGGCAGTTCTGGATGGATTTTGATCTCTCAAAAGGTTGGGAAGATGATAGCTTGAATGTAGTAACAATATTGTAGCAAGAGATCTTGGAAGAAGCTTGAATCAAAATTTGATGTAGAGAGGATTTGAAGCTCAAGGACTTAGCTAATTTTTGCAAATGGTTTTTCACCTTCCAACACAAGCCAACCCTCTCTCTCCCCTTTCAAAAAAATCAATCTTGTCTCTTGGATGAAGAGTAGATCTTGATCTTGGCCCTTCTTTTTTCTTCTAATATTGACCCTTAAAAATTTGAATCAATTCAATATTCACCATTCATAATAGACCTATTGGAAATTCTTGTACAAAAATGCCTCCTTTGGCTAGCTTGTTTGGTTGCACCAATAATTATTTCTTGATGATGAAAGTCTTGCTTAAAACAAGCCAAAAAAGCGCCTAGAATCTGTCAAAAAGAATAATTTTTCAACAATTTCTCTCTCCTTTGTCCCCCCTAAGGTATAAATATTGTCACAATGTGGACCAATCATTTCAAACCTGAACCATCTCTTGAATTCATGACACAAAATACATACACGACTTCTAGAACCTTGAAAATATAATTCACCTCCAAAAAAACTCAATTCATAAAGCTGGAAGAAATTTATTTTTGCTCAAGATAAGTCAAACTTTTCTCAAATAGTGTTGACCATTCTTAAACTTAATCAATTAAGCTTTAACACATAATGCATGAATTTTCTCAGTAATATTCAACTTCAATATGCTCATTATACTCGTTTGATTGCACCTACAAAGAAATAGGTAACAAGACACTTAATTGTTGCTTGTAAGCTCAAAGAGCTTCAATGCTTGCACAAAGGTCAATCAATATGATATAAGCTCAAAAAAATTCAAGCACATGATAAATCATTTAATATATATTTACATGTTCATACAAAATTTAATAGCCATCGGAGTGCAATTGATCACTCAATTTCATCAAGTAAGCTCAAAAAATGTTATATCATGACTACATAGCATCACCAAATTGGACAAAGAAATTGAACATCTTTCACTAAAAATTGATCATATGAATAAGTTGTGACTATTTAATGAATGTGTACACATTGTGATATTTTAGAAGTTTTTGTAATTCGAAAATGAACAAGTCCAAGTTTATCCAATTAATCTCAAACATGATTTGAAAATATATAATAAAGCTTAAATCAATAGATATAATTCATTTCATGATTTATCAAAATTCATCCAAAGTTAAGCACAATCAAATAGTCCAATATATATTTTTGCATCAAAACACAAATGTAACACCTATGGTCCAATAATCTCTCACTTTTTGATGATTACAAAACTACATAATGTGAAAAGGGCTATTTGATTGAATTTGGATACCAAATGTTATGCACAAAGTGAGTAAAATTCTATCCCATTTTAAAGTCAAATGAAATTTGAGATACTTTGTAAGATTTTCAAAATCTTATGATACTCCCCTCATGTTAAGCTTTCTACTCCCCCGTAACATGGCAAGCTCACTCTCCATTAAGTTGTGCAGCTAATATACATACTAATATGTATTTTTAATCAAATAAGTGCACTTTTTCATCAAGTATCTCTTCCTCTTTTTGTAGTAACTCAAAAATATGAGGATATAGGGGTGCATGCATCTTCAAAAAGATGTAAGGTTTAAAAACTATGAAATACATCAACTATCTCTCATATGAGAATTCTTTGAATGCATATTTTGGAGAATAGATCATATTTAAGCACAATAACATGTTCAAAGCATATACCAAGTTAGATAACCCCCCTACAAACATGCATATCTTTCACACTATTTTCAAGTACCAAGTTATCATGCCAATTCAATGATATATATCAATTGAAATATGTCAAAGCAAAGTGGATACCAATTGAAGTGAATATTATCAAAGAGCATGCGTTCAAGCAAATATTTAATTAATGAGCATTAACCAATCTCAATGCATCTCTTAACTTAATGAACCTATCCTTAGCTAAAGCTTTTGTAAGAATATCCACAATATTATTTTCTCAATCTACATGTTCAAACACAATATTTCCTTTTGCTACATGGTCCCTAATGGAATGACGTTTAATCTTAATATGTTTAGCATTTCCATGATGAACTAGATTCTTACTTAAAAGGATTACACTTATGTTATCACAATGAATAGGTGTGTTGTCAAATTTTACATTAAAATCAAGCAATTGTTGTTTAATCCATATAATTTGTACAACACAACGACCTATCGCCATATATTTGGATTCTATTGTAGTTAGAGAAACACATGTTTGTTTCTTTGAAAACCAAGATATAAGCATGTTTCCAATGTATTGACATGTACCATTTGTACTCTTTCTATCAATTCTACAACCTCCATAATCGGCATCACTAAAAATATACAAATCAAATGAAGATTTTTTATTATACCATAACCCTAAGGATGGTGTATTTTTCAAATATCTTAATATCCTCTTAACAACCATTAGGTGTGATTCTTTAGGATTAAATTGATATCGAGCACACATACATAGTATGCAGTTATGGCTTTAATTGGCTTTGTAGGAAAGAATAAGCCCTGACTTGAAGTCTCTTTATGATATCATAGCAATCTGTGAGCAGTTTTGAGATGTACAGAGGTTGGAGCTTTCATGAAGTGTTCACAATAAAAGTGATGTCTGGCCTTGTTAAAGTCAAGAAAATGAGCTTCCCAACCAACCTCATGTACATCATAGGGTTCTCTAAAGGTTCTTGTTCAATAATTGACATCCATTGGAGTATTGATAGGTTTGCAATCCCTAAAATGAGAATCAAACAGCATATCCAAGAAATATTTTCTTTGGCAAATTGTCATGCCATTGTTAGTTCTATGAATTTTAAGACCATGAAAATATCTCAATTCACCCAGATCCTTAATCTTGAAACAAGAGGCAATATAGCCATATCATCAACATAAAGCAAAAATAGAACTTTTGACTTACCATGAGTATAAATAAACAAAGAATAGTCACATTTAGATTGTTTAAACCCAAAATTTAACAATGCAAGTTTGCACTTCTCATTCCACTGTCTTGAGGCTTATTTCAAACCATAAAGAGCTTTATTTAGTTTGCAAACAGAGCCTAACCTGGTGGCATTCTCATGTAAACTTCCTCATTTAATTCTCCATTTAAGAAAGCATTATACACATCTAAATGATGCACAATCCAATTATATACAGCACCTAAGGCAAGAAAAATTCTTACTATAATCATTTTAATGACAGGTGCAAAAGTCTCATTATAATCAAAACCAAGTGTTTGACTATATCCTCTAGCTACAAGTTTCGCCTTGTACCTTTCCACAGTGCCATTAGGGTTATATTTAATTTTATAAACCCATCTTGAACCAATGGCCTTCCTTCCTTTGGGAAGTTGAACCACAATCCAAGTGCCATTCTCATTCAAAGCCTTAATCTCCAAATTCGTGGCTTCACGCCATTTTGGAGATTTTAAAGCTTTCAAATGATTCTTTGGTTCATGCTGAGAATTTATGGAAGCTATAAAATGATTATAATATGACATACAAGATGAAATATGTACATGATTATTAGACACAGTGTCACTACAATCATAGTCAGATAGATATTTAGGAGCCCTCCTTGCCCGTTTTGCAGTAATAACTAATTCATGTTCATTTTGCTTACTATTTTCTATATGTTCATCATTGAATGAGACATTGGTTGGCAACTCAATAGACTCCTTGAAAGGATATTTTTCTTCATAAAAGATAATATCTCTGAAAACAAATAACTCATATGTTTCTAGCTCTAAAAGTTTGTATCCCTTTACCTTAGAAGGATATCCCATAAAAATAGATTTCTTTGTTCTAGGTGCAAACTTTGAACCATTATGTTTCAGAATTTTAGTATAACAAAGACAACCAAAAACTCCAAAATTATGATAATCTAGTTCTATATTGTATAATATGTGATATGGAATCTTTACTATCCAAGGTTCTAGAAGATAATCTTTTAATAAAGTATATTGCAGCCAGTACACAGTGACTCCAATATTCTTCAAGTATATTGGCTTGAATTCTAACAGCCCTGCTTACATTTAACAAGTGTTGATGCTTTCTATCTACCACCCCATTTTCTTGGGGGGTATATGCACAAGTTCTTTGATGAACAATGCCCTCTTTCTGTAAAAATCTACCATATTAAACTCCATGACATTATCACTCCTAATAACTTTTATCTTGGTTCCAAACTGTGTATTTACATAACTATTGAAATACTCAATGTGTTCTTTCACCTTATGTAGTACCCGATTTTTGTCCGGATAAGACTTATTTGGTCATATAAAAAATTTATTGTTTAAAAATAAATAAAATTGGTATGGAAAAGCCCAAGTTTGTTGGCAAACTAGGTTCATTCTCACAAGCCCAATAAATCAAGTCCAAAAGCAAATAAAAATAATAAAAAGATAAATAGGAAAATAATAAAGGAATTCGGTTGGGACTCTTGATCCTTTTGTTAGTTTCCTTCTCCATCTCAATATCCTTCCCTCAATCCTATTGTTATTAAACTTATCATCTTTCTCTTAACTTTACCTAATCCTCTTTCATCTATAAATAGGTTTCTTTTTCACCATAAAAGGGGACCTTTTTTGGGGAAAAAGGGGGCGGCACTCTCTTAGTGATAAACCACTCATCCTTTTTGATTTTTTTTTCTCTTTCTTGATCAGCCGTCCTATTAGGGGAGAAAGAATTCTTGAGAGGGTGACCAGCCTGGTTTTTCCCCTATTCTTCTCTTTACCAAACAGTTTCCTCTCCGCCACACTACCTCCTTCTCTCCATCTCACTCTACTGTTAACAAGCAGTGCCTTCTCCTTGCCCAGCAATACCATTAGTTGATTCTTCCTTCTCACATCATTTGGTTCATCACCACGCATCACCTGGTTTTCCTTTCTCAGATCACTCGTTTCATCATAATTTCTTATTCAGGTAACACCACTTTCACCATGATTGCCACATGTATATGCTTGCTGATTTATATATATATTCATACGTGAGGCTTGTGGTATATATATGTATAGTGTCGTGCATGTTATAGAAGGAATACACTTTATATATATGTATCTATATATATACTTATGGGCTGGTGGTGTTGACGTGTGTATGCATATATATTGCTATATATTAATATATCAATATATTATTATTAAATGATGCTTCTGTGTTGATGCACTTTATGTATATATGTGATGTTGTAGTTGAATATATATTATGTATACATATGGATAAGTGGAGTTATGTGAATGGGTGGTGCGTGTGTACACATGATGCTCCCTGTATATGATGTTGTGCTTTTATATACACTTACATATATCGGATTATATATGCGTATATGTATTAGATAAATGATGCTGTACAACAATGTGCATGTATGGATATTGTTTTTTGGGCGTTAAGTTTTGTATTGAGAGTAGTTTGATAAATCAATAGTTGGTCCTTAGTAAATTACCTAATCATATACCAAAAGTTGGTATCTTTAGGGATGTTTCAATGTCATAAGTTGGAATTTTAAGGATTCAAATACCATAAGTTGGTGCCTTTTTTAAAACCTACCAAAAGTTGGTAACGAATTTGCGTTGGTAATAAATAAACCATTTATTTTCGATATTCTACGAATAATTGGTTTTTTTTTTCTTTTTAATGAAATTAATTTATTTTTTTTCCCTTATGGTCAATAGTTGACCCAAACTTTTTCTTTAAAAATCTTTCCAAAAACTATCATAAGTTGATAGTGGTTCAAAAATCAATTTTTTTTTAAAACTATCATAAGTTGATAGTGTTTTTTTTTACAAAACCTTTTTTTTATTTTATTTAAAATGGGCAATGTTTTCCCACACAAAAATAGCTTTGCTACTCATCTAAAATTATTCCATGTTTCTTGCATAGAAATTATGAGAATTAAAGATGAGACACCAATTTTTAAAACAAACTCTATCATTTTTTATGTCTTGCAAAGAGCAAGCTTTCGTAGGGTAGTCATCTAATTAATAAGGTAACTGTTTTCAAACAGGTGTTATGGGGTGCTAATACCTTCCTCATGCTCAATCGACCCCCGTTCTCTTTTTCTCTGGTTCGCAGGTTTTTTTTGGTGTCCAATTGCACCTTAAATCAATTGGTGGCGACTCTCGAGTTTTTTTTTATATATTTTTGTGTTACGAAATAATATTATTTTACAGGAGTATTTCGCCGATCCGCGTCGTGACCCCGGTTGCGACAACTGGCGACTCTGCTGGGGACATTGGTTTTTAAAACCGTAGAGGGTCAAGCCTGTATGATTAATTGATGATTATCATTTTTTTTGTGAGATATCAGTTTGTGTATTTTGTAACAAGTTTTTGTTTGTCTATCTTGTGATTTATATGTTTTCTTGTATATTCATCTTTACACATTCATACTCATTACAGCCTACCACCCGGGCTCTACCTCTAGCACTAGAGAGGGTTGACTACTATTCTCGTGAGATTCCGTCTCCGCATGGATAGTGGAAAACATCCTCACCGGATTGACTTCCCTTAAAAGTTAGGGGAAGAGCTTTTGTCTCAATAGTTGAGATTTAAAAGCAACCTGATCCGGGACCTCGCGATGTAGTTAGATAAGCCTACCCATGTATTTGATAAACTCTAGATCATGTTTCAAATTTTTCGAAGTTTATGCTGCTTTATGGAATGACATATTTTATTCATTGTGGAATTTATTTATTTATTTTCTATTATTTTTCTCTACTACCTTAATTCGTTACTAATTTGCTTTGCCCATGTTTGTTTGTTTGTTTTTGCATCTGCATTCACATAGGCACAGTCATGCAGTTTGGTTCGATAATACTTGCAAAACATCATGGCATCAGGGATTTCCACATGTAGCAGGATTGACATCTATGAAGCAAGGGCTGAATTGAGCAAAATGCAATCTGAGCATGGAGATAGCTTGATTGGGGATATTTTATTACCAAGGGTAATAAAAACAGAGTTTTCAAAGCATACATGGCCACGACTAGTAGGTTTGTGGGCCCGAGTAAGTTCGAAATTGGGTCCAGAATTTTCGAAGAAATATGGCAATATTGGAAGTTTGATAAGGGTTGTTACACCAGTAACGTTGCTCCAAGCAGCCACGCCTTATTGGGATCCAGCATACAGGTGCTTCACATTCGGGCGGATAGACTTTTCACCCACAATTGAGGAGTATGCACAACTATTGCAACTAGAGCCGCATAATACAAAGATGTATTATTTTCATGAAAACATGACAGCTGAAAAGATTGTTGCTAGAATTATGGAACGAGAGACTGACGAGGTCAGGAGAATGGGTTCACTAAAAGGGGGCAAATGGTGTTTTCCAATTGATGAGTTGATGAAATATGTTGAGGAAAAACCAAATACATTATTAGGACAGTCTGCATTGGCACTTGCTATATATGGGGCTGTCTTGTTTCCTTGCACTCAAGGGTATGTTGAAGGGAGAGTGATCAAGCTTTTCAGCCAGGTGGACCGGGGCATGAATCCAATTCCGGTAATTATATGTGAGACACTTCGTTCTCTTAATTTTTGCCGCCACAACAAGAAAGCAAGGTTTATTGGATGCTCAGCCTTACTCGGAGTTTGGTTAATAAGTCACATTCAATACTATAAGCAATTTGATGTCCCAAGAATTGCTTTTAAGGACCATACTCGGCCAGAAAGGAGACCACTATGGGAGTTCACCGAAACAAAATGGAGGCAGGGATATCCAAGTATCGAGGAATGGGAGGAGTTTTTGCAATCAGTGGATGTTCATAATATTGAAGGAAGGGCTTCTTGGTTCTTGCCAGATGCATTTTTGTATAGATGTGGAGATTTTCCTTGTGTCCCTTTACTAGGCCCATGGGGGGCAGTTAGTCAAGCACCAGCTTTAGTATTCCGTCAGATGGGATCAAATCCTTGCATCCCGGCCACACATGGTTTGCTAGATTTTGAATTTTCTTATGATGATGGAGAGGATCCGGGGTTAATCATACCAAAGGTGAGAAACGTACTTAAGGCATGGAAAAACCTAAAGACTACTAATCGCGGAAAGCGCACATCTGATGGAACTTTGGTGTACTTCAAATGGCATGAAAAAAGAGGCAAAACCACTTCAGAGAGCAATGTCCAGAATATAGGCAGCTATGAAGGAAGGACAAGTGGATCTCATAATATGGCAGAGGATAGTGGTATGAAACCTCAAAGTAATGAGCATATTGGTCAAAGAAGGAAAAGACCCAGTGTTGAAGAAGATGAAGACCCAACTGCAAAGAAAATTGAGAATCTAGAAAAAGCGTTACAAAAGGTAACTCAAGAAGCTGAAAGTCACAAAAGGAAATATGGATTGATAAAAGAAGAATTATCTAGAGCCAAGTTACGAGAGGAAGAAGAGATGGACGAATTAGAAAGAGTGAGTAGAGAAAGGATGCATCTGGAGCAAGACAATTTACATATACGAATGGAACTCCAAAAAGCAAATGAGGAAAGGTCACAAGCAATGGAAGAAGCAAAAGCTTGGAAGCTCAAACACCAGAATATTGAGCACGTGAATATTGCAATGGAAGCAGCCATAAGAAGAAACCATGAAGAAATTGATCAGTTAAGAGTAGCACATCAGACGTTGCTTAGACAAAGGCAATTTGAGGTGGCCGAATTAACTGATCAAAATGAGGCATTACTTCAAGGCCTCGTAGAGAGCCGTGAAGCACGTGCAACACTCACGCGTCGGATTGGGATAGCAATGTGTCAAGTGACAAAGTTGTCAACATGGGCTATTTCTTTTGAAAAGGAAGCTGCAAGGTTGTGTCAGAATGAAACACTTCAAGGTCCAGAATTTGAGAAAGTCTCACAATTCTTGGGCAGTCTTCGTAAAGATTTAGAGATAATTGGAGGGCTCCAGCATGGGGGATTTCCAAATTAGGGACTAGTTTCTTTACATCCAATAATGACTGTCATGTAACAGTACAAGTTGCTTTAATGGAATGGTGTTTTGTTTCTATTATTGTTTCAAAATGCAATGACTACATAGGATTCACATTAAAGCACAAGCATGCATTTAATAAAATAAATAAATAAAAAGGCTAATAATGTCATATCCTTCATCACAGGTTTAGTTCATCATCAATCATAGCTCCCAAAAATCAGCAACGTCATCCCTATCGTACTCGCTTGCAATCACGAATCATGGAAGGGTAACAAAAACAAAGTGAAGATACTCAAAACAGAGATCAGGGGCAGAATCAAGAACTTGTTGAAATGAGAGAACAGATTGCTTTCCTTGTTAAACAAGTGGCCTTGATGACAAAAGGGAAAGAAGTGGCAGAGAGTTCGGTACCCAATGCAGACTTAAGGAAACATGGTTACCCAAGTACGCCCACTTATCCTCCTGGCTATACTCATGTTTATACCCAACTCCCACAGGAAGCAAAGCAAGTTCCTCAACATGCTATAAACCAACCTCAGATACGTGTTCCCCCAATTTTCATCCCTCCACGAGGGGATTATTTTCCAACAAACCAAGATATTGCAGGACATGTGGATGCTAATGGAATGCCTGTAGTCGAAATGGCAAATGTTGAAAGCCATGATGAAGGAGATTTGACAAATGATGCAATCAAGAAACTGGAAAAACGAGTAAGGATTATGGAAGGCTTTAACACCTCTGAAGCACTAAACCCGAAGAATTTATGTCTAGTGAAAAATTTGAACATCCCACATGACTTTCATTTGCCAAAATTCACTCTCTTTGATGGCACAGGTGTTCCTTTCGATCATTTGACTATGTACTGTCGTCGTATGCAGCCATATGCAAATAATGACAAACTGCTAGTGCATTACTTCCAAGATAGCTTAATTGGAGTGGCTCAAAGGTGGTTTAATGGGCTTAGTTCTTCAGCAGTTTCCTCATGGGAAGATTTAGCCGAATCGTTTATGAAGCAATACAAACACAACGAGGAAAAGATCCCAATTGTTTATGATCTCCAGAATACATCGATGAAAGACGGAGAAAGCTTCAAAGAATATGCTCACCGTTGGAGAGATTTGGCAGCTCAGATAACTCCACCTCTCTCAGAAAGGGATTTACTCAATGCCTTTATTGATGCCCTTCAGGAACCGTACACTTCTAAGCTAGTAGGGGGTGGCCACAGTGATTTGGCAGACATAATACAAGCAGGAGAGCGTGTGGAGAGATGTATAAAAAGAGGAAATTTGTATGTCCCTACTCCAGAAAAGTTAGATCAACAAAAGAATGTTAAGGGAAAGAAAAAAGAGAATGAAGCACATTTTGTGAATTTTGATGCTTCACAGATCACCTACAATGCTCCAACTTCAAGTTATCGTCCGAGGAGTAATGCCCCCAGAATGTCAAGTCCAGGTGCATATCCTCCTCCTCGAGGAAGTTACCAACATGAGTATAACTCTTAGTCTTCCAATCAAAGCGTCCATAATTCAAATACTTACCAAAACCCACGTTCTAACCAAAGAAGGCAAGTTGAACATTTTGACCCTATACCTATGACGTACGCGGAATGTTTTACCAAACTACAAGCCCAAGGGGCGGTAGTACCAGTTCCGGGAAGAGTTCACCAACCACCATATCCTCCATGGTATGACCCAAATTCAACATGTCTCTATCATGGGGGTGCACCCAGCCATTCGACAGAAACATGCTTGACATTTAAAAGGTTGATACAAGGAATGATTGAAGCAAAATGGTTGGACCTAAATGTTGTGGACAAGCCAAATGTCAACAATAACCCATTACCTAATCATGCAAATGACGGGGTGAACTGCATTGAGAAATCTCATGTTTTTAAGAGAAGAGTTTCAGATATTACAATGCCATTGGGACAATTGTTTGATATGTTAAAGGAACAAGGAATGGTTGGAACGATAAGTTCGTTTCTCCAAAGTGAACAACTAGATGTGACTAAGACTTGCAAATATCATAGTGGAATGGAAGGTCATACCATTGAAGAGTGTGGAAGTTTTCAAGAGAAAATACAAGAGTTGATAGACTTGAGGAGAATTATTTTTGAAAAGAGAGAAGGTCGAGTAGGCCATGTCAATGTCCTCGGGGGATATTATCAAGGGCCGAGGCCAGATAATGTGAAACCTTTTGTTCTGCAATATTCTTTAGAGGATGCACTATCAACTGCTACTCAGAAGGCAAACATAGGACCCTCATTTAAAAATGACAATGCAATACCATGGGTTTATGGCATGGAAAAGGAAATGCCTCAAGAAGAAATAGTAGATAACATATCTGGCATTAGTGGAGTTACCCGAAGTGGTAGATGCTTTGCTCCAAATAAGGCAGAAGGAAATCCAATGGTAGATTCCGAGGCTGAGCGCAAAAGAAAAGGGAAAGCTATTCCAGGAGCTGAAGGGTTAGCTACTGAACCAAAGGAGGATTCCTTTATGAAAAAAACCATAACAGAGGGAGAGGTACAGGAGTTTTTAAAGATTGTGCGACAAAGTGAATACATGATAGTTGATCAACTAAAGAAGACTCCTGCTAAGATCTCTATCTTGGAATTGATAATGAGTTCTGAACCACATCGTCAAGTTCTGTTAAGAATGTTGAACCAAGCCTATGTGCCAGAAAAAATTCATACAGAGTCTTTTGAGGGAATTGTAGGAAATGTGTTAGCCTCTCATTTGTTATCCTTTACTGAGGAGGATATTCCATCAGAAGGAATGGGTCATAATAAAGCATTGCACATATCAGCTATGTGTCGTGGAAAAGAAATTGCAAGCATTCTCATTGACAATGGTTCGTCACTTAATATCCTGCCGAGGGAGACTCTCGAAAAATTGCCAATTGATAGGTCATATATGAGACAAGTGCCAATGGTGGTGAAAGCTTTTGATGGAACCCGTAGAGAGGTCATGGGAGAAATTGAAGTACCATTGGAGGTGGCAAATGTGACATTCAATGTGCCATTTATAGTTATGGACATCACGCCTACTTACAGCTGTTTGTTGGGCCGACCGTGGATTCATACTTCCGGAGCAGTTCCTTCATCGTTACACCAGATGCTCAAATTTGCCCATAATGGGAGGGTATACATAGTGAAGGGACAATCCGAATGGATGGTTGCTAGTCTTTCTAATGCAGCTCACATTGATGCTCCTATGGATGGGATCGAGAGTTCATTTCAATCCTTCGAGATAGCCAGTGCTAGTTATATAAAGGAAGGATTTTCCCTTCCTAACCCACAAGTATCCAAAACAACCAAAGCTATAGCCAGAACTATGTTGAAGTTAGGATTCCATCCAGGAGAAGGCCTTGGCATAAATCACCAGGGAATTAGAAGACCAGTGGAATTGGAAAAACATTCTGAAAGATGGGGTTTGGGTTATAAACCCACAAGGGCAGATTGGGAAAGATCACGATCAGAGAAGCAAGCACGACGGATAGCACGCCTGGAAGGACGAGAGTTAGAGATTAAGGAAAAACAAGTTCCTTGGCTCTATGATAGCTTTGTGTATGGAGGAATGCAGAATGGAGCGAAGTTGACTAATACTGGGGCAGTTTTTGGAAAATGGCCATTCATAAACTCAATTGATGATACTAATACAAGGATGGAGACTTTGTGTGATCAATTGATGGAATTTCAAGTCTCTATGGTGGAAGAAGGGCAAGGTTCACAAGCTAGGCCATCCTTTGTTATTTCTCATCCTCCAGATTTCAAGCTTAGAAATTGGACCAGTCTAGAGCTTCCAGTGCCTTTCAAGAATCTGCAAGAGTAATCTCGAATGCACTACCATCGTGAGCCCAGCTCTAGGCTCTCGATTGGGTTTTTCCTTTTGTACAGAGCATGCTTTACTTATTGCAAATAAATTGCATAGCATGGCTAATGCATGTAGTTTCATCACTTATCTTCATTCACTTTTCTTAAAATAAAGTATTCTTGTTCTGAATTTAATGTTCACTCATTTTTATTCCTTCCATTTCTCTTTTCCCAATTCTAGTTTATTTTATGTCTTTAACAGGCATGAAAATGATGATAACAAAGAGGATGAGCTTAACGAACCAGATTTTTGTGCACCTATTAGTAATATCGAACTTGATTATGAATTTGAGGAAGAAATCGAAATTCTACCAGAGATGTTGAGACAAGTAAATCAAGAGAAGAAAATAATTCAGCCTCATCAAGAATTCATTGATATTATCAATTTAGGAACTGAGAAGAAGAAAAAAGAGGTAAAGGTTGGAACTGCCTTAAAAAGGGAAGAAAAAGAAAGATTGATAGATTTATTGCACAATTATCGAGATATATTTGCTTGGTCATATCAAGACATGCCTGGGCTAGACACGAACATAGTAGTTCACAGGTTGCCATTGAAACCAGATTGTTCGCCAGTAAAACAGAAACTGAGGAGATTAAAGCCTGAGGTGTTGTTGAAAATTAGAGATGAGGTCAAAAAACAATTTGATGCAGGCTTTTTAGCAGTATCACATTATCCTGAATGGGTGGCGAATATTGTGCCAGTTCCAAAAAAAGATGGCAAAGTCCGAATGTGTGTTGATTACAGAGACCTTAATGGTGCGAGCCCGAAAGATAACTTCCCTCTACCTCACATTGATGTATTGGTAGACAATACTGCAGGGCATTCTACTTTCTCTTTTATGGATGGTTTTTCGGGATATAATCAGATCAGAATGGCACCAGAAGATCGTGAAAAAACGACTTTCATCACCCTTTGGGGAACCTTTTGTTATAAAGTGATGCCATTTGGGTTAAAGAATGCAGGAGCTACATATCAAAGGGCTATGGTCACTTTGTTTCATGATATGATGCATAAGGAAATTGAGGTATATGTTGATGATATGATAGCAAAGACAAAGGAAAGTGAAGATCACATTGTGAATCTCCAAAAGTTGTTTGGTAGACTGAGGAAACATCAATTAAAGTTAAATCCGGCCAAATGCACATTTGGAGCTACCTCAGGAAAGTTGTTAGGATTTATTGTCAGTAAGAAAGGAATTGAAGTAGATCCTGACAAAGTTAAAGCAGTTCTGGAAATGCCACCACCTCACACGGAGAAGGAGATCAGAGGATTCTTAGGAAGGTTGAATTATATTTCACGTTTTATTTCACAGTTGACAGCCACATGTGAACCCATTTTCAAATTGTTGCGCAAAAATAGTCCAACTGAGTGGAATGAAAATTGTCAAATCGCTTTTGAGAAGATTAAGCAGTATTTACAAAATCCACCAGTGTTAATGCCACCTGTTGTAGGAAGACCATTGATTCTTTACTTGACTATTTCAGACAGCTCAATGGGATGTATGCTTGGACAACATGATTCATCTGGGAAGATAGAACATGCCATTTACTATTTGAGTAAGAAGTTTACAAATTGTGAGATGAACTATTCTATGCTGGAAAAAACCTGTTGTTCACTAGCATGGGTTGCTCACAGACTTCGACAATACATGCTTTACCATACCACATGGTTGATTTCTAAAATGGACCCCATCAAGTATATTTTCGAAAAGCCATCACTCTCGGGAAGAATAGCCAAGTGGCAAATGTTATTGTCTGAATATGATATTCAGTATGTCACACGAAAGGCTATAAAAGGAAGTGCTATAGCAGACTATTTGGCGGAGCGAGCAATTGATGACTTTCAGCCTATGATCGTTGGTTTTCCAGATAGTGATATTATGGCCTTATCCATAGAAGAGATGAGTTTGGAACAGTCTGAAAAATGGACCCTACTATTTGATGGTGCATCTAATATGATAGGATGTGGAATTGGGGCAGCGCTTATATCACCAGAAGGGAAAGTCACGCCGTTTACTGCCAAGTTATACTTTGAGTGCACCAATAACGTTGCCGAATATGAGGCATGTGCAATGGGGATTCAAGCAGCTATAGATATTGGAATTAAAAGGTTACAGGTTTATGGAGACTCACAGTTAGTAATCCGACAATTGAATGATGAATGGGAAACCAAGGATTCTAAACTGGTGCCCTACTATCCGTTTATCAAAAAGATAATCAAGTCATTTGATTGGATTGAACTTGACCATATCCCAAGAGAACAAAATCAGATAGCAGATGCTTTGGCAACCCTAGCAGCAATGTTTGATTTGGATCCGCGAGGAGAAGTCCAGGTCATTAAAATTGAGAAGAGAGAGGAAAATGCATATTGTTCAAATATAGAAGAGGAATTGGATGGTAAACCGTGGTATTATGACGTGAAGAAATACTTGGAAAGAAGAGAGTATCCCCCAGATGCCTCAGAAAATGACAAGCGCACCATACGAAGACTCTCTAGTTCCTTTCTGTTAGAAGGAAATGTGTTATATAAGAGAAGTTCAGGATTTGTACTCCTTCGATGTGTGAATATTGATGAAGCTAAACAGATTATGAAAGAGATTCATGAAGGAATTTGTGGAACTCACTCAAGTGGGTACTCGATGGCAAGGAAGATATTGCGAGCAGGCTACTATTGGCTCACTATGGAAAGGGATTGCATCAGCTATGCAATCAGATGCCACAAGTGTCAAATTTACGCTGACAAAACTCATGTTCCAGTGAACCCCCTACATGTATTAGCAGCCCCATGGCCATTTTCTATGTGGGGTTTAGATGTTATTGGCCCAATTGAGCCAAAAGCTTCCAATGGACATCGCTTCATTCTAGTCGCGATTGATTATTTTACAAAGTGGGTGGAAGCAAATTCGTATGCTAATGTGACAAGTAATGTCATCGTTCGATTTTTGAGGAAAGATATTGTTTGTCGCTATGGGGTTCCTGAAAGGATCATTACTGACAATGGCACAAATTTCAATAGCAGGATAATGAATGATTTCTGTAAGCAGTTTAAGATCAAACATCATAATTCATCTCCTTATCGTCCTAAGATGAATGGGGCTGTTGAGGCAGCTAACAAAAATATTAAGAAGATCATTCAAAAGATGACAGAAAATTACAAAGATTGGCACGAAAAGCTTCCCTTTGCTTTATACGGATATCGGACTTCTGTACGCACTTCCACTGGTGAAAGTCCTTTTGCTCTAGTATATGGAACAGAAGCAGTTATTCCTGTTGAAGTGGAAATTCCTTCACTAAGAGTGGTGGTAGAGGCCAACTTGGAGGAGACAGAATGGGTTCGAAGTCGATATGAACATTTAAATTTTATCGAGGAGAGGAGATTGGGGGCCCTTTGTAGAGGACAACTTTATCAAAAACGAATGGTAAGAGCACATCATAAGAAAGTGCGCCTTCGTTGTTTCAGAGAAGGAGATTTAGTATTAAAAATGATCCAACCACCTCAAAAAGATCATCGAGGAAAATGGACTCCTACTTATGAAGGACCATATGTGGTGAAGAAATCATTCTCTGGTGGAGCAGTAGTTTTGACAAAAATGGATGGCGATGATCTTTCTCATCCTGTGAATGCCGATGTCCTGAAGCGATATTATGCATAAAAAAAAAGAGAGAAAAAAAAACAAAACAAACAAAACAAAACAAAAAAAAAAAGAAGAAATATGCTAAAGTGAAAACCCTTTTGGGCGCTTTAGGCAAGAAGCTATCAAGGATGGCTGGAAGACATTCGGTTAGAATCCACAAATGGTCAAGTAAAGACAGATGTATTTCAGAATACAGTGAGCGGCCAGTGGGGTTTGACTACGGGTTCAATGCTTATCAAAGTTCATGATTGAATTCGACAATTGCGAAGTAGGTGCACACAAAAACTGGGGCAGTTTTTGCGCAGAGTCTGGGTTTAGTTATTGAGTGCTTGTAAAAGAAATTCTATTTTTCTAAATTTCTTGAGCCTTCATATGTATATATTCTTCCTGAAAGGAATTGTTTCAGCTCTCTATCTACCTTTTTTCAATAAATACTCAGTAAATGATCATTCATAATCCTTTGTTTCATTTGCTAGCCTTTCCACAAAACTTCTTGTACATATATTCTCTTAAATATTTTGCTTCTCATGTGCATAGCCATGCTGTTAAATTTATTGAGAATAAGTTTTGACATAAATATGTGGAAAACAAGTGCATTAGAAGATTGTTCTTAGCAAGGAATTAATAGGATTTGGTACTCTGGATTGATCAAGAGCTAAGAGAAATCAGGGGATATGACAAATTGACAAAGAGATTACCAAAAGACGATTTAAAGGCATTCGCTAGTGGAAAATCTTGTACAAGGGGTGTGCTTTTATCTATGGAGATATGGAATCAGGATTCATGCAACAGATTTCTTCCCTAGTTGGAGTACCAAGAATCTTGATAAATTCTCCAAGTGGGCGACTGCATTTTCTTCAGGATCACGAAATAAGTGAAGGCTCGACAGTAACTATGGACCATGATCACAAAACAGTTGACAGTTATAGAAATATCCATATTTTAACGATTCGTGATTGTGCAAGTACAAGGGATGACGGATGACAGATGACAAGGGGTCATGTATGATAGCATCATTTTGCATCATTTGCATGTTTTCATTTCTCATATTAATAGAAAATGGGATAGTTACAACATGAGGATAACTTCGCCAAGAATTTCTTACACATTCAAGTATTTGTTTAGCCAAGCCGGGAGTGGCGCAATGATCCCGAGCACTTTCATTTTTCTCTTTAGTTCAGCCAAGCCGGGAATGGCGCAATGATCCCGAGCACTTTTCCGTTTTCTTTGTTCAGCCAAGCCGGGAGTGGCGCAATGATCCCGAGCACTTTTATTTTCCCCTTCAGTTTAGTTAAGCCGGGAATGACACATTGATCCTGAGCTCCTTTCATGTCCTTCATCACGATCAAGTCGTGGATCACCTAAAGAAATTGTATTTTTTATATGTACCAAATAAAATCGATTTACTACACCTTTGTGCGCCATTTACTTCGTAAAATTCACACAAAGGGGGGCAGCTGTAGTACCCGATTTTTGTCCGGATAAGACTTATTTGGTCATATAAAAAATTTATTGTTTAAAAATAAATAAAATTGGTATGGAAAAGCCCAAGTTTGTTGGCAAACTAGGTTCATTCTCACAAGCCCAATAAATCAAGTCCAAAAGCAAATAAAAATAATAAAAAGATAAATAAGAAAATAATAAAGGAATTCGGTTGGGACTCTTGATCCTTTTGTTAGTTTCCTTCTCCATCTCAATATCCTTCCCTCAATCCTATTGTTATTAAACTTATCATCTTTCTCTTAACTTTACCTAATCCTCTTTCATCTATAAATAGGTTTCTTTTTCACCATAAAAGGGGACCTTTTTTGGGGAAAAAGGGGGCGGCACTCTCTTAGTGATAAACCACTCATCCTTTTTGATTTTTTTTTTCTCTTTCTTGATCAGCCGTCCTATTAGGGGAGAAAGACTTCTTGAGAGGGTGACCAGCCTGGTTTTTCCCCTATTCTTCTCTTTACCAAACAGTTTCCTCTCCGCCACACTACCTCCTTCTCTCCATCTCACTCTACTGTTAACAAGCAGTGCCTTCTCCTTGCCCAGCAATACCATTAGTTGATTCTTCCTTCTCACATCATTTGGTTCATCACCACGCATCACCTGGTTTTCCTTTCTCAGATCACTCGTTTCATCATAATTTCTTATTCAGGTAACACCACTTTCACCATGATTGCCACATGTATATGCTTGCTGATTTATATATATATTCATACGTGAGGCTTGTGGTATATATATGTATAGTGTCGTGCATGTTATAGAAGGAATACACTTTATATATATGTATCTATATATATACTTATGGGCTGGTGGTGTTGACGTGTGTATGCATATATATTGCTATATATTAATATATCAATATATTATTATTAAATGATGCTTCTGTGTTGATGCACTTTATGTATATATGTGATGTTGTAGTTGAATATATATTATGTATACATATGGATAAGTGGAGTTATGTGAATGGGTGGTGCGTGTGTACACATGATGCTCCCTGTATATGATGTTGTGCTTTTATATACACTTACATATATCGGATTATATATGCGTATATGTATTAGATAAATGATGTTGTACAACAATGTGCATGTATGGATATTGTTTTTTGGGCGTTAAGTTTTGTATTGAGAGTAGTTTGATAAATCAATAGTTGGTCCTTAGTAAATTACCTAATCATATACCAAAAGTTGGTATCTTTAGGGATGTTTCAATGCCATAAGTTGGAATTTTAAGGATTCAAATACCATAAGTTGGTGCCTTTTTTAAAACCTACCAAAAGTTGGTAACGAATTTGCGTTGGTAATAAATAAACCATTTATTTTCGATATTCTACGAATAATTGGTTTTTTTTTCTTTTTAATGAAATTAATTTATTTTTTTTCCCTTATGGTCAATAGTTGACCCAAACTTTTTCTTTAAAAATCTTTCCAAAAACTATCATAAGTTGATAGTGGTTCAAAAATCAATTTTTTTTTAAAACTATCATAAGTTGATAGTGTTTTTTTTTACAAAACCCTTTTTTTATTTTATTTAAAATGGGCAATGTTTTCCCACACAAAAATAGCTTTGCTACTCATCTAAAATTATTCCATGTTTCTTGCATAGAAATTATGAGAATTAAAGATGAGACACCAATTTTTAAAACAAACTCTATCATTTTTTTATGTCTTGCAAAGAGCAAGCTTTCGTAGGGTAGTCATCTAATTAATAAGGTAACTGTTTTCAAACAGGTGTTATGGGGTGCTAATACCTTCCTCATGCTCAATCGATCCCCGTTCCCTTTTTCTCTGGTTCGCAGGTTTTTTTTGGTGTCCAATTGCACCTTAAATCAATTGGTGGCGACTCTCGAGTTTTTTTTTTATATATTTTTGTGTTACGAAATAATATTATTTTACAGGAGTATTTCGCCGATCCGCGTCGTGACCCCGGTTGCGACACCTTAGTTTTGGTTTTCATGAGAATAATCCAACTAGCTCTTGAGCAATCATCAACAATAGTTATAAAATACTTAAAACCATAAACTCAAATTACATTATTTGGTCCCCAAATGTCTATATGTACCAAATTGAAAAGTGCCTAACTCTTAGTTTGGCTAGGGGAGAAAGAATTTCTCTTCATTTTTGTTAATGGACAAACTACACAATCAGTACATTGATGTTTAACATAAGGGGGAAGCATAGCAGATATCTTAGGAGATGGATGCCCTAGTCTATAATGCCATAAAGGCTCATTCTCAGTCAAATTTACAGATTTTTTTTTTCTTTTCTCTGGTTTGCATTCTTCAAGTAGGTAGTACAAACCATCACGTATGATTTCCATCCCATTCCTCTTCAATGTGATTATGTCCTGCAAATCACAAGAGTTTGGTTTGAAATTCAATCCACAGTTATGGTCTGTAACTACTTTACTTACTGAAATTAAGTTTAAGGTAAATTTCCTAACATGTAAAACATCTTTTAAAACAAGGTTATTCTTTAACCTAAAGTCTCCTAGGGAATGCACCTTATATCTCCCACCATCTGGCATATTAACATATGTATCATTAGCTATTCTAAATGTATGAAAATAATCATCAATGCACACAACATGACCTGTTGCACCAATATCTAATATCCAAGTTGAATCAAAACAAAATGTACCTCCTACTACAGATGCAAATGTCATGTGATTTTGGCTGCTTGAAGTTCCCAAATTTGCTTTTAGAAGAGCCAAAATCTACTGATATTGATCTCTAGATATTTGTAAAGATGAGGCTTGAGAATTTTGAGCATTTGAATCAACTTGGTTGATGAAATAATTCTTTTTGTCTGTAAATCTTGGTGTTGTTGATATTTCTCTTTTAACTGGATTTTCCATATCTACTAGGTACCCAAAAATTTTAAAACACCTGTCCACCATATGATTATTCTTTTTTCAATATTTACAGAAGAGCTTCTCTTTTTCACCTTGTGATCTTTTTCCTTTCCCAGTGGTGTAAGTATTTCTTGTAGAGACTTGCATTGCTAAAACGTCTTGAATGCTTGTCTCTGGAACTTGTTGTTTCTTCTCAACTTGATTCACTGCAAATTTCCTCTCAACCTGCCCAATTTGAGCCACAACTTTGCTAACCTCTGGCAGAGGATCCATTAATAGAATCTGGTTGATAACATGTTCATATGTATCATCCAACCCCATCAAAACTGTATAAGCTTATCTTTATTTCTTTCAATCTTGCTTCTTCATCTACATCACATATGCACCTTCCACACTTACAAGCATAAATTTTCTTAAATTGCTCTAACTCATCCCAAAGAGACTTTAGATGGGCATAATACTTAGTCACTGAAGATCTTCCTTCCTTGATGGTGGCATTCAGTCTAGCCAATTCAAAATCCCTGGCTGGATTTTGAGACGAATACCTATTCTGTATGTCTTTCAATAAATCAAAAGCACTTTTCAAAGTAGAAATGCTCACCAGTATATCCTGTGAGACACAATTGGTTATCCAATTTTTAACCAAGCCATCACACTGAATCCAATCTTGATAATTTGGGTGTGTAGCTTTAGGCATTTTCAAGGTTCCATTAATTAAACCCATCTTATTCCTTGACTTCAATGCAGTTTCTAACAGTTTCTAACTGGTTACTCCACAAACGAAAATTAGTCTCGTTCAGCGTCAATGAAATCAGGTTAGAAGCAAAATTCGAATGAGTTAAATAGTAAAGATTTTGAAAGGGATTTTGGTTCTAACTTATTGGCTGAAGGCTGAAGGGTTGTGGGTTTTGAAAATTTTCCATTGTCGAAGAGAGAACTAGATTAGGGTTTGAGCTTGAAGGAGAAGATTGAGAATTTTTTTAAGAATGAAACTTAGTATGGCCCATATAAGACCTCATTTGATACCATGAGAGTAAACAGAAGCAAAAGAATGAAAAGCTTATAAGAGTGATGAAAAGAATTGTTACAAAGAAAAGAAGTAGAAGCTCTGCCATATACACAGAGAACCAACAGTCTCAAAACAAGACAAGAAACAGGAAGAAAGATAGCATTACAAACAACATTGAAACAATGCCATGTTAGAAGGAAAAAACTAATAATACTAAAGAGCAAAAACAATGTCGCTTCACTATTATTATCATTAATGACTTGTTTAATTGGTTTCATTGCCACATTGCTTATATATTGATATATCTATCAACCTAATTTTATCATTATTTGATCCAACGACCATAACTCGACATTCTGCTTTTCAAGTCGTAGAAATTGTTTTAAGCCTTTTTTGCTTTACCAAAAAAATCGAAAACTTTCCTAACTTGATGTAATAACCCGTGACTTATCTTTTTGTGTCAACAAAAGAAGCCCAGTCTGAATCACAAAATCTTTCTACCTACAAAAGGTTAGCAGTAGGATATATGAGACTCTAATTTAGGATTCTTTTAACATACTTGAAACATCTGTAGGGTTCTTCATAAATTGACTTAGGAAATTTACAGGTCGAGTAATTGTTAAATACATTAATCTCCTCCCTAAACATCTATATTGTGATCACTCAATTGATAATTTTGTATTTGTATCCTAACTCAATTGGCTTAGAATATGCTAGACCTATGTCTTGTAGTAAGTCCCTAGCATCTTTTTGTTGAGATATGGATAAATCGAAGCTATTTGTTTTTACCTCCAATCCTAGAAAAAAAAAATCTTAAAAGGGCCTAGATCTTTGACCATAAAACACGTTGCTATATAATGCTTAAAATTTTCTATTAAGTCAATATTGTTTCTCCCACAATAACCATATTTCAATGTCCCAAATCAAAAAAGCTTATTTTACCAAGTCGTCCCACTATAAGCGGTGACATAAGCAAACGAAATAACCAAAAAATTAAGCCAAAAAAAAGTGGTGCATGAGTATAGGCCTTAGCATCGGGCCGGACCAGACGATAATTTGAGGCTCAGGCTTGGAAAATCACTTTTGGCCTTGGTCGGTCTGAAGACAGAATCCTTGGCAGGCCCTATGTGCTCGGGCTTATGGGCCAGACCTTGGACTTGGGTAGTCCGGTTCGGGCACAGGCCCATAAGTATTTTTTAATATTTTTATTTTTTATTTGATAATTGTATATTTTATTTATTTTTATAAAATACATATACATTTGAATAATATTTTATAGAATAATTGTATTAATTTTTTTAATACATTGCAATGATATTGGAATTGTACCGTGGACATAACGTTATAACTAACAATTAATATTGGAAATTGAAATACCAGAAAATGAATTTACCTACCGAAATTTGGAATGGCTGTATAAGAAATAGCAAATGCTCTAGAGTTTAGGTAACTAGCAAGCTTTAGTTTAGGCAAAAATTGAATTCAATTGCTTTGGAGTTTAAACTTTTACTAGTCGTTTGGTACGTAGAATAGTTCGAGTGGTAGTGAGAATGAGAGTGAAAATGAGATTTTGATTTTCACATTTGGTATGTATAAAAACTGAGAATGAGAATAAAATATGTTTTATCCATTATGTCATTTACTAGTAGTATTTGCAGTGTCATTTTACCATTTTCAAAAAAAAAGAATTTACTTATTACATTATTATTTTATATATTTAATAAGTCAAAAAAAAATTTACAAAAAAAATGCTTTCTAAAAAAAATTTGCAAAAAAAAATTACGGAAAAGAAACTACAAAAATAAAGGGGCACTAGAGTCATTTTTGCATCAATTTCATGTGAAATGATGTATTTCCATCAAATTGAGATTGGATGAGAATGAAGAGAGAGAGTGGAATGGTAGTCATTCCATTCCAAAAAAAAATAACACACCATATTATGAAATAGAATGAGTCATTCCTTATGAAATCGAACGGTCACTGAGAGAGATTCTTCTGTGCTTGTACAAGTGTTGCAGAGAAAATCGAGGAGAACAAGAAAAACACAGTGACATAAATGCAGTGTTTTGTGGTCAGGCATCAGCCTCGGCCTCAGAAATGGAGGTCCACCTGCTTGAGACATAGGGTGGAGCTGTCCAGGTTTGATGCAACTTCAGGCCTAGGCATGGTTTGGTTGGGCCTAAGCCCACAAGCCAGATGATGAGAACTATGCATGATGAACTTAGGTCAAGGCATAAAAGATCAAGCCAAACCTAGACTCAGAAGAGAGAAGATATAACATGAGACAGTCAATCGAAAAATTAGTAGACAAGAATGCTCAAAAATGATAAAGATCTCAGTTATTTTTATCCCAAAATTATCCCAACAATATGTCACTCATTTATTGGGCATGATTTTCAATAGGTCTCTTTTTATGATGTCATCACACCCAATGAATGAATGTCACACACTACTGTGATATTTTTTGAATAAAATTACTGGGATCTCTAACATTACTAAAAAATGCTTGTACTTCATAATTATAATTTTAGATAAATAGAATTAAATAGAGGGAGCCAAGGAGACCCTAATCGATCAGGAGAATTGCGGGAAAATGATTTGAGGGAGAGATGAACTTGGACTGACGAAGAGAAACAATCGTTTTGTCTTTTGGTCTTTGTCAAGAGTAGAAGCCATTCTGCCTTTCTTAACAGGTTTAATTAATGGGTTAATAAAGTATTTGGGAACAGATCCGAAGAAGAATCAATTCACCATACCTGAAACTTCACATGGTTTATAGAGTCGATTTTGCGGCGAAAACGAGTCACCGGTGTGTCAAGGATGGGTCGACTTCTCTGACTCAGTCAATGCATGTCAGACTCGAACTTAGGCGAGTCAAGCTCACATCCAAACTCAGTTTGAATCCGACGCGAATTGATTGGGCATTTTGCTGCGTCAGTGCTTCCTAGGCGGACGACCTTCTTGAAGAAATGCTTCATTATTCACTTCACTACAGCTTTCTGCTTGAGCATTGAAATGAACATGTCTCTGTCCGCTGGTGACATTGCCTCTGCTGAACAATCCCCAACATCACATAACAGCGCCACGAATGCAGTACTAGTCCAGGATTTCTTACTGGTTCCTGAATATTTCCCACAACATGATGGCATTACCAATAAGACCTTGAAAACACTTGGACCCAATTCAAGGATAGGATCATGGAAGGGATGCTAATTAGATTTGGCCATTTCTCAAGAGCCTGCTGATTGTACTGGTTCCTGGAAAGCATTAATAAGGTCTATTTTCTGATTCTTAGTTTACTCAATTTAAAACTCATGAAATAAATGAAGGAGAAATCATACCATTGATACGATTTAGAAGCTCAATTTCTGGTAACTTTTTATTTTTTTAATGAGCTTTCAATCTCAGTTGTTGGTTAGATCCCAGGGTCGAGATTGGAAGCCCGTGAATATTATAAAGTACGGGCATCCGTATCTAAGAAGTAATATACATATACTCTCATGTGCACTTTTTAAAAATCTTTTTAAAAATCTGAAAAATTATATTTGTGGTTAATTGATTTTACGAATCTAATGATATATTTTTTTTGTTAAAAATGAAAATAAAATTCAACATTAAAAATGCAAGAAAATTTTAAACCATTGGATATAAAACACAAAATATTGCATTTGATTTTTGTTTGAACAAAAAATACATCATTGGATTCGTAAAACCAATCAAACACAAATATAATTTTTTCAAATTTCTTGGATCCCAAAACTAATATCAAAACACGAGAGGAAAAAAGGAAAAGAAAAACAATGGTATATATAACACCGTCCTTGAGTTTATGTAAATGTGGTTCTAACAACCTTTTTATAAGAAAAGCATATATAAAAGAGGGAGAAAAAGACAACAAGACATTAATATGGATGACCTGGAAAAGAAAATACAGAAGAGAGGAAGAGAGAATAAAGAAAGAGCACAAGGACAGCCACCGCTGTTTATAACCAGTTTACACGATCCATTTGAGCGTGAACACCCTCTTTAGCTAATTCATCTGCCATACCATTGCTTTCTCTTCTGATATTCACGATCTCTAGATGGGATAGTTCGGACATGAGAGAACAAATAGAGTTTTGAATGCTATTTCCAAGGGACATCCAACTGCAAGTGTTTAAAGAATCAGATTCCAGAATTAGATTCACTCGGATTAAATCTGAAGAGGGGGCACATAACTCGAGGGCCTTTTGAATGGTCATGAATTCAACTTGGTTAGATTCACATATGCCGATACTGCAAGAAAACGTACAGATAACCAAACTAGCCGCATCCTGCAAAACCCTGTCAATACCTGCTTGATCCAGGTTTACCCAATGAGGAACCATCAAAGTTTAAATAATTCATAATTCATACTTCTTCCTTGCATATTTTTGAAAAAGAAACTATTTGGGTTTAGAAAAGGAGGAATCCAGGACCTGGGTGTTGGTACACTACCAGGAATATTAATTTCACTAGATTGAGCAAAATCTAGTGTGGAAGGCAACTTCTTAAGGATCCGGGGGAGGTCCAGTGGTATTGGACTCAACCGGTGCTATACTCAGCCATCAGATTCAATTAGATCTGATGGCTTAAAAATAACTCTGTTAATAGATAAAGCACTCCAATTGTGCAGTTATTTGGTAAAGATAAAACTTTGACGAAGGCACATCTAAAAAGGGTCTCTCCCCAGAGCCCTAGAAGGGAAATTTCATTCACCCCCCGAAAAAAGGAAAGACTTTTTTTTTTGTCTCAAATTAATTTTTTTTTTTGGTCTGGTGGTGTATTACAGATCGCTAAGATCTGAACTCACAAAAGTAAGAGCAGAATGTCAAACAAAACTGAACCATGGAGGAGCTGTTCACTGGGAAAAATCAGAAAACGAGGTGTTCTGCTCTGGCACCATCTTCGTCGTCGATTGTCCAGAACTATAGATTCAAGAGAGCCATACTGGTGGGGAAGAGGGGCGGATCCAGTACCCATCGTGGAGACTGATGGTAGCAAGGACTCCGTCAGAGGAGAGGAGGTCAAGAAGAGAGGCTAGATATTATGAGAGAAGGATGCCAGGTGGTCTGTTCATCCAGGCTTAGATTAAAATAAATAAATAAATAAAATTGAAGCCTTCAGAATAATCTGACAGCCTGGATAGAGCACTGGTTGAGCCCAATGATATTTGGCACCGAAGCTCCCCAGAATCTAGCTCTTAAAGAGAGAACATTTTTACTGATGTAGTGAAGACTATTTAATTTGTTAGATTTGGGTCTGCAACGACTGGAAATACGGAAGAAGCTACGGTCATATATTAGAGACAAGACCAGACTGGAAAGCGACACAGGTTACTTGCTGGAGCCAAAAGGGACCAGATACGTTGGCAGTTTTGGCATCAATAGGGAGGAGATGAAACTGCTTCCGAGAAACTTCAGGAAAAGTATAGAAAAACTGAGACAAGTGGTCAGACTCCGCGTGTGAGACAATTGCATGGGGGTGATAAGGGTGACTTGTCAATTGTGTCAGCCAAGCCATACAGAAAGTCGAAGAAAGGGTGTCAAAGGACCCATTCAAGCACTAGGAAGAAGCACTACATGAGGATACGGAGACAAGTCAAGAGAGCCTGAGATGGCTGATAGAGCAGCTGAAATCTCGAAGAGAATGAGAGGAGATTTCTCTACAACCCTCCATGTCTCAAATGTTGACATGTTTGGTGAATAGCTCTGCTCCACACACAGATTGTCTAATTGACAATAAATCAAGACCTACACAGGAATATCGCGAAACACTAACATGACCAAAAGTTTTATTAACCTTGATGCCGGCCTATAAAAACCCCAAAAGTTATGTGCTGGAGTTTCAGCATATAATTGCTGCGCCTCAGATTCGATGTGGCTGACCGCAACCAGCCAACCACAGCACAACTCCACCAAACCCCCAAGGCAGAATGCCAATTAGCACAGACTGAAACTGTAGGCAGAAACTTAATAGGGGCACTTATATCAACTCAAAGTAATACTTCTCCACAGCCACAATTTCAAAGAGCTAATGGCAAGATGTCACTATGGTATCTGAGGGCACAGGGAAAAGCACATCAGCAAAGTAAAACAGGAATTTCACAGAGAACTGGAAAGACGATGTTTCAAAAGTTCCAAATTCCACTACCATATCTTCTAAATCCAAACATGTAAATCATACCAATCACGCCACTTGTCAATCAAATTTTCCAGGTCTAAATTTTTAAATTTGTTACTTTTTCACATAAAACTAGGGTCCTAGACATGCTTTACCATTTCAACAATTTCAGTAGTATCATCTCTTAAAGCAGTTGAAATATGCTTAACTTTTACTTTGGCCACGCAGAAAAAAAAAAGTATGGCAAAAGAGTTCCCACGCTTGGGTGTTGCCCCATGTCTGGCTAATACAGCCAATTTGGGAATGCAAAAACTCGCAAGCAAACATCAAAGATTAAATGTCGAAACTCATCTTACCTCCTCACCAAGGAATGGAGTTCTTTTTCATTTCTCATAGCATATATGATTGTTGAGGAAATTTAAATATAATCCCATTCATTATTTCACCAGGTTCTCAGAAATACTGAAATAGTAGATAAAAATTCAGCATAACAGAATATGACTTCTTTTTCCATTAATAAAGTAAAATTTATCCACGTAACAGAGTTCTTCACGATGCAAAACTCAAGCAACTTACCTAAACTTGACTTATATATTTCATCCTTCAAGCATAGCCTTTGCTGCATCCACAAGTACTGCTCTAAAATCATCAGAGGCTCGCCCAAGCACAGTGTATCCTTCCTTGTCTTCCACATCTACATCTGCTCCGTGTCTTACTAGAAGGAGAGCCACCTGTCAACGCCAACACAAATTACATATAAAATTTGATCTGGCTAGTTCCTATTTCATTAGCCATTCACAATCTGAAATAATTTGTTTTTACTTGATGCTTTTCTACTGATACTCTTGTCAAATAAATCATCATTCCTTATATATATACCCACGAAAACACACATGCACACAGAGGCACATATATAGGCACTTAACGCACATACATAAAAAGAGGGGAAAATGTCTGACAAATATATAAGTACTTCTATCTATCTATTAATAAATAAGAATGTTCAAACCCAGGTTTTCTTTAAGTTAAAGGATAGCAATAAATATAAATAAAAAACCAGTACTTTTCAATACATTACTGTTGATGATTATATTTCAGAAAAAGTATCGAGAGGACAGAGATTTTAACAGGCAAATGGAACTACTCATCAGGGATTAAATAGCCTTTATTTACACAGTGGAACTTTGTAGTAAGAATAGAGCTCCCCTAAATGATCTCTGTGGTTTGCCTCAATTAGCATTTTTTCGACAATGACGCATGACTTGGAACGTCTCGTAGTTTATGAGCAACTCAGCAGAGTTTGTAGTAGTAAGGAAAGTGCAGCATGCCGACGAAAGAACAGATGCCATCTTCAGAATCCAGAAGCATGAAAGAAAAAACAATGTTCTAGCATAAAAGAAACAAAATCGCCCAGCTAGCTAAGAAGGCTTACAGAGCACGTTGCATCATCAGCAACTGCCTGGAAACAGAACATGATTCATAAAGAAAAAGTCCGTGCCAAGAATGCATATCTAAAATGGGAATGTGGCAATGAAACAGCTAAACTTTTAATCCCTAAATAACTCTTTAGGCTCTATTATGTTGAAACTAGATACAATAAGATCAATTTTTAGCAAGGGTTGCCCAACAGAAAGAGAAGGGAACTCTGGGACCACCAGTAAAACCAAAGGTCTTGAATCCAAATCTCACCTGGTGCACCTTAATTTTGAAAAATTACAGGGGTAACCGCTGTGGCCTTGCCTTGGAGACATTCAACATCATAAAAAAAATTGCAACTAAGAAACTCCAAGATTAGCAAAGTAGGTCATGAGCAGTCAACATCAGCATCACAGAGAGCAAGAAAACTAAACCACAATGCGTTACTATCAATGTTGAGACTGAGACTTCAGAGGTAGGTATGATGCGGTATAGTTGAGAAAGTGAGAAACTACAAGGATCATAACATGAAACTCACCCCTTTATTATAGGAAATCACAGCATGCATAAGAGGAGTTTGACCAGAATTATCAACAACGTCAACTTCCGCCCCTTCCTCAATTAAGAGCTCACATAATTCTGAGTTCCCTGTGCTAGCTGTTCTATGCAATGGAGTGCAACCAACCTGAAAGCAACGTGTTCATGAGCAGAAAGTCTGATAAAAATGCAGTAGAAATTAAAAGAGAAAAAGGAAAGAAAAACTAGACTGCACTGAAATTTTGGAAAGGAGGTACAAGCCTTGTCCTTTGAATTTATATTTGCACCATGTGCCAACAGAAGTTCAGCAATTTTCAATCGGCCCTTGCTAGCTGCATAGTGAAGAGCCGCACGACCACCATCATTTTTCAAATTAACATCAGCCCCTGTTTAGCAGAAAATTTTATGGTTTGATTTGGATGCATATGTCAAAGAAAATAAGAATTCCTTCATTGTTGCAGCGTTACAACAGAAAATATTACGGAAAAGAAGTTACTTGCATGATTGCATCACAAATGTAAGTAAGTTGTGATCCCCTATGATTGTCAAAGTCTAACCAGGGATTCACAACATAGACAAAAAATTTATGGCTTGATTTGGATGCATATGTCCAGCAAGAATGACGGCTGATGTAGTGATTCTAACTAAACCATTGGACAAATATTCAGAAAGAAGAAGGGAAAAAAATGCTAAACAAACATCCAATACACAAAGTAATAGGATAATCAGCACAACCTCCTGTCTGGCCAGAAGCCAAACAGAACGATGTCAACAGAATGATTGGCCCTAATTCTGTTTGTTCTTGTTGGGTGAACGAGTATTCATTTATTTAACCACAATAATCAAATTCGGCAAGAAAACACGAGTTCCTGCTGGGGAAAAACTAGAACCGCAACGAACTAATATTTAGGAGTAATAACAACAATACAAAAAGGGGCAATAAGAGAAATACTAGCAATCACCTTTGCTTAACAACACCTCGACAATTTCCGCATTTCCAATACTAACAGCGGAATGCAGCGGTATCCAACCTTCTTCATCCCCACTATTTACAACGCTCTTCGATTCCTCTACATCTGCTAGCACTTTCACAACCTATACAAAGTGCGAAAAATTGAAGAGATGAGTATTCAATACGGTGCTGAAAGGGAAATCTACTTATGTAATCGATTTTCTCGCAATCCGAAAATAGGTACAAAGAAAGAAATAGCACCTCCGAATGGCCGGAAGAGGTGGCGACGTGGAGGAGGGAACGGCAGTCGTCGTTTCTGAGAGAGAGGGCTTTGGAGAGCTGCTCTCGTGAGAGTACTTTGAAAGCGGAAGAATCTCCAGTTTCTGCGGCTTTATAGAGGTCCTTTTCATTGATTTTCTGCTCATCTTGCTTGACGGGAGGATCGATCTCCATGTCCAGTGGGTATGTATTTTCAGGTAAGGGTTTCTGCTTTGATGGTTTTGACTGTGTGCGCCTTTGGTGCCTACGATGGAAAGATCCGGGTGCCCTACAACCAGGCCGGATCCTTCTTTCATTCCATACATAACCGAGGTGGGCTGGAAACTGACCCGAACAACAGACTATATCAAAATATTGGAACCATTACCCGCCCAATATTAGTGGGTCGGGTACAAGTCGGTTAAAAGGATTACCAGCCAAATAAGAAAACTGTCAAAATTTCATTTTGTATACTTTAAAGCATAAACAATCCATTTTAACACTGCCTGAAACAAAACAATCATCTGAATTTCGATGAAATTCGATCATCATTCTTCAATACAACACAAATCCAAAATCTAAAATCATAAAAAAAGCAATTCCAAATTCCAAGTTCCAACTCCAAAATCCAAACACAGACACACACAATTGCATACATACTTGGCTACTTGCATCATTAGTTCATTCCTTCATTAAATTACATCAAATTAATTATTAAAGTGTTAAACATGTTGTAAAAAGTTATTAAATTGGTCCAAAAAATCCAGCAGGACCAGCAGCACTCTAATTCCAGCACACTCCATAATTATGACTCCATACTTTAGAAGTTCATAGGCACCAACTAAAGTTGTTGAATGGTTGCAAACAGAGGAGATCAAGTAGCATTCCAGCAGACCAGCAGCACAATGCACATTGCATTAAAGACTTAAAGTGGACGGCCGGAAGATTGGATGGATGTTAGGGTAGTTGAAGTTGAAGCACTAGGTGGTGGGGGAGATATTCCTTCAAGATTTTGGAGTGATATAACCTTTGAAAAAATGAGAAACGATTAAAAAATTGAGGCATACATGTCACATACTCACATCACATGATACAATTATTAACTATTAAGTTCACAAATAATCAAAGATTGAAGATATACCTTTTTCAATTTCCTCCAAGGACTTATAAAGCTCCAATTGTGTTTGGCTTGGATCTTGATAATAATTAAATCATCCCCTCTAAGCAAATCACTTGCGCATACCAATGACTCCACCATCCTAGGAGTTAAGCAACTCCTAAAAGGATCCACAACTCTTGACACCATGCTAAATGCACATTCGGAAATCGGAAGCCACACTAGAAACTGACATTGCAAAGACATCCTTTGCAATTCTAGCCAAGATTGGAAATCTAACAGCCTCTGCTTTCCTGTAAGGTAAAAGTTTGAATTTGTTTTTCTTTACCTCTAAGTGAGGTTCATTCAAGTATTTATCAATCTCATCACTTATGGCAACCACTTGATTTTCTTTTAGAGATTGATGATATAACATATCTTCTTCTTCTTCTTCTTCTCCATCATCACTATCACTTTCATCACCCTCCTCCGATGTACTAGTTGCATCACCATCTTCAACATTTCTTCTAGGCAACACCTTCCTATACTCTTGAAACATATCATGAAGCATTTATTTTACATCTCCTTGTATCCTTAGCACGACCTCTTTATCCATCCCTATGTTACCAAGTTGGAAGCCCAATAATATGGCAACTTGTACATTGGATCAAGAACCACGGAAAGATAAATAAAATGATTTACATTCTCCCAATTCCCCAAATATATGTCATAATTCTTCTTCATGGTTGCTGCCACCTTATGCAATGGATCATCAATTGGCTTTTTCATCTCCTTATCCATCAATGCTTGAATATTCAACAATTGCTTAAAAATCAAGTGAGTAGTGGGTGTTTTAGAAGCACTTAGTTTTAGAGTTGCTTCATAAACACCTTCAAATAAGAGACAAAATCATTGGCAAGTTCGCAATCCAAGTTATCTGGGCACCTAGTGTTTTTTTGTTCCAACATAAGATATGTGGACTGCCACCTAGTACAGACATCCATACATACAATGATCATCCCTTCAATTCCTTCACTTGTGCAAATTCCCTAAACTTCTCTAACCTTTGAGGAGATGATCTTAGCCATTTAACCGCTAACCTAATTCCTTCAATTGAATGGGTTAAAATTTTCATCCCATCTTGTACAATCAAATTAAGGACATGGAAACAACACCTCATGTGCAAATGAGCACCCTCTAACACAACACTCTTATTTCTAGCAAGCCTACCCTTGAAGATGTCAATGGCCTTGTCATTGGTCGAATCATTATCAACCGCAATTGTAAATACCTTTTCAATCACCCAATAAACTCATCTCCAAAGCTTTGGATATGGTGTCACCCTTATGATTGGCAATTTGACAAAAGGACAGGATCCTTTTGTATAAATTCCAATCATCGTTAATAAAATGGGTAGTGATCACCATATAGTTAATATTTTGGACGGAGGTCCAAGTGTCGGTTGTGAGAGACACTCTTATACCACTACCACCACATAAAATACTACGAAGTTTTGCCTTTTCCTCAAAGAAACGACACATGACACCTTTTGCAACCGTCTTGTGGTAAGGCATGAGAAATTGAGGGTTTAGAGCTTGACAAAAACTCGGGTGCCTCTACCATATTGAATGGGAGCTCATCTATTATGATCATCTCTAACAACTTTTTCTTGCAATAGTCCTTGTCATAGTGCAAAGGAGCAAGCTCACCTTTGGAGTTCTTTGACAATAATGGTTGTTTGGGATCATCTTTGTCCTTCCTCACCAGAGATTTGGAGCAAGCATTGAACACGTGATGCCTCATATTACTTGTGCCTTGGCTCTTTGACCCGCAAAGGTATACTCATTCGTCTTAAAATAGTTGCAAATTGCCGCAAGGGGAAAGAAATAGATGTCATCTTTATTCATTTTATACGAGAAGTGATTCCACACAACGGACTTTTTCTTTCCCAGCTTAAAAGTTGGTGGTTGTGTCACATTTACACTAGTTTGATTAGACTATTGAGTAACTTGGGATTGGGATTGCTTTTGGACAGGAATTGGAAATCATTCATTGTCAATTCGTGAGTTTGATAACTATATATATATTACCCACGAAATAAATAAATGTGTTTACTAAAAAAATTAATTATACGCAAATAATAAATTTATGTGGACTTTTTTTTATTGATTTAAACTTATTAATTTTATAAATAATAATTAAAGTAATAACATATATATGATAAATAATATACATATATAATTAATAATATATACAGGTATGGGTCGGATTGGATTTCGACAAACCCGTCCCAGTACCCACACCCGTTATTTTTGCCATGAAAATACTCGTACCCGTTACCCGACTCATTAGTTAACGGGACATACCAATATGATTTGGGGCAGATTATGTGTAGGGATGACAATTTTAAACCGATTCGCCAGCATCCGTTTTGAGTCCGTTGGATTTTACTCTATTCAAGAAGTACAACGAGTCAAATTCGGGTTTTAAAATTTTAACCCGGCCCCAAGTCGGGTCAGATGAGGGTATAGACAACCTCCAAACCGGGTATACTTAAATAATTATATAAAAAATATATATAGTACATATATGTACTAGTATACATATAAATATGAGTATGTCATTTATTATTTTTGTAGACTTTGAACTGATTGTGTTTGAATTTGTGTATTGAGTTAGTTTGGAATGTTGTCTACTAAGTTGGTTTAGAAATTGGAATGTTGCTACTGTAATTAAGAAATATGAATACTTAATTTGAATAAGTATATTCAAAGTGGGTATACCAGCGGTCGGATGTGGGTAAAAATATTAAGACCCGAGGGCGAGGCGGAGTCGGAGTCGGATAGTGTAGTACCTTAAACAAAAAATAATAATTAAAAGATAAAAAAATACAAAGAAATAAAAAACCCATTTCAAATGAATTAGTGTCAAAATGTTGGTGAATATGCTGAATGTTGTTTTGGTATTTGGATACGTAACATTTTATTTGTAGCTTATATGTTAGGATGTAGCATGTATGCTTTGCAAAATGCTTTCCCAAACACTACCCTAATAAAATTATAAAACGAAACAATAAAAAATTACAATAAAAAAATCTCAATAAAAAAAGGCAAATGTACTTTAATAAAATAATAAAAAAATGAATACCAAAGAAAAATAAAATCATATATATATACCGCGCGTAGCGCGGGTACAATACTAGTTAATAATAATTCTCGCACAAAAAATGAGAGAGATTTATTTTGATTTGACAAAAATAAATTAGTCAGGGTAGGGGTTGAAAATAGGTTGGGTCGTCCATGTAATAATGAGCCTTGAAATCACTCGAATCTTCTTTTCCTCCTCTCTCTCTCTCTCTCTCTCTCTCTCCTTGCTTGAATCATCCTACTCTCACCTTCTCTTTCGGCTTGTCATGTCTACCCCTGCAAATTGGATAGAACCAACATGTTTAACCATAACAAAACCTAATTTATACTCAACCAAAGCAAATCCATAACACAAAATCAAACCCAAATCCATAACACCAAAACAAAACCCAATTCTAACTAACCCCAAACCAAATCCAAATTCATAGTCTATAACCTAAAACAACCCAATTTAAATTCAATTCAAAACATTTCATAACACAAAAACAAACCCAAATCCATAACTCAAACACAAGTCCAACACATATTTTTCCAAATACAAATATTTATTTTTTAACACCAACTCCCCATATCCTCAAGACGTGATAGGAGAATTGTTGGTTGAAATTATTGGGAAATTACATTTGCGTTAGAATTTGATGTAATAAAAATTAGAAATGTGCATTGATCTGACCTCCACAAAATAATTTATTTGTGATTTAAAAAATAAAAAATCATTTGAATTAGGATTTGACTCAATAAAAAAGACCTATTCCTTGTTTGGTTGGGGAGATTAACGAGTGAGGCAAGGGATTCCATTGTTTAGTCTTCATTAAATCTCATATAAAAATTTCAATTTATTATAAAAGAATAATACATTTTTTATTTACATTACAATCCATTGAATCCATTCTCATGTCCATTCTCCCATTGCTAATTAGGAGAAGACACGTGTCAATCATAGGTAGGGGACTGATACCTTATACGGTATACGATGCCATGGCATGGTACCTATCATGATCTGGCACCAATCTGAGCTAGCATATGAATTAATAAGTACCACGACCTGGCTTGTTGAAATCATGGCGCGACACTATAGGGTTTTGACTCCCAATCCATGTAAGGGGCTAATGCTAAGGAGTTTCATTCCCAGTAGGAGAGTTTTCCTATTCCCGTTAAAAGAGGAATCTCATTAGGATAAAACCTTTGAGGGAACTCATCTACAGATCAATGATCTAGATTGAAGGAAAGAGGGAGTTCTAGTTCAAGTAAAATTAGGATGCTTCTACCTGTATAAAAGGCGACCTCCAAGCATCAGGTTAAACTAATCACTACTCATTGTCAATACTTACAGAGGAGCTCTACATACCGTGACACTTCTATTCATTGAGCCCAGATTGATTGAAGCGTTGGAGCGCCTACACCAGAGGATAGCCTCAGGCGGGCCTTTAACTCATTTTTGTTTGTCTTTCTTTCAGAACCTTCACGCATCATGGCATGGATCTGACCTACTGATAGTCATCATGGTTCAGACACCTTTTTGACGTCATCAATCTTTAAACACATTAGCCCCTCTTTATTCTCCACTCTTAGTAAATTCATGCTCAGCTCATCTTAAACTCATTCGCAACTTAAGCTCACTCCCAACTAAACGTGGGGTAAAGATAACAAACATAAGCACCCCCTTTCTCTAACACAAGACACGACAAACACATCAAGGTCCAATCAAATACATCTTAACATATTCTTATGTTAAGGGCCTAGGCCAATGGTTTTGAATATTTGTTTGTTTGTCTCAATGGACCTATGTTCAGACCTATCAATATCATACTATGATCCATGTTTCTTGTACCTTAAAATTGTTAGGGTAGAATCTATATATTTTGTATTTATTTATTATTCAATTATTGAAAATCCTTGGTTTAAATATATTTAATAGAAACCAAACACTAGAATATAAGAGTTTCAAATGAGATGATTGAAAAGTAATACATCTTGAAACCTATTGTTGAAATGTATTTTTTGTTGATAATACACTAGAGTATATAAAAAAACATGTTTTACATAAAACTAAGAATAGTTGTGGGGTTATCACCCAAAAGTGTTAAACTAAATTAAGAGCTAAGTAAAAAGATACTTGACTAGAGGCATGTTTAATAAGGATAAAGTTTTAAGATGGAGGGTATGTGTTTGATGTGTGGTACTGAATGCTTCTTCTTCTTATAGGTCTTTCCATGTGGATGATGTCTTATGTTTTTATGACACGATCGGAGAGTGGCACATCTTGTGCTTTTGTGTGGTGTCTTGATTCTCATTTACACTCTCCTAGAAATGGGGATTGTGTGCAATGTTGGATCACTTGTGGCAAACTTGAATCATGGATTTCATTTTTTGAGATTACGTAGGCTTGGCATGCATTATGTTCATCCATTTACTGGTAAACTAGGACAATTGTACGTGGTGGACATTGTTGAAGATGGATGACCATGCTTGACTCTACAAAATAAAAGGTAATGTCTTTTGGATTGAGATTCCTAGATGGATTTGGAAGAGATTCCTAGTTGTAGAGGTGCAAGAGTTCCTCAATCTCATCTATGCAATCAAGTACAACATCTGAAAATGTTGTTGAGAAAAACCAGACATGTAGGCTCATAAAACTTCGCTATCTCTTGCACTTTATTGATGTTATCTAACTAAAAAATCAGTACCTTGTTAACAAAACATTCCATTCTACTTGACACGTCTCATAAATTAATCTCATAAGACTCACCTTTTCTAACATCAATCTTTAGATTCTCTTGAACTCCAACAACATGTGTCTGAATTTAGAATCAGATCATAGTACAAATCCTATAAAACACAAAACAAGAGCAACGACAATGGTAAATTTTTACTAGATCAGCAAAATACATTAGGATATGTGTTTTGCTGATATGAGTAACTATGTTGATGATATGGCTAGGTCAACAAAAAATTTTGGTACAATTGTATAAATTTACTAACTTGATATTTGTGTAAGAGAGTTGCAACACAGTGATGATTTAAAGGTAAAATGTGTAGGTGTTAAAGTAGGTCTCATTTTTAATAAAATAATGGCCATGGTAAAGACATGCCTCATCTTGTTCTGTCGCAACAGGTTTTGCGAAAGAAAATTTAAAAAAGTTATCACCAATTGTAATAGGTGCAATTGGCCACCATAAAAATATTTTGGTCCACGAAAATCCAGAAAATAGGTAAGTGAGTTTATTACGTTTAGGGAATGTATGAGGCACCCCACAACGTCTGTTTTAAAAACAGTTGTCAATTTAACTTTTATTATCCCATTAAATGATTTAAGAAAATCAATCGTGATATTTTAACAAAAAATATATATGGGGCATGACAATTATATACGGGATATAAAAACTATATTGAGAGTCTAATGTTGAGGCTCATGGGACCCTTCCATCCAATTGCTAGGTTTCCATAAAACATTATCACCTCAAGAATTTCTCTGAAGGTACATCCAATGGATTCCCCAAATAAATTCCGTCATTGGTTAAGATTTTCGATATAATTTTTATACATAAGTAAAATACACAATATAGAATAAAAAATAAAATAAAAAATAAAAAATAAGTAAATAATTAAATAATTAAATAAAATTAATAAAAATGTTGGGAACCGAATTTTATGGACTAAACAATATTGAAATTATCATTAATCATTAATCAAACATATTGACATTCTAAATCATACAATTGACATATAAAATCAAGTAACAAAAAACATTCATGCGATTCACTTATTATCACAAAAAGAACATGTTTCAAACAAATAACATGTTAACGACGTATTGAACTATTAACAATAACATATGGATGGGAGCTCAGTTACCTTTTTTATCTTAGCAATCAACTACTTCAACCATACTATTAAATTAGTACGATAAAAGTTTATAATTAATTGCCTAGAGAAAATTAATACATTGAATGCCTCATAGTAAATTTCATAAAATCTCCTTCATCCAATGGTAAGAATTCCATAAAAAAAATTATCCTCAAGAATCCTTTCGGCAAAGCTCCCAATGCTACCCGATTGGTTCCGTCGTCGGATAACTCTCACCATAATAATCAACCAATCACATCAACATACACACGCATAACTGGGATTCAATTTACATGTTCAATTTATAAGAATATAAAACCCACACTATCAATATTGCACGTAACCATGTACACACGCACATCATCATTATCACAATTCGCAAGTGAATAGATTATTTTCCTAATTCATTTGCAAGAACTGCCTACATAGTTCGTTACATGATATCTCAATGATTCACTTAATACATACATGATAAATCAAAGTTTTTGCTCTACGGTAATCCAACTAAAGAAGCCCAACTCAAAGTAGAATTGAGAAGAAAATTGTCCATCGTATTTACAAGTCAAATTAACAGCATTATGGTGATACTTTAAATGGCTCATAGCACCTTCAAATTGAGTCAAACCAAAAGAAATAGAAGACAATTCCAACCTAAGGGAAAAACAATTATAGGAGAAGGCCATTGGACTCTTTTTCTTTAAACAAAACAAATTACAAGAGATTTGAGAGTCTAAAGAAACTATAGATTCATTAAGAAAGTTGTGCACAACCCAGAAGACAGTACATAAAACCTTCTAAAATGGCAGCAAAAGAAATCGCAGTATTCTTAACCAAGAAGCAAGCAAGGCTATTACCATTCGAATGACATAAGAATTCACTATCATGTACAACCACAAGTCTTGAGAATCTAAGATATGATAACACATGTGACATATGGCAGACCCAACTTCCCTATGAACTCCAAAAAAATCACCTCCATATATAGAAGAATCCTTACATATGCAACTACCATGATTCACGCAAGAAAAAAAATCTCAGTAAAGCCACAAAACTTGATCCAAAAGCATATATGCAGAATGACATAATCCCATCAATATAAAATCAAACACGAATCAAACACAAGAATCACCTTTCTTCCATGCTGACTACAAGTTTTTCATAAGGAACATTAACCAAGGATCAAGGGAAATAACCTATACTTTGTCTCCCGCTTCAAATTTTTACATATACATGTACTTATATATCCATGAAATCAACATAAAGACAGTAGGACAACAAGGGAGAGCACAAGAAAAACCATTTCAAATTTACAAAAAAGTCCAATTCAAACCCAAATTCTACCTTCCAAAACCATTGAATATTCGAGAGGAGGCAGAACAATAAGGACCCAAGCACTAAAGATGTGGATCAGATGAAAGGAGATATTTGGGATGATGAAAATGGTGATTGCAGTGACTTTAGGTGATAGTGGGATTTTTGGAAGAGGGTTTGGTTATGATTGAAGGAGGGAAGAAGAAAAATATCGTGATAAACTAGCGAACAGAGGAGCCAAAAAAATCCCCCTTTCTCCCGTCACACTACTCTTCTATTTATATCCAGTAATCTCTTCTTCTCTAATGATTTTGTTTCCTTATAATATCTCAATCCTCCTTACCAAATCACTCAAAAGAAACCTCCAATTGATACGAATCTATATTTCATTAACTGTTGCTTAACAGATTTTGGTGACGTGGCCTGGTGGCTTGTAATGTGTGGCTTTCAATATTAGTTAGTTAGTTAATTGTTTGTTAGCCAGCTAATACTTTCTAGAAGTTTGGATTCCACTATATTAGGTGGCGACCTATCTTGTAAAAGGTATGCTTGATATGAGTAAAGTGAAGTGTTTCCACTGTGTGTATTTCGTGCTTCTTTCTCTGTAATTTCTTCTATTCTTCTTCTACTTCCATAGTAAACTGGAGCTAGGTTGAAGGAGTCTATCATTGGCCAGCAGAAGGTAGAATATTTAGGCCATGTAGTCTCCAGAGAAGGGGTTACAGCAGATCCAGCTAAGTTGCAAGCTATAGTTGATTGGCCTGTGCCAACCTCAGTTAAGGAGTTGAGAGGATTCTTGGGCCTTACTGGTTATTACAGAAAGTTTGTTCCTGCTTATGGGAAAATCTGCCACCCACTATACCAACTAACTAAGAAAGATGCTTTTGTGTGGAATCAATCTGCTACTGAAGCTTTTGAGACATTGAAAGCTTTGATGGTATCACCACAAGTTTTAGCACTGCCAGATTTCACCAAGCCCTTTGAACTGGAATGTGATGCTTCAGATACTGGAATAGGAGCAGTATTACAGCAAGGAGGTAGACCTATTGCATTCTCTAGTCAATCCTTAGGTCCAAGAAATCAGGCCAAGTCAACTTATGAGAAGGAAATGATGGCCATTGTATATGCTGTGAAGAAGTGGCAGAATTACTTGCAAGGCAAACATTTTATTATAAAATCTGATCATAATCCCTTGAAGTATTTTTTGCACCAGAAGGCCAATACTGCTTTTCAACAAAAATGGGTAACCAAGCTCCTAGGTTTTGATTATGAGATTCAGTATAAGCAGGGAATTGAAAACAAAGTTGCTGATGCACTCTCACGATTAACAGGAACACCTCAATTACCAGAGCATCCTTTGACTTTAAAAGGAGAATGTATTACAATTTCCTACCCATATTTTGGGTGGATGGATGATTTAAGAAGACATTTGGAGACTGATGAATGGATTATTACAAAGAGGGAGGAGGTGAAATCTCAGACTGAGCACTGCCATTATTCTGTGGACAATGGTTTTTTGAAATACAAGAAGAGAATTGTACTGAGTCCTCATTCTTCATGGAAGGGAAAGATCTTTGATGAGTTTCATGCATCTCCAGTAGCAGGACTTGCTGGAGTTCTAAAAACATATCAGAGATTGAAGAGAGGGTTCTATTGGCCTGGTATCAAAAAAGATATTAAGAAGTTTGTTGCTGAATGTCCCACTTGCCAACAAAATAAGTATGAAACTATATCACCTCCTGGCTTGTTACAACCTCTACCAATTCCACAACAGGTATGGCAAGACATAAGTATGGATTTTATCACCTCTTTACCTATGTGTAAGGGAAAATCAGTTATTATGGTGGTGGTAGATAGGTTGACAAAATATAGTCATTTTGTGGCCCTGGCACACCCATATACAGCAGCAGTTGTGGCACAATTATTCATTGAGCATGTGTTTAAACTCCATGGAATGCCAGCCACCATTGTCAGTGATAGAGATGCAGTGTTCTTGAGTAGTTTCTGGAAAGAATTCTTTAAACTCCAAGGATCCAAGCTTTGTATGAGTTCTGGTTATCACCCACAAAGTGATGGCCAGACTGAAGTTGTTAATAGGTGTCTTGAAACCTATTTGAGATGTTTTACAGGACTTCAGCCTAAGCAGTGGGTTCAGTGGCTTCCATGGGCTGAATGGAGTTACAATACCAGTTATCATTCATCTGCTAAGGCAACACCATTTGAGTTGGTATATGGTTGTCCACCCCCTCATGTCAGTACATAAGAATTGGGTACTGCTAAGTTGGATTTAGTGGAAAGAACATTGGTTGAGCGTGATAATTTGTTAGATATGCTCAAACAAAATCTAAAGATGGCCCAAGAAAGAATGCAGGTGCAGGCTAATAAGCATAGGACAGAGAGACAGTTTCAAGTGGGAGATCTTGTATATTTACGGTTAATACCTTACCAGCTGCCATCTCTGAAAGCTCATTCATTCACAAAATTACATCCCAAGTACTATGGACCCTATGAAGTTTTGGAAAAGGTGGGAAATGTGGCATACAAGTTATTGCTACCTGTTGAAACAAAGATCCATCCAGTGTTTCATGTTAGCTGCCTTAAGAGACATGTGGGTCCTGCGATCAAACCATCTCTTACTTTACCAACAGTCACTGATATTGGTTTAGTTGTGCAGCAGCCAGTATCCATTTTGCAGCGAAGAGTTTATAAGAAAGGTCTTGTTGCTGGAACACAAATATTGGTGCAATGGGAGGGACACAATAGAGATGAAGCTACCTGGGAAGATTATCATGATTTTAAGAAAAGATTTCCAGACTTCCAGTTGTGAGATTAACCTTGAGGACAAGGTTCTTGAAAGGAGGAGTATTGATACGAATCTATATTTCATTAACTGTTGCTTAACAGATTTTGGTGACGTGGCCTGGTGGCTTGTAATGTGTGGCTTTCAATATTAGTTAGTTAGTTAATTGTTTATTAGCCAGCTAATACTTTCTAGAAGTTTGGATTCCACTATATTAGGTGGCGACCTATCTTGTAAAGGGTATGCTTGATATGAGTAAAGTGAAGTGTTTCCACTGTGTGTATTTCGTGCTTCTTTCTCTGTAATTTCTTCTATTCTTCTTCTACTTCCATAGTAAACTGGAGCTAGGTTGAAGGAGTCTATCACCATTTCCTTTATTAGTCTCTCAATCACCTCTCCAAATTTTTGAAGAATCTCCACCTTCCTAAAATAACTTCGTTCCCAAATCAAATTCCTATGGAATCCCTTAATCCTTGCCACGAATCCCTCTCTGTGTGAACCCTAGCTGGCGCTACCCTTCCAAAATCTAGCCACCCCCGTTCCTCTCTTCCGATATTCTTCAAGAGATGCTTCTGCTTCTTTGCGGGTGAGGAGAAGACGGGTCAGGGCTTGACCCGTGTTTGGGCTTGCCATAGGGCCTAAGATGATGGGCCGTGTATTGAATTAAATTGTGGGCCTAAGTTGATGAAATAAATGGGCTTCCTGTTTAACTTAAATTAGAGAGTAAAGAGGCCTATTTAATTGGGCTTTGGATTTGGCTTAATTCTGTTGATTTTGGGTTCCTATTGGGTTTGAGTTTGTAATTGTTTTTCAGGCTTTGGGCAAAAATGGGGTACAACATGATCCAAACATAAATGGCCCAACAAAACCCCTCTGTATGAATAGTGTTTGGGTCGGTGACAACCTTCATTGTAGACATCTGCTAGAGACAAACCCAGCTCCTGTTGTCGTCGAGAATAGCTTGGTGATGACTGACTCATGATTTTGTTGACTCGAGCTATAATCAAGTATGGTGCTTGGAGAAGGTGTTTTATGGGCTACAATGCAAGACATCGGGTTTTTGACCTGACCCGGTAACCCAGTTTGACCCGTCCTTATCGGGCCTACCCGACCCGAACCCGGTTATTTTGGATCGAATTCCGGGTTTTTAATTTTATTGATTTTGGGCCCGATAACCCAGTTGAACTTAAAAAAAATAAAAAATTAAAGAAGATAAATTAGGCTGCTCCTACTAGTCTGGCCTGGTAGTTGCTAAGGCTTACGGCCCAGACCGGGCTGCTTGTTTCAGGCCTTCACTCCTTGTCTCCTTTAGCCTTCAGCTGATCAGCTCATTCTCAATTCAATTTCGCGAACCCTAGCAGAGTAGCAGGCGCAGCAGCAGACAGCGTGCCGTACTGCCGTCAGCCCGTCACAACTCACAGCAGCCTTGCTTCAGTCGCTTGCAGCCGTGCACACTCCTGACCCGGCCCGGTAACTCCTCCTCGCCAATCACATCTTTTCATCCTTGATTCTTTTGTTCTTATTAATCGGATGAAGAATTAACGATTGAAGGGTTTGACAAACAATATGCTGAGATTGAAGGGTTTGACAAACAATATGCTAAGATTACAAGATCGAAAATCGCGACGACACTTGTCCAATTGAAAGATTACAAAATGATTTGAGAAGCAGATCTTGAGAAGCTCCGATTCGATGAGAGATGATCTTGAGAAACCAATCTTGAAAAGCCTGTTTGGTGACAGACGACGACATATATCGAGAGAAAGAAAATGTCTGCTTGTGAGAAGCAGGTGTTGGTTTATCTTTATTTTTCTTTGGCTGATATTTTATTTTCATTAAAATTATTAGTTTCTCCCAATCAAACAGTCAAAAATAGGATAAGTTTTTCTAAAATACATGTTTTCTACGAAACAAACCAAACATCAATCTTGATACATTTCATCGCAACTTAAATATTTGATTACCAACACACTGAAAACAACTTCATACATTAAGAAGGAAAGCAAATACAAAAAAATATGTTTGATGGATATAATTATCAAAATCAAATAATAGCAAGGAAATGCCCAGAAACCGAGTTACCCGGTAACCAGGTCGACTCGAACCCGATATCCCGATTTTTAAAAACGAGCTATCGAACCGGGTTTGTGGTATTTCAAAAGTGACCGGGTCGGGTCAAACCTAGTCCGATAACCCGGAACCCGACCCGGTGTGCACCACTACTTCGAAGTATTGGCCATATATATATATATATATCTGTGTGTGTGTGAACTTTGGCCACAATAGTTTTAAAATAAATTGGCTAATTAGTGGAAATATTGACAACCAGCTTTACTTACATCTCATTTTTTTCGAACTACGCTCCAACTTTGGTCAATTTAGCTTTAACTATCTCTTTTTTAAAGCATAGGATGTTCACACCCTACACTTTTGTCTTTCCATCCTTGAGTTCATGACAACACGGACAAGAAAATTATTTACTTAATCGCCGTCTTTTTTGTCATTGGGCAACACCAATGCCGACAATGCCATCTCCTTAGCACACCTTCTCCGACAATGTCATCCGACAAGTGTGGCTATCACAATAGTGAATTTTTGAATTTACTAGACACTTAATTTATTTTTCTTTTGAAAATTTATTGTGAATTGTATTAGCGGCTATATCATTAACTTGTGTAATAATTTAATTATCGTGGGACGACATTAGTTTTTGATTTTTTTTTAATTTTGTTACATGAAAGTATCTTTGTTTGATATAATTTTTCTTTTGAGGTGTATTTCATAAATTTATGAGTTTTATTTATTTATTTTTGGGTGTGATTAAATATTTTTCAATTTTATAGAGTATAGATATGTCGGGATGTAATTAAAATATATCGAGGTACAAATAGAGATCACCGATATTGACTGCCCGTGAGGAACAAAAAAGAATTTAAAATGTTTTGGGCTTGTCCCACATACCTATTGACCATGTGGGTTTAAAACAAAAAGACTCATTTGATAAACTTGGCTCAAGTATTTAACTTGTAACACATTTTTTTTAAAAACATTTTAAGCCTAGGGTCCGTTTGGATCAAAGTATGTTGATAGAGTATAAGCTCTCGTAAAATGTAAAAGCTGAGAGTGTCTAAGAGTATGGGGACAAAGTATAAGCTAGCTTATACTCTGAAACAAACGAATAATTTTTGAAAATGGCCCACTCTTGCCAAATGAAAAGTTTGACTAGATTAATAAAATTTAACCAATTAAATAGGTAGTCTACGATGCAATTGGCCGGGTTCAAGGACTCAGTATTGACCAACTTAGTAGTCTTGTATTTTCGAATGGTTGATTACAAAGTTTAATATTGATATTTTTGTGTGTAGGTGATTGTGATTATTTGATAGACACTTTGTAATCGAGTTCGTAAAGAGCTTATGTGATAGAGCAAAATTATACGAGAAATAATTATTGTGATTTTCTATTTGTGAAGGAATAGATGTTTAATATGAGCTAAATGTTATGGGTGCAAGAATCGCTATGATCAGAATGAAGATAAATTTATTAAGTATTTTAGGGATTGAAAGAAATTTACTAAGAACTTTAAGTATAAAATTAAAATGGTGGAGGTTATGTGAATAATGGAAAATTCATAATTAACATTAGGATCATTACATAATAAACAAGGAAGTATAGGTACATGAAGGTAAATGAGCTGTAAATTAAATAAATATAAAAAGGAAAAGATAAGAACAGCGGCGGCCGCCCAGGGCCCCCAAAATCCGGGGGCCCCAATTTTTTTTTTGTATTAATTGGTTATAATGTATGTATATAATTTATTCTTTGCAATGAAAAGCATGTTGTTTCTCTTGTGGCTTAGTGGTAAGTTGTTTATTTTGGTCTGCGAGAGGTTTGAGGTTCAATCCCAAGTAGGCGCCCCAATTTTTTCCATTTTTTGTAGTTAAAATTGGGCCCCAATTTCAAGTCCAAAGATCCGTTTTTTATACTTAAAATTGGGCCTCCAATTTCAAGTTCAAAGTTACTTACTACAAGGCCCAATTTCACTTTTAAAACCCTAATTTACATCTTCACCTCTTTCACATCTTTCTCTCGTCTCCCATCTCTGTAATCTATGTTCTGTCTCTCTCTCTCTCCAACCTCCAACGTCTTTATTTATGTGATTTCATGTAATTATATTTTTAACTGAATATTTTAATGACTAGTTTAATTTTAATGTAATGACATTCAATGCGTGATGGCCTAACCTCTCAAAATTGGGTTCCAGCCATCAAAAATTTATTGTTGTTTTATTTGTTTGAATTTTTATTATTAATTTAAAAGTTATGACTATGTGTCAAAAAAAAATTTCGCCTCGGGCCCCAAATAGGCCAGGACCGCCCCTGGATAAGAAATAGGGCACGCAAATCAAGAGAGATACCAAAACCTAAGAAACAAAACTGGTTCCCGTGTGAGGGAGGGTTGGCAATAGAAAGCATGATTCTTGCTCCGACAATGAATCGAGCAACGGGTGGCACAAGAAGGATGGGAAGGACGAGATGAATAAACCATAACAGTTTCGAATCGAAAGGAATTGATCTTCGCCATCAATGGAGGAGGAGAAATCACGGCCATCGAGAGCTTCCGACCACCAAAAAGATAAATGGAACTAGAGGTTGCACTCCTCGCTTCACCTTGATCCCGTTCATGGTCACCATGGACTCCACCGCTGCTTAATTGCCGGTGACCCGACATTTTCTGGAAACTAGGCATGTTAGACCAGCACGTAGGATAACCAGGTCGAGCTGGCCTTGTTGGATATTATTTAAATTAAGTAATAATTAAGGTTAATCAATTGTATTAAAATAATTATTTTAAGTTAATTGTATTAAGTTAATGGTATAGATAAAATAATTTGATTAAAAGATAATGGTATGAAAATATGAATTAAAGATAATTGTAGTAACAAGTGATTATATATGTTGTATGGGTTTCAGGAATCAACCTGTCTAACTGAATTTTCAATATTCGCGGGAGTACATCATAGTAAGTAATACTCAATTGTATTACGGAATCATATAATTGGTGGATTGTATATAATAATATTTGTACTGATTGTAATGTTTATTCGAGACTGAATTTGTGATGAGTTGATTATCTGTGAATAGTGAATTGTCATGTGATGATATATAGAAGTAACATTTAATGGTCGCACTACATAAAACATAGCATATCATGACATATATGACATACACATTAAGGAAAAATGTTTTTATGAACATGGTACAACTTCTATAGAGAGTTTATACTAGAAAGTTAATGTTGGGGTTTATTGAAAACGAAAATATATTTTGAATGGAAAGTGTTCTTTGGTAGGACACTTAATCAAAGAAAAATCCCGACCGGTTGCTCTATAGCAGTTTACCAAGGTTAAGTGCCAAAGTTCTGGATTTTTTTTTAAATGTCTGACTATTTTCTATTGATGATGTTTACGTGTATTCGTGCATAAGTATTACTTTCTGAGCTTTAGCTCACTATGTTCTATGATACAGGTACTAATTATTTGATGATTATGTTGACCTAGTTGTTGATGGCATGAGCACGAATCCATGGAAATGATGCTCATGTGCGGGAGTTAGTTTTTGTTAGTCCATAACAAGAATAATAATTTTATTTAAGTTTTAAGGTTATTGCTAGTATTTCATATTATCGTGAATAAGCAAAAGTTCGCAAAACAAGATCAAAAAGTATGTATTGTATGTTATTGCTTTAATTACAATTATGGGATTATGATTGTTCAATGCTCATTGTTATCAAAATGATAAAATTGAGTTATTTTAGTGAGTTTATTTAATTAGAGGTACATTATGCTTATCCACCTAGCATTAATTAGGTTTCTCCTTATATATAGAATTAGGTGATAATGATGGATTGAGATGTAATATATGTAGCGTTTTGGACTGGGAATTAGGGTTTCGTGGGACGAGACGTTACACACTTGATTTGATGGTTTGAGTCAAGGTTAGGGTACTTTTCTTGACTCCTAGTACTCGTCGTTTATGCTATTTTGTTTCCTCACTCTATTATTGTTTCATGGATTGAATCTTGTCATTTCAGTCGCATTATCATTGACTTATACTCATGGAATCCTATTTATTTATTTTTCCTCGTCATATAGCTTTTGGGAAAATTTAATTATTTGAAAATAATGTATTCAATTATTTAATTTATTCGAAAAAAAAATTCAATCAAATTATTCCTTTTATGTTAAATCATAAAATTTCAAAAGTAATTAAATTAAACAATGGTTTCTTACTATTTTTGTAAAAATTATTTTATAAAAATTGTGCATTGTATTTTAAAAATACTATTGTAAATCATGCAAATATTATTGCTAAAGAAGGAATGAAACGATGACATTGCCATGTTGGTAGTTTTTAGAATTGAGCCAAAACGAAAGACCAGATGCAAAGATTGTCATCTATTTTCTTTATTATGGGCTGAATATAAACTGTAATGTCTACGAGGGATTCTTGTAGCTCATGGGGATCTTCTTGCATAAAACGTCCCCATGTGATATCTAGTATTTCAACTAGGGCGTGTTTCACTGAGTGTAGGTTCACTAGATTTTTTTGGATATGGTATTATGCATGCGGATTTTTACGCAACTCATGCATCATTTTTTTGTGATTGTGGATTGTGAATATTATTGGTTGGATTAGTTGCTCGATCGTTGTTGTTATTGGTTAGTTGTTGCTGGTTGGCCCTTATTGTGGATAGTTGGTTGGCTTTATTGCGATAGTCGTGCTTGCAGCACTCCACTATAGAGTGTGATCATTGTTCAAGATATATTCCCTATTTTGATATAAGCACTACAGTGCAGACCATTCGTGGCCCCTTATTCCACCTGTGGACTAATACAGGGTGTCGATTGACCCTTTATGGTCTTTGATTTCAGTTGCTTGGTATCACATTTTAGTTAAAGTATTATTGATGTAGTTATTATTGTTGGCATGGTCATTTATCATTTTGTCCTACTTTTAATTAGTATTTGTTGCTAATTTCTTTATCGTATTCGTTGTTCCCACAACCAAATATATGTCCCACAGGTATCTAAGTTTTTAACTGGTATTTCACCCATACTAGCTTTATAGCTCACCCTTTTCTCTTTGATTCCTTTTCAAATGAGCACATAGATGATGTCCATCACCCTACTGTGTGAGGGAGAGACCCATGGATATAGGATTGCTGTTGGTACTATCTAGTTAGGATTTTCTGTAATTTTGTATTAGATTTATTCGAAGGATTTGTTTCTACTTATTTTTTATTAGGTTAATTTTTTTTTCAAATGTTAATTTAACTTTTCATATTAATTTTGAAGTTTTAATTCAATAATTGAGGAATTTTTAATATTTAATGTAGTTGAGGGTAGTTTAATAGTCATTCTATAGAACCCTTATCGAGACAAGGCGTCAGGGGGCCTTTTGATTTCCTGGGCGTTTTGCCTCTTCTTTCCTCTTGTATCTCTCCTAGGTTTTATGTTTCATCTTTACTCTTCCAACGCTTTTTCCTTTCGCTGCTCTTTGTTTGTTTCCCTCTTCAACCATGTTGAACCAACCAGATTCTAGTCAATCTTTGCCTACCCACACTCAGTAGATCAATAACATTTTAGTTAATGAATCCATTCTCATAAATTTCTATCATTTCCTTTTGGTTCTATTTTATTCCTCTAATCAAGAATACTTCAGACTAACCCCTTATTTTCCAAATTCTATTCCTTCTTCGTTGTTTTCGCTTCACCCTTTTCATGCAATTGTTGCTTTGGGCGTACTTCAAGCCATTTTGCCCAAAAAAGAAAGACAATGCCTCTGAGTTGAACGAATTTGAAAAAAGTGCACTGGATTATTGGGGTCATTCCTAGCTTGACAAAAAAAGTTTAGGAATGATGAAAAATCCCACTTAGAGTGGTTTTGATAATTTAAAAAGGTGCACAAAATTTGTGGGTCATTTATGGCTTGGCCAAAACTATCATGAGATGGATGAAAAATCTCACTAGGAGTGACTTTTGATGATTTTAAAAAGGTGCACAGAATTTGTGGTCATTCCAAATTGGCCAAAAATGTCTTAGGATGAATGAAAAATCTCACTTGAAGTTGGTTTTGATAATTTTAAAAATGTGCACGAGATCATTGAGGTCATTCATGATTTGGCCAAAAATGTCTTGGGATGGATAAAAATCACACTTGAAGTGAGTTTTGATGATTTTAAAAAGTGCACAGGATCACTGGGCAATTCCTAGCTTGCCGAAAAATGTTTGAGGATGGATGAAAAATCCCGTTTAGAGTAGGCTTTGATGATTTTAAAAGGTGCATGAGATCATTAGAGTCATTCCCGGCTTAGCCAAATTAAAAGTGTTCTGGAAACAAATGAAAAATCTCACTTGGAGTGAATTTTGATAATTTTGAAAAGATGTAAATATTTTAGAATTCAGCTGATGTACCAAAGAGATTGAAAAACAATGAATAAATCCAATTCAGGTTATACTTACTACCATGTTTTTTATGAGAAAAGAAAGAATACATTTAAGACTCATTAGACGGGTCAAATATCTTTAAAACCCCTTTTGAAACCCTAAATAAATTCTTCTAGTCCCTAAATACATGCTTGCTTTTTGGTTCCACGAAAACAAGTATTCGAAATGAATGCTGAAAAAACCCCAATTTATTGAAGGCTTTTTGGTATTTAAACAGAATACAAGATTTCCATAATTCATCTTGGTGTCTTTATTAGGACAAGAGGGCTTGAATTAATCCCAACAATTATACCATTGTATTATTTTCATAATAACTAAATAAGACAAAATCCCTAGCATTTAAGCTAAATATTTATAATTCACAAAACTTAAATGTATATGTGAGTCTAACGCCATAAAATAATATGTAGGCAAGTTTTATACTACTTTTACATCCACTATTTACATGACCTTGAGCCCAATACCTCAGAATAAAAACAAAAGGCCCAAACTTTCTAACTAACCAAAAGTCCAATACATGATTTATATTTCAAGAGGTCAAACAAATTAAAGGTTCAAAAATATAAAAAGCCCAATAATAATTAAACTTTAGTGACACTCACACTAATACTCTTGTGGTGTAGTACTCGTCCTCCTCCTACCGTGATGAAATTTTTGACCATTCTTGTTTGATCCTAATTGTAGTAGTGTTGCTGCCTCCCTTTTCCGATTTTGCTTGTCGAGTATCAAAACAAGGATTTGGGTATGATTGGTTACTTTGATGTTGTTGGGGAGGGGATGTTGATCAGAGCAAATCAACTTCAAAAAATGATTTCTTGCTAAATGATAATGTTATACTATGGAGTAGCAAAAAGCAACATGTGTGGCCTTGTTCACAATGGAGGATGAATAAGTAGTTTGTTCAACAGCAACTCAAGATGCAATTTGGTTAAGGAGTTTCATGCAACTTTCAAAAATTGTTCAATAATAATCAAAACTAGTGACAATATTTTTGTGGTAACACTGTTGCATTGGTTATCGCCAAAAATCTCAAATATCATGGAAAGACCAAACATATCAAGAAAACATATCACTATGTTAAAGATGCAATTATCGACAAGGATGTGGTCCTAATGCTAATTTCTACAAATAATATTGTGGCAAACTCACTCACCAAGCCAATAGCTAGATATGTATTAATTAGACATGTAAAATCTCTAGGCTTATGTAGAATATAATATGCGATAAGGATTCTTGCAGTTTATTGATGTGAAACCCCGACCCAAAATTTTTTAAGTTTCGATTAAATTTTTGGTTGGAAATATGGGGTGTCCGAAAACTTAGTGCACAAGATGAGGCAGAGAAGTGGGAAGAAGAAAAACTTTGTACTGAAAAGCAAAAAGTGTCTGGACACTTTTCATCTTGGGAGGCCAAGAACTCCCTAGAACACAGGGTGTCCGAACACCCACTTAAGATGTCCAGACACCTACTCAATTTTCTAGTTTTAAGAACCAATTTTGATGCGATTTTGTTAGAAATTTCAGAGAAAAGCTGAGAGGAAAGAGAGGGAGTGATTTTGGAGGAGATAGAGCTCGGATTTCAAGTGTTTAAGGATGCCTAACAACTTTCAAGCAAGATTCAACAAGGATTTGAAGACTTGGAGGTAAGTATTCTTGGTTTGGGAAAACCTAGGTTTTTGATGGATTTTGTGGAACACTTTGAATGATTAGGTTTAATGCTTATAGAAGTTTATTATAGGCTTGATTGTGGTTGTATATCTAGGTTCTATTGGTTATATGATGTATGATGTATGATGTAGAGATTCATTGGAGTGAAGATTCAAGGTTTTGGGTATAATTCTAGAGAGATAAATGTGGGTTTCTTGGATTTATGGTTCAGTTTGTAATTTTATTTGATACTGATAATATATTGGTTATGAAATGAGTTTCGGATTTACCATATTATACGTTTGTGAATGGTCAAAAAACCCTAGAACTAGGAAAATTTCTAAATTGTGTTTTGCTTAGATATGAGGTAGGAGATTTCATATCCAGTTCTTTCTATATTCGATTTTGATATTTAAAGAGTGTTCTATTTCTTCATTGGTCTTCATTATTTGTTTTCTTGCCTTATTGCTCATAAGGAAGAACGAACCCTAATTTAATTCATTATAGTTTTTAAATTGTTGAATTCATATCCGATTTATATGTTCAATCTTATATTGAGTATGACTTGACTCGATCATGCATCATGTGGTGGTGTATATATATATAGGACTTATATATGTATATCATGGCATATCTCATTGTTGAGCATTAGAGATACATGGGAAGCTCGAGTATGGACTAGCAATTCCCATACGATGATTGAATGTCATATGAGAGGATGATTGTGAAGTCCAAGCGAGACAACTACCAAGTGAGTTCTATGTGAGGCAACACACGGAGACCTCGAGGGGTCTTAATCATGTGTGGGTGTGACGACGGTCTCGCATATGGTCTTTTTTTTTTCTCATGAATAAATATAAATGGTGGCAATGTTCACTGATGGTTTATGGTGGGTGTCAAGGCATCACCTGTGGTTGCTCATGAGAAATCAACATTATACTTGATTGTATGTTGTGTTTAATTGCTTGTTCGTGGTTAAAAGCATATTGTTGTATTAAACCCTAGTTGAGTATTTGACTTTACTTTACTATTTATATATTTCCCCTATTGAGCAATTGCTCACTCTTTTACTTCTTTTCCTTACCACAGGTGAGCCAGGTTTTGGTGCCCGAGACGCATATCTGTAGAAGAGTCGACGACATGGCTGCCACATGGAGTAGTGAGTGTTTGGGTTTAGAGAGGATTATTCTTTACCACATGTTATGAATTATGTAGTACTTTATGTATTGTTGGTAACACATTTCTAAAAAACCTTTTTGGTGTAATGATTGGAACAGTTGGGAGCGTGCTTTTGACTATATCACGATGTGATGTATTAATGTTTGCTACCTTAAGGGTGTATTGTATAGTCTTAGAATCTAGGAAGCACCGACTCGAATTCGGTGACACGGGACACTTGGATTCGTAAATTCTCAAAGAATCCAGAATGCGGGTGCAGAGGGACTTGACAAATAAAAAAAAATATATATTACATATATATATATATATATTCTAGAATTGTAAATGTAATATAAATAACTTCATGCATATAATACTTCAAATGTAATAAAATTCTATTACAAGTTCACTTATATTGTTCACACCTCAAAATCAAACACTATACTAGTAGCGTATCAACTAATAGAAATGTCTTCTTCATGAACATGATCAACATTTTCTTCAAAAACATCTCCTTCCATTTTAGGTTCATCAAGAGAGAGGTTTGCCACCTCTAAGATACTTGCACCATCCATAGAATCAAAAGCATCTCCACCAATATCCCATAACTTAGTCTCTCCTGTCATATATTGATGATTTTTCCTCGATAGAAGATGGAGATTTGTGTGTACAAATACTAAATCTCCAGCACGTTGTGGTATTTCATTGATTGAATGAAGGAATAAGTGCTTCAATTCCGCTCTGAACAAGATGAAGATGATGGTTAACCAAGTAATTTCAGTGCAAGTGTTTGTAAATGAGGAGTGGAAGCCCCATACAAAACCCACCATGCTTTTGGATCAAGTGATGCTCGATCCTTTATAAAATCATATGATGAAAAAAAATACCTATCAAAGTAGATTAATTGGCAAATCTAGAGATACATGACTCCTCTCATCATCATCTGGGAAGTATCTCATCAAACATTTGGTCCTTTCATTTGAAATTTCTAGATCTTTATGTGGAGGAACACGATTTGGAGCACCATCAATCCAATCTTTGCTATAATACGTATAAATTAATTAGTGTTACATTGTTAGATAATGTAAGAGGCTTCAATAGTGTGGAATTTATATTTTAGGAAAAGAAATTTATCATGGGTTCAAAGATTGTGCTAAGCAATGTAGTGGAGTGTTGCTCTTGTTCCATCTATCAACAAGAATAGAATGAACAACAGAATAGAAGCTTGATTCTTCATAAAGTTCTTTCCCTTCAAAACGATATATAGATATTTTCACTCTCTCAATCATAGAATCCTACATATCATAAATCAAATGAAGTAGAGGCTTGTCTGTGTCAGCACACCGAAACATCTCGTATATTAGATTAGTGAATGAAATACTTTCTCAACTTTATCACACCAAATATCATTGAATATTATCTATTTCACATGTTGAGCCTTTCCCACATCTTCTTCTCTATATGCTTCCCACTCGTCAGAGATAGCTAATTCTTTCAGACCACGTTTGATAAGCTTAAACCTTTTCAACATCATAATCACAAAAGCAAATATGGTTTTAGCAACAGAGATCAATTTCAAGGGCACAAATTTGTTGAACAAAGCTAATTTCATAAGATGATTGGCGATAAAATTCTTAATTAACACCGCATCCTCTGTAAGATCACTTATCCAACGACACTCATTATAAGCAACTCGGTTAGCATCAGAATTCTTTGGTGAACAAATATTCTTAAGAGCAAGATTTAAAGTATGCACTACACACAGTGTCCAAAATATATGAGAAAATTGTGACTCAATGGTCAACCTTGCTGCCTTTCACATCAGGGCATTATCAGTAACAACTTGAACGACATTTAAGCTTCCAACTTCAAGGATTGTCTCTTTCAACAAATTGGCAACATAAAACCTGTCTTTAATTTCACCTTCACAATTGACAACTATTAAGAACATTGGAGAACTCTCCATTACGACCATAATATTGATGAGTGTCCTTTTTTGAGAATCCCCCCATCCATCAGAAACTATACTTACACCATTGTCACTCCAAGTCTATTTAATTGGCAGCATTAACCTTTCAATATTTGGACTCTCCTTCTGAAGGAGTGTAGTTCTCAATGCATTATAACCCGGTGGAATAAAGCCAACAATGTTGTTGTTTGATGCAAAGATGTAGGAATGGATATAATGAGGATTTCTTGCCAAGTGAAATGGCAATCCAGAGGAATAGAACATCCTCGCTATTTCACTCCTCAACCGCTCTTGAGCTTCATTATTGAAAGCTTTTGCCAAAGATGAATCATCAACCCCCTTTCTTTTTTCAATTGAACATTTGGCATCACTGAACTTCCACGCATTAGTGAACTTCCACTAGTAGTGATTAAAGCAAAGGGACTTAGAGTAGTAGGTGGGAGTGGGATAGATGCAGATTTTGATATCTTCAATACTTCAGCTTTTTCAATAAGCTCTTTCATGTCAAATTTAGTTTGAGGAGTCACAAAATTGCAAGAAGCTATCCCTTGCCCTTGATCTTAAGTAGATGAGCTAATACACGTGAATAGGATCCCACATAATTTTTGTGACAAAAATTGCATTGGAACTTCACATTTCCCCCCTTTTGCCACTTTTTTCTAACACATTCACATATTTCCAAAGTAGATAATTAGCATTGGTATCACTATCACTCATACTGTTCCCAATTGTGGCTGAAGAATTTCCACTTGAACTCATTGTCTATAGCAACGACAAATAGAGACAGACACACATACCAAATGAACATCACATAGAGAAACAAATACGAACATATACCAACTACCAAGAGACAAAAAGACGAAATCATAATGAGAGAGGTAGACGGGATTCATTATAGAGAGAGGGGTGAAATCAAAGAACTAGAAAAGATAAACAAATATAGACATATACCAACTACCAAGAGACAGAAAGACGAAATCATAATGAGAGAGGTAGACGGGATTCATTATAGAGAGAGGGGTGAAATCAAAGAACTAGAAAAGATAAACAAATATAGACATATACCAACTACCAAGAGATAAAAAGATGAAATCATAATGAGAGAGGCAGACATGATTCATTATAGAGAGGGGCGAAATCAAAGAACCACAAAAGAGAAACAAATATAGACATATACCAACTACCAAGAGACAGAAAGACGAAATCATAATGAGAGAGGCAGACGCGATTCATTATAGATAGAAGGGTGAAATCAAAGAACCAAAAAAGAAAAACAAATATAGACATATACCAGGAGAAAGAAAGACGAAATCAAAACGAGAGAGGTAGACACGATTCAGCATGTGGAGAGAGAGGCAAAATCAAAGAACTAGAAAACCATACCTGAAATCGAAGTGGTAGAGGTGTAGAGATGACGACTGGAGAGGCTCAGAGTTGACGATCTGAGAAGCACAAAGACGATTGGAACGAGAGAGGCAAACGCGAAGCTCAACCTTCGAATTAGGTCACAAATGACTCAAAATTCTGCGTCATTTCAATTCGATTCAGTGTAAAAGTCGAGTTCATTGTCGTGACTCGGTCAACGTGAGTTAGACGCGAACTCCGGCTCGTCTATGGCGCTCCCAAACTCAGTTCGAGTCCGACGCTGATTCTTTGGCCAATTTCACGCGTTGGTGCTTCCTAGCTTAGAATGATTCAACATAAAAGAACACTCCTAGGAAAACAAGTTAATTCAAATCTAATTAACATGAGAGCGAAAAAAATATTTTATGGTTTACACCTGTTGCTTGTATTCACCGGCCAAGATCATCTCACTCGAAAAAATTTGATATGATTTAGAATACCTATAATCGTTATAATGGATTGATCATGAAATTCTGAGAGATTGAATAATACTCAATTATAAATAATTCAAAATGTTTGGGGTATATGAGTAGATTTTTAGGAGTAAATGTATTTTGATGTTGATGTCTCCAATATGACTTGTATTTATATTAGAGCTCTCATTATCTATATGCTTGTGCTTGCACGGTTTGTTCATCTTCTTGTGCAAATAAAAATTTATGACACACTTGAGTTCAGTCCAACCCGTCATAGATGTGTGGGAGATGTTGGAATTAGATTTATGGATTGGGTCGTCCTGTGGGCTAGACTCAACCCAGCCCAAACCAAATAAAGTTGAGGAGACGACTATTCACAAGTCAGTTACGTGACTGACATTCTTGTCTTTTACATATAGAATGTATACATTAAAAACAAATAAAAAAAGAAGATGAACAAGAAACAAAGAATTCACTTGCAAAAGAAATCAAAAGGGTGTTCAAATTGTGAATTGGATTTCCAATTCTTGTAATTGAAAACACGTTCAAACATTGTAAAACATACAACGATCCCCTAATTCTTCATATCAATCTAGAAAAATAGTAAGTTTCTTATTCTTTCTCCATCTTGCTGATTTCAGAAGCAGAAACATGTTGCAGGAATCTTCCCCGTTGTTCTGATTTTATTAGCCTTCTCTTTCACCTTAAATTCCTCGTTTCTTCTTTTCTCCTCTGCCTGTGCTCTTGCTTCTGCTGCTATCTGCTCAATGTATTCGATTTTTCTGTGGAATTTACGTAGTGCTTTCAATCTTTTGTGCTCCGATTCTTTCTGAAATTCACAAATAATAGGTCACCAGTACATAACCATCAACTTGAAGTTAGTTAGATTGGAACTGATGGAGTGATACCTCAGTTTTATCGAGCCGGCGTTTAGCTTTTTTCTTCTTCTTGCTCTCCCAAGAAAGTATTTCAGCCTTTAAGTTGTCATACCTGACAACTTTATGTTAGTAGATGAAGGAAATCATGGTTTCTTTTAGTTGTTCTGAATACGCATATTTTAGTTCCATGATGACTTAAAATATCTCTGGGTAACCTTTACTTTGTTCTTTATATATATATATATAGATTAGTGTAATACTGTTTAGGGTAAGTACCGTTCATTGATCTTTGCCATCTCCTCTCTCTCCCAAGCATCAGCTATGGTTTCTTTAGTTCCAGCTCTTGCTGAACTCTGCCTTATTGTTGGGGTTGGAGGTTTGAGTCTGGTAGGCTGTTCAGGTTTTGGCACTGGAGTTGTAGGTTTAACGGTCGGCATATCGACTACCGGTCTACTGTCAGGTTTGCCGTTCAATTTATTACCAGCAAAAGATGGATCTTTTTTAACTGATGTACCAGAATCATGACTTTCAGGTTTAATATCAGCAAAAGTTGGGGTTCTTTTCATTGACCGAGAAGGACGGACAGTCTTTTCAGGTGCCTTCTCTTCTGTAGCAGTAGTTACTGGTACCTTGCTATCCTGACTCTCTGGAATTGTCTCTGAGCTTTTCCCTGACAATAAGTTCTTTCTTAACGATCATAGCATCAGGAATTTGAAATTGTTTATCATTCGAGATTTAAAATTGTTCAAATTATTTCTCACGTTTTATATTGAAGCATGTATTTAGATAGATACATACATACCTGGTTCTGGCATTGAAGTGCTGCTCTTCACCTTAGTGAAGGAAGGCATGTGACCCACATAAATCTTTGCCTTGTCAGGGAAGCTTGATTCCTGGATTGCGTTAATGGCATATGCAGCAGCTGCCACCGCAGCTACTTGCTCTATCTCATTGTTGGAAGTGAAATCTGGCCGATTCATTTGTCTCGTCTCCTGAATCAGTACGTCTTGAACTCTCTCTTTCCTGCAAAATTAATCCACTAGTCTTACGAGTCATCCAGCAAGCAATACATTTCTCTCTCCACATATTATGTCCTGATTGTTCCCGAATCCGCTCGCACCGGGAGGCCTTGTACGGGAGTTTTTATGTCATCACTCATGTTAGTTAGTTGAAAAAGTGGTCATTAACGCTGCAAATCTGTACAAGCTTGCATTGTATCTCAAGGGAAATTAAAGGAAAAAAGAAGAAGAAGAAGAAAACGGTCTCGATCATTTTACATTGTATAATATAAACACACACACTATATATATTACAAGTGCTAAAACCTCAAAACGACGTCGTTTTGAGAGCATGGTTCTTGCGGAAAACCAAAACCAAGCGCTAGAGGCCGAGAAATCCACCAAGTATATATATTAAGAATAGATTTCAAGATTACCTGCTTTGAACGATTGAGTTTTCTGGGAAAGTATTCTTCTGTCTCTAGAGCTGCCTGCAGTCTCTTTGTTTTTCTGTCCAACTAAAAATCTCACACTAGCAGAGATCGATGCTCAATCAAATGGAAGAACAAACACCCATCTGATTTAATTTTGGTATGAGAAACATTTGAAGCGTTGGTTTTTAGATGTACAAGGAGCTAGGGGTATTATATGGAAGCAGACTCACCATGTTTACTTCATTAGATATTCTATTGGACTTGTTGATATTTTATATAAGTTACAATCTGTCTGTCATGGATTGCTTTTGTGTTTATATGAAGGTGAAGCCTGGAATAAGGAAAGAAAGGTTTTTTATTTTGCCAAGTAAAGTATATCATTTTTACTTCAATTCTTAGCTTTTCATGTACACAAAAGCTTGGATGTTGTTTTGGTCGTTTTCTTTTCTTCAGGTTGGATAAGAATCTTTTGTTTGAGTCCTGAGAAGTTTCTTTTGCTCTTTTGATGAAGTATTTTTTTTCTTCACTTAATCTTGAAAGGAAAGTCTGTCTTGTTTAGTACACAACCCATTGTTCGCCTATTGGATTGGATCGGATAGGCCACGATGGGTTTGAGCCGAAATACAGCAATGAAGTCTGGATTAAGGTAAAAAATGTATCCTAATTCCTAATTAAGTATAAGGAAGACCTTTACCTGCGATTTTTCTAGCGGCGGATACAATAAAAGTTATTGTGGGTATAATAAAACATTTATCCATATAGTTTTGAAAGTGCGGATATAGGTATTTCTAATATCTGTTATTGATTTATTTTTTATATTTATTTATGCTTTTGCTTTATAAATATTTTATATTTATCTAATTATTATTTTTACAGATATAAAGATCTCAACAACTCATCCAAAACCAAACAAAATATATTGAAATTAAACATTCCACCAATAAATTGTTAAAACTTTCGTATATTAAAACAAATATTTTGAGAATACACTGTTGGGATCGATCTACAAGACAATAACAAAACCACAAGATATCTACAAGGTAGCTGGAGAATCCGCAAGTACACATAAAACAATTTTTGGGGCCATAAAACAGTGGGCTCATGTTAGAGAATCACCCACGGTTAAAAAAACTGCAGATATATTTTCGTTGATAGAAGTTTTTTTTATTTTTATTTTGTAGTGGTGACACATGTAAATTCTCGCATCCTCTCACATCTATATGAAATTTTGCGTGTCTATCTCAATATTTAAAACAATTGAAATAAAAAATAATGTCAACCGCGTATGATTATTGTTCGAGTTATTACAAATACTTTGAAAAGATAACACTTTTAAGTCATAATTTGTGTTTTATTATTATTATTAACGGGAAGAGATTGGAACTTAGTACTTAATTTTAAGGATAACCATATAGAAGTTTAACTGTGTTTAGTTTTCTTCCGTCGAAAACTAATTACTATATTTTTGTTAGAACAAGTTAGAATCGTAGGCCTTGCTAGCTCTACCAGGCTTACTTTGGTAATAAAAGATATCAACATCAACATATTGAAAAATACGAATACTAAAATAACAAATGCGATACAACAATTTCTATGAGAAAAATCCAATCCTGGGAACAACCTCAGGTGTTTAGAGTCATCAATCTTGAAGCAATCCACTATACCAACGGGTTACAAGAATATTCCTAGAGTTATGATCCACATCACCTACACTGTTTCTTGCTCGAGTCGCATGATACACCTTTCCACAAGTAGACGTTTCCACCAAATACTTCAAAGTTGCATTGAAGACTTCAAGCTCCAAGAACATATATTAATGCCCTCAAAGTGATATGCATGAATGATTAGAAAATCATCGAAATAAAAAAAAATCGTTCAAAAATTAATTTGAAGTTCAGAATAGGCGAAATAAAAGTTTAGGGTCATTTGGTTACAATTAGCTATATATATGACATACATGTATACCAAGAAAACCCTAGATAATGGCCTAAAAGATATGATTAATATTGACCCACAAAATTAGTTAAAGATTGTGTCATAATCGTGTAATCAAGGTCATGAAAGAAAAGGAAAGAGTTCCTTAATTTAAGGAGATGATTATCTCTAAAATAGAAAGGAGATAAATCTTTAAAAGAAGAGATAATCATTCCTAAAACAACTTGAATTTATTCTAATCAATCAATTCAACCAAATCAATTAATTAGTTAAAATCAATTACGAAATCTGCTTAAAATCATCTCACGTTAAAACTTGAAAAATGGGTTTCCAAAACTTATGCTTATGTAGGCTACGTGAAGCTTACCTAAATAAGTATGTGCAGGTTACATGGCAACACTGTATCAGCAACTTCAAATCAGCTAATCCAAACTTGTATTCCTATCTAATATGGATCCCAACTAATATAAACAGATGATTACATTGATGAAGCATAGTGTCACATAATAAAATCTTACAAACTCTCCCTTGACACTTGCTTGACAAAATCCCAAACTAAAACAATCACTCAACCTAACTAGTCTAACGTACTTCAACCTAGTACTTATATGACCGCCTGTGACATCAGTTTAGCTCTTGATTTGTGCTTTACTTTCATCCCCAAAGGTAATAGTACCTCTATTAATAGCTTTAATCTTTGGCAATAGTGATTTATCTACACTCATATGCCTAGAACATCTACTATCCAGATGCCACTTATGTTGACATCTAGCATTATACGCCACAAGAGCTCTCTACAAGATACTTCTCTTTTTTTTGACCTAAACCTTTCTAGGAGACCATGAGATAGGAGCATAAGTGATTGCCCTATCACAATATTAAAGAAAACTCATAAACTGGTCAAACAATACAGTAGAATGTGAAGAATGTGTGTTTGCACCTTTCTTTCCATGTTTACTTCTTTGAGATCTTAACTTCGGAAAATAAGGTCTAATGTGTCGTTTGACACAACACAAATGAAAAATAGGCACAAAGGTAACTCTATTATGTGATGCATGTCTGACGTAACCTACAAGTAGCCTAAGTGAACTGGTGGATGCAGGCGGCATGTAAGCTGTATGAAAATTTTGTAAAATAGGCCGACATACATTATCATGTGGATAATAGAATGGCAAGGTAATAGGAGTTTTTTCGTTTATTTATATGCTTGGGAAGAATGACCGCTTCTTCATCTTCAAGATTCTTACCTTGAACATAAGGTTTGAAATCTTTCACAGCTTTTTGCGGTTTACCAGTGTATCCAATTTCATCCCTAATACTAGCTTTTCTCATTGTACCAAACATGTTATCCAAGTTGTTTGTTTCTACCTACAAGGTTTTAAACACGAAATATTTGGATAATTCACTTTGCAAGTCAGAAATAGTACCTTGTAGTTGTTGAATATGTGCTTGATCATGGTTGTGATGCTTCTACATCTCCTCAAGACTTATGATCAATTCAACTTCACGAACCATCCTCTTTTGCAACTTGGTTTTCAGTTGCAGTCTAAATTTTTGACTTTTTCCAAATGTTAACACTAGCTGATTATATGCATCTTGAAGATTGGTAGTGTCTTCTTCTAAATCTCCAATAGATTCCTTGTCAAAATCTGAGTTCAAATCTACTTGCATTGATCCTGTGAATATGACTATCTTGTGATTATCATCATTAGACTTGCTTACTTCATTGTCACTTTCACTATCACTCAATGTGGCCTTCATGGACATATTGATATTATTTTTATTTGCACACTCATAAGACATGTGTACATACCCTTGATACTCATAACACTGAAGGTTAGCTTTTGATGGCTTAGATTTCATCTTACCTTTCAATTTAACATTTGCCTTGTCTGGAACAGTATTCTTCCCCTTTTGAAGCTTTATATATTTTATGAATTTTGGCCAATAAAACCAACCCCTCCACGTCATCATGTTATTCATCTTGGCTAGACTTCAAAACTACGCCTTTCAGTTTTTTTGGTGCATGAAAATTGCCTTCATTTGTTTGTAGAGAACCAACAAGCTCTTCTACTTTGAGTGTGTCAACATCCTCGCTTTCCTCAATAGCTGCAACCTTAGCTTGAAACCGATCAGGGAATAAGCGTAGAATTTTCTCAACTATCATAGAAGGTGATAGTTTTTTTACCAAGAGCAAACATATAATTAACGATATCATTCAACTTGATATAAAAATGATCGAAAGTCTCATCTTCCTCCATGTGCAACATCTCAAAAGATTTGGTTAGCTTTTGTATTTGAAAATTTTCATAGCTAGTGTTGTACCTTCATGTGTAACCTCTAGGATTTCCCAAACTTCCTTTGCAGTCTCACAATTTGTAATTCTTCTAAACTCTTTAATACGCACACCTATGAACATAGCATTGAGTGCACAATTGTTCCAGCTAGCACTTTCACACCTGCTATAGTCCATAAGTCTGGAGATTTAATAACAATCTTCTTCTCTTCATTCTCGGTTGTAGGAGGTTTCCATTCATGTATCATGGAAAGCCAAACTTGCTCATCAATGGATTTCATATAAATCTGTATTCTAGCCTTCCAGTAAGCATAGTGTTCATTATCAAAGTATGCAGTCTTGTTACCATCACGATTAGTATCCATTATAATGACGAATCTCACTCAACAAATAGAGTGACCTACTCCGATACCAATTGAAAAATATGAATACTAAAATAACAAGCGAGACACAATGATTTTTACGAGGAAAACCCAATCCTCTGAAAAATCTAGAGCCACTAACCTTGAAGCAATACACTATACCAATGAGTTATAAGAATATCCGTAGAACTAGGATCCATATCACATACACTAGTTTCTTGCTCAAGTCACACGATACACCGTTTCACATGTAGACACTTCTACCAAATGCTCCAAAGTCGCACTGAAGATTTCAAGCTTCAAAAGCATACACTAATGTCCTCAAAGTGATATGCATGAATGATAATGGTTATTTGGTTACAATTAGCTATATATATTACAAACGTGTATACCAAGAAAACCCTAGATAATGGCCTAAAAGATATGATCAATAATGACCCATGAAATTAGTTAAAGATTGTGTCCTAATCGTGTAATCAGGGCTATGAAAAATAAGAAAAAACTTCATTAATTTAAGAAGATAATTATCTCTAAAACAGGAAAGAGATAAATCTTTTAAAGGAGAGATAATCATTCCTAAAACAACTTGATTTTATTCTAGTCAATCAATTCAACCAAATAAATTAATTAGTTAAATTAAATTAACAAATCCGCTTAAAATCATCTCATGTTAAAACTTGAAAAATAATTAAGTTTCCAAAAACTGATACTCATGCAAGACCTGAAATCCATGTAAGATACGTGCAGGTTACATGACAACACTGTATCAGCAGCTTCAAACCAGCTAATCCAAACCTGTATTCCTATCTAATGTGGATCCAACTAATGTAAATGGATGATTACATTGATCAAGCATAGTGTCGCATAATAAAACCTTACACATGTATTTTAAAATAGATAGTAAAAATAAGGAACATGTAGATAAATCCAATCAGATTACCTAAATTTGTGGTACCATTATTCAATCTAAATATGTCAATTCATACAACCAATATCATCAAAAGTTAATGAAAGAAACACAAGAAAAAAATGGATAGGATGTTCACAGTGGCAGATCTACGTTGCCATATGCGGGGGCTCAAGCACCCCTCCCAAATTATTTTTTTGTTTAAAAACTACTTTTATTATTCTATAAATATAATACCCATGATGGTAGATGGGCTGACCAATGGACTTAAGTCTTCAATAGATAATAGTGGGCTTTTAAAGAGTCCAACTTGTTATTAAAATGTAAGTCAAAAAGTAAGATCTTCAAATTTTAATAGTTGGCTATAGTCAAAATTGTAGTTAAAAACAAGTCAAAAAGTAAGATATAAATTCTTAAACGTAACCAGTACGCCAAATCCAGTAAGCCATCAAACATCAGTTCTTGAAGGCGAAGAGAAGAGTTTGTCCAGTTCTCCTTGTTGTTTGTTGTATTATTGAGTTGCTTTTGCAATTCTGTCGATTGCTATTTATTTAGGAATTAGGACCTGACACTAGTGACTAATTGGCTATACTGTTTGTTCGATGATTGACTGATTGTCAAATTTTTTATTCTGAATTGATTTCAATGAAATTTGTGAATGTAGTTGTGTTTAAGAAAGTCTCACTTTGGTTGAAAAGATATTTCAGACGGAAATGCAGTCAACTATGTTAAAATTCCTAAAAAGGAAATCACATCCTTTGTAAGGAATATACCTCGATAATCTTCCTGCAGATCCAGGCTTAAGGCCTCCAATCATGGATAATCATCCTAATGATCGAGACTGAATCTATAGAGCTTATCTATTATTGGGTCCTTGTCAACCTCAGAATCATGATTTTCCACTAACACAATTTGGATCACAACAACGACGTTTTAGTAAAGCTTGGTTTAATGAATTTCCTGACTGGTTAGAGTATAGTATAGAAAAAGATGCTCTATTTTGTTTGTGCTGCTATCTTTTTAAAGAAGAAAATCAAGCAGGTGGTGATTCTTTTGTTAGTGGTGGGTTCTCAAATTGGAAGTATGATAAATTTTCCACTCATGTGGGAGGTCCTTGTAGTGCTCATAATAAAGCTGTGGGGAGATGTCGAGACTTGTTGAACCAAAAAAAAATATTTAAAGTGTGTTTTTCAAGCAAACTGATCACGTTTGAGTTGAATATCGGGCTCGTCTAAATGCATTTGAGTGTATTCAGTTTCTCTTAGAGGCAGGACTTGCATTTCGTGGTCATGATGAAAGCAAAGATTCAGGCAATCTAAGAAATTTTATAAGACTCCTTAAATTTCTTTCTAAAATTGTCCAAATGTTATAGCTGTAACATTGGTGAATGCATCTCAAAACCTTTAGTTGATAGCTCTAGATATTCAGAAAGATGTTGTGAGAGCATGTGCATTAGAAACTATCACAATTATTATCAATGATCTTGGTGATGCTCTTTTTTCTATTTTGGTTGATGAAGCGCGTGACATATCAATGAAAGAGCAAATGGTCATTGTTATACGCTATGTGGACAAGAAAGGGAATGTAATTGAGCGGTTTTTAGGGATTGAGCATGTGGCTAATACCAACTCTCTCACACTAAAGATGACAATTGATGATGTATTTTGTCGACATAGTTTGACTATTTCTAGATTGCGGGGTCAAGGATACAATGGAGCAAGTAATATGCAAGGTGAGTTTAAGGGTCTTAAAGCACTTATAATGAATGAGAATTCATGTGCATATTACATTCATTGTTTTGCTTATCAATTGCAACTAGCAGTGGTAGCTGTGGCAAAAAAACATGATGATATTGAAAAGCTATTCATGATTATAGGAAAAATATTGAATGTTGTTGGAGGATCATGTAAACGTCGATATGTGCTTAGAGAGCAACAAACAGCTAGAGTTATTGAGGCTCTTAAGAATGGTGAGTTCTCATCGGGAAAATGATTGAATCAAGAAACTAGTCTCAAACGAGTTGGTGATACATGATGGGGATCTTATTATCACACATTATCGAGTTTGATAGGTATGTTTGAAGATGTGACTGATTTGCTTGAAATCATTGGCAAAGATTCTGATAAATGAGTTGAAGCACAATTTTTGATGAACTCGATGAACTCATTTGAATTTGTATTCAGTCTTGTTTTGGTGAAACAATTGTTGGCAATAACAAATGAGTTATCACAGTCACTATAGAGAAAAGATCAAGACACTGTGAATACCATGAAATTAGTTCAGTTGTCTAAAAATAGACTCAAGCAAATGAGATAGAGTGGGTGGATATCTTTACTTGAATTTGTTTCATCATTTTGCATAAAACATGATATCTTTTTGTGTGACATGGATGACAATTTTTTAGTGCCAGGATGGGAGAGGAGAAATAGGGAGAAAATGACTAATTCACACCACTATAGGGTTGAGATATTTAACACTCTACTCGATAGACAACTTCAAGAATTGAATGCTCGTTTTATAGAGTCAAATACTGAGTTACTTCTTTGTGTGGCATGCTTGAGTCCATCTAACTCTTTCTCCATGTTTGAAAAGAACAAGTTGATTCGTCTTGCTGAATTTTATCCAAAAGAATTCAACTTGTTTTAGCTTATTATCCTTCCGGATCAACTTTACACTTATATTCCCGATATGTGTTCTAGCGATGAATTTCTAAACTTAGAGGATTGGTGATCTTGCTAGAGAAATGATGAAGAGAAAAAGAAATCAAGTACATCCATTGGGTTACTTGCTTGTGACTCTGGCATTAATATTACTAGTCACTATCGCAAGTGTTGAGAAAGCATTCTCAGTTATGAATATTATCAAGAATCATTTACGCAACCAAATGGATGATGAATGATTGAGTGATATCTTAGTTACATACTGAAAGTTCGGCGTCTCTCACCAAGATTGTTAGTCAACAAAATATGGAAACTTAATGTGGAAAATAAAAACAAATCAGAACACCACAATTTTGACGAGGAAACCGTACTGGGAAAAACCTTGAGTGTATGAACGACCAACCTTAAGAAATAATCCATTAATCACAAATCAAGAGTACAACACTATCTTTGACCTAAAGACATCGCTCATACATCTCATTCATTCAGTGTATGTTTCAACTCAACACTCAACCCATCTAAGTAGAGCTCGCTTTTGGCGCTTCCAAAAGACTTCACAAACAAGAAATCACTCATTCTCACCAAAAACACAAATGAACTATGAAACTCTCTTTCTCAAGTTAATCTCTCAATTTACATGAATAATCTCACCATTACAAGGATGAGAGAGAATAAAACTAATGACCGAATCTCATATATTTTGGAATTTAGCGTTACTTCCAGTAACTCTTCAAATTGATGATAGGTCACTTATATAGTGCACATGATGATAAGCCTTGACACTTCATGATAAAAAAACACTTTTATCTCCTGTAAATCACATTTTGATAAAACACAAATCTGCAAGTGATATTACATACGTGTATCACAATCACAAAGAGATAAAACAATATATTTTAGTTTGAGTTTCAATCAATGTAAAAGTCAAACACGTTTAGTGCATTTATTCATAGCCTAACATGTACAAGTTTAGTGCATTTATTCATACAAATGACAAAAGATAAGACATGATAGAATTTATCACCTGTAACAAGAAGTTGAGATAAACCAAAACACACCACTCAAGTGATATAACTAATATCCACTACTAGAAGTTTTATTTAATATAAAAGACAATCACTTAACCAAATATATTCATAACAACTCCTAGTTGTAAATACCTCTTATCATGGTCTATTTCAACACCAACACGTCACATAAAATATTATCTTAATAATCCATAAAATTATTTTTGAAATAACACGTGTTATAACCAACAAAATCCTAGATGAATTACGAAATAACTTACCTCAAGGTTATTTCACCTGCACAGATTTAAGTTTTCTCACAATTGTCACAATTTGGGTTTTAAAAACCAAACATACATAGAGAGGAAATTTTTTGAAAAGATTGATGATGATGCAATAATGGAAAGTTTTCAAAATATGAAAACTTGTAGGTATCAATTGTAAAAGTTTAAATTTGTGTAACATTTCAATGAAATTCGAGTTTTTAGATTATTATCTCATTTTATTTTTATTATATTATTTTTATTTTTGAAAAATTTAATTAAAGTCCTCTTGTCGTTTTTTTTTCAATCCATCGAAGTCATTAATGCAGAGAATGTTGAAATGAGAGTGAAATCGGTGAAGTCCACAACCAAAACTGATTAGAATTTCGTGTGTGCAACACTTGATTGGTGGCCAAGTACTAAGTGCGACTATGGTCAATGTCCTTGGCAACAAGTTGGCTTCTTCAATTTGGTATACATGGTCTCTTTATAACCATATATTTCGATATCCCACTGGTCTTATATTAATGTTTAGGGAGGTCTTAAACAATAATGTTTAGGGAGGTCTGCATGTGAGAAGCCCCATATTTCTCTCTCTATATATAGATAAAAAATCAAGGGTCGGCAATTGCTCACGCTGAATTTTTTATTTTTTTGATATTAAAGTATTTTGCTAATATTTTGAATATATTACCCATTCCGACTTCTGAATTTAGTATGGATTTTACTAGCAGTAACTCCTGCAATAGAGAGCATTTCTACTTGGAGATTATCAAGTATCAAATTCGGAATTGAATGAGCGTTCAATGATTAAGTGATAGTTTAGTTGTGTATAAGTGCATTTATAAATAAATTAGCTTTTAATTATCTATTGCAATTTTATAATTTTTTGACTTTTAGTTTTTTTGTTTTTCATTCTTTTGAATGTATGACTAACAAATAACTCAATACAAATTTTCGAACCACGACATAACTTTGCCTATCCGATCAAAAAACTTCTTTGGAGGTTCTACAGAGAGAAACATCATTGTACAGTTTATGATGATATCTTTTGCCCATTATCTAGGCCATTCTTTGAGTGCTTTTAATGTTAAGAATTTGTTGGGTTTATCGAATCCGAACTTTTGGGTTCATTACTTGTGACATAAGGTTTTACTAACGAATATGAGTTTTGATCCATTGAATAGAGAAAAAATGGCTCTATAGGGAAAAAGAGTTGTAGCCAATTTTGGAAGTTTGAACCTCAGTGTTTAGGGTACTTGAGCTCATCCTAGAATTGAACACTTGTGCATTTAGGATTTTAGTAGCGAATATGTTCCTTGAGCCTATAAGGATTTAGCGAATTTGAGCCTTGAGATTCATCACTTGTGACATAGGGTTTTAGTAGCTTTGGATCTTTTGAATAGAGAAAAAGAAATTTTACAGAGAAATAAAAGTTATACAGAGAAATATAAGTTATAAAGAGAAAAACAGTTATGCACTAGCAATAGAACAAAAACTATGATTTATGTTTTTGGACTAACTTTTCTATTGGAACCTTGAGGTTCATCACTTGGGACATAGGGTTTTAGTAGTGAATCCGTGCTTTAGGTCAGTTGTATAGAGAAAAAAGAATTCTAAAGATAAATAAAGATTCTACAAAGAAATATAGTTTCTATAAACAAAAAAAGCTCTAAAACTGTGATTTCATGTTTTTTGGCCTAATTTTTTCGTTTGTCCACAATGATCACTGCTGATCTAAAAAAAGGCACAATTGCGAGAGTAGTAAAGCCTGACCTACAGCGGCCAGAATAGAGGTGCATCATTGCCAGAAAGCCACTACAAAGAATTAGCGACTCCTAAAAACTTCTTTTCATTGTTGTGGCTATTGCTGATGTTGGATCGAGGGGAGGCTTATGACTTTGGAATTGTCTGGTGGATAAAAATCCAACGTCATAGGTCTCCTCTCAAAGTAGAAAATGGTCGGATCGAGGCAAACGTGTTTTGGACTCGAGAATGCATTTTGCCTTAGTCCGACTATTTTTGACATCAGATCGAGTGAAACCGGTGGTGTTAGATTTCTCTCAGCAATACAATTTCAACGACAGTGATCTCGCTTCGATTGGATGTCGAGAAGAGGAGATATGATTGTCAAAGACGAATACACTAAATTTGCATATAATGGGTGGGAAGGGTAGTTTTGGTAGTTTAATAAATATGTCCTTATTTTTAAGTTTTTAAATAGACTGGACCTTCTTATAAGATTTAACAATCATTATGTCCTTCTATCTAATTTGTCCATTTTTATAACAAAAAAATTATTATTCAATTTTTATTGAATTGTTTTTATGCGGAGCAATAATTAATCATATTTGTGTTGAATGTCTTTTTTTTTTGAAAGAATGTGTTGAATGTCTTATATGGAAAACAAAAGGAAAAAATTGACAAAACCCTCCAAATAGGTGATTGGAAAATCATGCGATCTCACTAATTACACCATTTCAAATTGTTATAGATTGACTCTTATGAATTAGGTGATTAAGTGCCAACTCTCCTCTAGGGTTTTCCTGGTAGGTGCTCTCTCTTGTCTAGTACAAGCTTTTCTTAGATTCATCGCTCTTTTTTATTTTATTGTTGAATGTTACACAATCCAATGTAACTAAGACACTAATGAAACCCTGCGATCAGTACTCCAACATAACAGAGAATACAAGGAACCAGTATAGTTGGCAGTATCTATATATATATATATATTAATATGTATGAAAATAGGAGATACAGGACTGGAGCTCTCAGTCAAGCAACAAGACATATATCGCCTGTTTGAGAGAGTCAGCTCTCCAAGTAGTTTACAACAACAAGCAAATTATCCAACGGAACAGTCGTAGACAACAACATGGAACTAAATATAAAGCATAACTAATACCAAACCTTCTTATAATTAGCATCTAATAGCTAATAATCAAAATAGAACAAAAGAACGGTGTCGCATTAAGTAGACACGTGTCAATACTCACCCCATCAAAATACCTTGTCCACAAGGTCGAGAAATTGCTCCACCAAACGAGAGTAAGGAACTTAGGTTGCCTCAGAAGCATCTTGTCCCTGCCACTTGATCAACAGCTCTACAGCAGGAAGCATACTTTGTTTAATCAAACATCTATCAAGCACCACATATGGCAAAGGCAATGGTTGTCCATAGAAATTAGTGCGAGGAAGAGTAGCCAATAAAATAGAAGTATTGCCCGCATGTTTCTTCAATTGACAGACATGGAAAATAGGGTGAATGGCAAAGACAATGGGTGTCCATCGAAATTAGTTCAAGGAAGAGTAGCCGATAAAAACAGAAGTATTGCCCACATGTTTCTTCAATTGAGAAACATGGAAAACAAAGTGAATGAGAGATGTTGTTGGCAGATCTAATTGGTAGGCGACTATGCCAATTTTTTGGAGAATTGTGAGAGGGCCATAATAACGAGGAGCAAGCTTCAGATTCTACCTTTGGGTGACAGATTATTGTCGATAAGGTTGTAGCTTCAAGTTCACTTGCTCTCCCACTTCAAAGGCGAGGAAAGTGTGTTTGACATCCGCAAAGCACTTCATGGAATTTTGACTCATGGTCAGGTTGTGGTGGAGAATATGCAAAATTTCCTCATAGGATTTCAATTAATCATCCACGACAGCAACAACAATAGTCCTTGGAATATAATCACTAAGGCAAGGCGGAGGGCGCCCATCCATAACTTCAAAAGGAGTGAGTTTGGAGCTAGAGTGAGTGGTGGTGTTATAACAGTACTTAGCTAAGGGCAACCACTTGAGCCACATTGTAGGATGATCCCCGTCAAAACACCACAAATATTGTTTAACAACCTTGTTCACTGCCTCTATTTGGCCATCGCTTTGTGGGTGGTAACTTGTTGAAAAATTTAGCTTAACGCCTTGTAAATTAAAGAACTTAGTTTAAAAGGCACTAGTAAAAATAATGTTACGGTCCGTGAAAGATGTTGTCTAAGAAAATCTGTGCTACCAAGGCAATAGTATAGGGGTGGGAGAGCGCGAAAAAGTGGGCATACTTGGAGAGCCGATCAACAACCACTAAAAGCGCCGATTTCCCTTAAGATAGAGATAAACTCTCCACAAAATTTGAACTAATACCGCCCATATTTCGGTAGGTATTGGAAGTGGTTGTAACAAGCCGTAGGGTTGAGTGTTCAGATATTTTGTAGTCTGACATACCTAACAATGCTTGATAAAAAGTTTAATGTCATCTTTCACAATAAAAATATTTTTGAGATCTCTGAAGGGTTTTGTCATACCCAGAATGGCCTGCTAAGCAAGAGTTGTGCACTTCCTCCAAAATCTTGGTATGGATCCCGGTTTGACTTCCCAGAACCAGCCTATTTTTGTACACAAGAACTTCACTACACAAGCTAAATTTAGAGTTAGACGTGGGATCAGTTTCAAGTTTAGTAACCAATTATTATGCCCAAGAATCTCCTGCATAAGATAATTTAATATTAGTGATCATATCCAAAGTAGGAATGGTGATTGCAAAAATAGTATGTGTAAGATGATGGAGTTCTTCATTTTGGCACAACAAGGTATCCGCCACTTGATTTTCTTTCCCTTGCTTGTACTCAACCAAAAAGTAATACCTCAGAAGTTTACTCATCCTTTTTTGCTACACTGGAGTGCCAATTTGTTGCTCCAGGAGGAACTTCAAGCTATAGTGTCGATTTTAACAATGAAAGTGTGCCTCAATAGATAAGCCCTCCATTTCCTAATAGCTGACACCAAAGCGAATACTTCCCTATTATAAGTGGACAGATTTCGTGCTCGTTTCTGGAGCGTTGCATTGAAGTATAAGATGGACTTGCCATTTTGAAGCAACACAACTCCTATTCCACTTCCCGATGTGCCATATTCAATCACAAAAGGTTGCAAAAAATTAGGCAAGGCGAGGATGGGAGGATTTGCTACTGCCTCATGCAAATCATTGAAAGCCGAGACTGCCTCTATTGACCAAACAAAAGCATCCTTAGGAAAGAGTTGATCAATGTTTTAAAAAGTGGGAGGCGGTAAAGCTTGGTTGAGGTGAGGCGGTAGCCTCGAGGCAATTGAGGTTGTCACCTAACTCCAAACTCATAAAAAAAACCCCTTAACATATAAAATCATCCATAACATTGAAAAAGAACATGAAATCAACACACATTAATCATTTATATAGTATGAAACCATATCACCCCATTCATCACTACAATTCAATAAATTATCATTTGTATCTAGTGGCCTAAAATGTGGATTGAATGTTTCATCTCATCCATCGTCGCTACTGGGATCATCCAAAGGTTGTAGTATTTCATTTCCCTTGCCTATCAAATAATAGTAAGCAATATTTTAGTGATTACATCATTGATATTATATTAAACTTACTACATTTAATTAAAAAATTACTTGCTTGAATTCCTTTTCCTTTTGTTGGTGACAATAGGTTGAAGAGTCCTAGGAGTCATAGGAGGTGCAAGAATCACGAGTCTCATTAGCATTGGTTACATTATTGCCACTTGGAGCATCCGTAGAGTTTTCCCGAACACTTTTTCCCCATTCACCCATCCATTATCTAAAGGCACTTCATCATTCATAACCAAGGGATCCTCATCTTCTTTTTGTGCCATTTTCTTAAAGTGTCTAGCTTTTAGTCTTCTATTGTACATAATGTACACCGACGTATTAAATTTTTTGGTTGCCAATCGATTTTTCTTTTTTGAATGGACCTACAAAATCATTAAATGAATTCGATCAATTGATAGATTATTATCAAAAATTTAATTTCGTATATTAATTTTATGTAAGTTGTAAGTCATATCATATTAAATGTACTCAAATTCATCTCAAAAGCAAAAGATGAGCAAGTGCGACTTAGTATCCTAATGAAGTTTGGAAGTTTCATCTCCATACTGCAGCCACCACTGAGCTACATATAAACATAAAAAATTATGAGAATACAAAAAGGATAGAAACAAATTAAAAAATACGTGAAAACATAAAAATTACTAACCTTGGCTACGATTATGAAGATAATTTTTCCTCAATCCATATGAAAACATCCCACACTTTTTCTTGAAGGCATCAATTTGCATGTCAACTTTAGATCTATCACTTTCATTTGGAATAAACTTTTGCATGCATTCAAATAATCCCATCTTGATCTCCCGATGTGTAGAAATGTTTTCACCATGTTGGATTTGGGGATTCAAAAAGTATGTTGCTGCATGTAAATGTCGATGCAATTGGAACTCCCATTTCTTATCAATGATCTCCCATATCTCTTTGTAAGCTCCTACATCATCTCCCAAGTTTGTTGCCATCTCCTCCTTAGATCTATCAATCGCACCATAAATGAATCCCATTGCAGGTACCTTTTCAGAATCTATCATCCTCAATACATGAACCTATTCACCTTTAATGCATAAGACATGCTACTCCAAAAGGTTTCATCCCCAATATGATTTTTTTATTGCTTTCCATTTTTTTTAGATCAACTACTTTGCTCCCACTCTTTTGAAGTGAACATTTGCTCCAATGACGTTTTTATACCATACATACTTTGCAAAGTTAAGTATGTATCAGCAAATCTCGTAAGCAGGATAAACCAAATATTTTTTTGTGTAACTCCTCATCATTGCCAAAACCAACCCGTGATTGTATATGAAGTTACTCACTTTCTTTGCCTTTAACAAGGCATTCTTGTCTTGAGGAAGTTCTCCAATTTTCTCAAGCATTAAATTAATAAAGTGAGCAGCACATGACACCCACCATAAATGTTTCCTCTTCTCCATCAACATTTCACCAGCCTTTTATAATAATATTCATTATCCGTCACCACTTGAACAACAAGATCTTCACCAACTTGTTCAACTACATAATCTCGTAACTTAAACATCAAGTTAGCATCTTTCACTACATCACTTACATCAATTGATTTCAAAAAAATCGTTCCATGTGGATTGTTCACAAGGAAGTTCAGCAATTGCCTCCTTCTCATATCTTTCCAATCGTCAAACATTATTGTCACCCTTGTTTGAATCCATGTCTTCTTCACCTCATAAACAATAGCCTTAGTGTTGGCCTCTTTCTCGTTCAGAATGGATGTACGAAGTTCATACGGTGTAGGTGCTCTTTAGTTCCACCTATAATCTCCAATGGATCGGACCATATTGGTAAACAAATGACTACTAGAAACATTAAATGCAATCCCATTCTCAAAGAAGAATCTATCAATATCTATGCAAGCTAGATGGCGTGCCTCTTTATAGGCATTACATCTCTCTCTCTCTCCCACCGACACTGAATGCACATTATCCGAGTCAACATTAGCCATAAACCTATCCATCTGGCCTCTAATTCTTCTTCTAGACATGGTACTTGAACTTCCATTACTAGCATCCGTCAAACTGATAGAGTTTTCAAGTTGCTCTTCTCACTGCCTTCGAACTTGCTTTTTGACATCCGCAGTTTTGGCCACGTATTTTATGATTTCATCCCAAGCTTCTGGAGTAACTCTCTCACATGGGGCTGCATTCCCGTGAGTACCTACTAGGTGTTTTTTCATCCTAAACACTCCCCTTTTGATGATTTTCTCACAAAAATGCACTGGATGTACTTTTATGGTTTCCCACCTTCTAGTTGTACTTCAACCCTATACTTCCACTCGGGATCTTTGCGACTCATCTCACACAAACGTACAGAAACTGAAAATTGTAATAAGAAATTGCTTATAATTTATAATTTATATATGATTATTATATAGTTAAACTGAGAAAAATGGAAAATGGAGCAGCTTAATGAAAATAATTTGATCAAGTGAAGACGAAAAAAAATCACCCATAAGGTCATACGAAGCAAGGGATGCATAAACTAATTCCCCATTAGAATAAGTGGGTCCTTAACTAATCTCTTTACATCCCTAATATCTAAAAGCATCCCTAAAATGACGAAATCAAGTAAGGCCACCCTATAATATGATGAAATCACGAAATCAACATGCTTAGTGAAATAGTGATAGGATAATGACTATTGACTAGAATTATAAGAACATACAAGAAAAAAGAAAAAAAAAGGGCAAGCCGTGATCCTGACTTTCAATCTCCTTTGACAAACTTTGCAACTTTTTTTTAATGTTTTGTCTCTTCTAGTCAAATCCTTTGTTTTTCTCACCAAGCGACATTTTTCTACCGTATTTATTATCCATGATCCCAACTTTTCAACGTCCTTTGACAAATTTGTGACTTGTCTTTAATGCTCTATCTTTTCTGGCCAAATTCTCTTTCTTTTCTCTCTAAGTCGCACATCTTCACCGTCTCTATTATCTACTCTCATGTTCATCACTTCGTCTCTTGCCGATCTTCCTTCACCAACAATACCTTAAGCTTCATCATCTCACTAACCCAAGCCTCATCTTCCGTTTTCCTTCCTTCACCGTCACAACTACTCATCATCACCCGTCACCATTCTTGATATTATTTAGATCCATCCACACATCCATCTTTCTACCCTCTTTCATCCCTGTTAAATATATTGTCCTTCATCTAATCGAATGGATAATAGCTTGTCACCCCACTCATGAGCAATCACATCTTTTGCTAGAGAAGAAATCATCCTTGAATGATGGATCGATCCTAACATTCTTAAAGAGGCTGACACTCGTTGGGCCATCACTACCTTCAGGATCACTCTATGCTATTATTGATAGATCGAGATCCTGCAGGAGACATACTAGTGTATCCGCGGATAGTTCAAGATTTTCATGAAACTCTTCAAGTGTCACCACTAAGTGCGAGGATCGAACCACAACCGATTTATCAGGTAGATGTAATCGGTATAAGGGTTCGATTCACCACGATAGACATATGCAAATGTTTAGGATATCCTCTCTCCTATGATATAGCTACCACCTTTCAAACACCAATCTCTGTCTGCAAAAAGGAGATAATCGACGACATGTGTCAATGATGGAGAGATGAAAATGCCAACCCTACACGCCACTCGTATTTACCACATCTTACTACTAAAGATGTGGTTGTTGGATGACGCACTCCGACATAACCTTTGCCCCATCGGCCATGGCCAACAACGGTAGAGCAAAATTTTTCTTGCACTATACTACATGTATAAGGGCATATGGTTTGATATAGGTAAGTTCTATATGGCCAATATTCTAAAAGCACAAAGATTCGTGAAGAACAAATTAATAAGATGGAAAAATTATATTTTTCACGAATTATTACCCATTTGCTTTTAAGCAAGGGCATTCGCCCTCCTCAAAGCCAGAGCTCCACATTATATCTAATAATCATTATGGGGAAAAAACACATGGTGACAAAGTACTAGCCACATGGTAGTGGCTGCCAAGACATGACGAACATCACTGCCTCAGGTTACATTACCACAGGAAACACCTCAATCTTCCACTGAACAGCCACCACTTGACCGTATTCAGGAAACACCGGCTCACGAGCATTAGTTGAAGGCGGGATGACAAATTTGGGATCACCTGCTGACTGTGCTCACGAATATGGAGGTGCATAACTAAGGACCCTACAATACTAGTAAGGGAATCCTCTACCTCAAAAATTAGCCAAGCCGGGAATGACTACAGTGATCTCGTCCAAATTTCTTTTTATAATAAAAAAATCAATCAATTAATAATAATAAAAAATATCAAAATTCATTTAAATTTCAACCAAGCCGGAGATGACTACAATGATCTCGTGCAATTTTATTTTTCTTGTTCAACCAAGCCGGAGATGGCTACAATTATTCCGTCCAAATTTCTTATTATAATAAAAAAAATCAATCAATTAATAAAAAAATAAAAATTCATTCAAATTTTAGTCAAGCCGGAGATGGCTATAGTGATCACGTGCAAAACTATTTTTCTTTTTCAGCCAAGGCGGAGATGGCAACAGTGATCCCTTAGAATTTTATTATTCTTGCTCAGCAAACGGGGAATAGCTACAGTGATCCCGTCCAAATTTCTCATAATAATAAAAAAATCAATCAATTAATAAAAAAATAAAAATTCATTCAAATTTCAGCCAAGTTGGGGATGACTATAGTGATCCCGTGCAATTTTTTATTTTTCTTACTCAACCAAGCAAAGAATGACTACAGTGATCTTGTGCAAATTTCTTTTTATAGTAAAAAAATCTCAAAATTCATTCAAATTTTAGCCAAGCCAGAGATTGCTACAGCGATCCCGTGCAATTTTATTTTTCTTTTTTAACCAAGTCGAAGATGGCCACAATGATCCTGTGCATTTTTATTGGCCACCCCAGAATATCCCATAGATGTCGTGCACGGTACAAAAATCGTTTTACTACTCATTTGCACGTCATTTACATTGTAAAGTTACGCAAATGGGGGCAGCTGTAGTATTCGTTTTTTGTCCGGAATTATTTTAAAAATAATAATAATAATATATAGTAAAATAAACGAAAATTAAAACAAAATAAAAATAAATAAAAGATGCAATCCAAATCAGGGCCCAAACTTAAAGTCTTAAACCCATATATTCCTATCCAAGGTCCAAACTTAAGAGGTTGTTTTGTTTGTATTTCAGTTTTTAGAGTTATTTTCAGTTTTCTGTTTTGAGGATCTGTTTTTAGAAAATTGAAAATGTGTTTGGTTTGATTAGTCTGAAAAACTGTTTTTGAACGTAAAAACTGGAAAATACGTTTGGTTTGCAGTTTTTGAACAATTCTTTTATGATTACATAGTAATCATATAAAAGTAACATAATAGAAGAAGTTAAAAACTTCAAATAATACATACATGTTTTTTAATATGCATTAAAGTAATTTCTAAATTGAAATTATTTAATAAGTATTTTCAACACTACCACAAGTTCTTGAATAAGTACATACATTTTCCAATATGCATTAAAATACTTTCTAAATTAAAATTACTAATGACTCGTTGAGTAGTCATTCTATATTTGCGTAGCTATTTGATCTTTGACTTGTCTCATCTGAGTAGTTTGTTACACGCCGGTAACGAGCACCAACTTACACAATGAAAATAAGAGCAGATACGAAGAGCTGAAACAAATCTCAATGCTAAAACAAGGATATCTACTTGTATATTTGATTTCTTCAAACTCAGTAGAGGAATTACAACCAGGACTCAAGCTTTCGTAAGGAAAATAAAGACAAGATAGATAACCCTATTCGAGATGGGGCGTCTCCATAGCAAGCAAAGGCCAGCAAGTTTCAGAATATTTCAGGATGCCTCCCACGATCCACCTGCACTTCTGTGATAACAGTACGTTGCAGAGAAATGAATGGCCAAGATTGACTCTTCGCCACACCAAAATCTGGACCATAGGATCTTGACTTGGGCTAACAGCAACCGAAACGACACCGCCTCAACTAACCCAAAACGGCAGCGCACCACTAATTCTTCATAAAGGAAACTTAACTGAATTAACTACTCATTAATTACTAACTACCCCCCATATCAGCAAACCATGCACGTACGAATATTAGAGTGTAACAATACCTCCCCCTAATCAGATGATCTTGCCCACAAGATCAGGATATTGAGCTGCGAGTTTCGAGTAGGGGACCCAGGTTGCTTGCGCTGCCGTCTGTCCTTCCCACTGGATCAACACTTCAGCCACAGGATGTATACCCTTCTTCATGATTCTTCTATCAAGAAGAGCCACAGGTGGAGCCATAGGAACCCCTTCACTATCAGTAGGAGGAAGGACAGCAGATGTCAGTGGCTTGTTACCCAGATACTTCTTCAATTGGGAGATGTGAAACACCGGATGAATCTGAGAGCTAGCAGGCAGTTTCAGCTTGTAAGCAACATTACCCACCTTTTGGATTATCTCAAAGGGTCCATAATACCTAGGAGATAACTTCCAACACCTCCTCTGTGCCATACTCACTTGTCGATATGGCTGCAGTTTTAAGTAGACCCACTCTCCCAATTCAAAATCCTTAGCAGTTCTTTTAGCATTACTATACCTCTTCATCCGTTCCTGAGCCTTACTCAAATTCTGCTGCACCAGTGCAAGGATGGTTTGCCTATCCCGAAAAAATCCTTCAACACTATCTAAATTGGCAGCTCCCGGAACATACTCACATAAGCGGGGTGGAGGGATGCCATAAACCACTTCGAAGGGAGACAACTTAGTGCTGGAATGGGGAGAAGTGTTGTAGGAGTACTCGGCCAGGGGCAGCCACTTGTACCATTGTTTGGGATGATCTCCACAGAAGCACCTCAAATACTGTTCTAATATTTTGTTGACAGCCTCCGTCTGTCCATCACCTTCAGGGTGGTAGGCCGTGGTAAGGTTAACCTCCACACCCTGTAACTTCCATAACTCCTGCCAAAACAAACTTGTAAACACTGCATCTCTGTCGGACAGCAATCTCTGTGGCATGCCGTGTAATTTAAAGACCTTATCAAGATACACCTGAGCTATACCCGTGGCTGTATAAGGATGCTGGATTCCCATGAAATGTGCATACTTGGAGAGCCTGTCCACAACAACAAAAACAACACTCCTGCCAGAAGAGTTTGGAAGGCCATCAATGAAGTCCATGCTCACATCAGTCCATATTTTTGTAGGAATGGGAAGGGGCTGCAAACAACCATAAGGGTGAGAATTGAGGTGTTTAGTTTGCTGACAGACCTCACATTCCCTAACGAAAGTGCCAACAGTGAGTTTCATCCCTGCCCAATGGAAATCCCTCTTCAATTTATGTAATGTTTTATCAAAACCACGGTGTCCCCCAATATGTGAAGCATGAATGAGGTTGAACAAGTGCTTCTGGAGATTTTTATCCTCACCAACCACCACTTTGCCTTTATAAAATAGAACTCCATTCCTGACTTCATAATGGTCTAACTTCTCACCTTTTTGTAGAGCAGCAATTATGTTAGACCACTTGGAATCATTTTGATAGGAAGCAGTCACTTGTGAGGTGATATCAATCTGGGGTATTGAAATTGCTTGTACCTGCGCCTCTTCATCCTCAAGAACCTCTTGTTTACGAGAGAGGGCATCAGCCACCAGATTATCACTCCCCTTCTTATACTCAACTTTAAAATCAAACCCCAACAGTTTGCTTAGCCATCGCTGCTGTAAAGGAGTGCCAATCCTTTGTTCAAGAAGGTATTTCAAACTACTATGATCAGTCTTTACTACAAAGAAATTCCCCAACAAGTAAGGTCTCCACTTTTGAACTGCCGAAACTAATGCGAACAACTCTTTTTCGTATGTAGAGAGGTGCAGCAACCTTCCTTTGATGGCTGTGCTAAAATAAGCAATAGGATGGTGTTGTTGCATCAATACTGCCCCTACTCCCATTCCACTTGCATCACACTCAATGGAAAATGGTAGTGTAAAGTTAGGTAATGAAAGAACAGGAGGGGAGGTAACCGCTGCCTTTAACACTTGGAAAGCCTTCTCGGCATCCTCATTCCAAGAAAAAAATCCTTTCTTCAGCAACTGAGTAAGGGGTTGAGCTAACCCACCATAATGTTTGATAAATCTCCTATAATAGCCAGTAAGGCCTAAAAACCCTCTCAAAGCCTTCAAATTCTTGGGAGAAGGCCAATCTCTCACAGCCTTTATTTTGTTTTCATCCGTGCTTACCCCTTGTGCATTGATCAAGTGCCCCAAATAGCTCACTTCCGAGACAGCAAAACAACATTTGGAGAGTTTGGCAAATAACTGGTGATGCTGTAATTTGAGTAGAACCAACCTTAAATGCTCATAGTGGTCATCGATTGATTTACTGTACACCAGGATGTCATCAAAGAAAACCAAAACAAATCTCCTCAAATATATTCTGAACACCTCATTCATCAAGCCTTGAAAGGTACTCGGTGCATTGGTTAACCCGAAGGGCATGACCAACCACTCATAGTGGCCTTCATGGGTTCTAAAAGCTGTCTTAGGAATGTCCTCCATTTTAATTCGAATCTGGTGGTAGCCGGATCGAAGGTCTAATTTGGAGAACACAGTGGCTCCATGTAATTCATCCAAGAGCTCCTCAATAATAGGAATTGGAAACCTATCCTTGACTGTGTGCATATTCAGCTCCCTATAATCAACACAAAGCCTCCACGTTCCATCCGCCTTCCTGACAAGAATGACTGGAGAAGAGAATGGGCTTTCACTCCTCCTAATAACTCCACTGTCCATTAACTCATTCACAATCTTCTCTATTTCTTCCTTCTGGCAGTAAGGATAGCGATATGGCTTCACATTGACTGGAGAGGTTCCCTCTTTTAAGTTAATTTTATGGTCACAAGCTCTACTTGGTGGCAACCCCTTGGGAATAGAGAACACATTTCCAAAAGTTTGCAACAACTTGGAAATTTCTGGTGGAAGATTAGCATGAGCAGTAGGATCTCCGACTTCAATAGCCTTTAGCTGCAACATAAGGCCCTGCCTCTCATTTTCAGCCAACTTCTTCACTTCCCCAACTTCTATCAACTCTTTGGTATGGCCAACCAGCCCCTGTAATGTGCACCTTCTAGACTTCAAGGTAAACTCCATGAGATATTGCTGAAAATCCCATACTATTTTTCCCAAGGTTTGCAACCATTGAATGCCGAGTACTAAGTCACAACCTCCCAAAGTAAGTAATAGGAAATTGGCACCAAAATGATTCCCCTGAATCTGGATTTCGAGATCCTCACATTTACCCACACAACTTACTCTTTCACCATTGGCTAACTTCACATTAGGATACGTCACTGGAGAGAAAGTTAACTTGGCCTTGGCTGCTATGGCAGGATCCATAAAATTATGAGTGGATCCTGAGTCAATCAAGATAACAACAGAGAGGCCCCTAACACTTCCAAGAACCCTCATAGTTCGTGGACCCGTAGCACCAGAAATGGCATGCATGGTGATTTCTGGTTCAACTTCCACCCTTGGACCAGAACCATTCCCCTTCTCCTCCACCTCTAAGCCTACCTCTTGTTCCTCGATTAGGATACCATCATCATCAACACACTCCACCATGAAAAGCTTTGGTTTGGGACATCTATGCCCAACCCTCCATTTTGAGTCACAAAAGTAACACAGCCCCTGGGCCCTCCTTTCTTGCATCTCCTTCTCCGTTAACTTTTTTAGAGTTGGCTGGTTCTTGGGTTCCTCCAGTTTTGGTGGTTCCACTGGATATGTAATAGGTAAGGTCCCCTTGGAACTGGGTAGAGGACTGAAACCCGAATGGCCCACATAAGTTTGTGGGTTGTAAGAGGTAGTATTGCCTTTGCTAATCGGCACAAGTGGTAGTAGGGATTTTGTAGCCTTGGTAACAGCATTTAAGCTCTCTTCCTGCATTTTTGACATTCCATATGCTTCATTGAGTGTGCGGGGTTTCATCATTTTTACAGGCAAGCGAATTTCCTCCTTCAAACCTGCAAAGAAAATGCTAAGTTTGTGGGCTTCAGTAAGGTCTCTGACCCTAATAACCATCAACTCAAACTTCCCTTTGAACTCCTCCACCGTGCCTGTCTGCTTAAGTTTAACCAGTTCTTCCAATGGATCCTCAAACAAACTAGGACCAAAACGCACCAACAAAACCGATACCAACTCATCCCACCCAGCAACCCCACCAGAAGCTTCAACCTCTGCAAACCAGGAATGAGCAGTCCCATCAAAATAATATGATGCCAATAATACCTTCTTCTGATGACCAGGAATCTTGTAGAACTGGAAGTATTGGTTTGCCTTATGGACCCAAGCCGCAGGTTCAGAACCCCCAAATCGAGGAAATTCCAACCTCGTACCACGGTAAGGCTGGTCACCTGGAAATCTCCCTTCGACCTCCTTACTGGTTCCGCTATCAATATGCTCATCCACAGTAGCTTTTCCCCTAGTTCCCTGTATAAATCCCTGAAACATGCTCCGCAATTCTGCCATCTGAGAATCCATTTTGTTCTGCATCTCCTCGATGGAACGTTGATGTTCTTCAAGGTTTTTCTGAGTTTCAGCCATGGACCTAGTAAAAACCATACAACAGCAGCAGATAACCTCGCTCTGATACCAATTTGTTACACGCCGGTAACGAGCACCAACTTACACAATGAAAATAAGAGCAGATACGAAGAGCTGAAACAAATCTCAATGCTAAAACAAGGATATCTACTTGTATATTTGATTTCTTCAAACTCAGTAGAGGAATTACAACCAGGACTCAAGCTTTCGTAAGGAAAATAAAGACAAGATAGATAACCCTATTCGAGATGGGGCGTCTCCATAGCAAGCAAAGGCCAGCAAGTTTCAGAATATTTCAGGATGCCTCCCACGATCCACCTGCACTTCTGTGATAACAGTACGTTGCAGAGAAATGAATGGCCAAGATTGACTCTTCGCCACACCAAAATCTGGACCATAGGATCTTGACTTGGGCTAACAGCAACCGAAACGACACCGCCTCAACTAACCCAAAACGGCAGCGCACCACTAATTCTTCATAAAGGAAACTTAACTGAATTAACTACTCATTAATTACTAACTACCCCCCATATCAGCAAACCATGCACGTACGAATATTAGAGTGTAACATAGTTTGATTAGTTTCAAATTGTATGACTTCCTCAGCTTGATTTGACTCTGTAGCATCTTCAAATACCATATTTTTCGAAGAGTATTGGGCAAAAAGTGTATTCAAAGTGTGCTCCTGTCTAATGAAATTGTGTACCAGGCAACATGCAGTAGGAATCTATCTCTTCCTATAAAGAGGATAATTAGGCATTAACTTGAAAATGGGAAATCTTGCCTAAACTCCAATGTAACATTCAATAATGTTTCAGTAGGAGGAGTGTTTATAATTGAACAGTTCTTCCTTCCCACGTGGTCTTCCACGTCCACGATAATCACGCAAATGGTATCTTCGACCTCGATAAAGGGCAAGAAACCCAGGCATATTAGGATAGCCAGCATCAACAAGGTTGCAGATTAAGTATAATTAATTCTTTAATACAAAAAATATATCATTTACTTGATAAAGCTATCCCAAGGTTTACATTGTATCTCCTCGTGTCATTAGAAAGTTATTTCCAACCCTTGTTACCGCATCAATGAAGACTCTCGAATCATTTGTCGTACCTTCCTATCCCAAGAAAACGAAGGTGAATTTCATATCAAAATCGCAAGCCACCATCACATTTTGGGTCACATCAGTCTTTCTTCCACGGAAAGATGTTTGTTTTGAAGCAGGTGCCCACGCGGTAGCATGTGTACCATCTATCGCTTCAATACAATCCTACACCGAAATAATGTAATGTTGTTATTTTAGGAACAATGTCTAAAACAATTAAAAATATTTGAACTAACCTTGAAGTAGGGATATTTCCTCAATAAACGCTCATGCAGGACATCCTGATTTGTTGGCCTGATAATCTCAGTACCCAACGTACAAATAGCTCGTATTACTCTCTTGAACCATTTACTAATCGTATGATTAGAATGCTGGAACCGATCGGCAATTACATGATACCTAGTGGTGTGCCATATGATCATTAAGAACATTGCAACGCCTCCTCGACATTCACTTTTTTTCCTTCTTTCGAAAAACCTTTCTCTTTCAACACATCACAAAAATTCATAAAGACATGCTTCTGCATTCGAAATATATCACGGCACATAGTTGGATTTTCATTAAAAACTTCAAGAACGATCATATTTCCAGAAAGTATTGATGTTCGGCATGGTAGTCTATCCATCAAGCTTCTTTCATTGGCCACAAAATAATTTAGCATAAGCAGATCCTCAAACTCCACATTAAGATCATCTGTGAATATCATATCATCGTCACTCGATTCAGATTCAGTCACATACGATGGAGAACCATGTCCTGACATTTCTGCACAAATAATTGTAGAAGCCAAGTTATTTATTACATATAAAAGCTCGAAAAGAGCACAAGTTCATTAAGTGCAACACAAAAAAAAGTTCTCAAAACAACCAAGGAAAGAGGTTCATTATTACAGAACATGGTTTAGATCTGTCGCACCCAGTTTTGCGAGAGGAAATTTTAAAAGAAGAGTCGCCACCAATTGTAATAGGTGCAATTGGTCACCGATTAAAAATAATTTGGTTTGCGAAAATCCAGAAAAATGGGTAAGTGAGTTTGTTACGTATGGGGAAGGTGTGAGGCACCCCACAACGTCTGTTTTAAAACTGTTGCCAATTTAACTTTCATTATCCCATTAAATGATTTTTAAGAAAAATTAATTATGACAGGAATCATATATAGAGTAAAATAATTATACAAAAATATATTGAAATATGATAAAATAAGTTTGATAAAAACTATATTAAAATTGAATAAAATAATTTTAGGAAACATAAAAACTATATTGAAAGTCTAATATTGAGGTTTACATATTTTTTCCATCCAATGGTCCAATTTCTTAGAAACACTCTCACCTCAAGAATCTTTCCGAGGGTGCATCCGATGCATACCCCAAATCGATTCCATCGTAGGGAAAGACTTTCGATATAATTTTTATACACCACGAAAATATACAATATAAATTTTAGAAAAGCATAAAATATAAAAATAAAAATAAAACGAAAATTAAATAAAAATAAAATTGAAATAAAAATAAAAACGAAAAATAAAAATAAAGATAAAATTAAAACGAAAATAAAATTAAAAGATAAAAATAAGAAATGATAATAAAAATAAAACGAAAACGAAATAAAAATAAAATTGAAATAGAAATAAAAATAAGATAAAAATAGAAATGATAATAAAAATAAAAACAAAATTGAAATAAAAATAAAAGTAAAACGAAAATAAAAATAAAAGATAAAATAAAAATAAAAATAAAAATAATAATAAAATAAAATTAAAATGTTGGGAACCGAGTTTTTGTGGACTATACGATATTGAATTATCGCAAATCCCAATTAAAATATATTAATACTTTAAATCATACAATTTAAACACACAATCACATAGCATGGAAAAAACACATCTTAAATAAAACACATCATTACCATATAAAAAAAAATAAACACACATAAGAGGGACTCGGTTCCCGTTTTTATTTAGGCAATTTATCATTTCAACCATACTATTAGATTAGTATGATTAAAAATAATGATTTATTACCGAAAGACGGTTATCGCATCGAAGGCTCCGCACTTCATTAAATCCTTTTCCATCCAATGGTAGGGATTCCGTAAAATCATTTCTTCAAGAATCATTTCGGGATAGCATCCAATGTTTTCCCGTTTTGGTTCCGTCATCGGATTAATTAATCGATCATTTATCGTACAATAAATCATGAATCAAATAAAGTATCAAAGCCCAAGTATTATATACAACCTTGGCCCAAAATAATTCTTTTTAAACCACTTGCAAGGCCCAATTTAATCCATTTACCACATTTAACCTGAATAATCAAAAATTCAATCAACATAAGTCAAACTTCTAAAGCCCGTAATCAACCCTTGAAACTTATGAATTAGGCCCAATTTCCATTGAATTAATTCTAATGTAAGTATACCAAACCTATCTTTATTTGTGGAGACCATATATCAAACTCAATTATAATCCATATTATTTTCTAATTATAACTACATCTCCCCTATAGAGTTAATCGGCTCATCAATTTGAAGACAATGAATCAAGAACATATAGCAACAGCAAATCTTTCATGCACCAAAACAGAGGAGTCTCCAAACCTTAGCAAAAACAAAACCCTTAGCAAAAACAGAACATAAATGAAAAGCATCGAAAATCCAGTTTCAGACTTTAATTACCAAGCCGAACAACCTATCTTCACTAATCAAATATACTGAATATACATGTCTGAAGGAATAATGCATGAACCGAAAACATCAAAGCGTCTGTGAGAAAACAAAAAAAACAGCAGCTTATCTTCCAAATCAAAGCCAACAAATCCCAAATATCTAAGAAGAAGAAAAATATGAGCAGAACAATCTCCAGATTTTCTGGAATTTTACTCTCAAACCACTCCTCCAGAAATCAAAAAGAATGAATGCCTCTAAAAGACCCCCAAGAAAATCAAACAAGAGGAAGAAAGCCCAGAGAAAGATTGTAACAGAATTACCAAAACAGCTTCCCAAAACAAAAACCAATCAAAACTCCTCTCCGAAATCCCATCTCCAGACAGAAACCAACAACCAAAGAAAGTGAACCCTAGAAGAATTGATAGAAAGATGAGGGAACCCAGAAACCAGAAGAAGAGCCCCGAAAACTAAAATCAAAAGAAAATCGAAACCCTTCTCCGAAGACCCGAAATCAAAAGAAGAAAGGAAAAAAGAAGAAGAAGAAACCCGATCTCTCCCAGAAAATCGAAACAACAGAAGAGTGAAACACATCCAAAAAAAGAAAAATCCCCTCAGAAAACCGAAACCACCTCGGAGCTCACCAGAAAACTCAAACCACCGGGGACTCCCCCCCTTCTGGCCGAAACCGCTGTCTCCCTTTATACCCTCAAAACCGAATCAACAGCACCTAAAATCAACGACATGGGGCTCCCATTGTCAACCCGAATCCCCTTTCGTTTGAATTTCAGTATCCTCTTTTCTTCTTCCCGTTGGTTCCCCCTCTCTCTCCTCCGTTTCTTCCCCGTTTTTCCTCTCGCCAGCCTCTCCTTCTCCCTTAGGTCATTAGGGTTGTTATTTGGGCCTCCTTCTAGAATTAGTGGTAAGCAAAGTGGGCCGGGCTGGGTTTTCCTATTTCTAAAGCTTTTGGGCCTAAATTAATGGGATAAACGGGCCTTCTATTGGACCAGTTCTTTGGGCTTAAAGGGTCTCACTTATTTGTTCCAAAAATGTAAGCTAAACAATTGAATTATGTTTGGGCTTTTTATTCACTTAGGTAAGGTCTTTAAATGAGCTCTCTCGGGCTTGTAAATTAATTTTGAAATTTTGTGACCTTGTAAACTTTGGCAAAAATTGGGGTACAACAAGATCCAATCTTTGGTAAAGAAGGATAAGAATAATCTAACTTAAAAACTGACAATAGACGTTACAAGCAAGGCAACCACAAACATAAAGCAAAGACAATGAAGAAATCAGTTTCAAAAACCAGAGGAACGCACCTTTGATTTATGAAGAAAACTAAGAGAGAGATAGTTGAATCGAAGAAGATGCAAACTTCGAGGTGCAGAGAAAGAGAATTGGATGAGCTTCTCAGCACAAATCTGGAGCCCTAGTTGGTAGAAGACACACAGATCGAAGACCATAATAGGTACAAAAACTAGTCTTACCTTTTCTTCCAGCTACAAAACACACAAATTGAAGGCTGTTATGATGGATCAGCAGCCCTAGTTGGTAGAAGACCACGATCTGGAAGAAATAGAGGAAGATAGAACGAAGATGGAGTTCTCGTAAAAGACGGAAGACCTCATTCTCCGTGTTTTTTAAAAAAAAGTTGTGTTTTGGATGAAAACACGAAAACATTGAATTATTGTTTTCATTTGAAAAAAGGCCAAAAATAGTAAAGAGAACACCTTCTAAATCTTTAACCCAATTGACAATAGCCTTGTCTACGTCTTAACGGACCTAGTCCATCTAAAAGAAAAATGTAGAAAAGCATGGGGACCAAAAAATTAATAAGAAATGGAATGTTTATTGAGGATGGGGAGTCACAGAGAGATTGAGGGGAAAGATGTGGTTGAGAGTTGAGACACATGAATTAAAAGGACAAGATGATGGGTGGGGGGCACCAGATATGGAGACAAAGGTGATATGGCGGCTGCAAAGGAAAGAAGAGGGCATGGGCTAAAACGGGTGAGCATTTACAAGGCATGGGTGAGATAAAGAGAAGGATGGGTGGAGATGTGGGGGCTGGGGGTGACTACGAAAAAAGGGAAGAGAGGGGGATTCGGAGAAGAAGGGGGAGGAAGTTGGGGTTGAAGAAAATCTAGAGGTTTTTGTGAGAAGAAATCTGAAAAAGAAAGAAGAAAATGAATCGGGAGAGAGAAAAGAGGAGGAAAAACACTGAGATTTTTAGAGGAAAAAGAGAAAAACAAAGGGAGAGGCAGAGCCATTTTTCTGACCAGAGGAAGATCCGAAAACCAAGAGAAACCGAGAAATTTGAGGTAAATAATAAAAGTAGTGTAAATATTAGTTAAAATAGTGTGCATGCCTAGAATTTAATTCCGTAATTTATTTTTGTGTGTTCAAGAATTTTCAAGAAAATAATCAAATTGCACCATTGATGAGGTTTGCATATCCAACTCGCCAAACATTTAATTACGTTGACACATTTCTTTGAGATTTTAAACTATTCAAATAGACGTTAGAGAATTTCAAAGTATTGATTTCTCGAAACGTTATATTTTAGGGAATAAATTTCATTTTAAAAAATAATTTTTAAAATAAAAGGAAAGAATGGTGGCGATTCAAATTATTTGGATATCGTACGTAAAATCAATTAGGAGGAGCTCTTGAAAGTATTATGTTCCATCAAAATGTTTTATTTATGGTATCACTTAAATAAATTGGTTTTATCATTTATTTTAAATTAATGGAATTTTTTCCACCCATTTGACAATGAAGGATTTTTCGGGCATATGAAAAAATCATTAAAACAAATTGAGTCACATAAAACATTTTTTTAAAAGAAAAACACGAAAAGCAATTAGGTAATTGATTAGGGAGTTTTGTGGTACCTTACACTTTCCCCACAGTCAATAGACACCTTACTCTTTTCTCTGGTTTGTAGACCTTACATTTTTAGTGTTCAATTGTACTATAATCAATTGATGACGGTTTCACTTACATTTTGCCCTCCTTTCTAAGTGTTGGTCGGCGTCGTGACGCCGGTTGCGACAACTATGTTGTTTTATGGTTGTACCGTCATGACTGGCTTCACATATGTTGTGTTTTCATACTATTTATCTCCCTAATAAATTGCTGATTGTTCTGCTTTGGAATTGTTTGTAATATCCCGAACCCAAATTTTTTTAAAAAATATATAATAATTTTTCAAATTTAATATTTTTAATAAATACTACATATTTTTAGAAAAATATAGGCGCAAGAATCACCGAAATCGGAGTTGAATTGAATTTGTTACGAATTTTGGAAGTTAAAAGATTTAGCATGAAAGGAGAGGCAAAATAGTAATTTTACCCAAAAATCTGGTAAAAACCAGATTGGTTTCTTCTTCATCCGGTAATACACGAGAGAGAGATGAGAGGTTATTGAGATGGGTCTGACAAAACTGGCTTTAAATGATTCTTTAGATGGGCCCAAGGTGATCTTGTGCAAAAATTCTGCAATTTAATTCGTTTTGCAGCTGATTTCGTACGTTCACAGATTCTTCATTCGTGGTCCAATTTTTCCAATCTTAATATCTGTGCGAAGCTTGAGATGTCTAGTTTCTAACGCCGCTAGAATCAATGAAGTTAGAGTTTTATAGCAACCGCAATGGCTAGTCGAATGTCAACACATCAAAACTCAAGTTTTAATCTCAAATTCATCTTGTTTTCAAACCCCTACAAAAACACATATAGAGCAATTGGTAGGTAAAATAGATCCACAATTATATAAAATCAAAGCATTGTAAGCAAAATGTATGAACAAAATATGGACTCATCATTCATACCATTGATAAAAAAAAAGGAGATTCACCAATAAGTTTTTTTCATAAAAATGTGTTTTTCATTCACTATCTTCAATTTTTGAATATTCCAAAACATATTTTAAATAATTCTGGACAAAACTACATTTATTTCAATAAATCCTTATATGTATGACATATGCTGACATCATCATATTCTTTTTATTTTTTCTTTTAAAAACTTTAAAACAATTTTATCTCTCAAAATACAAGTTATTTTTTTTTTTAAAAAAATAGATTCATAATCTGTACGAAAAACTCTTTCCAATGAGACCCATAATCAATATGTTTAAATGTTCATTCGTCAAATAATCTAAATGAACTCAGATGATTTCTCAAACTTATCTAGAATTCAGAAGATTTCTCAAAACTCACCAAAACCAATTAAAAGAGTTTTCAACATTAAGCAAAAAAATTTAGATGATTTCATAAAAATCCATCAAAAAAAATATAGAATTTTTGAAAATCAAACAAAAAGTAACCAAAGAATCAGAGGATTTCACAAATTTATTTAAAATTTAGAGGATTTCAGAAAATTTAACAAAATATATCAGAGAAAAGTTTGAAATTAAACAAAAAAATAGAGGATTTCATAAAATATATAATAAAAATTATAAGAATTTTTGAAAATTAAATAAAAAACAACCTGAGACTCTAAATCTTAAACCCCAAAATCTTAAATACTAAATCCTAATCTCTTAAATACTAAAATTCTAAATACTAAATCATAATCCCTATTACCATAAATAGTGTAAATTTTCTATAAAAAAATTTAGAGAATTTTTTAAAATCAAACAAAACAACAACCAAAAATTTAGATAATCAGAGGATTTCTCAAACTTGTCAAGAATTCAGAGGATTTTACAAAACTCACCAAAACAATTTAGAAAAGTTTTTGAAATTATGCAAAAAAAAATAAAAAAATCAGAGGATTTCTTATTAAGAATTCAGAGAATTTTCAAAAAAATCACTAAAACGGATAGAAATTGTGCTGGTATTCGGTTTTGTTTGAAATATGAATTGAGTTTTATTATGATATTATTCTCATAAGTTATTGGTTTTGGTTATTAGTGAACAATGTAATAAAATATTGACATTTGTATTGGATAACGTTTTGTTGATGCACAAGTATTTCATTTTTAATTTCAATAATATAGTGATTCACAGATTTTAAATCATATGCACAGGTTACCAAGTCAAGTAAATTTTATACATGTGAGTGCACTTGATTTTCGGGAAAGAATTTTTTTTTTTGGTTGATCGACTCTTCACTTTGATTCATCAAAAGTGAAAATATTTGCTTATGTTTAAAAACATATAGATAAAGGCATGATTTTCACTTTAACTTTCTGAGATTGTATTTATATTTATTTTATTATAATAATTATTTTCTAAATAAAGAGCAATCATATACTAATAAAATAAGGATAGGTTTAAATGATGACAGAGTAAAATTGTCATTAATTGAAGTTAAAATTTAAAATTGTCCTTATTGAGTTAAGCTTTAAATAATTGGAGATGCATCGGGGTACAAATTTTTCAAGAAGACTAAATGAAATATAGAGTCCATATAAACGACTTATCACCGGTCTTTGATGATTTACTAATTGCTATGTAGTAGATTTCTTAAAATCGTGTAATGTATGGTCTGACATGCTCAACCTTTGTTTCTCATCCACGATCATGTTTTTAAAGAATTGATTGAGAAATTAGAAGAATATGTAAATTTTTGACAGCAATAAAATTTCTCGGGTTATTAGGCAAATATCAGTCTTGAAAGAGTGCTATACATTGTATGTGCTTTATTTATACCTTGTGTAAAATTCCAGGAGACAATCTTAGCTACTGAAAATGCCAAGCTAAGTATGAAGGTAAAATTTTGTTTTTCTTAGTGTTATAATTTATTTCACAGGGTCTCATGCTTATTGAAATCTTAAGATTTTGTTTCATGTATATGATGAAGATTTTCTCTGTAGGTGCCAAGGAATAAAAACCTTTATTTTTCTGCTAAGGAATTTAATTTTTGAGATGGGGATATTGTTCATAGCTGAAATTCTCTGGTTTTGGAATGGTATTTACTGTGATAAGTTCATGATTTTTATTTTCCAAGATTATGAAGCTGCTGAGATAAGGAAGCGCCCAAGTGCAATGAGGACCGGCAGTGAAGTAACTTAGGAAACTTTATAAAATTAGTATTTCCAGAATATCTTAGAATTGATGTTATTGTCTTGTAAATTTCATCAGTGTATACTCAGAATATTTAATTCTAATATATGAGAGTTGAAATGCTTAATTTCAATATATTTTATTTTGTTTGAAATGATTTTCTTTAGATCTTTGTACCAACAAAAATAATTGGATATATATGATATCTATGACAAAGCAAAAAAAATAAGAAAATGTAGAAAACAGTGGCTAAAAATGTCTCCTCTATAGTCTATTGTCTAGTAAATTTACCAGCGGTTCAAGTTATTTTACTTATGTTTTTAAAGTGCAGCTAAAGATATAAAAACTACAGCTAAAGAATTGGATCCACATGCGGTCACTTTTTTTATATCCGAGGTCAAGAAAACCGCAGATAAGGTCTTCCAACGCTTACTTAAGCTACGAATTTGAAACCATGGATAAAGTTTGTACCCGCGGTTTTCTTATACTGACACCTGCGGTCAAAATCGCAAGTATAAGCTTGTTTTATTGTAGCCAAAAATTAATTTATAATTAGAACAATAATCCACCAATAAAGATATAAAGTCAATTTATTTTTAACGCTCTTTTATTGGATTATTTTCTAATTGGAAATCATTTGACCATTTTTTTAAAAAAGATAATTTAAACTCCAGCATTACATTCCATAGAAGCAAGTGCATGTTGCACTTAACGTCACAATATCAGTCTAGGAATTTACAAACATTGAAACACATCAGAAGAACCAGTGTGATGAAGAAACCACGACAGATCGATGATAAAATTCATATTTCACCTATATGGGAGACATTGTGGTGAAGAAACCTTAAGACAAACCTTATTCAGTATAAAACAAAACAAAACTGCATATCTATGCTAAGACCTACAAATCTATGTCAGTGGATGGGAAGAAAGGTTAAATCTATGCTAGGGAAGGAGGAGGAGAGACAGGAGGCTCATCACCTTTCCTCCTCCAATGGCTTTGAAAAAACTTCTTCGTCAAAGTATAGAGACATCAATGAGAGAGGCAATTATGTTTGGTATTTTTCGGAGAAGTTAATCGATTTCAGGATTCATTTTGACTTCACTTACACACATAATCGAGCTAATTAATTATTCTCATTCACCCCACTCTACTATATTCATAAGGGAAAATTAGTGAAAAGTCCCTCTACTAAAAGTTTTGTTTCAATAAAGACACTTCAATAAGTTTTGTTACATAAAGTCCATCAAGTTTAAAAAATATTTCATAAAGGACAAAAAATTATAAAATTTATTTTATTGACTTAAATACCCCCATCTTCTCATCTTTCCAATTTGACTCCCAAATCGGATATTCTTGCACCTAGATCTGGGTTACACTTCCATTACTTTCAACGACGTTGTCTCTAGTGGCCAAATTGGACGCTCTTCCTCACAATCGCCCACGACTTCAAGGTCAAAATTTGGTGAAATAAGTAGCTGATGGCGACGAATGATGGTTGGAGGTTTCTCGTGATGCTCCGACCCTTTTTTTTTGTTGGTCGGCGGCCTTGATCGATGGCTGGACGACAGTGGTCTACCATATCCATGAATCTGCATCATATGTTATTTGTTTCATATGTTATCTATTTTCTTGTATATTTTTTATTATACATATTTGAATATTGAAACATGAGAATTTTATTTGGTAATGTCGTCACAATGAAGGTTGACACACAAAATTTGTGTTTAAACATATACTATGTCATCAAATCCAAAACAGATATAATATCAACATATCCAAAATAAATATCATAAAATCAAAATAATTTTCACTCATTTTACCTGATCGAGTACCAAATCTGTTGCGCCTTGGCCCGAGAAGATCATTGGTGGTGTTGATGGTCATCAGCGTTGTCCAGATCGATCGGATCAAACTCATTTTCAAATGGTGACCTTAATTTCACAAACCTTTTTCAGTGATTCAAGTGATAATCGATGGTCGATAATGATTGGACTTTGGTCGGGCTGACCTAGAGCTTCATTTTGGAGGTTGGTTAGCCAAAAACGATGGTCGAACGACCCACTTTCCATATGGTGGAGCAAAGAAGAAGAAAGTGGAAGAAAATAGAATAAGGAAGAATGAAAAAAAAAATATTTTGCTCAATTCGTCATTTTTGTGTTTTTGATTGGTCCTTATTGAAATAAAATTCTCACATTTTGTCCTTATATGTAAAAAACACCATTCACAAAGAGTTAAAGTCTAATCAGATCAGTAATTCACCAAAAGAAATTACAAGTCAACTTATTTGTTAACCTCTTTCTTTTGATGGATTACTGACTGACCAGAGTTTATCTTTGAATTTTTTTTATGTGTAATGATTGAGTATTATTACAATTATATAGGTCAAAAATATAGTTCGTGGCCGTTGATTATAATTCATAACTTTTAATCCTAACCGTTTATAAAAAAGGTAATTGAATTATGGATTGGATTTAATTATATATACATGTACCAATACCCATGTATTTCCAATAATGAAAATTAAATCTTCTAAATTTTGGAATGTAATATAGCCATAATAGCCAATCAATTCAATTTTTTCACACACGTGTAACCAAAACCTTCCAATTTAGCAACGTAAATCCTATTCATTCCAGAATAATCAAATATTTTTACAATATAACATATACACATGCGTATAACACAATTTAATTATTTAATTATAAAGGATTTTATTTATAAAACATGTATGTTACAAGAACCAAATTTATTTAGACGAACTTAACCCAAATCTATGTGGAATTATGAGCCAACTTTTCTACGTACATGGCATGAAATAAAACAACCGATACCCTCTCGCCTCTTATTTGCTATAAGCTAGGGCACGAATTCACCAACACAAACATGGATTGTCTCTTCTTTAGATGCATGGTTCTTCTTCGCCGTCACCATCAAAGTCCTCGGAGTAAATTGTATCAAGCGTCGGGTTTCGCATCCTCGCAACACATTCTGTCGTGGTATATGTATATATAATTAAATCCAATTCATAATTCAATTACCTTTTTTATAAACGGTTAGGATTAAAAGTTATGAATTATAATCAACGGCCACGAACTATATTTTTGACCTATATAATTGTCATAAGGTAATTCGATAGAACCTATATATTGAGAGTACATATAAGTTTGTTGAACCTGTTCGCTCAAATGTGCTGACGACAGGATATTGTTTGATACAGTTGATGAAATTTTAGTAATTTCATTGTTTTCTGTTGGAATTACAATGCTCAATTTTCATTGACAGCTTGCATTACATTGTCTCATGCATGCTATATATATTATTTTGTTTTATTGGCATATTGTGATACATTAAACCTTGTAATACATTGTAAAATAATATATTTTGGATAATATTACATTGTTCTTTTGTTAGAAAAATTGTAATATATTTTATGTGGATTACATTTGTTGAATAAGTGAACTATTTTGTATTTTAATACAAATTACATTGTTACATTGTTACATTGTAATTGGTTACTCTGTCATATGTATTTATATGTTGACAAAAACACAATGTACTACAATTTATATTCCCATAGTACAAAGTAACACAATATTGAGTACAATTTTATCCAATATGTCCATCCAAAAAAATGTAATAGTCCCTGATCACAATGTAATACAATCATTCATTCCATAAAAATAAGATAATAACAACTAGCTAGCCACAAAGTAATACAATTTGCCGGTCTAAGAAATAACGACAAGACCATAATGTCTATGAATTTTCCACCCATATTGCACAATGTATTTCACCTACCAATCTAGTTTCAATTTGTTTTTCAATCTATACGCTTCATGCCACAATGTATTTTAACCTGCAATTTTATAATCAAAATGTATTTGTTATTTTGTTTATGTCACCCGTATCCTACAATGTATTTGAATCTTCCAGTACAATTTACCAGTCTATGTGTTCAGTAACAATAAAAATCAAATAAACCTATCACAAATAACTGGAACAACATATATTCAACTCGGATGAAGGTTTTACTTTTGAACGTGTTGGAAATAAAAAATTAGAAACCCAACAAACATGTCTAAAAATGAAGTGTTCTTACCTAATTTTGATAATAAGTTGCTCGAAATAGTATTATGGGTCGCAACCGGTGCAATCCCCCTCAAAGTTGCTATGAAAGTTGAGGCATTTCACCAGAGAGAATGGAGGAGAGCTCGGTTTGGTTGAAATGAGTTTTTTTATGGTTGAGAGATATCTTGGTATGGCATATTTAATGTAACTAGGGTTAAATTACAAGTACGGTTAAGTCTAATAATGTAAAAGTACATTGAAAAGATAAAAAGCTAATCAATGTTTTTGAATTTCAATTTTTTTTGAAAGAAGTGAGTCAAAATATAAATGTGGCATGTCACATTAGTTATGGATGATTACGGATATCTTAGTTATGGACAACTAATACTACCAATTTTACTATCATGCAATGAGGAAATTTCATCTCAAATGAAAAATACGCATAAAATGTACAATAATTATATTGTTTTAAAAACAATGTAATTTTAATGAAAACTGCAGAAAACAACACAATTTTTAATTCTATTATTTGAAATAACAAACACATAATTTATATAGCTTATATATTAATTATTATTTTTTCAAAAACAGTGTAATTAAGTTAGAATGGTCAGATAAAAACTATTGATCATGGTTCTTGTTAGAAAGAGTTTTACACGATAGTTTTGAATATGTAATTTCTGTTGTAAATTGACAGTCCGGATTAAGCAAGATCGCAGCTTTAAATGAATTTGAAATAGTAAAAGGCGAAATTGGACACACAAATTTTACGTGGAATACCCCTAATGAACAGGATAAAAATCACGGATCAGTATAGAAGAATTCACTGTGGAACAGATAGTTACATCCTTCTCTCTAATTTAACAAAGAGAGAAAAATGATACTCTCTCTTAAAATTAGGAGAAAAACTAAAACCTCTCAAACAAATATCTCTCTTTTCTTTCTCACTCTCACCCTCTCCTTTGCTCTTTCTTTGCTTATTTTTGTGTGTATTTTGTAGTGAAAGTAGCATAACTTTATATAGGCATACAAAAGAGGAAATACTTGGTGAAAAACTTGCCACCTAAAAGAAGAAATACTTGGTGACAAACTTGTCACCTAAACCAAGTAGGTACAACAATCACCTAATGCAATTAAGCATTAGGTGCTGTCGGTGTAGCATTTCTCCCACTTGGAGACTTGATTGAGATTTTATCATGTATCCACACCATTCTTTCTATACTTTTCATTCCTTGCTTGCTTATGTCTCTGCTAGACCATATGAGGATCTACACCTTTGAAACTTGTCAGTGGTGATCGGCTTGGTCATCACATCTGCTAAGTTTTTATTTGTGTGAATCTTTTGTATATCCACACTTCCATCTTTCACTACTTCACGAACAAAATGATAATGAACACTTATGTTGTTTGTTCTTGAATGATATGCCGAATTCCTTGTAATATGCAAGGCACTCTGACTGTCATAAAATAGAGTAATCTTCTCCTGTTTGTGCCCGAGCTCCTCTAATAAACTTTATAACCTAATAGCTTCCTTGCAAGCTTGTGTAGCCGCCATGTATTCTGCTTCTGTTGTAGAAAAAGCCACAACTGTTTGTAATTTTGAAACCCAGCTTACAGCTCCTCCTACAAGTGTAAACACATACCCTGTAGTGGATTTCCTTTTATCAAAGCCCCTTACAAAATCTTAATCCATATAGCCCTTGATAGTAAATTGTGATCCTCCGTAACATAATGCAGCATCTGAGGTTCCTCTTATGTATCTTAGAATCCTCTTCACAGTATTTTAGTGCTCTTTACCAGGATTCGCCATATATCGACTAACCACTCCCAATGCTTGTTCAATGTCTGGTCTTGTACATATCATAGCGAACATTAAACTCCCTACTGTAGATGCATATGGTACTCGAGACTTCTCCATCCTCTCTGTTTCATTGCTAGTACACATACTTGAGGATATCTTGAAATTAGCAGAAAGTGTGGTAGAAACTGACTCGCAACCTTGCATTTTGAATTGCAGCAAGATCTTTTGCAAATAATTCTTTTATGAAAGCCAAATCTTTCTGCTATTTCTGTCTCGGTGAATTTGCATCCCTAGAATCTTGTTTGTTGGTCTCAAATCCTTCATATCAAACTCCCTAACCAACTGTGCCTTCAATTCATGGATACGATCTTTGTTGGGGCCTGCTACCAACATGTCATCCACATACAACAATAAGATAATTAAGTCATTATCTCCCTCAAACCTTTTGTAGTATGTACAATGGTCTGAATTGAGTTTATTGTACCCAAGGCTTATAATGAAGGAATCAAATCTCTTAGACCAACATCTCGGTGCTTGTTTGAGAGCATATAGAGATTTGTTCAACCTGCAAATCAAGTTCTCTTTGCCTTCTTCAGCAAAACCTTCTGGTTGAAGCATATAAATTTCTTCTTCAAGTTCTCCATGAAGAAATGCAGTTTTATCATCTAGCTTCTCCAAATATAAGTCAAATGTATCACACATGGCTAAGACTACTCTGACTATTGTAAGTCGAACCACCGGATAAAATATCTCGTTGAAGTCAATGCCTTCTTTCTGAGCATATCCTTTCACCACCAGTCGAGCACGATATCGTTCCACCTGATCATTGCTATCTCGCTTGATCTTGTAAACCCATTTGTTACCAATGACTTTTGTTCCACGTGGCAATGGTACAAGATTCCAAGTCTTGTTTTTATGGAGAGGTTCAATCTCCTCCTACATTGTTGTCATCAATAGAGACGTATATGAACTATTTCTAGCTTCATGGAAAGTTGATGGCTCTCCATCCTCCGTTAAAAGATAGTATGCAACATTGCACTTCGTAACATGCTTTGAGTGCCAAGCTGGTAGTCTTTTCTCTCGAGTTGATCGTCGAATTTCTAGAGCCTCGGTAGGAGCCTCAGCTTGACTCTCAGACTCAACATGTTCTTGTACCTCGTGCTTTGGTGCTACTTTAGAAGCAACTTCTTTCTCAGACTTATCTTTTGTTTGAACTATTGTAATCTCTGAATTTTCTTTTTCCGTGCTATCATCACTTTTATCTTTCAGTTTATCCTCTGCAAAGATAACATCCCTACTGATAATAACCTTATGGGTAGTAGGATCCCATAGGCGATACCCTTTAACTCCATCAACATACCCCAAGAATTTACATTTCCTGAATTTTGGATCCCACTTCGTTCTTTCTTGGGCATTGAACATCACATACACAACACTTCCAAATGTATGGAGTCTTGAATAATCACCTGGTTTACCCGTCCACATCTCCATCGATGTCTTCAATTCAATTGTAGTCAAAGGTGATTGATTTATCAAATAACAGGCGACTTTGATTGCCTCTGCCCAGAAGCCTTTTGCTAGGCCTGCGGCTCTCAACATTGCCCTTGTTCTTTCCAGGAAGGTTCTGTTCATCCGCTTCTTTAGGCATGTTAAATAACAGGATTGGTTAGATTGAAGGTAAATATGTGAAATGGAATTGAATAAAATCAAAATATGTTTCATAAATTCTATATGAGAAACAAAATTTATGAGTGAAAAAATTATTGAAATCGGAGGTAAGATGAAAATACCGTGAATTTTAGAAGTGGGAAACGGGATAACACAAATGAGGATATTGGTAATGGCAAGTTGGTAAATAATGGTGGTTGGTACGTGTAATTCAACTAGAAAGCGGGGGCATAAAGGTAAAAGGGGCCAGAAAACTAAATAAAATAAAAATAAAAATATTTTGGCACAGAAATCGAGAACCCTAGGCTGGAAACTGGGGGAACGGGGGAGGCGGAGGCGACGGAAAGGAGTCACGGCGATTTCGACAACGAATTTAGATGTAACACCCCATCCCAATCTCACAGCCTTGCAATCCAATATTTATCACAAAAACTGACAATTACGATTGTAATCCTAAATAATTACCTAATAAAAACACCACCCATCAATTTTCAATATCAATAATAAAAATAAATAATCATTCAATAATTTTAAATAAAATAGATCCCCAACAGGTCGTTCATGCACCAAGTTCAAAGCCAATTAAAAATGCTAATTCTCTGCAGTACTAGTCTCACAGTCAACTGCTTATTTAGGAAATTCAGAAATCATTAATCTTTAATCATAATATACTTTGCTTAATCCCATAATATCAACTACCCATCAATGTCTCCTTCGTTACATGAGCACCTTCACTGAGGATTTTCGACATCACCATCAACAATCAAATCAGCAAATTCATCATCACCTGCATCACGAAACGTAATGAGCCAGGGCCCAGCAAGTAACATTTTATGCATGGATGCGCATGTTTTCTTTAGGGAATGAAACCTCAACCATTAAAACATTTAACCAGTATTAGGGTCCTCTAACTCTAGCAAACTGCTACAGAGCAACCGGTCGGGATTTCCTTTCAGTATCCTACCATAGAATACTTTCCTGTAATTGTACTTTATTCCTCTCTTTCCTTTCCAATTTAATAAGCCTTACCCATAACATTTCCAGTACACCCTCCCTGTAGCAGTTATACTAGGTTTATAAAACATTTTCCTCCATTACGTGAACCTTATAATATGCAATGCCATGTTATGCACAACTTCCAATAATCAATAATCATACAATAAATATCAGATCATATGCATTCCCATATAATCACATTCATCAGTAATTTATCAATTTCAGTCACCCAATACATGCATAGCATCAAAATAATTCAAATAGCACACAAGTTCCGTAATACAGTTGAAACGTTACTTACCTTACCGCGCTTTTCTAAATCTCAATAAAATCAACTATGCAACTTAACCTTGAAATTCATGATCAAACTTATTTACATTAGTATTTATAAAATTAATATTATTTAATTTAATTTAATTTAATTAGGTCAAACTGGATAGACCGGTCAACTGGTCTGCCCAGTACCAACCGGGTCAGCCCGACCCAGTTAGGTCCTCTCCTCACTGCAACGGGTCAACAGACCCGTTAATAGCCAAAATCGGGTCACCCCCTTCCAAGGTGCGGTGGTCCTCACCATCGGCCCAGAATGATAGACAGGGGTCGGACGAATTGAGCGCCACCCATGTTTACCTGAATAACGGTCGGAATTTGGCGAAAACCACTCCAGAACTCCACGGTAGCCGCACCTTCTCCCCTCCGATCAACAACCTTAAGCCACTCCAATGGATCCGAAAATCCTACCGCCGCACTCCTCTCTTCAACCCGGTCTTGCTCGTGCCACCCTCGCCGCCGTTCGTCACCTTTGCCAGAAAATGCCCCTCCGTCGCCGCCCCCTCTCTCTCACCGTTTGGTTGCTAGGTTTTCTCGATTTCCATGCAACCTTATAATATATATTTTAACAATTTTACTAATTTATAATTATATCCCTTAAGTTGTGTATTTATCCCCACATGCTACTACCGTATTTACAACATTACCATTTCTTTTGACTTATTAACAATTCCGGTTACGTTCTCAAAACTCCAATTTAATTTCATTTGTTAATTTCACATCACGTGTGTATTCACGCCTGTAATAAATAACGATTATCTTCACACCACTGTAAATAATCCCTATTAATTACAACCCCCGTTAACTGAACATGCATGCTAATTTTGAACCCGGTGTGTAACATTAGACAAGTCTGGTGTCAAAAGAAATATAACGGTGTGGCAATTGCAACGAAGCCTGTTTCAGATGAAACGAAAGAGATTCAAGCCGGCGACGAAGCAGAAGATGCCGCGGCTGTCGAGATCTTTGAAGCCGGAATTCGTCGATCTCCGGTCACGAAACAGGTAACTGGCACTGGCGTTGATCTTCCCGCGTCACTGTCCATCGTCTGGACCTAGCTATGCGTTCCACCGCGCCGTCACCGATGATTAACCATAAATGAAACTGCACTGGTCTGGTAAACCCATAAAGAAATTGGTAATAATAATTTGTGATGTTATTTTAGAAACAAGAACGAATTCTTCAAAAGTTTAAAAAAAAGGTTTATTGTTGGGAAAGCGTGCGACAGTAAGTAATATTCACCTGTGTCATGGAATCGCATGTTGAATGATTGCAAATTTTACAGTTCATATATTTGTATGTGTGTGTGTATGTACATTTGTATGTATGATAGTATGATCAAGTTATTACGATAAGACTGATATTGTTATAATAATAATTGTATTTACTATGTGTTTATACGACATCAACTTGATGGTAGTGATTTTGGTATTAGTCAATTGTGAACCGTCATATGACGAAATTTGTATATATATGAGGCTGAATTGATGATGATAAGTTATCTGTGAATGGTGAACTGTTATGAGATGATATTTAGATATAACAGTTAATGGTTGTATTGCATGAAGCATAGCACATCATGGCATACATGACACATGCATTTAAACGAAAAAGGGAAAATGTTTTTATGAATTTTTATGAATCTAGTATAACTGCTACAGGGAGGGTATATGTTGACTGAAAAAGGAAAAGGAAAAGGAAAATGTTTTATTGACTGAAAAGTGTTCTTTTATGGAACACTTAATTAAAGAAAAATCCCGACCGGTTACTCTGTAGCAGTGTATCTAGGTTAGGGCCCAAGTACTGGAACATAATTTAAATGGTTGTCTGCTCTTTAAAGAAATGGTTCACGTGCATTCATGCATAAATATTACTTGCTGGGCCTCGGTTCACTATGTTCTGTGATGCAGGTTATGATATCTCATATGATTGTGCTGATCTAGCAGTTGATGGTGTCACTGCGGATCTATGGTGATGATGCTCATGTGACAGAAGTAGGGTTGTAATTAATTTAAGTTATTGGCTTTTGTGTTTGGGTAACTTGATTAGAGGGTGACACTGTTCTTAAGTTATTTGTAGAAGTTGGATGACGCGGTAATAATAATTTTATTATATGAGAGACTTATTGATGTTTAACTAGCGTGTTGTTCAGCTTGGGATGGTATTAATTACATACGTTAGTAAATGTTGTAAAAGTTAAAGTTTATAGGAGTAGCATTCTAACTTGTTGACTCACATAATTGGGTGTCATGGGTCGGGGTATTATAGATGGTATCAGAGGAACGATCCTTTAAAATAAGGTAAATAGTAAGATATATATAATGAGTGAAGGTTTAGTAAAGTTACATGAGCATCATGGATCGGCACGACCATCAACAAGTAAGTACTTTAAATTTAATCTCTATTGTTCTGTAATCAATGTTAATTATTTTCGTATGCCTCCTAGAATGTATATGTGCTGAAATATATTAGTGTGATTTGAGATAATTACATTATTTTTGTATGAGTAAGTAGAGGAATTGCGATAGGTCAATGTAGAGAACTGGTAGATTATGATATTTAGATGCTAGAATGTCGTGATAGGTGTATTCATGATTAATTTATCATTAAGAGAATTGGAGGACAATTTTTATAAGGGGAGGAGACTGTAATACCCCGAGTCTTTAGGCATGTTAAATAACAGGATTGGTTAGATTGAAGGTGAATATGTGAAATGGAATTGAATAAAATCAAAATATGTTTCATAAATTCTATATGAGAAATAAAATTTATGAGCGAAAGAATTATTGAAATCGGAGGTAAGATGAAAATACCGTGAATTTTAGAAGTGGGAAACGGGATAACACAAATGAGGATATTGGTAATGAGAAGTTGGTAAATAATGGTGGTTGGTACATGTAATTTAACTAGAAAGCGGGGGCATAAAGGTAAAAGGGGCCAGAAAACTAAATAAAATAAAAATAAAAAGATTTTGGCACAGAAATCAAGAACCCTAGGCTGAAAATTGGGGGAACGGGCGAGGCGGAGGCAACGGAAAGGAGTCACGGGGATTTCGGCAACAGATTTAGACAAGTCTGGTGTCAAAAGAAAGATAACGGTGAGGCGATTGCAACGAAGCCTGTTTCAGATGAAACGGAGGAGATTCAAGCCGGCGACAAAGAAGAAGACGCCATGCCTGCCGAGATCTTTGAAGCCAGAATTCGTCGATCTCTGGTCACGAAACAGGTAACTGGCACTGGCGATGGTCTTCCCGCGTCACATCCATCTCCCTCTTGATGGGATACACCCAATATCTTCTGGAATAATCATCAATAAAGGAAATAAAGTATTTTGCTCCTCACAGAGATATCACCGGTGCTTGCCACACATAAGAGTGAATCAAATCTAGAATATCCTTGATTCTAGAATCGGATAGGCTGAATTTCAATCTATTTTGCTTACTTGTAACATAGTGCTCACAAAAAGATAGTGACACCTTTGTGAGTCTAGGAAGTAAACTCTTCTCAGAGAGAATCCTCAATCCTTGTTCCGACATGTGTCCGAGTTTGAGATGGCACTTCATTGCAGGTTCATCTTTTGAACTACTTGATACAACAGATACTTATACTTCAAGTATAGTTTTTCCTTTTAGCTTGTATAAATTTGAAATCAATTTTTCCGCCTTCATTACTACAAGTGCGCCCCAGATAATTTTCATTATCCCATCTTGAGTTTGGATCTTGTAACCGAGACTATCTATTTGTCCCAAAGACAATTGATTCTTTCTCAGGCCCTCCACAAATAAAACCTCCTTGGTAGTGTAAACAGTCCCATCATACATTTTCAGTTTGATGGTTCCAATGCCGACATTCTTCAGGATGTGATCATTACCCATGAACACGAACCATTCTCTATGTGAGGTCATGTGTCATAGGACACTTGAATCAATAATCCAGGTATCAATAAAATTCCTTTCACCTCTAAGATTGGCATTGCTTCAATATACAAAATTTCACCATCATCAGGGGTACTTGCCACATTTCCTTGAGAATTCTTCTTTGTATTCTTCTTTTTCCAACAATCTTTCTTCAGATGCCCTTACTTGCCACAAAAGTAGCATTTAAAATTCTTCTTACTCCTTGATTTGGACCTACCATGATCTTGGCTCCCACTTGAGCCATGTTCCATTGATCTCCCTCTTTCCATCGTTAAAGCCTCAGCTTGATATGAACCAGCCAACCTGTCCTCCTTGTTTGTGCGCCTATTTTCTTCTTCTAGAATAGCAGCAGCAATATCATCAAAGACTAGGTAGTCCGTGAGAACATTGTTAGTGAGGTTGATGATGAGTTGATCATATGAGTTTGCTAGACTTTGGAGTAGAAGTTCTGCACGTTCAACTGGTTATACTTTATATCCCAACAATATGAGTTGAGAAAACATAGTATTCAATGCGTTGATGTGCTCTATCACCAAAGTAGATTCAACCATACAAAGAGTGTAGAGTTTCCTCTTCAAAAAAATCTTATTGTGGAGAGACTTTGCCTCATAGAGTTTGGTGAGATGATCCCATATTTCCTTTGCAGTTTTCTTTTCTTCTATACTTGAAAGTACACCGTCGGATAATGCCAAACGAGGACTAGCAATTGCGGTGCCATCCATTTCACTCCACTTTTCATTTGTGACTTAGTTGGCTTATTATCAATAGCTGCTAGGCAATTATCATTTTTTTTAGACTACCTTCATTTTCAATTTTCACAATGAGAAATTACTCCCACTAAACTTCTCAATTTCATGCTTTATTGTCATTTCTTTTTATCACAACCAAGTACTTTGTGAACAGTACCATGAATAATACCTCCAAATTAGTTCCTAGGAAAGAGAGAGGACCTTCTATTTAAAACGGCACGCAATTAAAGAACTTCTCTTTCCTAGACAGAACTTATTTTAAATAGTACTTCCACACAACCATACCACGAATACTTGATCAACAATCTCACGAAAACATTTATGATGTGAAAGGTCAGACAATGCTGCAACCACAGAGCATACTAAGAATTCCAAGAGAATAAGCAAATCCCAAACCAACCAATCGCTCTGATACCATTTATTGTAAATTGATAGTCCGGATCGAGCAGAATCGCAGCTTTAAATGAATTTGAAATAGTAAAAGGCGAAATTGGACACACAAATTTTACGTGGAAAACCCCTAATGAACAGTGTAAAAATCACGGACCAGTATAGAAGAATTCATTGTGGAACAGATAGTTAACACATTCTCTCTAATTTAACAAGGAGAGAAAAATGATACTCTCTATTGAAATTAGGAGAAAAACTAAAACCTCTCAAACAAATATCTCTCTCTTTTCTTTCTCACTCTCACCCTCTCCTTTGCTCTTTCTTTGCTTATTTTTGTGTGTATTTTGTAGTGAAGGTAGCATAACTTTATATAGGCATACAAAAGAGGAAATACTTGGTGAAAACACTTGCCACCTAAAAGAAGAAATATTTGGTAACAAACTTGTCACCTAAACCAAGTAGGTACAACAATCACCTAATGCAATTAAGCATTAGGTGCTGTCGGTGCAGCATTTCTCCCACTTGAAGACTTGATTGAGATTTTATCATGTATCCACACCATTCTTTCTATACTTTTCATTCCTTGCTTGCTTATGTCTCTGCTAGACCATATGAGGATCTACACCTTTGAAACTTGTCAGTGGTGATCGGCTTGGTCATCACATTTGCTAAGTTTTTATTTGTGTGAATCTTTTGTATATCCACACTTCCATAGTTCACTACTTCACGAACAAAATGATAATGAACACTTATGTTGTTTTTTCTTGAATGATATGCCGGATTCCTTGTAATATGCAAGGCACTCTGACTGTCATAAAATAGAGTAATCTTCTTCTGTTTGTGCCCAAGCTCCTCCAATAAACTTTATAACCAAATAGCTTTGTTGCAAGCTTGTGTAGCCGCCATGTATTCTGCTTCTGTTGTAGACAAAGCCACAACTGTTTGTAATTTTGAAACCCAGCTTACAGCTCCTCCTACAAGTGTAAACACATACCCTGTAGTGGATTTCCTTTAATCAAAGCCCCTTACAAAATCTTAATCCGCATAGCCCTTGATAGTAAATTCTGATCCTCCGTAACATAATGCAGCATCTGAGGTTCCTCTTATGTATCTTAGAATCCTCTTCACAGTAATTCAGTGCTCTTTACCAGGATTCATCATATATCGACTAACCACTCCCAATGCTTGTTCAATGTCTGGTCTTGTACATATCATAGCGAACATTAAACTCCCTATTGCAGATGCATATGCTACTCGAGACATCTCCATCCTCTCTATTTGATTGCTAGTACACATACTTGAGGATATCTTGAAATTAGCAGAAAGTGTGGTAGAAACTGACTTGCAACCTTGCATTTTGAATTGGAGCAAGATCTTTTGCAAATAATTCTTATATGAAAGCCAAATCTTTCTGCTATTTCTCTCTTGGTGAATTTGCATCCCTAGAATCTTGTTTGTTGGTCTCAAATCCTTCATATCAAACTCCCTAACCAACTGTGCCTTCAATTCTTGGATACGATCTTTGTTGGGGCCTGCTACCAACATGTCATCCACATACAACAACAACATAATGAAGTCATTATCTCCCTCAAACCTTTTGTAGTATGTACAATGGTCTGAATTGAGTTTATTGTACCCAAGGCTTATAATGAAGGAATCAAATCTCTTATACCAACATCTCGGTGCTTGTTTGAGACCATATAGAGATTTGTTCAACCTGCAAATCAAGTTCTCTTTGTCTTCTTCAGCAAAACCTTCTGGTTGAAACATATAAATTTCTTCTTCAAGTTTTCCATGAAGAAATGCAGTTTTAACATCTAGCTTCTCCAAATGTAAGTCAAATGTATCACACATGGCTAAGACTACTCTGACTATTGTAAGTCGAACCACCAGATAAAATATCTCGTTGAAGTCAATGCCTTCTTTCCGAGCATATCCTTTCACCACTAGTCGAGCACGATATCGTTCCATCTAATCATTGCTATCCCGCTTGATCTTGCAAACTAAATAAAATAAAAATAAAAAGATTTTGGCACAGAAATCGAGAACCCTAGTCTAGAAATTGGGGGAACGACCGAGGCAGAGGCGACGGAAAGGAGTCACGGCGATTTCGGCAACGGATTTAGACAAGTCTGGTGTCAAAAGAAAGATAACGGTGAGGCGATTGCAACGAAGCCTGTTTCGGATGAAACGAAGGAGATTCAAGCCGGCGACGAAGCAGAAGACGCTGCGGCTGTCGAGATCTTTGAAGTCGAAATTCGTCGATCTCCGGTCACGAAACAGGTAACTGGCACTGACGATGGTCTTCCCACGTCACTGTCCACCGTCTGAACCTAGCTGTGCGTTCCACCGTGCCGTCATCGATGATTAACCAGAAATGAAACCGCACTGGTCTGGTTAACCCATAAAGAAATTAGTAATAATAATTTGTGATGTTATTTTGGAAACAGGAACGAATTCTTCAAAAGTTTTAAAAAAATGTTTATTGTTGGGAAAGCGTGCGACAGTAAGTAATATTCACCTGTGTTACGGAATCGCATGTTGAATGATTGCAAATTTTACAGTTCATATATTTGTATGTGTGTGTGTGTATGTACATTTGTATGTATGATAGTATGATCAAGTTATTAAGATAAGACTGATATTGTTATAATCATAATTGTATTGACTGTGTGTTTATACGACATCAACTTGATGGTAGTGTTTTTGGTATTAGTCAACTGTGAACCGTCATATGACGAAATTTGTATATATATGAGGCTGAATTGACGATGATAAGTTATCTGTGAATGGTGAACTATTATAGGATGATATTTAGATATAACAGTTAATGATTATATTGCATGAAGCATAACACATCATGGCATACATGACACATGCATTTAAACGAAAAAGGGAAAATGTTTTTATTATTTTTTATGAATCTAGTACAACTGCTACAGGGAGGATATATGTTGACTGAAAAAGGAAAAGGAAAAGGAAAATGTTTTATTGACTGAAAAGTGTTCTTTTATAGAGCACTTAATTAAAGAAAAATCCCGACCGGTTGCTCTGTAGCAGTGTATCTAGGTTAGGTCCCAAGTACTGGAACATAATTTAAATGGTTGTCTGCTCTTTAAAGAAACGGTTCACGTGCATTCATGCATAGATATTACTTGCTGGGCCTCGGCTCACTATGTTCTATGATGCAGGTTATGATATCTCATATGATTGTGCTGACCTAGAAGTTGATGGTGTCGCTGTGGATCTATGGTGATGATACTCATGTGATAGAAGTAGGGTTGTAATTAATTTAAGTTATTGGCTTTTGTGTTTGGGTAACTTGATTAGAGGGTGACACTGTTCTTAAGTTATTTGTAGAAGTTGGATGACGCAGTAATAATAATTTTATTATATGAGAGACTTATTGATGTTTAACTAGCGTGTTGTTCAGCTTGGGATGGTATTAATTACATACGTTAGTAAATGTTGTAACAGTTAAAGTTTATAGGAGTAGCGTTCTGACTTGTTGACTCGCATAATTGGGTGTCATGGGTCAGGGCATTATAGTGTATGCTATAGTGAACTATCTTTTGATGCCTTCTTTATTACAGAAAATATCAAACTCATCGCCAGTTTATTCTTCTCCATTATGAGACCTCAAGCACTTGATCTTTTTACCAGATTCATGTTTCACCCGAGCTTTGAATATTTTGAAGAATGGAAACACATCCATCTTCCTCTTGATGGGATACACCCAATATCTTCTGGAATAATCATCAATAAATGAAACAAAGTATTTTGCTCTTCACAGAGATATCACCGGTGCTTGCCACACATAAGAGTGAATCAAATCTAGAATATCCTTGATTCTAGAATCGGATAGGCTGAATTTCAATCTATTTTGCTTACTTGTAACATAGTGCTCACAAAAAGATAGTGACACCTTTGTGAGTCTAGGAAGTAAACTCTTCTCAGAGAGAATCCTCAGTCCTTGTTCCGACATGTGTCCGAGTTTGAGATGGCACTTCATTGCAGGTTCATCTTTTGAACTACTTGATACAACATATACTTCTACTTCAAGTATAGTTTTTCTCTTTAGCTTGTATAAATTTGAAGTCAGTTTTTCCGCCTTCATTACTACAAGTGCGCCCCGGATAATTTTCATTATCCCATCTTGAGTTTGGATCTTGTAACCGATACTATCTATTTGTCCCAAAGACAATTGATTCTTTCTCAAGCCCTCCACAATTAGAACCTCATTGATAGTGTAAACAGTCCCACCATACATTTTCAGTTTGGTGCTCTATCACCGAAGTAGATTCAATCATACAAAGAGTGTAGAGTTTCCTCTTCAAAAAAATCTTGTTGTGGAGAGACTTTGCCTCATAGAGTTTGGTGAGATGATCCCATATTTCCTTTGCAGTTTTCTTTTCTTCTATACTTGAAAGTACACCGTCGGATAATGGCAAACGAGGACTAGCAATTGCGGTGCCATCCATTTCACTCCACTTTTCATTTGTGACTTAGTTGGCTTATTATCAATAGCTGCTAGACAATTATCTTTTTTTTTAAGATGACCTTCATTTTCAATTTTCACAATGAGAAATTTCTGCCACTGAACTTCTCAATTTCATGCTTTACTGTCATTTCTTTTTATCACAACCAAGTACTTTGTGAACAGTACCATGAATAATACCTCCAAACTAGTTCCCAGGAAAGAGAGGGGACCTTCTATTTAAAACGGCACGCAATTAAATAGCCACTCTTTCCTAGACAAAACTTATTTTAAATAGTACTTCCACACAACCATACCACGAATACTTGATCAACAATCTCAAGAAAACATTTCTGATGTGAAAGGTCAGACAATGCTGCAACCACATAGCATACTAAGAATTCCAAGAGAATAAGCAAATCTCGAACCAACCAATCGCTCTGATACCATTTGTTGTAAATTGATAGTCCGGATCGAGTAGGATCGCTACTTTAAATGAACTTGAAATAGTAACAGACAAAATTGGACACATAGATTTTATGTGGAAAACCCCTAATGAAAAGGGTAAAAGCCACGAACCAGTATAGAAGAATTCACTATAGAATAGATAGTTAACATTCTCTCTAATTTAACAAGGAGAGAACAATAATACTCTCTCTTGAAACTAGGAGAAAAACTAAAACCTCTCAAACAAATATCTCTCTATTTTCTTCCTCACTCTCACTCTCTCCTTTGCTCTTTCTTTGCTTATTTTTGTGTGTATTTTGTAGTGAAGGTAGCATGCCTTTATATAGGCATACAAGAGAGGAAATACTTGGTGACAAACTTGCGTACAGCAACCACCTAATGCAATTAAGCATTAGGTGCTATCAGTGCAACAATTTCTTCCAAAATTTAACATGTATTTTGAGAGATAAATTTTTAAAAAATTGTTTATAAAAAAATTAAAAATAGTGTAGCTGCACCAACGGGACTTTTCAAATGATCTACCTTTAATTTAATTTTGGCATGTCATTTGTCTACTCAATAGTCCCACTTAGACTTGGGACAACTTAGGCCTCAAAAGATTGGACTATTTAGCGCCACTGAACCAAAATTTGCCTGATGTGGATGCAGATCTTATACTGTTGAAGACAATAAATTATATTTGTTCAAATTTAGTTTTAGAACCATTCCGTTATTATTCTATATTGAATAATTGAAAAAAAATGAATGAAAGTTCTTAACTCGGTAGAAATACAAATAAAAATATTTATTTTGTTTTACTTGTATTTTATTAGAACAAATGAAAAACTTCTAAATTATTATTTATCATTAATTCTTCGAGTATGTGGAAGATGAGGAAGGAAAGCATCTTTACATTTGCAATGCCTCTTCAGTCTGCAAGATCCAAGGCCACAAAAAGGTGGTTCTTAAGATGACTTTTGGGAAGAAGCTGAATCTGACCTACGTGTTCCATGTTGCAGAATTCATAAAAATTGTGTTTCTAAGAATTTATTTACCAAGAATTGGTTTAAACTAGTCTTGAGTTGGACACGTTGATTCTCACAAAGAGTGAAATATTCGTGGAGAAGAGTTACTCTTGTGATGGGATTTTCAGGCTTAATGTAATGATCATAGTACCCAAAATATAAAAAAAATAAAATAAAAATAACAATAAAGAAACTACTTCTATTTACTTGCTAAAGTCTGCTAATTTATGACATGGTAGATTAGGACATATTAATTATCAAACGTTAAAAAGAATTAACAATTTGAATTTTCTCAAAAAAATCCCAATTCATTCTAATCATAATTGTGAAATTTATAAGGAAACCAAATTAACTAAGCACATTTCTATTCTATATAAAGAAATAGTGAATCTCTAAATTTACTCAGATATATGTGATTTAAAGTTTGTGCTAGTTAGAGTGGTAAAAAGTATTTTATTGCTTTTATTGATGATTGTACATGGTATTACTATGTACAGTTGTGCTAGTCATCCGTTAAGTTTTTGTTCATAAAGTGTCCATAACTAATGTGTTCATCATCATTACCGTTGGTTTTGCCTCCAAATTAAAAGTTTAAAAATTCAAAATTTCACCCTCTCACTATGGACATTATAGACAACACAGTTTATGGATAATTAGAATTTTGTACTATGTATGCTGAGAAGCAAAGGGGAAGCCTTGAAAATATTTAAACTACAACAGAGTGAGGTTGAGAATCAACTTAGTAAGGAAATCAAAGCGATATGGAGCAATAGAGTTGTGAAATATGATTCGCCATCCGATAAAATTATTTTCCGAGCAAGACATAGTCCATCAAACTATAGCTCTTTATACACGTCAATAAAATGATATTGTTGAATGCAAGAATCTTAGGTTGAAAGAAATGATCAATGCAAAGTTGACAAAAACTAAGTAGAAATCTCAAATACAAAACAAAAATCCAAAAACTCACAAATGATCAAAATAGTGTCAATAGTAGAAATCTGCCAACCAACCAAGTATGAAGGTAAAACTTTGTTTTTATTAGTGTTAGAATTTATTTCACAGGGTCTAATGCTTATTGAAATCTTAAGATTTTGTTTCATGTATATGATGATGATGTTCTTTGTAGGTGCAAGAATAAAAACCTTTATTTTGCTGCTAAGGAAATCAATTTTTGAGACGGGAATGTTGTTCATTGCTGATATTCTCTTGTTTTGGTATGATATTTACTGTGATAAGTTCATGATTTTTATTTTCCAGGATTATGAAGCTGCTGAGATAAGGAAGCGCCCAAGTGCAATGAGAACCGGCAGTGAAGCAACTTAGGAAACTTTATAAAATTAGTATTTCTAGAATATCTTAGAATTGATGTTATTCTCTTGTAAATTTCATCAGTGTATACTCAGAATATTTAATTCTAATATATGAGAGTTGAAATGCTTAATTTCAATATATTTTATTTTGTTTGAAATGATTTTCTTTAGATCCTTGTATCAATAAAAAATAATTGGATATATATGATATCTATGACAAAGCAAAAAAAATAAAAAAATAAGAAAATATAGAAGACGGTGGCTAAAAATGTTTTCTCTATAGTCTAGTAAATTTACCAGCGGCTCAAGTTATTTTACCTGTGTTTTTATATAAAAACTACAGCTAAAGAATTGGATCCACTCACAGTCACTTTTTTTATACCCGCGGTCGAGAAAACCACAGATAAGGTCTTCCGACGCTTACCTAAGCTATGAATTTGAAACTATGGATAAAGTTTGTACCTGCGGTTTTTTATACTTATACCTACGGTCAAAACCGCAAGTATAAGCTTGTTTTGTTGTAGCCAAAAATTAATTTATAATTAGAACAATAATCCACCAATAAAGATATAAAGTCAATTTATTGTTAAAGCTCTTTTTTTGGATTATTTTCTAATTGGAGATCATTTGACCATTTTAAAAAAAAGAGATAATTTAAACTCCAGCACTACATTCCATAGAAGCAAGTGTTGCACTTAACGTCACAATACCAGTCTAGGTGACGACGTCTCAAACTAGTTGAGTACAAAAACGTATCAGTATAGGTCCGAACAAGGGCTTCCTCGGTTTCTCGTCTTCCTCCTCGGCTAGATAGTCTTCTCAGTAAAGTTTGTCCTGTAGAAACGAGCAAACGTAAGCTAGAGGCCTGCCAGAGAGTGTTCTCTGGCGTTGGCGCTCCGATGCTTAAATCAAATGCTTGCACAGAGAATCTCTCCGAAGAACACAGCTCGATGTTCTAGGGAAATGTGTAAAGAGTGTTTTTTAGTGAAAGAAGTTATCCCTTTTACCTGTGGGGTAAACCCTTTATATAGTGAAGGTGGTTTCCATTAATAGAATTCGAGTGGTGGTGAATAATACGTTGCCAAATGAAGGAATTACTGTTTTACTGGGAGCTTGTTACTGTCATGAGGGTACGGAGCCGAGAAGAGCATCTCCATTGCTCGGTACCGAGGATCTCCCAACGAGAAAGGTGGTGTCCTCTGTTGACAATTGTTGCCACGTGTCTTGTCCTGATTGGAGAGGATGAATATCCTCATCACTAGGAATTTACAAACATTGAAACACATCGGCATAACCAGTGTGATGAAGAAACCACGGAAAATGGATGAGAAAATTTATATTTCACCTACATGGGAGACATTGTGGTGAAGAAACCTTAAGACAAACCTTATTCAATATAAAACAAAACAAAAATGCATATCCATGCCAAGACCTAAAAATCTACGTTAGTGGATGGGGAGAAAGGGTAAATCTATGCTAGGGAAGGAGGAGGAGAGACATGAGGCTAATCACCTTTCCTCCTCCAATGGCTTTGAGAAAACTTATTCGTCAAAGTATAGAGACGTAAATGAGAGAGGCAGTTAGGTTAGGTTTGGTATTTTTCGGAGAAGTTAATCGATTTCATGATTCATTTTGACTTCACTTACACACATAATCGAGCTAATTAATTATTCTCATTCACCCCACTCTACTATATTCACAAGGGAAAATTAGTGAAAAGTCCCTCTACTAAAAGTTTTGTTTCAATAGGGACACTTCAATAAGTTTCGTTACATAAGGTTCATCAAGTTTAAAAAATATTTCATAAAGGACAAAAAGTTATAAAATTTATTTCATTGACTTAAATACCCCCCATCTTCTCATCTTTCCAATTTGACACCCAAATTGGATATTCTTGCAGCTAGATCTAGGTTACACTCCCATTACTTTCAACGACGTTGTCTCTAGTGGCCAAATTGGACACTCTTCCTCACAATCGCCCACGACTTCAAGGTCAAAATTTGGTGAAATAAGTAGCTGATGGCGACGAATGATGGTTGGCGGTTTCACGTGAGACTCCAACCCTTTTTTTTGTTGGTCGACGGCCTTGATCGATGGCCGGACGACAGTGGTCTACCATATCCATGAATCTGCATCATATGTTATCTATTTTCTTGTATATTTTTTTATTATACGTATTTGAATATTGAAATACAAGAATTTTATTTGATAATGTCGTCACAATGAAGGTTGACACACAAAATTTGTGTCTAAACATATACTATGTCATAAAATTCAAAACATATATAATATCATCAGATCTAAAATAGATGTCATAAAATCAAAATAATTTTCACTCATTTTACCTGATCGAGTACCAAATATGTTGCTCTTTGGCCCGAGGAGATGATTGGTGGTGCTGATGGTCGTCGCCGTTGGCTAGATTGATCGGATCAAACTCTTTTTCAAATGGTGTGACCCCGATTTCACAAGCCTTTTTCAGTGATTCAAGTGATAATCGATAGTCGATAATGATTGGATTTTGGTCGGACTGACCTAGAGCTTCATTTTGGAGGTTGGTTAGCCAAAAATGATGGTGGAACGATCCACTTTACATATGGTGGAGCAAAGAAAAAGAAAGTGGAAGAAAATAGAATAAGGAAGACTGAAAAAATATATTTTGCTCAATTCGTCATTTTTGTGTTTTTGACTGGTCCTTATTGAAATAAAATTCTCACATTTTGTCCTTATATGTAAAAAACACCATTCACAAAGAGTTAAAGTCTAATCAGATCAGTAATTCACCAAAAGAAATTACAAGTCAACTTATTTGTTAACCTCTTTCGTTTGATGGATTACTGACTGACCAGAGTCTATCTTTGGATTTTTTTTATGTGCAATGATTGAGTATTATTACAATTATATAGGTCAAAAATATAGTTCATGGCCGTTGATTATAATTCATAACTTTTAATCCTAACCGTTTATAAAAAAGGTAATTGAATTATGGATTGGATTTAATTATATATACATGTACCAATACCCATGTATTTCCAATAATGAAAATTAAATCTTCTAAATTTTGGAATGTAATATAGCCATAATAGCCAATCAATTCAATTTTTTCACATACGTGTAACCAAAACCTTCCAATTCAGCAACGTAAATCCTATTCATTCCAGAATAATCAATTATTTTTACAATATAACATATACACATGCGTATAACACAATTTAATTATTTAATTATAAAGGATTTTATTTATAAAACATGTATGTTACAAGAACCAAATTTATTTAGACGAACTTAACCCAAATCTATGTGGAATTATGAGCCAACTTTTCTACGTACATGGCATGAAATAAAACAACCGATACCCTCTCGCCTCTTATTTGCTATAAGCTAGGGCACGAATTCACCAACACAAACATGGATTGTCTCTTCTTTAGATGCATGGTTCTTCTTCGCCATCACCATCAAAGTCCCGGGAGTAAATTGTATGAAGCGTCGGGTTTCGTATCCTCGCAACACATTCTATCATGGAGATTTGTTCTATTTAACCATCTAGCAACCTTTGATATGATGGTCATGGAGGGCGAAGTGAAGAACGAAGTGAAGTTTGATCTTGAGTCATTTTTTTAAGTCCAAGTAGTATTACCACGAAATGGGTAGAATTTGGAAATTGAGTCATCTTATATACGGTGCTTCGGTATGGGAAGGTCTATTGAAACTTTGGATATGAAGGTGGTGTCATTCATTGGTGTGCCGCCATTCAGTGGAGATCAATGCTTAGTCAATTCTATATTGAATACATGTCATAACTCAATTCTTAATCTATACTCTTGATTACATTATTTGAAACAAGTGATATATGTTTTACTAAAAAAATGTTAAATATCGATAACACTAACTAGCCATAACATACATAATCTATGTGTCATTATGCCACATAGATTCTTACAAATAAATTTAAAAAGCACGGAAATCTATGTGAAATCTCAGTTGCTGCCTAGATGTTTACTCTTTCCGCTTCTCTCTTGTTGAAATTGTTCGCTCAAATGTGCTGACGATAGGATATTGTTTGATACAGTTGATGAAATTTTAGTAATTTCATTGTTTTCTGTTTGAATTACAATGCTCAATTTTCATTGACAGCTTGCATTACATTGTCTCATGCATGCTATATATATTATTTTATTTTATTGGCATATTATCATACATTAAACCTTGTAATACATTGTAAAATAATATATTTTGGATAATATTAAATTGTTCTTTTCTTAGAAAATTTGTAATATATTTTATGTGGATTACATTTGTTGAATAAGTGAACTATTTTGTATTTTTATACAAATTACATTGTTACATTGTAATTGGTTACTCTGTCATATGTATTTATATGTTGACAAAAACACAATGTACTATAATTTATATTCTCATAGTATAAAGTAACACAATATTGAGTACAATTTTATCCAATATGTCCATCCAAAAAAATGTAATAGTCCCTGATCACAATGTAATACAATCATTCATTCCATAAAAATAAGATAATAACAACTAGCTAGCCACAAAGTAATACAATTTTCCGGTCTAAGAAATAACGACAAGACCATAATGTATATGAATTTTCCACCCATATTGCACAATGTATTTCACCTACCAATCTAGTTTCAAATTGTTTTTCAATCTATACGCTTCATGCCGCAATGTATTTTAACCTGCAATTTTATAATCAAAATGTATTTGTTATTTTCTTTATGTCACCCCTATCCTACAATGTATTTGAATCTTCCAGTGCAATTTACAAGTCTATGTGTTCAGTGACAATAAAAATCAAATAAACCTATCACAAATAACTGGAACAACATATATTCAACTCGGATGAAGGTTTTACTTTTGAATGTGTTGGAAATAAAAAATTAGAAACCCAACAAACATGTCTAAAAATGAAGTGTTCTTACCTAATTTTGATAATAAGTTGCTAGAAATGGTATTATGGGTTCCAACCGGTGCAATCCCTCTCAAAGTTGCTATGAAAGTTGAGGCATTTCACCAGAGAGAATGGAGGAGAGCTCAGTTTGGTTGAAATGAGTTTTTTATGGTTGAGAGATATCTTGGTATGGCATATTTAATGTAACTAGGGTTAAATTACAAGTATGGTTAAGTCTAATAATGTAAAAGTACATTGAAAAATAAAAAGCTAATCAATGTTTTTGAATTTCAATTTTTTTGAAAGAAGTGAGTCAAAATATAAATGTGGCATGTCACACTAGTTATGGATGATTAGGAATATCTTAGTTATGGACAACTAATACTACCAATTTTACTATCATGCAACGAGGAAATTTCATCTCAAAAGAAAAATACGCATAAAATGTACAATAATTACATTGTTTTAAAAACAATGTAATTTTAATCAAAACTGCAGAAAAAAACACAATTTTTAATTCTATTATTTGAAATAACAAACACATAATTTATATAGATTATATATTAATTATTATTTTTTCAAAAACAGTGTAAGTAAGTTAGAATGGTCGGATAAAAACTATTGATCATGGTTCTTGTTAGAAAGAGTTTTTACACGATAGTTTTGAATATGTAATTTCTGTTATAAATTGACAGCTAAACCAAGTAGGTACAACAATCACCTAATGCAATTAAGCATTAGGTGCTGTCGGTGCAACATTTCTCCCACTTGGAGACTTGATTGAGATTTTATCATGTCTCCACACCATTCTTTCTATACTTGACATTCCTTGCTTGCTTATGTATCTGCTAGACCATATGAGGATCTACACCTTTGAAACTTGTTAGTGGTGATCGGCTTCGTCATCACATCTGCTAAGTTTTCATCTGTGTGAATCTTTTGCATATCCACACTTCTATCTTTCACTACTTCATATGAACAAAATGATAATGAACACTTATGTTGTTTGTTTTTGAATGATATGCCGGATTCCTTGTAATATGCAAGGCACTCTGACTGTCATAAAATAGTGTAATCTTCTCCTGTTTGTGCCCGAGCTCCTCCAATAAACTTTATAACCAAATAGCTTCCTTGCAAGTTTGTGTAGCCGCCATGTATTCTGCTTCAGTTGTAGATAGAGCCCAACTGTTTATAATTTTGAAACCCAGCTTACAGCTCCTCCTACAAGTGTAAACACATTCCATGTAGTGGATTTCCTTTTATCAAAGCCCCTTACAAAATCTTAATCCGCATAGCCCTTGATAGTAAATTCTGAACCTCCGTAACATAATGCAGCATCTGAGGTTCCTCTGATGTATCTCAGAATCCTCTTCACAGTATTCCAATGCTCTTTACCAGGATTCGCCATATATCGACTAACCACTCCCAATGCTTGTTCAATGTCTGGTCTTGTACATATCATAGCGAACATTAAACTCCCTACCGCAGATGTATATGGTACTCGAGACATCTCCATCCTCTCTGTTTCATTTCTAGTACACATACTTGAGGATATCTTGAAATTAGTAGAAAGTGTGGTAGAAACTAACTTGCAACCTTGCATTTTGAATTGCAGCAAGATCTTTTGCAAATAATTCTTTTGTGAAAGCCAAATCTTTCTGCTATTTCTCTCTCGGTGAATTTGCATCCCTAGAATCTTGTTTGCTAGTCTCAAATCCTTCATATCAAACTCCCTAACAAACTGTGCCTTCAATTCTTGGATACGATCTTTGTTGGGGCCTGCTACCAACATGTCATCCACATACAACAACAAGATAATGAAGTCATTATCTCCCTCAAACCTTTTGTAGTATGTACAATAGTCTGAATTGAGTTTATTGTACCCAAGGCTTATAATGAAGGAATCAAATCTCTTAGACCAACATCTCGGTGCTTGTTTGAGACCATATAGAGATTTGTTCAACCTGCAAATCAAGTTCTCTTTGCCTTATTCAGCAAAACCTTCTGGTTGAAGCATATAAATTTCTTCTTCAAGTTCTCCATGAAGAAATACAGTTTTAACATCTAACTTCTCCAAATGTAAGTCAAATGTACCACATATGACCAATACTACTCTGACTATTGTAAGTCAAACCACTGGAAAAAATATCTCGTTGAAGTCAATGTCTTCTTTCTGAGCATATCCTTTCACCACCAGTCGAACACGATATCATTCCACCTGATCATTGCTATCTCGCTTGATCTTGTAAACCCATTTGTTACCAATGACCTTTGTTCCACGTGGCAATGGTACAAGATTCCAAGGCTTGCTTTTATGGAGAGTTTCAATCTCCTCCTACATTTTTGTCATCCACAAAGACGTATATGAATTGTTTCTAGCTTCATGGAAAGTTGATGGCTCTCCATCCTCCTTTAAAAGACAGTATGCAATATTGCACTTCGTAACATACTTTGAGTGCCAAGCTGGTAGTCTTTTCTCTCGAGTTGATCGCCGAATTTCTAGAGCCTCGGTATGAGCCTCAGCTTGACTCTCAGACTCAACATGTTCTTGTACCTCATGCTTTGGTGCTGCTTCAGAAGCAACTTCTTTCTCAGACTTATCTTCCGTTTGAACTATTGTAATCTCTGAATTTTCTTTTTCAGTGCAATCATCACTTTTATCTTTTAGTTTATCTTCTGCAAAGATAATATCCCTACTGATAATAACCTTATGGGCAGTAGGATCCCATAGGCGATACCCCTTAACTCCATCAGCATACCCCAAGAATATACATTTCCTGAATTTTGGATCCAACTTCGTTCTTTCTTGGGCATTGAACATCACATACATAACACTTCCAATTGTATGGAGTCTTGAATAATCACCTGGTTTACCCGTCCACATCTCCATCAGTGTCTTCAATTCAATTTTAGTTGAGGGTGATTGATTTATCAAATAACAGACCTCTGCCCAGAAGCCTTTTGCTAGGCCTGCGGCTCTCAACATTGCCCTTATTATTTCCAGCAAGGTTCTGTTCATCCGCTCTGCCACTCCATTTTGTTGAGGAGTGTATGCTATAGTGAACTATCTTTTGATGCCTTCTTTATTACAGAAAATATCAAACTTATTGCCAGTGTATTCTCCTCCATTATCAGACCTCAAACACTTCATCTTTTTACCAGATTCAAGTTTCACCCGAGCTTTGAATATTTTAAAGAATGGAAACACATCCATCTTCCTCTTGATGGGATACACCCAATATCTTCTGGAATATTCATCAATAAAGGAAACAAAGTATTTTGCTCCTCCCAGAGATATCACCGGTGCTTGCCACACATAAGAGTGAATCAAATCTAGAATATCCTTGCTTCTAGAATCGGATAGGCTGAATGTCAATCTATTTTGCTTACTTGTAACATAGTGCTCACAAAAAGATAGTGACACCTCTGTGAGTCTAGGAAGTAAACTCTTCTCAGGGAGAATCCTCAATCCTTGTTCCGACATGTGTCCAAGTTTGAGATGACACTTCATTGCAGGTTCATCTTTTGAACTACTTGATACAATAGATACTTCTACTTCAAGTATAGTTTTTCCCTTTAGCTTGTATAAATTTGAAGTCATTTTTTCCGCCTTTATTACTACAAGTGCGCCCGGATAATTTTCATTATCCCATCTTGAGTTTGGATCTTGTAACCGAGACTATCTATTTGTCTCAAAGACAATTGATTCTTTCTCAGGCCCTCCACAATTAGAACCTCCTTGATAGTGTAAACAGTCCCATCATACATTTTCAGTTTGATGGTTCCAATGCCGACATTCTTCAGGATGTGATCATTACACATGAACACGAACCATTCTCTATGTGAGGTAATGTGCCATATGGCACCTGAATCAATAATCCAGGTATCAGTAAAATTCCTTTCACCTTTGAGATTGGCATTGCTTCAATATACAAAATTTCACCATCATCAGGGGTACTTGCCACATTTCCTTGAGAATTTTTCTTTGCATTCTTCTTTTCCCAAAAATCTTTCTTCAGATGCCCTTTCTTGCCACAAAAGTAGCATTTAAAATTCTTCTTACTCATTGATTTGGACCTACCATGATCTTGGCTCCCACTTGAGCCATGTTCCATTGATCTCCCTATCTCCATCGTTAAAGCCTCACCTTGATATGAACCAGCCAACCTGTCCTCCATGTTTGTGCGCCTATTTTCTTCTTCCAAAATAGCAGCAACAATATCATCCAAGACTAGGTAGTCCGTGAGAACATTGTTAGTGAGGTTGATGATGAGTTGAGCATATGTGTTTGGTAGACTTTGTAGTAGAAGTTCTGGACGTTCAACTGGTTATACTTTATATCCCAACAATATGAGTTGAGAAAACATAGTATTCAATGCGTTGATGTGCTCTATCACCGAAGTAGATTCAATCATACAAAGAGTGTAGAGTTTCCTCTTTAAAAAAATCTTGTTGTGGAGAGACTTTGCCTCATAGAGTTTGGTGAGATGATCCCATATTTCCTTTGCAGTTTTATTTTCTTCTATACTTGAAAGTACACCGTCGGATAATGTCAAACGAGGACTAGCAATTGCGGTGCCATCCATTTCACTCCACTTTTCATTTGTGACTTAGTTGGCTTATTATCAATAGCTGCTAGAAAATTATCCTTTTTTAAGATGACCTTCACTTTCAATTTCCACAATGAGAAATTACTCCAACTGAACTTCTCAATTTCATGCTTTACTGCCATTTCTTTTTATCACAACCAAGTACTTTGTGAACAGTATCATGAATAATACCTCCAAATTAGTTCTCAGGAAAGAGAGGGGACCTTCTGTTTAAAACGGCACGCAATTAAAGAACCGCTCTTTCCTATACAGAACTTCTTTTAAATAGTACTTCCACACAACCATACCATGAATACTTGATCAACAATCTCAAGAAAATTTTTCTGATGTGAAAGGTCAGACAATGCTGCAACCACAGAACATACTAAGAATTTCAAGAGAATAAGCAAATCCCGAACCAACCAATCGCTCGGATACCATTTGTTGTAAATTGATAGTCCGGATCGAGTAGGATCACAACTTTAAATGAACTTGAAATAGTAAAAGACAAAATTGGACACATAGATTTTACGTGAAAAACCCCTAATAAAAAGTGTAAAAATCACGGATCAGTATAGAAGAATTCACTATGGAACAGATAGTTACAACATTCTCTCTAATTTAACAAGGAGAGAACAATAATACTCTCTCTTGAAACTATGAGAAAAACTAAAACCTCTCAAACAATTATCTCTCTATTTTCTTCCTCACTCTCACCCTCTCCTTTGCTCTTTCTTTGCTTATTTTTGTGTGTATTTTGTAGTGAAGGTAGCGTGCCTTTATATAGGCATACAAGAGAGGAAATACTTGGTGACAAACTTGCCACCTAAACCAAGTTCGTACAACAACCACCTAATGCAATTAAGCATTTGGTGCTGCTAGTGCAACAATTTCTTCCAAAATTTAACATGTATTTTGAGAGATAAATTTTTTTTTAAAATTGTTTATAAAAAAATTAAAAATATTGAAGCTGCACCAGCGGGCCTTTTCAAATAATCTACCTTTAATTTAATTTTGGCATGTCATTTGTCTACTCAATAGTCCCACTTAGACTTGGGAAAACTTAGGCCTCAAAAGATTGGACTATTTAGCGCCACTGAACCAAAATTTGCCTGATGTGGATGCAGATCTTATACTGTTGAAGACAATAAATTATATTTGTTCAAATTTAGTTTTAGAACCATTCCGTTATTATTCTATATTGAATAATTAAAAATAATGATTTAAAGTTCTTAACTCGGTAGAAATACAAATAAAACAATTTATTTTGTTTTAGTTGTATTTTATTAGAACAAATGAAAAACTTCTAAATTATTATTTATCATTAATTCTTCAAGTATGTGGAAGATGAGGAAGGAAAGCATCTTTACATTTGCAATGCCTCTTCAGTCTGCAAGATCCAAGGCCATAAAAAGGTGGTTCTTAAGATGACTTTTGGGAAGAAGCTAAATCTGACCTATGTGTTCCATGTTGCAGAATTCATAAAAATTGTGTTTCTAAGAATTTATTTACCAAGAATTGGTTTAAACTAGTCTTGAGTCGGACATTTTCACAAAGAGTGAAATATTCGTGGAGAAGAGTTACTCTTGTGATGGGATTTTCAGGCTTAATGTAATGATCATAGTACCCAAAATATAAAAAAAATTAAATTAAATTAACACTAAAGAAACTACTTCTATTTACTTGCTAAAGTCTGCTAATTTATGACATGGTAGATTAAGACATATTAATTATCAAACGTTAAAAAGAATTAATAATTTGAATTTTCTAAAAAAAATTCCAATTCATTCTAATCATAGTTGTGAAATTTATAAGGAAACCAAATTAACTAAGCACATTTCTATTCTATATAAGGAAATAGTGAATCTCTAGATTTACTCAGATATATGTGATTTAAAGTTTGTGCTAGTTAGAGTGGTAAAAAGTATTTTATTGCTTTTATTGATGATTGTACATGGTATTACCATGTACAGTTGTGCTAGTCATCCGTTAAGTTTTTGTTTATAAAGTGTCCATAACTGATGTGTTCATCATCACCACCATTGATTTTGTCTCCAAATTAAAAGTTTAAAAATTCAAAATTTCACCCCCTCACTATGGACATTATGGACAACGCAGTTTATGGATAATTAGAATTTTGTACTATGTATGCTGAGAAGCAAAGCGGAAGCCTTGGAAATATTTAAACTACAATAGAGTGAGGTTGAGAATCAACTTAGTAAGGAAATCAAAGCGATATGGAGCAATAGAGTTGTGAAATATGATTCACCATCCGATAAATTTTTTTTGTGAGCAAGACATAGTCCATCAAACTACACCTCTTTATACGCGTCAATAAAATGGTATTGTTGAACGCAAGAATCTTAGGTTGAAAGAAATGATCAATGCAAAGTTGATAAGTTCATAATTACCACATAATTTATGTGGGGATGTGAAATCACTAGGCTAAAACTAGCGACAGAGGGAGCACATGGACGCAAACCGGACAAAAAACTACTCTAGTCATGTCACTGTAGGAAGCAACTAATTTTTTTAAGTATACTACCTCCGTCTGGGTCAAGAGAATCGATAAGGTTTTAAGTTCCCATATTGACGAGTGTAGGTTTGGTCTGTAACAAATGAAGGCAATTATGCCAGTTAATGCGTTTAATGATGCCAGTAATTGTTTGTAAATAGTGTATGAACTGGAAATTCCTTCTTTGTGGTAAATCAAGAAAAACTGACATATTGCTTATGTCACGCCCCTCTCCCAGATAGGTACGAATGAGCACCCATGAATCCCAAAAGCGCGACCGGCAGGGAACCCCTCCGTTCCCCGAACCGAATTTAAGCCCAAGCTACTATGAATTATCAAGATAACTACATAAGTAGTCTCACAGGTATATAAAAATCTCAACCATGATCCCAAATACTGCCAACATAATGTAACCTACAATCCAGAGTCTACAGCGGAAAAATCCAAGTAGCATAGATACGAAAACATATACTAAAGACAGACACAAATATTCCCATAGCAGCTACCATCACGCCTCACGCATCCCTGCGCTGATCATCCACTCCGGCTATCTCACCTGAAAAATATGAGAATGAAAGGGATAAGCTACAAAGCTCAGTAGGGATATGGAGAAATATCGATCATCAGAATAAACGGAAAGTACAACTCAAGATGTATGTAAAATGAACAGGAACTCAATTAGAGATACACTCCCGTACCACCAAACTCCAGTAAATCAGAGATAAAGCAAGAAAGCCTGTAAAATATAAAGTAAATAAAGAAAAACCATAAGTGATACCCTGATAGCATATAAAATCTCTAAACCCATCATAAATATCAACGAATCAGTCAATCTGTAGGGTAGACACCGAATAGGCTCCACCACTACCATCCTCAAGTACAACTCTTAAATCAGCACACAATCATAATCCAACTCAAATCCATATCAACTCAGAAAATCCTCCCTTGGACCCATCCTGATCCCCGCAAGGTGTCTCCCAGTCCAAGTACTCCCCAGATTGGATGAGGATCGAGCCTATATAGGTACTAGCTCGATAGCATCGCCTACATCGAAGAGCGTCCCCTAGGATGTACCCCACCTCAATCCGGTCTCCAAGTACGTACCCGATCAGAACCATCAACAAATCATCCCGTCGGCTGGGTCGCCCGATGTGGGTCCCACACACTACAAACCATCCATCAATAATCTCATAACATCATCACCGAAAATCACCAGAGTACAGTCCTATCCGGGCTCTCAAAATACCACACAAACAAGAAGTGCAAATGGAAATAAATCGAATAAGAGTGCAAACAGAGAAATTCCCAACCACCGGGAATTTCATACAAATAGACAAGCAGGAGTCTGTCGAATACGGAACCCCGAATAAGAAATAGGGCAGAATCCCTATCTGAAATGTCGACTAAAGCTAATCCATAGTATGTCCGAAATCCCAATCCAAAATCCCCAAATCAGCCTCCTGTATCAGAATACGGATACGTATACATGACGGTCAAAATATGGAAAAGTCAACCTAAAAGTCAAATAGTCAAACCGGTCAAAGTCAACTTGGGTCAACCGGTCAACAGTGTCACCGCTACTGCCGTCGCTAGAGTCGACGATTCTGGCGACGTTTTCGGCGAACCATACATTAAATTAAAGCTCTCAAAACAAGCAATCCAATGGTACCTGTCTCATTCCGGAACTCCCTCGGAATCGACCGGGATCGCTCCTTGAAGTCCTCGGAAAACCGAAACTCTGCCACCCAATTCCGCAGCCTGTGGTGCTCCGATGACGACGATTTCAGTTGGGTTTTTCTCCTCTCTTTACAAGCTTCGATTCGACACCTCACACGCCTCAATCGGACCACAAACGAAGAAATCCCATCTCAATAACCTCTCATCTCTCTCTCTCTCTTGTATTGCCAGATGAAGAAGAAACCAATCTGGTTTTTACCAGATTTTTTGATAAAATTACTATTTTACCCCTCCTTTCATGCTAAATCTTTTAACTTCCAAAATTCATAACAAATCCAATTCAACTCCGATTTCGGTGATTCTTGCGCGTTTGGTATCAGAGCAAGGTTAGATAGTTTTTGGGAGGTTATTCGGTTTCTTTTGTTTTCCCCCAGCTACACATCATATGCTTCCCAGCTGATCTGGTGAGTTATTCTTTCTTTTACGCTTTGGGGTATTTGATTTATGTAGTGATACGTTTACGTTTCAGATATGGTAGACACACGTAGTACACGCGTTTGGGGTGGACGTGCTACTCGCGGACATGGGCAAGATAGAGATGAGCTTCCTGATTTGGCTGATGAGCTCGAATTACCGATACTCGAGGAGGTTCCGGTTGTGAGAGGTCGAGGGCGCGGTCCAGGTAGAGCACGTGGTCGTGGACGGGGTCGCGGCCGTATTGCTCAGGATCAGGTAGTGGAGCAGGAGCAGGTACCGACTCAGGCAGCACCTGTAGGTGTGGAGGTTGCGACAGAGACTTTACAGGAGCAGTATAAAAACATGATGAGTATGATACAGACCATAGGTCAGGCAGTAGCTGCTTTAGCTTCACAGATTACACCGCAGCCTATTACTGGCACCCAGGAATAGACAGTTCCAGTAGTTACACCGGATTTAGTCGGTGCACCTGTTCAGCTACCACTAGTTATTTAGTCAGGAGCAAGTCAGATGGTTCCAGCGTAGATAGCACCACTAGCAGTTGATCCTTCCATCATTGAGTTAGCTCAGTTGAGGAAGACGAGACCTCCAGTGAGGCAACAGCAGCAGCAGAGGCAGGGCCAGAGGGCTGGAGTTTATGCAGTTGCACCCGAGCCAGCACCAGATCGTGATTTTATTGGAGGTAGAGTTTTACTTTTCAGTTCTTGGGCTCGTGTTTTATTTGATACCGATGCCACACATTCGTTTATTTCTACTTCTTTTGTTGAGGCATTGAGGTTAGAGGTTTCGGATTTCGATAGGAGATTGGTAATGGATTCTCCGTTGGGGTCAGGTACCGTGGTGAGGGGCATTTGTAGAGGTTGTGTTTTCGATTTGCTGATCATGAGTTCCGAGCAGACTTATATGTTATGGAGTTTACTGACTATGATGTGATACTTGGATTGGACTGGTTGACCGACTATGATGCGGTGATAGATTGAACAGAGCGTAGGGTCACGCTGACATCACCAACTGGGCGAGTTAGTTTTTGTGGATCGCGGGTTATTACATGTTCACACTTTCTCGACAACCCACGATATACTAACTGCCTAGTGGCGAGCTTGACTTCTACATCCGAGATTGAGGCTAGCACGGCTATGCCAGTTGTAGAGGAGTACTTGGACGTGTTTCCTGAGGAGTTACCAGAGCTATCACCACAGCGTGAGATTGATTTTGTGATTGAGTTATATATGGGTACAGACCCGATTTCTATTCCACCGTACAGGATGGCTCCAGCAGAGTTGAGAGAGTTGAATAGGCAGTTACGGGAGTTGCAGGGTTTAGGATTTATCAGACCTAGTACTTCACCATAGGGTGCTCTAGTCCTCTTCGTGAAGAAGAAGGACGAATCGATGAGGATGTGTGTAGATTACAGGCAGCTGAATAGGGTGACTGTGAAGAACAAGTACCCGTTGACGAGGATAAATGATTTGTTTGATCAATTGAGGGGTAGTCACTATTACTCCAAGATTGATCTCATGTCAGGTTATCATCAGTTGAGGATTTGGGAGGAGGACATATTGAATACAGCATTCCGTACTCGATATGGTCATTATGAGTTTCTGGTCATGCCGTTTGGGCTGACCAATGCCCCAGCAGCTTTCATGGACTTGATGCATAGGGAGTTCAGACAGTATCTTGGCCAGTTTGTGATAGTCTTCATCGATGATATATTGGTGTATTCGGCCACAAAGGAAGAGCATATGAGGCATTTGAGGATTGTATTGCAGACACTCAGGGAGCATCAGCTGTATGCCAAGCTGAGTAAGTGCAAGTTTCGGGCTACTCAGGTGAGATTCTTGGGGCATGTGATATCTAGAGATGGAGTGGTAGTGGATCCTACCAAGGTGGAGGCTGTGTTGGATTGGAGGACTCCAAGGACAGTGGGAGAGATTCGTAGTTTCCAAGGATTAGCAGGTTACTATAGGAGATTTATAGAGGGATTTTCACGGATTGCTGCACCGATGACTGAGTTGACGCGAAAAGGTGTTCCTTTCGTGTGGACTGATAGATGTGAGCAGGCTTTTCGAGAGCTGAAGACCCGACTCACATCGCCTCCAGTCCTGACCATTCTGGATAGTGGTATTGGTTACTATGTATATTGTGATGCTTCAGGGATTGGATTAGGTTGTGTGCTCATACAGCAGGAGAGGGTGGTGGAGTATGCTTCACGACTATTGAAGCCACATGAGAGAAATTATCCTGTACATGATTTGGAGTTAGTTGCTATAGTGTTCGCACTTAAGCAGTAGAGGCATTACCTTTATGGGGAGCAGTTTGAGGTGTTTTTATATCACCGAAGTTTACGACATTTATTCACACAGAAGGATCTGAATCAGAGGCAGCGGAGATGGATGGAGCACCTTGGAGATTATGATTTCTCATTGCAGTATCATCCAGGCAAGGCCAATGTGGTGGCTAACGCCTTGAGTATAAAGTTGGCAGTGGCACGATTGTTATTGCTAGAGTTTGATTTGGTGGACACCATTGGGCAGTACCGACTAGATGTTGATGACAGGGGGAGAGAGGTTTTTTGAGGAGTTTGGTGAGCCGTCCAGCACTAGTACATAAGGTGTTGGATGCACAGCTCGGCGATGCGACTTTTGATGATGGGTTTACCGAGGACTGTGAGGAGACATGATACTGTGTGGGTTGTTGTTGATAAGTTGACGAAGACAGCTCACTTTTTACCGATTCAGCAGACTGACTCGGTGGAGGCACTTACTAGACTCTACATTCAAGAGGTTGTATGGCTACATGGAGTACCCGTATCCATTATATTCGATAGGGATCCTCATTTTTGGAGTAGTTTTCAGGACACTCTGGGGACGATGCTGAGTTTTAGTATAGCGTTTCACCCACAGACTGACGGTCAGAGTGAGACGACTATACAGATTTTGGAGGACATGCTTCGGTCATGTGTTATGGATTTCAGGGGTGATTGAAAGACGCATATTCCACTGGTAGAGTTTATGTATAACAACTCTTATCAGAGTAGTATTCAGATGGCGCCATTTGAGGCACTTTATGGTAGACCATGTACGTCACCACTTTGTTGGTCGGAGGTTGGAGACAGACACTTGTTGGGACCAGATTTGGTTCAGTAGACCATTGAGGCTGTGGCAGTTATCAGACAACGACTTCTGACGGCTCAGTCACGTCAGAAGAGTTATGCAGATCGGAGACGGAGACCTCTAGAGTTTCAGGTGGGTGACCACGTATTCCTCAAGGTTATTCCGAAGCGAGGGATACAGCGTTTTGGTAGATCAGGGAAGTTAACCCCCAGGTTTATTGGGCCATTTGAGATCTTGGAGAGAGTGGGGAGTTTGACTTATAGGTTGGCATTGCCACCAAAGTTGTCCGGGGTTCATGGTGTGTTTCATGTTTCCATGTTACGGAGGTATCATCGTGATCACTCCCATATTATTGATTGGTCGACTCTGGAGATTGGAGAGGATGCTACCTGTGAGGTACGTCCGGTTTGGATTTTGGATAGCCAGATACGGAGATTGCTTTCGAAGACCATACCCTTGGTTAAGGTGTTATGGCAGCATTATGGAGTTTGGGAGGCTACCTGGGAGGTAGAGTCGGATATGCGGGAGCGCTATCCGGACTTGTTTACGACATAGGTATTCTTTTGATTTATACTAATTATTTTACCGTGGACCACTTAATAATTACCCTTTATATAATTTCGAGGATGAAATTGTTTTAGGAAAATATAGGTGCAAGAATCACCGAAATTGGAGTTGAATTGGATTTGTTAGGAATTTTGGAAGTTAAAAGATTTAGCATGAAAGGAGGGGCAAAATAGTAATTTTACCCAAAAATCTGGTAAAAACCAGATTGGTTTCTTCTTCATCTGATAATACACGAGAGAGATAGAGAGAGATGAGAGATTATTGAGATGGGTTTTCTTCGTTTGTGGTCCGATTGAGGTGTGTGAGGTGTCGAATCGAAGCTTGTAGAGAGAGGAGCAAAACCCAACCGGAATCGTCATCATCGGAGCACCACAGGTGGCGAAATTGGGCGGCGGAGTTTCGGTTTTCCGGCAACTTCAAGGAGCGATCCCGGTCTATTCTGAGGGAGTTTCGGAACGAGACAGGTACCATTGAATTGCTTGTTTTGAGAGCTTTAATTTGATGTATGGTTCGCCGGAATCGTCAGCTCTGGCGACGGCAGTGGCGGTGACACTGTTGACCGGTTGACCCGAGTTGAACGGGTTTTACTTTTTACCCGAGTTGACCGGGTTTGACCCGAGTTGACTTTGACCGATTTGACTATTTGACTTTTAGGTTGACTTTTCCGTATTTTGACCGTCGTGTATACGTATCCGTATTTTGATACAGGAGGCTGATTTGGGGATTTTGGATTGGGATTTCGGACGTACTACGAATTAGCGTTAGTCGACATTTCTGGTTGGGATTCTGCTCTATTTCTTATTTGGGGTTCTGGGGGTTCCGTATTCGACGGACTCCTACTTGTCTATTTGTATGAAATTCCCGGAGGTTAGGAATTTCTCTATTTGCACTCTTATCCGATTTGTTTCCGCAATTGCAACTGTATTATTATTTTATGCTATTATGGATTGTTTGTGCCATTGGCTGCGTCTTTGTGCGCCATGTCTCCTGTGGGGCCCACACTCAGAGGTGGAGCCCACTTCTGGCTTGTGTAGTACTTTTGTGAGTCCAGATAGGACTGTACTCTGGTGATTTTTGGTGATGATGTTACGAGATTATTGATGGACGATTTATAGTGTATGGGACCCACATCGGGCGACCCAGCCTACTGGATGATTTGTTGATGGTTCTGATCGGGTACGTACCTGGAGATCGGATTGAGGTAAGGTACATCCTAGGGGACGCTCTTCGATGTAGGCAATGTTATCGAGTACCTATATAGGCTCGATCCTCATCCAATCTGGAGAGTACCTGGACTGGGAGACATCTTGCGGGGATCAGGGTGGGTCTAGGGGAGGATTTACTTATGTTATATGGATTTGAGTTGGATTATGATTGAGCACTAATTTGAGAGTTGTACTTGAGGATGGTAGTGGTGGAGCCTACTCGGTATCTACCCTACCGATTTTCTCAGAGATTGTATATCCTATCACTATATCACTTTATGATTTCCTGTATATTTTCTATATCTTACAGATTTTCTTACCCTATTTTTGATTTATTGGAGTTCGATGGTACTGGAGAGTTGACCCTTTGAGTTATATCATTTCATTATCATATCTCGAGTTGTATATTATGTTTACTCTTATATCGATGTTTTTCTATAACCCTACTGAGCTTTGTGGCTCATCCCTTTCATTCACATGTTTTTCAGGTGAGATAGCTGGAGTGGATGATCAGCGCAGGGATGCGTGAGGCGTGATGGTAGTTGCTATGGGGATGTTTTTGTCTGTCTTTAGTATCTGTTTTCTTATCTATGCTACTTGGATTTTCCGCTGTAGACTCTGGATTGCAGGTTACATTATGTTGGCAGTATTTGGGATCATGGTTGAGATTTATATATATATATATATATATATATATATGGGAGGCTACTACTATAGTTAGATTGATGGTTCATAGTGTTTTGGGTACATATTTGGTTTAAAACCGGTTCGGGGAACGGGGGAGTTCCCTGCCGGTCACGTCTCTGGGATTCATGGGTGCTCATCCGCACCTATCTGGGAGAGGGGCGTGACAGCTTACATGCGGAGAACTAAGTTTTTCAAAACTAATAAATTAGGGGACCATTTTTGAAAGGTCATGCCATTTTTTTTATGATTTATCTTCCTAAATGGGATTGATGAGTTGCTTGAAAGATCATTCGATCTAGCAAAGCTAAATCCTAGAAGACAGAGAGCCATATAAGGAAGGCTTTTGGTAGCTCGTCCTTGCGCTTGCATTAGTTCATATACTCCTTTCATAGAAGCAAAGTACTCAGCAGGAACTTGTTTCTTATTCTTCTTGTCATTTCCATGACTTGCTTCTATAGTGGATGCTTCGCTATTGAGGAAAGGAGTTGAATCTTATCATAGCGATCATCTTATCTTACAGCTGTCATCAGAAGAAGACGACCCTTGTGAGTAAATTTCATCATCATTAGATGAATCTTCTAAGCATGGATAAGATTCATTGGATGAGTCACTAGATGAATCATAAAATAATTATGTGCAAGATCCATTAAATCCATTTCTAGTCCGATAGAGATGATCTCCTGAACCGAATAAGGAAGGGATCAATATCTGGTTTAAGGGAAATTGGATAAACTAAAGAAAGTTCAAGAGATTGCATTATTGTTGAGTAAAGGGCAAAGGATGTTTCTAATCTGGCTAGATTATGTCAAGGTGGAACAAAGAAGCTAAGTCGAAAAGTAGTTTTCTAGCCCGACTAAACTAAGAAAGAGAGTGGACAATATGCTCCACTAGGAAGTTCGTCATGTAGGGGGACACATTTTAGTAGTTTTACTAGCGGCTAAAGACTTCCTTCCCCAAAAAAGCTTAATGAAGAATAGTTTCTCTATGCAAAAAAAGTGGTTGAGATACACCCCTTACTCTGGAGCAAGAACAACGGATTCTCGATAAGTAAGACCTTGACTAGCTTATAAGGCTCTCTTTGAGCTATAAGAGAAAGCCTGCTATCTATCAATCTATTTAGGTTCTTTTTTATAGTAGGTAGAGTAGTTTACCCCTAAATAAAGGAGTTCTTTTAAGGGCAAGGGAGACAGCTTGAGCAGTAGAGAAAGACCTGTGCATTCTTTACACTGTTGGTGTGAGTTTGCTTGTCAAAGTTTCTCTTGTGTGCTAGAAACTAAAGGGCCTTCGTGGCTGATTATCTGTTTGCAGCTACTTTGGACCTTCCAGCAAAGGCCCTTTCATCGATCTCAATAGTTTAGTTAAAAAGGGTTCTACGATAGCGTAGAGCTTCGAGGTCCAATTGGATGACCTCAAAGGAAGCATGCTTGTTATTATCAAGAAAAAGATTCTCCAAACTCCTTAATATGAATCACTAACACATCCTCTCATCCGTAAAATGTGCTTTAGGTGCACGTGCGTAGTTCCCTGTTCTGAGATTGGGATTTCATTGAAAGAGAGGGGAATACACGATCAGCAACAAAGCTAGCATCAAACCTACATACTCTCACAAACCTAATTCCTTGCTCAACTACTAGTAGATAAAGGAGAGTGGCTTCCTCATTCATTGGTAGCAGCAATATTCTTTCATTGAAAGATTTTTCGAATCATACATTCAATCTAGTGATGCTCTTCTATAGAGCATCTACAAGTCTTTCAAGGAGACAGATGCCTTATCATCCCTATACCCGATATTTTACCTGAGAACAAGGGCTATGTCTACCATAAGAACTTACTCAACCATATCCCAACATTCAACGTCAAGGGAAATGCTAGTTTAAGTGAAGAGGTCATTAAATTAAGAGCTTAGGTTGAAGAACTTACTCGTAAAGAAAAACTTCAAGAAGTTGAGCTAGAAAGCATGACCAAATAGCTGAAGGAGGCCATTGCAGTAGCTTGTGAAAGAGACTGCAAAATGCAAAGCAGCAAAGGAAGTGATTAAGTTTCTTACTGCCAAGAAAGCCAATTAATAAGAAAGGTAACTAGATTCAAGAAGTCTAGAAGCTATTCCGGTAGTAGTTCTTTCAGTTTTTTTAGTCTTGCCCTTTATTCTAATGATATGGATTCGACTTGTCAGGTGATTATGGAAAAGTGAGTTGTTCCACTTCGGAGTATTTTGGTTTGGATGCCAATGATATTGAGACATCACCTAATGCTGAGGGATCAGGATATTTTCTTTTAAGAGAACCTGGATCTTTTGGTTGAAGAAAAGTTGTTTCACGCTCTTGCCTTAATTCTTCGCAAGCATGCTATCGGGTGTTCGATCCTTACTTATTTAGACTCCACTACTTCATTCATTCATTTTCAGTGCAAACAAACCGTCCAACTAGGGAACTCTTCATCAGCCGCTAATTTAGAGAATTAGTTTGTGACTTCCACATTTTTGACATGAAAAAGGGAAAACGAGGAAGCTCTGACCTTATTAACACATGGGCAATCACTCAATTCTTACTTTAGATAGGAAGCTCAGCTTAGCTATGACCTTAATCACTTTGTAACTGGGCTACTCTCAATTGTTATGTTCACTATCTCGGAACGCCTCTTAGAAAGGAAGATCTTCCCGACCTTCTTAGATCAAGAGTTGGTAACATTTGCAACCGCCCTAAGCATGAAAGATAAGGAGCGCGCAGAAGTCCTCCACATATTCTAACTGGCCCGAGGGAGTTTATTATATACTTCCAAGGAATGTTAAGAGTTATTTAATATGTGTGAGGGTGATTTTTTCTTTTTACCTACCTTTATACATCTCTAATAAGATTGTATTAGGGTTAATCGTGATACCCTTATACTTTATCAAATTCCTTTTAATATTAAAAAAAGGAACTCATCATCTCACTCTACTATAAGTAGAAGAGGTAGCATGAATCAAAGACTAAATAAAATTGTTGAAAAGAGTGAAAAATTGGATATAAGATATCATTTTTTTCTTCTATCAAATCGCCAACTATCAATATCAAGATCATATCGATGCATTATCCACACGGGAAAGAGGACACCGGCCTGAAAACACTTCCAATATATTTAGCTAGAAGACTGAGAAATGAGAGAAGCAATTAGTTTTGTCATAGGACTATAGAAAGGAGTCACATCAGTCCCAGTTCCAAAATGTCGCAGAGAGTTGCTCGAGATGTCACAGGTCCAGTTGAGCTTGGAGAAGAAGTGGCTGGCTAGGCTAGGCTTACTTGCGAGAAAATGGGCGATACCTATTCATTTGTTCAATGATGCTTAGCCGATCTTTTTGGATAATCGATAGTATACATTCCTTAAGGAAGGTATAGACTTGCCTGCTAAAATTGGACTCTTTAGTTTGTTTATTTTGTTCAATCTGTTAAAGGTCCAAGTCTCATTTAAGGTCCTCGTGTTAGATTGATAAAGCTTGATCCTTTTCGGGTGAATATTCATTTATATGTTCCAAGTATTCTTACTAGAGAAACTTCTTGCTTTGGCCGCTTAAGAAAGGTGGTCCTCTCATCAACTTGATCATCAAAAATGGTGGTCATTAGCCTTTCCTTTCATAGAATGATGCTTAAGTGGGATTGAACGAGATGCACTATGCCGCATCTCAGGGCACATAGGCAAGTTTCATCATGGAAGGTATCCGAAGCTAGTTTAGGTAATGAGGAGCTAGTTGGAGATGGTAGGAACTTTCGTAGACTCGACAAGTCACCCGAGCAAGCAAAGAGAAAGAGTTATTCAACCATGATTAGTTGGTCTTGCTATATGCTCAAATAAAGAATCGTTTTATTATAACAGAGAAGGGGGTCATCCCCTGGTCCAATAAAACAACTAAAGGTTGATTGAGATTTTAAAAGAAGACGATACTTGAGTCATGCTAAAGGATGATTGAGATTTTATATGAACATTCACCTCTGAAGCAAAAATGCTAAAGGATGATTGAGATTTTATATGAACATTCACCTCTGAAGAAAAAAAGCTAAAGATGGATATCAGACTCTAGGATTAGTGTAGCGGCTAGTCTCATTGTTATCATATGACCTAAGTGATGGCAGAGGATAGTTATCAGTGTCACCATGAAACTAGGTGAGAGTGTGTAGCGAGGGATATTGGGATAGGTCGAGGATATTGCGATTCATTTGTTTCTTTACTCAAAGGAGCCCTAAGCGAATTGAATTAGCACTTTCGTAATCTATCCCGTGTATCCATTCTAATGTTGCTCTAACTCGCAGGATTTTATGTTTTCTTAGAAATTCACATATGTAAAGAGGTCGATTCTCAAAGGATTGAGAGCCGCTCGCTCTATAGATCTTTTTCCATATTCTTTTCCTACTCCAATGAGATCATAATTCCCAATCATTGTAGTGGCAAGATTCACAATCATTGTAATGATAGGTCGAGATTTCACATTTTATATACCTAGAATCCACTAATCAAAAGTTGTTCAACCAAAAGCAATATCCCAACAAGCAATGACAGCAAGCAACACCCTAATTTCAATTTCCAAGGCACACAAATCACCATTGACACCAATAGAATGATAATCAATTCAAGTCACTACAAGGTAGAAAATTTACCACACAAACAAACAAGGAAATCAAAAATAGATTGCACAAGAATATATAGTCGTTCGGTGCTCACCCCTACATCCACTACCTAAGCCCTCAAGCTTAGGATTTTCTATCCACTAAAGGATATAAGTGGTTTGGCAAGTTCACCACGTACTTAGGGTTTTTAAGCATATCCCAAACTTGTACACAACCAAGGTTTGAAGCTAACCTTAAACTTTCACACACCTCGGAAAGGTAATGCCCTTAAAAGGGACTTTTACAAGTGATTGATCTTTGATTCTCTCAAGATTAGCTCTAAACTAGTTGGATCAGGAACACTCAAGAACACAAGATGTTGCTCACTATTTTGGATAGAATAAGGTTCAAATGTGTAGCAAACACTCTTGTAGTCTCACACAAAGCTCACAATAGATCAAGGATACAATTAGGTGAGGCTATATTGAAGAACACTCAAGAACAATCAATAATAGCCCACGGCTATAAATAATTTTTGGGTGTTTGAGTGATTGTTTGGATCATTAGAATAGATATGTGTAGGGTTGAATGATTTGTAGCACAATATGTTTGAGAGATCTTGGAAGAAGATGTTGCTGGACCATTCTCTCTTATTCTCAACCAGAATTAATCTTGGACCTTAAATGGAAAAGCAACTTCAATCTTCTTCAAATATGGTCCATATAATAGTTCAAATCAAAATCATCCTAGCCATTCATGATAGAGCCATTGGCTTTAATTTGTCAAAAATGTTCAATGGATTTTGCACCCTGTTTTGATCAAGCACTTCTTTCTTCTTGAAGATGAAAACCTTGCTCAAGCCATACCAAACGAGCCCTAGTCCATTCCGGCCAGAAATGTTGCTTTTTGTTGCCAAATAGGACAACATTCTCTCTCTTTGTCTCCCCATAGTGCAAATGTTGGCACACTCTCCTCCATTCATTTCAAAATGAATTCTCTCACTTTTGGTGTTGGCTCCAAAACAGCCAATAGGTCTTCTAGAAGCTTGGAAAGGTATTCTCCAACAATATTCTACCTAAATACATGGCTTAAGTAGATATTTTCTTGTAAAGAGTCAAACTTGTCTCAAATAGAATTGATCATGTCCAAACTTGTCCAAATAAGCTTCAAATGATGATGCAATAATTTTCTCAATAGAATCAACTTAATAATACTTCAAATAATCTCATTATGATCAATTTATTGAACCTACAAATAAATAGGTCACAAGGCACCTTATTGATGCTTGTAAGCTCAAAGAGCTTCATGCAAAATCACTTAGGTTAATCAATATGATAATCATTCAATAAAATTCAAGTAAGAACATAAATAAATTTATCCATATAAGAATGTGCATAAAAATTTTCACTTATAATTGACGTCATTTGGTCATTCAATTTGATCATGCAAATCTCAACTAGCCTAGTTTCATAATTGCATAGGTGAATTAATTTCAACATACAAATTGAACATGGTAGACTTAAAATTGACCTGACAATATTTGACAATGAAAAATTTTAGAGTGTCTTAAATAATTTTTAAAACAAGAATCAAGTCAATCAGAGATCATATGAATAAGTTATGACTATTCAACCAATATGTACACAGTGTGATGTTTGGACCGTTTTTGTAAAGTGAAAATGAACAAGTCCAAATTGATTCAATTCATATAAAATATGATCAAACATGGTTCCAAATATATATAGCAAAGATTAAATTAGTATATATAATTCATTTCATAATTTATCCAAATTCATCCAAAGTTGAGCACAATCAAATAGTCCGATATGTATTTTTGCATCAAAACACAAATGTAGTACCTATAGTCCAACAATCTCTCCCTTTTTTATGATTACAAAACTATATGATGTGAAAAAGGGCTATTTGATACCAATTGAATTTGGATACCAAATGTTATGCATAAAGTGAGCAAAATTGTATCTCCATTTTGAAATCAAATGAAATTTGAGATATTTTGTAAGATTTCCAAAATCTTATGATGCTTCCCCTCACTCTAAGCTTCCTACTCCCCATTAACATGACAACTTCACTCCCTCTTAAGTTGTGCAATTAATATGCGTCAAAAGTGCAACTAGTAAGCACCAAATGTGCAAATGATCAGCACCAGACGTGGAACTTGCTATACACACCAAATAAGTGCACTATTTCATCAACTATCTCTCTCTTTTTTTGAGAACTCAAAAAGGTAAGGATATAGGGGTGAGGGTGATGCAAATTAAAATGTCAATTAAATATCAAATATGTTTTCAAGCTCATATATATAAGAAGGACTACCAATGTAACATGGAAACAGTCATAGATCATCATTTAAGCATGGAATCTCATCAAACACACAAGAGTTGATTTGGTAAGTCCGCTTACACACATGCATCTCATTCAAATAAATATATATAACCAATTGAGATGTGTCACATACATGAAATCAAGCATAGAGCATGCATTCTAGAAACTTCACTCAAGGTGCATTAATCAAGCCTAATGCATCTCTTAATTTTATAAACCTATCCTTTGCTAATGGTTTTATAAACAAATTCGCAAAATTGTGTTCTCTTTCTACATGTTCAAGCACAATGTTTCCTTTAGCTACATGATCTCTTATAAAATGATGTTTAATCTCAATGCAGTTGGCATTTGCATGATGAATTGAATTCTTAGATAAATGGATTGCACTAATGTTGTCACAATGAATAAGTATATTGCAAAATGACATATTAAAATCAATCAATTGTTGTTTAATCCATAGAATTTATGCAACACAACTACCTATGGCCATGTCCTCGGCTTCGGCTGTACTTAGAGCAACACAAGTTTATTTCTTTGAAAATCAAGATATAAGCATATTCCATAGGTATTGACATGTACCATTTATACTCTTCCTATCAATTCTACAATCTCTATAATCTGCATCACTAAATGAGGACTTTTTATCATACCATAACCCTAAGGTTGGTGTATCTTTCAAATATCTCAATATCTTCCTAACGACCGTTAGGTGTGATTCTTTAAGATTAGATTGATATCTAGCACACATAAACACACTAAATATGATATTCAGCCTAGATGCGGTCAAATAAAGTAAACTTCCAATAATTAACCTATATATCTTTTTATCAACCTTTTTGCTTTTAAGGTTGACTTCTAATTTAGATGTAAACCCCATTGGTGTAGAACATCCTTTAAACAAGTTCATACCAAACCTTTTAAGCACATCATAAGTGTATTTAGTTTGATTTATATGAATGTCATGTGAGGTTTGTCTAATTTGCAGTCCTATAAAATATGTCAACTCACCCATCATAAACATTTCAAAATCACTTTTAATGCACAAAGCAAATTAATCACACATTGGCACCAAATATAATGTCATCGACATATATTTGCAAAATCAGCAAGTCATCACCTTTCCATTTAGTAAACAAAGTATTATCAATACTACCACAAAAAATCCATTTTCTAACAAGGATTTACTAAGTCTCTCATTCCATGCCCTAGGTGCTTGATTCAAGCTATACAATGCCTTGTCTAGTTTATAAACATGATTAGAGTATTCTTTAGATTCAAAACTCGGAGGTTGTTTAACATACACTTCTTCTTTTATCACACCATTCAAGAAGACACTCTTAACATTCATTTGAAAAACTTAAAACCCTTATAGCATGGAAAAGTAATAAAAGTCTAATGACCTCCAACCTTGCAACCGGTGCAATTATTTTTTCATAATCTATATGTTCTTCTTGGAAATACACTTGAGCTACTAGCCTAGCCTTATTCCTAGTCACTTCACCATTCTCATTTATCTTATTCTTAAACACTCATTTGGTTCGTATAATGGTGTGGTCTCTAGGTTTTCGAACAAGTGTCCAAACCTTGCTTCTTTCAAATTGTTCTAATTCTTCTTGCATAGCAAAAATCTAATCTTCATGAATTAAAACATCTTTCACATTCTTGCTCTATCATAGATCATAGCATAAAGATTTAAAGGATGAGAATTGACCATCGAATTCAATCTTGATCATGTTTGAATGCATTTTGAGAGGTCTCCAATGATAAACTCTTTAGGATGTTTGAACTTGTACTTCACTTAAAGTCAATTTCCTTGATTACTAGTGCTACCTGATTTTATATTATCACCATGCTCATCATGATCTTCATTAGTAGGCATAGGTTGCACTTGGTTTTGTTGATTTTGTGTAGCATCATTTGAGATTTCCATCTATTTCAAGCTTCCCACCAATGGAGCAGTCTCATCATCATTTACCACTTGGTCATCATTAAGATTAGGATGAGAAAGACCTTCAAATCCTGAAATTTCTTCCTCTACAAGCACATTTGGATCAAGTGAAAACATATCTCGAATTTAACATGCACACTTTCACAGTCTTAGACTTAACATTAATATTTTATAAGCTCTAGAATGAGTAAAATAACCAAAAAATACACAAATTTAACTCTTAACATCAAATTTATCAAGATTGTCTTTTGTATTCAAAATATAGCATTTACAACCAAAGACTCTAAAATAGTCAACTTTATGCTTCCTAGCATACAAAAGCTCATATGGTGTCTTTTTCATAATCTTTCTAATGGACAACTTATTAGAAACATAACATACATTGTCTATAGTTTTGGCCCAAAAGTGTTCAGGTAAGACATATTCAAGCATCATGGTTCTACCTAACTCTTGTAGAGTCCTATTTTTTCTTTCAACGACTACACTATGTTGTGGTGTCCTAGGTTTACTAAAATTATGTGTAATTTCATAAGAATCACATAATGCATTAAATCCATAACTCTGAAACTCACCATCATGATCACTCATAATCTTAGAAACATGCAATTCATGCTCATTTTGCACTCTTTTGATGAAAGAATTAAATTCACGTAATGCATCACTTTTATAAGTCAAAAACAAACACCAAGTAATTCTCATGTCTTTGGCCTTCTTGATAGCGGTCGTCTTCTCACTCCAATTTCTATTAAGCTTCTTAGAACTTTTTACACCTTGTCATGGACAGGGTAATGTTTTCCAAAAGCATTTAAATCATTGCATATGTATGTCAACCTATTAAACATACAAGTAGCAGATTCTCCATCTTATTTGATTCAGTGCCATAAATTAAATTCCCTTTCCAATCAAGAGAGCCTCTCTCATTCTCTATAAGCCTTATTGTTTCTCTTTATAAGCATCTAACTTACCTACACTTTCATGTCTCCCAGTGTGGTCATCACTGAGTGTTTTTTAGTAGTGAGGCTTCGACGAGTGTGATCGCAAAAGGTCTTTTGAAAGGGTAGCAGATAAGACTTCTAATGCAGCGAGTGGAATTAGTACTAGGAGCACAAGATATGTGACGCCCCATTCCAAACATTGGTCATCTAAAATATCTAAATATAAATGCATCACGCATTATTGAGTTAACGCACACAACAATAGAAAAGAATCCTTACAAACTAAATTGAATTCATGACAACTAAAACCTCAAACATATAATATGTAATAGTAAATAAAAGTTTAAAAATAAACCCCTAGCCCACAACCCTCCAATCCAAGTATCCAAGCCACCTCGCGGTTAGACTCCAGGCTGCTGATCCTCCACATGGTGCTCATCTAAAAGAAATGTAAAAAAATAGAGGAATGAGCATAAAAGTTCAGTAGGGGAAAATACCCAACCAAAACTCAGTTACCTAAGTGTGATAACTGAGCAGAGTAAGCTCAACTCAAAATCTGGATCAACCATAAAGATATATACATGTAAAACATATATCAATCAGAAGAATTCCATGAAGCAAACTTGAATGTCAATATGCAATAGGAAATGTTATGATAATGCTCATGTTGGAACACACCCAATCATCCACGTGTATGTATACATATCTATATCATATGTACATACATATATCCAACCATAGCACATAGTACTCCAGAATCCCTCATCGAACTATGTGGGAACTAAAGTACTCCGGATCCATCATGCAAGCACATTCATAAGTAAATGGGTATCAACCTTCAAACAATCATGATGTCACGGTGGTGTGTAGCTAGCATAGCCACCTGCGAGCCCTAAAACTGTATGGCGATCTTAAATCCAGACCCCACACAGTCAGCCAAATAACTGTTAGACCATAGATCTTACATTTGTGTTTTGATGCAAAAATACTTAATGTGCTATTTGATTGTACTCATATTTGAATGAATGAATTTGGATAAACCATGAAATGATCAAGATAATAGATTTAAGTATCATTATATATCATTTGGAATAATTTTTGATCATATTTAATATTAATTGGATGAATTTGGACTTGTTCATTTTTGGATTACAAAAACTACTCAAACATCACGGTGTACATGTCGTTTGAATAGTCATAACTTATTCATAAAATCTCAAAATGACTTGATCTGTGTTCTAAAATATTATTAAGACATATGGAAACATTTCTTGTTCTGATATTATGAATAAATTTTGAGTGAAAGATGTTCAATTTCTCCATTGAAGTTAGTATAATTGTGCAGACATGATATAACACTGTTTGAGATTACGTGCTGAAATTGAGTAACCAATTGAACTCCAATGGCTGTGAATTTTTGTGTGCATATTTAAATATATGTTAAATGATTTATTTTGTGTTTACTTGAATTTTATTGAGAATATATCATATTGATTGACCTATGTCCAAACATTGAAGCTCTTTGACCTTACAAGCAACAATGAGGTGCCTTGTCACCTATTTCTTTGGAGCAGTATGAAGTTGTTTTTATTGGGAAAAATTCTTACATTCATTTCTTGAAGCTTAATTGGTCAAGTTTGAGCATGGTCAACTCCATTTGAGAAAAAGTTTGACTTCTCATGAGCAAGCCTTGGTACCAAACGTGTGAACTGAATATTATTGCCGGATAATTCATTATTTGAACTTCTAGAAGTCCTCATATGTGTTTTGTGCCAAGAATTCAAAAGAGATTTCAAGTTTAATTTGATTGGTCAACATTGAGGCAACATTTACTTCTTAGGGGACAAAGGAGAGAGAAATGGCTGGAAATTTGTTCCTTGTTCCAAAATCTAGAAAGGGTTGTTTGGCTTGGTTTGTGCAAGACTTTCATCATCAAGAAGGAATTATTGGTGCAACCAAAGAAGCCCAAGCCAAATGAGATATTTTTACATAACAATTTCCAACGGCTCTATAATGAATGGTGGAGATTTATTTGGTTTGAATTAATGAAGGTCAAGATTAAAAGAAGAAGGAATGGCCAAGATCAAGTCTTAATTTTCATCCAATGGCGAAGATTATTTTCTTTTGGAAAGAAGATAGGGGTTTGACTTGTGTTGGAAGGTGGAAGAACATTTGTGAAAAATTGGTCAAGTCTTTGAGCTTCAAATCCTCTCAACATCAAATCTTGATTCAAGCTTCTTCCTAGAGATCTCTTGCTAAAAATCTGATTATCACCAAGCTATCATCTTCCTATTTCAAAGAGAGATCCAAAAATCCATCAAGAACCTATTATTTATCATTCCACCCATCGTATCCTTTTTGGTGTTCTTGAGTGGTCTTTCAACAAAGCTTCTCCTAATCTCATCTATATCTTCTTGAGTTTTGTGTGAATTTGTCATAGAGTGATTGCCACATTTTCAGCCTATTCTTAACCATATTCGTGAGCATCATCTCTAGTCTTTGTGAGAGTTCCTCAACCAAAATAGCTTTGAGCTAATCTTGAGAGAACATTGTGCCTAAACACTTGTAAAGTCCTTTTGTGGACAAAACCTTGTGAGGTTGTGAGATAAGTTTGGGGTACAACTTGAAAACCCTAGTTCTTGGTTATCTTGAAACCTTGGTTGTAAGAATTTGGGGTTAGCTTGCCTAAAACCCTAAGTTGTTGGTGAACTTGGAAAACTATCATCCATTAGTGGATTTGGAAATCCTAAGCTTGCAGGCTTAGGTAGTTGATATAGGAGGAAGGACTCTCCGAACAACTATATATCCTTGAGCACTTTATTTTTAATTGATTTAATTGATTTTGTGTGTTGATCATTTGCTTGAGGTTGTTAATTGTATTAGAAGAGGTTTCTCTAAACTATTAGGACATACTTTTAATTGTTAATTTTTCTGGAACATCAATTTTTCCGTGCATAGTTCATATAGATAGACTTCGAATTTTAATCTAAAGTTTTTATATAGTGTTCACTAAGGTGTTTAAATATTGCATACCAAATTTCGTTATATTTTGAATTGAATTGATAGGTCAAATAGTTTTTATCAATTCGGTGTGCATATTTGATTTGAACACTAATCTGTTCGTGTACTGTTCATATAGCTAGACCTTGAATTTTGATCTGAATTTTTGATATAATATTCATTAAGGTGTTTAAATATTTCACATTAAATTTTGTTATATTTCAACTATAATTTCTAGGTTAAATTTATTTTATCAATTTGGTGTGCAGATTTGTGTTTATTGACATTGCATTGTGTGTTTTGTGCATTTGGTAGCTAGATATTCATTATATATTATATCATATCATATATTTCACTTGACTTAAATTTTCTTAGGATAATCATAAGAGGCCAAACTTGTATGTTACATGATATTTGATAATTAATATGCAAGTTTTTATTAAAAATATATTTGTTAAAAAAACTTCCAAAATCATCCCAAATCCATTTAGAACACGTGTCAATGCATCATGTCGAAAGAGATTCTCAACAATGATTGAAAGAAATAGATATGTTGGAATCAATCGCGGAATAAACTCTATCATAAATGACAAAAAGAGTTTCACAATCAGAAAAGAATAAGATAATTAACTAGGTAAATGAAGCATACGAATAAATATCATAAACAAATGGGAATAATAGCCAGTGTGAAATGGAACAACTAGAAATAAATAATTATTGTTATCTGGATGACATCACAGTAATATAACACTGAATATAATCACGGAGTTTTACAGAAATAAAATATTGGGCACTAGAGGCAAAATTATCTATGATTTCATATTACCATTTTATCCTAATTGATATATTTACCAAATATTATAATTATAAAATTACCAAAATATCCCTTCTGATTAAAATTACCAAAATACCCTCAAGATAAAAATACCAAACTGCCCCTAAACTATTGGAATTGTTACAAAGTCCATGTCATATGTTACTATTCATCCAATGGCGACCAATGGTGTCATCGTGGGTATGGTTGTGACCATATTCCTGTGATTACTATGATAATAATTTAACGATTCGACGTAAACCATACAAATCAGTACGACAAGTCAAAGTTCACAGTCAACTATTATTATTATTATTATTATTATATAGATTAGTGTGTATATGCGCATTCATAACACTTGCATGTCCATATATATATATATATATATATATATTATGTGTACGTATTTATGGTTGAGAACAATTCAACAAATGGGTCATTATTATGGCTAAGCAGAAGTCAATAAATTAGTCTTATATTTTCCCTAGTTATAGGCATCAATTAAAATGTAAGGCTCACTATAAGAGTCCAAGACTATAATGGAGTTATTCATTCAAAAAATTAATACACAAAACTGAGAATTATTCTCAATTAGGTTTCTTTCTTTACCTGTATTTGGACAAGAATTCCAACCCCAAATTTCAGAGTTTCATCATACGTATATAACACCCGAGTGATGCTCCAAAATTTATACATACATATGTATAATATATAATATATCTATGTATAACTCCAAAGGGGAAGAGAAACCAACCTTAAATGGCTCTTTTTTCGGTGTAAGCTTTCAGTGATACTACAGTGATGCTAAGCTACTCTACTACCCGATACTCTCCCTCTGGTTCACTGGGTCACTCAAAGTGACAAAAGAGCTTTCTCGAGGTTTCGTGTAAGAGAAATGGGGAATACAAACTTTATATAAGCAAATTCTTTGAATATTGGAGGAGAAAGTGAAGAAGGAAATGTGAATAGACGTCAAGGTTATATTCTTGGTCGTGTCCATATCGATCGTGATTGTAAGACTGATCATGAAAACTTGGTGCTGGATTATTTTGCCTCAACCCCGACATTTCCTGACAGGTTATTTCAAAGACAATTTCGAATGAGTCGAAAATTATTTCTTCATATTCATGATGTCTTTGTGGCTTACGATGACTACTTTTTGCAACGTTGAAATGTTGCACACATAGAGGGCTTATCTTCATTACAAAAAGTCACTGCTGTACTGAGAATGTTGTGCTATGGAGTTTCTGGAGACATGGTTGATGAATATCTTTGGCTAGTAGAGAACACAACATATGAGGCTTTGAAAAGATTTGATGAAGCTGTGATTAGTGTTTTTGGTGATGAATATTTGAGGTCACCTACTCCAAATGACGTTGGAAGGTTACTCCATCTACATGAAGAGCGTGAATTCCCAGGAATGCTTGGGAGCATTGATTATATACATTGGCCTTGGAAAAATTGTCCAAGGGGTTAGAAAGTTCACCACTCGGGCCATTGTCATGATGCTTTTGTGATACTAAAGGCAGTAGCCTCACGTGATTTGTGGATATGGCACACTTTCTTTGGTTTCCAAGCTCACTCAATGACATCAATGGTGTTGAACGTTCTTCTGTCTTTGCTGATGTAATCAATGGACGTGCTCCTCCAATCAAATTCATCATCAATGATCATAAATACGACACGGATATTATCTTGTTAATGGTATCTATCCAAAATGGTCAACTATTTTCAAGACGATCCAGATGCCTTGAACTCAAAAGGCAAAAAACTCTGCTAAAGCTCAAGAATCTGCAAGAAAAGATATCGAACGTGCCTTCGGGGTTCTCCAATCAAGGTTCCATATCATTGCACAACCTTGTCAATTTTTCAAGTTAGCAACAATGAAGAATATCATGAAGGCATGTGTTAAAATACATAACATGATAGTAGAAGATGAACGTGATCTATACAAGTTGCTTGAGAAAGGTAACTACTATTTGTATGAAGAAGTTTCTATTCCAGAAGTCACTTGTGGATATGAACACTTCGACTACAATAAGTTCCTCGCTGGACGTGAGAAGCTGAAAGATAAAAGCATACATTATCATCTTCAAGAAGACTTAGTTGAGCATTTTTGGGCAAGGCATGGAGATGTCAAGTTTGAATGATAACATCGCATTGTGATCATTGTCCTTTTGGTTTGAATTAGTGCATCTTTATATTTTGTCCTCTTGGTTTGAATTAGTGAATCTTTTGGTTTGAATGAGTGCATCTTTACCTTTTGTCCTCTTGGTTTGAATTAGTACATCTTTTGGTTTGAATTAGTGCATATTTACCTTTTGTCCTCTTGGTTTGAATTAGTGCATTTTTCATTGTTATATGTTCTCTTTAAGGTTATATGATTTATGGAAAGTATTGCCAAAATTATGAAATTGGTCCATCCAAAAATAAGGCAATGCAAATGTACCAAATAAGAAAGCTACAAACAAGTTCAACTCATCAAGTTATTCCTTAAAGTATTTCTCGAATATCTTTGCTTGCTTCATTTCAAGAAATTCTGTTGCATCTCATTCAAATTAGTCATGTCAATAGTCATCACCCTCTCTTATTGAAACTCGCTATCAAGCTCAAGTTTATCCTTCTTCAATTGAAGATATTCATCCATCTTCTTGCTATCGTCCATGATGACATCCATTTTTTTATCATGGAACTTCTGCAACAACTCTTGTGACTTGCCAAAGTTGATGCTAGACTCAGACTCACCACTTACTTCTGTCTTCATTCTCTTGTTCTTCATAAAATCTTTTCCTTTCTTCTTTCCAATAGGCCTTTCCAATTCAATATGATCGGTGCCACTTTCATTTGCTCCGAAGTTAATAGACTCTGATGCAACTTTATTTCAGCTAAAACTAGGTTAACCACCTCTGTCATCCATTTTGGACAATTCTTGAGCACTTGATAACAATGCAGTAGTTTGAACACACCTCTCTATCTCTCCTCTGCTGACCATACCTTGATTGCTTCATTAAGCTACAAAATGGAAACAAGGTAAGACAATAAATACGATGCTATAAAATGGAAACAAGAAAATAATGTTAAATCTACGAACATACCTTATCCTGTTGGTCATTCCACTAGGATTAGCATACTTAATGCTCTGAATGATCCTAGAAAACATTAGGCATTTGGTCCTTATAGTGCTAAATCTATTGATAATTACATTCTTAGGTCGATATGGATAAACAGTCTTGTTATCTAAATACTCTCTCCAAACTCTAGTCTAATATTGTTCCTTTGCTTCAGTCTACAAGATTCAAGGTCACAAGAAAGTGGTTTTGAAGATGGCTTCTAGGAAGAAGCTAACTCTTACCAATGTGCTACATACCTCTAGGATTCAAAATAATCTTATTCCTGGGAATTTGTTGACTAAAAATGGGTTCAAGTTGGTATTTGTGTCGGATAAGGTTATCTTCTACAATAGTGGGATGGTTGTTGGGAAGGGTCATTCTTGTGATGGAATTTTTATGTTATGTGTAACGACTATTATACCTCAGAATAAAAATATAAATGAAACATCTACTTCAGTTTATTTACTTGAGTCTGCTAATCTATATGACATGTTAATTATCAAACATTGAAAAGAATTAGTAATTTGGATCTACTTCCAAAATTTCCAGTTGATTCTGATCATAAGTGTGAAATTTGTGTGGAATCCAAATTAACGAAAACACTTTTCTATTCAATAGAGAGAAGTAGCGAGCCTCTAGATTTGGTTCACATAGATAAATGTGATTTAAAGTTTGTGCAAACTAGAAGTGGTAAAATATTTTTTGTTACTTTTATTGATGATTGCACAAGATATTGTTGTGTCCACTTATTGAGAAGTAAACATGAAGCTTTGAAAGTATTTAAACTTTATAAAATTGAGGTTGAAAATCAACATAGCAAAAAAATCAAAGTTAAAGGGAGCGATTGAGATGGGGAATATGATTCATTGTTTGATGAATTCTATTCCAAGCATGGCACAGTCCATCAACTATAGTTCATTATACACCTCAACAAAATGGTATTGCAGCACGTAAGAACTGTACGTTGAAAGAGATGATAAATCCTATGTTGATAAGTTCAGGATTACCTCAAAACTTGTAGGGGGCAATTTTATTAAAATGGTATTCTAAATAAAATACCTCACAATAAGTTGGACAAGACACCATATGAATTATGGCATGGTAATAAAACATCCTGCAATTACATGACAGTGTGAAGTGTCTTGCCATGGTGGTGGTTTCTCCATCAAAGAAGGTCAAAATAGGACCTAAGGCTATTGTCTGTATATTTATAGGATAACCAAAAAAATAGTGCCACATTTTGTCTCCTTGTAAAAACGCACAGGGAAGACTACTAAAAGGACTCAAGAGTCTACTAGCAATTCTCAACCTCTAGAGGAGGATGAAGAATCTAGAAGGAGAAAACGGGCTAAAGTGTCAAAAACCTTTGGTCCTTATTTTTTAAACTTATATGTTGGAAATTGGGCTTGGAAGCTTTAAAGAAGCTATATCAACTCCAAAAGCTTCATTTTAGAAAGAGGCTGTTAATAGTGAAGTAGAATCAATCCTACAAAATCATATGTGGGAGTTGGTGGATCTTCCTCCTTGGAATAAACCATTGGGGTATAAATGGATATTCAAAATGAAGATGAAAGTTGATGGATCCATTGATAAGTACAAGGTTAGGCTTCTTGTAAAGGGATATAAACAAGAGGAAAGCTTAGATTATTTTGATACGTATTCACTAGTTAGAAGAATAACATCTATATGTATATTAATTGTTATAGCAACTCTTAACAACCTTGAGATACACCAAATGAATATTAAAACTACTTTCTTGAATAGAGATTTAGATGAAGAAATTGTTGAAACTGGTTTTGCAAAAGAAAAATTTAAAGAAGCCGCCACCAACTGAATAGGTGCAATTGGTGAACATGAAAAATATTTTTGGTCTACGAAAATTCAGAAAAATGGGTAAAAGAGTTTGTTACGTATGGAGAATGTGTGAGGCACCCCACAACGTCTATTTTAAAAACAGTTGCCAATTTAACTTTTATTATCCCATTAAATGATTTTTTAAAAAAAAATACATATATAAGGTAAAATAATTACACAAAAATTATACAAGATGAAATAATCGTAGAAAATATAAAAACTAAATCAAAATAGAATAATTTTAGAAAATGTATAGCTAAATAGAATAAAATAATTTTAGAAATATATAACTATATCAAAATAGAATAATTTAAGAAAATATAAAACTATATTAAAATAGAATAAAATAATTTAAGAAAATATATAACTATATCAAAATAGAATAATTTGAGAAAATATAAAACTATATTAAAATACAGTAAACTAAAATATAAAGTAACAAATAAAATAATAAAAATTAAAGTAAAATAAAAATAAAAATAATGAAAAAAAATACAAAAAAAATAGAATAAAAATAAAAATACAAAAAGATAATAATGAATAAAGTAAAGAAAATAATAATAATAATAATAATAATAATAAAACCAAAATAAAAATAAAATAAACAAAGAGAAAAAATAAGTAAGATAAAATGAAAATAAAATACGAAAATACAAATACAAATAGAATAAAATAAAAATACAAAAAGATAATAATGAAAAAAGTAAATAAAATAACAGTAACAACAACAACAACAATAATAATAATAAACTAAAATAAAATAAAAAAAATAAACGAAGAGAAAAATAAGTAAATAGAAATAATAAAAATAAAAATAAAGATAAAATGTTGGGAATCGAGTTTTTTTGTGAACTATACGATATTGAATTATCGCAAATCCTCTAATCAAACATATTCACATATTAAATCATATAATTAACACATAAATCAAACAACATCCAATCAAACATATAATTCACATATAAGCACTTTTGAAATAAATAACACATTGACATGTTGAAAAAAATGATGAATGGAATGAGACATCGGTTCCCTTTTTTATTGGCAATCGACTACTTCAACCATACTATTAAATTAATATGATTGAAACTTGATAATCAATTGCCTTATAATGCAATGATTCATGGATCCAATAAGTACAAAAATAATTTTCAATCAAGACCCAAATATTATACATAACTTTGGTCCACTATTTAATTAAACAAAAAACCAATTCTAACCGCAGCCCATCTTATTTAGCCCTTTTAATCCATTTGTTTTAATTCACAAACTTAGCCCAATATCATATCAAACCAAAACCTATATTCCTTACCCACGGTAATTCCCCTCCTTTTTTCATGACTAAATCCTCTGCCTAAAGTGAAAATTCGACATAAAATAACACAACCAGCAATCTAGCAGCACATTTATACCCATGACTATTTTATTGAACGCACCATTTAATACAACAAGAAATCTAGTACCACAGGCATATGCATAGATAATTCATCCAAACCGAATCAATTCATATACAGAGTAATCATATAATATAACGACACATTTTCAAATGTTTTGAATCTAAATGAGTGAATATTGAATGAGCTAACAAACACTTTACACAACATGAAGGGTATGGAATTAACTCAAAGACAATAGATCAAGAAAGCAAATTAACATCCAATTTCAAAATCTCTCACCAAAAACCGCAATTTTCCCATCAAAGCAAGTGAATTCCTAACATTCAAGAATCGAAAGGCAGTAACAAATCCTCAGAATTTTGTTCCCCAGAAAATCCAAAAGCAATGAGAAACAAAGAACTCACAAAAATTCCCCAGAAAAAAACCGATTCAACACAGAAAAATCAACAAGAAGTAGAAAAACTCTCAGTCCAGAATAACCCAATCAAAATCCCCCTCAAAAAAATCAGAATCAAGAAGAAGCAAGTCCCCCCCCCCAGCAAACACCGATCCAAAAAAGAAAGAAATCCAAAAGGCAGGAAGCCCCCAACCCAGAAAAAAAAACCCACTCGAAAGAGAGACGAAAGAATTCCAAAATTCCGAATAAACCAGAAGCAAACATTTCCCAAAAATCCGATCACAGAAAGAGTTCGATCTCATAATGCAAAAAGAAGAAGCATTTACCCAAAATTTTCAATCCTAACCCAGAAAATTGAAAGCAAAAATCGAAAGAAATTCCTCCAAAAAAATAAAAAGCCAAAAAGAAAATCATTTTCCCCCAAAAATCCCAATCGAAAGAGAAAAAAAACTCAAAAATTCCCCAGAAATTCCCTAGAAAAATCGATACTCTCTCTGGAAATTTTTCTGTCCATCACCACCACACCCCCCCACCCCCACCCCAAAAAGAGCCCCCGAAAAGCAAAAAACTAAGAAGAGACCCTAAAGCCCCAAAATAAAGAAAAGGATCCCCCTCTAAGAAAATTTCGAAAAAACAGTAACAAAGCCTCTCCCAAAATCCCTCAAAATTTGATCCCTCTACCACTGGAATTCCCCTTCTACTTATAGGTTTTCAACCCTAGTCCTCTCTTGACTCTCATGATTTTGTTTCCATTCTAATATCTTAATCAACTCTTCCTCAATTACTCAAAAATCCCTCAAATCGCTCAAGATATCTCCTGATTTGAAAATCCCATCCGTGTGAACCCTAGGATGGCCCCCTTTTCTTTCTTAATTTCTGGCATTTCCCTCTCTCTTACCTTTTCAAACCATTCGCTCTCTCTCTCTTTCTTTCCTTCTCCAGAGCCGTTTCCCATTTCTTTCGTTTCTTCCTCCTGTTTTCTCTTGCATCTCTTTCTCATTAGGGTTGAAGGAAGCATGGGCAAGGCTTATTCTTCCACTCAATTTTTGCTGGGCTTTAGTTGGCTTATTGGGTAATTTTTTGGGTTGGAGTTCAGTAACAGGCCATACTATAATTGAATGAATTTCATAAAACTAATTAGTCTATGCTTTGAATTTATGTTTTTGGGCTTCGGGCAAAAATAGGGTACAACAGAAATATATATGGAACAACCCGAAGGGCTTGCAGTTCCAGATTAGGAAATGAAGGTTTGTAAGCTTCTGAAATCTCTATATGGTTTAAAACAAGTGCCTAAACAATGACATAAGAAATTTGAGAAGGTAATATTATCAATAGGCTTTAACATATAAGAAATGTGATAAATGCTTTTATGTGAAAAGCAATGATAAAGGATATGTCATTGTGTGTCTATATGTAGATATTATGGTAGTCTTAGGAGTAATATTGAGGTTATTAAAACTACCAAATTGTTTGCGACTGTGTGTCTAGTTGAGTGTGAAGCGGGCAAATTTTATGAGAATTTTGAAATGTTTAATTCTCTAAAGCACTCACTAAAACTAGAAAGAGTTTCAGGGCCAAAATGAACACAGCCATGAGAATCAAGAATTCTTCAACAAGATATTGTGTGATTCTTATTGTCTTGGTTGTTAGTAAAGGCTGACTAGTTCAAGACATCAAGTTCACTAGATAGCCGAGTAAATACGATAGATGTCACTAGGGAATGTTAAAAGCCAAAAGCTACCTAACTCTGATGCATCAAATATTCACCGTTACTCTCTCCCTTTGTCTTCTAAGTCTACTCCATATTTTTATTTGGACAAAAAAATTTCATTTATATCGGGGATTGTTGGAAAATTAATTGAATTCAATTGTCTAAATTAAAGGTTATTAATGTGGTAACTGAAAATATTAGACTTAAAGGTCATTAAAATTTTGAAATTGAAAATCTACCATGAAATTATTTTATTATTGAGTCTTTTATAAAAGGACAACTTCTCTTTGTAAGAAAATACTCATGTTTTTTACAAGATATCAAAAATTGGTTTTCTTTTCTTTGTTTTTCCTATTCTGTGTCAATTCTTGAGAGAGGGGTAATAATGTTCATGACTTGCTGTTACACTATGGATCATGTTATCATAGCGTGTGACCGAGTAGACCTGGGAGGTGATATTGCAAAAATCGCGAACACATTGAATTATAATGGGCAATAATTCACCTTAAAGCCAAAGGAGTAAACTTTGCCTCAGTTATTCCTTTTCGAAAGGTTTTCTTTCAAATTGCACCATCAATTTTGTTATATTTATGAAGCTTTGTTATCTTGGTTTATATGTGTCAACTTTGCTAACTGTGTGCTTATTAAAAGTTACAGGCAATTCATGTTTTTCTCTATCAAAACTAACACTCTCTAATGAAGTTATCTTTATTGACTATATAAAGTGAAAGGATAACATAGCAAATTCGCTTACGAAAGGGATATCTAAAGAGCAGTTCGAGAATTCATCAAGGGGAATAGGACTAAAGCCTATATCATAAAAGTTATCATATTGGCAACCCAAACTAGTTGACTGAAGATCTCAAGGTCTATGTCCAAAAGGACAACCAAATTGTGTGTTGACTCGATAGTAGCACTAAAGAGTTAAAATATTATTGCTCTTTTTTATGATAAAACAGTGTTGACTGCAGAGAGAGAAGAATAAGCTAAGCTTTAATATTCTTATAGATTGAGAAATTCAAGTGAGGTATTACATTATACTCCTAATACGATATCACCTATGTGAGTGTGAAACAACGTCACTTCTATGAGAATTTAAAATGCTAAATTCTCTAAAGCATTAATAACTAAAACTAGGACATGTGCTAGGCCAAAATGAGCACAATCGTAAGAATAAAAAATTGGTCGAAAAGGAAATATGTGATTATTGTTGTCTAGGTTCGCAAAAAAGGCTGCACAATTCAAGGCATCGTGTTCACCGGTTATCCAATTAAATACGATAGGTCTCATCGGGGAAGGTGCACAGCCATAAATTACCTAATCGATGCATTAACTTTTTGATATTTCTCCCTCTACATATTTTGTATACTCCCAAGTTAATTTGGATAATTATTTCCATTGTTAGATACCAGTGAGCAATGAGCTCTTTTTTGGCATAAATAAATGGAGGATTCACGTGTCATCTAAGAAGGTTTTGTATTGAAATACGTGCATCTCCAAACATAGATGAACATAATACATCTACATCTGCATTGGTGCCAGACTGAGTACGGGCATGGGATTTGTTCTTAGCTTGATGAGTTTTTTTGGGCTCACTTTTTTATTAGTATTACAATTTCGATAGCACTATCATTTTTGTATAGATCTAGTACACCTGGAAAGAAAATTACAAGAACTACGAGCATGATTTTATAAGCAGACAAATAATCATTCTAAGGCGAGCAGTGTAACCTCTTCTCGATCTTTGGTTTGAGTTCATTCTTATATATATATATATATATATATATATATATATATCCAAAAGCATAGATGAGTATATGTAAACTTTGATAATCTTCTTTTTTTTTGTCTCAAATAAATATAGGTTATCTGCAGAACCTCTAATTGCCGGGATTTACAAAAATCATACAATTTATTGAAAATTGTAATTTGGCCACATCCCATATCTACTGAGAAGCTAACCCATGTGCAGACTTTTTAGCAAATGAATGGAGGAGTTAGGGTAATGATTTTGTTTATAAAGCTTGGGATGGTTTACCATTTAATTTGAAAGGTTTTATAAAATCCTAACTTGATAATGAAAAAAAATCATTAGAATCTTTAGTGACTCCTCCTCCTAAAGCCCCTGGATTTTCAATAGCACTACATCGACAGTTGTTGGTTTTTTTAATTAAATAAAAATTGACAATTGTGAGATCTATTTATATTTTTGATAAAATGGTTTTGTTACCAAGATATGCATGTAGATAATCATTGATTACATGCAAGAGTTTGGTTTGGGTTATCAATTGTTGTGTTTTGTTTTATCCAGGAATCTTTGGTGGTGATGATAACTTTATCTATAAAAGGTGTAGCATCAAATGAAAGAGTTGACGGAATCTTTATGAAAAAGATTGATTTTTTGTTTTTTTTTCTTTTCTTCCATGTACTTCTAGATTCTCTTACTTTAGTCTATCTCTTAGGGTGAGCTTTTTGAGTGTGAGATTAAAGAGAGAATTGTAGTGAAGTTTTTATGTTGTGAGTAGTGACTCTTCAAAGAGATTCTACCATGTTCTTGAGAATGAGTGATTCCTTGTTTGTAAAATCTTTTGGGAGATCCAAAAGTAGTCTCTACCTTGTTAAAGGGAGTGAGGTTGAAGCAAAACACTGAATGAGAAATATGAGCGATGTCTTTAGGTTAAAAATAGGGTTGTAACTCCTGATTCGTTTTTAGTGGATTGTTCCTCAAGATTAGTCGCTCATAGACTCGAGATTTTTTTCCCAGGTTGAATTTTCCTCGTAAAATTCTTAGTATTTGATTTTCATTTATTTTTCGCAATTTAATTTTCATATTTGTTGGTTGACAATCTTAATGAGATACACCGAAATTCCAGCATTCAGCTTGAACCGTCCAGCAATTAGACGAGAAAAATTCAAAACTTTCATCATAGCAAGGAAATTGAGAATTGAAACCTCCATTCGTTGTAAGATTTTAGAATATAAATAATATAATTTTTTCACCTTTTGAGGAGAGCTAAAAAGGGTCAAAAGTCAATTTGAATTTAGAAACCAATTGTACACGTGAAAAAAAATACCTTCCATTCGAGGCCCAATAGTATACGTTAATCTTAATAGCAGGGCTGATGCTAGCCAGCCATGTAAGCCAACACGCGGTGATATATTCTGATGTACCGAACATTGTATGCCCATTGGGCCTACTTATTTTATTCGAATTTCAACTTCACATTCAATTAATGTGTTGTTTGATGTTTAGAGGCTTGTTTAACCTTAGTAAGCCCCAAATCTATCATGATCATGCACCAATCACATGCCCCACCTTTGATTCCTGACAAAGTTGATATATGAGGGAGATTAGATACTGTGGGTTGATGTTTCTCACCAGTATCGTTAGTCAAAAAAATATGGAAAAATGAGGAAAATAAAAAAAATCAAAACACAATGATTTTAACGAGGAAACCCAACCTGGGAAAATCCTCGAGTCTATGAGTGACTAACCTTGAGGAACAATCCACTAAAACGAATCAGGAGTTACAACCCTATATTTGAACTAAAGACATCGCTCATCTCTCCCATTCAGTGTATTGCTTCAACCTCACTCAACCTCAACAAGGTAGAGTCCACTCTCGAATCCCTCAAGAGTCTTAACAAATAAGAAACTCTCAAATGATAATCACCAATACAAATATCCTCACTACAAATCACTCATTTAAACACTCAAGATCACATATGAAATAAGAAGTGATTTGCTTCTCCAAAAACCCAATACACGCTCAAGACTCTCTCAAAGATAGTTTCGGTAATCTTCAAAACGGTAAGCCCTTTTAACGAACGTGAATGGAGTATATATATAAGTCCAGCTTGTCTTGTGTATGAAGACTTCTTCTCCCACCATCATTCTTAGCATTCTATCACCTGAAGAGATATACCATACATCCAATACTGGAATTGATAATATAAGAATAATCAAAGATAATCCACGTTAGTTACATGTTTAACTTCCAATATAACTCTTATGTGGCTATCCATATATGAATAGACTTCCTATCCCAATTTTATAGGACACTCTATTAACTATAAAACACTTTCATAAAGCCCACCATGCAATAAAAATTAAAAGCCCATAAGTTAAAATCTTAAAACCCGTACAGATGAAGTAACTTACTCCACATACCGTAGTAACTTACTTCACTGCTCAGCAGCACCCAATTATCACAAAATTCAATTGGTTAAATATATCTCACAATTGTCAATTAGATTTTATAAATTAAAAACCAACAATCTCCCCCTTGACAATTGTGGGATCAAAATACCCACACAACAAAACAATCATATATCATATGCAAACAATACATGCAAGGAGCGATTTAGCACATGTGTACTTAAATCAGTAACCAAAAATCATATATCATATGCAAACAACCAAAAATCAAACATAATATCATGAGCACATGTTCAAACAACTTCCCCTCATTATGTTATCTCCCCCTTTTTGACCCACACATTGTCAAAAATGAGCTCTTTAAAATTTCTCTGAAAATGAGGTATTTGAGATTACATTGGAGCTTACTTCTCACTTGGCCTACATACTCGAAAAATATTTCCACGTAGAACATAACTAGGCCATCCCAAAGAATTTAAACCATAAAAGTGAATCCAAATAAAATAGGAAATCAAGAGAAATTGGTTTCAAGGATGGAACTTATAGATTTTGGTACTCAATCAAAAGAATTAAAACAATGATAAGGAAGAATTACCATAAGATGTGTTCAAGAAATGGACTTACTATTTCCTCATCATATCCTTGAAATCTGATGCATGTTATTCGTTCATGTGCATTTGTGTGAAAATCTCAAAAACTTGTTAGATCAAGATATAACATAATACAAGAGATTGACTTTCCATAGGTTGTCAAATCGAAATCTTTTGGTACTTTTATGCACATGCAAGCAACATACAAGATTACCCCCTTTATTTCAAGAGGTGAAACTTTTAAATTCATGGCGGCTTTCACAGTCAAGCTTAGGTAGCTCTCTTTATTTCGAAAGATACATACCTTCTAGCCTTAAGTAGCTCCCTTTATTTCAAGAGATGCATACCCTTTTTTCTTTAAATACCTTTGACGTAGCCCTTTCCATTTGTATAGCTTGCATCAAGTTTTCCAAAGAATTGTTCAATAGACCTATCAAGACAAATCTCAAGTATTATGTCAATCAGCCTTAGCAAGTAGAGATTTGTGAAAAACAATATATGACTAATAACATGATCTTTTCAATTTTATGAAGGGATTAGCCATTTAACGATAATCACATTTGGAGGTAACATCAAACAATCAATGCTTCAATCATAGATCAAGAATTAAATCACATATCCCACACACATGTTACCTCAAGCTACTTGAAAATCTATTCCATTGTAATCACCCTAGTGCTTTTCTTAGGAACAAACGTCTTTGTTTGTCTAAGGGTTTTGAAAATATGTCAGCCAATTGATTTTCAGAAGCAATATATCCAAACGACACATATTCATTTTACCAAATTCATGGATGAAATGATGATGAAACATAATATGCTTGGTTCTAGAATTGAAAGTATAATCGCACGCATATTATCAAAAATAAATACGAGCATACTTTCCTGATTCAATCCATAATTTTGAAGCATTCGTTTCATCCGAAGTGTCTGAGTGCAGCAACTTCCAACAACCATGTATTCAACTCCAACTCATTTTGGATTTGTGCATGTGTTTTCATGGGGGCAGTTACCTCTCCAATGATTAGATCTTGGACATCATTCATTTTGACTTGTCGAGATGGTTCAAGAGTATTTGAAGTAGGCTCGCTGTAAGTTACCTCATGTGTAACTGGTTGCCTCTGCATTGGTGAAGTAGGCTTGCTGCAGGCTACCTCAGTTGCATCTGTTTTCTGCTGCCTCAATGAGGTAGGTTGCCTGGAGGCTACCTCAACCTGATCTGCACTTGCAGATTTTTCTTTTACAGCACTTAAAGCTCTCAAATCAGATTTCTTGACCCAAACTTTCTTTGTTTGAGATAATTTTGGACGTTGTCTCATATCATGTGATTTCTCACGAGCATTACATTGTTTTCCAGCAAGATTTTGAAACCTATTTTGAAGAAACCTTTTCTCCACATTTTCAAAGTTAGTCTTCCTGGAAAAATATGATTTAGGCATTTCATATAACTTATGACAATAAGGTCGTATATGACCCCTAATTCCACAATGATGACAGATGGGAACAAACTTACCTTTACTATACTTTTGAGTATTTTGCCTTCCAACAAATGGTTGCTTGAAAAATGGTTGAGCAGTCCTACCAAATTTATATGAAGTTTCATGCTTTTGATATGAAGAAGAAGATCTATTACCTTGTATATTTACCTTGTTTGGAATGGTAGATCTCTTCTCTTCTTGTTCCAAAGTTTTGGATGAAGAAGGCACAAACTGCACAAAACTTTTAGGAAGACATGTGTGTGAACCAGATTTTGAACACTCACCTTTTTCATATCCTAAGCCACAAGTTTCCTTGCTCATCCTTTGATTATCAAGAATATCCTGCAATATGTTAGATCCTGACTTAAACTTGTCAATATCTGAACATACTTTCTTTAGCATGTGTTCCCTTTTCTTTTCTGCCTCAGCGAGGTAGGTTACATCAGAAGTTACCTCAACTGGGCAGAGTGCTTCAAGATCTAGGATTTTCTCTTGTAATTCCTTGATTTTTGCTTTCGTTTCATTCAAATCTTGAGTAAGAATTTCATTTTCTTTAACAAGTTTCAGTTTTTCTTTCTTGCTCTTGACACATTCCTCAAAAAGATTGTTGTAGGCTACTTGAAGCTCACACATATCAAATTCAGAATCACTATCATATGTTGAGCTTTCCCTGGACTTTTGGTCACTGAAGATTACCGAAAGAGCTACTGGAGTTTCCTTCTCTTCATCTTCAGATTCAGATTCAGCATCAGATTCTTCTTCTCTATCGTTGTATGCTTTTGGCTTCTTTTTCCAATTTGCACACTCTTGAGCAAAGTGTCCAAATCCTTTGCATTTGAAACATTGAGTGGACTTAGACTCTTTGCTTTTCTTCTTGGGTTTGTAAGATGAACATTCTTCTTCCATGAGTTCCTTTGAATTCCTGCTCTTCATGAATTTCTTAAAAAATTTCATTAGAAACAATAATTCATCAATAGCATAGTTAGTTTCATCACTAGAATAAAGAGCAACACCTTTAAATTTTTTAGGTTTAAGAAAATTTACCTCAAAAGTTTGTAAAGAGCCAACTAATTCTTCTACCTTAATTTTATCAATGTATTTGCTCTCCTCGATTGCTGCAACTTTTATCATGAACCTCTCCGGTAAAGATCTGAGAATTTTCCTTACCACCTTGCTCGGCTCAAATGGTTCCCCAAGAGTAAATGAGGTATTAACTATGTCACTCAACTTCGCATAGAAGTCATCAAACATCTCATTCTCCTCCATCTTCAAACTTTCAAAACTCGAAGTGAGTCGTTGAAGTTTTGAACGTTTTACCAGATTTGTGCCTTCATGTGTTACTTCTAGTAAATTCCATGCCACTTTTGCTTTATCACAATGTGAGATCCTGAGAAATTCAGAAATATTCAAAGCAGAAAATATAGCATTCATTGCCTTACTGTTCCAACCTGCATTTTCAAGGTCACCTTTAGTCCATTTTTCAAGAGGTTTAAGAGTTTCGTTACCCTCTTTATCAATGGACTCGGGTTCAATATACCCTTTTACTACCGACATCCAAACTCGTTCATCAATAGATTTCAAATAAGCTCTCATGCGTGCCTTCCAGTACGAATAATTTGATCCATCAAATTGTGGTATTTGATTCGTTGATATAGATTTCATCGTTGACACCTGCTCCGATACCACTTGTGGGTTGATGTTTTTCACCAAGATCGTTAGTCAACAAAATATGGAAAAATGAGGAAAATAAAAACAAATCAAAACACAACGATTTTAACGAGGAAACCCAACCTGGGAAAAACCTCGAGTCTATGAGTGACTAACCTTGAGGAACAATCCACTAAAACGAATCAGGAGTTACAACCCTATCTTTGAACTAAAGATATCGCTCATCCCTCCCATTCAGTGTATTGCTTCAACCTCACTCAACCTCAACAAGGTAGAGTCCACTCTCGAATCCCTCAAGAGTCTTAACAAATAAGAAACTCTCAAATGATAATCATCAATACAAATATCCTCACTACAAATCACTCATTTAAACACTCAAGATCACACATGAAATAAGAAGTGATTTGCTTCTCCAAAAACTCAATACACGCTCAAGACTCTCTCAAAGAGAGTTTCGGTAATCTTCAAAACGGTAAGCCCTTTTAACGAACATGAATGGAGTATATATATAAGTCCAGCTTGTATTGTGTATGAAGACTTCTTCTCCCACCAGCATTCTTAGCATTCTATCACCTGTAGAGATATATCATACATCCAATACTGGAATTGATAATATAAGAATAATCAAAGATAATCCACGTTAGTTACATGTTTAACTTCCAATATAACTCTTATGTGGCTATCCATATATGAATAGACTTCCTATCCCAATTTTATAGGACACTCTATTAACTATAAAACACTTCCATAAAGCCCATAAGTTAAAATCTTAAAACCCGTACAGATGAAGTAACTTACTCCACATACCGTAGTAACTTACTTCACTGCTCAGCAGCACCCAATTATCACAAAATTCAATTGGTTAAATATATCTCACAATTGTCAATTAGATTTTATAAATTAAAAACCAACAGATACAATTTGGTTTGGTTAGTTCTTAGCGAGATTCATTTTTAGTAAGTTTCATCCTTAGATTACTGTTGTTAATGGAGCAAATGTCCTTCTGTGGAGCAAATGATGCCACAACAATGCCCATATACTTGCCCATTTTTGTTGTGGCAGGGTGTGGGAATGGCATATGATTGGCCTCTATAAGTGGGCCCCATAACACACATTTTTCCTTTCAAATTAATATTGGTCTCCTCTCTATTACATAAAAATTAAGTTAGCAAGTTTACACAATTGTACTAATACAAAAGCTATCTTATTTTCATTTTCATTCACATTAGTACAACCCACCTTCCAATATAGCTACATGAGTAAAACACACATTTTTATACATTTTTCATGCATTAACAAAAATCCACCATTGTAGATGCGAACTCTACCACTATCAAACACAAAAATTGAGAAGCAAACATCCAAAAAGATTCAATGTCTCAAGCCTAGAGAGAGAAATAGATGTTTTCAGTAAGAAAAATATGCTATAATTCATGAGAACAAACCTAAACGTGGGTTTTGATCTCTCTCTTACATGCTAAATACCTATTCCACCCTTACAAAATCAAACCTTATTGGTTACATATTTGAATTCCAAAAAAATCACAAAATTTACACTTTTGGATCTTAAACTCTTGTTATCTGTCCAGACAGCATAATAATTTGTCCAGACATTACTATTTTTTTTTTAATAAAAACTACTATATTTATGTCTTGGAAATGAAACTTTTTTTAATCTAGACAAGGAAATTGCCTGTCTGGATAGGTTTCTGCCCTTTTTGGATGTTGATTTTAGGAGCCTGTCAGAACAAGGTAGTCCCCAATCCAAAATTCAGGTGTTCTTTTGCAACTTTGAGTCTGGAAAATGGCCATTTTCCCCCTATTTCTTGCAAAACCAATTGAAAATGATTTGAGTGGTAAATAATACATAAACACGTAAATATATACTAACTAGATTCTAAGACAACATAATTAAAGGACATATGTACCTCAATTTTGAGGTACAGTCAACATGGTCCAATTGTAAGTCTGGTTCGACAAGAGATTCAACCCTCTTTTATAAAAAGTTGTGGGTGAACCGGTCCGGCTTACGGGTCAGTCCCATTTTGATAACACTTCTTTTGATAATCAATGGCTAAAACACATGACAAATATATTTAGGGGTGTAAATTGGGTTGAACGGTTTGGTTTTCAAAAACCGAAATTTTTCCTTTCACTTTTTCATAAACCGAACCAAACCATTTAAACATAGAAAACCGAAGCAAATCAAACCAAAAATTTCGGTTTGTGCCAAATCAAATCTCCAGGTAATGAAAAGTATAAGTATGTTCAGTATACTATCTGCTATAAGTTAATTATTTACATAAGGAAATAAATAGTAAATAATGATGACGTGCAGTTGTGACATATATGTATTAAATGCAGATATACATTTGCCACGAAAATCACGAAAACTAATGAATTTAATGGATGTAGTATTGCCCCTTCAAATTATAGGCGACTGCATATCAAGAGTGAAAAAAAAGAGACAGTATTTTTTGGAGTTGCACAACCACTAAACACTTGGCACTTGTAACTGTAGTGAAGAAAGAGAGACAGAAAGTAGAATAGAAAAAGGTGAGGGAATCAATAACTAAAAACACAACACATAAATTTAGAGTTAAAATGGGAGTAATAAATTGAATGAATGTAGTATTGGTCCTTCAAACTATAGGGATTATTGATATATCAAGTCAGTTTAGAGTAATTTTTAAAAGTGCACAACTACTAAACACTTGGCACTTGTAAGTGTAGCCAAGAGAGGGTAGAATAGAAAGAGATGAGGGAAATTGTCGTTGAAAATTTTGAGCTTGGAATGATTCCTACGTTGTCTACCATTATAGAACAAACTCCAAATAATTTGGTGGTGCATAAATTACAAGGTGTTTTGGAGTGGTCAAAATAACATTTTCATTGGAGATGTTTGGATTTTAAAAATTTTAATTTTTGCTTTCGTTGAGAGTCGAACTCAAGACCTCCCGCTTACTAAACGGGTGCTCTAACCAACTGAGCTACGAAAGCTGGCTGGTTGGACGTTGTTGGCATTCGATAAAAATTTGGATCTACCGGAACATATCTTATTCACAAATGAACAAGCTGTGGAACTCATGAGGCGATGTGGAGTGACAGCAGCAGAACAAGTAGAGTCCTCCACCTGCTAGAGAAATGCAAGAGTATGACACAATTAAAGGAAGCTCATGCGCAGACAATCACATGCGGGCTTGCGTATAACAGCTTTGCCTTAAGCAGGATTTTAGACTTCTGCGCTGACCCGCATCATGGAAGCATTACCTACGCATATATGCTCTTCCAACACATTCCAAACCCCACCATCTGTATATGCAACACCATGATCAAAGCTTTCTCCCTAAGAAATCAACTCAAAAACTCTGTTCTTGTATACTCAAATATGTTACAAAGTGACATGTACCCTGACAATTATACTTTGCCTTATTTGTTGAAGGTCTGTGCTAGGCTACAAGCTCGTTGTGTTGGAGAATCTGTACATGGGCATTGCTTGAAATTGGGCTTTACGTTTGATATTTTTGCGGGTAATTCTTTGATTACTATGTATTGTGGGTTTAACAAAATGAGGGACGCACGGTACATGTTCGATGAAATTCCTAGATTAAGTGCTGTGACCTGGACAGTTATGATCTCTGGATATGCAAAAGTGGGTGATCTCGACACTGCAAGATTGTTCTTTGATGTGGCACCAGTTAAGGACAGAGGGATATGGGGTGCCATAATATCTGGATATGTGCAAAATAATTGTTTTAAGGAGGGTTTGAATATGTTCCGTTTGATGATACAATCGACTGATATAGAGCCTGATGAGGCCATATTTGTGAGCATTCTTTGCGCTTGTGCTAATTTAGGTGCTCTGGATACTGGGATATGGATCCATACGTACTTGGACCGGCTTGGACTGCCTTTGAGTGTGCGATTGACCACTAGTATGATTGGCATGTATAGCAAATGTGGAGATTTTGATCGTGCAAAGGAACTGTTCGATGGTATGTCACAAAGAGATACTATTTGCTGGAACGCAATGCTTTCTGGGATGGGAATGCATGGAGATGGAGAGGGTGCACTGAAGTTGTTTTCCGAGATGGAGGACGCTGGGGTCAAGCCAGATGACATCACATTCATTGTGCTTTTCTCTGCCTGTAGTTATTCTGGCATGGTCTCTGAGGGTTTAAAGGTACTAGATAGAATGTGCAATGTATATAGCATCCAACCTAAGAGTGAACACTATGGGTGTTTAGTCAACCTGCTTTCCACAACTGGGCATTTTGAAGAAGCAAAAGAAATAATTTTAGGACTACCTGATTCAAGTTTCCCTTCAGAGGAAGCAGTGGCCTGGAGAGCGTTGCTGAGGGCATGTTGCGACCACGGACAAATGCGGTTAGCTGAGGCTGCTGCTGAGAGACTTATGCAGTTACAAAGCCATAGTGGGGCTTATACTCTGCTTGCAAATCTATATGCAGCTACTGGGAAACATGATGATGCTGAAAGAGTAAGGAAGGAGATGAGAAGCAAAGGAGTGGACAAGGCACCGGGTTGCAGCTTGGTTTCAATCGATGGAATGGTCCATGATTTTATTTCAGGTAAGAAAACCCAGTTTGGAACTGTCCATGACTGTTAACTCCTGATGTTTATTAAAACTTGATAGAGTTTATTTGGTGCCTAATTACACCATAATTTGGTTTGGGGCTACTCATCCATCTTGTCTTTTTGTCATTATGATTAATCATAAAACAAGTCACAAGATCTTCAAGCTAGGTTATGAAAGAACCCCAAAAACTCGACTTAAGCTTGATGTGTTTTTTGTTGCCTAATCACACTATAATTTGGTTTGGGGTTACTCAACCATCTTGTCTTTCGTTATGATTAACCATAAAACAAGTCACAAGAACTTCAAGCTAAGTTGTGAAAGAACCCGAAAACTTGAACATCAAGTTCTCATATTTCGCTTGATTTGAGGCAGAAACCAAAACAAATATAGTTTTGTAATTGAAGTGAGGCAGTTTTGATGTGCTTTGGCATTTTAATCATAACGTTTAATCCTAAAATTAGAACGAAAAGAATTAATTATATAAAAAAATCATAGACCTTATTTCCCGAGTTGCCATCGTCCATTAACAAAAAACATCCGTTAATTAAAAGTATTAAGGACAAATGAATCATGGGTGGCTGGATTCAGTTTTTAAGAAAACAGAGAAAAAGAAGAGAACTTCACCATCATCATTCTGAATCATGGCTGGATTCATCCATTCGATACAGTTGATAATACATCACATGCATGAGATTTAGATGCGCATAGGCAAATGGCTAGAGTGGAAAGATTTTTAATCGTACCAACCATAAAAATACTGTTTCTATAATATTTCTGCTGCGCTTGTACATTGGTTCAAAAGTAATCTTCAACTATGATTTATGAATGCAAAATCTATTTACAGTTGAAGCATCAATCATGAGTTACTAACTCAAGGATATCGTTTATCAATGGAAAACTTTGAATGACAGTTCAAGCATGAATTGAGATTAACCCCTCAAATGGGAATCATAACCAGCGCTTGTTAGAAAAGAAGCCAATTCCTGCATCAAACTAGGAATTCTATGTCAGAAACTTCAAGAACTTTGTGGATGCTTGATAAAAACATAACCAAGTGCGCGCTCATACACACATTTAACAGGTTCAACCATCCAACAAGCTCAATCAATTGTCACATATGGGCTGGTTGTAACCAACAAGCCCAAAAAGCTTTTTGCTTAGAAAACTTGTTGGCTGGCTGATTAAGGAAGGCATTTGCTCTCTTTATCAATAGATCACAACTCTCACATCTTAGCGATGTGGGACGTTCGTATCAATACCCCCGCTTTACTAAGTCGACGTTCACATTGGATAACACTCAATGGGGGTCTTTCACTGGGCTGAGATCTTTACCCGTACTACTAGATCCACTGGTAGCCCTTGCATGGCAGCGCAGTCCAATCCCATACCTGGACTAAGAGCGTAGAGACCGAACCGCTCTAATATCAATTGATAAGAACCTAACCAAGTGCGCGCTCATATACACATTTAGCAAGCCCAACCAATGATCACATATGTTACAACCAGCCCAATAAACTTTTTGCTTAGAAAATTTGTTGGCTGATTAAGGAAGACATTTGCCCTCCTTATCAATAGATCACAACTCTCACATCTTAGCAATATGGGACGTTCGTATCAATGCCGATTGATTTTACAGCAAGATGAAAAGAATTTCCCTCAATACACCTGAGCATAACATCATAAGAAAATCATAAATCTATATACGTGACAGCAGAAACAACGAATTTTCCATGTCGAGGAATAGTGTCTTACATTTCTTTCAAAAAGGGGTGTTTATAAAAGGCATCAGCAATTCCCCCTGAAAATTGGTTATGATCCAAGTACCTGAATTGTAATTAAGAGAGAACAACATAAAACGCTCTTAACTACAAGCAGGGGTAGCAAAATCCATAAACCAAGAATCGATGAGTCTTCCTAACATTTCCTAGTTTCGGAAGTGATAAAAGTGAAAGTAGAAAATAAGTAAACAGGGCACTAAATGCCAACCAATAGATAAAGAAGCACAGCAATTGCAAGAAATTTAGGTGCAGCCACTGAACTTCTTTTAAGAGTGCGTGCCATTAATTTTACATCAGTTCCTAACAGTTTCAATCAACTACCAGCTTTTCTGACTGCAAATAGCATATTTAGGGGCCTCATTCCTCATGGTCTGAAGAACCATTACTTGCATATTACTAGGACCGTACACACCGCGAGTGAAATTCCTTAGCTCAAAACCTAAGACTAGGTATTCTCAAAGATGTTAAGTTTCACTTGTTACTGTTTGTTAGCACGTTAAAATAATAGAAACAAGCCAATCATGAATGTTTTTGAATCAGAATTAGCTCTTGTGGCTAAAAGATGAGACACTTTACCGTTGAAGCACCAGATTTGAAACAGAGATTCAAAATACTGGTTTGACATGAAGAAGAAGAAACATTGAATTGGGCTGGGCTTAAAGATGAGATCATTAACCCAAGCTAACTAAAGACAAGAATAAAATAGGCCCAAGCACCCAAAAATAAGGGCTTCGTCTTCTTTAACATAACACCAGGGGCTTCGTCTTCTTCACCAGGGGCTTCGTCTTCTTGGTTTCATCTTCTTACACTTAACATCCCCCTGCAAGCTGAACATTATCGAATGTTCAGCTTGGAGAGAAATTTCTTCAGGCTCAAGATTGAGATTCCTTTGGTGAGTAAATCTCCTAGTTGTTCTGTAGTTTTAGTGTATTGCAGTCTAATGACACCTTTTGCTACTTTGTCTCTGGTGAAATGGCAGTCTAGGTCGATGTGTTTTGTGCGTTTGTGAAACACAGGATTGCTTGCAATATGGATCGCTGCTTGGTTGTCGCAATACAAATCCATGGGATAAGGTATGTGAATGCTAAGTTCTTGAAAAATATTTCCAATCCATTGGAGTTCTGCAACTGTGACTGCCATGGCCCAGTACTCTGCTTCAGTGGAGGATCGGGAAATAACTAGTTGCTTCTTGGATTTCCAAGACACCAGTGAATCTCCTAGTTTGATGCAAAATCCAGTGACTGATTTTCGAGTGTCGATGCATGCATGATGCCCAGTCAGAATCACAATAGGCTTTCACCTGCATATTGTCAGTAGCAGAATAGAACAACCCTAGAGTATACATTCCTCTAATATATCGTAAAATTCGTTGTGCTCCTCTTAGATGTAAATCAGTAGGAGAATTCATGTATTGTGCTAGAGTGTTAACAGCATCAGATAAATCAGGCCTAGTGATTGTGAGATACATTAGTTTTCCTACTAATTTCCTATACTCAGTAGGATTTGATAAAGGTTCACCAACACTAGTAGACATTTTTAGGTTTATGTCAACAGGAGAATTTACTGTTTTAGCATCCATGAATCTTGTCTCTTTTAGAATGTCTAAAGCATATTTTCGTTGATTGATAAAGAAACCTTTATGTGATTTAGTAACCTCAAGACCTAGAAAATATGTGAGAGTGCCTAGATCTTTAATTTTAAAACAAGAACTAATAAAAGTTTTAATTTCTTTAATAAGTTCAATATTATTTTCCCCAAGAGCCATATCATCCACATATAGGAGTAACAAGACTATGTCATTATCACGTTTATAATAAAATAGAGAGTAATCAGCCTTGCTTTGGATAAAATCAAAACTCAGCAATGCTTGTTTACACTTTGTATTCCATTGCCTAGAGGCTTGCTTTAACCCATATAAAGATTTATTTAATTTACAAACTAGGCCTTTACATTCTTTATCATACCCCGGAGGAAGTCTCATATATACTTCCTCATCTAATTCTCCATTAAGAAAAGTATTGTGAACATCAAGATGATGTACATGCCAGTTTTTAATACTTGCTAAAGCTAGAAAAATTCTAACAGTTGTAATCTTTATTACTGGAGCAAGAGCAACTAATCTAGCCTTATATCTCTCTATTGTACCATTTGGATTGTATTTAATCTTATACACCCACTTAGAACCTATAGCTTTCCTCCCCAATGGCAGTGTTACTAGATCCCATGTGTTGTTTGCTTGAAGTGCATTCATTTCATTTTCCATAGCCTATCTCCAGTTATTGCTTTTCACTGCCTCACTATATCTAGTTGGTTCCATGTGTATCAATGGCAGCAAGAAAAGCTTGATGAGATGCAGAAAAATTTATCATGCTCACACTTTTACAATAATCATTATAAAGCAAATCAGTGCATGGTAAAGTAACAACATTGCATTCATAATCATGTAAATATTTTGGTAGTCTACTGATTCTTTTATTATGTGTTTGACTATCTTGATCACATGATACATGACTTTCTGAAGAAGTTCCTATAGAGCTAACTTCTTCCTCCTGGCATCTATCTTTTGTAACCTATATCTTTTCTATGTCTGTGTTTTGAATAAATGGAAATATTTCTTCTTTAAAAATGACATCCCTGCTAATGAATATTTCCATGACTTTATATCCTTTAACTCTAATTTGGTATCCTAGGAACACACAAGCCTTAGATTTTGGTTCAAACTTTGACTATAAAGGCCTGTTAGTCCTAGCTATGCAAAAACATCTAAAAATTTTAAGTTCTTCATAATCATATTCCCTTCCAAACAGTATGTGATATGATGTCTTCTTATTTAAAATATTTGTAGGCAATCTATTTATTAGGAAGGCTGCTGTTTGAATACAGTGACTCCAATATTCCTCAAGTAAACCTGAATGTATTCTAATAGACCTAGCAACATTTAATAGATGCTGGTGTTTCCTTTCTACCACACCATTTTGTTGTGGTGTGTAAATACAAGTCTTTTGATGAATTATTCCATGTCTAGCATAAAAATCATTCATTAGGAACTCATTTCCATTATCTGTTCTGAAACATTTAATCTTTTTCTCAAACTGTGTTAATACATGTTCTACAAAATGCTCAATATGTGTTCTGGTCTCTGATTTGTTTTTCATTAAAAAAATCCATGTAGCTCTTGAATGATCATCAACTATGGTCAAGAAAAACCTATATCCTTCTATTGATTCAACATGACTTGGACCCCATATATCCAGATGTAGTGGAACTTAAGCTAAAAGGTTTTCTTTTCATTTTACTAAAACAACATACATCACAATCTTGCATACTCTTAATCTTTTCAGGAAGCATTTTTGTTACATTAGGAGAAGGGTGGCCTAGCCTATAATGCCAAACCCTAGTAGTCACAGAATTAATACTATACTTAGATTCTAGTTCTTCCTTGACCTCAAAAGTTCTCTTGATACCCATGTCCATCAAATATAGTCCATTATGCAAGATTCCCATTCCACTCTTCTTGTATGTGTTTAGATCCTGCATTAGACACCTATCATTTGTGAAATTCAGAGTAATGTTATTATCTCTTGTCAACTTACTTACTGAAATTAAATTAAAAGAGAATTTAGGCACGCATAAAACACCTTTAAGATTTAATTTTCCACCAAAAGATAATGTTCAAATGGCTATAATAGGTAATGTGCTTTTATCAGGCAATGTAACAGTGCAATCATTCACCATATCATATGATCTCAACAAATGTATATCACACACAATATGATCTGTAGCACCACTGTCAATTATCCATTTATAAGCTAAATGTTTAGATTCATTACCTCCTACTCCAGTAGCTTGGTTGACAAATGTTGAGACATGCTCATAATTTCCAATCTTAGCCTTGATGTAAGACATGAATTCCATTAGCTTGTCATCTATCATCTCTGTTTTGTGGCCATTTGGAACAGAAGTCTCAACTTGGTTAGCTGTGTACTGCTTCCTTTGATAAGTGCCATTGTTTGCTTTCTGCCTTTTTCCATCTGGGAATCCCACCAGTTTGAAACATTGTTCTACATTATGATTATTTCTTTTGCAATATTTGCAGAACAGCTGCTCCTTCTTTCCTTGGAAACCTTCTTTCTGTGGTATTCTTTGTTATATGCTGATTTTTGAATTGAATTGATCCTCCAGTGTTGTGCCCTTGAAAATTCATTGCCATAGAATCTGAATTGCTTGTCTTGCACATGTTCAGCTGTGTTTCCTCCGCCTTGATTATACCCAAGGCCTTGTTAATTTCAGGTAGAGGCTCCATCATTCATATCTGTCGACTAAGTCCACGATATGTATCATTAAGCCCCATTAAAAACTGTGTTAACATTTCTCTTTGATGCTTAACATGTGCCTTGCTGCAACCACATCTTCCCTGTTCATCTAATTGATCATGCTGCTCCCACAGTGATTTGAGTCTAGTGTAGTACTCCATGACACTTGAGTTCTCTTGTCTGATACAATATAATTTCCTGTAGATTGCAAAGAATCTAGCCCCATTGAAGGATGAGAACCTGTCTTTTATATCCATCCATAGATCATGTGCAGTGTCTTTGTCAGACATGCTAGCTAACACAGTTTCTGAAATGTTGTTTGTAATCCAGGTTTGTATGATGCAGTCACAGCTTGTCCAAGAAACATAATTTTCATCTCCTTCAGCTGGCATCATGAGAGTGTCATCAACAAAACCCACTTTGTTTCGGGTCTTAAGAGCTTTCATGGTGCGCTGACTCCACATGGTATAGTTCTCTCTAGTCAACTTGAAAGCAGTCAAGGTGCTGGTAGTAAGATCACCAGGAAGAATGGTGGTTGGATTCAGCAAAGTATTTTGAGAAACAGTGCCTCCCACAACTGTCGGATTCACCACTCCTTCATTCTGAATTTCAGGAATTGTTGGTGCATCAACCCTTGGAATCGTATTTTCTACTCTAGTTGTTGAAGTCATGTTGGCAGCGGATCTGGTATTCACCATTAAGCCTCTAATACCATGTAAAGAAGGATTGTTCTTGATAGATTCAGTAAAGAGAGAAAGAATAGTAGAGAGAAGAGAGAGAAAATCAAGGTTGTATATAAATATTCATTCATTAGTTTTCAGTTTTATAATAGATATTCAAACTACTCTTTTATACATATTATTAAGACCAACGGTCAAGTGTTCCATCCACTGTGTGATGAGACACTTTACCGTTGAAGCACCAGATTTGAAACAGAGATTCAAAATACTTGTTTGACCTGAAGAAGAAGAAACATTGAATTGGGCTGGGCTTAAAGATGAGACCATTAACCCAAGCTAACTAAAGACAAGAATAAAATAGGCCCAATAATAAGGCCCAAGCACCCAAAAATAAGGGCTTCGTCTTCTTGAACATAACACCAGGGGCTTCGTCTTCTTCACCAGGGGCTTCGTCTTCTTACACTTAACACAGAACGTGAATTGTTAAGATGGAAAGTATCTTTTCAACTTACATAAGTAAAATCATTCATCAATGTATCACTGTTCAATGACAAGTCTGATATATTATCAAAGGGGAAGAGATGATAAGTAAGAAACTTACAAGTACGTTAATCTGGGGATATAAGGAACCACTCCAGACATTTTGTTCAGCGATGGGTACCTAAAAACCAACAATTTGTAAACTTACTAACTTTTATGACATGAGAAAAATGAACACCAAGATAGAATCTCAGTTTCCACAATATAGAACTTCCATGAATAACAAAAACTTGTAGCCCACATAAGTCATAGAGAGAGAAAAGGAAAGAAAAAAAAAGTCTACAAGATTTCCAAATTGGCTAAGGTTGAAAGCTGTGATGTAATTCCTCCAGTGAGGTAGTTGTTATTCAGATAACTGCACATTAGAATTGCAATTAAAACTACCAAGATTAGGATTTTTTTTTCATACAGTAAAAAATCAGTTTGGTAACAATAAATTTCACGACTCATCAACTTAGAGGTTACAAAGAGCAGGAAAGCAGGGGTTGAACTATAAAACAGTCTTATCAAATAACTGTATAAAAACAGTACATATTTTCACCATCAGATTAAATATTTAATCTCGACGAAGCAAGCACTCTCTCCACACCCTTTACCAAATCTTGCTTTCAAGTCAAATTTTCTTGAAAAAGTAGAAACTTGCGTTGAATGGCCCACTCACTATTTTTGTCACATGTTTGTTCCTTTCAGCCCCTAAACAAGCCAGGTAGGTTCTTCTCCCTTCCCAATTAATTTTTTTTTAACAGAAAAAACTAATTTTGAACTGAAATTTGATGCTTAGCAGGTACAATTACTGGGTTTTCAATTGAGAGAAAGATTCTTGGAGCAAATGTGTTATCCAAGCACTCCAGAGCTACAAAGTTTCGAACTTTGGAGGCTAAGGTACAAAAGAGAGTGTTATTTTTAAGTAATAAACTAACAATGCTGTTGATTCTTAATTTAGTACATTTGTAGAGGAAACTAAAGTTGTTTTGATCTGGGTTCAATAGGCTACAAATAGTAATCAAACTACCAAGCGAAACAGCATAATCTGCGCATATTGTGATGGAAATGGTAAGTTAAATTTAATTTGTTCTTCTTTTACTTCGTCTTCTTGTCCTTTTTAATCTATTTGTTTCTATCAATGAGACTGAAATAATTTCATTGCTAATTATTTGATACTGTAGAGTAAACTTGTAATTTGCTTTCTCCTCAAGTTCTCTGATTCCAGAGAGGCTTCTCATTCAACTAGAAGTAGAGTTTCGTTCATACGTAACTTTGATCTTAATAACTTATAAGTCCTTTTTTATGAGGCTCTATGCTAATCAGTGTCCTTCTGTCATTGTTTTTGTGCTCTCTTTTTTCTTCCAAACTTACTTTTGTGCTTGTCTCCTATAACTTTTTGTTAAGTAGTTAATATTTCTAGTGAAATAATTCATTTCATCTTGAGCTTAATGCTACATATCAAGACTTGAGCTCATAGTTTCTTATCATGCAACCCAAAACACCAGGTGCTGTGCTATGTTCTCAGTGCAAAGGAAATGGAGTTAATTCAGTCTACCGCTTCAATGGACAGTTTAAAGCTGGTGGACTGTATTGGCTTTGCAAGTGTGCACATTAAACTGCTCTCCCCATATAAGTGGGATTTTTTCTATTGTTATCTCTTGGATCTAACTTCGAGTTAGCGTAACATACCATTTAGTTATGGTCTCTTTCATCTCCATTAGCATAACCATCAAAGCCCATTTTCATGTATTAGCATCTATGTTGGATTTTAAGGTTAAGAACAACACATAGACAAAGTGCAAAAACCATCAAAGCCTCTTTCCTATTTCCTTCATGGTGCGTAGGATTTATAGAGAACTTTCTTCATAATTTGGAGAAAAATTAATATTTTTTCACCTATTGCATGGTACCGCTTAAATAAACATTAAAGAATATGACCTTTTACATCCATATTCTCAAATCCTCATCGCCAGTCATTTTGTCTGCTTAAAGAGAGAGATCAAATAAACACAAATGCCTTTTATCATGAAATGTGCAGTTTGTAATGGTTTTAAACACACTTTTGTGAGTTTGGGAACATATAATGGTTTCTTTTCATATGGGTTATATGTTCCTGCATGTAGAGGTAAGAACATTCTATGTGGCAACTATAATGGAGGTGGCTCTGTTGGTGGATTCATGAGCACTCAAAATGATTGAAATTTTTTAAGAACACCATCTTTGAAGACTTCTTTAATTTTTTTTCCCTGCATTTTTGCTCTGTATCTCATATGGAAATACTATTTACTGAGATGCAAACACTCTCATCTAAATTTTGATGTGCTTCTTTTTGTTTTTGTGACAAAAGATGCTTGGTAAAAAATTTAGAAACAAATTATGAGAAGCTACTTTTTGCTTATTCTTGTGTGTTTCCAGAGGCAACTAGGTGTAAATCTTATTTGAGCAAGATATGGTAAAGAGTGTGGAGAGAGTGCTTGCTTCCTCGTGATCTTTTGGTGATGAGCCGCACAAGTCAAGATATATTTATGAAAGCCTAAAATCTCTAGTACAAGAATAGTTTGTTGCCTCTCCAAGAAAGATATTTTAAATAGAAGCACAACGCAATCTAAGTACTCTTTTTGTTAATAAACCGTTTGTAAATATTAGACAATGCAAGCCTATAACAGTCATTCCATAAAAGATAAAATTTTATCAAAAAATAATAAACTATATACATTGTGAAAATTGACTGGTCAATGCTACACGTGTCATCATATGGTGTGGACGGTATGTAAACCGTTTATTGACACAACAGGATTCTAGTAAAGCCCGGAAAGCAGCCGTCAAAGTGAATAAGCTCCCTTATAGTGCCCACCAAATGATTGTTCCCAAGATCCCTTATATATGACCGAAGATGTCCAAAGAGAAACAAGAGACATAATATGAATTTTCCATTATAGAAGAAAGTAAGTTGAAGAGAGAGTAGTACAAGCGCCGTAGACTCTTTAAGTTTCACAATTCTGCCGGGCTTCTCCCAGAAAAACGATTTTCTTGAAGGTAGAGATAACGAAGTTCTGGAAGATTCACAAGCTCCTTTGGGATTTCCCCTTTGAAATCATTGAAGCTTAGATAACTGCAGAGTTCTCGGCTAATTGGTCCCTAAATTTGGAAATATCCCCCACTGCCACTATACTCCCTTGTAAAAACATATTACTTTCAAATATATCTAGATTTCTCACAGATGGGTCAAACTCCCCAATATCAGGAGGAATGACATCTTGCAGCTTATTCCACCTCAAATTACTGAAAGACAATAAAATAGCAGTTAAAGAAGAATCAACAGAGGCACAAAAGTATAAATATGCAGAACTTGGATTACAAAACAATTTCACTCAAAGTAAGACATATAGTGACAAACTGTACAGTATTCTAAGGCGCTTCAATCGCCCAATTTGGGAAGGAATAGGCCCAGTCAATTTGTTATTGTGGAGATCCCTGTAGTCTTAGCATAAATCCATACAAGATTAAGAGCATTTTGAAAAAAGATACATAGGCATCATAAAAACATCCCATTAATCCATAATTATAAAGATTGATAAAATTAAGTGTAGTATCTCATTTTTGTACCGATAGAATATTGTTGTTAAACTTTTTAATTGTAATTGATCGCTAATTAAATAAAAACAAAAAAACAAAAAGGAGAAGTCCCATAGCCCAAATCCAAAAGAAAGTCTAAAATATCCAATTGACATGGCCCAATCTCAATTCATTAACCCAACTAAAGCCTAAACTAAAACCCAATAAACCTGACCCAGTTCTCCAATTCAAAAAATCAATTGAAGTTCAAAACTGATGTAGGACAAGTGGAGTTTGCATTCAAGGAATATTTTATTTGGAATGAGACTGAATTGGAAAGGAATAAGTCTAATATTGCAGCTAGGAAGAAACGGCCGTATCTTTTGATTCAGTGATCCGTTTCTTTATTATAATATGTTTTCAGAAAAGAAATTTCGTGTTCTACACATTTTAAGAAGACTTTGTCGCCATAATAGCTGCCCTGGATCTTAATTACTTTATTTTCCTTAGCTGCGCGGATTTCCTATTTTGTTGCGCATTAATTTATTTGTTTCCTATTTTATTTTGGTTTCCTTTGTTCTAGGGTTTGGTATGTACTATAAATACCACCCCATATTTATGTTGGAGATAGTTTTGATCATTATTCTAAATAAGACGGCTATTGTCCTTTTGTTCCTATTGGAATTGTGATATTTGCCTTGAATTATCATTGTATAATTCGGGTTGTTGCTTTCGCTTCGTCAAGTGGTATCAGAGGAAGTGTTCTATCCTATGGCTGGTTTAGGTGAAGAACGTCAGGAAGATGTTGTTCTAGAACAAGTTACTAGGGCAGAGTTGTTAGCTTTTCAAATAGAGGTTCGTCAAGAATTTCGCGAGATTCGCGATTCGTTGAGGCGTTTGACCTTTGGTCGTCAAGGAGAGTTGGAGGATGATGGTGACGTTAGGTTACCCACTGTCTAGGCAGGTTATCAACGACACCCAAGACTTGAGGATGATAGCTCAGCTGAAGATGATGAAGATTTTGTTGCGGCTATTTTTGGTGAGCAGGGTGGTGGCCGTGGCAGAGCCAGAGGGGCTGGACTGGGCAGAGGCCGTGCAAGGGGTCCTGACCGTGGGTTCCAACAGAGATTTGGTGAATATGATTTTTATGGAGATAGTGTTGGTCGTGGGCAGCAACGACAGTATAGAGGTTATGAAGAAGATTATAGTCGTAGTGATTATCGTATGAATGTGGATTTGTCAACCTTCAATGGTCACCTACATATTGAGGATTTCCTTGATTGGATGGCTGAGGTGGAGCGTTCTTTGACTACGAGGAGATTACTGTGGATAAGTGAGTGAAGTTAGTGGCTTATTGACTGAAGGGTGGAGCTTCGGCCCGGTGGGAACAGTTGGAGCTCTCTAGAACTCGTGCGGGAAAGCCTCCGGTGCGTACCTGGCCAAAGATGAAACAACTAATGAAAGTAAGATTCTTGCCTAGTGATTATGAAAAAACTTTATTTCAACAGTATTAGAATTATCGACAGGGCAATAAGACTATAATGGCCTATACGGAGGAATGGCTCTGTTTGTCCTCCAGGAATGATCTGACTGAATCTGAACACCAGAATTGCTCGCTATACTGGTGGTTTGCGGGTTGGCATTCAAGATAAGGTGGCTTATCAATCTATTATGACAGTGGACCAAGCAATTAATTTTGCGGGCAAAGCAGAGTCGCAGTTAGAGAGGAGCAGTCGCAACAGCAGTTATTTTTAGACTTCCTGTCAAGCAGCTTCCCGGAAAATGTCTGTGACACCAGTCAATCTACCAGACAAGAAGGAATCTAGCAGCAGTAGTCGACAACCTAGAAAACAAGTTTTCCCTATTCCCACAAAGGAAGCACCGAAAAATCCTTATGTCAGACCGAGTGATGATAAGTGTTTTCGTTGTGGTCAACCAGGCCATAGATCGAACCAATGTCCTAAACGAGTGCAAGTCAACTTGTTAGAAGGAGGAGATGCCGAGAGTGAACAAGAGCATGAAGACGAAGATAATGAGGTCTATGATGAAGAAGTAGTTTATGGAGATGTTGGGGTGTCGGTGTCCATCGGTAAACATTATAAAGACAAAGTGGTTTGTGATATGCTTGACATGGATATGTGTCATTTATTTCTTGGGCGTCCATGGCAGTACGATGTAGACTCGACATTGAAGGGCCGGGATAACATTGTACTCTTCACATGGAAGCATAAGAAAATTGCCATGACGCCTATATCTGAAACAAAACCTTCAAGGGAAAAAATGACTAATTTTCTGACCATGGTTAGTGATGAGAGGGATCTGAATGAGGATATAAGGGAGGAAGCTTCGTTATACCCTGTCATTGTGAAGGGATTGATGACCACAGTAGTAAACGAGGAGGAATTTACTAAGCTTACGTCTACAATGTCCGCATGTGTGTTCATTGATTTCGTTATTCCTAAGGAGTTTCATAGTTGGCCTGGAGAGTATGATTTTCTATTTAAACAATTGTTATCTCTGATCAAGAGTTCAAGGAAGCATTGGTTGGTTCTACTTTTGTTTGATGCGTTAAAGATGTTCTCCAAGTCAAGGTTCTTTTTCATGTGAATTTACATGATTCGAAGATGCGTTGTCTCTAACAAAAAGAATTATAACTCGAGGTCGAGTTCTTCTAAAGTGGGGGAGACTGATGTAGGACAAGTGGCGTTTGCATTCAAGGAATATTTTGATTGGAAATATCCCATTAATCCATAATTAGAAAGATTGATAAAACTAAGTGTAGTATCCCATTTTTGTATGAATAGAATTTTGTTTTTTAAACTTTTTAATTTTAATTGATCGTTAATTAAACAAAAACAAAAAAAAACAAAAAGGAGAAGTCTCATAGCCCAAATCCAAAAGAAAGCCCAAAATATCCAATTGACATGGCCCAATCTCAATTCATTAACCCAACTAAAGCCAAAACTAAAACCCAATAAACCTGACCTAGTTCTCCAGCCCAATTTAAAAAACCAATTGAACTAAAACCCAACACCTCAGCCTCTCCTTTTCACTACCACTATAACCCGAGCCTCCTCCACCACCACATCATCACCATCCTTCTCTCAACTTCACCACTAAACCTCGGCTCTTTCGTCTCCGATCGATTCTTCCATAGGTCCGGCAAGGTAAGCTTTTTTGGTTGAGGCGAAATTTCGTATGTGATTTGTTGTTTCGAATTTCTCTCTCTTTTTTATGTCATGTGAATGTACCATTGAAATTGATTGGAACAATTGGTTCGCAAGGAGGAAGAAAGAGGAATGGCGTGGCAGAAGAAGGAAGTTTCAGTTTTTGTTTTAGGTATGGGAAATTTGTAAAAGTGACCCATTTGGAAAGTCAAATTGGAGAAATAATCTAGTTGTAAATTTTCAAGAAAAATAATCTAATTTTCTCTTAAAATGACTAAAACACCCTTAATATTACAAAAGAGCTCATTCCCAAAATTCACACGCCTTCTTCTTTTCAACCCACGCTCGACGACTTCCTGCAAAGACCGATCAAGCTTCTCCTCCAACGCAACTCCTTCAACAAAACAACTCCTCCGGTGACCCTTCTCAACATTCAAACGCCCTTATTGCTTACTTAGATTACTGGTATGCATTACTTCTAACTTCTCACTACTTTGTCTCTTTCGGCTCCTAATTTGGTTTAGATTTTTTGCGTTTGATGGAAGGGCGGCTTGTTTCTGGTTTGAGATTGGGTATTTATGAGGAAATCTATATAACTAATTGAGTGCATTTTCATAACTGATTGATCAAGTTTGGATTTTGGTTGAGCATTGAAGTTCATGGTCGAGCAAAGTTTGTGGTTGTTGAGCAAATCTTTTTTATGGTTGAGGAAACTTATAATTGGTTGAGCAAAAAAAAAAATTTGGTCGAGCAATCTTTTACTTAGTTGAGCAAATCTCGGTTGAGAAAATATGTTTTGAGATTTAGCAAAATTTTACATGGTTGAGCAATTTTTTTTGGTCGAGCAAACTTTTATATGGTTGAGCAAATCTGTTTTGTGGTTGAGCAATTTTTTGTTTTGGTCGACCAAATCTGTATATGGTTGAGCAATTTTTTCTTGTGGTCGAGCAAATCTGTATATGGTTGAGCAAATTTGTTTTGTAGTTTAGCAATTTTTGGTTTTGGTCGAGCAAACTTTGTACTTTGTTGAGCAATTTTGTCTTGTGGTCGAGCAAATCTGTATATGGTTCAGCAAATCCGTTTTGTGGTTGAGCAATTTTTGTTTTGGTCGAGCAAACTTTTTACTTGGTTGAGCAATTTATTTTTTATGGTCGAGCAAACTTATATTTGGTTGAGCAAATTTGTTTTGTGGTCGAGCAAAATTTTATTTGGTTGAGCAAACTTGTTTTTGTGGTTGAACAAACTTTTTTACTAGGCTGTGCATATTTGTAATTGGTTGAGCAAATATGTTTACTTGGTTGAGAAAATCCTTTTGTGGTTTAGCATATTTTTACTTACTTAAACAAACTTTTTTTTTTGTGGTTGAGCGTGTCTAAAATAAAATCTATTGTTTACAGTGCAGAGCAGCAATGGATTACTTAATTGATGAGAAAGATCATAATCATCGAACGCAAAATCATTTTAATCGTTAATCTGCTCGTCGTCACCATCTTTATGTACTACGAATTTATTGGCACATTATTGCAGCTCAGGAGAAACAGAGCAAACATTTGGTGCAACAAAATCTTCCTGGATTCTTGGAACATAGCTCACATCTTGTGAAATAAACTATTCATTTACTCTCTGCTTGGTTGTTACACACAATGGAGTACCAAGTCTTATAGGATTATCATTTTGTCTAAGAAAAAACAGTAAGTCACGATCATTTCGAAGCTCCATCGGTGCCATTTTGAAATGAGTATTGTACACAAACTTCATAACCAAATCAAAGGAACTAGAATCCACTCCAATCAACTGGTATATGAGCTAAATAAATTATGTCTATGTAATTGTATTAGATACAATTACTCCCTGATTTCTCCTCCCTTTGAAACTGTATGTGTCTCGACAATTTTCCCACACTCCACCATATAATAAAACAAAATCAATATCAGAATTCATTCCTACATGCATAGTAATAAGACAATACAATAAACTGGACTAAAAAAATATTTTTGCTCAACCACAAACTAACTTTGCCCAACCAAATAAAAAATTGCTCAACCACAAACAATTTTGCTCGACCAAGTAAAATTATGCTCAACCAAAAATAAATTTGTGCTCAACCACAAAACAATTTTGCTCGACCAAATAAAAAATTGCTCAACCACAAAACAACTTTGCTCGACCAAGTAAAAATATGTTCAACCAAAAATAAATTTGTGCTCAACCCCAAAATAACTTTGCTCGACCAAATAAAAAATTGTTCAACCCCAAAATAACTTTGCTCGACCAAATAAAAAATTGTTCAACCACAAAACAACTTTGCTTGACCAAATAAAAAATTGCTCAACCACAAAACAACTTTGCTTGACCAAATAAAAAATTGCTCAACCACAAAATAATTTTGCTCGACCAAGTACAAATATGCTCAACCAAAACAAATTTGCACTCAACCACAAAATAACTTTGTTCAACCATATAATAGATGCTCGACCATAAAAATTAAATGCTTGACCAACTAAATATATTGTGAACACTGAAAGACAAAATTTACGAAATATTTGACCAACGTTCATAGAAAAATGTGAACTCACTTGATTTTTGATATCTAAAGAGATCTGGAACAAAAAAAAAACTTCACTTTGAGGACAAAATATGAACAAAAACACAAATAGATTGTAGATATCTCAATGTGTTGATATCAAAAGTGGGGAGTGAGGAGCGAGAAGTGAGAAGTGAGTAGGTGAAATAGCGGCGAAAAAGGTTGACGAAGGAGTTTCATTTTGTTTTATTTTTCAAAAAGAGGGTATTTTGGTCTCAAAAAATTCAAATGATGTCATTTCACCGATTATTTTAGGGATAATGTTATTTTGCCAGTTTGACTTTTCAATTGGGTCATTTTTATAAATTTCCCTTTAGGTATAAGGAGAAAGGGGAAGAACAAGGGTGGGCCAGTTAGGTTATGGTGAAGTAGCATTGGGCCAGATGAGTAGGGTTTTGTGCCGGCATGAATGTTTGATTGGTTTGGTGTTGTTTATGGTCCAATTTGAGTAAATAAAATGATTGAGCTTTTGTATGTTATGTTTTTTTAATTCTTTTTGGGCCTTTGGGTCAATAGGTTGGGTTATAAAATATGTATTGCGTCTTGAGTTAATAATTTATTAGGTTTTGATTGTATATTTCGTTTGGGCTTTAGGATATGGGTTGGGTTTTTGCACATAGGTTTAAGTAATTTGAGTTTCTAGATCATTAAGCATTTGGGCCCAAGACTTGTAACATTTAAATAATGAAAACGAAAATAGTGAAAATGCATGCATGATTTTAGGATATTAGAGGCATGTAGGCATTTAGGGATTTTAAGGTTTCTAAATTTTATTGTACTTGCCTTTATAAAAATGATGCAAAGCGACAATAATTAATTTAAAACCGTCTCGCCCTTAACAAATAGCAATAATTCAATACCATAAGTTGGTATTTTAATATTCAAATTTATATTTATATTAAAATATCATAAGTTGGTATTCCCTCTCCATCTTTTTAAAATAAAATACCATAAGTTGGTATTTCCTCCTCCATATTTTTAAAATAAACACCATAAGTTGGTGTTTAAAAATTCGATTCTTTTTAATGTCATAAGTTCGCACACTTTTAAATAAAATACCATAAGTTGGAATTCCAAATTTAGCCTCCTCATAACTCCAATCCGATCATTACATTTAAACACAACACCATAAGTTGGTGTTCACAAAATTTGATTCTCTTTGAGGCTATAAATTGGCACACCATTAAATACAACACCACAAGTTGGTGTTTTCAAAATCCAATCTTTCCACTACCATAAGTTGATATGATCCAAATATCAAATCATTAGTCCTTCCAAATGACCTAATATTGCAAACAATAAGTTTTCAAAAAATAGCCAATTAATTAAAAATTCAGTAACTATGCCTAACACTTTACCCATGCTCAATCAACCCACATACCCTCATTTTTGGTAAGCAGTTTTTTCTAAAGTGTCCAATTGCACTTCAAATTTGATTGGTGGCGACTTTGTCAATTTTTTGGCCAGTTGTTATAGCTGGCAACTCTGTTGGGGACCAAGTTTTTCTAAACCTAAGAGGGTCAATCTGAAATTTTTATTTAATTGACTGATTTTTTTTTTACTTTTGTATGCTTGATGGGTTTCTTTAACTATGAAGTGTGTTTGATTTTCTTTAATACACTAACACTAGCACGTGCCTACAACCCCAGCACTACCCTAGGTAATTAGAGAGGGTTGATCGCTATTCTCGTCAGACTCCGTCTCCGCATGGGTAGTGGAAGATATTCTCACCGGATTGACCTCCCTTAAAAGTTAGGGGAGGAGCCTTTGTCTCAATAGTTGAGATTTAAAGGCAATCTGATTTGGGACTTCGCAAAATAGTTAGATGAGCCCACCCATATGCACATTAAAACTTTAGATCTGGTTACCATCAAAAGTTCGTATGAATTAGACCCTGATTTTCCTATACTTTACTCTGTCTATTCCTGTACATTTATCCAACATGTTCATACATACTCGTTAGACATTCATACACATGCATATATATATATATATATATATGTTTCACATATTATCTTGTGTGCATTAATTAGACCGTATCTATATGTATATTCACTAAATTCGATAGACAATATCTATTACTATCAGTAAAGCTAGGAAAATGGTGTGCTCTAACTACCTTCACATCAATTTTGGCTTTCTACTCTTGGTTGACACGTGGAGGTTCCATACATTGCAAATAATACTTGATATATTTATATCTTCTATATACTCCATATAAAAAAAGAATCATCATCAATTTTTGGTGAAACAACATGCTGCCATATGGGCTAACTCTAGGAATGCCATGCGTAATGTTAAATTTGTTTACAAATAATAAATGACATTAATATATGTATAGTAGCACTACAAGAAATCTGGACTATAGTGACAATATTTCTGTGACAACTATAAATATTGTTCACTTTTAAAATTACAAATATATTTTAACTTTCTCTGACAATAAATAATCTATATGTGACGTGAAAGTACGTCACAAATAACGTGTTTTGTGACGATTGATGTTGTCACAAAATATTGACGTTTAGTGACGAGTATACCTTGTGGCAATAAATAAAACGTTTGTGACAATATTCCTATGTGGTCACTGATAATTTTAGCGACAGAACAATTTGGGACGAAACTATGTCGTCACTATAGTCGTCACTAAAATCTTTTGTGACAATGTTTGCATCTTCAGTGACAATATTACTTGTCACTCAAACACGAATTTCTTGTAGTGTAGGTACATGTAAAAGGTCCACGACTATTGGACTTTCCTTATTCAAGAACCCAAGAATAAAGTGGACTTTGTTTTCAATTTAATTTAATATAATAGAATTAATGGTTTCAATTATAGATGTTTGAAATCCTACTCCGTTCAATTTGTAGCTGTGAAGATTAGTCTTTTTAGACCTTTAGAAACCTAATGCCTCATGCATGCAACCTCAAACAATATTTCTCCTCTCTGGCTTCTCTCCAACCAAAAAAATTACCCAGCGATGATCCTCCTGCTTTTAGAGAGCCATGGACTACCACATCATAAATCTTAGACGACATTGATTAATCGGAGATACCATATCACAAATACGAGACTCCAGTTTACAATTACTTGCTATTCAAATTTTTCGGCCATTAGCTCTAGTAATATGGTTCATTTATCTGTTTTTCCAGGTCATTGGTCACATGGGGAATCAATCCCCCTACCTTTGTGTACGACTATTCATACCATTTTGTGATTCCCTTGGGTAAATTATGAATTACACGTCTCTTCAATAATAGGGTGATTGATATGGCAAAACAGGTCCATCCAATAAGATTGTGACACGTGTATAATGTCCACCTCGGATGGTCGGCTTCACGCCTTGATAGACCGACCGGACCTGGAGTATCATAGTGGTCGGTCGGTCGGTCTACTTTGGTTTTATTAGGCCCGCCCAGGCCGGTGGTTAGTTCGGTCGATCTTCCTTTACAGATCGGTTCGGCCTTCAACCATGAGTTCGTGATGGTGTCACTAGGCACATAGGTCGGTCGGTCATCCTCAGGACAAGTGGATGGTCGGTCGGCCATTGCCGGATCCAAATTAGATCCATTCTTTAAGGAGTCCTAATCCTACAAGGAGTAGAGACCCAAAAGGCCTACAACTCCGACAAATGCGTTCGGATAATGAAGAGAGGAGTTTCATTCCTAATAGAATAAGAACTCTGTAAATCTCTATAAAAGGAGGCATACGCGTCAGGTAAATTTTTACGTCACAACTGGCATTACTATTGCTTAAGTTGGGAGAGCTCTCAGAGACCGAGCCCTCCCAACTGAGAATTACCTAACTGACTTGAGCGTCGGAGCGGGCCCCCCCGAACTAACTCGGGGTCCCTCTTAGCTTACGTTTGCTGACTGTGCAGGACATCCAGCTCAGCAATTTGGAGTCTGACCTGACTGAGTGGTGTCCAGCTAGGACAGACAGTTTTTGGCATCATCGGTTTGGCGCCGTCTGTGGGAAGAGATAGAATATTTTCCCAAAAGCAACTCACAATTGTCAGGCCGAGGAGAAACACAGTAGTTGATCCCGAGACCTCTACTGCAGGAGGGCGAGGTACAAGGACTGACCTTCCACCTCTAGAAGAGGACCCTCCTATCCAGGAAGTTAATCAACAGCAAGAAGAACTTGTAGACCGGGCGAATGCTAGTCAGCCCAACCCTCCTATCTCTGCAGAGAGGTTCGACCAGCTCTGCAGACAAGTAGAGATGCTGACTGAAGCAGTTTTAGCCAACCAAACCCCAAAGGAGAATCCGCCGGTCACCAAAAATCAGGAGGATAGACACTCTAATTCGGGCAACTCAAGGATGACCCGAAAACGGGATAACAATGCCAAAAATTCTATGGCAAGTACCAGAAGAGACACTCGTGCAACTAATCTTCCAGAAGTTGAAAAACACCTAGAAGAGGTAGATCGGAAGATTGCCGCCTTGCAAGGTTTTGGGGGACTGGATGATATGTGGGATAGCTCACTCAATCCCTTGTCATGGGACATCCTAGATACTGCAACACCGCGGGATTTTAAGCATCCCGACCTGAAGGAGTACGATCCTAGGGATCATGTTATGGGGTTTAAGGCCAAGATGGAATTCCGAGGTGGTACTGATGCAATAATGTGTAAGGCATTTCCTGCCACCCTGGTTGGAGTGGCTAGGACCTGGTTTCTGGGTCTTCCACAACACAGCATTCATAGCTTTCAAGAGCTAACAAGGAAGTTTGCTCTCCACTTTGCAAGCTCGAGGAAGCCGAAGACCACTAATAATGACCTCATGGTAATTGAGCATGAGGAAGGGGAATCACTGCGGGCTTTTATGACTCGTTTCAACCGGATGTGTATGGGAATTCCTGATGTCCAGATAGCAGTTGCCAATGCTGCTTTGATCAGGACTGTACGACATGAACAGTTTGTGAACTCATTATGCACAAAGCAGCCCCAGACTATGGAGGAACTGTTGGCCAGGGCCGAGAAGTACATAAAGGCGACAGATGCTCTAAAAACATCTTGTTTCTCAGTCCGAACTGCCTCATCATCTGGCAGAACCTCAGGAGGGAAGAATCAGACATCTGACAGAACCGATGGTGACAAGTCCACGGGTAAAGGGAAGACGGATGATAGATCATCCAAGAAGACTGAACCAGCTAAGAGGTATAATAACTACACACCTCTAAACACCTCCCTGAAAAACGTGCTTCTTGAGATCAGAGATCAGAATTTGGTTAAATGGCCAAAGAAGATGAGGTCACCTCCAGAGAAAAGGTCATCCGACCAGTATTGCAGGTTCCAGAAAGATCATGGTCATGACACTAATGATTGTAGGCACCTGAAGGATGAAATAGAAAGCCTCATCAGGAGGGGACATCTGAACCAGTATACAGCTGGTAGAGGAGATAAGAGGTCAAGGGATGAAGGAAGGAGAGATGACAGACGGGGGAGAAAGAGATCAAGGGGTAGATCGAGATCCCCCCGAAGAGGAGACAGATCTCCTAGGCATGAAGATGGGACAGCTGGAACCATTGGAGTCATTATTGGTGGGCTGGCGGCCGGGGGGCATAGTTCATCAGCAGGAAGAACTTATGCCCGGTTAAATGAGCAAATGCCCCCACCAAAGAGGAACCGAAGGGAGGAAGAAAGTATCACCTTCTCAGAGAAGGATGAGGGAGAGATTCATTATCCGCATGATGATCCTCTAGTGGTAGAAGCAATCATAGCAAATTTTACGGTAAAAAAGTTGTTGGTAGATAATGGAAGTGCAGCCGACATCTTATTTTACCATGCTTTTAAACAGATGAAGATTTCTGAAGACCGGTTGAAGCCGACCGATGTGCCTCTTTATGGTTTTACAGGAGAACCTATCATCCCGAAGGGAATCATATCCCTACCCGTCACACTGGGTACACACCCACGCACTGCGATGAACATTGTAGACCTATTGGTTATAGATGTCAAAGCGACCTACAATGGAATCATTGGCAGACCCCTCCAACATATGATTAGAGCGGTGGTGTCAACATACCACCTCAAAATGAAATTCCCAACTGCCAGAGGAATTGGTGAAGTTAGAGGGGATCAGAAGATAGCTCGTGGAATTTATTATACTGAACTGAAGGACAAGAAGAAGTCTTCAATATCAGTGGGGAGTTTGGATGTTTGGGAGGAAGACAGCACTTTCCATCCAACCCCGGCAGAAGAGCTGGTCCCACTCATGGTGGGAGAAGGATCCAGAAAGCTGTTCCTTGGCTCTCAACTGGATGATAAGTTGAAGACCGGTTTGTCAGATTTTCTTCTACACAGCTTGAAAACTTTCGCATGGAGTGCGGATGACATTCCTGGAATTAGAACTGATGTCGTAACCCACCATCTATGCATTAAGACTAGGATGAAGCCAGTTAAACAAAAAAGAAGGAACTTTGCAGTTGATAGGCAGAATGCTATCAAAGAAGAGGTGAAGAAGCTCCTTGATGCAGATTTTATACGGGAAGTATTATATCCGAGGTGGCTAGCTAATGTCGTGATGGTAAGAAAGGCCAACGGAAAATGGAGAATGTGTGTGGATTTTACGGATCTGAACAAGGCATGTCCCAAGGACAGTTATCCACTTCCCAAGATTGACCAATTGGTCGACGCTACCTCAGGACATGAGGTGCTAAGTTTTTTGGATGCTTACTCTGGATATCATCAAATAAAGATGAATCCTGATGATGAGGAGAGCACTTCATTCATAACCCCCGAAGGAACCTACTGCTATAAGGTGATGCCCTTCGGGCTGAAAAATGCTGGAGCCACTTACCAGCGCTTAGTCAATCACATATTCGCTGATCTGATTGGAAAGAATATTGAAGCTTATGTGGATGACATGGTGGTGAAGAGTAGGCGGGCGGAAGACCATCCAGCAGACCTGTGCAAGGTCTTCTCAATGCTAGACAAGTATCAGATGAAGCTGAACCCGGATAAGTGTGCTTTCGGTGTCAGCTCGGGAAAATTTCTTGGTTTTCTAGTAACCAGGAGAGGTATTGAAGTCAACCCTGAGAAGGTTAAGGCGATTTTAAAAATGGAATCGCCACGGAATGCAAAGGAAGTTCAAAGACTGACAGGCCGAGCTGCCTCATTGGGACGTTTTCTTGCAAGATCAGGGGATAGATGCAGACCATTCTTTCAGTCCCTAAAGAAGGCAAGGGAGTTCAGCTGGACAGAAGAATGTCAAAAGTTCTTTGAGGATTTGAAGAAATATTTAAGCCAACCACCACTGTTGACTTGCCCCAAGGAAGGGGAAGTTCTTTATCTTTATCTAGCAACATCTGAACATGCAGTCAGTGCGGTATTGATAAGAGAAGTAGAGAAGGAGCAGAGACCAGTGTATTACACTAGTAAGGTCATGCTGGATGCGGAAACCAGATATAGTAAGGCTGAGAAAATGGCTCTATCTCTAGTAACAGCAGCTCGGAAATTGAGGCATTACTTCCAAGCCCATCCCATAGTAGTATTAACTGACCAACCATTGAAGAATGTTTTGCAAAAGCCTGATACGTCGGGTAGATTGGTCAAGTGGGCGATTGAGCTGAGCGAATTTGACATCCAATTCCAGCCCAGACAAGCCATCAAAGCTCAAGCACTGGCTGACTTCATTGTTGAGTGTCATAGATCGACCGAGGATCAAGAAGCCATCCAAGAGAAGTGGCAGCTTTTTGTTGATGGTTCTTCCAATCAAGATGGAAGCGGGGCTGGCATATTGCTCCTCGGCCCGGGGGGCATAATAGTAGAGCATGCTCTACATTTTCAGTTCCAAGCATCTAATAATGAAGCAGAGTATGAAGCCGTGCTAGCTGGCCTAAGATTGGCTATAGAATTGGAAGTGAAAAATCTTACAATCAGTAGTGACTCTCAACTTGTGGTTGGGCAGATCAAGGGAGAATACGAAGCAAAAGGGCCCAGTATGATCAAATACTTGGCAAAGGTGAAAGAGCTGTTGGCGCAGATACCAACAGTAGAATTGAAGAATATCCCAAGGGCCGAAAATGCAAAAGCAGATGTGCTAGCTAGATTAGCATCCGCCAGCTCAACCAAGGTACCTACCTCGGTCAGGATTGAAATTCTCCCTCAGCAGAGTATACGCGATGAAATTCGTGTTGAGGAGATTGAAGTGGAACCTAGTTGGATGGACCCAATAAGGTCCTTCTTGACAGAAGGAAGGCTTCCTGAGGATAAGAATGAGGCAAAGAGTTTGCGAAGGAGAGCAGCATGGTATACTATCATCCAGGGGGCATTGTACAGGAGATCCTTCACTCTCCCATACCTGAAATGCTTAGCCCCCCGAGAAGCAGACTATGCTCTGAGAGAAGTGCACGAAGGGATATGTGGCAGTCACATTGGCGCAAAGGTGCTTAGCCACAAGGTACTTCGGTGTGGTTATTATTGGCCAACCATGATGAAAGATGCCAAGCTTTTAGTACAGAGGTGTGATAAATGTCAACGGCATTCTAATGTGCCTCATATGCCACCAGCAGAGATCATTCCCATACAAAATCCGTGTCCTTTTGCTCAATGGGGCATGGATTTACTGGGTCCATTTGTCCAGACAGTAGGACAGAGAAGGAATCTGATTGTGGCAGTAGACTATTTCACCAAGTGGATAGAGGTAGAGCCACTTGCCATGATCTCTGAGAATAAGGTCATGGATTTCATTTGGAGAACATTGGTCTGCAGGTATGGACTGCCAAGAGCCCTGGTTGTGGATAATGGGAGACAGTTCGTCAGTCGCAAAATGCACAAGTTTTGTGAAGACCTTGGGATAGACCTACGAATTACTTCGGTAGCCCATCCACAGGCGAACGGTCAGGCAGAAGTAACCAACCGAACTATCCTTCAGGGACTAAAGGCCAGGTTGGATGATGCAAATGGAAAATGGATAGAGGAGCTGCCTTCAGTACTATGGTCCTACCGGACTACGCCTCGCACCTCAACAGGTGAAAGTCCATTCATGTTGTCATTCGGTACAGAAGCTGTTATCCCGGTAGAGATTGGAGTCCCATCCTTGAGGATTTCCAGTTTCAATGAGCAGGAAAATGATGAACAGCTCTTCAACAACCTTGACTTGTTGGAGGAGACCAGAGAAGCAGCCAGGATCAGAACTGCAGTCTACAAACAGAGAACCGCACGGTACTACAACAAGAGAGTACGTGTGAGGAAATTCTCTGTAGGGGATTTGGTCCTAAGAAGGGTAGAGGCAACAGGGAAACACCCTGGAAAGCTGGGCGAAACCTGGGAAGGGCCCTACCGTGTTATTGAAGTTCTCAAAGAAGGGACTTACAGGATTGAAGACCCAGGTAAGCCTGGGAAGATGAGGCCATGGAATGCTGATAACCTCAGACGGTACTACGTCTAGTTCTTTTTTGCTTATTCAGCCTTTATTTTTTCAAATAAAAATAGGTTAGCTGGTAAGATCTATCATAGTTTTGTAAAAAGGTAAGCCTTAGAGCTACCATTTCGTTCGATTGTTTTGATGAATAAAGACGCCAGCTTTACCTCAAAAAGATATGGTCAGTCAGCAAAAAGCCAACAACCAGTAAAGTGCCACAAAAAGTCCTAACTTAGAGGAATAAATTCCCAAGTTAGAAAGGACGAATCGAGGCGACTTTAGAGCAATTTAAAACCCGGTTGGTCAGACCAAAAGGATTAAAAAATCCTAAGTCTTTAAAGACGACCAACCGAGGTAGTATAATTGTGAAGACACCAGGTTGGACAGACCAAAAGGATTAAAAATCCTAAGTCCTTACAGACGACCGACCAAAGAGGTATGATCGTTGGAACACCAGGTTTGTCAGACCAAAAGGATTAAAATCCTAAGTCTCAAAAACGACCGACCGAGGCGATATAATAATTATGTAGATACCCGGTCCGTCAGACCAAAAGGATTAAAAATCCTAAGTCTTAATAACGACCGACCGAGGTGACATAATCATGAAGATACGCGGTCCGTCAGACCAAAAGGATTAAAAATCCTAAGTCTTAAGGGACGACCGACCGAGGTGGTTTAAAAATCCTTACTCAGGAAAAGAGACCGAGGTGGTTCAAAAATATGGCACGGTACGAACACACAACACTTGAAAGAAAGAAAGTGCCTTTTATTAAAAGAGTAAAAAGTTACATAGAAACAAAAAAAGGGAAGCAAGTACAATGCCTAATTTTCTACATCTACATAAGACTCCTCGACCACCACCTCAGCAACTACTTCGGCTGGATCAGCACGTGGACTGGTTGGTTGGTCAGGCAGCTGGGAAGAAGGATTCTCTTGTGCTTGAACTTCAGAAGGAATGGTCGGATCGGGCAGGGTCAGATCGGTCAGAGGCTCAACTTCGCCATCTTCTCGTTCATCCTCGTCCTCTTCATCGGACGGCTCGGCCGCCTTCTTCCTTGCCTCTTCCGCCCTTTTGTACTCCTCATAGATGTCCTCCTTCGGCTCAACCAAGTCGTCCTTACCCACTAAGGGGGGGCAGAACTGGTCCAGAAGTGAAGGGTCAAGGCCCACATCAATGAGGGCTCTTCGGGCCGTTTTGAAAGCTCCACGGACACCAAAGTAACCCTCCTGACGGAGCATCAACCCAAGCTCCTCGGACTGCTTGAATTGGTCGATCCCCAACTGTAGTCCTTCCCGGAGCGCTTTGGCGATAGCCAGCTCGGTACGGGAGTCCGCAGAAGCCTTTGAAGACTCCAGCTCAGACTGAAGGTCTTCAAGTTCGGCTTTGAGACGCCGCTCCTCGGTTCTGGCTGCCTTCTTTGCTTCCGCCAGCTCGGCCTTCACACGCTCGAGGTCATTAATTGCCTTAGACTTCTGCTCAGCTGCAGACTCGGCTAGCTCCAGCGCAGCAGTCTCGTTGGCGGTCAGGTCGGCTATACCACTTGGAAGAGTGGCGAGGCACGAGAGAAGCTGCAAATCATTTTGGCCAAGTGTCAAAAACCGACCGACCAACCAAATATAAAAAACAAAAAGAACGAAAATTTTCGCTAAAGTTCAGAAGTATTTTACCCTCATAGCCGAGACGTTCATCTCGGACACCTTGTCCGCTAGGGAGAGGACCCGGAACCTCTCAAAATCAGCAGGTGTCGGGGTCTTTGACACCATCTGACCGGCCACGTAAGGATTGTTGGCCGAATCGCTGACCAAGACGGTCCAGTTCGGTTGATGCACAACCATGTCGTCCGAACTGATCCGCCCCCTCGGAGGCACCCTTACGCTGGTCGGATGGATAGGGAGACCGGTCGGCAAAGGAGGAGTGGAAGAAATGTTCTGACTAGTCCGAACCCGAACCGTGGTGTGGGTTTCAGTCGGCGCCCGGAGGGCTCGGTCAGCAGCAGCAGTCTCTCCAGAGTTATCACGCCTGGGGCGTTTATCCCTAGCTGGACCCTTATTCTTGCCTGCTCGCTTCTTGGACGGACCGGCTCCTGATCCCGAACCAGTACTGAACATGGACAAGTATTCGTTCATGCTCGCCATATCTGAAAAAGAAATGTAGTAAGTGTTAGAGACCGAACGACATAGATAACTAAATAAATAGGAATCCCAAGTTAAAGTTCTGACCCACCAATCTTAAGGACATCCGAGGTAAATGCCCTTGAGTGGTCCTCTGAGTCGAACACCAGAGGGACGAAAGGATTGGGAGGGAGAAACGAAGTAAGGGTGTCTAACCAACCCTTCTCATCATCGCTCAGCTCAGGAAGGGAATTAAAATAGTTCATCCGAGGTACGCCATAGGAATTTCTAAAAGGCAAACTACTATGTTCAGGAAGTGGGACGGTCACTATAAAGTATCCCTGCTTCCACCTCTTTATGGACAAACCGTACTTAGGGGCGACGAAAGGCTCTCTAAACTGAAAGTAGTAAAGGCCTTTTGACTTAGGATGGTGGTTCAGCTTAAGAATATGCTGGATGACATGGGAAGAGAAAGGAATTTCATACTTAGAGCAAAGAGTTAGGATGGTACAGAGGAAGAACCAAGAATTAGGAGTTAGGCAGGGCGGACAAATATTGGACCTCCTGAAAAAGCTGGTCACAGCTGGAGGGAAGGGGACCCTAGCACCTAGCTTCATGGAATGATAAGAAATTGCAAATTCGTTTTCGCCTGGACGGAAAGGATTTTCGTCAGGACGGATTAGCCTCATGGGCCATGGAACACCGGTCTCATCCCTAATCACTCTAAGAGAGGACTCGTCCAAACAGGAGCTACTAATCCCGGTCGGCTCGACATCTTTGGGTGAAGGATTCTCCCCCCTCCTATCATTAGGGATAGGGAGACCAAAAGGAGCAACCTCGGGTCGAGGATCAAAAGTGATCCGAACCGAGCTACCTAAACTAGGGGATGGAGCTTCTACATCTACCCAAGAGTTTAAATCACTTAGGGTTCGGGCATCGGACGAGTCCGAACTACTGGAAGAAGACGAACTACAATCTGAAGACATACTGGAACTAACCTGAGAATGAGTTATAGCTCGGCTAGAAAGAAGAGAGCAAAAGTATTGTCGGATAGCTCGGTCTGTCTATCAAGCTCGGATTGCAGCAGTTCGGCTCGGACTTTTCAAAGCTCTTCAGTAAGGAAAATTGAAAATGACATGTCCAGTATTTATAGTGGACGTCATGGGCGAATTAACGGCACAGATTACAGCGACTCTTGGGCTAGCCACCATCTCGACCGTTGATCCGAATCGCCGCCTCAGCATTAATGGCATAGCTGGTCATCATTACTCCTTCATTGGAAATCGTAGAAACGATTCAAAAAAGGAGTAGGGGGCATCTGATATGGCAAAACTGGTCCATCCAATAAGATTGTGACACTTGTATAATGTCCACCTCGGATGGTCGGCTTCACGCCTTGATAGACCGACCGGACCTGGAGTATCATAGTGGTCGGTCGGTCGGTCTACTTTGGTTTTATTAGGCCCGCCTAGGCCGGTGGTTAGTTCGGTCGGTCTTCCTTTACAGATCGGTTCGGCCTTCAACCATGAGTTCGTGATGGTGTCACTGGGCACATAGGTCGGTCGGTCATCCTCAGGACAAGTGGATGGTCGGTCGGCCATTGCCGGATCCAAATTAGATCCGTTCTTTAAGGAGTCCTAATCCTACAAGGAGTAGAGACCCAAAAGGCCTACAACTCCGACAAATGCGTTCGGATAATGAAGAGAGGAGTTTCATTCCTAATAGAATAAGAACTCTGTAAATCTCTATAAAAGGAGGCTTACGCGTCAGGTAAATTTTTACGTCACAACTGGCATTACTATTGCTTAAGTTGAGAGAGCTCTCAGAGACCGAGCCCTCCCAACTGAGAATTACCTAACTGACTTGAGCGTCGGAGCGGGCCCCCCCGAACTAACTCGGGGTCCCTCTTAGCTTACGTTTGCTGACTGTGCAGGACATCCAGCTCAGCAATTTGGAGTCTGACCTGACTGAGTGGTGTCCAGCTAGGACAGACAGTTTTTGGCATCATCAGTGATAAAGTCCCTATTACCTTACAAGTTGTTTCTGCAAAAAAATAATACCAACTCGCATCCTCCATATCCGCTAGTGCAATTGGGAACAACTATCGGTCTCTACCTTGCCTTATTGGTTGTGGGATTTGTTATTGTGTTCCATGTTTCAATCCTAATTTGTTCTTTGCGAAAGTGCCCCTTTCCTTATTCTTGAACTAGAGCTCATATTAGGCCCTTTATAGTTGGAGAAAGTAGAAGAAGCAAGAGAATGAACACTGGGTGAGTTTCAAAATTTGATTCAATGTTCATGGCTCTGATCCGCTCTCCATATTTAATTGATCTATTTTGGGATTTGTTAATATTTTCTTAGCATTTCCATCTCCATGAAGCTTCTCTCTTCTCTCTCTTTCAAAACCAGAGCCATGTTTTGATGTTCTATCCCTATTGCTCTTTAATCTTTGACAAATATCGTTGTAGTGAACTTTTAGATGGTAATCCTAAAATTCTTCAATTAGGAAAGAATTGTTATGCTGACGTTTTAATGCTTGGTATGTAGAGTCAGATGCAACATTCATATATATATTGTAGAAATTATCTACTCGTGTCTAATTTTGTAACTAATTTTGATATTGCAGTTCGGTTCTTTGCTTTTCATGTATTACTACTATCAATATCACAAAAGAGTTGATGGAGACAAATATGACAAAAGTGGAAGTTGATGATGAGCAAGGGACTTCTGCAGCTCCCCACATCACCAAGCTGTAGGGAAATGGGGCTCATCATTAAAAAAAAAAAAATATATATATATATATAGGTACTCATGTGATGCTTAAAATTGAATAGCTTTTTGTATATGTACTCTTTAAGAACACGAATCAATTACAATCAATTACATTGATGATCTTTATAGGAATGGATGGATTTTTTTAAAATTCACTTGGATGGCTCTTGCTGCACAATTTACCATAAAGTAGTGGTTTTTGTACATTGTTTGCTTGGAATTTCAAGAGTCAAGCAATTGTGCCCTTGTCGAATATGAACCAATGACTTATAAATTACCATGACGTTACTCTACCAAAGTGCCTCTGTTAATGGAAAAGATAAAGACTCATCTGCATTTTTGAAAATAAAAACATTTAAAAAATTGTGTTTTCAATCTCGTGATTTTATTTTTAATATATCTGCTATTATTACACGGTTGAATCTTTTATTCATTTATCTTTCATGGATTTTTTGGGCGAAAATAATATTGTCTATAGGTTTATATGATGGTACATGGGATTTGTTATTTCAAGATGATCAGTGATCACCTTGGAGTGCATCCTTCATCACTGATAAAAATCAATTCTATTAAAATAAATGTTAATGTTAAGTTGAAGAAGCCCAAAGTTGTTAAATGGTCATTGGGAGAGTTGAGATCGGACAACTCCAATGCAGAAGAGAGAAAAAACAATTAGAAGGAAAATAAAATGTTTATTATTATCGTATAAAAATTATCAACTTTCAACCATTCAAAAAATTGAGGTCATGAAACAATATTTAATAAATGAATGTTAAAAAACTGTTAATTTATTAAATGACTCAAAATTCTTATAAAATTAAAATTTTAATTTGTATTACCTTATCAACTGTAAAATTGGCACATCTGTATTCACATGTTTTACAAAAATTATCATAATTATTTTAAATAGAGATGACTATATCTAAAGAAAAATGAAAGAAAAAAATTAAGAAAAATGAGAAATTGCAACCGCACGTAGCGCGGGTATTATACTAGTGTCATTAATTTATAGCTAATTGTACAACCATCACTCGATCATAATCTTACCATTTTCATAAAATTGATTCCGATGGAGAAATTAATTTTATAATAAATGACTACTCATTATGACTATAAAGAAAAGTAATAATCTGAGATATCTATAATTTGAAAATTTTAAATATCTATAATTTGAAAATTTTAAATATGGAGGAAGGTCAAAGCCAACACATTTTCAATTTTATCGCTATTAAATTTCTTACCAATAATTCAAACTTGAAAATATTTCTATAATTTCAAAAATTCCTAGAATAGAGATATCTTAAAAATACATTGATTGGAATTTACACATTTTGGTATCACTGTCCAAAACCAAGATTTGAAACGAATTATCTACAAGAAGTGAAATCATTATCACATCATTATCTATTTTCAATTTAATGATTAAAAAATCTAGCAACCAGATCGATTCTAGGAAAGAGACGGCTTTCCGTAAAATGACGTGCAATTAAGTAACTTCAATCTTCAACAACACTTTCTATTCATTGCATTGTTAATCATAAAAGGAATACCTAAATGCATGGGTAAAAAATTATACACTTTTGGATTTAAAAAGAATAATAAGTTAATAAACAGATTTTCCCAAAATAATACCATAGTCACATTCAAAATCTCAACTTTCTGAATTATTAATTTACATATTTTCTTTTGAACCAACAATGGAGACGGTAGAGCGACGTGTAACCATTCTCCCACTTAGTATTTTAATTTCCAGGTGATTAGTATTTTATTTCATGTTTTAGGTAACATCCAAAATAGGAATTCCAATCTAACATGTCATTTATTTAGATAACTTCCTAATATAATTAGGAATCCTAATCTAATCATGGCACACAATCGCAATCAAACAAGTAAAGAAACACTAATTAAAATAGGAAACAATCAATCAATTAGTGTCACGCCCTTCTCTCAGATAGGTGCGAATGAGCAGTGCCCTGAATCCTAGAAATAGCCACACATATATAAACATGTAAATCCCAACCGAAATCCCAACATACTGTGACATGCAAATCAGAGTATAGAGCGGAAAAATCCAAAACATCATAGAAACGGAAAGTAGATACAAACAGACACAAACATCCCACAACAGCTACCCATCACGTCTCACGCATCCCTGCGCTGATCATCCACTCCGGCTATCTCACCTGAAAAACATGCGAATGAAAGGGATGAGCCACAAAGCTTAATAGGGATATGGAGCAACATCGATAATCAGAGTAAACAGAATATATATAACTCGAGATGTATAAATAGAATGACAGGAACTCAAATGGTGATACTCTCCCGTACTACCGAACTCCAATAGATCAGAGATAAAGTAAAAAAACTTGTAAGATATACAAAATATAAAGGAAATCATAAAGTGATATAGTGATAGGATATAAAATCTTCGAGAAAATCGATCCATCATACACATCATCAGAATCATCAATCCGTAGGGTAGACACCGAGTAGGCTCCACCACTACCATCCTCAAGTACAACTCTCAAATCAGTACTCAATCATAATCCAACTCAAATTCATATAACATCAGTAAATCCTCCCCTGGACCAACCCTGATCCCCGCAAGGTGTCTCCCAATCTAGGTACACTCCATATTCGATGAGGATCGAGCCTATATAGCTACTCGATAGCATCGCCTACTTCAAAGAGCGTCCCCTAGGATGTACCCCACCTCAATCCGGTCTCCAGGTACATACCCGATCAGAACCATCAACAAATCATCCAGTAGGTTCGGTCACCCGATGTGGGTCCCACACACTACAAATCATCCATCAATATTCTCGTAGCATCATCACAGAAAAACACCAGAATACAGTCCTATCTAGACTCTCCAAAATACCACATAAATAAGAGGTGGGCCCCACAGAAGACATAGAGCACAAGAGGGCAGTTAGTCGTACAAACACCATCAATAATAGCATGATAAAATACTACAATTGCGATTGCGTAAATAAAGTAGATAAGAATAAAAATAGAGAAATTCCCAACTTCCCGAGAATTCCACACAAATAGACAAGTAGGAGTCCGTCGAATACGGTACCCTCGGAACCCCAAATAAGGTATAGGGCAGAACCCCTACCTGAAATGCCGAATGGCGCTAATTCGTAATACGTCCTCGACTCACCGAAATTCGAACCCCAAAATCCCTTGATTAGTCTCCTGCATCGAAATACAGATACGTATACCCGATACAGTTAAAATACAAAAAAAGCAACATAAAAGTCAAAACGGGTCAAAAGTCAAACCGGGTCAAAAGTCAACTCGGATCAACCCAGTCAACTTGGGTCAATCCGGTCAACTCAGGTCAACAGTGGTACAACCACTGTCGTCGCCGGAACAGTCGATTCCAGCTTAGTTAACTTGCGAACCTCACATCAAAATGAAACTCTCAGAAAATGCAATCCAATAGTACCTGTCTCGTTCCAAAACTCGACAGGAATCGATCAGGATCTGTCCTAGAAGTTGCCGGAAAACCAAACCTTTGCCACCTGATTCCGCCGCTTGTGGTGCTCTGATGACGACGATTCCAGTTGGGTTTTGATCCTCTACCTACAAGCTTCGTTTCGACACCTCACACGCCTCAATCGGACCACAAACGCAAAAGATCCAATTTTAATTCTCCACTTTCTCTTTCGCTTGATCTACTGGAAGAAGAAGAAGACCAAATCTGGTTTTTACCAGATTTTCCAGGTGAAATGACTCTTTTGCCCCTCGTTTACCTAATAATTACTTAAACTTCCAAAATTCATAACTCCTTCAATATAACTCCGATTCAGGTGATTCTCGCGTCAATATTTTTCCAATAACATGTAGTATTTATTAAAAGTATTTAGTTTCAAAAATCAATTTTTAAAAAATTGGGTTCCGGATATTACATCCTCCCCCCCCCCCCCCCCCGACCTTACAAAACAACTTCGTCCTCGAAATTGAAATGAAAATAGGTAATAATAATAAAATCGATACTAAAAACAATCGGTAAGCATCAATGAAGTACCTAGGTAGTAAACAAGTCCGAATAGCGCTCCCGCATATCCGATTCTACCTCCCAAGTAGCCTTTTGAACTCCATAATGCTGCCATAACACCTTAACCATTGGTATGGTCTTCGAACGCAATCTCCATATCTGGCTATCCAAAATTCGAACCGGACATATCTCATATGTAGCATCCTCTCCAATCTTCAGAGTCGACCAATCAATAATATTAGAGGGATCACGATGATACCTCCGTAACATAGAAACATAAAACACACCATGAACTCCGGAAAACTGTGGTGGCAATGCCAACCTATAAGCCAAACTCCCTACTTTCTCCAAGATCTCAAATGGTCCAATAAACCTGGGGGTTAACTTCCCTGATCTACCAAAACGCTGTATCCCTCGTTTCGGACTAACCTTGAGGAATACGTGGTCACCCACCTGAAACTCTAGAGGCCTCCGTCTACGATCTGCATAACTCTTCTGACGTGACTGAGCCGTCAGAAGTCGTCGTCTGATAACTGCCACAGCCTCAGTGGTCTGCTGAATCAAATCTGGTTTCAACAAGGGTCTATCCCTAGCCTCTGACCAACAAAGTGGTGACTTACATGGTCTACCATAAAGTGCCTTAAATGGCGCCATCTGAATACTACTCTGGTAAGAATTGTTAGACACAAACTCTACCAGTGGAATATGCGTCTCCCAATCACCCCTGAACCGGATTTAAACCAAATATCTACCCAAGCCACTATGAATCATCAAGAAAACACCAGAAATAGCCACACATATATAAACATGTAAATCCCAACTGAAATCTCGACATACTGTGACATGCAAATCAGAGTATAGAGCGGAAAAATCCAAAACATCATAGAAACAAAAAGTAGATACAAACAGACACAAACATCCCACAACAGCTACCCATCATGTCTCACGCATCCCTGCGCTGATCATCCACTCCGGTTATCTTATTTGAAAAATATATGAATGAAAGGGATGAGCCACAAAGCTCAGTGGGGATATGGAGAAACATCGATATCAGAGTAAACAGAATATATTACTCGAGATGTATAAATGGAATGACAGAAACTCAAATGGTGATACTCTTTAGTACCACCGAACTCCAATAAATTAGAGATGAAGTAAGAAAATATGTAAGATATAGAAAAATAAAGGAAATCATAAAGTGATATACTGATAGGATATAAAATCTTCGAGAAAATCGATCCATCATACACATCATCAAAATAATCAATCCGTAGGGTAGACACCGAGTAGGCTCTACCACTACCATCCTCAAGTACAACTCTCAAATCAGTACTCAATCATAATCCATCTCAAATCCATATAACATCAGTAAATCCTCCTCTGGACCTACCCCGATCCCCGCAAGGTGTCTCCCAGTCCAGGTACACCTAGATTGGATGAGGATCGAGCCTATATAGGTACTCGATAGCATCGCCTATATCAAAGAACGTCCCCTAGGATGTACCCCACCTCAATCCGGTCTCTAGGTACGTACCCGATCAGAACCATCAATAAATCATCCAGTAGGCTGGGTAACCCGACGTGTCCCACACAAATCTCGTAGCATCATCATAGAAAATCACCAGAATACAGTCCTATCCGGACTCTCCAAAATACCACAAAAATAAGAGGTGGGCCCCACAGAAAACATAGCGCACAAGAGGGCAGTTAGTCGTACAAACACAATCAATAATAGCATGATAAAGTACTATAGTTGTGATTGCGTAAATAAAGTAGATAAGAATAAAGACAGGGAAATTCCCAATCTCCCAGGAATTCCACACAAATAGACGAGTAAGAGTCCGTCGAATACGGAACCTCCAGAACCCCAAATAAGGAATAGAGCAGAACCCCTACCTGAAATGCCGAATGACGCTAATCCGTAATACGTCCTTGACTCATCGAAACCCGAACCCCAAAATCCACTGATCAGTCTCCTGCATCGAAATATGTATATGTATACCCGATACAGTTAAACTACATAAAAAGCATCCTAAAAGTCAAACTGGGTCAAAAGCATCCTAAAAGTCAAACTGGTTCAACAGTGGTACAACCATTGCAATCGTCGAAACAGTCGATTTTGGCGATGTTAACTGGCGAACCACACATCAAAATGATGCTCTCAAAAAAAGCAATCCAATGGTACCTATCTCGTCCCAAAACTCCACCGGAATTGACCGGATCGGTCCTAAATGTCGCCAAAAAATCAAACCTTGGCCGCCTGATTTCGTCGCCTATGGTGTTCTGATGACGAAGATTCCAGTTGGGTGTTGATCCTCTCCTTACAAGGTTCGTTTCAACACCTCAAACTCCTCAATCGGACCACAAACGCAAAAGATCCAATTTTAATTCTCCACTTTCTCTCTCGCGTGAGCTGTTGTAAGAAGAAGACCAAATCTGGTTTTTACCAGATTTTCTAGGTGAAATGACTCTTTTGCTCCTCGTTTACCTAATAATTACTTAAATTTCCAAAATTCATAACTCCTTAAATATAACTCCGATACCAAACTGTCACGCCCCTCTCCCATATAGGTGTGAATGAGCACCCATGAATCCTAAAGGTGTGACCGGCAGGGAACCCCCTCAGTTCCCCGAATCGAATTTAAACCAAATATCTACCCAAGCCACTATGAATTATCAAGAAAACTCCAGAAATAGCCACACATATATAAACATGTAAATCCCAACTGAAATCTCGACATACTGTGACATGCAAATCAGAGTATAGAGCGGAAAAATCCAAAACATCATAGAAACGGAAAGTAGATACAAACAGACACAAACATCCCACAACAGCTACCTATCACGTCTCACGTATCCCTGCGCTGATCATCCACTCCGGCTATCTCACCTGAAAAATATGTTAATGAAAGTGATGTGCCTCAAAGCTCAGTAAAGATATGGAGAAACATCGATATCAGAGGAGGTCAGTTAGTGTTTGGGAGGTTATTCGGTTTCTTTAGTTTTCCCCTGCTACACATCACGCGCTTCCCGGCTGATCTGGTGAGTTATTCTTTCTTTTACGCTTTGGGGTATTTGATTTATGTATTGGTTCGTTTATGTTTCAGATATGGTAGACACACGTAGTACACGCGTTAGGGGTGGGCGTGCTACCCGCGGACGTGGCCGGGGTAGAGGTGAGCTTCCGGATACTGTTGATGAGGTCGAGTAACCGATACCCGAGGAGGTTCCAGTTATGCGAGGTCGAGGGCGCAGTCGAGGTAGAGCACGAGGTCGCGGCCGTGTTATTCAGGATTAGGTAGTGGTGTAGGAGCAGGTATCGACATCGGCAGCACCCGTAGGTGTGGAGGGTGCGATAGAGATTTTACAACAGCATTATAAAGACATAACGAGCATGATACAAACTATAAGTTAGGCGGCAGCTCTAGCTTCACAGATTACACCGCAGCCTATTACTGGCACTTAGGGACAGACTATTCCAGCGGTTACACCAGACTTAGTCGGTGCACCTGTTCAGTTACCACTTGTCATTCAGTTAGGAGCAGGTTAGATGGTTACAGTGCAGTTAGCACCACTAGCAGTTGACCCTTCCATCACTGAGTTAGCTCAGTTGAGGAAGACAAGACCTCCAGTGTATAGAAGAGTGGTAGATCCTAAGGCAGCCGAGGATTGGTTGTGATAGCTGAGGAGATAGATTGTGACGCTCAGGATACCTGATGCGAGGAGAGCTCTGTTGGCTTCAACATTTTTAGAGGATGATGCTTAAGTTTGGTGGCAGAGTATGACTATTGGTAGAGAGAGTATGGGGATGCCATTGTCAGAGTTTGAGACACTGTTTCTAGCACAGTATGTTCCCCAGGCCATTCGCGTTGCGAAGGCCAAGGAGTTTTTAGAGTTGATTCAGGGTAGGGATATGACAATGTCACAGTATCAGGCATGGTTTAAGGAGCTTGGTCGATATGGAGAGGAGTGCATTGCCACTGAGGAGAAGAAGATATTGAGGTTTCAGTGCTGGCTGAAACCTCGCATTTTAGAGCGTTTAGTAGGGATGATGGTTCGCACCTACTAGGATTGCATTGATAGGACACTTGATATAGAGAGGAGCATGGTTAATTCGTAGGATTATTGGGAGCTTCATAAGAGGAAGTATGGGGATACTTCTTTTGCCTCAGGGAGTAGCAATAGACAAAGAACTAAGGGTCAGAGACAAAGACCCATACAAGATCAGGGGCAAAGACTCCAAGACAGGAGGCAGGATCGTCCGAGTCAGCAGCTTAGTTCTCAGAGACAGGGACAGCAGGGACAGGGGTCTATATCAGGACTGTATTATTATGCATGTGGTCATACTGGAGACATGATATCAGACTTTCCCAGGGCGGATAGTCCATTGTGTTTCTATTGTGGACTACCAGGACATATCTAGAGGGATTGCCCGAGGAGACGTGCAGCACCATCCGGCATAGGGCAGGGAGCCCCAACACTAGCAGTACCAGCACCTAGATCTCCAGCAGGCAGAGGGGCCAGACCTCCAGCACCACCAGCGAGACTGCAGTAGAGGCAGGGCCAGAGAGCTGGAGTTTATGCAGTTGCACCAGAGCTAACACCAGACCATGATTTCATTGGAGGTAGAGTTCTACTTTTCAGTTCTTGGGCTCGTGTTTTATTTGATACTGGTGCCACACATTCGTTTATTTCTACATCTTTTGTTGAGGCATTGGGGTTGGAGATTTCGGGTTTGGATAGGAGATTAGTAGTAGATTCTCCGTTGGAAACAGGTACTGTAGTGAGTGACATCTGTAGAGGTTGTATCTTTCGATTTGCTGGTCATGAGTTTCGAGCAGACTTATACGTCATGAAGTTCACTGATTATGATATGATACTTGGATTAGACTGATTGACCGACTATGATGCTGCGATAGATTGTATAGAGCGTAGGGTCACGCTGACATCACCATCTAGGCGAGTTAGTTTTTGTGGGTCGCGGGTTATCACATGTTCACACTTTCTCGAAAAAATCAACTCGGGTCGAACCCGGTCAACTCGGGTCAACCCAGTCAACTCGGGTCAACAGTGGTACAACCACTGTCGTCGTCGGAACAGTCGATTTCGGCGACATTTATCGGCAAACCATACATCAAAATGAAGCTCTAAGAAAATGCAATCCAATGGTACCTGTCTCGTTCCAAAACTCCACCGGAATCGACCAGGATCGGTCCTAGAAGTCACCGAAAAACCGAACCTTTGCCACGACAATTCTAGTTGGGTTTTGATCCTCTCCCTACAAGCTTCGCTTCGACACCTCACACGCCTCAATCGGACAACAAACGCAAAAGATCCAATCTTAATTCTCTACTTTCTCTCTCTTGCGTGAGCTGCTAGAAGAAGAGACCAAATCTAGTTTTTTTACCAGATTTTCCAAGTGAAATGACTCTTTTGCCCCTCGTTTACCTAATAATTACTTAAACTTCCAAAATTCATGACTCCTTCAATATAACTCTGATTCAGGTGATTCTTGCGCTAATATTTTTCTAAAAATATTAAATTTTAAAAACCTTTTTCTAAAAATTGGGTTCGGGATATTACAATTAGAGTCCTAGCTATCCTGGTTTTCAATCTAGCTTGAAACTCCAGTTCGATTAGGAATCACAGTCGAATTAGGAAACTGTTCAAAAAAAATTCTACACCACCAAAAACTGCTTCTCAGACTACCCAAGGAGCCTGAACTGTCGAGGCTGCCCATATTTTTCTGTCATTTTGTTTCGCTCCAATTTCACTCGTACTTCGATCTTCATTTGTTTTTACAAAAAAAATCCTAGCATCCTTCAAACTGGAGTTCACATTTTAATTTGATTTACACAAATTTCTACTCGTTTAATTAGGAGTGAACAATTCTAAAATCAAAACCATAGTATCATGATAGATAGAACTTTTTCCTAGAAAAAGAAGTTAATAACATCGCAGAAATTACAAAGAACATGCTAACAAATCAGAATTGATAAAATTCTTGATTTATTCATCATCAATTACAAACCTATAACTGCCTCCGATACCAATTGTTGAAAACACGAACATGCAGAAGCATATAAAGAAACACATAGTCATAAATGATGGGACAAAAGATTTCCAAATTTTCTTATCAATTATTGATTGCCATGACATGATCTATGCAATTTGGTTATTGCTAAATTAACAGACTAGAGATCCTTCTAATTGATCTCTAATTAATTAAGAACAAGGAGCAGGTCGGTCTGATTAATTCAAACCTCAATCCCTCAGATCTTCCACCATATTCACCAATTTCCAAACTTGGATTCAGAGTGAAGACTCTTTACTCCAAGAACTTGAAGAAAATAAGAAATAAAAACTATGAAAATAGTTAGGGAGTCAAGAGACCAACTGGTGTCCTAAAGACATGTAGACAAACATACACACTAAGTGTGGTCGGCCACCCCTTCTCCCATAACATATACGTTTCCAACTTCTATTAAGTTTTTATGTTACTTAGAGAGTATTGGGCTTTCATGGGCTAAAGTGGGACCAACAAGAAAAAATAAAACACGAACTTCCTATGGATTTAATTATCAGCCCAAACTGATTAGCATAATTAAAATCTATAAATTATAATATATTCCACTAAAATATTATAATTGCACTTCCCGTTTTATCTCAAATTAAATCTGAGCCTTTTGTTATAATTTTTCATTTAAATCCTCATGTTAACTTATAGATACTCGTTAATTAAATAGTCACTGACATATAATATTTAGTTGATATATTTAAATATATTCCTTGAGCTTACCTCTTAACTTATTTGAATGTGTCGCATTAATTAAAATACACCTGTAGAGTTTTGACACAATTTTAAACCCTATAAGTATTGTCAAGAGGGTATCATCAATCCATGATTGGACGTGAATTTTATTATCACATTATTTCCATCATACATTTAATGCGGAACCCAATTCACTTGAAATATGTTGGCCTGTCTAAAAAGACCTCACCCTTTGGTAAATCAAAGTCTCATACATTAAATGCACATATACCAATAATCTCTAATAAATTTTAATTATGAACAAATCCATAACGTTAGTGTAAGTGTACAATTTTTCATATAGTCATACAAGCAAAATTGACTAACACGTAGTCCTAATCAATACACTCCAAGTGCACTAGTATAGCAAGTTCAAGTTTTACCGCTTTCTGTAACCAAGTAGATGTGGCGGTGATGAAAATTGTCTGAGATTGGTCGGAGTTAGAGAGATCTTTTGGAGGTGGCGACAGCCAGAATAGTGGTTGAAGGGCATTTCTTGAAAGTTGTAAGTGACAGTGTAATACGACACTGTGACAATGTAATACTACCATATGATAATGTAATACGATATTGTGACAATGTAAAAAGATACTGTTGTCTTGTGTTCGATCTTATTTTTTATATTTCTTATCAAATTTCAATTTTTTTTATGAAATATGAGTTAAAAACCTCGATTTGGATTATTAAGATGGTGTATTGTTATTACATTGTTATGTGTTCATACAATATTTGGATTATTAAGATGGTGTATTGTTATTACATTGTTATGTGTTCATACAATATGAAATTTATGAATAGGTTTTCTCTCATCATATTGTGGTTCTTTTCAAACCAATCGTATTATGATTGGTGGTCGAATGCCGAAATTTCATCGTCACTAAGTGAGGGAGAGATGATGTAACGTATGAACACCTGTACTATTTTACATTATTACATTGTTTTACATTGTAACACTGTCCCAATGAGGTATTACATTGTTTGAATAAAACATTCTAATAAAACATAATAGCACTGTAATTAGATCTAGTTCCAAAAAAATGAATGTATAAAAATATTGTAACATTGTCATTCATCATCAACAATGTAATTAGAAATTGTATTCCATATATGCGACAGTGTAATGAGATATTATCAGGACACGACAGTGTAATTACTAATTAGGACATCTGTCTTCCATATTATGACAATGTAATAAGACACATCCTAATAATGTAATTAGAACCTATGAGAAATATTGTCTACAGAAGAGAGAAGTGGTAAGATTTGACTGCATTGGCAATTCTATGCGACATGCCACATAGATTATGGATGAGTAGTTTAAGAAAGGTTGGCATTTTCATAATCTAAAATATGAAAGAAGCACTGTCAAACGTTTGTTAAGAGTCTTGACAGAAGTGTGGTATGAGATTAATTATAAGTTAAGTGTATTAATAATGTATACGGAGTATACAGGAGGAGGTGCCACACGAAAATTGTAAAAATTGAAATATCATGGACTGTTTTTACATTTTTACTATACAACAATGACCAAAAACCAATTACGTCAAACCACATGAATCATTTTACTAATAAAACTTTGTAAATGTAAGAAGCTAGGAATTTGGAGTACTACAATTAGTTTTTGATTTCTGTTTGGGATGGAACAAACCCTAATTGACTAATAAACATGTTTATGCATCTTGTAGCTTTATCAATTAATAGGAAATAATTATTGCATATTTATGCATAATATACTAGGACCTCTAGTTTCTTATAGGTCTAATTAAGAAGCCTCAATCCAGCTAGCTAGCAAGGTACTATAGGGATCAGAATGTTAAGTAAAATTGAATCAAATATGAAAAGTAGTGTATTACATATATGAAGATAATTAATGCAATCACTAGAAAAAGAAAGAAATAAAGAAAGAAAGGTGGCCAAATTAATGAAGCTCATGTGTTTCTCTTGAGCCTTTCACCTCCACTACGTACTACCCTCTACCCTAATTAAAGACAACACAAATTAAATACCATTTCCATGCTTGTTTTCGCTTCACTTTACAGAACTTGCATATCGCAATTCGTTCTTGATTGTAAACAAAAACAAGCATGGAAATAGCAATTCTTGCCTATTACATAGTAGTAATATATATTAAAAGCAATTAAGAAACTAATTAATTAAAAAAACACCAATCTCTCTGATCAAGAAAAGATCAAAGAAACCCACAGGAAATTAAGGAGAGAGGAATATTATGTACCCTGTGACATGAGTAGGTCTGAAAATGGATCAGTTGTGAAGAGGGTTGGGACCAGAAGGAACAAGTCTCTTCTCCACGCCATATTTTGGATCAATCTCATCATCATCGTCATAATGACGATCAGGTGGCGGCGGCAGCAGGTGTTTGTTGTTGATTCTCTGGAACCGAATGCACAATGATCTTGGGTACATCTTATCATGACAAGAATGCATTGTATATTTGTGTTGGTTTCTCGAAGAGGTGTTCTCTCCTGAAGATGCAAATAAGAGGAGGAAGAGGAGGACCACCGATAACAAATTGCGGAGAAAAGACATTGTAGTACTGCTAGTAATGTTGTGAGAGAGAGAGAGAGCTCGTCAATGGCGGGATTGATTGATTGATTGTTTAAGAGATGGATTTAGACGGAGGGAGGGAGGGAGAGGTATGTTTAAATGTAATGCAAAGCACGAGACACATGAATGAATACCAATTTTTAATTTCCCAATTGAAAATTAGGGTAAGAGGGCCACATTTTCTTTTTTTTGAGAAAGTCCCTCCCAATTAAAGGAGTCACGTATATGCATACGCAATCGTATTTTAGGGTGGCTAATTTTTAAAATAAAAAATGGAAATTAACATATGTATTATTGGGGTATTGCTAAATGCGGTCTAAAAAATGCTGAGTATATATGAGATAAATATATCAAATCATGGGCTTCGGCTGACCTGACATGCCTCTTCTTTTTACTGGCTTCTAAACGGATTCGGGTATGCTACAATTAATTTAAAATAGCAACACATACTTTTCTTTTAATCCGAGCCACTCAAATTATCTAAGAGTCAAAGATGTGACATTTCAGCAATCCAATCCATAATTTCAAAATACTCATTCTCTCCTTTCTCCTCTCTCGTGAACTTTTCTCCCAGCAAACCAAACCTAAAATTTCAAAATCCCTAAACTCATTTTCCATTCTCTCTCTCGTGAACTTCTTCTCCCAGCAAACCAAAACCAAAAATTTCACAAATCACTAAACTCATGCCTCATTCTCTCTCTTGTGAACATTCATCCCACCTTTCGCAATCTTCTTGTGAAGCTATTCGTTTTGCTTTATTGGATCGACTTGGGTTTTCAATCTTAGATTTGGTTTATTTCACACTGCAATTTCGGGTTCTGTGGGTGCTGATTTACATTGACATGTTGGAAACTAAGGTTGTACCGCAAGATCTTGAGGCTTGGTAGACCAGATAATGATATTGTTTCATTTTATATAAAATGCTCCAGGCTTGGTAGATCAGATATTGTTTCATTTTAATTAGGTATGCTCCAAGAGGTGAGATGCTATTATTGTTTCAAAATGGCTGCTAGTCTACCGTGGTGGTCATCTTTGGAAGGCTTATTTTTTGGTGGATCAGATTGTGTCTTACCTGAAAAGATCTAGCTGTTTCTTTTGAGCTTTGAACAAAATGGCTTTAGATTTTCAAAAAGGTGTTGCTGATCATATTTTCAAATAGGCATTGTTGATCATACAAAATGTCCAGATTATTGCTTGCGTTTGTTTCAATGTCTCTGTCATTTAGAAGCTTCTCAGTTGATGCTAAAAGTAGATGCTGATATCATGGGGGTACAAATGATTATTTTTTGGGAGCTGCTGTTTTATTTTCATTAAGAATGGCAAATCGGGTTCATGATTTTACTTGTAGATGGTTTCAAAAATTGAATGGTTATGTGGGTCTTCAAAGAAATGCAAGGGGCTGTTGATATTTTGATTTTTGCTGCCCTTGGTGGTCATATTTTGCTGTTGTTGGTTTGCTTCTAGGATTTCCAGTTTAGTTATGGGTTATGGTTTTCTTGTATGCCTATTGGCTTGGCTTGATATTTTGTATGGTCGTTGCCTCTTCAAAATTTGGGTTCAATAAAAATTGTTACTAGATTCAATACTAACACAAATTGTATGCAAATTGTTTCTGGATTCAATATTTACGAAATCTGGGTTCTTTGTTCACTAATTGTGTTATAACAAAGTGATGTCCTTCATACAAGAAAAATTTGTTGTTGAAACAATCTGACATATGCTTCATATCAACAAAATCTAGACTTGTCAAGCAAAAACAAAGGCCAATACATGGTACTAAATTACAATTTCATATCAAGAAATCATATGTTCAACGACGGTCTCAGCACTACTCCAAAACTTGTCATATATTGAGGTCTCATCTGCACTTGTCCCAAATTTGTTGGATTGAAATTTCCATTAATCAACAAAGTCCCAAAATGCTCAATATCCTGATAATAGGGCTGGAAGCCAATTCCCTGCATACTCAATTGTTGAGGGTAATAGCCATTATAAGATAATCCACTCAAACTTGATGTTTCCTACAAGAAAAAAAGAGAAAAGTTAGGCTCATAATCAGTTGAAAAAAACCTTTCATAAACATATATATAGAATTAGGAAATCATTTCTAACCAGTTGAGCTTGAGCTTGTTTTGCGATATTTCATCTTGGTTGTTTCTCAATGAAACTTTTTGGTTGTTTGCTAGCTTTATGTCCTTCCCACTTTTTGAAACCTGTAGCTTCTTCCATTAAACCAATGGTTTGAGGAACTTTCACTTGAACTTGCTTTACTTGTCCCTCAAGAATTTCATTAACTTTCTTTTCCAATTCCTTTAATGTTCTATCTACCAAAGCACTAGCCTCTTGATTTTCACTACATCGAGAGGCAAGTCTAACCATCCTAGGACATATTCTTTCATAAATTCTTGCACTCTCCAAATGACCATTATCTTCTATAGTCTCGTCACCATTTAAAGTGTATCCACTTTTTGCATTCATTGTCCATCTCTTCAAAATACACGCTTCGGGAATCGACATAATGCCAAGTCAATCCAAAACCCGTATAACATGACAACATAAAAATCCAACATGTTCAAACATTCGGCAACTGCAAGAAATAATTCCATATGAAGGAGTATTCCATACTCTGTACTCCCTATTATCTTTCAAATTCTCTACATAATACTCATGCATTGACTGATCTTGTTTGCTAGCTTTGACTCTTGCACCTGTTGCATGATCAACTTCATCTTGAAATAATCCATAGATAGGTGGTACACTTCTACAGCTTGCTTCAAAATGGGTGAATTTCAAAATCATCTTGTAGGAATTTTTTCTCTATAATCAAATTCTGCCTCCAACTCTTTTTGCCTTTTCTATTCTATTACTCTCTCAAAGTTGTCAAAAAAAATCAGCAATTCTAAGAGTTGATACCAAGTGGTCCTTTAGATCACCATCCAAGCTTTCACTAAGTTGAGTGCCTTGTACTGCCAAAGTCAATTCATTCTGCAAAAGACATCTTGCCCACTTTTTCTTGAAGTCATAAATACCATGCAACCATTTAAGATTTTGAACACTATAACGTTCAATCATTTCATCCTAAGCTTTCTGAAATTCAACTTTAGTGTCATGCTTTTTCAAATTCCCCAAATGCTTAATAGCATTTTGCATGATATGCCAATTACACAAACCATCAAAAGTAATTGGAGAGAACCCCAAAATATTGATGCTAACGTGGCAATATTACAATCCAATAGATTAAAGGAACAGCTGAGAATTTTAAAAAAGTATGTGGTCCTATTTTTGATAGAATTGCAGCATACCCCAATCCCTTTTAAACATGTTTTTTCTTTCTTTTTTGTACCTTCATGAGACTGTCATCGTGATTAGACTGTCATAGTTGTTCCAATTAGAGCACCCATAATGGTGCAAGTTTGTATTATAAATTTCACACCTCATACACACTAACAATATTGTACGCTTTGGGTTGTCCGGTTCCTAAGGATACATCGAGCCCGCACGATTTTGTTCCTCCTTAGCCTGGCTACTAAGGGGCGAAACCCATGAGCAAAACCCAACTCACTCAGGCTAGGAAAAGGCCTTGTTATGTGTATGAAGTGGGCTTCTCCTTGTAAAGGAGCCTTTAATCTCCCACATCTTTCGATGTGGGAATTTTTACAGTTTGATAGGGCTGAATGACAAAAAGTGTTATTTTGCTGGGCCATTAAAAATTATTCATGCGTTAACTGCTAAATTTTGGTGATCTATTTTAAATGCTCTCAACATATCATACCATGAATAAAAAATTTTACACATTGCAAGTTCTTTATATAATTTTTTTTAAATTTTATATATTAAATATAGAATAAAAATAGGGAGATCCACCAATAAGTTGTTTAATAAAAATATGTATTACATTTAGTACCTTCAAATTTTCAATATTCCAAAACATCTTTTAAATAATTCGGGATAAAATTACCCTTATTCCAAGAAATCATTATGTGTATGACATATGCTGACATCATCAGATTTTTTTTTTATTTTTTTTTGCTTTAAAAAACTTAAAAACATATTTATCTCTCAAAATACAAGTCGGATTTTTTTTAAAAAAAAATAGATTCATAATCAACACGAAATTTTTTTTTTTCAATGAGACCCATGATCAATATGTTTAAATGTTCATCCATCAAATCATCTGAATGAACTCAGAGGATTTCTCAAATTTATCTAGAATTCTGAGAATTTCTCAAAACTCATCAAACCAATCAAAGGAGTTTTCAAAATTAAGTAAAAAAATTCAGATGATTTCAAAAAAAATATATCAAAAAAATATAGAATTTTGAAAATCAAACAAAAAGTAACCAAAAATTCAGAGGATTTCACAAACTTGTTTCAAGTTTAGAGGATTTCGCAAAATTTACCAAAATAAATCAGAGAAATGATTTCATAAAATATATAATAAAAATTATAAGAATTTTTGAAAATCAAACAAAAAACAATCTGAAACTCTAAATCCTAAACCCCAAAACTATAAATCTCAAAATCATAACTACTAAATTCTAATCTCGTAAATCCCAAAATCCTAAACTTTAAACACTTATAAACTATAATCTTCTAAACTCTAAGCTCTTAAACTTTAAAGTAAACCTTATAACCGCAAATCCTCCGAATTTCTTAGAAATCCTCTGAATGTTAACAATTCTAGTTTTAATTTTGAACAAAAAATCTTATAAATAATTAAGAAGAATTTACAAAAATAAGAAGAAAATCATAAAATTTTACTAACTTATATTCTTAAACTCCAAACCTTAAACCAACCCCAAACCCCAAAATCCTAAATAATAAATTATAATATCCAAACCCCCAAAACTTTATACCATGAACTCTAAACACTAAACTCTAATATCTTAAACCTAAAAACTCTAAACTTTATACCTTATTATCAGAAATCCTCTAAATTTTCTATAAAAATTTAGAGGATTTATCAAAATCAAACAGAAAAACAACCAAAAATTTATTTGATCAGATGATTTGTCAAACTTGTGAAGAATTCAGAGGATTTTATAAAACACACCAAAATAATTTAGAAGAGTTTTTGAAATTATGTACACAAAAAAAAATTCAGAGGATTTCTTACTCAAAATTCAGAGAATTTCGCAAAAGTCACCAAAACGATTAGAAATTGTTCTGCTATTTTGTTTTTATGAATTGAGTTTTATTATCATATTATTGTTATAAGTTATTGACTTTGGTTGTTAGTAAACAATGTAATAAAATATTGACATTTATATTAGATAATGTTTTGTTGATGCACAAGTGTGTTTCATTGTTGATTTCAATAATATAGTGATTCACAGATTTTAATGTATATGCACATGTTACTAAATCAAGTAAATTTTATGCATGTAAGTACACTTGATTTTGGGGAAAGAAATTTTTTTTGGTTGATCGACTATTCACTTTGATTAATCAAAAGTGAAAATATTAGTTTATCTTTAAAAACATATAGATAAAAGACATGATTTTCACCCGACTTTCTTGGATTGTATTTATATTTATTTTATTATAATTATTATTCTCTAAATAAGGAGCAATCATATACTAATAAAAATAAGGATATGTTTAAATGAGGGTAGGGTAAAAGTGTCATTAATTGAGATTAAAATTTAAAGTTGTTTTTATTGAGTTAAGATTCAAATAATTGGGGATGTATTGGGCTACAAACTTTTCAAAAAGACTATATGAAATATAAAGTCCTTATAAAAGACTTATCACCAAATAATCCATAAAAATAGAAAATAATAGAAAATTTGAACAGTATATTCTAAATATTTAAAAAATAATAGGAAAATAAAAAAATCAACTAAAAAGAAAAAAATGATACGAGGATGCAATCCCAAACATTATCAACTAAATCAAAGAAACTAAACCACCAAACAAATTAGATATCAAAATCTAAGTGCACAATAGACTGTGATACATTCTATTGATTCCATATCAACATATAATCTTAGAAATTTTGTTCATAAATTAAACCTCATTGTGCTGCACAATGGTGCCTAAATACTCCCCATCGAGGCATGATTAGAGATATTGAAAAATTAGGAACCAAGGATACCTCCAAAAAATTATTTTGGTTAACATATCCGATACATATGACATCTTGTTGTGGTGGTGGTGGGGCAAACCGCAAAAGAAGAAATTACATGAATTGTAATTCACTTACGACAATTAAAACAACATTGTAGTTGTAGCATGATGCAATCAAGTGACCCATGTCTGCAAAATTCATCCAATGAGCTACGGGTGCCGACTTGTATCTCTAAGAAAATGTCAGTGATTGTCTTATAAACGAAACTTTTCCCATGTTTCATACAATGATGCATAATCATTATCGTTGATGTTTAGCTCAATTAGTATATCATATTTTACACGAGTCCATGCATTTTCACCTTCTTCCATATGCAATGCCACTACAACACTGCGAAAATCACAATTTTCATCAGCAATGACATTAGTCACATATATAATATACAGATGCATGTGCCTTCAAAACTGGTTAATGTAAACTGAACTACTTTGCATTTTGTCATTAACTGAACTACTATGCATTCTCTTATCGATTAAAAACCTCCGTGTTGATGAAAATTGTGGAACGTAAGTTGATGAACAATTGTGTCAGCTTTGCAATAATGAAGATTCATTAGCCTTGGCATATTTAAATCCAGAAGGATTTCGTCCAGCTTTTGATTTAACTTTTTCTTATAATTATGCCACCCACGACTTTGCTTCTTCACCTCTGGCTCTGCAAGTAATGTCGATAAGGGATTGATAATTTCACGTAATTTCACGTAATTTATATAAAAATCAAAATTTACCAACTCTTGGTTGTTTTTTAAAAATTTTAATGAACAATTCAATCTCAACACTACAATTTATATCATCGTGCTCCAATGTATTAGTGGGCTTGAAGTCTGGCTTTCTCTAAAACGGATTAATCGAAGATAGTGGAATTGGATCATGACCTTTCATCTTATACTTAGAGATCTTATGTGCACAAGGCAAGCTATGAGTTGATTAGATTTGAAAACAACAGAAGTCAGAATCATGACCAATGTTATTAGAATGTTTCACCTTTGCCATAATATGATATAACATAGCAATAGAAGCAGAACCTCTTAGTTCGTTGAATCTTGAAGTTCTAAAATCATGTTGCACAAAATTTACACTTTTTTGGAGTGACGCTTTGATAGAAGTAGGTTGTGCCTCCAAAACACTATGAACCTATGACCAGACGGACACAAGATTCCCAATTGAACTTTGTAAATATTTTTTTAGTTTCTCTTGTTGACTTTCGGCTCAATTTCTAGTATTATTACCAAAATGCATTGATTTATTAGCCCAAGCAGCAACAAATTTTTCTTTATATTTATTGAATCATACTGTTTTGATATAATTTATTACTCTTGGATACCTATTAAATAATTGTTCGATGGATAAATCAATGCATTTTAATGAGAAATTTAGAAATTTATAAATGAGAAATTTTTCAATAAATACCTCTAACAAATTGTTCGACTGATGACAGCCTCATGAAATAATCTTCAAGTCTTTGAGAGTCCTCTAGATAATGTCACATGGAGTTGACACTGTTCCAAATTTTTTTCCCTTCTAATAATTTTTTACAATTCACCGTTAAATTTCTTGTAATATGTCATTTGCACAATAGAGTAGTTCACTCTTGGAACACAAGATCAACAGTATTCATCAATGTTAAATCTCTGACAGTCAACATCACCGTTCCTGATAAACGCCCATCCATAGCTGCCTTCATACAACTTGATGTCCATGTGAAATTTTCTTTGTTCTCAAATTGAAGGAATAAAAATGCAACCCAAAAGTCATCTTCGTAGAAGTAACACCAACAATTTTAAAAAACGGCATATGAAACCTGTTAGTCTTATATGTCAAGTTCATAAGCAAAATGTGTGGAAAGACACGTAACAGATTTAGACGGGCAAATGACAATGGTGATACATGTAAATCTTATATTGACTATTTTCATTTGTTGAATAAAACAACCCAGGTTTCAACTTTCAAGATCTAGACGGATAGATGACAATGGTAATACATGTAGATCTTGTATTGACTATTTCCATTTGTTGAATAAAACAATTCACATACATATACATTAAGCATCATCATGTAATATTCCTTAGTATCAAATGAGGGCCCACAATAGCATGAACAAAAAGGAGATTCACCAATAATTTTTTTACTGAAAATATGTATTTAATTAACTACCTTTAACTTTTCAATATTCTTATACATCCTCCAACAATTATGAACAAAAATTACCCTTATTATTATAATTCCTCAAGTGCATGACATATGCTGACATCATCAGATTATTTTTTATTTTAAAAACTTTAAAATATTTTTATCTCTCAAAATACAAGTTGAATTTTCAAAAAAAAAGAATTTCCGAAAGTCAACAAAAAATTCAAAGAATTTCGCAAAATTTACCAAAACAAATTAGAGAAGTTTTCAAAAGTAAGCAAAAGAAAAAATAAAAAAATAGAGGTTTTCATAAAATATATCGTAAAAATTATAGAATTTCTGAAAATCAAACCGAAACAACCAAAAACTCTAAACTCCCGAACCCCAAAATACTAAACGCTAAATCCTAATCTCCTAAACCCCAAAATCATAAACTTTATAAAGTATACTCTAATCTCCTAAACCTTAAAATCATAAACTTTAAACCCTATGACAAGAAATCCTCTAAATTTCCTAGAAACCCTCAAAATGTTAACAATTACAATTTTAATTTTGAACACAAAATCTTATGAATAATTAAGAGGAATATGCAAAAATAAGAAGAAAATCATAAAATTTTACTAACCAATATTCATAAACCCTAAACCCCAAAACTTTAAGCCTTAAAATCTAAACCCCAAAATCCTAAATACTAAATTATAATCTCCTATACCCCAAAACCCTAAATACTAAAATAATATTCTAAACCCCAAAATCCTAAACTTGAAATCCTATTACCAAAAATCATCTAATTCCTATAAAAAATTAGACATTCTCAAAATCAAATAAAAAAGGGGAAATTAGGCTTATGTCCAAATTTACTAACTTTTAAGAATAAAATGACAGCTGATTTTTTTTTGCCAGTTAAGGTCTAGCAAATTTTTAAATTTATTGAATTAAGGACAAAACTTGAAATTATAGATTTGTCATTATTATTCTAATTAAATATGATTTAAAATTTATTTTTTTCGCTACGGATGCTTTTGAGTTTGAATTGAGGAGAGGCCGGTGGTGTTGGAATCATGAGGTCGAGACGAATCCAATACCATTGGCCTTGCCAAGATCCGACATCGGAAACTGTTGAATCAAGAAAAAATGTTCAGAACGCATTTTGCCTTGATCTGATCATTTCTGGTGTCAGATCAAGGTGAGGCCAGTGGCGTTACAATCATTAGGCCGAGAAAAATCCAACGTCACTAGCCTTGCTGAGATCCGATATTGGAAACTTTTGAATTGAGGCAAAATAGCTGGCACCAATCGGAACGTGTTTTATCTCGATCTAGTTGTTTCTAGAGACGAATCGAGGCATTATCGGTGGCGTTGTATTCGTCTTGACCGGGGAATTCCAGCGTCGCTGGCCTCGCCTTAATCCTTCATCGGAAAGCGATTACCTAGTCAAAAAATATTTTCGAAGGTTCTACAGAGAAAAATAGCACTGTACATTTTATGATGATATTATTGGCCCTTTATCTAGATCTTGTTTTAAGTGCTTCCAATGGAAATTCCAATGGTAAGAATTTGTTGGATTTAGTGAATCTGAACTTTCTAGTTCATCACTTGGGACATATGTTTTTAATAGCGAATTCGGGTTTTGATCTGTCGAATAGAGAAAATAAAGTTCTACAGGAAAAAAGAGTTCTAACCAATTTTGGAAATTTGAACCCCGGTGTTTAGGGTACTTGAGCCCGTTAGGGTTTAGTTGTTAGGACCCTAAGGTTTGAGACTTGTGACATTTAATATTTTAGTAGTGAATCCGTTCCTTGAGCCCGTTAGGGTTTATTTAATCCGAGCCTTGAGGTTCATCACTTGGGACATAAAGGTTTAGTAGCGAATCTGTGCTTTGGGTATGTCGAATAGAGAAAACATTACATAGAAAAAAGAATTGTACAGAGAAATAAAGGTTCCACAGAGAAATATAAGTTTTTAAGAGAACAAGAGTTATGCACTAATAGTAGAACGAAAAATGAGATTTCACATTTTTTGGCCTGACTTTTATGTCGGAACCTTGGCTTCATCACTTGAGACATAGGATTTTAGTATTGAATCCGAGCTTTGGGTCTATTGTATAGGGAAAATATATTTTACGAAGAGAAATTGATTCTAAAGATAAATAAAGGTTCTACAAAAAAATATAGGTTCTACGGAGAAAAAGAGTTCTACAGAGAAATTAAAGTTATAAAGAGAAAAGGAGTTATGCACTAGCAGTAAAAATAAAATTGTGATTTCATATTTTTTGACCCGACTTTTATGTCTAAACCTTGGGACATATGATTTTAGTATTAAATCTGAGCTTTAGGTCTATTGTATAGAGAAAAAGTGATTCTAAAGATAAATAAAGATTCTATGGAGAAATATATGCTCTATAGAGAAAAAGAGTTCTATAGAGAAATAAAGATTCTACAGAGAAATATAGGTTATAAAGAAGAAAAAAAGTTATGCACTAGCAGTAGAACGAAAACTATGATTTCATATTTCTTGGCCTGACTTTTATATCTGAACTTTGGGACATAGGATTTTAGTATTGAATACGAGCTTTGGGTCTATTGTATAGGGAAAAATATATTTTACAGAGAAAAAGTGATTCTAAAGATAAATAAAGGTTATACAGAGAAATATAGGTTATAGAGAGAAAAATAGTTTTAAAACTATGATTTCATATTTTTTAGTCTAACCTTTTTGTCCGACCACCAAAATGATTGTCGTTGGTCTCAAAAGAAGTGCAACTATGAGAGGAGTAAAGCCCGACCTATGGCAGCCAAAATAGAGGTCCATAGCAGCCGAAAAGCCACCGCTAAGCTCCGACGACGTCCTAAAACTTCTTTTCATTTCTGCAGTTATTTTCGATGTTGGATCGAGGTAAGACTGGTGGTGTTGGAATCGTTTGGCCGATACGAATCCAACGCCACTAGTATCGCTTCAATCCGATGTCAGAAACGTCCAGATCGAGGCAAAATGTGTTTAAAACGTTTTGCCTCGATCTGGCCTTTTCCGGCTACGGATTGAGGAGAGACCATCGTCGTTGGACTCTTCTCGACGATACAATTTCAACGACAGTGGTCTCTCTTTGATCAGATGTCGAAAAGATGAGATATGATTGTCGAAGATGAAGACCACGTATAATGGATGAAAGAGATAGTTTGGGTAGTTTAATTATTTTGTCCTTATTTATAATGTTTTAAATGAATTGGACCTCCTTCTAAAATTAAACATGATTATGTCATTTTATCTAATTTGTCCATAAAAAACAACCAAAATTTTAAATGACCAGAGAATTTCTAAAACTTATCCATAATTTAGAGAATTTAGCAAAACTCACCAAAATAATTCGAAAAAGTTTTCAAAATTAAACAAAAAAATCAGAGAATTTCCTATCCATAATTCAAAGGATTTTCGCAAAATTCACCAATGCAGTTGGAAATTGGTTGAGAATCATAGCCCTTACTCTTATGAGCTCAACGATGTCTTCGATTTCCAAAATGGTGGTAAGAGTTACCCGAATTAGTGGAGAGAAGTTTTGTGGCCAAGTGCTTCTCTTCGTGATTCTGGTGGTTATGGTGGACAAAAACTTTTGTGATTTGTTGAGTTTCTCTCTTGGAAGTCCAAGGTTCATTTTGGTGGTTATAACGACAAAAACGGTGGCCCGATGATAAGAATCTGTTGTTGGCAAGGTTGTGTGACGGAGAGAGAGTGTGTGAGAAAAAAATGGTAAACTTGTCATTAAACTAACTAAATTATTAAATTTGTCTTTATTGGGCAAAATTTCAAATACTTAAGTATGTATTAGACTATAAATACTTTTAAAATACAAAATAGAATAAAAACCCCTATAAAAGGTTTATCAACAAAAAACCCCTATAAAAGGTTTATCAACAAAAAAACCAAAAATGTCCAAGTGATTGGATGGGCTATTTGTCGAAGTCGAAGATGAAGACCAAGTATAATGGATGAGAGGGATAGTTTGAGTAGTTTAATTATTTTATCTTTATTTCTAATTTTTTAAATGAATTGGACATTCTTCTAAAATTAAACATGATTATGTCCTTTTATCTGATTTGCCCATAAAAAAAACCAAAATTTTAAATGACTAGAGATTTTCTTAAACTTATCCATAATTTAGAGGATTTCGCAAAACTCACCAAAATAATTCGTAAGAGTTTTCAAAATTAAACAAAAAAATCAGAGGATTTCCTATCCAAAATTCAAAGGATTTTCGTAAAATTCACCAATACGGTTGGAAATTGGTTGAGAATCATAGCCCTTGCTCTTATGACCTCAACGATGTCTTCGATTTCCAAAACGATGATAAGAGTTACCCGAATTAATGGAGAGAAGTTTTGTAGCCAAGTGCTTCTCTTCGTGATTCTGGTGGTTACGGTGGACAAAAACGTTTGTGATTTGTTGAGTTTCTCTCCTGGAAGTCCAAGGTTCATTTTGGTGGTAATAACGACAAAAACGGTGGCCGGATGATAAGAATCTATTGTTGGCAAGGTTGTGTGAGTGAGAGATGGAGAGAGTGTGTGAGAAAAAGAGAGTAAACTTGTCATTAAACTAACTAAAACATTAAATTTGTCTTTATTGGGCAAAATTTCAAATACTTAAGGATGTATTGGACTATAAACACTTTTAAAATATAAAATAGAATAAGAAACCCTTATAAAAGGTTTATCAACAAAAAACCAAAAATGTCCAAGTGATTGGATGGGCTATTTATAGGTTCATAATTAGCAAATTGTTGACTACATTTAGATGGATCCGCATTATTGTATTTCTCAAACATTCCTAATTGGTGTTTTGAGGTTGTTTATTTATTAAAAACATAAGATTAATGACTTAAACTATAACTTATCATGTTACCCAAATGCTAATCAATGGTTACATAAAACATTAACAATTTTTTAACTAATTCAAAATATTCATAATTGAATTCATGTATTATATATGAGTTTGACAAGAGATATTTTCATGAGCGTAGATATCATTAAATGAGATAGTCAAAAAAATAAAATCATGTGAATCAAATTTGTTAACATAAACTGTCAATTTGATAAACACTTTTTATTTTCTTTTGTCAAGCATATCTTGGTGGTGACTTTTCTCTTATGATAAAAATCCTTGATGGAGGATGTGAATCAAACTTCGATAACGTGTACATAGTTTTTCTTTTTCGTTTAAAGACCATAAACTTTCCATTTGAATTTGGTGAAATGTCAAATGTACATTAGTATACATATCACTACTCATTACGTGTCTTTGGTCACAAAGTCTCGTACATATTGTCATGCCCAGTGACAATATCTACATTAATTGCACCTGCCCACCATTTTTCCTAAAAAGTATAACATGTAGATAATGTTTGATAGAATATAAATTTTAATAGTGTCAAAAATAAAAATTTAATTTTTTTTTATATACGTGTTGATATTAATGGATAGAGTATATTACTCTTAAAAAGATAAAAAAATGTAAAATATAATAAATTTTATCAAACACTCAAATAAATGCACGAAGAAATAGGAATAAGCATATGCCTTTTGTTTTGTAAATATTTATCAGAATATCCAAAACAAAAAAATTAACAGGATATGCCTTAACGTAAATTGGAATCAATCTTTCTTTCCGTTGGTGAGCAGCAATCAGAGCTCACCTTCTGATTGATTAACGGCCACCGGCCATTGACAACCTTCACCTTCCTTTGCCTCTCATATCCTTCTCTCTCCCCACACACAGTTCCCCCAAACGCACCACCACCACCATGATACCGCTCCTTCTCCTCTCGCTCCTCCTCCTCCTCGCTCCTCCCTCTCTATCCGAAGTCATCATCTCCGTCTCCCCCAAGACGCTCAACAAATCAGGGGACGCTATCCAGATCCATTGGTCTGGTGTCGATTCCCCTTCCAAGCTCGACTGGCTCGGCCTCTACTCCCCTCCGGACTCACGTCACGACAACTTCATTGGTTACAAGTTCCTCTCCTCGTCACCATCATGGCAATCTGGGTCGGGCTCCATATCATTGCCTCTCATCAACCTCCGCTCCAATTACTCCTTCCGGATCTTCCGCTGGACGGAGTCCGAGGTCAATCCCAAGCGCCATGACCACGACCATAATCCCCTTCCTGGAACAGCACATTTGTTGGCCAAGTCGGAGGAGGTTGGTTTCGTTGGGTCGGATCATCGTGCGGAACAGATTCATCTGGCGTACACGGAAAATGAAGAGGAGATGCGGGTGATGTTCGTGACCGGAGATCGAGAGGCGAGGTACGTCAGGTTTGGGTTAGAGGAGGGCGCGTTTGTTCATGTGGTGGCTGCGCGGGTGGATAGGTATGAGAGAGAGCACATGTGTGATAGACCGGCGAATGAGAGTAGTGGGTGGAGAGATCCCGGATGGATCCATGATGCAGTCATGACGAATTTGAAGAAAGGAGTCAGATACTACTATCAGGTAATCAAAATTTATGTTCTTTGCTGGGATATATTTTGATGCTTTGCTTAATTGTTCTGTTGCTTATTTGTATATGATTAGTAAAACCTTTAGCTATAGTTTTCTATTTTTTGAATTTAAAGATCATTGATTTTTTCCAGTAGAGTTGAACTATTCGGTGCAATTTTTTGGATTTTTTTATGGTTTAGTCGTGTGGGACTTCAGGGATAGGATAAAGAAGAACTTCTACCTGATATCATTCTATTCATTTTCTGGTTTCTTTTAATGTATGTAATGGGATTATTGGTTCATTTAGCAAAGGAATTGTCATATTCTTTTGACTGATACTTGATTTGTGAAGTGGGTTTTGTTTGGTTTACTTTGATGAGGAGCTAGAGTTGATATTATACTGCTCTAATAGAAATGTATACTAGCTCATAGGCAATAGCCAATAAGGTTACTGATGCAATTGTTATCGCACACTATAATTTTGAATTAGCAATCAAAGCATCATGCACCAAGTGTTTGTTCTCAAAAAATCTCTCTTCCTCCCTCTGAGTAGGAACTTTGTGTTTTTATGGGAGGTCTGACTAAGAACTTTGTTTTCTTTTTTTCTTTTGTTTTTACCATGAAAGGTGGGGAGTGAATCCAAAGGTTGGAGCGAAACTAATAGCTTTGTGTCACGAAACGGAGAGTTGGACGAAACGATAGCCTTTCTGTTTGGAGACATGGGAACTGCAACGCCTTACTCAACCTTTATTCGCACTCAAGATGAAAGCATATCAACACTGAAGTGGATCCTCCGCGACATAAAAGCTCTTGGTGATCGGCCTGCTTTTGTGTCACATATTGGAGACATCAGCTATGCTAGAGGTTATGCATGGGTGTGGGACAACTTTTTCTCTCAAATTGAACCTGTTGCATCCAAAGTTCCATACCATGTATGCATCGGTAATCATGAATATGATTGGCCCTTACAGCCATGGAGACCTGAGTGGTCCTATTCAATTTATGGAACTGATGGAGGTGGCGAATGTGGAGTGCCCTATAGCCTTCGATTTAACATGCCTGGGAACTCCTCTGAACCATCTGGAAATCATGCCCCTGCAACTAGAAACCTTTATTATTCATTTAATGTGGGGGTAGTCCATTTTGTGTACATGTCAACTGAGACAAATTTTCTTCCTGGGAGCAGACAGTATGATTTTATTAAGCATGACCTTGAATCTGTTAATCGGTCTAAAACCGCTTTTGTGGTAGTCCAAGGGCACAGGCCAATGTACACAACCAGCCACGAAAATAGGGATGCCCCATTTAGGGAGAGAATGCTAGAGCACCTGGAACCATTATTTGTGAAGAACAATGTGAGCCTTGCATTGTGGGGTCATGTCCATAGATATGAGAGGTTTTGTCCAATAAATAACTTCACATGTGGAAGCTTGGGTCTGAGTGGAGAGGATTGGAAGGCATTTCCAGTCCATGTTGTTATTGGGATGGCAGGACAAGACTGGCAACCAATCTGGGAACCTAGACCTGACCACCAGGATGTCCCCATCTTTCCACAGCCTGAGCGGTCTTTGTACCGTGGAGGCGAGTTTGGATACACCCGATTGTTCGCCACAAAGGAAAAGCTTACACTATCTTATGTGGGAAACCATGATGGGGAGGTGCATGATACGGTTGAGATTCTTGCATCGGGGCAAGTTCTCAGTGGTGGTGGTGATGCTACTGTTTCTTTAGGCAGTGCAGAGGAGGTGGAATCTCCATTCTCATGGTATGCGAAAGGAGCAGGTGTGCTGTTGCTTGGGGCTTTTATGGGCTATATTCTTGGGTTCATTGGACATGCCAGAAAACACAATACCTCGACAAATAGTTGGACTCCGGTAAAGAGTGAGGATATATGAAATGTGGAACATTCAGTCGAACAGAGAGAGATGCATTGCGGCTTCAAAGCTTCATTGTTGCTTGGAGAATGAAGCATAACAGATGGTTGTCTCCACTTTAAGGTCTCCTATATTTGGAGAAGTTAGGAATCTGGCATATTATGTTCACCTGTTTTACTCATTGCTATTGTACATAGGTAAGATGTTTTAATATCAAAGAAGTAGGTCGCATATGGGAACATATACGTGCTTGATTAATGTGTCTTAAAAAATTCCATGTCTCATGAACATATGATTCAATTGATGATTGAAAGTGGCCAAAGTAGTCCAACCAAGGAAAAGACGAGCAACCGATGTAGAAACTCCTCGTTGCTAACCATTTCAGCTCTCCACGGGCACTTTTTGCACAGGCTTCTGAAACTTTTAAGCAAGTACACCATATCCTCCTTATTTGACACAGATGGCTCTTGTATCGTTAGCATAGTGATATCAGTTCTAAATCAATCTGCAGTAGATGCAATTGACAAAGTTGACACATGAGCTGAAAAAAACACAGCAGTGATGTTTGTTGTCTCACTTCCCAAGCAAATGTCGTGCCCGTTGATTAGCACCTTTCACTCGAGAGTTCAGTTCATCCACACAGATAGATGGTCAAGAGCTTTATTTTGCCTGCATTGGAATAAATACAACAATCATCAAGAGCAAAACTATATGAGTTTATGAAACAAGATAAAAATTGCCACAGAAACTTGATTCTTGAACAGCAAGAATCTCAAAGTATTGCATATAGCCTTTTGATGATGAAGTTATTTCAGATGAACTGATAGCAAATGTTCGTTTTCTTCAACATATTTGAGAATCAGAATATTTAACTGACCCGTCGAGCTCACTTCCCATATCGGCAGTCATACCCTCAAGTCACCCAAGATATTACTTAGATCTGGAAGCGCATCATCTTGCTTGCTCTTCCCTACCTGGTTTTGGTAGAAGCACAGAAATATATTCAGAAATTACTTAATAAGACTCTAAGTAGAACCTGAGATTAACTAACAAAGTCATGATATTGAACTTGAATTGAATGATCATAAAACAAATTGAAAATATGAAAGACCTTTGCCAACTCTTTAGATAATATAATACAGAAAATAATATAAAACAAAAGCAAACGAAACACCACAATATAACGAGGAAACCTCAACGGGTAAAAAACTTTGAGTTTATAAGCAACCAACCTTCAAAGCAATCCACTAGAGGAGAAAAAACTTATAACCTATCGTTACCTACGAGTCGATTATACAACATGACTCAACGTATGTTTCAAACCAAATCAACACACCAATGATGATTTGAAAAGCTCTTGACTCCTTCAAGAGACTTTGTTGTGGATATAAGATCCAAGTAAACTTCAGGTAACCAGAGTTACAGGTAACACCAAACGTGCAGAACAATGTTCTTCTTCCTCAGCTGGATCAACTTGAGAAGGACGAACAAACAACACTTAATCACTAATTACTCATTCTCTCTTGTTTAATACAGATATGACATGCTCATAGAACACTCAAAGAGAATGAAACAATAAAAACACGATGCTCACAAAACAAAATCTCTCACAAACATAAAACTCCCTCAAAGCTTCGACACTTTCTCTCCATGGGATGTTTCTTTATATAGGCGACCAGCTCCTCTTGAGATCAAGATAAATATCGATCACTAGTATCTCTAATAGATAATAAACAAATTGGATTAAAATAAACAAAATAAACGTTTATCCCAATAAAAACAACCACAATAATAGGAGATAAACTTTTATCCTATCCCATAGAGAATCCATCCTAATCTTGGCATCTCTAGTGATATCTGACCTAGGAATTCATTTTAATCACAATCACTTGAGAGTTATCTCCTAATTAGGACAGAGAACACAATAAATAAAAACTCTAAAAATCGTATACCAGAGTCCTTATATACATAGAGTTTTACACATACTCAAGACAGACAGTTCAGGTAACCTAGAGCCTACATGGTAAGCTTACCTGCAGTCACATTCAGTCTTATCACACAAGTAACACTAAGCTTAGGATATGTATCCTAACACAAATTAAATTGATAATTAGATTTCTTGTTCTGGATGGATCACTAGGAATCATTTCCTAAATTAAGCACGCAAATGAAAATGTAAAACAGTAAACATTCAAAAACTTTGGAGGAGCAGTAATACTAAATTTTGATTGAGTCGCCAGCACAAACCTTAACTTTCTACAGGGCATTTTTTGGTTCTTTGAGGGGGTGTTAGTGGAGCTGAAGATCCTTTAGGGACTAAACCCAACTTTTTCCACAACTCTTTGTGGTTCTCACTTTTCTTGGATGGATTATCTGCCAGGACGAGTAAGTAAATAATTAGAACACAAATTCAATGAAAAGGTATCTTTGAAACAAAACTTTCTGTAATCACAGTGTCCGTGATGTCTTTGCTCTTTGTTGAATGTCTGGAAATTAAAGATGAAACCAAGCCTCTCGCAAGAACTCGGTTCTTAGGGTTTGAGAATTGCTTCTCATAATTGGGAGAATCCCTTCTCTATTTTCTGTTTCATAATAACAGACCCCCAAAAAAGAAGACTTCAGCTATATAAAGGAGCCCAAAGCCAGCTCAACACCAGCGCAAAGACCATAAACAAAATAAACTAACAGCATAACAAAGTATTATAACATAATAGGAATAAAGAGAACTTCAGACTAATCTGCCCCTACTTGTTTAGCCTCTCTAATATTGGCTCTCCGAGCACGATTGTACGCATTTTTTAACAGTTGACCTTGGTCACATTCATCATTCCTCCCCATTGAACTTGATCCCAAAAGTTTTTACTTATTATTTTCATCGACCATAACTGATATAGAGACAACCATATATAGAGCCAAATACAACGGCTAGAAACATTAGATACAGACTTGGTGTACTAGTATTGACACAAGCTCAATAGCCGTTAAGTAAACGAGCTAGACAATGTTTCAAATATAGAATTGGGCCTTAAACTGATTGGGCTTAACTTAAGTTGTCTGTTGTATTTGATTGATACTGAACTTGGGCATGAGGCTTCTACCAATTATCCTCCCGCAAGAGTGGTGAGGGAAAAACACCAATCTTGACACAAAAGCTGGGAAAAGCGAGCTTTGAGAAGAGATTTTTTCAGGAGATCAGCAAGTTGATTAGTCATGTGAATCTTTTGAACAGTTATGAGGCCTCGATTGATGATGCTACAAACAAAGTGCAGGTCAATGGAAATATGTTTCATCCGGGAGTGTTGAATCAGATTGAGACTTAGATTGACATCCCCTTGATTGTCACAATACACTGTAGACTGTTGTGGTAGAAGAAAGTGTAGTTCAGCCAAAAGTTGTTGAATCTAGAGAACTTCAGAGGTGGTTGTAGTAAGGGCTCGATATTCAGCTTCCGTAGAAGACAGAGCGATGGCTCGTTGTTTGTGAGATTTCCAAGAGACTAGATTGTTACCAAGAAACACAATATATGCAGATGTGGATGATCGATCATCTGAATTTGTAGCTCGGTCTGAGTTGGAATATGCAGTGAGCTTAAGTGTAGAAGACTTGTTGATGGTAATGCCAGAGGAGAGAGTCCCTTTGAAATATTTGAGTGTTCATTTTAATAGTGACCAATGAGCATTTGTAGGTTTATTTGTGCATTGAGCTAAGCGATTCATTGCAAAGGTGATGTCAGGTCTTGTGAGATTGAGGTACTAAAGGCTGCCAACAAGCTAGTGAAATAAAGTGGGATCTGAGAGAGGAGTGCCATCCATTTGATTGGTTGTAAAATTGGCAGGTAGAGGAGCTGATTAGCACAAGATCATCTACATAGACAACAATAAACATAAAGTGTTGTTGTTGATGTAAAATAAATAGAGATGTATCATAACACGAATTAACAAAACAAAGGCGCAATAAGCATTGGCTGAGGGTAATGTACCAAGCCCTGGGGGCTTGTTTAAGTCCGTAGATGGATTTATTAAGTTTGCATATGTGATTTGGACAGGCAGGGTCTTTGAAGCCTTTAGGTTGTTTCATGTATACGGTCTTAGTGAGATTGCCATTGAGAAAGGCATTGTTAACGTCAAGATGATGGATTGGTCATTGATGTGAGACAACAATACTAAGAATAATACGGATTGTGGCTCGTTTAATAACCGAGCTAAAAGTGTTAATGAAGTCAACACTTGGACGTTGAGCAAAGCCTTGAGCAACTTGCTGGGCTTTGTACAGTGAAATTGTTCCATCAGGGTGATATTTAAGACAAAATAACCATTTTGAATCAATCGGAGTGATGGAAGGATGGGAAGTGTGTTGTGTTGGAGGAGTGCTTTATATTTTTAGTCCATAGCTTGTTTCCATTGAGGGTGCTTGAGAACAATTGTGATAGTTTGAGGTTTAATAGATGAGGTAAATAATGTATAGTTGCAACATTGAGATGTTTAGGCTTAGGATATTATTATGTGATCGGGTAGTCATAGGGTGAGTACCAGTGGAAGTAGGAGGTGCAGAAGGACTGGAACTGCTGATAAGAGGAGGATCAACATGGAGGGACACTGGGTACGAGGTTGTTAACAGAGGTGGACAAAGTGGGTTGAGAGGTAGTGAGAACTACTAGAGATGCAGGCTCAGTACTAGGAGATAGGTGAGCAATTGGTAAGGATTTTTCAGTGAAAGAGGGAAAAGTACCTTCATGAAAAATGACATGTCTGGATAGATATAAACGCAGTGAGTCTCTGGATCAAAACCTTTGTATGAACTTTGGGATGTTTAGTAGCCAACAAAGATGCAGATTTTGGACTGTGGCTGAAGTTTATGTTGAGTGTAGGGTTTAAGCCAAGGAAAACAAGCACACCCAAACACACGGAGTTTTAAATAATTTGGTGATTGGTTGAAAAGCATAAAGTAAGGAGTGTTAGGAGTAGAAGAAGTTTAAAGTTGACGATTAATCAAATAGGTGGCGGTTTGAAAGGCAAAGGACCAGAATAAGTATGGAAGGTTGGTACCGTGGAGAAGTGAGCAAGTGAGTTCAGTAAGGTGGCGATGCTTAAGCTCATCAAGAGCGACGTGTTGAGGAGTATGAAGGGGCGATGTAAGCCAACTGATGATCCCTTCATTCAAAAGATAAGGTTTGAGTTTGAATTTTGAGACGTTGATGTTAGCGATGAATGGTAGCTTTGTAGCTAGGGTGAGGGAGAGATGCAGTGAAACAATGAGTAGTGGTGTTGTTGAGATGGTATAGACCTTCGGTGAAACACCCCAGGACCAAAGTCCTCCTTGTGGATTGATCCTTTACAACCAGTGGAAAGGGAAAAATTCAATATACAAATTATTATGTTTAGTAAATTCATGCACAGATATAAGATTTTTATGGAGAAGGGGAACATATGGAACATTATTATTAGTAAGGGTGTAAGAAATACTCAAACCTGTCCCATCACCAATGGTAACCTCATCCGTGCCATCATACTCAGAGTGGTTGGTAAGATTATGAAGATCGAATGTCATAGTGTGACTAGCACCATAGTCCAATAACCAATTTGGGGTTGAGTTGTGGACTGAGCTAGGTGCTGCAATGGATGAGGCATAGTTCCTAGAAGGGGAAGTGTTTTTGGCAGAAAATTTAAAATTGCGTCACTGATTAGCAGAGTGTCCAACTTTGTCACAAAGTTGACAAACTATGTGGTGGCAGCCCCTGCTAAGACTGTCGTTGGAAGGAAGGTCGAGTGCCAGACCATTGATTTTCAGAGCACCCTTCAAAGGAGTGACATTGCTGATGACTAGGGCGAGTAGAGTTGTTGTTGTGTATGGACTGAGATTGACGCTAATGGTAATTTGCAGTGGCAATATTTGCCGCTTGAGTGATTTGAAGCCGAGCCAAATACGTTTCATGAGCAATGAGGATATTTTTAAGTTCCTCAAATTTAAATGATGTTTCACTAGTATGTACTAAGCCAATAATACTTAGATAGTCTTCTAGAAGGCCATCAAGAATATAAATAGTAAGGTCATTAGTTGGAATTGGTAGGGCTACAAGAGCGAGTTCATCTGCAAAGCTTTTGACTTCTTGTAAGTAATCAGCAATAGTCTTGGTGTCTTTTTGGTAGCGGGACAGTTAAGACTTCAGTTGGATGATCTGTGATAGAGATGTATTGGCAAACAATTGATGGAATTTTTCCCAGGTAGCTGCACTAGTAGAAACTTCCTCAAGTAATGGTAGGACTGTGCCATCAATGGAGGCTACGATGGCATGTAGAATGAACTGATCCTGGCTAAGCCAATTATTATAAATTTTGAGTATAGTGGGGTCGGCATCAGTGGCTGCAGGTGACAGAGGCCAGAGTTGAGTGCCATCGACAAAACCAAGTAAGCTATAAGCCCGTAATAAGGACATGAATTGAAGACGCCATGCAGAAAAATTGATTGTAGTGAGTTTGAGGGGAACATGGGTGATGGCATACATAGAAGATGAGGAAGAAGAAGGAACAATAGGTGTGGTGATAGAAGGAGTAGTAGCCATGGAAGGATTATAGCTTGACTCGTTGAAGTGCACTGACTCTGATATCGTAAAAAGGTTTTTTCTTATTATTTTCATTGACCATAACTGATACAGAGACAACCATATATAGATCCATATACAATGGATAGAAACATTAGATACAGACTTGGTATACTAGTACTGACACAAACTCAATAGCCGTTAAGTTAACGAGCTAGACAATGTTTCAAATATACAAGTGGGCCTTAAACTGATTGGGCTTAACTTAAGTTGTGTGTTGTATTTGATTGATGCTGGACTTGGCCTAAGACTTCTGCACATTAGATCCCTTTCCTCAAGGAAAAACTTAGGAAATTGTTGCTTCATGGAAGCCAAATCTTCCCAGGTTGCATCTTCTTTATCCAAAGCTTCTCACTGAATAAACACTTGCCACCTAAGTCGACCACCCTTTTTAATCTCCCTATATTCCAACACTGCAGCTGGTTGCAGTCAGGCCCGACCCTGAACACGGGCGGGCCTGTGCGACCGCACTGGGCCCCCAAAATGGCTAAATACCTCTTGCAGAGTTGCAGTACAGTTAGGCTTACACAGAGACACGGAACTCGAAACTCAGGACTCGGAAGAATCGCGCCAGCCGCCAGTCAGTCGCCCACCCCTTTCCGCCTTTCGCCGCCTCGCCGGAATCTGGGTAAATAATGGTTCATTTTTTATGCTTAATGATTCTATGTTGAATTTCTCTAGTCTCTACAACATCCTGAAATCTGAATGAGCATTAAGTTCTTAGTTCTTACGGTCTTAGTTTTTAAATTTTAATAGCTTTAAGTTTGTTGGGTTTTGACTTTTGAAGTTAGATTCCTTGCATAGCTTTGTGATTTTGTCAAACTTATATTTTGGATTTTGGTATTCGGATGGTTCACGGTTGTGTATTTAGAGTTCTTACTGTCTTAGTGTCTAATTTCTAAAGAACCTGGTAAGTGGTAAGTGGTAACCTACTAACCTGGGCTATGACTTAGACTTATTTTGGGTGGTGTTTATTCTGGTAATGCTTGGCTGCTTGCACTACAAAAGATAGATGATTGTTTATTTATTCATGGGAAAGTTAGATGCATGTCTTTTCTTCTTCTTTATCAATTGGTTGTGTCATCTCTAGTTATAATTTGATTATTAGTAAAGCTGATTCTAGTTATAATCTGTTTTGAATGTTTTGTGCAGGAGCTTGAAATTTGAAAAATGTTTGGTAAGAGACATCAATCGGGAAGTCAAAAAAGAAATAAAAGGAAAAAGGAGGAACAATTGATTCAATCACAAAGAGGAGCACTTGATAAGTTCTTCAAAGGTAATTCTTCAATTGAAGAGTCTCTTGATGATGATGTTGTTAGTGAATTGGGGGTGGGTCTTCAAAGGTAATTCTTCAATTGAAGAGTCTCTTGATGATGATGTTGTTAGTGAATTGGGGGTGGGGGAAGCAGTTAATGAATATGTATGTGATGTGGTTGAAGCTGAAATTGAAACTGAAACTGAAACTGTGAATATGTATGATCCAAGAACTTGGGGAGATATTGATAACAAAACAAGGGATCTTTTAGTAGAAAAAGGTCTTATAAGAGAAACCAACTTAGAGTACCCTGTGGATGTGTTGGGCAGACATTTTTCTGAATCTCATTATACTAGAAAATTGACAAATGGAGAGTATCAAGATAGAAAATGGCTAGTGTACTCGAAGGAGGTGAATAGAGTGTATTGTTTTTGTTGTTTAAATCAGTACACAACAAAAGTCTGCTAGCAAATGAGGGGTATTATGACTGGAGACATTTAGCTGAGAGACTTGGACAACATGAAAATAGTTTTGAACATCTAAATAACATGTGGACTTGGCTTGATTTGCAAAATAAGTCGAGGAAGAACGAAACAATTGATAAAGAGTTACAAGGACAACTTAAAAAAGAGAAAGAACACTGGAAACAGGTTTTAGTAAGAATTGTTTCTGTTGTTAAGTGTCTTGCTTCTCGTGGTTTGGCTTTCCGTGGACAAAATGAGAAAATTTACCAAGATAGTAATGGTAATTTTTTAGGCATTCTTGAATTGATTGCTGAATTTGATATTGTTATGCAAGAGCATTTTAGACGCATTCTGAATAAAGAGATTCATTATCACTATCTCAGTCATAAAATTCAGAATGAGTTGATTGTGTTGATGGGTTCTACAGTTCAAAGCTCTATAGTACAGATAATTAAAAAGTCAAAATATTTTTCTGTAATGCTTGATTGTACCCCTGATGCAAGTCATCAAGAGCAGATGAGTTTGATTATTCGATGTGTTGATGTGTCAAAGAGACCAATAAAAATTGAAGAGTATTTTATAAAATTTCTGCAAGTGGATGATACATCTAGTATGGGGATTTTTAATGAGTTGATTGAAGTGTTGAAGTGCCTAGAGCTTGATGTTGATAATGTCAGAGGGCAAGGATATGATAATGGGTCTAATATGAAAGGAAAACACCAAGGTGTTCAGAAGAGATTGCTTGACTTAAATCCTAGAGCATTTTTTATGCCATGTGCTTGTCATTCTCTTAATTTAACAATATGTGATATGGCTAATTCATGTGTTAAAGCTAAGAGTTTTTTTGGAGTTGTGCAAAGATTGTATACTTTGTTTGTGGGGTCAACAAAAAGATGGAAAATTTTTCAAGATTTTGTTCACAAGTTGAACTTGAAATCTTTGTCAACTACAAGATGGGAAAGCCATGTTGAAAGTGTTACAACAATAATTACTCAAACTGTTGAGATACGGGATGCTTTATTTGAATTGTCCAGAATTAGTGAAGATCCTAAAATCAGTAGTGAAGTTGAAAGTTTAGCTACGCATGAACTTGAGAATTTTGAGTTTCTGTTGGCAATGACTATATGGCATACTGTGTTGGTGAAAATTCAGAGTGTTAGTGCATTTTTGCAATCTGAAGATATGCAAATTGATGTTGCTGTAACAAGGTTGACGGTGTTAATTTCTTACTTTGAAAACTATAGGGCTTCTGGGTTCCCACTGGCTATGGAAAATGCCAAAAAGATTGCTGCTGATCTAGATATTGAACCTATATTTCCTAAAAAAAGACAAATCCGTAGGAAAAAACAATTTGATGAAACTGAGGAGGAACATACCTCAGTGTTTGTTGAGGAATCATTTAGGCTTAATTATTTTCTGATTGTTGTTGATGTTGCTATTTCTTCTTTGAAGAACAGATTTGAACAATTGGAAGCATTTGAGGGTATATTTGGATTTTTATTTGATCCTAAGAGGTTTTGCCAGATGGAATACAACAGTTTGAAAGAAGCTTATGCCAAGCTTGAAAATGCTCTAAAACATGACAACAAATCAGATATTAATGGGGATGACTTGTTTAGTGAATTGCAAGTGTTGATCCTTTATTTACCTGCGGGAACAGAGACAGCCATTCAAGTTCTTGAGTTTGTGGAATCTTTGGGTTGTTTACCAAATATTTCCATAGCTTATAGAATTTTATTAACTGTTCCAGTAACTGTTGCATCCGCAGAGAGGAGCTTTTCTAAATTGAAATTGTTGAAAAATTATTTGCGGTCAACTATGTCACAAGAGAGGATGAATGGATTGACCATATTATGCATTGAAAAACATGTATTAGAGAAGTGTGACTTCGAAGCTGTTATTGATGACTTTGCCTCTCAAAATGCAGTACGGTGTAAAATATTTATGTGATTTCATGTAATTATATTTTTAACTGAATATTGTAATGACTAGTTTAATTTTAATGTAATGACATTCAAGGCGTGATGACCTAGCCTCCCAAAATTGGGTTCCAGCCATCAAAAATTTATTGTGGTTTTATTTGTTTCAATTTTTATTATTAGTTTAAAAACTCTTGAGGGCCCCAAAAAAAAAACTTGCCCCGGGCCCCAAATAGGCCAGGGCCGCCCCTGGTTGCAGTAGCACCATTCCATCCCCATTAACTGGCGGTAGTTGGGTAACTATATTAGTCGGATCTCCAATCGGCGCTTCAGTTGATAAACACATGTACAACCAAAGTGTATTTGAGCATCGGGTAGCAAGTTTAGCTTGTAGGCAACTGCTCCCATTCTCTTTTCATTTTGATAAGGCCCATAAAATCTGCTACCCAGTTTGTACAAGGCAGTTTGTGCCATAGTCTTATGCCTATATGGACGTAATTTCAAATAAACCCAATCACAGTTTAACATCATACCACCACCAGCAGCTAGCTTCACAGGCTGAGGCTCTCGCAAACTTCTACACAGCCAACTCACCAAAGATACAAGCTAAGCTTAAGCCTATACTGAAGAAATAACTGAAAATAACAATTGAAATGCTTGACAATAATATAAGAATGGAACTAGGAGATCAAGCTTAGACAATAAGCTTTAGAGATCAAACTTTTTTTTACAAAGACTACGTGAATACTAGAGAGATACAAATTGATACTTAAGACAAGTTCTAGAGACACATTCTAGAACTTAGACCACCTGGATACATACAAATCACATAATAAACCATAATAAAAAAACATGACATGGCAGTCAACTTTGAACTTAAAAACACAAGCTAATCAACAAGTGCAAAGCTAACTTAACAAAATATATTTTCTAGTAAAAGTTCAAGCTCACGAATTAGTTCCCAACATGATCCTCCTTGATTATGAGCTTTGACACACCAAGCAATGATCTGAGAAACTCAAATTTCCCTCTAGGAAGTGCTTTAGTAAGTATATCAGCAATTTGTGTCAAGAACAACTGGGCCAACACATCCCTTAAAATGCCTCATAAGGGAGGGAGGTTGCCAGCGTTAATAAACACTTCACTTACACGGTGCCCAGGCGATGTGAGACTTTTCAACAATTTGCTCCTCAGAACTGTAGTAAACAAGGTTGATATCTCCACATCTTTGAGCTTCTCTGACATAATGGAATTTAACATTTATATGCTTAGTTTTTCCATGCTGTACAAGATTATTAGCAATGGCTATGGCTGACTTGATAGCACACCAAATAGTAGTAGCTTCATTATGAGGGTATCCCAAATTTGCTAGAAGTTTTCTAAACTCGATGTCGTACACCCTCCTCTTATTCTCTCCACTGACCGCTTGATAATAAAGATCTTTCTCATCGATCGGCTGAGAGGAAGAGGATCCTTTCTCGAGCTGAGATAGAGACTATCGAGTGGCCTCAATAGTCTCTTGTTAACATACATAAAAAAGTTTCTAAGTTTCAATAATTTTTTGAAAATTTTAATAGAGTCTCCCCTATTTTTAAATAAAAACCCAACTTGTAAACAATTGAAAAGGCACTTCAAATAAATATATGCGTATCAATTCTCCAATTCATATATCCAGACATCCAGTATCCAACACATGCATTCAGTATCCAAAAAAGTTGAACTCTATTTTAGGCAATAGAAACTTATATGGACTCGTCGAGCTCTATCATAGACAAATTAAAAACTAAAAAAAATGTTTACCAACCGATTTACTTTGATTGGCAAATTGGCGCCAAATATTACCAACAAAAATTATCCGTCGGTAATTATTTTGCCGGTATTCCGTCGGCAAGCTGTAGGTAAAACTAACAAAATGAAATTGGCCAGCAATCCTTCGATATATTGTCGATATTTATCGAAGAAATATTTTCATCGGCAAATGCCGTCGGTAATGCTTCATTTTCTTGTAGTGTTAGTTGTAATTTTTATTCTGCTCTCCATGTTGAATTTACTGGAAAAGACTGTCTGTGGAGCTTCCCATATTGGCAGGCTTCAAAGATTTCATCACTGACATGAAAGGAATGCATGTCTCTAACCAGACTATTATCACAAGCAAACTTTAAGGACTTCAAGTTAAAATGCCTATACATGTTGTGCCATAACCAAGACTCATCTGACTTCATAACATAAGCACTATCACATTTTGTAGGATTGGCAAATAAAGGAAAATAGTTTACTACCATGTTAATCTAGCAATTAGAGCACCATTAGAAGCTTTTATAGTGCAACAACAACTATGAAAATTCAGAGAATAACCCCTTTTCATCATTTGTGCAACACTTAGAAGATTATCATGCAATTGAGTAATGAATAAAACATCAAAAATTACTTTAATACGTTGCTTGGTACTGATGGCTTTGGAACCTCTTCCTTGTGCTTGTACCACATCACCGTTGTCAAGTTTAACTTTAGTTCTATCAGATTTATCCTAGGAAGAAAATGAGCTGATGTCTTTAGCCATATGGCTAGTACATCCATTATTAACAAGCCAAGCACTTTTTTCAGGGACTTGAGAATCACCAACAGCCATAAACAAATGACCCTGGCCTGGCTGCTTCTGTTATCATAATAATTAGCTACTTGTGAAGCGGAACCTCCACCTGACTGGCCTTGATTATGCTTCACCCTACAATACTTCTCAATATGCCCCTGTTTTTTACAAAATTTGCAAGTAGCTTTTCCATATTTCTACCAACAAAACCTTTCAGGATTATTGGTCTTTCTACAGTGTGGACATGGTGAACATTTGCCTTGGCCTTTTTTAGACGGGTCTCCAAATTTTGAATTCTCTAGAGACTTTCCTTTCCCTCCTTTTTCATTTTTCTTCTTGTTTTCCTTGGACCACATAGACTTCTTCCCTTTATGCTTCATTTGGAAAGCACCTTTGGAAACTTTGTCAGATTTTCTAGATAGCCTCAGCTCTTGAGCTTGCAACTAATTACTACACAATTCTACAATAAAAAATTCCTTCAAATCACACGACTACTTAATAGCTGAGACCTTAGCCTCAAAATTTTCAGGTTAGCTGATAAACATTTTCTCAACTACCTTATAATCTGAAACATTTTCTCCATACAATTTCATTTGATTAACAATCTCCATCAGCTTTGCTGAAGTCTCTAATTGAGTCAGAGTCTTTCATCTTTAACAATTCAAATTCTCTTTTGACGGTCAAAAGTCTTTGTTGTCTTACCCTTGAAACCCCTCCAGCAGCTTTTGCCATGCTGCCTGAGTAGACCGAATGCCAACAATTCTAGGGGAAATTGATTCATCCAAAGTTGAATGCAAAAAAAAATTAAGGCTTTAATTTTTTTTTTGTTGCTTCATATCATTAAAATCTTTCAATTTTGCAACGGTAGGATCTTCAACTAAAGAAGAGGTATCAAACCCTCTTCTATTAAATTCAATAATCCATGAGCCATAAAGAAAGATTTCATCCTAACTGCCCAAAAATCATAGTTTTTGCCTATGAAAATTGGCGGAGGAGCAAGAGAGGATGCTAACATTTTGTAAATAGAGTTTGAACTTACAAAAAATAACACCAAATGACTTGATTCTCCACATGTCCTATAAGAAAACTGCAGCTACGATACCTTTGTTTAACCTCAAACCACTAGAAACTAGCTTCACAAGTTGAGGGTCTCACAAACTTCTACACAGCCACTCACCAAAGATACAAGCTAAACTTAAGCCTGTACTAAAGAAACAACTGGAAATACCAACCGAAATGCTTGACAATAATATAAGAATGGAACTAGGAGATCAAGCTTATATAAGAATCTTTAGATAACAAACTTTTTTTTACAATGATTACATGAACACTAGAGAGATACAAATTGAAACTTAAGATAAGTTTACCCAATTTTTGTCCGGGCTAGGTCCAATCCTTTAATTTTTGCCGAGTCAGACAATTACTTTTAAAATTGTTAAAAATCTTCCCATAAGATATGTATTTTTAATAAACGCAAAAAAAGGAGGCATGATTTATTAAGATACGGTAGTGTAGCCTTGTAGGTGTGCAACCAAATCTATAGACATTAGAATTCAAAATATGTCAAATCTATAGACATTAGATTTCAAAATATGTATTTATGACAAGAAAATTTGTATAATTTTAGTGGATCATGTGAACTATGAAGCATTGCAAAAAAAAAAAAAAAGGTGTGTCGGTGTTGGTTGCAAAAGCATCAAATGAAAAAGACATTTGAAAGCATGCGGAATCTATAATTAATTTCAAATTTTATCATCATTTACTCTCTTTTTTCCCTTTTATTTTTGGGCAAGAGAAAGAAAGTGTTATTATAAGTGTTTCAGCTATTATAGTTTTTCAACTATAAAATAAAATAAAATAAAAATAGACAAATTACTATCTAACTACTTAATCAAACGAAAGTACAAACTACCTTGAGACCTTGGTTCTAAGTTCTCCAATTCCACTAATGAGCGCTTTATTTAGATTGCAACAAACAAAAAGAGATGACGCCAAGTGTAAATTACACAAAAATAGCTGGTATTGAAATTTGATACTATTAATTCAAATACAACGCTTTCCTGATAAATAACATACTGGAATTATAAATGGATGATCAATGTAAGTGAAAATGTAGATTGCAAGAGCCTTTAAGCTTGAGTTTTGTCAATTGATTTATTTTTGTCTTCGTCCCTTGAATGTCTTCTTTTTTATATGGCCTTTCTTGCATCAACTGCCATCATGATGGCCTTTCTTCTGTTTTTTGCCACCATATATAACTTTCTCCTTATATGCCTTTTAATTGGCTGCCAAGTGTCTCACTCAATCTCCTCAATCCCATATTTTTCTCCTTAATTGACCAAGTCTTCTTGTAAATGGGCTATTGGGCTTCACCTTCTTTAAGCTACTTGGGAATTCTTGCTTGGGCTGAATTCTTCACGAGCTTTATCATATCCATTGAACCAGTGGTATTTGGGTATCAACAATTGTCCCCCTTAGCTTAAATACAACTCCAAAGTTAGATTTTAAAGTTGATTTGTTTTGCCTATTGTTGGACACTTTGGACCACTATCATGTTCAAAGCTTCCATTCTGCTATCATCCAACAGCTCCAGCTCCAGCTCCATAATCATTGCTTTTGGATATTATTCGACAGAGAGTTGATGTAGTTTCATATTCCTTTAAATAAAAACTACCAATTCCATAGGAAGCACTGCATTGTGCTCATAGGTGAGGGCAAAGAGACTGGTTGTGCTACTTGTTCTCTTATATATGCGGTAGCCCCACAATGTCTCTGATAATATTTTATGTCAAGCTCTAGGATTATCTTCCTTAATTTTTTACAAAATATAAATAATTACATTCTTTGAAACTTCTGCCTACCCATTAGTCTGGGTATAATATGATGTGGATGTGAGCAATTTGATTCCATAGTTTTCCACTAATGTTTTGACTGCACCTCCAGTAAACATCACCCCCTAATAAGTTTTGATGGCTTCTAGGATTCTAAATCTGAAAATAAGCTCCTTGATAAAGTCCACTACCTTTGACTATTCAACCTTTTTCAAGGTTATTGCCTCCATGCATTTTGTAAAATAATCGGTGGCAACAAAATTAATGTCATGTCCTTTTGATGAATCAGGGAAAAACTTCCCGATAATGTCAAAGGCCCACCCTCTGAACAGCCACGGCTTCACAATAGGCCACATATCAACTACTAGAACCCTTTGAATACTACCCAACTTCTAGCAACCTTTGGCATATTGAATGCAATCTTTCAAGATAGTTCGTCAAAAGTAACCATGTCATATTAATAATGATCGCATTTAAGATCTTCTTTCTGTTAGGTGGAATGAGAACTAGAGGTTTTCTCAAGTAGGCCTTAATAGTTTGAAAGGCCTTTTCATGTTTAGACTTCAATATGAAGGTATCCTCCTTCAATTTCAACAAATCTAAAAGTACCTTGGTTTTGCCTGCAAGGTTAGATATAAACCTTCTAAGATAGTTTATCTGGCCAAGAAAACTTTGGAGTTGTTGCTTGTTCTTCGGCGGTTGGGCTTGATAAATGGCCTTGACCTTGTTATGGTAAACTTCCATACCTCTTTGGTGGACTAGAAAGCCTAACAAATTGGCAGCCCTAACACCAAATGCACATTTAAGAGGATTGCGTTTCAATTGGTACTGCATCATCCTTTCAAATGCCAATCTAAGATCAACATATGGTCTTTGACTTTTACAGATTTCACAATTATATCATCAATTTATACTTCTAGTTTCTTGCCAATCATATCTTGAAAACTCACATTCATTGCGTGTTGGTCGATGATGTAGACTGAACTTCACCCTTGTTGATTCTAACAGAATACCAAGAATAAAGAAAATCTAGCACACTCAAAAGGCTCAGACAACTTGTTGATTCTTCAGAATACCAAGATTGAAAGAGAGCTCTGGAAGCGAAAACAAAAGTCTATTCTTCACTGCATTCAAACACACGAATAGGACCAACCAAAATCTAAACCCTAACGGGCCACAGGCTTACAAAACCATACAAAACAAGGCCAAAGATAAGGCTAGGCCCAAGACAAAAGACATGAAAACAAGAATTACAAAAGTCCAAACTGACACATAAAATAGGTATACAAATAAGTTACAGATCTTTGCGATCATAAGTCTCCATGAAAGCTGCTGCGAGTTGGTCTACATCATCCCCGCCAGGTGGAGAAAAATTTGCACGCAAATTGGGAGGATCATCATCAGATGAGTCAACCAGATAAGGCAGCAAATCTTTGATGTTGAACACGTCTGTAGTGCGAATGTGGATTGGTAGGCGGAGACGGTAAGCATTGGCATTTGATCTTTTCAATAACTTCAAGAGGTCCAATCTTCTTGGCTGAAAGTTTGTTATAATCGCCGGGAGAAAAATGATCCCTGGTGAGAATGGCACAGACAAAATCCCCAACTTCAAACTCAAGGGACCTACGTTTCTTGTCAGCTGAAGCTTTATATTTAGAAGTAGACTCAAGTAAATGCTGCTGGGTGGTGTGGTGGAGTTGCTGCAAATTAGAGATAAAATCCATGGCTTTGCCAGACATGCGTTTAAGATTGGATGGAGGAGCCAAGTCAAGAGGAGCATGAGGGGACTACCCATAAACCACCATGAAAGGACTGTACCCAGTACTGCGGTTCACAGAGTGATTAAAAGCAAACTCTACTTGACACAAACATTGGTCCCATGTTTTCAAACTGTCACCTACCAAGCTTCTCAACAAGTTGCCTAAAAGTGTGATTAACGACCTCTGTTTGCCCATCTGTCTGAAATTCAAAGTCGTGTTCGTAAGATGCCACAAGCTACGCCAAAAGTGACTAAGGAAGCGAGAGTCTCTATCAGATACAGTTGAGAGAGGGAGCCCATGCAAACGATATACTTCTCTAAAATACAAATCTGCCACTCTACTTGCATCAGTAGTTTTTTTACAAGGTAGGAAATGGGCCATTTTAGAAAATCTATCCATGACAACATAGATAGCATCGAAACCTCGTTGCGTGCGTGGAAGACCAAGAACAAAATCCATGCTCACATCAGTCCAAGGTTGAGATGGCACGGGAAGGGGCATATACAATCCGGCATTCGTAGCCCCTCCTTTTGATACCTGGCATACCTTACATCCCTCAACAAATCGAGAGACTTTCTGCCGAAGTGTTAGCCAAAAATAAGCATGACTCACCAAAGAATAATTTTTGTCACGACCCATATGACCCTCGTTGTGTGCTTCTTGGATAATCTGGAGACGCAAGCTAGAATTTAGAATACACAATTGGTTGCCATGAAATAAATACCCCTCTTGTAGATGAAACTCAGTAAGTTCCTTGGTATCAAGGCAAGTTAGAATATTAGACAAGAAAGGATCCTTCGAGTATAAGTCACGAACACAGTCAAAACCTACCGCCTGAGCACGCAAGGTGGTCAAGAATGATGCCCTATGGCTCAAAGCATCAACCACCCTATTAAGAACCCCAGCTATGTGTCGTACAGTAAAGGTGAAACGCTGCAAATAATTTTCCCAAGAGGCATGACGGGTAGATAGCTTTGATTGGCTATTTAAGTGTTTCAAAGCTTTATGATCGGAGTAGAGAACGAACTCATCATGAATAAGATAGTAATACCAATATCACAGCGCTCGCACAATAGCATAAAACTCTACATCATACACACTGTAGTTAAGCTTATCATTAGATAGCTTCTCACTGAAGTAAGCTACTGGCCGATTATTCTAGCTTAACACAGCACCAATCCTTACCTTTGAAGCATCACAATGGAGTTCAAAAGGCTGCAAAAAATCTGGAAGTACTAATAGAGGAGCATTGTTAAGAAGACTTTTGATGAGTTTAAAAGCCTCGGCAGCTTCATGTGTTCAAGAGAATTTGTTATTCTTCATACAATCAGTAATAGGAGCCATTATAGAGCTGAAATGTGCAATGAACCTGCTATAAAAAGAAGTCAACCCATGAAAACTCTGAACATCAAACAATGATTTTGGTTCAGGCCACTCTCGAATGGCTGCCACCTTAGATTCATCCATTTTAATGCCCTCAGATGATACTACATAGCCCAAAAATAAAACATGATCCACCAGAAAAAGCATTTGGCCATTCCCCCCAAAAGTCGTTCACGGCGCAAAACACATAATACCTCCCGTGAGTGATGTAAATGGATTGCAGCATCAGCGCTATACACCAAAATGTCGTCGAAATAAACAATGACAAACTTCCCAATAAATGGCCGTAAAATTTGATTCATGAACCACATGAAGGTGCTCGGTGCATTGATAAACCAAATGGCATTACTAACCATTCATAAAAGCCTTCATGTGTCTTAAACACCATTTTCCACTCATCTCCGGGATGAATGCGAAGTTGGTGATACCCAGACTTCAAACCAAGCTTGCTAAAGACTGCTGCCCTATAAGTTGGTCTAACAAATCATCCAACCTTGGAATCGGAAAGCGATACCGTGTGGTGATCTTATTAATAGCCCTGCTATCAACACACATGCGCCAAGACCCATCCTTCTTAGGTGTCAACAGTGCTGGTATTGCACAAGGACTGAGACTCTCCCGAACAAAACCCTTGGCCAATAGCTCTTCCACCTGACGACGCAACTCTTCGTGTTCTTTTGGGCTCATTCGATAATGCAGTCTATTGGGGAGCGCACTTCCAGGAACCAGGTCAATTCTATGCTGAATGCCACGTAATGGAGGGAGTCCGGAAGGTAGGTCTTCGGGGAACACATCCACAAATTCAACTAACAGCTCTTGAACCACCTCTGGTATTTTTGCATTTTTTCCTACCTCTTTAGAGATCAACAGATACACTACATCGGAATCATCCATCTTTTCTTCAAAACGAGCAAAGGACAACAAATTAGGGTTGTCTCCATATTTAATACATTCTGATCGATTAAATTCTGGAGTTGGCAGAAGCACAATTCTAATGGATTCAAATACAAAACTGTAGCTATTTTTTGGCAATCATGTAGAGCATGCCTATTGTATTGCCATGGTCTTCCCAAAAGGAGATGACACGCATCCAAGTTAACAACGTCACACCAAATCTGGTCTCTTTATTTTGTCCCCACCGAGAAACACACTACAATGTTGAGAAACTTTCACTTCAGCACCCTTCTGAATCCACGCCCAGCGATATGGCTTCGGATGTTCCTCAGTTTGCAAGCCCAGCTTTTTAATAACTTCTTCAGCGACTACATTTTTGCAACTTCCAGAATCATCAGTGGGATTTCCCTGATGCTCTTCTTTCATCTAAAATAAAAGAGTTTTACCGCCTGGTCACCTTTGCGACATTCAAAAGAGCGATGTCCTGGTTCACCACACTTGAAACATGTCACGCTCGCATTAGGAACTCGCCGTGCTAGAATATGAACAATTTGTTTTGTCGCCTTCGCAACATGGGCATAAGCCTTAGGTCTAACCTGACTACCTGTGGTATGACTCACACCATGACCACCCCATACTGACTTAGAACCTTTTTTACTCAGCCAGCTCTCCAACTGTTTCGCTCGCTTATAAGCTTCTGCCACGGTGAACAAATCAAACATGTTTAGCACAACTTGGAACTGAGATCTCAATCCGCTTACATATCATGATACCAATTGTTCCTCATTCTCAGAAAGGTCATTACGGGCAATTAATTGATAAAACTCAGAAGTGTATTCATCCACACTTTTGCTTCCCATCCGTAAATTTTATAGCTGATTATACATGGAGCGCACATAATTATAGGGGAGAAATGTGGATCTCATGTATTTCTTCATCTTTTCCCACATTTCACCCTTTTTTTTCCTTATCTGGCTCGATTCAGTTTGAACTGTTGCCACCAAGCTACTGCTCTACGGCGGAGGCGAGTAGCCACTAAGGGAACCTATTTATGGACTGGTACCTCTTTAAATTCTAGCGCTTCATCTACGACATACAACCAATCAGTGAATTCTTCTGCACATAGGCCTCCCGTAAATTCTGGGATCTTCACTCGAATTCATGTTTCCCAACGATTAGAGTTTCCCCATGATTAGACCCCTTATGCTGTTCTTCACGACTAACCACTGCGAATGGGTTCTCATAATCTCCATTGGAGCTAGCTGTTAACGTATCTCCCAAGTTGGGATGGTGGTGAGTCACCCGCAACTCCTGTAGGGCTACCGTCACTCCAAACATCTATTGCGTCAGTGCTGTCACCTGTTCTGTCAATCGCCCGACCCCATCCTGGCTCGGCCCTTCCCCCACACTAGTCCCTTTACTACTACGCTTTCTGGGCATCATATCAACAGAATAAACCTCCCTCTGATACCAATCTGATGTAGACTAAACTTCACCCTTGTTGATTCTAATAGAATACAAAGAATAAAGAAAATCTAGCACACTCAAAAGGCTCAGACAACTTGTTGATTCCTCATAATACCAAGATTGAAAGAGAGCTCTGGAGGCGAAAACAAAAGTCTATTCTTCACTGCCTTCAAACACATGAACAAGACCAACCAAAAACCAAACCCTAACGGGCCACATGCTTACAAAACCATACAAAACAAGGCCAAAGATAAGGCCAGGTCCAAGACAAAAGACATGAAAACAAGAATTACAAAAGTCCAAACTGACACATAAAACAGGAATACAAATAAGTTACAGATCTTTGCGATCATAAGTCTCCATGAAAGCTGCTGCGAGTTGGTCTACATCAGTAGGTCACCTCGACATTCTTCAAGCCAAATGACATCATTATCCACTCATAAGTGTCTAATGCCCTAAGGAATCTTAATGCCATTTTAGAAACATAATCTTCTACAATAAAATTTTGATTGTATCTAGAATAGCCATCCATCATATATGAGACACGTCATCTATAAGCATATTAAAAATTGGCATAAACTTACACATCTTTAAGCATATCAATGTTTAAATCTTGAAAATCAACAAAAACACATATTTTATCATTTTTCTTGACCACTGGTACAATATTAGCTAACCACTCGACATACTTGGTCAATTGTATGAACCCAACCTTGATTAGCTTATGTATTTCTTCCTTAACACATAAATCCACCTCTGAAGACATCCTCCTAGGCGGTTGCTAGTATATTTTATACCCAAGATTAATAGATAATCGATGCTCCACCACCTTTCTACTTAATCCTAACATTTCATGATAGTCCTAAGCAAAACAGTCACAAAACTCATGAAGTAAAACTACGAGTTTTACCTTGATAGATGGATCCAAGGTAGAAATGATGTAAGTAACTCTAGACTCATCTTGGCCCCCCTCTCCTGCAAGTTCACTTCTTTCAATGGGTCTTGGGTTTCGGCCTTCAGATCATCCAGTCTGTTTGATGCAATCTTGAAATCATTCTAGCTCAATTCTTTCTCTTGTACCTTAGCAATATAACCATCTTCCTCTACTATCATCTCTCTCTCATTGATTTCGCCAGTTGCAATCATCTTGTTTGGTCCAAGTCATGGGCTTCTTCAATAATTGGTTCCAACCTTCTTGGCCTAAAAGGAACAATGCTCATTGGTTGTTTTGCAAATCTCTATACCTCTTTTGTCTTGGCTGTAAATATAATTGATCCACACTCAGGATGACAGTAACAAGCTTCCACCTTATCTAAAATTTTCTTGGATGGACGGTTATTTGGCCAAAATCTCCACGTTATTTCCACTTCAATAGACCAAAAGTTGATGCATTGATGACAGGATACAACAATTGGAATGAATCCAATCTCTTTCTAATAATGCCTGGTATTTGGCCTAGACGTCAATGATGGAAAAGAAAATCATGCAAACTAAAGCCCGACAATCATATCCATCGGTAGTATTTTGATCACCTTGGTAACCTCTCCTATAAAACCTACCATGGTTACGTCAATTAGAATTAATCCATCTTCATTCTTACCCAAAACTTTGAGCACTAATCGTGAGATAGCATTGACTGTCGAACCATTGTCCACTTTTACTATGTCAATAGGTCTTGCATTCACTCGTGCCTTAACATAAAAGGCTTAATATGTTGACATTTGGATTGAAGGTTTCTTCAAAATGATTTGCTTAGGTGTTTCTTTATCTATGACTTGAACTATCACTAAGTAGCTAAAATGTTGATCGTTGTTCATCGAGAGGTCAAACTTTGGCATGCTTTCTTCATTTGCTTACTTACTAGCCTACTACATAGCTGGTAAAACCAAAGTAGCGGTATAACAATCATATAATACCTATATTGCTCCAATCGTAAAATCTTTTGTAGGTAGTTGATATTTTTCCAGCTGATAGTCACCTTTGTGTTTCTCTTCTTTAAAATCCCATGTCCAACTCTTGCGTTTGACCATTGGTCATTTTGGCTCATACAGGATTCACATATAAGTAACATAATTCCTTTATTTCCTCCTTAATTGAGTTTTTGTCAAAGGTGTTGGGGACTTCTTTTTTCGCAGCACCTTCCATTTATCCATAACAATATTGGCTGTGGGTTTCAAGAAATCTAGCATTGGTTGACTTTGACAATCCTTTACCTTGTCAATATGATATTTGTGAGAAGCATAAGCCTTTGGTTCACATATTTGAGATTTACTCTTCAATTTTTGTCTAATCTCTAGATAGTCACGTAGATCCACATCAATAGCAAGCATGGTTGTTGCCATTTGAGAAAATGGATATTTATCTACTAGCATTGATTCCTTGTTAGGAAATTCTAAAATTCCTTTGTTTATTTTCTCCTAATCATGTTCTTCAAATTCCAAAACTTATTGGTGGTATGACCACAAATCCATGATATTTACAGTAGTCATTCCCTTCAATATCCTCAAGGGATGGTAACTTATGTCCTACTAGAAATGTCGCAAACTTTTCCTGTCACAGAAATCTTTCTTCTAGTTTGGTTATATCAAAGGCATAGTTGATACTACTACCAATGGGTTGTTTCTTCTTGGATGACTTGGGTTTGGATAATACAAGACAAATCCAAACTTTCTTTTCTCCTACCCTCTTCTTTCAACATCTCTTCGTACATATTCACTTTTGCTTCCATTTCATAGAAATCATAAAATTTCATACCTTAATATTTTTTTTGAAGTTAGCTATCCAATCCTACCTAAGCCATTTTGAAAAACTTTGATTTTGGCAAGTCAAATCCGAACTTTCTTTTCTCCTACCCTCTTTTTTCAATATCTCTTCGTACTCAGCCACTTTTGCTTCCATTTCATAGAAATCATAAAATTTCATACCTTGATATTTTTTTCAAAGTTAGATATCCAATCCTAGCTGAGCCATTTTTGACAAACTTTGATTCTAGCAAGTAGATACGTCATCTATTCCTTAGCCTTTTGAAACGGGTAATATAGACATCAATATTCTTACCTAGTTTCTACACCAATTTGGATAACTCAGCAGTAGACACTTTTGGTTCAGCTTGAAAAAATTGAGTGTGGAATGATCTCTTCGTCTCCCACCATTTGTTGATGGAATTCATTGACAACGTTGAGTACCAAGTGAAAGCAGCTCCTATCAAAGAGTTTGGAAACAACTTGAGATGAAGATTGTCAAAGTTGTCACAGTTTGAAAGTTCCACATTGCATTGTGAAACTGTTGGGAATGGAGAGCTTTATTTGGACCTCATTATTTTCCAACCATGCTTTAGCTTTTATTAATTTATCTTTGGCCATTTGTTTTTTAAAGTATATGAAATTTACATCCTAATTTTTCATCTCTTAATCACACGACAACACAAGAAACGAATCTACACACTTAAATCATTTAAATTGCTGTCCTTTCAGTCATTAGGCAATATCGTCGCCAACAACGACGTCTCCTGACCACGCCCTTCACGCAAGTGGGACTATCACAATGGTGAGTTTTTATATCTGCATACGTTTTTTTTTGAAGTGATTATAATTTGTTGTGAATTGTCTTAATGAGTTTTCATTGACTTATTTTCTGTGTTAATTATTGTGGGATGACATCAATCTTTGGGATTTGATTTTGTATGGCTTTGGTTTCTATTTAATGGTTTTTGGTTATAAGTTTTCCTATAAAATCTTGATTTATACTGAGTGGGTGTATGTTTGTGGTGCTTATTAAATCTTCTTTGTTTTGAGCAATTCTATTCGTAGCCAATTTGCTTACATAAAGAGCCTAATTCATATTTAGACTTATTTTGTTCAATTTTAAATTGTTTTTGTAACCTGATATCAGAACATAATTGTAAACCTACCTTTTGAATATAATTAACTAGACCTCCATAAGTTAGATAATCGTACGGTATCTGATTATTAAAAATATATTTAATTTTCTTCTCGAACCTTATCACCTAATAGGATTGGTAGTCCGGCTAAGAATTTCTCTTTCCAAAAAGATTGATTATTATCAGGAAACATCATCACTCTAGTTAGGAAAGTATCTTTGTATTGACGAAAATCAGGTAATTTCCAACATCTTAAATTAACTAAGAGTTCTGAGGACCTATCCCGAATACTAGAAGGGTTTCCCAAGAGAAGTTTGGAAATTGAGAAGATTAAAGTGGCGACAACATCTTGAATTTCTTCACCAAACTTTTTTTTGATTATTGTACCATTAGAAGCAGTTTTAACAACATTAAGAATTTTATTTTGTCGAGTTGTCGTAATATGGTAATCCCACCATCCTTTTAATTAAATCCAGCGACATTTAAATTTGTAATTGCTTGATCAATTGTATCCATTTTTCATTTTTCAAGCAATGCTTACCATTGTCCATTTTTCGACCAGATTTTTGAATTCTTCAATTTTGTAAACTTTAAATGGTGTGGCTATTACAGAAGAATTTTTATAGTCTAATGTAAGTTGGGTGAGTTGTGGGTGTTCGGGCTCAATTTTCATTTTTTGGGTGGTGTCATACCATGCTTGGACTCTAGTGTTAGTATTGATGAAGTTTGAAGAAAAATGATAATTATTACCTATGTCAGGTAGAGTCATTTCAAACCAGTCAAAAAATAATAGTTGTATTTTGTATTCAGCGAGAAATTCATAATATTCATTTTGAACATATTCACATTTTTGTCCTATATAATGGTGAAAGAATTGTTCTCTTCTTTGAAGATTATAAGAGGAATAATTTTTTTTTTGAAGATATTCTTTGTAATGACGAAGTCATTAACTAAGAAATTTAATTTGCGAACATCAGGGTTATCAACCATTTGAGAATAAGTGGATGACATTGGAGTAGAATGTTTTGGCTTAGGATTTGAACTGGTAGACACTTTGGATGTTGGACATTGTAGAATGTTTTTGGGATGGAACCAGTGTTGTCGACACCTTTTAAATCAGATCGATAAGAAGTACTTGGTGTAGAGGGAAATAAATGTTGAGTTTTCTATGAGGTACTTGGTGTTGTAGAGAAAGAATTACGAGGTGGAAGTTCTGGTTTTAGTTTAAAAGAAGAACCAAGGTGAAGAAGTAAATCATTTGAGTGATGTTGAGAACTAAATGTAATCTCTACTTTTCCATCTATAGTCTGAGTGATATAATCTATGTTTGTATTTTTTTTTTATGGTCCTAGGGATTGTTATTTTAGATCTGGCAATATGTGTTTCGATTAATAATGATTTTCCTCTTGGTGATTTGCATAAAACTTTGGAACCAAAAGCATATGACATAGCTTTGTAATGAATCCTATAAATTAAGGAAATTGGAAGAGATCCAGTGGCCATTCTATAATTGTATGTTTTAATGTTTAAGGTTAGTGTATCTAAAAGATTTTGATCACTTAAAATAAATTGTTTTGGGTAACAATTAAAATAAATTGGACCACTACAAATGCTGGTTTCGACTGTACCTAAGAGTGATTCATTGAATTCTAACATCCTACAATCATGTAAACATAAGAGAATTGGAGTATCTAAACCTTCACAAATTAAAGGTTTAGTACCTATTTGTGCTAATCCTACATGAAAATAATTATATTTTTGTTTATGTTTCTCAAAAGCTTGTTTTGTGAGAAGTCTAATAGTTTCATAAAATTTAAAAAGTTTAATATCTCTTTCTTCAGTTTTGATCGTATAATCATTACGACTTAAGCTATTGAACTTGGATTCATTTTTACATATTTTGTTTATCTCCACTCGGGGAATATCTCAATTATTAACATGTCTAACTAAATCTTCAAGATTAATTTCTTCTCTATTGATGATTCTATTGTCATCCAAAGAACTAGAAATAGAAGTTGATCTAAAAAGAGTACTCATGTTTGAAGTTTTTGAATAGTGCCTACTATTGCGGGTACAGTTCGTCTTTCAATGGCAATCCAGCCTGTACAGCTCCCCCCTCGCAACGCAGAGTCTTAACACTGAACTTCAACGTTCAAGCACTTGAACCCTAAATTTACAATGACTTGCTACTGGCTTCGATACCATAGACGACGAGTATCAAACAAGCAAAGAAGAATTTAAGCAAGCAAGACTTAGTTAGATGGTAGGTAATTGGTATATTCAGGTAGTCTTAATAAACAATTTGATATAAAGAGGTATATTAGTATAGAATAAAATGTTTAAAATAAAATAACATATAATTAGGTGGTAAAACCAGCCATATTATGGAGCTAGGATGAAAATAAGAGCATTAGGCGGTATATATATACACACACAATATAAGATCATTCCAAAATGTTCGAGTCCTACTCAAACACTGCACTTACTTTCTAGAATGACCTCTTATCTTAATACCAAAGTCATACTATCTTAGTCCAACTAACTAGGACACTATGAAAATGCTCACACTAAATATAAAATTCATTTTATGAATTTTACGTTCTGAATTGCTTACCATTTTAGTGTGTGACCCTGTACGTTACCGTAATGTTGATAGTAATTATAAAATCCTATTTTAGAATTACAAGCAGTGAACGGTGTCTAAAAACACATCATTGTTATCCAAATTATGAGTAAGTCAATGTTTCAACTCAACATTTACCCTAATGTTATCGTGTCATAAAATTCCTTTTGTCCTCCATATCTTGATCGAACACGAGACATGGATATGTCACCCTCGTATAGCTCAATCAGTGTTTCCTCTCAAATAAGCTAACCAAAACAAATGACATTGATATCATTATATCAACTCATTCTAGTATGGCTATGCATTTATTGGATCTATTCAATCAAGAGGCCTTAGATATCAATCCCATGTTATGAGAAGGACAAATTACATCTTGATCACTCACATCCCTCTACATAATTTATTTTACACCCAATCACCACCTTTTATATCACCTTGTTAAGGGCAACAATTGATGGTGTCAAAATGAATAATTTCTCATGTCGAGAACATTGGTGATCTCAGGTCAAAGGACTACAAAACACCATCATCACTATGAAATCATTTATGAAATTTATAACGCAATCCATGTAATGATTTCATGGTGGGTTGATCCAATACATAAATTCACAATTTCATGTACGTATATGTTAACTTAATATCATATATTAATCAAACACATTAGCTTCTACGTATTATTGTTGTCCCTATTGACAATAATACTTGGCTGTGGACGTTTAAGAATATACATTATATTTTAAGGACGTTATTACACTAATTCGTACTGCACAAATATAAATAACCAGAATAACTAAGATGTCTTTATTAATTATAAAATCACGATAATTATAATGTGCTAAAGAATTATCAGATGATTGACTTTAGGTCATAATATCCAACAAATTCCCACTTGCACTAAAGCAAATCACTAATGTATCTAATACCTAGTGAATTATTGTGTTGATCATGCTTCTGCTATGTTAGAGGCTTGGTCAGTGGGTTAGCGATATTTTTGTTTGTAGAAACTTTGCATATCTTCACATCTTCTCAATCAATGATTTCTCGAATTAGATGGAAATACCAGAGTATATGTTTGGACCGTTGATGAGATCGAGGTTCCTTAGCCTGTGCTATTGCTTCATTGTAGCCACAATAAAGCTCAATCTAATCCGTAATGCTAGGAGCAACCTCTAGTTCAACTATGAACTTTTTGATCTAAACTGCTTCCTTTGATACATCGAAAGCGGCTATATACTCAAACTATATTGTAGAATGAACTACTGTCATCTGCTTTGAACTTTCTAGCTCACAACACCACCATTTAGGTAAAACACATATCCAAACTGTGATCGAAAGTTGTCCTTGTCAGACTAGAAGCTAGAACCAGTGTAACCCTTTATTCTGAGCTTTTCCTCACCTCTATAAACCAAAAAATATCCTTAGCCCTTCTCAAGTAATTAAGGATTGTCCTGACGGCCATCCAGTGACATTCACCTAGATTTTCTTGGTACCTAGTCGTTACACTGCGTGCATATGAGACATCAAGTCATGTACATACCATGACATACATGATAGACTCTATAGAAGTTGTGTTTGGTATCTTATTCATGCGTTCTCTCTCATCTTGTGTCTTGGGACATATTTCATTTGAGAGAGTAATACCATGTGACATGGGGAGAAGTCCTCTCTAGGAATCTTTTATGTACTCCCACTGAACTTCTTATAGACACAAGGTTAATCTTTATTCTTGACGAAACCAAACTCTTTGATTGCATCATCAAAACAAAGATTCCAACTCTGAGAAGCTTGTTTCAATCCATAAATGGATCGTTTCAATTTGTACACCTTTTTAGTAACGTAGGAAGCTACAAAACCCTCGGACTGTGTCATGTACACATCCTCAAGGAGCTTTCCATTAAGAAAAATAGTTTTAACGTCAATTTGCAAAATTTCATAATCTTGGTGTTGTGCAATAGCAAGCAAAATCCGAATGGATTTAAGCATTATGACTGGTGAAAATGTTTTGTCATAGTCTATACCATGAACTTGTTTGAAACCCTTAATCACCAATCGCCCTTTGTAGGTTTGTACTCTACCATCCATGTCAGTTTTATTTTTGAAAACACAGTTGCACCCAATAGGTTTTACTCCTTCGAATGGATGAACCAAAATCCAAACTTGGTTGATGTACATGGACTCTATTTGATTTCATGGCTTCAAGCCATTTCTCAAACTCTGGGCCCATTATTGCTTGTTCGTAAGTTTTAGGCTTATCTTTTTCCCTGAGCAAGACGTTTTCTACTCCACCTACAAGGGCCTTGTGTATCTTGAGTCGTTTTCTATTCCACAACTACTTGTAAAGCAGGCTCAGGTTCCATAACTATTTGTGAATCAAACTCAAGTTCCATCAATGGTTCATTGTTTTCTTGTCATTCTTGAACATTTTCAAGTTCCATTCTTTTCCCAATGTTACCGCTGTAGGAAAATTGATTCTCTAGAAAGGCTCAAGTTCGAGCAACAAACACTTTGCCCTCTGAATGATTGTAGAAATAATATCCTTTGGTTTCCTTAGGATATTTCACAATTTTTTTTATCTTATTTGGATCCAAGATTGTCGAAAGCATGTCATTTTACATAAACCTCACAACCCCAAATCCTTATGAAAGACATATTGAAATGCTTCCCAGTTCATAACTTGTATGGCTTCTTTTTAACTGCATTAGATGAAACTCGGTTCAGTATAAAAACAGTTGTGTTTAAAGCTTATCCCCCAAAAAGAGATAGGAATATTTGTATGACTCATTATTGATCGAACCATGTCTAACAAGGTTCGATTCCTCCTTTTAGATACACCTTTCATTTGTGGTGTAGCCAATGGAGTGAGCTGTGAGACTAGACCACACTCCTTTAGATAGCCACGAAACTCTTGGCTTAAGTATTCCCCACCTCAATACAATCGAAGTACTTTAATTCTTTTGCCAAGTTGGTTTTGTACTTCATTTTTGAATTTTTTGAACTTTTTAAAGGAATCAGACTTGTGCCTTATTAGGTACACGTACCCATATCTACTAAAATCATCAGTAAATATAATGAAATACAAATAACCAAAACTTCGCATGTCTTTTCCTTGGTCTTCCTTTTCTTCATATGGTTACGAAAACTCTCCAACCTCATTTGTAATTCTCCATTGCTTTGATCCTATTATAATCCTAATTTTAATTACACCATATGTAGAAGAAAACCTTGAGTTACATTCGAGGGAAGAAGAGATGAGAAAAAAAATTACAATAAGAAATAGGAGGTAAGGCAGAACATGCAAGTTGTATTTTCCACAAAATACAAAAATCATATCAAATAAAAATAAACCATTCACAAGGGTTTTGACGGCTATAATCATGCACCATGCTTCACCAAGCACACAAAATGCATAAACTAAACAATTCACTTTAACCTTTAAGTGATCTTTTATGGCCAATTGGATTTTACGACATTACATATGCAACTATTGCATTATCAAATTAAATATATAATCTAATTTAATTAATAAAATCTTATATATCTAATATACATTCTCCAAACATAATCGAATGTGTTTCAAACACGACTTCGATACCATTGATAGAAATCGAACAACAATTAGGTAGCGGAATAATTTAAAATTTTCAATTTCTAATCCGAGGATCTATTTAAAACTAACATTTGATTATGGATTTAGAACACTTGTAGCACACCTTTCGCCTGCTGAAGCATACAATGAATATAAACTTTTTGATCGTGCCTCTATGGTATCAACACGAATGGATCAATCTTTGTGTACGTCTCACGTCCACAAATGAAACTCATAAGCCCTCTGGTTGCTAGACCAAATTGAACTTGACGTCTTCAAATCTGATTCAACACCTTGAATCAGAATAGTGAGCAAAATTGGAGAAGGACTTTGGCTTGGTTTTTATTTTAGAAAATACACTTGGAACTTATTTTTCTCTGTAGAAAACACATGGCCTCTACCTCTCATGTAACTAATGCTTTTTTCCTTTTCTTTCATGTTTTTCAACATAGACTTTTCTTTATAGTTGGAACTCTTTTTGTTCTCAGCCACACAAACGTACACACATATATGTCAATATATATATCCAACGTGTGTGCATATCTATGTGTGTTTATTTATATCCATTACAAATGCAAGTTGTACATCTATCTATATAAGCAACGTGTATCTATATTAATAAATATATCAACTACATGTGTGTGTATATATATATCTATATATATCTATATATATATATCTTTATATATATATATATAGACATACACACACAAGATAAGATCATTCTAAAATGTTTGAGTCCTACTCAAATACTACACTTGCTTTCTAGAAAGACCTTTTATCTTAATGTGGCTGTTTAGGCTCACGTTAGAGGACCACTTTTGTGGTGCTTCTAATCGCAATGTGGGCCTCAAGTGTTTGTCAAGCCCACGTTGAGCCCACGTTGCGTTGAAGTCCAAACCCCAAACAAAACATGGTTACAAGGGATCTTTAACACCCATGGTGAGTTAACCCCGTCAGGAGCCTCTCCTACGTACACCACCATTGATCTATCCGTTTTATACTCATTTTAATGCTTTAATTTCCATAAGATATTGTTTATAAATGAATGAAAAGATTATATTTTCTATGAGAATCCTTGGTATTTTGAATTTGAGGACATATGCTCCAAGTGATGCAAAATAAGTGAAAAGGGACTTGCTATGCTGAAGAAGAGCTCAAGCGCTGGAGCACGCTCTGGCGTGCTAAAAATGTGAAGATATACTAGAGAGTTTTACATTGCTGGCGTGCTAAAAATGTGAAGAATCGCTCGAGCGCTGGAGCACGCTCTAGCGGGCAAAACTGCCTTTACAAACCAGTGACTTTTCTACTGATGACACGCTCGAGCACCTGAGACCGCTTGAGCATTACTGGGAGAAAATGACAAATATCTGCGAACTTTAAATATCTGCAACTTACTAAAAATAGTAATTTACAGATATTTATGGAAAGTAAGTGAATCATTATTGATGGATATATTATTTTATATGGGAGGACTTCCATTTTCACACTAGACACACGCCGAACACAAAAGAAAAAAAGTTATTTTTGACGCAAAGAGAAGACAAGCAGCTTTTGGGTTCTTCTTCTTCTTCATCAGTTTTTTCAAGGAGACTGTCAAAGGATCATCCATCCATTGAAGGGGTTCTTCTCCTTCTACTTTAGTTCATTAATTTTGTTAGATCATTTCCTTCTTTCTTGAACATGGTTTGTAACTAAAGCTTTTCTATTGGGATTGTGATGTAACCCATATTGAGGATTATGAGATAATAGTTATTGTTATATAAATTCATTTTATAGTTCTTATCTTTAATCTCTATGCTTATGAGTTTTTAGTGTATTTAGATGTTTGATCGCCATTTGAGTATGCTGATAAACTAACCTAGCTAAGACTAAGGAACGATCCGAATTCACATGTCTTAGTGAAATTGAGATTGAGGAAATTAATTGTCCAATTTGAGATTACGGATTATATGATTAATTGGTTGTTATAGTTCTTTAGAACTTAATGGGTCATTAGTCTTGTATTAACAACTGCGATCGAACAGGATTAACATTTGTTAGTGATACGTGTTGGCACCGCGATCGAACGAACCAACATATTTAAGAAAAGAATCAACCTTTGAACTGAAATTGAATCTGTATATTTGATAATAGTTACTCATAGTCTGAATATGTGGTGAAATCATTATCCCAATATTCCCTCTCCATTACTTGAAAACCAAGATTGTTAAGCTTTATTTTAATTGTCAAGTTAAGTAATCCTAGTTGAATTATTATTTTTCCTCGTGGGATTCAACCTCGTACTTGCATTCATGGTACTACTACATTCGATTCGTGCACTTGCGAGATTTAACATATCAACCATCGGCTTCCTTTGACAACAAAAAATAGTTCTTTGATTGGGTTCCTAATCTTCTCTCCACCTTATCTCATCTTCTCCTGATTCGGATGAGTTTATGTCCAATTTCACCTCTCTCTGTTCAATTATCTAGGTCAAAGCCTCGACGTTCAAAATTTCTTTTCGCATCCTCACTAAGATCAGGTATGGAATCGGGGTTGTTGGGGAATGTTGTCAGGGATCAGGGTTATTATTTCCTCCATGTGTCGATGTGACCATATTGTGAAGGATTTGGTTGTGGAACTAAGTAATATACAATTATGTCAAATTAAGAACTTTTTTCCAGGTATTTTCGAGCTCTTGTTACTGTGGAGGAAAATGTTTGGAACTTTGAATCTGCAAGCAAACTATTATGTATTAATAGGATCTTAGGATGACTGATGGCAACACTTCACATTGAGATAGTCACTTATTCATGAATCGAAGTATAATTGGAAAGGAAATAATTGGTCCTTTTATTTTGTTAAAAGAATTAATTATTATCACTATTCTCTTTGTGGTGACTTCTTATAAGACAAGATGGCTTAGTTACATGTGAACCAGACTTTGTCTCTCTCATTAAATTTGCTTCTACTATAGAACAACTGAAAGTCGTGTTCATATGGTTGTATTTTGGAGTGTCGTGTCCTTTGAGTGGTCACACTGTTGCCAATATAGGAAAAAAGGTAGTGTATGTTCTGAGTCAATAAAATAGTGCCAGTTTTTGTTCTATGTTGATGGAACTAAAGATTCTTGTCATTTGTGTTCTTGGCTCTATTGATCAATTTGATATGTTGTGTTTTGTAAACATTTATATTGTTATATATTTTTGGAAACTTTGTGGTGATACTTTTTGTGCCCTGCTAAAAATACGCAAGAATTCTCAGTTAACATGAAATATGAATTAAATGAACATGCATAAAGAAAAGTGACTTGAATGGTTGCACTAGCTGTGAAGTTGAGTAACATAGTATATATTGATCTTTACCAGGATCATTCTTTTAGGGACCTAGATGGATGAAATTAAACTATTATACATGTGCTAAATTTTTCTTCATTTTTAAGTATTATGTAAATGTAAATCGCTACAAAATCCTTTCTAAAACCCACAAATACATTTAAGGGTTAGAAAATACCACATTAAGCAAGTGGGATATGTGGAAATTTCTCATTTTATTGTTGTTGGGAGAATATGTAGCATAAATGTTCAAAAATGTATATGTTCAAAAATGCATCTGCTTTTGACTCCATGATGAATTTAGTAATATATTTTTCTATTTAGCATTTATAGAAGAAACTACTGATGTCTCTTTTTACTTGTGCTCTTTTTAAGCATTACAATTGGCTTGTGGTTCTTAAGATTTTTTTACTTCTTGGCATTATATATTGCTTGTTGTTTGTTTTATTATGAAAATTTATGGATGTTATTAGTATGAGTACTACCACCCTGCCTCTTACACAAACTAGCCAAGGAGCAGACAAGGCTAATTGGCACTCTGCCCAAACAAAAAAATTGTGAATCTCTATGTCGAACAATTGAAAGCAAGTAAGAGGCCTGGATCTCACTTCAACAAGGAAGGGTAGCAAAACATAGTGGCTGAACAAACTGGTAAACGGTATAATCAATCACATATGAAGAATAAATGTGATAATTTGAAGAAAGAGTACAAACTATGGCAGAAGTTAAAAGTACATGACACTGGGACTAGATGGGACCCTGTGTACAACACCATTCTTGCAGACAACAAATGGTGGGAGAGAAGAATTAAGGTTAATTACAATGTTTATGCATGTTTTGACTTCATCTTCGTAATATCTAATTTTGGTGTCATTTATCATTTTCACTCATTCTTCTTAATGATTTTCAGGATAAATTTTTTTTTGCCAAGTTTTGCCTTGCTAGATCTAAAAATTTGGAGGAGTTGGAGTTTTTGTTCAATGGTTTATGTGTAACTGGTGAATATGCATTCATACCGGGAATAACATCTAGGCATGATGATCATGCTAAGTCGGAGCAAAGAAGGATATTAAGCACTAGGGAGAATGTGGATATCGCTTTGATTAACACTGATGAATCCACCAATCCTGCGTTTGACATTGAGGCAGAGGCAAATGCTGAAATCAATAGATCTCTAGTTATGCCAGCTCGACAAAGGAGGAGGAGACTCACACTAGCAACACGTAGGAAGAAGCGGAGGGTAGCTAATATTCGTGTTGATCTTAGTGATTCATTGAACAAGTTGGTCTCGATTTTCCATAGCAAAATGAAATCCATTGCCAGCACACTTGTAGCTGATAATAAGGGTGATATTGTAGATTGGTTGCGAATGCTAGAGGGTAGTCCCGAGGTGGTTTGTGGTGGACTATTACTTGACTTTGCTTTGTTTATCTTCAAGGATAAAGGGAATCGTGAATAATTCACGAGTTTGTCTTTCCGCACAAACTGACAGCTCAACTAGTTGATGGCTGAGTTCAAGAAATAGGGGATGGTGGTGCATCTGCTATGCCATGAAAAGATTATCCTTATTTATTGTTCAATTATTATGTTGGATTTCTTCATTTGTGTCTACTCACTGAGTCTAGTGATTCTGCAAGATTTGGTTTATGATTTGGACTTTGTTGGATTTTATTTACGCTAGCTGTGTATTTATCGTGTTATTTTTAAAAGCCATTGTGACTTTGTTGGTTTTCTTTTATGATGCTTGTGTAATTGTTGGGATTTTTTTTAGATGATACTGATTTGGAGTTTGTTGAATTTTTTTGTGCTATCAGCTTGAGTTTATTGGATTTTCTTGTTTATGACATTGGTGTAAATTGTTGGGACATGCTTATTATTTGTGCTAAAATGTGAAGTGGCTAAGTTTGTGCTTGATTAGAATTTGTACTATTTGTGATGGAATGTTGTAGATGCTTGTGTAATTGGTGAAGCTAATTAAGTTGAATGCTAATATATTGCTTTGTCACTTTGATAGAATTGTTGACTCAAAATGTGGGAAATGATCCGTAAGGTGATTATGAGAATGATCTGTATAATTTGGTTGACATTGCAATCTGCGTTGCTACAGTGGTTGCCACAAATGAATTAATGGCTCTTATTCAATGTCAACCTCATTCGACACCAGTATATATGGGGCATATGTACATGAGTGATCTTCTACGTGGTAATTCGCATAATAGTTTGTCCAATCTAAGGATGGATAAAATGGTATTTAGGGATTTGTGCTGACAATTGTCCATGATGTACGAGCTCAAACGAACTCATGATGTTAGTCTTATAGAGTTTGTTGGTATGTTCATCTACATTGTTGCACATGGTGTTGGAAATCGAGTTATATCGGATCGATTTAAGCATTCTGGGAAAATTGTATCTCGACAATTTCAAAAGGTACTAGATAGTTTGATTCAGATGTCAGAAGACATCATCAAGCCTAGAGATTCGACATTCTCGACAGTATCGAGATACATTCAGGAGAGCGACAGATATTTCATATATTTTAGAGACTGTATTGGAGCCATTGATGGGGCGCACATTCCTGCGGTAGTCTCAAGTGAAGACCGAACATGGTATATTGGCAAGAAAGGCATTGTGACACAGAATGTTATGGCAATATGTGATTTTGACATGTTGTTCACATTTGTTTGTGCGGGATGAGAGGGATCAATGCATGATTCCCGCATATTTCAGGAGGTGCTTGCAAATGATGACAGTAACTTCCCCTAGCCCACCTCCCGGTTAGTAAAAATTCAGTGCTTACTGTAATAATTTGATTGAATTTTTTGTTGTAAATTTCTAACTAAATGTATGCTAATTCTGTAGGCAAATATTATTTGGTTGATTCTGGATATCCAAATCAAATGGAATATTTAGCACCATATCGGGAGCATTGGTACACGGAGAATGTATTTAATATCATTTGTAAGTTAATTTAGTAGTAATTTAAACAAAATAAAATTTTTAGACATCGAATGTTAAACCGCATTTTGAATGCCAAACGCTAATCTACGTTCAAACTCACAACACCACAATTTTATAAGTGATGTGCCAAACGCTAAACTGGGTTTAAACTCACCTCACAACACCAGAGCTTTATACCTCACAGCAATCCCAAGCAGCATACCATCTGAAAATGCTTTATACCTCACAGCAATCAAAGTCATACTATCTTAGTGTCACTAGGACACTCTGAAAATGCTCACGTTAAATATAAAATTCATCTTATGAATTTTACGTTTAAAATTGCTTATCATTCTTAATGTGCGACCTTGTAGGTTTCCTTAATGTTGGTAGTAATTACAAAATCCTATTTTAGAGTTACAAGCAGTGAACGGTGTCTAGCAACACATCATTGCTACCCAAATTACGAGGAAGTCAATGTTTCGACTCAACCTTTACTGCGACTAAAGTTACCATGTTGTAAAATTATTTTTGTCCTTCATATCTTGATCAAACACGAGACATGGATATGTCACCGTCGTATAGCTCATTCAGTGTTTCTTGATTCTCAAATAAGCTAAGCGAAACAAATGACATTTATATCATTATATCAACTCATTCGAGCATGGTCATGCATTTATTAGCTCAATTCAATCAAGATGCCTTAGATATCAATCCCGTGTTATGAGAAGGACAAAATCCATCTTGATCACTCACATTCCTCTACATAATTTATTGTATACCCGATCACCACCTTTTGTAGCCATCTTGTTAAGGACGACATTTGATGGTGTCAAAATGAATAATTTCTCTTGTCGGGAACAATGGTGATCTCAGGTCAAAGGATAAAACACCATCATTATTATGAAATCATTTATGACATTTATAACACAATCCATGTAATGATTTCATGGTGGGTCGATCCAATGCAAAAATTCTCAAATTTATGTACCTATGTGGTGACTTAATATCATATATTAATCAAACAAATATTAGCCTCTACGTATTATTGTGGTGTTATTGACAATAATACTTGGTTATGAATATTTAAGAATATACATTATATTCTAAGGACGTTATTATAATCATTCATACTGTACAGATATAAATAATTGTAATAACTAAGATCAATGCCTTTTATTAATAATATAATCATGATAACTATAATGCTAAAGAATCGTAATTTGATTGACTTTAGGGCATACTGTACAACACAAGTTTATGCTGCCTTGGTGGTTTGTCCTTCGTCCAGATGTCCTGCCGTTTTTCTTGGTCTTCTATTGGTGTGGTTTTGTTTAATAAGCTCTTTATGGTTGCCTTTTTGTCTAATCTTGAATTAATTTTGTATTATCTGGTTGTCTTTTTGGTTCTGGGTGGTTCTTGTTAAGTGGTAGTCTCTTTTAAGATTGTTGTTGGCTTTTGCCCTTGTTTCGGTGGCTCTGTGGGTCTGCAGGTGGGGTTCTTTTTTTCTTTGTTGGGCTCTTTGTGGATAGTCTACAACTCTGTTTCCATTGTGCTTTGCACCTTCATAATATTATGATCCAGAGTTATTAAAAAGAAACATCAAGAGGCGTTGTTTCAATCATTTTACACTTGTTAATTACAAAGGATCTTGCCATAAAATAGTCATCGTTAGTGATGAATTAAGGAGATGATTAATTAGTGCATTCAATCTTTTATATATATATAAAATGGAGGTCTCATACTTGCTTCACCATGTGCTACCTAGGGTGCAACAGAGAAATAACTTTTACAATTTAACGATTTATTAATGATTTTTTTAATATATTTTTATAAAAATAGAGCCATCATGATTATAAATACAATAACTCAATCAATTAATTAATCATATATATATATATATAATGAAAATTTCACAAATGTTTCACAGGAAGCCATTGTAAAATTTAAAATAGATGTGATACAAAATTTGAATATCCGTTTTGATCTAATAAGCTAAATATGAAAAAATACTAAATAAAAAAGCATGTGTTTTAACAAATTAGATCCTTACAGCTGATCAAATATTATAAAACTACAAATAACAAACTCGCCAAAGGAATCTCTAATCGCAATTTATACTCAAATTTTAAAACTATAATAAAATAATTATCTCATATATTTGTTTTTTAAAAAATTATGACAAATTGAATGATACAAATAATACAAATAATTTTAGATAAAACATTAGCCGCGCAAAGCGCAAGCATTCATGTAATTTTACAAGCAAAGTCAAATCCAGAAGTCCCTTTACGTAAAGAAAGCCCCTTTTACTCACCATTTTTTTATTTCCATTTTCATATAGATAATACAATTATAATATTTAATATAATATACATGCGCATGGGCCCCACTGTCTCAGCCTCTCAAAAAGTGGTTAAATAATAATATCGTCCTCCCGTACCATTTTCGGTTGAAGAAAGTTTATTTTTCTAAATTATCTTCTCTCTCCCTCTCTATCAAAGATGAAATGTGTGATTTGACGACACATGACTTGCAAAAATCCCAAAAAAGTGCATATACGCGTCCTTCTATAGTTCTATCTCTAACAGTATACAACGAACACTCAAAACCCAACTTCCCTCTATCTCTAGATTCTCTCTACCTTCTCCTCCTCTTCTTCTCTCTATAAGTTTTGCCCCTACAGATTTTCTTCCAAATTCGATTGAGTTCCGATCAGTTCTCGCACCATAACTGCATGGATGACGCAGATAAACCCGATCCAGGTGGGACTGACTTCACCAGCGATTCAAGCTGGATGATCGGAGCTGATGCGGACAACGTCAATTACTTCTTTGCTAGTACTGATAGAGAGAGCAGCATCCTCAGCGAATTCGGATGGGATCTTCAATCAGAAAACACCGAACGATTTGGAGACCTGCAGCATATCGACAAGGACGAGAGCTCCGATTTGGCGGGAACACTGGCGGAGTTGCCTGAGACAAACAGCAACAGAGATTTCCGGAGCTCCGACCCGGTCATCTCTCCCGGATCTTCCGCTGGAGAAGTTTATGCATCGAATCCGTCTGTTTCTTCTAGCTCCAGCGAAGATCCGCCGGAGAAATCAACTGGTTCCGGCGGGAAAGCGCCTGAGATTCCGTGAGTACAAACGATATACAGTATTCGAATTCATCCATATAGACTGATCTCTTTCTCTATATAACTAAAATTGTAATTAACTTGTATTTGGAGGGTAAAATGACAGGTTCCCACTCGCCAAACACACCAGGCGGCATGCGAATATTGGCTTTGGAGGGACGGTGCAGAAATTCCGCGTCCGTCCGTACAACCTACCCTAGAAATAACCAATCAACTATAAAAATGATTTTTCTTTCTTTCCAGAGTTACTTAGATATCTATAATAATTTATATTCATGACATTCATAATTTCGTAATTTTATGTGATAATTATCATAATTATTTGTTCTGGCTCCAAATTTACATTCTTACATAAATATACGAATATTTTAAATATCAAGAATCATGAATTTATGTGATTTTCATTTTTTTACTCATAAAAAGTTGTCTGGCATTTTCGTAATTTAGCTGGACTTATAGGTCTCCTTTAACAGAACCGTTATTGCGGCGCGAATGGGGTGCAGTATTCTTTCTATAAAGGACGTTAATGACGTTTTTAATAAACTTTATAGGTCCCATTTTAATTACTTAAATTGCGATGAGAGAAAGTAAGGATGTATTAGACACTAACTTACAGTTTCTTTCTTTTCAAACGAGTTAGAACTTAGAAGTGCAGTTTTATTTTTTATTTATTTTTATGGTGATTAATTCTGGGATTCTCGATCAAAGGCTTGTTTTATGTTGTACATTCATCCCCTCATAGTGCCTTTAAGCCCCTGTTATATAAAATGAGATATTGTTAGTGTCAAATTAGCGACATTATAGAGCCCGAAATCTATAGATATATACAATGTATGTGGATTACGTGATGTGTGTGTGTTTAGTTAGCAAAGTTTATACATTAATTTATAGGCTGAGTTTATAACCTCAATTTTTTCCTTATACTCTTTTAGACAATCTCGATCTTTTATAGGGGATTCAACATAATTTGAGGAGCAAAAGTATGATTACTATTTCTTTTCATGTTAATTAATCACACTTTTTCCTTGTTTGTGTGTGATTTTTTACCTTCTATTCTATTTGACATGCATGATTCTATGATTTTCTCACCAATTTTCTTACCGGGCTTGGTAATCTAGCTAGCTAGTCCAATTAATGCCTTCGCACTTTCATGCAAAGTCATAAAGCCTCCTTTTTTTGTCTCCATATTCGTGTGACTTTGTGAGATTACAATTCCATTTAAAAGACATTAGGAGGTTATTGGTTTGATTAAACATATGGAATTAGTATACTTTTCATAACTTCCATTAGGTCGAATGTTTTTGTAGGAGCAAGATTAAAAAGAAGGGGCAGAAAAGAATCAGACAGCAACGTTTTGCATTCATGACGAAAAGTGAAGTTGATCATCTTGAAGACGGCTACCGCTGGCGAAAATATGGACAGAAGGCAGTCAAAAATAGTCCATTTCCAAGGTTTGTCAAACATTTTCTTTTTTATTTTCCCGCACTTTCTCTGTTCTAAAAATTTATGTGATCTTGTTTTGGATAGTTTTGAAAGTATCGTCATTAGTGATCAACACATTTTGCCTCTCTATATTTGAGTTTTCATTCTATTTCGCATTGTCTAATTATTTTTATGCTAATTTATTTTTTTCTTAATGAAAAACCTAGTTTTTAATCAACTACCTGGTTCCTCCAAATATCGGCTTATGAGAAGTAAAAAAATTGATTACAGTGTACGTGTAAATAATAAATCCTCTCCCACAATAAGATTAGAATTACAATCTTTGACTATTTGCATGTTTGCTTCTATAATAAATAAGGTTTTGTATACTTACATATGCACAACAAAACCTGCTTTAATTTTCCAGTTCTCTCTCTCTATATATATATGCATCGTAATTTTGCAAGTAGGAAATATTTCCAAGAAATTCGAGAGCTTTCTTGAAAAATTATAGAATTATGTATTGCCTTCCTACAATAGTTGAAATGCCCTACTATACAGGGTAGGAAAAGGCACAAAAGCCTAGGAAAACTATTGAATAAGAAGAGGCAAAATGGCAAATATCTTTGTATATGCAAAAAGAAGTCCTTCAAAAGAAAAGGAACATGGCAAAGTAAGACTATAATACAAAAATCTGTTTTGTATAATTCAGAGACTTACATCAACTGTAAATCCTCTAAGTAGATCATGATACCATTTTAAAATGAATTCCGAAGATGGCATCAATCAAAACAAGAATAATTGCTTAATTTGATGTTTCGTTATAGAGTTATATGGGTGCAATATCTAGAGGTCGTAAGTATAATTTATAGAAATAACATCTCCATGTATTATGAGAGGTCAGATTTGTGTACATCTTGTGTATGCTTGATCCCATATACTTCGAGGGCAGAGCACATGTCTATGATCTCTATTGAAAATATGGTAAAAATTAATTTGCAGGAGCTACTACCGGTGCACCAACAGCAAATGTACAGTGAAGAAGAGGGTGGAGCGGTCCTCAGAAGATCGCACAATTGTAATTACAACTTACGAAGGCCAACACTGCCATCAGGCCGTCGGGTTCCCCCGTGGTGGAATTATTAGTCATGAGGCTGCCTTCACCGCCGGCCATTTTACGCAGCCAATGTCACAATTTTATTATCCAGGAGTTCAACTACCTAGAGAAACCCCTCCAAGTAACACACAATTGCACCAAAACAACAACTAGGCCAAGCAAGAGATCAGTCCAGTTCTGTTCAGGTTCCTAATTCAGATTTCAGATGATGGATTGATTGGAAATATTGTGCCTCATAGAATGCGTAACAGATGACACCCAACTTTACAGGTATGATATTCGACTATTTGTTCGTTATTAAAGTATCTCACGAAGCCTATTCGATACACTGCAGTGTCAGTTTCACTGAGTATAAAATCCCGTCAGAGTATGCTAGCATATATATATCTTCTAAAAAAAAGAAGAGTATGCTAGTAAATATTTGAAAACACTAGCTGTTATATTAGGGCTTAACAATGTTATTTCCTCTTGCATTTGCTACGGCCTACGTAACGATTACACTACCACTCATGATGTGACCTATGGTAAACACATGCATATAGTTGGTAATGGAATATTATATATGTATGGGTGGGCCACTTTCATTCTCTGTGATATTTACATTGTACTTGCTTCCTTGTGGGAATACACATCGATCATTGCTGCAACTTGTTGCAAAATTATGAGCTACGTACTATAGCTTTATTAGTCAGATGCATATTTATGTATGTTTTGGAACTACCTTATCTCCCTAATTTTGTTGCTTCCTTATCTAAATTGCTTTTGCAAGGAAAAGATGTGGGTGGAACCAACTTGTACAAAGAGATGTCTTATGACTAAGATGCTTTAAGATGAACCACTAGTTGCATGTTCACCTGAGCCTAGTTTTAGCACTAAACATTAATACTCGCAATATATACATAGAGAGAGCTCTTTTATCTTATGTGAGTATATAATGTGAACATATAATACGGTCTAAACTCAGCCGTCTAAATTTTAATGGCTGAGATTTTAAAAATGTCAAATGTCATTCTTGTCTCTCTCACGCGATTATAAATCCAAGTCCCTAGGTTTTGATGAATCCACTGGATCCACAGCCAATCATCACCACTACAACAATCGTTAACCATTTTTGGGGCAACAAAATATCCCCACTGAAAATTAATATGGTTACGAATGACCCATCACTGATATTATTGTTATGACTCACCATTGAAATATTGTCATTGATATGGATTACCCACAACTGATAAAGTATCAATCTCCTATATATATGTACGTTATGTGAAACTCAAGAATTCTCACAAGATCGTTAGTCAAAAATAGAAACAAAAAATGCGGAAAAATAAAAGAGACAATACCGAGATTTTTACGAGGAAAACCCAACCTGGGAAAAAACCTCGAGTCTATAAGCGACTAACCTTACGAAACAATTCACTAATCTTGAATCGAGAGTACAACCTTATCTTTACCCTAAAGACATTGTTTGTACAACCCATCCCACATAGTGTTTGTTTCACTCAACACTCGATCTCACACGGTAGAGCTTTGTTTTTGGATCCTCCAAAAACTACACCAACGAGAAATCACACTCTCACTGCTCAAAACATAGACACCTCACAAGAGTTCTCTCTCTCTCAAGAATGAAAATTGAATTACAAAGAGAAGCAATAACCTAAGAAATCTAGCTTGCACGTACCTTCTCCAACCTTCATTCAATGGAGATCATTCCTTTATATAGAGAGACATTCACCCTTTTCTTCTGATTTGATTTATTTGAATCATGATATTATCTGGAATAATTATCCTGAAACAAAGCTAAAAGGTGATAAAACACAAATCTATAAAATGATAAGATAAATGATAGGCCAACCAAATATTGGATTATATTTAGAATTTAAAACACACGGCATTATCATTTAATTGGCATTATCATTAGCATTATCTCCATGAGAATTATCTCCATAAAACAAATAAAGCTTCACACGGCATTATCACAATATTGTAACTAATTAGGGATAATGATATACAAGCAAATGATATACAAGCATTATCACAATATTGGAAAACAACCTCATGCATATCCTCATGCATAACCATATTACATACATGCCTTCCACGTATGTCTTTTAATCTTGCACTTATATATGTCACCTGCAATTCAAGACTTCAAACATGAACCATGCATGAGCCACGTACAAACTATAACACAACACACACTTGTCCATATGCACTCACAATTGTCACAAAAATCCCAACATTATGTAATCTTTATTTTGAATAATAAAGTGAAGGAAGTACTATCTGAACTTAAGAAAATTCTCTAAGAATCTCTCTTCTCTTAGATTATATTAGTATAATCTATTTCAACATGTTATTAGCACGAGTCTCTACCGTTGTACTGAAAGCAAGCTTTTCAAGTTGTAAGTAAACAACATCTCATATATATATTTCTTAAGTTTATTATAATATTTTCATTATGTCAAATTTAAGAAGTTTAGTTTTTAAGACACTTGATATTTTTAGAAGATATTACATATCATGGATTATTGATGCCGAGACTCATCTGGAAGCTGTGGGTCTTAAGAAAACTATTAAAGATAGAAATACTAAATTTCCACAGATCGGGCTAAAGTAATGATTTTCGTTCGTCACAACCTTCATGAGAAATTAAAATTTTAATACCTCATGAAGAAAAATCCTCTTTAGTTGTGGAAATAAAAACCATTTGTCTTGTCCTAGTGGCAGTACACAATTTCTTGAAATGAATGTTGTTGTACATAATAATCATAGACATGATGGAAGAAGAGGTCGAGGCGATGGTTATGGTTGTCGAAATCATGGAGGTAATTTTAGTTATCATTCATACCACTAGAAGAGGTATGAGGGTGAAACAAGTCAGAAAAATAAAAATTTACCAAATAAATCCCATAAGAGAAATGATGAAACTTGTTTTAGGTGTGATGCTCAATGGCATTGGTCACGCACCAGTCATACACCTAGACATTTGATGGTTTTATACCAAGCCTCAATAAAAGGAAAGAGCAAACTAGTGGAAACCAATTTTGCCAAATTTGATGATAATGATGATTTTGGTAATTTTGATAATCTTGAAGATTTAACACATTTGAATGTTTCGGATTTCTTAGAAAATCCTGATATTTGCAAAAATTAGAGTTATTTGTTTACTTCTGCCATAATGTTAAATATATAAGTGTGTTAATATTTAATAAGTTTATTTATTTGTTGTATTGTGTTTTGATTGTGAAAGTATTATATTATAAGCAAGCAAATTCAGTAGTTTATAAATATTCTTTTAATAAGTTAATTTTTTTAAAAAAAAATTATATAAAAAATGAAAATAAAAAGCCTGAAACCAGCAACTATGAGGTTCGATCCTCAGACCTATTCTATATTTTATTGGATCATCACCACTCGACCAGTAGTCTCGGGCTTAACAAGTGTATACTTTTGTTTAATTTATATGCAATCTAATATCGATCTATATGATACTTTTGGGTTCGTATGTGATGCGAGTTATTTTCTTTTCTTTAGAAATATGGTCAATGACGATATATATTTGATTGATATTGCAACAACACATTTTATATTTCAATATATAAAATATTTCTTGGATTTAACATTGCTTGAAGCAAATGTTGATACCATCTCAGGCACATCAAACATAGTTGAAGGATCTGGAAGAGCTAATATATATTGCATAGAGGGACAAAAATATATATTGTGGAAGTATTGTATTCTCCCAAGTAAAAAAGAAACTTATCGAGTTTCAAAGATATTCGTCAAAATGGATATCATTTTAAGTCTGAAAGAGATGATAATAAAGATTACCTATATGTTACTTCTATCATTTCAAGATAAAGCTTGTACTATAAAATTTCGTGGCTTTCTCTACGAGTTTACACAATGCGAGTATAAAATGGATTGAAACACATATTGTCATGCAACAGAAGTGCCCTAATTCAAAGGAATCTATACTTTGGCATGATTGCCTTGGTCACCTAGGTTTTACCATGATGTGTATAATAATTGAAAATACAAATAGACATCCATTAAGAAATCAGAAATTTATTTTATTTAAAGATCACTTTTGCGTTCTTGTTCACATGAAAAGTTTATTGTGAGACCATTTATCCTGAAGATTGGTGTAGAATCTCCTAACTTCCTGTAACGTATTCATGGAGATATATGTGGATCTATTCATCTATCATGTGGACCATTTGTTACTTTATGTTCTAATAGATGCATCATTTGAATGGTCGCATGTGTGTTTATTATCTACTCATAATGATGCATTTTCTAGGTTCTTAACTCAAGTTATTCGTTTACATGCACAATTTCCAAATTATCTCATTAAGTCTGTCCGACTAGATAATGCTGGTGAATTTACTTTCAAAGCATTCAATGATTATTACATGCCACAAGATATAGATGTTGAACATCATGTTGCACATACTTATACTCAAAATGGTTTAGCAAAGTCACTAATAAAGTGTCTTCAGTTGATTGCTTAATCAATACTTTTGAAAAGTAATTACCTTTTGATACTTGGGAACATGCCAATAATATGCTGCATTATTAATTTCAGTCAGACCATTTGCTCGTCATTCATATATTTAGTATTTTTGGTTATGTTATTTATGTTTGTATTGCACCTCTATAGCGCACTAAGACAGGACCATAATGTTAACTTGATATTTATATTAATTTTTATTTTTATTCCCCTTCTATTATTCGATATCTTGAATGACTAACTGGTGATGTTTTCTCAACTAAGTTTGCAGATTGTCACTTTAATGAATATGTTTTTTTTTCTTTACGAAGCAAAGATTCTCAATCTCATAAGCATGATGATATTACTTGGAACAACATTGTGACACAATCTCATTTTGATCCACGAACAAATCAATGTGAACTTGAAGTTCAGAAAATTGTCTATTTATAAGGTATGACTAATCGATTACTTGACGTATTTAATGATACTTCAAAAGTTTTGCAGTTATATATTCCAGCTAAAAATTCTACAGCATGCATCAATATCCCTAAAGGAAGAACAACAAGTGATAAATTGAAATTGCATTGGAAACGTGGAAGACCATTAAAAGCCAAAGGTAGATTTTCCCGAAAGAGAAATGTACGAATTCCAAAAGAGCATATTTCTTCTGTAGATAATACTACTATAGAGATTACTCATGAAGAGAATACACTTACTAAATCTCAACCTTCTACAAAATTATCTCTTGAAGAGATACAGTTACTTAATGATGATAATAATGAGTGCTCAATATTTTGTAAAGGAAGTTGAGATAGAAGTAAGATTATTGTTGAAAATATATTTACATATGCAGTTGCTACATGTATTACTAGAAGTAATGAAGATCTTGAGCCTAAATCCATTTATGAATGTCGACATAGAAGTGATTGGGCTAAATTGGAAAGATGTTATAACAGCATAATTAAACTATCTATCAAAAAGAAAAGTTTTTGGATCTGTAGTCCAGACACTAGAAGGTTTTCAAGCAGTAGGATACAAATGGACATTTGAGCGCAAGTAAAATGAGAATAATGAGATTAGTCATTATAAAGCAAGACTTGTAGCACAAGGTTTCTCGCAGAGACCTAGAATTGATTGTGATAAAACGTATTTTCCTATTATGGATGGAATCACTTTTAGATTCTTGATTAGTTTAACAGTCACTAAACGACTAACTATGCGTCTTATGGACATAATAACAACTTATCTATATAGATTGTTGGATAATTAAATTTATATGAAAATCCCAAAAGAATTTTGGTTTCCTGAAGCAAAGCCTAGAGGAATTGTGTTCAATGAAACTCTAGAGTTTACTATATGGATTAAATCAATTAGAGCGCATGTGGTACAATCGATTAACTGAATACCTTATTAAAGAAGGGTTTATAAATGATCTGATTTGTCCATACATATTTATTAAAAAGTTAGAATCTAGACTTGTTATAATCAGTGTTTTTATTGATGATTTAACTTCAGTTGAAACTCTTAAAGAGCTTATTAAAGCTGCTAATTATTTGAAGGCAAAATTTTAGATAAAAGATATGGGTAAGATAAAATATGTCTCGATCTTTAAATTGAACATTTGAAAAATGGTATCTTTCTTTATCGATCTAATTATACTAAAAACATATTAATGTAGTTCTAAATGAATAAAGATGATCATTTGGGTTATCCAATTGTAGTTTGTTCACTTAATGTTAAGAAAGATCCATTTCAACCTTAAGATGAGAGGGATGCATTACTTGGTCCTAAAGCACCATATTTGAGTACAGTTAGATCTTTGATGCACCTAGCCAATTGTACTTGGCCAGATATTGCATTTTTGTGAATTTTTTGGCAATGTATAGTTCTCCTCCTACTTGACGACATTAGAATGGAGTTAAACATATTCTATCTTATCTTAGAGGTATAACTAACTTAGGTCTCTTCTACTCATATGATCCGAAATCTCAGTTGGTTGGACACGTAGTGCTGGTTATCTATCTAATCCTTACAATGCAAAGTCTCAGATTGGCTATGTATTTATTTTTGGGAATACTACTATTTCTTGACAATCAGTGAAGTAAACACTTACAACAACTTTCTCTAATCATTATGAGATATTGGAAATTTACGAAGCTAGCCGGGAATGCATGTGGCTAAGAGGAATGATTTCTCATATTCAAGAAAAGTGTGTATTACGATCTGTTAATAGTTTTCCAACAGTATTATATGAAGACAATGCTGCATGTATAACTCAGCTCCAAGGAGGATACATAAAAAGAGACATAACTAAACACATCTCCACAAAATTCTTCGGTACACATGAACTCTAGAAGAGTGGTTATATAGATATTCAATAGGTTTGCTCTTGTGATAATCTAGCATATTTATTCACTAGGGTCTTACCACCTGGAACATTCAAGAAGTTGTTATATAACATTGGCATGCGGCAAATCAAATATCTTCATGAATCAAGGTGAGTAAAGAAGTGAAGACAATAGTATGGATTGTACTCTTTTTCCTTAGACTAATGGTTTTTTTTTCCATAGGGTTTTCCTTGGAAAGGTTTTGACGAGGTAATCTTCTCACTTGTCTCACTCAGTTGATATTGAAAAATAATGTACTCTGTTTCCTTCACAAAGGTTTTTATTCCACTGGGTTTTCCCTTATTAAGGTTTTAATGAGACATATTCTTTGTATAAGTGGTCATCCAAGGGAGAGTCTTGTGAATGAAATATCATTATTAATACGTATGACCTACCAATGATATTATTGTTATGACCCACCAGTGAAATATCATCATTAATATGGATGACCCACCACTGATATTATTGTGAAGATGATGTATTAGTCTCCTATATATATGTACATTATGTAATCTTTATTTCAAATAAGAAAGTGAAGGAAGTTCTCTCTGAACTTAAGAAAATTCTCTTAAAATCTCTCCTCTTTGATTATATTAGTAGAATGATACTGCTTCTACAAGTAATTTCAACAAATATCATTTTGTGGCAACACTATATCACCGTAAAATCCATTTTTTAAAAAAATAAATATTATTTGCTATTTTTATCCTTACCAAAAGTCATAGCAGCTGCAATATAAGTATAGAGACATGATATCCTTAATCAAAGCTAACTATGAGATTCACTTCATAACTTGAGCCCACCTTTATTTTTTTAGTGTGCATACATCTTACACCCAATCCAAGTCAATATAAGCCCATTCACTCAAGTTTTAAGTAAACAAGAGCAAATAGATCATCGTGTAGAGAGCGATTGCTGATATTTTGGTCACTTTGGGTATGCAAAACTGATATTGATGAGAAATCTTGTTTGTTGAAGTCATCTCTAGGGTAAGAATATGTATTTGAGTGAAGCTAATATTATGTTGATTGATTCTCTCATTATTCAAATGAGTTCATTAACGTGGAATGATACTAAACAAGGAGGTGCAAATGAGTTTGAATTGGAGGCTCTTTCATCCATAGAGGTGTATGAGTCTGATCTGTCACTGGTAGCAAATATTGCATCTAGCAAAGTTTTCAAAAAAATAGGAGGTTAGGCTTGAGCTGAGAAGAGCTTGACCGTTCATTCATCGGTTTTTCATTTTCTATATTTATGAAAATTGATTCTTGCTTACTTTTGAGAAAAAGAATGATTTATTGAACCTGACACGACAGAGCCCTTGGAAGATCAAGGGTTTTCCTTTAATATTGCATAAAAGGAGTTTGCAGTTCCCTTACAGTATATAAGGTTGGACTTTATTCCATTCCAAATTCAGATACGTGATATTCCAGTTAAATTATCATCGACTCATAATGTCAGAAGGATTGGCCAATGATTGGGCAAGCTTATTATGGTAGAGGATGAGCATGTTGGGGAGTATTAATAGAGCATTCTTTCAAGTTAAAGTGGATCTTCATAAAAATACATATTTGGTTCATGGTTTCTTTCAAACAATTGCTAGAAGAGGTTCAGTATAGGTTTCTCTGAAATATGAAAGACTTCATTTTTTCTGCTATAATTGTGGCAGATTTACTCACATGGAATCATAATGCACTTGGACATCATTGAACTATCCGCTGGACAAGTATATATATAGTGGGTATGAGAGGGATTGTCGAGAGTGCTAGAAAATTGGTGGTTGCTGGTAGTTAGAGCTTGGGTGGTAAGCTGGATTTGGGGTATTGACGAATGGAAGCCAGAGAGGAGCTGAAACTTCATCGAGATAATCGTAAGGCTAAGGAAGGTGTTGATCAACAAACTCTAGCTAATAGAGAGGGAGTCATTTTCGGTGGCTAGAATTTTTTAAGGGGACCTTGGGCCGATGTTGCCAAGGTCTAGCGATCTCAAACAAAAGGATATGGAGAAAGGTTTTGGGTCAGGAATTTGGGAATTTTGTATAGGATATAAGGCAAAGTTCCTCCTTATAGGACACATCATATTTAGTGCATCCGCAGTAGCTGGCAATAAATGAAGTCATTTTAGGATACCTATTGCATCGAACAAGAAGAGAGATGGGTGAAAGGTCAGCCTCAAGACATTCTAGTTTAGGAACACTAGCGTGTTGATCAAGGTAAATATTGAAAAGGTTAAAATTTTATCCCTGGTTGGTGCTCTTAATTTCATGTATCACTTTGAGCGAGTCCAAAAAAAACATTAGGCCTTTGAATTCCAATAACTTAAATGGGCTGGAAATGAAAGGTCAGGGAAAGAGTTTAGAGAATGGGTGGAATCTTATATGGAGGGAGCTGTTGGCTTGGGTTCAATATCTAAAGGAAAGGGATTAGTTTATTATGGCCCAATGCAAAAAATGACACTACACACTTAGCACCTCAAAGGTTTCAAACTTATTTTGATAACAATGTTGCCCAGTATGGTAATGAGGGAGTCTCCAGGTTCGGCTGCTTCTAGGATCAATGCAATGGTGGGGATGTGTTTATAGTTGATCCGGTTATCTCGAATGGTTGAAAATGAACTTAATGGCTTTGGAGATTTATGAAACTGCTTGCTTGGAATTGTGAGGGTGCAGCTCAATCCACAACGTGTACTTCCATCCAAGCTTATCTTAGTCGTTACCGGCCTAATTTTATTTCTCTTTCTGAAACTATAGTAGATTTTCAATTTATTCAGTCGAGGGTGCATGTTCTAGGCTTTCACTCCTCTATTTCTTCTTTGCCTTTTGGTGGGGGGAGGAGGTGGTTGTTTTTGTCTTCGAATGTTGATATATCTTTTGTTGTATCAGTTATGAATCAAAACTTTATTGCTGGGTATGTCAATCCTGATGATGGGTCCCCAACGTGAATGATTATTTTTGTTTATAGGCATCCTCGATCTTGTGACCATCCCTAATTATGGACTATGTATCTAGCTTGATATCTAGATTTTTTGGACAAACATTATTAGTTGAGGATATTAATTAGATCCTATTTTCAAAATATAAATTGAGGGTTGTGACTTTTGTAGGGCGAGATATGGGCCTTTTTGAAACTTTGTGAATAACTATGGTCTAGTGGATTTGAGCTTTGTGGGAAAACCTTTTACTTGGACTAATGGTAGAAGTGGGGGAGCTAATATCCAGGAGAGGCTTGAAAGGGTTCTAGCCACTCCAGATCGATGCTTAAAGTTCAAAAATTTGAGGTTCTTCATGTTCCCTCTATGTCGCCGAACGATCTTCTGGTATTAATGTATATGTGTAAGTCTATTGACATCTATTGATCTTAAAACCAAGTTTTATCATGTTTCAACTTTGTTACAAAGGAATTCTAATAGAATCACTCATATTCAAGATGATAATGGTATTTGGTTAACAGACCAAGATTTGATTGGGAGGTTTTTTGTTCAATATTATTCTATATTATTTAAATCCTATGGCGCCGTAGTTGATGGAAGCCTGAAAAATATTATTTCTCCTATTGTTAATCATGAGTAGAATATGGCATTTGAAGATATCCCATCTAAGGAAGAAATTTTTGAGGCTATGAGATCCATTGAGTCATCTAAAGCACCAAGACTCGATGGCATGACTATTTTTTCTATAAAACATATTGGCCTATTGTGAAGATGGATGTGGTTGATACAATGCATAATTTCTTTTGAGGCGGTTGAATGTTGCCTTAGCTGAACCATAAAATATAGTGCTTATTCCAAAATGGGTAGGAGCCTCACAGATTGGTCAATTGCGTCCAATAAGCTTATGTAATGTTATTTATTGAGTTATCTATAAGATTTTGGCTGATAGATTGAAAGGAGTTCTTAGAGTTTTTCAGCCCAAATTAGGAAGGATTTATGCCTTGTCATCTAATCCAGGAGATTGTGGTTCTAGTGCACGAATTATTTCATGAAATGAAGAAAAAAATGTGGAAATGAGGGGTTTGATGGCGTTGAAGCTGGTTATGGCTAAAGCATATGATCGCATGGAATAGTGTTTCTTAATTGCTATTATGAGGAGAATAAGATTTTTTGATTGAAATGTGCAGTTAATTTTTCAATTTATGTCCATGTCTTTGTTCTTTTTTATGCTTAATGGTGGTCCGATTGGTTGGTTTTGAGCTGGTCGTGGATTATGTTAGAGGGACCTCTTATCTTTTTATATATATATATATATATATATATATATCATGTGATTGAAAGTTTTTTCTACATTGATTTTCAAATAGGAGGCCTTGAGTGGTCTTCATGGCGTCAGCATAAGTAGGCAAAATACTCCTATCTCGCACCCTTTTTTTTATGCAAATGATTTTATCATTTCTTTAGAGCTAATTTTATTGAATCAGGGAATATCCAAAGCTGTCTTCACAAATATTTTGAGTGGTTTGGTAAGATGGTCCATTCTAAAAAATCAACAATGTGTTTTAGCTGTAATGCCTCTACTGGTTTGAAATCTATGATATCTGGTACTCTTGGTTTTAGAGTCTCGTCGACTAGAGTAATCTATTTGGGAATGCCTATTACAAATTTTTTCTGATCGACTATTGTGGTTTGAATCAATGAAGGATAGATTAATGGCTAGATTGTCGGGATGGCGAGCTAGGCCTCTTATCTAATTTTGGCTAGATGTGTGATTTGTAATGGATTATGTAGGTTGGTTAAATTGGGATCCACCACTCGGATTTGGAAGGATCCATGGATTCTTACCTAACTTGGGTTTTGGCTAACTTCTCTCTTAGGCATTCACATGCCGGGTGCTGATGCTACAGTGGTCTCTTTGATGTTAAATTACCCTCGCAGGTGGAATGTTCTGATGTTGCGAACTTTGTTTGATCGAACCACTATTAAAAACATTCTAAAAAGCTAGATATTCAAGTCAGCGGGGGAAGACATGTGGATTTGGTAACCTAACAAGTCTAGAGAATTTTTGGGAAAGGTATGATATCATAATCTGGATGCAAATACTATTTTTCCTTCAACTTTTAGGGTGTGGAACCAAATTTGGAAGCTCAAGATCCATGGTCACTTTTAATTACTTCTATGGAGGTTACGTTGGGGTCTATTTCCAACCAGAGACTGGCTAACTACTATCTTGAATATTCTTGAGCATCAACGAATGTGTGCTGTGTGGCAATGAGGCTGAAACTTTAGAGCATATTTTGATTGGATATATTGTCTCTCAACAAGTGTGGTTGAATTCTTGCTTTCAACATCATCTCATCTCTGCTCATTACCCAAGTTTTGTGGACTGGGTAAGGCTCATTTTAAATAAATATATTCTTCATATACTATTGGAAAGATAAAGATATTTAGTTTCTGGAAAAATTTACGATTTATCAATCCAACTTCTATAGACAAAGTTATTACAATTTGAATTTTCTTCTCACCGAGACAACCATAATTCTTCACTAGCTTCATAATCACCTCACTGTCTCCCTTCTCCTCACCATCATCACTTTCTCACTCCTTACTCGGGCCCTCATCTCTCACTCTTCACCAAGCTTCTCTCGACCATTTTAGAGAAGATACAATGTACACATATATGTATACTGCCTATATATGATGTTGTTATGATATAGATACACCACTTATACATAAATTTTTATTTATATAAATATATAGATACATATATAGTGTTTGTACTTACACTATTGTTATTATTGATTTGTGACAAATCTGTCCTAGGCGGGTTACTATAGCGCCCAAGATAGATTCAAATTTTTGGTGTTGTGGTTGATCAGTGGCAAATTTGTCCTAGGCGTGGTTACTGTTGTGCCCAGAACATATTGTGATTTTGAGAGTTAGCGCCTATACGGCTTGCTGTAGCGCCTAGGCGAACATGCGATTTTCTGGGTTAAAAACATAAACCAATGTTTTGTTTTGTAGACTTTTCTTGTACTCTCCCAACCTAAATACAAAGATCGATCACACTCCTTCCTGTGGACTTAGGCTAATGCCAAACCATGTAATTCTTGTGTTCTTTATGCTTTGATTACTCTTTTTCTCTACTTGTGAAATCATACCCAAAATCCATTGGTTTTGTTCTCGATTTCCAAAACAAGGGTTTCGATGAATTGTTCAATCTGCTGTATATTTGAGGTTCAAATCGTAATAATTGGTATCGAGGCCAGGTTAGTGATTCCTTGTGTTCTTTTGTTGATTCCAAATAGATTTTTTGCTTGGGTGGAGGATTTGAGAAGATAGTGCCCACAAGGTGTTTGATGAAATTCCTGTGAGAATTTTGTGTTATTTTTGCGTTACTATTGCCTTGATTTTCTGCTGAGATTGTCATCTATTTGAGATTATTTTCTTGTTTGTGTTGAAATCAAGTTGTTTAGAAGATGTCTAGTGAAAAGGATGTTCCGATTGTAACTACCAAAGGCAAAGATGTTGGAAGTGCTTCAGGTAGTGAAAAGCTTCTGGCTAGACAATCTAGGGTTGTGTCAAAAGAATCATTGGATGTAGAGAAATTTAATGGGACAAATAATTTTGGTATATGGCTTGTCGAAGTGATGGATGCTTTAGCGCATCGATATCTTGATGAAGTGTTAGAAGACAAGCCGGATGACATTGATGATAAAGAGTGGGCACATATGAACAAAAGTGCATATGGTACTATCCGAAAATGCTTAGCGAGGGATTTGAAGTATTTAGTACTTGATGTGAGTTATACTAAAGAGATGTCACAGATTTTGAAGGACAAGTACATGAAAAAGAGCATTGAGAATCGTCTCCATTTGTTGAGGAAGCTTTATCGCTTTACTATGAGGAGGGGGTGCATCTATGAGTGAGCAAAGAAGAAATTGTCAAGGATGAGGTGAAAGCTTTATTATTGTTGAATTCAATTCCCGAGGAGTTTGAGAACTTTGTCAACACTTTGATGCATGGGAAGAAAGAATTGAACTACAATGAAATGTCTACTGAATTGTTGAATTTGGAGTTTAGAAAGAAGGATAAAAAGGCATCGTGTGATTCACAATCAAAGGCATTGGTGGCAAGAGATGGGAGGTTGAGACATAGAAAGTAATCTGGTGGTGGTTCCTCGCAGGGTCGTTCCAAATCAAGAAGAGCATGACAGCTTGCTAAGGATAAGTGTGCTTTTTGCCATGAGAGAGGGAATTGGAAGAAAGATTGTCCAAAAATGGCAAAAAAGAAGAATAACTCCACTTTTTCATCTGTTAATATTACTCAAAAGAAGGGTGAAGATGAGGAACTCAAACTACTCAATGGTCATTTCATTGGTTGTATGTTCAGTAAGTACTAGTGAGTGGATCTTGGATACTGGCGCTACATTCCATGTGTGTCCCAATAGGGACTGGTTCTCTAGCGTTGAGAAGTTAGAGAATGATGTTGTTCTGATAGAGAATTCTCAACCTTGTCGGATTATGGAGATTGGTAGCATCCAGTTGAAGTTTCATGATGCAGTGGTCAGAGAGTTGAAAGATGTCAAGTTTGTTCCAGAAGTGACAAAGAACCTCATCTCCATCGGTTAGTTGGAAAGCATAGGGTGTCGGATTGCTATTCAAGATGACACTTTGAAGGTAATTTCTAGAGCAATGGTTTTGATGAAAGGCACACGTGAGAGTAACTTGTATTGCTTGAAGGGGAATATACTTATAGGCTTAGCAACAGCTACTAGTGAGCCTACAGATACTGCATCCAAGTTTACTATCAGATTATGGCATATGCGATTGGCACATATAGGTGAAAAATCTTTCCATAAACTTATTCAGCAAGGGTTATTGAAAGGTGTCGATGCCTGCAAATTAGATTTCTATAAGCATTGTGTTCTAGGCAAGCAGAAATGAGCTACGTTTGGTACAGCTATCCACAAGACTAGTGGGATACTGGATTATGTGCACATAGATGTTTGGGGTCCTTCCAAGAATGCATCACTTGGAAGGAAACATTATTTTGTGACTTTTGTTGATGATTACTCTAGGTGGTTATAGGTGTACACCATGAGGCGTAAAGATGAAGTCCTAAAGTCATTTGTGAGGTGGAAGAAATTCATGGAGAATTAGACTTGCAGAAAAATCAAGGTGCACCGTTCTAATAATGACGGGGAGTACACTTTTGATACGTGCTTGCAATTGTGCCAGAATGAGGTTATCCAAAGACACTTCATAGTTAAGGGAACACTGCAACAGAATGGGGTGGCATAACACATGAATCGTACTTTACTGGAGAGGATACAGTGTATGCTGTCTAATGTCGGATTGGGCAAGGCATTTTGGGCTGAGGCATTGACTTATGTCTGTCATATTATCAATCGATTGTCTTTGGCTGCATTACAAGGTAAAACTCCTATGGAAGTATGGTTTGGTAAGCCTGCTCAGGATTATGATTCCCTTCATATTTTTGGGTGTCCTGCTTATTATCATGTCAAAGATAGTAACTTGGAACCACGTGCTAGAAAAGTTGTATTTATGGGTGTGAAAAAAGGAGTTAAAGTCTATAAGCTATGGGATCCATAATACAAGAAGATTGTGCTGAGTAGAGATGTGAATTTCGATGAGGTTTCCATGATGAAACCAAAAGTCTCCAAGCAGGTGGAGAATTCAACCAATTCCATGAAGGTTTCACAGCAAGTGGAGATAGATGCAACTTCACCTTCAGGTAATATTCCAGTTCGTATTGTATTAGCAAATGCTACTGAGGTAGACGATGGTTATGAGGGTCAGCCTCCTATGGATGTAAACACAAATGTAACCCCAAGTTGATGGAGGTGATGATCCATATACAGTTGATAATGTTTTAACTTTGGAGGCTCTTATTCCTGTTGAACAAGCGTCTATTGCAACAACTAAGGGTGTCTGTGAGAGAAAGCCACCCAGTTGGCTCACGAAGGATATGATTGTGGCCTATGTACTTTTGACTATTGATGATGATATTCCAACTACTTATTTATAGGCTGTTCAGAGTGTTAAAGCTGATAAGTGGCAGTTGGCTATGGAGGAAAAGATGTAGTCTCTCCTAAAGAACCAAACGTGGGAGCTCTGTGAGTTACCTAAGGGTAGAAAAGCTATTGGGTGCAAATGGGTCTACAACAAGAAGGAAGGATCTCCTGAAGGTAGTGTTCGCTGCAAGGCTAGGTTGGTAACTAAAGGCTATGCTGAACGGGAAGGTATTAATTATAATGAGGTATTTTCTCTAGTGGTGAGACATACTTCCATTCGCATTTTGTTGGCTTTGGTAGTACAGTTTGATTTAGAGTTGGCTCAGTTGGATGTGAAAATTGCATTTTTGCATGGTGATTTAGAATAGGAGATTTATATGACTTAGCCATGTGGGTTTAAAGCTGAAGATGAGAATTTGGTATGTAAATTTGACTAGATAGCTTTATGGGTTGAAACAGTCTTCTAGATAGTGGAGCAAGCGGTTTGATCGGTTTATGCTTGGGTTAAAGTACACCAAGAGTGAGCAAGATCTTTGTTTTTACTACAATAAGCTACGGATGGTAATTTCATTTATTTGCTCTTATATGTTGATGATATGCTTATAGCTTGCAGGAGCAAGATGAGATTAAGAAGCTAAAGAGACAGTTAGCTTCTGAGTTTGAAATTAAAAATCTTGGTAAAGCCAAGAAAATTTTGGGTATGGAGATTCATAGAGATTGGAAGAGGATTAGAGTTTATTTATCCCAAAAGAAATATTTGCAAAAGGTACGTCAACGTTTTGGCATAAAGGAGAATACCAAGACTGTAAGTACACCTATTGCTTCTCATTTTAAAATGTGTGCTTCTATGTCTCCAAAGATCGATGAGGAACTTGAGTACATGGATCGTGTTCCATATGCTAATGCGGTACGTGGCTTGATGTATGCTATGGTGTGTACTAGACCTAATATTTCACATGTTGTTAGTTTGGTGAGCAGATACATGCATAACCCTGGGAAGGGTCATTGGCAAGCTGTGAAACGGATTCTACGGTATTTGCATGGTACTGTGGATATTGTTTTAATGTTTAAAAAAATCATGTTTGAGAATGTGTTGACTGTTGGATAGGTGGATTCTAATTTTGCTCGTGATTTGGACAATAACAGGTCCACTACTGGATTGGTTTTTACTTTGGCAGAAGGACTGATTAGTTGGATGTCTACTTTGCAATATACTGTGGCTTTGTCGTCTACGGAGGTAAAGTATATGGCTCTTAATGAGGCTATAAAAGAAACTGAATGGTTGGGTTGGGTTTGTTGCAAAGCAAGCTCAATGTGTACTGTGATAACATGGGGGCCATTCATTTGGTGAAGAATCAAGTTTACCATCCGAAGACCAAACACATTAAAATTAGGTATCATTTCATTCACAAGATTCTTGAAGAAGGTGCCATAATTGTGAAGAAGGTTGATACAAAGGAGAATCCAACTGATATGTTAACCAAGGTGGTTCCGGTGAGGAAGTTCAGCCTCTGTCTCGACTTGCTCCAAATTCTCTATGTTGGTTGTTAGCCTCGGTAAAGGCATCTGATGGAACTAGATGGGCTTGATCCTTGAGGGGTACGTAGGTAGCCATTGCGACGGTCCACCCGTTGTTTGGGAGATTGGGTGTTGTTTGATGCAGTTGTACAGTTGATTGTTTTGTTGTGCAACTGTTTGTTTTTTGTATTGAGTATATGTTGCTGCATGGAGTATGTTTTGAATTGTTGTTTATGCAGGCATGGTTGTCACAGATTTGAAAATCAGTGTCGAGGTGGAGATTTGTTGATGTAGCGCCCAAGACAGATTCAGATTTTTGGTGTTGTGGTTGATTAGTGGCAAATTTGTCCAAGGCGTGGTTACTATAGCGCCTAGGCGAACACGCGATTTTCTGGGTTAAAAACACGAACCAGTGTTTTGTTTTGTAGACTTCTCTTGTACTCTCTCAACCTAAATACAAAGATCGATCACCTTCTCTCCACGGACGTAGGCTAACGCCAAACCACATAATTCTTGTGTTCTTTATACTTTGATTACCCTTTATGTCTACTTGTGATTCTAGCCAAAATCCATTGGTTTTGTTCATGATTTTTAAAACAAGGGTTTCAACGATTTGTTCAATCCGCTGGATATTTGAAGTTCAAATTGTAATAGTTATATACATGCATAAATATATATGATATATATGTATAACATATATTGTATATATGCATAATATATACCACATATACGTATACTGCTAAGAATATATATATATATATATATATATATATATATATAAATACGTTTGCTTATGTATGTACATGTGCATCTTGGTTCCATCATGCTATATATACATGTCTTATTTTAGGAGAAGAGTAAGACTCCGGTTGATGAAAAAATGGAAGCTGTGTTCTCTGGTAGTAGAAGAGAAAGAAGAATGGTGATAGTGGGCCGGGCTCCATCATTTATAGTTCTTTATGGCTTTGGGCTTTAGTGTATTTTGGCCCATAAATATTGCAATGTGCCAACTCTAGGCTTTACTTTCTTAAGTATTTGGGATTTTGTACATAATATTTGGGCTCTTGTACATTTTGATTGGGCTTCTAAAAAATTTTAGGCCTTTTGTATATTTGGGTTTTGAAGCTTGTATGAATTTTTGGTTTAGGTAATTTAGGCTTTTGGGTGATTTCTACCTTTCTTATGTATTGGGCTGGCCCAACTTCATGTAACTCATACGACCATGGATGTAAAATAGTTGAGATGCAATGCATACATATTTTTAGGGTACTAGAAGCATATAGACATTTAAATTTTATTTTATGATGAATGTTTAGGATTTTTTGTTATGTATATAATATGAAAATAATGTAGTACATCAATTGTTGAAATTAATCAAAATCATCTCACCCTAATAAGACACCAAGATTAATTATGAAAATCTAGTATTCCGTTTAAATAACAAAGAGCCTTCAAGATATTGAGGTTTCATCGACATTCTTCAAGAATACTTGATTTTCGTGGAAATAAATAGCAAATATGTTTTTAGGGATTAGAAAAATTCATTTAAGGTGTTAAAATGAGGTTTAAAGATATTTGACCCATCTAATGAGTCTTAAATGTATTCTTACTTTTCTCATGAAGAATATGATTGTGAGTATGACTTGAATTGTACCTTATTTATTGTTTGTGGATCTCTTTGGTACATCAACCTAATTCGCAAAAATTTAAATTTTTATTATATTATCAAAATCCACTTCAACTGAGATTTTTTATCATTTTTAAAACACTTTTTGGCCAAGCTGACAATGGTCCTAATGATCCCATGCACCTTTATTAAATTATCAAAACACACTCCAAGTGCGATTCTTCATCATTTTAAAACACTTTTTTTTGTCATGCCAGGAATGACCCTAATGACCTCATGCACCTTCTAAACTCATTCCAAATTAGATTTTTCATTCAACCTTTTTCCAAACACCAAATTACCACAATATCAACGGGCTATACCCACTCAATTGATACGTGGACTTCTGACAAAAATAGAAGTTCATTAAAATAATTGGGACATACGGATCATTTTTCAATACAAATTTGAACCAACTAGGAGATTGTTTTTAAGACAACCGTTTTCAAGAGTTGTGGGGTGCTTGATACCTTCCTCATGTTCAATAGACTCCCTTAGCCATTTCCTTTTCGTAGACAAGATTAGGTGTCCAATTGCATCTTAAACATCAATTGGTGGCAACTTGGTTTTTCAAGCCAGTTGCTTCAAAATTATATTGTCAGTTTAAACTATAAGTCACCAATTGAATTAGGATATACAGTCATCCAGCCGAATCTCGTAAATCATCTGTATTTTTGTATTTTAGTGGAATTGATATTAGGGAAATTAACTGTCAACTGTTCCTATCATGGTTTAAGAGATTAATTGGTTGCGATATTAGTTTAGTATTGATAATAAGTGTTGTTTCCATGATTTATGGATCAACATAATTGAGTGAAAAATCAACCCCAGAATTTGAATTGATATTGAATGCTTAAGCTTCATAACTGGATTGCTTGATGAAGTCATATCCTAGTCTCTTCTCTTTTTGAATCTCAAAATCGTTTTAATAACTTAATTTTTATTCTCATATCTCATCCAACTCTCTCTTTATTTAATTTGTTATTTACATTAAAGTTTGGTTCACTCTTGTCTCTATGGGATCAAACTCATTTTTACACCTTTTGTGCTACTATCGTACACTTGTGAGAATTATTATATCAATGACTAAGACGGACACCTACATCCTCTGGAACTTCAACTAGTAGCTTTTTGTTATTATTACCTGTTATCAATCTTGCCAACCTCTTTCCTCTTGACTTTCCTTATTTGGTTCTTGTATTTGTTGTCCCTACTCACTCAACAGAAAAATGAATATTTTAAAAAAGTATATTAAGCTTAAAATTTAACAGATGTAAAAAATTAAAATTTATTTAAAGGCTTACATACCATCAGCTGTAGATTGAGTTGCAATCTCTAACTGATTATGCAACATGAAGAAAAAACAAAGAGGGAAGGAGGAGATGGGTATCCAATAACAAGGAAAATATCAAATAGAGAACTCATAGTTCCAGTATATAAAAGGATGCTTATATTGTTAGTTTAGAAATGCTTAACTTATAAAATTTTCATACCTGATCAAATACTACAGTAAATATAATGTTATATGTTGACCAATCAAATACTATGACCAATCATCATCATCATCATCATTCTCCATTAGATTTTCCCAGTCATCATCATTAGTACTCTCTTAATCATCAAGCTCCAACTCTTCATCGTCATTGTCTTGAATTGAGTTGTGGGCGAACCAATCACTACTATCACAATTATGTCCTTCTATATCTTCTATACTCAAGTTTAGCAGATCAAAATCCTTAGATTCAGGTTGAATAATGTTCTCTGATGTTCATTTAATTGGTATGGTTCTTCTAACTAAGCGACACCTCCTTTAGAATCATCACCAATATTTCTTGGTTTTGCTGTCATGACAACACGTCAATTTTTGTCTCAATTGTCTTCAACATAATAAAATTTTTGCACTCGAGATGCTAAAATGAAAGGCTTATTATAATAGTGTAAACGGGTGAAATTGAGGCTTACAATACCAAACTCATCCTTCTTATACCCCTAGTTTGATTCTTTCCATGACTAGAAACTTCAAACCAGTTGCATTTGAAGACAAAAATTGACTTGCTTCCAATATACTCTAATTGAATGATGCCAATTATAATCCCATGATAGTCCACATTAGTAGTGAGGTCATCACCTATTACCACCACTCCACTATTTTGTGTTTTCATAGACTTTTCCATATCCATCATACAAAATCCATAACCATTAATATAGTAACCTCCATGAAAAAGTACTCTAATGTCAGAACATTGTGACAAAGAATAATTTGCTCAGTAGTCTTTCCATTCATTTCTTCATAAAGCTTTGAGACCTATATATACATGCATTAAATTTATTAGTATTATGTTCAATGAAACAAAATTATATAGCTTAATTGAAGTGTGCATATATATATATCCACGCACATTGTGTAGTAAAATACTGAGCTAAAGGTACATATGCAAGTTATCCCTTGGTATGAGATGAAGGGACAAGACAGTTCTAACCTAACTTCTCCAATGTCAAAGGAAATAATGACAATAGTTATTGAAGCATGTTATTGAGACACATCAACTGATGGACAACCGATGCATAGTTGTTATCCTTAGAGACATTATAAATGGATGAATCATTTAGACATTTTGTATACATTCACATCATTCTCTACTTTATAAAATATCAGACACCCCATAGACGTAGGCAAATTATTGAATCACGTACATCCTTGTGTACTTGTATTTACATTTTCTCCATATTCTAGGTATTTTACCCTTGATAAAAATTTTGTATCAACAATTGGCATCATCTATCAGAAACAAAGAGTTTTCAATAAAAAAAACCATGCTTTAAAAACCACAAGGATCAAGACGGGAGGAACTTCCTCCTCCTGATGAAGAGCTATGTGGGAATCAACATGAAGAATAGGGGAAGCAAGTTCCTTATGAAGTTGAATTGGAGGAAGCTATCATTTAGGTAGAGGAAGACCTTCAATAGAGACGGGAGCTCGCAAGATCCCTAAGGGAGAAGCAACAAGACTTAAAAAAGAATGGCAAATGCTTGGAAAGTGTAATCCAAAGTGTTTCCCTAGAAGGTAAAAAATTTATTCCCAAGCGTGTTCAAGAGCAAGAAAGTAAGAGCACAGGAAGATCTCGCTGAAGGAGGAAAGGTCCAACCTTGGAAAGGAGAAGACACACTCAATCCCCATGGAGAGTGAGAAGTAAGTCCTCATTGATGAGAAGGACAAGACATCAGAGCAAATCCTCAGAAAGGTTGAGAATTGCAATATATGATAGGAAGACGGATCTTGTAGCACATATATCAGCCTACTCCCATAAGATAACTTTGTGGTTAGGCCGGGATAAACTCATGTATAAGATGTTCCCATCAAGTCTTGAAACCAATGCCATGAAATTATTTCATTAACTTTCATAGAACTCGATTTCATCTTAGAAGGAGTTGGCACAAATCTTTGTGGCGAGGTTAATCGCAAATAGTATAGACATAACACTATTGGATACATTATTTGCCATGACCTTAAGGAAGATAGAATCTCTCAAAGCTTGTGCATCCAGGTATTCTGATACCTATGAAAATATCCAAGATTGTGATGAGAATACATTTGTGGTATCCTTCCAACTAGGATTTTCGCGTGATCATAGTTTCAAGAGAGCTTGACTTTGACGACGCCTAGAAACATGGCCGCACTGTAGGAGATGATAAAATAGTATGTCAAGTTGGAGGAAGATAAGTAGTGAGATTGTCCCACCCTCAATAAGTAGCCCAGAAGAAGGATAACACAAGGTAAGAAAAAGGAATATAAGACAAGGATTCATCCAGAGAACCAAGCCCCGATTCATACAAAGCAGTGATAACCATTTTCAAAGATCCTATATACAGAATCTTGCTCTAAATTTTACACAAAACGTTCTTTAAATGATTAAACAAGATGAATGGGGATCTGTCTACTTGGGACCAATCGAAATGGTGTTTTTACCATAGGGATAAAGGACATACAACAGAAGGGTGTATCGAGTTTAAAAAGCACTTAGAAGATCTAGTTAAGAAGAGGCATTTGAAAGAATTCATTGACAAAGAGAAGACTATGAGAGAAAAAAAAAGCAGAGCCCCAGCTGAATGAGCAAGATCCTACACAATATGTGGCCAAATTTATCAACACAATGGTACCCGAGGTTGAACTCCACGATGAACTAAGACAAACAAAGTGAATGAGGGCTCGCCATCAACAAAAGGTTCTGCAGATTGATTTCAATCCTAATTTGAGACATTAGAGGTCTAGGGAAACAATGACAGTAACTTTCACCAAGGAGGATGCAACATGAATAATTCTCCCACTAAATGATGCTATGGTGATCTCTTTGAAGATGGGTATGGCAATAGTAAAGAGGATAATGGTTGACCAGGGAAGTTTCACAAAGATCATGTATTGCTATCTTTTCTAGAAGCTGGGGAAGACAGAAGCAAACCTGATTTCCATTCCAACCTAGCTGATAGGACTCAACCCGACACCAATTTGGTTGCTCAAGAGGATTCATATGCCAGTCACGACCGGACCAAAAATTGTTGAGATAAATTGTCTTGTAATCGATTTACCTTTAACATAAAATGCAATTATGGGCAAGAAATGACTACACTTTCCTGAAGCAGTAGCTTTTTCTTAAAACCAGATGTTGAATTTTCCTTATAAGGATAAGATGGTGGAGATAATAGGAGACCATGCCACCTTAAAGGAGCACTTTACAGTGAAGGCAAATTCCATAGGAAGAATTATGATGATGGAAGAAAATGATTCAGTTCTAAAGAAGGTGGAGATGGAGCCAACAACAAAGTTAGTAGAGAACTTAAGAAGGTGCAAACGGCACCTAGAAATTCAATCATATTTTTTTGGTTGGGACTAGTCTTCTCACAATAGAAAAGGAATCCCTTATTAGGATGTTGAGAAAAAATAGGGGGGGTTTATATGGAACCGCTATAAGATGTCAGGAGTTGACCCTGAACTGGCAAGCCATAAGTTGAACGTCAAGCCATGTACAAAACCTATCATTCAAAAGGCACGAAGATTGGCTATCTAGTATACAAAGGAAGTGGTTATGAGGCCAAAGCCCTACTAGAAGCAAGAGCCATTAGGGAAGTGTAGTATCAAAAACGGCTCTCATGTACAATAGTAATTTGGAAGAAAGTTTAACAATAGAGGGTATGTGTTGACTTCACGGACTTAAACAAGTAGTGCTAAAAGAAATTTTTCCCACTTAAAAAAAATGATCTGATCATGGATTCCACTTCGAGGCTAACAAGGATGAGCTTTCTGAACGCATACCAAGGATACCTCCAAATTCCAATACACCCATATGATCAAGAGAAAACCTCATTCATTACTTCAAAAGGTATATTCTGTTACCAACTAATGCCTTTTGTTTTAAAGAATTTAGGTGACATATTTCGAAGGATTGTGAGAAGCCTTTTCGACTCTTTGATCAAAAGAACTATGGACGTGTATATAGATGATATGATGGTGAAGTACAAATTCAAACAGAAGCACATGATGCATCTCTAAGAGGTGGTTGATATCTTAAGGCAGAATAATCTTAAGCTGAATACTAGCAAGTGCACATTCAAAGTAAGTATAGTAAAATTTGTAGGCCACCAAGTGATTCAACAAGGGATTGAAGCTTATCAGAGGCGAATAAGAGCGATTCAAGATTTTGAAAGAACTAATAAGGTGAAAGAGATACAAAAATTGATCAGCATGGAGGCAGCATTAAATAGGTTCATTAGTTGAGCCTCAGATAGGTTTAGAGCATTCTTTTAGATGCTCAAGTTAGGTAGGGCATTCTAGTGGGACAAGGAGTGTGAGAAAACCTTCCTTGACTTCAAGAGTTACTTATAGAAGGCCCCACTAGTATGAACTCTTAAGGAATGAGATACTTTTCATCTTTACTTAGTGGTGTTAGACCATGTTCTAAGAGCTGTTATCTTTAAAGATAAAAGGAAGAACTAGTATCCAATTTACTACATTTTTAAGACTATGCTAGATGTTAAAACAAGATACTCACCCTCAAGAAAAGCTTCTCTTGACATTAATGATGGCTACGAGAAAGTTGATAAATGGTCTATAGAATTGGCTCAATATGATTTAAAGTTCATTCCTAGGATGACAATTAAAGCACAAATCCTGGCAGATTATGAAAACAATTCTCTACAAAAGAGCAGTATGAGAGAATACACCAAATAAAGAAGGTACATGTGACGCCATCACATCCTTGGAAATTACAAGTAAATGGGTTTTTGATATGGAGAGGGTTTGGCAATAGAATTTTCTTTACATATCTAGAGGCAGAAGTGTTGGAGATGGCTATCCACTTGCGATTTTCTGAAACAAATAATGAGCCAGAGTACGAGGCCTTGTTCCAAGAAGTTTTGAATGATTTAATCTAGAAGCAATGGATTCGGTGATCTATTCAAATTTACAGCTAGTTGTCAACCAACTCTCTAGCCTATATAATGCAAAGATATAGACTATCCCAACTTATATAGAGAATGCAAAAGAATAGCTCGACCAACTGCAAGACTATAAGATAATCCAAATCATAATAGAGCAAAATGACCATGTAGACACCTTAGCAACCTAGGCTTGCCGACCTTCTATGGTTGAAAAAGGTCATCCAGATTCAAATACTTGAAAGACCTTGCATTGAGGATTCACAGGAGGAGGTAAAATGTACGGATCAATAGGAGTCGAGTTGTATGGACCCAATCGTTGACTTTTTAAAGAATGATGTCCTCTAGTAGGATAAGTACGAGGCTAGAAGGTTAGCAGTAAGAGCAGCTACTTCTGGTTGTCACCAAATTAGAAACTCTATAGGAGGTCTTTCTCAAGCCTGTACTTACTACGTGTTTAGCTAAGTAGGGTAGAGGATTTACTATATGACATTCACAAAGGTGTCGGTGGAGCACATGTAGTAAGAAGATTACTTGCCTTTAGGGAAATCACCAAAAAATTTGGTGACCATATATATGAAAGGATGATTTATAGTACCTAAAGAAATGTGAGAAGTGTTAGAAGTTCCCCCGCCCATTCCCATCTAGCCCACTGGAAATCTTTGCCCACTTACAAGCTTGTGGCCTTTTGCTTAATAGGGTTGGACATTGTAGGACCATTGCCACATACTACTAGCAATAAAAGATTCTTGATTACCGTCATTGACTACTTTGCTAAGAGGATTGAAACAAAGCTTTTGGCGACAATTCGTGGCATAGAGACAGGGAAGTTTGTTAGGAAGAATGTCATAACCAGGTTCAGAATTTTGTATGTCATGATTAGCGATAACAATACTCAATTTTCCAGCACCAACTTTAAGGGATTGCATGGGGTTTATCGAATAATTTTTTTTTATTCAACCCCTACCTACCCACAGTGCAACGACACTCGAAAGCCTCCAATAAAATCTTCTTGGATGGAACAAAGAAGAGGTTAGAGTCCTCCAAAGGAATATGGGTTGAGGAACTCCCATCCGTGCTGTAGGCATATCGAACTAGATCCACAGGAGAATTTATATTTGCTTTGGCCTATAAGCAGAAGTTGTCATACTCTTAGAAGTGGGACTTCCAAATTTCAGAAGACTTAGTCTCGAAGAAGCTAACAATGACTTGGCCATGGAAAGAAATTGGATTTACTACAACAAAAAAGGGATCAAGCTATGGTGCCCTTAGCCACCTACCAATAAGTGTTGTCACGGGCATACAACAAAAATGTCAGAGCAAAAGGCTTTGAGGTTAGAACATTCTCTCGAGCTCAACATATGCTCACTATCAATCCAAAACCAAATATCAAGTATACATTCTAAAAACTACAAATAATGCTTGGTCTAAATTATATAAATAACCAGTACCTTATCCATGGGAAACCTCAACAAAATTTTGCAAGAAATAAAATTGAGGTTGATCAAACTTATACTTTGTAATTTGCTCATATCTTCCAACTCCTGGAGACTTTTCTAGTTCTGAGAGACATAGAAGGTATTTGATGAATTGACTTGTTCACCGTGAAAATTTCTTTCTGATCACTACATTCGTTTTCCAACATGACATAGATACGTTGAACAAAATGTCATGCATTCTTCAACTAAGTGCTTATCAATGTTGGATTCTTTAGAACGTGTCTTATTTCTGACATAACCTTTTAATGTATTCAAGTATCTAATAAATAAATGAGAGTTATTTTTCAATCTATCATACTTGAAATCAAAGCACAATTTAAACATAAATATATACCTTTCAATTGGGTACATCTATCTATAATGCACTGGGCCAGCAAGTTTTGCCTCATTAGCTAAATGGATAGAAAAGTGAACCATGACATAAAAAATGGTAGAGGAAATATTTTATGTAACTTACACAAGGTTTTCAGAACTTTTTCATGAAGTCGGTCGAACTTATTTATGTTAAGGAATTTCGAGCACAATTCCCAAAAAATAGCAGTTAACTTAATCAATGGGTGCGAACATCCTTAGGTAAAATATCTCCTTTAGAAAGTAGTAAAAGTTGTTGTAAAAGCACATAACAATCATGACTCTTCAATCCAGTGCACTTACATTTTTTGACATTTACGCATCGAGAGGTATTAGATACATAACAATCAGGAAACTTGACATCTTTCAAAATTTACATAAAGCTATCTTTTCTACCATTGACAATGTGCAACGTGAAAGAGGTAAAGTATATCAATCACCAAACCAAATTGGATGGTGTTCCTTCATTATACCTAATTCGTTAAAAGATGAGTTTTTAATATATTCTTTGACTTGACTTCATGGCCCATAAGTGTACCCAATATACTATCACAAATATTTTTCTCGATGTGCATCACATCTAGGTTATGTCATACCAATTGGGTTCTCCAGTACGAAAGTTCAAATAACATGCTCCTCTTTTTTCAATTATCCCCATTTGTACCACAACAATTTCTTTTTCCATTAGCATTTCCTAATATCATTTGATAAAATTTGGCATATTTATCAAGTACATACTCACTTGAAGGAGGCTTAGGAGGAAGTCTAACTTCATGTTTGTTACCAATGATGGACTTTCAACGTCGCCTTAGATGCCAAACTGGCAAGAATCGATGATGATCCATGTAACATTGCTTTGGGTGTTTTTTTAAATGATTCACATGCTATAGAGTCAGTTGGATTTCTCAGGACCTATCCTCAGCACGTGCTTCTTTATGCCAACTCATAAAAACAACTATTTGTGATGACATAAACAATCTTTATAGTCTTGGTTTTAAAGGAAAATAACGTAAAACCGTCCTTGCAATTTTGTTTCTCTTACTTCCTTACTCCACTCTTGGATTCTTCTCAAATTGGAAAGCTATCCAAGTCAATATACTCCTCGCGATATAAGATGCAATCATTGACACATGTATGAATATTTTCATAGTTAAGGTCGAGGTCTTTCTCATGTTGTGCTCCTATTTTTGAACTCTCACCCTTTCATATCCAAGTCCAAATGTCTCCTTGCAAGATCTCTACATGTCAAAAAAATATTGCTAGTCTCATCATTAGAGTAAAGAGCAACACCTTTAGATTTCTTTAATTTAAGGAAGTTTACCTCAAAATTTTGTAAAGATCCAAGAATTTCTTCTACCTTAATTTTTTCAATATCTTTGCTCTCATCAATTGCTGTCACTTTTACCATGAATCTTATTAGTAAAGATCAAAGAATCTTGCGTATCACCTTGCTAGATTCGATTGGTTCACCAAGAGTGAATGATGTATTGACAATATCACTCAACTTTGCATAGAAATTGTCAAATACTTCATTTTCTTCCATTTTTAGGCTTTTAAAGCTAGAAGTAAGTTGTTGAAGCTTTGATCGTTTGACAAGATTTATCTCTTCATGAGATACTTCTAGTAAATTCCAAGCATATTTTGCTTTATCACAATTTGATATCTTGTGAAACTCATAAATACTCAAAGAAGAAAACAAAACATTCAAAGCTTTACTATTTCAACCTGCATTTTCAACGTCGCCTTTAATCCATTTTTCAGGAGGTTTGAGAGTTTCATTACCCTATTTATCAATGGACACAGGTTCAGTATACCCTTTCACTACTGATATCCAAACTCGTTCATCAATAGATTTTAAATAGGCTCTCATTCGTGCTTTCCAATATGCATAATTGGATTCATCGAACTGTGGTATTTGATTTAGTCTAGTCTCTGTTGTTAGCACTCTCTCCAATACCAATTGAGAATATGAAATACCTTTGCCAACACTTTGGATAACGTAATATGAAAAATAACACAAATAAAAACATGACGATATTAACAAGGAAACCCTAAGTAGAAAAAACCTCAAGTTTATAAGCGACCAACCTTTAAAGCAATCCACTATACGAGAAAAGGCTTACAACCTATCGTTACTTACGACACAATTGTACAACATAATGCATTGTTGATAGTTATGGGACATGTATTTGTGTGTAGAAGTAAAGTGCTAAGATAAGTGACACACAAACCTGTACGATATCTTAGCTTTACTTCATTAGTGCCTTCATAGTTGGTAGCATTTGAGAGTTTATGGACATCGCATAAAAATCTAAGAGTCAAGACTATGTTGAGTGGTTTTGTCATGTTGAGAAAAATTAGGATAATGCCCTGTTGGCCCTTGTTGTGAATTGAAGCCATATGATAAAGCTTATGGGTTTTTTCCAAGTTGCATCACCTATAGTGACATCCTCAACAAGAAGCTAAAACGTAGCATCAATAGATTCAACGAAAGCATATAATATAATGTGTTCTTGACTATTCCAGGTATGGTAAAGTTGAGAGATAGTGGTCTATGAAGAAGAGTCTCCAGATGGCTAAGGACAAAAATGTGTGACATCAACATATCCTGGGAGGTATATGCACACAATAGGGAGAAAGTTTGAGACATCAAGATGTGAAATTAGTTGCTTTAAGTTTAGTAAAAAATTGTGAGATTGCATGAATAGTAACATACAAATTTTAAGTAGTTAGAGGTGTTGGAATATTTACTATAATTTATATATGTGTGTGTGTGTGTGCGCGCGTGAGCGCAATATTCGACATCAAACGAAACGACACAATATAGCAATTGTTCATAGTAGACAAAGTACACGATTCAATAATTGAACAATTAAATCATGGCACATATCTATGCAAAACTGAAGCATATAAACAGAGATTATAACATGCATTTTTATACAAAACAATTGAACAATAAGCTAATGTTATTGAATGACAAAAGATGATTTGCAGAATGGAAATGAGTGAGGTATGTCAATCTCTTTAAGGTAGAGTTGCCCTCGTCACTGGTGTTAACATTTTTTAGGAAAGAACTTCCCATGATACAACGCTTCATACTGCAAGTAAGTGACATAACAATGTCGACAGCCTCAATTGGACAAGAATGAATGTAGTAAGAAAGATTTATGAAGTATGGCTCGAGGCTGTTGAAGACACATGAGAGGAAATATCCAGTTCAGGATCTAGAACTTGTAGCGATTGTTCTTTCCTCGAGGCAATGGAGATAATATCTCTATGGAGAGAGGTTTAAGGTCTTCTCAGATCATAAGAGTCTCAAGTATCTATTCACGCAGAAATAGTTAAACTTACAGCAGAGCTGGTGGATGGAGTACCTAGAAGACTTCGATTTTGATTTGTAATTTCATCCCAATAAAGCGAACGTAGTTACAAAAAAAGAATGAACGCGCAGATAGTGTGCGAGAGAGAAGAGAGAGAAAGAGGAAGAAAGTGAGAAGGAAGAGGTGTTTGGGGAACATAAAAACTTGGGTTTGGAAGGTAAAATCTCTCGAAGAATCTCTCTCTCAGTCAAAACCAAAAAACACCCTTTTTCCTCTATTCTCTGCTCTTTAAAGTCAAAAATCGCACAAGTGTCCAAATACCTTCAAGGGGTGTCCGGATACTTCTCTATTTTCAGCAAAATTTTTCTTAAATGAAACGGGGTTTTACATTACTACACAAGTCAAAGAGATGAGTGAGTAACCAGTATAATAATTAAGCAATGAAGTTATAATCATATAATTAAGTAGAAATTCTCCACCAAATAATTAGATTAATCATAGTTGATACAATACGTAGTTTAAACAAGTAACGATATTGCGAATACCCATTTATAAATGAACTAGTAGATAGTTACAAATTCAATTAAATGCAATTATATATATAGTAGTAGAGATATAGAAAACATAGTATTCCACTTTAATCAAATTAAATAACATAGTAGCAATATAACTCTTTACTATGTCAACCTCGTAGCATACAAGAAGAGATACCTCAATTTAACAATTCAAGTGCTATATTTTGTTAACTTAAGAATTGTAACCAGAGATACATATTAAAAAAAAGAATTATATATGCTATATACGAAATGATACATGAATCTATTACTCCATTACTTGGTGATATCTCCTCCAGTGCAAAGGCATGGAACAAGCTACACCAAATGTATGCAAACAAGTTCAGATCAAGAAAGATTCAACTAAGACAACTACTTCATAATCTTCAATAAGGAAATAGATCGATTGGAGAGTATCTTCACCATATTAGACAAGTGGCAGATGAGTTTGCCTTTGTAAAGAAACCAATTAATGAAGATGATCTTGTACTTTATATTCTTGATGGATTGGGTGTTGAGTACAAAGGCATAGTTGGAGCCATACATGGTCGAGAAAATCCAATTTCATTTGAAGATCTCCATTATCGTTTGACCAGTCAAGAAGCATACTTGCAAAAACTCGATCAAACTCAAGCTAGTAGCATTCCTATAGCTCATATCTCTCAAAAGCAATCTTCAAACAATCATGATGGCATCCATGGCTTGCTGACTCAAGTGCAAGCCATCATATGACATCTGACCTTGGCAATCTCTCAAATTCACTCTGAGTACGATGGAATGGATGAAGTGAGATTGGAGACATTTCAGGTTTGCCTATTACACATCATAGATCATGTAACCTTCACACATGATCACAAAAAATTTTGCTTGAAAATACTCTATGTGTGCCTACCTTTAACAAAAATTTAATTCTAGTACATTGGTTTACCAAGTCTAACAATGTATTTGTTGAGTTTCATCCTAACTATTTCATTGTGAAGTCTCAGATTACTGGAACTCCTCTGGCTTGGCGAAACTGCACTTATGGAATATATCAATTGAGTTTGCCTCAACTTATCTCTATCACTTTGCTAGTTCCTCTTCACATCAGCCCACCTTGCATTTGTGGCATCATTGCCTTGGGCATCTTAGTCCTATTTCTGTAAAATTTTTGTTCAATTCCATATGTGTTCCTTATGAAAAAAAGGAACAATTTTTAGATTTTAATGCTTGTAGTATTAATAAAAGCCACAAACTTCTGTTTCATTCTTCCACATTAGCTTCATCTACTCCTCTTGAAATTCTCTTCTCAGATGTTTGGGATCCCATTTCTACACATTCAATTTTTGGACACAAGTACTATCTATTATTTGTAGACCACTTCACTCGTTATAGTTGGATTTTTCCTATCATACAAAAGTCTGAAACTTTGTCCATTTTTCTTCAGTTTAAACGTCTTGGCCAACACCAATTTCAATAGAAATTAAGACTTTGTACACAGACAATGGCTAGGAATTCAACAAACTTAAATCGGTTTTGTCTCAACTTGGAGTTTCATGGATGCAATCCCCTCCTTACACTCCCCCTCCTTACACTCCCCAACATTTTGGTATTATTGAGTGTAAGCATCGACATATTTTTGAAAATGGTAAAATACTTCTATATCATGCTCATCTTCTCTATTCTTTCTGGTCTCTCACATTTGAAGCTGTTGTTTACATTATAAATCGACAATCTCTTAGTCCGATCAAAGACTAATCTCCTTATTAGCTTCTTTTTAAACATCTTCCTAACTATCATAAACTGATGGTGTTTGGGTGTTTATGCTACCCTTGGCTTTGGCCTTATACTCATTATAAGCTTGAACCCCATTGAAAACCATGTTTGTTTGTTGGTTACTATCCTTCTCAAAGTTCTTTTAATTGTCATGAACCTACCTCCGAAAAAAATTATTTGTCTCAGCATATAGTCTTCAAAGAGCATCTCACACTTGGTCTCCCATTCTCCGTGTCCATTACTATGACTCCTCCTTCTATTACCTTGGATTCATCCATTCCAAATCCTAATATTGTGTCTCCCATTTTTGATCCTCTATGTTCTGCTCCTATAGGGAGCCTCTTTTACCAACAATTCCCTCCACTGATTTCAGTTCTAGCTCCAATCTATCTTCTTCCACTACAACTCCTTCTTTGGAATCTTCTATTCCTCTACCTTCCCCTCCTCATCTAACTCGCATGACCACTCAGTCCATGAACAATATTTATAAACCCAAATTTCTCCATCTCACTACTACTACTTCAACCAATTTGTCTAACATTTGTGAAGCCTTACGCTGTCCTCATTGGACTACTGCCATGCAAGAAGAACTCGCAATCGTACACCAACTTCAAACATGGACTCTCATCCCTACCGATCCTAAACATTGACCTATTGGTTCTAAATGGGTCTTTCGCCTTAAACTAAATTCATATGGCACTCTCAATCGCTACAAAGCGCGTCTTATAACACAAGGATTTCTTCAATGACCGGGTGAAGATGACTCTCAAACCTTTAGTCTCATGGTTAAATCCACAACTATATGTCTTATCCTTTCTATTACTACTCTTCATCATTGGCCCCTGAAGCAAATTGATATAAATAATGCATTTCTTAATGGCACTCTCACTGAAACTGTCATTATGAGGCAACCACCAAGTTTTAAAAACAAGCAATTCCCTGACCACCTGTGTCTTCTCCAAAAATCCATCTATGGCCTTAAGCAGGCCCCACATGTTTGATTTACCGCCTTACGTGCTGCTCTGCTTCAATTTGGTTTCCTCAATTCCTTAGTTGATTGCTCGTTATTTATTTATCGCAATTCTTCTGTTGTTGTTTGTCTATCTTGATGATATTATTTTGATAGGTTAAGATTTATCTCTCATCAATCGAGTCACTACTGCCCTTGCCAGCAAGTTCTCTTTGAAGGAATTGGGTGATCTTTCTTACTTTCTTGGTATTTAAGTTTTTTGTACCAACACTAGTGGCCAGTTTCTTTACCAATAGAAATATATCCACTCTAGTGTGGTGACATTCTTCACTGCACTTCCATGCTCAATTACAAGCCTGTCTCCACACCATTGCCCTCTAATTTTACCTTATCTCAATAGTCCGGCACTTCTATTTCGTATGGCTCTTTGTATCGATGGCTCATTGGTGCGTTGCAATATTTGTCTCTCACGAGGTCGAATATTAGTTTCCCAATTAATTGGCTTGCCCAATATCTGCAACGGCCTACCACTGCCCACTGGTTATTTCTTAGGCATCTTCTGCGCTATCTCAAAGGTACCTGTACTGATGGCATTCCTTTATCATCAAATTCCTCTTTCACTCTCACTAGCTTCTCTGACTCCAATTGGGCTGGAAACCTGATGATTGTTCCTTAATTTCTTCCTATATTATTTTTCTTAGTACCAGTCACATCTGCTGGCGCTCTCGCAAACAACATAGCATTGCCCACTCCTCTACTGAAGCTGAGTATCGCTCTCTTGCGTCCACCACCTCTGAAGTTGTTTGGATTGCTCACCTTCTTCAAGAATTGCACATCCCTCTTTGCTATCCACCCCTGCTTTGCTATGATAATCTTGGTGCTACTCATCTCAGTCTTAATCTTGTTATGCACTCTAAGATGAAACATATTGCCATAGATTTGCCCTTTCTCCGCGACATTTTTAAGATTCTCTCTATTCAACACATTGATACCATCACTCAACTGGCCGATCTCTTGACTTAATCCCTACCTAAGTCTCGCTACTCCACTCTCAAGTTCAAGATAGGCATCTGTGATGGATCCTCTATCTTGAGGGGGCGTGTTGAGAACTCTTGTTCTCTCAAGCCCAGTTTGTCTCAACCCACTTCTACAAGCAAGCTCAAGATAGTGTCTCAACTTAGTCAATCCTGTTAATGGCTACTTTTATCTTGTTACTTTTATTGTCAATCTTTGTTCACACATGTTGTAATTTTGTTAGCTAGTTTAAATTGTTATTGTTCACTTCATCTCTAATTCTTATACACATAAGCACTAGTCTTCTTTAATCAATTTATCAATGAAAATTTTGAATACCAATTCCTTTATTGTTTTTATATAAAACCATTAAACAGTAAACTAAAGTTATCGAACGACGAAAGATGATTTGGAGAATAGGAGATGAGCGAGGTACGTAGAGGTGCAAATCTCCTTAAGGTAGAATTGCTCTCGTCATTGGTGTCAACACTTTCGGAACAAGAACCTCTCAAGATAGGACACTCCACACTAAAAGCAAGTGGCACGACAATACCAGTGGCCTCAATCAAACCAAGATGAAAGCAGTCTCAGACAAAAAAATGAAGATGCAGAGAAAATAAGAAAGCAATTTGTTTGTGATGTATTTTTGACTTGCTAGAGGCCTTCCTTATATAGGAAGCATAACCAAGCCCACAAAATAGAGATATTAGCTGATTTTTACGGCCAAATTTTAACTAATTGTTGGGCCAAAATATTTTCAACTACCCATGACTTCTAACAACCCACTAACTAATAATGGGAGGCCTCGTCAACTAATGAACTATTATTTCTATTCAATTATCTAATAGGAGAACTGGGAATACTGGTGATGTGAGCGGAAGAACTGGTCATGGTTGAAATAAAGGGTAACTCGGCAAAATCATTTGTTTGCTCTTATTCCATAAATAAGTTTATGAGAAGTATTTTCATTAACAAACCAGATCATTACAAGAACATATATACAAGATATGTCTAACGGTTATCTATAGACACGTCCTATCTATGACATAAATCAACTAGCCGTTGGACACAATGATACAGTGAAGAAAACAAGTTCAAACTAATGGGCCGATTTGATGGACTTTGACAGAGTTGTGAGTAACTGGGCTTGTACTGTAGTTCCTCCTCTTTACTGACTATGCTACTTTATTGGTTGATGAACAATTCTTATGGTGCAATAAAAGTCCAATAAATTGAATTCAAAATAATTGTCTTTAAAGAAAGGGTTTGAACCTTAGAATCAAAATGAGTTTCAACTAAATTACAAAATTTCATCCTCATAATCTTTATCTTAAAATTTTGGGATCGACTACATGGACCTACAAGTTTGGGTTTTTTGGATTTAAATTTAACATTTTTGGACTATCATCAGCTATCGTAACAATATATTCAATAATCATTCACAGAAATTACATGGGCCTAACTTTCAGTATTTACAAAACTATAGAGGAAGGCCCAATAGCCCATCTCAATCATAGCACCTGTACATTTGATTACTTCAACTGTCATCTAAGGAGCTTGGAAGTATATAGTAGTGGATTCCATGACACTGCCAAAAACCCACTATTTGCAATGCCAAACTATCCTGTATACAACAATAAATGGTTTGCCCATTGAGTTGGTTTTCGATGAAATTTTCTCGAACTACATTCTCACCATACCAGAAGCAGTAAACAATGGCTGAATTCTGTAAATACTTTTATTGGCTACAGATGAGGATCATAGTTGGAATTTGGGGTCTTTTGCATCTCAGATAAAAGGTTTCATCATCTCTCAATTTCTGCCCCAAAAGGTCCACCACATTGTGACATCTGATGAATTCAGGCTCTATCAGCAGATGATATTGACTTATATGTTATTTCCAAGCAATTCAGTCTTTTTTTGACTTTTGACCCATCAAACAAGTCCCAAATCTCCCATTTGCTACTAATAGTTAACAGACAATTGAGTCTTTTTCAGTCTTGTAAAAGAAAAAATACACTAGTAAGTTTTTCTATGATACCAAGTCAGTCAATTCCACTTGATGTCAGCAGACTTGATAAACATAAAATTGAATAAATCAAGTCAACAGAAGAGAAAAGAGAAGACAAATACATATAAAGATGAGGAGGATGGGGTGATATGGGATTGTTATGGTATATTGGTAGGTGACTATGCAACCACCTTGGAAAGAAGAGAGAAGAGAAGAGAAGAGAAGAGAATAAAGCAAATCAATTTTGCTTCCTTAGTATTCCACATAGCAATCATCCTTCTCAAGTCTTCAATCCCAAGAGTAGTCTACTTTTCTGTTACAAGTGGTAATAGTACAGACCAGAAAGTAAAATGTCAAGGCAGAGCAACAACTCCCCCTCCTATTGCCATTTTTTCTTAATTTGGTCCCTTTTTAAGCAGCAATCTCTGTATAAAACAGAGGAAAACACTCGAGTTGCTAAGAATTTTTTTAGTGGAGAATAGAGGCTCTTAAGCACACTAATCCAAGATTAACAAAAGAAGGAAAACAATTAAATTGAATGTATGTGATGCTACTTACCCATATAAATTCAAGAGGAAGCTTCTTTGGACTTTCTCTGTCCCTTCTGGACATCTTCCAGCACAAAAGCAGGTGGTCCCTGACTCATTAGCTCTTTTTTTTGGTTCAAGTATTCATATTAACTCCATAGTAATTGACAAAACTGATACAAGCTACTGAAGCAAGAAAGTTAATCAAGAAATTTCCAATTAGAACTTTATGGTGTCTAACTTTTCTTTGGTAGTAGTCCTGTCCACAAAAGGGTTCTGCTTTCTGTTGGAGTAGAAATGACAAGAGAAAATCTAATATCAGTCTCTTGGAATCTACGTAGCAGATGTAGTTTCATTGGATTATGGTTCAAAAGAAAACAAATAACTGAACTTTAAACAAACAAAGAAATGAAAATTGAAAATCCACAGTTGACGAAGGAAATAAGCAGAACTCATCCTAGTGCAAGAAGAAAATGGTTCTTCCAACTGACGCAACAAAAGAACGCTTACCTTGCTCGACATCCTAGAATTTGAAGCAAAAAAGAAAAGCAGACACTGAACAATTTGTTTTACATTCTTCTAGCATATCCTCAGGCCACTGTGACCACAAAAAAAAATCTTAATTAGAGATCACCTGCAACAGAACCTCATGCCTGTGGTTCTGGAAGCCTACCACGGTATGTTTGCCTCTTCTTCAATCGGTGCGGGAAGGTTAAGATCAATTAGACTAGGCATCTCAGACGCTTCTTGCTCAATCACAATAGTTCTATCTTCGGAACCCCCTACAAAATGGGACCTCTTGTGACCACCTAAAGCTTGACCAGACCGGAAAACCTTGAAGCAGATAGGGCATTCATGCCCTTTTCGTTTGTTTGACACCATTTTCTTCTTAACATTTTCAGAAAGGTCTTGCTGAAGAGGCTTTTTCTTTCTGGAAGAAGAGTCTACAATTGTAGTTTTGCCCAAAAAGGCAGGAACATATTCATCATCGATGCTGTTTTCGCTACTTTCATTCATCGACCCACAGCAGCCGTTAATCTTGTTGTGAGTAGCCCTCGGCTGTTGGAATGTTGTCATACTATCATATTCATTCTCAACTCTAATCCTTGGATCATGCTTCATTGAAGCTTTATCAACTTCTTCATACCCTTCTTCCCTAATCAAATCCTTCTCAAAAAGTTCCAACTTCTTGCTCTTATAATTGATTAAGTTTTTCCCCAATTCAGAATGAGAATGATCGAATTGAGAACAAAACTGCCCATTTGGTTTCTTACTTTTGAGACTCCGGTCAAGCCCATCAACAGAAACATCTGATTCAACTTTCCTGGGTCCATTTCTGAAATACCCAGAATCAGAATTCTCAGAATGTCCAAGTTCAGAACCTTTGAAATTCCCATCTCTTGTTCTCTTCAGATCCACAAAGTCATTACTATTGGTTCCACAATTAAGACCTTTCTTTGAATCAATTTTCATGTCAATAGATGAAGACTTAGCACCCAAAGTCACTGAATGATTCTCTGACGATTCCACAACCGAACCAAGACATCCTCTATGACTAAAATCCCTAGACAGCATCATCAAAGAAATAGCAACCTCTTCTTGTTCTTGCTTTATATCAGAAGCAGATAAAGAACCATTTGAGAAAGAAACCTGGGAACCAATAGTCTTGTACCTTAGTCTCTTCGACCTCCTCTGCCCTCCCGGACCCGATGTCTCGGTATCTGACTGGTCATCAATTATAAGTTTCAGATTTCCACCAGACCCAGAATGATCTTTGAACCCATTCTTTCTGAGCTTGCTCTTGTCTTTCTCTGAATGACAGGCCATGTGACCACAAAGAGCTTTCAATGATGAGAAACCTTTACCACATTCTTTGCACACATTTTCTTGATTTAAACCAGTGATGCTGGAATCTGAAAACCTCCTTGATTGAATGGGATTCTCTCTAAGCACATAACCAGATTGCAGACCAGATTCATCACCCGAATCATTCTTGCTGTTAATTTTATTAATCTTAGCTTCCTCTGCTTCAATTGTGTGTCCAAAGTTATGAGACCTGATGTGACCACCCAAGGCCTTGCCGCACAGAAATCTCTTTGGACAAAACTTGCAGACGAACTTCTTTCGATTTTCTTCCATTGATAAATAAAACCCAAATTGACCCAGCAATAAAAAAGGACCAAAATCAGTTACTCAAAACAGATTACCTCAAAAAATAGTGCCGCATTCCATGATCAAGGAAGATCCAAATATGTAAAATTCAGATCAAGAGACAGAGGAGAGCTGATCACAGAGTGTTTCTTCTTCCTATTTTACTGGAAATTCTCAGAAGAGAATCGAGAGTTTGAGATGTGACAGCTTTGCCAAGTACAAAAAATCACCCACAAACAGAAGACCCTTCAAATCCCTTTTTTCAAAGTACACAAATACCCTTTTCATTTTCTAGACGCTAGAGCAATGTATTGGGTTCACAAAGCAAGATCGAGGATTTTCAAGAGATGGGTGGGTAATGATGGCAAAGAACAAGGCCTATCAAAGCAGCAATCAGAGAACCATAATCCTTTATCCTCTTTCTCTCTACTTTGTTTTGTGTTGTAGTTGGAGGAGAATTCCATGCATGGAAGCAAAATATTAAAAAAAGGAAAAAAAATGATAGACAGCACGTGGACTCTAATGAGAGATATCCGCTGTTGGATTGAACAGTCAGGATTTGTGGGACTTTCGAGTATCCCAAGGATTGTGGATTCATTCACTCAGTACTATTTACTTCTTTAGTTGCCACAAGTGTAACAGTCAGGATCTATGGCTCTGCAGAAACTCATTCACATTTCACACTTTTGACCAAGTAAAAGAAAATGTACAAGATGTGATCCGTCTCACTGAATTCCCGTGCATGAAGTGCACAAAAAAATCTCTCTCGTTGTAATGCTAATTACAAGTGGAGACCATTTCCACCCTCGAGAGGGGAAATTGCATGAATCACATATTTGTAATTTGTCATTTTCTTTGGAAGTATTTGTGTAGTTTCTCTTCTCTGGTGGAGTCAAGTCAATCAACCCCTTACTTACAAGTGCTTTGCTTTTGAGTTTTGCTGATGAGAATTTAATTTGCATAGGTGGGTATGGATTGTTTATTTGAAAAATGAAGTCATGTTAGACATCTGTCCTGTTCAATTAGTAACATAATTATATGTTTGATTTGGGCTGACACAAGCAAACTTGCATTTTCTTTTGTCTCGTTGGGTGACCAAAACTGCAAACCAAAATGTCATGGCCTAGAAAGCATTGACTTTTGAAATCTTTGCAGGAGACCTTTATGGACTCTTTTGAACCAAATTAATTAGTATATTTATCTTTTCATAAAATGGAGTAGCAATTGATAGATTAAATTGGCTGATAGATACATCACCTGTAGATGGATATAGCCGAGTCTGTTGAAAATAATTTTAAAGATAAAAGATAGGCATTGCCTTGTTGGCAATTTTATATCAAAAGTATATTTCAAATACAAATGAGATAATACTAATATTTCTACTACCTTTCATTTACGCCAAAACTTATGAGGATGAGAGATTTTCTGGGTGAAACATTAACTAACTGTTGGAATCTATATTCATATGACATGCTAATACAATTGCTTTAATAAATAACATAAATAAATTGCACAACTCAATAATTAATTAAAATTCAATCAACAATATATATCATATATCATGAATTGAAAGAGAACAAAAGATGTTACCAAAAAAACTCTGATCGGTACGAAACGAAGAGATTGAAGTGAGGTATGCGAACCGCAAATCTCCTTAAGGTGAAATGCCCCAACCACTGATGTCAACGCTAAAGCAGACAAACACCTCCCAAGATACAACACTCCCTTCTACCGGTAGATGACACAGGTATACCAGCAGGATCGTTCGAACCAATAATTAAAAGCACTCTCAGAATGGAATTCGGCTAGGAAGAAGAAGAGAGGAAAAATGAATTTTAGGAAAAATGAATTTTCCTAGTGTATTCTCTTCTTACACTATGCTTCTATTTATAATAGAGCCTAACATTAAAACCGACCCTAAAACTAGGGATGCCAAATAAATTCCCGTAATAAAGTGAAATTAAAAATTTGTAACGGACATTTTTGAATTTGAATTGTCCTCATGTCCACATACAATGAACCTAGGTAGTGGGCCGGTGCAAAATGATAAGTCCAGATGGGCTACGGACACGCAAGCCCATCACAAAAGCTTGGGTGTCATTGGGCCCAAGTCTTACATCCAACACTTGGGTTTATAAACTCATCACATACATCACAATTCTTTAATGTGAGATTCTCACATTTCTCTTAATTTTGCACATAACATATCATGTCTAACATGACCACTTTGGAGTCAATTTCCATTCAACCAAAAAATGGTTTTGGACAACTTTCAACTCCAATATCTAATCTTCATATTGAAGATTAGAACCCACTAAATTACATTTAACTAATACTCAATTAGTTGTAATTAATTATTGGTCAAATAGTGGTTAACCACCATTTTTTCCAACACTAACAAGTAGCAATACAATACAGTTTTTTTTTTTGACAAAAGAGCATACTTGATATATGTGGCAATCTAAAAGTTTGGGAGATTTGGAGGAAGGTCCATAAAATGTAACTTATGGATTTTAAAGTCTACTAAAAAATTCTTATTTGTATTCCAGTCCACTTCACAGTAGATTTTTATTTTTTTCATAATTTTTTTTATTAATTTCTGAAATTACATGATAGATTTTTGGAAAAAAAATTGCACCTCTTTCTAACAAGACTCATCATCGATAGTTTTTAATGTTTTTTTTAATTACATTATTTTTCTTTTTCAAAAACAATGTAATTAGCATATATGATATGTAATTGTGTTTTTTTCCACTACTGTAACAAACAATAAATGTTAAACTTCAAGGGACTCGTGTATGTTCATCATAGTTGCTTTCCATATACGATAATTGACTGATTTTTTATATTTTAAAGGGCACTTATGTAATTTAACCAATAAAACATTAACTTAATTACAAAAAATCTAAAAGGTAGACCTAATTACAAATAAGTTTAAATAAGTGATATTACCTTTAAGAAGTCTCATAAATTAGACCAACTTATAATTTTTCCTAAAAAGTTAATTCTAACTGACACTCGAGCCCACTCTAGGTTTTATGCATAACCCAAACTCAGGCCCAATCTTAATGTTTTTCGCCTAACCTGAGATTGAAGCATTGATATTGATTCCAGGCCCAATAATCTGACTGTTTTTACCTGAGCCTAGAAGAATCGACCAAAGAGAAGAAAAGCCAAGATTTTTGGAAGAAAAAAAATATTTTTGTTCTTGCAAATCTCTTTCACATTTTTGCACTCCATTTTATATTTGTGTATATAATCAACTCCTATGATATCATATCTCTTAGCTAGGTTGATGAAGACCCATATTCCTCACACACATGCACACGAAAGATGAAGACTCATGTCGAAGCTCATAAGTTTGGACCTAATTTAGGTTGACAATCAAAGATTTTTCCTCCCTTTGATTCAAGTAAATAATTGAGGAAAGCTTGTTTTAGATTGGTGTCATCAATACCCTGGAGAATGTAAAACCTCTTTGACATTCGATTATAATGCTTTTGAATATCATTTTGTTGGAAAGAACGACACTTAAGTTTGAATCGTCAAGCCGAGACAAATCCAACATTACTGGCCCTCCCAAGATCCAACATCAAAAACTATCAGATCAAGGCAAAATGGTCAATACACATTTTCCCTCGATCTTGTCATTTTTGGCGACAGATTAAGGTGAGGCCGGTAGCGTTGGAATCATAAGGCTGAGACGAATTCAACGCCATTGGCCTTGCCAAGATTAGACATAGAAAACTATAAGATCAAGATAAAATAGCCAGAGCAGATTTTGCCTCGATCTAGTCATTTCTGGCAATGGATCGAGGCGAGACTGGTGGTGTTAGATTCGTCTTGGTCAGGAGATTCCAACCCCACTAGCATTGCCTCAATCCACCAGCAAACAGTGATTACCCAATAAAAAAACACTTTTAGCGATTCTACAGAGAGCTAGAAACAACACTGTATAATTTATGATGATATTATTGGCCTATTATCTAGGTCTTGTTTTGAGTGTTTCCAATGGTAGGAATTATTTAGGTTTTGCAAATCCGAACTTTCTTGCTCATCACTTGGGACATAGAGTTTTTATAGTGAATCCGAATTTTGGTCCGTCAAATAGTGAAAAAGTGGTTCTATAGGGAAAAAGAGTTCAAACCAATTTTGAAAGTTTGAAAGAACCTCAGTGTTTAGGGTACTCAAGCCCGTTAAGATTTAGTAGTTAGGACCCTAGGTTTAGCACTAGTGACATATAGGATTTTAGTAGCGAATCCATTTCTTGAGTCCATTAGGATTTAGGGAATTCGAGTCTTGAGGTTCATTACTCGGGGCATAGTGTTTTACTAGTGAATCTGAGTTTTGGGTCTGTCGAATAGAGGAAAAGATATTTTATAGAGAAAAAGTGATTCTACACAAAAATGAAGGTTCTACAAATAACTAAAGACTTTACAAATAAGTATAGTTCTGCAATAGTAGTAGAATGAAAACTGTGATTTCATTTATTTTTGCCTAACCTCTTTGTCTGACCACAAAAATGATCACCATTGGTCTCAAAAGAACAGCGACTGCGAGAGGCGTACAACCTGACCTATGGAGACTGAAACGGAGGTCCACCGTCACTAGAAAGCCACTACAAAGCTCCGGTGATGCTTGAAAATTTCTTTTCCTCATTGATATTGTTTTTGATGTAGGATTGAGATGAGACCTGTGGCTTTGGAATCTTTTGAACAATAACAATCCTACACCACCATCATCATCCAGATATGGTGTCAAAAACACCCATATCAAGGCAAAAACCATTTCGAACTCCGAATTGCATTTTACCTCGATTTGGACGTTTCCGAAGATGGATTGAGAAGAGACCATCGACGTTGGACTCGTCTCGGCGATGCAATTCCAACAGATGTGGTCTTCCTTCTATCGAATGCTAGGAATGGGAGATATGGTTGTTGATCAGTTTTGGCCTAGTTGGATGGTAGGGGTATTTTTGGAGTAGAACTATTTCAAAGAATGAGACTCCTCAAATACTTCTATCTATTTTATCCAATTCAATATAACACTTTAATATATATACAATTTACAATCAACAATTGATTATTTTCAAGAGCATAGTTAATTATCAAAAGAATAATTATTTTTTTCTTATCATCGTATAATAAAATATCATCTTTAATTAAAAAGATCATTCGCATGCTATTGTGTGTGCCCTCAATAGGTTCGATATAACCTAGTAATACAACATCAACAATTGATGTACTAATTAGAGCCCTTTTCAATTTATGCAAAAGCTATGAGTGACACGTAACAGTACATTATGGCTACTACGATTATATTGACTATATTGGTGAACCTTTCAATCATGGTTAGCGTGCAATTCAACAGACAATGTCCCAACAAGACATACGAGACATAAGAAATCTCAAGCCCTAAGTCGAGCCATATGCATCTAATTTTTATGGGAAATTTGCTAATATGACCCCTTTTGAAAGTCAATTTAGTGATCTAATCCCTTTTTAATTTTTTTTAAAAACTAACCCTTTTGTCTCAGGAAATGTCATTCTTGCCCCCATTTCCCATTTTCCACCATTTTAATAATAATAAAAAATATCAACTCTGCACAAAACTCAATTTCGGACAAGAAGAGCTACTCGATTCGGACATTGAAGAGGAGTGCGACTAGGTGAAAACCATTTTTTGAACAAGGAATTCCGCAGGTCATCTCAATAAGTTTTAGATCGTGCTGCATCTTCCAAACTGGTCTCGAATGATTTTGGGGCGCCTGTAATCTACTTCCGGCCACTGCAAAAACAATACTGCTTTATCTTTTCATTGATCTCACCCCAGGTCAGATCTTGAACCTCTGGTATATTATGTGGGTTTTTGTTCAATATCTTTGTAATGCATGATTATTCTCTTACGACCTACGTTGTGGAGATCTTGTTCTTTTTTTTTTGGGTTTTCTGCGCATTGTGTACTGCTTATTTAACAGAGATTTTCATAGTCCTTATTGCAAATAATTTGCGGGTTACAATAGTGTAAACAATTGTTTACAATAATGAGAGCTTGGTTTAGAATAGTTCAACATTTCGGTTTGAATTAGGTAAACCTTGGTTTATAAGAGTGTAAATATTAGTTCAGAATACTGTTAACTTTGGGAATGAGAAAAGTCTTTTTATTTGGTTTAGAATAGTGAAACAACTGATTTAGAACAGTCTAAAAGTATGGTTTAGAATACTGTTAATGTCATTTTCTAATAATTTAAATTTATGTTTTCAATTGTTGATGACTGTTTAATAACTTTTTTGAAGGCATGAAAGAGGTTAGTATTTTGATTCGGTATTCTGGAGAGTGGGAAAAGTATGACCTCAACTACATATACAAAGGTGGGAAAAACAGGGGTATCTTAGTTTCAGATGAGATTTCTTATGCTCAATTGATGGATAAAATTGGTGATATTACAAAACTTAACTATGTGGGCCATAACATTTAGATGAAGTATCTGTATAATGTGCATGATCCAACAGAGCCAGTTGAGATTGAAGGAGACGAGGACGTTCATTTTTTTTTTCCTTCATTGTAACATGGATAAAAGCATTCATACAACATCCTTGTGTATTTCTTCAGAGATCCGAGTAGTAAACGAACATTTTAGGGGAAAACTTGCCATATATACGATGTCGGGACCATGTATTGAATTCTATAGAAGAAAGAGATGAATTTGTTTCTTTTGGATGTAGTAGGAACATTGAGACACCGATAGACGTCGGTGCAGTACAATCGCATCAAGATGAGTTTGATGAACATGTTGCACCTTTGCTTGATCCTCTTGATGATTGTTTTCATGATGGGTATAATGATCAAGAAATCGGTCAGACATATGATGAAGTTTATGAATAAGTTGATGATGCAGTTGGGTGTCCCGTTATTGATGCAGTTAATGGTCATCAAAATGCAGTGTTCGATAAGGCAACTAATGCATCACAACATGGTTCTAGCCTTCCTTCTGCACAGGTGACTCATTCTCCGATGAGTTTTTAGATGGTTTGAAGGTTGGTGACTATTTCCTAGGAAAAAAAGAGCTTGCGTTTCAAGCTATGTATGCATGTTGTGAAAAAACACTTTCAATTCAAGGTTGTGAAGTCCACTAAAAATTTGTTTGTGGCTGAATGCTATAATAGTGGCTGCAAATGATGGTTGCGAGCCACGTCACTGAAAGGCAGTTCTGTATTTGTCATCAAGAAGTCCCGTGATGAACACAGCTCAGTCGATTGCCTTACTTTCATTGACAATCGTCAAGCAACAGGGGCGTTGATTGGTCAAGACATAAAGTCTAAATACGAGGCAGTTGGTCGCATTTCTAAGCCTAACGATGTTATTCAAGATTTTCAAAAGGAGTACGAAGTGAAGTGTACTTATTGGAAAGGATGGAAGGCTAGGGAGTTTGCCCTAAATTCTATATTTGGATCTGTAGAAGAAGGCTATGCTGATCTACCATTATTCTGTATGCAAGTGGAGTGGCAAAAATCCATGTACAATTTTATTCTCTGTGTTTTGATTGATATTGTTTTTTGTTTTCAACTGGTTTACAACTGTTTTATTTTTGTTTAGAACCAGGCCTTGTAATGTGAAAGTTTGGAATTGGTTAAAACCTGTTTTCCTTTAGTTTAGAATTTGTTTAGAATTGGTTAAAAATTTGTTTAGAATTGTTTTATTTTCTTTTAGAACCGTGACATTTTTGGTTTAGAATTGATGTTTTTTTTTTCTACAATTGGTTTAGAATTGGTTACTTTTTTGGTTTAAAATTAGTTTAGAACTATTTTATTTTAGTTTAGAACCGTCACATATTTGGTTTAAAATATGTTGCTTTTTTGGTTTAAAATTGGTTTAGAACTGTTTTATTTTAGTTTAGAACCATGACATATTTGGTTTAGAATCGGTTGCTTTTTTGGTTTAAAATTGGTTTAGAACTGTTTTATTTTAGTTTAGAACCGTAACTTATTTGGTTTAGAAATGGTTACTTTTTTGGTTTAAACTTGGTTTAGAACTGTTTTATTTTAGTTTAGAACCGTAACTTATTTGGTTTAGAAGTAATGTTTTCGTTTATAATTGGTTACTTTTTTTGTTTACAATTTGTTTATAAGTGTTTTATAGAGCATGCAATACTTTTTCTGTAAAATCAGGTATGATCACTCATATTCAATATGACTCAGAGAACAGATTTAAATACTTCTACATGGGCCGGCTCTAGGTCCATATGTCAAAGGATTTACCACGTGTATGAGGCCTATATTTTGTGTAGATGGAACCCACCTGAAGAGTAAATAAAAAGGTATGTTATTAATTGCCAATACTCCAGATGGTAACCACCAAATTTACCCTTTGGCATTTGGAGTTGGTGATTCCGAAAACGATGCCTCTTGGACATGGTTTTTTGAGAAGTTACATGGAGCTATTGGGACTATTCCCAATTTGTCAATTATATTAGATAGGAATAAAAGCATAGAGAATGGTGTACGACGTGTTTTCCCTAAAGCATTCTATGGGGCATGCATGTATCACATTGGAGGCAATATGAAGGCAAAAAGGTTTCCTAACTATGCAGTGAATCTCTTCTACAAGGCAATAAAGTGTTATTGGGTATCTGACTTCAATCAAGTCGTGTCCTACCTAAGAATATTTGAGGATGGGCTAGTTTACAAGTATCTTGAAGATGTCGGATTCCAAAAATGGGCTAGATGTTAGTTTCCTGGGGATAGATATAGCATTATGACGACTAATATTGCAGAAAGCATGAATGGAACTTTGAAAGAAGCTCGAATGTTACCAATAACTAGTTTGATGAAATATATGGTTGCAATGCTTCAAAGATGGTTCCACGAGCGTTGAAAATGTGCAGCTGCCATGACGAATAAGATCACAGATCACCATGAGGCTGTCTTGCGAGTTCTTCGTGAGAACACCAGCTGAATGCATGTCGAACCAATAAGTTACAATGAATTCCACGCGAGGGATGGCGACGTGAGAGGATAAGTGGATTTGGGGAGCAGAAGTTGCACATGTAAGGTATTCGATATTGACAATCTTCCTTGCCCACATGCTTTAAATAAAAATAGTATAAACTGTTAATTATAATCGTTCAAAACCATTTCCAACCATTCTAAACGATGTTCAAACACATGTTCCATACCATTTTTAACCAATCTAACCAATGTCGAAGGCTATTCTAAACGATGTAGTAACACATGTTCCAAACCATTTCGAACCATTCTACACCATGCCCTTGAACCTACTCAAACCCTTAGAAGGCTATTCTAAACGATGTTATAAACCTTGTTCCATACCATTTTGAACCATTCTAAACTATGTCCTACAACATGCACAAAACCGTAAGAAGGCTATTCCAAACGATGTTCTGATACCTGAACAACAATACACGTGTGCTCTAACACTCCCATTCTCCCATCCAACTCTCAATTGCAATCATTTTTTGGTATTTCTTCATTTCAGATGGCTTCAGAAATGACAAGGCGACGTCCGCACTTAGCAATTTGATGAATTTTATTGTGAATACTCCACAGTCCGATCTGACAAAATTCAACACCAAGATTAATGAATATCCAATATGAACATGAACAAGGTACCGAATTCCGACTACTCTCACCCGTTGCCCTGTTGGGGAACATTCGCTTGTCGTTTTACGGCCAAGGATTCACTTCGTTCGCCTACAGGATTCCTGCCCGCATCAACAAATTAGGAGTCATAGTCTTAAGGGCTTTCATTTGATCATCAAAGAGTGCACCCCTGGTATGACTCTTGAGGGAGTCATAAGCAAGTATCTGTCTCTCCTTCAAGTCAAACATAACGGCTATCCAATGATTTCCGCTTAGGTTCCATGGAATGTACACTTTCTCCACTCTCAACCATGGTACATTGTCACCTACACCAGCAACATAATTGTAGAGTTTATTATCGCTGTCCCAAACTGTAGGGTCGGTGTTTTTTTCAAAGAGAAACCACCTATGAGACAAGAATCACTAAAAAATATATTTCATTAAATTAGGTCATATTTTACGTGGACTATTAAACAACGTAACCAAAGCCAAAGATGAGGAATTTAACTTACAGCAAAAGGGTCTTCATTATATGAATATTTTGGGGGAAGACGTTTGGGTGTTTGGCCTTCCTCGTGAGAATGAAGTCAATTGCTGTGTCCAAATGCTATAAACACAGCGCACAACTACACAAAACCTTTAATATCAACAAATCTAAACCACATATAACAAATCAAAAACCATAGTTTCTTTATAAACCAATCTAAACATAAATATTAAAAATTATAAACCACATAGTAAATATTAAAAATTATAACCCATTGTTCTATTGGGAAACATTTGCTTGTCGTTGTATCGGCCAAGTTAACTATTCAAAACCTTTACCAATTAACCATATTAAACCATGTGACTATTCTAAACGTTTTAATATAATCATTCTAAACCACAGGTTAACTATTTAAAACCTTTACCAATTAACCATACTAAATCATGTGACTATTCTAAACCTTTTAATATAACCATTCTAAACCACAGTTTTACTATTCACAACTTGAAACTTATAACTGGTCTAAACTATAGTATAACCATTGTAAATACGTACCGAATCTTTCAGCCATGCTTCTTGGGTAAGCATAACAGCAAGCCATTTCTTGTTCACAGAGCATGATGGGAATTCCACATGCATCTTATCAGTCATAGTTAAGTAAAAATCATTGAACATAACCTCGCAATCTCCATGTAACTCCTTGAGAGGGTTGAACAAAGTTGGGGGCCGGATTGTGCGCTTGTATGTTTTTGAGAGATCAATGTAGGGTGATAGTTGGTATTTACTTGTTTTGCTAACCCTCTTAACCTGTTCTAGAATGGTTTTTGCAGGCATTCAAGGGCCAGAATTTTTTAGGAATTCTGCAACCTCTGGACTGGAGATGATGAAGGATGCATCCACTGATATGGGCCGTGGTGTCATAGGTAAAATTATATCGATAATTTTTTTACCATGTAGCCCCTCTTCATTGAAGTCTGCATCAGCTCCCTTGTCATTATCGTTATGAACATGCTCCGCCTCAACCTCAGTCTTAACAAATTTCAAATTTTCTACGTCTTCATCTCCACTATCAAGATCTTTCAATTCTCTTAAAACTTTCCCCATGATCTCCTCATCCTTTTTGTTCTCATTCTCAACGTTTTCTTCTCCCTTTGTACTAGTATTAGCTTTAGTCTTCCTATTAATTTTCGAAGCTCCCCTATCATAGGTTTTCTTTATATTTGCCAGCATTTCTCTAAGAGATTTTTCATTATGAGGATGCTGATGTTGGCCTCTTAATCGATAAGAATATCTCCTTGGAGTATCTTCCCCTTTGGACTTTGGAAGAGGAGTAGAACCTTGTTGTTTTATTTTATTCTCTCCATTAGTGCTCTTCTTTACTACCTTCCTCTTTGACCTTTTTTTCCTTCTCCTCATTTGGCCTCTTCTGCACTACCTTCCTCTCCGGCTTTTTTTTTCTTTTCCACTAGTTTCTTCTTCTCAATGCTGGCTTAATTTTTTTGGCCATGTTTGCTTCGCCTCTTACTAGCTCTTCAATTCTCTCTAGTCTTTTTAGGACCATACTGCTGCGACCATTAATTTTTTTCTCCAGATCCGTGATCAAACCCCTCAACAATGTCATCCTGTGCAAGGAATGAAAAATAATATTTTCGTAACCAATGCAAAAATAGGAAAACCACAATACAAGAGAACTAAATTCGGACAAACATTACACTAAACCTATATCATCAATATTCTAAACCAAAATACATCCTGTACTAAACCAAATCAAAAAAAATTAAACAGTGTTCTAAACCAAATCATAATTTGTTTCTAAATAAAGATTGTCAAGATATAAACTTATAAACCAGTAATATTGTGCTAATATTTATTTGAATAGAAGCGTCCAAACCTCATGGACTTTAATCTTGTCCTCTGTGGGCAGTGTTAGTTTATTTAATTTTTTTCGCCTTTTCGGACCTAATAACAGGTGCCTTGACAAATATGCACACATTGACATTGGTCTGCAGGAATATTCTTGTTGAACCTCGTTCAAATTTGGCAAAATAACTTCATTGACTATTAGTCCATTAGAATCGAGAACCTCCTCAACAGCAGCCGATCTAGGAGATTTATGTGGTCTCCACTTCAGCATCCTTGGATGTGTTTCCTCAAACATGGTTGCGAATTTTGCACCAAACTCTGGCACAGCCTCGTACGCCCATATCTGGAAAAGTAAAAATAGTCGATTGATAATTTCGTCTCTTTTCCAAGCAGGACAAGTTCAACTAACAGAACCAGCGCCAACTTGTACTTAGTATCTGGATCTTTGCATGCTTTGAACTTAAACTCCAGCTCATTGCAGGATATTATCATCTTACCATCAAATACATCCTTCACTAGCTTCATGGTATTGGACTGGCTAACCACCTCCGGAATGGGTGAACAGTTCAGTCCCGTGATAAGATTGAAGTCCTTAATTGTAAAGCATGCTCTCTTGCTACAAAAATTGAATACAAGTCTCCCCTCGCATTTGTCGACGGGCGCTAGTACCTGGTGTAGTAGCATTTGATGAACAAGTTGTGGTTGGCTGACTGGATTCTGTACCCCTAGAAACCATCTAAAACAAGATTCCTCAAGCTTCTTCATTTCTTCGTCGTTCAAATTTTCTTTTAAGATATTCAAACATTGCGGGAGTCTGCAAAGGAAAGCTATTTTTGCTGGAAATCTCTTGTCGTGTTCAATCTTGTAATCCATTTATATAGTATCCTGCATTGAAAACATCTTCAGAGTCTATTCATATATGAGCAATAGGCTGTAACCTAGAAATGAAACTATTCTAAACCATAAAATGAACATTTCTAAATCCTAAACTACTATTCTAAACCACATATGACTATTCTAAACCATATTCTTCTACAATTCAAAACTGTATATATCACTTATCTAAACCCATCGTGAAACTCTTATAATCAAATAATAACAGTCTTTGAAATCTAAAAAAGCAACATCGAAGAAACAATGTTCATCCCTAACCTTTGGAAACTACTGATGCATAAACCCTACCCTAAACAAGAAACCAAACACCCATAACAATCGGAACAAACACCAATCCCATAACCCTAAAGTCATTGCATTTTGAAGAGAAAGAGAAGGGGACAAGGAACGAACCTCAGTGCGTTGAGATTATTGGTCGTAGAGGCTTCAACCAGATAGTGCTCGTATCGAACCAGATGAAAAAACCGAGTAGTTCGCTATGGAAGAATATGATAGTCAATTGTAGTTTGTAAATGATGAATATGATTCGTTCAATTCAAGTTAATCTTAGAATCATTTCGTTACAATGGTTGGAAGTTGAGTAGCGCAATAAGTCTTCGGGGTACTCCTCGTGTGAACAGTTCAAACCTCTGGTAGTTCTTATATTTTAAATTTATTTTTTATTTTAATAAATATATTAATTATTTTGGGAGGGAAATGGATTTTGGAGGCAATAATGACATTTCCTCTGCCAAAAAATAAAATTTATTTTTTATTTTTTTAAAATAAAATAAAAAGGGGTTAGATCACTAAATTCGTTTTCAAAAGGTGTCATATTAGCAAATTTCCCAATTTTTATTTACATAATATATGAGTAGAGTAAGATTAAAAAAAAAACTCTTTATTCACATAGGACATTCGTCCTCTAAATAGATCCAATATTCTTTCATATGCCTCCATATGTAAAACATAATAACTAATTGTAGAGGATGTGATACCAGTCTCCAAGTGCAGATTCCAGATGAATATGTAGATGATAGGTATATGGCAAGGATAGAGTAATTCAATAAGGATATAGATTTCATTGAGAGATGCTAGAAGGCATAACAGAAGGGCATAAGAGCCACTGACAATGTCGACCCCGAACAAACAAAAAATGAATTAGAAGAAATTTCTATTTTGCCTCAGAAAATTTCTTCCTTTAACAGTCTTATTTACAATTTGTATGGAGCTCATAGTGCTCTAAAAGGTAGGACCACCGTTTGTTGTCTTGTCATCCCAACTTTCTTTACCAAAGATCTCTTCGATGATGTTGCATGTAGGTAGAAAGTCTCCACCTTTTGTCGGACTTGGATACCTGGCATCCCAAACTTTAGCATCACAGGGTTCCATAAGATAAACATGACGCATAACATCCCTAGATCCATTACGTTGTCCGTGCAAGCTTTTGTTATGATCGTTCTTAACAGAGCTCAAAGAAGCCTCTGCGTCAAAAGGACAACACGAGTCAACCGTATTATGCCCATGTTGAAGAGAAATGTGGGAGTCGTGTTTAACATTGAAACCACCGTCAACCCCATCGACCCCTCCTATCTTGCTGGTCACGATGTCAAACCTAGTCTCACCAAATGACTTCACATGCAATCCATCTGACACACGATCTATTCCGAAATCCTCCCCCTCTGTATTGCCACATATATCTCCGACATCACCCCCACTACCAAGGTCATCATCATCAGAGTTGTCGTCATCCTCATGAGATTTTCTGCCTATTTCATCTTGATCAACAACTGAATCTATCTCTGAGTCATCATCTTCTGAAACTCGAACTTTATGTGAGGTCCTGTTTCCATGCCACTCATCATCATCACTATCAACATTGAGCAAGTTCGATCGGTTCTGCGCAGCCCGCTTACGCAGCATAAAGACATTAAAATAATAGCTGACAAGTTCCTTTGTGGTTCGGTAAGGAAACACTGCTGACAAGTGTTTCCAAAAATTCTGACCCAGGGATGCAGGATTGGAGTACACAACCTCATGAAAAACTCGTTGCTCTTCTTCAGTCCATCTATGCGCCACCTCCTCTCCCATGTCATAGAATCCCAAAGTCACAAAATTTTCACATCCAAGGGTCCTTTTTAGTTCTTCTCGTTCTTCTGTCAAATGCTGCCGCACACATCTTACAGAGCCTTCATCCATGCAGCCACAGTCAGTTCTTCCACCTCCAGCCTTGTCACTGTTGGGCGGAGACAGTTCCATGTCTGGCATTTGAATGACACAACTTCCAATCAGCTGCACATCATGTTCATAATCAGCTTCTTTTAAGTTATTTTTCAAATGCCCACTCCACACTGGAAGAGTAGCTTGATGATTAGGTCCAAGAGGAACTTGTCTTTTTGGAGGTCGGTCCAAGTATGATGAATAGACGTCCTCAAAATGAGTAAATGTTCGCCGAGGAAAATTAAATTCAAAAAACTCTGCAGAAAGAGAAGAATAAGATGCACCCCCATTTCCAGCATCTTCGTCTCCAGAACTGCTGGTGACCCAAGACAAGGGTGCACTTGTTTCTAAATCCTTCTCCACTTGATTCAAAACCTCAGTATTTTTATCTTCAATGACCTCACTCTCACCTGCTTAGAGCCAAACAAATTCAGACTCTATAACAATCTAACCGTAGATAATTCACTCAGTTAAATACAACACATTGCTAACTGTGGTACAGAAGCATTTTCAAATAATTTACCAAAATATGAGTATCAATGACCTGGAATCTTAGTGTTCTGAAATGCATCATAGCAATCAGCAAAGTGAATCAGCTTATTGCTACGATCCAGCTGTCTTGAATGCTTGAATGGAAGCTCCTCGAACTCCTCATCGTTGAAAGGCCTTTTAAATCCCATTTGAACTGCAAGACAGACATATACAATTTAGAAAAACTATCAGGAAAAGAACAAAAATAAGATGTTCGGTTCAGACTGCAGAGAGAAGAAAGAACAATTGCTCTTTACTAGCTAGTTCATGTACATAAAGATATGTTTAATAGCCTCTTCATGGGCGTTTCTACAATGTCTCAAAAGAAAAGCAAAAGGGGAAAACATTTAAGCTATAACTCATCATGAGACCGATAAATATAATTCAATACAATTTTGTGGAAAAAAGTCTATTAAATAATGCTAGTAAGTAGAAACTACAACCAGATGTCAATTGTGTTGAACTTAAAAGTTAAAAGCAGCACTTATCAAATTGGGTTATCAACAAGATTATTTGCCACAATCAAAACAAGCCATTTTGACATATCAGCAAATGTCCAACATTTTTTCATTTTCTCAGTTTATGTCTCACAACTCACAATTTGCAGAAGTAAGCTAAGCAGTACTGCACTAAACAAAGAAACAAACAAGTATCAGGAATGCTCAAGCATGCAAAACTAGACAGTAATATAACCAGCTGTTTCTTGTCGAGGGGCCGAAAAACTTCAACAAACAAATAAACAGAGAAAACATAAATCAAATATAAGGAACAAAGCAATCATTTCTTACTCCATTAATATTGCCTTCCTAATCAAATATATACACTAAGAATCATAACATGTTCATAACAAGAACAAAGAACAACGTGCCAAAAGCAACACCAAATTCAAAATTAAGAACAATTTACCTTCCAAGCACGCCTAGTTCAGAATTCCGGAGAGAATAGACTGGAAAACAAGGGAGCAACGTAGAAGTCTAATTTCACAAAAATAAACACTTAATTGTAGGCTCTAGGTATTTAATTTAGGTGAAGGAAACTTTCCCCAATTCAATTCGACTATAGAGGAAAAATCCCAAAATTTATGAAAACCCTAACCCTAGGTATCAAATTCGCCAACAAACCAACAAAATTAATGACCGAAAACAGGTGAAGAAACGTCGAGCCAATGGAACCAAAGAAACCCTCTACAAATTTACAGATCGAAGAAGCCTTATAGCAGATCGAAAATTCGAAACCCTAAAATCGAAACGAATCGATAAACATCGACGAATTGGAGACAAATTCAAAGAGGTATATCAACGAATATCAGAAATTATTGCAGAAAAGGAGAGGTATCGGGAGATTACAGACTTGACTAGAAAGAATTGAAACCCGAAAGAACAAAATTTTGTGCAATTAACGGATACGAGAGAAAGAGGTATTGATCGACGGAGAATATAAGAGATCGAACGAATCGACAGCCAGATCTGATATTAGAGGACTTAATTTGACAGAAATCCGAAGTCGATCAAATCGAGGTTGGAGGACGGAGACAATGAATGTTTAGGGATTACGATTTGTGCTTTTTGTAGACGAAGCGGTCCATCAAAGGAAACCGGGTTAATTTCGATGGCAGCCCTGGCTTGCTGAAATGCATTGTATTTAAACAGACCGGCCCGATTTTTTTATACAATGACAGTAATGCCCTATGTTATTGGGTTTATTTTCTCTGATAATCACACATTTTAAAAAATTCAAAAGATTATCCCATTATGTAATAAAATAAAAAAATCAAAGTATTTCGAAATCAAGATTAAGAAAATTAGTATTCAAGAATAATATTTAGAGAGAAATTTTGCCAGAGAGATTAAAACAATGAGAATGTTTTTCTTCACTTGATATATTTTTATTTCACAAAACTTCTTTTTATATAGGATTAATGTACAACAACCAAATTAATTATTTAATCACCTTTTAAATAGTTTCATCTAACTACTAATGATATATGTTTAATCATCTCTTAGAGCATGTGCAATGGCATTGGATAGCACACTTGAAAAGCTCATATCCAATGCTACATATCTATAATGGACCATTTTTAAACCCTTGAAAATGCCTTGCCACATAGTCCACGCTTAATCTCTCAAGTGTGGGATAAGGCGAAAGCCATCCAATGTTTCTACACATGGCAAGGCCAAATATTGCATAGTTCCTCGCCCGACAAGAGCCCTCTTTCCTCTCTCTATCTCCCATTCTTCTTGCCCTAGTTATCGCAACGACATTGCCGTCCCAACGATACACGGCGGTTTCGGCTTATCGTTTTACACAAGATCTAATTAGGTGAGAGTACCAAATCATCTTCTATGAGTGTAGCTCAATTCTTCTTATATCTCTGTGTTTTTGTTTCAATCTTGAAATAATTCTAGATAGCTCCTATGACTGCAAAAGTTTTCTTGTTTTTGTGCTCTAGATCTCTTTGATTTGCAATTGTAGTTTCATTACGAAGAAAAACATTTACGATCAGAATGGCTAGACTTGCTAGGATTCTGACAATAATTGCTACTATTTTTCCAAACACAACCATTATTATTTTCATATTTTTTTCTTTTTGTTTGATGTGTTGCGTTGTCAATTATTAGATTAGACTCTACTCTCTTAATATTTCCCTTGTAGTTAACTAAAATGGTTTCTCTAGCTTGAGATTCTGTTGGAATTTCTTTCTGTATATGTTTTTTTTTGGATTAATGGATACAAAAAATTGCTTGAATCAAAGAGCGTTATTCTGGTGCAATATAGGCTCATCTCCTATGGTTAGAAAATGGTTGAGGAGATCAATATATATTTTTTTTCCTTTGTTATGATGGTTCTCACAAAATTTTTACATATATGATAATATCATACTATGTTTCAACATCAGTCGCAGCACCTTCTCAGTTATCCTTCACTGATTTTTTGTTTCCATATTCATAAAAAGTATTAAAAAAGAACAATGTTTTAGCATGTTCTGTTTTTTTTTGTTATCCTAGTGATAATGACCAGTTTTGCGTTTGCTTTGTGTTCCTCACACTTGATGTTACATTGTTTCATTCCTGGAGTGTTATTATTGTCCATAACGCTAATAGACAAAAAAAAAGGAATGTTATGAGGTTAGAAAATATCTAATGCCCTCTTTTACATGGAATTCCAAATTTCATTGTACTTTACAAACTACAATATATATTGCAATGCTAAAAAAGCTTTAATGTTTTTGCTTCTCTTATTTTTCATGACTGGTTTTTGCTGTATATTCCTTGTTGAAAGGCATGAGATGAGCTTAGCATAATTAAAAACGTCAGACTGTTATCCTTTTTCGTAAGGGGAGTTTTCAATCGTTAAAGCCTCCACTTAAGATGGCCTCAAACTTCCCAGAATTCTTGCTTAAGCACATCTTCATTGTTGGGAAGTTTCTTTAGACCAAAGACCATCGGGGAGTAGTACCTTAAGTTTGACGACCCGGCCCAGCTCGACAGCCCATCTGGCCCGCCCGGCACCGCGGCCTCACATTCAGGCTCCATGGGCCCCACCCCCAACCCCTCTGGCCATCTGCCCGGGTTGTTGCTAGTATGAGTCGAACTCCTCACCTAGCCTTTAACATAGGGCCCTTGGCACCATATGCTACCAACTGAGCCATGGCTTAGTTGGTGGCATAGGTTGCTAAAGGCCCTATGTTAAAGGCTAGGTGGAGGGTTCGAAGCCTAGCAACAACCTCCTTGGTAAATCACTTAAGTGTGGAGTCAAGGGATGGGTTGGGAGTAGGGCCCATGGAGCCTGAATGTGAGGCCGCGGTGCCGGGCGGGCCAGATGGGCTGTCGAGCTGGGCCGGGTCGTCACATTAAGTTCCAATATCTAATCACTTTTTTCATATACTCTGGTTACACTTGTTTAGGTTTTGTTTTTGGTATCTAATAAAGTTCTTGCAATGGAGGTTCTATTAACAGGCCGATTACTAGGACACGATTATATTCTATGGGTATTTGCGGTTTGATTCACTTGCCAGGATACTACATTGATTGCATTTGTTCTGACAGAGTGTAGCTCATTGTGTGATTCTCTTGCGCATCTTTATAATTTTTCATGGATTCTCAACACGCTACAAATTTATTGGAACAAATCTTTTATTGTGTTCATGTGAAAGTGGATTTGCTGAAAGATTAATGTATTTGATTCTGACATAAATTGTACTGCTCAACTGTCTATTTTAATTTCATTGCTCTTTATTGTCTTGTCTTCAAACGGTCATCATGGACCCTACTCATCCCAATAGCTCCAACCCATACCAATGGATGTCCGATATGCAATTAAACCCTACTCAAATGGCAGCCATTGCCACACTTTTTCAGCAAAATGCCAACCCACAACAACCCATTCCAAGTCATGTATTACCGAGTTCTATGAATACCGCTTCACTAACCCAAACCAAAATCCCATCAGGGTCGGACCTTCGCGCTCCTTCTACCCAAAATTCAGCTCATACAAGTGTTGGAACAAACCGGAAAGCCCCTAATTGGAGAGTCAACGAGGATGTTGCACTATGTGAAGCATGGGTAAGGCTATCGGAGAATGCTGAGGATGGTATAAGGCAGAATCTTGAAGTATTCTAGATCAAAGTTTGGCATGAATTTCATGCTCGAAGCCCTGCGATAGCGCGTGCCCTGCGAGCATGTGAAAATAGGTGGGGAAGCATCCAAGCAGAAGTGACGAAATGGAGGACTATTGTGCACATAGTGCAAACGAATCGGTTTAGTGGAACTAACCCCAATGATGAGGTAATTTATTGGACCAATATTACTTTCTTCGATTGACTATTATAGTATTGCTGACATCTATATTGTTGTTTGCAGTGGGGAGCTTGCTTCCTGGTTTACAAGAAACAAAAGAAATTGCTGGAGATGGATTCAAGCCTAACTAGAGATGAAGTAATAGCTAGAAAGTTGGTGAGGCTGAAGGAGCTTGAGGCGCTCGACATGCAACGCAAGGGTGAGTAACACATTGTATTTAAGATTAACTTTATGAAGTAAATCATTTCATTTTTTGTTGACATGTCCTTAGGGATTCAATCGCTGGAATACTCTCCTGGAGGGCGTGGGACAAGACGGCTGAATGAGGATGGGTACACCCTAAACCCTTGTAACCTTGAAGATAGGTTCAACGAGAACATAGACACGGAAACACAAGATTTTCGAAGATGATGTACTGTATCAAAAAAACTTCAAGTATGGATTAAATGTGTGTCATTCTTATTTTATGCAAGATCTGCCCATCAAGTTGGCCTCCAATTATGGATTTTCAACATCCACCAGACATTCGGCTTTCATCTTTAGTTTTTGTGAGATATGAACTGTATGTTCTTGTACTAGCTTTGAAAAATGATTAATTGTGTTCTAAGATTTGTAGATGCTATAATCGACTATGATTTGGTTGTTTTATGTTTTCCAGAGAATTGCATGAACTATTCCAGAGAATTATGCTCGCACTTCTCGAATAATGAGGCTTGAATTACTATTTTCCATTGTTTTATTACTTGCATTACTGATTTGTTCCATATGGTATGTGACGAAAAATGTATGGGAGAAATATAATACAAAGGAACAGCAATATATAAAGAGGTACATACACCAGAGTAGTACTCTCCTTTTACCGATATAGCTATCACAGTCTCCTTAAGTTGATGACCTCCACACATCAATCTCAACCATGATGCGATAAAAATTTAGCATCTACAACAATGGGCAGTAATAGTAGCTTCTCAATAAGGCTTTTATTTGGGGACATCAAATAGAATAACATTCAACTTAAAAATCCTAAGCAAGAACTCTCAACATATGACTTCTTGTAACACATGTAGGATGTCATCCACATTTGGCCTCTGGATTCTTATGGTGACACTGCAATGAAAATAGTGATTGTCATGAACATAATAACATGACAATAAGTTAACAAAAAATAATAATGGCACACTAGTGTTTACCTTGATCACTGGCCTCCCCCCAAAGTTTATCCAAAGATGGTCCATTAAGTCTTGTCGTAGCCCGCCATTCATACTCCTATCCTCGACTTGTTGCATACGACTGTGGATGAAATTCCCTAACCATTCCTGATTGTGCTGGAGCAAAGGTTCATGACCATTTTCGCCGGCAATTGGTTGCCAAGGTTCTATTTGAATGTGACACTCATCCTCTATTATCATATTATGCAATATGATGCAACATTCCATAATATTTTTCAACGTGGCAGTATCCCAAAACCTTACTGGACCTTGTTTTATTTCCCATTTAGCTTGCAAGACCCCAAATGCCCTTTCAACATCCTTTTGCATCGCCTTTTATTTTTTGGCAAAGTGTTTCTCTTTTAATGTTCGAGGATGCTTGATTGACTGGATCAGTGTGGCATAGTGTGTGTAGATACAATCGGTGAGATAGTATGGGATATGATAAATCTTACCATTTACCACGTACAGGGTGTGTGGGGTACGACAATGAATAAAGTTGTCAAAAAGTGATGAGTTATCAAGAACTGAAATATCGTTGTATGTACCTTCCATGTCAAAAAATGAATTCCAAATCCACAAGTCCATTGACACGACGGCTTCCAGAATTAGGGTGGGCCTCCCAATGTGACCTATAAATTGCCCATGCCATGCAGTTGGACAGTTACGCCACTCTCAATGCATACAATCCAGTGAACCAATCATGCTTGGGAAACCATGAGCTTCATTTTCACTAAGCAAGTGGGCAAGGTCCCTTTCATTCGGTGAACCTAAGTACTGCTCTCCATAGATGCTAATGACAGATTCACAGAAGATGCGAAGGGTATCTGATGCAGTAGTTTGGGCAATCATAAGCGAATCATCCTCTCGATCAATAGGGCCACCATAGGCCAAAATTCTCAATGCAGCCATCATTTTCTGTATTGACGAGAAACCAGCCTTCCCCACGCAATCATACTTCAATCTGAAATAAGGCTGACTTTCTTCTAAGGCATGTCGGATCCTATGAAGCAACTCCCTCTGCATTCGAAACCTTCGACGAAACATATTTGGCGGAAAGATACAATCTTCTGCAAAATACTTATTGACTAGATCGGAATGTGCTCTTACACGATCTCGATTAATAAAAGTACGCCTGCACACTCTAGGTGGCTCAGTCTCCTTTTAGAGGCACCTACTATCTGGAGCAGTTTTTCAAATACTACAATGAACAAAGAAAAAGGATGTAGCTTAGCATAATTAAAAACTTTGTCCATATGTAGTTCGATGTAGTGTCAATTGTATATGTAGATTGTAAACAATATGATTGGTCATCCATGGTTGTCTATTTCTTTTCTTTTATGGGTCCTATGAAAAACACTGAAAATCAATAAGTTATTAAAAAAACATGCATGCTTCAGGTTTGAAAATCTATAACAATAACATGAAATTACTTAAGTAATTATTCTATTTAGATGGACGACTTTCTCTTTATAGATACAACTAGTACCAAAATCTTAAAGAACTAGCAAATGCAATGATAGCTAAAATATTAATAAAAATCATAATCAAACAACAATGCATGAAATACATGTGTGAGGTAGCAATCCACATTGTGCACAAGTCAGTGAATGCATCTTAGGTCAATATGCAACCATCAAACAACTATCAAAAAGATTTGTGAGAAACTAATATTGTAGAAAGGAGATAATATACCAAAGTTAAATCCCATAAGAGCCTCTTTATTCATGCGAACAAGCTTAATCTCATGAAGAACATGATTCTTTGCTACTAGCTAGTTCTAAGGATCTTTCATTGTTGACTCAAATGAGTTATATTGTCTCTCTTCAGTGATCGCGTCTTGACATAGCATGAGAGGAAAGAAGACTTCAATGTTCGGGTTCAACATGAGAGAAGCTACAAACAAAGATTAGTTTGACAAAAGTATGCATATGTGGACCTTTGATAGCCATAAAAATCTTGATGTAAAGTACACTTTACATATGTACTTTTACTGAAGAAATAAAGAACGTTGGATTGTGTTGGTGGGTGGGTGATGCACAAATCTATTGGGCCTAAGCCTAGTAGGAGCATGAGCATGTGCATGGGCATGGGCTATTGTGGAGCAAACATGTATGGGCTGGCTGGGTGATACACAATTCTTCTTATATGCGCCTGCTTTATCTGTGATACATGAACCCATCTTGTACATGTGGGAGAAAACTTGAGAAGCCCATATGTGTTGCCTAGTCCATGCAAACTATACATTTGTGTGGTGTTTGTTTTGATCGTGTGTGGCGTCTAATTTGAAGGTGCAACAATTAAACATAACTGTCATTCCAAATCATACAAATTTTAAAAGGTGGTTAATATCAAGTGCTTGAAAATACAACCCATTGTAGTGTTCAACTTGATTCATCAAGTGTTGCACAATCTCCAAGATAATTACAGGTGCTATACTTGCAAAGCCATTGGAGTTGCTCTTAGGTAATCTCCAAATACACTAATAAAATAGGCATCCACTAATCAAATAGGGAATCGGTATTTGGACTTACGTTTTTGGTATTTAGATCTCCTTCATTATTGGTTTCTGTGTAATTTATTTTTAATTAATATATTTGTACATCAACCTTTTGTTTCCTATTTAAACCTTGATATTCTTCTCTTTTCCTCTCGCTTTCTCTTTCCTCTCTACTTTGCAAAATCTACTTTACTGGCTGTTACTTTATTGGACATAGTGCTGATAACACACCGGTTAAAACTTCAGATGATAGGAAACTTCAAAGAAACAAGAAATATTCCCAAAGTAGATGTCAGGTGTAGTACCCCATTTTTGTCTAGCTAGAGTTTTATTTTTTAATTGTAATTGACTGTTAATTAAATAAAAAATGTAAAAAAGATTGAAATTTTTTATTTAGTATCATATTGAGAAAAATAAAGATTGAAAAAATTTAGAACTTACTTTCCTTTTCTTCTTTTTCTTGATGCCATAAAAATCTTTAAACCAATCACAACCACACATCAACACTTGAAAGGTATCGGTACCCAAAGATGCACAATGTGGTTCAATCACTCTACCACCGGCACTAAAAGCGAATTCCAAAGCAACATTTGTAATAGGAATTGACAAAATGTCACAAGCCATCTTTGACAAGATGCGAAATTTAAACTATTTTTACCTTACGAATCCAAAGCATCAAATGGAGGATTTATATCTGCATTGTGCAAATGTACACTTTCCTCCAAATATACATCCAACTCTGACTTAGCCAACTGAACACAATCAACATTTCTTATATAATTATCAAATTGTGCTCTTCCCCTCTTTTTCCTTTGTCCCAATAAACTCAAACTTGAAGAAGCCTTACCTCCTTCTGCTTGCAATTGCTTTTCAACATTTCTAAGTTTATGAGCCTCAACATATTCATCAAACAATTTGTATGAAGTATCACGAACTTCAATCTTATGCTTAATAGAATTACTAGGAGAGTATATTTCGGGGAAAGTAAATTCAATCAATTTCATTTTGTTCCTAGGATCCAAAACAACTACAACAAAAATCAACAAATTACAATCACCCCAATACTTATCAAATTTTGCCTTCATTTTTTGAGCCATTGCTTTCATATATTCATCTAGACTATTAAATGCTTCATCCAACATCTTTTGTATATTTCAAAGATCAGGAAGAAATAAGTTTGAAGTTAGATATTTGGTACTTGAAATAATCTATCACTTCATCAAATTCTTCAAGAAATGAGCAAACAACTTTAGCTCTTTTCCAATCATTTTCTGAAGGAAAATACACATGTTGAGTCCCTTTGCTGATACCGTGAAATACATCTTTGAAGTCAATTACAGCCATTAACATTGCATAAGTCGTATTCCATCTAGTGGTACAATCCAAAATAAGCTTTTTCCTAGGCAATTTCAATTGATTAGTAATATCACTGAATGTCTAAAGATGAGATACAGACTTTGCAATGTGCTTCACACTTTCACGAAAATTATTGATAATATCCCCAATTTGAGACAAACCGTCTTGCAGAAAAATATTCAAAATGCTGCCTTGGGTACCACTTTTGATATCAAGGATCTTGGACCTCTTAGCTACTTTCTTGGTCTTCAAGTGCAACGGGACTCTTCCAGCCTCTACTTAAATCAAGCAAAGTATGCTCATGATCTCCTACTGAAACATGAAATGCTTCATTGTAAGCCTGAGCACACTCCTCAAATTGCCAAAATTTCCCTCAGCGCTACTGATGGGTCTCTATTAGCCTCGCTTACTCAATATCGTGAAATTATGGGCTCTTTTTAGTACCTTGCGCTCACAAGGCCTGATTTATCCTTTACCGTGAACACAGCTGCCCAGTTCATGAGTGCTCCTCGGACGTCCCATATGTCAGTAGTCAAACACATCCTTCGCTACATCAAAGGTACGATGGATTATGAATTGACCCTCCACAAAAATCAAAGAGACTTACAAGTTTATGCTTACTCCGACACTGATTGGGCCGGCTGCCCAATTACTCGCCGTTCAACTAGTGGCTATCTTGTGTTCTTAGGCTCCAATCTTGTTGCTTGGACCTCCAAGAAACAACCCATTGTTACTCGATCTAGTGCTGAGTCTGAGTATCGATACCTCTCTCACGCATGTGCTGAGATGCATGGCTGTGTTACTTCTTTCACGAGCTTGGTGTTCCTCACATGTTTCCACTCAAGTTTTATTGTGACAATCTCAGTGCCACTTACATGGCAGCTAATCCCATTCATCATGCTCGAACACGTCATATTGAATTAGACTATCATTATATTTGGGAAAAAGTAGCGCTTGGTAGCCATCGGGTTTGTTTTGTTCCTTCCGTTGATCAAACAGTTGATATTCTCACTAAAGCTCTTCATAAGTCTCGTCATGAGCTACTACGTTCCAAACTAGTTCGGCCGAGCTTGTCTCATTTGCGGGGGTATTAGTGATATGGCAGCTCAACAATCAAGGGATACAGCTCAGCAATCAAGGGATGAAGAATGATCATGAATCAGTTAACTAAAATCAAGGAGAGGACATATGCTATTAGTGATACGGCATCCCACAAATCAAGGGATATTGTTCACCAAGGGATACAACTCAGCAATCAAGCATGTACACACACACACATATATATATTTGTATCATTGATCATTGAAAAGCAAGTCATATCATTCCAAAATATAATTGATTTTACATGCTCCAAAGATCCTTGAGCAAGTCTTTAGGCTAAAATGACATAAAATTAGAATTGATTTTTGTAAAATAAATACGTTCCGTTATAGAGAAAGAAACTTTGAGAAAGCTTGAAAGAGCCTCAATCTTTGTAATTTCTAGTGAGTTTATCACTTGTAATATTCTCCAATATAGTGAATACTTGATCTCTATTGTTCGTGGTATAGATTTTGCCAAACTACATAAATCTTGTGTTTTTTATGTAAGTTTTTCTATTGAGTGGCACACATATATCACATTTATTAGTTCAATATGAATTGATTTGTCAAAATTTTATTGGACCAAACAATAGCCAATAGAGAAGAAAAGTTTATCTCTTCTTTGATGGAAAGAATATGTGATTTTTTTTAGAACTCCAAGCAAGACAAAAAAACAAGCTCTTGACCCTCTCTCTACCCATCAAGAACTAAAATCCATCATCAAAGTTCTATCAAGTCTAAGTGAAAAGAAGATAGAAATCGGGTGTTAAAAATCAAGTCTCATCTTCATGGATCGAAAAAAGTTTTGTTTATTATTATATTCATAAACATTTGATTTGTAGAGATTATGAAAATCCCCGATCTCTGCGTATATTTATGTTTTGTGTGAGTAGATTGTTTACGTGCACTATCTTATTAAACTCTAACATGTGATATCAGAGCAAGAGTTAAGGAATTCATGATCTCTCAATCAAATTATGAGAAATCCAAGATTTTATGATCTAGAATGATTTCATTGCAATAAATTGTTATTTTTGTGTTTTGTATGATGGATATGAGCATATCGTGTATGAACATGATTGATTAAATTCATATTATGAATTCAAGGATCAAATGACCCCCCCCCCCCCCCACCCCACCCCCCCTTGTGTTTGCAATTTGGGAACACAATTCACACCCCCTCCTAGGTTTTTCATTTCTCACTTGTAATATTCTCCAATATAGATAGTGAATACTTGATCTCTATTTTTCGTGGTATAGGTTTTGCTGAACTACGTAAATCTCGTGTTTTTTATGTAAATTTTTCTATTGAGTGGCACACATATATCACATTTATTAGTTCAATATGAATTGATTTGCCAAAATTTTGTTGGACCAAACAATAGCCAATAGAGAAGAAAAGCTTATATCTTCTTTGATGGAAAGAATATGTGATTTTTTTGAGAACCCACTGCAAAAAAAAAAAAAAAATGGCAAGTTCTTGACCCCCTCTCTACCCATCAAGAACTAAAATCCATCATCAAAGTTCTATCAAGTCTAAGTGAAAAGAAGATAGAAATCCGGTGTTAAAAATCAAGTCTCGTCTTCATGGATCGAAAAAAGTTTTGTTTATGGTTATATTCGTAGATATTTGATTTGTAGAGTTTATGAAAATCCACGATCTCTGAGTATGTTTATGTTTTGTGTGAGTAGATTTTTTATGTGCACGATCTCATTAAACTCTAACATGTGATATTGGAGCAAGAGTTAAGGAATTCACGATCTCTCAGTCAAATTATGAGAAATCCAAGATTTTATGATCTAGAATGATTTCACTACAATAAATTGTTATTTTTGTGTTTTGTATGATGAATATGAGCATATTGTGTATGACCATGATTGATTAAGTTTGCATCATGAATTCAAGGATCAAAATCACGTTTTTAGGTTCTAGACAGAGATCCAGAAAAGTATGGCGTCAGTCCGGACAGAGGCTAACAGAACAAGCGTGGTGTTTGCCCCAATAGTTAAGCTTCTATCTCACTTTTTACCTAAATGCTCAAGCGGTATGAGCGCTCAAGTGAAAGTATGAATCACTATTCACACAATTATGAATAAAGTTTAGAAATTAATTTTTGATTTGTTGATTACCAAAGTGATTGGGTCTTTATGATAAATTGACTTCAAACTGAATTTATTATTTGTAATTCCCTATAAAAGTTGATGCTTATAAATGAAGGAGGGGTAAATTGAAGTTCGTGATTATAAGGCATTTCTGGAACGTCCAAAGGTTAATTATTTGTTCTCATGGGCATTGTACATAATTGTAGGCAATGAAATGTGGTATGTTAGTTTTGTTTATATATCTAAAGATAGTAGAATTTTCTTATTTGTGCATACATAACTGCCAAATTATGTTAAACTTATTAGCATCATTATGGTTAAAGTTGTATGATGATATATCACCCAAAGGAGATCATCAAAATATATTTATCTTTTATCATCAATTTCACCTTGGTGTTTTAAATCTTGAATTGACACTTCAAGTAGAGAAACTATATGCTAGTACTACTACTAGCACTGCGCAAGAAAAAATATATTATGAAAATTTGGAAAGGTCAAACAAACTGAGTTTAATGTTTTTGCGATAACAATGGCAAACATTATTAAGTGTATTCTTCTTAAGATTAAAAATGCTAAAGAACTTATGAAATCTGTGGAAGGCGCTCCCAAACTGCTGATGATTCTCTTACCAAGACACTAATGGGTATGTTGATTATCATGAAGTTTGACGGTTCTCATATAATGCATGAGCATATCATTGAAATGACAAATATTATAGCAAGACTCAAGTCTTTAAATGAAGGTGGATGAGACAAATGAAATGTGCATGAACTGCATGACATGTTACTTCAGGAGGAAATGAGACTTAAATCGTTGGGAACTCAATCCATTCGTTTTGTTATTTATCAAGCAGTTGGAAAGAAAAAAGGAAAGAAACATGGAAGGCAAATGCGACCATTAAGATTAATGAATCTCCTTCTACAACTACAAATGATGTTTCTTAAATTTCCTATTTTTATTGGTGTACATGAAAGAATAGAGCGATGTTAACATGATTATGTAAGACATTATTGTTGGACCAATTATGTTTTCTCATTTACAAGTCATGCTTAGTCGACGACTAATATTGTAGTCCATCGAAGGAAAATATGTCAAATAAATGACATACAACCACCATGACTCTTGATTGATTTGTTTACTTGATTATACATGACGAATGATGTGTTCAATATATAGAAGGATTTTGACAAATGTTCTTATTTGCAAATTATGAAGAACATGTTTATTGAATCATACTATAATGTAATATCAGTTGTTTCAAGTGAGAGAATGTAAGTTTTTCTATGAAGTGGCACACATGTATCCCATTTATTGGTTCAGTATGCAGTGATGTGTCAAAATTTTATTTGAATAAACAATAACCAATAGAGAAATTCTTATCTTATCTTATCAAAAATTATATGTATCTCATGATATTCCATTGTATTATTACAATGAAATAAGTTATTCCATTTTGTGAGTACAATGGAATAACTATGTCACGTGTGTAGGATACTATGAGATATAGGGCTAAAATGTTTAACACTATTGTCTTCTTATGTCTTCTAATTTGATGGAAAGAAGAGGTGATTTTTTTGAGAAGTCACAACAAGAAAGAAAATATAGCAAACTCTTGGCCCTCTCTCTGCCCAACAAGAACTCAAGTCCATCATCGAAGTTCTATCAAGTCTAAGGGGAAAGAAGAGAGAAATCAAGTGTTCAAAATCAAGTCTCGTGTAGCACCCTAAGTTTTTAATAAATAAATTAGTTTTATACTTAGTAACCAACTTAGTATTTATTTACCTAATGGAAAATTTATTGGCTTTGTTAAACCATGTCATAACTATAAAAATTAAAGGACTCTAAGGCAATGTTGAAAGGAATTCTAACATCTCCACACCACTCTTTTGAATATATATATATCTATATATATATATATATGTCTCTGTGTGTGTGTGTAAATGCCTGAGGGATAGCAGGACAAGCCATACAATAACCTACAATTAATTATAAATGGTGTGGTTCTGGGATGTAATCATGTATAGATCCTGTTCCTTGTACTCTCTCCATGTGAATCAAGCAGATGCCAAGAAGTTTTTGAACCATTTCACAGAGTCCTTAGGGTATCTCTTGAGTTTGTCCTTGTAATCCACAAAATACAGACCAAATCTTGAAGTGTATCCACCCGCCCACTCCCAGTTATCCAAGAAAGACCACACAAAGTAGCCTTTAATGTTGCAACCATCTTCTCTGCATTAACAAAATCACTCAAAATGAGTTCCTGATACTCCACAAAGGATGGAATACGTACATATGATCAAATTGTGAAAGCTAGAGCTAGGTTTTCTACATACTTGATTGCAGCTAGCAAGTTTGTTAGATAGTCGTTATGGTATTTGATTCGTTTCTCGTCCTTCAGAGCATCTTTGATAGAGGTGAAAGGGCTGTTTCCGTCATCCATGCCTGTAAGCATACGCCAATATTATTGTAAATTTGGAACAAAAACCATATAGAAATTTAATTTACGAGATTGCATTTACCATTTTCGGTGATGATGACCGGAGGGTTCCCGTATTTCTGCTTGATGTAATTCATTAAGCTTCTTATACCATGTGGTACTATATACAACCAAATAGAACTGGCCTGCAATTGCAACAAATTTGTTTGTAATTCAGTAAATTTGTTTGTTTTCAATTGTACTCATAAAATACTCACCCGATCTCCGATAGCCTTTCCATCTTTGAATGCTGTAAAATCATAAGAAATGAAGACCATGCATTCGATTAGAGGGCAAGGATTTAGCAAAATGACTTATTGACTTGGGGGAATGATGACTTACGAAGGGTAATGGCACCAGAATCTGCCACAGAGTCGCCATTAAGAAAGACATTAACGATATTGGTTGAATTCTTTTGGGCATAATATGTAGTATAGTGATTAATTCCCACAAAATCCAGTGAACCCTTAAGAAGAGCAACTTCGGATTTGGAGAATGTTGGCAGCCTGCTTCTTACTCGACTTCTCATGGAGCTCGGATAATCCCCAAAGATCAAAGGTTCAATAAACCTACAGCAGTGATGAACATTATATTTTCAAAAGAGATAAAACTTGAAAATGATATGGAAGCATGAGTAATTAATCATGACTACAAGTATATACGGCAATTACCAGCCAAAGTGAAAATCTAGGGCTCTTTGAGTTGCTTCAATGTCGTCGGTAGAGTTCGATGCTGGTTCATACCACATAACATCAAATGATATTCCCACGGATCCATGTTGTTTTCGCTGCACATTATTGATCCAGCAATATACAAGCTCAATGCCTATATAATTAAAAACACATTCTAAAATATGCCTAGTACTCTCAAGTACATATAATAGGCTCTTCCGGCTATTACCTATCCTTAGCTCTCCTAGACATTTTTGAAAATACCTTGTATTTGCTTCTGTATATATCAGCAACAGCAGCATGGGAAAGGAGAGTGTTGTGGGCAACAATGTAAGGCTCGGTTGAAGAGTTTCCGGCCTGACAAAAGAGCCGAAAAAGAATCGAGCAACGCCCCGGTGCATGAAGACCCACATCATAGCCTTGTATTGCAAACGTATGGGGTTCGTTGAATGTAATCCAGTTCTTCACCCTGTCACCAAATTTCTGAAAACATGTATTCGCAAAAGCCGCAAAGTCCTTTCTGCAAAATAAAATTTGATCATTCATACATATATGTTATATATTATAGCCCGAAACAGACTGTAGTTTTCATATAAAAGGCTTGATGATCAAATCCTATATATATAGAATCATTACTCACATGATTTGGGGGCTAAGCCATCCATTATATCTGTCCGCCAAGGCTTGAGGAAGGTCCCAATGATAGAGTGTCACATATGGTTCAATTCCTGCTCAAAACAACACAATACAATTAGTCTGATATTCTGAGCCTAATTACGTTTTAAGTACTATATATATATATATATATATATAAGCCTAGCTACCTTTGGCAAGTAAAGAATTGATGAGATTGTTGTAATGATCAACCCCAGCTTGATTTAGTAAACCTGTTCCATCTATGAATGCAAAGATTGAAATGTGTTATGTACTAATTAACTTAGATTTATTATATTCATGCGTTCTAGCTAGTGGTTTTCGGGAGCGAGGGTCTTGAAACTTACTGGGGTATATCCGAGACCAAGAAATAGAAAACCTGTAGGCATCCATTCCCATGTCCTTCATCAGTTGTATATCTTCCTGTTCCCAATCAACCACAAATTCACATGTAAGCTATATCTCTTCACGTTGCTCAAACTTCATGTTAGAGATACAAAAAGTCGCATAATTATATCAGAGTCAACTGTGTGATTTATAAATTTAATTTAATTATAGAGCACACTTTTAGGAATAAAATTGTGAGAATATTAAGACCGAAATTAAGCAAATAGTACCTCTACATTTGAGTTGAGCCAAACTTTTCTCTATATCCTCCTCAAATTCTTTAAATCATAAATTTGTTTAGGGTTTAAAAATTAAAAATTAATTGAATAATCTATAAAAATTGTTTTTAAGAAGTTAAATTTTAATTAAGTTATTTAATCTCTAATCGAACGATGAGTAGATTACTTCTCCAGACAAATAAAAAATTAAAATAGCTTGTTTAATAACGAATTGGTAGAAGAACTAAGTCATACATTATATCGGTGGTATTGATCTACAGCAACATCAGCATTGCTAAAATCAATTATTTTACCTGCAAATTAAACATATACAAAGGTAAATAAAAAAATTATATAAATATACAAAGGTAAATAAATGCTTATTTTACCATCTCTACCTTTTATTTTATTTTATTTTATTTCTAAAAAATGTATGGGTACTATAATAAGATAAATAGTTTTGATATTACCAAATGAATGTGAAAATGTGTCCCACACAGAGGGGCCCCTGCCATCTTCTTTCACCGCTCCTTCATACTGTATAATAATAATAATTAAACAAAAAAAACTTAAATTTCCAAATTCTTTATATTTAAACTAATTAAGATGAATACCAGTCTTATGAAAAAATAAATAAAAAAGATGCAAGTGTTTCCCTTCGACTTAATATTACGTTCTTGGACCTGGTTAAATTATTTTGTTGTATTTGATAATCGATAATGATATTATATAATTTTATCTTTTTTTTTGTCAAAAAAGTTTACCTTTTGAAGATTTGATATATGATTACACTCGAGCCGCCAGTCCAGACAGACAAAAGTTTATCCTTAAATTTAGTATGCTTGGTCAACTGCTAATCCTTATTTTTCATTTAATGCTTTCCAATTCAAATAAAATTGAATTTTTATCTAAGATTTATCTGTTTATTGTGTCCGTGTGAGTCTACCCATCTCAAAAAATTAAACTTAAATTTTCATTCTTAAATGTATTCATATTTGGTCACAACATGAATATAATTAATTAAAATGCATGTGGTTAATAAATTAAATAAAATGGATTTTATGATACAATATCATTTGACTTCATAAGATCAGCATAATCTTTCCGAAACCTCGTACATAGAGGTAGGGGTGGCAAAATTATGACTGACACAAATAACCGATTTATCCGATCCGGATAAAATCAAATTTGGACATAAGTTATATGTCTACAATTTAGGTCTAAACAAAAATATTTTGTCCGTTTAAAATCAGATTTGGGTTCAAAAACAAAAATTTTGTTCAATTTAGTTGTCCGTACTTTAACCCGGATTGAATTGGTATACGATTTACTTGTCCGGATTTAAACCAATTCAGATATGATCAATTAAATACGTCTGAAAATCAAAACCAATCCGAATTCAATATGTAAATATTTTGTAACCCTACCTTGTCCAAACCATTGCCGAAGTTTTTGCCAAAGGTAGAAATCGAACTCAAAGTCACAACGTGACATGTTTCGTCCACAAAGTAAAAAACATAAAAATGGCCAGCTCACTAAAGCATTTATGCGTTCATTGCATTGGCTGTTAATATTTTATTTTTAGTTTTTTTTTCCTTCCAAATATATAGAAAACCTCAATATGATCGGCAATAAAAATGATATGAACAAAATAATTTGTAAATGTACTGAGAAAGTACAGAAGTGGAGATGATAGTTTTGGCAAAACTCACAACACAGCCAAAGATAAAAGAAAAAGAAAATTTATAAGTGATGAAGAGAAGAGAGTTGAGAAGGAGAGAGAAATGCCTGGAAAGCTGAGGAGGCGGTTCCAAAAACAAAGCCCTTGGGGAAGCTTCCTCTGTTGATTTGTTGCAAGCTCAAGCATGTTTGGATCTCCGAAAGCACCATCACAAGTGCTATCAACACATTTATAATCTCTCTTCTCATCATTGTCGATTTGGAGAGAGAGGGAGAGTCAAAGAGGAGCTTTTTCTATATCTCTATTCAGACCAAGACAGGCTGTAGATGATTTAGAGGGAGGGAGATACGCGAAGATGATTTGTTGCTATCCAATGTGAAATGGGTTTTGTAATTTGTATAAATTGCTTGTCTAAAGGTGGCTATTTATATATATAGATAGATAGATAGACATGAGATTATTTTTTTCTCTTGGGTTCATACGTTTTGGCCAACACCTATATAAAATAATATAAAAATATAATTAAGTTGCTTTTGGGTTGAACTTTTATCTTGTTTTTTATTGGCTACACCACATTAATTCACGTCTAATATTATCTGGAATGCAGACAGCGTGTTGAAGCTTGTTCGATTGGACTCAATAACAAGGAAAAGAAACCTAGTTTTCCTCGTTTATGGGTGATGCAATTCCAGCATAAACAATTTATTCATAGTCAACTGCGTGTGAGTTTCGACCTATATGTGGGGGTTTTGTGCGACAAAATATTTTTATGAGAAATTTTTTGAATCAATTCCAAAGAAAAATTTCTGGTGTTTAAAGCCACCAACCTTGATTAACTATAACCACGGGTTAAATTCACCTAGAGTTAGAATCCACACACCTACTTTAGTTTATTGCTCGAGTTAAACAATACACATTTCCCTAAGTAGAAGCTTCCACCAAACGCTCTAGAGTCGCACCGAAGATTTTAATCTACAAGAACTTATGCACACGCCCTTAAAGATATATGCATATGATGTATTAAAATATTTCCAGCACAAAAAGTACACATAAAAACCGCTCAAAGAATATGACACTTTTTTCAAAAGCATAGGCGATCTCAAACATACATTAGAACTAGAGGTTTTACTAGCGTCCAGTCTAGCCAAAAGACTGGACGCCGTACAGTCTAATCCATTGGATGACATGTGGATGTTGACTTAGTCAACATCTATAAATAATTTTTTTTTTGTTTCAAAATTTTATTATGAGAAAGATATAACAAAAATGAGTATGAATAACTTATTATTAACGAAAGATGAAAATAATTTTTTTATTTTTTTCATTCTTTTGTCGATGGATTATTTACATAATTTTTATTTTGCTGACGGATTACCGATGATTTTTTTTTCCCGATAGATTATAGGCAGATTTTTTTTTTGTCAATGGATACGAAATTTAAATTTTTTAATTTTTGGCCGATGGATTATCGACGAAAAAATCCATCGGTAATTACCAATGAAATTTTTTCCATCGGTGTTTAGATTACATATGACGGTTTTAATGATAAAAATTTTTGATCGGTAATCAATATTATCGATGGATTTTTAGGATTACTGACAAAAAAATTCTTTCTATAATTTGTGAAGATCTTGTAGTGAAATTAACGTCATCAAATTATTAGTTGGAGCAAGATAGACATTTATGCTTTTTTTTAATGGTGGAAATTATAATATTTGATTTAATGGTAAATTGGAGACGGTGTCGTATATCTTGAATAAGTACATATTTTGAAATATTAATTAGGGGCGAACTGAATATTTAGTATGCAATAACATATATATTGTAATTTTATTTTCTTTTAAATGTTAATTTTTTTCGATGGTGGAGATTATACCATTTAATCTAATGGTAAGAAGGTGGACTGTTTTTGTACAGTTATTTAAGTAGACTGTTTTGTAGTTTAGCCCTAGAACTAGGGGCCTAAACCAATATATATATAGAGCGCCGCTCTTATACGGACGTCCGTAAGATTAAAACTTACGGGCGTCCGCTTTATAAAGCCAAAATTTCAAACTTGTGGGGCCCAATATAATGGGCCCCACAAGAATAACATTTTTGATGTGTGGAAATTGAGTGTTGCGTAAATGACTTACATACGGGCGTCCGTATGTGAGTATTTGCGTATATATATATATATATAAAAATTTGGTATATATATAACACATTTGAATCGTCATAACCCTAGTTAATCGGCCTAATTGATATGTAAAATCTTAATCCTAAAAATTAGTAAATTAATCAATTAAAACAAAGAGCCACAAAATAAAGAATTGACTTTCTTAATAAAAGAAATTGATTATTCTCTGTCAATCAATCAATTATTTTTATAAAATCAAAATAAAGTAATATAAAATTATATTTTTTCTCTCTTGGGTTCACAAGTTTTGGGTAACACCAAAATAAAATAGGGGGATTCACCAATAAGTCCTCTAATAAAAATATGTATTTCATTCACTACCTTCAATTTTTCAATATTTCATAACATCCTTTAAATAATTATGGACAAAACTACCATTATTCCAAGAAGCCCTTATATGGATGACATATGCTGACATCATCAGATTCTTGTTATTTTTGTTCTTTTAAAAAAACTTTAAAACAGTTTTATCTCTCAAAATACAAGTCGAATTTTTAAAAAATATATACATTCATAATCAGCAAGAAAAACTCTTTCTAATGAGACTCATGATCGATATGTTTAAATGTTTATTTGTCAAATCCTCTGAATGAACTCAAAGGATTTGTCAAACTTATCTAGAATTCAGAGGATTTCTCAAAATTCACCAAAACCAATTAAATGAGTTTTTAAAATTAAGCAAAAAAATTCATATGATTTCATAAAAATATATCAAAAAAAAATTGAATTTTTTAAAAATCAAACAAAAAGCAACCAAAAATTCAGAGGATTTCACAAACTTGTCTCAAATTTAGAGGATTTCTCAAAATTTAACAAAATAAATCAGAATTTTCTTGAAATTAAGAAAAAAAGTTTAGAGGATTTCATAAAATATATAATAAAAATTAGAAGAATTTTTGAAAATCAAAGAAAAAAACCCGAAACTCTAAATCCTAAAGCCCAAAATCCTAAATCTCTAAATCCTAAATCCTAATATCTTAAATCTCTAAATCCTAAACTTTAAACACTAAAATCTAATATTCTAAACCCTAGACTCTTAAACTTTAAACCTTATAATTAGAAATTCTCTGAATTTCCTAGAAATCTTCTGAATTTTCCAGAAATCCTCTGAATGTTAACAATTCGAATTTCTCATAAATCCTCTGAATGTTAACAATTCTAGTTTTAATTTTGAACAAAAAATCTTATAAATAATTAAGAAGAATTTACAAAAATAAGAAGAAAATCATAAAAATTTACTAACTTATATTCGTAAACCCTAAATCTTAAACCTTATGTCCTAAACCTCAAAATCCTAAATAATAAATTATAATCTTTTAAACAGAAAAACCTTATATCATAAACTCTAAACACTAATATCTTAATCCTCAAAACTCTAAACTTTATACCCTATTCCTCTAAATTTTTTATAAAACATTTAGAGGATAACAAAAAAACAACCAAAAATGTAGATGATCGGAGGATTTCTCAAACTTGTCAAGAATTCAGAGGATTTTACAAAATTCACCAAAACAATTCAGAAGATTTTTTGAAATTATGAAGAAAAAAAATTCAGAGGATTTCTTACCCAGAATTTAGAGGATTTTCGCAAAAATCACCAAAACGTCTAGAAATTGTTATGGTAATTTGGTTTTGTTTGAAATATGAATTGAGTTTTATTATGATACTATTCTCATAAGTTATGGACTTTGGTTGTTAGTTAACAATGTAATAAAATATTGACATTTATATTGAATAACGTTTTGTTAATGCACAAGTGTTCGATTGTTGATTTCAATAATATAGTGATCCACAGATTTTAATGCATATATATAAGTTATTAAGTCAAGTAAATTTTGTGCATGTGAGTGCACTTGATTTTCGAAAAAAAATTTTGGTTGATCGACTCTTTAGTTTGATTCATCAAAAGTGAAAATATTAGTTTATTTTTAAAAACATATAGATACAAAACATGATTTCATCCGACTTTCTGGAATTGTATTTATATTTATTTTATTATAATAATTATTTTCTAAATAAAGAGCAATCATATACTAATAAAAATAAAGATAGGTTTAAATGAGGGTAGGGTAAAATTGTCATTAAATAAAGTTAAAATTTAAAGTTGTCCTTATTGAGTTAATCTTCAAATAATTGAGGATGTATTGGGCTACACACTTTTCAAAAAGACTAAATGAAATATAAAGTTCATATAAATGACTTATCACCAAATAATCCAATAAAATAATATAAAATTATAAGTTGTTTTTGGGTTGGACTTTTTATCTTGTTTTTGATTGGCCACGCCTCTATCTGGAATGCAGACAGCTTGTTTTGCTCATGATGCAATTCGTGAGAGCTTGTTGAAGCTTGTTCAATTGGACGCAAGAACAAGTTAAAGAAACCTAGTTTTCCTCTTCGATGGGTGACGCAATCCCAGCATAAACAATTTATTTGTAGTCAACTCTGTGTGAGTTTGGGTTATAATTTATGAGTCTGTGTAAATAATAGTGCGATGCAATATTTTTAGGAAAAAGAATTCTAAATCAACTAATGGGGAAAATCTCAGGTGCATGGAATAACCAATTTTGAAGCAATTTACTATAACTACGGTTTACAAAAATCCATCAATAAATAGGATCCACATATCTACCTTAGTTTCTTGATCGAGTCACACAATATACATCCTTCATCAAGTAGAAGCTTCCACCAAACGCATCCTTCACCAAGTAGAAGCTTCCACCAAACGCTCTAGAGTCGCACTAAATACCTCAATTTCCAAGAACATATGCAGATGCTCTTAAAGATATATACATGATGTATGAAAATAATTTTTAGCTCACAAACTCACTCAAAAAGTGCACATATATAAAAATAGCTCAAAGAATATGACACTCTTTAATCGGCCTAATTGATATGCAAAATATTATTCCTAAAAGTTAGATAAAACTTGCCAATTAATCAATTAAAACCAAGGCCCACAAAATAGGGAATTGACTTCCTTAATAAAAGAAATTGGTATCTCTAAAATAAGGAATGAAATCAATCTTTAAAATGAGAGATAACCAATCCTAAAACACACAAGATTCTGTCTCAATAAATTAATGATTTAAATCAATTTTTTCCACAAAACTAAATTCAGAATCTTTGTCATAAAAACATATATTTAAATCCTAAAACACATGTTTTAAATGTTAACGCCCATATAAGTTACGTGAAGCTTACCTAAATTTCATATAATATACGTGCAGGTTTCATGATCAGCATATTCTTAATCTAGTTGAAGCTAATCTCTATTCTTATATATTGTGATCCCAACTAGACTAAAAACATGTTAGATTCATGATTACAAATTCAAGTAATGTGTCACGTGAAATATACTAATTTGTTGACTCGGTCTGGGCGTGGAGTGACTATCCCAAATTTAAAACTGGCCGAAGGACATGCTAAATTAGAGAATTTCCAATTTAAAAAAAGGGTGATGCCATGCAATAATGCCCACAAACCAAAACTGATTCAATAAAGGAATTCTAGTAGGTGCAAGCCTTGGAAATGTAACCCACGTCACGTCCATCTTTAGACTTTAGTATGGGTTTGTTGCACAGCAAACAAATATCACCTCAAAATAATATCAATCAATCAGTGCACCATCAAAAATACAATCATTCCCTAGAGATTTGTCTTTTCCATGCACTTCCGTTCCCAATCCATATATATATATATATATATATATATATATAGATATACACGTCCAAGATTTTCCATATTTCTTTTTGAAAGAGAAATGGTGTTCTTCTACAATTGAATAGTTTAATCCAGTGAGATAATCGTCTTTACTAATCCATTATAGTAAAAAATCTGATGTGCATCAGTCCATGATCTTCGATATCTAATGTTCAGGTTTCAAAGCCTTTGCAATTCATTGTTAAAAATTTGTCAATTAGCAATTCATATGGTTTATCAAATCAATCTGACGCTGGGAGGTGAATTAAGAGCACATTTAATATTAAGAAACCAGACATTTTAGTAACTTTCAGTGGCCTTGTTGTGCATCTATATGATTTTCCATCTCTTTTGGATGATGGGTATAACTGCCATGCATGTTGCTTATGGTCTCATTTTATTAACTTATGTGGGTGATTATTGTCTGTTCTATACTTCCTACAAGAAGAATCTGGAGCCTTTTCAGTTGCATATATAGACCATCTCTATTTTGATTTCATGAAATCCATCTTGTCTTGCTTTGATCGTGTGATAGATTTGTGGGTATTTTAAGGTGAAACAACAGTCAATCTCAATTATTCCAAGGCTTAATTGTTGTTCTTTTAATTTATAATCTTTATTACTTTGATTTTCAGACAGCTCTTCCATCTCAATTACAATATTTTTTTCAATTTTCTCACTTGCTCCAATTTCTGCATGTTCAAATTCACACTACCTTGCCTAAATTTATGCTTTTGCTTGCCTAAATAGTTGGATTGCCCCTCATTCCTTATTTTAGATATGAGTTTGGTGGAACATTTTTGTGGGCGGAAATCCAAACAAGACACATGGCAAGATCTTGACCGGACGCGTGTCTCTCCTGATGGCCAGAATTGGTCAAACTCCTCTAAATCACAGAAGTGATCAATCGAGATCCCAAAGATCATGAAAAGTATCAGTCATGAACCCCATGATCCTGAAAGGGATTGGGGGCTCGACCAATATTAATGAGTATACTACAAGAAAAGTGGATTTAATTTAGAGACGGAACTTTGGGACGAATTTTTTATTTTTTATACCTTTTATAACGGAATTTTCCGTCTCTAATAAATTCTGTCATTTTTTGTTTACTTTTTAGGATCCCTAAATTTTTTTCCCGTCCCTAATTCCGTCCCAACTAATTGAACTTTTTGACCATTTGTTTTTTAGCGAACATTTTATCCGTCTCTAATTAGGGACAAAAATTGTTTCCAACCCTAAATTCGTTGCTAATTAGGGAAGGAAATATGTTCGTGCCTAATTCCGTCCCTAATTGTCGGCAAAAATTTAGAAAACAGAATTCACTCCTGGATCTGCTCACTAATTTCGGTCTAACTTTCTAAACAATTGCTGCTGCTTTCTGGGAGAGATGCATGCCTTATGATCGAAATGCTCCACTTCTATAACCAAAAATTGACAATTGCAGGTCATTCTCTTGATTTTTTTACCTTGTTTGTATTTATTCTCTTGTAAGTTCTTAACTTTTTAACATTAGATCGGAAACAGTGAAATAGCACTAAAAACTTTGTTAATTAGGTGATGCATGTCTAATGAATTGTTTCCTTTAATATTTTGAAGATTATATATTCGAAATTTAATGTTACTATCTAATGTTGGTTAGGATCATAATCTGGTTAGATATTTAAAATTTTAATTGTATGCAAAATTAGTTTTAGATAGCTTGTTATCTAATTAAGAGTTTATTTTGTATTATCCTATATAAAAGAAAAATTATGCATACATATATTCTATAAGATCACCTAACTATACAAATTTCATATTTTTCCTCTATAACTGTGGGATTTTTTCAACTTAAATTTATGTGATTTTTTCCTGAAATTAAATCAAGTTATTAAACTATTGTTTGCTTTCTATCTTATTTTAAATTCTAAACTTCCACAAATTAATAATCAATTACTACTTAAAATTAGAAAAATAAACTTCTTTCTTAAAATAATGTGTGTGCTAAATTTATCATTTCAATATATATATGTAGGAGATAAATAAAATGGATGTGCCTGAGTATCGTTCTTGGATGAACAACAGATTATGACCGAATCAAGTAGGAATTACACAAGAGTTCATTAATGGGGTTGAGGAGTTCCTTGCGTTTGCTTCTACAAATGATTTTCAATTTCAAAGTAAGGGAAAAAAATATGGTGTCCTTGCATTATGTGTAAATACAGAAAGGTGTTCCATGAGATTAAGCTACACTTGTACAAAAAAAGGTTTTCAGTATGGATACTATTACTGGACAACTCATGGAGAAGTCATGCCTGAAATTCCTCCTGTATCAGCTATGGAAGAACAAACAGACACTCATAATTATTACTGGCAAGGAAATTATCATGATAATTTTGATATATTCGAGCAGATGGTAATGAATGTTGCTGGTCCTTCTCTTGGTGATGGGTTGTACATGCTAGAAATTACGATCAACAATATATGTCAGAACCTCCTAATCTAGATGCAAAAATTTTCTTTGACATGTTGTGTGCTGCCCAAGAATCACTGTGGCCAGGTTCTGAATCTCATTCAGAGTTGTCAGCTTCCATGAGACTATTAAACATTAAAGCTGATTATAACATGCCCCAAGGATGTTTTGATGAAGTTGCCAATCTTATAAAAGAGACGATGCTAGCTGAAAATCTGATGTCTACAAATTTCTATCAGACCAAGAAGTTGGCGTCCAAACTCGACCTTGAATATCAGTGAATTTATTGTTGTGTGAATGGTTGTATATCATACTATAAAGATGATGCATATGGAAAGCAATGTAAATTTTGTTAGGCTGACTGTTATAAATTTTGGAGAATTGGTCATAGAAATTTTAAAGAGGTTCCGGTTAAATGGATGTGGTACCTACCACTTATTCCCAAGCTGTAAAGGTTGATCAGTTCCACTATTACTGCAAAAGAAATGAGGTGGCATTATGAGTATTAGCGGGAGTCCGGAGTTCTTTATCATCCATCTGATGGAGTGGCATGGAAGCAGTTTGACAAAAAAAAATATATAGACTTTGCTTCAAACCCACTGAATGTAAGGTTAAGTTTGTGTGCAGATGGTTTGACTCTTTCGGACAATCAGGAAAAAATTATTCATGTTGGCTTGTAATTTTGACACCTTATAACTTATCACCTGGGATGTGCATGAAGAGAGAGTTTATATTCCTTACAATAATTTTCCTAGGTCTCCAAAGACAGTTGTGGTGTGAAGGTGTGATAACTTAAGATGTGTACTTAAAAAAGATAATTTTGTTATGAGAATTGCAATGATGTGGACTATCAATGACTTTACTACCTATGGTATGTTGACTAGATTGGGGACTGCTAGGAAGTTAGCATGTCCTTATTGCATGTAGAGTTCAAAGGCATTCACCTTGAAAATGGTATGAAAAATTCATGGTTTGATTGTCACAGACAGTTTTTGTCTTTGACACATTCATTTAGACGGAAAAAAATTCATTTCTTAAAAATCAAAGTGAGAGATAATGAACCTCCACCATGTTTGTCTGATGAAGAAGTGTCAGCTGAACTTTGGAATTTTCCAACGATTAGTGAGACTAGTAGACATTTAGTATTTCTAGGTTATGGACATGATCATAATTGGACCAAGAAGAGCATCTTTTGGGATTTGCCTTATTGGCAGGACAATTTGATCCAACACAACCTCGATGTCATGCATATTGAGAAGAAAGTGTTTGACAATGTTTTCAACACAGTTATGGACGTTAAGTTAAAAACAAAGGATAATGTAAAGGCCAGACTGGATCCTCCACATTATTGTAAACACAAAGCTTTAGAGTTAGTGGAAAATGGCAGAGGGAAATTCTTCAAACCTAAGGAAAAATGTTGTCTTACTGTGGAGTAAAACAAGGCAGTGTGTGATTGGGTCTCCAAGTTGAAGTTACCAGACGGTTATGCTTCCAACTAGGCAGGTGTGTAGATAAGAGGGAAGGAAAACTATTTGGGATGAAAAGTCACGAATGTAATGTTTTCATGTAGCGACAACTTCCAATAGCATTCCGGGCATTGCCTAAGCCGATTTGGACAGTAATTACTGAGTTGAGTCAATTTTGTAGAGATATATGTTCAACTACTCTATGGGAGGATCAGTTGAGCATCATAGAGGCTAACATTCCTATGATCCTTTACAAATTGGAGCGTATATTTCCCCCATCTTTTGTTGACTCTATGGAACATATCCTAGTACATCTATCATTTGAAGCAAGGATGGGTGGGCCTGTGCAATACAGATGGACGTATCATTTTGAAAAGTATTTTTTTTTCATATTTCATATCCATTAGTGATATTAATATATATAATGTGGTAATAATTTTTTTTATTGATACATTTGATTAATCTTTGAAATAGGTTCTTTCACTTTTTGAAGTCAAAGGTTAAAAATAAAGCTCGGGTGGAAGGATCTATTTGTGAAGCATAAATAGTCGAAGAGACGTTAATGCTTACTCTGTACTACTTTGAATCGTAGGTGAGCTCTCGACAAACCAGAGTTCCTCGAAATGATGATGGTGGAATTTTGAACTTAGAATTCTCTATAATATCAGTATTCAATGAACCTGGTCGGCTTGCTGGTAAAGCTAGTAAGCGCTACCTCACCGATCAAGAAAACAATGCTTCGACCTTGTACATTTTTCTCAATTGTAATATTGTCTAGCCTTTTGTCAGGTAAGCTACTCATTTATGTACTAATTGATAAATTGTGACGGAATTCAATATACTTACAATGTACGTGTCGCAGCTTCATACAAATTATGTTCGAGTGTCAAGAACTATGAATGATGAAGAACTCGACTATCAAATTGAGATAGGTTTTGCATCATGGTTCAAAAACTTCGTAAGTATAAAGAATATTATAATAATATGCCAATAATTTTATTAAATGACACTAATATATGTTATAACACATATTATATTGTTATTTAAGGTGCATGAACCACAAAACATGATAATCGATGAACTCCTGTGGAATGTGGCATTAGGACCATTGAGATTTGGAATACGTATTACGTCAATTAATACAAATTTCGACACCGATATGTGGAGGAAGGCAAGTCATCAATCAATAGTGAAATATATATATATGAGGAACCGACCATGGATAATTGGAGAATGATTACTATAGAATACTAAGAAATACAAAAACTTGATTAATATAAGTTGATTGGATTTCCACACTGCATTTATCGCCAATCGAGGAATGACGAAGTACACAATTAATGTGATTTATTTTTAGTTACTTCTTGTTGACTTTATGCGTGAATATAAAATTAGCATTTGGAATCTGTCTTATACCAAACATTTTAAGGTAATAAATCACATCATTTATGTATATTTATAGACCTACCATCACATGTCATTTTAAATTCTTCTCTCTCTGTCATTTTAAATTCTCTCTATGATGAGTCGAGAGACAGATTTGGGGATAGCAAGGTTAAGTAACTTTTGGACCTTTATATGCTCTGTTTAAAAGACAAAAATACTCCCATGCACAACTCAAAAAAACCTGATGAAATTTATTTTTTGAAAACAAATTTTCATGAAACCTTTTCAAACCTCACAAGAGATCGGTCTCTTGGCATGTCCACGATATCGATCGCGATGAATTATTGACATCGATCAATGGGAAGAAAAAGAAAAGATAAAAAGTAATTGAAGTCAGTTTTAACTTTCAACTAATGAGAAAAGGTCAGAAATAGAAGATAATTGTAATTTTATTTTGAACTTGCGTGTGGTCACCTCCTAACAATTTCTGGAAACAATCCTGCTTGACTTCATGTAACATGTTATACTTTTCCTCACACAACCATGTTGAAAAATAGTATGAGAGAGAGGGAGATCTTATACCCCAATAGCAAGTATAAGAATCTGACTACAAGTAAAGAAAAAATAAAAATAAAACAAGTCCAGTTATCTGGAGTCTCGACAACCGAAGACAATTCGTGTGGGAGAGTAGAAATGATATGACTTTCAACACCTAATAAGCAGAGTGCATAGAAATTCGAATTGTTTACTCAAATGTTTTTAGTACTATTTAATCACAAACCATGAAGTATGACACGACTCTGAAAGTGAGAGAGAGGTTTCTCTCTGGTTTGCTGGCTGGCTGCTCGTGTGTTGGGGAAGCTTCAGTTATTTGTTGGGCCATCAATCCATTACTGGGCTTTTCATTTGGGCTTCCTTATTTTATATGTTTGGGCTTGTATTAGTTTAGGTCTTTCTATTTGAATCCTTTAATATTCATTGTTTTACTGTGGCAGAGATCATATCATTTTGACCGTTAGAGTTTATTTCTCTTTATATATGGCTTCTAGCCGTTGTACCAGTGCAAGCAAGAAATGAGATTACTCATCACTTGTGCTCTCTTCTTCCTCTGAATTTCTTCTCTCTTATCTGCATTTCTAAGCTCACAGCAATGTCTTATAATAATAGTAATAATTATTTCAGACTCTAAACCCAAATTTTAAAAGCCCAGAATGAAAAAATGGAATCCATCGTCCATGGTTGATGGCAACTTTTGGTTTCTTTTCTTTTCAATTTTCACTAGGTGAGAAAAAAAAAATTCACTAGGTGAGTTGTGCTGTTATTTGTTAACTTTCAATAGTGACTTTTCACTTAAAAATTAAATGCTGAAGACAAATGTTAAATCAAAGAAAAGTGATTTGGTGATAATTTTGTGTTATCAAATTAGAGTTACGAAATAATGATAAAATTGGGATTTGTGGATAAATAAGTGTTTTAATTACCGGTTCATACCGGCCTATCCGACCGGTAGTATAGTGTAAAAAATTGCTTAGAAACCGGATCGATCAAATACTGTTTTGAACTGACAATATATCGGTATTCATACATATCCCAGACCGGTATTTTGATGGTGTTGATTTTTTTTGCGAGAAAAAACTAAAAACTAAAATCCCTATTTTCCAATCGATCTCTCTTAGCTGCTCATGTCCACCATCTACTCCAATCGATCTCATGACCAATCGATCAACTCATGTATATGATTTCAGCTCTCTCAAGCACTCTCAGCAAGCAGTTAGATATCAGCTCTCTTTATCTTCTTCAATAGTGCCAATCGCCAATAAGGCAGTAATCGATCAAATTCGAAGCACCATCGTCGAGCTTTTCATATCTCAAGTTGTCTTGATCAATGAATTTTTGTTTGTTACACACCTGTAACAACAAAAATCACCAGAAGAGAAAGAAAATCACCATAAGTAAACCATCCCCATAAGTGGGAGGAGAGGTAACAGAGGTTAATGACATATTCCCCAATTACTATATGAGTTGAGAGATGTGAAAAACTAGATGAATTTGGGAATCCTCTGGCATTTTCAATTCGTAAGCTACACTGCCAACCTTTTGGATCACCTCTAATGGTCCATAGTATCATGGAGGCAATTTCCAACATTTCATATGAGCCACAGTCAGCTGCCTATAAGGCCGCAATTTTAAATACAACCAATCACCAACCTTGAACTCATTGGCAGTGCATCTAGCATTGTTCTACTAAGTCCCAAGTGTTATTAGCTCTCAAAGCTGCCATCTCATTAGTAAATCTTTACAAGGCAAGGTTACATTATTACATGCATATTCTTTTAGATAGTTAGGAGGTCTTCTAATTCTTTTTCTTAAAGAAGTATCTTTGTTAACTAATGCATCATCTATGTTATCACCCTTAAGAATTGAATCCTCTGGTGTGTCAGTTAGGGAAGATGTCTCACTCGATTCCAAGTTTGTTGGACTTAGAAAAGGGTAAATATTCTCCTGAAAAATGACATCTCTGCTGACAAATACCTCTTTGGTCTCTAAATTCATAACTTTATAACCTTTTACCCCAAATTGATATCCCAAGAACACACAAGCCTTAGATTTAGGTTCAAACTTAGACACTGTTGGTCTATTCAACTTAGCTATGCAGAAGCAACCAAAAGACCTTAAAATACCATAATCAGCATCTCTTCCATACAGAATACCATAGGGAGTTTTGTGATCGAGTACAGTTGTGGGTAATCTATTGATCAAAGAGGCTGCTGTCAACAAACAAAAACTCCAATATTCCTCAAGCAAACCAGAATGGATTCGAATTGTCCTAGCTACATTAAGCAAATGTTGATGCTTCCTCTCAACAATGTCATTTTGTTGAGGGGTATAGATACATGTCATTTGATGCACAATCCCATGTTTTGAGTAAAAATCAGTCATCTTAAACTCACTGTCATTATCAGTTCTTATAATTTTAATCCTTTTATTAAACTGTGTTAATACATATTGAACAAAACCCTCAATATTAGTTCTAGTCTCAGATTTTGTCTTCATAAGATATATCCAAGTCACTCTAGAATGATCATCAACCAAAGTTAAAAAAATATCTGAAACCATCCACAGATTCTATATGACTTGGTCCCCATATATCTATATGTACCAAATCAAAAACACTTGTAGCATAAGATATACTAATCCCAAAAGGTCTTCTCTTCATTTTGCCAAAATGACAAATATTACATTCTTCAATGCTTTTAATTCAATTAGGCATCATCCTAGTTACATTTGGAGAAGGGTGGCCTAACCTATAATGCCACACTTTAGAACTCACAAAATTTAAGATAGATACACAATTCAGATTATCTTCAATTTCTTGACTTCTTTTAACTCCAGTATCCATCAAATAGAGACCTTCATGTAAAATGCCCATTCCACTCTTCTTGAAGTTGCTTAATTCCTGCATTATACACCTGTTTCTTGTAAAGTTAAGTGATATGTCATTGTCCTGTGTTAGCTTACTCACTGATATCAAGTTAAAAGAGAAACTTGGCACACATAACACATTTTTCAGCAACAATTTGTCACCTAAATCTACCGTGCCAATGTGTGTAATAGGCATTCTACTACCATCAGGTAATGTCACAGTTGAATTCAGAACAAGAGAATGATTTTGTAACAAATTCACAGAACACACAATGTGGTCAGTAGCACCACTATCTATTATCCATTTATGAAAATTGAGTTTAGATGTGTTACCTCCTGCATTAGTTGAAGGCTTACTGATTTGATTGACAGAGCTCGATACTTCTTTATTGCTGAATTTGTTCTTGATAAAAGAAACAAGCTCCATCAGTTTTTCATCTCCCAAATCCAATTTTGAAGCATCTGTTCCTGTACCCTCTACATGATTCGCCTTGGATTGGAAATTTCCATTGTTGAATTTTTGTCTTTTCACTCCATCAGGAAACCCAACTAGCTTGAAACATTGTTCAACTGTGTGGTTGTTTCTTTTACAATATTTGCAGTACAATTGTTCCTTCTTGTGAGGTGGTTTGTAAGTCTTTGTGTTGTTACCCCTGGATTGAGCTTGCGTGCCACTGTTTTGGCCCTGAAAATTCATAGCCATCACTTCCTGTCCAGAAGGATTAACTGGACTCATATTGAGCTGAGTTTCTTCTTCCTTGATCAATCCAAGAGCTTTGTTAATTTCTGGCAATGGCTCCATCATCCATATTTGACGACTTAGGGCCCGATAATTATCATTTAATCCCATTAAAAATTGAGTCAGCATTTCTCTGTGTTTCTTCACCAGAGCCTTGCTGCATCCACATCTCCCTTGCTCATCCAGTTGATCATATTGTTCCCATAGAGATTTCAGCTTCGTGTAATACTCCATCACAGTAGAGTTGTCTTGCCTCATGCAATAAAGCTGCCTGGATATCTCAAAGAATCTTGCACCATTAAATGAAGAAAATCTATCCTTGATGTCCATCCAAAGATCATGAGCAGTCTCCTTGTCAGACATACTGGCCAAAACACTTTCTGAGATGTTGTTGGTGATCCAAGTTTGAATAATATAGTCACAGCTTGTACACGCCACATAGTTGGTATCACTTTCATCTGGCATCTTCAGTGTGCCATCAATAAACCCAACCTTGTTCCTAGTCTTTAAGGCTTTTATAGTTCATTGACTCCACATGGTGTAGTTTTCACCATTCAGCTTGAATGCAATCAGGCTGCTTGTTGTTAAATCCCCAGGAAGGATCGTGTATGGGTTCAGCAATGCGCTCTGTGACACAACGTTGCTATTCATCATTCCCTGATGTTGCACAGGTATGTTTGTTTCAATGCTTCCAGTAGCATTCATATCTGTATTTGTAGTGTTTACAGTGGATCTAGTATGTACCATCGATGCTCCGATACCATGTAAAGTTTGATAGCAGTAGCTAGATTGCAGATTAAGAACAATCAAGAAGAAGAAGAAGTAGTAGAATCAGGTAGAAGAAGGAGAGGGAGAAGAGAGAGTAATCAATATATTGCAATTGATTCATTTTAGAACAACAGTAAACAATCTAAACTAAATATACAATGAATGTTAGAGACATCATGAAGCCAACGGCTACAGGTCTCATCATGTCAGAAGAAGACAACAGCTAAGTGCCGTTGCAATTCAAAACTGATGAAACGAGAGGACCTTGGACAACAGGACCAATAAACACAGCAAGGAACTGAAGGACCTGGCCCAATAACCTTTATTGCTAACCTTCATCTCTAACATATATAAAATGATATGAAGAATAGAAGAGCATATATATCAACCAACCTCTTATTATGGCTTCTCCAGCTACAACAGCCATGAAATTTTCATCATTCGAGTCAAAGAATCTCCGTTCCAGAACCGTACGTGAAATTTTCATCTCATACGGCTCCTCCCTTATGTGCATAATGAGAATAATATATAGACTCAAAAAAGATTGAAATATTTTCATTATGAACTGAGCGGGGCTAGTGTTTTTACAAGAAATCTCTAGCCAACCTTCCTGCAAAAGATCTTTTCTTAACATCAAGCATGTTGGTCCTAGATAAAAAGATAACTCCAGCAATTTTTTTTGTCTTTAACGCCCCTTATTTTTTAAGGAATTAGTAACTTCAACAGTCTTCGATGGTTCTACGGGTATCCAAAGTACGAACGAGATGGATCTTTGTTGTCCCAACCATTTTTGTTAATCCCGATCCCAATAAGGAAAAAGAGTCTAGGTATATTTTATAACAATAACAAGGTTTCGTGTTGTTGATTCCTAGGCGTAGTGCTTCTTCCCCTGTGCCGTCTATTTATTGGTACTAGTGGAGGAGGGTTGACTTGCAATAGAGAACGCATAGGTGTAACCTTTCGCTCAATACTAGAATTAACAATTGAAGCATCTGAGGCTGCATTAATCGGGAATACAAGACAGAATGAATTTTTTGATTTACAAACTTCACCTTCAACAACCGTCGATTTATTTAAAATAAAAATGGATTTTTTTCTATCCCCATTAATTTTTCTTTCCCCTAAGACTGAGCATCTTGAGAAGAATGAAATGAAGGAAAATAAACCCCGTTCGTCCTCTCGATGGGTCCTTCATTCTTTGACGCAATATCTATGATTCCCTAACCACTTCCTCCTCTGCATGAGTTATTTCAAAAAAAAAAAAAACAAAGCATCTTGAGAAGAATAAAAGGAAAGAAAATAAAAAATTAGAAACCCAAACTAAATCGCGTCACCTCTTTCGTCCTCTACACTCTTTGTACTCCATGAACGGTATTCTTTATGTGGTCCACGAAAGAAGAAAACGAGGAAGAAGAGTTCAGATTTTTTTGAAATAACTCACGCGGAGGAGGAAGTGGAGTAATTGGTTGCCATAAACCCTATATGCTGTCTTGTCAATGGTAGTTTAGTCATTAAGAAAAAAATTAACACCTAAAATTACATTGTTATCCTTTTTTGACTTAAAATGAATTTAGAATTCTCGCCTATTTTTTTTACAAATAAGAACTAAAAATGAGACCTTTTGATCATTTTCCCTAGTTTTATTTTTTGAAACTTACCGTTTCAGACGTATTCCTTTATTGTATCTGTCATATCAATATGACCGTTTGTTTCAAATTGGTTCAAGCTATATTAGTGCTTTGACCGTTGTATTGTTTAAGCAAGTAATGAGAATTTCTCTTCCTTGCAAATCTCTTCTTCTCTCTGTTTCTTCTACTTGATCTCATCTCTGTAATTTACAGCAATTACATCAGAAATAGTCCTTAATACCCGCACGTCGGAAGAAACCATTTACCTGCTCTGGCTCGACGGGGCTTGTTCTCTTAAATTTTTGGACCACTTCCTTATACATATTGCTTAAAAGTACAACACACACACATGCATCTCGATCTGTATATATATATATATATTGAAGAATATGTCATGTTTTGAGAGACTGCATGTAGGATGATCCAATAATAAAATTAACCAATATTTCAATTGCAAACTAGTATAATTTAATTTCACCACTTTTATTTTGCTCTTTAATTTGTTGTAACGTGTGTTTTCTGCTTTATTTACCAGAAACGTACACAAGTGCTAGCTAAAAGTTTTGCTTTTTTTTCTTTTTCTTTTTCACATACAGATAATCTCTCTCTACTGATTGTTGGACCTGGTCATCATTTAGCCTTTTCTTCACCACCCTTGATCGTTGGACTTGGTCACACTTACTTAATAGTGGGCTGGGCTGGTTCTCCACAATACACATTTTGAGTTTGCTTTAACTGCATCTTAAGCCCCCGTCAATCCATCCCTCTCAAATCCGCATGAATTTGGCTACAAAGGAAATCGGATATATTTTACAGGTCATAGATCAGTAAATAATGATATGGGAGTGTTCGACTTGGATGATTGTACTGTGGAGCTGTTAGTTAACGGTATACAAAATAAATACATACGCAGCGGAATACACTATCAAAATATCTTTTGTAGTGTGCTTGTACGAACAGCTTGTCCGGTACTGCTTTCATACTCCTTGATCCAATCTATCTCTCTGATTCGCCGGTAGAACTCCGATTATACGAAGTCTCTAGTTAGTCCACCGGAATCACACCAAACACATTTGAAAGACTTTGAAAATTTATTTAATTTAGTAAATTTTCATCGACCGATTCTCTAATCAATTGAGAACAAAATAATAATGCAAGACTTTTCTCTCTCTCCCTCTTTTCAAAGGAATTCTCGCATTCCAAATGTATACCATATACATTGTTATATACTATATTAGTAGTGTCGGCAACTACTTTAGTTGCCGACAACTACTCTAATAAATATATTATTATATTAATTAAATAATAAATTCACTGATTAATATCTTATGTACGAGCATTTTATATTAATCAGTTGAATTCATTTTGGTTTATAATAAACCTTCATTTAATTAATTATTCGATCTTTTCATCTCATGTAAATTATCGAATATTGTTCACTTTCAACTTTAGATGAATAGTTTTCGTGATTCTTTTATGTGTGACTTTCTAGGTTCATTACCGATTAGTAATAAAAATAATATCAAACTCTTTGATATTAATTAAAAATCTTTTAATCATTTCTTATAAATCACGAGTGACACCTAGCAATATATCGTGACTACCCAATCGGTGATGAATTCTTTCATATGAACCTTTAATTACAATTACCGCGTAATTAAATCCTTCCACTGTACAATATCCCAATTGAGTGAGGATCATGGATATCGGTCAAATCCACTAACTCAATTATATGTTAGATCCAATATTCTATTGACAAACAAATAATTAATGAAAACACCTTTTTCATTAATCATATAACCTCGGCCAAGGATTTCCCTTGTCAATAAATATTTGGATCACATAGGATATTCTCCTCGTTTATTTCGAGGCGGTGGATTCCTTATTGACTGCACACAAGTCTCCATATATAACTAACTGAATCCATCAAATGTTAATATTTATTTAATAAATAAATATTTCCAACATTGATAAAATTCAATCACTCATATACAAAACTACTATGTCATCTCAGGTCTAAGGATTATTTACACAATTGTAAATAAATAATAAATCATTGACAAGGAAATAAACCTCCACGTGATTCATCATTTAACAAGTCATGTTCAAAACATTTATTCAACAATAAACCTCCCATACTGTTTGTTTTAATATCTCATATTAAATTGCATGAGACTCACAACCCTATCATTATAGGAAACAAACAGTATACTGATCTTCCGAATTATTATTGTCCAATTAATAATTCTACAATCAGGAACTTTATTTAAGATATTTATACTAGAGATCACTCGTCACTCATATTCTCAACTCTTGAGAATGAGGTCTCTAATAAATATCTACGGACATATTTAATACAACTATATAAATAGAAATATCAAATATATAATAAACTGCCATTTATATTTCAACTAATACAGTACTATTATTATATACGTACCAAATACAACCGTATTAAATTGGTTATACAGGACACATATCTAACAATCTCCCACTTGTCCTAAAGCCAATCGCTATGGTATCTCATACCCATCTTTTCTAGATGACGATCTAACTGTTGTAGAGTTAGAGCTTTAGTTAATGGATCAGCAATGTTTTCTGCTGATGCTATTTTCTGTATAGATACATCACCTCTTTCAATTATCTCTCTGATAATGTGGAAATGTCTTTAGATGTGTTTGGATTTCTTATGAGACCTTGGTTCCTTTGTCTGAGCAATTGCCCCATTGTTATCACAGTATAGTGGCACTGGTGATTCAATGGATGAAACAACACCAAGTTCTGTAATGAACTTCTTCATCCAAACCGCTTCCTTTGCAGCATCCGATGCAGCGATGTATTCAGCCTCTGTGGTAGAGTCTGTAGTAGTGCTTTGTTTGGAACTTTTCCAACACACTGCTCCACCATTACATATGAAAATCAACCCAGAGATAGACTTTCTATCATCAATATCTGTTTGAAAATCAGAATCAGTATAGCCATCGATTCTCAAATCACCTCCTCCATATATTAAGATCAATTCTTTAGTCCTTCTTAAGTACTTAAGAATATTCTTAACAGCAGCCCAGTGTTCTTCACCAGGATTTGATTGAAACCTGTTTGTAACACTTACAGCATGTGCTATGTCAGGTCTAGTACATAACATAGCATACATCAGACTTCCAACTGCAGATGCATATGGAATTTTGGTCATTCTCTCTCTTTCCTCAGGTGTCTTTGGAGACATTTCCTTAGAAAGATGAATGCCATGTCTGTAAGGTAACAATCCTCTTTTAGACTCTTGCATGTTGAATCGTTTCAACACTTTGTCTATATACATAGATTGAGAAAGCCCTATAATTCTTTTAGATCTATCTCTATAGATTCTAATTCCCAGAATATAGGTTGCTTCTCCCAAATCTTTCATGGAGAAAGTTTTTGACAACCAGACTTTAACTGAAGTCATCATTCCAATATCATCTCCAAAAAGGAGAATGTCATCAACATACAAGACTAGGAATGTGTGAGCACTCCCACTAACCTTCTTGTAAACACAAGGTTCATCCACATTTTTAATGAAGCCAAACGATTTGATTGCTTCATCAAAACGGATGTTCCAACTCCTTGAAGCTTGCTTAAGACCATAAATGGACCTCTTAAGCTTACACACCTTTTGTTTTCTACCTTTGGATTCAAAACCCTTGGGCTGTTCCATATAGATATCTTCCTCAATGTTTCCATTAAGGAATGCAGTTTTGACATCCAACTGCCATATCTCATAATCATAGTGTGCAGCTATGGCTAATAAAATCCTGATAGATTTTAACATAGCAACTGGTGAAAAAGTTTCCTCATAGTCAATTCCTTGTCTTTGAGTATATCCTTTTGCAACCAGTCTTGCTTTGTAGGTTTCTACCTTGCCATCCAAACCAATTTTTCTCTTGTAGACCCATTTGCATCCTATAGGTACAATACCTTCAGGAGAGTCCACAAGATCCCAAACTTGATTTGAATACATTGAATTCATTTCAGATTTCATAGCTTCAAGCCATTTTGAAGAGTCAATATCAGATATTGCTTCTTCATAACAAGTAGGATCATCACCATGATCTACATCTCCATGAACAAACAACTCTTGTATATCATGTAGTAAGTTATACCGTGCTGGTGGACGGATAACTCTACTAGATTTTCTAGGAGTTTGTGTGATGACATTTCTTGCATCATTGGATTCTTGAATATGATCTTGATCATATTGTGGAATATCAGATATTTCCTCAAGTTCTATTCTTTTCCCTATACCTTTATTCTGAACAAACTCTTTTTTCAAAAAAATGGCATCTCTACTAATCACTATTTTGTGATCAGTGGGAATATATAAATAGTATCCCAAAGTTTCCTTTGGATATCCAATAAATCTTCCTTGTTCAGATCTGGCCTCCAATTTATCTGTTTGCAGCTTTTTGATGTGTGCTGGACAACCCCAAATCCTAACATGTTTAAGACTTGGAGCCCTACCAACCCATATCTCATATGGTGTTTTAGGAACAGATTTAGAATGAATTCTGTTCAGCAAATAAGTTGCAGTCAGAAGACAGAAACCCCATAATGAAATGGGTAAATCTGTATAACTCATCATTGAACGTACCATGTCTAACAAAGTACGGTTTCTCCTTTCTGATACACCATTTAACTGTGGTGTTCCTAGAGGAGTCAATTGTGAAACAATGCCATGTTCTTTTAGGAACATTTCAAATTCCTGACTTAAGTATTCACCACCTCGATCTGATCGAAGAGCTTTAATACTTTTTCCAGTTTGATTTTCTACTTCAGCTTTGAATTCTTTGAACTTTTCAAAAGATTCATGCTTGTACTTCATTAAGTACACATACCCATACCGTGAGTTATCATCAGTAAAAGTAATGAAGTAGAAATAACCACCTCTAGCCATTTGATTAAAAGGCCCACATACATCTGAATGTTTAATTCTAAAACTTCTGTAGATCTTTGACTTTTTCCAACAAAAGGCGATCTGGTCATTTTGCCTTGAATACAGGACTCACAAGTAGAATAGGATTCTAAATCCGAGGATTTGATTAAACCCTCTTTTATCAACTTGTTAAGTCTTTCTTCTGCAATATGACCTAATCTAAGATGCCACAGATATTTAGAATTATTTTTAGATGCTTCTACAGCGTCATTATCCACATTATGAGTTAAGAGCTTACCATCATGCATATTTAAATAATACAAACCATTTATCAAATTTCCCATACCAACACATTCATTTCCAAAATGAATATAACATACATCATTCTTATAATGGAATTCATAATTCTTCTGTGCCAAAAGTCCCACAGAAATAATGTTATTGAAAGCATTAGGAACAAACAAACAGTTATCCAAATTTAAAACATGCATATAAGGTAATTTAATGAAAGTAGTCCCAATAGCAGTAGCAGCAACAGTTGCTTTATTTCCTTGTATGACCACTTCATTTGCTCCCGGAGTTCTACTTTTTCTCAGATCCTGCAACGACACACATATGTGCGAAGATGCACCAGTATCAATGATCCAAGAAGTAGATGATGAGTAAATAGAAATAATATTCTCAAGTTTACAGAAATTAGACATACCTTCTGAAGGTGTCTCATTTTCCTTTCCCTTGACTTTCAAGGACTTGAGATATTCGGAACAGTTCCTTTTCCAGTGCCCATCCTTCTGACAGAAGAAACATTTTCCTTTATCTGCTGCTGGCGCCTTGTCTTTTGATTTCTTTTTGGAAATCTTCTTAGAAGGTCCAGAAGTAGAAGCTTTATTGTTGTTGTTCTTCTTCTTAGAAGATGAAGAAGCTACAAGAGCCTTCTCAACTGTTTTTCCCTTCATGTTCTCTTGAGCTGTACCTAGCATATTCAGAAGTTCTCCCAAGGTACACTCAATTTTGTTCATGTGGAAATTCACAATGAACGGTGAAAAGGAATCAGGCAGGGACTGTAAAATCAAATCAGTCTGTAAGTTGCAATCCATGAGAAAATCCAAATTCTCAAGTTGTTCAGTCAAACTGATCATCTTGAGAACATGATCTTTCACATTTGCACCTTCAGCCATTCTCTTTCGGAACAATTCCTTAGAGATATCATATCTGGCTGTCCTGCTTTGCTCTCCATATAATTCTTTCAGATGAAAAATCATATCTTGAGCACTAACATAATTCTCATGTTGTTTTTGAAGCTCATTTGTCATTGAAGCCAGAATATAACTTCTGACTACCAAATCATGCTCTAGCCACCTTTCATAGGTAGCCTTTTCCTCCTCAGTAGATCCTTCAGGTAAGGATGTTGGAACAGGTTTGTCAAGGACATAGCCAATCTTTTCGAAATTGAGAACTATTCTCAAATTTCTCAGCCAGTCAACAAAGTTTGGCCCAGTAAGCCGGTTTGCATCCAAAATGCGTGCAAGTGGGTTGGATTGAGTCATACTCGTGTGCTGCAGAAAATAAATAGAGATTATTAACAATAGTCTATATTAACCAAATAAATTTTGGTCTTTAAAATTATTTGGTACCTCCCACTAATTTTTCGTAACTCATACATCCCTATTTGAGTAACGGAAATCCTTGTAGAATTTCTAGTGAGTGATTGAGTTCTTATTAATTTTCAGTATACCTCACGTTTAGTCGTTTCTTGGAATACTTAAATCAATAAGTGAACAACTCTTGTTCAATGTATCTCATACATGATTCAATCATTTTACTTTGGCTCCTAGTATGCAGAACCTCACTTTTCCTAATTTCTTGGCCCATTATACTTAGTTAAGTAAAAACCCATTATTCAATAAATATAAAAAATTTGAATATTAGTATTCTCACCTTTATTGGTTTCTTGAACACCAATATATCTTTATATTTATAACATCTCATGCTTCATAAAATATTAGAAACATCTCTTATGACTCATTGCATAATCCCCATGATTTCTTCATGATCAATCATACAAAATCATAAAAGTTTCTAAAATTTTATATAATGGAGAGCCACGATATAATTTCATAAATCATAACGTTTATCAACTTAATATTTAAAGGGATGTTAAATAGGTCAAAACATAAATTACATACATGCATAATTTTTAAAAATTTATTCTAAGAATATATCACATATATTTAACAGAAACAAATTCAATTAATCATGCATCAATTATTTATTCTAAACATATATCACATATAAATTCAAGAATAAATAATATGTAATTTAAATCATGCATCGATACTTAAACAATTTAACTATACCCATGCATCATATAAAACAATTTTATAATCATCACTTAATTAATTCAATTTAAATTAAATTAATTAAATCATGCATATCTATTTATTCTAAGCATATATCAAATATAATAATTAGAATAAATAAAAGTCCAGTCCATTTACAGTCCAAAATATAAATCAGTGTTTCTTCTGGCCCATGAACAATCATAACCAAAATCTGTCTTGGGAATCTGGCCCGTGATTCTATCTCTTATGGCCCAGAACATTTCTGGTCCAATAAAAACAGAATTAAAAACCCATGATCAAGTCTGGCCCATGTCATGCCTGTCCAGAAAACCAGGCCCATGATCACAGTAGACTTGGCCCAAAATAAATTGAAAAACCCGTTCAGCTTATCAGGTCATCTGACCGTCTTCTTCGCCCGTTTCGTTCCCAGCGAATCAGTAGGACCTGCAACAGTTGCAGATCCTTTCAACGCCGTTTCTAGAGACGATGATGGCGGAGACCAGATGTACGACAGTCATGGAGCATCATCCTCAACCCAGTTTCGTCCCGGAAATTAACCTGTCTGCCACCGGAAGGATCTGCACTTTTCGGACACGAGGAACAACCGGACACTCCGGTTTTATTTTCCGGTAGATCTAACGATAAGGATAAGACCACACATGACCCATAACCATTATGCATCAATCGAGCCCTTCTTATTGCCCAGATAAAACCTCTGTCACTGTTATGCCATTTCCGACATCTTCCTTACCCAGAAAAACCAAATGTTCCAGTTTCTTATTTCGGTAAAATAATAATAATAATAATAATAATAAGACCTGCAACTCTTGCAGATCTTTATCCAACAAAATCCGATGTCGTTTCCGGCGTATTCAGGTGACACAGAACAGATTGAACAACCTGTCTACATTTTTCTATTGTAACAAGAAGTAGCAGATTTTCACAAGATCCAGATAAAATAATACCACATATTTTTAATCTATATTAAAATATCAAAGGCATGTCTAAAACAGATCTACAACTTAGATCATCTAATTTTAGATTTACACAGATCCATACAACACAGTTCATATCAAATATGTCTAGATCTAATAATCCAATTTCTCAATTCATCAATTGAAATAACAAATCAGATTAAACACATGTATATCAGATACATATATCAATTTAGATCTAAATTGTATACCTAGCCTAACGCCTCCGATACCACTGTTAGCTAACAGTATACACAACAAATACATACATAGCAGAATACACTATCAAAATACCTTTTGTAGCGTGCTTGTACGAACAGCTTGTCCGGTACTGCTTTCGTACTCCTTGATCCAATCTATCTCTCTGATTCGCCGGTAGAACTCCGATTATACGAAGTCTCTAGTTAGTCCATCGGAATCACACCAAATACCTTTGAAAGACTTTGAAAATTTACTTAATTTAGTAAATTCTCATCAACCGATTCTCTAATCAATTGAGAACAAAATAATAATGCAAGACTTTTCTCTCTCTCCCTCTTTTCAAAGGAATTCTCGCATTCCAAATGTATACCATATACATTGTTATATACTATATTAGTAGTGTCGGCAACTACTTTAGTTGCCGACAACTACTCTAATAAATATATTATTATATTAATTAAATAATAAATTCATTAACTGATTAATATCTTATGTACTAGCATTTTATATTAATCAGTTGAATTCATTTCGATTTATAATAAACCTTCATTTAATTAATTATTTGATCTTTTCATCTCATGAAAATTATCGAATATTGTTCACTTTCAACTTTAGATGAATAATTTTCATGATTCTTTTATGTGTGACTTTCTAGGTTCATTACCGATTAGCAATAAGAATAATATCAAACTCTTTGATATTAATTAAAACATTTTTTAATCATTTCTTATAAATCACGAGTGACACCTAGCAGTATATCGTGACTACCCAATCGGTGATGAATTCTTTCATATGAACCTTTAATTATAATTTCCGTGTAATTAAATCCTTCCACTGTACAATATCCCAATTGAGTGAGGATCATGGATATCGGTCAAATCCACTAACTCAATTATATGTCAGATCCAATATTCTATTGACAAACAAATAATTAATGAAAACACCTTTTTCATTAATCATATAACCTCGGCCAAAGATTTTCCGTGTCAATAAATATCTGGATCACATAGGATATTCTTCTCGTTTATTTCGAGGCGGTGGATTACTTATTGACTGCACAAAAGTCTCCATATATAACTAACTGAATCCATCAAATGTTAATATTTATTTAATAAATAAATATTTCCAACATTGATAAAATTCAATCACCCATATACAAGACTACTATGTCATCTCAGGTCTAAGAATTATTTACACAATTGTAAATAAATAATAAATCACTGACAAGGAAATAAACCTCCACGTGATTCATCATTTAACAAGTCATGTTCGAAGCATTTATTCAACAATAAACCTCCCATACTGTTTGTTTTAATATCTCATATTAAATTGCATGAGACTCACAACCCTATCATTATAGGAAACAAACAGTATACTGATCTTCCGAATTATTATTGTCCAATTAATAATTCTACAATCAGGAACTTTATTTAAGATATTTATACTAGAGATCACTCGTCACTCATATTCTCAACTCTTGAGAATGAGGTCTCTAATAAATACCTACGAACATATTTAATACAACTATATAAATAGAAATATCAAATATATAATAAACTGCCATTTATATTTCAACTAATACAGTATTATTATTATATACGTACCAAATACAACCGTATTAAATTGGCTATACAGGACATATATCTAAGAGGAGCCGCTTTACAAGACAAATTCGAAGCTTGTTCTGCCGTCTGCTATTTGGGTTATACCCAAACCAGAATAGGCCTCAACTCGTTTGGTTTAAGGTATTATGTGTGTCTAAATGTCTAATGCTGGCAAAATAAAGAATTGCTTCTGTAAAACTTGGTGCTCCAGTTGGATCGATATTAATGTAAAGTTTCCTTGGAAATTGAAATTTGGATTATTGCATGTTTGTGAGCTTTTTTTTTATAACAAGAGTAACCATATCATTAATCAATAGCTGAAGGTAATACATCAGAAGCAACAAGATGAGAGAGCCAAATAGGAGAAGGATTTAAAGGAGAGAGCTCAACATCTAAAGACAATGCATAACGAGCTACAGCATGGGCAACACCATTGCTCAACCTGCTGGTATGAACAAAAGAAACCTGATTAAAAGCTGCAGCTAAAACCTTACATTCCATAATAACGTCTCCAAGACAGGTTAAGTCCTCTTTAGCACCATTCATAGCAGCCACCACCAGCTGAGAATCACATTCCACAATAATCCTATGCACACACAGATCACGGGCTGCCAGTAACCCCCTCCTACAAGCCATCGCTTCGACCACAGCAACATCATAAAGCCCAGGATAAGGCGTGGCAATGCCACACAGCAGGGCTCCCATTTCATTACGAATAACAACACCGGAGCCAGACCGAAGGCTATCAAAATCCAAGGATCCATCCACACTTATTTTTAAAAAACCAGCAAGTGGGGGAGTCCAAACGTGACTTCTATGCTGATGTTCGCCCACAGAAGGCAAGACACCAACACGGCCAGTATTGCCTGGAACTTGTGCTCTCCTAAACTCTTCAAGAAAATTGTCAGCCTCCTGGACCACATCGATAGGAGAAAAAGAAGAGCCTCTGAAAATTCTCCAATTTTGACACTTCCACAAGGTCCAAAGCATCATAGCCCACCTTTCCTTAAAGCTTGTTATACCCTCCTGCAATATTAAGCGACACCAGTCTATAATATTTCTCGCACCAAGATACCACTAGCCCGATAAAGGAAAAGAACTCCACACTCCCACCGCAAGAGGGCACCTTCCAAACACATGTTCCTCAGTTTCTACCTCATCCTCACATAAACTACACATAGGGGAAGGGGCACACCGACGATGGAAAAGGGCAGAAGTTGTGGGGAGACCTCGATGGCAAAGCCGCCAGAGAAAAGTTTTCACTCGTGGAGGAACTCGAAGGGACCATATACAACTCCAATTAGCTGTAGTGGCAGCAACACTAGTTGACGCTGCAGCATTAAAATCAGGATGAACAAGTTGATTCTCAGCCACTTGGTAACCAGATTTAACAGAGTAGACTCCATTAGTGGTGAAATGCCAAATTAGGTGATCTTTGTGAGCTTGACTTCAAAGTTATGACATTATCTTTAATTCAATATTTAACTTACCATTTTTGCTGTTTTCTTTTCTTTCATCTATGAAATTATGGATCCTGGTGTGAGTTTCTTTCATCTATAAACTATGGACAGTAAGAATTGTTATGCTTCAGTTAACTCAATTGGTTAAGATCACTGTGGTGGTTGATGCTAATATTAATTCTTTAGCTTATACCAAAGTTGGCTAGCCCCATAATAAGATGTAATCTGGTGGATTATAGAGGAAGGCACAACCTATGTGAAGATTGAAATTGCAATGGTAGTTGAAGGCGTAGCCATTGTCTGAATCCACCGCCCGGGTAGGCGTGGAAGGGAAGGAGGGTCGAGCTCTAGGGATTTAGTTGAGTTAGGTGTGTGCGATCTCTTTCCGTCTGGTGCAAGAGAGAAGTTAATTTTTCACAAGTTAAATAACGCTGCTGTTATGTTTCTTGCGTTATTAGGCAATTTTTTAAAAAAATTAATGACAATATTCACAAGTTAAATAACGTTGTTGTTATGTTGTTTTGTTATTAGATAATTTTTAAAAAACAATTAATGACATTATTCATTCAGATACACCAGTGACGCTACTACTGTGAATAGCGTCAATTGCTAGTATGCTAAATAGTTAGAATTTTGTTATATTGCAAAATAATTTATTTCTAAATTTTCTTTTGCAGCTATCTACCCAGACCGTTTTTCAAACGGTCTAGTATTTTGTACCGTAGTGATGAGGGCCCTGAACAATTGCAAAACATATATGTGATCGACTGTTTCCTGCCTCGATAGACACACTGGACAGATATTTTCATGTTGTCGAACGATTATTCCTTTTCGAGCTAATCATGAGTCTCTAGTTGACAGTTTCATTCTTGGCAATAGGATTGGCTGAGGCAGGACTCAGGAGCTGCTGCTAGCTTATATTATAAAGATCCTACTGTAAAGTCACCTTTGACTGTGAAATTGTGCTATGCCCTATCAGAAATGACAAAGGTGACTTTACTGCAAGAGTCCATATACAAGGAACTCTTCCCAATGGAATTAACAACCCTGTCCTCCATCTAAGGTTCCACCCATGGGCCCATACAAGCTACTGAGTCCTTCTGCTGTAATGGCAGATTATACAATCACTGATAAGCCACACAAAGTGGTGCTTCCATGTGTTATATAACACAGCGAAAGCAACACAAATTTTACCTCTTCAAGCGTACTTGATCAAAATTTGCTCAGTCAATTGATCTCCGATAATACGGAGTTTCTAGTCGGTTCACCGGAATCACACTAAGAATGCCTTTAAAATATTCTTCTAATTGATTCTTTAATAATTAAAAAAAACATTGGATTGCGTGTTGGTTGGTTGCCATCGCCAATGTGTATCAACATACACATATTTTATAGCCTTTGCCGACACTCCATTTCAATTAAATGGAGCAACTTCCAACTAACATGCATTATTATATGCATTATTTTATTAATTAAATCATGATCCAATTTTTAATCAATGACAAAAGTGCTAGCAGTGTTCATTAATCAATTGGATCCAATCTGGTTTACAATAAACCTGCATTTAATTAATAATTTGATTATTTTCATCTCATGAAAATTATCGAATCCACACAGTCCTCTTTGCAACCTTAGCTGAAACAAATTTCCGTGATTCTTTTATGTGTGAATTTCTAGGTTAATTACCGATTAGCAATAAGAATAATATCAAACTCTTTGATATTAATTAAAACAACTTTTAATCATTTCTTATAAATCACGAGTGACATCTACCAGTATATCGTGACTACCCAATCAGTGATGAATACTTTCATATGAACCTTTAATTACAATTACCATGTAATAGAATCCTTCCAGTGTGCAATATCTCAATTGAGTGAGAATCATGGATATCAGTCAAATCCACTAACTCAATCATATGTCAGATCCAATATTTATTGACAAATAATAATTAGTGAAAACACATTTTTCATTAATAATTTCACCTCGGCCAAGGATTTCCTATGTCAATAAATATCCAGATCACATAGGATATTCTCCTCATTTATTTCGAGGCGATGGATCCCTTATTGACTGCACACAAGTCTTCATATATAACTAACTGAATCCATCAAATGCTAATATTTATTCAATGAATAAATATTTCCAATATTGACAAAATTCAATCACCCATATACAAAGACTACTATGTCATCTCAGGTCTAAGGATTATTTACAAAATCGTAAATAAATAATAAATCATTGACAAGGAAATAAACCTCCATGTGATTCATTATTTAGCAAGTCATGTTCGAAGCATTTATTCAACAATAAATCTTCCATATTGTTTGTTCTAATATCTTATATTAAATTGCATGAGACTCACAACCCTATCATTATAGAAAACAAACAGTATGCTGATCTTCCGAATTATTATTGTCCAATTAATAATTCTACGATCAGGAACTTTATTAAAGATATTTATACTAGAGATCACTCGTCACTCATATTCTCAATTCTTGAGAGTGAGGTCTCTAACAAATATCTACGGACATATTTAACATAACTAATAAATAGAAATATCAAATATATAAATAAACTGCCATGTATTATTTCAACTAATACAATACTATTATTATATACGTACCAAATACAACAATATAATTGGTTGTACAAGACATATATCTAACACCATGACCCATAAATCTTTCTAGAATTTTATCGTTGCACCATTACCAATATCCAAACAATTTCCTCATTTGCAACTCTGCCTAACTTAGTGTCTTCATCAGAGGTTAACCCAACTATAGGATATTCTGAGCTATCAATCTTTTGGACAAGATTCATTTTTTAAGAACCTGTTCATGATGATTCTAGAATGATTTGCATAATTTTGCCTAGGTCAATTAGTTACAATTTATGTTACTTGTTTAACCAATCCTTTGCTGACATGTGGCAAAGCTTGGTTGTTAAGTTGGTTAAACAATTCTATAAATAGTAACTCTGTAACAGAAATCACAGTATTGTTGAATTAAACTCATTTCCTCTGGCTTGTTCTCCAAGCTTCTTCTTCTTCTCTGTAAAGTTCTTTCACTACTCTTGCTGGGTTAAGGTTCGAAATGGATCTTAACAGTTCTTCATAGTCAATTCTAGGTCATGAAAATGTCAGAAAGAGAGGGACTCTCTCAAATGTTGAACTCGGCGCTTCAGTTTTCCAAGGACAATAAATTTGAGGATGCCATGAAGATTCTCAACGAGATCGAAAGGAGGTTTCCAAGATCTCCCGTCACTTACTCATTGAAATCTTATGTTCAATCTAAGGCTGCTAAAATGATCTTAAGGAATGAAGACAGAACTGCCGAAGGTGAAGCGTCGGCGTACGCGATGCTGCGTGACTCCATCGTAGACGCTGAATCGGCTTTAGCAATTGCACCAACTTACCTTAGAGGATTGCTTGCTCTAGCAGAAGCAACTTTGCTGAATAAAGACTATTACAGAGCTCTTCAGGTATGCAACAGGGTTCTTTCTGATCTTTCTGAGCAAACAAAACTTGTTGATGACTATGGTAGGAAGATTAGAATGGATTTTGGTAAAATGTCAGAAATGATATATTTGTTGAAGGAGATTAAGAAAGTCGCTGCTGAGTCCAGACAAATTGAGGAGAAGAAGGAAGAAAGCGGAAAGATAACTTCCAATGAAGGCAGGGTGACTGAGAACGAAGAATTATCGACTCTAGATCGACTTCCAAGGACAACGATGCGAAAAAAGGGATTGCGCTCTATCGATTAAGTAAAAAATTGGAAACAAGAAAGAAATTTGGGATGAAGAAAGACTGATACCCACCGTCTTTCATGGTTGCGCTTTCGATGGGTTTAAAGAACCTTGGATGCAAAAATCCACACCGACGTTACGGTTTCTTGAGTTGAATGCACACAGACAAAGGAACTAAATTGAAAGTAAAAACACACAAAGAATTTACGTGGTTTGGCAAAAATGCTTACGTCCACGGGTAGAACCTGTATTTCTTATTCACTCTCAAATGGTTACAAGTGGTGTATTTATAGTACAATAAGGTACAATGACATAACCGTTCTCCTGCTTTCTCTCCTTGCATCATGCATGCAATCCCTGTTTGAATTTTGAAGGAGAGGTGAGAAGATCATGATCATCACCAAAGGCGGGGTGGGGTTATTCAAGTTACATATCCACCGCTCGATAGGCAGTTCCGCTCTATAACTCCAGCGTCATTCGCTCCATAGATGTAGGAGCGGAACGCTCTCGCTCCATCCTGGTCGAGATGCCCTGTCCCTTCCTAGGCGAGTACTTCCGCTCCATGGAGGCGGGAGCGGAACGCTTCCGCTCCATTCTAGGAGGGGAGTGGGATGCCCCGCCCCTTCTTAGGAGGGGTGCCTCAGCTCTATAACTCCCGCCCCTTCCGCTCTATAGAGGCGAGATTGGAACTCCGCTTCATCTTTTGCGAGGTGCTTTCACTCTATTGCTTCTATATCTTCGTTTCGCTTCATAGAATACGCTTCATACGGAGTTTTGCCTGTACAATGAGGTAACCGTTCTCCTGCTTTCTCTCTTTGCATCATGCATGCAATCCCTGTTTGAATTTTGAAGAGGAGTTACACTTGAATTTTGAAGGAGATATGAGAAGATCATGATCATCACCAAAGGAGGGGTGAGATTATTCAAGTTACGTATCACACTCTCAACACGAATTGTCGTCTTGGGCCACGTGCAGCCTTCAAGTGTCCACTGTTTCCCTACAGCCATGTGGCATCGCACTTTTATGCTCGACAAGAACATATGGACTCTTTTTCTTTTGGGCTATGTTTTCTTTTCCCCTGTTTTAGACTACTTTTCTGCTGTGATTTCGTTTCTCCATATTCCTCTACCACGTTGATAGTCATACCTCAGCACTTGTTTGGTGATAATAGATAATTTTTTGTGAAAATACAAAGGAGCTATCCATTGAGTCCATTGGATCTAACTAGGCCTTTTGTCCCTTGCCTTTTGGTGAGCCCATTGAACCGCCAGTGTCAATCTTGAAGAATCTGTATTCTCCTTTTCTTAATCTCTTTGTTAGATTGAATAGTTGACTAGTATATGTCCTATAGTGAGGGAGTGATTCTTGTGTACTCAGTTTACTTTTGGGTTATAAGAATTGTTTGGTCTTATTGGTTGTTGTGTGGATTGTTAACTTTATCATAACTTTAAGTTAAACCTCATAATAGCCTAACTTTATTACGTTTACTTGGAACTTATTACAAAATTGTCTCTCGATTGGCAGAAAGTATAGAACAACAAAGTCCAATCAGAGGCCAACAAAGACCAAGAAGAATTACAATGCAATTTTGACAAACAAAAGTAAGCATTAAAAAGCAACCAGAATAGAAGTTACTCCTATTTCAAAGCAATTAATTGGAGAAAGCCTAATAATAAATATGTTTTCATTTCCAAGACAGTTTGGGGATGATTAGGGGTTGTTCCTCCTATAGTTTCAACTAACACAATTTGCTATACTCATGCAATCTTAGCCGTGCATACAAAATATATAATTCAACAGGCGCACAGAAAATGAAATTCTATCTTATTATTCGGGCCAATCCAGTAGGCCTAATTATGAAAAAAAATCAAAATACAACTTTAATATAGTCTTGTAATCAATTTTTTGTAAAGTTTTTAGTGTGCGCGCCTGTGTGAGTATAAGGAGGAAAATGGAGGAAAAGAAGTCTAGAATCATAAACAATCCTAAATTCATAAACAATACATTCGATAGCAGGAACACTGCTTTCGAAATCTCTTACATCCTTGACAAAAACATCATTTGCCCCACTATTCTTGTCATTGCTCTCTTATGTTCTTAACAGGTCTCTTGCAACATACTACTATGATATTTCCTTCAAATTTTTATAAACTATTTGACGTGCAAAGTTTTGACAACAAAACCACTTGCAAAACGAAAAACCATCAAGATAGGCAAAAAAAATCTACTCTGCATTTTGAAATAAATGAAATATAGTGTTCTACGAAAGAATTGCTATTTTTAAAGGTGGTACGAAAGGATAAGGTAGACAATTTCCACTATCTAATCCAATACCACCATTAGATAGGTTGCATAACCTAATTGGGCCGTTAATTAATGTGAAATATAACCAGCACTTGAATTAACCCAACATAAAGTCAAAATTTTAGGAGAACAAACAAAAAAGATTTTAGCTGTACCATTTCAAAGTTTTCATTAGAACTTAGAGCATGCCATACACAATTTTAAAATGAGATAGTTTGGTACTAGATTGTGGGGAAGTATTATAGGAGTACTTAGGGAAAGGTAGCCATTTATACTCCCCACAGTAACACCTCAAGTATTGCTCCAAAATTTTATTGACAGCCTCTGTCTGACCATCTCCCTTTGCATAGTAAGCAGTAGTGAGATCAATAGCTATTCCCCGTAGCTTCCACAACTCCTGCCAAACTGCATGTGAACACAATATCTCTGTCTGATAACAATCTCTTAGACATGCCATGCAATCTAAATAACTTATCCAAATAAATCTAAGTGATGCTGGTAGTAATATAAAAATGCTGAACAGCCATGAAATGGGCATACTTAGAGACTCTATCCACCACCACAAGGATAACACTCCTGCCAAAGGATACAAGTAATTCTTCAATGAAATACATGCTAACAGTAGTCCATATTTAAGTGGGAATGGGCAAAGGCTGGAGATATCCATATGGTAGGGCATTAAGATGCTTGGTCTGTTGGCAAACTTCACATTCCTTAACTAGCTTTTTGACAGTTGTTTTTATATTGACCCAAAAGAAGTCCCTTCTCAGCTTCTGTAAGGTTTTATCATAATCTTTATGCCCACCAATGTGAGAAGCATGAACAATCTCAAAAACATGTTTCTGGATAGTGTCATCATTTCCCACCACCACTCTGCCTTTGTATAATAAAAATATCATTCATGCAGTCATATTTATCCAATTTTCCTCCACTCTGTATAGCATAAATAATGTCAATCCATTTGGGATCACCTTGATAAGAGTTTGATACAACGACTGTAATAACAACTTGTGGAACATAAATAGCCTGCATAGCTGGTTGAGTAGCATTTCCCAACTCCCGTTTCCTTGACAAGTTATCTACAACAAGATTTTCAACCCTCTTTTTATACACCACCTAGATTTCAAACCTCAATAGCTTACTCAACCATCTATGCTGCAAATGAGTGTTAATCCTTTGTTCTAAGAGATATTTCAAACTGTAGTGATCAGTTCTGATGATGAAGGAATTCCCCATCATTTATAGTCTCCATTTTTTGACAGATGAGACCAAAGCAAACAACTCCTTCTCATATGCTGATAAGTGAAGTAGCCTGCCTTTTATAGTCGTGATAAAGTTAGCAATGGGATGCTAGTGTTGCATCAAAACTGCTCCTACTCCCATTCCTAAAACATCATATTCAATTAGAAATGGTAAAGAAAAATTAGGCAAAGCCAAGATCGGTGGACTAGTAACTGGTTGTTTTATCTTCTGAAAAGCAGTCTTAGCCTTTGCACTCCACTCAAAAACCACCATTCTTTAACAAATGAGTTAAGGGCTGAGCCAACCCTCCATAATGTTTGATAAATCTTCTGTAATAGCCAATGAGGCCTAAAAATCCTCTTAAAGGTTTTATATTTCTTGTACTAGGCCATTACTGCCTTGATCTTGTCCTCATTTGTGCCTACTCCTTGTTCACTGATTATGTGCCCCAAATAACTTACTTTGGTAACAACAAAGAAACACTTTGACTGTTTGGCAAATAAACTAGCCTTCTGCAAGTTGAGTTTTACCAACCTCAGGTGCCCATAATGATCATGCAATGACTTTCTGTAAACGAGCATGTCATTAAAGAAGACCAAAACAAATGTCCTTAAAGAAGGCCTGACGACATCATTCATTAGACTTTGGATGTGCTAGGTGCATTGGCCAACCCAAAGGGCATGACCAACCACTCCTAATGACCCTCATGGGTCCTAAAAGAAGTTTTTAGGATGTCTTCCATTCTGACCCTCACTTAAGATAATCAGATCCGAGATTCAATTTTGAGAAAATTGTTGCCCCATGCAATTCATCTAAAAGCTCCTCAATAAGATGTATAAAGAATCTGTCTTTTACAATGTTCAAATTTAATTCTCTATAATCAACACAGAGTCTCCATGACCCATTAGCTTTTGTTACCAAAATCACTAGAGAAGAAAATAGGCTTACACTCCTCCTAATGACTCCATTGTCCAACAAGTCATTTACAATCTTCTCTATCTCCTCCTTCTAGTAGCATGAGTACCTGTATGGCTTCACATTAACTGGATAGGTACCCTATTTCAAGTTAATTTTATGATCAGACATTCTTTCTTGTGGTAGATCACCAATAGGAGCATCAAATACTCGTTAAAATTCCTATAAAGTAGTAGCTATCTCCAATGGTATTGAGGAACTAACTGTATAATCCAAGAGCTCAATAGCTTTTAACTATAACATGAGACTATGATTTTCATTGCTGGATAATTTCTTAAACTCACCCTCTTCAATTAGCTCCTGAGTCTTGTTAACCAACCCCTGCAACCTACAAATCTGTGAGCCCAACTTGAACTCCATAACAAACTGTTGAAAATCCCATTCTATATTTCCCAAGGTTTGCAATCACTATACCACGAAAATAAGGTCCCAACCACCCAAGGTCAACAAAAGAACACAAAACATGTGTCCTTGGATCTCAACATTCAATTTCTCATGTTTTCCACTACTATGAATCTTGTCACTATTTGCCAATTTAACAATAAGACTCAACCTAGAGAGAGGTGTCAAATTTGCCCTAGAAGACACAACAGGGTCCATGAAGTTGTGAGTTGAACCAGAATCCACCAAAATGACTATTGTTAACCCATTTATAGCCCTAAGTACTCTCATGGAATGTGGTCCTGTACCTCCAGTATTTGAATGTAATGTCATCTCCAGTTCTATTTCCACAATAGGACCTAATACGTTACACCTCTCTACCAAGTTTTACAGCATCTCAGGTTCATCTAGTAATACTTTATGTTCATCAATACACTCCACCATAAATACCTTTGGTTTAAGGCATTTGTGACCCACTCTCCACTTGGAATCATAAAAGTAACAGAAGCTCTGGGCTTTTCTTTCCTCCATGTCTTTCTCAGTTAGTTTTTTAAGGCGGGCGTGTGTTTTAGCTCAGTAGCTTGAGTCTACTCCATAGGATAAGTGATAGCTAAGTGTGTCCCAAGTGTGAGCTCAAAGCTATACTTCAAGTTGATGATTGAAAACTAGAATGAATAGGGGCATAATAGCTTTTTCTAGTTGGTAAACCATACACAGAGGTCTTAGTTGCCTTTGTGACTACATTCAAGTTTTCCTCCTGCATTTTAGCCATTCCATATGCTTCATTTAGGGTATGGGGCTTCATCATTTTTATATATAAACATATTTCTTCCTTAAGTCCAGCAAAAAATATGCTGAGCTTATGTTCTTCTGTAAGATCCTTCACTTGGATCACTAGCAACTCAAATTTCTCTTTAAAGTCCTACACTTTTTTAAGTTTCACAAGCACTTCTAATGCCTCTACTTCAGTGAACCAAGAATGTGCAGTATCATGGGAATAGTAGGAAGCTAACAATACCTTCTGATGACCACGAGTCCTGTAGATCTGGAAGCATTGGTTTGCCTTGTGGATCCACAATTCTGGTTCACTTCCATTGAAGCGAGGAAAGGTCAATTTGGTTCCTCTATACAGTTAATCTATAAGATTCTTGCTCTTTGGTTCCTTACTGGGGCTACTACCATGCTGCTCCTCAGTTGCACCCGTACCTTTGCTTCCTCGCAGAAGAATTTGAAACATGCTTCTCATTTTAGACATCTATGAATCCATTTTGCAATGCATATCTTCGATAGCCTGTTGATGATAAGGTCTTCTGTGTTTCACACATAGCTCGAGTTAGTATCATACGACTACCAAAACTTGCCTCTAATACCAAACGTGTTACACACCTGTGTTGAGAACCCACGCGGGCCTAAAGGCCCACCAGTCTCCCCTTGCCAACCAAAGCCCAACCGACGCCCTTGCGGGCCGGCTGTAACCAAGGCCCATGGGCTGAAATCCCATGAAAACCTTGGCTGGTAGGTTGAGGAAGGCTAGCACTTATAAGCTAAGGTCGGTACTCCTATTTTACCGATGTGGGATTCTCATCAGTCGTCGCCCCTTGGACAGCCGACGTCCACGGCGGCTACTCTCGCCTGGCGGCTACGCTCGCCCGACAGACGGCAGCCCTTTCCCGGACGGAAGCCCTCTCCGTAGGCGGGCGACTCTCTCAATGAAAGCACCAATGTTGAGAACCCACGCGGGCCTAAAGGCCCACCAGTCTCCCCTTGCCAACCAAAGCCCAACCGACGCCCTTGCGGGCCGGCTGTAACCAAGGCCCATGGGCTGAAATCCCATGAAAATCTTGGCTGGTAGGTTGAGGAAGGCTAGCACTTATAAGCTAAGGTCGGTACTCCTATTTTACCGATGTGGGATTCTCATCAACCTGTAACAACAAAACTCACCAGAAGAGCAAGAAAGATAACTTAATCAACCAACATCACAGAACTGGGGTAACTTTTGAATTTTTGTATTTGGTTTTCTGAATAATGATAAAACAATTACATGTAAAAAGATAAAATAAGAACAAGTAATCCCTATTCGAAATGGGTAATCTCCATATATAGCCGAAGCTAGAGGAAGGAGAAAGATAGAATCTACGGGTTCATCATTTGCGTAACTGTCCATAATACCTCCCACTCTCTACATAACAACATTTTGTTATTCACTAGACTGCTAGGATCACAAATCAGGGAATATTTAAGAAGTACCACAATATAAACTAGAGCTAACGATGCTTTGGAAACGACACCGTACCACTAAAGGACCTGATGTCAACCTCAATTATCCCAAAATGGGAGTGCATCAGCCCAACTAACTATAACTAACTAAGAAACTATGACTTCATAACAATCCCAGACATCAATTCTTCGAGACTACTACACCATCTCAGATTTGGTCTCTTGGTTCATCTTGCTCAGCTTTGAGTTCTCTATCTCAATGCCTCCAACACCTTCGAACATCTTTTGAAAGTCAGTATCTTAACTTGTGGAATCCAGCTGTGAGAAGGGTATATGAGTTCTCTTTGGGCTTGTGCTTCTCTTTGGCTGCTCGGATCAGTTCAATGGCTAGGATTAGACCCACTCAATTATGAATATTAAACATAACTGTCTTATTTTATTAAGATGTAGTGTGACACAAAATTGATTATTTTGACTTTCTAGTATTTTTCTCATATTTTATTAATTTTTAATGATTTATTATATTTTTTAAGAATTTTAATTTACTTTTGCATACCATATCGCCGGTTATAGCAGTTGAACTAGTTATACCTCATGCCAGTGGCCTCATCGGTATGATTTTAGTTCCGGTATTTATCATTTAAAACACTTTATAAATTTGGATTATATTAACATATTTTATTGAGTGTTGATGGTTAATTAGCTAATTTTTTAACTAAATAAAAAATTTTGAATCTTAAAAAGTAATTATTATCTCACTCTACTATAAAATTTCTGACACAAAAAAATCAAAATTTTTAGGGGTCCATGCCATTTAATAGCTCTACTCTTGCATGTATATTCCAAACTAGTATTGTGTCCGCGCATTGTGACGAATGCCATGTCAATTTTGTAATCGAGTACATGGAATTAGACATTGTTATTAAACCAACATATGTTGCGAGTGATGAGCCAGAAAAATAAGTTTCCAACACAATGAGAATGAAAAAAAAAAGTACAGAGAAAATGAAAGAGAAATAAACAAAAGTGATTTGATGTTAATGACATTGCCTTTGCTAAGAGAAATATACGTGATCAATTCAAAAAGGAATCCAAACATACTGGAATTACCCATCTAATTCTTTTATCAAGTTAAGAACTTGTTTCGATCAAACTACTTTTGACTGACTTATTGAAAAAAATGAACCAATTCTAGTATTCTTATTCTTTAGTCATCTCTTCTTTTTCCTCCACTTTTATTTGTGCAAATTATGTCACCGAACACTCTGTTTGGCAAACAATCAAGCACAAAATGAGCAATAAAAGGTAAACATTCTTGTTGGAGATAAATTACTTTCACCCATGACATGACATTGGTGGTTACTCAAGAAATAATCACCATATGGTGATCTCCCACTAAAAGCACAAAAATGATGAGTTATGATGTAAAAAAAAGAATTGACTTGGATGACGTATCAGGTGGTCATACTAGCTTGTAGAATGTGGATGAACCGTCTGCACAATAAGCAAATGTGAGTTAGAAGGTCCACCAGAGGTTTTCCTTTGTCGTAGGCGCTCCGATGCTCAAGTCAGTTAGTACTCAATAGCAGAGAGAGCTTAATTGTCTAGGACTTTCTGTAAGCTTAAGTGTGAAAATTGTGCTTAGAGAATTGCATACCTAACTCTGGGAGTTATGCCCTATATAGGAGGTGAGGAGTTCGAGCTTGAGTGGGACTAGGACTCTCTCTCCCTCTCATCTGCATCGTTGATCTTTGGATAAGTTCTTAGATAATTTGAGTCTCAATGCGACTCTTCTCAAAGGAGGAGTAGGTCTCCTCTTCAAGGTTAGTCTCCTAATTAATGGAGGCGACTATGTAGTATGGAGGACCTTCTCTGTGAGCCGAGGAGGCATGATTATTTTTCAATCACTACGGCATACACCCAAAGGAGACTTATTGAGGTGTCTGTACTGAGGTGGTTCCTCAATTAGGAACGGATACTCTTGTTTGTTAGCGACATGTGTCATGTCCTAATTGGTAGGGTCATTTTGGCAATATCAGTGAGCATATGTGTGTGTATGAGAAAACTTGTAGAGACAAGAAATTGAGAGAGATTAATAAAGTGAGTTTAGGCTATGAATTAGAATCATTTTTCTTGTAACAATGATCTCGACTAATACCGAAGTGCTTGTAATTCAAACCGATCAGGAATCAAGTAAGTTGTCTACTTCTATCTCTTAATGTATATAGAGGATTCTACATTGGTATCAGAGCCCAGCATTCTTTGAATTCTCACTTTTATTATATGTTTATCAAGTTGGAGATGTTATGCATGTATGTTCTTCGTTGCAAACTTAGAAATTTGGATAGTACATGCTTAGGCCAAAACTTCTCACTCAAATTCAAGTATGTAAATTGAAAAAATTTGAATCCAAATTTTTTATATGTGATAGCCCTTGAAATAAGCTTTCCAATGAGTATTTTTATTGATTTTTCTGATAAGGGTGAATTGATATGATTTTTCAAAGTTTGATGGCCAAAATTGGGTGTACATCAATTTTATGGGGTTAAGTTTTTAGGAAAATATGAAAGTCTAATCAGTGTGTGATACAAACACAATCTTTAAGGCCCCAAACATCATTAAAATACTAGAAATGGAATTTGGGACACCTTTAGAGGATGTTCGAAAATATTTTTGACGAAAAAACACCGCTAGAGGTTGGTACGTGAGCCCCGATCAACAGGGTCATAGACCCAGGTTTGACCTGATGCAGGACTGTGGGTCAAAACCCGTGTGTTTTTCTTCTTTTTTTTTTAAAAAAGATCATTGGCAACACGAACGTTTGACTGTGCTTGTGGATTGGTCATGTAGCCTACTTTAGACTCCAAACAGGTTACGTCGAAGTCCATGAAGCCTATTTCAGACTCCAATAGGTTACGTTAGAGGTCTTGTAGCCTACATCAGACTACAGACAGGCTACGTCAGAATCCATGCAGCTTATATATTTGTGTACTCAAGCTTACTTTAAGGATTTAACTTGTATCATGCATGAAACACTTTTGATGGTACTCAGATCTGTAAAACACTAATCTCAAGTATATCACTTCTCCTAGAACATGTATGTGTGCTAGATTTGTCTCAATCCACTCGTGTTTGAAAAAAATTACATATTCAAACCCAGCGCATAAAAATCTTTCTAATAAGACTCATTGTCAATAGTTTTTATTGCATTTTTTCAATTACATTGTTCTTAAAAACAATGTAATTTATATATATATATATATATATATATGTTGTATAAACTGTTTATTTGAGTTAAAATTTTGTTATACTATGATAGTAGAATATATATTTGTTATTTTTTTGCATTTTTATTGAAATTATGTTGGGTACCCTAACCTGTTAAGTTTTAGTAGTTAGAGTTTACAACTGGGGACATTTAGGATTTTAGTAGCAAATTCGAGTTTTTTAGGTTACAACATAAAAATCCGATACACGGGCCCGTTAGTGTTTAGCGAATTCATTCCTCTTGGAGTTTATAACACTTATTGTTTAGGTTACAACATAAAAATCCGATATAGGAGCCCGTTAAGGTTTAACGAATTCGTTTCCCGTAGGATTTAACACTTATTGTTTAGGTTACAGTATGAAAATAGATATACGAGCTCATATCAGTACCTATAAATAAACACTGGAACCTACATAATTCACATATTAGTACGAAAAACAATGTAATTAAAAACAATATAATTAAAAATGACTGAATAAAACCTATCGATGATGGATCTTGTTGGATAGATCTTTACTTGTTGATTATGGATATGTAAATTTTTTTTTGAAATCTAATATGTATTTTAAGATATAAAGTATTTTAAAATTTCGTTTAAGACAAAAAAAAGTACTGTGTAATTTCAAGTAAGATATTTTATTTTCGAAAATTTTAATTTTAAATGTCATACGCTTACAAAACATGTCATGTAGACTTATGTTAATGTTGAGTTACAAAAACTCGGGCTATTTAGCACCACTCTTTATTATCAGAGTTCCTTAATCCATTTGATATCATCAACCTAGTCGTTTCACAACTAAGTCAAACCCTAAATTCACCGGGAAATCAGACAGCACCTCCACGTAAATCGAAGGATGTCAACCTAGATTCATAACATTTACAAACTCTGGCCATCAATCCACATGCATTCTACAACCTAGGTTGGGCCATTGTCCATCTAATAGCATGCAATCATCACAAGTCATAAACATGTTGTATCCATGCATATATATCATCCAGAACACTGAGTCCTCATTCAATTCGGTAGTTTCGATCACACGACATACCCTCTCTACCGTTCAAAATACCCACACCAAATAGGTGTTCAACAATTATAACTTCATAACATAAATATCCAAGTTATACACAAAATAGGAGAATATCCTTCAATAACTACCACACTCCCAAACCCTAGTTGGCATCCATGTCAGCGACACTCCTGCAGATTCGCATTTCCGGTGCCAGAACCAGACTCAACTATGAGGATAAAAGAAGGTAAAGGGCTGAGTAGAAGGCTCAATAGGGTAGAAGAGTAAACAATACATATCATTAGGCTGAATTCCAAATGAACATCTCCTGCAGCAATATGTATCCAAAAACATATAATCAAATCACATATATCAATCTCATTAGCCATTTATCGCTTGGTCATGACCAGTAGACGCCAACTGGCACCAATCAAATAATGAGCGCAACAACATACACTACAAGAAAAATCAATTTTAGGGAACAAATTTTTCGTCACTAAACACGAATTTCCCGTCCCTAAACTAATTTAGGACCGGAAATTTTTCGTCCCAAAAATAGTTGTCGCAAAATTTTGTGTGACGGAAACCATTTCGTTACAAAAAAAAAAAAGGAATTTTTTCCGTTGCAAAAAATTCCTGTCACTAATTTTTTTATTTAATTAATAAAATATTGAAGTTTTTAAATTATTAAAAAATTAATAATAATTAAAATTTAATAATTTATTTATTATTAAATAATTTGACAACTTTGCAACAAAAAATAATTCCGCTGTTTTTTTATTTGTTTTTACTACCCGAACACGAACATTGGGTATGCATACAACAATGTTGAGATATCAAGACATTCGTTCTTCCTTAAAAAAAAATTATGGCAAGAATATAAATATGAGACTAATAAAGAATTGAATCGTTCGTGAGTAATCAATGAAGTTTATGAAAAAAAATGGTTAAGATTTCCCTTACCTTGTTTCCAAGCAAAAGTAGAATATCAAAATATCCCCAAATTTCTACGGTTTTTGGCCCCTTCTCAAACCTATCAATTTTTAACAAATCAAACTCATTCCAACATCCATATATTCTCATGAACTCATACCAATACAAGAATAACCATAAATCCAAGAAAACTCACATTTCTTTCTAGAATCTCACCCAATTGGTTGAATCTTAACCCTTCTTCAAATCGACAATAGATCCTAGATTTATAACCATAATCAAGTCTAGAATAAATTCCCATAACCAATAAACTCAGCCAACTAAAGATTTGTACAAATCTAATGAAAACCTAGGTTTTTCAAATCATGAAACTTACCTCCAAAACCTCAAATCTTCCTTCAATCTTGTTACCCACTCTTGAATCCTTGAAAATCCAAGTTTTATCTCCTCCCAAATCACTCCCTCTCTCTACTCTCTCTCTCTCTCTCTCTCTCTCTCTCTCTCTCTCTCTCTCTCTCTCTCTCTCTCTCTCTCTCTCTCTCTCTCTCTCTCTCTCTCTCTTTCTCTCTCTCTCTCTCTAAAATCAGGTAGAACAATAAATGGGTATGTTTTGTTCTAAATTTGGGTTTTATAGAATCCAATTTTTTCTCGTCTGCGCCTAGGCGCACCACCTTACCTAGATTGGGTGGCCTAGGCCACACATATGCCTATGCGCCCTCCTGGGCATGTGGCCCTACATTTTTCTTTTCTCCTCTTCTTTCTTATCTATTTTGGGCGCCCAACACTTCCAAAGCTGTTAAAAACTCAGTTTTCGACTTCTTAGTGTTCTAGTATTAATTTTTTTTAGGGTCAATCATAACAAATACTGGATGCGGGTAGTTGACGCCAATTTATAGTCAACTCATTGTCTTTTAGTGAAACTGAAGCCCACATTAGTTACTGGGTAATGTACTTGAGTGCGTTGTTTTGCTATAGTCAAGCGCAAGTATTTGCGTAACACAGTACATATTTGTTATTAAAATATATGTCTTCTCTCTCGAACATCATCTCCCATCCATCGTCTCTCGCTATCATCGATGAAACCTCATCTGGTCGCCCATATCAACATCGTCCTCTAGAATCTCGTTTCTCTACCAGGCGACAATTATGCCTAGGTAAACTTCTCAATTTTAGGGCTTGTTTCGATTTGAGCTGCTTAAATTAGGGCTTCTTATTCAATTTTGGGTTGTGGTTTTGGATGAAATAACAAGTTTTCCTCGATTGTGGGTCCTCCATTATGGCATATATTGTTCATTTTTTGTTTGATTGTCCACTTTCTCTTATTAACTGGATTGTTGCCTTTTATATATTCTTGCGAAAGAGGAAATGATTAGCTAGGCCATAAAAATATATTTAGTTATGTATTATTGATAGAGCATTAGTTTAGGCTTTCGTTCTTAATAGAGCATGTTATTATGGTATGCTACTGAACATCTCTTGTTTTATGTATGGCTTATGTTACTGATGAATTATGTTCATGTCTATTCCTCTGTTTTGTGTCCATAAACTGTATATATATATATATATATGAGGTCAATATTAAGGGGTTGCAAGCATTTTCTAAAACCAGAACCGTTTCCTAATCTTATCATCAGATATCCTTCCAATTAGAGAGTATCAAAATTATTTCTATTTAAGGTACCCTATACTAAAATCATTTCATAACCATTTATCATTGGGTACATTTTCAATTAGAGAATATCAAAATCATTTTCATTTAAGGTGCCGCATACCAAAACCTTTTCAAAACCATTTAAAAAATCATTTAAATTTTTAAAACAAAAATAATTCCCTAACAATTCACTAGCAGGCACCCGCTTATCATTTAAATTTTGATATTTTTTCATAAAAAATTGGATAATCGTTTCCAAACCCACAAATTCAAACACTAACTCGACCTAAACCCAAATCATGTATTAAAAATAAAAATAAATAATAGAACTAATAATACAAAACAAGTGTACAATAAATCAATATCATCAAATAAGTCTAGCCTCTTCGTCGTAACTACCTCCGTCATCGTGTTCTATACTGGGTGAGAGACAGGAGGAACTATGTTTGCCCAAATCTAGGAAAGAGTAGACTTTTTGAAGGTAAGATGGTAGTACTTCTCGATGGTCTTCCACTACTAGGAAACAAAGGGTTGGGTAGTATTTGAAGGTTGTGAAGAGAGGGATGTGATGAAATAAAAAATTATGTCTCTTTGAGATGGCTTGAACTTGCCATGCCAAAATAGATTTGCTGAGTTTTTGCCAAAAAGATGGGCACCATTATGGTACTCCAATAGCTGATTTTGTTGGTCTTGAACCAACTCTGTCTAATGCCCTGTAATAAGTGAGAGTAAAAAGAAGAAAAGTATCAAAATGGATTTCAAGAACAAAAAAATGTTGATACATAATCATTATGTGGCGCGCAACTAAGCACATAGACTAATTAAAAAAATGTTAAAATCCTACAAAATGGATTCTCGTTTCTCTCTTATTTAATTTTCATTCTATTTTCTCTCGCCCTGCACCATCTCTCTCCTTCACTGTCTAACAAAGGAACTTCAGCATCCGGCCACCAATCGCAACGTGGTTGATTTTAAAAGAATCGTAAGACGATAAGAAGAAAAACTTGACACCCCTGACATGTTTCGTCCACCATAACTGAAAGAATCACACTCGAAAGCTCTCGACCGCTATGAAGAAAATGGTCAGATATGGCCAACACCAGTGACGAATCAATAAACCGCCACCACCATTGAGTTCGTCTCAGCGATAGCCATCGATTCCACCCTTCAAATGGACAAAATACTAACTCGAGGCTGACGACCCAAGATTCATATTAGACTCGAATACCCACCTATTTGACTGAATTTGACCGAGCTTTGACTGATCAGAGTTTACAATTTCAATTTTAGATTTTGAGTCTGCAAAATATCGTGAACCATATTCAATGATCTCGACATCTGACGGAAAGAGGACAAAAAAATGTAATTAAAAATTGATTGATGTAATTAAATACCTATAGCATGTAATTCAACACCAAAACAATACAATGTAATTATAAGGTAAAACAATGTAAAACAACAACAGATTTCATGACAGTTTCAAAGACACAGTTTATAATTATATTGTCATCTTGTGTCCGTGTCCTATAACTCTGTTTTATTTCCCTCTCTTATTACACTATGTTTATTAAGTTATTTTTTGGTGTCACTTTATCTTCATTAGATGTTATTTCGTGTTACTTTCACTTATGACACTGGTATGAAATGACATAGGTTATAATTATACTATTACAAGGTTTCATAGTGCCTTATTACACTATTTAATGAACAAGTTATAATAACATTGTTATATGATGTCACAGTGTCTCGTGACATTGTTTTAAGGGCAAAACTCTAATTATACTATTATGATGTGTCATCGCTATTCGGCCACCATTCCAACTTTCACAATCACCAAAAGATCACCCAAGCTCCGAATAACAAAACTCACATGTCAACCACTGCAAAAGGTTGTCAAAATGCCAAAAAAATTACTAGAAAGATTGTGGCCACCGTGAGAGGAAAGTGGTTGATTCGGCCGACTCTGGCAACACCTTTGTACCCGCTACCATCATTGGAATCCTTGAGTTGAGGCACGCCTTACCCAACCATTTTTCGATCAAAATGATCATTGAATTCCGACGACCTAACTATTTGTGTTTGAGAGAGAGAGAGAAAGAGTGAGTGAGTGTGTGTGCGCAGGCACGCGCGCGTGTGTGTGTGAGAGAGAGAGAGAAACCTATGGATATATGCAAGTGAAAGAAATAGAGGGGGTGAGTGACAAGGATTTGAATGGTTTTGAATTTATTTGAAAATTTCTAGTAACCATATCTATATGGCAAGAGATTGGCACCGTTTGGCACACATTTTTTAGTAGCATATATGTTACTCACACACCAAACAACAATTTCAAAAAACCATTTTAAGTACAATTTTAAAGTTGGTCAAACCATTTTGGAGACCATTTTGAAATTGTCCAAAAAAATGAGCATTTCTGGACAATTTGATTTTTTTCAAAAAAATTTACCCTTACTTTATGTATTAATGTAGATTTATAATTAATTTAATTATGTTAAATATTTAATGCCTTTGCACATAAATTGTCACCAGTATATATGCTACTAATAAAAAAATGAACCAAACAAACATAACATTTGAATCAACATATATGTTACCTCCCAAATTTTCTGCCAAACACAACCTATGTATCGTTATGGACAAAAATTTTATGTTTGATTACCACTATCGTTTTAAGAAAAAATTAGAAATGAAAGAAATTATTGCTATCTTTGATCGAAAACAGTGAGCTCCATTAGTCAACTAACGATTAATGGATGGAAGGATTGGTGAGTGCTGATAACACTAATTTAGCTTATATGCTGGTAGCGTATATGTTGTTTAAGATGCTGATATATATGTTGTTTCAAATGCTGTGAGTGTTTGGTTCGATTTTTCTGATAACATAAATGCTATTTCAAATGTTGTGGCTAATTACATACAGGGGTATTAGCAGAAATTCAAAAACAATGAGATTAATATATTTATAAAAAGAAATATGTATTTTTTATATGAACATTTTAACATTTTTAATAATATTAAAAAAAATTAACATTTAAATATTTTTAATAATATTAAAAAAATTCTAACATTTATTTTAATAATATTAACATTTTTTTAAAAAATAATAAACGTAAATATAATAAATATTTACCTTTTTCTAACATTTAACACAGTTTAAATATATTAACATTTTAAAAAAATAATAAAATCTAAATATAATAAAAGGGGCACTTTGGCGATTAAACGAAAATACTTGGGATATTTAAGACATTTCATTAGTTAAATGGTAAATGATTTTTCAAATGCTACAAAAACAAGCATTTCACAAATTGTCAAAATATGTTAAATTTTATGTTACATGCTAAATTGTTGTTTGGTTGCGATTTCATCCATGTGTAACATATATGTTACTTTCTAGCATATATGCTAGTTAAATCATCAACCAAACGGCACCTAAAATAGAGTTTCAGGGTGCCATTAAAACATTTTAAATTGAATGGGAGTACTTATAACTAGACCAAACCTCAATGGTGTCCATGACTTTTAGCTTAAAACGAAAAATAAAGGTGGGGGCAATTTACACCCCCACTATTATCCAGTGACACTCTTTTATTTTTATATCTAATGTCAAAAGTACAATGTTCATAGAACACCAATTTTTCCTTTTTTCCAAAAAAATAAATTAAATCCAAGCACACCCCCTTCGTGAACCTCTTAGGCATGTCCTCAAATAATTGTTTTGCACTCTCAACATTCCCAATTTCTCTGTATCCATCAACTATTGTTGTCCACACTACCACATCACTCTCAGAACTACAACAAAGCTTTAATGGCATATTCCTTACAAGCTTTAATGGCAAAGCCGCAGTTGGGTACTCGTAAGATGATGGGGAACCAAACAGAGCCTACTGTTGTTAGTGTCTTTGATATCATATAAATTCTCCACCGCCTAATCTTCACCGTCTGATACCACGTCGTTATTGATTGTCTTATCCACCATTTTGTACTCTACCAATTAAAGTCACCTGGGACAAGAGGAAAAGGATGAAAAAGACCACACCTTTGAGTCATATATATGCGACTCCTACCTTTTCGTTTCATAGTTGGCTTCGGCAACTTGGTGAGTAGTTGGCCAATCCATTTTGAATAGATATCAATGATTTAAAGGAAGAGCATGCTATAGCTACTCTACAGGGATGTAGAGATCAGTCAAGATCTCAAAAAATCTTTTGTTTGGCTGTTCTATTAGTGTTCTCATTTTCGGGGAGAGCTGTCTTGGACTACAATGATCAACAGATATGGGTAGATCAGTAACTTGGACAAATCTCAATAGATCGATAACTTTACCGGTAGTTCGGATAGAGGTTATTGTTGCACACGAATCGACGTCTGAGAATCAGAGAAAAATAGTGGAGAGGTGAAGGAATGTGGGGGGAGGGAAATGAAGAAAGTTTGGAAACTTATTAGATTAAGATTTTTTAAAGGAGTGACAATAATAGATAATAGTGGGTGCAAATAGCCTCACCAAAATAAATAGGGTTTTTACCCATAAGGACAAAAACTAAGAGTTGTATTCAAAAAAGGAGAAGTCAAAAAAAAATTAAAAAAAATGACAACATTTACAAACTTACCAAAATACCCTTCTTGATTCTTCTGTCTTTTTCTTCCTCCTCCTTCCTTCTTCTCTCTTCTTCTTTTCTAACACCTATCACCGGAAATTGGCTCCGATCATCATTTTTGATAAACAAACCATCAAAATGAAGTTCTAGATCAGCCTAATCAAAGCCCACTCATCATTGACCATCAATTATCACCTGAGTCACTAGAAAAATTTAGTGAAATTACACACATCTTTTGGAAAAAAGATTGATCCAATTAATACGACCAATGTCAACGATCATTAACACCATCAATTAACTCCATAGACCAAGGCACATCATATTTAGAACTCGATCAAGTAAAATGAGCAAGAATCATTTTGATTTCTTGATTTTATTTTTTAGATCTGCGTATATTATATATCTTTAAAATCAGCTGATATGATATCTATTTGATCTCATGATATTATATTTATTTTAATTAAAATTTTGTGTTTTAACTTGCATTGTGACGACATTATCAAATGAAATTATCTTATTTCAATATTCAAAAAGACACAATAAAATATACACAATAAAAAAGATCAAGTAAACAGATAACGTATGAAATAGATAACATATCCTGCAGAATGTAGATTCGTGGGTGTTGCAACCGAGATCGCGACGCAGGCGGACTCATAAAAAACAATAAAGTCGCCACCAATTGGTTTTGAGGTACAATTAGACAACTATTTACAGTACCGGTCTACCATATCAAAAATCTAGGTTCGGGGGTCGATTGAGTGTAAGGAATGTATTAGCACCCTACATGTAACGCCCCAACACATGACACCTAATTCTGCGGATTTACAAGCCAGAAAAACGCTACCCCCTATCAGCTTTAACACTTACCACATTATCTATTGTATACAGTTTATACAATCCTGAGTTAATTAATATGATACTTAAACGTTAATAAATCAACCACATAATAATAACACTATTAATGAGTCATCTAACATCCATGATTATCTTGATAGCAGGGTCATACTTTAATCAATTCTATCTGAAACCTAAAATCCAACAACTTGAATTAACCTAAAAACTCGCAATAAAGTAAATTAAAAAGGACTCTGCCTCTGTCAAATGAGCATCATCCTTACGAATTTGCACGCTCACCATCAACCGCTACATCAGCATAATCATCAAAGAAATCAATACCTGCATCACGGAACATAGTGAGCCGAGGCCCAGCAAGTAATACTTATGCATGAATGCACATGAACCTCATCTTTAAAAAACAATCAGCCATTTAAATCATTTTTCCAATACTCGAGCCTTTAACCTAGGTAAATTACTATAGAACAACCGGTCGAGATTTATATCTAATACCCTACCATAGAACACATCCAGTCAACATCTATATCTTTTATTCTTTTTCCTTTTCTTTTTCTTTTCATTTAACAGTGCCTCATAAACCTTTCTCTTTCCAATACACATTCCCTGTAGCAGTAATACCTAGCTCGTAAAAACATTTTTTTTCTTAATGCATATGTCATGTTATGCCATGCTATGTTATGTTTCATGCAGTGTAACCATTAAACTTTACCTTTCCATATCAACACTTGACAGTTCAACATTCACAAATAACTCATCATCACCAATTCAGTCACATATAACAACATAATCAACACATATATATTATATAGATAACACATCCTCATAAATTCAGCCTCATGTATATATAACGCAATCATTACAAAATTTATTATAAAGATAACACATCCCCATAAATTTAGTATCATATAAATAACGCATTCATTACAGAAAATATTATACCAACAACACATCCACAAATCAAGTTCAATCTCATGTCAATACAACCATTAAATATTACCTCTATATTTCTTATCGCATTGCGGTTCACAATTCATCGATACTCAAATCATCACAATCAATTCAATCTCGTATAAACAACATGCCCAACACAAATACTGTTATAACAATATCAATCTCACCATAATAATTCAATCATACTAACATATCTATATGTATATAGATATCTATATATAGACACACACACAAACACAAGAACTGTAAGATTAGTAATCATTGAGCAATCAATTTCGTGATATAGGTGAGTATTACTTACCGTAGTATGCTCTCGTAAATCTCGATAATTCAATTATAAAGATTGGTTCCTAAAACTCATACAATATCCAAAATTATTTATTTATAATATTATCTTTAATCAATTTCTTTTATTAATATATTTAAAATTACTTAGTATATTATTCAGCCGGGTCAATCAATTTATTGTCTTTATTAATACATTTACCATGGATTAGCATAATTTATCATTAATTGTAATGATTTATCATTAATTAATAAAATTAACTTTAATTAATTAAGATAATAATCAATTAGGTCAGCTCGACCCGAATAGCGAAAAAGGCAAGTCATCGTCGATATGGGTGCGGCGACGACCACGACTAACGTAGGTGGGTAGAGGGTGTCTCGGCGATCCTATTGGTGGTATCAAAGATCTGGTTCGTGATCAGAATCGAAAGAATCATAGCGGAGAAGGGGTGGTCTCACCATGCGTTCTTCTACCCGTTTCTCCGAATTCTCTCTCCGATTTCATCCAAAACTGGCGTCAATGCACTCCCCGTGTCGTCCACTTCCTTTTGGCACCGGTATCGTCGCTGTTAACGCCAAAGGCCCTTCCGTCGCTGCCACCTTCCTCGCGTCTGGACCCTAGTTTTGACCTTAGGATTCTTCGGTTCTTGTGCCTCTTATTTCATTAATAAATTTTTTATTTCCTATGTTTTATCTCAATTTTACACTTATGCCCCTCTCCTTTCTTTTAATTACCCTGAATACCCTACGTCAATTTACAATTTTGCCACTTCTTAGACTTATATCCATGAATAATTAATCCTTTCCTCACTTATGTTGCACACACATAAGAGAATAATTATAAATAATGTAATCCACCTTCCCATACCTTACACATACTATTTAAATGATCGGGGTATTACACTGTTGTTTTGAAAAATGAATGTCCAATTTTCGAAATTAACAATAATCATTCGAGTTAAAGTCGTTATTTTCAAGTGGGTGATATTAACCATTTTTGTCTCGAGGTGACAACAATCTCGATTTTAGAAATTAAAACAAAAATATCAAAAATAATCAGGATCCTAAGAGATAAAATAAGATCTAAAAATGACAAATGAACAAATGGCCCAAAATTTGAACTTACGAATGATCCGAGGAAACAAAATCTATTTTTTTTACCATAGGCTTAATTCGAAGCACACAAAAAGGGTCCAAATATAATAAAAGGAAAATGGAGGAAACAAAATAATGAAAATAAAAATAATTTCTTAAATGGATACCATAAGTCTAGAATAAATGGATGATAGCCCAAAACACAAATCCAAGAAAAAAGTCCAAAAACACAAGCCCAGAACCGAAAACCAAAAATTCCTCTTCCGTATCTCGCCCACATTTCTATTTTTCTAGAGAGTTCTCCTTTTTTGAAACAAGAGAAAAAATTTCTAAGGAAAATCCGATTTCTTCCACTAACCTTAAGTCTACTTAACCCAAAGTTTCCCCCACCGTAATCCCTTCTATACACTATAATTGGCAATGCAAAACCAAGTTAAACCCACCCTTTGTAACTCCCATACCATCTCTTTCCCAACTCATAACCATGACTGAGACATGCAGAAGAAATTAAACCAATTGAAGATATGCAAAGAAATGGGTCTCCAAAAGAAACTGAAAATGGTGAGGGGGAGAAGAAGAAAGGCTAAATAGAAGTTGGGTCTTTTACATTCCAAACCCAAAAATGAAATCAGAAACTATAGTCCATTCTCCCTCTATTGCCCAAAAATGAAAGAGAGAGAGAAAGAAAATCAAACAAATCAAACTTTTTTCCTTCAAAAAAAAATCACCTCAAGAATTCTTTCTCTTCTCTTCTGCCTCTTTTTTGGGTTTTTCGAAAATTCCTCCCCCCAAAATCTCTTCTCCTTTCTTCCCTCTTAGGCCTTCCACAGAAATGTCTGTATAAGTCATATGGGCGCTTAAATAGAGTCTCATTTTTGTCGTTTTGTGTTGTTTCTCTCCCACAGCAGTTACGGAACAGTAATCTGTGCATTGGAGCTCAGCTACAGTGTGTCTGGAGAAGTCGCGCACGACTGTAGACGCATGATCTCATTTTTTAACAAAAGAAATTCACTTCTCAACCCTCTCTCTTCAAGGGCGCAGCAAAGCTCTCTCCCAATTTTCGTTGAAGTCATCACGCAGGTGCAATCTGGGTAGTGGATTGTTCAATTTCTTCTTCTGCGGCCATCATCCAAGTACTTGCTCTCTCATTCTTGGTTTAATTTTGAATTTTCTTGGTTTCTCTTAGCTGGAGTAGATCAAACCGAGTATGCTAGAGAGATTTTTCCATCGTTTATGGATGTCGATTTCATATGTACAAATTACATAATTTTTTTAGGGTTCTCGATTTTGGATTTTTTTCGTTGATTGTACCTGTTGTTTGATTTAGGATGATCTCTGGTTGTGGGCATCCTAATAGTTATTCATTTATTCTATTCTTGTTGGATTCTGGATGTGTAGTGTTAGATGGATAGTCTTGTTGGATTCTGGGTGTGTATCTATGTCAGTTTGAATATAGGACGTATGATCAATTGACAATCAATGATAACAAATATTGCAGTTTGGCTTAGATGTTGTTATTCTTTTTCCTGCAGAATCCAATTAATTTAGATGTGATAAAGATTACATAGGAGCTCCAAATTGTCGGTGTAAATCCAATTTTCATCTGTTTCTTTTGCTGGGAAAGTAGTCATTTGTTGGAAACATGGTGTTTTGTCTGGTGGAGATATTGTTGAATTTATTAATGGTCCAAGAACAAAGCCTACATGAGTCGGTAAAACCATTATGAAAATCGAACAATCTGGCAATTAAGGGTCAATTTTTTACTTAAAGTTTACACTCAGTATCATTTAATATGCTGAACACTAGATGCTTCAAGGATCAAATTGTGACTTGTTGTTCTTTGTGGTTTTTTTACACAATCTGAGAATGGATTTATATTTCTATGCTAGCTGGTCTGTGGTTCTATAATTACATGATCTGAGAATGGCTTTAAATTTGTATGCTTGCTGCCAAAAAAATGCATTGCAAGGTTGAGTAATTTCACAACTTGAATTACTTGGTCTGTGGTAATATAATTACATAATCTTTTTGTCAAGCTTTTTAGGTATGGATAGTCAGAATATCAAAGCCTTTGATCCATTCCCAGAGGACTCTACATAGTACAACATACAGGATGTGCAATTGGTGAGCTCTCGTGAGGAAGTAACTTCTCCCAAGAAGACTCGGGAAACCTCTCAAAGACCAAGCAATCGCGGAGGGAACTTCTCTATCGACGAAGACAAGACATTAGTTTTCGCATGGTTGAACACAAGTATTGATGCAGTTCAATAAACGGACCAAAAGGCAAAGACGTTTTGGTCAAGAATTACTCTACTTTACAATGAATCAAAAAGGCCTAATCATAACAACCGAACCGAAAGATAGTTGAATAACCGATGGTCATCTATCCAACTGGCGGTGAATAAGTTTTGTGGTTACTTATCTCAAATTGAGGAATCTCGGCCATCCGGTACAAATGAGATTGACAAGATAAATTGAATGAGATTGTTAGGTTTTATGCATATCTGATTTTTAATAAGATATATTACTTGCATCTCGATTATTATTGTTCTTATTTTGACAAATTCAAATGGCGAAGGAGATGTTTCATGAGATTACAAAGGCACATTTTCAATTTGATCATTGCTGGAACATGCTAAGGCATCAACCAAAGTGGAACTTGTATATGACTAGCTCTTCCTCAAAAAGAAAGTAAACTGGTGCTTCAAATTATTCTTCTGCATTTGCTATTAACTTGGAAGATGATGAGTTCTCGGGTTTGGTTTCTGTTGAAAGACCAATTGGCCGCAATGCTGAAAAAGATGCTAGGAAAAAAAGCAAGGTCGATCATAGTAGGCTAGTTGAAGTTGTCGGCCAACTAACATTAGAATAGAAGAAAGCACATGAAGATTGGCACTTGCTGAATCTGAGAGAGTTAGAGTTGAAAAATAATGGAACGAGAATTTAGCTATGGAAGCTAATAAACTAGAGGTTGAGAAAGTGAAGGTCGAAGCACAAAGGCATTTGGCAGTTGCCAAGTTGGAGAAGGTAGAGCAACTCAGGATGGAGAGGGAGTTCCAAATCATGATGACAGATATGAAGTCTCTAACTGATGTTCAACGCCAGTGCATAGAGGGTTTGCAAGCTCAAATCCTAGAGAGGCGTGGACATTGAAAAGTTGTTTATTTGGTTATTTGTCGTATTATTGTTATTGAATTATATTATGGTATTGACAATGTTTCAGACTACTATTGCATAATCTAATCATGGTATTTACAAGGAATAAATACTAACCGAAACATTATTCATAAAAGGTCCAGTGATGGGCTATGGTCCCATCACAGACCCCTTAAAAATTCCCAAAACAATTCTTCATCAAAATTTTGTTGCACCGCGAACTTTTTGAATCATACCAAACTAAAATCGAGTCACAAACTTTAACATTCTAATACAATTGCATAATAAAAGTGCACACTACAACCACACTTGCATAATAAAAGTACACACTACAACCACACATACATAATAAATTTAGATCGTACTAATATCATGCGTCACTGTGGAGATTTCACAAATGATCGATAAGATCGATCTACAATTGAGTATGGACTTCTCTGTCCCTTATCCGATGGTGACTTTGAATGAACTCCAAAACATCTCTTATATTGTTTGATGTTTCTGTGAGAGGCAGACTTTCATTAATTTGTTCATATTCAGAAATATCAACCTGTCGATATGAATCTCTCTCATCTTCAACTATCATATTATGTAATATGATACAAGCGGTCATGATATCGGAGAGTGTATCAGTTTGAAGAAACTGAGCAGGTGCACGAACAATTGCAAATCGAGCTTGTAGGACTCCGAAAGCACGTTCAACATCTTTCCTTGCAGATTCTTGGCACTTGGAGAAGTGTCTAAGTTTGCGTGTCTGAGGTGCTTGAACTGTTTTCACAAACGTAGCCCAAGAAGGATAGATGTCATCAGCTAAGTAATATCCTATTGTATTGTTACGACCATTGACAGAATAATGCACTGAAGGAGCACAACCCATTGCAAGCTCTTGGAAAACAATAGATCGTTCTAAGACATTGATATCATTGTGGGATCCTGGCATTCGAAAGAATGCATGCCAAATCCAAAGGTCGTAGGATGCAACAGCTTTCAAAATTGTAGTTGGTTCATGTACATGTCTAGAATACATATATTTTCAGGCGTTAGAACGTTTCTTCCACTTCTAATGCATACAATCAATGCTCCCCAACATGCCTGGAAAGCCACGGGCTTCACCAATTGCAAGTAGCCTAGCTAGATCTTCGAAAGTTGGTGATCGTAAGTACTCCTCACCAAACAAAGAGATTACACACTTGACAAATTTTTTTTGACTTTCAAGTGTCGTAGTCTCCCCAATTCTGATATATTCATCTATGAAATCAGCTAAAACATCGTATGCAAGCATCCGAAGAGTAGTTGCCATCTTTTGAATACATGATAATCCTAATTTTCTAGCAGCATTTCTTCTTTGTTGAAAATATGGTGAACTTCATTCTATCATAGTTTGGATACGATTGAAAAGAGTACGACTCATACGAAACCTCCTTCGAAATAGCTCTGGACCTTATACAGGATTATCTGAAAAATAATCGTTGAACAACCGATCATGGCCCATCAAAGTACTACGATCGATATATGATTGTCTTTCTCCGAAACGACGATTGGAGGATGCTCCTTCGTACTCCGTAGCTAACCCTACCGCCAATGTTTACATAACAACATCATCTTTAGGTGGATCAACTGTGATATTTTGCTTTCTTCGCCTTGCAAAGAAATCCATTGATATTATTGATATAGAAATGATAGTTTGGAGATGTATAAAATATTAGAACTTGATTGCTTTATATAGAAATTTTTTCACAATAATGATCTCCATACAAACTCAACAAACAATTGAGAACCATATATTCCAACAACTACATTTACAACCACATATTTTAACAACCACAAAATAACCACAAATTCCAACAACCACATTCACAACCACATGTCCCAACAACCTCAAATTATCCACATATTCAATAACCACATTTTCAACCACAAAATCCAACAACTCCATTTGTAGCCATACAAATTAGCTACCAAATAAATTATTTATTAATGTCAACTACCAAACAAAAAATAATTATTAATATTTATATCATGTTATGATTATTAAAATGGTAAGGTTTGATCTTGATAACAATAGTAAAATAGAATGAGTTTAATTAAATAAAAGGTTATTGTATAAATTAATATTTAAATGATTTAGAGTATTGATTTGGAGTAACTGATGTGTACTGTTACTGTTTCAAAAACTGTAAATTGGTGAAAATGTGTATTTTTGCTGGAGTTTAGAGAATCTGTTAAGAGATGCTGCTGTGGATGGCCTTATCTTCTTGCACCATACTACAACCCATGTCTCTGCCCTAGCCCATGCCACTCCATTCTTCTTTGGGAATGGGTATTCCCACCCACCAAAATCGAGTTTCCCACCCACTTCTCAAACCGATCACTTTATTTTCGCTTTGTTTTTTGTGCGAAAGTTTGAATTATGTAAATCATTTTTTATATCAGTTTTGCCCCTATGATCTATCTCTCTCCAATTAGCCATGCAATCTCAATTTTTGTGCAATCCTGAAATGAAGTAGTGCGCATGCTACAAATAATAAATAATTGATTTTGTGATGTCTAATTGACTACTTTTGCTCGAATTTTTTCAAATATGCAAATACTTGTTACATTATAGAGGCTTTACATGTAAGTTACCATCCATTATTTCACTTATTTCATACACGTGTCCCCCCTCTTCTTCTCCCCTCACCCATACTCTGATGTCTAACTCTTATTTCGTATACGTGTCTCTCTCTCCCCCACACTCTTTTTCTCCCCCCACCCCCTTATGTCTAAATCTAAAAGCAGCTTTCTATATAAGTTGGCTCAAAGCCGAACATGCCAGAGTTGAAGTACAAAGGAGGAGGAGAGCCCATCTCGGATGGCCAGATGACCTTATCAGAGCATTGCTAGGAGAAGTAGCCGTTGGGTGCATCGAAGAGGTGGTCTATATATGTTTTCAAACACTTGGTTAAATCCATACAAAGAGATGTTTTTAGCTGCTTGGACAGATAAATGCTGCATTTTGGCAACCGAACAAGTAATAGACCTGAGAGTCAGCATGCCAAATTGAAGAGATGTATGGGCACATCGAAGATGAAATTCGAATCAGCATGGGAGTCAATTCATTAGCTCATAGAACATCAATTTATCGTAGTGAAAGCAAGTTTAAAGAAAAGCAAGAATATAGTCCAACATAAAATCAAACCAACACATTTTCGAGACCTAAGAGGTTTTGTATCATCGAAATGTTTGTGTTTGATATTTGAACAAGTTGAACGTTCTCAAGTTGTTGGTCTTAATTCATTTCAATGTGGGTGCAAAGTACGATCCACTCATGGATTACCTTGTGCACATGAAATTGCAACGTATATACAGCAAGGAAATTCAATCCCACTTGCGTGCATTGATAAATCTTGGAAGAAACTTGATTTATTTCCATGCGGATCCCTTGAAGACGATGAGATTAGCTACACGTTGGAGTTGAATATGTTCAATATACAATTCAAACATAAATCACAAACTACAAAGGTTAGTCTTCTCAGGAAGTTGAAGTTGCGAGAGATCATTAATCCCTCCACCACTGCACTCATCAAACCAGTAGTGAAGGCAAAAACTCGTGGACATCCAACAACTAAGAAACATGCAGACACTTCTACTAGTAGGAATTCATCTACATTTGAGTATGTTGAAAAAGAATTCCCACTTTCTCATGAACCATCTGGACACAGTTGCTCATCTGCTTATATAAAACCTTCTATTCCTAAACAGCGGCGATCAAAGCCATCAAAGGTCAACCAACAATTTTGTTACATCCACTAGTTCCCGAAAATAATGCAACCTTATATCCAGAATGTAACTGATGTAGTAGTAGATGGAAATTGTGGCTTCAGGACTATTGCTGGTCTACTAGGTTATGGTGAAAATGCATGGGCCACTGTTCTCCAAGAATTGACCTATGAGCTCATAACGTTTTGGGGGGGGGGGGGGGGGGGGAATATGTTGAAATTTTTGGACGTCATGATCGTGCTTAGACTATCAATAATTCATTGAATTTCTTTGAAACAGATACTCTAGTCCCTCTTAAAAATTGGATGATTATGTCTGATATGGGTCACTTAATTGCCAGCAAGTACAATGTGGTTCTACATCTTCTGAGCTCTAATCAATGCATGACATCTTTGCCTCTATGATCATTACCTCCACCGCGACATGAACAAGTTGCCCTAACAGTTGGATTTGTTAATGGCAACCATTTTGTGCAATTGGCTTTGTCTGAGAGCTACTCGATGCCTCCAATAATGATCTAGTGGTTTCAATATAGGTATGAATGTGCACCTGAGTGGGTCATACCGTACAATGAACAACTTGCCACATACATCCAATATGGTATGGTCGTTCAACGTAGCCCCTCAATATATTGTGATTTGAAAAGTGTTGAGTGTAATTACTTGTGTAAAATGTTAATGCATTTAATTATAATGAATTTTAATAATTAGGGTCCAAACACATATATTTTGTCTAATTTAGTTGTCTGAACCCTAACTCTGATTATTAGTTGATTTACTTGTCTCAATTTAAATCAATTTATGTATTGTCAATTTAATAAGTCCATTTGGTGGGTAGGAATACTCATTCCTTTGTGGCATGCGTAATGTTCCATTTTAAGAACATATATTAGTGTGTGTGTGTATAATATTAAACAATCAATTATCATGGGTGACGTGAGTGACAACTTGCATAGAAATTGAGGTTGCATGGGTAACTTGAGAGAGAGAGAGAGAGAGAGAGAGACAAGAGGGGCACAACTGGTATAAAAAATTATTTACATCATTCAAATTTTTGCACGAAAAACAAAGCAAAAACAAAGTCATTGGTTTGAGAAGTGGGTGAGAAACCCAATTTTGGTAGGTACGTGAGAATAACTATTCCCTTCTTCTTTTACCCATACCCTATCTCTTATCTTATTCTCAACCCATACCTCTCTCCTATGCAGCCGCATGCTCCTACTCCCAAACTTCCTTTTCCTTTTACTTCCTTCATTTACCTTTTACGTATCTTTTTGGTCCCAACTTGTCTGAGCTAGGTTTAGCTCTCACAAATGAGCTATTTACTTGGGCTTAGAGCATTACCAGCAACATCCCTATAAGACTTCCCATCTTGAGATTTAGATATTATCTAAAAAAATATTAACCCAGTAGATTTTCATCTCTTATGGAACAAAGTCATCTCTTATATAGCTTTTTAAAATATAGCCTTTGTACTTTTAAAAAATATTACCATTATGCCATTTATAATTCAAAATTCAAATTCTGAAATTTGAAATTTAAAATTCAAAAATATGACCGTTGTACTATTGCAAATGTCACCATTACACATTTGAAATTCAAATTTCAAATTTCAAAATTTAGGGAACCAATATAGGGACACTGTTGGGTGCGTATTGCTGAAACTGACTCCCTATCCTGAAAAAATAATCATGTAAATTGTTACCATAGGGATAAAGATGGGGAAGCTGCTAAGAATGCTCTTATGTGACAAACAAATGGGCTGTTGGCTTAGGTTTTTTTGACAAAAGTTGAGACTACATTTTGGGTATTTGAGTCATGAATGGGGCTTAATTTTATGGGCAAAAAATGGGTTGAGAATTAGGTTGGGTTTTGCGCTTTGGTTTCATATGCTAAGTGAACTTAAAAACTTGGGTTTTGGATTAGTCCAAGAATAATGAAATAGAAAAATTAAATCAAAATATAACATATAATATATATTTATATTTATATAAAAAATATTCAATAAAAACAATAATAATTAACAAAGAAAAATAAATAAAATATTACCCGGACAAAATTTGGGTACTATAGTGGGCAAGGTGAACTATCGTCATCCGACCCACCAAATAGAGGAGTTGAAGCACCATAACCAACCCCCAGTCATCATTCGCCGTTTTCAGCTTTTGATTCCATCAAAATTTGATATGGAAGTCATGGTCAACCATGAAAAAAAGTGTTTGATCTAGCTATCGAAGATGTCATTGCTGCAAACCATCACCACGGAAGTTTAACCCATACTTAGGTGCACCGGGTTTTGTGCAAATAGGTCACTGAAAGATGACTAAAATTGTAATTAGGTCACTCACCGGAAAACACTTCAATTTTCATCACTAAATGTTCCAATTATAAGCAATTGGGTCACTCCGGTCCAATTTTCCGGTTACCAGAGCTGACGTGCAACGATGTTGGTGATATGGACATTATGACGTGTCATTTTTGACTGATGTGGCATTATCATTTTAAAAAATAAATAAATAATTTCATACCTGTTAAAACTTAAAACACTGCATTTTAACATACCCAAATATCAAAACAAAACACCCAAATCCCTCTCTCATTGAACACAACAGTGGCCTCCTCTAGGGTTTTGTCGATTTCATCCATCACTCACTTATTTCTCTTGTGGGGGAACATGATTGTGGTTCGCGAGAGATTCTTTGGTGTTTTGCAATGTCGTCTAAGGTAAGTGTCCATGAAATTCTTTTTTATTACAGTTGCATTTTGTACTAGTTATGGTGAATATGAGTGATGGTGGACCTTGCGCACATAGTGGTCCTTTTCTTATGGCACTTTTTTCTTTCACTTTTTTTGTTCTATTAGGGGTTTTTTTAATTTGTGTATGGTCCCTCTCCTTTTTCTATTGTAGGGAAATGGATCCCACTATTTTCACCATGTTTCTTCATCATGGTGGGAAATTGGTTTATCAAAATGTTTCACCTAAGTACAGTATGTTGGGGGAGATATAAAGGTTTGGGATAATTGTAATGGGGAAGAGTTTTCGCTTATTGAAATTATGAAGTGTCTAAGAGAAGTTGGGTATGGCAGTGTTAGGAGGTGTTTTTATTTGGTTCCCAATACAACTTTGGAGTATTGACTGTTGCCTCTTAAGGATGATAATGATGTTACGAAGATGAGTCAATGTATAAAGGGGGAAAAGTCTGTACATGTGTATGTGGAACATCCAGTTGATGTTCCAAATTTTTATGAAGGACCTATTCCAGACCCACAGAAGTGGTTGATGTTGAGATTAGTAATGTAGATGCTGTTTTGCATGAATCACAGCCAGTTCATTATGATATTCCAGTGAGTGAATCTATTTCTGATGAGGACACTGGCAGTAGAGATGTTGGCTCAGGGAATGAAGAACTTGACAGTGGTGTTTTAGGGTCAGGAAAAAAAGCAACTGATGGATCTGACAGTGGGGAAGAGCCTGAAGTACATAGTCATAATGTCAATGTGGAAAATAGTAGTGACTCTGACTCAGATCCAGAGTTCTTAACCACATGTAGTCTGAAAAGTTAGATGATCTAGATCAAAACTTGACAGTAATTACTTTTAAGATATTAGGAATATGATATTGGAGTTGTGGAATTACTTTTATGATATTGTGATTATGGTATTGTAGATTATGTATTGATATATTTTGTGAAATACTTGAAGTTGGATTGTCTATATAAGTGACCAGATTGTTTACTAAGAAAATATTGAGCGACTTATTTGTGAATAAACATCAACGGTAATGTTCATGTCATAATGTCAGCCCTAATGCTCAAATGTCACATCAGTCAAAATGACACATCATAAGTCCATATCATCGACATCGTTGCACGTCAGTTTCGGTAATCGGAAAATTGGACCGGAGTGACTCAATTGCTTACAATTGAAACATTTAGTGATGAAAATTGAACTGTTTTCCTGTGAGTGGCCTAATTGTAATTTGGGCTATCTTTTAATGACCTATTTGCACAAAACCCTAGGTGCACCATTCTCACTTTATAGTTGATAGGAATAGTCGCGAGAAGAGGAGAAGTTCTGATTTGGATGCAAATAGAAAAGATGAGAAGATGAGTATATTTAGGTTGATAAAATAAATTTTATCATTTTTTATCTTTTATGAAATAATTTTTTAACTTTTTGAAATTTATGCAACAAAACTTATTAGACTGTGGTATTGGAACAAAACTTTTAAATAAAATTTGTCTTCAAGTTTTCCAATAAAATATCCATTCCATTTTGGTCTTTCTTCTTCGAAATTTTAACGAATAACAGCGGCTGGAGATGGAGGACGACGAAGAAGCACCTCTGGCTATCCAAATTGACGAAATTACACAAAAATCCAACTCTCAAGTCCAACATGGTTCACGGCCAGCTGTAGACGATGCGGCGTCTGTTGGGGTCACCGTCATCACTGGCTATCTCGGCGCCGGCAAATCCACTGTAAGTTTTTGTGATTTTGAAGTAATTTCTTATGGAAAATGATATATAGCTACTTGTATGCTGTGAAATGATTGATTTATTAAAAAGTTAAGAAATATTGATCGACTGTGGGATTTGTATCATTCGTATCTCTACCATTTTTTATCTGGCAGTTTTCTGTATTGGGGCTTACTGTTACTGATGTTGGGTTTGATTTTTGGACCGTAGCTTGTAAATTACGTCTTGAATTCCCAACACGGGAAGAGGATTGCTGTGATTTTGAACGAGTTTGGCGAAGAAATTGGAGTCGAGAGGGCAATGATAAATGAAGGACAAGGTGGTGCGCTTGTTGAAGAATGGGTTGAGTTATCAAATGGTTGTATATGTTGCACTGTCAAGCATAGTTTAGTTCAGGCATTGGAGCAACTTGTGCAGAGGAAGGAAAGGTAATACCTTTTTCATTGAATTTTTAGTACTATCAGGGTTGTCACATCCAACCATCCTATCATTGTTATAAAAATATATTAGAATTTGGGCATTCTGTCCTGAGATATTGATACTTCACATCTTGGAGAAATTTGTGATGTGTTTTCATTTGGTATATATATTCACCATCATTATTTAATAATAAACTGGCATTCATATTTACAAAGAGAATAATTGAACTTTTCTTTTCCTTTTTATGAATGAAAAAGCTTATAGGTTTACTAGTATAATGTTTTTATTCCTTTAATTGTCAGTCTTTTTAGAATTCAACTTATTTGTTATTAGATAGTAATGATAGTTTCGTTACATGATTCTGTTACATGTGATAAATTCTCCAACGACATGCATTCAGTGTTTTATTGAAAATGAATGATCCCTGACTTGTTCATTTATTAATGTAGACTTGATCATATATTACTAGAGACCACCGGCTTAGCAAATCCTGCCCCTCTTGCATCCATTCTCTGGTTGGATGATCAACTTGAATCATCTGTCAAGCTTGACTCTATAATCACTGTAAGTTCTAATTATTAAATCATCTTCGGTGATTTATACTGTTTTCTTTTTTGTGAAATGATTCAAGTGATTCTAGTTATTTGGAATAAAATTTATTCTTTCCCACAATCTATTAAAAGTAAAATCGAATAGCATTGAGAATACCATCATCAGCAACCTAGTTGAAACTTGAAAGTGCACTTGATTCAGTTGAATGAGATTTTGACATTACTATTCCTTCCCATATGTGTTTTGACTTTTGAGACACATTATTTTAGTGTAATGTCACTGTGGAGGTTTAACAGTCTTATTTTCACCCTTTGTATGACCAACAAAAATCCGAACCGTGGTGAAAATAAACTGAAAACAAACCAGAGCAGAACAATTGAATAAGCCATAATTGTAAACCAAAAGCTCATGTTCCCAGTGCCAATAGCATACATGTCGGCCTGCAAACCCCAAACAGTACAGAGTCACTTAATTTTCAATGCTGCAAAGTTGTAGTTCTAGATGTTACTGAATTCATATATATTGGACTCTCACTGTCACAATAGTCAAATCTGTCAGAAAATATGTCGCCGCCCTTTCTTATGCAGGGTAATAATTTTAATAAGATATAATTTTACTGAATCCATTGAATGAGAATACCAACTTTGATACTGAATTTGAGCCTTTGTTTCCTCGGGGCTGGGTATTTTCGTTTGATTGCAACCTTGACTCTGTAAAGGCTTTGTTTACCTTCTTGTTAAGTTTAGTTACTTTGTCATTCAACCAATAAGTTAACTTGTTGGGCTGGGGCATTTCACATCATTTATACATATTCTAACACTCCCCCTCACTTGTGGGTTGGACAACTCCGACAGCCCAACACGTGCACAACAAATAACGCCCAAAGGCTACTCACACACAAAGGCTTACACTTGGGTCAACAACAAATGGGAGTTTAAATTGCGAAAGTTAAGGTTCGAACCCAAGACCTCCCGTTTGGATACCATGTCAAGTTTATTGGGTTGAATGGCAAAGTAATTAATCTTTAACACTTCTCAAACATTTGACTTGGATTGAACAGGGCTTCCTTTTCAGCACTTTACACATTTCACTTCTTCAATTATATTTGTTTCAAATTAAGTAAATGGATGAGAACTTCTCTCAGGAATCAGGCATGATAAGAACTTATCAGTCATGGCGGTTTTTTCTTTAGTATTTTTCTGAAGTATTTTTATGTTGTTATAGGTTGTGGATGCGAAAAACCTTCATTTTCAGTTGAGAGAGCACCGTGACTCATCTTTATTCCCCGAAGCATATGTTCAAATTGCATTTGCGGTAACTTTTATGTAGTTACAGTCTTGTAATTGATCTTTCTTTCAGAGCTTTCCTAATATATAGTATATACTACATAAGTGCATTTATTGTAAAGTCATGAACCACTGTCTTTGTTTTTTTAAAATAATTATTTTCCTTTTTTGATATACTGATGATGCGTTTAATTTTCAAAACTTTTGAAGTAGTGCTTTAGCTTATAAGTTTTGTTGTTTCTTTAGGATGTTGTGATTCTTAACAAGGTTGATTTGGTTTCTTCAAAAGATTCTGGATATACCTTGGAGGAACTGGAGAAGGAAATACATGACATCAACTCTCTTGCAACAATCATTCGTTCCGTTCGGTGTGAAGTTGACCCCTCTGTGATTCTGAACTATGGGGCATATGATGCCATGGTTAGTCAGTCATAACTTTTATTTATCTTCCTATTTGCAATCCACAGTGACATTTATTTTCCAATTTGCTTCTCAGCATCTCACACATTTAAAAGCTTTACTGGAAGAGAGCCAATCTCTAACCACCAGGGATTTTCATGATGCCGGTGTGCGAACTTTATGCGTTAATGAGCGAAATCAAGTTGATCTAGACAAGGTAGTCACTTGGAATACTGTGTTTAAGAAGTTGACTTGATGTGCTAGTTACCCAGTTCATCCCATATGTACAGGTGTTTTGGATACTGAACTGCAGGTCACAAGTATATGCATATTATCTTGTATTTGTAAGCTAATGCACAGGCTTTCATGCTGACAAACTTGGAAAGCTTGGATTTTTAGTTTATAGTGGTGCAACTCATGTCTCTGTATTGTGTTGGATGAAACAACTTAGGTGAACCATGTACATTTGCTGCTGTTTTTTTGAGTTGAGTGGAACTGCTATGGTTATTTCAAAATTTCTTCATTAGTTTTTCTTGATTTTGTCGGTAACTTATTCCATATTCAAGTCTCAATATACATTGTATGTTTAAAATTACAATGCCAATTTATGTTGATGAAATCTGTAGATTCTAGTGATGTATGTTACAGTCCCTGTTAGTTTAACAGTTTTGATTTGACTTATAAGAGTGGCCTAGAATATGAGCAGTTAATCTTTTCTATTAGACTTGGAAACTGGCATGAACAATTACAAAGCATTTGATAGCACATATGTACTTAGATGGCCGCTTGAAAGGAAGCTTAGATACATAGCTAGTGTCAGTATGTGTAAAACTTTTTATATTAATGTTAAGAGTACTTGTGCTCTTCATTCAATTTTCAACGGTACAGCATTATCTTTTCCTGTTCTAAGTCCAATTTCATTATGAAGTGTATAATTTTAATGGCAATTCCTTATAGATTCGGTTATGGATGGAGGAGATTCTTTGGGATAAAAAACATGGCATGGACATCTATCGCTGCAAAGGGTTTTTACGTGTTCAGAATTCTGATCAACTGCATACTCTTCAGGTTTGATGTAGAATTATATTTCATCACAAGCTTACTTTTCTTTTGTTGCATTGTTAATGTAATAATTAGAGGTTAAGGATTTCATATTTAGCTTTTTCAAGGTACTGTGTGTCATTTAAAATTTAAATGAAGAAACCATTAGCTGATCTTGAAATGATTTCCTCGAAGTGGAATTCTTTAATTGCCTTGCTATTGGCTCTCTTTGAGAATGTTAAAATAAAAAAGAAATGGCCTTTATTAAAAATGCTATGTTGCTAGGTCTTGAAATATGAACTACTTGTGATTAATCTTTTTCTGGCTTGTGTATGAGATTACTTTTTGTCAATCCTTATCTTTTATGTATATTTTTCATTGGTTTCTTTCGTTTTACTGATGAGGGAGACCAACACTTATCCATCGTTGTAGAATTTGCAAATAAATGGGTCATTCTCCTACTGCCCCTGGATTTAAACTGCCTTTGGTGCCAGCTTTAGACTTCTTTGCGAGTGTGTGATGTTGATGGGTCCAAGCAGAAAAATAATAATAGTAAGAAGAAAATAATATATAGGGCTTTAGTTCAATACTTGTGGAAATTGTATGTGACACTTGTATGCTCAGCTTCTTTCTTACATTTGGGTTGATATTTGTGTAGAAGTTTTTCTGCTGACATTGACGTAATACTTGTTATTGAACATCTGGCAGGCTGTAAGGGAGATATATGAGATTGTTCCAGCTCGAAGATGGAAAGAAGAGGAAAAACAGATGAATAAGATAGTTTTTATAGGTAACTCTTTCATAAAGACACAAAACCATCAGACAATAATAAAACTTTATTTAATTAAACCCCAGAACGTTGCATCAAATATTAATGGGCATTTTTTTTTAATTAGGTATATGATATCATAATTGATTCAGTTGGAAAAGAGTTTTAATATATTTTTTTATTTTAGTCTATTTTTCTTCCAATTTGATTCTAAAATCTAAAGTTCTAATGTACTTTTAACTATGCTGCACATTTTTCTCAGTTTATTATTTTTTTCTCGCTTGCGGAATCAGTTTTTGCCCTCCAAAGGTTTAATCTTTTAACTGCCCAGAAATCATGGATTACACATCCATTTGTTTTCTATTTTTTCGTCCAGGAACTATTTGGAGCTATGTTTTCAATTTAGTCTTTTTTTTTTATCCTCCTTTTAACTCTGCTCTTTTATATATGATTTGCAGGACATAATTTGAAGGAAGACATACTTATTGATTCCCTGAGAGACTGCACACTGACCTCTTAACTGGTATTCTTTATGAACTTCTGAGCTAGGCTATGGTACTTTAAACATTTTTGGAGAGGTTTTGGGGAGAAGTTAATATTTTCAATTTGCATTGTTTCTGGACATTGTTCCCTTTCACCCCAAATTTAGGCGAGGACATCACGTAGATGAAGTCCCAGTATTTGGCATGGCTAGGACCTTACCATTTTTTTTCCCCTTGGAGGAGTTGGATACAGCAATTTTGTTCAGAAATTCCATCCGAGAAGGATAATTTTAGGGATTCGTGACAAACAGAAGAGGAGCAAAGAGAGGAGAGGAAGAGGAAGGAAATGGCAAAGCATTGACATATCAAATACCAAAGAAACTTCATTTGTGATAGTTGTTTTAGCTAGTCGATCTGAATATGTTCCTTTGTCTTTGATGGTGGTGGGTGGATTGGCATTGAGTTTGAGGGCTGATGCACTTACAGCTGGGATCATAAATTTCTACTTCCCATACACTTTCTTTTCTGGACATTACTTGATGACATTCTTCCACTTTGGTTGCTTATTGTGGATTGTCTTGAGTAGCAGCAATTACTGATATGTGTTTTAGGTTGATACAGATCATTTTTATTATTTTGATAAAGTGATGGGCATATCATTCATATGGAAATTTAATGGGAGTTGCATTCACTTTAATCTTTTTATGTATGTATCTATCTTAATAATCATGGACTTCCAAGAGGTTTGATATAATTCTAACAAAAAAATCTAAGTTCACCTAGACTAATGGTACATGCTTCCTCATCGTTAGGAGTTTAGTACTATACAAAAAAACAAAAAAAAAATGGAATCGATTGGCCAGAACGATTGTTTTTTAGGTTATATATTTTAAATTAAAAATTATTGTAATTCAATTTTTATATTTTTGTCAAAAATGATTTGGTTATATCCAACCAATTGAATATTAGTACTTATTAGTTAGGGTAAAGTATAAATAATCTCTCACGTTTGATAAAAAGACAAACATTTCTTTACGGTTGTAAAAGGACAAAGTCCCATTTATCATAGTTAAAAATTAACTTTTATTTTAGTTTTGTAATAGTTTATCTTTCATTTTCGATATTTTAAAGTTATATTATTGATTATTAATTTAGGATTTAGTTCAGTTTATTTAGGGTTTATATCATTAATTATCTTAATTTTTTACAAATGTAAAAAATTATTTGTCTTTTTATCAAACGTAAGAATGAAAAACATTATTGACCAATATGTAAAAGTGAAAATACATTCTCTTTTCCCCTCTTGTCGTACCGTGGAGATCTCCTATCGGTGAACGGCAACTTGATTCATATGGTGAAGGAGATCTACGACGGGAATGACTAATATGAGTTTTTATCCAAAAGAGTCTCATCTCATATGAGTCAAATCCATTTTGCCTGTTTGCTTATAATTCTACTAGGCAAAGTAAAGATTCTGCACAAAAGTCTCATCGTTAATTGTCCTATTTTGCATTGCAAAGAACACGAGCAGAAGTTTCAAGCCGCATGCCTGAAGATTCAGTTTTATGTGAATTCCCTTCATGAATCATGAGACAGTTGTGTCTTTTTTTGCGTTCAAAACCTTGCTAATTTCTTCCCACGCATTTACTTCTCAGTATAAGAAAAGAACAAGGAGAATATATATGAGGTAGATTGGTTGGTCAGGTTGTCTGTTTTAGAATCTTGAGTTCAAAGTTCTATTCTCACTAGGGATTGGGATTTGGGTAATTTAATTTCATCCGCTGTAGTGACATTCATGTCCCTCATGCATGGCTTAGTGTATGTTTGGCTAGTAGGCCTTTCATAAAAAATAAAAAAAAGAACAAGTGCCTACAACTAATCAACATCACTCAATCCATGATTTGACCTAACTTGCAACAGCCATATCACGCTAGAGATCAACAGGATTAATGATACCATGGGTAGCAGCAACTTCATTATTCCTGTTGAACCTTAGACTGGTTTCAGCAACTTTGTCTCCAACAAGAACTTCATTGAGCTCAATGGTAGCTATTTTCGCCGAATTTGAGTTGGCATGCTTGACAATACTGATGTTCACAAGCGAGGAAAAATCAATCTAAAGAGATTGGATATGATATGATAACGTGAAAGTTCGGTATTTCTCACTAACATCGTTAGTCAACAAAATATAAAAATAAAATGCGAAAAATAAACACAAATCAGAACACCAAGAATTTTATGAGGAAAATTCAACCTAGAAAAAACCTTGAGTCTATGAGCGACTAACCTTGAGGAACAATCCACTAATAACGAATCAGGAGTACAACCCTATTTTTGACCTAAAGACATCGCTCATACTTCCTATTCAGTATTTTGCTTCAACCTCACTCCCCTTAACAAGCTAGATACTACTTTTGGATCTCTCAAAAGATTTTACAAACAAGGAATCACTCCTACTCACCACTCATACATCAATACCTCACTACAATTTTCTCTACACTCTTCACTCTCAAATGAATAGCCTAGAATGAGAAAATCTTGCAACACATGGAAGCAAAAACAACCACCCAATAACTTTGCATGAAACTTCTGTCCCTTGATTTTCTTGAAGCTATTCCTTTATATAGATCATCCTCCCACGTGATAAACTTGATTGGATCTCATTCATATCTTGATAAAATCTTAACCATGAACAACCAAGTTAGGATAAAACAAAAGACTTATAGGATATGATTTATCCCCATAGGGCATCATCATGATATACACCAACCTAATATGTGTTTTATTCTAACTAAAAGTCCAGCCCTACGTTTCATATTCCAACTACAAATCCAGCCCTCCTTTTAATGTCTTAATCCTCACAAAGACAATAATATTACCAGATAAACCAAACATGCAAACTGTTTCCACTTCATATATCAACCTGTTTCTGAGACAGCTTACCGAAAGTTACTTGAGCAACACATAGCTCATCACACAATTGTCAAATAAGAATTTACACCCTATGAAAATTCAAACCAACGTAAAGTATAAGATTCAGTACACTTGTGCCCGAACAAGAAAAAGTTACTCTCCAGCCTATAACTCTATTCTAAGATATTCAAAATGTGATCAAGATTCACTGGTGAAGCACTTCGACCACTGTATAATACAACTCTTGAACCATTTTTATATCATGAGAGAAGGAGATGAGAGGTATAATAGCTAATAAGTGACTCCTTTATCATGTTTAAGGAAATATTAAGTGGGCAAGGAGGAGATTGGAGGATACTTAAAATAAAGGAGATTGTATTGATTACAATGGTCTAAATACCTCTAAAGAGCCATCTTCTCCATATAAGGGATATTTCTGCTTGCGGTTATCAACAACAATTGAATATTCTAGGATTGGTACCAGGATTATGTTATTGGAATCAGGGTCATACAGTGATACTTTTCCAAGAATGCAAGAGATTGTATGTTGTCTCAACAACTCATTAGTTACTTATAGATTTAGAAGTAGAAAGAACCATACACGCAAGGATCGATGAAAGCTCTGGTCTCCAGGATGATGATAGCTCTATTAGATGATATGCAATGACATTGCCTTCTTGGAACATAGGAAACAAAAAACTAAACCTTCATCCCCAATAAAAACGGAGACGATATGCAATGACATCGCCTTCTTGGAACATAGGAAACAAAAAACTAAACCTTCATCCCCAATAAAAATGGTGTCATTCAGAATACCGATCGAGAAATAAGTTGCTTAAAGGTCAGCAAATATACAACCCATTTCCCATTTTCCCCCCTTTTTTCTCTATTAACATAGAGATTCATAAAAGCAGTACAAAATAATGAAATAAACAAACCTTTCTGCAAGCCAATAAGAGGTGGAAGGTTATCGAAGTCCATGCAATCATCCTTATGTGTCACTTCTTTAATAGTACTCCTGACTTGGGTTTGGGGTGGTTTCTCCTTCTCAGGACGTTCTTCATTGAAACTCTTATAGTCATTCCTTCTACAAGATGCACTATTTTCTTTGCCCCATTGTTGACCCTTTTTCTTACTGGTTATTCCATTCCACTAAAATGTTTCCTGAAATTTATCTCGAAGATAACATTAGCATAATGGAAACTAAGATCAAATTGTAATAACATTGAAATTACAGTTGAGGATGTTGTAATTTTAGTATGGAGTCTGTTTTGTTTTTGGGCTTTTTTCTATGTTTTTTTTGCCCACTTTTGGTGGTGCGTGAGGGTGGTTAAAAGATTGTAAACCCTAGCCGCATATTGTATTCTGACTCTCTGAAAAATAGTGGAACTCTCTGCAACTCCGAGGACATAGGTACAATTGGCCGAACCTTGTAAATCTTTTTTTTTTGATTTCCTGCATTGATTTCTATTATGTTTGTGTTTTATCTCCTAACAAGTGGTATCAGAGGAGAAGGTTGTTTTAGAATTAATGGCTGGAGATGACGGATACGCTCACGGTATCAGCAAGTTTGATGGCACTGATTTTGCGTTTTGGAATATGCAGATTGAAGATTATCTGTATGGCAAGAAGTTACACTTGCCACTCCTTGGTAACAAACCCACAGTGATGACAGATGACGATTGGAGTTTGCTAGACAGACAGGTGTTAGGCGTTATCAAGCTAACACTATCAAAAAACGTTGCTCACAACGTTGCGAAGAAGAAGACCACTACTGCAGTTATGAAAGTTTTGTCAGCTATGTACGAGAAGCTATCTGCAAACAATAAGGTACATCTGATGAAGAAATTATTTCATCTGAAGATGAATGAAGGTGCGTCTGTTGCAACGCATCTGAACGAATTTAATATTATTGTCAATTAGTTATCCTCAGTTGAGATTGATTTTGAAGATGAAGTTAGAGCTTTGATTTTATTGACGTCTTTACCTAATAGTTGGGAGCCCATGAGGGCTGCTATTAGCAATTCTGTTGGCAGTTCAAAACTGTAGTTTAATGATGTTAGGGACAGGATTTTGGCTGAAGAGGTCCACAGGGTTGATTCAGGTGAAGTTTTTACATCAAGTTCTACACTGAATACTGAAAACAGAGGTAGAGACAGGAAGGCTAACAGAAATAATGGCAGGTCAAAATCTAGAGGTAAGTCTAGATCTGGCAGGAAGGTAGAGTGCTGGAATTGTGGCAAGACTGGTCACATGAAAAAGGATTGCTGGGCTGACAAGAAAAATGAAAAGAACAAGAATGACGGTGCTAACGCAGTACCTGAAGATGATGAGGATGCCTTGCTTTTATCGGTTGATTGTCCGATAGACTCTTGGGTTATGGACTAAGGAGCTTCATTTCATACCACACCCCACCGCGAGGTCATGGAAAATTATGTAGCTGGAAATCGCGAGAAGGTGTATTTGGCTGATGGCGAACCACTGGATATAGAAGGCATTGGTGAGGTTCGTTTGAAGATGTTAAACGGTTCAGTTTGGAAAATTCAGAAGGTGAGGCATGTACCTAAATTGACACGAAATTTAATTTCTGTGGGGCAATTAGATGATGAGGGCCACAATGTGAACTTTTGTGGCGGTACTTGGAAGGTTTCCAAAGGTGCTATGGTGGTAGCACGTGGGAACAAGACTGGAACATTATATATGACCACGAATTGTAGGGACATGGTTGCGATTGCTGACAATGAAACTAAATCAGATTTATGGCATTGCAGACTTGGTCATATGAGCGAGAAGGGGATGAAGAAGCTAATTTCGACAGGCAAGCTTCCATAATTGAAATCTGTAGAGCATTAGTTTTGTGAAAGTTGTGTGCTTGGCGAGCAGAAGAAGGTGAGTTTTGCTGAAGTTGGAAGAGAGCCGAAATAGGAAAAATTGGAGTTCGTTCACACTGATATGTGGGGAGCTGCGCCTATATCATCTCTTGGGGGTTCCAGCTATTATGTGACGTTCATCGATGACTCAACTAGAAAGGTATGGGTCTATTTTCTTAAACATAAATTTGATGTTTTTGCTACTTTCAAGACTTGGAAGACCATGGTTGAGAATGAAACCAAGCTGAAGATTAGATGTTTGAGATCTGATAATGAGGGTGAGTATGTGGATAGTGATTTCAGCAGGTATTGTGCAGAGGCTTGGATTAAAATGCAGAGAACTGTACCTGGTACACCCCAATATAATGGTATTGCTGAACGGATGAACAGGACTCTGAATGAGTGTGCAAGAAGCATGCGCCTACATGCAGGATTGCCTAAAATGTTTTGGGCTGATGCAGTTAACACTGCAGCTTTTTTGATTAATAGGGGTCCTTCAGTTTCTTTGAATTGCAGAATACCTTAAGAAGTCTGGAGCGGAAAAAAGGTGGATTATTCTTACTTACGAGTATTTGGGTGTCTATCATACATACATGTTGATTCAACTGCTAGGAGTAAGCTTGATCTTAAATCTAAGAAGTGTTATTTCATTGGTTATGGTGGTACTGAGTTTGGTTATCATTTTTGGGATGATCAAAATCGAAAGATTATTCTTAGCAGAGATGTGATATTCAATGAAACAGTGTTGTACAAGGACAAGTTGGCTAAGGGTTTAGATGATACTAGTTTTGAACATGAGCCAGAGGTAGTTCACTTGAAAGATTTTCCAGTGATTGATGTGCAGCCGTTTGACTTTGAAAATCAAGATGCTACAGCTCAAGAAGATCAAGTGTGAGAAGCTCCAGAACAGAACACCCCAATGTCACAAGTGAGAAGATCTACAAGAAGTATCAGGCCACCTCAAAGGTATTCTCCCTCACTTAATTACATTTTATTGACTGATAAAGGTGAACCTGAATACTATGAAGAAGCAGTGCAAGCTGAAGAATCACTGAAGTGGGAGTTGGCCATGAAAGATGAGATGGACTCACTTATGTCCAACAAGACCTGGAAGTTGGCAAAGTTACCAAAAGGTAAGAAGGCCTTGCACAACAAGTGGGTTTACAAAATCAAAAAAGAACATGATGGAAGCAAACGGTATAAAGCACGTTTGGTAGTAAAGGGTTTTCAACAAAAAGAAGGAATTGACTACAATGATATCTTCTCTCCTGTAGTTAAGTTAAATATTATCATAATGGTGCTTGGGTTAGTAGTAAAGAATGATTTTCATCTGCAGCGGATGGATGTCAAAACAGCTTTCCTCCATGGTGATTTGGAGGAGGAAATTTACATGCTACAGCCACAAGGTTTCCAAGCCAAAGGAAAAGAAAACATGGTTTGTAAACTTCAAAGAAGTTTGTATGGACTAAAACAAGCCCCAAGGCAGTGGTATAAGAAATTTGATACTTTTATGGGTAACAGTGGATTCTCTAGGTGTGAGGCTGATCATTGCTGTTATGTGAAGAAAGTTGGTAAACCAGTTATTATACTATTGTTGTACGTTGATGATATGTTGATCGCAAGGGCTAGTTTGGTGGAAATTGAGAACGTGAAAAAACAACTGTCTAAAGAGTTCTCTATGAAGGATTTGGGTGCGGCAAAACAAATCTTTGGGATGAGAATTATTAGAGAGGGAGAGACTCTGAGATTGTCTCAAGAAGACTATGTGAAGAAGGTGCTCAAGCGTTTCAATATGGATGGTGCAAAACCTGTAAGTACTCCTTTGGCTAGTCATTTTAAGTTGTCTAAATATGAGTCGCCCACTACTGAGCAGGAGAAAGTTAACATGGCTAGAGTTCCGTATGCTTCTGCTATTGGAAGTTTGATGTATGTCATGGTGTGCACTAGACCCGACATTGCACATGCAGTGGGAGTTGTCAGCAGATACATGAGTAATCCGGGTAAACAACACTGGGAAGCAGTTAAAATGGATTCTTAGGTACTTAAAAGGGACTGCAAGTTCAGCCTTGTGTTACAAGAAGTCTGATGGTGGTTTACAGGGTTTTGTTGATGCTGACATGGCAGGTGATTTAGATGGTAGTAGGAGTACAACTGGTTATGTGTATACTTTTGGTGGTATGGCGATCAGTTGGATTTCTAGATTGCAAAAGATAATTGCACTATCTACCACTGAAGCAGAGTATGTTACATTGACAGAAGCTAGCAAAGAGATGGTTTGGGTACAAGATTTGCCAGAGGAGTTAGGCATGGAACAAACTGCAAATGTTTTGTTTTGTGATAGTCAAAGCGCCATTTATTTGGCGAAGAAAGTGGTATCATTTCATCCCATCATTACTGGAAAAAGGGGTTCTTAAAGTTGAAAAGATTCAAGGTGCAAAGAATCCAGCAGATATGTTTAAAAAAGTTGTCACTCAAGATAAACTGAAGTTGTGTGCAACTTCAGTTGGTCTTTCAACTTGAGGACAGTGGTTTGAGTTGCATGGAGAGTGATGGACTATTGATTGGAGTCAAGTGGAAGAACAGTCTCCAAGTGGGAGATTGTTGTAATTTTAGTATAAAGCCTGTTTTGTTTTTGGCCTTTCTTACTATGTTTTTTTTGGCCCAATTTTGGTGGTGCATGAGGGTGGTTAAAAGATTGTAAACCCTAGCCGCATATTGTATTCTGACTCTCTGAAAAATAGTGGAACTCTCTGCAACTTCGAGGACGTAGACAGAATTGACCGAACCTCGTAAATCTCTATTGTTTTCGATTTCCTGCATTGATTTCTATTATGTCTGCATTTTATCTCCTAACAGAGGAGTCAACAAACAAATATCAAAGAGTTTTCTGCATTTTTAGTAAGATCCATAAGGGCACTTAATCCAGGATTAAAAAAATCATAATTCTTTTACACTGCTGAACTGTATTTTAAGGTCTGGGGCCTAAAGAAAAATAAAGAAACTATAGCACCCCGGCCCAATTGAAACAAAAAGAGAAAAAATAAATTTCTAGCCCATCTATCCTCTTTCTCCCGAAAAGGATTTGGAGCTAAAACATAATGCTTGCAGATCCTAGTAACACTTGTGAACACCTACCTTCTCCTTTTCAGCTTTTGCAAGTTCCCTCAGTCATCGTCTCTTGGCCTTCTTACACCGCGCACTTCTACAGGGGAACTAACAAACAAGGAGTCACAAGTCAAAAAAATTATCGCAGTCCAATTTTCCAACAATGATGAAAAGGTGAATAAACAAATTAGAACTCTAGTGAATTAAGTTTATGTACGTACAAAGCTTCAAGTTCTGATCCCTATTGGCACTCCGCCTCTTCTGGAGTCCCAAATATATATATATATATATATATTATTTGCCCTTGGGTATACAGTTTTCAACTTAAGCCGGCCTGATCGTGTTTGTTCTTCTAGTTGAGCAATCAGGATGAGCTGTGAGCAAGCCTGCCCTCTTCGTGCCACTGTTCACATTAAGTGGAGTACCACAGTCCCTTTTTTGTTTCCCTTTCACGCGCGGTCGTGATCCAGATTCAAGGTTACTTTAGATATAGAAGAACAAGCATAACTATTAGAGCCAAAACATAAACATTGCACGACCTTTGGAAAAAGCAATAATAGTATCGCATATAATATAATGGAAATGGTCAAAAAGATAGATTTAACATATTTATTTTGATTTAAAAGAGGATGATTTAGCATTTAACATCAGACATTAAACAACAAAACTTACATTTCCAGAGTCGGTATAGATTTTCCAATGTTGTTGTTACTTCTTTCATAAACTGTCTCCATGGGTACTTGACTTCTCTGGTTCACAATGTGGCACAGATGATTGGTCTTTCTTCAATCTTCACAAGACACTTTTTTAGGAGGACATTGTTCCGATGCAAATTCTGCTCCGCATCAACATGATTGTCAGTGTTTTGAGGACCGAATTCGCTTTTCCACTAGTGGCAGATTTATTTTTCTTCCTCTTGTACCACAGGAATAATATTAATGACAATTAACCCCATAATCTTCCTAAAAGACCCAAAAAAACAGGATAGAAGCGTTTGCAATCAATAAGGACATAACTATTGGCAAACAAGAAAAGCCATCTAAGCAAACATATAGTGGCAACTTTCCAAACTGATCTTAATGAAAATAAAGCCAAGCATATGCTAATCATAGAAATTCATAATCCCCTATAAAACATAAAACTTACAAGGTATATAAAAATTTCAATACTTCAACAATAATTCCAATATTAATTTTTTAAAAATATTAGCCAAAAACATTGGAACATTATAATATCGACAATCGCTAGTCCCCTCCACAATGACAAGATGTGTAGAACACAATACAGCCAAAAGAAATTTTAAATTATAAATATGTAGGCATCAAACCTTTTTCCAACAAGACTTTAGAGAGTCCAAAACAATTTAATTTTAAATCATCATCAGGAGGCCAAGAAACATAGCATCCCAAGGTTCATCTACACCACAAAATGTATTTTTATCATATATTCAATAAAAATAGTTATGCACGGGTAAGAAGAAAATAACTCAAGTAGGAAAGTGACCAAGGAAGACATGGATAAAAGTGGAAAGCAAGGATACAAACTCTACAGGATTATTGGAGGTATAGCTCTAGGTAAGGGAAAATGACAGAAGAGAATCCATCTGGTGGATTCCAATTGATTCGCTTACGGTTTCATGTAGCTGACCCCAAATCGCTTACGATTTCATGTAGTCAACCCCAAACTACTTGGGACAAAGCCTTTGATGATGATAATGCTGTCAATGATGATATTTAGTAGATGATTAAATATGATTTATGTGAATGTCAAGGACTCGGCAAAAGTTGAGATTGAAAAAATCTAGATGACACAACAAATTTTTTGTTAGATAAACATACTTTGAGCTCTGAATTTTCTTCTATGCCTTTCTCTCATTTGAAACTTTGTTTTCAACAGGATGGCTTTCCATAGCAAAAGCATCAACGGAATCCTCATGTTCATCCTCTTCTGATTGACTTTCAAAGCCTCATGTTTCCTCCTGAAATTCCTCATTAGCAAAAAGCTGTACACCAGTCGTTAAAGGTTGCTTCTCCACAATTTCTAAATCCAAATGATTCCCTTCATCTTCCACCATAACTATCTCAGATGATGTACTCTCTCTCTCTCTCTTTTTCACACTGTCACAAATAAACAAAAAATGATAACTCCACACATAAGTATCTGGCAGATTGTATATCTTTAATTCGTGAAAAGGTATTTGATAAACCAATCAAATAATGTCTTTGTCCTTCAAAATGGAAGTAAACTCAAATGGTGGTAATACAAGGCCATCCATCTGCAAGAGAAATTGCAATCATCTTAGTGAATGAGAACACATCAGAAAGAGAAAACACAAACTGAGCAACATAATATCCTCTATCATATTCATACACAAAGACAGACCTACTAATGTGATTATCTGATAATTCAATTCTCAATAATTAAGATTTAAGAAGCCACTCTACATACTTAATAGAACTACGTTTGATCGGTCATAAAATGCAGAAATTATGAAAATATATACCAAAAAGAATCAACCAAGTTCACTGCTAACTTTCCACCTATTGTCGCTACTTTATTTGTTTTCTAGGAAATATGAACCGTCGCTCAAATACATTCTTATAAATAATGCAGAAATAATAGATATTCATAGAAAGAATAAGTCAGTGAGGGCAGAGATCGTGAAGGTGGAAAATGTAGAGTAGGTACGAGCTGTGGATGATAAAATAAGTCATGCCTAGTCACATAAGAATTGAAAAATGCCTATGGTAGCTCGTTAGGAAGTAAGAAGAGGATCAACATAACCCAAGGTAAAGAAAGAGCCTCAACCGAGGATCTTATACATCTATAGGTAACAAGATGGACAGCAATATGGAAACAAAGCATGGATCTTAGGCTTAGCGGGTTTAGGGCATGATCAGGTTATCACTATTGACATTATAACCCTCTATAAACTTATGTGAAAATATGAGTTAGTATGTCTTTAAATATTTTGCGATATTTACTGTATATGATGTTCCGAAATTATCTACACATATTCACTTGTATGTGATGTTCCAACATTATCTTCACATATTCATTGTATATGATTTTCAGGAACGTTCTACTAGGTAGCTCTTCCTATCGACCTACAAGCAACACTTTAAGTATGAACACTGCTAGATGGTGCTCAGGGGCTGTCCTAAATTGGCACAGTACAACGCTGAAAGCAAAGCTGGTGTTGAAATAGGTCTTGACAAGCGTGGTCTTTTTGTGGAAGATGTGACAGAATGGCCTGGTAAAGGTTCACATATGGAGGATGTGGATAGAGAGGTTACTGAGACACCAGTGTCAAATCCCAATTTGGAATTACATCAACACAAGACGCCCAAAAATTATGATTCACCATTCCAAGCATCTAATGGCAATGAGGTATTGTTGGAGGGTAAGTCTTTAAAGCTTAAATGATACCGATTCTACTGCTAAGTACTACCAATTGAAGGATCACATTGTAGACCTTGAGGCATTGTTGGACGGTAAGTCTTTAAAGCTTAAATAATGTGTTGTAGTCACTTAGGCGTTTTGGAAACTAATTTTACATTTATTTATAGAATTGAAAAGAGACAATTCTGACAAACTTTTTAGTCCATCACGTCGCACGAATGAGCATGAACCTCAAGGTGACCCATCAACTGTAACCCCTTGACAGTAAGAGCTTATTTATCCTCATGCAAATTTGCTTATTTTCAAGCGATAAAATATGCTATTTAAATTTATTGCATCACTTGTACTCAAAGATCGGACCTGAATGCATTGACTAGTTTGTAGGTTGGAAGATGATGATTGACTTGAGAGCTCGAAGGAGAATGTTTGATCAAGGAACATGAAGAGTCGTTCAGGAGTGCACAAGTGTTAGTTCGGAGATCCAGTGTGATTCAACATAATGAATGTTTATTTTTACATTGCTGGTTTTCTTGTTTGGAATAATAAAACATATTTATTTTTCAGTTGGGTATGTGGAGGATGAATGTTATTATATCTTCAACATATGCCGCTTGATTATGTGTGAGTTCCAAAAAATATATTTATGAATTGGTGAAACTCTATTCACATTGGAGACCTATTTGATATTGAGAACGAGTCTCTATGTATCCATTTTTTGTTCTAATTATATTGCTAGAACTCTTATAAAGTTCCCTTAATGTGGTATTTGGTCATTGGATTCTTGAGAATTCTATGCTCATTTGTTGTTGCAGTTTGACTTCATGGTTTTCTTGAATGTAGTTTGAGATTGCATTATCTTCGAGGGGTTCTCTGCTTACCCCTCTTTGATCGGATGAATTTGCTAGTGTGCCATATGTTGTACTGAGTAGTTGATGTTATTATAATAGTAACCAATTTATATCAAGCGAGACATCAATCATTTATTGATATGGTTCTAAAATACTACATTACATTGATGAAAATAAAATATTACATTGGGAGATTACCATGCATAATCCAATTGTGAGTAATGAGATCTCTACGGAGATTGTGATTAATCTCTTCATCACGTACTTGGGGCATACGCATGTGAATGTAATGTCCAAGCAGTTCAGGGTCAGTGATAGTATCTATCACCGAAATTATTTCTATCACCGAAATTGTTTCATCAGCAGGTGGAACCCATGGATCGATATTAAGATGTAGCTTATCCTCAATTATCATGTTATGGAGAATAATGCAGGTCAACATTATTTTCCTCAAATGAGAAGTTTTATAAAAACGGACTAGGCTTTGTGTGATTTCCCACCTCGATTAGAACACTGAAGGCTCGCTCAACATCTTTTTGGACACTCCCTTATACCCTTGCGAAAACTCTTTCTTCTGCTGTGTGCAGGTGTGGAATGGACTGCATTAGTGTTGCATATCGTGGATAAATACCATATGCAAGATAGTAGGGTTGGTGATAAGCATAACCATTGAAAACGAATGGTACATATGGTGTTCACCCTCTGATAAACTCATTGAAAATATGAGAATATCTTAGTATGGTGATGTCATTGTGCGAACCGAACATTCCAAAAATTGCATGCCAAATCCACAAATCATGTGAAGCAACTGCTTCCAAGATCAACGTAGGCTTACCAATGTGACCTCGAAATTGACCCTACCATGCGATAGGACAACCACACCATTCCCAGTGCATGTAATCAAGAGATCCTATCATGCCAAGAAATCCACGAGTAGCGTTTTCTTGCATTAGCCATATAATATCTTCTATGTTAGGTGCTCTCAAATATAAAAGCAAAATGTTGTCACAAAATTTGATAAGCGCTTCTTTAACAGTTGATTCACCAATTTTATATATTTATTGAGCCGATCGACAGGACCACCATATGCTAAAAGTCTAAGGGTTGCAGTAATTGTTTAGAGAGATGAGAAGCCTAGTCGTCCGGTACAGTCGAGTAGACGCTGAAAATAAGTGTTTAACACTTTGAGTTCATCTTTGATCCTAAGAAATAATTCCTGATGCATACAAAATCTTTGCCGAAACATGTGAACAGGGTAAGTACAGTTTGGTGCAAAGTAATCTCGAACAAGATCATCATGAACCATCTCGTGGTTTCTGGAGATGGTCCTACGTATCTTAGGTAGGCTTATGACTGGAACAACCATATGTGGAAGCAATTGTTGTAAAGATGTGACCATAATGTTGCTATGAGTTATGCAAATCTTCTACATCATCTAGGTCCTCGTCTTCCTCACCGCATCTCTGCGACTTCGATGGAACCGGTTCCACCATCTACTAGAAAATCCTCCAGACATGACGTAGCATTGTACCGAAGCCAAGAACTTAAATTTAGGAATTCTAACAAGTTTGAGAAACTACAATCTAATGGTAGTTGTGTTTATACTACTCTTGTTAATAGTAAAAGTTCGTGACCATCTGGAGCAATTCTTTTTCAGTATTGGATTGTTATGAATAATCGATATCTTTTAATGTCAGATGTCTCTCCGTTTGTGGTTAAAGCTCATGTAGTAGGCAATACACCTTGTAAAGCTATCAATTCATCGGTTGGATTTTTATGAATTATTAGTAGAAGACGTAGTAGGCAGTACACTTTGTTTGCATGACAATGAATACGCATGGATTGTCTATCAATGAATATGTTGAATTTTTATGAATTATTGGTAAAAAATAAAAAATATAAATTGTGTCAATAATTGTACAATTTCACTATGTTCATTTTACTTTATTTGTATTCTACGAAATGACCCAAGAAATTTGTGAAGTACAAATTTGTGTATGATTTTTATTTTCACTCGATTTTAATTACTATTAATATAATTTGTATACTTTACTCTAATAATTTAAGGTATACATGATATATATTATATACATAGTGACAATCAATTTTGGTTCCAATTGTAACTAACAAATTAGGCCAATACAATTTTACCATTGTATAGAAGTATCAGACATTAAAGTTTCATTCCCTGCAACATTAACAAAACATTTTTTCAACAACATTTACTTTCCCAAGCAAGCCAACATCGTTGCATGCGCTCTTATTATGTTTCAGTTCAGCCTAGCATTCTCTGACCTTGAAGATAGTAGTGGCTTTATTCTTTAAGAACATGTTGGTATCCTTTTCAGTCTATCAATTTGTCGTTCCATTTTTCCCAAAAATTGTATTTGTGCAATCTTCCTGTATTTTTTGTGTGTATTTAATTCTTTTGAAGGACAATCTGGTTTTACTTCTATATGATCCAATATATAATCTTATGCCTCAATTACCAACAAACATGAGAGCCCTTCTACACAGATAAAAAAAAGGGTAAGGCGATAAGGGATCCCTTTTTATTGGGCCTTAAGAAGGTCTAAAGGTATCAAAAGGCGTTCCATTAACCAAAACCTTAAAAGATATCAAAGAGATGCAAAGCCATAATTCTATCAATCCATTTAGAACTAAACCCCATGCAAGACATCATGGGTTGCAACAAATGTCATTCTACGCGATCATAGGCCTTGCTCATATCTAACTTCATTGCAAAAGAGCCTCTGGATCCCACTTGCTATTGAGACATAGAGTGAAGAGTCTCGAATGCAACCATGACATTATCTGAAATTAGATTACTAGAGATGAATACACTTTGAGTTCCTGATATAATTGAGGACAGTACCACCTTGAGCCTATTTGCTATTACTTTTGATATAATTTTGTAGATCACGTTGCATAAAGAAATTGGCCGATAATCAGTCACACTATTTGGATTTTTAGTTTTCCAAATCAAAACGTAGAGCCATGAAATTCATACAAGTCAACCATTAAACGTTCTAGAAATGTTCATGGAAGCAAGCATATCAATGACATATGCATTATAATTAAGTCTCTTCAATAATTTATAAGGATCGTACTTCTTCGATTTGAGCTTAGTATACACATACCCACTGGGAACCTTTCCTTTCTCAAGAAGATCATGACAGAATCCGCTTCACGGAAAACTTTAGACCTTTTGTGCTGGTCTACGATAACCTTAAACTTGGCATTAGTGTGTTTTAACCTGGACTTGACTTCCTCCTGTACAGTAAAAACACGTAGAGCCATATTTTCAGCTACTAGGCTAGCATCATTTCCCTTGGGTAACTTCACAATATCAGTGACCAGATGAGGCACAATAGTGTAGACAACAAAGAATGAGTACATACCAATAAAACTATGAAAGACACTGTAAAATGCAAACTTTGCTTATGGCAGAGCATGGTCCCACTGTGTTGGTTGTTCCCCACATATGCTTCTAATAATGTTGCCAAGGGTCCTGTTAGTGACGTCTGTTTGTCATCAAACTCTAGATGAGTAGTGCTACTTCTATTAACTGAGTTTCGAACATCCTCCATAAGGAGATCCAAAATTGGCTCAAGAACTTGGTGACCCTATCAAAAGTAATGGATTTAGGGACCTCGTGTTAACACACTACTCAACCAAAAAATAATTTAGCAATATTAGAGGAATCAGTTGTTCTTCGATACGCAATAAAATGTGACATTTTTTATAACCGGTCCCCCACCACAAATATAGAATCCACTCCCCTTTGTGTTTGTGGAAAGCTTAATATGAAATCCATGGACAAGTCTTCCCAAATATTTTCCAAAACAGAAAGAGGCATATAAAAACCCGTATTTTGGGGTTTGACCTTTGGCAACTTGGCAAACATAACATTTCTTCACAATTGACCCAATATCGCGCTTCAATTGTGGCCAATAATATCATTCTTCTAAATTCTCAATAGTCTTTTCATGCCCAAGATGGCCACTCAAACCACCACTATGAAGGTCACGTATGAGCTTTTCTTGCAAAGAAAGTCGAGGAATACATAAGCAATTATCTTTGAAAAGAAAACCATCATTAATAAAAAAATTCACCAACACTTGTATTGGTCTTTCACTGTTGCCAGATTGTAGCAAAGTCAATATCATTTTCATATAAGGCTTTCAGAGTGTCAAAACCCACCACTTCATTAGACAATGTGACTAACAAAGCGGCCCTCCTACTCAATGCATCAACTACATGGTTGAGGGCTCTTGATATAAGCTCAATAATGAAAGAAAATTTATGAAGGTAAGTGTAACACCCCGTTCTCTGATATTCCAATATTAGTCTATTATACGGAACGCTACTCATAATTAACATCTATCATCGGATCACCCCTGTATATATATATTTATATATATATATATATACCTAAATATAAATATATATGTAAAGTAAATTCATCTCCCGCGATCACTAACCAGAATAAATACCGCAATAGTCACGTTCTCCACATAAATCATAATAACCGATAGAATATAAGTTTCGAATCTGTGCAAAGGCACTTTTTTCCGTCCAACAACCAATAAAATAAGCAGAATTTTATTATAATATTAAGAATAATAAAACTATCCTCCCCTCCTCTCGTTTATTCTTTAATTTAAAAATTTAAGCACCAACTCCTGACACATGAGCATCTTCATCACGGATCCGCAACACCAACATCAAGATCTACATTAGCATACTCTTCTGTGAATTCATTATCTGTGTCACGGAATTTAGTGAGCCAGAGCTCAACAAGCAATAATTATGCATGCATGCACATGATTCTCAATTAAAAACTGTTGTCATTTAAATCATCTTTTCCAGTACTTGGGCCCTAACCTTGGCAGACCACTACAGAGCAACCGGTCGGGATTTTTCATAATGTTTGTTCTACCAGAGAACTCCTTTCATTTTAAAAATTACCTTCTTTTACCTTTTCATATACCTCAACAGTCACATGCCAGTACACCCCCTCTATAGTGATCATACCAGGTCCTTAAAACATTATATCATCCATTTAGCCATTTAATATATGATAGAATGCATGACATGTCAGTAAATAACTCATTCATCACCATAACAATATTTATCAGTCCAGCCATCACTGTATACAATAAACCCATAGCATGAATTTCACAATTAATTCACCATACCCACACACCACACCACAATACAACGCATCACAGTAATTCCATAACACAGTGAATTATTACTTACCGTTGTTAGCTTTCCCAAAACTCCCCTTTAAATTACTAGTGAATCGGTCCCTTCTTGAAATTCCAATACAACTAATTTAATTACAACTTATAATTAATTAAAATTTAATAATTTTATTTACTTGAACCGGGTCTGCCAAACCCATCCGGGTCGGCTTGACCCGGTTCCGACTCTGCCCCCGTGCACACAGACCCGTATGGGTCGTACTTCCGGGTCATTGCTGAAAACCGCACGGTGAGGGACACGGCGGTTAGGAAAGTGTAGGCGACCGCCTGGTGAGTCCATCGCAGTCGTCCGTTACCTGTTTCGGGGTCGGAATTGCTCGGATTTTGACTTCAAAGCCTCCTGTGCCGCACGCTTTCTTCCTCCCTTTGGCAGCCGGAAAACGACCGGTTCCGTCCGAAACACCAACCACTAGCCTCCTGACACCGAGCTCTTCCTTCCCGTGCCCTCGCCTCCACAAACGCTCGCCGTTGCCGGAATCCCGCTTCCCGTCGCCGCCTCCTCTCTCCTTGGCAATTAGGGTTTTGTTTTTCTTGGTTTCCGTGCCTTCCCCCTCCCTTTTTCTTTTCTTTTGTATTTATTTTTTATTTCCTAAATGTCACCCCCTTCTATTTTACATTTTTGCCCTCACATTCCTCATGTATTACCCTAACTTTCCCATATCCATCTATTAATTCTATTTATTTATTTATTATCTCTATTTGTTTATTTATTTGTGCCTACTTAAAATTCAGGAATGTTACAGTAAGTGATCCATCTCGCGTTCTCCTAGTGATGGAAGATTGATCATTATCCCCTTTATATAAATCATATAGAGTGACCAAATAATTCTTGATTTCAGCAACAATTTCTTTGATTGTTTCGGCATCCTTTCCAATGTCTTCAAATGAGATTTGTATCAATTCAAGTTTATATCTAGGGTTTAGTACATGGGCTACATATACCATCTTGTTTACAGTGTCGAAATTCCCCCAATATTTGTTAAATTTCAGTTTCATGGATTTTTCCACACTTTGCAACACTGGATCACTATCATCATCAATCTTCATATCAATATCAATCATCAAGTCTGACACTATCACAAAGATTAAGTGAGATGTGCTTGACTTAGATGCACTAAGTGACAATGTAGCATGATAAAACTTACTTAAAAAATGCACAAAGGCCTTAGCCTTCTCCCAATCCCCCTCACATGGTGGCCCTACCCTTATAAATCCATCTTTATCTTTTTCATTGAAATAACTCACAAAAGGAGCATTTTCTTCCGCATTCTAGCAAACACCTTCTTGAACTTGTCAGCACCTTTCTAGCATTTTGTAGGCCGAATTCCACCTAGTCGAAACATCCATTGATATGTTTGACATTTGATCCATTTTGAACATAATGGCATATTCCCTAAATTTATCTAACCTCGCAGCAGACGAATGAATGTACTTTACACAATTCCTTATGCCTTCAATTGAGCTAGAAAGCTCCTTCAAGCCATCCTTAACAATCAAATTAAGAATGTGACATGCACACCTCATATGCAAGTACTCCCCTTTGAGCATAAACTTGTTGAGTCTAAAATAACCTACTAGCAAGTGCACTAGTCAGAAGAATAGTACAAGTGGTCAGTAGAGATCGTATCCACAGAGACGGAGCTATGACTTAATCCAAGTGTTTATTTACATATAATTATGGACAATGCAAGAAATTAAAGTTCCACTCAAGTTGATTTGGTTTGCAATTTAAAAGGAATACAAGCAAGAAAAGTAAAGTGTTTTTGGAATTTTTATATTGAAGAATGCAAATGCTAATGCAATTTATCACTAGGCAAGTTATACTAATGCAATGAATTCAAGTAGAAGAATGAAGCACCAAGACTTCGGAATCCACCAAGGGTCAATGATGTACAAACACAACCAATTCACTCATACATTTATCAATTCGGGTATAACGAATCCGTACCTAAGTCGGTTTTAGCGCACTCAAGCCAATTTTCCTCATATCAATCACTAGCCATCTTATTGGTCTAGGTTGGATGTTCCTATCAACATTCTAGCCATCTTATTGGTCTAGACATGCATAAGAATTCATGAACGCTCAATGGAAATAGGATTCATACAAACTTGTTCCAAACCTAATGGAAACAACAATTGCAATCTAAGGTCCCAAGAAGCATGATTAAATAGATATTTCACCATCTACAAAATCCATCCAACAAATCAATTCAAAACCCTAAGTGGTGATCAAGCACAAAGAGTAAGAAGAATCCACAATAATCATAGAAACCAAAGATTTATACCCAAAAAGATTCACATATAAACAAATCAATTCATACAACCATCATTCAACCCAAGGCTTCATCCTAGCCTTGGTGACAAAGAGTTTAGCTACTCATAGAGAGAGAAAGAGACAAGCAAAGAGAGAGAAACATATTGGTAGAACCCAAAATTGGAAGAAACAAAAGCCAAGATGAAGAATCCCTCCTTCAAGCCTTGAATCCTCCTTCTTTCCTTTGTTTTTCGCTCCTGGAACGGCCGTTCGATAAGTCTAAAAAGTGCAGTTTTTAGGGCTTTCGCGAAATAAAAGTTGCCAATTTTGTGCAGGTGCGCCTAGGCGTGTAGGAATTGCGCCTAGGCGCTGCTATAGAAAATGCAGTTTTTCTGAATTTTTGCATTCACCCCTGTTCCGTGCGTGGCCCGTACCGCCTAGGCGTGTATAAATCACGCCCAGAATAATTTTTAGGCTTATTCTTGCTCTCATCTTGCCCATATTTGCCACCTTTTTGCTCAGCACCATCAATTGCCTATCAAAATCCAAAACAATATATAAATGTACCGAATTGATAATACCAATGAGATAAGAGAGAGTTATTATCACCAAAAGCAATAGATATATTCATACCTATCAACCTCGCAGGAGACGAATGAATGTACTTTACACAATTCCTTATGCCTTCAATTGAGCTAGAAAGCTTCTTCAAGCCATCCTTAACAATCAAATTAAGAATGTGACATGCACACCTCATATGCAAGTACTCCCCTTTGAGCAAAAGGGTATTCATCTCACCAAGTCTTTTTTTCATGTACACAATTGCCCCATCATTAGCAGAAGCATTGTCAACCGTAATGCTAAAGACTTTTTCAATCCCCCAACTTCTCAAACACATCTCCAAACACCTCCCTATGCCATCACCCTTATGGCTAGTGATCTTTGTGAAGTTGATTATTCTTTTATGCAAATTCCATTCACTATCCATAAAATGAGCGGTTACAACCATGTAATTTATGTTTTGAATGGAAGTCCAAGTGTCGGTTGTGATATTCACTCTTTGGTCTCTTATCACACTCATTATTTTACCCTTCTCCAAAGTGTACAATTCCCACACTAGTTCGGCAATCTTTTGCCTAGTTGGCATTACAAACCCAGGACAGAACTCCTTTAACATTGCCCAAAACCCTACTCCATCAACAACCCTAAAAGGCATTTCATCTCGGATGATAAATTTAACCAACATCTCCTCACATTTCTTTTGGCTAAATATATGTGGGACTAATGCGCCCCCTATACTATTTTGTGTAAGAGTGCTTTGACCTTTCTCAACAAGATTTCGCCCATAAGCCGGACATTTCTTACATTGCTTTGATAGGTGATTGGCAAGCCCTGTTGTCCCATACCTTTTACTGTCAGCTTTGACCTCCTTATTACAAGTATTACAAACCCCCACCTTGTATTCTACCCCATCTACATCTACTCTTACAGCCTTAGTTGCAAATTCCCACACCCATGAAAACTTCTTACCCTTTTTAGAAGGTGTTGTAGATTGTACATCTGTTTGGATGGTATGTTGGGGTTGCTCAGCTTGAGAAGATGAATTCATGTTATTAGAGTGGGCAAATTCCATATAATCTACAATACAAAAATTCATGGCAGAAGATGCAAAAATAAATCAAAGATTACACTATTACAGAGTAATAGTCTAATAGATATTGAAATCTTGATATCAAAGATTAACTCATGCTTTCGTTGACTAGAGCACAATGACCTGTAGCTTTAAAGTTTAAAAAATGGAACATAGAACTAGCAACTAGCAAGTCACGTTGTCACTCACTCATTCATGTGTAATGTGTTGTCACTAGAATAGCAACATAAGTATAATCAAAGAATCAAAATAAAGCCACGTTTCCCCTTTGACCCTTCAATTCATATGCTATTCATTGATTCAATCCTATCAAAAAGTAAAACAATCAAGAAATGTGAATGCAGAATCAAAATAAAGCCAAGCTTCCTTTCCAATTCGGCAATTTCAATTTTCAACCATTCAGTTCCATCTAAAAGTTAAACAATCCAAAAATATGAATATTGATGTAATCACGAAACGGGTTCCGAAAGGAAAAGAGTTCAAAACCTGGTGCTGTCACGAGATCGATGGGGAACAATTGAAACCTGGTGTTGAAGACAAGATCGATGTCGATGTCGCGTAACTCGCTTCGAATCAAACTGTTGAAACTCGAAGTCGTCAATGATTCTCCTTGCTTCATCGGAAGTCCAAATTAAACCACTGGTAACGAGTGCTTGCTATGATGCTATCAACGGATCCGGTGTCGTCTAAACTCTAAAGAGTGGAGACTGAAGTAAACTGTAAAAGGAAGAAGAGTAACAAAAAACCCTAAATTATTAATGGCCCATATCAATTAAAAATATATCTAATGGTTAATATTTAACACAACTAAAAATAATTTAATAAATATAAAAAATTATATTAAATAATTAATTATATTAATACTATCGGTAACGATAAATACCGACGGGTTGAAAGCTTGAAACCTTTACCGTTACCAAATTTGTCGGTAAAATTACCATACCGCTGTCATTGGTAACGGTATACCATTTTTTGAGTAAAACGGTATACCAAACTATCGGTAATGGTATGGTAACGGTATTTTACCGGTACCATAACAGCCCTAATCATAGGTGCTCCACTTCTCCCGTGCTTCGCTCAATTTTTCACAAAAATAAGTGATGGGACGTCGCTCTTGAGATAACACAGCACACATACCCATGCCACTAGTGTCGCATTCAACTTCAAAAAATTTCTCAAAGTTCGATAAGGCTAAAATTGGGGCAGTGCATAGCCTCTCTTTGATTAACTCAAAAGTCTTGTCTTGCTCTATCCCCCACTAAAATTTTCCTTTTTAAGACCAGTCGTAAAGGGTGCGGTGATAGTGCTAAAATCCCAAACAAATCTCCGATGGAACATATCCAAGCCATGGAAGCTATGGATTTCACTCTCAGATCTAGATGTTGGCCACTCTTGGACAGCATGCACCTTCTCTTCATCCACCTGGATCCCATTTTCACCCACTACATAGCCCAAAAACAGTAGTTGGTTGGTGATAAAGGTGCACTTGCTCATATTAGCATAGAGTTTATTCTCCTGCATAATAGTAAGAACTTGCCATGTAATAAATGTTCATCGATTGACATACTGTAGATTAATATATTATAAAAATATACAACAACAAAGATTTCAATGTAAGGACAAAGAACCTGGGTCATTAGCAGCATAAAGGTGCTAGGAGCATTGGAAAACCCAAATGACATTACGAGCCATTCAAACAAACCATCTTTACTCTTGAAGGAAGTTTTCCACTCATCACTGGGCTTGATTGGAATTTGATGATAGCCACTTCGTTGGTCAATTTTGGAAAAAACTTTAGAGCCCGACAAACAATCCAACATATCCTCAAGTCAAGGAATCTGGAACTGGTACTTGATGGTTATTTTATTTATAGCTCTGCTATCAACACACATCCTCCATTGAGTACCACCTTTCTTTGGAACCAAAAGGACTGGTACAACACACAGACTCATGCTCTTGTAAATAAACCTTTTTTCAGCAACCTCTCTATTTGCTCCCTCAATATTTCATTTTCTTTGGGACTCATCCAATAGTGGGGAAGATTCGAGAGACTAGCACTAGACACTAACTTAATTTGATACTGAATATTTCTCAATGGCAGCAAATGGTTGGGCAATTCCTCTATAAAGACTTCTTTGATGTCTCAAATTCCCTCAGGTAAAATAGTCCCCATTAGAGTTGAAGAAAATACCCGCTTGACTACCAATGGATAGATTGCCTTAGAGTCTTTAATATCAGAATTTAACTCATGCTAATCACTGATGATAGTAAGGAAACTTGATCCTTGAGTTTGAGGCTCTTGTGGTTGATTGGAGAGAGACCAATGGGTCAATGCAATCTTGTGAGACTTCCTTGTAAACAACATGATGTTATCCCAACCCTTGTGCATCACATCAACATCAAATTTCCAAGATTGGCCTAATAAAATGTGGCAAGCATACATGTCAATGATATCACAACTCACAACATATTTGTAATGCCTCTTAATGGAGATAAGAACTTTACAAAAATCAATGAGTTTCACATATGACCTTTCTTCACCAAGTTTAATGAATAAAGAGAAGTATAAGGTTCAATAGGCATTCAACAAGTTTCCTAGAGATAAAATTTTCACAGCTTCTATTATCCACAATAACATCACATACCTGATTCGCGATCAAACATAGAGAGTGAAAAATATTGTGTCGTTGCCCTTTCCCCTTGGGTGCAGGTAGAGATCGTTTTAGGACTAAGGCCAACCTGTCTATGCCTTCCTCCATCGCAAATTCAACTCCTTCATATTCATTGGTACCATCTCCACTGCCATCCCCTTCACTAAGCTCCCCAACTTCAAGTAAATTGGCACACTTACGTTTGGGGTAGACATTTGACCGATGACCAGGTTTAAGGCAAAGATAACATGTGTCTACCATGGGTTTTGTGTAAGGATTGTTCTTATGTGGTTGAGTGTGGAATTGAACACGTGGACTTGGTCGATTTTCTTCACTAGTTGTCCTCATGGCAGCTCGTAATTGCTTTTAAGAGCTTCCCAATGGTTCACTCTTCGACATATGCTCCAAAATTCCTACCCTCCTGTGGGGTGGTCACTTCTCAGTCTCCATTTGTTCCGCCTTTAAAGCCATATTAATGGCCTCTTGGAAACTCCACACACATTTGCAAACCCAATTTTCTCCTAGATGGAGCATTTCCAACCACTCACATACGTTGCAACTTTTTGATTTTCTATTTCATTAACATGATTCCATTCCAAATGTCGCATAAATTTGTTCGTGTACTCTAACACAACTCTGCTGGCCTGGGCAAAATTAAAGTAAGTTCAATACAAAATTTGTTCAGTCTACTAGGGGGAATCGTTCCATAAGGAACTGCTTCATTCTTCGCCAAGTCTGAATTTTGTTCTTCCCTTACCTCTCTCGTACAATTTACAGCTAGTCCTACCAAACTGCTACGGTTGACTTCAAATGAAAAATAACTACCGTGACCATTCGATGATTAGGGATCTCGATGATGTCAAAAAGCCTTTCAACCTCAACCAGCCGGTCAAGGAAGCTCTTTATCTTCAAATTTCTAGCAAAGTGCTGTATATTCGCTTTGATTCGATATTCATCAAAGTTGGGCCTTGGATTTTGTCGATTGAAGTTGCTTGGTGGTTCATCTATCGTCTTTTCATTGATCGTTTCTTCCTCCTACGGTGGTCTAGTTGAGCTTTAGATTGTGCTGCAAGTCGTTCTACATCACATAAATATACATAATTTGTGTTTTACTTTCAAAAATTTCATGTCATAAAATATTATCTATGTCATACGATTTTAATGACATATTGCATGAAGGATTAATGGAGAACATTTTCCAAAATATGGGGACCTATTTAACTCAAAATAAGGTACAAAAGCTTAATCAACCATCTTTTCAAAGTAGGAGAGCTTTTCTTATCCCTTAGGCTTTGCTTGGATTGAGGAGGAAAAAAAAATAAGGGTAGTTAAGTGGAGGGAAGTTAAGTGAAGAGGAGGGAAAATTATAGTACATAGCTTTGTTTGGGTTGAGGGGGAGTTGAGTAAGGTATGTTTATTGTCTCTTTACTTGGATTGAGGGTTTTGAGTGAAAGAGAGTAATACAAATGTAATAGATACTAAAATACCCTTAAAATTAGAACTCATTATGAACTCTAGTCATCTTGTAATTAAAGGATATTTTAAAATTTTCAAAAAGTATGTATCTCTTCCCCTCCTTAACACCCGAATTTGGGAGGGGAAAAAAATGGACAAAAAACTTGAAATGTTTCCCTCACTTAACCTTCTATCACCCAAATTTGAAAGGAGAAGAAAATTGACAAAAAACTTGAAATGTTCCCCCTCACTTAGCCTTCTAACCTCAATCCAAGCAAGTTGTTTATTGTCTCTCACTTAACTCCCCTCACTTGACTCTCTTACCCCTGAATCCAAGTAGAACCTTAGGCTCTGCTTGGCAAAATGGACGATAGCGAAAATGAGATGTTTTTAAAGTACCGGTTTTGACCCGTTATGAGGGTAGCGAAAATAGATGTTTTTAGTAGCGGTTTTTAAAATAGTCTATTCCAGTGCTTGGAAAAGTATTAAAGCACCGATTCTGAAGAGGTTTTATAAAATAAAATTATATTTATGCCCATACAAATAAAGTCCAAAAATCTGTCCTGCCTTGCTCACTAAGCATGATAAGGAATTAGAGTGTTATACACAAGAAAAAAATATATTATATATTACCAAGAAAAAAAAATCAATAAATAATGGACAGATCTTATACAAATGTGTGTTTATATGTATATGTTAATTCAATTGGAAATACTTGCTGGTGAGGTTACCCGAGGAATCGATGGAACTGGTCTTATTGCCATATCAATGTCGAAGGATTTTTCAATTATCTACTCATTGAATTTCATTTGTCGATAAAAGATGGAAATAATAATTTATTTTTGATCGAGGGTTTTAGTTGTAATGAGAGAAGAAGGTTAAGGCTAGGGGTAATGAAGTCATGAAAATTGAAAACTAGTGATAAACGAGTCAAAAATACATTAGATTGGTTTTGGGGTTTTAAAACCTCCAAAACCAGTGAGTACAAAAAAACCATCCAAGCAAGGGTTGATATAATCGCTACTTTTAAAAAACTCTCAATTCCGGTCAAAACCAGCCTTCTTAAGCAATCCAATTTAATGCAATTATTCCTCTTGTAGTAAAAATAAATAAAAAAAGTTGAGTGAAAACATTCGCGCTTTTTCATAATTTCATTTCTTAGTTCCTGCAATCTTTAAAATCTGACAATGTTAAAATATATATTTAGATAAAACCTCACATCTGATAGCTTTAAAATATATATATTAGATTCCTGTTATCACTATTGCCATATTTCCTTTCTCAGTGCCTTTGAAGTTTGAATCTCACCTATCAACGAACCCTGATCGGTACGAATTTTCGAACCTCACTGCTTTTGCTGCTCCATTGCTATTCTTTGAGATAATGTTTGCTTTCTTCTTTTTCTTGATCTCGTTTTGTTTTCTTTTCGAGATCTGAACGTTCTTTAATTACATTATTGAAATGAAAAGTTTGGCACTTTTTCCCTTACCTCATATGCTTTTATCTTTGGGTTTCTGTGATTGAGAAGGATAGGAGAGGAGAAATCGGAGCCGTATTTAAGCCAAATCTGTGAGATTTTAGTTTAAAATCGACTTCGTGCTATTTATTTGGTGGATCTTTTACTTTCCATTGCAGGTTCATCTGGTTGGTTACTGTTCCTTGATACTTTCCAGAATTGGAATTGCGACATTGACTTCGGTTCGCAGTTTACCACTTCGACAAGATACAGTCCGATTCCGTATTTAGCGTGACTGGAATTGCAGTTCTCCTATATTCTCCTAGGTTGTTCATTTGTGAGGATTTTTCTCCTAAATTTGGAAATCGCAATCAGGCTTTCCATGACCTCAGTTCTGTAATATTAGTCACGCGCTTATGATGCATCTGTAACACAGTGGCTTCTATTATGTGAGCTCTCCTTGTGAAAAATCTGCTCATGTTACTTGGGAAGAGGAAAAAACGGATCTATGATACGAATGCTGGTGCTGTTTGGCCAAATTTGCCGTGAATCATTTATATAGATGCCTATGTATTACGATGGGTTATGGTTTTGAACGTTCTTGGAGATTCAGTTTTAATGAATTAGTTATTTAGTGGGATTTTGGAGCTCAATATTTAAAGGGGTTGCACAATTTGAACATGAGAAGCCCCTGGTTGAACAAATTACATCCAATTCTCGGCCCCAGACCGCCGCGCAGCTGGTTTCTGCTGTGCTTCATCTGCGTTCTTGCCCTAATTGCAATCTTGGGATCGACCTCAACAAATGCCTTTGATTCTCTAACTTCCACTCCTTTACATAACCGATTTACAAATTACAGAAGGCAAAAGGAGCAAGTTGCTGTTGATTACTTGGAGCTGAAAACTCTATCATCTGGAGCTGGTCGCGTAGAAGAACTGGGCCTTTGTGGCAAAGAAAAAGAAAATTATGTCCCTTGTTATAATGTTACAGCAAATTTGTTGGCCGGGTTTAAAGACGGGGAGGAATTTGATCGCCACTGTGAAGTGGAAAGACAGGAAGAGCAGTGTCTAATTCGCCCTCCAAAGGACTATAAAATACCGCTAAGGTGGCCATATGGTAGGGATGTGATATGGAGTAGCAATGTGAAAATATCTAAAGACCAGTTTCTTTCGTCTGGAAGCATGACCAAAAGGTATTTCTCTTTTGCTGTTTTATTTTGATCAGTTATAAACTTTTCAGTCCTGACAAAGTGAAAATCTTGGTAAATTATAATCATTTTCAGTTTTGACAAGTGAAAGTCTTGGTCAATCAGCTTATCTTCTAGGAAATTGTTCAGGTTGATGTTGCTGGAAGAGAATCAAATTGCTTTTCAATCTGTAGAAAGTTATTATAGCCACATTGCAGACCTGATAACCCCAGGAAACGAATCTGAATTTTCACGGGCTGGTGTAAGTTCCCTTTGCATTTGTAGTTAATGTTTATTGTGTTTTTGAAGTAAAGTTTTGGGATCACCTGGTTTACAAAGGGCAAAAATTCTTAGTAGAAATGCTTGGCTCTCATAGTTTAGATCAAAAGGTTACCACCACATATGTGGCTAAGATCTCACATGGATCCATTATTTTTCTTGTACTTCCGAAAAGAGAGATAAGTACTTATACTGTACCATTAATTTTGTAATGTCAATTCCAGGTGCATAATGTCCTAGATATTAATTGTGGATTTGGTAGCTTTGGAGCTCATCTAGTATCATTGAATTTAATGGCTGTTTGTATTGCGGCATATGAGGCAACTGGAAGTCAAGTCCAATTGGCTCTTGAGAGAGGTCTTCCAGCAGTGATTGGCAATTTCATCTCACGACAACTTCCATTCCCTCCATTGTCATTTGACATGGTTCATTGTGCTCAATGCGGGATTATTTGGGATGAAAAAGGTTCTTTCTGCCTTTGTGGACTGTAAAATATTGGCATTTGCTACTTTTACTGAATTTCCGTTGGGAGCTATCAAGTTAGTTAAAAAGAAGTTGGATATAGCTTGATTGACGCCTTTGACCATGATTTTGTTGCTTCAATGTTTTTGTCTTGGATTTCGGCTATATTGTGATTACAATTGGCAGCAGCAAATTGTTTCTACTGAACCTCCACCCTCAAGTTAGTTTTTGCTTTAGAAAGATGTTTCTTTCCTATTTATTATTTGTGTCAAAAACTATTTGATGGACAATTTTTTTTAAAAAAAAAGTTAAGGGTAACTTTCTTTTCTTATCGCTTGATTATAGAATAGATATTCATTAAAAATTCACAAAATGACTTGGAAAATTTTGTCATATAACTACTGGAAGGGTCATGGGTCGTGTTCTAAAAGTTAGTTATAGGCTGAACTATGTTTGTGGTTAAACTCAATGATTCTGATCTTTTTCAAATTCACATCGCTGCTTTCTAACTGAGACCATGATACAGATGGGATGTTCTTAATCGAAGTGGATCGGCTACTCAAGCCCGGAGGTTACTTTGTTTTAACTTCACCTGCAAGTTCACATGGGAGCACATTGAATATGAAGAAGGGAAGCATGCTTATAGCATTGAAAGAATTCACTAAAAGTATCTGTTGGGAGCCTCTAGCTCAAGGAGATGAGACTTCTATTTGGCAGAAAACCGAACATGCTGATTGCGTATCACGGTGAGGACTGTTTGAATACTATTCATTCTACCCTGAATAAGCTTAAGTTTTACTTTCTTAGTTTGTTGCAAGTTTATTTATTTTTACTTTAGCAAAGTGTGAGTCTTTGCTAATCGAGATGAATAAGCTTAAATTATGGCATGCATCTCATAATTCTTGTGCAGCATTAGGCATGGTAACTTGGTCATTGTTAAGCCATTTGATTCTCCATTGCACCAAATTCTTTTCCTGCAAAAACCCTCCCTTCTCTGTCCTTTCTTTGCTATTGAAAGAATGTATAAGCAACATTGTTGCTGAAGGCAATTGAGAGGTTAGGGAGCCTCTAAGTGCAGTTTTTGCTGGACCCTATTGGGTTCTTGATTCAGCAAGTGAAGTATCAAACCATTTTAAAGCTTAGTACAGGATACCCCCTAGACAATAATAAGGGTGCCACACCCTCACCCACACGGCTTCACAAATAACTTCTAAAACAAGAATAAAATAAAGACATTTATTTGAGATTTTGCACCATAAGAAATTTAAAACTCTCCTATGGAATCAATCAGCAAGAAATAAGATTGCTAAAAGAAATCTTAGGACTGAGTTTGTAGGATCGATAAATAGAATTCATAATGTGCAAGTGAACTCTTTCATTAATTTTTTCTTCAATCAAATCTAAACTACTCGATGTTAAGATTAGTTATTTTTCTATTCAACTTATTGGGTTGGGACATTTTCACATCGTTTATAAATATTCTAACACTCCCCCTCACGTGTGGGCTAAGCAATCAAATGGCCCAACATGTGCACAACAAACTAGGTTGTATGGTGTACCAGTAGGGCTAATCTCACACAAGGCCCTCTCTTGGGACAACAAAAAAAGCACACACAAAGGCCCATACTTGGGGCAACAACAAATGAGGGTTTAAATTGCGGAAACTAACGTTTAAAAAAGCACACATGTTAAGATTTGTTACTTTGCCATTCAACATAGTAAGTTAACTTATTGGGTTGGGGCATTTCACATCATATTCTACCACTGGACATGTGCTTGAGCTTGGCCTATTGTTCAGTGCCATTAATTGCTTGCATTACCGCTTTCTCTAATTTTTAGGAGATTTGATGACATTTTGGAGATGAGATTATTCAGAATGTTAAAAGTGCTACATTGAACATTTTCCACAAGTTTATACTTCAGATGCTCTCATCTTGTGACTTATCTTGTTTGAACACATCGAGCTTCCAATTTATGCATTTCTTAAACTTGCTGGCAAACATTTTAATCTTTTTCTCCTTTTTTGAGTGTAGCAAACACAATGGTGCTCCACTGTGCAAAGAAGGGCATGATGCTCAATCATATTATCAATCCCTTGTCTCATGTATAAGTGGAACCACTAGCAGGCGCTGGATTCCCATTCAAAAGAGGACCTCTAGTTCCCAGTTGAGCTCAGTTGAACTCGAATTTTATGGAAAGTATTGTTCCAAAGAATTTGTTATAAATAATATTATTTTTTTCTGATTTTGCTTCTTAATTTTATATTGTTTTAGTTTTGTTATTTTGCTATTTTTTTTTTTCGTTTTTAGATTTTTGACTTGATGTTTGGCTGAAAGTCCTGTAGCATGGTTATTGCATTTATCGGCCACACATTATATATTCCCATGAGAGTTTATTGATCCAGTTTATCCTTGCAGGAGTTCAGACTGATGATTTCAATGAAAACTTACAGTTTTGGAGATCAGCTTTAAAGAACTATTGGTCTCTGCTTACGCCATTAATTTTTTCGGACCATCCTAAGAGGCCGGGCGATGAAGATCCATTGCCTCCATTTAACATGATACATAATGTGATGGACATGAATGCGCATTATGGGGGTTTGAACGCTGCATTTCTGGAGGAAAAGAAATCAGTTTGGGTTATGAACGTTGTGCCTAATAAGGCTCGTAATACTCTTCCTCTCATATTCGATCAAGGATTTGCTGGTGTTGTACACGACTGGTAAGAAATATCCAGTGCATTAAAACAAAACTGTGAATACATTTGAACAGAGATGTAAGATTGCGTCTTCACGAATGTGGGTGTCTGTCATCATTTTATTTTCTTCTCTCTTTGGCGGGGTGGCAGAACAGTCATTACTCCTTTTTTTTCCGTTTCTATCATCCTATTCTGTTACCGTCTCGTAAATTTTTAATAGTCAAAATCTTTTGTGTATTCTACGCTTTTCAAATCGAATTTGATCATTTCTTGTTAGTATCTTGCATATGATACTTTCGTAGATTATTTGGTGGTAATTTTACTATTTGTATTTATTCTTTGTAATAAGTGAAGTTCCTGTAGAAGCATTTTAAAATCAATGGTCCCTGGATGATTTGTTGGATCATGGATGATGCTTCTTTTTACTCCTCTTTTGATGAAAGTCTTGAAAATATGGGGAATATGTTATGTTGTTATATATTCAACAACATGGTTAATTGACTTCTAGTCTAAAATTTGTTTATGAACTGTAATTTGTTGTATGAGCTTAAGATTAACTACAATGTGATTTGGTTGTTGGCACATTTAACACAATGAGACATAGGTGACGGAAAAAAAAATCTTCATTTTCGGGTTCCTTGGTTTGATTTCTCTGTTATTCTATGCCGAGTATTCCCCATTAATATGATTAGAGAAAAAGCTTATCTTTCTCAACTTCAGGTAATAGTTTCATTGATGCAATTATCTTTCGGTTTGCAGGTGTGAACCCTTCCCAACATATCCTCGAACATATGACATGCTCCATGCCAGTGGGCTCCTTTCACATCTCAGTTCCGGAAGTTGCAGTCTGATGGACTTAATTCTGGAGATGGATCGAATTCTACGACCTGAGGTAATTCTATCATTTTTTCTCTCTTTCATTCTTTCTCCGCATTTATGCTCATATTCTTTATTTAAACCAGACCTGATGCAAGACTGATGAACTTGTTCTAGACTTCTAGCCAGCAATTAGGTCCCGTGTTAGATCTGATAAAAAATTAGATCCAGTAATCAAGAATTGGATTAAGGACTAACCATGCATCAAAAGCATCAAAATGTGGAAGTCAGGTTTGTTATCAGAAGAGAATGGAAATTCAGATATGATAAGAGCATGGAAATTAGACTCCACCTGTGCTTGCAGCCGCTCTTGAGCTTGGATAAAAGAGGGTTGTGGTTGGTCAGCGGCCAACATAAATTTTGCAAACCTATGAACATTAGTCAATATGAGAAATTCGTTGGGGCATTCCCTATTTGCGACGCATTGCATCAAAACTAGCAAAGTAAAACAAAATGTTGTAGACTAGAGATAAAAGAAAAGGCGATAGGATCTTAATGACTAAATTGGTGCTAGGGAAGGAGATAATTAATGTCAGAAAGTGTTTATATCCCGCAAGTAGGATTAGATGAAAATAACTGTGAAACAATTTTTGGAGGATCTCAATGTGATTGTTCGGGATATTCTAAGTAGGGAAAAAATATTTTTAGGAAGAGACCAAATGGACATCTAGGGAGATTGGGAGAGATAATGGAAACTTTAATAACGTACATGGATGGTATTGGTTTGGGGATAGAATTGAGGATGGAGAAACTATTTTAGTCTTTTTAGAATTTGTCGTGTCATATGACTTGTGTCTCGTAAATACCTTATTTAAGTAGAGAGAATGACATTTAATTACTTTTAGTAGTGAGCATAACTCTAGTCAGATAGATTTATAAGGATTATAGGAAGCTACAAAATGGAAGGGCCGAGGATAGTTGTAGAAAGTAGCCAGAAAAGAAGTTAAGCAAATTATATGAGAGACATACCACAAAGCATATATTGAGTTATATAACAAGTTAGATGAAGAAAAAAACTATATTTAGTCTATGTAAAACACGAGAAATGAAAACTAGGGACCTACATCTGTAAAATTCATCAAATATATAGTACATAATAGAGTTTTGGTGAAGGAAAAAGAAATTAATGAGAGGTGGAGAAGTTACTTCAATGAGCTGCTTAATGCGACCACAAAGGGAACATCGAAGACCTCCATATCTCTTCTGAGAATAAGGATCCTTGGTATATAAGCGTATTAGAGTGATTGAAGGCTTTTTTAGAGTCGATTATCCTTGAGTTATCAAAAATGTCTCTTCGGAGGTAGAATGCTTTTTCAAGTGGCTTTTATATGCACTTGAATGGTCTTTAGTCAAAAATACTAGCAGTGCAAAGAAGTAAAGCTCCAAACTTTTTTCTTAAAGAGAGTATGAGATATTGTCAACCTTGAGCTATTTGTTCTCCTGGGCCCCGTGGCTCATAAACATGACAATTAGGCATATGTGCTACACCAAAAATGTCTCATTACCAAACGGGCATTTGCACTAGCATTACATTTGGGTTAAAATCAGCATAAAGGTACCATTTCTCAAATTGTTCCTTACAAGGTTTTAAAAATCATTTTTAGGAATCAAGGTGCTTACCTTTTATGAGGCGAGGTGTAAGCCTCAGAAAGAATCGATTCAAAACTTCAAAAACACCAAATAATATCTAATAACCACTCATGTAATCAATTTTACAGCACAATTGTCACATATATACACATGTAATCAATTAAGCATAGAATTATGCAATAAAATTCAATAATTACAACAAATTATATATATGATAGATAATTATAACAAAACTTAGGATTATAGATATTTAGTCCTTTCTTTAATCCATCAACAATATTATGGTTGATAGTTGATACATATCTTTCCCAATTTTGGAGAGCTTTTAGATTTTATCCTGGATAAGAAAGAAACGTAATTGTATTTATTTATTTAACAACTTTGTTGATTTCTCATATGTGTGAAATTATATTTAAGCTGGATTATTAAAATAAAAAATAATAAACATAATTACTTTTTTTTCAAGGCATAAAATAAAAGAAAAAGTATTTATAATTGAATTATTAAGGGAGAGTCCCGATCGACAAAGGGGATGAGAGAGGCGGGATCGTGATCGACAAAGGGGAGAGGTCGTGATTGATAGAGGAGGGCAGATGACAACAGAGGAGCAGAGATGGGTGATTGACAAAGGAGAGATGAAGTGAGCAGAGGCGAAGTCAAGGCAGTCAAAATTGGGATTTTACCTAAAATCGGAGAAGGGATGTAAAATCGGAATCGTAAAATCGTATCGTAAAATCGTAATATTTTATGCATTATGTAGAATTATCTAACTATAATATATTCATAACAACACAATAATAAACATAACATAAACATAACAAATACATAACTAATACTCCAGTAATCACCCAAATAAGTTCAAATAACACAAACCATAAAATTTTAAAAACAAACATATGAAAAATGCATGAAACTAGCTTAAATCTTCAATATTGACATGTCCCCCATAATCATCGTCTCCACTGAGTCCCTCATAAGTATCATCTCCCCCATAATCATCTGCACTATAGCCCCCATCGTTTTCATCCATACCATTAACACTTTGATCTTCATTTATAGGACCAAGTTCAATTGCTTGGAAATCACTAGCTTGGGGGAAATCAACATCATCCTCTGCTCCAATGTCTACAAATGCCTCAGCAACATCATCCTCATTATATTAAATACCATTCCCAGTTATCCACTCATCATCCAAATTGATATCATCAAATGTAGGAAGTTCAACATTTCTAAATTTTTTATCCATAAGCTTGGAGTTGTACATCACAAATACGAGGTGATTCATCTTCTGTTGGTCTAAACAATTTCTTTTCTTGGTATGAACCTAATAGAAAATAATTAAATAAATAGCATAGTAAGCATGAAGTAATGGAAGTTACTAAGTACTACTATATATGTTACTATCAAAAACACAGACTTATCATCTCAAATGCACTCCAATTTCGTTCACACCCTGAAGAACTACAAGTCAAGCTCAACACTCGTAGAGCAAATCTTTGCAATTCAGGAAGGTCATCACCATAAGTATTCCACCAATCAGCGGGATGCTTTTTACCAACCAAAGCCTTGGCACCATCCCTACCAAACATCCCTCGTGCATGATGGAAAGCATCAATTTGTTGCTGGATATTATACCTTTCATCTCGGTCCTTCACCAACCTGTCAGTGGTATCAAGTAACCCATTTTTAACCTCCTTGTCATTCGGGTTGAAGTTTGGACGATAATGGATGCGAGGGTTCAAAAAATGGGCTGCAGCGTGCAATGGCTTATGAAGTTGGTTGTTCCATCTTTCATCGATAATTTTCCAAATAGGCATGTAGCTTCAAATATAAGAAGAAAAAAATGCAGTCAACATTTAAAGTTGCACACTTAAATTCAATAAAACATATCAAAATATACTTACTTTCTTTTCGCATTGTTGAAATTATTTTGAATTTTTTCTTTTGCGCAATCCATCTCCTCGTACAAGAAAGGCATAGCTGGTTCTACATCCGAATCGACCATGTGAAGCACCTTAATTAAAGGTAGTGCAGCTTTAAGGCAAATGACAACATTCTTCCAAAATGAATTATCCAAAACAATATGTTGAACTTTTTTTCCATCTTCAGTGCGAACAAACTTGCTTTTTGTCCACTTAGTGAAAGAAAACATACTCATCAGTGAACCCTTATTTTGGCTAAGGCATCCAAGAGTCAAATATGCCGTAGCAAATCGAGTTACAGCAGGCCTAATCAAATCCCTTCCTTGAGTAAATTCCTTTAACATGGAAATCAACAAAGTCCTGGAACAAATATAAGTGGTAACCCTTCTTCCCATTTGAATTGTCTCTTGATGAACTTTCAGCTTCTTCTCGAAGTCTTCCAGCATAAGATCAATACAATGAGCTGCACAAGGTGTCCAGTACAAATGTTGCCGCTTCTCCATCAGTTTCATTCCCGCAGCCTTATATGTTGCATCATTATCTGTGACAACTTGCACAACATTTTCCTCTCCAACCTTCTCCACAATGTCATCCAACATCTCAAAAACTCTATCAGTTGTTTTGGAAAATGAAGATGTATCAATGGACTCCAAAAAAACAGCCACTTTAGGACTATTAACCAAGAAATTGCATATTGATCTCCTCCTTCTATCTGTCCATGCATCCGACATTATCGTACACCCAACTCTCTTCCACTCCAGTTTATGTTGCTCAATGTAGTCTTTCATTTCACTCACTTCTTCACTGAGAAAAGTCTCCCTTATCTCATGGTAAGAGGGAGCTTTGAAGCCTAGACCACGTCTAGCTATCTCCTCACACATTCTTGCAAATTCAGGATTTCGGACTGTGTTAAATGGAATGCCACTTGTATAAAACCATTTTGCAATTCCTCTACAAGCACTTCTCCTTAAATCTTTTTTCAACAAATGATTCATTGTCACCTGCACTTTTGTGGTTGAACTACCCTTGCCTTTACACAGAGACCCAAAACTTCCATATTGAGAATCACCCGATGGTTGTGTTTCATTCACAGAACTCCCAGACTCAATAAATTGTCTCTTTTTCCTTTCTTTCAGTTCTGCACCATTGCTAATTATCTCCATAAATCTCATTTTTACATCATCTAGTACACAAGGGCAAGCCTCCACATTTTCCTTTGAACCAGCAAGGTGATGTTTGAATCGATAAATACCTCCAGTGTAAACTTTAGAACAATATTTGCACAGCACCTTCTTCGAATTTTTATCTACATCAGTACCATGTTCCCATCCTACATCAGTCCTGCTGCCAATAGCATTTTTCCTTCTCTTGATTGCTCGAGAACTTGAAGAAGACATTTTGTGTCTACGCAGAGAGCAGATGGTGGCTGGCTGCTGTGTGTTTAGGTCATTTGATTTTGTGAGATGAGGTGCCAACATAGTAAAGAAGAATGGGCTTTTTGGTTTTCTTTTGAAGTGGGCTATTAAAGCCCACTAATAAGGGCACGAAATTTGAGTTATCTGGGCTGCAAAATGTCCAACCCAGGTTACTTTATGAAAAAATTTGAAATCGTAAAAATAGTTCTAAAATCTATGATTTTACGATTTTGAACGATTTTACATGAGTTCCGATTTTGAAACGATTTTGCTATTTTTCTACACCTAACATTGTAAAATCTTACGATTTTACGATTTAAATCTAGATTTTAACTGCCTTGGCGAAGTGCGCAGAAATAGCAAGAGTGAGAGAGAGACAAACTGAGAAGAAGAAGAGAGATGAACAAAGTAGGATAAATACTTGGAAATAGGGGAGAGCGAGAGAGATAAATTGTGCAGAGACAGGCTGCGATCTCACTGGTGATGAAAGATGAGTATTGAAGATTATCTTTGGATGTCTTGTCAAAATAAGAGAAACATTTGGGTCTTCTGGGTTCTTTTCTTGTGGTGCTACTTCTCTTCTTCTTTTTGCTACTGTTGAAGTCGCCCATGATGTGGAGGAGGAGTCGAGGAGGCAATCGTGATGTTGATGGTCTATGATTGTGATTTTGAGAAACTATCAGTCTGTCTCAGTGTCTCGTGCCTCATCTGCCTCAGAACCTTCGGGTCTAAGGCAGACGCCTTACGCATGAGAGGAGATCACCTCTCATGGCATCCTCCCAGGCGTATGCCTGGGATCGAGATGGCTCCTCCTCAAATGATTTTAAAAAAGATGGTTCCTTAGGGGAGCATTTTAGTAGCATTTGGGGTGAATGAGGGTTGAAAGGTCGATATTACCCTTGATATTTCTCTTTGTTCTCGAGAATACCCTTAGTTCTTAAATATATTATTAAATATGAATGAATAAATAGATTATTAAGTATAAATAAATATATTATTAAAAATAAATAAATAAATTATTAAATATAAATAAATAAATATTATTGAAAATGTTAATATTATTTTAAAAAATGTAAAATTTATTATATAAATATATCTGTGTTTATTAAATAGTACTAATACTCCTGTATGTAATTAGTGACAACATTTAAAACAATATTTATGTTATTAGAAAAAATGAACCAAAGACTCACAACATTTAAAAGAGCATATAAGTCAATATTTAAAACAGTATTTATACTATCAGCATATATGCTAAATTATTTGGTTTATAATATTCTGCACTTCAATTTTTTCATAGGCGATGTGGGATTTATAGCATTAACTCATTTCCATTTGATAGCTCATCCAGCACCACCAAGCTTGCATTGCAGAGGCTTGTGGCCCGGTATAGCACCCGCATAACAACACCCCCCCCCACCCTACTCCCCTGGAAAGATCGCACATCCTCGTGAGTCTCGCACCTTGAACCCTGAGCCTCACCTCTAATACAATCTGTAACAGCCTGCCCATTCCGATGCTCTGTAGTTATTGTCCGTTTTGTGCCAGCCCATACTGGCCTGCATGACTTTGTTCTCTCTGGTCATTTGGCCTAGAAAATGCTTCTACTAGGTTGAGAAGTTTGGCCTATTATATTCCACACTTTAATTTTTCCTCTGGGATTTAGAGCATTGAGCTCCTTCGCCACTCAGCAGCTTGCAGGCTTATCACTATGCGCACTCGAGCCGAGTGCTACACAAAAATTTCCCTCTCTTCTCATCCTTTCTATTCTCTGCAAAAAAAATTCCTTCACTTTGCAAGTGGGGGTGGAGAACCCATTGAATTGGATTTTGTTGATGCCAAATCCTTTGCACTGTCATTCTGTATTTGCCACATTAAGTCCTCAGTAAGGTAGTTGTTGAATGGAACTAGTTTTTTCATTTTTAAGCTATTGTGGTTCTAACTTTTCAGTCTTTGATCTAAAGTCATACTATCATTTTTTTTTTGCTCAATGTTATAACTTTTGGCTGCTAGGGATGGGCTGTTCTTTCTGATAACTTGGGAGCTATAGAGATGGCACGCATGTTGGCAACCCAGATACGCTGGGAAGCAAGGGTGATTGACCCACAGAATGGAAGTGACCAGAGGTTACTTGTATGCCAGAAACCATTTGTCAAAAAATAACTGATGCAGTGTCATGAGGTCCCAGTCATGGAAGAATGCAATGCTTCACTCAGGTAATTCCTCTAACACCACTATTAGCTTGAAAATTGGATGATAATGAAATTTGGAATGTAATTTTGAAAAGCAATGTCGTATTCAGATTACTTCCACAGATTGTTTGGTTAATATAGCTAAATTGTAATGAATTGTAAATTAGTTTCCCAATTTTCCCTTCAATGTTTGATTTTAAAATAAATTGTTAGGGTTATATACTTAAATATAAATATAAATTCATTTTTTCATTATATATTTATATAAACACACATCTATCATTTTCCTACAACATTTATGTGTGTATACAGTCATAACTGTGCATATGTATATGCACAGTTGTACACAATATATATATACAGTAGTGCTCGTATGCGGACACCCGTGAATTTTAACTTAAATGCTCACTATATATATGTATATATTTTATTTTTTTTGAGAAATAGAAGTTGTACACGGTTATGCTTCTGCAAATATGTATATGTGTGTATAGATATATAGATACAATTATACATGTGCACATATGTTTTTATTATTATTGTTATATATATATATATACACACATATAAGCAACAAAAAAACGGTTGTTATTGATGCCATTAAAAATTAAGAGGGTATTATTTTCAAAACAGTCTCACAATGCATTTGTAATCTAAATACATGCTTTTAATTAGTGATGTGATTCCTTATTTTTGTAAGGAATTTCAATACTTATATTTGCATTCCCATTACAAGTTTTCATTTACTTGTACCAAACATTGTATTGTAACAACATTCTCAATACTATTGCAATACTGAGCCAACCAAACGGACTATAACAGAATAGATACTCTTTTATTGATTATTGATTAGCTAATCAGCCAGTTAGGAACCTAGTTGAAAGTTGAAGTTTGGGTTGCTCTAGGTTTTCGGTCCATTATCAGATGTGGTAGTTAGGGCGGCAAACAACATATTATAAATGATGCTATTTCTATCTGCCTTTGTGGGCTTTGAGTTTTCCTTTTCCCTTTTCTTCCTCTAAATTAAAGCTGCCCACACAAAAATCTACACCAAACAGTAAACCTTTAATTTACGAATGAAGTTTTCAGAGTTGTATTGTTCCGTGGACATGGGCTTAGTAGTCAATAAAATGAGACAATACCGAAGTTTTCATGATCAAATGTCATGAGGCTTTTGTAGTTTATATTTGCCTATTTGGTGTGAGCCAGTGGACTCATGGAATGGATATTCAAAAGCCTTTTAACCCTAAAGCTTTTTTATTTTGGTACCTCTGTTAACAGTCTAAGCTGAGAAAAACTAAGTTGCAAAAACTGCAGATTAATAGTCAGATTGGTTGTTAGGGACGCTGTTAATGGCCGGTTTGTGAAATAGTTGCTAATAACAAGTAGCAACATAGTGACAATGATATAAAAGTATCTTCGTCTGAGACTTGACAATATCTACTCTCTTTTTTCTGCAGAGCATGAAGCGTTCTGCAGTATTGGGTGAATTTGCTCACAGATTGATTGTCTTCAAGTCAAGGGCACGTGAAAGCTGTGTATTCGCTCATAAGTGACTGAAATTCTTTATTATTATTATTATTATTTTATTTTTTTTTGGTGGAGGAAATTTGAGCAAGCTGTGTAGATTAGCTCACAAACGACTGAAATTCTTCTTTTTTTTTGGTTGGGGCAATTCATTCATCCAATTTTTGGGTGTTGCATATGTTTCTTTTCATATTTATTTTCTGAAATTGAACACTGTAACAGAGAATCAATGATGTCGCGTAAATGATGTCAATAGACGTGATAGTAGCAGGTATCTGACTGCTGTTCTGAGCTTGGTGTGCTTGTTGCCGCACAGGCGCATTGTGGACTTGAAGAACATCATGCCCTATCTCGTACTCTAATTGCTTGAACATCATGCCCTATCTTGGAGGCAGGAAGCAAAGACTGAACTGGAGAGGTGCTGGTATTAGTTTTTTATTTTGAGGCCTGAAGGACCAAAGTGATGCCATTTTGTTATGGTTCAATGAGGTTTTTCCAATTATCACTTGCCTTTGATAACCATTTCCAGATCAATATATTCACAATGGACTAAATTAGGTTACTGGAATTTAGTAAATCGACAGGGAGCTGGGCTTCAATAGGACCATGTTCATGGCTCAACTGGCCTCTCTCTCCTCCTTTCTCTTGTAGCCATTTTTTCCCCGTATCTCTGCAATATATCTGCCAAATCGACCAAGCCCACCTCCCTTAATTTCTTCCCAACATCCTCAAACATAACTGCGCCTTCCTCCGTTGAATAGTAGTGTAAAAATTTGTTGTAATCAAATCTTGGTACCTCGACCCCTCCATTCAGGGTTCTCTCCACATATTTGGCAGCTTCCAACGACTTCCCTGCTTTTACCAAACCCCCTACAAAAATAGTGTCGAAGTTCACTACTGGGTTAGGTCCTTTCCTCCCTCTCTTCCCCAAGTGCGCTTGTAATAGCATAATGTAAGTATGCATTGTAGGCTCACACTCCATCTTTATCATCTCTCGGAACACTTGAGTTGCTTCACCAGCCCTTTTCAGCCTCAAAAGGCCTTTTATCAATGCATGGTAAACACCGATTTCAGGTCTCGAAATCCCTCCTGCAATCTTATAAGCCTCTCTAACTCTCCTCCTAGCCAAAAGCCCGTCAATCAGCGAAGCCAATGTTGAATCATCAACTTGAAATCCTCTCTTAAGCATTTCATCAAACACCATATGAGCTAGTAGAACCTTGCCCCTTTTACACATCCAATCAATGACTAACCTGTAACTAAAAAGACTTAAATCATCCTTCCTCATCACTCTCACAGTCTTAAACACCTTCATTGCCTCATCATATCGATTGTTCTTGAAAAGGGTCTCCATCATTTTCTCAAACACTTGGACACCAGGCTCTAACCCTTCTTCCACCATCAAATTCCATACTTTTGAAGCCTCAATCAAGTCACCCCTCTCACAAAACCCCATCACTAACCACCCATAAGTGACCTCACTCGGCTTTATAAACTCCTTCAGCTTCAAAACCACATACTTGGCTTCCTCAGCCAGCTTATCCTTAGACAATGTCTCCACCACTATATTCAGAGAATCCAAACTGTACTCAAACCCATTGGCATTCATCAAATGGAAGAAGTGCACGCATTTTCTGAGCTCTCTGACTGAAGCTAGAGTCTTGAGAGCAATCCTAAAAGTCTTGTCATTGACCAATCCACGTTGTGCCATATCTTGGACGGCCGCCCAGAAAAGATCGATGTTTCTGGATTTGCTAATGACGTCAAGCATCTTGTTGAAGGAGGTGGATGTGTGAGAGAAGAGAGGGTCGGAATGGGTGTAGAGGAAGAAGCGATAGACAGGACGCCAGGAGTAGGGGAATGAATTGCAGACTTGGAGGAAGAATTCGTGGGTGAGGTTGAAGGTGCAGGAGGAGAGGCTGGCGTGGAGACGGTAATCCGGCGAATTCTGTTGTTGGTATAGGATGGTGCAAACTCGTCGGAGCTTGTTTTGGTCCACCGGAGTCGGAGATGAAACGGTTGTCGTAGTCGTTGAGAGGTGGAGGAGGTGCGGTTTGGTGAATTTTAGTCTTCTGATTAGCATCATATTAATTTGAAGAGGGTACTGTTCTAATTTTTTGAATGTTATGAGGACCATGAAGGCAGAAGAAGCGTAAATAGAAATAGAAATAGAAATTGAAATTGAAATTGAAATTAAAATTATTATTAAAGGATAAAACCAATATCTATGGAGATGCTCCGCATGCAAAGCGGGCGCTCTACCATTTGAGCTACATCCCCAATTTCATTTAGGTTGGTTGACTTTAAGTTATATAAATAAAAAGGGTGGGGCTATTTGTAGCCCACATTTTCCCCGCCACAACCCAAAAAAAGCATGAAACTCTCATTCTTGTGACACTCTCCCCGCCAAACTAAATCAAGGCTCCCTCTCATTCTTTTTCTCTTCTCTTTGCTCTGTTTCATTCGAGCTTCACGCCATGGACTCCGACGAAAACTTCAAGTTGGACTCCGACGACGGTGACTTCACAGACGAGGATATGTTTGATGACGATGACATGAACATGGAGGACGAAGAACCTACGGTGAGTTGTTGCAACACATTCTCCGGTATTCTAGATTTTTGAAGCGTTTACAAGGTTTCGTATACCCATTTGTATTTTGCATGTACCCATTTTGCAGGATTTCAGTCAACTATCAGAGTTTCATGCTCCAGTGGAGGTTGAAGTGGACACAACACAGTCTTTCGTCACTGATATGGTATGTAGCCCACATTCTTGATCTCTGGAATTATTTGTTAGGGCATAACTTTGTTGATTAGCCATTATGTAAGGACTGGATATTGCTGTTATTGTAGGTTTTTGAGAATGCAGAACTTGTTATTGAATATGCCAGAAGGTGGTCGTAGAAATGGGATTGTAGTTGTGGTTATGAGATCATATTTGGATACTACTAAGAGAACCCCTAGGGTAGTTCTTGGCTGTGACAGAGGTGGTAAGTACAGAGGTAGTAAACCTACCCAAAGAAGGTCTGCAACTGCCGATATCATTGAATGATTGTTGATGTATTTTGATGTTTTATTACTGTGGACTACTGCCAACTGATGAATTTTGTAATGTGTTTATGGGTGAATTGTGTATATGAGGATAAGTATGGTTGTCCTCTGTTTTCTGGATATTTTATGGGTTGAACTGAATGTGCAGAGGCTCTGTTACTGTAGATTGGGGTGTCGCTAGGATTTTTTGAAAAAATAGGCTACTGGGCTGTATTAAGTATATGATGATTTTTAATGGAGTCTTTTAATTTTGGGTTGTGGCGGGAAAAACGTGGGCTACAAATAGCCCCACCCAAATAAAAACAAAGGTAAAGAGAATCACGAAAAAGAGGTAAAGAGATGTATTAACCAATAACAAGGCAGTATGTGAATTCAAAGTTCAAACTGAGAAAGAAAATGTACATCATCGACCATTTGTTCGTGTGAGTTGTGTATAAAAGGTAGAATACTTTGTTGAAATGATAATACTAACACTTTTCCCTTATTTAATACCAAGTCAGAAAAGAAGGAAGGAAACAAATGAGGCATCAATCCCAATAAACACTTCATTATACATTTAACAAACTGCCCAACAAATATTAATTGGCATTCAATCAGCAATATAATAAAGGAGTGTAAACACATGTTATTTTGATTTATTTAATATTTACTATTTTGCAAGGATTATTAAATGAAAATGCAGATGTTAGAGGCTGAAAATCTAGAAGATGTCTTAATTTGAATAAGAGACCTTAAATCTAGGAATTTCAAATACTAGTCGTGTTCTCTTGAAACGAGCCAGATCACTAACCAACCAACGAGATATCTAGAGGAAAAGAATGAAGAACCTCAAAATATCACTGTGTTATGACTCTTAAAGCACCTGATTTATCTCTAACAAATTGACAGCCATTACTTGCAACTAAACGGCAAAAACAAAGGAACGTCTACACCAGTATGACTATAAAATCTCCCTAAAAACAACCATGATTGCCGTTTTAGAAACCATTGTGTCTATCTTTGTGCTTAAGTCAAGATGATCATCCACTACTCCCAAGGAACGTGCACATATCATATTCTCCAAGAGAGAGGGATGAACCTAGTAAAGATCATGCCACAACTAGTCTAGGAAGATGATCCCATGATCCAAAGGAATCTACAAGTGGACCAACACCCCATATAGTCCTCTTTTGCAGGGGAGAATGGTAGAATAACACCGCGATCAAGTATTTTCTCAAAAGCTGACACAATCTGCCACTCTCTCAAAAGTGAAAAACATGTCAAGAATCAAGGAAGGACCACTATCGTTGAGGAGGCCTATAAAAAGCAATATCAAAAGAAGTAGCAAGTACCTAGAGTAAAAAATAGACCCAATATCATATTAAAAATTTATTGTTTTTCAACATGGCTCCGACCACTTATTCTTTTACTTAACTCCTAACTTAATTCAAACACCTCCAGGTTGTAGCCTTCGCGGCTATATTAGATTTAGTTTGTAAAACACGCCTTTTCACACACTCTGGTGTAGGCATTCAATAAATTTTTAGTATATTTTAGGATGTATTATTTTTCATCTCAATAAAAGCTCTAGCATTTCGGTGTTCTAGTTTTTTGTTACTACTTGTAAGTGCTGCTAAATAAATATTGAAGTCCATTTCATTAAGGCAAAACCCAAACCACGTGGTATATGTGTTTTTCAAATTATGTAATACACACAAATCACCTAATTAGAGGTTATATAAGTGCACATCTCCTATATATTCTTTGGCCTTATAGCAAATTCTACCACGCTTGCGATTTTCCTATCATCACAACATACTCTCCCCTTACACGTCATTAAGAGTGTTGAAATCAACTAGACGAACAATCCAGGCAAGGCAAAAAAAAGTACCCGAACATTCACGCAGCCAAACATCCTGCCAAGATCCGGTTCAATCTTTTTCCCTATGCAAAAGGAATCAATAATATGTTAAATGGTGGTGCATTGTGGATATAATATATTTATTATATTATGGTATTTTTTTTACATTAAATTTTGTGCATCGTCAATCTGTTCAAAACATCTGATATAATATTATGGTATATATACTTTTTATTAAAATTGTGGAATATAGTTTTAGAAAAGTTGAGTTGATCCTGCTATTATATAACAGATGACTAGTGTTGAGAACACTGATATATCAGTTTCCATTGTGACGAACCGTGAATCCATAAAGAGGGAAATGGTTCATTCTTTGGAGGCTAAGGCCAATATGATGGAACACTATTACAATGCCAATAAGAGAAAACAAACTAAAATAGTTTATTCACATATGATCTTACTAATGGTGATATTGGTGGCAACAAAAAGTTCAATGGAACTTGCTTTGTTTGTAATAGGTATGGAAATTGCTATCATTTGAAAAAAGAATAGTACACAAATCAACGTTTATGAATAAGCTATATAGCTTGTCATAGTTTCAGAAGTGATCATGGTGTACAACATGTTTGTTCTAACAGGAAGAGTTTCTCTAAACATGATACATCTGTTCATGAGAAACTATCTGGTGTCAAAACCCTAGGGCACAAAAAGGTGGTGCTAAAGATGACATCTAAAAAAAGGAATTAACAATAAACAATGTGGTTCATGCTCTAGAGATTTGAAAGAATCTGATTTCTGGTTCCACTATTGAGTTAGAATGAACTTGTGATGATATTTAAGATCGACAAGTTTATCCTCCCTAAAAGTCGGATGTTGTGCGTAAGCATTATTCATGTGATGAACCTTTTAAGTTAAATGTAATGTTTGATGTATCCTATAACAAGAAGCGAAGATTGATAAACAAGTATTTTTTATATAGTTGCTTGAGTATGCTAATCTATTGAACGGTAGATTAGGTGTTGTTAATTATGAAGTATTTGACAAGTTCAGAAGTTGTGGGAGATTATTTTATCCTTAAATTCTGAATAAAATATTCCATAAAAAATTAGAAAATACTTCATATGTATTATAGAAAATGGTAGTAAACCATTCTATAAATATATGATATGTGGGGATGTCTAGCCAAAGTAGTCAGAGTGGCTTTGAAATTTCTTAAAAGATATTTCATTTTGCCTAAAAACGTGCGTCAACAATGTGTTCATTATGATGGTCAATCTGTAATTGGTAGAGCACAATTTTATATGTATAATGGTAAGTCTCAATATATTCGAAGACACAATACCGTAAGAAAATTACTCTCGAATGGGATTATCGCTTTTGACTATATAAAGTCAAAGGAAACACAATGAATCGATCCACTAATAAAAGGTATACCTAAAAGAGAAATTGAGATATCATTGAGGGGTATAGGATTAAAGCCTATATTTAAGAGTCTCCATTATGGCAACCCAATATGGTCGACTGGAGATCCCAAATTTTAGATTCAAAGGGACAACCGAATTGTTTGCAGACTCAATAGTAGCACTAAGAATTAAATACTCTTCTCCTACCAAGAAAAGGTGCCCCCTGCAACGAACTAGGTTATGCTACGCTTTTACTGATTTACATATGTGAGTGTGAAGCGAGGCCAATTCTATGAAAATTTTAGAAGACTGAATTCTCTAAAGCATTCATTGAAACCAAGAAGTGTTTCGCAACCAAAATGAACACAACTATGAGAATTGAGAATTATTCAAGGAGGTGTTGTGTGATTCCTATTTTCTTGACTTGCACTAAAGACTTACCAGTTCAATACATCAAGTTCAATGGACAGCTGAGTAAATCCAATAGGTCTCTCACTAGGGGAGGTTCAAGGCCAAAACTACCTAATCCTTATGCAATAACTTTTTAACATTACTGTCTCTCTCTCTTAGTCTCATGTGTCTACTCCGTAGTTTAATTGGACAAATAATTTTCATTCATCTCGGGGATATTGTTGGATATTGGTGCAATGATCAAAATATGTGAATGAGACATTTTTCTCCAAAGTGGCCACTTGAAATTGGAAGGATAAAGGTGTAACCCAATCTCGCATTGGTAAAATGTGAGCTTCAAGTTGTGTTATTAAGATTTGACTTGAAGTATTAACTTGGGCCTAAAAACCCTCAAAGTTTTATAGGAGAAAGTCATACTTAGGCTTTGGTTAGGTTTAGATTGGGCCGTCGGATTAAGCCCAAATACCTTGCCTCGATTCTTTCTTTTCAAAGATTTTGTGAGTATCTATTTTAATTTTATGAACATATATTTTTTTAATTTATACATTGCATATCCATGCCACTTAGAATAGCATTCGCATCCGGTCACAATTTGAGCCAATAGTGGATGTTTCTATATAATTCGTAGGACATCTTCATTGTCAATTTGGGTCTTGTATTTTTTTTTTATCATTTGTATCTTCCTAATGGCGAAACTTCACACTCCAACGCTATTATTGTCTTTATCCAAGTGCTTTTATTTTTACAATAAGTGCGTGCAATGTGTTCTCTCATTGTTGATTGGCATATCATCATCTTTTGAGTATCATTACATATTATATCATCTCTAATAAGAAAATGTTTGAATTGAGGAGAGAAAAAGTGAAACTCATTTAAAGAAGAAGAGACTTTTTTTCCCTCTCAAAAGAATGAAATGAATTTATTATTTATCTTATTTGGAAAACTATCATAATTGAAAATAATATAAAAGAGAGGAAAGAAAATTAATTTAATTTATTAATTTATCATGATTTTTAATTTAAAGTATTTAAAAGAAAAAAATATGTTTTTCAATTACAAATGACTTAATTTATTTTTATCTTCACTCCAAATGACTATTTTGGGTAACTTAATTTATTTTTATATTCCCTCTAAATGACTCTATTTTGAGAGTACTCATTTTGAAGAAAAAAAAGTAGATTCTTCCCTCTAATTCTGTTCAAATCTCTACCTTCATTTTTTTTATAAACTATCCAAACAAATAGCTTAAGAACTTGAGAGAACACACTTTCCCACTACTCTTATCCCCAAATCACTCAATTCAAACACGCCATTAAAAAACTCATTAGGAAAAAATAGAAGAAGACTCATGTTTTGTTTTGTTTAACTCTTTCAAGAGAGAGATTTACTGGCATGGATGAGTCTATCCGATCGGATCAAACATGAAAGAAATCTGATTAATTTTCAGTCTCAAGCAATGGAGAAGGCCCCTTCCATAGTTCGTCATAAGGTGATGAAATTCTCGGCCCATATAATGTCATATCACAATTCACACCAACGCATCTTCTATCATTTTCCTACGAGTCAATTACTACTATTTTCAACCTGCACTGGCACACAAGGCAATCTCATACCTTCTCAAGGTGTTGTCGGAACCGCAGCAATACTGCAGTCATTGACAACCAGACACATACCTTGTTATGTATAAAATACAAATCTGAATAAATTAAATACTCATTATTACAGTTGGCCGTAACTGTTACATAAAGCCATCGGCCAGAGGGAAATTTATTCCTCACCAAAACACAACTAAACAACTGGAAATGAGGTGGGCAGTGCCATGCCTGAAGATTCCTGAAAACTGCCCTTCAAGATACATCCCAAACAACTTGATATGTATGTCCACATGGAGAAAAAAAAAATTAACGTTCATTGGTACCTATGCATACTCAACTCCAACTTAAGTTGCACCAACAATCGATCTTCATTCATCTTCGTCAAGCAATGAAAATGAAAAAGGACGGAATTTGTAACCATCTCCCTCGTAGAACTTATTCATGAATTCCACCCAGTGAAGACGCAAAGCGTGCAGGAAAGCACTAAGAGTTTCCATCACCAACAACACACCAACCGTTGCAAAAATAAATACAATGATGCCGACAATAAGAATAATTACGTTGTTGAACCTGCAGGACATTGGAAGCAAAGCATTAAAACCAGCTATACAATTTATGACATCCAATCGGCTGTTAAGCTGGGTTTACGAGTGCTAGTATGCATATCTTCAAGCATAATCTAAGAAGCCAAAAGGAACACCCAATGAAATTGCTCAAGGTAAACTTAAGAGAACACCTCCCTGCATTGAAAAAATTACCCCACTAGGAGTTCTCTGTTTTCCCAATCCATAGCATTGTCTTGGACTATAAAAAGTGAATTATGCATGTGAAAATTACAGTCACATAATATATGAACATACCCCCATGCAAGGAGGAGGACCTTCTCATAGAACACGCTTGACAACTCCGAATGGGCAAGGCTGCGAAAACAGAGAAACAAGGTGCATAATCAACATCTAAGTAAAAGAAATATGACTTCTGCCCAAAAATATACAAGGTCAATACGTGTGAAGTGGCACATGTGTGCACAGACAAGCCCTTTTAGGTATTTTGGCTACAACTCTCATCCAAAAACGGATTTAGAATACCAGTTTTTCTTTCAGCTATGGGTATTCTGACTGATAGATAAATTCAATCCTCTTATTGCATACCTGAGGGCCCATAAACGAAGGTATGAAGCTGTATTCGAGACTGCTCCAAGAACAAACTCAATTGTGTGTATGAGCTGATGCACAAACACTTCACTGAACTCAAATTCCTCATGATCATGAGAGTCATGATTAGCCTCCACCTGAAGAGACTCCTCAGTGCTCTGAAGTGGTGTATATGCCTGACCTTGGTGCCTCTGAAGAAGAACAAAATCAGAAGTGCCCGAAAATTGTAGGATACAATAAATTCAATCATATTTAGCTTAAAATATTGATTGCAGTATAAAAGTAACACCGTACATTTTGGTGTTGCCTTTTCAAAAGAAAAGGCTTTGGAAGCAGCATCCATGGAACGGAGACAAGGGCCAGTAACAGCAGCACAAGCTGGGAACAGAATGTACAATACTAATATTAGAAGCTGACATCCTCTGTGCATGGGACATAAATTTGAACATGTTCTTTTATTTTTCCTTTGCAATTGGGGTGTGAAAAAGGTTGGGGGAGCGATCAAACCTGAAGCGTCTTCTGCCCAGGGAAAAGCTGGTTTTCCCCTAAATCATCAGTGGGACTCAGGAACATGTATATCATTACATGATACAAGTCAGCTTGAGAACCAGTGCTCCACTTCACGATTATGAGGAGTGATAGATAACCAAAAAGGCTGTTTAAGAAGATTATCTGGGGGATGAACTGAAACCTGTGGAAAGGCCAACCAAATGCTCTCTCAGTGACAAAACAACACGGTTGCTGTGAAATGATAATGAACCAGAAGCTAATGTTCAATATTACCAGACGTTCAGGCTATTTCTGAAAAATATTGCATTGAAAAAACTTAAAAAGATTCCAAGGTTCATCTGGGCAACCCCAAGCAGAATTGACATTTTCATCTTCAAGGAGTTGAGGAATGGCAGCTCACTGCGACTACCATGCCAAGCAGGGTCCAAACCAAATGGGTACGTGTCCCGAACCTTTATCAAACCAACAGTAGAAGCATCCCTGCAAAAGAGAAGCATGAGTGGCTATTAAATAAACAAGCAAACATTGTGAACAACTCTCGGAACAATGAATCAAAGATCTAAAGTAACACACCTGCAAGAAAGGTCACGACATGCATAAGCAGATGGACCAAGTAGCCCGAATGGGACCGAAAAGAATTCATTATAGATCAAACCGGTGTAAATTGAGAAGACTGCCATCATAAAAATAATATAGCGCCCCCCAAAGGTCATTTCCATGATGTCGCCAAGCTTCTGCAATTGACAAGAATCACTCATTTAAGCAGGATGTAAATAGAGGTGAATTCATTAAACAAGGAAATAAGATGGGGAATTTTTGATAAAGTAAGCCACAAAGAGTTGCTGAGAACAAACTATGGACAATTTTCAGCAGATGCCAATTCTAGTTGGATGGAAACATAAACCAGAGGATGCATAGAGAATTACAAACCAACGATGCATAGTAGCTAGTACAGCGCAAAATTTTATCTCTACACAGCTTATTCCTAAAATCGAATGACAGCTAAGTGAATGATCTTCCGTCTTTAGTCCAAATCATTAGGAGCTTATTACTTTGATACCAGGTGCACCAGATTTCATAATAGCACAATCTGAAAAGAAAAAAAATCTGAAACAAAATACTATAACACTTGTATCATGAAACAAGCAAATATATCAAGTAGCTGGCAACTGATGATAATGATAAAGAAATATACGTCAAACACCACAGATGAATTTTGGGCCAGATATCTGGGATCTGCTGTAAATTGATAAATTACAAAGTCCAAGTCAAGGCAGCAAATACTAGTATGCCATAGTGATATAGACATCTGAAGGAATCAGGTAGATTTTCTGAAATGTCTATCTAGGTTTATCGCCACAATCCGTTATCAAGCCAAAGTGACTTTTGGATTGTGGCAGCTAATCAAACAATAAGAAGATACAATATAAAACACGTTGAAATTACAGACCTGGGATGCGCCCACGTTACATGGGCGGATGGGCCCAAACACATTCGGTTTGCATACATGAGATATGGTGGCCCACTTAGCCCAAAAGTCATGACTCATGGGTTTGCGACCATCTCCATGTATTTAAACCACTATTTCTTTTATTAATTTTCCAATGTGGGACTTGGCGTGTGTTCCAAGCTTCCAACACTCCCCCTCACAAACAAGTCTACATCCCCAAACCAATCCCATTTGGCGCATCCCTTAGCGTGCACACAGGTGGGAGGCCTCAAACTTCTTTTTCCAGGTCTCTCGATAGACCCCAAATACACCACCCACCTCGCTTTGATACAATGTTGAAATTATGGAATAGGAGTGCGCCCACGTTAAATGGGCATAAACAAATTGGGTTTGCATACATGAAAGATGGTGGCCCAATTAGCCCAAGAGTCACGACTCATGGGTTTGGGTCCATCTCTATGTATTCAAACCGCTATTTCTTTTCTTAAATTCTCAATGTGGACTTGGTTCCAAGTTCCAACACATAAAATTTTACATATGCACACATCTACAGACTCCAATCATCAATCTCATCTCTCTCAACATGTTCCAAATTCCAATTCAGGTTATTCGATACATCAATTTTCACTTGCACAAACACATCACCATCTCATAATCATCCGAGCCTTTATCCCAAACATACATCATCTAAATAATAGTATAATGGGGAAAGGACACTCTATATTCCATCACCATCCTGGCACAAAAAGGTAGACATACCATCTAATAGTCTACAAAGAGAAAGATAAAAGAATATGCCATGATTGAAAAAAGACTTCACATATAACATCAATAACTTGAATTAAGTCATTGGTTATTTCAACTTAGTATCTAGAGATCACCTGGCTGGAGAATTTCTTTTCCTGAAAAATAAGGGCTAATGCCCCAAGCAGCAAGCATATTCCATGGCCCCAATCTCCAAACATGACAGCAAACAGAAACGGAAATGTAACAATAGTAAATACACCAGGATTCGCTTCTTGATACTTGGCCACCCTGCAATATCACCAAACCAAGGAATTTAAATTTTGATAAGATGTTGTTCGGCTAACTTCCTCAAACCTAACCACAACTTTTAAGAAAAAATCACTAAGTAAAATATGAAAGTCAGACATTTCAGAGGCAAGATCCATGTAATGAACCAACTAAAAGAGAAACAAAGATGACGAAAAAGACTATCACTCATGTATGCATCCCTGGAAGTTGAAAATGTGACTCAAATTCTCTCTCTCTCTCCCCCACTCACTCACACAAATATGCCACAACTATCCTCTTTACCATTCAAAATAAAACTTAAACCACAACATCAGGATGCACAAAATAAATTCACAGAAGTTTCATCAGCTATTATTAGCCTAATTTATGATAACACTATTCATTCACGAACTTAATTCAGCCTTTGGATGACCAGAGGCACATCATTGTAATAATCCTTTAACAAAGACCTTAATTTATTTAACCCATAAAATAAGCGGATTGGAAGATCTAGAAAGTGATATTGACAGCAAAGAGTCTGATTATTTCCCTCAATATTCTCTCTCTAATCTAATGATGGTCATTTCAAAAGTCATTTTGTCAGTGATAAAACACTGAAGATCAATTTATGCTTTAGGTTACATCCAGTTGCAGGCCTAAGAAGGCTGACATTCTATTCTTCATACAAGAAGGTGGCCCATCTACTTTGACAAATCTAACAATCATCAGTCTTGCCTTTTTCTTGCTAGGAAATAGCCAAAGCAAATGGAAACGTGGAAAAGTTTGGAAGGAGAAAATGTTTCTTGGCCCATATTGAGGTGGATGATGATGCACATGTACAATTAATACAATAGATGTGGTTATTATAATAATAATAATAATCAGGGAACAGTAACTGCCAAGTGAAACCCACCCATAAGCGTCAACAATTTCCTGAAAAGCAGAAGTAAATTTGTTTGTGCAGAAGTAACTCGGTGGTAACTCCTTTGTATGCAAGACCTGGAAAATAGATCCGACTTCTGAGTTGGAGTCAATTGAAGCGCGCTGCAATGCCTCCTGAATCTGCAAGGATGGAGTATACACTTGTTCGTTAGAAATTTAATACGACAATAAGCACAAACTCATGATATCTCCAATTAATAGAGGAAGTAGAAATTACATGCTTTGAGGCAAAAACAGGACCCCACCCCTCAGCCACAAGACACTTTTTTGTCACGTCAATACTAAGCATGTTCAGAGTATAATATATGGACTTCTCCTTCTTCACCTACACGAGTTCATGAACTCAAAATAATGTAACTTATTGAACACAAATAAATCTCATGTACAGAAGATGAAGAAGCTGGTAATAAATGATAATGGGAAGGGAAGAGCAGAAAAATCATTGACCAAATTGAGAAATAACAAACCAAAAAGTTCCATTGCTCAAATTGATCACCAATACTCTGCAACAAATTTGCCCGATGAACCAGTCCAGCATCAACTGTAGTCTTTAACTCAGACAGTCTTTCTGAAACCTGAAATTGGAAAGGATTAGCATGCATGAAAAAATTTTACATTTAGTAAAAAGCAGAAACTGCAATGCAGTTTGGGATTCTATGATATTATAATTACGAAATGTAGAAATGAATACAATATAAGCAATTTGTTTGATTAATAAATGTGTAGAAAGTTGGAATTAAATGATAATAAAAATGCCACCATAGAATAGCTCACACTATTTTTCCAGTCTACCTTTACGAGCCCGAATTGTCTTACCATCAACATCATCATAAAAGACTTTGTTCCATATGGTTTGGGTTAACTACATGAATCTGTAAGAGAAATCAGTTCAAATCAACTCTTTGAATTCCCTTGAATTCCCTTTCACCCTCCATTTCTATCAAAAGCTATTCTCTACCAATCCCACATGGCCAAAATAATTTCTTATTACTTCCATCCACGTTTTTTGGGTGTCGTCTTCTCTTTTTACTATCTCCCACTATAATCTTTTCAACCTTTGTAAAAACCGCACCGCTATTTCTACATTCCGCTATTTCTACATTGTACATGGTCAGACAATCTTAAATAGATGTATCACATCTTTATCTGCAATTGGCACTTCGCCAACCCTAAATTGAATGGTAACGTTTCTCATCCTATCCTTAATTTGTTTCCACGCATCCATGATACTACATTTGTTCTTCCGGTGTGTTGTATTTACTATACCAACATTCCAAATAGTATATCAATGCAGGGCAAGTGGTATCTGCATCGGATGTGAAAGGACTGTCTAGATGGAAGAAGATTATGGTTCTAAGGATTGGTTCAGTGTTCACTATTAAACAGCATCAACAAAAGTCGTTTGTTGAAGGAGATGACAATAGGGTTACTGAATCCTTAAGAAAATTAGTAGTTTGCTAGGCACTTGTCCCCATTATTCAGTGTTTTAAGGGCCCTATAGAGGGCAGAAGGAAAAGTTTCTACATAATATCAAGAAGTAGCACAACTGATGATCTAATTAATCTCGGAGATGACATTAGGAAGCATAAAATTTGGCAAGTAACTTCCGTAAGAATATAGGATGCTTAGGGTGATTTAATATCCTCTGCTATCTGGTTGTGTCCTTTCTATTTTATTAGGACTTAGATATGTTTATTTCCATTGAATGGAAACTGGATATGCACTATAAAGCTCAGGATTAACGTAGAGAATTTAATATGTAAACTACTAAAATAGCTAAGTGAAATAACAAAAACAGGAAGAAGCATTCTACTCCAGCTAGACTTCATGCAACTTCAATTGTACATACAAATCATGATTGAATCCCAACACTTGTGTTTTATCTAGTAAGGACTTTCTTGTGTCGCAAACCAACTGGTGTGGGAATCATTCAGAGACCGGCGAGACTTATTACGGAGGCATCTATCACAAGACCACCCAACTCCACAAAGCTGAGCAAGCTCATGTCACATTGTTTGCAATAGAATCATACGGATATCATCTCTAAAGCATAAATCCTAATCCTTTCTGGCAGGATTAGAAATCTATAAATCTGCATCGATTTATACGAACCAATAGTTCAAATTCCCCGTCTACTCTGGCTGAATTTTCACTTTCTTCTTAATTGAACTTAAGTTTCATTACTTTTTCTTTATTCCTTTTTTTGCAGAATAGGCACAGAGCTCCACCCATTGACTGTCAACACTAAATACGATAAATGACATCTGCCACAGAAAGAAGTTTCACCAGCTCTACTATTTCCACTAAATCAACTACAAAGAAGCCACAGCCATCTATCATGAACAATATTTTTTTTTGAATGCTCTTTTTCCATTCTCTAAATTGATTAAGCAATGGAAGCAACTACTCTCCCCCCTTATGTTCCTCACTTCCTCTAAATCACAAGCCTTAATTTCTTATTCCACACCCCAGCAACAACCCAAGAGAGTCCAAGTCTTAGTAAGGCTACTTCTCTAAGTTTATTCATCAATTTAAAGTGTTACATGAAGGCATTTGAATTATTTTAAGTATTATTAGTATTCTCTGCTTGAATGATTCCGAACACTTGTGGCCGATGAGATAGACTATATCCAAAGCAGCAATCAGGGGAAGAGCAAAAATATGTTTGAAAATTGTCTACTTTATGCAACAGTAAAATGAATAAAATTTTGAAAGAAATAAAGGTCTAATATGATTAAAAGAACTCTCATTCATAGCCTTATGAAGGACTAACTTTATTCATATAAAATTACTCACACACAATTTATGATTTCCTTCAACACCATGTAAGAATCAAAATGCTAAAGAGGAAAATGATAAAATCAATGTACTATGATCTTCTGTAATGTACCATACATTAAATAGCAGACTAGATACTAAACCCATGGTAAATAAAGGAATCACCAACAAAACATTGATCTAGAGTATGGAGAAAGCTCTGAATGAAGCCCCAAAAGGGGATAGAAACATGCAACCGTGACATCCACATGACAACATTTTTTTTAAAAAAAACTATGGCAAGTACGTACTTCTGTGATCATTTGAACTTGTTTGCCCAGGTCCTCATTGAACGGATAGCGGTTTGCTCCAAAGGCTTCACATATTTTCAAAATTTTGCTCTTTGCTCTTTCCCCAGAAAAGAAAATCAGAAATACATTTTTCTCCACCTGCACAGCAGCATAGTGAAGTCAACAGCAACATACTAACCTGAAAATATTTTATAGATAACAGAAATAAGTTTCCCAAATTTAGTTCAATAGCAAAACATTGTCTCCACCACAAGAGAAAGTGTGGTGTTGGCACAATATAGGATAAGAAAAACATTAAGAAGAAGAAAAGAGAAATAAATAAGCGAAAAATGGACAAAGTACTCACTTACACTGAACAAAATACTGAAAACACAACGTCAGAAAAGACTTTCTTTACGGAAACAAAATATATTCAAACAAACATAATATTGAATTTAGCTTGTCATAATAGCCTACACAGAAATCAATGAAGAAGTTTCCCACCATCGGACAGAAAATTCTCAATGCATATATAAAGAATGAGGGGTCAAAGTACGCTATCCACATAAGCATCCACACGTGTAAACTCTACAAAGCAGTAACAAATCTCATTACATTCCTCCACTAGTATTTATTTCGATAAACATAATTGCAACTTCATTAAACTATCACCATTAAAAGGGACGAAGAAAAACACTGAATAAAATGTTTCAGAAGGCACCTTCTCTCCAGAAGCGGGATCAAAGACAGGCTCCTCAAGAACCTCCTGCTTTAGGAACACATTACCCCTGGTAGCACGAAACAAGATCCTTTCAAATGCCATCGACTTTTCCCTCGGGACAAGGCCAGCAAGAAACCCCAAATTTACCGGCTTTGAAGGATCAATCGACATTTCCTTACAAAAATAGCCAAGCAGGGATACTTTGTCACTAAAAAGTCACAATCAATGGTAGACAATAGTACCAAAAATCTGTCACTGTTCATACTTGATCAAGTAGTAAAGGAGTGTTCAGGGATTCTTCAGGCATTTGACGTGATACAATATCCCTCTGCTGAGCTGCGGCACTACTAAGAGCTGAAGAAAAAAATTCTCGAGTCTGAAGGAAATAGAAAAAAAAAAAAATGGAACTGATCATTGAGTATCACAAATCAAAAGATAGGAAGTTGTGTAGAAATATTATCAACTATAAACGATATAGAAGAGTAAATTTATAATTTTTACAAGTTTATTTCACGAGAGAAAAATAATTGCTACTTGAATTTACAATTTTAGAAGTTCACTCAAAGAACTTTCTTAACAAAGAAAAAAACAATTCAGAAGTTCTTTTGTTTTTTCAAAACAAGGACCATCTTTAACTTAAACAGGGTAATGATTCACAAGACTAATTTGAGAAAAAATATTACCGAACTCAACTCAGTTTTTGTCAAGATTGTGTCAAACACACATTAAACAATTTTTATTGCCTATCAGTATCAGTTCAGTTTATCAGTTAGGTTTCTCTTCTGACAGAATTTCTATCACCGGAAACCTTCTTCCTTTCAATATCACTGTCATTGTTCAGGAAATATAATGTGATTCATTAAAAAAAGAGGATTCAAATATAGAACCATTGATAGTCCCACTTCTACATTAAAGGGAATATGTAATTTGCGGAATAGATTTCAAAAGTAAACAATGTGGCACCTTCTGCAAAACAAGCTTATATTCCACAAGCTCATTGTAAGAACGTTGCAATTTTTCTCCATTTGCATTTATTTCAACAAGCTCTGCCTCAAGTTCTCCAAGTTTTATCTGATACGAAGAAACAGTTAATGTAAGTCCAACGAAAAAGTACAAGAAAAACAAAAACCAACCATACACATCTTAATATACCTCCAGGTCATCCAAATCAATGTCAGCTTGTGTCAAGGGCTTCGTTGAAGGTGTCAAACCAGCCTTTAACATTTGCTCCTGGAAAAACCATAGTCTACGGGCCATCTCTCCACATTTTTTAATCTTAAGGATGAAAGAGTATATTAGGGCCAATAAAATTGACTCAAGGAAGACAATATTTTCATCTTACAAAAGCCTCCCCCAGCAACCCAACAAGAGAGAGAGAGAGAGAGAGAGAGAGAGAGAGAGAGAGAGAGAGAGAGAGAGAGAGAGAGTCAAGGGTACCCTATATTGTAGAGATGGAAATTTACTGTACATTAAATTTTCAAAGATCATATAGACGAATCCCCTCCTTATCTTCTCAAAAACAAAATTTGCTTTAACACAGGGAGAGAGTAAGATCCAGCACTCAAGTTAATCAGTTAGATAGGGGTGCAGATGAGCTCAACAGCTGCCCCAACTTCCATTAATCCCCCACAGGGAAAGGAACCAAAAGCATTAAAATAATTTAAATAGATAGGAAAAATCTCTACATTCAAGTACCATCTGGGGAACCATAATCAAGTTATAGCCCTCCAGACACACTGGTTTAGAATTTTATAACGAGTAAAGCCCATAAAAACTTTAGCAATCAGATAATTTATATTTCTTATTCTCTATTTATTTCTGGTTAAATATCATAACCTTATATTCCTGTTATGAACTAAATTGTCTACCAACAGTTGAGGCAGAAAAGTGCAGGCCCTTCAGAAGTATTTCAAGTATTCGCGCGCGCGCGCGCACACGTATGCACGTAGAGCAGGTATATACACAAGAAAAAATCATAGTGCACCTGCGCTGCATATGTTCTTTGAAAAGGGCTCTTCTCTGCATTGAGCTGAAAGATATAAAAGAAAAGGCCTAAAGTTAGGAACGTCACAATATCAAAACAGGGGAACTAGCATAAAACAACGAACATAACTAAAACTAAATTTTAAACAGCAAAAAACTCTTAACCACTAAGGATTATCTTTTTTTTTTTTTTGAATGGAATCACTGAGCAATATCTAATAAGCAATTCCAACTAGGTTGTTAGTGGTTCAAAGAAACCAAAAATTCACATTTAGTTCATTACCAAACAATTGCCACGCCAAGCCCTAGTCACAGGAAATTAACCAAAAAACTCAAAATCAACAGCAATACTCGAGTAAAGACAGTCGAGAGTTTCGCCCTACCACAATCAAAACACGAAATCAAGGACTAAACAACTGAGACAAGAAATTGCAGAAGAAGTCTGAATTCACTATTGAAAACAACAATTGACACCGAATTAAAAGGAAATTTCCAGACATATAGATAAAATTGCATAGATACATATATGAACACACACAATATGAGAGAGAGGGTGAAATACTGACATCTTTGAACTGGATTAGACCGAGGTCACCGAGATACGAGACGGTAAGGTAAGAGGACTCGATTGGGATGATGATTTGGACGAGCTGCATCGGCTCCGACCTCATCAGATCCATCGGAGGACAACATCCTCCCATTTTGCTCTCCCACTCTGAGATTTGCTAGCTTCTTTTCTCACGCTCGCCGTCGCACTCACTCTCAGCCCAGAGAGAGTCCAGGAAAGTGAAGATGGATCTGCGCAAGCCTCTGTACAAATAGAAAAGATATTATTGAAATTATAACAGCGTAGCTGCAGCACAAACTAATGAGCCTGCGAGGACAGATCCTTGTCTTCTCCACAAGCTTCCACGTTTTTCTCTCTCTTTCTTTCTCCTTAATTTTAATAATTATCTTTTTTTCACTTCGTTTTATTATTGGCTCTCGACTGACCGTCATATCAAGGGCTGCACTAGGGTCAAGTACACTCAAATAACTGTTTTAGTACAGTCCACTTAATCACCGTTGGATTTAATTATTGAAAAATTATCAAATCTTAACCATTAAATTAATAAATTTATTTAATTAAAATATTTTGTCAAAATAACTCAAATACCCCTATCCCTACCGTTGCTACTTCTTCTTCATCTTATTCTCTCTCTCCACAAAAACTATTTTCTATTCCCTTTATGTTTTTTTCATTGACAGAGAATACTCATGTTGAAAAAATGGTGGTAAAGCACGCACACTCAATACCAGCAATAGAGCCCATACATACATCATATCTAATACATGAGAAATTTCACCCCTCAATCAAACATGTCTAGAGAGAATGAAACAATATAGGATAGTGGCAGGAAAAACACAGAGAGATTTGTCTTCCATGTCAATTCATTTCTATAGGTTTATAGCATTATTAATTTTTTTTTGGAATTTTCCCCTGCCATTTCGATTCATCAAATTTCCATAAAAAGCCTATAACACCCTTTCACTCCTATAATACATGACAAACTAATCACACGCAGTATTACCATTCTTTATAATTTCTCTTCCATTATGTTTCTTTTCCATTCAATGTGGGTTTTTATGGTTTTTTGAGATCTTATAACTGTTGAGAGCTTCTTCAATTTTTTTGGGGGAGAGGAGTAGTGATTCTGTTTTGATTGGTTTGTTTTGAGTTGTGTTTTAATGGAGCTTTATCGTCATTATGATAACTGCGATAGCCACTTGCCTCCTAGGTTCTAGTAGCATCAGTTGCTTTTTTTTCATTTTTATTTTTGTCATTTCAGTTATTTTTTTTATTAGTAATAAGTCAAATCTTTGTATATATTTTTGTCATTTCCTTTCCTTAATAAAATTTTAAAAGAAAATTAAAAAATCATTTATAAGTGTTGACTCGGTCAATGTCCACATGTCATGCATTGGAATGGACTGTACGCCGTCCAGTTCTTTGGCAAGACTGGACGGTAGTAGAACCCTCATATCAATCGTTAATTCTACATAAATGCTGCTATTTTTTTTCCTTTTTTGGAATTTTAATTTTTATGAGAATTGGAAATTCTACTTAATTCCTCATATTATGTGTGTGAATTGTCATATTCACCCCTCGTGGGCCTCAGGCTCAGGACACGTTACCACTTCAGAAAATTGTCCCGATTCGAAGTCTCATGGTGCACACGTGGCAAAAATTGGAACAGTCAAAATTAAAACAAAACTGATTTCCAGGCTTTTTTTTTATCAAAAAACAACTCATATATTGAGAAGAATGGATAACATCCAAAGATGCCAGAATTTCTGCTTTCGCCTCACTTTTAGATGGTTTCGTATTTTATGTTCGTTGTTGTGATTGGATGAAAATTACATAATTTAGATTGATACTAAAAATGACCTCATCAATCGTGTCATTATGTTAAGCATGTTAGCTCGATTCATGGAAAAAGTCCTTATATTCAAGGGGTCATAAAGGCCTACTGAGGAGGTCACCTCGATAATCACTATTCATGTTAGGCATGTCTTCTCGATTTATCGAGGAAGTACTCAACACTGCACGATTTCCTACATTAATGAGGAGACAAACCTTGAAAAGAATTCTGATTTTTACCGAGGGAATAGTCCTATTGAAACTCGAACTCCAGTGATCCAAAAATCAACGGTGTTGATGGTAGAAAGGAAGAGTCAGCCCTATTCAAATTTAAACTCCCCTACTCCTATATAAGGCTCTCAAAGTTAGGTATGAGATTCTCTAAGCACAATTCTCACATTTTAGTTTATAGAGAGCTCCGGACGACCGAACTCCCCTTGCTTTTGAGTACAAGCTGACTTAAGTGTCAAAGCGTCTACGCCTAGTGGATAACCTCTGATGGACCTTCAAACTCACGTTTGCTTATAGTGCAGGCAGTTTAACCACATCCTACCAGCTACTCCGACCTCTTGATATTTCATCTAGGTTGATCCCTTTTTTAACATCATCAGTTTGACGTTGTCTGTGGAAAGATAATGACTTTCCAAATAAATGGTCAGGACTAGTGACCCAAGAGGTAAAGGAAGACGAACACAAGCTCTCCTCACCCAAGAGGAAGAGCAACAAAAGATCTTATCTCCCAAGAGAAAGAGGAAGAGCAACAAAAGTTCTACTCTCCCAAGAGGAAGAGGAAGAGGAACACAAACTCTCCTTACCCAAGAGGAATAGATAGAAGAAAAAAATCCTCCTCACCAGTAAGAGGAAGAAGTCCACCTCGGTACCCTCTCACAAAGATAAGAGGAAGAGTAAGAGATGAACTCCTCTCCCAAGCGGAAGAGGATATAGTTCTCCTCGGGCCCTCCAACAAGTATGAGAGGAAGAGGAAGAGAAGAACTCCTCTCCCAAGAGAAAGAAGAGGTGGTTTATCTCGGTACCCTCCAACAAAAATGAGAGGAAGAGGTCCACCTCCAACAAAGATTAGAGGACGAAGTCCACCTCGGTACCCTCTCACAAAAATGATAAAAAGAGGAAGAGATGAACTCCTCTCCCAAGAGAAAGAGGAGGTGGTTCACCTCAGTACCCTACAACAAAAATTAGAGGAAGATGAAAAGATGAACTCCTCTCCCAAGAGGTAGAGGAAAAAGTCTACCTAGGTACCCTCCAACAAAAATGAGAGGACGAAGTCCACCTCGGTACCTATTATCATTTTTGAACTACTAAAAAAAATAGTAATTCTAAAACTCTATTTATACTCGCAAGCGCATGAATCCAAGTAGTATAAATGTGGCAAAGACGAGTGTCGTACCCACAGGGACTGAAGATTAACTAACTCTAATTCTTAGAAAAACAAGTTTTTTTTCTTTTCTTTCTCTTTTATAGTAATATTAATAAACACAAAAACTAAAATTGAGAGATCAACACAAATAATAAATACTAAGGCTTTGATTTCACCATTCTATTGTATTTAAACCATATGGTTATCAATTATGAATTCATCCAAGCATATCAAAGATCAAGTTTTCTAATTCATGTAGTAGTCATTGGCATCTAACTTACCACATCTATCCTTAATTTGCAATTATCCATGGCATCTGGACTAATTTGACAAACAAGAATGCATTAGGATCAATGTAACTTGTGAAATGATCACAAAATTCCTAGCATATGACATCTATGACTAGGTAACTTTGGTAATAAATTGCAAGAAGCTATTCTCAAATTGAGCATGACATCTACTATAATTTGCATCACATTAATCAAACCAAGATGGTAGCTAAGCATCAAGATTTAATTATTAATAAACATAGCAATTTAATACTTGACATGACATGAATAAATCACAATTAACTCAACCAAATTTATTAAACACAATAGAGCGAATCCATCATCAACTTAGTAAGAGGATTAGTTCCTCATATTAAGTTTACACAAAAAATAGAAATAAATAAAATTCACAAACATAAGTAATAAAACAACTAGAAAACTCCCTTATTATACTTGATGCAAGAACTCCTTCTCTTTTCTCCTTCTTCCTCTTGTTATTTCTCTTCTTCTTGTTGTTTTTTGGTTTCTCTAACAAAGAATAGATCATGCCTTTATATAGGCAATGGCAAGGACAAATATTCAACAATGGCAAGCTTGAATAGCAACCATTGTTGAATGGCAATGAAGAAGTTGTAAGCAATGATGTCAACAAAAACCTTTCATGATCTTCACTTGGGTTGGATTCATGATTGAGCCTATAAATATGAAAATAAACACAAAGTGATTCATCCATGGTGATTAAAATTTATTTGTACAAAATCACTTCAAAAATCCCAACTTTGTGACAAATGCTAATGATAATTTACATTTAAAGTAGATATTTTCAACATCGATCACAACCCCCAACCAGCTTTTTGCTAGTCCCTAGCAATTTAAGCGTAAATATCATTCCATGATGAAGAATTTGAAAAAGAAATTACTTCCATGAGTATAACAAAAAGTAAGAGATCACTAATGCTATCCAGAGTATTTTGATCACAACTTCCAGAATTTGTGTGTGTGTGTGCACTAAGCCAAAACCATCTTACCACAAACCATAATGCATATAACTTAGAAGAATTATTCAAATAAAAGCATCAACTCCATATTCTCACAGGTTAAAGAAGGATTTTAGTGCTTGGAATTTCTCTCATGGAGTTAGAAAACATATATGCACTCAGAAGAAAAGTCAATTTAAGGACAAACAAAGAAACAAACATTGATCATATGATAGGTATATTAGCTGTCTAGAACTTCCACCATTCTTACCACAAACGTGCTTTGGAATTTAAAGATCAAATTTTTGAGATAAGAACAAATAATAGAATCCTAGTGAAATCAGAAACAAAATAAGATTGTACTTGTCTTCCTAAGAATTTTGAAGACTTAGAATGACTTACCATTCTTTTGCCCTTTTTTTTTTCTTCTCTTTTTTTTTTGTTTTTGTTTTTTTTTTTCTTTGAATGACATACCTCACAAACAAAATCTCAAGCAATTACAATTGAAATCTCAAAAATTGATCAATATCATCCTCAGCATTCAACCAACGTTCCACAAACCATGTAATGGTGTTCATTGACAACAATTATCCATTTCAACAGATCAATAAAAGTTCATAAGTTGTTTACTCATCTCTCCCCACTCATGTAGAACTTAATTTGTGTTTTATCTAGAAAATTCTCTTAGTATTATGCATTATCATCCAGCTTACCACGAGGCTTAGTATTTGTGCACAAAAGAGTTTTAGAAGTTGTTTTCTAACACTTCCAGATAGAAAAAATGACTCAAACTTAATTGTATCAAATCATTCATCAAAATGCATGAATATGCTACCACCCCCCACCTATACGAGACAGTGTCCTCAATGTCACAGAAGCGAATGAAATTGAACCGTATGAAAAACAAGGCAAAGAAAGATAAAACCTGAAGGTGAAATATCTCGAAAGGGATCAGTTGAAGGAATTCATCATCTCCAGAAGAGTATCCAGCTTTTGCTCTATCCGTTGTTGTCGAGCCCCCAATTGGGTTAAATGCCCCATAATTGTACTCAGTGTGTGTGGATGTGAAGAGTCTACAGCCAGTGGTGGTGATGCTCTATGTTGTGAGAAATCCTCAGCGTGTTGTGCTAAAGCAGTTCAAGCAGTTCGCATATTGCTTGTACTTTGGCTCCATGTCCACATTTCCAGTAGTGTGACTGGATATTCTAAAGATTGCTAAGGTCGAATGCCCTTGAATTGAAGCAATCGCGTGATGAGCCTTGGAAAAAGTTTGGCTTTGAGCATTGAAGCCATATAAATTTTCCCTACATCAAACCAAGTTCCCTTATACATATAGTATAAGGTTGCTAAGAACTTGCTTCGCCGCTGCTGAGAATGGCCGATGGGGCATAGATTTTTTCGGATGGCGTCGTCCAGCATCCACATCTTTGGTGGCAAGTAAGAACGTCGTGTAGCGTTGGCATATCGATCGTACTTACCCCGACCCATCTCATTAATCATCTGTTCTTTTGTTGCCGTGATAGGTGCTTTAAATCCAGTTGAAGCATCATATTCTAGAGGAAAACCTAGACAAAAACAGAGTTTCGCTGTCGTAAATCGAACTTTTACGCCAACTATGATTACCTCATACACTGTGCCCTTCTCGACCTCCTTAAAAGTGGAATAAAATGAACGAACGATTTCCGGATAGACGGGCAAGTTCATATTAGGATCTGGATCCACGAGAAACATCAAATTGTGTGTCCTCAAAAACTGCATCGCCCACCGAGTAGCATCGGCTTGTTGAATAAGTGTATCAATCTTGCATTCTGGGATGATATCGGCTCTCTGGAAGAGACGGTCCTTCGGGTGGGAGGTAGACGAACGGGGGCGTCTCGGCATGTTTTCGATGGCTGTAAGAGGAAATTAGAAATGAGTATAAGTAAAAACAGTAAGAAGGGATGCAGTGCAGAAATAAATTTTTTTATTTTTTACACATTTTTTTTATATTTTTTTATTTTAAATTTCACAATCACATACCGTGAGATCGGAATATGGGTTGCCTCCCATGAACGCTGTATTTAACGTCTGAGCTAGACGAAGTGATACCTTTTAATTACTTACCTGATTCGCGAAGTGTAATACTAGACACTGCTGCATTAAAATTTGCTTCAAAGTAATGTTTGAGACGATGCCCATTAACTTTGAATTCATTTCCTGTCTCCAAGTTCTTGATGTCAACAGCACCATGTGGATATACATGAACAACTTGAAATGGACCATACCATCGCGAACGTAATTTCCCTGGAAAAAGTTTAAGTCTAGAATTAAACAAAAGTACCTTTTGACTAGGAGAAAATTATTTAGCCAAAATATTCTGATCATGGTATCGCTTGGTCCTATCCTTGTAAATCCGCGCATTTTCATAAGCTTCATCACGTATTTCTTCAAGTTCACTTAGTTGTAATTTTCTCTTCTCACCAGCAGCATCATAATCAAAGTTGAGCCTTTTGATTGCCCAGTATGCCTTGTGTTCAAGTTCTACAGGAAGATAACAAACCTTTCCAAAAATCAAATGGTATGGAGTCATGCCAATTGGAGTCTTGTAGGCAGTTCGATATGCCCAAAGAGCATCGTTTAATTTTATACTCCAATCAGTTTTCTTGATATTCACTGTCTTCTCCAGAATTCGTTTGATTTCTCTGTTAGAAACCTCAGCTTGTCCACTAGATTGAGGATGATAAGCAGTGGCAATCTTATGTGTGATGTTGTATTTGGCAAGAAGTGCAGCCACACTCCGATTCAGAAAATGCTTTCCTTCGTCATTGATTATAGCACGTGGAGTACCATATTTGGGAAATATTACTCCTTGAAGTAATCAGGTCACGACGTCACTTTTGTTGGTTGGGCTTGCAACGGCTTCAACCCATTTGGATACGTAATCTACTGCCACCAGTATGTACTCATTTCCAAAAGACTTAGGAAATGGCCCCATGAAATCTATTCCCCAGACATCAAAGATTTCAACCACCAGAATATTGTTGAGTGGCATTTCATTCCTGCGGGAAATATTGCCAAGTCTCTGACAATTATCACATGTAGAGCAAAAATTGTGAGCATCTTTATGGAGCGTGGGCCAATAGAATCCTGATTGCAAAATCTTTGTAGCAGTTCTTTGAGTGCCAAAGTGACCCCCACAAGCAAATGTATGACAAAATTGCAAAATACTTCGTTGTTCCTCTTGAGACACACACCTACGAATAATTTGATCAGCATAATGCTTGTATAAATAGGGCTCGTCCCAAAAATAATGCTTAGCTGTGGAGAAGAATTTCTTCCGTTGTTGAAAAGTCCAGCTCTTGGGAATAACACCTTCTGTAAGATAATTAGCTATGTCAGCATACCAAGTTACCTCAATTTGTACAACAAGAAGTTGTTCATCTGGGAAGCTTTCATTCAATGGCAGCTCAGTTTGGTCATTGCTATTTCCTTGAACAACGCGAGAGAGATGATCTGCTACAACATTCTCTGCTCCCTTCTTGTCCTTTATCTCCAAATCAAATTCTTGGAGCAATAATATCCAACGAATTAGTCTTGGCTTTGAATCCTTTTTGGAAAGTAAATATTTGAGAGCCCCATGATCACTGTATACAATCACTTTGGAACCAATCAAGTATGATCGAATTTTCTCCAGTGCAAAAACCACTGCTAGTAATTCTTTCTCTGTTGTTGAGTAATTGAGCTGAGCATCATTAAGAGTATGACTGGCATAATAAATGACATGTGGCAACTTGTCAGCTCTTTGACATAATACCGCCCCAACTGCATAATCACTTGCATCACACATGAGCTCAAATGGTAAACTCCAGTCTGGTGCTGACGTAAGTAACTGCTTCAATTTGTTGAATGCTTGTAGACACTCATCTTCAAAGTTGAGAACTGCACCTTTGGTAAGCAGACTGCATAGTGGCCGAGAAATCTTTGATAAAGCGACGCCAGAACCCCGCATGTCCAAGAAAAGATCACACTTCTCTAACTGAAGTGGGAGGTGGTAATTTAGATATAACTTCAATTTTCGCTTTGTCCACTACAATCCCATCTGCTGAAATGAGATGGCCAAGAACAATACCTTCTTGTACCATAAAATGACATTTCTCCCAATTGAAAACCAAATTAGTTTCCTTGCATCTTTCCAAAACCAAGGCAAGATTATAAAGGCATGTGTCAAAAGAAGAACCGAACACAGAGAAATCATCCATAAATACCTCGATGATATGACCCACCATGTCAGAGAAAATGCTTGTCATATACCGTTGAAATGTAGCTGGTGCATTGCATAGTCCAAACGGCATCCTTCTGTATGCAAATGTTCCAAAAGGACATGTGAAAGTTGTCTTCTCTTGATCCTCAAGTGCAATGACAATCTGGTTATAACCTGAGTATCCATCAAGAAAACAATAATGAGAATGGCCAACTAGTCTCTCTAGCATCTGATCAATAAATGGCAATGGAAAGTGATCCTTTCTTGTAGCAGAATTTAGCTTTCGGTAATCAATACACACACACCACCCTGTCTGTTTTCTTATTGGGATGAGCTCATTCTTTTCATTGGTGATCACTATGATTCCTGACTTTTTGGGAAAAACTTGCACTGGACACACCCATTTGCTGTCAGAAATAGGGTATATAACTCTAACATCGAGCAACTTTAATATTTCAGTTCTGACAACCTCCTTCATAGCTGGATTAAGGCGTTTTTGTGCTTCACACGAGGATTTTGAATCATCTTCTAGCAAAATTCGGTGCATGCACATAGTAGGACTTATGCCCTTGATATCAGCAATGGACCATCCAAGAACACTCTTGTATTCACATAACACCCGCAAAAGACTTTCTTCCTCTGAAACAGTAAGATTAGCTGCTACAATGATAGGTAATGCTTCATCAACACCAAGGTAAGCATATTTCAAATGCTCCGGAAGTTGCTTCAATTCTAACTTTGGTGGACATTCAATGGAAGGGATCAATTTGGTGAGTGGAGGACCAAGAACTTCAAAAGTTTGTCTCCATTGGTTATTTGATAGTTGTTGCTTCTCCAGATATGCACAAAATTCCGCAACTCCTCCATCTTCATTAACCTGCAATTCAGGAAAAGTAAGGCAAGTTGCCAAATGATCAATAGAATGATGCTCCAAAAATGTATCAAAAATTAAATCATCTAAAATTTCAATGCTGAAACATTCCCTGATATCTGATGGATGTCGTGTAGCTTCAAAAAGCTTAAATTCTACTGTTTGTCCTTGCACTGTCATAGACAAACAACCCTTTTGAACATCCACAATAGTTCCTGCAGTGGCCAAGAAAGGTTGACCCAAAATAATTGGTACATTTCTGTCTTCCTCCATGTCAAGAATGATAAAATCTGCTGGAAAGAGGAATTTGTCAACTTGGACAAACACATCCTCTATAATTCCCCTTGGAAATTTTATTGATCGATCCGCTAATTGCAAAGTGATTGAAGTTGGTTGTAACTCTTTCTCCAGATCTAGCTGCACAAAAACAGAATATGGCATTAGATTAATACTAGCACCTAAATCTAGAAACACTTTTTCAAAAGAAACTTGACCAACAACATAAGGAATAGTGAAACTTCCTAGATCTTTCAACTTTGGTGGTAGTTTCTTCTTCAACACGACGATGCATTGTTCAGTTAGCATCACCTTCTCGTATGGTGCCAGCTTCTTCTTTCTTGTACAAATATCCTTCAGAAATTTTGCATAAGCTGGAATTTGTTGGACTGCGTCTAGGAGAGGTATGTTAATCTCAACCTTCCGAAAAATATCCATGACCTTCTGCATTTGTTCAGCCCTCTTTTCGCTCTGCTGCGTCATCTTTTGAATGAAATTATTGGTATTAAGAGCAAAAAAGAGCCATTTGTTCTTCCAACGAAGTCTTTCTTGGTTCTGTTTGTGCTTGCTGCTGATTTTGATGGATTTGCTTGTTTTGATCTTGTCCCCTCCAACCAAAATTTGGATGGGTTTTCCATCCCGGATGGTTTGTAGTTGCATATGGAATGTTGTTGGGATAAAAACCACCCTGCCTCGCATAATTGATTTGTTCTTGTTCTGAAAGAAGAGACATGGGACACGTCTCTGTAGTGTGATATGATTGAGAACAAATTGCGCATACTACAACTTGAGCTTCTTGTTGGGATGATGATGAATTCTGAGCAGAAAATGCTTTTACCAACATATCAATTTTTTGTTCCATGGCTTTCAACTGAGGTTGATTCCTATCTGTGGTGTGGACTTCGTACACGCCTCTTGGAAGTTTTGCTCCTTGCTTTCCTCGAGAAGAGAATTGTTGAGAATTCTCGCTTAGAGTTTCAAATAACTCAAAAGCTTCTTCACTACTTTTCTCCATCAACACACCTTCACATGCAGAGTCTACGATGCTTGTATTGTTAGCATCCAACCCTTCATAAAAAGCTTGAATTTGATCTTCTTGAGATAGGTTGTGGCGTGGACATTTGAGAAGCAGCTGTTTAAATTGCTCCCAAGCTTCATAGAATAAGTCACCATCCTTTTGCTGCCATGTTTGAATCTCTCTCCTTAATTGCTTTGTTTTCTGGGCTGAAAAAAATTTCTTCAAGAATTTTGTTGCCATTTCCTCCTATGAATTGATCGATCCTGGGGCCAATGAATTGAACCATAATTTTGCAGCATCTTTGAGGGAAAATGGGAACAAAATGAGTCGGACTTCCTCTGGTTTCAAACCCTGGACACGTTGTGTCATACAAAAGTTAAAGAAATCCCTGATGTGAAGATACGGATCATCTAATGGTGTGCCTCTAAAATGAGGTACTGCATTAAGCAAAGTTGGAGAGAATGTGACATTTCCTTGAACATTGGGTTGAAGTGCTATGCTTGATGGCTGAGCCAAATTCTGAGGTATAAATGAATTCTTCATTGGCCTCCGAACTTGTGCATTAGCTTGTGAATTTACAACTTGGGCAAGAGCATTTATATTTTGTTCCTCCATATTTCTTTTCACTCTTGCTTCTCTTCTGAGTTGTGCGAGAGTTTGCTCAATCTTCGGATCGTATTCAAGTAGGTTAAGACTTTTAGATCGACGTCCAAGCATGTACTGAAAGAATTAAGTAAACTAATAAATAAATAAATATGCAATAATATACACAATTGAAACTAGAGATAAATTAATAACTCCAGTCCCCGGCAACGGCGCCAAAAACTTGTTATCATTTTTGAACTACTAAAAAAATAGTAATTCTAAAACTCTATTTATACTCGCAAGCACACAAATCCAAGTAGTATAAATGTGGCAAAGACGAGTGTCGTACCCACAGGGACTGAAGATTAACTAACTCTAATTCTTAGAAAAACAAGTTTTTTTCTTTTCTTTCTCTTTTATAGTAATATTAATAAACACAAAAACTAAAATTGAGAGATCAACACAAATAATAAATACTAAGACTTTGATTTCACCACTCTATTGTATTTAACCCATATGGTTATCAATTATGAATTCATCCAAGCATATCAAAGATCAAGTTTTCTAATTCATGTAGTAGTCATTGACATCTAACTTACCACATCTATCCTTAATTTGCAATTATCCATGGCATCTGGACTAATTTGACAAACAAAGAATGCATTAGGATCAATGTAACTTATGAAATGATCACAAAATTCCTAGCATATGGCATCTATGACTAGGTAACTTTGGTAATAAATTGCAAGAAGCTATTCTCAAATTGAGCATGACATCTACTACAATTTGTATCACATTAATCAAACCTAGATGATAGCTTAGCATCAAGATTTAATTATTAATAAGCATAGCAATTTAATACTTGACATGAAATGAATAAATCACAATTAACTCAACCAAATTTATTAAACAACAATAGAGTGAATCCATCACCACCTTAGTAAGAGGATTAGTTCCTCATATTAAGTTTACACAACAAATAGAAATAAATAAAATTCACAAACATAAGTAATAAAACAACTAGAAAACCCCCCTTATTATACTTGATGCAAGAACTCCTTCTCTTTTCTCCTTCTTCCTCTTGTTATTTCTCTTATTCTTGTTGTTTTTTGGTTTCTCTAACAAAGAATAGATTATGCCTTTATATAGGCAATGGCAAGGGTAAATATTCAACAATGGCAAGCTTGAATAGCAACCATTGTTGAATGGTAATGAAGAAGTTGTAAGCAATGATGTCAACAAAAACCTTCCATGATCTTCACTTGGGTTGGACTCATGATTGGGCCTATAAATATGAAAATAAACACAAAGTGATTCATCCATTGTGATTAAAATTTATTTGTATAAAATCACTTCAAAAATCCCAACTTTGTGACAAATGCTAATGATAATTTACATTTAAAGTAGATGTTTTCAACATCTATCAGTACCCTCTCACAAAAATGATAAAAAGAGGAAGAGATGAACTCCTCTCCCAAGAGAAAGAGGAGGTGGTTCACCTCAGTACCCTCCAACAAAAATGAGAGGAAGATGAAAAGATGAACTTGTAATACCCCGACCCAAAAATACCAAGAAAATAATAATAAAAAAGGGATTAAATAGATGTGGAATTGAATAAGTTTTATTATAAATAAAACTATTTAAACAAATAAAAAAAATATATATATATATATACACTAAAATCTAAAAGATATATATATATAAATATATATAAATAGGACCACTTTCAGTGGCCTATGTATGGCCACCGAAAGTGGCCATTTTGTTGAAAAAGTGGCCACTGGCCATTGTAGTTTATAAAAAAATAAAAAATAATAATATAATTCAATTGAATGGTGCTGGACCAGCCAGCACCATTATTTCAAAGAAACAAAAAGAACACTTTTGGCCAAGAGACCAGAGAATCCGAGAAGAAGGGAGGGAAGAAGAGAGAGAAAGAAAGAAAGAGAGAAAGAAAGGAGATTTTGGCTTGGAATTTGAAGGATTTATGGAGCTTAGCATGTTTCAAGAAGGATTAAAGGAGGAGTTGTGATTTTAAGGTAAGTTTTCTATAGATTTTCATAGTTAGGTTTTTATGGGTTTTGTAGATTAGAGCTTGAATTTGGATTATTTGAGATAATGAGGTTTAAATAGGTTGATTTATACTTAATTGTGTATGTATTTGTTAGATTTGAGTTTATTGGAAGATTTTCAAGCTTGAGAGTTTTGGGTGGAAATTCTAGAGAGAGAAAGGTAGGATTCTTTGAAATTATGGTTTAATTTACATTTGTATATGTCATTAGAGAGATATAAATCGTGAAATGGGTTGTGAATTTGCCATATATTAGGTTGGGGGTTCAAACCCTAGAATTTGGAAATTTCCAATTTTTGTGAAATTACGTGTATTCGAGGTAGGGGATTCTAGCCCAATATTTCGAATCTTTCTTATTATCTAAAAATGCATTTTTAATCTTCATTATTATTCATGTTTGTGTTTTTCCTTATTTGCTCCCTAGGGAAAAACGAACCTAGGGTTATTCTCGAATTTTCCTAAATATTAGTTTGCATTCCCGGTTGATTGTTTGGTCTTATATCAAGCATGTTTGGTTCTTATTCATGCATCATGGCTAGTTAAATATATAACTAGGATTTGTTTATTGCTATATTAAATTCATGGCATGTCATTGTTGCATTAGAGCCACATGGAAGTGCGAATATGGATTCGTGACTTCCGTAGGTTGTGTGAACGCCATATGGGAGGAGGGTTGTGGAACCTCGGCTTGGTTGCAACCGAATGACTCCTATATGAGGCAACATACTGAGATTCCGAGGAATCGGTTCAGGTAACCCGAGTCAGTATGGACAAGACTGGTGTCTTGTAATTGGTCATGTTTTTCTTATTGAGTCATATAGTGGCAGTGTTCTCCGATATCGATGTGTGGGGATGGATGCTCAGGCGTCGTCCTATTGGGACTCACGGTAGGAAACGAGACCACGGTTTGATGAGTATTTGTTATGGTGGTTCATAGTCTTTGGCATGTTGCTGCATCGACTTACCTTTTTAATTCAGCTATTATATTTTGTTATCCTCTTTGCCCCTACTGAGCCATTGCTCACCCTTTACTCTTTTTCCTTTCCACACAGGCGAGACTGGTACGGATACCGGCACTGCGGATCTGTAGGAGGTGGGATGACATGGTGCCACCTGGAGACACTAGGATGGGTTAGAATAAAGAATTAATTTTCTTTATTATATTTGATATTTTATGTACGAATTGAAGATTGTGTATGTTGACTACGTTTATGAACACCTTGACGGTGTGTGGATGGTACGGATAGGAGGGTGCCTTGTGATAGAACTCTTGTACCTGGGTGTGAATCTTATTGTTATATTGCATGTTGATACATGTATGATGATTGTGATTTATTATGTATTGCGGATGCATGCTGTAGATGGCCTGAGGCCCTGCCTAGGATTGTGATTGCTTGTGATGTGATGGCCGGAGGCCTTATATATTGCTGAATATGTGCTGCGTATTTCAGGTGGGCACTCTCCGATATACGGGGAGATGCAGCGAAATTTCGGTAGAAATTTACGGATTTAGTTGGAGAAATTAAGATTAAATCTTTTGTGATAATGTGCAGATTTAATATCTTATAGATATTAAATTAGGTTTAAACAGTAGCGCCCCCCGGGTCGGGGCATTACAGAACTTCTCTCCCAAGAGGTAGAGGAAAAAGTCTACCTGGGTACCCTCCAACAAAAATGTGAGGGAGATAAAAAGGTCCACTTCCAAAAAAGATGAGAGGAAGATTAAGAGATAACCTCCTCTCCCAAGGCAAGGCGGTAATCAACCTCGGTACCCTCCAATAAAGAGGAGAGAAAGAGGAAGAGATGGACTCCCCTCCCAAGAGGAAGAGATGGACTCCCCTCCCAAAAGGAAGATCAGGTAATCCACCTTGGTACCCTCCACCTCGGCACCCTCCAACAAAAATATGAGGAAGAGGAAGAGATAAACTCATCTCCCAAGAAGAAGATGAAGAAGTCCACCTTGGTACCCTCTAACAAAAACAAGAGTAAGAGGAAGAGACGAACTCCACTCCTAGGAGGAGGAGGTAATCCACCTCGCGGTACCCTCTAACACAGATGGGAGTAGGAGGAAGAAATGAACTTCTCTCCCAAGAGAAATAGGAGCAAGTCCACCTTATATCAAACAAATATGAGAGTAAGAGGAAGAGGTGCACCTCCTTGAAAAAAATTCCCAAGTCCAAAACTTGGGAAGAATTCAAGATTACCAAGGTGCACTCCTTGAAAAAAATTCTCAAGTCCGAAACTTGGGAAGAATTCAAGATTGTCGAGGTGCACCTCTTTGAAAAAAAAATTCTGAAGTCCAAAACTTGGGAAGAATTCAATATTGCTGAGGTGCACTCCTTGAAAAAAAAAATCTCAATTCCAAAACTTGGGAAGAATTCAAGATTGCCGAGGTGCACCATACCGAGGTGCAACTCCGTGAAAAAAAATTCTTAAGTCTAAAACTTGGGAAGAATTCAAGATTGCCGAGGTGCACCTCATTGAAAAAAAATTTCAAGTCCGAAACTTGGAAAGAATTCAACATTGCTGAGGTGCAGCTCCTTGAAACAAAAATTCTCAAGTCCGAAACTTGGGAAGAATTCAAGATTGCTGAGGTGCACCTCCTTAAAAAATTCTCAAGTTCGACACTTGCGAAGAATTCAAGATGGTATGGTGCACCTCCTTGAAGTCTAAAACTTAGGAAGAATTCAAAAAAAATAAAAAACTAAAAACTAAAGTTTTGGGAGCAAAAGGGATTCCCGAGCAAGGTCATTTCCCAGAAAACTAACTAAAATTTTTGGGAGCAAAAGGTCATGCCGAGCAACTTGGTCGGAATAATCGACCAAGGTCCGTTCCCAAAAAACTAACTAAAGTTCTTGGGAGCAAAAGGCCTTGCCGAGCAACTTGGTCGGAAAGACCGATCAAAGTCCCTTCCCAAAAAAAACTAAAGTTCTTGGGAGCACAAGGCCCTGCCGAGTAACTTGGTCGGGACGACCGACCAAAGTTCCTTCCCAAAAAAAATAACTAAAGTTCTTGGGAGCAAAAGGGCTTCCCAAGCAACTTGTCGGAACAACCAACCAAGGCCCCTTCCCAAAAAACTAACTAAAATTTTTGGAAGCAAAAGGGCTTCCCGAGCAACTTAGTCTGAACAACAGATCAAGGTCATTTTCCAAAAAAACTAACTAAAGTTTGTGGGAGCAATAGGTCTTGTTGAGCAACTTGGTCGGAACAATCAACCAAGGTCCTTTCCCAAAAAACTAACTAAAGTTTTTGGGATCAAAAGGTCTGCCGAGCAACTTGGTCAACTAGCACATCACCTTAGCAAAGAGGACTTCCTTGGCAAGCACATCACCACAACAAAAAGGCCTTTCTCGATAAAGTGGTTGCCTTAGAAAAAGAGGTATTACTCGGCAAATAGGTTGCCTCATAAAAAGAAGTCTTTCTCGGCCGAGATACATCACCTCGGAAAAGAGATCCTCCTCAACCAAGAGGTCTAGTATGAGAAATTTACACCTTTACCCGTTTGAACTTATCGTCCATGCAAAGGTGTGGGGGCTCTGATATTACCAAAATGACCCCACCAATCAAGACACGATATGTGTCATTATATTAAGCATGTTAGCTCGTTCCATGGAAGAAGTCGTTGTGCTCAAGGGGTCAAAAAGGCCTATAGAGGAGGTCACCTCAGTAATCACTACTCATGTTAGGCATGTCTTCTCGGTTTACTGGTAGGTACTTAACACTACACGATTTTCTACATCAATGAGGAGGCTAACCTTAAAGTGGATTTTGATTCCTAATGAGAGAATAGTCCTACTAAAACTCGAACTCCAGTGATCCAGATGTTAACGGTGCTGATGGCAGAAAGGAAGAGTCCTAGTTCTATTCAAGTTCATACTCTCATACTCCTATATAAGGCTCTCAAAGTCAGGTATGAGATTCTCTAAGCGCAATTCTCACATTTGCTTATAGAGAGCTCTGGATGACCGAGCTCCCCTTGCTTTTGAGTACAAACTTACTTGAGCATCGAAGCGTCTACGCTAGAGGATAACCTCTGTTGGGCCTTCAAGCTCACGTTTGCTTATTGTGCAGACAGTTAATCCATATCCTATCAGCTAGTTCAACCTTCTGATACGTCATCTAGGTCGGTCCCTTTCTTGACGTCATCATGGGCCATTCATTTATTTCTTAAATAACACATAATTTCATTTAAATGTTACTCTTTAATGATCTTTTAATATAATCATAAATAATTTTTTTTTTATAAATGTGTGAATATTTATGTGTAAGTGGTAGGTCTCACACCATGTGGCAATATCCTAACCAATAATTGAGATTATTTTTTATCTCCTCCATGAGGGATTATAACGCGACCCCAAAGATACAAGATAATAAATTTTATGAGAGTATTTCTCTAGAAGAAAAAAAGTCTTGCTTCTATTGTAAGACTAAATGTTAGCGCTAACCCATAAGCAATTGAGTTAGCACTCGAACGTCTGACTTAGAAAAGCATTAGGGCATAGACTTTATGCTTAGATTAGGGGTTCGGAGGGTTAAGTGGAATAGTGATTATTCATCTTTCTTGATTTTAAGTGAAAAGGAGTTAGGAGAATAGTGTAGGGGATAAATTATCCCCTACTCTACTTTCATTAAGTAATAATTGTAACCTCTTGATTTAGGGGTTAGGAGGGTATAGTAGTGAATCAGTTATTTTAAATGTTTAAATTATTTAATTTACCTTACTGTACCCTCACTCTACCTTCTAATTTCTATCCAAACAAAGTTAATAATTTATATTTTAATTAATTCTTACTCTATCAAATCAAGATAGAATTTCATTTAATTACTCTACTCTACTCTACCCCACTTAGTTCTCACTTACACTATTCCACTTAACCCTACTTTTTTTATTTAAACAAGCCCTTGATGAAATCTATAACACACCGCGAGAAAGAAAATTAGACTCCCATCAGAACTCAGTTCACCACATTTAATGAATGAGCTGCCTTTCTAGGTTTTGATTGTCTATTGTTCTTTTTTTTTATGAATGAATGATATTAATTAATGTCAGTTTGTTGATTATCTATTAACGAGCTAGCAAATTATATGCTGATTTCCTCGGTGAAATTATCTACTAGCACAATCATCCATGGCAGTTCAACTCTTAATGGCAAAGCCAATGTTGACTCGATCACATTTTGACCCAAGACAACTTGTTACGGGAAAGGTATATATGCGATATGATAAAAAAGAAAGATATTTCTGGCAGAAAGGAAATCCATGTTGGAATAATTCCAACGATGAGATGGACAAACTTTAATTGTAATTTTGATATTGTAATAACGAACCAAAAGTTGTAACTGTCTAGACAACGGTGATATGCTTAATTTTACATGATCCCTATAATTATAGACATTAAACACACCTCATTGGTTAAATGAACTAAACATATGGATTGGGGTCGTAGATTTGATGACACTGATTACAACCAACTATGAGGGACATATTAAAGGTTATTCTAAAGATTAGGTCCTCTCTATTCTAACGTTACAAATCTCATTGTTTGCATACAGTTCAAAGAAGGACCTTTCAAACGAAACAAACCCCCCAAATTGAAAATCCAGATCGATCAAATGTGATTTTATCCTATACACGGAATTTCAACAAGGTTCGAAGATCTAGGGAACCATGATATTTTTAAGCAAATTGCAATTTGCACGACACCCTAAACAAAACTCAACTACCTTAATGAAGTAATAACTCGACTAGTTGCTTTTGAATGTGACAGCGGTCAGAACCCTAGACGCATTAGACATGTGGTGCCACTGCAATCGGGAATAAGGATAAATAATGTTAGAAAGAGATAAGAACAAAGAGTGAAGATGAAAAATAATTTTGACATAAAAGGGGGAAATCATTTCATGTTATTATTTTTTTTAACTAATCTATGTGATAAGTGGCATGCTATGTTGTCTTGCCACATATATTATGTAAGTTCATGGATGAAATCTCTATGAACGACACTGGTTATGACTGTAGTGGCAAAAAAATGGTCATGACTCACTTTAACAAGTCAAAACAATCACATGTCAGCAAGTCATGGTCAACATAAAAACATATCAGTAAGACTCGATTAAATTAGATCTCCATATGTTTCGTTTTGTCTCACTAGCTACCTATTCCGCTCACCAGAGGCCCACTCATTGAAAGGTACGGTACATTGCTCATATAAGGTATGAATCTTATGTTCATAATTATCTATCATTTGCATATAAATGAAGTTGTCATATCTCACTTAGCACTACCCAACTCCTCATATTCCACGTCACCACAATCTCATACCTATGAATATGTATTTCAATTATAGAAATCCTTTTGTATGATGTACTGTTACAATCCATTCCTCATACGTTCCATCAAGAAGCATTACATTATGATTATTGATGCGGAGTGCAATTGCAGTAACTCGAGTCATTGTTAGTGATAATTAGATAATTTAAGTTCCAACAAGCAATGAATCACCTTTTCTAACCCTAAATCATAACAAGATGACAATGGACTCATGGATTCTATAAAGCACATTTACAAATTCATGCAATCAGTTCTTCAAATAATAATACCATCATTAGCCCCAGATGCCCGGGTGGAAGATAACTGGTAAAGTGCCAGACTGATGTTCACTTGTGCAGCAGTTTCATCTAACATGATAGGCTGAATAATTAAGCACGTCTCTCTGTCAAACCAAATCCATTCTTTTTATACTGTCACCTTGAACAGCTACAAGTCCCTCGCTTGCAAGAGTTGTAATTGCATTTCTTAGCTGAAGAAAGAGGAAACATGACTCCATTAGTGTAATACTTGAAAACAGAGAGAGAAAGAGAGAGAGAGCGAGCTATGCACGTCATTATTACTTACATCATGAAGATGAACTTCGGCGCTGGAACTTTGCTTCTTGAGTTCATCCAACAACTAAAGAACAAAAAAAAAAAAAAAAAAAACAGAGAGAGAGAGAGAGCCTTTGTTTAGTTGTAACACATACAGATTCGAGATCTTAGACTATGGTAAATTAGCATACCTCCAGCAAACGCATAGAGGGTCCCCCAAGTTGCATCTTCTCCAGAATCATGTTTTTTGTTGCCGATAACAGATTCTGCCGCCTCATCCTTTCACTTGCCGAAACTCCAGTGGTAATTAGATCCATATCAATAGTACCTTCAGATACGTGAAATGGAGAAAGGATCATTAGATCATGAATTTTTAGTGCAATCAATTAAATGGAATATGGACCTTTCATTACCCGTGGAGTGATCTGTAGCCGACTGTTGCATTGCAACTTCCAGAAGCCGAAATGCCTCCAGTACATCACTCTTTTCAACCTAAATAAATCAATGATAAACTATTTAAGTTCATCCATCGTGAAATCATCCAGTGCCATTAAGGTAAAATGCAAGGTTTACATACCAATTCTGAAAAACGAATCCGAGCAAGTGCTTCACTAAGGCGTATCAAACTCTCAATCTGCCTCGGTGTTGCCGTTATTACCTGTTAACATTATGCAACAGAAGCACTTAGACCGATGTAGCATATACTGTTGGAAGTCGGAAACTAGGCACACTATGGTGTATCTTGAAATAACTCATGCATGTCATTTATCAAATTATACAACATGAATAACAAAGCACAGCTCATGAGAATCTGGATCTTCAATTTTAAGGAAGCATCGTACCAAAAATGGAATGCAAGAGGGGAAGAAAATGCTACATAAACAACACAGCATTAAACATGATCCAAAACAAAGCATTAATCATGAACATAGAATGTAACATCGCCTCAATCCCAAGTAAAGCTTTTTTCCTCAGAATGATAAAAACTATTGGGAAATTGTTCAAATTATTTGCAATTGAAAAAGTAAAATTAGCAATAGCATTCACAATAGATTGAGTATGGATATTTGTATAAGGATATTAGTGCAAAGTTGAGTACTAGAGTATTTCTGTTGAACAGTTTAGCTAGTAGCTGGAAACAAAGGAGAAAACACCAAACCTTTTTGCCACTGCCAGGGAAATTTCCTCTCCTCCTCATCTCAACATATCCTCTAGTTAGTTCTTCAGCAGCCTCATCAGATAACTTTGGATGAACATGCTTACGGGCATAGCTCACATATGCAGTGAGTGTAGCAACATCCAAAACATCCTGTTCTGCAATCTGCAAAACACAACAAGGGCTTCAGGATGAATAATAAAAGATCCCTCAGGTCATAGTCTCACAACAAAGCAAAATAAAACAACCACGGGAAGGTAAAAATTAAAAACTGAAAGATCTCATCAGACCTCAGGATTCTCAAAGTGCAATGAAACAATATGCTTGGCAAGACGCCTGTCCGTCTGTTCATCAGCCTTGTCAAGAATTAAGTAAATCAAATCGAACCTGAAACCATTCACAATGATTATCTATTTCAGTGAATGGTGGTCAATAACATCACATATCTTGTCCTTTAATTATTACACTATACCGATGGTGATGAATCATAATAACAGAACTAACAACCATGACGCTATGATGAGAAGCAAAGAGACGTATGTAATGGCATAACAGCAGCTTAAGTAAATATTAGTTCATTCACTTAAATCAGAACCATGCAATCCTTGATGTCCTAGTTGCAGGATGCAAATTCAGTATGGCCTTACCTAGACAACAAGGTTGGAGGAAGGTGTATGTTGTCTATCACAGACAAGCGAGGATTGTAGCGTGAACCGATAGGATTTGCGCAAGCCAAGACTGAAGTTCTAGCATTAAGGGAAGCAATGATTCCAGCTTTTGCTATTGAAACGGTTTGTTGCTCCATTACCTGGATTAGTTAAACAAAAAAGTCACATCATATGAATTGGTCTACAAATGGAGACTGCTTAAAAAATGTCAATCGGTGTGTGTAGATGATCCCAAGTAGTCACCCTGTCATATAATCTCAACAAAAGCAAACGATAACATACTAGCACTAATTAATAGGAACCTCATTGTCAGGCATATTCTGTCAAATTGTAAAAGAACAAAATGATATTATATGAGGTATAAGCCTATTTGGCATGTACAAATTGTTGATGTTCACAACTTCTACCACATGCAGGCAAAGGAAGATTTTGCATATTTTGCAATCTGTAATCACATAAGAACGTGTTTGAATGCTCAAAAAAAAAATGAAAAGATGAACCAACCTCGTGCAACATGCTCCTTGCATTTTCGGACATTTTATCAAATTCATCAATACAGCAGATGCCTCTGTCACTCAATACCAGCGCTCCGCTCTCCAGAACCTGAATAATAAATGGTTCTATTTTAAAAGGAGTGAGGTAGGTAAAAAAGAAGTAAAAGCACAGTGACATAAAAATCTATCGTACAGTTTCCCCTGTTTCAGGATCTTTCGTCACATAAGCTGTCAAGCCAACAGCAGAGCTTCCTCTACCGCTGGTGTAAATACCACGATGAGATAGCTTGTGTATATATTGTAGCAACTGAGACTTGCTGGTTCCAGGATCACCAACAAGAAGAATATTGATATCTCCACGGAAACTAGCACCAGATGCCAACTTCAAAGCATTCCCACCAAAAAGCTACATTGAGAAAAATTGATTAATTACAGCATTACAAAAGCATGTAATAGCTTCTCGATTAATCCAAATCTATTCACAGTCAAGCCAGATATTCAGAAAGTCAAACTAAAATCTACCTGACATAAAAGACCTCTTTTCACATCATCCAGCTCCCATATGTTTGGTGCCAATGACCTGGTTAGTCTGTCATATATATCAGGTTGCTTTGACAGCTCTTTCAATTGTGCCACCTGTGATTCCAAAGAACTATGATTGAGGTGAACTTCGAGAAAATATATTCTTGTTTTGGAATTACACTAAAATACCTTATCTTCATCAAATTGAATATCATCCTCCCCTCTTCGTGAGCCATTGTCCACTTCCATGGAATTATCCACCAGCATTCTTGACTTGTCAGTTTTCATTATATGAAGGCAATCAATGTAAGTCTGCAGGTCAAAAGGAAATTATCAATCCGCATAAATCACGCACTTGTTGAAGCCTCACAAGCCTTTATATACAATGAAAAGAAAACAAAAAAATAGCACATGCCTTGAATAATGACTTCACAGTTCTCTGTGTTGGTCCAACTCTAACACTCATAGCCCTGTAGATCCCTGTGACCTATAGCAATAACAGAGGAGACACTGATTAAATGAACAAATATTTCTCTGTTGTTCTTTGATATACAAAAAATGAAGGCCGTGGTCTTACCACAACCCTGTCACCTGGCTTTCCAGTATCCACCAGCTTGTCATGCAACAACAAACTGACTGTGTGTGGTGTCCCTCCATCAGGTATTTCATCAGGTGTTTCCTGGAGCCTTACAATCTGCTTATCAGCAAACCTGAATGTTGAAGAAATGTCACCTATCTTTCTAATGTTAACAGAAAAAATGGAGTTCAAAAATTTTGGATACTTTCAAAAGAAAAATAACTAATCCAGTAATTTCTGTATTGAAACAAGTTCTCTTCAGCATCTACTAAAAGATACTTGTAAGTTGGAGCTCCATGTCGTTGAAGAATTTTCTGGAATGTTTCTGAACAAGTCCTCATGGATTCTTAGGATGGTTTAAATTAATTTGGCCAATAATGTTTGAGTTAGGTAATGCAAAGTATACAACATAGTCTATGGTTCAACTACTGCCGGTTAAAATTACCATCCAAATTAAGTGTGCGAATCCATAATGCCTCATGACAGCAAAGACAAAAAAGATCGGTTACAAACAATAGCAGGCACATGACAGTATCTATTGACAGAATTATGACAATTTTCTTTGGTTATATTTTTATAGAAAGTTCACTTCACATAAACAGTTAGGATCAAAACTAACTAATAGGGTGATAAAATTCTGGATACAACTTACCTACATCGGTTGTGAACTAGAGTCATGGAGTTCTTGGCAAGGCATTCTTGCTTGAGGCACGTCGCAGGTTCACTTATCCGCCCTGGTATCAATCAATGGTCAACAAAGAATATAAATAACAAGATAAAGAACAGACCCATGGCCCAATTGAAGAAGTAATAAGCAAGGAAAATGGTATTACCTCTATCCACTACAATGGGATCAGAATAGTACCCGCAGACAAGGCACCTAAATATTGCTTCCCTGATCTCTGGTATTATAGAACTAGATCGAATGATCATTCCCTTCAGTGAAACCATCTTCTCAATGTCTAAACAAATCAGAGTGAATTCAATCAGATTTGTATAAAAAACATCCACTCAAGAACCAAAAAAAATCCATCCATCAGATTTTCATATCACAGTATCACATTAAAAAACGACACTAACCTGATGGGTTGAGATTTCTCATTGAAGTAGAACTCTTGAGATTATAAATTCGCACTTGAACGTGCTTCTCAAACAATGGACTGATCCCACTCACAATATCCATCAAAACAATATCGAAGATGGCCAAGACCTCAAGCGGGTACCGAACCATCTTGTTATACAAATCTGTATTGTAATCGAACACATCGTGGGCATCAACATCAAGCCACTCCTGCTCCACCTCAAGCACAAACTGAATTTCCCTCATATACTTGCCCTCTCTATAAACTTCACTGAATTCTTGCATTTGACTCTGACTCCTGCGATTTTCCATGAAATGCCTCAAGAATGTCTGTATCTGTTCCTTCACGTCCTGGACGCTGATGTTTGTCCCCCAGACGAAGGTTGGGGCTGTCTCGTCCATGCCGGCATCAGAGGAGAGCGGCGGGCCATCGTCAGTAGATGAAGGAGTTGGCGGAAGAGGTCTACGAGAGGCAGCAGATCTGCGGCGGGATGAGCCGGGAGTTGGGGTGGATTCTGACCCGGCGAACCGGCTGTGGTTAGATGTAGGAGTGGCAAATGCCGAAGGAGTGGACGATAGATCTCGCCGACGGCGGCGGCGCGAGGCCGGGGATGAGAAAGTGTTGTTAATAGGGCTCGAGGAGGAGTCATCAGGGGAGGAAGGACCTGTGGAGAATTCAATGTATCAATTAAAAGAAAAACGAGAAATATACCTACCTTTGTGCGTATGTACACGGAAGGTATTAATTATCGAGAGACTCACCATTGTTGAAGTTTGTCGGAGACGAATGGGAGGCCATGGCGACTCAGGGAGGGTTAGAGAGGGGGTTTTTTTTTCTGACGAAAGGGTGAAGTGAGTAGTGACTGCTAATGCCGTGGTGATATGGCGGGAAAATAACATGGAATTCGCGGCAAAAGCTTCGTGGGCTTCATGTTTGGGCTCTTGTTTAAAGCAAGGGCCCTAGTTTAGGCCGTGATTCTCATGAATTGAAAGGTGGACGAGAATTAGCGCCGGGCTTTGGAAAACGGAGTAAGGGATTTCTATTAGGAAGTCGTTATTTGCACAAGAGTTTTGATTCAATGCACACATATTTAATACAACTAAAAATAGTTTTTAACATAGATATTGAAATTCCTAAATTACTCTTTAATATAAATTATTTATATAATATAATTCTTTTTATACTTGTTCCCGAATCCACACTTATTATCAAATCGGAAAACTATTAACTATAAGTGCATAAATAAATGTAAAACTTGGTTGATCACTCTTCCCTGAAACTAGCTTTCGTTACATGAGCATCATCTTCATGGATCTACGGCAACACCATCAACTTCTAAGTAGACGTAACCATAATCAATACCTACATCACAGAACATAGTGAGCCGAGGCCCAGCAAGTAATACTTATGCATGAATGCACGTGAATTTCATCTTTATAAAACAGTCAGCCATTTAAAATATTTTTTCAGTACTTGGGCCCTTAACCTAGGTAAACTGTTACAGAGCAACCGGTCGGGATTTTTTTTTAATTAAGTGTTCTACCAAAGAACGCTTTCCAGTAAAAAACCGTTTCTATTTTCATTTTCATTTCCAGTAAACCTCAACCTTAACTTTTACATACACCCTCCCTATAGCAGTTGTACCTGGTTCATTTCCATGTTCATGTAATGCAATGCATCATGCTTATGAACAGTATTTAAAGCCTCAATAATTCACACATAACCAGTTACTTCAAATAATATCAAAACCGTCATCATATCAGTCTCATATAAGTAAAACTCATCACAAAAAATACTATATCAATATCACATTCCCAAATCAAATTCAATTCCATGACCATTCAACCATTACACACAACCTGTATACATATCATCACATAGTAGTTCACATTTCACCGATACTCAATTGTCACAATCAATTTCATCTTAGGCAGCAAACATATTCAATACAAATAATATTATAACAAAAACAATCTCATTAAAATAACTCAATCATACTAACATAATACCCATAACATGACAATTAATTAAGTCTCACATACCAACATATTCATTACAGGTAATACTATAGCAATAATAACCTAATCAAAATAACTCAATCATACCAACATATCCATATATATATACACACAAATACATATGTGAATTATAAAATTAACAATCCATGGAACACTCAATTCCGTGACACAGGTGAGTATTACTTACAGTATTGTGCTCCCGTAAGTCCCAATAAAATCGACTATGCAATTTATCCCTAAAATCCATAATAATGCACCCATTTATTCTAACTTAATTTATAATGTTATCTCCAATTTAATTTGAGTCAAAATCAACCAAATTCTAGGTCAACAAGACCCCAACCGGGTCTGCCAACCCCATTCGGGTTGATTTGACCCGGTGCCTCACAACCACACAAGCAGGTCATGACAGACCCGTGGATTCAGCAATCGATCATCGCCGTTACTGGCGCGGTGGCATGCACGACCACCACAGATTGGAAGCCATAGCAGAGGCGAGTCAACATCCGTCTCCCGTTACCTGAGCTGCCACCGGTGGCGCACGAATTTTGACTTCGAAACTCTTGGTTGCCGTGGTCTTTAGTCCACCGTTGACAGTCGAAACGGCCATGATTCCATTCGAAAGTGGTACCTCTATACTCCCCTCGCCGAGCTCGTCCCTCCGGTGTCATCCCGCTCACCGTCGGTTGCCATTTCCAGAGTCCGTTTGTTCTGTCGCCACCACTGAGGGCTTGCCGTGTTTTAGGTTTCTCCCCACCTCATGATGCGTATTGTTCTCTATTAATTTAATTTGTTTTTCATTTTATTTTTATTTCTTTTCTTTTTTACTTTAGCTTTCTGCCCTTCTTCTTCTTTCTAAATTCCTTTAACATCCATTTGAATTTATCATTTCATCATTTCATGTATCTCAAATAACTCATCAGATCCACGTTGCACCCTTGATAAATCTTAAATAATATTACTAATATTTTACACCCTACATAAAGTTATTTATGGACTCGGGTATTAATTTACTAACTCACCTTCTATCTAATTACTCATGCCACCCACATTTATTTACAGATTTGTCATTACGTATGAATTATTTTCCTATTCTAACTTTTATTCCCGAAATTTATTTTAACTCCAATTTCTATAATCCCTATTCCCATAATTTTTAATTCTCATATAGAATTCATGAAAATATTATGATACCATTTAACATATATTATTGCACACACCAGGAATCATCATGAATACCACCTACGTCATCTTGCCCAATCGAGTAAGCTATTCAATAACTTGCGGTGTTACACATGATAAAGATGAAAATAAGCCAACCAACTAACATTCATTAATTGCACTTATCTCCATAACCCAATAGTTATTATCTCAAAATTATCACACGGCATTATCAATTTAAATGATCATGCATTATCATCAAACGTGCACTACAATTCAAATGGTCATGCATTATCAATTACTAGGAGTTGAAACTAGTGTGAAAGTCCACCACTTAATAAATATATCCACAACACACTCGAAGTAACACGTCAACCACAACACCAAAACAAAACACTTCCAAGTGATGCAATCCATATCCACTACTAGGAGTTTTACTCGGAATAAAAATCAGTCACTTAAACAAATATATCCATCACAACTCGTAGTATTAAACCGTCTTATAAATAGATCTCACAATTGTCAATTTTTGTTTAATTAAAAAAACCAACAATCTCTCCCTTGACAATTGTGGGATCAAAAGACCAACCAATATCCTACATATGCAAACATATCAAAAATCGAGCATAATATCCTAAACAAACATCTCCCCCTCACTATTTTATCTCCCCCTCAATAAGTTATCTTCCCCTTTTTTACCCACAAATTGTCAAAAAATGGGCTCTCAATTTTTTTTGAGGAAATGATGTTACATTGTAGCTTACTTCTCATTTGGCCTACATAGTTGAAAAATATTCACTTAGAACATACATAACTAGGCCATCCCAAAAAATTAAAAACATAAAAGAGAATCCAAATAAAATAGGAAATCAAGAGAAATTGGTTTCAAGGATGGAACTTATAGATTTCGATACTCAATCAAAATAATTAAAACAATGATAAGGAAGAGTTACCATAAGATGTGTTCAAAAAATGGACTTACTACTCTCTTATCATGTCTTTGAAATTTGATGCATGTTATTCATTCAAGTGCATCTATGTATGAATCTCAAAAAAACTTGTTAGATCAATATAAAACATAATACAAGAAATTGACTTTCCATAGATTGTCAAATCTAGATCCTTTGGTACTTTTATGTACATGCAAGCAACATACAAGATTATCCCTTTATTTCAAGAGATGAAACCTTTAAATTCACGGCGGCTTTCACAGTAAAGCTTAGATAGTTCTCTTTATTTCAAGAAATACATACCTTCTAACTCCCTTTATTTCAAGAGATACATACCGTCTTTTTTATTATTATTTTTAAATACCTTTGACGTAGCCTTTTCCATTTGAATTACTTGCATCAAGTTTCACAAAGATTTGTTCAATAGACCTATCAAGAAAAATCTCAAGCATTATGTCAATTGGACTTCGCAAGTAGAGATTTGTGAAAAACAATATATTACTAATAACATGATCTTTTCAATTTTATGAACGGATTAGTCATTTAACAATAAACACATTCAGAGATAACATTAAACAATCAATACTTTAATCATAGATCAAGAATTAAATCACATATCTCACACACAAGCTACTTGAAAATCTATTCTATTGTAATCAACCCTAGTGCTTTTTCTTAGGAACAAAAAACTTTTGTTTGTCTAAGGGTTTTGTAAACATGTTAGCCAATTGATTTTCAGAGGCAATATATCTAAAAGACACAGATTCATTTTACCAAATTCATGGATGAAATGATGATGAAACTCTATATGATTGGTTATAGACTTGGAAATGTAACCATACTCATATTATCAATAATAAATACCATCATACTTTCCTAATTCAATCCATAGTTTTGAAGCACTCGTTTCATCCAAAGTGTCTGAGTGCAGCAACTTTCATCAACCATGTATTCAACTATAACTCATTTTTGATTTGTGCATGTGTTTTCATGGAGGCAGTTACTTCTCCAATGATTAAATCTTGGGCATCATTCATTTTGACTTATTGAGATAGTTCGAGAATATCTGAAGTACGCTCGCTGTAAGTTACCTTGCGCGTATTTGGTTGCCTCTGCCTTGGTGAAGTAGACTTGCTGTAGGTTACCTCAGTTGCATCTTTTTGCTGCTGCCTCAATGAGGTAGGTTGCTTGGAGGCCACCTCAACGTGATCTGCACTTGAAGATTTTTTTATCAGCACTTAAAGCTCTCAAATCTGATTTGTTGACCCAACATTTCTTTGTTTGAGATGATTTTGGACTTTGTCACGAGCAACACTTTGTTTTTCAGCAAGATTTTGAAACCTATTTTGAAGAATTTTTTTTTGAACATTTTCAATGTTAGTCTTCCTGGAAAAATATGATTTAAACATTCCATATAACTTATGACAATAAGGTCTTATATGACCCTTAAATTTCACAATGATGACAAATGGGAACAAACTTACCTTTACCAAGGCTCCGTTTGTTTGACGGAAAACAAGCATCTTAAAAATTTTCATTAGAAACAACAATTCATCAATAACATAGTTAGTTTCGTCACTAGAATAAAGAGCAACACCTTTAGATTTTTTAGGTTTAAGAAAATTTTCCTCAAAAGTTTGTAGAAAGCCAACTAATTCTTCTACCTTAATTTTATCAATGTCTTTGCTCTCCTCGATTATTGCAACTTTCATCATGAACCTCTCTGGTAAAGATTTGAGAATTATTTTTACCACCTTGCTCGGCTCAAACGGTTCCCCAAGAGTAAATGAGGTATTGACTATGTCACTCAACTTCGCATAAAAGTCATCAAACATCTCATTCTCCTCCATCTTTAGAGTTTCGAACCTAGAAGTAAGTTGTTGCAGTTTTGAACGTTTCTCTAGATTTGTGCCCTCATGTGTCACTTCTAGTACATCCCATGCTATTTTTGCCTTATCACAATGTGAGATCCTGCGAAACTCATAAATATTTAAAGTAGAAAATAAAGCATTCATTGTCTTATTGTTCCAACCTGCATTTTCAAGACCACTTTTAGTCTATTTTTCAAGAGATTTAAGAGTTTCTTTACCCTTTTTATCAATGGACTCGGGTTTAGTATACCCTTTCGCTACCGACATTCAAACTCGTTTATCAATGGATTTCAAATAAGCTCTCACGCATGTCTTCTAGTATGATTAATTTGATCTATCAAATTGTAGTATTTGATTCGTTGATGTAGATTCCATCATTGACACCTGCTTTGATATGAATTGAGAGTTCGGCGTTTCTCATCAAGATCGTTAGCCAATAAATATGGAAACTAAAATGCAAAAAATAAAAGAAATTATAACACCACAATTTTACGAGGAAAACCAAACCTAGGAAAAAAACTCGAGTCTATGAGTGTCCAGCCTTAAAAAACAATTCACTAATCACGAATAAAGAGTATAACCCCATCTTTGACCTAAAAACATCACTCGTACATCCCATTCAGTGTACGTTTCAACTCAACACTCAACCCACCTAGGTAGAGCTTGCTTTGAGCGCCTCCAAAAGACTTCACGAAACAAGGAATCAACTCCTTCTCCACCAAGTGCACAATTTGAACCTCTATGAAGAGCCACCACTCAAAACATAAAGACCTCACTACAATTTTCTCTTTACTCTCGCACTCAAAATCTCACCCTAAGAGATAACTAAAATAAGAGAATCTAACAACACATGGAAGCAAGAACAAATGGCCAAATTTTCTACATGAAGCTTCCGTAACCTCCTCTTGATGATGACCTAGTCTTTATATAGAAGTTCACAAGTGATCATGATTAGCTTCTCAAGATGAAGATAACATCTGAAAACCAAATAAAGATAAAACACAAAGCCATGATAAAGATGAAAATAAGCCAACCAACTAACATTCATTAATTGCACTTATCTCCATAACCCAATAGTTATTATCTCAAAATTATCACATGGCATTATCAATTTGAATGATCATGCATTATCATTACACGTGCACTACAATTTAAATGGTCATGCATTATCAATTACTAGGAGTTGAAACTTGTGTGAAAGTTCACCACTTAATAAATATATCCACAACACACACCAAGTAACACGTCAACCACAACGCCAAAACAAAACACTTCCAAATGATGCAATCCATAGCCACTACTAGGAGTTTTAATCGGAATAAAAATCGATCACTTAAACAAAAACCAACAATCTCCCTCCTTGACAATTGTGGGATCAAAATACCAACCAATATCCTACATATGCAAACATATCAAAAATCGAGCATGACACCCTTTGATATAAACGCATGTCATGAGATTTGTATCCCTTACATAATACTTTATTTTCAAAAATAACCTCTGCATCATAAAAATAAAAGTTAGTTTCGTCATGACAATGATTGACAAATGTCTTGGACCAATAAAATCATGACACATACCATAAATATAAAAAATTGGCGCCAACATAAATAAAATGGGCGTCGCTAAATATCCCAAGTATTTATAGCCTAATATTAACTTAAGTTTACATGACATGCTTTGTGAGCATATGACATGACAAAATTAAAATTTTAAAAAATAAACTATCTCATTTGAAAATCTCACTGCACAATTTTTTTTTCTTTTTCTTAAATGAAATTTCAAAATACTTTATCTTTTAAAATACATATTAGATTTTGAAAAAAATACATATCCAAAATCAGCAAGTAAAGATCTATCAAACAAGATTCATCATCGATAGGTTTTATTCAATCATTCTTAATTACATAAATTTTTTTTGCACTGATATGTGTGTTATGTAGGTTGCAGTGTTTATTTATGGGTATTTTCATGGGCTCGTATATCAGATTTACACGTTGTAACCTAAACAATAAGTGTTAAACCCTAAGGAGAACGAATTCACTAAACTCTAATGGGCTCGTGTATCGAATTTTCATGTTGTAACCTAAAAGACTCGTATTCGCTAAACCCTAACAAATTCGCTAATAAAAACCTAACACTATGTTTGGATTGGGTGTAAAATGAAGGGAAATAAAATTGTACGGTAAAATAGAGGGATTTCAAAAATTGAGGGTGTTTGGTTAGATAGAGGGAAAATTATAGGGAGTGTTTTGGAAGTAAAATAGGCGTAGGTCCCACCTGAAATTTTTACTATATAAAAATTAATATTAAGGGTAATTTGGTAAATTTATATCAATTTTACAAATCATAAAAATACACCTTTTCACTTTTTCTTCCCCTATTTTTTGAGTATCCAAACAAGAGGATGTAAAATTAACTTCTCATCCCCTCCCCTCAATTTTCCATTCCTCTCAACTTTTTCTTCCCATGCCTTCTCACGATCCAAACATAAATGTCCCAAGTGTTAAACCCTAGGGTTCTAACTACTAAAACCTAGGGTCTTAACTACTAAACACTAATGGGTTCGAGTACCCAACATAATTTAAATAAAAATGTAAAAAATAACAAATATATATATATATTCTACTATGATAGTGTAATAAAATTTCAGTTCGAATAGACAGTTTACACATCATATATATGAATTATTCCTTCAAATTTCTAGAGGATCTAAGATAGGAAAATACCAGATCATTAGAGAGGAAATAATGTATTTTGTCTCCTCAGTTGAGTGATAATCTCACAATGGAGATTGCCAATTGTGTAATCAAGATACTTCAGGAATTGATTCAATGTATTCTTGATCAGCCAAACAATTTTGTTGTCCTCCTCATCAACCGATGGAGTAGGCATAAGAATTGATTTGATGATGTTGGGTTTGACGACTCCTTTGTCTTTGGTCTGTCATGGATGATGGAGAGAGAGGCGGAGGCTCTAGAGAGAGGGAGGAAGAAACATTTAGTATTTTTTAATTATTGGTTTTTGACCACTAATGATATGTCATAATATACACATCATTCTATATTTTTAAAATAAAATCCATGTCATTATTTTTTTGCCACATACGCTATTTTGACAAAAAATTGGTATAAGGACTTGACACGATTTTCAGATCATTTTAAGTCACGTAATGGACAAAATGATGTCATAGTTTTACTAATATGATTCTAGAGTGAGAGATAGAAAATAAAAGAGAGAAGTGACGATTTTATGGATTCAAGCTAGATTTGAAGATCTAAGACAAGATTCAAGAAGGGTTTCAAGATAAAGGTAAGATTTCTATGGATTCCATGGTTAGGCTTTTTATGGATTTTGTAGAATAGATTTGGATCTTGATTTAATAAGGGAAATTTACCCATAGATCCTTAAGTGATACTATTTATTCCATTAGGAACCTCAAGCTTTTCAATATTCCATAAAGTCCTTCAAAAATTTATGGTCAAAATTGCCCTTATTCCATTAAGCCTTAACCATCTTTTTCCCCCCAAAATCAAAAGCACGAACAAAAAACCGTAACAATCATCGAACTAGACTACGACTACGACTACGACAGAGAAGAAGTCGCAACACTTCCATCATTATAGAGTTGTAGTACTCGCGGTATGATTCCGAACTCGTTTTAGCTTTCTTGTCTCCAAAACTTGTTTTAGATTTCGTGTCTCCAAAACTCGTTTTAGTCAAACTTGAAATCCTCTGAATCGGAATTCATTTTTTGAGTGTGATATGCTATGACGATCTTGTTGCTGTTGTGGATCAATTTCGGTTTTGTTCGTTTAAAATGTTTCTTATATTTCTGATTTGTTCTGCCTTGGTACGCTGGATTACATATGTTATCCATATACGACCATTAATTTAATTGCTGCTTCTGTGATTTGTACAATGCATTCCATTTGAAAAAATTATATTCCCTCTGAACCACATTGATTCCCTTTGAATATTCTAGTTCTCGTTTAAAACCATTAGGTTTCCTCTGAACATTGTAATTTCCTATGAACATTGTAATTTCCTCTGAATCTATTACATTTCCATTTGAAAGAATGAGATTTCATGTGAATCTTTAAGATTCACAGGAAATGGATAGAGATTTTGAATCTTAATAGTATTTTGGGACTTACTATCTTGTGAATCTTTGAATGAAACAAATTAGACAAAAGGAAGAACTAAAAACATACATTTTAGAGATTTAAGAACTGAAATGATAGTCTGTTTAATCCATAGGGTTTTAGATATTAGATGTCATTCTAGTTTCAATTTATGGGACTTACTATGCTGATTATTGTTCATTTGCAGCATGAATTTGAGATATCCTCATTGTAATCAAACGTGACTGCAATTTTAGCTTCTAACTAACATTTTCCTCTGAATAAATTGATGAAGTTTGGTAATTATTATTTGTTGTTTATTATTTCAATTTAAATTAGTTTCACTATTAGTTTCAATTTATGAATTTTCTTTATTGATTATGGATTTTCCAGATTCAAGTTATAATTTCCTCTGAATTCATTTGATTTACTCTGAATCTATATATTTACCTTTTGAATCATATTGATTTCCTCTGAAACTATAAGATTACCTCTAAATCAGCTAATAAAACTAGAAAGCAAGCTTAAATTTCCTCTAAACTATGTCAATTACTCTGAAACCATTAAATTTGCTCTGAATCATTGTGATTTCCTTTAAACCTTGTGAATTCCGTTGAAATCATTAGTTTTCCATTTTAAAGAATTATATTTCCTCAGAACCATGCAGATTTCCTCTGAAACATATGGATTTCCTCTGAAACAGTTAAAATCCATTTGAATCTGGATGATTACCTTTTAATCAGATAGATATCCTTTGAAACCATAGGACTCTGATACCAATTGATAAGGTCACAACAACAAGGAATCCCATAAAGCAATAAAAAGACCAGCAATGATACTACTTCTCAACATCATGCACATTCTGCACAATCCGTTGTCCATCTCTCTACACACCATCCTCCCATCCAACAACCCAGCCAACCCTCCTAGTAATATACACTTTAGTAATAGGCCTATCAGAAACTATCTGATTTACTGTAAACTATTCGAACCATATAGATTTCCTCTAAAACATATGGATTTCCTCTGAATCATTGTGATTACCACTAAATCATAAAATTTTGTGGATAACTCTAAATAAATTGCTATTACAAATGTGTGGATTTCCTCTAAATAAATTGCTATTATAATATCCCCATGGATGTTTTTTTATGACTAACTCTGAAATTGTATTATGTTTTTTTGCATGTTATGCTGCAAGCAACATTTGACAGAGAAATATAATGGTAAAAACAAGAGGTAATTTATTCCAAAATCGTAATACATCTTTGATCATTAATGAGACTTATGATGCCGTATCTTGTTTTAATTCATAGGTGTCAAGAACATCCCAAAAAAAATCAAGGAAAACATCAAGGGAGAAAGGGAACTATACAGTACAATTCCACTCCAACATTGGTGCAGTTAGGACATTATTGACAAGCCTTGACCTGAAGGATGCTCACAAAACGTTGCTTAAGTAGACACCATTCTAGAATTTAATGAAACATTTCATAGGGAAACAACTAGACATTAAGATAAGGAAATCAGATGACGCGACATCGGATTTAATCCGCACCTACGATGCAGCAAAGGATGCTTTTGTTATCGGAAGAAATAATTTGAAGCTAAATGAGATCGACGTAACTCTAATTTTTCTAGAGATAAAGAAATTAGTTTGGCTTACAAAAGGAGACCAAATTCAGAATTTGTCAATAGATGATTCGCTGACACCAAACTAATCAGAGGTGGACATATAAGAAGAGAAATTGATAAAATCATTGAAAGCAACATTGTGGAAGAAATTATGGATGTGGTTTGTCTGATAGTACTCTATTTGTGCCAATCTCTTTTTTTCCTAATAAATGGAAACACTGTTGGATGGGGCTTCATGGAGTACATTGAAAATTTGGAAAGAATGAGGGATTACAATTGGTCAAAAGCCATACTGAACAACCTGATGGAATCAATTAGGAAGCACACACACAATCCTGTAAACGTCACCGGTTGTGTGATGCTACTATTGGTAAACAATGCTATTAAACTTTACTATCCACTACTCAATTACAATTATCAAAATTATTACAATGATTTTTCACTTTTCAGTATTGGTTTTGTGAGCACACCACCACAATAACACCATCGCATCAAGGACAATTCCCAAGGTTCCTAAAATAGGACCTTAATTTCTTTAACAAGAACTTCAAAAGGGAAATCCTGGATAAACTGAAGAAAGATGAGGCAAAATTCATCTCACTACTCACATACAATATTTTCTTATGATTTCGATAGATTCTCTTTGTTTAAGTAAGATTTCATTTGAATCATTAGCAATTTCCTTTATTTAAACCAGATTTCCTTTGAATGATACATATTTCATACACTATAGCTAACTACTTAATTCATCATTCAGGTTATTAAAGGTGACCTTGTGCCAACTGAGGAAGAGAAGCCACATTTTGAAGAGGCACAACAACAATAAAGAAATGAAGTATAAGGCACAAGTGAAGAATCAAGAAGCAGTAGTGACAATGAAAATTTAGAAGAAAAAACAAATGAGGTGAAAGACAATTTTGCAGACCCAAGAACCAGTTTCAGTAATGACAACGCACAACACACAGACACAGCTGTCAATTCCAGCAAGACAATGAGTGACAGACAAGGATCTCATGAGTATCAATCACTATCCAATAATGATGTTGAAAGCTATAGAATCTCAGTTCGTCCAAATGTCGACAATGAGAATGCTATCATTGATCAAGTGAGTAACATGAAGAAGATGAACAAGAGCGATGAAGATCAGCTGATGCTTAATGTTGATGATCATACTGCATCCATTGATGTGCCAATAGCAGTGAGCACTGAATTACAGCCAGACATAAACAATCAGCAAACAACAAAAGAGAAAGAGGACATTGATGCAATCAACAGAGAACAAGAAAATACCAAAGAAAGGGTTAAAACATTGGAGAAGAAAATAGAGGGATACCAAGCACAGATTCTGAAACTAAAAGAAGAAACAATGATCTAGTAAACCAGTTGGAGGAAAAGGTCGCAAAACTAGCAAAAAGAAATGGAAACAACAAGCAAAATGCAGAAAAGAATGATGTCATTGATGCACTTGATAAAGAACCAAAAATTACAAGAGAAAGGTTTGAAATCCTGGAGAAGGAAATGAAGGGATACCAAGCTCAAATTTTGAAACTAGAAGAAAACAACAGTGACCTAGTAGAACAGCTGGAAGAAAAGATTGCAGCACTGGTAGAAACAAATGACAGTAATATGAAGATTCATGCAAAAAGGTAAAAAACTAAGGAGAAAAAGAAGAAGTTAAAAGCAGAATTAGAAGAATCAAGAAACGATAACAAAACTCTGAAAATGAAGTTGCAATCAAAGAAGGAGAAAAATAGAAAGTTGAAGGCTGAATTAGCAGATACTAAAAAGACACCGCAAGTGATGGAATCCCTTCTAAAAAAGAAGCAGCAACAACAACAACAAAGGAGGAACTACATAATTAATCTCCAAAATCAAGGGCAATAACTCGAATATTTGTGAGAAATATAAAAACAAGATCAAGAGTAGGGATTGAAGATCCTAACTTTCAATATGATCTGAAAATGAAAAAGAATGAAGGAAAGCAAAAAGGGAAGAAACGAATGTTGAAGGATGGAGATGAAGATGAGGACAAAATCATTGATGTTGATGATTTCGTTCCAAATCCTGAAAATGTTGCCAAGAAGCAAAAGAGAACAATACTTGAAACAACTATTGAAGGGAACATTTTTCCAGTTGTTCTAGATGATAATGCTACAAAATTTCTCAAAGAAATCGAAAAAATAGAGGAACGGGGTAATAACACTGAATTTGATATATATCGATTTAAGTTTTCATTCATAAAGAATTGCAATTAACTATAATTTTTTTAAATGCAGTTCAATAATCTAGTCAGATCGCACAATAGTAATGCTCCTCGACATCAATTTGTTGAGGACAAATGACAAATTTACAAATAGTGTATGTCAATTTCCTCTAAATCCCATAAATTCCTCTAAATCAAATAATTCCCTCCTAATCATATAATTTATACTGAATATTATAAGTTCCTATGGTTCTTATGAACAATAATTTTAATAATCATAGTAATTTATTTTTCAGATCATAGTTTCCTCTGAATCCCAAAATTTCCTCTGAATCATATAATTCCACTATATCTTAAAACTTCTCGGGTTTTTATGACACATATTAATAAAAAAGCATAAAGCAGCCCCCAAATTTTCACTGTTCATCAACGACACGCCACTAGTCATTACAAGTTCAGTTATGGTTAGTATGTAATTATTGTTTCTTATTTGATTTTCTTGCTTGTATAATAACAACTAATTCACATATATATGATTTGATAAAAGGAATACATCAGGATGAAATATGATAAATTCTTGAAAGTGTTTGTGGAACCCAAATTGAGGGAAGACATGGATGCTTATAACAGCTTGATCATACCATTACATTCCAGCGGACACAAAAACTCAGGAAGCCATTGGACACTACTTATATTGGACCGCGGAGAAGAAATTTGGCGACATTATAATTCAATTTTGCCAAGGAACAAAAATAGTAGAGACCCATATCGGAAGGATGCACAAACAATGGTGAGATGATTAAATAATATTACTATATCATTATGTTCCAATAATATTACTATTGGTAAATTTTCCTACTATTATCTATTTTAAACTTATAATATAAACTGCTTATGCATCTGCAGATTGATTACTACAATAGCTTATGGGATTCAACAAAGAGCAAGAAAAAGAAATTTCCTCTGTGAACAATGTGGGAAACACCACAACAGCCTGCATCATCATAAGTGTATTAGTCAAACATTTTAAACAATAACATATAGGCTGTAAATTCTAATACTAATCAATTTCTAAACTCAATTATGCAGAGTTGACTGTGGCACAATCTGCTGCTTAATCATGGAGTGTATTTTCAAAGGCGAAGATATCCTAACAATGGTGACTCCTACATATTTAAGCACTCAAAGAGACAAAATTGTGCATGAATTCATGTTGGACAGTGGAAGAGCATGGATATAATGAAAGTTTTATCCAAATTGATGATGACATATCATCAAAATTGAAATGAGTTGAGTATCTGAAAGGTTGCATAGAACTCATTTTGTGGATTTAAACATTTTTTGATAAGTATAATCATAAATTACTACTGTTTTGTAATGATACCTAACAGGAATGATATTACTTTACATATGTTGACATGATATTAGTTCAGTAATTCTATAAATCCTCTAGAATTCTAAAAAATCCTTTGTAAATCACATATATCATTTGAATTTGTAAAAAAAATCTGGATTTCATAGGAATCCTCTAAATTTAATAGAAATCCCCTGGATATCATATAAATCCTCTGAAATATGCATTTCCAACCTACCAATGACTTCTACAAACAACAAGCATAAATTTGAAATAATTGGCACTCAAATCAAAAACATCAACATTATTTCACAACAAATATCAATAATAAACCTTACACACTAAATCTTAACGTAAACCTTAACCCCTAAACCGTAAACCCTAAACACTAAAACTAAAACTAAATTAACCCTAAATACCCCAAACACCATAAACCCTAAATAAACTTTATTAACCAAAAAATCGTACTCTAAAGCCTATTTAACCTAAACCCTCCGCAACTTAAACCTTAAACCAACACCATATTTAACACCTAAACCCTAAACCTCAAACCAGCAAACCGAAACCTTAAACCATAAACCCTAAATATATATAAGCCATAAACCCTAAACCCTGTTTAACCTAAATCCTAAGTGTTGAACCCAAAGGGGAACGGATTCGCTAAACCCTAACGGGCTCGTATATCGGAATTTCATGCTGTAACCTAAAACACAAGTGTTAAACCCTAAGGGGAACAGATTCGCTAAACACTAATGGGCTCATATATCTGATTTCCATGTTGTAACCTAAATCCTAAGTGTTAAACCCTAAGGAGAACAGATTCCCTAAACACTAACGAGTTTGTGTATCAGATTTCCATGTTGTAACCTAAATCCTAAGGGGAACATATTCCCTAAACCCTAACGGGCTCGTGTACCGGATTCTCATGTTGTAACCTAAACTCTAAACCCTATTTAACCTAAACCGTAAACCCTAAACCCTATTTAACACATAAACCCTAAACCCTAAACCTTAAATCTTAAACCCTAAACCCTAGTCCTAGATCCTATTTAACCTAAAAACTAAACCCTAGGGGGAACAGATTCGCTAAATCCTAACGGATTCGTGTATCGAATTTCCTTTTTGCAACCAAAAACATAAGTGTTAAACCCTAAGGGAAACAGATTCAGTAAACCATAACTGGCTCGTGTAATGGATAAACCCTGTTGATTTTTTATAAATCCCATGAAATCTTCGAAATTATAATTCAATAATTATCCTCTGGTTTTTTTTTGGAAACCTCAAGATTTCATAGAAACCTTTGAATTGAAGTTTTTTAACATGATGAATTCTGTAATACTGTTATGTATAAAAGTCCTATAGAATTCTTAAAAATCATTTGTAATTCACACAAATCATGTGTACTTGATAGAAATCCTCTGAAATATATAGCTCTAGCCTAAATGGCATGTCAATGACTTCTACATACACAAATAATAAAATTTGAAATAATTGGCATTTAAAAATTACCTTTAAAATGATAAAATCGTGTAAGAAAAATGTAAAATTACAAATATCCTCTGAAACATAACCAGATGCAATTCATATCCAGAATAATAGTTCACAATTGTTCAAAATTAAATCTAAAATCAATGAGTCAAATCTCTACAGTACAAGATCTCCTATTATGATTAGCAAAATAACCACATTTGCCACACCTAATTCTCTTGGAAATAACCTCTCCACGTGAAGGAATCCTCTTCTTCCTTGGCTTACGAAGCTGCTTCTTACACAACGGAGGGAGCACAACTGGATTTACAAGTCCAAAATCTGGCTTGCCAAAAATTGAGACAGGGCAAATAAGAATGGAGTAACTTTGGATATAAGATTGAGCATGAAAATAGCTGTCTACAAAATCAAAAGGCTTATCAGTGCTCTTAAGTAAAGCTGCTATGGCATGTGAACATGGAAAACCATTGTGTTGCCAATGACCGCAAGAGCATGTATGTAAAGCAATATCAACCATCATAGAAGGATGCGAATGAACCTAAAAAATATGATCACTAGATGAGCTCACAACCCAAGCACGACTCTCTTTCAAGCCAATGTTATATCTTTTTTTCATTTCAATACACAACGCCGATGTCCACTTCAAGGCAGCAGCTTTCCTACAAGACATTTGATTCATAAGCATCAATCTAATTCGATCAATCAAATCGGTAATTGGTAAATGGCGATAATCTCAAATTTGAGAGTTAAATGACTCTTCTCCCGTCCTCATTCTTCAAATCCATTAACTTCATATGAAACATCTCCTTTGTTGGCACATAGGCACATTCACGAAACTTATAAACTACCCTCTCCCTAAATACATTGGTCGAACCCCTCAGCTTATCCTTCAAATTATTCTTTAGATGCTGGCGACAAAATGAATGAAAAGCAGATGGGAATACTTTCTTCACCCTTGTAATCAGCCCTTTATTTAAGTTCGAAATGAAAGTAATAACACGGTCTGACAAAACTGCAGCCAATTTTTCAGGAAACCATGACCAATTTTCCATCTCCTCATAGCAAACAATTGCAAATGCAATAGGAAACAGTCCTACAAAAAAAATAAAGAAGGGAATCAACTCATAATCAGAAATCCTTTGAAACATACATAAATCCTCTGAATACCTTTGAAACATACATAAATCCTCTGAATAATACAAAAATCCTCTGAAAACTGCATAAAATAGATTTAAATGATGACTAGTTTGTAAAAAAAGATTAAAAACTTAATGAATATAGGAAAAATTATAAAAAACATAAAAGTACAAAATTTAAATAATTTGATGTAAGAAATGAATTACTAACCTTGGTTGCCATCTTTACCGGTAACAACTAGAAGGTTACCCTTATACTTGCATTTAAAAAATGTACCATCCAAAAACAGCATTGGACGACAATAGTTAAAGCCCTTGCAACATGCGCCAAATGCAATAAAACACTGCTGAAATTGTCCAGTAACACGATCACAGTCAATAGAAAAATGACTTATTGGATCCATATAAGCTGCTTGGTCAAAATACCAACGCAATTGATCAAATGATGAAGCAATATCTCCAAAAATTTCCTTCTTAGTTTTTTCTACAGCAGACCAAGCAACATGATAACTAATTTCAGGGCTGTAGTTTGTCTTAAACTCGTGAACAACATCAATCGGACGTATTAAAGGCTTTCCACAAACTTGTTCAAATATTAGTCTAGAAACAACTTCAGAACTCATCCTTGATTTTTTAGTGGTCCTCATAACAACACCACATGTATGAACATTATTCAAAGTTCTAATATATACATATCCATTTGACTTATCAACCGATGCATAAATCCGCCACAAGCACCCTTTTGATTCTTTAAAACTTTATTTTGCAGTGACCCTCTCCTTATCATTCTTGACATATTCATACTTGAAACCAACCTCAACTGCATACTTTGCTAATGTATTATGGAATCCAGAAATGCCATCTCTTCATGGAATAAGAAGTCCATATAAAAGACTTATCACCAAAAAAAACCATTTGATAAAGATAATATAATTATAATAGGTTGATTTTTATTTTGATTTATATGAGTATGTATTTGTTAGATTTGGGTTTGATTGAAAAGGTTTCGAGCTAGAGAGCTTGGATTGAGGATTTTGGGAAATCCTAGAGTGAGAAATGTGAGTTTCCTTGAATTCATGATTTCATTCATGTTCAAATGTGTTGTTGGTGATATATTGATGATGAAATAGGTTCACTTTTGTTAAATCCATAGATTGGACAAAGAGGGCCAAAACCCTAAAAATTGGAATTTTGGTTTATAGCTTTGTTTGGAAACGAGGTAGGGATTCTTATCCCTTGTTCTATCCCATTCATTTCAATTCTCTAAAGAGTTTTTTGATTTCTCATTTTCCATTCCTTTTGTGTCCTTACCTTATTTGCTCCTAAGGGAGGATGAGCCTATGTGTGTATTATTGGTATTGAATGAATGTTGAATAACATAACATATTCATATCCGAGCATCTTTTGGATATGGTTTACTCGAAACATGCATTATGTAGTGTATGTATATAAATATAGGTTTATATAGGTTGATTCTTATATGTTTATTCTTGCACGAACATGTCAAACATGCATTGGGGGTAATATCCTTAAGTTGTGTGTGGAAATATGGAGTTCCATAGAGCCCTATAGGCTTTCCAAATGATTAAGGAATGCCTTAGACTGGGTTGGGCCTCCATAAGTGATGTATGCACCTTATGGTGTAACTGTGGTGGGGTTCAAGGTTTTTTTCGATGATTTTTTGCAAGTTCCATTGAGCTAGATCCGGGCTCGTATGATGTGGTTATTTACTTGTTTTCTTGATGTGCCTTGTTAGATGTCATATTGTTGCATTATGATTGTTTCACTTTCACCCTATGAATTAGGGGAGGCACGCGTGACATGGATGGCCACCTTGGAAATAGGGGTGCACACCGGGTCGGGTTTCGGGTTATCGGATCGGGTTTGACCCGACCATGTCACTTTTGAAATGTTCCAAACTCGGTTCGATAGCCCAGTTTTAATGTATCGGGCTACCAGGTTTGGGTCAACCGGGTAACCCGGTTGCTGCATGAATTTCTAGATCTGAATTTTAAGGCCCATGGGCCCTCACAGCTGTAATTAATTTAAATGTTTAATTATTACTCCTCTCCTACTGCCAAGCAATAAGTATCTACAAAGTACAAACCTCATAACCTCCAATCAAATATCACCACCCATAACCTCCGTTTCTCACTCTGTATCTCAAGATTTTTAAAGAGCCCAGGGGAGAGTTTGCCTTTTGAGCTACAGTGTTTTTATTGTTGTCTGTTATGGCATGGTAGCTCCAAAACACTTTACCTTACTTTGCTTGATTTCTCTTTTATTTTGGTTGCTCAGTTATCAAGGAAAATGAGGAAAAGAATAGATCTTTGCAGGTTTTGCAATTCAGTTCCCTAGAATTCACAGTTTTTCCCAACTGGGTTTAGTTCCATTTTCAAGACTCCGATTTTAATTCAGATTCTTTTGCTTTCCCAATTGGGGTTTCAAAGAGGTTGAAGCTGCGGAGCGATAGTGATCCTTTATTAAACTTTCCTTTCTTGGGTTTTTGTATCTGAAAGTTCTGTCTCCTGCATCTTACCTTTCGGCTGCAAGATGGACAACTGCGGAGAACAAGATTGAAGCAAGACTGCTGTGACGCTGTCTGCTCTTTGTTGCAGCTCTAGGGTTCACGAATGCTGATGAGATTGAGCTAAACAGCTACAACTTTGGGCTTGTGCAGTCTGAGCCGTAGCAGTCCATGGAGGCATGGATGCCCAAATCACAATTGCCCAGTAAAGTGAGCAATTTGTAAATTAAATCTGACTGTAATACTAATAATCCAGTTTATGTACTTTAATTTCTTTTTTTTTTAACAAAAAGTTCAACCGGGTTATCGGGTCACCCGATAACCCGGAAATCAACAAAATTAAAATCCGAAACCCGGTCCAAAATAATCGGGTTCGGGTCGAGTTTTACCCAGTGTGCAACCCTATTTGGAGACATAGGCATGATTTATGTTAGTACATGTAGTACTAGACTGGTATGGTATTTGAGTGTTTATGTAACTATACGATATGGCTGATAGACATTCAGAAGCATGTGCCGTGTGATCGGAACTCCTGTACTGGGTTGTAAGACTACAGTCTGAATGTTTCCTTTTGGAACTTAATTACTTGTGATTGATGATGGTTATGCAAATTATATATTTGCATGTGAATAGGAGACATGAGCCTCTACTTAGTGTGTGATTATGGTAGATGGTCGGAGGCCCTACTAGGTTGCAGAATTGTAATTTAATTGATTATGATGTGTTTGTCGGCTCCAGGTTGGCACTCTTTGATATATAGGAAGGTGTTGCCAAATTTCTAATAGAATCCGAGGTTAGAATGGTGTAGGAGAATGTTCTTAGTGAATAGCATAGACATCATCGATAGCGCACTCGGCTCGGACTGTGATTTTCGAGTCATGTCTTACAATTTGGTATCAAAACGATGTTAGCTCTACGTAGGATTTAGGGTTAGGTTCTAGATATATGTTAGTAAGTCTCCAGACCATGTCACAACTTCCACTAATTCGGTATGTTTTATTATCCCTTAAATCCTCGTTATTTGAATTATATTGAGTATTGTCATCTGTTGTGGCACATGTCAAGCTTCTTGTTTTATTTCATTGGTAATAAAATCATACTATGAACAATACAAATTCACTTTAATATCTGCAATTAATCAATTAATTCTCAAAAAAATAAAAAATTGATATATTTACCATATCACTTGAGCTACTTGACAATCTTAGATCCTTGGTCGAGAATTTCAGATGATCCATTTTTTCTCAACCCCGGATTGGCAACCAACATTGAAGATACAAATGACTCTAATTATAAAGTCAGAGAGAGTAAGTGATGGAATCCACATGTCCTGTTATGATCATTATCATTTTTGAACTCTTGTATCTTTCACGTTATACACACACACATATATATATATATGTACATATACATATACATGTACATGTAAATCTACATATGCATATACATGTATATGTATAAGTATATCTATATATCGAATTGCTCTCATGCGGACCTAATTTGTGGTCTCAAAATATGGACTTCTAATGTAGATCATAAGATTGATTTAACGGATGAGAATAAGACCCACTCACTTACCTTTCACTCTTACTCATTCTTCTCTGAACGAAGGACATCCTCTATTAGAGACCCACATCTTCAATGATACAAGACCCATTCTTCTTAGTATGACAAGGACGGCGAATACCAATCACCACCTCCAACCATGGCGTATTATTCCTCATCTCACTTCAAGTGACAACACATTGGAATATTCAATCATAGATCGTATCAAATTTTTTTACTAGAAGACGACTCACGACTCTCTCTCTCTCTCTCTCTCATATCGTATTGTCGATGCAAAAATCTCCACCGACGTTAAGGTTTCCTGGGTTCAAGGCACACAGGCTAAGGAACTGAATTGAAAATAAAAGCACATAAAGAATTTACGTGGTTCGGCAAGAATGTCTACGTCCACGGTAGAGCCTGTATTTCTTATTCACCATCTTTTCTCAAATGCTTACAAGGGGTGTTACTTATACTATAGTCAAGTAACCGCTCTCCTGCTTCCTCTCCACGCATCAAGCGTGCAATACCTGTTTGAATTTTGAAGAGCAATTCCAGTTGAATTTTGAAGGAGAGGTGAGAAGATCACAATCATCACCAGAGGCGGGGTGAGGTTATTCAAGTTACGTATCACACGCCCAACACGTTTTGTCGTCTTGTGCCACGTGCAGCCTCCACGTGGCGACACGTCTTGTCGTCTTGTGTCACGTGCAGTCTCTAGGTGTCGACATGTGACATCGCACTTTTAGGCTCCACACGTATCTAGATTTTCAATTTCCCTAGAATGGCAAACGCTTATTTCGATGATCACTACTGGTTGGTGTAGTTTCAGGTGCCATTACATTTTGCTATTGTAGTGGTGAGTTTGAGAGAGGAATGGTTCTTCAATCGATTTTTCTAAGGCAATGTTTATGAAATATCAATGGTTGAGAGAAAATATGTGTATAGGGTTTGGCAAATAATTGTTTGATTTTAATATCTGAAATCCCAAGAAATGTGAAAAATAAGATAAATAGAGATCAACAACCAGCTTTGGTCTCCCTGAAATTGACACTGATTCGTCACTTTCATCGTCCTTCTCTTTCTATTCTAATAAAAAATTCTTAATATATCTCAATAGAAACATTGTTCATGAATTTGTATTTTGAATCCTAAATTTGCCTCTAAATCCTGTGATATATAAGCTGTAAATAGGATTATAAAGATTTTAAAATGACTAGCAACACCGTTAATTTGATAGGGATTGATGAAAGTATGATCTTACATATAAATGAATGTCGAAAACGAATACACATGGTGCATTTTCATTGATTCTCTTAAGATTCATGTAGCCGACCCAATTATTTTAGGCAAAATTTTAGGTAGGTCTCTTTATGAGACTTATTAGTGATAAAGTCACTCATTTAAACTTATTTGCAATCAAGTCTAGTTATTAGATTTTTTTTATAATTAATTTGATTTCTATTTTCTGGATTCATGCCAAAATTGGAGACTTTGAAGAAAAATACATATTAAATGAAAAAATATATTAATTTTTCTATTTTAATTAATTATTTTATTGCCTTAATCAATATGTTGAGCATACACGAGCCCACTAGGGTTTAGCGAATTCATTCTGCTTAGGATTTAACACTTATTGCTTAGGTTACAGCATGTAAATCTAATACATGAGCTCGTTAGAGTTTAATGAATTCGTTCCCCTTAGGGTTTAACACTTGTTGTTTAGGTTACAACATGAAAATACAATACACTAGTCTGTTAGGGTTTAGCGAATTCGTTCCTCCTAGAGTTATATATTTGTTGTTTAGATTACAATATGAAAATACGATACACTGACCCATTAGGGTTTAATGAATTCGTTCCTCTTAGGGTTTAATACTTACTATTTAGGTCAACGTAGTGAAAAAAAATACATAACATATATACTAATTAAATTATTTTTGAAAAATAATGTAATTAAAAAAGTACGTTAAAAAATATCGATGATAGATTTTGTTAGAGAGAGTTTTACGTGTTTAGTTCAAATATGTAATTTTTTAAAAAATATACCATATATTTTAAGTGATAAAACGTTTCAAAAATTTGTTTATAAAAAAAATGCAAAAATTCCAATGAATTAAATTTCCTTTCAAATAAGTTTTGTGGATGGACTTAAATCTTAATAAGTCTCTAAAAGTATATCATCTTGCAATTCTCCCATTATTTTAGAATAAAAGACTCGGAATGATGGCAATTTCACTATATCTAACTTTATTTTTGAAGAAAGGAATCAGACTAATACAAAGGGAACTAATTAAGAAATGTGAAAAATAAGATAAATAGAGATCAACAACCAGCTTTGGTCTCCCTGAAACTGACACTGATTCATCACTTTCATTATCCCTTCTCTCTCTCTCTCTCTTCTCTGTATAATACGTATATGTATACTACAACCTATATATGTATAGATTTGATGAATATAAGGAAGATTCTGGGCTCTGAACCAATAAATAGCACCAGCTTCAGGCACACTCAGAATGAGAGCGAAAGCTTTAGATATACAATAAAACTCAAAAACAGTTGAGACCCTCTTTATTCAAGAAAGAGAATCAAAGAGAGCCGTACAGAAGCTTTCTTTGATCTTAGCCAGTTTATCCATAGCCAACCTATTGCATACACGCCCATAACGTTTTGTCCGTATCCCCTTAATTCTCACACAATCACCAATCTCAATCTCTATTATGTCTTTATATGTATTAATTAAACTCCAGTTTCAAAAAGATTGAACAAAGAAGGATGAAGATCTGGTGTGCGGTGTGTGACCAAGAAGAGGCCTCTGTATTCTGCTCTTCTGACGAGGCTGCTCTTTGCGATGCCTGTGACCGCCTGGTCCACCATGCAAACATGCTTGCTAGCAAGCACACACGCTTCTCTGTGCTCCAACCTTCCTTCAAGGAATCCCTATTTTGTGATATGTAACGGCCCGTCCTAAAGAGGTCTGCGGAAATGACTAAACTACCCACAACTACATTAATCACGCAAAGTTCTTTACTTAATATATTAATTATTTAACGTCGATACGCAAAGTCAAAATGATGTTTAGAAATAGTCAAACCAAATGGGAATTGTGCGGAAACAAACACTACAGTAGAGTACGTGCAGAAATGCTACAGAAAACTCTAACTAGATAAAACCCAAACCACAGTCATATATCCATGTGTCTCTCGCTCACACAGCAGGATCCTGGCCGTCAATAACATACCCACCTGAAAAGGATTTGAGAGGAAAAGGGTGAGCTATAAAGCCCAGTAGGGTGAAACACCCGTCAGAAACTCAGATACGTATTAGATAGATTTCTGAGTGGAGGAAACAACGAATACGATAATGAAAGGAAACGAAATATCAAAAAGAATAAGGCGTAATGGAATATGATCGTGCAAATGATAAATTCATCGATCAGTAATACATATACTATAAATGCCGTACATACGCCAACTATCAACGAGACCCACAAAGGTCAATCCGCACCCCGTATCATTCCGCAGGTGGAACAAAAGATCAGGAATATCTGCACTAAAGAGCTAATACAACAAAGGGGAATAAATCTCAGACAGTGATCACGTCTCGTGGTGGGGTGTCGCGAGCACAACCACCGCTACAAAGCCAACCAACAACAACTGGCTACAACAAAGACCAACCAACAACTACCCAACAACAGTCATGATCGAGCAACAACTCCAATCGAAAATCTCCACAAACACAAACAAAATGATGCATGAGTAGTATAAAAATCCCCATGCATTATTTCATACCCAAAACTACTAGCAAAATATAGTATCACATAATTTAAAATAAAATGTACAATTCCTAAAAAAAATAGTAAGAAAACCGTTATTTGGATTTAAATAATTCTTCTAAAATTGTGATTTTAAAACGAGATGGAGCATTCGAGGTGGAGATTATTCGATAGGTGGAAAAATATAATTGAATTTAATGATTTGAAAACATTTTTGAAACAAGTCAATATTTTTCCCAAAAGTCATTGATGCCTAAGCTATATGACGAGCGATAATGAATAAATAGGATGTCAAATATTTCAACGAGTATAAGTTAATGATAAAGTAACAAAAGGAATGAATTTAATCTACAAAGTAATAAGGAAAAACGAACAAACGAAAATAACACGAAAACGGGTACTATAAGAGTCAAGGAAAGAACCCCTACCTTGAAAACTAGTAAACACAATACAAGCACCTAGAGCATCAAGGAAAAACCTCAAATACCTACACATAAAAAAAACACCAATATAACACTGATAAATCACACATCCAATAAATTCACTAATTAAAATTTAAGAAAAGACCCATGCTCAAATTTGAAATTCAGGTGAATCCTTTAGCTTGGTAAAAATAACTTTATTATTATTTTATTTTTCTAGAATAAATTTTTTTCTATTTATTTTGGCCAACTGTTACCACGATAGAAGCCAAATGATTCAAAAAAATATTGACAAAAACTACTCAATTAAAAATTGAGTCAAAAACTAGTTGCTAGCCAAACTTTGGTGAGTCATGTGTGTCCAAAACTAATGATCAGAATGTCATACCGTACACAAATTTTTTTAATGCCATTTTGTTTTTATAATAATATTTTTTTTTCCACTATCCAGTACCTAAAGCCGTCCCCTCCTACTTTCTTCTCTGGAAGAACACTTCAATTTGCTCAGATCACTTCACTAAGTAAAAAAAAATGCACAACTCGGTTCCTCTGCAACTATTCCGGCAACTACGACAAGCGCCTCTATGGGTTGGGTTCAGTTCATTCAAATCTGAATCAAACACTCTCTAGAACCCATTTGACTAGTGTATAATCAATTTCACCATGGTTGATCGGTTAGAGAGAGAGAGAGAGAGAGTCTTACCTACTCCGGTCCTCCGCTTACAAACAGTTCTCAAATCTAATCGACTCCGGAGTATACCATGTCACCGTTCGCTCTACAGTTGCACCAAATATTAATCATTATTTGAAACCTACCCAAAGAGAATATGGAGCCTAACACTGTGAGACTTACCCCCTGTTTCGGCTCTATTAATGATTCCGGTGAGATTCCCGGCATTGATGAACAAAGCTGGTTTGTAAATGGAATCGACTAAGGAGTGATTTTCTCTTCCATCAAAATGTATACATATACTATGCCCATAAGAGTGATTTATTAATGTTGTTTAATAGGACTTGGTGAATGATGGATTAAAATATTCTTCTTACTTTCGGCTACTTTAATTCTTTTGTGATGACTAATGTCCTTAAATCACGGACTTTACATGATATCTGTCAGGTTTTTTATTTTTCGTCTCAGTGGCTTTTAGGAATGATAGTATCCAATCTAGGGTCCCAGAAATGATAATCAAATCTTGTTTATGACTGAATTTGGTCAGTTTCTGGATTGATTCATAGAATGTTTGATGTTCTGCAACAGGAGAGGCGTGCCTATCTATTTTGTCAGGAAGATAGAGCAATTCTGTGTAGAGAATGTGACCTTCCAATTCACAAATCCAATGAACATACTCAGAAACACAATAGGTTTCTAATCACGGGGGTGAAACTCTCTGCTTATTCTTCTTCATACCCAACTTCATCGTCCTTTAGTGGCTACGTCAATTCTGAGAACAGAAGCTATCGGCAACATTCGATGGAGAATCCCAGATCAGTTGTTTCTGAAGAAGATTTTGATTCTTCTGCAGTTGAAAAACCATCACCAGCAACAACTTCGACCAGCGTCATATCTGAGTATTTGATGGAGACACTACCTGGTTGGCATGTCATTGATTTTCTTGATCCTTCACCTGCTGTCTAGATGTAGAAACGTATGTAACTTGATTGACCAGATTAAAAATAGTGGGATCCATAATTAATTTTAATGAAAAAAAATGTGGAGAAAAGGAATATTGATCCATAATTAATTTTAATGAAAAAAAATGTGGAGAAAAGGAATATTGATGACTAGACTAATGAGATTGTATTGTAATGAGATTATATTGTAAGATGTGTTTTGCTAATGTAGATAAATATAATAATCTACTTTTGTATAACAAAAGTCAAATCCAAGAACAAAGTTAATGGAACATTAATTGTGGCACCATTGTGAACGCCCTTATAGCATTGCAATAAATCTCACAAATGCTATAAATCTCACTCTATTGATCTAATATTCCTTTTGCCGCGAATCATTCAAGGACTGAACGGTAGACTCTGTTCTGATGAAAGGCCTTTCTATTCCAAGTACAATGATCCTTTTAGGCTAGCTGCACATTCCAAGTTCCAACAGTCTACATATGCAGCTTATAGACTCCATTATTAAAAAGATTCCACAATCAAATTTAACCGAGCTAATTACCATCACTCAGTTTAATTGCTGGTGAATAATGTAATAACGGTGCCTTATTTTTTCCATGTTACAGAGACAACACAACTAATTAAAAAAGGACAACAGAGACAATTGCTTTGAATGAGAAAGTAAACAACAAATCGGTAGTACCAGTCCGGAAGAGAAAATTGCTGCTTATAAAAATAAAAATAAAAACGTATTACGTACCTAATATTTTTGTACATACAGCAAAACAGTCTTCTGAGTGTTTAAAAGCAAAGCAATTATAGAATCTGACAGCAAGCACTAATTTTCTCTCTTTTCACCTTAAAATTCCCCATATTTTACAACCCTAGGGGAGAGGTACAAAATCCAAGCATTCATATACCCCTTTAGACAAGTTAAATACATGTGAACTAATAAAAGAATACACCTGCCGTTGTATGGATTACAACAAACAGGATAACAATGACACCCTGCAAATAAAAAATGGAGAATGTTTGATAGTCAGTGATGAAAGCATGCCTAGGATACATTCAAATCAGATAAATTGATGGATAAAGAGGAGAATAATTAAGCCATGTGCCATGATGAAGGGCCTGCTTTTTTTATGGAATGGATAAACAAGTAGAGTGATGGTTAGAAGTTTCTCTCGTTCACTTCTGTCCGTCTTTAACTTACTCAAAAAGTACCATAAACAAATGAAACAATCAAAAGCCATCTGAAGGACCACCAAGTCCCAAGGATTTGAGAAATAAACAAACAAAAGATGAGAGACTTTACCTCAGGTTGCCTTACGGCATTATCATGAAGTGAATGCAAAAAGTCTATCTGCTATCTTTGTGCGACAAAACGGACACTCAGAACAAGCAAGAGAACATGATTTACATACTGCAATATGTACACCAGTGATAAGCAAATCTTACTTAAACTCAATAAAATGCCAGGAGCTAAAAAACTTGAAGTGACTTACAACAAAAATGTCGACAGGGGAGAAGAATTGTTGCAGTAGGTGATTCCAAGCACACTTTACACATGTGGGAATTTCCATCTCCATTTCCCATGTTTTTTAGTTCCTTTTCCTTCATCTCTTGCATTCTCGCCTGAAGCCGTAAAGATACAGTTCAAATAACTGGTCAATTTGAACCCATTGATTCCGAGACTAAAGAGACAATGGACGAAGATATTATAAGATCACTATAACAAATAACAATTTTGTCTAACATTCACATTCTTCTCCGTAGCTCAATTAACCAGGGGATCCCAAGAAACTTCAGACTAGCAATAAACAAATCTTTGGACATAACTTCAATAAAAAGGTCAATTTCTGCATGTATATATATATGATACGCTAAACAGTTAAGAGGGCAATTAGGGACTGCCAGGATCAATAAATTCCTAAAGAACAGAAAATAGACGTTGAAAAATGAAAAATATTTAGCACGTTGCATATAGCTGCAGATATAATAAATGTAACTTGAAAGAATTTTTCAAGCTGGTGTACTGTGCACAAGTCATGTAGGAAAATTAAAGATCTGGAGGTGAAGAAATGCAACAAAAAAAAATTGCACACACAAAGTTGATTCCCACAGCTTCCAAGATATCCGTCCTCTTCTGCAAGAATTTTCCTTCATCGCCAGACCACTAAAAGTTAAAATGCTATAGTTTTGTTCAGTCCTTGTACGATGAATCACTTCAAAATCCACTTCAAATTAGCAATAGACAATATTTTGATAGGAATCCCAAAATAACCTCCCCTGAATTTGAAACTTTAGATTGAATTGGAACTCACAAGAAAATTTGAAAAAGAAATAACATTTAAATGGGTAAACAACAGATGCATGTGTTTTGGTGTTACCTTGAGGCGAACAACAAGGGGCTCTTCCTTCGGAATTTCCTGTGCTGGTTTCGCCACATCTGATAGTTGACTTTCTTTCTGGACGGCATTACTATCAATGCCATTTGTTTTTGAATGCCTCAATTGATCTATCCCATCATCTTGCCTCTCATCAGTGTTCTCAGGAGCAGATGCACCCTCTTTCTTTAACTTGGCAACCAGTACCCACATATTCGCCAAATCATTTTCCAAAGCTTCCTCTCTTCTTTTTGCCTCTTCAACCTTTTTCCTGTATTCGTCTTCTATAAACTCCTTCTCAGCTAAGGCCGCCTCAAGTGACACTTCCCGCTGTTTCCTCGTTCGAAGTTCCATCTTCAAATCATACCGATTCCATGATTCAAAGTCATCAGAGGCAAATCCTGGAATCTCATTAGGTCTACCAGAGAGCCGTCCCTTCCTTCCTGATCTGATGCCATCACTATACTTGCAGTTAACACCATTAAGAGGTTGCATTGCACCTCGAGAATGTGATAGCTCTGGAGCAGCCAATAACTCTCTGTCCAGTTTTGCATTTTGCAATGAAAGCTTGGTCACTTCACCAGCCAAATTCTTCAGTTCAATGGCAGCAGCAGAGGCCAGTTCCTTTGCATAAGTTGCTTCCTCAGCTAGTTTCTGATTCTGCACGCGCAACCCGCTGTTCTCCTCTGAAAGCTGAACATGTTCCAGCTTCAGTTTTTCATTCTCAATCTCCTGTAGAGAAGTCAGGAAAAATGTAAATCAGATAAAATTTTAAAAACTGGACAGCTATAAGCTAATGACTATAACAGATTTTTTCCACTTTAGCGCCGGATTCCCACAGGGTAAGATGATTAATGGTGCACTAGTCTCAAAAAGCATTTATGAATTTTCTATTAGCCCTATAACTAAAGAAAACAACAATCAGCTATTCACTTTCCCGTAATTTCATGGCATGCATTAACCCAATCATGTCAAGAATTTTATTGCATATCAGTGATGCAAGTCTTCATGTCCTTAGTGTGATTTATTGAGGTATAAAGCGCAAAGTCCAGTTCACATTTCCACATCTAGTGCTCAGCTAACTATAAATGGTGGAACAGTAGGTAATCTGAGGTAAACAACCCAAATATCTGCAACGGGATGTGTTCTTTTATTTCTCTCATTTCAAAATGGGAACAGCTTTAAATACAGATCTGAAAGTGCTTCTGTTAGGAGAACGGCGTCCGTTAATCTGTCTTTTCTTCTTATCAGAGTTATTTCATCAGAAACCGCCACCATCAAAAACCTAATACTTTATGCAGCTCTCTCAAACTTGATCAGGACAAATAAACACACATCCAAAACCTGCAAGTGCATACTTCTACATACTCTTTAGATCTAAGGATAAAGTTTTACAATTTGTGGGAATGAGGAGTTGGGGGGTTCGAGATTTGTAAATTAAATAACATTCCACGCAAAACAAGGTACAGCAGTGAAAATGAGACTGGGACTTGGGGGCGAGTCATACACTGAAAGGCCATGAGTTCAAATCTCACTTGATGAATCCTAGAAATCAAAAGATATTCACGAGTTTGGATTTGTTATAATACCTAAGGGTGTTTAGGTATATATGTTTAGAATACTATATATAAGGTAAGAATACCATTGTATAAAGAATATGAGAAAATAAATGAAATACGATTGAGTTTGCGCCGCAACCCTTCTTCTCATTAGATGGTATCGGAGGCCGTTAGTGATCCATTGACAGAGCATCGTTTTTTGGTTGCAGGACCTTTGATCTTGTGTTGTGCAAGTTTCTATTCTGGTTTGTGAGTTCTCTAGGCATCGCGAGTTCTCTGTTGCGGTCTGGTTCTCACGAGTCCTTCTCTGGCTTCCATGAAGTTCATGTGGTTGTTCGCGTGAGTCTGGGTGACGCGAGTCTGGTTATCATTCTCATAGCAGTTATTAACGTTCTGGTTTCTTGCTTATTTCAAATTTTCTTGGCTCTAGGTTCATCGTTTATCTCTATCACAGTTTGATTTTTAGTTCCTTGCTTTCTTGGGTTGAGTTTCTACTCTTGACTCTTTGTTGCCCATACTAGCTTTGTGTGACTGATGTGTGGAGTTCTCTGAACAATGACCTTTTGGTACTGGTTTTGTGATATTTATTTATTTGTGTTTGGTCTGGTTGATTGGGAATGGCTAAACTTACTGAGAATAAGCCTATAACTGAGATTGTCGCAATTTCTACTCATATTACAGAGCAGAAACCGAATGGCACTAGTAATCATCAATGGAAGCATATCATTCGAAGGTACCCTTCGGAAATTGATATGGAGAAACACTTAACCGATGAACCTACTACAAGCTCAACGGCCAAGGCTCAACAGTTGAAGAACGATGATAAATTATACAATTTGATTTAGAATACTATGGAGCCTACTGTGGATGATATGATGGGACATTGTGATTCTATAAAGAAATTATAGGAATATCTGGACTTCTTGTATGCAAGCAAGAAGAACTTATCTAATGTTCAAGAGTTGTTATTTGGATTGTGTCGTGCTGATCAAAACAGACATACATTGGTTAAGTACTATACTACCTTTAGGAAGATGTTTGAGGATGTGAAGACTTTGTATACCATTACTGTTGATGTGAAGATGATACAGGAACAATAGGAGATTATTGTTCAGTGTTTTTTTTTTGGATTGGATTCTAATTATGACTTGCCCTGATCTCAGCTTCTTACCGACACAGGCCTTCCATCACTTGCTGAGGCATTCTCTTGACTGTGCATGGTCTATAAGGATTCTAGTATAGAGTCGAGGGCCCATCCTTGTTGAAGCTTCACTCTAGTTGGATGGACACCCCCAGTTGGTAGTATTCGAGGTGGACATAGTGGTAGTGGTCGTGGTGGAGGTCATGATGGAGGAGGACACGATGGTCCTCGGGTGTGTTTTTATTGTGTGGAGCAAGGAGATCTAAAGAAAAATTGTTGGAAGTTGAATGGCAAACCGAATGCTCCTTGGTTTGATAATGCTGCCATCCATGACGATCTGTTAACTACTCCTAACGAAGTTGTACTCTCAGTTATGAGTTTTAGATGGTCAGGTTGTTATTTTTGCTGATGAGTATGTTCGTTTTGCGCAGTTTCAAGATAGCCAGAATTCCTCTCATATTGTCACTCTAGTTCAGTTAGATAAGTCTTACTTCATCCTCATCTAATTGGGTGATTGACTCTCAAGCCACCGATCACATGATTAGCAATACAGATATTCTTTCTCAATTCCTATTGGAGGACAAGTGTGTGGACTTGTATAGCTGATTCTAGAATTATGTAGGTAAACATATATCCATATACTTTTAGAATTGTCTAGGAAAATCTAGAACTATGTATGTGTGACTATATATATTTGTGAGCTGCTATATAATTATTGAGGATTGAATATACTAGAAATTTGTGTTCTCTCAACTCCTGACATGGTATCAGAGGGAGGTTCGCATCTAGGGTTTCTCATTCCTGTTTTCTGTGTCTTTTCTAGTGATCGCGCTCTGCTGCGGTGGTTGCGCCTCGTCTCTGGTTTTTGTTTCGGAAATTGTTCTTGCGCTTGTTGCCTTCCACCTCTGTCGCAAGTTTCGTCCTGTGTAGGTGTTCTATTTCATATGGTATTCTGTGGTTCAGGCGTGAATTTGCTTTGTTCCCCCAGTTGTTCCAGGATCTGTCTGTGAATTTACTTTGGCATTTTCTTATCACTTGTTGTTCTGGTACTCTCTTAGTCCTTCTATTTGGCTTCTGGTGTTTGCATCTTATTATCTGCCATACCAATGTCTGCCTCTGCATCTTCAAATTTCTTCTGTGAAATTGAATGGTAAGAATTATTTACTGTGGGCTAAGGCTATTAAGGTGGCCTTGAGTGCCCGGAAAAAATTCCATCTTGTTGAGCAGGATCCTCCTTCTGTGGATGACAAAGGTTATCAAAAGTGGTCTATTGACAATTCTACTGTGCTCACCTGGTTGTGGGCTAGTATGGATCCTGATATTGCTGCAAATGTTATGTGCCTTGATACAGCAAAGGAAGTTTGGGAGAGTGTTAAAGAAACTTACTCCTTAGCTGGTAATACTTCTCGCATTTTTGAATTGTATGAACAATTGTTTCAGCTCAAGCAAAATGGTCGCTCATCTTCTGAGCATTATGCCAAGTTTAAGGGTCTGTGGGATGAGTTATCAGTTTATCATCCTGTCTCCACTGATTTGGCTACCTTAAAAAAACAGAGAGAAGAATTGTGTGTTTCTATGTATCTTCATTCTCTTGATCCTCAAAACAAAGCTATTCGGAGTCAGATTTTAGCTGGAGAGGGTTCTCTTCCTTCCTTGTCTGCCACTTACTCTCGTGTTTCTCGTGCCACTATTTCTGCTGATTCCACTGACAGTGTTGCAATTGATAGTTCTTCCTCTGCACTGATTAGTGATAGTCATGCTAGCAATCCTTCATTTACTGGTCGTGGCAGTTCTCGAGGTGGCCGTGGTCGTGGACGTGGAGTCATACGTAAATGTACCTTTTGTGGAAAGGACAACCATACTGTTGATCGATGTTATGATAAATATGGTAAACCTTGGTTGCTGCTAATGCTGCTTCTTCATCTTCCGTACCTGTTCCTTCTACTATCACTATCTCTCAGGCTGAGTATGACTCTCTTCTCCATCGTTCTCAACAATCTTCGTCTTCAAATGTTGCTGCTCTTACTCAATCAGGTACTTCTCCATGTCTTAATGTTTCTGGTATGTCTCCTTGGGTTATTGACTCAGGTGCCTCCACACATATTACTGGAAAGTTTGATAATTTTATTACTTTTGATTCTAATTCATTCCCTCGTACTATAACTGTTGCTGATGGACGTCCTTGTTTTGTGTTAGGCAGTGGTACTTTATCCCCTACTCCTCTTTCCTTGCAGCATGTTCAATATGTTCCTAACTTTCCTTTTAATCTTATGTCTATCAGTAAGCTTACCAAAGTCTTTAACTGTAGTGTCACTTTCTTTCCTTCTCATTGTGTTTTTCAAGACTTAGAGACGAAGAAGATGATTAGTGGGGGTCGTGAACACGTTGGTCTTTATTATTTGGATCCACCTACTGTTGTGCTTTCTACTTTTGATGCATCTTCCTTGTCTCCTCTTCAGTGGCACTATCGTTTGGGGCATCCATCCTTGAAACTTCTTCGACAACTTATGTTTGTTCCTTCTTCCCTGTCTAAGTTAGAATGTGATGCTTGTGAGTTAGGTAAACATCATCGTGTTTCCTTTCCTCCACATGTTACTAGTCGTCGTTCTGTTCCTTTTGAATTAGTGCACTCTGATATTTGGGGGCCTACTCGTGTTGCTAGTCTTAGTGGTCATTTCTACTTTGTAACCTTTATTGATGATCATTCTCAGATGACTTGGTTGTTTTTATTAAAACGTTTTTATGATATAGCCCCTATTTTTGAACTCTTTTATAATGAAATTTACAATCAATTTGGTACTTCTATTCATGTGTTACGTTCTGATAATGCTCTTGAATATGTTAAAAACCCATATCTTCTTTTTTGGCAATCAAAGGTATTATTCATGAAACTTCATGTCCACGTACACCTCAACAAAATAGTGTTGCTGAGCGTAAAAATCGGCATATTATTGAAACTGCTCGTACACTACTTTTTCATATGCATGTTCCTAAATGCTATTGGGGTGATGCTGTTTTAACTGTTTGTTATTTAATTAATAGAATGTCGTCTTCTCTTTTACATGGTAAATCTCCTTTTTCTATTCTTTTTCCTTCTCTTCCTGCATTCTCTCTTCCCCCTCATGTCTTTGGCAGTAAATGTTTTGTTCAAATCTTGCGTGGTGGTAATGATAAGTTGACTGCTCTTGCTACTTCATGTACCTTTGTTGGTTACTCTCGTACACAAAAAAGGTTATCGTTGTTGGGATCCTGTTTCTTGTCGGTATTATGTAAGCTCTAATGTTACTTTCTTTGATGATGTTCCATATTTTTCTTCTAATTCTCCTATGATTCCCGAGTCCTCTTCTGCTCCTTTACCTCTACTTCCCTCTTCTAATGATTTATCCAAACCATTACAAGTTTATAGTAGAGGCACTTGGTCCAAGCCTAAAATCTGCTGGTCCAACAGATCCAAATCCTAAAGACCAACCTGCTTCGACTCCCCCACTGTCTTCTTCGCTCCCCAATCATGTTGTTCCTCCTACTGTCTCTCCTACTGATCTTCCTGTTGCTCTTCGTAAAGGTAAACGGTCTTCTACTCAACATCCTATTTCCAATGTTGTGTCATTTTCTCATTTGTCTCCTTCCTTTTCTTCCTTTATTACTTCTCTTTCTGCCACTTGTCTTCCCTCTTCTTTTAATCAAGTCGTTACTATTCCTGCTTGGAAACAAGCTATGGATGACGAAATTGCTTCTCTAAAGCGCAATCAGAATTGGACTCTTGTTGATTTACCTCTTGGAAGGCGTGTTGTTGGTTGTCGATGGGTTTATGCCATTAAATATCTCCTTGATGGTAGTATAGAGAGATATAAGGCTCGGTTAGTTGCAAAAGGGTACACTCAAACATATGACGTTGATTACTTTGAAACTTTCTCTCCCGTTGCTCGGTTGTCTTCTCTTCGAGTAATTTTGGCAGTTGCAATCACCAAAGATTGGCCCTTATATCAACTTGATATTAAAAACGCATTCTTACATGGTGATTTACAAGAAGAGGTGTATATGGAGCAACTTCCTGGATATGTTGCTCAAGGGGAGTGTAAGAAGGTATGTACATTGCACAAAGCAATATATGGTTTTAAACAATCTCCTCGGGCATGGTTTGAGAAGTTCAGTAATGCTGTGTTAACCTTTGGCATGAAGCATGTAGTTGTGGATCATTCTGTCTTTATGAAACATAGTGCTAGTGGGTGCATTATTCTTGTTGTGTACGTGGATGATATTGTAGTAACTGGTAGTGATTTAGTAGGCATCCAAGCACTCAAACTGTTTCTCGATGGTCTTTTTAGTGTAAAGGATCTTGGTAAATTGCGTTATTTCTTAGGCATTGAGGTAGCTCGATCCAATCTTGGTTTATCTCTGTGCCAAAGAAAGTATGTGACAGATTTATTACAAGAGACTGGTCTCTTGGGAGCTAAACCTGTTTCGACTCCTATGGATCCTAATATTAAGTTTAGCCTTTTGAGAATCCAAGTAGATATCGGAGATTAGTAGGAAAATTGACTTATCTTACTGTTACTCGTCCAGATATTTCATTTACTGTTGGAGTTGTGAGTCAATTTATGCAGAATCCACAGGTAGAGCATTGGAATGCAGTTTGTAGAATACTTAAATATCTTAAGGGTGCACCTGAATTGGGTTTATTGTTTAAAAGTTCTAAATCCTTTGAAATCAAAGGATTTAGTGATGCAGACTGGGCTGGAGATTCTCTTGATAGGAGATCAATCTCTGGTTATTGTGTTTTTCTGGGAGATAACTTGGTTACACGGAAGAGTAAGAAGCAGAATGTGCTTGCTAGATCTAGTGCAGAAGCCGAGTATCGTGCTATGGCACACACTGCTTGTGAGATGATGTGGGTTCAATCCTTGCTGCAAGAAATAGCTTTTCCATCTCTTACTCCTATGAAAATGTTATGTGATAATCAAGCAGCTAAGAAAGAGTAAGAAGCAGAATGTGCTTGCTAGATCTAGTGCAGAAGCCGAGTATCGTGCTATGGCACACACTGCTTGTGAGATGATGTGGGTTCAGTCCTTGCTGCAAGAAATAGCTTTTCCATCTCTTACTCCTATGAAAATGTTCTGTGATAATCAAGCAGCTATGTATATTGCTTCTAATCCTGTTTTTCATGAGCATACTAAACATATTGAGGTGGATTGCCATTTTATTCGAGACTTGGTAGTGAAGACCAAACGAATTCTTCCAATGCTCCAAAGATGAAATTGGAGATATTTTTACTAAAGCACTGTGGAGGACTCAATTCTTAGAGTTGTGTGACAAGTTGGGCATGAGTAACATTTATGCTCCAACTTGAGGGGGAGTGTTGGAGGACAAGTGTGTGGACTTGTATAGATGATTCTAGAATTATGTAGGTAAACATATATCTATATACTTTTAGAATTTTTTAGGAAAATCTAGAACTATGTATGTGTGACTATATATATTTGTGAGCTGCTATGTAATTATTGAGGATTGAATATACTAGAAATTTGTATTCTCTAGACTCCTGACAATTCCAATCTTCCCCCTTTTTCCGAATGTCACACTAACTGATAGTTCTAATGTTCTCGTTCTTGGTAGTGGTGATGTTTCTCCTACTTCTTCATTATCTCTAGCAATTGTTATGTGTTTACCTCATTTTCCCTCAAATTTAATGTCAATTAGTAAAGTTACTCATGCTCTGAATTGTTTTGTTCACTTCTTTCCTGACTCTTGTGTCTTTCAAGATCTTGCACGAAGAAAATTACTGGTAGAGATCGTGAGTCCAATGGTCTATACGTCCTTGCCGTTAATTTTCCACCAGTGCCACGACCGGTTGCTTCCACCAGCACTATATCCTCCTATCAGTTTTATTGTCGGTTTGGTCATCCCTATTTAGTTGTGTTAAAGCATCTTTGTCAAAGTTTTTGTTGTGTCAAAGCTAGAGTGTGAGGCCTGTCAATTTGCCAACACCTTTGTATATCTTATCGTCCTTGAATCAATAAACGGGTTGCGTTTCCATTTGAGTTGATTCATTCTGATATTTCGAGACCTTGTCTTGTTGTTTCTAAGTCTGATTTTCAGTACTTTGTTACTTTTGTTGATGATTTTTCTCGGATGTAATGAAAAGTTGAGTAAAATTATTTGATATCTTTTATGCCTTCTTTGTTGAAATTTAAACTCAACATCATGCCTATATTCATTTGTTTACCTCCCTGGCTAACACATACCACTGGCCTCTCCATCAATTGGATATTAAAAATGCATTTCTTCATGGTGATTTGACCGAAGAGGTCTACATGGAGCAACCACCTAGGTTTGTTGCATAGTGAGAATTTGGAAAAGTGTGTTTTTTACAAAAAATCATTGTATGAGCTAAAACAATCTTCTCGTGCTTGGTTTGGTCGATTCAATGAGATAGTCTTTGAGTTTGGATTATGGCAGAGTGCTCATGATCATTCAATTTTCCATCGCAAATGTGCGCGAGGGTGTATTTTTCTAGTTGTTTATGTTGATGATATTGTGATTACATGGAATAATGTTGTGGGAATTACTGCTTTCAAGTCCTTCCTACACCAAATTTCAAACAAAGGATCTTGGATATCTTCGTTATTTCTTAGGGATTGAGGTGTCTTGTAGTAAGAAGGGTATATTTTTGTCTTAGAGGAAATATCTTCTTGATAAACTTAAAGAGGCGGGGTTAGCTACAGTTAAACCATGTAATGCTCTCATGATACCTAATGTGAAACTCACAAATGAAGATGGAGATTTCCTTCCTGATCCTAAATGGTCTAGACGATTGGTTAGGAAATTTAATTATCCTATTATGACACGTCCTAACATTGCTTTTTCAGTGAGTGTGATCAGTCAATTCATGTCATCACCTTGGACATTTCATTGGGATGCAGTGGTTCACATTCTAAAATATCTAAAAAATGCTCCTGGTCGTGGTGTTGTGTATAAAGATTAGGATCATGAATAGAAGGATTTTGTGATGCTGATTAGGCAGGTTGTCCAATAGATTGATTATCTACTACAAGTTATTGTGTCTTTGTTGGAGGAAATTTAATTTTCTAGAAAAGTAAAAAAGTAAAGTGTGTTAGCTCGGTCAAGTGCAAAATCTAAGTATAGGACAATGCTCACTCTACTTGTGAACTTATGTGAGTACATTATTTACTTAAAGATATCGATATAAAGAGCTCATCTCCTATATAGTTGTGGTGTGACAATCAAGTTGTTATACATATTGCCTTTAATCCTGTTTTCATGAACGGACAAAACATATTGAACTTGATTGTCATTTCGTTCGTGAGAAACTCTAGAAGGGATTGATTTGTGTCAAACATATTAAAACTAGAGATCAAGTGGCTGATATATTTATTAAAGCTCTCGCGGGGAATCGGGTAGCTTATATTTCTAACAAGTTGGGCATGATTGATATCTATGCTCCAACTTCAGGGGGAGTGTTAGAATACCTAAGGGTATTTAGGTATTTATACATGTTTAGAATACTATTTATAAGGGAAGAATACCATTGTACAAAGAATATGAGAAAATATATGAAATATGATTGAGTTTGCGCCGCAACCCTTATTCTCATTACAGGATCCAATGTGGCTCAACCTTTGTCAGTTCGGTAGATTTATTTATTGTCTTGGATTTTGATAGGCAATTGATGGTGCGGAACAAAAAGGTGGCAAATATGGGCAAGATGAGAGCAAGAATAAGCCTAAAAATTATCCTGGGAGTGATTTAAACACGCCTAGGCGGTACGGGACACGCACGGAACAGAGGCGAGTTGGAAAAATTCAGGAAAAACTGTTTTTCTAGAGCAGCGCCTATTTCCTACACGCCTAGACGCCCCTGCACAAAAAATGGGAACTTTTATTTCGCGAAAGCCCTAAAAACTGGACGGTTCTGACTTATCGAACGGCCGTTCCAGGGAGCAAAAAACAGAGAAAAAAAGGAGAATTCAAGGCTTGCTGAAGGAGGGATTCTTCATCTTGGCTTATGTTTCTTCCAATTTTGGGTCCTACCAATATGTTTCTCTCTTTGCTTGTCTCTTTCTCTCTCTATGAGTAGCTAAACTCTTTATCACCAAGGCTAGAATGAAGCCTTGGGTTGAATGATGGTTGTATGAATTGATTTGTTTATATGTGAATCTTTTTGGGTATAAATCTTTGGTTTCTATGATTATTGTGGATTCTTCTTACTCTTTGTGATTGATCACCACTTAGGGTATTGAATGGATTTATTTGATGGATTTTGTAGATGGTGAAATATCTATTTAATCATGTTTCTTGGGACCTTAGATTGCAATTGTTGTTTCCATTAAGTTTGGAACAAGTTTGTATGAATCCTATTTCCATTGGGATTTCATGAATTCTTATGCATGTCTAGACCAATAAGATGGCTAGAATGTTGATAGGAACATCCAACCTAGACCAATAAGATGACTAGTAATTGATATGAGGGAAATTAGCTTGAGTGCGCTAAAACCGACTTAGGTACGAATTCCTTATACCCGGATTGATAAATGTGTGAGTGAATTGATTGTGTTTGCATATCATTGACCCTTGATGGATTTCGAAGTCTTGGTGCTTCATTCTTCTACTTCAACTCATTGCATTAGTATAACTTGTCTAGTGATAAATTGCATTAGCATTTGCATTCTTCAATATAAAAATTCCAAAAACACTATACTTTTCTTGTTTCCATTCTTATTAAATTGTAAACCCAATCAACTTGAGCGGAACTTTAATTTCTTGCATTGTCCATAAATATATACAAATAAACATTTGGATCAATTATAACTCTTGTCTCTGTGGATACGATCTCTACTGACTACTTGTGCTATCCCTTCGACTAGTGCACTTGCTAGTAGGGTATTTTAAACCCAACAGTCAAGCTGTGTTCCATATCAATTTGTTGTCATCCATGTGGGTGTGCCCACTTATGCTTTTGTATCATGTATATTTAATTATGAGTGGGTGTGGCTGAATACACACTGACATATCTTCAACAAACTATAGCCATCCTTTCAAAACATGGTATCGGAGAACCGTTGAAAGCAGCGGCTGTCATCACCGGCCACCCACTGCTCAGCCCACCGATTACTTTTTTCTACCACCTTGCATTTCCTTTCACTCTTCCCTTTGGCCACTTTCAGCTTCTCCGTTGAGTTGTCACCTCGCCAGAGATCAACGACAATGGTGTGAGTATTGAGCTACTGTCTGCTCTACTACTCTCTTTTCACCTGAAGGCGGCGGTTTCTGTCAAGTCCGACGGTTCCATTCTATTTCTAGTGAGGTCAGATCTAGTTCTGGCTCTTCTGATCTAGTTCCGGCAATTCCGATCTGGTTCTGAGGAAGTCTGATCGGTCTCCGGCGAATTCTGATCTGTCCGGTTCACTTTCCGGCAAGCTCTGATCTGTCCGATTCATTTTTCGGCGACATCTGTCAGTTCCGGTCAACTTTCTAGCGAGGTCTGCTCTGTCCGATCAATTCTGGATTTTCAGATCTATTTCTGGATTTGTTTCCGGTCATTTCGATCTGTATTCCGGCCATTCTGATCTGTTTCCCGCGAGCTCTGCTCTCCGATCCACTTTCTGGCGACATTTGTCAGTTCCGGTCAACTTTCCAGCGAGGTCTGCTCTGTCCGATCAGCTCTGTGATGGGTCTTGCTCGGTCCAGCTATTCAGCTGGTGTATTTTGCTTCCATCCGATTAATTCCATGCTGGTATGGTGGTGACTAAGTTTTCTAATTTAATTTAATATTATATTGGCGTGTGTGCTGCTGCAATGTTTAGTCTTGATGCTCCTCCGTCCGATCGTTCCGATGGTCATACATATCATAACACTCAGACCTCTGTTGGTGGCCAACGTACTGAGGAATTCACCTCTTCTATTCGACTGGTTGATGAAAAGTTGGATGGTATTACAGCTTATCCCTTATGGAGAAAAAATGTTGTAAAAGCCCTTCAAGGCATGGGATTGGAGGGACACTTATGTGATGATCTTCCATCCACCACTGATGCCGACTATAAAATCTGGGTGATGCGTGATGCTCGGATTTTCAGTCAACTTATGAACTCTATGGATCGTTCAGTTAAAATATTGTTTACTAATGCAGATACAGTGAAAGAATTGTGGACTGCACTTGAAGATACTTACTCCTCTTCTCAAGATTTGTCTCGATTATATAATGTGATGAGTGGCTTATTTCGGTCCAAGCAAGGGGATCAGTCTCTGCAAGACCACTTTGCTACTTTTAAGAGTTTGACCGATGAGTTTGCTCGACTATTTCCATTTACCAGCAATGTGATAAAATTCAATGAGCAACGTATGCAGATTATTGTGGTATGTTTTCTTGCCAGTCTGAATTCTAATTTGGATAATGCCCATTCCCAGATTTTATCTGGGCAAGAGATTCCCAATTTATCTAACACCTTTCGTCGGCTGTGTCGTTCTATACGACGAGATGATCCTCCTAGTGTTTCTCATATTAGTAGTGATCACTTTGCTCTAGTAGCATTTCGTGGTGGTGGTCGTCGTGGTCGTGGGCGTATTATTGGTGACCATGAGTCACGTACTTGTCATCATTGTGGAGAAACTGGTCATATTCGTCCCCAGTGCTGAAAATTACATGGCAAGCCAGTTGCTAGTATTGAAATAGCAGAACCTAATGCTTCTTCTGGTCGACGTGTTATGGAAATGACCGATGATGAGTTTGCAAGATACGCTCAACATCAGATTGGGAGTTCTACGGAGTCATCTGCAGCACCACTTGCAGGTAATTCTACTGCTTGTTTAGCCACCGATCGTACATGGGTTATTGATTCCGGATGTACACACTTCACTAATTCTTCAGGTAACCTTTCTGACTATTATTTAACACCTGATCATCGTGGTATTACTGTAGCAAATGGTTCTAATTTGCAAGTTCATGGTTGTGGTTCGGCCAATGTTTCATCATCAATAGTTCTTTCTCATGTTCTTTACACACTACAAAATCCTTTTAATTTCTTATCAATTGGGAAAATTACTCGTGATTTACAGTTTTCAGTGACATTTTTCCCTTCTTGTGTCTTTCAGGATCTTACGACGATGAAGACTATCAGTGGTGGTCGCTTGATTGATGGTCTGTATGTGTTGGATGAGAGTTATGGTATTGCATGTTATGGTGTGGATTCTCTCCCATTCACCGTTCATTGTAGATTGGGTCATCCTTCTTTATCTACATTAAAATGTTTGTTTACTATGTTTAAATCTATGGATCAGTTGCCATGTGAGCCCTGTCATTTGGCTAAAACTACTCGTGTTTCTTATCATGTTAGACAAAATAAGCGTGTTCCTGTTCCTTTTGAGTTAGTCCATTCTGATATTTGGGGACCATGTCCTGTGAAGTCCGTTTTGGGTTTTCAATATTATGTGACTTTTATTGATGATTTCTCTCGTATGACTTATCTTTATTTAATGAAATCTCGTTCCGAGTTATTATCTGTGTTTCAGACTTTTGTGTTGGAAATCTAAAATCAGTTTCAGACAAACATTCGCATACTTCGGAGCGATAACGGTGGTGAATACATGTCTACGCCTATGCTTGATTTTCTTCACCAGCATGGCATAGTTCATCAAACATCCTGTGTTTATACTCCACATCAAAATGGGGTTGCTGAACGAAAAAATCGTCATCTTTTAGAAATAGCCCGTGCTTTAATGTTTCATATGCATGTTCCTAAACATTTTTGGAGTGATGCTGTGTTAACTGCTTGTTATCTCATCAATAGACTTCCTTCTTCTGTTCTTGAAGGTGTGTCTCCTTTCTCTGTTTTACTACCTCACCAGAGTTTGTTTCTCTTATCTCCCCGAGTGTTTGGGTGTACTATTTACGTACGTGATGTTCGTCCTCAACAGACTAAACTTGATGCTCGTGCTTTGCGATTTCTTTTTCTTAATTACTCTAAAAATCAAAAAAGGGTACCGTTGTTTTTCTCCTAACTTACGTTGCTATCTTGTGTCATTCAAGGTTTTAAAAATCGTTTTTAGGAACTGAGGCGCTTACCTTATATGAGGCGAGGCGTAAGCCTCAAGGCGTATCGAGGCGTAAGCCTCAAAGTAAATCAACAAAATAATTAAACACTTCAAGTGTATGACTCTAAATAATATGATCATCATTCATCAATTGAAAACTCAAAAGATATTAAAGCATCAAAAGTCTAAAAGTTTAAAAGTTGATTGCTGCCTTGCTGAGTTGCTGGTGACTATATACATAGACAGATTACAGATAGACTAATAGTAATCAGTAATCACTCATCAGTTATTTAGTTTTACAAAAATTAACGAAAAAAAATATAAAAACAAGTAAACAATACAAAACTAGTGCAGTGTCATTGTGCTACTGTGCCACTGTGCCATGGAGGAGCATATCAAGATAATAGAAATAGATATATACATGGGTAAATAACTAAACATGAGATCAATTAAGTAATTAACTAAGCAGAGGATTTCGAGAAGCAGGGACGAATTTCCAGAGGCAGGGATGAATTTCCAGAGGCAGGGACCAAGTGAGAGAGAGACAACTGAAAAGAAGAGAGAGACAAATTGAGAAGCAGAAGAGAAGTGAGCAGAAGAGAGAGAGAGAGGAACTGAGAAGCAGAAGAGTGAGAGAGAGAGAGAGAGACGAAATACCTGGAGATCGCCATTCTGGAGAGCTGCGATGTCGCTGAACTAGGGCAGGGCGAGCAACATGATGTCGCGACTTCCGAAAGACCAGTGAGGTGGAGCTGACTTGCTGGGTTTTCAATTTCAGAGTAAGAAAGCCCAAAAAAAGCCCAGATTTCATGTCGCACGCCTCGTCCGCCTCAGAACCTCCATGCCTGAGGCGGACGCCTCAGTCATGAGAGGCGTAAGCCTCTCATGGAACTCTCCCAGGCGTACGCCTAGGATCGGCGGAGCTCCGCCTCAGTTCGAGGCGCGCCTCAAGGCGTGCGCCTCGAACGATTTTTAAAACCATGGTGTCATTTGATGTTTCGTTTGAGGAAACTATTCCGTTTATGTCATCTGCTTTTCCTAATCCTCATATTGTTAGTAATGATAATTTTTTGGTCTATCATGTTACTAACTCTTCTACAGATTCTCTGTCTACCATGAACTCACCTCCTTCGCTTCCAGCACCAGAATCCATGGCTCTTACTGAAACAGACTCCTTGTCCTCAGATCCGGTGAGTGCTTCTTTACCTGAGGTTCCTACTACATCTCATGTTCTTGATATTCCTCTTGCTAGCCATCGTCCATATCGTTCTTGTAGGGATCATTTTCGCTATACGAAATCCTTCCGTGGTTTATCTGCTTCCTTACAGGCTTCTATATCCACTCTTGATACTCACTCAGTTCCCTGTACCATATCTGATGCACTCTTCCATCCATGTTGGTGTGCTGCTATGCAAGAGGAGATGAGAGCTCTTGAACACAATTGTACCTAGGATCTGGTTTCTCTTCCTTCCTCCAAGAAGGTCATTGGTTGGAAATGGGTTTTTACTGTCAAACTTCATCCAGATGGTTCCTTGGCTCGTCTCAAAGCTCACCTCGTTGCCAAAGGCTATGCTCAAACTTATGGTGTGGACTATTTTGAAACTTTCTCCCCTGTTGCCGAAATGGCCTCTGTTCGTTTATTCATCTCATTAGCTGCCTCCAGACATTGGCCCCTATATCAACTTGATGTTAAAAATGCCTTCCTCCACGGAGATTTAGAAGAGGAAGTGTATATAGAGCAACTTCCCGATTTTCTTGCTCAGGGAGGAGTCGTACAGTCTGTAAATTGAAGCGCTCCTTGTATGGACTTAAGCAATCTCCGAGAGCCTGGTTTGGGCGTTTTAGCATGGTGGTTAAGGAGTTTGGTATGCAACAATCCGAGAAGGATCATACAGTCTTCTATTGTCGTCACAGTACTGGTTGTATTTTTCTGGTCGTGTATGTTGATGATATTGTTCTTACTGGAGATGATACTGCTGGACTTGTTGATTTGAAATCTTTTCTACAATCCAAGTTTCAAACTAAAGACTTGGGACTTTTTAAATACTTCTTGGGGATTGAAGTAGCAAGATGTAAGAAAGGTATCTTCTTGTCCCAAAGGAAGTATCTCCAATGGATCCAAGTGTAAAATTATTTCCAGATGAGGGGGTAATATTCACTAATCCTGATAGATATCGTTGTATGGTTGGCAAGTTGAATTATTTGACGACAATGACACGACCCGATATCGCGTATCCAGTGAGCATTGTTAGTCAGTTTATGGCTAATCCACGTATTCCTCATTGGAATGTTGTGGTACGTATTCTTCGCTATCTTCAGGATTTGGAGTTTAGAGATCATGGTCATCTATTAACTGAGGGGTATTCTGATGCTGATTGGGCTGGAAATCCATTTGACCGTCGTTCTACGTCAGGATTTACAGTAGTTATAGGAGGTAATTTAATTGCAAGGAAGAGTAAGAAACAAGATGTGGTCGTTCGCTCCAGTGTTGAAGCTGAATACCGTGCTATGGCATTAGCAGCTTCTGAGATTATGTGGCTTCGGCAATTATTGGTAGAATTGGGGGAGAATCTGGGTGGTCCTACTGAACTATGGTGTGATAATCGCTCTGCTATCTACATAGCTACCAATCCAGTATATCATGAGAGGACCAAACATATTGAAGTGGATTGTCATTTTATTCATCACGCGTATCGACAAAATATTCTCAAATTTGGGGTTGTTTGTTCCAGTGAACATTTGGCTGATTTGCTTACCAAACCATTGTCCGGTTCTTATGTTCATCATCTATGTAACAAGCTGGGTATGCTAGATATTTATGCTCCAGCTTGAAGGGGGTTGTTATAATATTTATATATTATATGTTGTATCATTAGCTGTAATCCATATGGATATGCTTGCTGTGTCAAGCTGTGTTCCCTATCAATTAGTTGTCATCCATGTGGGTATGCCCACTTATGCTTTTGTATCATGTATATTTAATTATGAGTGGGTGTGGCTGAATACACACTGACATATCTTCAACAAGCTATAGCCATCCTTTCAAAAGACTTAGTTCCATGTTCTCATTAAACATTCCACAATGAAAAGAACTAAATGCAACTGAGCCATACAATACTAATGACATTAACTAACACACTCGAACAGCATAGGCTCCTAGCTCTCATTATATCCCACTGTGTTGGACATTTCTATGGGATATGATATCTGAGCAATAAATAGTAGTTTACTGATAGAAAATATTCACCAATGATGAAAAAAGGATTATATAAAGCGAAAAATAGACTATTAAGAATAACCTAATGAGCCAGAAATTAACCTACCCTTCGGAGTAGAAACATATGAAGTAATAAAAATGCACATATAAGAGTAACAAAAAATACCAGAATGCCACAAAGTTAAATTAGGAGATAGTTCATTCTAGTTATGATGAAATCACCTGTGACTGAACCTTCTTTTTCAACTCGTCAACATAATCATCACAAACACTCTCTTGAGGTGCAAGGGGCAATTTATCACCGGAAACTGAAGCGAGCTGCTGCTGCAAAAGTGTCACCTTTTCTTGCAATTCCATATTCTCAGTACACTGCCAAAAATCAGGCAATCCATCAGACCTCGTAAACAAAGGAGAAAGGGCGCATATTCGACAAGGTAGCATGTTGAGTAAATAAAGCTGTGACCACTAATATCCTCAACCAGAAAGGTATTGCCCTTAAACCAAATTACCAGCATGTAACACATCAAATAAGAACAAAAGCAAATAGAGAAGGACATTCTTACCTTATTCTGCAGTTGTTCCTGGAGGATACGATTATCAGCAGATTTTATCTACATAAATTGATTAAAAAATCTCTTATTTAATTGAGGACAAGCATAAATTGATCAAACAATCTTTTATTTAATTGAGGACAATATGTCATGCTTGATGAAAAATTATTCACCGTGTCAATCCTTAGATCAAAAGAACACGTAGAATTCGAACATACATAGCACACCAAGATCATCTAATACGTGATAAAAATCAAGGCTGAAGCAAATCTGATTGTTTGCAAAAGAATTCCTCTCCTTGGAGATTCAGGAAATGTTTCTCGTACCCAATGAATTGCTATTATAGTTGCATGGTTCCTTTTCAAGAGCACATATTTAGTTTTCCTCAAAAGTAAAAAAACCTGCTTCCTTTCCAAACCGCCAAACATTGCTAGATAGATTTTTTATCATAATAGAATGCACCATTGCACCCAATAGTTCAATAATATAGTAATATACCGATAAAAAAATACTAACCTCCAGCTCAAAAGCCTTTTCATTACACTGTGTCATCAATCTCATAACCTTCTGTTGCAACAGCAATACGATTAAAAAGAATCAAGGTAGCAGCCAGTTATATCAGAATAACAAAAATGATGACAAAGCATGACTAAAGTCTTTTACCTGCTGCATATCAACCACTAATGCATTAGCAGTGGAAACCTCACCACTTTCAATGATGTGTTGCTCTAAAACTCGCATTTGCTTCCTTTTTTCCTGAATCTCATGCTCCATGTTCTGTATCTGAAATTAAGGAAAAATGGAGAAATGTTGGACGGGTCATTGGGGCATATATAGATGCTCTTAAAAGTTAAACACATCTCTATCACTAGGACAGTTTGAAATTTTGAAGTGATGGATGCCAAATACAATGCATCAATTTTTTTAATTGATTGTGCTCCAATGGAATTAATTGAAGTTCAAGCAGACTAAGACAGAAAAAATTAAATAAATTCATTTGATGATTAAACGCATTAGTGTATATGTAATTTGTATATGAATTTCTCATAAAACCAGTTTGGCTGTTTGATTCAATTCGTGTTAAACAAGAATCATTGGTTGGTCAAACCATGAAGGTAATATAAGAATTTTAGCACAAAATAGAATATTGATGTTGAAGTCCCTGAATCTTGGAATGTAGTTATATTTGTCTATTCCATTTAGTGTAGGAGATAAAGCTGTTGACAGTAGAATAATTTAGATATTTCAGTTTAAATTTAGATAATTCATGAGATTCCTTAATTTAAAGAAGTTCTTGTTTTAGTCCAGTAATATAAAAAACTGTTTCTCCTAGGTTGTAAGTATTCATTCAAGTTAGAAAGAAAAAAACATTCTGCCTTCAATTGACATAAAGATTGCAAAATAAACCGCCCATAAGCTCAAAAGAAATAGAAAATTCAGTACCTTCATCATGCTGAAACCAGAGTATCAAATCATTTATCAGTAACATGAAGCAAATTCAGAACGGTTACATTTGAAGGTAAAGGGAATAAGGTTATACCTGAGTTTTTGAGCTGTCAGGAAAGTTTACTGACTGCTCCACGAGGCGCTTAAGGGTACTAGTGCAGAATGCAATTTCTCCATCAAGTACTTTAACTTGCTCAACAATAAGGTCAATTTGATCTGAATCCATACCACCCTATAATGGTAAAACGAAAAACTTGAGGCAACTTCTGCTGAAGCAATTTCAGTATCTATAACAATGCAAGCCCATAGGCCATAATACACAGTTGAAAATCATTAACTAGGTATAAAAATTAAAAAGTAAAAAAGAAAATGACCAACAGCCAAGAGTCAGAGAAAAATATATTAATATAACAGTCAGATCACCATGTCTGTTAATCCTAAATTTTTCTTCACCAAGAAATATTTTGAATTGTGAAGTCATTCTTTTTCTAGAAAGCCTTTTCCTCTCTTCCAACCCTTTTCAGAAATGCATTTAAAGGTCTGTTTAAGGTAAAGAATCAATAAAACACAATCTAAGGACCATGTGAACATTTGAGTACAGCCATAGGAGTGTGCTTTAGCCAGGAACAACTACCAGAGGCTAAAGGACTAAAGGTGGGCATAAGAAATTATTTCAAAAACAATGGTAAAACATGAAATAGGGGAGACAGGTTTCATAAACACCTCTTCCTTCACGTTAGAGAACGAAAATAGTCAAAGACAATTAGGTGCTAAAATAAAATGAAAAAAAAAAAAGACGACGAAAATGAGCAAACTATGAGTAAGAGAACCATACAGCTGGTAGTCTTGAACCAACAATAAGTTCTCCCACTTGAATATCAGTGATCGTGCTGCTAGCTGGTGAAAATTCATCATTTCTTCGGCTGGAAGACCACCTGTGTTTAAAGTCCGAAGATGGTTCGGATGGAACTCCTGAAGTAGAAAATGGAGAATCTATCTGATTTTCGCCTTCGACTAGCAGTGAGCCCTGTTTCAAAACATCCAACCTCTGGTAAAGGAAGTGAGGAAAGATGAACATCATTTTCTTTCATACGATAGCTGCTGCTACTAGTAGTAGTAAAAATAGCAAAAGATTTCAAGGAGAATCCAGTATCATTTGGAGGTAAATGATCAGAGAAGAAAGTCTTAGGGAAATAACCACACTAAAAATCACATTTACTGTGAACCGAGAACAAATTATAGCACTGTTGAGTGGAAAACAAAGCATTAGTTGATGTATTCACACCACAGGTTTAAGTAGTTTGTAGTCATGCTCCTTACCATCATACCATAGAGGCACGGGATCGAAACCACGTCACCAATGAACAAAAAAACACCAACCATAAATTTGTGCTTCTATTATCCCCTCTTCCCCCTAGAATCATACACTAAACACCTTCAACTTTTTCAAAAACTAAGAATAAAATAATAAATAAAAACATGCTTTTATTCGCAACTAACTTTTAACCAGCAGTTCTGTTGACTAACTGGAAGAAGAAAAAACTCACATCATCCTCCCCAACGGAATGGCTCCTTTGATGACTGGACACATCATTCAAACATCCAGGGATTGAATTCTTTGTAGAAACAAGTATGAGCTTTGTAAGCCTCTGAATTCTACTAATTAGAGCAGCCTTTGCTTCCTCTTCTTCCTCCAATCTTGACTGCATCTTTACTTGACCTTCCTCCAGCTATTCAACGAACATGAGACAGTAAATTGAGATAATTACTAATTGAAATTATAGGTACACTAAGGAACGCAATTGAAGGGTAAGAGGTCGAGATCCAGATTGAGAGTGTCAAACCTTTTGCCTTAAATTCATGAGCTCCTCGTGACTTACACCAACAAGCATTCCCCCTTTTACCTGATCTAGCTCTTCTTTCAAACTCAAGATCTCTCTTTGGTACTTCTTGATCAAAGACTTTTCATCGATGATCTAAATGAGCATGTGTTACAAAGGCATGCAAGTGGCTTTAATCAACAAAACCTTAACATAAAAAAATTATAGTGTAAAGTCCTAAGAGTTTATAGCGCACCTTATTACACGAGGCATAGATTTCAACCCGTTTTGCCCTACTAGCAAACTTTAATGTATTATGAGTTTCCTCCATGCAACTAGACGCGGGAGTTACAGTACAGATAAGCTGTAAAATAAGGGGGGAAATGAAAAGTAAATTCATTTTCTAAAAAAACTACTAGATGTATTGGTAGGCATAGTACACTGATGAGCAAACTAATTGTACAAGAAGATTTTATTATATGTTCAGTGTTGCGAATACTAAAATTGAAACATGAAAAACTACATTCTAAATGGTAAAACAAAAAGGCATATGCAGAACTGAATTTTGTTTCTATTCAAACAAGTTAACTCCACTCTCATTAAATAAATAAAAAAATCCACAGAAAATGCAATATTGTCTCTAATATGTTTTTTCATCAATCATATACTGATTTCATGTCTCAACTCACCGAAACATGCCCATGCCCATTTAATGAAGATTGCAGGAGGCGGGTAAGCTTGGAATCGCGATATGGAACATGAGATGCCTTCCCTTCACTTAGCTTTCCTATTACCTTCATGTTACAATCATAAATCAGTTCACAAACTTGAAATGACCAAACATGGATAAGGAGACCACAATGATTGCAACTAATTTTCAGCAGTAACGGAATAATTTCATTCTGAATCTAAGAGCCTATACCCACTTACATAAGGTATTTTGACTCAGTATTCAAAACTCAGAAGACTAGATAAAAAATTTATCAAGAGTCTAACACTATGACCTACAAATCTCAACTTCACGTTGGAAATTATCAATATATTAACTATGGTCTATGGATGATATTATTAGAGAGCTGTCTCCAATCAACTCAATTATGAGAGTTGAGTTGTACTGGATTGAGTTAAAGCTAATACCGCATTGAAGCTTTGCGTTGCTCTACTAAATAGAATTACAAGTCAATATTTATTACTAGTTATTGACTCAGCGAAGACTGGTGTGCCTGACAATATAGGCTTAACCGTGAAAATCATTGAACCATAAAAGTGTAGACTGTATGCTTTGAGAGCCACCTACCATAAACTCAGCATTAATGTTATCTGGAGGTGAGTTGAGTTGGAACACTCACTTAAGACTGATAGTTCAGAAGGTGGCATATTAAAACTTTGCTTTGTTTTACCCCATTTTAGAATATAAATAACAACTTATAAATTGTAATTAACCAGCAAAGCAAACGTAAGGATTGAGTTAATCACAACAACATATAAACTCAATAGGCACCTACAGTTCCAAGGGTCAGAAGACTCTTATTTATGTATGATCCCTCCTTTCTCCTTATTCCAGTAGTTTCGGTCTTTGCACTTTCAGATCCAGCTAGATCAATTAAATTCTTTGGAGCACAGAAACAAATTAGCAGGACAAGGTAATAGTAGTCAGTTAAGTCATCTGGCTAAGAATTTTTTTGCTTCTAACAGTGAAAAGTAGGGGGAAAATGAACTCAACCGTACAAGTTGAGAGAAGATCACTCCATCATATTCATCACCAAGGGCACTGCTTTCAATCATCTGCAAGTTCAAGAGAAATTAGGGATGAATAATAAGACAGGAAGTGGCAGAAGGTATAAAACCCACAACAACATGGGAAAAGGCCAAAGAGAAAAATTTAGTGGGGTGGGGTTTGGTTTGGGGTTGGTGAGGGAGAGAAAGCAAAGATAAAATCATTATAGCAAGAACAACCAAAAATTTGTATTGCAGTTCAGAAGTATTTTTGCAAGATGCACACAAGAAAAGTACATCATAAACAGCTGAAGGAAATGTTTTTCTGAGCACGCATTTGGTCGACAAAAAGTCAAAAACTAATGAAAAGAATGAATGTGACCAAGATATGCGATGCAAATAACCCAAAACTAGTTTAATATACTTGATCTAATATCAGTGAATTACTGAATTGATATGATATGTTGCTCCAAGTCCAACCAATATTATACGAAAACATTGAAATGATCAAGGAATTAATCTAGTTTCCATTTGTGAATACTTTCTTCTTTGAATTTAAGAATCCACAAAAGAAATCACAAATGCGGCAAATTATTTACTTAAAATTTATCTTAGCTTACAAAAAAACTGTGTTGTAATTCCATCGAGCCCTGATGCATGGATTAGGCCAGGAGAGAATCATTAATTTAGTGTAGAAATCTATGATTTGAAATGATGCTTTGTGCCCAGATGACAGAGTTGTTGTGGTGGCATGCATGAAGAGGGGAAAAAACTGTGCAACTTGCCTTGATTGTGATATAGAGGAGGTTTATGAATAGCTTATTTAGGGTTTTCCAGAATAAGGCAGTACTGAATTGGATTCAAAGCACATAAATCATGCCATGGAAGAAGAAAAAAAAGTATTAGAGTCCATAATATCAAAGTCATTCAGATTACCTTCTTTAAAAGTGCAGAGGTACAAAAGATTAAAAAAAAAAAAGAACAGCATATGTAAATTCACATGTTCTAGAACAAACATGTGTCACGTTAAAGGACAACAAAGGACCACTCGCATGTAGGGTAATATGATGGCACTGCAAGATACTGCTCACACGCTAGATAACAGAAGCAAAATGATATTTGTGCACTGAAAAAAAAAATCAAAATGACTGGTCAAGAAATAGACCAACAGGTTGTAAATTATAATAGAATAGGATTATATTTTGTACCAGTGTAAATATGGTATGACTTCTGCTGCTGAACAGGTTAAAATTATTTGAGCCAACGTGACGATGCTCTGCCATATATATAAGTCGAACAATATTATTATTATTATTATTATTATGCCAAAAACTTACACAAAGAAGTTATATAGTGAAGAGGTCCCAATGAGTACCTTCCCCAGCAGCAATGAAAGAAAGTGCATGCCCAGGAGAAAAAACCACTTCTTCATTTATACCCTCAACGTAAGTTCCCTAAGAATGTATCCATTATAAGAACAAGAAGAATGCAATCCTCCAAAATCAAGAAAAGTGGCCACATAAAAGAGAAACTTTCAAATTATTAGCCAAATATATCCGACATAAGTGCACCAAAAATCCAAAAATTAAAGGCAACTCAAGGATTTATTGCAAACAATGTCATCCAACTTTACTTTCTTCTTCCATTTTTTAAAATAATTACATCCTAACAACATCAACTGATAGAATATAAATCTAATCGAAAAAAGAAAACAAATGAGAAACATAATAAGAAGAGTTCACATTGTTCCAGAAGCATGAAAAAGAAAATTAGAAATTAATCACAAGTTGAGCAAAAAACCTGCACATCTTCTCTGACACGCAAATTTTGACCTGTTGGATCAAGCAAGTCGTTTATCACCTGGAGTTTTAAGGTACAATCAGGAGAAGAAGAAAAAACCCATATAACTTCTTTACAATAAAAAGAAATAGTGCAGATAATTTATGTTTCAAAACCCTCTGGAACCTCATGGAATAAACTATTATATGCACCACACAGAATATTAACGTTTAGAGGATATAATTTGTAGAGATCATGGAAGAAAAAGCTTTTCTTTATAAGATTATTATGCACAAGAAGTCAATAGCAATGATAGAAATATGATAAATAATTCCAAATGCCTTATTTCAAAATGTAAACAGGAATGACGATATATACATGCATTATCACACATATTACATACATAGTTTCACTCACTTCATTGTAAATTTCCAGATATGAGACACGGAGTAAAAACTCTCTTCCTGGAGTCTACAATAAGACTGCAGTTTGTTAGTTTGATATCTTATCCTTCAATTGATAGATAAAGATAAAAAGAAAAAGAAATTTAAATTAGAGAATAAGTAGAATGAAAGAAGAAATAGGTGCCTTAAGACTTGAGAGTTACTACTCAGTAAGAAAGGAACTGAAGAACTGCAACTGATAATAACATGAATTATGTCATATAATTACACTTACATCTTGAATAATGCTGAAAACATCCTTTATGGCCAAAGGTATGATCCCTGGAGAATTTTGATCTCCCTGCTCATATTATCATAAAATAATAAGTCAAAAACTAGACCTGTAGACTACATGCAAGATTCATATTAAGAAATTCATAAAAATGGAATATTCAAGAGTCAAGAATGTGAATGACTTAAGACCAAAAGGCTTTTCACCATGTTTAAATCATCCTCAGTACTCAACATCAAGTCTTTAACATAGACAATTTGAGATTAGCTACATCAAGCCATGTCAGAAAATTGGTTGGAATCCACCAGGTGGATCCTTCTTCACCATTCTTTCCAATTTAAGGAAAAAATTTAGACTCCTCCCTCTAAAATCTATGTCCTTTCTTAATCCTTATCACTTCCATTCAAGTATTTTAGCTATCCTTTCCCCTTTGAGAATCTTCTACTTCAATTTCTGCTCCTCTATATAACTTGTACGCCAATATCATTATGTTGTACATGTCCAATTATTTTGGAAAGCTTTTGTATCTTATATTCAATCGATAATACTCCCACCTTAATGGATTTCTTTTCTTTTTTTTTTTGAATGGGATAATACTCCCACCTTAAATCCAATATTTTTGTCTCTTATCCTGTTGTTTCTTGTGTTGCTATGTATCCAAATCAACTTGTGCCAAATGTCAATTAGAAAGTAATACAAACTATATAAACATGGGCAGTTCTGATCTTTAGTTTACTTGGGTAATAAAATTAAGATTCCGAGGAAAAATCCCAGCGTTTTTCTAAAACAAGTCTTGGAAAACTGTTGCTTATCATGAAGAAAAAATGCAGCTGAGCTGCACTTGTTGAAGTTGGCATTTCGTCACATTTCAACTCCATGAAGATTTAATAATACTTACAATATTCTCAATCAAAGAACTAAAAACTCCGAAGCAATCAATTCATCCTAATCAATCCAACAACATAGTTCCGAATGAACTTTCTTATTTGATGCAACATTACTCCCATAAATTCCATTTTGTTTTTTGCTGACCCCTAAAAGCTCATAACTGGACACTATTTTCATGAGACAAGGCTGCACTAAAAAACATAGTTCCACTTCCACTTCCTCAGCATACAATTTTTCTCAAACAATAATGGCCAACAATGCAATCAGAATTGGAATCCAAGCAAATATAATATATGAGAAGAAAAGGATACAAATAAATTTAATCAAGAAACTTAACTTACATGCATAGTGTGTGTCTTTCCACTACTCGTAACACCATATGCAAAAACAGTCCCTGTGCAATTAGCAGTCATGCTAAATTATGAAAGTCCTTCGTTGAAATTAAATACATAAGTCAATCAAAGCAGTCAATTAACTGATGGCGTTTAACAAATTTCATTTCTATGACTAAAAGTGAACTATATTTATTCGCACAAAAAAAATTCACATCTATATGCAAAAAAATTGGAAGCCATATCTGTACCAGTAACACCTTCCATTGCAGCCTTGACTACAGGCTTGGCAGCTGCTTCATATACCTCTGAAGAAGGTGTATGAGGACCGAAAACTTTATCTGCCAGAGTAAACCATTGTTATATCAATAAAATGAAACCGCAATAGATACTTAACTGCAAAATTAATCTCAATTGCATTAGCAAGTCACTCATTCAACTTTATACACCTTCCATTGAATTTGCATATGAAGTCCACCCATTGATATTCAGTTATTCACCACTAGGAACGGAAAAAAGTTGAAAAATCTGAATGAACAATACCAAACGCAAAAGCCGTTCCCGGATTATACTCGTGCCTCACGATCGTATCCCCATCTGCATACCAAGCGATTTCATCTCCTCTTTGAAACTCCCTTTCACTACAATAATTTACAGTAAACAAACAGAATTAAAAAAATTCGATCACATCGCTCCAAAACGCAACCCTAAAAACAATGGATTTCCATTTAATGTAAACAAACAGCTCATAGATCTAATCCCGGATACTCAGATCTACCCTTACTTCATCGGTCTGAAGCGAACCGTCACTGAGATGCTATCTCCATTACGCGGCTCGTCAAGTGGCTCTGCAATCAGCTCCTCGGAGCCGTAACCTACTGGCACGGGAGTATTGTATCCCCGTGGACTGCAGTACATTGAATCGGAGCGACTACGACTCGGAGTTATGGATCGTCCTCCAGAATTGAAATACGAGGAGGCCGTGGAAGAGCACGAGCGAGGCATTAGTTTGTTACTGGAGAAAGAGGAATGCTATGAAGAGGACGAGTAAGGACTGGAAGATTTACGATACGAGAACGGCGAGCTACTGCATGCCCGAGACGACAATGTCATTCATTCGACCTAGCGAGCCGGCGATGACTCGGCAGAAAAATGTAAAAGAAGAGAAAAGAAGAAGAATGAGAGTCAGTGAGCTCACATAGCTTGATACAAAAAAGCGAATAGCATTGTGTTTTTTCCGCTTTCAGGCTTTAATCTACGCACAGAGAGAGAAAACAGAAGAAACAGAGAGAGATTGTTTCTTCTTCTTTAAGACAAAGGAGTTGCAGAGAAAGAATTTCTATTGTGGCAGAGACCTGGAGAGAGCGAGAACGACTGAATTCTTTTTTCTTTATTTTTATTTTTATATTTTACATATAAGTTTAAATTAAACTCTGAAAGTTACTTGCCGGTGACGTGGAAGGTAGTGCGGGCGAGTTTAAACTTGCGAAGATGGACCCGCTCAGTAGACATATTTGAAAAATAAGCAAGAATGAGCGGGAATAACAGTAAATTACAAAAATGCTAGCCCTTCTACTTTCTTGCAAAAATGCTAGCTGTTGTCTAATTTCTTAAAATGAAGAATAAACTACGCAAGTGCACGTATCAACAAGTAGTATAGAAAATGAGAGAGTGTCGAACCCACAGGGAGGTAAAACTAAACGTTGGCACGACGTTAATGGAACAAATTAATTAAACTGAACAATGATTAACAATTTAGATTTCTTGTTGTCTCTTTTATATATGTATAAAACAGTGAATTTAATTAAAACTTTGACAAATTGGTACTTATGAATCAACTATGAGAAAAGCCTAGGGCACCCAATTTCCCCCAAATCATCTCCTAAACTCATCATGCCATTCCATTAACTAACAACCCATTGTAATATGCCAACGAGAAAATAAATTATTCATCTACTTCTTCCGAAAATAAGAGAACCTATCATTCTTAATCCATCAACTATATGCCCATGTTGATAAATTAAAGAACAATGCATTAAGTACTTTCCTCCATTATTTGCACATACCTATCAAATAGAAAATCAGAATATATGTCATCCAATTTATTGGTTAAACCTTCAATCCCTATTCCTAGTTCACAAAGGTTTTCCAAGAATCCTTCTAGTGTTGATCAATCACAAGAAAGTATTAAGCACAAATTGAATGAACACATCACATATGGGTATTAATCAACTTCACAGCAATCAAAATTCAAGCATGGATTTGGGTTCCATTGGAACCCCAGCAAACAAGTTAGTTCATCATCAAGCTGAAACAAAGCATCATCTCCATGAATAAATCCATATCACGACAGCTACAAGAGTTTAAAATAGAGAGAAATATCAAACTAGGTTGAATCCTTCCTCTGCAGCTCCCCTGTGACAGCTACTCTTCTCTTCCGACAATAGCTGCTGCCTAATTAAATATGCCCAAGCTGCACACTCTTTTCTGGCAATCGCAGCACCCAATTGTTCCTCTTCGTTTTCTGGTTCTTCTATCTCACTCTTCTGGGCTGCGCCAATCTCCTCTGGTCTCTTCCTCCGACAATCCTCTTTAGGTCAAATATGATTTTCATGTAGAATGACCAAATTGCCCCTCTATAGCTTTCAAATTCCAAGCCTACCCTTAAGCACTGCTGCATTCTCTTCCCAGATTTTATAGTCCTCAAAGATGACCATTTTACAATGTCTTAAAGCAAGAACTTGAGAAATCATAAAACACAATAGTTGTACCCCTTTCTCTTAGCTTTCCAACGAATCATAAAGCATAATTTTCTGGGCAGTAGAAAAAATGTTACAGAGACAACAGTTAAGGATACTCAGAACTGCACGTAATCTCTGCCGCAGCTGACTTTGCACACTCACAACTTCTCTATCTGTCATCCAAAATTAACAAAGTTGATATCCACGTGAAGCATGAAATGTCAAGTTTTCAATGCCGCAAGAATCACTGAGATCGGACTTTTATAGAAACTGCAGTAGCTGTTCACGCATTAGCCTGCCAAAACCCATATTAGCATATCATTTGACAGCAATTTCCTTTTTGTCATTGAATTAGTCCCGACTCATCCAAAATATTTGTAAATCATGGAAACAACTCATTACTGGTATATTAAACCATATTTAAACAATGAAACCTCAATTTAAGCATAAAAAGCGTTAAAAACACTTCCGAACTAACTCATGAAGAACAAAAATAACACGAATAACTCTATAAATCATAGAGTTATCACTAGCCCTTCTACTTTCTCGCTGAGACAGACTCGCTAAGGAGTATAGCACCCACAAATCACAATGGTGTAATTTTAACGAGAGATGGATAATTTATGGAATATGTGGTTTTGACGTGTTTGTATTGGGAGATTATTTTAGATGATGTAGATCAGTATCAGACTTTATTTTTTGTAAAATTTGTGAGAATTATTATTGATTTTGATATAGTTTTGTTAGAAAAATGATGGAAAATGGAAGAGTAAATGCTTGACTTTTATTGAGAAAGAAAAATGTATAGAATATGTTTTGTTGATGTAATTGTCCTGAAAGAGGTGTTTTACTGATGTGGTTGATATGTGATTTGACTTTTTGTTTAATAAAGGTAGAATGCAATATATAATTTTACTGGACCAACAAATTTTTGCTACTGTGATTGCTTTATAATTATTTATGAGTTGGGCAATGTCTTAATAAAACTGTCTTGACCAAATTTGGAATTTAGAGTAAAATTTATACAGAAGAAGATAGAAATAAGAAAACTTTTATAAAAAAATTGACAATTGTTGGGGAGGAGCATGTGGAGGAGGAGAAAATATAGTATTGATTGTTTGCAATTTGCAAAAGATAGCGACACGACTTAAAATAGTGACTGATCTTTTTGACATTTTGTGAGATTAATTTTTGAAGGAAGTTACATAATATTAATGATTCTAACGATATGTTAGTGCTCTTTCATTTGACTATTGTGGGCTAATTTTAATAATTGAGATTTGTTTGGGTGAGTCGTGAGTAACCTGCAACGGTATTATTACTCAATAATCAAGTATTATTGTATTAGCTCAAATAAGGGGAGAATAATTAACATAATTTATGCAATGGTTAATGTGATTCATAATCTCCTGATATACAATGTCTTTTATCACTTTCTCTCAGAGTTGTCGTTCAAAGATTTTTGAAATAGAAGGAGAACAAGATCCTTTTATGGATCCTTTGGGGTATTTATACTCAAATCTTTTGGAAACATGTCTGTTGAAATAACAGTACGATTTTGCAAGGATTGTGTATGATGATGAGATATAAGAGATCTTTTAAGACTCAGGAAGAAAGTTCTTTGAATTACCTCTTCATTCTCCTTCATGTGTCATGCGTCGTTATCTATTACCATTATACCTAATGGACCGTCAAGCACCCACTTTGAATGTTTGGCATCTCCATATGTTGGCTCTTTTTGGCCTCCAACATTTTGTTCAAGGGGGACTGATATGTGTTTGTGGTGTGGCTGTTGTTCGCAAAGGGGGACACTCTTCTTTGGGATGGCTCAGGCCTCACGACTAGGTCTATGCTCGTTAATTTTAGACATTTTTCATCATTACAGGTTGTCTTCAACTATTCAAGTTAATAGAAGTTTAGGCGGCGGTTGGCTTGAGAATTCTATTTTTCTTTTCAAAAAAAATAGAAAAGGTGTTTGGTTCACCTTTTCCATTTTCATTTTCTAGAAAAGGAAACCTCATTTTTTAAAAAAAATAGAAAATATCTTTTAGACATTTTTAGAAAATAGAAAACACAGAAGCACTGCCCCTTTTGTCCAAATTTTTGAAAGTCACTAAAAACAAAAATCTTGATCTCTCTCATGCGTGACTCCTTCTGCAGCCCCTTCGTCTTCATATTTACAAGTAAGATCCGACTCGCTTTCATGATTTTTGTTATGTTTGGATTAATTTTTCTATTTCTTCCTTGGATTGCAATTGATAGCCCCTCTCTTTTCCATTAAACTAGGGATGACAACAGATCGAATATCCTTCCAACGAGGGAACACTAAAAATGTTTTCATTTTAGTTATCCTAAACCAAAACTGTTCTGAAAACCTTTTACAAAATTCATTTAAATTTTCAAAACCAACAATGTTCCATAACCGTTTACCATCGGGTACCCATTTATCGTTTAACTTTTTTTATTTTTTTTCACATATATGTTTTTTTAAGAAACAACTACAACAATAAATAAAAAATTAGACTAGTAGTTAAATGCTTCAGTTTTTTTTATACAAGTTAGGGATTCAAATCTTTTTATTGACATATTCACTAGTATTTTTCAATACTTTACTAATAATTAAGGATAGGGTCGGGTTTGAGACGGTTTCGGTTAGGGTACCCTAAACCCAACATCAAAAACCAAAACCGACCCAAAACCGTGACGAGTTTGAAAATAAAAAACAAAACTGTTTCCAAACCCTATAGGATCGGTTTTTGTATTTTAAATGGATCAGATACCCTACAGATAATGCATGGATCGTTTTTTTTTACCATCCCTACATTAAACTCTAGTTCTTAATCTCTTTGATGATAAATAACCATAAGTAGGGGATTTGTTGGATGTTTCAGCAATCAAAATTGAGTGTTGATGTATGGTTCTATTTGATAGACTTCCTCTGCTACCTTAATCGATGAAATTATATGTTGAAGTTTGGTTCTATTATACTTGATTCTTTAGGCATAAAATCCCTTTTATTAATTATGTCATCTATTTTTCTATGGAAATTTGAATGTCCTTAGAGATGGGTCAACTTGCTATGATACCCAATGGTGGAATTGATAATAAAGGCAACTGTGTGAATTCGTTGTTGTTGTAGTGATGTTGATAATGACTGATAATATGATGTTTCTTTCATTCCATGGTCTCCGTAGATGTATTGATGATAATTTGATGTGAGTGGCTGATAATTGATGATAATATTATGTTATATAAATTATGGTCTCCATGGATGTATTAATGTTCATTCTATAAGAATTATGTTTGGAGTCTGGAATGAGAATCCTTTAGCTCCACTAATGCAAAATTTGAGGCTCTTATTGACTGTACCAATGGTTACAACTGTGTTGTATGACCATGATTTAGAAAGGGGATGACTAATGACTGTTAAATTGTGTCTTTCTCTTCTCACCATGGATGCCCTATATTTTTAGCCTTCAAAAAAATCATTTTAAGATTAAAATTGATGTTTATACTTCATAATATAATTAATATTTCAATTTTTTTGGTATTATGTATGTTTTTTAATTTAATGTCTTAACAATAATGATCTCCTTGAATTATCATCTTCCACTCAAGAATCTAAAGAATGGCTGGATTATGTTAATACTTTAGAACAATCATCTCCAGATTTCAGTATCTCTTTTTTTTGTGGCCAATCCATTGCCTCATTTTAATACTCAAATATATAAATGTCACACAAACAAACTAACGCAATCAAAAACACAAAATTCTCAAATTCTCAAAAGTTCTAACAATGGCGGCCCCAGTTGTTATTTAAACGAAAGACATAAAAAATCTTAATTAAATTAGACTAGCAAACTATTTAAAATACTTAATTCATGTATAAGACTTTTAAATGGCCACGAAAACATAGTTGACTTTAAGATATCCAAAATCAGTCTCCGGAAATATATAATAATAAGGAATTGGACTTCTAGACCAAGAGTTATGGCCGATCAAAGTTGGGCCTTCACCTTTGAACTCCTTGGACCCCTTTACTTGCACTCCACATTAGGCATCTCTTGAACGACTAGATCCACGTCCATGTCACAAACAAACTTCTTTCTATTTATATTTTTGTATTTTAGTTTCTCATGTTAGTGGATTTATGTGAATTGTTTAAAAAAGATTGTACGCACATTATATTTATGATATTATTGATTAAGGATTGGAATCAAGGGCGGTACCACAGACTAAGCTGGGCTACAACTCAGGTGAATTATTGACAATTTTTTTTATACTTAATCTTAGATAGCCCACATGTGAAATGCTGCCCAAATGTAGCCGAGCCAGCCATGACTCATGAGTCAACAATTTAACCCTACCCCACGTTTGGTTGGGGAGAATAGGGGATGAGGCAAAAGAATGAGCTTTGTCAAAGCTCATTCCCTTGTTTGATTTGTATAAAACATGGGCCATGAGTATGAGTTCATGACCCCTATTCTCCACAAGGGAAGAATAATTTTTTTTTTAAATGACAATTTTATCCTTCAATTAAAATCATATAAAATTATCAATTTATTAAAAAAGAGAGTAATATAGTATTTTTATCTTTATTACAATCAATTGAAACCAAAACTTATGCTCATTCTCACATTAACCAAACATACAAAATTTTACATTTAAACTCATTCACCCCTCTCTATTCTCCTTCTCTCAATAAGCTCATGCTCAGCTCATCTTAAACTCATTCTCTCCTTCAACCAAATGTGAGATTAGGCTTTAAGGCTCTCTGCGACTATGAGATTGTGACTTTGCTGCCTCTCCGCTAGGGATGTCAAAAATACTCATACCCGACGGATACCCGCCCCAAATCATATGAGTATGTCTCGTTAATTAACGAGTCGGGTAATAGGTACGAGAATTTTCATGGAGAAAATAGCGGGACGGATACGAAGACATATTTGTCAAAATCCAACTTGTCACCTACCCGTATAAATTATTAATTATATATATTATTTATAATATATGTTATTACTTATATATTATTTATAAAATTATCATGAACAAATCACTAAAAAATTCCATAAAATATATTAGTTGCTTATATTTAATTTTTTATTAAACGTATTTATTTATTTATTGAATGGTTAATATACATAGTTATCAAACTCATGAGTTTACATGATTTTGTATGTAATTTACTATAATTTATTATGATCTCTCAAATAATTAAAGACATCTAGAATTTGTTAATGACTTGGGTTTTAAAATTTTATGTATTTTTTTACAGTTGACGAGGCGGGTAAATAGACGGGTATTCCCCACCCCAACAAGTATGGGGATAGGGTAAAAATTTAAATACCCGACGAATATTTTTACGTGTATGGATAAGAATTTTTTGACAAGTATCAGGACGGGCTAAAGGATACCTGCCCCGTTGACATCCCTACTCTCTACGACTATGAGAAGAGTTGTATGCCTTAGCGTCGGCAATACAAAAATGGCGGCCTTACTTAATGGGTAATTCATCAATAGTGAAAACTGATCACCAGAGTTTGAAGCACATACTCGAACACGCATTGGGACTCTTGATGTTAAAATATTCGCAAGTGCACAAGTGTACTATTATAGCACAAAATATGAAAGTACAAGGTCGATCTCACAGAGATAAGTCCAAGTGAATATTGTTCCAAATTTGCAATTAATGTAAATAAAAATTAAATTAAAGCTGAGGATTGATGATTTATGAGTACGAACGAGTAAGTAAGAAAAACGAGTGAGAAATTCAGTAAGAGCAGAAACTAGAGTATGATCTCACCAAGCACTCATATTACGAATTTATAAAGATGAAGCAACAATCACAATTCTGATTCTAAAGTTATTTTTCTCTCAATTATGTTGATCTATGGATCGTAGAAATAACACGTATTACTAATCCTAAATTAATCATGTTTGATTGCAGTCTTTAGATTTAGAATCAATAACCCATTAAGAATAGAAAAATCATACAACAATTAACTCCCTAAATCCTAATCCGAGTAGTCGACAGTTAATCTTCTTAATTCTAGTTCCACCAAAATATATAAATACGGATCATTTACTTGATTCGGCTAGATGAGTATATATATTTAACCTAATTGGTGATCAAGCAATCAAGCAAACAACATACTTTGAAGCACAACAATTAAGAACTAAAATCATGAATTGAATTGAAAACTTGAAAGAATTTAATTTGCAATAATCATACTTGGCTAAATCATACCATAATAAAGAGTTTAGTTACTAATCATAATAATAAACACCAAATAAAAGGAAGAAGAAACCATGAATTTATTTCTAGAACAAAGGAGATTGGTAGCCGTCTCCCAAGCGAGAGCAATTTGAGTCAGAAAATTAAGTGTATGTTCTCTTAAGGTTGGGGAGCTATTTATAATGAATACAAGGCTTTAAAAATTCCTTCAATCATCCCTAAACCTTCCCTAATCGTGCAAACAAGTTAGAACCCAAAAAGGAATAGGTTTCCTTGATTTTTAACTCCAGAAATCGCGTCTGACAGATTTGACGCTCGAGCTTTGGAAGGGCATAGGAAGGGCGCCGGCTTTGCCGTCAAGATGCTCTCTTTTGGTGCTGGATCCATGCTCGAGCGTGGGAAGGGCACCCAAAAAATTTTCCTTATCCGAGTGTGCTTCAATTTTTACCAACTCTTCACGCAAATCTTCCTACATAAAAAATGCAATAATTTATGTAATATCAACTCAAAATAAGAGAATTGTGATTGAAAATATATGAATAGATATGGTACAAAATACACACATCAACTCCTATGCAACAAAAATGGTTGAGAAAACTCTTGGCTTTTGATTTTAGGGTGGAATACAAAAAAGGGGTTGGAAATAGAGTTCCGGATGCCCTGTCTAGACATGTGAACAATATTGCAGAAGACGGTCTAAGTTTATAAGTAATTTCTAGGTCGGATGTCGACCCCATCGATAAAATTTCTCAAATCTATAGAAATGACTCATATATCACCAAAATCATCTCAGATTGCAAAAGTGGGGTAGCAAGTGATAAATATTTTATGAGGGGAGGAGTTCTTTTCTATAAAGGCAGGATTGTGGTGGGTCCAGATGTTGATGTTCATAAATATTTATTGGAGATTGTTCATTGTTTTCCAACTGAAGGTCATCGTGGGTATGATAAAACGCTACTGTGACTATGTCAGGATTTTTATTGGGCCAAAATGAAGTCCACCGTGAAGAACTTTGTGATAAAATGGATAGTTTGCCAGAAAACAAAACATTTGAACACACAGCCCCAAGGTTATTTACAGTCATTGCCAATTCCTGCCAAAATTTGGTCCAACGTAAGTCTTGATTTCATTGAGGGGCTTCTGATTTCTTTTGATAGAACTATGATTTTTGTGGTCATAAACCGCCTTTCTAAATGCGCACATTTCATGGGCATCCAACATGCCTATTCAGCCATGTCTATTGGCAAGTGTTCCTTGACGAAATATTCAAACTACATGAGATGTATGAAGAAATTTTATCAGATCGTAACACTATTTTTACGAGCCAGTTTTGGAAGAAATTTTGGAGATTACAAAGGGCCAGCTTACAGATGACTACGACTTACCACCCTCAAGGGGATGGCCTGAGTCCACTAAAAAGATATTGGAACAGTATTTTCGTTGCTATTGTGGAGATAAACCCAAACATTGGTACAAATGGTTGTCGCTTGCAGAATATTGCTATAACACATTTGTGCATTCAGGTACCAAGTTATCACCATTTGAAATTATTTATGGGGTACCTCCTCCTCATCTTTGTGATTACATTCAAGGCATGACCAATATTTCAAAGGTAGAAAATTATTTGAAAGATAGTCAGTCCATCATTGGGTTGGTGAAGCAAAACTTGCTGAAGAGTCAAGCTAGCATGAAGGAATATGTTAATGCTAAATGGACCTACAAAGAGTATGAAGTGGGTGATTGGTTATATATGAAACTTAAGCCATAGAGACAATTGTTCATGGCCCAAAGAAGGAATCTCAAGCTTGCACCAAGATAAATATAGGCATATCAGCAAAACACATTTTTCAATACAACCACATCAACAAAAACACACATTTCTCCTTCCCCATTAAAAATGACTTATTGTGAATTCTCTAAGACACATACATCTTGTACGTGGGAGGGTGATAACATATGTACCCTTTCTGGTGCACACCATAGCACATATCAAAGGGTGCGAGGTTCTAATTTGTGTCTTAGGTGGGTAGGTAGATGAACAAATACCACACTGCCAAACACTCGATGGGGTAAATTTGGGATAGTAGATGATTGGATGACTTATCGGAGAACTTGAAATGGGGTTTTAAAATATAATGTGCTTGAAGGGACTCGATTTATAAGGTATGCTGCAGAGGTTAAGACTTCCCTCAATATCTTGTAGGCATATGAGCACCAAATAGAGATGCTTGAACAACTTCCAAAAGATGTTTGTTCTTACGTTCAGCAACCCCATTATGTTGTGGGGAATATGGAAAGGTGGTCTGATGAATGATAACACGCATGTTCAAATATGACACTGTCGCAACAGGTCTTGCGAGAGGAATTTTAAAAGAGAGTCGCCACCAATTGTAATAGGTGCAATTGGTCACCAATAAAAATAATTTGGTCTGCGAAAATCCAGAAAAATGGGTAAGTGAGTTTGTTACGTATGGGGAAGGTGTGAGGCACCCCACAACATCTGTTTTAAAAAACAGTTACCAATTTAACTTTTATTATCCCATTAAATGATTAAGAAAATCAAGTGTGATATATTAACAAAATATATACATCGAGTACGATAATTTATATAAAAACTATATTGAGAGTCTAATATTGAGGTTCATGAAACTCTTCCATCCAATGGTCAAGTGTCCATAAAATACTCTCACCTCAAGAATTTTGTCTGAAGGTGCATCCAATGCATTCCCCAAATTAATTCTATCGTCGGTTAATGCTTTCAATATAATTTTGATATACAATAAGAATGCTAAAAGAAAATCCTCTCCATCCAATGAATGAGAATTTCATAAAATTTTATCCTCAAGAATCCTTTTGGGATTGCATCCAATGCTTCTCCGTTTGGTTCCGTCGTCGGATGAACCTCCAATATATTAAACAATCCCAAGCATGCAATATGAACACTTATTTAATATATACACGAACCCTAAATGTTTATATGCATCTAACACCCTGAAATCATGTATGCAATTTTTATTATTTTTGTTTTCACTATTTACATGGCCTTGGGCCCAATAACCTATTAACGTAAAAATCAAAAGCCCAATAATTTGACAATTAAACCATATATCCAAGCCCCTAAATATTTTGCTGAACCCAAAACAAAAGCCCAAATCCATATTGGAAACACCGAAGCCTACTAATTTTACTTGTAATATCTGGCCCAATAAACAATAGCAACCTAACCCATACATCTCTAAAGTTGGCCCCAACATTGAAGATTCTTTGGCCCAATTTTAATATCACAAACAACCCAATATCATATTCCAAACAGCTCAAGCCTTCAAGCCCAAACGGCCCAATTCCTTCTTTCTTTTCCAAAATCCTTACTGGCCCGGCCCGTCTTCTTCTCCATCTTATCCTCTTCTTCCTGCTTTATCCAATTGCAAAGACCTCAACCAGTAGCTCATGGACACCAATGGTCTCCCTTCTTTGTAATCACATGGGTAATCGTCTTCATCTGCTCTCTGGTTTCGGGTTGGATAGGCATCTTCAAATGACAATCGCACCATCCAGAATGAATTTCCAAGTGTTGTGAAGCTACCATCAAAATCTCATCTCAATCGGATCACGGATCGTTTCCCGATCATCGATTTAAAAACCTGGTGCAGTATCTCTTTTCTTCAAAATTGCAGTGACGTTCTATCATAAACTGATTTAGATAGACGTCCTCCAACGGCAATCTCACCATACATAATGCATTTCCAGGTGTTTTGAAGCTACTGTCCAAATTTCACTTCGATCAGACCATGGATCGTTTCCCGATCATCAATTTAAAAACCTGGCGCAGTATCTCTTTTCCTCAGAATTGCAGTGACGTTCTATCATAAACTGGGTTAGATAGACGTCCTCCAACGACAATCGCACCGTACATAATGATATTTCAGATGTTTTGAAATCACTGTCCAAATTTCACTTTGATCGGACCACGGATCGTTTCCAAATCACAGATTGAAAAACCTGGCGCAAAGCTTGACGGTAAGCTTGGGGTGGTGAAATGGGAGAATCTATGGTGTTGGTGCTTCCCCCCCCCCCCCCCCCCCAATTGAATGGTGATGTTGATATTGTGGATCAAGTCATGGCTGGAAAAGTGAGGATTTGAGCTTTGTTGAAGATGGATTTTGGTGGAAAGAAATTATGGTAGCTAGAAGATGATCCAATCCCCCTCTCCGGTTCTCCCCATCCCCCTTAAAATTGGAGGAGAAGTGTTGTTCTTGTAGGCTTCAGGAATTGGATGCCAGGAAGAATTCCGGATCCCAAAACCTGCTCAATTTCTCATGTTAGGTGAAGGTTGGTGGAGAAAAAAAAGAAAGTGTCGGTTAGGTTAGGCATGGTGGAGAAAAGGGGAGAGTATCCAAGAAAATAAATAAAAAAAAGTGGGAGTAGGTGAAGGTGGTATGTGAGGAATTGTGCCCAAAAGTATATATCCGAAACAAGATATTATCGAGTCTCTAACAATAAAAAATATTGGACTGAACTCGGACAAAAATAGGGTACTACAGACACCAATTCGGTGTTCAAAAATTCTCCCTCATTGTCGGTGCGAAGAACTTGTATTTGAGATCGGTAATAGGTGGTAATCATTTTATGGAATTTTTGGAACAAATAGCTAACTTTATATTTATGTTTCATCATACATACCCATGTCATGCGTGTATTATCATCTATGAAGGACACAAACTAGCGGGCGCCACCTAGTGAAAGTTGTTTGGCAATACCGTGGACAACCATAAATGGAACTAGGCTTTTATTCATGCTTATTGGAAAGGGAACACGATGACTTTTAGCCAATTCACACACATCACACTTAGACACTAAAACATCAATTTTTGAAAATAAACAAGGAAATAATTTTTTCAAATACTCGAATGACGCATGTCCTAATCGTTGGTGCCACAACAAGATTTATGACTTCAAGGACTGAGTTATTCCATTTGTGGAGAAGACTTGAGCTAATGTAGCTGAACACGGCAGTGCCATGTTGGGATAGTACAACTTTCCACGCCTAGTACCATAACCAGTTGTCTTCCGAGTCTTGATATCCTTAAAAACACAATGACTAGGCCACAAAATCACAATACACTGTGAAGTAAGAGTAATTTGAGACACAGACAATAGGTTATGGTTAAGAGATGGAACAACATGCACAAAATCTAAATTTAGAGTGTCGATAAGAGTGATTGAACCCTCTCCAATAACATGAGAAGAAGTACCATTAGTAGTGGATACAATAGGTTGGTTAGATTGAGTCAGTATGGAAATCCAGTTAGCATCAAAGATCATATGGTCTGTAGCACCTGAATCAATTATCCATGTATCATTCCTATTAAGTGTAGAAGTCGTAAGAGTCTTACTAGCACCATTATTACTTAAAGTAGCTACCAAAGCAGAAGCTTCATCAAGAAAGTTGGCTTCGAATTCAACGACCGTGACTGATGCGTTAGGAATCAGTTTTGATTTTTGCTTACGGGGCTCCTTAGCAGGATCCCGCCAATCTAGATAATCAATTAGTTCATAGCATCGAGTCTTGGAATGCCCAATTGCACCACAATGGTTACACATTCTCTCAGGTCGTGTATTTCCCAATTCATAGTTTCGATTCAGTCCTTCTAGTTTGGAATTAATCTTCCTCTGTGGAGGCTTATTTTGGCGAGCCATCATAGTAGTCGATTTAACTAGGTTTTCATCGCTAGTCAAGGTTGTTCGTCGGACATCATCACGTCATACATAAGCATATGTTGCTTCAAAGTCCAAAACTGGATCCTTGCGAAGTAACTTTCCTCGCAACTGTTCAAACTCTGGATCAAGACCATTGAGAAATATATGAACCCGTAGCCACTCAACCGATTTCTTATATTGTATAAAATCATCTGGGTCCTTCATTTTTATCTTGTCACGATGGTCCAATTCTTGAAAATTTTCAATGAGGTCTTTGTAGATAGAAAAGAGATGTCCATTTTGTTTGGTGGAAAAGGCCCGTTGATTTAATGAAAAAATTTGAGATTCATTTGATCTATCGTAAAATGCTTAAGCAATATCATTCTAAATTGTGAAAGGTTGTGCGCAACCTCAAGTAGCGCTTCGTTATGTTTGGAGACATGGAGGTAAAAGTAACCATCCTTTTACCTTATGATTCTAAGAATACCACTTGGCATACTTCTTGTCAGACTTTGTTGGAGGAGATTCCTACCAATGATATAGTTGAGTTTTTCTTGTCCGGCAATATGCATTCTCTGACTGAATATGAATGACTAGTTATGAGGTTTCCATTTAGGAGTTAGAGGGTATGATACGTGAGATGAAATTTTGGGTTTAGAGCTTCGTACGTGAAACCGAGAAGGAACGAACGACTCTGATACCAAAATAAAAACAAGCAGATGAGTTTGTGAATTTCTTTCTTATATTTCTCAATCAATCGATTAGCTACATATAGCTTAGAATACAACATGTTCCTTAACTTAAGGAGATAAATGACACTAATCTAAGGATATGAATCACTATACAATTAATTAATTATAGGTAACAAATATAAAAGGATAAATCTAATCACCATCAATCTTGAAATCTGTAACAATTTGTAACACTAACCAAACATTTAACAATGAATAAGGTCCTACAGTCTTAATAGATTCGATGTAGGGCTTATTGTAGGCTTTCCAATCTTAGTTGTTCTTAAGGCTGTTATTAATAGGAGAAGGATTCTTAATACCGACTTCGTTGATAACAAGATCTAATATGAGTGCTAGGCTTGTATTAATGTTTATTGAGAAGAAGAAGGAATTGATTGTCTATGTGTCTATGATCAAATCCATACCAACGGTTGAATCTCCTTGGACTAACGTTTATTAATTGATTCTTTTCAACACTTTGTTAACTTACTTTATGACAACAAAATCCCCCCTTATTTCTATTTACATCGTACCGCACTTGTGATTAGTCAAGTTGATTCGTTTCTCTGTGGTATTGACCCTTGCTCGCTGCTGCTATATTTATAGTTTAGAGGTAAGGAATTAATTTTGGCTGTGAATGACGCACACCAACCACAGATGTCCATTAATTTTTTGAGCAATTTTAAACCGCTAAAGTGCATTTTCCAATTGAAAAAAAGATTTATGCCTAGAAGGAGGAGGGCATCCGGATTTCGCGAAGCTCTTAGAAAATCAATAGACCCTCTCCAGCATCGATTTAGTTTTTTCATCACGATGAACAGCTTCGCGGCAGAAATCATAGAGGTCATCAAAAAAATTGAGTTTTTAAGATCAGGCTCATTGGAGTCCCTTTTAATCACATGAACTTTGCAACCTTCCTGTAATTCAATTCATAAGAGAAATAAATGAGAGGGGAAGAGAAAAAACAAAGGAGGAATGAATATCAAAATATGTAATGTAACAACCTTGGCAAGAGTATAAACATGAGTAGAACTAGTGACATCAGCACCAACAATGATTATATCAGTGGTTGGTCCACCAATATCCAACCTCCATATTCCATTTTTATAGGAATCGTGATATCAAAAGACATGAAAGCATAGAGATAAACCAAGATGATCGCATCAAAAAATGTCAAAATCAGCAGGCAAAATTGAGAAACCAAAACACAACACGGTATGGCTCTAGGTGCCCTTCACTTGGTATAAGCCAAAGAATATCCACGATAATTTGATATGCGTTAAATTAGCAACAAATTTAAAGAACGATATGTAGAGAATTAAAAAAGAGAAACCATTAAGCATGAAAGATCACAAAACTATTCTGAAGGGAGAGAATCAAAGGCATAATTACCCTAATCAGATGTAATAAGTATATGAAGAATAATATATGAATGGAAACGAAGTCAATACTACCTCAATTACTTGCAATTAGCTAAAGAATCAATGCAAAGGTAAAACTGGATCGAGACAAAAAGAGAGTCATACCAAGGTCATTCGCATGAGACTCTAAGATTAGAAACCCATAGAAGTTGAAGACCCAGGCTTGGAGGAGCAGTTTTTGTAGAGAGATACATAAGAAAGAGGTTGATAGGAATGATAAGACAAATACGAACATAGACCGTAATATGAAGCGTCGCTGAGGAAGGGAAGATGTTTTGAGATTCTTAATGGACCATAATTAATGTGCAGTAACCATCTAAATATTATTGTTAACTTTTTTATATTTATCTAAATTTCTAATTAAAAAGAAAATCCAAGTGTCAATTACCCATGTAACTTATTCGATGATGTGGCTCTCTAAAAATAGTTTCTTAACTTTTGGTGATTCCATGTTTATATAAGGTATGATGATGTGTAATTTTTTTTGTTTGTAATTACTTGTAACTTTCATTTATTTTTTATTTAAGTTTTTTTGTAACTTTTTCTCATGATTGAAAGTGTAAATGTCATAGTTGGATCCACGAAATCACATAATTTAATTTAAAATAAAGAGTAAAAAAAACAAAAAATTTGGTGAAATCCATGAAAGCTGATGAATTTGTATGAAATTGAACGTGTAAATGTCATAGTGGGACCCACAGAAATCATATAATTTAATTAAAAATAAAAAGAGTTAAGAAACAAAAAATTTGGTGAAGTCCATGAAAGCTAACGAATTTGTATGGAACATTTCTATTTGATTTGACAAAAAGTCTGACATAAAATGACTTAGTTAGGGTGGGTTCACTAATTTATTTGATTTGTTCATTTGTTTAGCCTTCTACAATAGTAGAAAGCTATCAATGGAGAAGTTCAACATTTACCATAGAGTAAAGACAGATCCTCACTATTTTGGAATTCCTGGCACATATGAACTTTCCTTTTTGTTTTCTTTTTTCATTTATATATATGTGTGTTTTATTGCCGATGGTTTTGTTGTCTTGGTATGATGTGATTAAGAAACTGTATGCTTGAGGTGCTATAGTGGTGCCTTTTGTTTTAATTTTCTTATTATTTGGTAATAATTGAACTCTTGATTTCTGATGAATGTTGGACTCAAATAGGTCATTGATAGATACTAATTTTTGTGTCCTCTAATATTTTTAATTAGATTGCATCTTTCAAATGAATTGGAGATTTTGGCTATGTTGATTATTCATAAGTTTGGAAAGATATTGATAATTTCTTGGAGATATGATCAACTTTTCTAATCAGTTTATATTTTATTTATTTGGTTTCATTGTACAAGTGTATAATTACATATAGGCTTGATAGTTTGAAAATTTATTAAACTTATGTGCCATATTTGCTTTTCATATCTTGTTTTGGAACTTACCTTCATAAAGTGCTTCTCATGCACTTCAAAACTGATTGAGTTTCTATTATTTTTTTTTCTTTTGTATGATCATGTGTTGAACCTCAACTGCACTTTCACTATTAAGTATTTGATCAGTTTGGCTGAAATTTTAATTTTTGAACCAATCTGCATGTGATATTTGATAACAAATACCAAGAATCTTTACTATTTCTCTTAATCTTCATATAAATTTTTACACGAGTCACACATAGCTAAGTATATAAGTTGCCCAAATGTTGAATGTATGCACTCTTTCTAATTTCTGATGCAAATTTTGCACTTTTGTGTTGTTTTCAGGGTTCAGTTTGGTACGTTCTTCTCCTTAGTCCTTCCTTCCTTGCTTGCTCAATGTTAATTCTTTTGGGTAGATATTACTTCAGGAATGTAGCATATATGAATTCATTCAATGAGATTTTTGTGTATAAGCGAGCGTTAAACATATCCTTTTTATGGTGATTGATTTTAGTTTTTTAATTACAAATGTAAATAAGTTTGTGTTACAACTTTTATTCTGCTCTGTAATAGAATTGTTGTGCGCAATGATAATTTTATTTTGATCATTCTTTTATTTTCTAGCCCATACTATGCTCAAAATACATTACCCTTATACTTAGCAGTATAACCACATTAATTGTGCTATAGAACAAATATTCTCCCTTTTCCATAATTTTTATAGTTATTTTATAGGTATTATGATTTAAATATTTCATTTTAGATACATGTTCATGCTGACAATGCATTTCATATACCTTTGATATTTCATAGTGTTGGATCAGCTCAAATATTAGCCATCCCATAAGAATTACCTTTGACTTACCCGCCACAACGCAGGGGTTAAAATCTAGTATACATATATATGCTAGGTTTATTGGTTTAGTTTAACTAATTAATAATATCCTTACATTTTATGGCGGTGTAGGTCTCGTTTTAATAAAGGCTATGCATTTGTAAACTTCATTATACTATGTATTTCTTAAACCATTATGTGAATGACAGTTGAAGTGATAATTGTTTGAATGTGCTTACTTGATCTATGTGTGCAAGATATATATGCTGGTTTTTTATCACACAATTATTAAAGGGGAGATTGTTGGGTTTGAAATCGAAATAATTAACAATTGTGTGATAACAGTTGTGAGTTATAAACTTTAATGAATGATTACTGGTACAATTGTTTGTAGTGGAGAAACATGGAAGTAACCTGGAGTAAGTTGCACCAAGTCTGACACATGACAAACCAAGGAGTCCCGAGATCTTTGTGTAATAATTTGACTGATATTTTGGCTAAGTATGGTGTGGATAGGCAAGATATGAAGGTTGCTTATCTCTTTAGTCATGTATTGATGGGTTTTGTTGTTGAAGCTCTTAGTTTTTTTCGATTGTATGTCTAGTTAATGTATTGAAATCTATCTTTGATGTCTAAATAATCAACAATAGATAGAGGTTTATATTTGGTTGGGACAAGACCCAAGGACCTCTCTACTCGTAGAAAAGAGGTCTGTATTATTAAAAAAATAACAAAAAATATTATGTATATAGCCATGCAATATGTTTAATTAAACGTATAAAATTGTGCACCTTGAGTAATGTTTATTATGATACGTACAACATTGAAAGTTAATTTTCTCTCATTTTTTTCATTCCAATTGCCTTTGTAAAAGCAATTTATTATTGCTATAACGAAACTTATTTTTTGAAATATTACCAAATCATCAAAAGTAAAAATACTAGAGAACAATTTTTTTGACAATTTGATATAACTCTTCAAACCCAAAGAGAAGACAAGTAATTAAGTTATAAAACATCTGTTAAAGATACTAGCATTCATATATACAGAAATTAACAAATGCAATTAAATTAACTTCAAAAAATTTAGTATTCGCTTTAAAAAAAGTTATGTAACTAAATCCTAAATTTCAGTTAAATTTAATCAATAATTCTAAATCTCCAAACATCCACACCTCAATAAATATTTCACCTCCACGGAACAACAAAAACTTGACTAAATGGGGCAAAAAATCCTCAAGAATAATGTATTGAAATCTATCTTTAACGTCTAATTATTAAAAAAAAAGTCTAAGAGCCCATTTGTTTGGCGTTTTGGACCACGTTTCAATACATTTTGGTGTAGGCCACACAACATTTCAGCCAAACTACCAAACGTGACATTAGGTATTGCGTTTTGGACCTCGTTAACGCGGTCTAGAATGAAATGCACTACTTTCCTTGGGTTTCCATGTGTTTTTTTTCTTCCAATTTACCATTGTTTCCCCTCACACTCTCATCTCTCACACAGACGCAGACGCCATCGTACTCTCCCCTCTTCTCACATGTGTAATCGTCGACATCATACCTTTTATTTCTCCTTCTCAGATTATCATCTGGTGAGATCTCATCACTCTTAGGTCCAATTTATTTTTGCTTTGTTTGTTTCCCTTTTATTATTTAGGTTTTTGCTCATTCGTTTTTCTCACTTCTTTGGTTCTTCCTCCTAGTTCTCTTTGTTCTCACGAACGATCCCATAGATCTCGCTCCTTGAACATTCACGTTTGGTCTCTTTGATCAGTTCTTTTCCAGCGCCAGGTGTTTACATTGGTTTCGATTTCAATCAGGTAATTTTCTTTTGCCCTAAAACCCGCGTGCCTGATATGTCTGAGGCGGTTGGTTTCTGATAGATTTTTCTATTGTGTTTATAGGTCAGTAGTGACTGAATTTAGAAGGGTTTTGGATTGTTTGAGGGTAGCCTTAGAGGTTTTTGTGGGGGATGATGAGATCCATATTGGTTTACAAAATTCTTATCCATGGAGGGTATTGGTTAGACTGTCTTTTTGTTCCTCCCTTCCCTATTTAAGTATGACCGATAGCAACAAAGTTTTGGAGAAATGGAACTTGTTTTGTCTAGGTTTTCTTGCTTTGGGCGGCTCTTCCTCTCTGGCCATTTTGCTTTGTATAATATTTAGTAACTATCATAGAAATTTGACTAGTACCTCTCATTCCCTTCTTCAATTCATACACTCTCGTATCATTAGAAGAAGCATAGCTGGCCTTAAGATCAAGCCATAAGCTATGAGCAGTAGCTGAATTAGACAAACTCCGTACAATTTTGGACGAAACACAATTTGTAATCCAAGTTACCACTAAACTATTGCATCCAGTCCAAGCATCTTATCATGGATTAGACAAATCTATTCCTGGGTATGATCCGTCCACCAAACCCAGCTCGTTGCAAGAGTCCAAAGCCCTAATAATCGAGTGACTCTAGACATGAAAGTTATGCTCTCCTATGAGAACAAGAGAAACCAACCTATTTATGGCATAATCTGTTGTGGTAAGGAACAAAGGAATATCATGCAAATTCTGAAATGGAGAGAGTATCACTGGTGCGATAGTTTTTGGTCACCAATAGTGGCAACAAAAGTATCTCCAATACTGAAGGTGGAAATACTAGATTTGGTAGACATGAGGTATCAAAGTAAAGCAATATATTTGTAAAAGCAAAATCAATGGAAGAACCTCACTCTGATACCATGAAAAGGCTACAAATACTTGCAACAGAAGCTTAAAAGTTTAATAGAGAAGTAAGAAAAGAACATAGTTGAAGAGAAATATCTCACAGTTTTCTCATTAATTTATCAACAGAAAATGCAAAGAGTATATACTAACAAAACTAGACCTAGGAAAGAGAAAGGATGGGCTCCAAATGTACAAGAGATATCCCGCCAGAAGAGCACTTAGTTGACCTAAGTAAAACGACTATGTATTGTAATGTTAACAACCCTGCTTTACAAATTGCTTGTAGTTTTAGGGAACACAATCAAAAGTGTGAGAAGATCATGGCCCTACTGAGAACGCTAACAAGCACGGTAAGCCATAACTGTATCTGCCTTAGCTCTGTGAAACTTGTGATACTATTACTTGGAGAACATGAAAAACGAGTATCGACTCCTTGTGCTTCTAGTTTCCTTTTTAAAATTTGTACCGTAAATAAATTTAGTAGTAACATAGAGACACGCATGATAAAATTCTACTAAAGTAAAGCAAACAAAAGTAGTTTGATTTGTGAGCTAATAGTTAATAATGGCACTAAAAATATGATTTTGAGATAAATAAAGAATTTGGGGACAATGTTGAACTATCTGGATGATCTGTATCTTCTATTAAAGCTGGAAATGGAGGTAAATCAAGCAGTGAAGTTGTGATATCCCGAATTGAGAATAATATAAACAATAAATAGGAGAGTGACACGTGTTCAATAAGACATTAGAGAATCCAAAAATTAAATTTAGATTTAAATAAATTATTTAAAATTTGATATGTGAGTGAGAAAAAAACGTGAATATGGTATTAGAAGGTATCTTTTGTAAATAGTCAATGAAAGGGAGAATTTAATGGGTAGTTGGGGGGAAAAACAATTGAAGATATTTAGTTAATGGAATAATAAATGAATGGGAGAAAAGCCAAGGAGGAGGGAGACCAAAAAAATTGATTACGTGGGGTTGGAGTGGAAAAGGAATTGTCAATAAAAGGTATTTAATTGGTGAAAACAAAGAAAAGAAAAGAAATTGAAAGAAAGGCCGAAAGCTTTAAGATGGGATGGCCAAGTATGACCCGCAACCTTGACACAACAATAAAGAAAGAATAGTGTAACCAAATCTGTTTAATGCACGATTCAAATCATGATAAATAATATGTCAAAGCTGAAGTTGTTGTTTGGGGGGGGGGGGGGGGGGGGGTGATGTATTGAAGATTGAAAATAAGGCAGGGGTTGGTACTTGCTATGGAGATCATCCATTTTTTGGTTAACTAACACAAGAAAATTAAGTTGGGAGATCTTTGGTGTTTCAGTTTGTTACGAGCCAAAGATTGAGATCTCGTAACAGGGGGCTTCATAAAGCAACTGTTATGCTCTTCTTACCTATCATCACAAGTAGGGTTAATTTGTGGAAACCCTAGCCTCCAAAGCCACTACGGAAATATTGTTCTCAATACCAAAATAAACTGAAGTTTAGCCTTGTATAGGCATACAACCCCACACGCTTAACTAAGGAAATAAAGAAATAAAGTTTAACCACTACATAGGATTATTCATAATAAAAATAACAACCCATGCAAACTCTCGTGCCAGCACATAACATACCTTTCTACTGCGAAAGAGCCTTGTCCTCAAGGATCAATTGAGGGAATTTACGTTGGATATCATTAACCTTCTCCCACGTAGCATCGACCGCGGTAGAATTAGTTCACTACACCAAAACCTGCTCCTTCCACCAGTTCCTCATCGTTGCAAGATGACTAGTGACTAAATAGGTTCATCAACATCAAAAATCAGTCGCAAATTGGTACTGATAGTGTCCGCATTCCCCACTTTCTATTTCAGCAGCGAGACATGGAAAACTGGATGAACCTGAACCCCGCAGGCAACTCTAATGACACCGCTCCAACTTTCTCCACAGCTTGAAATGTATCAAAATATTTTGCAGACAGCTTCACATTGACCCTGTGAGCTACAGTCATCTGCCGGTATGGTTGAAGCTTGATGTAAACCTAATCACACGGGTTAAACTCCCTCTCTTGCCTCCCTGCATCATATATTTTCTTCATTCGATTCTGAGCCTCAAATAATTTTTTACGAATATCACGGAGGAGTTGATCTCTATCCAATAATAATTGATTAACAGTCTCCACCTTTGCAATCCCTAGAACATAATCTAAAAAGAAGGCGGCAGCTGTGCATATACCACCTCAAAAGGAGTCTTGCCATGGCTGGAATGAACACTAGTATTATAAACATAGTCTACCCACGGAATCCAGCTCACCCACTCTTTGGGTCGAGTTCTAGTAAAACAATGAAGATAAATTTCAAGTGTACGATTCAACACTTCCGTCTGCCCATCAATTTCGGGATGATAAGCGGAATCGAAATTGAAACGGACACCCTACAGTCGAAAGAGTTCCGTCCAAAATTGACCCGTAAAAGTAGGATCTCGGTCACATAAAATAGTGGCTAGCATACCATATAAGTGAAACACATTATCAAAATAAGTTTGAGCCACTAAGATAGTCGTATACGGATACCGAATGGGAATGAAATGATCATACTTTGACAGCTTATCAACCACAAAAAAATCACAGTATTGGCCGACGAGTTAGGAAACCACCAATAAAATCAATGGAAACCACTCCCTGAATCCAACAAGATCACAATAGTATGGTTAACGAGCTTGCTTTGGACTCGCATGGTACGGGGCACCACCGAGCCTGTGATAGGATGCAATGAAATAAGTGGTTCCTCCTCACTGTCAACATCATCTGAATTGGCCTCAACATTAGCATACACGCCCTCAATGAGAAACAATTTCTTACACCTATGACCCAGTGCAAATTTATCATCACAATTAAAATAGAGACCCTTCCTCCGGCGATCCTACATTTCAGCGTTGCTCAATCGCCGAATTTGTGGCTCTTTTGCCTTGGTCAATGACAGAGATGGCTATGGAGATAATTCATTGATATTAGCCAAACTGCCAGTACTTATAAAATTACTATTGTTCTGCTTTGGATCAGAAGTTCAGATCCTCGTGGACACCACATCCTTGTTTTCTAATAGCCTAGCCAACCCAATGGCATCCGACTGAGATTGGGGTCGAGCCGCCTTGAAATCTTTGGCCAAAACATCTTTTAACCCACTAATAAAGCAGCCAATTTGTTGCGTAACCGTGAGAGGCTCAAAATGGCTACGCAGTCCTTCAAACTCTCTATCGTATTCCTTCACCATTCCGACTTGCTTCAATTTTGTGAGATTTCTAAAATATCCCTTAAAAATTGTGGGTCCATAATGAGTTGCTAGTGCCCGTTTCAACGCCGCCCAATTATACAATTTTTCACTCTCCCTAAATCTCTCATACCACGTCTGAACCTCCATTTCCAAATGGATTTCGACCATAGGTACCTGGCCCTCGTTGGGTGTCTGCTAGAAGAGAAAAAAACCGATCCACACGAAGAACCCAACTTGCGGGATCTTCACTTCTATCATATTTAGGAAATTCCAATTTAGTGAAAGTAGTCGCACGCATGGGTCCTCCCATTGTCTGCGAACGTCCGCCCCAAATAAATGAAGTCTCTCCTTCATCGACACCAGATCACATAGATAGTTGCTCGAGTTTGGACATGGTCTCTCGCAACTGGACCTCACTATCCACAATCTTCTGCATAATCTTCTCCAACGTTCTAGCAATGCTGGAAAGCTGACTATCCACCCAATCAACACGCAGATCAGCCATCGACTCTGTTAATAATATATTACGAGCCAAAGATTGAGATCTCGTAATAGGGGGATTCGTAAAGCAACTATTATGCTTTTCTTACCTATCGTCACAAGTAGGGTTAATTCGAGGAAACCCTAGCCTCCAAAGCCACTACGACAATAATATTCTCAATACCAAAATAAACTGAAGTTTAGCCTTATATAGGCTTACAACCCCACACGCTCAACTAAGGAAATAAAGAAATAAAGTTTAACCATTACATACGATTATTCATAATAAAAATAACAACCCATGTAAACTCTCGTGCCAGCACATAACACGGTTGAAATCACTAGGCACACTATATGAGGTGGGAGATACTATAACCTTGGAATGATATAAATAATGTTGATATATGTGTGTTAATTTGGAATAATATGAGATTGAGTTATATAAATGGTGTTGGATTATGTGTAAGCTTATTATTGTTAGTTTAAATAGCCGATATATGGTGTAGGAAATTCCTAATCTTTTCTTTAATTGTAAGCTAAAGTGGTACCTGTGCTCTACGTGTTGTGACGTAGGATCTCAGTAGCTTTGGAATATTAAATATGATTTTGTGTTGTTTATATGTCGTAGTAGCTTAATTTAATTGGCTTTTATAACTTGTAACCATTATTGTACATTATCAACTTATATATTTTGGAAGATTAGTGGGTGTTTTGTCGAGTTAATTATATAAGCAGTGTAATAGAATTGAGGTAATTATATACTAAATTATTATTTTTGTGTGTGAGTAGCATTAAACTAATCTCAAATATTTTGTTAAGAACATTGAGTTATGTCAAATTTTGGGAGCATGATTCCTGTGTTATATACATCTATATTATATGTATATATATGTATACATATTTATAGTTATGGAAGAACATTGAATTAAGTGAATTGAACTGATTGGTCCTCTCTACTTATTGTTATGGTTCATGCATGAAGTTATTGCTATAGATTGGTATGCCTTATATGATGTACAATGTGGTTTAATTTGGATTATGTGAGACAATTTGGTTGCCTTCTTTGCTTGTTAATGAATTGTATATTGTGGTGAGTTTGTGATGATATTGTTCTTCAAATACGAGAAGATGATAAGAAAGGTGGTTGTGTTATGGTGTTAAAGCAAAGTGATGGCCCTGTATGTACAGTGGGGAGGATCCAAGTAAGGATTCACTATGCAGACACATAGCGAAGGGTGGTAAATCCAGATAGAAGGAGAATGCATACCTTCCTTACTCGTTGATGTTGGTTCCGACTCTAAGTTCAGAATGAGGATGGATTTGAGATATGGTGATATTATGAGAAGTGCGGTTGATGATTGTGAGTGGTTATAAATTGGCTTGGATTTTATTTAATATTACGGATATTGTGGAGACTGATTGTGAATTTGGTTGTTATTTGTTTATGGATTAATTTCCGAGGTTATGGTGTTCCTACTAAGCTTCGGCTCACTCCTGTGTTATATGTTTTTTTAGATGATGAAGTGGGGCCAATCGAGCTAGTGATGGGGACCAGACTGACGGATAAGTGCACATACCGTGAAATTGGAAAATGTCATTTGAATTTGATTCTCCTATGAGATGGAGTCTAGTTAACTAAATGTGATTATGTATATATATAAATGTAAATACTAATCTCAAATGTGGTATATTAATTGTATATAATTATGTAGTAAATGACTTATTATAATTATTAATTATGTTAATTAATAAAAATTAATCTATTTTTTTTACGTCACGTTCCAAAAATTGGGGTGTGATAGGAGTAGATCTCACGACAGCCACACTAGAGCTCTGAAACTCCATGCTCCATTAGGTCTCTCGTAGCTTCACCCTCATCGTTAAACAATGTGGTCCCCACATCAGTGACAATGTGAGTTCTACTTAATGTCATAAGGCCTGTAGGCATGCTGCCATGACGTGTGTAGAAGTTTATACTTTGGCACTTCTGAAGTGATGAGTTATGGAGGATCTCCAGTTATGCATGCATAAATTATTATTTTTTTGCAACTTCTATAGTGTATGTTTGTGGTATATTCTTTCTTATTTTGTCAAAAATATTGCTTTGGATCTACAAGTGTGGGTTTATTATTTGGTTCTTAGAGCCCTGGATACTGTTGGTTAGTCCTTATAAAATCCTTTAAATTCTAAGTTGTTAGTGTTTTGTAGTTTGAGAAATAAGTTTGGCTTACACTTGGAGTAACTATCACGCAGTTCTCATTCATGGTTCTCATACATTCTAATTCTACTGATAATGACATACTTTTTACTCCTTGTACTTCAAAGTTTGATTTCATAAATTTCTACTAGTTATATGTTTGGTGCTTCCTCAAGCATTTGGTTATTGAAATTCACTGTGTCCATCTTAACTGACATCATGTTTACATAAAAAACATATGTTTGCTCATAATGAATCACTACAACTACATTTTAAACTTCTAGTTATTGGAATAATTTGTTGTCCTAGGGGATTTGCTATTATGTTGAAGTTGTTGACTATTCTAATATTCAAATTTTCATATTTATAACCTTGGTTCTCCTCTAGGATTACCTACTTTGAATGTCATGCCAAAATCTACTAGATTTAACTATCATCATTCTACTAGATGGTCCTATGCCATATGAGATTGGAAAACTCTTCCTCGACATGGTGGAAAGTTCGTGTCTGAAGGACCACGTTGTTATAGCCTTTATATGTTAGTGAAAGAAAAGGAACCCAGAAAAAGGAAGAATCAAGGTTGAGGCACGAACTAGATCGCTCTCTTTAAAGTGATTTCGTGCCTTCACAAAGTTTTTGTAGAGAAGGAAAGAATCACTCCAGGATACAACTACCCCTCAAGAAACCAATAAAAATGCACACTTTCATACACCAAAAGTATACATATATAGACTACACAACCACACAAAAATTTGGCCATTATTGTTGCTTGTAACAGCTATATCCATTAAGGAATTAAAAATCCCTTAAAAATATGCCCCATAATAACTGTTTATAATAGATAGAATTAGTCCCATAACTTCTTCCAATCATCTCCAATAATTTTGGGATTTATAATAACTGTTTTTAATTTTGAAAATCAAAACACTTACTCTTTATACTTAGACAACGTGGGTCTAGAATCATATTTTAAAAAATTACTACAACAATCCCCCACTTATTTTTTAAATAAGACAGATACTTCAACTGAGTTGAAAACGACAATTACCTCAACAATGTCATGTATAAATAAAGGTGTACAAGTCTTGAACCTTTTATTTTGTTAAAATTTATTTAAAGTATAAGAAACTAGAGTGACACAATCTTGAACTCTATTCCTTGTGTATTCATTAAATATAATTCTCACACATAATACTTATTGTGTAGTCATAACTGTCTAGCACGCTATGACCATGTGCTATATCCTGGTATCATGAGTGCTCTAGAGATCTTTAGCCCTTAAGTTCTCATAGAAAGTGGCTACCACTTTCACACCCATTAGGTAAGTCTATCAAGAGTGTTTTTGTAGCACTACGCTCACAAGAGACATAGAGCTTATTAAGAGTTTAAAAAACTCAACCTCAAATTCACTACAAATTATCATGCTCCAAATTAATGTACAAGACATAAAATACATGACTAACTCAAAAACTGCGTAACTTTGTTTTTCCCATTGAACCAGATCTTGGGATCTCCAGCTACAGGATTGGGTTACCATTATACGTAAACTATTTATTGATAGGCTTTAGTCCCATACACTTTGAAGTATTCCATACTTTCTCTCTTGCCAAAGCTTTGGTTAAAGGATCTACGAGATTATCCCCGGATCTCACGAAATCTATAGTAACATAACCATCTGCAATTAATTCTCTCACACTACTGTCTTTACAACGAATTTGTCAAGATTTCCCATTATAATAAAGGTCCCAATAGTTGTTGTGCTATCACAATGTATCAAGATAACTGGTACTGGTCTATCCCATACAGGAATGTCAGACAGTAGGTTTCTCAACCAACTGGCTTTCTCTCTAGCAGATGCTAATGCAATAAGTTATGACTCCATAGTGGATTAGCTATAATAGTTTATTTCTTTGACTTCCAAGAAATAGCTCCACCGCCAATCTGGAAAATATATCCATTAGTGGCTTTAGAATAATCTGATATGGTATTCCTATCAACATCACTGTATCCTTCTAGTACAACGAGAAACCTTTGAAAGAGAATTCCTAAATTAATAGTTCTCTTCAGGTATCTCATCACTCTAGCAATTGCATGCCAATGCTCTACACTAGGGTTACTAGTGTATCTGCATAAGAAATGTTAGGTCTAGTACAATCAGTCATATATCTCAAGCTACCAATAATACTAGCATATTCCTTTTGATTCACCATATCACTATCATTAAAATATAATTTCACTCTAGGATTACAAGGGGTAATTTCACACTAGGATCACAAGGGTTACATGCTAGTTTGCAATCAAAGTAATGATATTTTTTTTAACACTTTTCCTATATAGTGTGATTGATCTATGTAAATTCCGCCACTAGTCCTTGTAATTTTGATTCCTAAAATTACGTTTGCTTCTCCTAAATCTTTCATATCAAAATTATGTGAAAAAAGTTATTTTGTTTCAATAATTGTCTCCAAGTTAGAACCAAAAATCAAAAGATCATCCACATATAAGCATATAATCACACAAGCACCCGCAACATATTTAATATAAATATACTTATCACTTTCACTAATTCAAAAACCATTAGTTATCATCATATTATCAAAAATTTAATGCCATTGTTTCGGGCTTGTTTCAAACCATAAGGTGATCTAGTAGGATTACAAACTTTACCACCTCTACTAGAATCTACAAACCCTTCAGGTTGATCCATATAAATTTCCTCTTCTAACTCCCCATTTAAAAACGTAGTTTTTACATCCATTTGATGTATAACCATGTTATGAATCACAACAATAGCAATCAAAACTTTAATAGACGTAATCCTAGTCACAGGGGAATAAGTATAAAAAAGTCAATATTTTCCTTTTGCTTACAACCTTTTGCAACTAACCTAGCTTTATATTTATCAACTTAACCATCTATTTTTAAATTATTTGTCAACACCCATTTACAACCTATAGTCTTACACCCAGGTGCTAAACCAATAAGTTTCAAAGTTTTGTTAGACATTAAAGAGTCATATTCATCTTGAATGGTTTCCATCCAGAACTCAGCTTTTGAATAGGTAAGAGCTTCCTCTAATGATGAGGGATCTCCTTCAATTGTAAATGTGTAATAATCAGTACCAAAATCTTATGCAATTCTAGGCCTCTTACTTCATGTAAGTTTAGTTTCTAGATTAGTATCTCTTTCATGAATTCTTTTTTCAACAATTTCAGAAGAATCAAAACCCCCACTAATTCTCAATTTAAAAGGAAATTCATCCTCATAATAATCAGCATCAATCGATTCAATGATAACATTATTTTTTTATATCAAAAAATCAAGATGCTTTATTATTAGATGCATAACCTAAAAAGGCACATACTGCTGCTATAATATCAAGCTTATGATGCATCAGATAAGTAATCTAACATGATGATGCAAAATTGTGTAATTTGTACAGCATCATGGAGAAGTCATTCATGCGACCCCCCTGGTTTTCTTGTATGAGGTAGGGATCAAAAGCCTTATCTCATGTAAGTGGGAAGGTGACACTACCACCAAGTTGATCAACATGCCAAACATTCACAAAAGTAGACAAAATATAAGCAAAAGTAGAAGCTTTACTCAAATCATAAACATTAAGTTTGAACATGCCGTCACAAGTAAACTCTTTCGCAACAAACATCCAAGCCTTGGTAATCACATATTGATCACCCCCAAAGGTTTGGCTAAAATTATCTTTATTGAGCGAAAACCCCGAAATTAAATTCTTCCTAATTTCTGGAGTCTGCAATACATTCTTTAATGTTAGTTTCTTGTCAGAAGTAAATTGTACATCAACATCTCCAGTTCCCAAAACTTTGGTGGTGTGCGAATCACCAAGTAACACCTTTTCTTTGTTAGAATCAATATAACTTTTGGAGCAATTTCGATTGTTGCAAACATGCCTAGAGGCACCAGTGTCAATCCATCAACCTTTAGAAATAATAATAGAGTTTACCTCTGAAATCAATGCAACAAGTGATTCTTCTTCGGTCACATTAGTGTGTGGTGCAAATTGACATTTTTGGCAATTCCTAGCATAGTGTCCAGGTTTTCCAAAAACAAAACGATTATTCCCAAAATTATTGTTTTGCTTATTAAAAGATTTGCCATTGTTTTGGGCAAAACTTCCATATTTTTTATTTGGAAAAAACAGTGGCTTACTCTTCATTACCTTGGGATGAGATCTCAAATTTTATGGTGATTCACCTTTGGCTTGTTGGGAATTTGTAGAACCAACAACATTTACCTTAACTGTTAATTGACCATGCTCATCTTTTAGATCCTATAGCCTTGACTCCTCTTCGATACAAAGCTTCATGATTAGAGTCTCCATTGAAAATTCTTTTGATTTGTAACGCAAGCTATTTTTGAAATCCTTCTAGGATGGAGGCAGCTTGTCAATAAGAATAGCCACTTGAAACTGTTCATCCATCTTCATCCCTTCGGATGTTATTTTTTATATTATCTTATGGAGGTCATGACACTGATAAACTATTGTTCGATTATCAGTCATAAAATATTTTAAATATCTACTTATAGCATTTTTTTGCTCCAACTTCCTCGGTGTCGTATTTTTTCTAAAGTGCACTCCACACATCAGCAGCAGTTGCAAGGTCAGCATAGTAGTCATAGAGATCATCCATCAAGCTATTGAGGATCAAGTTCTTGTAGTTGTAATCATTCTTTGTCTAGACTTGAGTAGCTATGGTACCACTATAGGCTTCTTCACCAGCAATTATCAGATTGGGCTGAGTTAAAACATCAGCTATTTTTTGTGTCTTAAGATAGAACATCATCTTAGCCTTCCACCTCTTGAAATGTTGGTCTTGGAATTTGAAAGGCTGATTGTGGTTGGGTTGGTCAGAAACAAGATTGATAGGATTGGGAATTGGATTAGGATCCATGATGTCAAAATCACTTTAAAATTGATAGAAAAATAACCTAGAAAAAAAAAGAATCAAGGCAGAGGCACGAACTAGGTCACTCTCTTTAAAGTGATTTCATGCCTTCACAAAGTTTGTGTAGAGAAGGAAAGAATCACTCCATGATACAACAACCCCTCAAGAAACCAACAAAAAATGCACACTTTTCTGCATCAAAAGTATACATATAGACTACATACCCACACAAGAATCTGTCTATTATTGCGGCCTGTAACAGCTATATCCATTAAGGAATTAAAAATCCCCTTAAAAATCTACCCCATAACAGCAGTTTATAATAGCTATAACATATGCGAATTAGTCTTATAACTTCTTCCCATCATCTCCCATGATTTATAATAACTGTTTTTAATTTTGAAAATCAAAACACACTCTTTATGCTTAGACAAAGTGGGTCTAGAATCATATTTTAAAAAAATACTACAACAATTAGCACTTAGCATCCTTTTAGAATCTTGGCTCTCATCTAGTTTAAATATTTATTTGGTATAAGTTGGCACAAAAGAGGACAAGGTGCTCACGAACCAGTTTCATCAGGTTGCAACTACTTTTCTGGAGCTTGGGAAGGGGTAACTTCTGTTGTAACTTCGGGCTTGACTATCTATAAGTGTCCTTTATGCGTTGGAAATAATTGAATGAACAATCCACTAAACTGACTGAAGTCTAAATCCAAAATTATTTACCATTCCCCACAATATACTAAAAACACGACTTTCTGAACTTTGGAGCAATAAAATGATATTCATTTTCTCATATTGATTTTCAGATATTTAATATGTGTGTTATTATAGTGCTCATTCTTGTGATATTAACAAAATGCAGAGACTCTTAAATAACTGTGTGTTTATCTTGAGTGACTTGAGTCATTTTGTCAATTACCTAAAGTATCATTTTTACTAATTAAAACTGATTTTTCCATTCCTTATATGTTTATTTTGCTTAGTTACTTTTTTTTTTGGAAAAAAGGAGGTGGTTAAGACTGATCATAGAAAATGCACGTTATTAGTGATTATCCAGAAAATATAGAGGAGAAACCTAAGTCACGCATGTTTTGGCCTCGTGAGATCTAGAGTAAATTTGTTAGCAAACTTAAGGTTCTTTTTCCTTTCTATCATATGTTGATATTATGGTAGTACTTTCGTCTTTCTTGGTTACATCCAGTATGAAACAGGTCACATGTTCACATTTTTAATGTCATTGTGTTATTTGCATATGTTCAATTGTATAGAAGCATGGTTAGTAGTTTGATGTACCTCGCTACCAAAGACCTGATTATCCATTTGCTGCATGTCTTTTATCTCACTTTATGCAAGAACCTAGTCCAAGTCGCTATGGAACAGCTAGAAGGGTTCTTAGGGGTGGTTGCTAAATACAAATATGTTTTTGCTAAATGCAGGCCTAGGTGTAGGAGTGTCAGAGTTTATATACTTCGTTGTCATTCAATATTTGACCTTTTACCAAGTCGATATTTCTGCCTTTTGAGGGACCAAGTTGGTAACTGGAAATAGCCAAACAAAGGTGACAGAAAAGCACGTACACTTGTTAAACATAATCATCAGCTTAAGATTCACTTGTACCCATTTGTGTTCTTGAGAACTTTTTTAGTTAAATGAAAACAAAAAATGAACTGGAAACAAGAAAGAAAGAAAAGAAAAGTATAAAATATTCGACTAGAAGTAAAACAAATGTTACAAGGATACAATCACAAACATTCTCAACTACATCAAAGGAATTAAATCACCAAACAAACTAATCAGAATCTAAATTCACATTTGGCTGTGATACATTCAATTGATTCCATATCAACCTATAATCAAGGAAATTTGTTCATAAAGTAATCTCCACTGTGCTGCACATTGGTGCCTGAATGTGCCCCATTGAAGCATGATTGGAGGCATTGGAGAATTAGGGACCAATGATACCTCCACAAAATGGTTTTGATTAACACAGCCAAGACATATGACACGTTGTTGTTATGGTGGTGGTGGGGCATACCGCAAAGGAAGAAACGCCATGGATTGGTTTTCACTTATTACAATGAAAGCAACATTGTAACATGATGCAATCAGATGACCCATGTCTGGCAAATTCATTCAATGAGCTACCGGTGCTGATATGTATCTCTCAAAAAATGTCAATGATTGTCTTATAAATGAAAACCTTTCCCACGTTCCATACAAGGACGCATATTCATCAGCGTTGTTTTTAAGCTCTGTTAGCATATCATATCTTACACGAGCCCATGCATTTTCACCTTCTTCCATTTGCAATGCCACTGCAACACTGCGAAAACTACAATTTCCATCAGCAACGACATCAGTCACATATATAATATACGGATGCATGTGACTTGGAAACTGGTTATAATAGGCTGAACTATTGTGGATAATCTCATCGACTAAACTGTTATCCATTCTCTCATTAATCGAATTTCTATGCATTCTCTCAGCAACCGAACTGCTATGCATTCTTTCATCGACCGAAGTAGTATGTATTCTCTCATCGATCGAGAACCTCCGTGTTGATGAAAAATGTGGAACATAAGTTGATGAACAACTGTGTTGGCTTTGCAATATCGAAGAATCATTAGCCTCTGCATATTTCATTCCAGAAGAATTTCATCCAACATTTAAGTCAACTTTTTTCTTTGAATTATGTCGCCCACGACCTTGCTTCTTCACCTTTGGCTCTGCAAGTAAAGTAGATGAGGGATTGATAATTTCACGTAATTTCTGTAGCAATCGAAATTTACCAGGTCTCGATTGTTTTTAAAAATTTTCCGTGAATAAATCAATCTCAACAGTGCAGTTTATATCATCCTCCTCCAATGTAGTGGTGGGCTTGAAGTCTAGCTTTCTCCATAATGGATCAATTGAAGATCTCATGTGTGCAAGGCAACCCGTGAGATAATTGGATTTGACAACCACAGAGTTCAGGATCATGGCCAACATTATTAGAACGTTTCACCTCTGCCAAAATATGATATAACATAGCAGTTGAAGCAAAACCTCTTACTTCGTTAAATATTAAAGTTCTGAAATCATGTTGCACAAAATTGACACTTTTTTCGAGTGATGCTTTGATAGAAGTGGATTTTGCATCCAAAAGACTGTGAACCTGTGACCAGACAGACACAAAATTTTCCATTGAATTTTGTAAATATTTGTTCAGCTTTGCATGTTGGCTTTCAGCTCGATTTGTAGTCCTATTACCGAAATGCATCGATTTATTAGCCTAAGCAGCAACAAATTTCTCCTTATATTTATCGAGCCACACCGATCTGATATAATTTATAGCTCTTGGATACTTGTGGAATAAGTGTTCGATAGATAAATCAATGCATTTCAATGAAAAATCAACTAAAATGATAAATGATTTTTTGGATAGATACCCGTGGAATAATTGTCGCCTTATGAGATAATCTTCAACGGTTTCAGAGTCCTCCAGATAATTCCACATGGAATTGAAATTGTCCTAGGTCTTTTTATCTTCAAATAGTTTCTTACAATTCACTGCTAAATTTCTTCCAATATGTCATTTGCATAATAGAGCAGTTGACTCTGGGAAGACACGACCAACAACATTCATCAGCTAAATCTCTGTCAGTCAACACCACCCGTGGTGATAAACACCCATCCATAGCAGCCTTCAAACAACTTAACGCCCACGTGAAATTATCTTCTTTCTCAAATTGAAGGAATACAAAAGTAACACAAAAAAGTCATCTCCGTAGAAGTAACACCAACAATTTTGAAAAATGGCATATGAAACCTATTAGTCTTATATGTTGATTCCATAAGCAAAATGTGTGGAAAGGCACGTAATAAATCTAAGGAACGAGGATGAGCAAAAAATAAGTCTTGAACCTGGTTGGACTCACTGTCACTTGTATACCATGATACATAATCATGTTGACTTAGCAGGTACATTAATTGTTGCATTTGATTTCTCCCTGCCATTTCAGCAACTCGTTGTTTCTGGCGAGCATTATAAATCGTCTTTATTGTCGTCACATTCTTTGGGTTTCTGTCCTTCAACATAGATAATATTTCACGTGGCTTCACAAAATTCTGTGACAAATCAATCATGATGTTAGTTTCACCCTATGAAAATCTACCAGCATATGCATGACCTTCCATGTAAGTTGCAGCAGGATGATTGTGAGATCCCGACCCAAAAATATTATGTTTGGTTAAATTTTAAGTAATAAATTATTGAAAAATGGGTTCGAAGTGATAACGGACCATTGGAAGTGTATAAGGCCTAAATGATAGTTTTTGAACTAGGTTCGGTAAATCAGTCATAACTTTTAGCACAGATGTCTATTTCGGGCCCATAATATATCAAATCGAAGCTAAGAACGAGACGGAGCTAAAAATGTAAGGCCACACGCCTAGGAGGTCGCCTAGGCGTGTACAAAAGTTGCACGGGACAATGGGTTCAAAATTTAAACTTAAGGTCAATGCACCTAGGCGCAAATTCTGAGCGCCTAGGCGCTCCCCGAGCTGTTAAAAGCCAGTGCGCGACCAGAACTTAATCGTTGTGAAAAATTCCAACTTTTAGAGAGAGAGAGAGAGAAAAAAAATAGAGAGATAAAGAGAGATTCTTGAGAGATTTCAAGGATTGAAGCTTGGATTGAAGAATAGAAGAAGATTAAAGAAGAGTTTGACAAAGTTGGAGGGATTTGAGGTAAGTTTATAGTTTTCCATAAAACCTAGGGTTTTTGTAATTTCGAATGGAACTTCGAATGGCTGTTTTAGAATGACTATAGAGGTTAAGTCTATATATGTTGATATATACTAGGTTGTTTGGAGATTTGGTGGATTGAAGGTTTGAAGGCTTGAACTTAACATATTTGGGTTCTAGAGAGAGAAAGGTAATTTTCTCTTAAGTTGTTGGTTTGATTTATGTTGATTATGGTTATGGGGGATTAATTTGTGGGATTGGGTGATGAATTTGCTATATGGTAGGTTCGGAAACTCAAACCCTAGAATTTGGGAAAAACTTGTAGCTTGTGATAGCTTGGAATTGAGGTAGAGATTCTTATCCCATTTTCTATCGTATTGTTCTTCTCTAAAGAGCGGTTGAAATTCTTCATTGGTCTTTATTATTTGTGTTCTTGCCTAAATTGTTCCTTAGGAAGAACGAACCTTGTTGTTGGTTATTGAAGAATTTGCATACCCTTTGAATGCTTAATCATCTATTAGACATGATAAACCTCGTTCATGCATCATGTAGTTATGTACATATATAGGATTGTTATATATACGAGCTTCTTTTGCATGACATTATTGGACATGAATTATAGATGCATTGGGTCTACGAGTATGGACTCGTAGTATCCTTAGGTTATACTTTTGTGATGATGTTGGATACCGAATGGGCACATTGTTCCCGAAAATCGGGATTTCCATGGTGTAGGTGCACCTATAGTCATTCCGGGGCAAGTGCAAGGGTTCCGATGATTTTCCGGAATATTCGTTAACTAGTGCCAGGCGCTGTAGGGTGTAGCCCGAGGTTATACATTGTTGTGACATTTTAGGATGTCATGTTGCTGCATTGAGCTTGTTTCATTATTCAGCCTTTACGTTCTTATGATTCATTTTGTTTTCCCTACTGAGCCTCCTGCTCACCCTATTACTTTTCTATATCCTTCAGGTGAGACTGGTGCTGAGAACCAGGCTGCGGATCAGTAGGAGGCGACGTGACATGGAAGGCCACCCTAGGAGCACTAGGATATGTATTTGGTTGTTTGAGAACCTTGGTTATGAATTAAGTACATGTAGTACTTTTATTGGTTGACTGTTATGTTGCTTAAATACCTTTTCGGTATGTTTGATGGATGGTCGGGGGGTATGCCGTGTGATCGGGACTCCCGTACTTGGATATAGGACCTTGGGTCCGGATTGATAGACTTTGATAGTCTCTGATAATATTATTGATATGAATATGTTTTGCTTATTGATTGCATGTGATTAGGAGGCCTGAGGCCATGCCTAGAGTGTGAATGTGGTTAGATGGCCAGAGGCCCTGTTAGGCTGCGGAACTTCTCTGATTATTATTGATTATTATTTTTCGTGTTAAATGGGATGTGACTCCGGGTTGGCACCCTTCGATATACGGGGAGGTGCTGTCGGATTTCTGTTAGAATCCGGGGTTAGGTTGGCGTGTGGTGAGGTCCTTAGTGACGGGGCACACGCCTAAAGTGGCGCTCCCGGCTCAGTGCGTGAATTCTGGGTCAGGGCGTCACAATGATTATGGATCCCAAACATAACCTTCAGACTCCAATCATCTCCAGTTGTCAAATTCATACATTTTAAACGAAATTGTTATGTCGTTAGTAACAATTTAATATAATCTTATAACTGTACAAATAATATATAATTGACAAGTAAAAGTCGATCCCACAAGGAGTGATACTAATAAATATACAACCTAACACTTGAATATAATTTACACATAATAGTAAAGGGGGTTTTAAATCTTATAACATAGAATAAAACAAACACATTAGTATTAAAAATAAGAATATTAAGTGACGAGTTTCAATTTCTAAAAATCCTTGCTAGGACTCACTATCCACCACAAAACAATCAAACAATTTATAAGAAATGGTAGATTGAAATTTTCAATAAAAATATAATGACAACATTCACAACAAGGTCATGATCAAACTCAAGTTGTATGATTCTCTCTTAGGTGCATGTACAGTGCATGGTGTTTACCTCAGTACGTGTATTCTTAATTGAAATCTAGCATGGTATTTGCATCAATTAACAATTAAAAACCCAATAAGAGAAAAGAGAATATGAATGTTACAAGAATCCTAATACATGGTGTTTGTACTTAGATATTCAAGAATTGATTTTTCATAATTCGTTTAACCAAATTATATGTTGCAAATAAGAACATATTCAACAGGGTAATTGATCTTGTTCTACAACATTTAACTCTAATACATGTTTCAAAGTTAGCTAATCAAAGAAACAAAAATATTAGAATTCAAATATCATGGAAAAATCAAAATCATCATTCTTATAAGAAAATTTGCAATCCACACCACACAACTTATATAATTGAAATCATGTTTAGGACTTCAAAGTTAAGCCCTAACTACAAAAGTTTAATTATACATAATCAAGCAAAATATAAAACATAAGAAATACAAGCTAAGGAATACAACCCTTTTTCTCCTTCTTTGTTCTTCCTCCAAAAGATTTCTTCTTCTTGCTTTGTTTCTTCAATTCTTCAAATCTTGGAATTTTGGAATTTTGGAATCTTGAAATCTTGCTATCCTCCATCATCAAAGACCTCATTTCCTTTTATAGACAAAATATTATGTAAATATCATGATATTTTAAATACAAAAATAATAAAATAAAAAATATCACATATATAAATATTATACAAATAAATATCACACATACAAATATCATGATATTTATTTAGGCAAATGATGGTGATGTCATGAATGACATATTTTTACTTATAGATAAAGAATTTCACAATTACTTAGGTTAAATGACAAGGAAGCAAAATTTCATTTAAAATAATAAAGTGATGCCCAAAATAATATTTGGAGTTTAATGCACAAATACATCACTTTAAACCTTAATCATTTATAAATGCCTATATGTAATCAATTTTAGAATGTATATTCTGGCACTTATCAGAAATGGACAGTTTCATTTTTTAGTACCAGTTGATTTTGATGACCGATATTGTCCACTTTGCTCACATTGCAGTGTCAGTTTAGGCATTTGACCAAATTGACCTTTATTTGAACTGCCAATAATCGCAATAAATCCAGTGCTCGTCCTATATCTCGTGCTCATTTGATCAAATTTTTACGAAAATGAAATATCTAATAAAAATATATTAATATTATTTCAAATTTAAAATATTACAAAATAAAATATTGATGTAATTATTATACCCATTAGATGTGAATTGTTCTGTATAATCCGTTTCTGCTTGATAATTGTTTGATTCTGCTTTCATCGTGCTGTGTTGATCATTCTGTTATACATTAAATAACCAAATTAGTTTACAATAATAACATTAGAAAGAACTTATAATCACACATGTTTATGAAAAGTAGAATTTTTACCTCCGTTGAATAGCTTGACAAATGTAAGTCTTCACCCCAAAATTTAAAATATTCATCCATAATTTATAAAATAATAATTATGAGATTAAAAATAATGGATATGTTAGAAAAACTTAAAAGAGATAAGAGAGAAGTGAAAAACGATTGAGAGGCAATCAAGTTTTTCTGGTTGTAGTTAATGAAGGAAACTTCACTTCCTTTTATAGTGAAAGAGAAGAAACTCTACTTCTTAAATTTAACTACTTTTTTCATTAAGAGTATTTTTTTTTACCGACTACAATTGGTCAAAAGTTAAAGCATTTGTTTGACTGACATTTTGTACAAACTGGTCAAAAGTAAAAACATTTGTTTGACTAACATTCCATACAAATTTCTATCAGCCTTCGGTGCATTGGTATCAGTAAGAACAATTACTTTTGTCAGTAATAATATTTTTTTTGACTGACAACAATTGGTCAAAAAGTAAAAGCATTTGTTTGACTGACATTCCGTACAAATCTCTGTCAGTCTTCAGTGCATTGGTATCAGTAAGAACAACTGCTTTTGTTAGTAATAATATTTTTTTGACTGACAACAATTGGCCAAAAGGTTAAAGCATTTGTTTGACTGACATTGCGTACAAATCTTTGTCAATCTTCAGTGCATTGGTATCAGTAAGAACAACTACTTTTGTCAGTAATAATATTTTTTTGACTGACAATAATTGGTCAAAAAGTAAAAGCATTTGTTTGACTGACATTCCATACAAATTTTTGTCAGCCTTCGGTGCATTGGTATCAGTAAGAACAACTACTTTTGTCAGTAATAATATTTTTTTTGACTGACAACAATTGATCAAAAAGTTAAAGCATTTGTTTGACTGACATTCCATACAAATCTCTGTCAACCTTCAGTGCATTGGTATTATTAAGAATAATTACTTTTGTCAGTAATAATATTTTTTTGACTGACAACAACTGGTCAAATAGTTAAAACATTTGTTTGACTGACATTTCATACAAATCTCTGTCAGTCTTCAGTGCATTGATATCAGTAAGAATAACTACTTTTGTCAGTAATAATATTTTTTTAACTGACAATAATTGGCCTAAAAGTTAAAGCATTTATACCTGGTCGACAATTTATAATCGCAATAAATCTCGACAGGTTTTACCCAATCGCAAGTGTACGGTCGCAAAGCAGTAACAGTGAAAGGGATCGAATCCACAGGGACTATTGCATAAACCAATTAAAAAGCAAACGATAGTGCAAAATTAAATTAAATTATGAATCCAACAATTAATGAGATTTAGCTTGGATTTGACTTAATCATCTACCTTCACCTTGTGCACATATATCAATTATCAATTACACAAATTAAGAATTTAACTACGTCAATTGAAAGACTTTGGCCCAGCTCGATCAATTAGATTTCCCTAAGCAACAATCCTGACTTTGGTCCAGCTCAGGATCTTTTCTTATTAAAGATGTCTTGGTTTGGTCTCTCCTAAGAACATTCTAAAATAAGCATCAACACGTGGAAATCGACAATAGCATAACCTAGGATATTAATTCACACCCCATCAGTTATGTTCATTATCCTCTAACTTGAATCGCAAAACAAGTTATTGTTACTTTGTCAAACACCGGGTCATGGTCAGCCGTATATGTTCAACTAACAGTTCCTAAATATTATGATGTTGATCAGGCATACATAACAATAGGAAGTCTCAATCAATTCAGAGAATAATGAATTAAATCAGTCTAATCAAGAATCAAATTCATGCACAAAGGTTTCGGTAAAAGAAAGTACCAAATCCTAGCTAATAAGGAATTAGTTACACATATCCATAATGAAAATCAACAAATATTTAAAACCAATGTTCGAATCAATGGGAGAAAGAAGGAATCGCCACTCTTGGAATTGCCTCCTCTCTCTCCGCCGTCTTCTGCCTTTGCTGGAACTTTCTGAATCTCTTTTTTCGTCCTAGGGTTTAGTTTTTTTAACCCTAAAGATAGCACCGTCCCTACTGCAACGTCAGCCGGGCCCGTTACAGCAAATCCCGCAACTCGCGGCCGCGCCTAGCTCGCACCTCGCTCGCGCCTGGCTCACTTTTCACCCAGAATCAACTTTCCCAAGTAACTAGCATCCAGCTATACCTGTCATTCAATCACACATTTGGGCAGTATTTCGTGCTATAAACCTCACAAAGATTGAGTATTTAACATAATAACATTAGCGCAATTTTGCACTCACCAATACCATGTCTATATTTTCACATATATGAAAGACAACCACATATTGCTCAAAAAGTTAAGGCTGACGTCTTTATTTTTTTATTTTATACTTGCTTTTCTTAATTTTAAAAGAGTTAAAGGAAATCTAGAACCACATGGTGGCACCTGGCAGATGGCAACCTTTGTGGACGAAGGATCATTGTTTGGGCAATTCCTAAATGCAGTCAATCACTTTGGTAGCCTACTAATAGGCCTACGAATAGCAAAAAATAGACTGTATTTAGATGTACTCGTTCTTAGGTATTTCAAGATACTAAGGAACATGGAATTTGTTTTGAAACTAGAAAAAGATGTTAAATTGGTGGGATTTAGTGTAATGGACCCACTTAAGTGACTGGTGTTTGGGTGGTTATTCAAATGACGTCATGATGCTGACGTGGAGAAGTTGTTATAACTAATTGTTGCTGTCAAGCCTATTCGAGTATAAACACGTGGAGCTGGAGAAGTCTTGGATTGTTTTGAAGGGTGGAGATTTAGTTTTATGTTCTATATAAGTAGAATAACAGCCCTGTGTAAGGGTGGAAAATCCAGATTGTTTTCGTTCTTGTATTTCTTCTCTGTATTCTTCCTTGTTTCTCGGGATCTTCTTGGAAGTTCTTGAGGTACTACTTTGTTGAACAATCAATAAAACTTGTGGATGTGTTCTGTATTTTATTGAAGTTGATTCTTGATAAATTCTTGATTCATTCCTGTTAAATTTTGAGTTCTTTACATTTGGTATCAGAGGTCTTTCCTTCACTACATGACCATGCCAGTAACAAATTCACAATTAGAGCACCAGATTGCTGCTTACCAGTCCAAGCAAGATGAGTTTAATGCTCGGATTGAAGGTGCTATGGTAAGGCGAGAGGATTTGCAAGCCATGGTAAGGCGTGAGGATTTGCAGACTATGATGAATGACCTGGTGGCCAAAATTGGTCAATTGGAGGCACGACCTACATCGAGTAGGGTACAAAATATGGCAGGTCCATCATCTTCTACTTGTGAGAAGGCGGATGCTGAGTATTTGCCAAGGGGCTTAAGACTAGATTTTCCACGTTTTTCTGGTGAAAATTTGAATTCTTGGATCTATCGTGCTAACCAGTACTTCACTTATAATCATGTACCTGTGTATAATCAAGTCATGATTGCATCTTATCATATGGATGAAAAGGCTCTGATTTGGTTTCAAGAAATCCACCAAGGGATCCATCAATTTAACAGGCTCAAACCTAATTTTCATTGCAGACACCAAATCCTCAAAAGAATTTATCATGCCTGTTAAATTGATGGATCCCTTGGTGGATTTAATGAGGTTGAGGCAAGAAAATTCTGTGGCTAATTACCAGGAGAAGTTTGATGATATAATAGTTCAAATACATGATTTGTCTGAGGCACATAAGATGAAATGTTACATAGGGGGATTAAAGGAGGAGATTAAAGTGCATGTTCAGATGATGAAACCAAGCACTCTGTTAGAAGTGTATGCTTTTGCAAGAATGCAAGAGGAATCCTTGGCAATCACACGACAAGCATTGAAGTTGGGGAATTATGAGTCCAAGAATGTTAATCTTGGAAGGAAAAGTTTTTCACCTGTTTCCCATTCAGATATATTCGTTTCACAAAGGGAGGGTAATAAGTCTTTGCCAGTTCAAAAACTAACACCTCAACAGATCAAGAAGAAGAAAGAGAAAGGTCTGTGTTTTTCCTGTAATGCCAAATGGGGGCCTGGACATAAGTGTTCTACACCAAAGCTATTTCAGATTGAAATGGAGGACATATATGAAAATAGTGAAGTCTCAGGACCTTACGAGGAACATAAAATTGAGGATAGTGGTGTGGACTTAGAGTTGACTGGAAACCAAGGAGTTGAACATATTATTTCTTTACATGCTATCTCAGGAGTTAATGGTCCTAAGACAATGAGAGTCCAAGGTACAGTTGAAGGACTCACTCTACAAATTTTGATTGACACTGGAAGTACACATAATTTCTTGAGTCACACTGTGGTGGACAAATTGGCTGTGGTGGTACAACAGTCTCCTTCTGTGTCTGTTAAAATAGCTAATGGAGAAATTGTGTAGTGTATGGGTAGACTGGATCCCATCTTGTTGAAATTCCAAGGACAGGAATTCTTGGTTCACTGTTTTAGTTTGGAATTAGGAGAATATGACATGGTTTTAGGGATTGATTGGTTGAGAAATTTGGGAGATATCAATTGGAATTTCTCAGCTTTACTGATGAAGTTTCTCTGGAAAGGAAAGTCGTGTGTTTTGAAGGGACACACTCAACAACATCGTGTATTTTTTTCCATTTCTACTGATGAGAAGTTCACTTCTTATGCTGATCAGGATTCAGTTCTTAAGATAGGAGAAGAGATGGATTCAAAACTACTGACTGTACCTATTGCAAGAAATGACCATTACCATACTGCAATTCAACGGGTTTTGGATAGGTTTTCAGAGGTTTTTCAAGAACCTAAAGGTTTACCTCCTTCCAGATCTCATGATCATCATATTATTCTCAAGGAAGGCACAAATCCAATCAATTTGAAGCCTTACACAGGTATCCCTATTATCAAAAAACTGAGATTGAAAAGATTGTAGCAGAATTGTTATCCACTGGTGTTATTAGGCCTAGTTGTAGTCCATATTCAAGTCCTGTTCTGTTGGTCAAGAAGACAGATAATACTTGGCGTATGTGTATTGATTTTAGGGCTTTGAATAAGGTCACTGTGAAGGATAAGTTTCCAATTCCTGTTATAAAAGAATTGTTAGATGAACTGCATGGTTCTGCAGTTTTTTCAAAGTTAGATCTTCGATCTGGTTATCACCAGATTAAAATGGTGGAGAGGGATGTTCCAAAAACAGCATTTAGAACCCATGATGGCCATTACGAATTTCTTGTGATGCCATTTGGGCTTACAAATGCCCCATCTACATTTCAAGGATTAATGAATGACATATTCAGGGAATATTTGAGGAAATTCATATTGGTTTTCTTTGATGATATCCTTATCTAAAGTAAGGATGTAGCATCTCATGTACAGCACTTAGCTCTGGCATTGAAGGTTCTGTAGAAACATACCTTATATGCAAAATTATCAAAGTGCAATTTTGCAGTGGGTGAAGTGGGGTATTTGGGACATATTGTGACTGGACAAGGAGTCAAAGCTGACCCTGCTAAGATCAAGGCTATGCTAGATTGGCCTGTTCCTACTACAGTGAAGGCTTTGAGGGGTTTTTTGGGCCTCTGTGGCTATTATAGAAAGTTCATAAAAAATTATGCAAGGTATGCAGCTCCACTGACTGCTTTATTACAAAAGAATGGCTTTGTCTTGACTGCACGGGCTACAATTGCTTTTGACAAATTAAAGCAGTTGGTATATGCTCCACCTGTGTTAGCTTTACCAGATTTCAACATTCCTTTTTGTATTGAATGTGATGCTAGTGGAACGGGTATTGGTGCTGTGTTGTTACAGAATGGTCATCCTTTGGCTTATTTCAGTGTTTGTGTCACGCCCCTCTTCCAGATAGGTGCAGATGAGCACCCATGAATCCCAGAGACGTGACCGGCAGGGAACTCCTCCGTTCCCCGAACCGGATTTACACCCCAAGCTACCCAAACACTACATAAGTAATCTCACATAAATATGTCTCAACCAAATCCCAAATACTGCCATAATGGAATGTAACATACAAACCAGAGTCTACAGCGGAATATCACATAGATACGGAATACCGTACAAAACACAGATACTACAGACAGACAAACCATTTCCACCAGCTACATCACGCCTCACGCATCCCTGCGCTGATCATCCACTCCGGCTATCTCACCTGAAATCATGTGAATGAAAGGGATGAGCTACAAAGCTCAGTAGGGATATAGAGGAATATCAATCATCAGAATAAACGGAAAGTAAAAGCTCAAGAGTTAAGTGAAATGAATAGGAAACTCAAATAGTGATACACTCCCGTATCACCGAACTCCAGTAAATCAGAGATAAAGTAAGAAAGTCTGTATGATATAGAATGCATATAGAGAAATCATAAGTGGTACACATCACAACTCATCACAATCAATCAATCCGTAGGGTAGATGCCGAGTAGGCTCCACCACTACCATCCTCAAGTACAACTCTCAAATCAGTACTCAACCATAATCAAACTCAAATCCGTATCAACACAAATCCGTATCAACTCATATCCAAATAACAACAGAAAATCCTCCCCTGGACCCACCCTGATCCCCGCAAGGTGTCTCCCAGTCCAGGTACTCCCCAGATTGGATGAGGATCGAGCCTACATCAGGTACTCGATAGCATCGCCTACATCGAAGAGCGTCCCCTAGGATGTACCTCACCTCAATCCGGTCTCCAGGTACGTACCCGATCAAAACCATCGATAAATCATCCAGTAAGCTGGGTCGCCCGATGTGGGTCCCACGCTCTACAAATCATCCCACCATAAGCTCACAAATCATAGAAGATCATCATAATGAAGTCCTATCCGGACTCTCGAGGATAAAACCAAACATCAGGAGGTGGGCCCCACCAATGGCTGTGGGCCCCACAAAAGGATAAGTGGGCCCCACCAAGATAGTGGGCCCCATGAGAGTATAGGTGGGCCCCACCAGGATAGTGGGCCCCACGAGAGTATGGGTGGGCCCCACCAGGATAGTGGGCCCCACAGGAGACACGATGCACAAAAATACTGTATGTCGTACATATACCTCCAAACAAACCACATATAATCATAACATATTGCAATTGCGGAAATAAATCAGATAAGAGTATAAACAGAGAAATTCCCAACCTCCGGGAATTTCACACCAATAGACAAATAGGAGTCCGTCGAATACGGAACCCCCGTAACCCCAAATAAGAACTAGGGCAGAATCCTTACCTGGAATGTCGACTAAGCTAATCCGTAATACGTCTGAAAACTCCAAATCAACCTCCTGCATCAAAATACGGATACGTATACACGACAGTCAAAATACGAAAAAGTCAACTCGGGTAAACCGGTCAACTCGGGTCAAAAGTCAAAGCCGGTCAAAGTCAACTCGGGTCAAATAGTCCACGGTCAAACCGGGTCAAATAGTCAAACCGGATCAACCCAGTCAAAACGGGTCAAACCCGAGTCAACGGGTCAACTCGGTCAAACACGAGTCAACTCGCCGGAGCTGAGTTAAATCGGCCGGCCGGTCGCCGGAATCCACTTTTCCGGCGAAAGTTTCCGGTCACTCCTACATCAAAATGAAGCCCACAACAACAGAAATCTAATGGTACCTGTCTCGTTCCAAAATTCCTACTGAATCGACCGGGATCGAGCTTTGAAATTTTGAAAAACCGAAACTTCGCCGCCTGATTCCGCCGTCTACGGTGGTCCGATAACAACGATTCCGGTTGGGTTTTGCTCCTCTCTCCACAAGCTTCAATTTGATACCTCACTTGCCCCAATCGGACCACAAACACGAAAAACCCATTCAAAATTCTCCCATCTCTCTCTCTTACGTTGATACTGCCGGAAACCCACTGGAAAATCTGGTATATGCCAGATTTTCTGGTAAATTACCATTTTGCCCTTCGTCTTTCCCTATATTTACTTAAACTTCCATAATTCGTAACAAATCCAATTCAACTCCGATTTCAGTGATTCTTGCGCCTATATTTTTCTAATAATATGTAGTATTTATTAAAAATATTAAATTTGAAAAATTATTATATTTTTTAAAATTTTGGGTTCGGGATATTACAGTTTGCTTGAAGGGTAAGACTCTTGCTTATTCAACCTATGAGAAAGAATTTTTGGCACTGGTGCTGCTGTCCAAAAGTGGAGACCGTACTTATTGGGACATCATTTTTTCATAAGGACTGACCATTACAGTTTGAAATACCTATTGGAACAGAAAAGTGGTACCACCTTTCAACAGAAATGGATGGTGAAACTTCTAGGTTATGAATTTTCTGTGGAATATAAGAATGGCAGTTCCAATATTGTTGTTGATGCATTGTCTCGAAGGAATGAAGATTTGGCAGAATTAAATTCTTCCTTTATGGCTGTTTCCATGCCAACTTTGGATTTTTATGAAGATGTTAAGAGGTCTTATACAGCTGATCCGGCACCGTGTTCTTTATTGACTCAATTTAGTGAGACAGTTTCTACTGTGGGGAGATATAAGTTGGATCAAGGGTGTTGTATTATAAAGATCGTTTGTATGTTGGTCAAGACTCCAATTTAATTCAAAGTTTACTGCAACATCTTCATTCATCACCTTTAGCTGGACATTCTGGATTTTTGAGAACCTATCATAGGGTCAAACGTGATTTTTACTAGAAGGGTATGAAGTGGCAGATTAAGGAATTTGTTAGACATTGTTCCATATGTCAGCAGGTTAAATATCAGAATACCATGCCAGCTGGACTTTTACAACCTCTGTCTATTCCAAAGGTTATATGGACTAAGATTAGTCTAGACTTCATTGATGGACTGCCAAATTCATTTGGAAAGACTGTTATATTGGTTGTAGTGGATAGATTATCAAAATATTCTCACTTTGTGGATTAAGTCATCCTTATACAACTGCTAGTGTAGCTCAAGTTTACATGGATAATATCTTCAAACTTCATGGTATGCCACAGCAGATTGTTTCAGACAGGGATCCAATTTTTACCAGTGTTTTTTGGCAGAGTTTGTGGGAATTGCAGGAAACACACTTGAATTTATCTACTGCCTATCATCCTGAGTCTGATGGCCAGACTGAAATTGTGAATAAATTGGTGGAACAGTATCTGCGTTCTTATGTGGGTAGCCAACCAAAAAAAATGGGCTACTTGGTTACCTCTTGCTGAGTATTGTTATAATACTACATGCCATACCAGTACAGAATTCAGTCCATTTGAAATAGTTTATGGGGTGCCACCACCTAGTTTGTGTGACTATATTCCTGGCACAACTAGGGTAGAAAGTGTGGAGCATTATTTGAAGAGTAGGGGTGAGATTATGGAGATATTGCAACATAATCTGTCTAAAAGTCAGCATACCATGAAGAGGTTTGCAGATGGGAAGAGGAGACATTTGGAGTTGCAGATTGGTGATTTGGTGTATGTCAAATTGCAACCTTACAGACAAGTATCAGTGGCTCAACGGAAGAATCTGAAGTTATCTCCTCGATTCTTTGGGCCTTATCCTATGTTGAAACGTGTGGGAAGTGTAGCATATCAGCTGCAACTACCTCAGCATTCCAGGATCTATAATGTTTTCTATGTTTCTCAGCTAAAGAAACACTTGGGACCCAATATTCCAGTATTGCCTACATTACCTCCTGTGAATGAGGATGGACAAGTTTTACCATTGCCTGCTGTAATCCTGGATAGGAGATTGATTATGAAAGGAAATCAGCATGTGGCTGAATTGCTCGTGCAATGGGAAGGGCAGGAGGCTTCTGATGCTACTTGGCAAACCTATTCTTCACTGGCAAATTGTTATCCAGATTTGGTAGGAAAATGTTTTTGAGTGGGATGGAATGTAATGGACCCACTTAAGTGACTGGTGTTTGGGTGGTTATTCAAATGACGTCATGATGCTGACGTGGAGAAGTTGTTATAACTAACTCAAGCCTATTCGAGTATAAACACGTGGAGCTGGAGAATTCTTGGATTGTTTTGAAGGGTGGAGATTTAGTTTTATGTTCTATATAAGTAGAATAACAGCTCTGTGTAAGGGTGAAAAATCCAGATTGTTTTCGTTCTTGTATTTCTTCTCTTTATTCTTCCTTGTTTCTCGGGATCTTCTTGGAAGTTCTTGAGGTACTACTTTGTTGAACAATCAATAAAACTTGTGGATGTGTTCTGCATTTTATTGAAGTTGATTCTTGATAAATTCTTGATTCATTCCTGTTAAATTTTGAGTTCTTTACATTCAGTGATAGTGATATGTTGGCTCTATTGATGATATTAAAAGTACCACAAGATATGTATTCAATGTTGGAACTGGTGCCTGAACTTCTAAGAAGCGGAAGAGCATGGCACATTCTACTGCTGAAGCTGAATTTGTTGTAGTTTCTAAGTCTGCTTCTCAAGTTGCTTGGATTAGAAAAATTCTAGAGGACTACACTTGGGTTTGGTTCAATAATGCCCGACTTGTATTTATTGTGATAGCAAGTCCGCGATTGCTATTGCAAAGAATCCTGTAGAGCATAACCTCAAAAAACACATTGCCACCAAGTATCATTATGCTCGAAATGCTGAGACTGAAGGTACAATTAATTGGATTCATTGTAGCTTTGTAAATCAAGTTGCATATTTGATGACCAAGGCTTTGCCTAGTGACAAGTATGGAATTCACAAGCCCAAACTTGGAATGATGACTAAAGCACAATTTTACAGTTAGCATATAATTTGACTTATATGTTGGTAGTCTATATGTTGTTTCAAATGTTGCCATGTATGTTGTTTCAAATGTTGTGGTGTTTGATTCATTATTGCAAGAAAAACATATATAATGTTTTAAATGTTGTGGCTAATTACATACAGGGGCAGTAGCACAAATTAAAAATATTTTTCAAAAATATATAATAAATTATTAAATATAATTGAATATATATTTTAAAATAAATATAAATAATTAAATATATTAGTAAAAATGCTAATATATTAATATAAATGAATATATTATTAAATATAAATAATTTTTTTAAAATATAATTGAATATATTATTTAAAAATAATATAGTATTAAATATCAATAATTAAATATATTAGTAAAATTTTTAATATATTATTAAATATAAATGAATATATTATTAAATAAAAGTAAATAATAGATTAGTAAATATAAATAAATAAATTATTAAATATAATTGAATATATTATTTAAAATATTATTAAATATAAATAATTAAATATATTAGTAAAAATGTTAATATATTATTCAATATAAATGAATATATTATTAAATGTAAATAAATAACAATTTATTATTAAATATAAAAAGAATATATTATTAAATAAAAATTAATAATAGATTGTTAAGATTAAGGGTATTTTGGTCATTTGACTGAAATATAAGGGGTAGTTTAGACTTTTTATTTTTGATAGAAGGTAAATGTTGTTGAAAATGATTTTTTATGTAACATTTGAAAATTGTAACATATATGCTAAAATTGTTATTGGTGTTTTGTTAGGTATCTTTTTGTGTATAACATGTATGCTAAATTTTAAATTATATGCTAATGAAAATTGTTTACCAAACGGGCTCCATATGTGAATTGTGCTTCATGGTTTATTTTTTTATTATGCTTTCTGTTTAGGCCATTATGGATGGTCTTTGTTTATTGGGGACAATATTGTCTTTTTATCTTTTAACTTAAGTTTGCTTTGATTGTATTTCTAAAATCTATTTTTCTTGTTGTTGCTCAATGAAGACTAGGGTTTATACCCAATCGCAGTGTTTATCTAGATTATTTCCTTCACTGTTGTTTATCAATATTCTTGTGAAGTAGTGATCTAACAAATACGAGTTTTGTAAAAGATTTTGGATATGGTAAGAACATTGGTTTTGATCCTCTCTTTTTTCCTCCTTTAGCCACCCTTAGAGTTGCATTGACAAACACAAATAGTTTGTGGATTGTAGTAGGAAATCTTACGTACTTGATAATCAGTCAAAACATGGCCCTCTTTAGGTGAGTTTGTGCCTAATATTATCAAAATATTATTATTATATTTGTGAAAGCCAACTTATTTTGAATAAAATTTGTCAACCTACGTATTGCTCATACTTCATATTATATTGGGTATCTATCATTATCACCAAATTTTGTCTCCCAAGTGGCCAAATAATTGACTTGAGTAAGTTCATTTTTTCTTCTTCCTTTTGCATCAGTCTTTTTCAGTAAGATTTAATGGTTGATCAAATAACTATTGTGCACAAAATGCAAAAACAAATAAGGAAGCTTTCTTTTGTGCATGATGTGATTTAGTTTCAGCAAACTTCCTTTTGCGATTATACACGTTGTTGGTGCAGGTTTTTAGTCTTGATTTTTGGACACTAATAATACCTATTGGCCTCATAAACGTGGACTAGCTTCCAATTAATGTTTTTAATACATAAATAAATATTTAATACAAGTTGTAGGGCTTTTGTGCAATTTTTTTCCTGTCTGGGATAGAAAGAGATTTATGAAGGACATAAGTTAATGTATTTTGTACAATTAATATTAATTAGGAATGACAGAGTGTGGGATACCAATTTATTGTTTAATAAGAGTTTTGTGCAGTTCCAGAACTCGAATTCAACATAATTAAATAGCTGGACAAGGGTGGAGGGTTGCATGTCTTGATAGAAAGCTAATAGTTGGGCTTATCATGTTATGGCTTGAGCAATTGAGGTTGGAAAAGTTCCACATCGATGTCTCTATCTCACTTTTCTGCTTGGTTAAAGAGTTAAGTTTTCAGAATCAATGTCAATAGTGTGTTTTCAATCACTATAATGATTGTGTCTCATTTGGTGAGGCTCGGAATCCGATGTCATTTTCGAATGGACCCTCTCAATTGTCTGATCATCGATTTCTATCTATCTATGAGACTACCCACAGCAGTTACTCTAAATTGATTCTCTAAATTCCAGCAAAAATACATTTTTCACCAATTTACAGTTTTTGAAACAGTAACAGCACACAGCAGTTACTCTAAACCTATACTCTAAATCATTTAATATTCATTTCTACAATCACTTTTTATTTAATTAAACTCAATCAATTACTATTATTTTAAATATCAAACCTTATCATATTAATAATGATAATATGATATTAATGTTAATAATTTTTTTATTTTGTTTATTAGTTGACATTAATAAATTTTTTATTAATTAATTAATTTGTGTGGCTACAAATAAGGTTGTTGGATGTTGTGGTTGAAAATGGGTTGATTAAATGTGTGGATAGTTTGAGGTTGTTGGAACATGTGATTGTGAATGTGGTTGTTGAAATATGTGGTTATTTTGTGGTTGTTGGAATATGTGGTTGAGGATGTGGTTGTTCAAATATGTGGTTGTTGGAATATATGGCTACTAATTGTCTATTGAGTTTGTGTGGACATCATTACTCTAGAAATTTTCTATATAAAGCAATCAACTACTAGTGTTCAATACATCTTAAATCTATCATTTCTACCATAATCTTCAACTTCAATGGATTTCTTTTCAAGGCGTAGAAAGAAAAAAATCACAGCAGATCCGCCATCTGATGATGATGTAGTGGAGACACTGGCAATAGGGCTAGCTATGGAGTTTGAGGAATCATCATCCAATCATAGTTCTGGAGAAAGACGATATATTGATCGTAATACTTTGTTAGGCCATGAGCGTCTGTTCCATGATTATTTTTCAGACAATCCAGTGTACTCTGCTGAACTTTTTCGAAGGAGATTCCGTATGAGTCATTCTTTGTTCAATCGAATTCAAACTACGATTGAAGCAAATACACCATACTTTCAACAAAGGCGAAATGCTGCTGGAAAATTGGGTTTGTCGTCTATTCAGAAGATAACAGCAGCACTTCGGATGCTTGCATATGGAGTATCAGCTGATTTCATGGATGAATATATCAGAATCGGGGAGACTACCGCACTTGAAAGTCTAAAACTATTTGTCAAGTCTGTAATTTGCTTGTTTGGTAAAGAGTACTTACGATCCCCAACTGCGGATGATCTTACCAGATTGCTTGCAATTGGTGAAGCTCGTGGATTTTCGGGTATATTAGGGAGCATTGACTGTATGCATTGGAAGTGGAAGAATTGTCCGAGTGCTTGGAAAGGTATGTATTCCGGACACGTTCATGAACCAACTACTATTTTGGAAGCAGTTGCCTCCTACGACCTTTGGATCTGGCATGCATTTTTCGGCATGCCAAGATCTCACAATGATATTAATGTCTTGGAACGATCTAATGTATTCCAAGAGCTTGCTATGGGACGTGCTCCTGCAGTGAATTATTCTGTTAATGGGCGTAACTATACCATGGGATACTACTTAGCTGACGGCATCTATCCTTCTTGGGCTACATTTGTAAAAACAATTCTTGCACCGCGGACACGTAAACATAGACACTTTGCTAAGTGTCAAGAATCCGCAAGAAAGGATGTGGAACGTGCTTTTGGAGTATTACAAGCAAGATTTGCTATTGTTCGTACTCCAGCTCGGTTTCTTCATACTGATACACTTGACGACATCATGACTGCTTGCATCATATTGCACAATATGATTGTCGAAGATGAAAGAGATTCATATCAGCAGTTGGATCTTACTGCATATGAACAAATAAATGAAAGCCCTCCTATGGCTGAAACTTCAAACAATACTGGAGAAGTCATGAACTTCATTCAACGTCACCACCTTATTAGAGATAGAGAAGTCCACAACCAATTTCAAATTGATCTCATCGATCATGTGTGGAATCTTCACAGTGACGCAAGCTAAGCATTGGTAACCTCATTTCGTAGTTTATTATGTAACTTCATTTTGTAAGCCAAGTAGTATGGTGTAACTTCATTTTGCAAGCCAAGTAGTATTATGTAACTTCATTTCGTAGTTTATTATGTAACTTTATTTTGCAAGCCAAGTAGTATGGTGTAACTTCATTTTGTAAGCCAAGTATTATTATACGTATTTATGCTAATGATATTTGAAAAGTCCAATTTATAATATATATAAAGCATTAAATGATAAATAACAAGTCCAAATTATAATAGTTAACAAATCCAAATTATAAATAACAAGTCCAAATTATAAATAGATAACAAGTCCAAATGATAGATAACAAGTCCAAATTATAAATAGATGACAAGTCCAAATGATAAATAACAAGTCCAAATGATAACAGATAACAAGTCTAAATGTCCTCAATGACCACGCCTAGCAAGGATATCTGCTTGCAAGCCCTCAATGTACTCACGCTGCACAACACCTAATGAATTCAAATCAGTCATCATGATTTGATATTCCCTCTCTCTCTTTTTTTGCTCAATCTTCTCATACTTGGCACTTGCAAGTTGTCTCTCTGCTTCTGCCCTGACTTTCTCCACCTTTGCCCTGACTTGCTCCACCTTCAGCTTCACCTCCAACTTATTAGTTTCCAATGCCAAATGATCCTTCCATTCTTTGGCCCACAATCTCAACTAGTGCACGGTGATCACCCTTGCCTTTCTTCCTAGCCTCTTTTGCAGCATCTCTACCAATTGGTCTGTCAACTGAAACTGACCCTGAGAACTCATCATCATCCAAATTTATAGTATCAGCATCATGCATGTCACAGGTACCATTCTGCTTTCTCTTAGAGGACGACTGTCCCACATACATGTTCCACTTTGGTTGATGTCTCAGCAAATTCCAGCAATGATCAAACTGAAAATGTGTACCTATAATTTCATGATACATCTCCTTTGCCAGTTGGATCTGTAAAAATTAAATGCAGTTAAAAATAAGGAAATTTTGGAACTTGAATAATAAATATTAAACTAGAATTTATGCTTACCTTATCGATCTCATTTGTACCGGATGGTCGCGAATCCTCAATTTGAGTAAGATAGCCTGAAAACTTGTTTACTGCAAGTTGAATAGAAGACCACCGGCTTGTCAAAGATCTTTCAGTTCAAATGCCGTGATTAGAGCCTCTCCCCTCATTATATAGTTCTCCAATTCTTGTCCAAAAGGTCTTTGACTTTTGGTCGGTCCCTTTAATTGAATCCAAACTTGTGTTCAACCAAGCAGATACCAAATTTTTGTCTTCATCAATGGAGAAGTTACCTCCACGATTGTTTGATCTCTGAGTCACCTTTCGCGTCTTCTTTGGAGCTGAAACTTCTACATGTGAACTAACCATATGCACGTTCTGTGTCTCGTATTGTGTAGAATCCTCTGAAAATGGGTCAAATTCAGCGTCAAATTGAGGATCCATATCAAAGAAATTTTACAAACTCTGCTTCAATACCCTACAAAAATTCATGTACCAAATCCTCAAGTACTGGTTTCTCCATATATTCATGCAATAATGAAATTTTCATGAGTTCTAAAAATAGTCTGCCAAACAAATCATGCAATATTTTTTCATGTAACATACATTTGCAAGGATGCCAGTTATATTCACTCTTGCTAGCCAAAAAATTCAGAACTATACAGGCATTTATCAAGAAATACAAACAATGTAAACTAATAAACAAATTCGTTCTACAATTATATAACATACAAAAGGTTTTAAGGTTTCTTTTTGGCTTATGTACTACAACTGTTAGTTTTTAGTGCACTATTGAATGAAATTAAAATATTTCATAACTGATGGTAGAAAAGAGTAGGAACACTTATGCTGTGCATATGATGACAATTAAAGTTTTGGTAAATTGTTTTATTACCCAACTGTAAGTTTTAATTCAGATACTATGCCTATAGGAAACTGGTATCAAAAGGCTTGAATTACTGCTTTCTCCAGAGAATTTGAAGAAGGAATAACTAAATATCAAAGACTCAACCTCAGACATATTAGCACATCCCCATTCAATTTCAACCATCTACAAGCAGAAACATCTCATATGCATCATTTGAGTTTCTAGAAAAGCTTTTATATGATATCAAATTATTGGTTAGACAACTTCAACATCGCATTAATTTCAATTTATTGGTTAGACAACTTCAACTTGCTATCAAAAACATTGTATAAATCACATCAAAACCTCACTCCAATCAAATGAAGCGAAAAAGTTTCAAGTGACAAAATCCACCTTTAGTCAAACAAGTCTGCAGAAACAACAATGAATCAAAGATTTTCTCACAAGATTACTACTTTTCCATCAGAGCACTCGACGCCAAACCATGATCAGGGATCAATTTCTCAATTGTTTTCATCCCAATTGGACAGAGCCCCACATGGGTCTTCCTCTCCAAGTCTCAAAAGAGCCAAACCTATTCACGTTTATCCATTTTTGTAAATGCATATAACAATTGACAACACCCTATTTTTTCATCTAGAAAGCAAAACATAGTGCATTTCAATTCTACCAACTGAATCTAACATTTTGAGCATCTCAACCTTCCTAGATACAAAGCTTCAGCCCAATGAGATAGTGTAATGAAAAGAAATTAGCTATCAAAAGAAAGAAAAGAAAAGGATAGTATTCATGATCCAGATTTCAGAAAATTAGAAAGCCCTCAATCAGGCACAGAGCTTCTAGGGCAGCGATCCAATCTTTGATATCGATCAAGTCTTTGGCATAGCAAAAACAAAAACATAGAAATTGAACATACCTGGACGACAAGCGAGATCACCGGGAAGGACTGGTTATTTCGGCAGCAAATGAAGAGAACGAGAAGAGTATGTTGGTGCGATCGGCGTCTAGGAGAGAGAGGAGAAGAATCAGTATTATTTTTATTATAAATTTACGTTAAGCGTATGAACAGTAGGACTGGAGGAGTCCAGATCCACTGTTGCAAAACAATAAAACCCAGTCACTGATCCAGTGACTGATGTGGGCCAAAATGTCACTACAATACAAAACTGACTCTTTATTTTACAGCCCAAATACAATACCCAGTCACTGCTGTGGGTAGTCTGAGTCACTAGGTTCATCACTTTCTATCACATAGATAGTGCACTACTTTTTGTTGTCGGTTATCACTAACTCGCCTTTAATGTGTTGTCCTATAGAATTCTAATCCATAGAGCTATAGTCCAAAATGCTACTCGTACTACAAATACGTCTCTCCAACTCAGCAAAATACATTTGCATAAACTTCAACCACTTTCACTTACATTATTCAAGCATAAGTTACTCATTAACTAAACAATCTCTTAATAATTTAAATTAAACTTATTCTAAATATCAATTGACTATTCCAACTCCATAACCACCATACAACCATGATTAAACAATGACATGACTCAAATGCCATTGGACTAATGGATAATTATGTACAATAGCATTATGTATGACTAGCATCACCGATTATGGGTGAGAAAAGTAATTGTCGAGTGAAAATGATACCCTACCTCTCCTTTTTGATTCCCATGTTGCCGCACATCACAACCTCCATAGATAGGCACAAATCTTGCTCAACAGCTTCAAATCCAAATCAAGGAGTTTAAACCCATCTTGAAAGAAGAATGCCATCTAAAGGTTTTATGGTCATACCCCGATATACATGAGCCGTGTTGGTCATTTGATAAGTAGATCAATTAGGTACGATTCGACGTAAGCCAAACCAAGAGATCCTAAACAAGAAGAGGATGTCATTATTGTGGGACTAGAGAGAATGCTAGACTCCTTGCTTGTCTCACTTTCTAGGAGACTACTTGGTGGGTTTGAAGCTAACCAGATCGACTTAAATTTTAGGATGGGTTCTTACTCCAACCATGAATTTGAGACCTTATAATATTTATCTTTTAAGGTCAGATCTTGTTTGTAGCGATGAATGATTCTAATTCGATTTGGCATCCACTACGATTCCATGAATTTGTTGCAAGGGCCTAAGGTTCTTGCCGGAGAAGATGACAAGATCTGGCAAGAAGATTCAACTAGAATCTTAACCTCATTTATTTTTTCATGTGGAATTTTTAATTGACTTTTTTTTAAAAAAAATGTTTCCACCTCACCATTTAACTTCCATGTGTGCACCGTTATAACAAAAGTTTAGGTCATATGCATGTTTATCTCGTTTTTAAAAATAGGAGGACTTGAATAAGTCCAAAAAATTTTGAAAAGTAAAAGGACCATTGACACTTTTCCCAAAATATAATTAGAGGGTGTAAATATCACCACTCTCAAAAAAATCTCGAAATAACCTTTACAATGCAATTCGCAGCCGCTCGTCCTTTTCAAACTATCCCATATTTTAATTTCTGACCTTATTTTTATTTAATATTAAATCGCATTGTCAACGCAAGAAAAACCGACAGTTTCAAGTTTTCCAACGCAGAGAATTTGGAAATGAGATTCACAGACGCCACATTAGACCCACCAATTCCTTCACCTCACCTACAAAAACCACTGCGAAATCCACTGATTTTTTAATTTGCGACTTTTTATTTCTCAGGATCTGAATCTTGGCCAGAGAAATGGGGAGTTTAGGGACGATGTTAAAGCATCCAGACGATGTGTATCCTCTATTGAAGCTGAAGATGGCGGCGAAGCAAGCGGAGAAGCAGATCCCGCCGCAGCCTCACTGGGGCTTCTGCTACTCTATGCTTCTTAAAGTCTCTAGGAGCTTCGCTCTCGTCATTCAACAGCTCGGTCCCCAGCTTCGCGACGCTGTAAGTTTTATGTATTGTATGTATGTGTAGATCCATGACATGCGTGCGGGAATCTATGTACGTGGGCAATTCTGTCGTGATTCGTTGTTATAAGTTGGGGATGATTTATATTGTTTCTAATTTTCTATATATATATATATATATTATGATTTGCAGGTGTGCATATTTTATTTGGTTCTTCGAGCCCTCGACACTGTTGGTTAGTCCTAAAAAATCCTTCATGTCATAAATTTAAGTTGTTTGCCTCTATCATCTCTCAAATCAGTATTTCTTATTCAATTTTGATCTTTTAATTAAAGATCATATATCTTTGACGATTTGATTATGTAAGTAAATTATAGATCTATATACGTTACTTTAGAGGCGAATAAAAAATTTCTTTTGGCCTATTGGGATGCTGATACTAGAGGTCATGAGATTACTTCTTTTCTCCTAGCTTTGTTATGTGATATACATGAGCTCAATCATGTCCAGGGTGCCGCCAATTGTGTGCAACTACTCCCTCTGTCCTGAAAAGAGAGTCCTACTTTTTATATTTATCTGTCCCAAATTATAGTTTAGTTTCACTTTTTAGAATGTAGTTAATTAATTAAATTCCTAAAAGATCCCTATTTAATGTGCTTCATTATCTTACAATTTTTTTCATCTTTCTATGACTATTTGGCATAAAAAAATCATTAATTAAAGATATATTAGGAAGTGAAGTATACAAGTAACATTTAATATTTTAATTTTCTCACTGTATTAATTAGAATTTCTTAATCTGTGTGAAAAAAGGAAGTAAGACTATCTTTATGGAACGGAGGGAGTACCTGTTTTTTTGGTTTTTTGGTTTTGTTTGTAACATGTGTTTTTAATATGGTGTTATATGAAGGTATTTACTCAAAGAGCTCTTTTTGTGGTTTGATTTTTATATCATCTCCTGCTTTTGCTATCATATCAAGTTGTTATATTGTTTTTTATTGAAATTTTTGTAATGGTTTCTTTCAGAGGATGACACCAGCATACCTACAGATGTGAAAGTGCCTATCCTCAAAGCTTTTCATCAGCACATATATGAGCAAGACTGGCATTTTTCATGTAAGTGTTTTTGATACTCTACCCTCTGTCATTTCTCATATATGTTATTTTGTTGTTAATTACATGGATCAAGTTCCTTATATTGAAAAGTCTAATTAGATAAACTTTTAAGACCAGTATATTCCCCGATTCTCCATCAACTGCTTTTCATTGTGTATTATAATTTTTTCTTCCAGTAGGGGTTAATGAGGGGAATTCTCTACTGTTTATGAATCATTTATCATCGAATATTTCCATCTTCTTATGTATGTTCTGTATTACCATAAGAATTAACACATTGAGTTTGACTCATAAATCTACTGGGTAGGAGCTTTAGCTTTCGAGTACTTTGTTTAATATCGTAGGGTTAGGAAAATTCTTTCTCGGTTTCTCCTCGCCGTGAGAAATCCGAGTATAGTGGACCACAGTTATAATCTTTATGTGTTAGGGTATTTTTACGATCTTAACTCTTGTGCTAATTTGCTTCTCTCTTCTACAAGGTGGCACAAAAGAGTACAAGGTGCTCATGGACCAGTTTCATCATGTTTCAATTGCTTTTCTGGAGCTTGGGAAAGGGTAACTTCTATTCTTGTAACTTAACTGCCATATCTATTAAAAGGATCTTTTATGCATTTGAAAAATAATCCACTTTTAATAATGCATATTGCCCCTTGCTAACCCCAGAAGATTTGTGACTTGTGTTTATTCTTGGTGAGTCAGGACCCAGCGTGACTTGGGTTTATTTCATATTAGCGGTTTTTGCATGCTTCTTTCTTCTGTACAAACTAATCCATGGTATTCATGGCAGTTATCAAGAGGCCATTGAAGAAATAACACGTCGAATGGGTGCAGGAATGGCAAAATTTATATGCAAGGAGGTAACTCATGTAGCAGGAGAAATTTTGGATAGATAGATATCTAATGTAACCAATTAATTGTAGACAAGACAAGTACTAGTTTAACACCAAAAAAAAAGTACCGTTCTTTGTCTGATGATTTGTTTAAGTCTCTTTTTTCATTTGGTTATTATCATAATGATGGTTTCCTAGAAAAAAATACACCAACATATATCACAAATAGTAATGGTGAAGACACATGTTTTGGAGTTTAATTTTGCCCTTGGATTTTGGCTCCTAAAGATAGTCGAATGATAATCTTGTTTTACAGAAATATTGGTTATTTGCAGGTGGAATCCATTGATGACTATGATGAATATTGCCACTATGTAGCAGGACTCGTAGGGCTAGGTCTGTCCAAGCTTTTCCATGCCTCTGGATCTGAAGATTTGGCTTCAGATTCTCTCTCGAATTCCATGGGATTATTTCTTCAGGTATTGATCTGTTGTATCAACCCGCAACATCCTATCCACCTACTTAATTTTGATTTGAATTTATTGAGTATGATGTCATGCCTCCTGCTTCTGATAAATCCCAGAAAACAAACATCATTCGTGATTATTTGGAGGATATAAACGAGATACCTAAGTCCCGCATGTTTTGGCCTCGCGAAATCTGGAGTAAATATGTTAACAAACTTGAGGTTTGTTTCTTTCTTATGATCAATTTTAACATTATCAACTCGCTTTAGTGAAATCTGGTTGCATCCAGTATGAAATCTAAGTTGACTTTCTTTTTTGTATCGTAGGACTTGAAATATGAGGAGAATTCAGTCAAGGCAGTGCAATGCTTGAATGACATGGTAACTAATTCCTTGATCCATGTTGAGGATTGCTTAAAGTACATGTCTGCGCTGCGAGATCCAGCCATATTTCGATTTTGCGCCATCCCTCAGGTTGGATTCTAATTCAATAGATTCCTAAAATATCACCATCTAATGTCTTTTAATTAAAGCTTTTGATGTGTAAATACTTTTTATTTGATTTTATTTTTAAAATTTTACTTTTAGTATGTATTAAAGGAAAAAACTAAAATAGTTTATCAATGGTTCTCAAGGTTGTAACGTGCTTGCATCAGGACCTAAAAATGTAAGCGAGGCATTTTATATCAGCAAGAGGAATTTATTTTTGTGACAGCTCCATTGTAAACTCTTTTCTTTAGTTTCACTATGCCGCGAATCATTTCAGGCACCCTTTGGGTTATGGCTGACATTTTCCTTGGGCACATAAATGAATACATGAGACGAATGGTTGATACTGGAATTCAACTGGAAACTTCTATTCCAGTGGTTAAAATGATACTATTGCTCATAGACATGGTGGCTAGGATGAAATTCCTAGAGCCTACACCCGATACACAGTTGCTTGTGGAATTTGTTGTCTGATTGGAGCATATACTGAACTATAATGAGCTGCTTTTCTTTTAACCTTGGCTCTCTGATAGTTTGGATTTGTTGTATTTTCCTTGACCTTATTTAGGTCGCCTTTTTTCTTATGTTTCAACTTGAAATGAAAAGCGTTTAGGCTCCTGTTTGAAATTCTGTACTGCCGGCGTGTATTCAAATTGGAACTGTTTATTTATTTTCTAGTTGACCATGACTGTTATGTCATCTATTCGATTGAAAAGTCTTTGGAACCTATTTCTGGCCTCATATGAGAAAGTTTATAATATTATATAGTTCAAAAATATGATATGTATCCTTTATTAGTGTGCCGTAATTGATATTTCTGGAAGATTGTATGCCATTTGACGTGTACTGTTTTTGCTAGATTATGGCAATTGGAACGCTGGCACTGTGCTACAACAACATTGAACTCTTCAAAGGCGTAGTGAAGATGAGGCGTGGTAAAATATCTAACCTATTTATAGTGATTTTCTTTGCAGTTGAAATTGAGCACATATGTTGCAAAACATTTGTTGAGGGGGTGAGTATAATTTTTAAGACTGGTACTCCTCTCAACATATTTTGTGGGGGTAAAATTTGTGTACATCCTGCATGTCCCCTACTCCGTCCATTGTGTGTGCATTGTGCATAAGAGTTGTTTACTTTTACAGGTTCCACTTTGATTGTGATCAGTGAAGCCACATGAATTACCTCCTAAAATCATGACACAAAATTAATTTTAGAAATTTCTTGAGATGTCACGTTCCATTCCTCTTTATCATAATTACGTTTTATATTTGAGTATGTTAATGCTTATTTTTAGCTGAAGAAGTAAAAAGTAGGCTAAACTTGGTAAAAGCATGCAATAACCAATGTAAAATTAAACTATTTTGCCAAATGGGGACAAGTAAATGTGTAACAGGACTCATTGCTCTTAGGCTATAAGTATTGCCATGATGTACGTGAAATTAAGTTCTCTGTTATGAACGTTTTCTTTGTTATGAACTTTCCTTGGAATAGGGTCATAGTAAGGGCTCCTACTAATTGTAGATGGAATAGCTGATTGTTTTTGTGTTCCCTAGTTCAGATGAGTTTGTCTATATCTATCATGCTTTATCTGTATATGCAGTGGGATTAAGGATTTGGTGATGATACTGACCTCTTCTGTTTATGCTTTCTAGAGCATCATGCTCAGTGCACTACGATTCTTCTTAAACATTGTTGATGTTGTTCATTCCACTCGTCGCTACTGTTGTGTTCCTTGTGTGATATTTCCTCAGCTAACGGTCTTTGATACTTTGTGGATATTTTCCAGGTCTCACTGCAAAAGTCATTGACCGAACAAAGACTATGTCTGATGTGTATGGTGCTTTTTTCGACTTTTCCTCAATGCTGGTGTCGAAGGTATAATGGTTTTACCATTTCTGGATTAATGGTTTGCAAAATAAGATACACACCTTTTTTTTTTTTTTGAGTTCTGAATGTTCTCTGTTCTTAAAATTACTTCAAAATATTTTTTGGGTCTGTTACCATTCTTTCCAGCCTGGAGACAAGGTTAAGAAAATGGAAAGCTTGTGCTTTAAGTGTGTGATGAATATAATGCGTGGACCTACAAACGTAAGGGAATTCCCAATGTGAAATTTGGAACCCTAACCCTGATTTTGTCTACAAATTTTCTGCCCTTTCTTTCTTAGGAGATGAATATGACGCATGGGCTTACAAACATAAGGGGATTCCCAATGTGAATTTTGGAACCCTAAGCCTGATTTTGTCTACAAAGTTTCTGCTCTTTCTTTTTTAGTCGGAATCTTTTTCTATCTAGATATCTTTTCTTTTTAGGTTTAGTTATTCTTATGACAGTACTGCTGTTTAAATTATGGAATTTAAAATCACATCCTCGGAGTAGTGTATTTGCAATTTTGCATTGATAAGTCACATTTTCATTGTGAGGGTTGGTAATTTGATATAACCAATTCTTTTCTAAGTTTCCTAGGTTTAGTTACTTTACCTTATGAATGAAGTTATGGAATTTAGAATCACATCCTCAGACCAACACCCCTTCCAAAATAGTGTAAATGTGTAATTGCAATGATACGTTACATTTTCCTTGTGATATTCATTGCTGCTAATGTGGTTCATGAGTAAGAAAATAAATGAAATATTTATTTTTTTCTTACTGGAACAAAGAAAGAAATATTTCTTTTACTTTTCTGTGAAGGTTGATAATTTGATATAACCAATGCACCTTTTCTAAATTTCCTCACGACTTTTTCTTGTACACTAAAAATTAACCGCTGCTGACTGTAGGTTGACAAGAATGATCCTAATGCAGTAAAAACGCTGAGCAGGATGGAAGCAATACAGAAAACTTGCAGGGACTCTGGTGTCCTCAATAAGAGGTTTGTCAAAGACTGGCTATCCTCATATGGTTCCTTTTTTCTTTTCTTTTTTTTAAAAAAAATATTTTAATTTTCTTTATTTTTTGAAGTTTCATTGACAAATAATTTATGGGTTTCTACCAGGAAAACTTACATACTTGATAACGAGTCAAAGTATGCCCCTCTTTTGGTGAGTTTCTCTGCCTCTATCATCTATGATATCATTATTTTAGAATGTCTATCGACTTATTTGGATAAGATTGTTAAAGCAAATTGTTTGAAATTATTCTAACATCTGCTGATTCTTTTTTTAAATATGTTCAACCTATATGCAGTTGGTCATCCTTTTTATTGTATTTGGCATCTTTATTGCCAATATGTCCCTTGGCTGGCCAAATAAGTAGGGTAAGTTTTTTTTTTTGGCTAAGAATTATTCTTTTCAGCAGAAGGTTAATGTTTGGTAAAGTGACTAATAATATAAGACGAAAGTAATGTAGAAAGGAAATGAGAGCTATTGTTTCTCTCAAGCAGGACTTCAGCCACTGTGTTTCTTGTTATGACATGGATGCCGGACTAGAATGGCCAATGCCAAGCCTTTTCCAATGGGCATCCTTATCTTCTGCTTGAGTACCTAGTTCTGCAATGGCGATGGTTTGACTGTATATTATACGCGTGTTATGGAAACTTTCGATTCAATGATTGTACAGTCGACATGAAATGTATCTTTGCGAGGATCCATGTGTGTTTAGTCAACTTTTCTTATTGGCCGGTTTGGTTATGAGTCTAGCTGTGATCATATAATAAGCATGATGCCTATTTAAATTTTTGTAAAGCAATTTTGAACTGTTCCTCGTCTGCCATTGATCTGCCGGAGGTTCCTAATATATTTTGTTTTCTTACATTTTTGTCTCGTTATTTTCCTGGGAAAGTTCTGATAGGTCATAGGTCATTCAAAGATAGTAATGTTTGCAATCAGGTAATCAAAAGAAAATGTTTTAAATTAGGTCACCCTATATTTTAAATGTAGACGAATAGATAGATCACTCCGACGCTGATTCAGTTCTGGTTAATTGGTTGTCGGAAATAACTGCCTTTGCATAAATATGCCACGTGGTGTGTGGATAATTGAAGTGTAATTGTTAATAATAACTAAAAAAATGAGCTGGAATTTAAAGGTGTAAAAGTGCATAAATCATCAGAATTTGGATCCGAATCCAAAACTCTTTTCTTTCTCGCGACACGGATGTTACCTCTTAATGTTCTTATTGTGACGGAGCTTACATAGCTATTGGTTGCTTAAAGCTTACTTCGTGTCTTGTTTGAAATTTGAAGCTTGGGGTGGCCTTATTTAGTCTTTAATTTGAGGTTTGTTGTTTGGTTGAGGAAATACGGCTTCTTCTCAGGTAAAAATAGAGAGATGGCTTTCTCTATTCTGTATTGAGACCAAAAGAACACGATTTTGTATCAAAGATGGTACCTTACTTAGTTGTACTTCTTCTATGGAAATAGTAAGATGTTGCTTACGTCAATGAACTTGTGTAGCAATTCTGGTGAGAATAAAGCATGGGAGCATCACGACTCCATACAATTTCACTGTTAATATACATGGTTGGTTTGAACTTGCAGTAAGGCCTTTGTTTTTTTAGCGAATTAACAAATTGCAATACATTGAAACCTCTGGGTCTCATCAATTCACACAGCACCTTGGGGATGGGTGGCTAATTAGTTTAAGTGTAATTAGCCATAATTAGGCTCCAAATCCCTCTTGAAATAATTTTTTTTAAGTTTCTTCCATGCATTTGAGTATTTTAGTGATTCTAATGTTACAATCTAATTGGTTTTGAATAAAAAAACAATCATAAACCCTAAAATCTTTAACCTGACCCCATAAATCCTATGCTATAAACCCTAAATTCTAGGCTGTAAACCTAAATGTTAGCCCCTAAATATTAATAACACAAAAAGAACCCTAAAAAACATGATTTGGGGGTGATTTCAGGAGTTATTATGGCTAATTACACCTAAAATAAATAATGGCAGCCCCACTTTTTTCCAGCACCTTGTGCTATGTCTAATGGTACCTGTGCCACATCATTTATTTTTTACCTCGGTCATAATTCTTCATTATGTCATATCAATATTTGGTCACACACTGATACAATATCTTTCGTAACTATCTTGCAATTGGGCTATCATTTTGTATTTTTTGCAACTCTTTTCGCCCATGTTTCTTTGGTATATGTAGATGTATATGTTTTTGGATGATTTATGTTATGTTTGATATTTTTTGTGCTGTTTTTGGAATCGCTGATTAGGACATGGAATATAACAAGTGCACCTTGAAGGTTTTGAGTGACATGATCATTAAAATATAGAGATATCGGAACAGTAAATGAGAGACTTGTTTACAAACATTAATAAAAAAGACAATAACCAATGTTGATACACGTTTATAATTTTTAAATTGTTAAAAAAATATTTAAAAAATCCATGTCAACAACTATTATGTTGCACATTTATGTTAAGTCAACGAGTTTCGTTGTGCAATTGACGGGAATTGCGTTGGAATAGTCTATTTGTCTACAATTGAAACATTAAATGACCTAATTAAAAACACTTGTATATTGGAGTGACACATCCGTACTTTCTCATTTTCTTGGGAGAATTGCCTGACAAAATATAATTGAAGTAAGAGTAATGAATGTGTGAGAGTATGTCTGACAAAATAAACGCTGTAAAACGCTCAACCAAACAGGCGCGCAAGGAGTTTTCATTTTTGATTTCTAACTAAGCATCAGGGATTCTCTTATGAACTGAAGCTCAAATAAGTTATTTGAGTTGAAATGATCCTGGCCGTCCGTTACATCATCTCTAAATCCGACGGCCAGTATAAGTTTCGAATTTATCTTAACGCAAACGCCAGATCGAGCAATAGATCGAACCTCCATTGAGCTCTCCTCCGCCAACTCTCCGTCGACCTCCATCATCGCGCCATCACCCAAACAACTCGCTTTCCGTCCACCTCCATCATCGCGCATTAGCTCACCATCTCGATCTAGGTTTGCGCCTGAGCTCCATCGAAACAAAATCCGAAGTCGCACATCTCTCCTCTCCTCTGGTTTCTCCAACACATCTCTCCTCTCCTCTAGTTTCCCTTCCTGAGCGCATCTCTCATCTGGTATTCTTGAGTTGGGTTGATTTGAGAAGATTTTTGTTTAGTTGGATTTGAGACTAGGATTATTTGAGTTGATTTTTTATTTGAGTTTGCAAGTTCAAAAGTACATATTCTTGTTGAAATCAAAATGCCGGGTTCTTAATTATCTGATCGATTGTCTAATTTTTTGATGAATGAGATAGTGGTTGTATTGGGCAATGAATGAGAACTTAATTTGCAGAACTTGGTTGGTTTTCATTTTTTCTAGAATAAACACAAGTGTAGTGGAATGGTGGAAGATTATTGTATCATGAGAATGTGAAGCGTATCATGATTGAAGCTTGATTGTATTGTGATTGTGTTTCTTTGATTTTAGGTTGCCTTCTTATTATCCCAAATGGGTGGAATTTTGGACTATGTTTGGATTTCCTTGCAAATATAGGTAAAGAAAGATAATCCGAGTGAGAAGGAACTCTCTGTTTTTGTGTATTGATAAAATGGAATGCCTTCTCAATTACATACTTGACTCTTTATAGTGAATCTAAAACCTTAACTGTAATAAAGACTACATTATTGACTTAATAGCAGCCTCCATAATGCTTGTTAATGCAGTCTCCCTAGTGTAGCCTCCATAATTCAGCAGTTGTTCATGACATTTCTGGACATTAGCATGAAACATAACAAAATGAAAATCAACTACAGAGCAACAGTTTCTCCACAATCAATATTTAGAAAACTACCCGTCCCCCAGAGCACCAAAAGTCATGGTTAAGAGTGGCATAAATACTCCAAAACATGAATTTTAGAGCAACAATAGTCAAATGGTTTCAGCGCTGGCAGCACTAGCACAAACAAAAATGATACATTTTTCTTCTTCCAGCAAAACAAATCCAAATTCAACATACCTGATCAACCAAACCATCTCAACATCTTAAATAAGTAAACAAGAACAAAAAATCAAAACTATTACCTAAGAACCAGGGCTAACCAATACTAATTCGATAAAGAGTGCCTCATATAAGATCAGCAATATCAAATAACAGAAAGTTGGAAACATTACAACTAGATATACTAATAAATCAATCCACTTGCATTTGTAAACCGAAAATGGCATTTGAGTTTTAACATACAAAATTAAGACAAACATGACAGATTCACATAGAAAAGAGAAATCCCTTTTCCTTTCTTGTCCGCACCAATCTCAAAGTGCTTGCACTTCTGCCAACATAGAAGAGAAATGATCAATCAATGCATGGTGGGAAGACAGAAGCAAATAAGATAATCCCACAGTATAATATTCCAAAGCCCTAACCTTGATTGGATGCTGGGAGCCCCAATTCGAAGGTGAACCAAGGAAAATCGAAGCATTTTTGACTTGGTAAATCATTGTTGTTAAGCCCAATAATCGTACCTCGCAAACGGACCAGATTTAACTAGAGTAATAAGGCGGACGACGAACGGAGATTCGACTGACGTGAGGGCGAATAATGCGAGGTGAACGGGACGACGAATGGAGATGTGACTGATGCGAGGTGAACGGAGGCGTGGATGGAGATGCTACTAACGCGAGGCAAGGGTGAGGGAGAAGAGAGGAGTCGCGAGGGAGAAGGGAGAAATGGTTTTGACGCAAACCTATATACCCAAAATCTATCCTCCACAGTCAGATCAAATTTAATGAAATTGGATGGCTAGGATTTGTGCAGCTCAAACAACATTATTTAGGCGGAAGCCCATGTGAGAGTCCCTGATAGGTTCTATATGTTTGAGGATATTGTAACCAGGTCAGGGACGGGATAATTACAACCTTGTCCGTACCAAAAATAAATAAAATGATACAAGGAAAGGCATTCGCACAACATTGAGGTTAAAGAAAACAAAAAGGGGAGATTGTCCCAAATCCTATATCACATATCAGAAGTCCATAAAAGACAGGAGCTCTGCTCTTCTTTGGCAACGTCCCCTTCTACCTTACAATTCAAAACAAACACGTACAAAATCCCTGAAGCCAAAACCCAGTAGCAAAGATCAGAACACTTCAGCCACTTTGCTGGCAAGAACACAGTCCCGTCTCTCAATATATCCGAATGGGAACCATCCGGCTTTCCCTTTACATTCCCCTTCGGCCCAGTCATTGTTTGTCACCTATCAAGAATGCAATCAATGAGAATTTGTAGATAAAGAAAAGAATATGTAGAAAGAAGTCACAGAAGAAAATAGTAATCTCAGATTCAAATGAGGTAAAACCTTCCGCACAACAACATAATCACCAACAGACAGTGACAATTCAACATCAGATTCAGCTTGATATGAATGCATAACCTGCAACAGAATGTCAAATGGAAAACAAATAGCGAGTATCAGCAGCTGCCTTTCACACCAGCACCATTCATAGTTACAAAAAGGCTCAACTTAGTGACTAACCTCCCCTAAGAAGTAACCCATGTTGTCTGTCGAGCCATTATGTATTTTAGATGCATATACCCCATTAACTTCTTCATAAGAAGGCGGGGGTGGCATGTTAATCTCAACAGTTGGGCTAGGAGATGCTTCAATTCGGTGGCGCTCTGATACCATCTATTACAAAGACAGATAATCACAATTATAAACAGATGTTCATATCCATCAGCAATGCCACTGTAATTTTAGCCGCAATGATTGGAAAACTTGATGAAAATATCACAATAAAATGGTTTTCTACCTCGCCTTCAAGTTGGTCAAGTATCTGAAGGACTCTCTGATGGTAAGTACGTTCTGCTTCAACCTTAAAAAGTACAGACAAATATTTTTATAGAGACTCAGCCTGTTATCAACATACCATTAATAATTGAATGGTTTTTATAGGAAGAATATTACTATACCATAGCAATAAGTCGCTGGAGGGTCAACCTCTGTTGTTGTGTTTCAACAGCAGCCATCGCTGCAGCAGCTTCCTTGCCCAACATTTGCATGTTGGTTTTCAAATCTTGCAGCTTTGCTTCTGCACTTTCCAATTTCATGATATTCTCCGCATTGCCTTGTGTCTCTCTCACTTTAGCTTGGCGCTTGGAAACTTCAATTGCCTGTCTAGGTTTTAAGGTTTACATTCTAGTTAGGGGCTTATCTACTAGACTTTGAAAATCATATTGCTGCAAGACAAACGAATAAACCATTCTGTAGATAGTTGATCTAATGCCATATAAAGGAATAAAATGCTCGACCTCTCTCCAATAAACACCAAATTGTAAAGAAATTTTCTTTGAATGGAACCATGTTGTAAAGATATTAAGAGAGCCAATTTTCAAGAAAAGTAACTGGTAATCCTATCTGTTAATTCCAACCACCATCAAAGAGCCCAGTAAAAGGCCAGTTTTGGGAATACCTGAGCCTCTGCTTCTTGTCGCATTCTGTCATATCGTTGAGCAAGATGACGAGCATCCTCCAGTGGAGCTCCCACCACCATAGCTCTCAATGGTTCAGCAACCTAAAAAGAACAATCCACTGCTAATCAACCACATATATTTACAGAATACAATAACCAAATGCCGAAGTATACATCAAAACAGTGTCTTCGAGAAAGAAAAAAACAACGGAAATTCAATGTCAAATTCAATATCTATTGTTAGACCTTTCGATATTGATAAAAAAATGGAAGACTTATCAAAGTTATCATGCAAACACACTCTTCTTCACCTCTCCTTGAATCCTAACCTTAAGCAGGAAAATACGGCCTTGACAGCCCTATGGCAGCGGTGTGAGGGGGAATTTCATTTCAGTATGCTTGATACTTGAAACAAATTAGTCAATCGCTGTCACCTATTTATGTTTTTCTAAAAGAAGGATGAGGTTATAATTAATGGACCCCTTTCTTTTCTGTTCCCTTTGTAGGAGAGATAGATAAGACATGATGGCCTAGGCAGCAAGGAGGAGAAGCGTGTTTCAGGGTGCTAAATACTTGGAAGCAAGGTACTAAATCATAGACTCCCAAATCCTCACAGCAACATAATTCTAGATTTACCATGGCCAAGAATTATGTAAGAGAAAATAACAAGGGAACTACTTTCTATTGTTCCTCTCCTCTCTTCTTTTTTCTACACTGGGATTAGAGCAGATGAGTTTTGCAACTAAACATGGGAACCAATAGCTAGTGATAATTACCAAAAAAAGGGTGAAAGCAGCAAAGATAAGGTGACCATTGACCAAGCCATAGTTGAAGAGGCAAAAATGTAGACCAATTAGTTCTGGCATATAGAACACAAAGCCCCTTAAGATTAATAATTTAATTATAAATTTGAAATAGCATGATAGTAGTTCATTAGAAGTCAAGGGCCATATCCAAAACACTCATTCAAACAAAGTTTGAGAGAACATATGTTAGTACGTGTATCAAGATACTGATAGGCTATGTCAGAAATTTTATATATAATAAAACTTCCATTCCAATACATATTTTACAGAAAAACTCAAAGGAAATAGTTGAATAGCCATTTTGTAAATGCTTAATCGTGCATTGTAGAACAAGGAGGATATACGCATCCTAACACCTAAATATTGAATTCATATTCTGGTATTCAAAAAAGTGGTCAAACCTGGGTACCAAGAGCTTTCAATAGATTCCCACGCTCCTTCTCCATTTGAGCACGAGCACGCCCACAGTTCAATGCAGCTTTAGATAATGTATTACCACTGGTACATGTATTTGCAGAACCATATTTTCTGCTATCCTCTGATAACTTTGCTCCTGTTGAACAAGACCCAAAATAAAAATGAGTGGCATGAAGAATGGAACTATGGGAAAGAATGACATCAAGGAAAACTCACCTATTTCAACTTGTTTGGACCCAGTCACAATATATCCCTCAACACCTCGAACAATATCCCTTTGGAAATGCTGAAAATGAAAACAAAGTATAATAAGTTGAAAGAAGAGAACCAACACACAAAAAGACAGGCCTAAGCTTGATAAACAACCTTGCCGGCACGTGTTGATATGTATAATTTTTCAAGTTTTTGATGCTGATGGAGTTCTGCCTCATCCGTAATCATATTGTCTGAAATTCCATAACCTCCACCTCCAAATTGTTTGAAAACCGCCTAAATTTACAAAATTGTTTTCAGAAAGACTTTTGAAGTAAACAAGTAACATGTGAATCACATCCTAAAGCAATAAGCAATTACATACATAAAAATTTGAACTTGAGAGATATAGCGAGCACCGAAAATCCTAAACCCTCTCGACATAGTCATTCAATCAACTTTTCAAAATAATACCACTATGATGCAGCCATGTGTAGTGTCCCATTTTGGATCGGAACCACTTCCCGACTCAGAAACATTCTTTCGTTGAACAAAAGCAATAAAATAAACAAAACAGAGATTGACAATTATACACAAAACAAACCTTTCATTCATATCATTCATTCATTGTACATTCATCTTTACAAAATCACTAGTCACTAGTCAAAGCTTAGAACTTCTAGATTACAAAAATGACCAAGAGGCCCAAACTTCAACACGGAAATGCTTATCACAAATATTGTGTGAAGAGGAAACTACTGGCCTAAGGTTCGCGGTGTTGAGATGAACCTTGGCATGCAACAGCCATCCTCTGTCCCTCTAGGATTCCCAGCACATCGGCATAGGATCATCTGCACCCATCAGTCTTCTCCAAGGTGGATGAACCTCGCCAAGACTAGCATAGAGCTGTCTTACCCGAGTGTGATTCATCACCTAGAGATCACCAGCATTTGGGACAAGTTAGCATTATCTTTTGCCACGTGGACGATAATAATAACCTAGCCACAGATTACAAAAAGGATGTATGCAACCACAGCAGCAAAGTGGATGTCAGAGGGTCAACATGCTGAAAAAGTGAAAACAAGAAAAGTAGTCCCAAGAAAGCCGGAAAGCAGATAATGATAGAGCAGGGCCCCTAAAAGTGTAAAAAGAAATGTCTCCCATAGGAGAGACGTGGGATCAATCCTGCTTTTTTTGGAGAATCATGGCAGAGAAAGACAACCTAGCCACTGGTTCTTGAAGAAATTCAAGATAGTAAACAACATTGAAACTCAGAGACCGCCATACTCAGGTATATCTTCCACCCCAAGAAATGTAACTTCTAACGGAGAATGGATAACTCGACAACCACTTGAAACCAGTTTGCGGGTGGGGGTTGAGAAATATTCAATAACCCTTTGTCTTAAGTCATCCAACTCATATCAAGAGTCACAAATAAAGCTCCAAAAAGCACACACCCCAACGAATTACTAAACGACTACCCACAACCAGTTTGAGGGTGTTTGTTGAGAGAAATCACATGGTTCTTTGTATTGAGTCTTTCATCTCATTACATCAAGTCATGTCCAAGTCCTCAGAAAGAAAAACATATATGTAAGCTACTCAACAACTACATGAAACTAGTTTGAGGGTGGAGGTTAAGAGAAGTTCTACAACTTATTGTCTCGAGCTATTCATCTAACTACAGTGGGTTACAGTTGTTCCCTTGTAAATGTGAACATATGCAAGCCTAGATCCTCACCTGAAACATGCTACGATGCTATAGATATGAAAGGCTCTCTCTTTATTCTCTCTCACATATCATCACAAGTGTCTCAACTTGCCCCAATCGTGTTCTTATGAACCACCTAGATATCCCCTGATATACATACATGAAAGTGATGGTGTGCATGTTCATACGGATCCCATGAGTTTCCATTGAATATGAACTTCCGTTACAATGAGTAAATTCCTACTCGCATTCCACACGTTTTCATAAAATAAACTATCATACAGAGTAAATTCATGCTCGTGTCCTCCACATTTTCGTGCAAAATAGACTTTGACACATAGTAAATTCTTACTCCTTCCACATTTTTGTACGAAGACTGACACACAAAGTAAATTCTTATTCGTGCTCCACAATTTTGTACAAAATAAACTTTAACAAACAGTAAATTCCTACCCGTGTTCAACATGTGTTCACCAAATAGGCTTGGTTACACGAAGTAAGTTCTTACTCGCATCCTCCACGTTTTCGTACAATATCGGCCTTGACACACAGAGTAAATCCCTACTCATGATACCAATGTTTTTCATCAAAATACGCAATAAGTCTATAAGTAAGTTTGTACTCAAAACCTAAATATTTTCCATCAAAATACGTCATATGTCTCCAAGTAAATTTGTACTCAGAACCTTAATATTTTCGATCGAAATAAGTGACTTTGCACAGGTAAGTTATACTCGAAATCCCTCAGATTATTTATCGCGTAAAATCATCCGAGTAAATTCCTACTCGAGTCTTACGTGCACAATAAAAAAGAATAAGAGTCCACTAGGACAAATTCCTACTCGGTTTCAAATTGCATTAATCTCACATATTCATTTTGAGTAGTATCACCGTCAAACGGCTTCACGCCAGATACTTGAACTCTTGCTGTATCCTTCCAATGTTCCACATAGGAAACTATCCTCCTGATACAAAATCAACCTTGACACACAGAGTGAAACATCTGGATCAGAGTCAATACATGCTATCTCTTCATTTTTTACATTTAATCTTAAAAGATATTGCTGAACTCGTAATTACATTCAGTAGCAAATAAAATTGAAACTATCGTCCTATTTTGTTGATGGTAATCGTCTTCCCAAAAAGATGTTATAGGGCACCTAACACCTTTCTCATACATAAATGACTCCCGAACTTGTAGGAATCTCTGGACAGGAGACCAAACCTCATTTGTATAATCAAAAGTCCAATTGCGTTTATAAATTCCGATTGGTGGCGGCCTCGAACCAGTACCCAAATGAGCTGTTCAGCTATATCGAGTGCGACCCCACCTCGTGATCCCAGTTACGACACCATGGATTTGTCATTCCAATCCTAGTAGTTCAATGCAAAATGAAGCCATTCAATTCCCATTACAGATATCATGCAAAAAATTACGTCCTCCCAAGTTCCCTGTACACATCAAACGTATATTTTGCTTGACAAATATGATAATGGTACATCTGTTGGCAACATTACTGCGCCCAACAAGATAATAATCTCTTTCAAATATAAAAACACTACCTAACAGGTCTAAGAATCCAAATTAATCTACAAATGTGAGTGAATCTAATTCGAAACAGGAAGAGGCATATCCACCAAATTGAAACGATAAAACTGAAAAGTCCGGTAATAGCAAACAAACAGCTAGCAAGAGTTCGTCCGATTAAATCATATTAACAAAAACGCATACAAGCAGGCAATCTCTGATTGAAATAGACAAAATCAAACACAGAGAGACGCAAGAGAAAGAAATCGGAGATTGGAGAAAACAAAACCAAAATAAACAAATTGATATCTCAACATATTTGTACAGATCAACGGTGTCAATAAAAAGATATTAGATCTGCATCTTGAATGAAAAATAGGGTTAGCTGTCATAGAGAGAGAGAGAGAGGAGAGAAGACGAAAAGAGAACCTGTTGTTGCCTGGCGACCTGCTCTCTGAGCCTAGTCGCTTGCTTTCTTATTGCATCCATTAGCGATTGAACACGTTATCTTTTGATCTACCAGAGCTGAATACGGGAGAAAGATTAACCTCTCGAATTTTTATTGGAAGAACTAGCTTAGCCTGCGTCGTCTCGTACCAGAAGACATTTTGTTTGTTTTTTGAAAGAAGAAAGTAACAGTTTTAATGGAGTCCCCATTTTGAATTTATCTAAACGACGTCGCATCTGCCAATTTACTCGAAATGAAATACCAATTTAACCCTCAATTCATGTGACACATGGATATCCACATATGTATGAAGTGTAAATACAATTTTTATTTACCGAAAGATGACTCATGTTTCATTTTGATTACCAAATGATAAAACGTTTCAACATAGTCACCAAACATTTGATTTTATTCTAATCAAGTCACTTAGTCAGGTTTTCTTAAATCCAGGTAGCCAAATTGTTAACATGATAATTTGACCTGTTTTCGATTGGTTCATGTAGAAAATGAATACTATGTGGTAATTTCTTACAAATTTTAAAATGAAAATAAATCAAAAATCAAAAGAATTTTTTGTCTTCTCTCTCTTGTTCTTCCCCTCTCTTTCTCTCTTGTTCTTCTTGCTCCCCTTCGTCAAGCTCATCTGCCTCTACCACGCCGGAAAATAATCACCCAAAAAGCTCATCTGCCTCTACCAAACTCTTGAATCGAGAACGTGATGGGTCCGGATCAAGATTCCAATGGGTTTCTATTGAAGGTAGATCTGGCCATCTATGACCGTAATAGTCACAAATGAGTTTCCATCGACTATGCTTCTCAAATATGCTTGTTGGACTTCGATTCTTTCTCCTGCAGCGTCGAGGAGGAATAAATTGCCTCTCACATTGAAGATGAGAAACACTTCTTCCCTTGTCTCAGTTCCAATCTCGCTCTCTAGATGCCTCTGCTAAAGAACAGACCGTTGCGTGGATTCTTGAGCTTAGTGGGTTAAGATAATGCCACCATCAACTACTTGGATTGATTCCTTTATAGCTTTGTTTGTTAAAGAAAAAATCGAAGCAACGAAAGACAGGCATTGACGAACATGCAGATAGATTCAATTTTTACATTTATTTTCATTTTCAACTTTTTTTTAATTTTTTTGCATTTTTTTTATATTTTTTCATTTAAAGAAATTGTAAAACATTTCCATTTGCAATTCATTTCCACTTGGACCAATTATCAGGTAGTCGAACTGCCACGTCGACAAATTGGCTGTCCGATTTTGAGAAAACTTGCCCGTGACTTGACGAGAACAAAATGAAAAGTTAGGTGACTAAGTTGAAACGTTTTATCATTCGGTAACCAAAATGAAACATAAGCTATTTTTCAATGATTAAAAGTTATATTTACCCTATGTATGACCCCTAAACATTTTTTTTTTGAAAAGCAACACTTAGTTGAATGGAGTGATGGATATAGAAAGGGGATGAGGCCAAGCTTGTTTAGTGCCAAAGGTTGATAGGGATAGTAAATAGTCTCTATTTTTTTTTTGGATTCTTTATTGAAAAGTGTTTGAGAATAAGTAAATATCTAACATCTAATTAATCTAATCTAATACTATTATATAAAGTTGGTGGAAAAGGGGACTTCAAGTGACGAGTTTAGTGTTTTTATCGTATTATTGAGAGTAGCGTTAATTTTGTCCAACGTTTGGTGGAGTGAAAAAACATCGTGTTACTCATTCAAAACGATGCCGCTACGCATCCCGCAGTTGTGGGTTTCATATATGGAAGTCTCCCATCGTGAGTCTCATGTCTGTACTTGAGCGACTGATCATGGCACTGACCAAATAAGCCACGTCTCACTGTCCAATTCATGCATTTGCAATTTCACTTTCTCTATTGTATTAAAGGTGGTTTTTGTATCATAGGGTTGCAGATTAGAAGAGTAAATGTCACTTTTGACTACTGAAAGATGATCTGTATTACGACTTAGCCATTGAAAGAAAAAAAAATTACAAAGTGATCACTCATTTTGCAATTTTGTTACACAAGCAAATTTTTGTCAATCTCGGGTAGTCAAATCGATGACATGTCCCTTTGACAGTCTGCTTGTTTGTCCACGTGGACAATAATTTCCACATGTAAATAACAATTTTTTTTATAAAAATATCAAAATTGGATAAATAATTCTATGACAACTATCTTAACCTAGCCCAAACTCTAACCCTAACCCAACTCCACCTTATTCCTTCCACCATCGCCCAATCTTCATCTCCAATGAACAACGAAGAAGAAGAGAACTTGACAAATCTATAATCACAACAAGCAAGGGTAATCAAGATTTCGACGAACAATAAAGAAGCAGTGGAGAAGTATTGTGATGAAGATTCTGAATTGCCATCCATTTGAGAAACATTGGGGCATGCAGCTAACAAGAATAAGAGTATGTCATAGATGGAGTTATTCCCAAACTCGGAGGGTTGGAATAGAGACTGAGGAGCTCCTCGCATATGGGTTTGGGGTAAAATGCGAGAAATTATAGCCTCTTTGATTCTACAAAAGCTCCCCCTCTCTGTTTTTTGGACTTTGCCTCTTAGATATGCACTAATGTCATAAATGCTTTACCTTTGCCTCTTAGATCTGCAACAATGTCAACAAAAATTGGTCCTGATAAAAGAGAATGAAGGGCAGGGAGAGAAGAATTGGCCCCCCTATTCACCGAATTTAAGATGTGGATGAATGTTTGTTTCTGGGAAATTCTTGGAAAAGAAAGAGAGGAGGAAGAGATGAAGGGACACGTCACTATTTTTTCTTTTAAATTTGTAATTTTTAAAAATTCCACATAAGTCAATTGTCAGCCCACATGAGCTAATTAAATGGTTTTTTGGAGTCAAACAGACACTTCATCGATTTGACTACACGAGATTGACAAAAACATGCCCGTGTAACATAGACCATCTTTCAGTGGTCAAAAGTGACATTTACTCCAGATTAGAATGGTCATATGGCCAATTGAAGCTTTGTAGTTCTCAATTTGGTTATGCATCTAGGCTTTTAGGCGGGGTAAATTATATTTTTGGCCATTGACAGATAGCCATGATATAATTTAGTCATTTGCGTTTCAAATTGTTCAATTTAATCACCGAATAATCTGGATTGTTTCACGGGGAAGTTTGGATGGTTTTCAATTAGTCAAACGTTTGACCTGACACTTAAATGCTAACATGACATCAAATAGTCAAAAGAATTGTTTTTTCCATTTGACATTTCTTAGAATAAATTTTGGATGGTTTTCTAAGGTTAGGATCATTGTGGTGGTCTAGGATATGAGGCTGGATAGGTTGGTTAGGTTTTGGATTTAGGATTGGTTGGGAAATTCCCTGAAGGTCGTTGTGGGAGTGCTCAAGCTTTTTGAGAGTTTGATACTCAAGCTGATGGGTTTTTTTATCTCACCGAAAGGTTCATCGGGGGTGGTAGTTCTGGCTAGTGGATTAAGGGTAGGTGCTGTTATTGGTTGCTAGGACAGGGTGGGTGGTGCGGTGGCTGATGGGAAGCTGTCCCCTCTCTCTAAGCATTCTATCTCTCTCTCTCTCTCTCTCACTTGGCGTCAGTGTTCACTGTTAATAGTAGTTTTGTCCACTCTAACTTTGTAATATTTGCGTTTGATCAAGAGGTGGTGATTCTTTGTTGTCGATGGTTTTACAAATTAAAAGAAGAAAGAAAGTATTCAAAAGATGTTATTCAAGAGATTTGATATAGAGCTTTTGGCACCTTATACTTTAATTTTGTTATTAATCTGTGCACTATCCTTGATTTTTCGAAAAATGTCAAATAATTTGTTAGTATTGTTTTCATACTATTCAAAATAAATTTGGGGGCACTATCCCTGAACCTATGCATGGTTTTGCCCCTATCGTGTTAAAATCTTGCATTTGCACCCAGTCAAGCCCACATGGGCGGCCCATTTCTTAACCTAAGTCAAACACTTTAGAAGAACCACTATTTAAGTATTTTCTCTTCTTTCAATAGTTTTTGGTTGTCTGTTTATTGTTTGTTCTAGAATGGTTATGAACCTTTTCATGGCCATTTGATAGAGGTTCTTTCGTAATAGTTGATAGAGGGTTTAATTCTCGAGTGTTGGACAGGGAACAAGAGCAAAGAAAAGTTGCTAACTTAGTAGCTTATAAGGTAGAGAACGAGGAGGAGTGGGAGGATGAAGAGAAGAAAATATTAAGGGCAGATGTGATATCGTAGTTGTCTAAGTTGTCGTGTTCATTGGGTATCACAAATGATGATGATTCTTCTAGCACTGCTATGGAGCCAATGTCCAATATTTTGCCTAATAGGAGATTTTTGCGTACCATTACATCTTGGGTGAAGGGTAATCTTTTCGGACGATGTTCATTTGGATTAGTGTACAAAAGACTTTCTAAGTAAGTGATGAAATGTTGTTTATAATTTTACTTGTTGCAATTAATTTGTGATTTTATGGTCATAAAATAGTGCAGGGTTTTGGAGTTTTAAGTAACAGAAAATTGGCTAAATTGTGTTGACAATTATTATGGTTTGAATGGTTTCTCCTCTGTCAGCTGCAGAGACATGAGGGTTTCACTCGGCTAGGCCTTCTTTTAGGACTGTTCATCAAGAGATGGATAGGTTGATTTTGAGGAAGAAAATATTGAAGATCTTGAAGAGCGTCCTTAATCCTTGTTAGTGATGATAAAGTGGATTACTGACTGATTGTTGTGAGGTTTAAAATACCCTTCTCAATTTTGGCTGGGCTAATGACTTATTTGGCCATGATGGTTTTACAGTGACAACTAGAGCTAGGGTTCGTGCGTATCTGTTTGCACGCATTTGAAGTCACGAGGTTGAAGAAATCTCTTAATCTTGGGCTGGTCATCATGTTTTAAGTCTTGTATTTGGGCCTTTATTGGGTTGTTCATAATAGCCCATTTATTTAGTGTAATGTTAGTTCATTTAGTTTGTACACCGTTAGTCTTTATTTCTTGCAGGCTTCAGTCATATCAGAATGACCTTTGCTTTTCAAATTCATGCTATATATGTAAGCCTTGTAGCCTGTGTAATGGTTTCAAGCAAGTAATGAGAAATCACTTCTTGCAACTCTCTTCTTCTCTCTATTTCTTATTCTTCCACCTCTAATATGAGAATAAACACAAGTTATATCATAGTATCAGAGCAGCGACACGATCTTAACACTGTTATTACTTCTTCTTTTCTCCCTTCTATCATGACTGAATCTACTACTCCCTCCTTAGTTTCTCAAGCCATCTCTAAAGCTACAAACTTCATGAGAGGCACTCCTTCTCTCTCATTGGGTCTAGGTGTGCCCTCCCATTCTGTTAATCATAACCCACCCATTGTTTCTGATAATCACAGAAATCTTAATTCACAACCACAATTACTACCTACTCCTCCAAATTTCTTAGCACCTGCAACTCAACCCTACATGCACCAGTACTCAGTTCCTTCTTACTCATCAAATATCTTCTGCAATCCTTACATGTTCTTACCACCAGATATTTCTACTCCAAAGATCATCACCATGGAACTAAATTGTGTTAATTATCATGTATGGAGTAGGAATTTCATAACAGCTCTAGAAACTCGAAACAAAGAAGGGTTTCTAAATGGCACATTGCCAATTCCAAAACTCAATCATCCTAATTATCAATTATGGAAGCAGGGTAATAGTCTCATCAAGACTTGGATTATCAACTCTGTCTCCAACACAATTCAAGTTAGTATCTCAAACTGGAATATAGCAAGAGAACTATGGTTGGACCTCAAAAGTCGTTATTCAGCTATCAATGGCACAAGGGTGTTTGAAATCAAAAGGGAACTCAACAACACCAAGCAAAAAGCTATGACTGTAACTGAGTATTTCTCCAAACTCAAGGGTTTTTGGGATGAGCTACAGGAATATGAGGATTGCAGTGGCTGCACATGTGGTCAAGCTGGGAAATTTAAAGCCAAAATGCAGGAGGAACATTTGATTCAATTTCTCTTAGGACTAAATGAACAATTTAGTCATATCAGTAGTCAGCTTTTGATTATGAAACCTCTTCCAGAGGTGACCACTGTATTCAATATCATAGAACAAGAAGAAAGAAAGCAAAGGGTCGCTCAAGGAGAGGGAAATATTGAAGGCAACATGGCTATGGCAGTGAAGAAATTCACTCAAAATTCAATTAACAGGTAGCCATTCAAAAATACATCTACAAATGGTGACCATAACAAAAAGGAAGCAGAACAAGCTATCAAGACTACTCAACAAATCAAAGATGGACTTTTCTATATTCATTGCAAGCGGACAAACCACAAAATAGACAAATGCTTCAAAATTCATGGTTATCCTCCTAGCAAGAGACAAAGACCAAATCAGCAGAACAACAAGAACTCTTCAGTTAATTTTGTGGATACTGCACCACAAAACTCACTGGAACAGTCCCAAAGCCTGGAACTCAACAATGATCAGTGCCAACAAATCATTGCTTTTCTGAGGACCAAGATGAATGGCAATGAATCTATCATGAATGGACATCAATATTTAGCTACTGCAGTTGCAGTAGTAGGTTACACATCTTCCTCATCTTTTTTAAATATCAACAAATGGATTGTGGACAGTGGTGCATCTGATCATATCATTTGTCATGCATCACTATTTCATGCATATCATGCAGTTATCAATTCTTTTGTGCATCTTCCTAATGGTGAAAAACATTCTATCACTCATATAGGTACTGTTAAGCTTACAAATGATATTAAACTTCTGAATGTCTTATGTGTACCAACTTTTACCTTCAATCTAATCCCTATTAGCAAACTAACTAGAGACACTGATTGTGATGTTATATTTACAAAAAAATGTTTAATGCAGGATCTAGTCACTATGAAGAAAATTGGGATGGGGAAGATGCATTAAGGATTATATTTCTTTCATCAAGACAAAGATCAACTAGACCTAGATCATTTTGTAAACACTGCTGTAAATGCTAAGTTATGGCATTTGTGCCTAGGGCATCCTTCACAAAATGTGTCTAAGATTTTGAATCTAGGTTTAGACAAAGAATTAATAGACTGTATTGATTGTCTTTTGGGGAAAATGAAGAGAAAACCTTTTGCTATTAGTACTACTCAGTCTACTCACTGTTTTCAATTAATCCACATAGATATATGGGGTCCCAATTCAACTATATCCATTGATGGTTTCAAATATTTTTTAACTATAGTAGATGATTTTTCATGCATTACTTGGTTTTTTTTGATGCATTCGAAAAATAAAGCTAGACAACTAATTCAAGGTTTCATTAACTATGTTAAAAATCATTTCAATCAATCAGTTAAAACTATAAGAATCGATAATGGTAAGGAATTTTCAATGAAAGAATACTATTTAACCAATGGTATTCTTCATCAACAAACATGTCCTTACATATCCCAACAAAATGGGGTGGTTGAGAGGAAGCATCAACATTTGCTTAATACTGCAAGAAATTTTAGATTACAATCAGGTCTAGGGGAAGAATTTTGGTCATACTGCATACAAACTGCAGTATATATAATTAACAGATTGCCTACTCGTATATTAGACAACAATACACCTTTTCAAATATTATACAATATCCCAGTGGATTATAATTACTTAAAGACTTTTGGATGCTATTGTATTGCTAAAAACAATAGACATTTAACATCTAAATTTCAACCTAGAGCAACACCATGCATTTTCTTAGGTTATCCTATTGGCATCAAGGGATACAAGTTACTTGATTTGTATACGCATGAAGTATTCATTTCAAGAGATGTTCATTTTATTGAGAATGAATTTCCATTCAAAAAACAACATGAAAATGAACAAAATTTTCCCACAAAAAATATTTCCACAGTCACAGAACCAGAGCATTCTACAACAAACTTACAACTACAAGTTCCAGAATCACAAAAAAATTCAACATTAAACAAAAGAGTTCCTAGGAAACCTACATACTTAGTAGATTATCACTGTGATTCTGTTACTGCATCTCCTAGCATGACTGCATCTAATTCTGTCATTACATCTGCAAACACAATTGCATCAGTTTTACATAATGATCATTTCCTTGCTGCCATCATAAAGCATACTGAACCTGCGAAGTTTAAAGATGCATTACAAGATCCAAAATGGTGCCAAGCCATGAATGATGAAATGAAAGCATTACAAGATAACAATACTTGGAAATAACTCTTCTTCCCGAAGGAAGAAGAGCCATAGGATGCAAATGGATATATAAAATAAAGTATAATGCAGATGGTACAATTGAAAGATACAAAGCTAGGTTAGTTGCTCAAGGGTTTAGTCAAAGTGAGGGTTTCGATTACAAGGAGACTTTTGCTCCTGTAGTTAAAATCACCACGGTTAGAATATTTCTACACCTTGCAGTTATGAACAATTGGCATGTGCATCATTTAGATGTTCACAATGCTTTTCTAAATGAAGATCTAGATGAGGAAATCTATATGAGACTTCCCCTGGTAATAAACATGACCAAGTCTCAGATACTAAATATAAATATTTTTGCAAATTAAATAGATCTATCTATGGATTAAAACAAGCCTCGCGGCAATGAAATGAAAAATGCAAAAAGGCTTTAATTGCTTATGGATTCATTCAATCTAAAGCTGATTATTCTCTATTTTTTATAACACAAAAGAAAGTAAAATAATTTTACTTCTTTATGTAGATGACATGGCTATAGAGGGTAATAATTTAGATCTTATAGATAAGATTAAAGCTTATATAGGCTCATGTTTTAAAGTTAAAGATTTAGGTAACCTCAAATATTTTCTTGGTTTAGAAATAAATAGATCATCTGCTGGTCTTAAAATTTCTCAAAGAAAATATGCAATAGATCTTATTAGAGACAATGGTCTTCAACATTCTAAGATAATTAATTCACCCATAGATACTAATTCTAAACTTTCTATCTTAGAAGGAAACAAATTAGATGATCCACTTTCTTTTAGACGAATTATAGGTAGGTTGATGTATCTTACATTGACTAGACCAGATTTAAACTATGTTGTGAATACACTGAGTCAATTTATGCATCATCCTACAAACATACACATGAAAGCTGCATTACGTATTCTCAAATATGTAAAAGAAACCTTGAATCAAGGTCTCCTATGTTCTGCCACTAACAATATGCAGGTACAAGGATTCTATGACTCGGATTGGGCTTCCTGTCCAGATACAAGGCGTTTTGTAATAGGATACTGTATCAAAATCGAGAGTTCACTCATATCCTGGAAGTCTAAAAAGCAGAAAACTGTATCTAAATCATCAGCGGAGGCCGAATATAGGGCTATGGCATCTACAGTGGCAGAATTAGCTTGGATTCATCACTTATTCAAAGAATTACAAATTCAGAATCCTATGCCAATGCTGCTCTACTGTGACAATCAAGCTGCTATACATATTGTAACAAATCCTGTATTTCATGAAAGAACCAAGCATATAGAACTTGATTTACATCATACAAGAGAAAAGGTTCAGATGGGAATGATCAAATTAGCTCACCTCAAATCCGCAGATCAGCCTGGTGATCTTCTCACTAAAACGTTATATGTTCAACGTATCAAATACCTCTTGACCAAGCCGAACATTCTCACTAATAATGTTCAGTTTGCGGAGGGGTGACAACTAGAGCTAGGGTTCGTGCGTATCTGTTTGCACGCATTTGAAGTCACGAGGTTGAAGAAATCTCTTCATCTTGGGCTGGTCATCATGTTTTGAGTCTTGTATTTGGGCCTTCATCGGGTTGTTCTTTATAGCCCATTTATTTAGTGTAACGTTAGTTCATTTAGTTTGTGTACCATTAGTCTTTATTTCTTGCAGGCTTCAGTCATATCAGAATGACCGTTGCTTTTCAAATTCATGCTGTATATGTAAGGCTTGTAGCTTGTGTAATGGTTTCAAGCAAGTAATGAGAAATCACTTTTTGCAACTCTCTTCTTCTCTCTATTTCTTATTCTTCCACCTCTAATCTGAGAATAAACACAAGTTATATCATACAGTGGCAGAGATCTATCCTAATTGTCAATTTTAATGGAAACTTTTCTTCTGATTTGTGATTACTGTATGCATAGCTAAGGTTTATTTGCTTATACAGGGTTTTGCAAGGAAATGAATAGAAGTAATGTTTATACTGGTTTTCATTCTGGGCATATGGTGGTGAGTCTTTGTTTGCATACTTCATTGGAAACAAGCCATTAATGTTTTTGCAGTAAATAGCTCTATTTCTGACTTTCTGAATCATTTTTTCTCATGCTTTATTGTGAAGCTTATAAGGGCACACAATTCATAACATTAGTTGTAATCACTCTTTGTGAGTTTTCCCAATTCTCTGATCTATTTTCTTTGTTATTTCCATTTTTGGGTCACATGCATGCTTCTCTTATCTTTTTATTTCTTGGACATCTATGTTTAGAGACTCTAGCTGTTTCTTTTTTTAGTCACAATTGTTTCTACATTGTATTGATCATTTGGTTTGTCTATTTGTAGGTTTATTGAGCTTTTCCTTTCTCCACTGTATTTTTGTTAGTTTGTCTTGCAGCTATTGTTTGGTTTTAAGGTTAATTTTAGATTTTTTTTAAAATATTTGAGTTACATTTATTTAATGAGATTAATGTTTTGAGTTTTATATATGCATTATTTGCTGAAGGCTTCATTTTGATACTACGAGGCAGTAAATCTTGTACCATTTCCTCTATTTTCAATTCTGTTTGGCCGGAATTTCGCACTACAGTTGTAGCAAACACAAAGAATGTATTGGAGTGGTTTTATGCACTATTTTCATTACAGAAATGTGTTTCTTCCAGGTCAAACTAAAATTTATTCAAATGCTAGCAATTGTAAAGTATTGTGAGTTTTTTTCCGACATTGATAATTATGGCTTCTGTTTATTTAATTATGTACATAATCTTAATCTACGATATCTAGACTCGGGTATGAGTGTCGGGTATGGGTACACATCCATGTGTCAAGTTCTTCAAATTAAAAATTCATTGGTATGTAGATACCGTCAAGAAGTAAGATATTGGTTCGGATACATCGTCCAAAAATTGAGTACGGATATAGGATGCGTCATCTTAATATGAGTCGAGGATTAATATATAAAAATATTAATATTATATTACGTTCAATGTAATTTTCTAAGAATTTTCTTATTTTTGATACATTTTTTATCAAATGAAGTTTGATAATCTTATCAACTAATAACTTAAACAGTTTTGTTATACAATTAACCAATATGTACTAATTGCTATATATTGAAAAATTGAGACAAATATATAAAATTATTTCTCTTATTTTTTTGATCCTACGGACGGGGGAAACCCAACACAACACTAAGCATTCTCCATCAAACGAGTAACACTTCTAGGCCACGCAATACCCATATGATCCTCCCATAAGAGACTCAAAACCTCCCTCGGAGGCTCCTGAAAAAATCTAACTCCCCTGACAAACTTTAACGCCAAGCTTGCTAACAAATCAACACATCTATTCCCTTCTCTATAAATATGCACAATCCTGACCTCCCAAGCTCTACTCAGAAGTTCAATACAGTGATGGACCAAATTAGCTAGAGAAAGATTCGGAATCTCGCCTCTCTTTAGCCAATTGACAACCAAGAGAGAATCCATCTCCATGATGATTTGACGATGCCCCTCATTCCACGCTAAATCAAGCCCCTTCATAGCCGCCCACAACTTCGCCTCAACCGCCGAACAACTACCAATATTTATAGAATATCCCTTCAACCATCTCCCTTTAAAATCCCTCAATAACCCACCTCCTCCAGCAGCCCTCAAAGCGCCCTTACAACATCCATTAGAATTCAATTTGACCCACCCAATTGAAGGAGGGACCCAACGAATCATTGCTATCTCTTTAATTGTATAATTTGTATGAATAGCTTCCTGGACTCGAAAAGCATGCTCAATCTCAATCACACTTTTCTGGACCCATCTTAGCTGCCCCCGCCAACGAAATATCAACACCCCGAAAGACACAATTATTTCGCCACCTCCAGAGGCCCTATAAAGCCACCACAAAGGTCACATCCCATCTTTTATTAAGGTCACAAAGACTTCTATCACCCAAATTATGAAGGATCCACCCTCTCATATCCATTGAAGCTTGGCGTTGAGTCTCACGAAAAGAAATGAGACTACCCCACAGGCTCCTAGCTCGCCCACAACCCCGAAACATATGATGAATATCTTCTACCTCCCCAGGACAATGCTTGCAATAAGAATCATCTGTAAAACCTCTTTTCATCTTTTCCGCATTACACATAAGGCGGTTATGCACAATTTGCCACATGAAAACTCTCATTTTCTGAGGCACCTCCAACTTCCATATGTACCTCCAAGGGAAGCTAACCCCCAAGATTTTATTACTGGTGGCCGACTCATAAGCTGTCTGGACGGAGAACAAACTATTAGCCGTGAGGCCCTAACATACACTATCCTCCAACTTATCATCCTCCCTTACAATAAAAGATGCAAGAATATATTCAAAGTGAGGTGACAAATACCCCTCTAAGACAGCCCAGTTCCACCCTACCCCTACTCTCCAATAACAATCAATAGTGGTGTGCAGTTGAACTAAACTCAGCTCTTTCAAACAAACCTCCACCAACGGACAGTCCACTAGCCTTATGTCCATCCAAAACCGAGTAAGTTTTCCATTATGAACCCGAGCTCTTAAACCATTCATCAAATAAGGGACCGATTTAACCACACCCCGCCATAAATTAGAAGAACCAGACTTGGCCTTAAAACAAGATACCGTCGCCTCCTTATGTAAATATTTAGTGGCAACCACTTTTGCCCACAAACTCTCCTTCTCATGCATTAGCCTCCACCCAACCTTAGCCAAGAAAGCTACATTCATCTCTTTAAGCCTTCTAATTCCTAGACCTCCCTCCCTCAGTGATTTCGTAACTTGCTCCCAATTAATAAGACTTACTCTAGCATGCTCCTCATTTCCTCCCCATAAAAAACGCCAAATCACCTTCTCAATATTCAAACACACCTCCGTAGGAATCAGTGCTGTTTTCATGACATAATACGGGATAATAGAGAGAATTGATTTAATTAGAGCAATTCTCCCCGCAAAAGTAAGATACCTCGCCTTCCACCCCTCAAACCTTGAAACCACTCTATCCAACACATACTGAAAATCCCCCGACCGGACCCTCCCATGGAATGAGGGAGCCCTAGATATTTGCCCAAATTGTTAGTCAACCGAAACCTAGATATGCGAGATAACTCGTGTGCCAATTCATCCGGCTCTTTACTTTTAAATAGTTGAATAAGAACGAAAAAAAAATGAAGTGTCCAAATATTTTTTGGAGGATCCGACATTGATCCCATACCCACATTCAGGGACGGATTCACATGGGATCATGTGGTCGACCGCCCCTAATTAATTTTTTTAAAGATTTATAGATATAGATATAGATATATATCATATGATATATACATTTGACGTATGACATATAAAGACATGCGAATTTGTCATCAATTCATGATAGATGAGAGTACTTGCTATGCTAATTGACTTTTTTTTTTTTGGATATAATTAGGTTTTGTTTAAAAGGTTGGGTGCTTGGGTGTTTATGGAGAAGCTCTTTAAAATAAGTTCTTCAAGTGAAGTTCTTCAGTCCAAAAACATGTGTAGGATTTGATGCTATAAATTTACTCTCGAATCCCAAGCTTAGGCCTCCAATTTGGAGTTATGATATCAATTATTTGAAGTTATGATGTCAATTATAGAGATGAATATCAAAGAGCATACTTACAAAATGGTCATACTTAGCCTCACAATCATGATTTTCCTTATACATTATTTTGGAAGGACAAGCGTTGGTTCAGTCCTAAACTATTATATAATTATGTTACTTGGTTAGAGTATAGCGTGGAAAAAGATTTGCTTGTTCTGTTGTCTTTTCAAACAGGAAACTGATAAAGATGGTACTCAAATCTTATTAATTGTTGCAGTTGATTGTGTTCGATTTCTTTCATAACATAGTCTACCCTTTTGCGGTAATGATGAATCTATGGAATAAAGGGAATTATTTGGGTTTTTCTAAGGCAAACACCGAGTTATTTATTTGTTCGGGTGCTCTCTGCCCAAATGACTTATTCTATGCTTTTGGCAAAGAAAAGTTGCCTCGCTTTGCTCAATTATACCTCTTGATTTCTTTATGGTAGATCTTGTGATAATAATCAACTGGAGACTATATTTTTGACATGCACACTAATGATGCATCTGCAAGTGTTCATGAGATTACTTTTCTTGCAGAGAAGATGGTTTTAACGAGAAATAACTTGGTTCGTCTACTTTGTTAAATTATAGCGTGACTCATTATAATGATGGATTAAGCTTTAAAGTCCAAAGGTAAAGTTAAAGGATTTGCGGAGAGACGAGGAGCCCGAAGGGCTCTTAGATCAATCAAAACACACTTGTGTATAGGCTTATAACATTGTCATGGACTTTACCTGTTGCATCTGTATCAATACATAGAGAGAGCTTTTTCAACTATGAAGATTGTGAAGAAAAGATTATGAAATCTAATGGGAGATAAATGACTCAATGATTGTCTAGTTACATAAATTGAGAAAGAAGGTTTGATAAAATTCCTAATGAAGTTATTATGCAATATTATTAGAATATAAAAACTTCAAGATTACAATTGTAATTGTTAAACAATTTATGATGACTATGGATTTTGGTATTTTATATAATAATTTTTTCTTCAATTTCATGAAATTACTGGCAAAGCGATTGAGATATTGTTAGTAATAATCCAAAAAAAAAAACAATTTCAGGGGCAGCCCCGTTAATTATTTGTCCCCTCCTTGATTTACAACCTGCATTCGTCTCTGCCCACGTTGTGTTGACACATGTATGATAGGTAGTTTGAAGAGTCCGGGTATCATGGATCTTAATAATAATGCACAAGTTTTAAAACCCGGGCTGTGCCGCCGGTTCAACTGTCAATACCACAAATCGACAGCCGACCCGATTTTTTGCCTACAAAATATTGAATGTGCAATTAAACCGTGCGAACCGCAATGAATCTATCTATACATTCAAACCGTGCGAACCACAATGAAAAAAATATTATGTTTAGGTTTTAGTCTTCTGTCAAGTTGTTGATTGTAAGCATTTTTTGTTGAATTAATAATCTGCCGACAGTAGTCGGTGGATTATATTAATATAATAAGGTTGATTTGACATGTGGGCTATTATATTAATCTGAATTATTGTGACGACTATCTTAGGATAGGATTTATAGGGTCCTGTTCCTATTAATTATACTGATAATTTGGTTTTGGTCCCTGAGGATGAATTATTAGTTTTTCTATAAGTACGGTTCTAATCCTATTGTTAGAACATAACTTAAAAAACATAAAGGATTCAATTCTTGGAAGATCATAACCTGCAGTGATCCGACAATTCAAGAAATTTTATGGATCAAGGTATGTTCTTGAATTTTATGTTTATGATCTGGCATTAGATTCTTTGTGGATTAAGTTTAACAATTGGTATCGGAGGCGGTTATAAGATCATTTGATCTCTCTTTTGCTTGGCAAACTTTTCTGTTGTTCATTAGAAAGAAACAAAAAAAAAAAAAAAAATTGTGTTCTTGATCAAGTCCACCCGATCCATTGCTTGGGGAAGCCAAAATCAAGTTTTGTGCTAGATTCAAGAGTTGAGTTCCTTTAGTATCTCTCTGTCATCAAGAATTGACAGAAATTATCACCGGATTTCGGTGAATTCATGCAACCCAAAGAAGAAGAAAAAATATATATATATTTTGTGAAGTTTTGTTTTGATCTGCTTTTGCTTGATTCTGGTATTATATTCTGCCTTTTGTGGTTGTTTTTCTGTCGTCTCTGTTGCTTGTAATCGCCGGTAACGGCACCGGCTCATGTCATGGCAGGGGTGGCCGATCCAGAAAAACCGATCCACGCGATCTGTTTTTCAGCCACCGAAACTCATTTTATATGCTACAGACCTATTCAGGCTACTTTTTCCGCCATGGAAGACGCCGGAAACGGCATGAAAAACGCCGGAATCAAGCGCGACCTCCGGCTGGCCTGCGCATCTGCAGGTCTCGGGTGAAGAAGACGGGTCGCGTGACCCGTCTGCCTTCACCCATTTCATTTGGTTTTCGGGCTTTAACATATATTTGGGCTTTCATGCATTTTGGACCAATTTGAATTAATAGAAACTTTGGCCCGTTAACTTATTTAAGTTTTAATGCATAATGGGCCAGTCAATTGATTTGGGCCAAAATAATGAAATTGAGTTAACTCGTTTGGGCTTCTGTTTTAAAGTAACGGGCCGAGCATATGGGCTGTTAATAATGAGATGTTTTGGATTAATTCCAATTAATTAAGACTTTTGGTATATATAATTAAAGTAGACTTTAATTAAATTAGACCATAAGGATATTGGGTTTAATTTTTATTTATAGGCTCACCTCTATGCTTTTATTTAATTTATTGTGCAATTTATATTGTAATTTTAATTGCTATAAATTTGCATTAAAGTCTACAATAATTATAAGGGCCATATGGGCTGGCAACTTCGTCTGATATTTCAGATAAATGAATTGATATAATATGTTGCCAAAGTAGCCTCTGTTGTGTTGATTTGTTTATTTATGAAATATTAAGATGTGTGTATTATTATTCATGCGAATAATGATCGGCCCAAAGGAAGATTATTGTTTGGCCGAATAATAGATACACTTGTAATAATAAATATGTGACGGTTATCAAGTTTACCATGTGGGTAATAAGTCGGCCCAAAGGAAGGCTTATTGCTTGACAGGATTTACTGTTAATATTTGATTAATGCATTGAGAGTACTATTTGCAGTTGATTTTTATGTCCAAAGGCAATTTATCAATGTTGCACTCGGTATCTTGTTATATGCCCATTATTTATGTTCATGTTATGCAGATAATTACATTTAATTATGTTTTAGTTATAACATGAAATTACTGTGAGCTTATTATGTATATATTCTTTGTTCAGTATCTGCAAATGTTACAAATGTTTCTGCCAACATCAATTTAGTTCCTGTGCTTAATGGCGCAAACTTTAAGGTCTGGAAAGAAATGGTTTTAACCGTTCTCGGTTGTATGGATCTTGACCTTGCACTTCGAACATAACGTCCTCTTCCTCTCACTGATACTAGTTCCCCTGAGGCTAAACGGGACTATGAGAGGTGGGACCGTTCTAATCGCATGAGTGTCATGATCATGAAACTTTCCATTCTTGAAGCATTCAGGGGCAATGTGCCTGAGGAAAATGCTAAGACGTTCCTGGCAGACATTGAAAAGCTTTTCGCTAAAAATGAAAAAGCTGAAACAAGTACTCTTTTGAGTGCTCTTGTTTCAATGAAGTACAATGGTCGTGGGAACGTAAGGGAGTACATCATGAAGATGTCAAATCTCACCACAAAACTGAAAGCACTTAAGTTACAGCTGTCTGATGACTTGCTGGTGAAATGGTCACTGAATGAGCTTATAGCTTAATGTGTTCAAGAAGATGAAAGATTTCATGGTGATAAGATATCTAACAGTGCTAATTTGGCATCTTCCTCAACGGGCAAGAAAAGAAAATGGCCTAAGAAGAAGGAAACTGCAGTTGGGACACCACTGAAGGTGCCACAGAAGGTGCAAAAGAGGCAGGATCAGGAATCCACTTGTTTCTTTTGCAAGAAAGGTGGACACATGAAGAAAGAATGTCCCAAATATGCTGCTTGGCGTGTGAAGAAAGGTACACTTCTCAATTTAGTTTGTTCTGAAGTTAATTTAGTTTCTGTACCAAAATACACTTGGTGGGTAGATACTGGTGCTACTACTCACATAAGTGTATCTCTATAGGATTGCATGTGGAGCCGACTGCCAATTGATGCTGAAAGATTCATCTATGTGGGCGACGACAAAAGGGTAGCAGTGGAGGCAATAGCTGCTTTTAAATTATCTTCCAAAACTGGTTGTATTTTGAATTTAGAAGAGACCTATGTTGTACCGTCATTTAGACGGAACTTAATTTCTGTTTCCACTTTGGACAAACTTGGGTATATTTGTTCTTTTGGAGATGGTAAATTTAGTTTTTTTGAGAATTCAACTTTAATTGCTACTGGTATTTTGATTGATAATCTGTATATGTTGGATATTACTGTCCCATTACATGAAACACTGCATGCTCACTCAAGTGGTACAAAACGGAAATTGACTACTGAAGATTCTTTAATGTTATGGCATAAGCGTTTGGGTCATATCTCTAAACAGAGAATTAACAGGCTTGTGTCAGATGGAATCCTTCACTCCCTTGACTCAACAGACTTTAATGTCTGCGTCGCATGTATGAAGGGAAAACAGACAAACATAAAGAAATTAGGTGCCAAGAGGAGTTCAGGCGTCTTAGAATTGATTCATACTGATATTTGTGGTCCATTCCCTAAAGCTTCGTGGAATGGTCAACATTATTTTATCACATTCATAGACGATTACTCTCGTTATGGGTACTTATACTTAATTCATGAGAAGTCTCAATCCCTGGATATGTTCAAGGCTTATAAAGCTGAAGTTGAAAATCAACTTGGCAAAAATATAAAAGCTGTCAGATCTGACCGTGGTGGTGAATACTACGGTAGATATGATGGATCAGGTGAACAACGTCCAGGACCTTTTGCTAAATTCCTAGAGGAATGTGGAATCGTCCCGCAATACACAATGCCGGGCAAACCTAGCATGAATGGTGTTGCGGAAAGGCGAAATAGAACACTTAAAGAAATGGTAAGAAGTATGATTAGTCATTCTTCTTTACCAGAATCTCTTTGGGGAGACGCACTCAAGATTGCAGTTTATATCCTTAATCGGGTTCCTAGCAAAGCTGTAGCTAAAACACCTTATGAGCAATGGTTAGGCAAAAAGCCTAGCATAAGGCATTTGCACATTTGGGGATGTCCAGCTGAGGCAAGGCCATACAGGCCGAACGAAAGGAAATTGGACTCCAAAACTATTAGCTGCTATTTTGTTGGATACTCCGAAAGGTCAAGAGGTTTCAAATTTTATGATCCCTCTACTAGGTCATTTTTCGAGACGGGAAATGCGAGATTTTTCGAGGATGATGAGTTTGGGGGGGGAAGATAAAATAAGAGATGTTGTCTTTGAAGATGAATTTGTTTCTCTTCCTATTGTTGCTATTGACAATGATCAGCTTATGTTTCCTGACATTGTTCAAGACGCAAATCCGGAAAATCAAGACAACACTGAGGTACTTCCCATCCAAGAAATTGCTCCACAAGAGCAAACTCAACAACCTCAAGAACAAATGCCATTAAGAAGATCCAATAGAGAAAGGAGAAATGCTATTTCAGATGATTATATTGTCTTTCTCCAAGAACATGAGTTTGATATAGGAGTGGAAGATGATCCGTTCACTTTCACTCAAGCCAAACAAAGTTCAAATTCTCAAAAGTGGATTGATGCTATGAATGATGAGATGAAATCCATGAAAGACAATGATGTTTGGGATCTTTTCGAATTGCCTAAAGGTTCGAAACCCATTGGTTGTAAATGGATATTTAAAACCAAAAGGGATTCAAAAGGCAATATCGAGAGATATAAGGCTCGTCTAGTCGCTAAGGGTTTCACTCAAAAGGAAGACATTGATTATAAAGAAACTTTCTCTTCAGTTTCTCTGAAAGATTCTTTTAGGATTATAATGGCATTCGAGACTCATTTTAATATGGAGCTACATCAGCTGGATGTAAAGACTGCGTTTCTTAATGGTGACATTGATGAAACAATCTATATGGTACATCCAGAAAGTTTTGTATCAGGTAATTCAAATAATCTGGTCTGTAAATTGAAGAAATCCATCTATGGTCTCAAACAGGCTTCTCGTCAATGGTATCACAAGTTTCATCAAGTTATTCTCTCGTTTGGTTTTGAGGTAAACTTGGTTGATGACTGTGTTTATCATAAGTTCAGTGGGAGTAAATTCATTTTCTTGGTGTTATATGTCGATGATATATTACTGGCAAGTAGTGATATAGGCTTATTGCACTAAACCAAGAGATTTCTGACAAAGAAATTTGAAATGAAAGATCTTGGTGATGCCTCTTTTGTATTAGGTATTCAGATACATCGGGATCGTTCTCGAGGTATTCTTGGATTATCACAAAAGAGCTATATCGAAAGAATTCTTAAGAGATTTGGCATGAAGGATTATGCACCAGGAAATACACCCATTGCTAAGGGAGACAAATTTAGTCTCGATCAATGCCCCAAAAATCAAATGGAAATTAAGGAAATGCAAAAGAATCCTTACGCATCTGCTGTAGGGAGTCTTATGTATGCCCAAGTATGTACGCGTCCGGACATTGCGTTCATAGTTGGAATGTTGGGTAGATATTTGTGTAATCCTGGGATGGATCATTGGAAAGCAGCCAAACGGGTTATGCGTTACTTATAGAGAACAAAGGACTACATGCTCACTTATCGAAAATCAGAGAATTTAGAGATCATTGGATACTCTGATTCTGATTTTGCTGGATGCCTGGATAGTAAAAGATCCACAACTGGCTATATTTATTTGTTGGCTGGAGGAGCTGTTTCATGGAAAAGTGCCAAACAGGCACTTATAGCTTCTTCCACTATGGAAGCTGAGTTTATAACTTGTTATGAGGCATCATGTTATGGAAAATGGCTACGGAATTTTATCACAGGGCTGCGTATTATGGACAGCATTGAAAGGCCAGTAAAGATATACTGTGATAATAATTCGGCTGTGCTATTTTCAAACAACAATAGAAGCTCTTCAAAGTCAAGACACATTGACATTAAGTTTCTTGTTGTTAAAGAAAGAGTTCAGAATCGCCAAATATGTATAGAACATATTGGTACAAACTCCATGATAGCAGATCCACTCACTAAGGGTTTAACACCCAAGGTCTTTCATGAGCATGTTGCTCACATGGGTGTTTTACAGTTTGATGATGTACTGGTTTAGTGGGAGTGTTTTGTATTGTCTTTGTTTTATGTTCTAAGTTTTTCTGCAGAATAAATACTTTGTTTCTACATTCTGAACATTTGTGAACTTCCAAATTGCGGTAATGCATTAAGTTTGTGGAAGATAAAGTTGATCTCTATTCAGTTAAAGGAGGACCAGTTGGAAACATGCATGATAAAGATTACATTGCACGTGTTTTCATGCTTCATAACCATACTTGATCTATGTCATTGAATATGTCCGTGTGTGTGACCATTGATGGGTCTAGTTAAGAATAAATGTGGCGAAGGCTGCTTTGATCTCATGCTAATATATTTGATGGACCAGATTGTAACGGTTTCAAGAAAAGATAGCATTTGGTGCACACTTCGGATACACAATATTATTCAAGATTTACATATAGCCCAAGTGGGAGATTGTTGAATTAATAATCTGGCGACAGTAGTCGATAGATTATATTAATATAATAAGGTTGATTTGACATGTGGGCTATTATGTTAATCTAAATTATTGTGACGACTATCTTAGGATAGGATTTATAGGGTCCTGTTCCTATTAATTATACTGATAATTTGGTTTTGGTCCCTGAGGATGAATTATTAGTTTTTCTATAAGTACGGTTCTAATCCTATTGTTAGAATATAACTTGAAAAACATAAAGGATTCAATTCTTGGAAGATCATAACCTGCAGTGATCCGACAATTCAAGAAACTTTATGGATCAAGGTATGTTCTTGAATTTTATGTTTATGATCTGGCATTAGATCCTTTGTGGATTAAGTTTAACATTTTTCACATAACATACTTACATTTTATCTATGCATATACTTTCACAGGTTAGTTTTTTACATTACCATCCTGAACCAAAAATGGCTTCATTCTTAGGCTATTTGTTATTCACAGATAATATCAAAACCAACACACAAGTTTCATTTTAGTTATGTCAAAGTTGTTGTCATACAATATTACATTGCAGGCAAGTTCATTTCTTGCTATTCATTTTTTTCCCGAGAGCATCATCAACCAATATAATTGACCCCCTGCGGTAATCAAGTTCATTCTAAAGATACCCAAAAAACATTTTCTCAATAGATATATGCTATGCAGTTCGAAAGTTGGGGATGTTATCTGGGTACGATCATAACAAAGTGAACCAATTCTAATCTATATGAAGGCAGCTGATATTGTTTCCATGAACTAGTGAGTGTAAATTTAGCTATGGTCTATCTATGTAACAACATGAATGATGAGGGTAGATTTAGCAGTAAATTGGTAATAATTTGAAGCAAAGATAACTAAAAAAAAGTACAAAAATTCGGAGAATAGTTGTGTGGAGAGTCCAGAGTTAAAAAGATTAGTGTTGCACCAAAAGTAAAAACCATCCCCTACGACACGTGGCAAAACAAAAGAATTGACCAAGGACAGAGAGAGTCACGTAAGTTACAGCTCACCGAGAATATCAACAGTTTGGGTAAACTAGATAGATGCAGCCCGCCCCGACTATTAGCGCCTCAGAATGTCTAGACAATGAGCAATGGACAGCGGTTAGTAAGAAGTGGGCAGTTGTTAGAAAATGGACCACAAGAGATTCATTGATGGAAAAGACAAGGAGCAAAGCACCTTACATAAAACAGAGTCTTGAACAACTCTCTGAAAACAGGGCAGCAGCCCACACGAATAGAGCTTGAAGCTCTCTAATGGAGTTCTGGAGACTCCTACACACAGAGGCCATGGGCCTTACATTCTTTTGGGGATTGGCTAAAACCCATATTACACATTCACAACTCAACCTATATATAATACATGGTTTATCACAAACTCTAGAGTCTTCCTAGTCAAACTCATATTAATATTTTATAATTTCTTTAACATTGTAGAAAATGCTAGAACTAACAAGACTTGCCACATATGCAGCACTCACACGTGTTCCAACAGCAGTTATGACAAAACTACTAAACATGGGTGAATAACCTTCACTGAAACTGCCATAACCGTTTTGCACGTGGGACTAAGCTATAAAAAGCTAAAGAATTCAATAAGAACAGCCCCCAGAAAATTGATCAAATACCAGTACTTTTTGAATTTTCCTTTCGCTTTCTTAGAAGTATTAGTAAGAGCAGTATTAGTCTCCAGTCTGTACCTCTGTTTGTACTTTGTGCAAAAGAATAGTTTGTTCCACACACATCATTTGATCTATAAAGAGCTTCCAGATTGTGCACTTTTCTGTTTCTCAATATTATCTGCGCAAATTTGGTTGCAAACAATTAGCAGTTGTCACAATTTGCATTGTAGTAAAATTGGAAGGAAAATAATGTTTACCATGCCAATTCAGATAGTAATATTATTGATGGACCTTTGTAATTTAATTTATGCTTCTAATCTCAATATTTTGCTCCTTTGATTATGGATTATGGTGTTCTTTACTTTCTGGTTGTTCACTCCAGCTATAATTTCTTGTGGTTTGATAAGTTGTGAATCTTCGCCATTTGTCATTTGATACAATGATGGGAGTAATTTTAGTTGCCGCAGATTACCGCCTAGTAATTTCTGAAGGAGGTGGGTTTGGCGACACATTTGAGACATTAAATGTCAACTCATTTGGGTTGACATCTCTGACATTAATTGAAACGATAAAGCTGCATTTTCTTCCTCGCAACTACTCCATGACTGCTAGAACCAGAGTTCAATTCCCACCACAAGCGAAATGCTGTGAAAAGAGGAATTGAGCCCTACCCATAAAAGCAGAGGAGTGGGACACGGAGGCCTCCCTAAAATGATGATATGCACGAATTACGATCCCGGAGGTCCAAATTCTGCATCATCATAAAAGGCGTCTTTTTATTTAATTATTTTTTATTAAGGCCTGATTTTCCTTACCAGATTTGTCAAGCATGGATGAATACCTAGCTATGATCCAACCACATGCAGAGGGAGCCGGCCCATCCAAGAAAAGGCCACTAAAGAAAAAGAATGTCTCGGCCCGGGAAGCAATTGGACCGCTTCCTCCTCCCAAGCGGTCGAGGCGGAATTTAATCAGGGAAATCGCTGCAGCCCGGGCCTCACTTGAGGCTTCAATGGGAGGACATACAACAAGAATGGTGCGAACAACAGCTCAGTCCGGGCTCCCCATCAATCCGCTTCGGGTTGATGTTCCTCCACTAGGGAACATAACGTCTGCTGATTTGGAGCCGCACCGCTCCGACTTTGAGGTTTTGCCGTTTTGGTGTCAGACACCGTCAGTCATCCCGCGGTCGCATCCAGGATGGTATCCCAGATCCCGATGCCCGCTGATTTCAAATGGTACGAGGACATGCCCCTTATGGACCGGATAGAGGAGCTCAATGTCCAGACCATGAAGGTAACAAAACCTTCATTCACTCAGTTGTTTTTTCTTTTCTTCTTGTTTTTGTACTTATGTATTTTCTTGTTTTTGCAGCTTATTGCCATCTTGGCGACCCTATCGGGGGGTATTGCATCAATGGCTCATAATGAGTCAGCCGCCCTGGAGCGGGCTGATGCTGCGGCCCGGGCTCGCGCCAACGCCGAGGAGGAGCTCAAAAGACCCAGCTAGAAGAGGAGCTCAAAGCCAACATGACTGCTTTTGAAGAGAGGCTCAGTACTGAGGTAGAGTTCTCTTACCAGGTCGGTCGCCGGACCGGCGTGGAGGGTTTCAAGCAATTAGAGGAATTCGCCTTAGGCCGGTGCCAAGAAGATTACTTCGCTCTCCGGGGCGGCATCAAGATGGCCAGAAGGGCTCTTATTGATGCTGGCATGGATGTGTCCATCCTAAACCTTCTCTTTCTCAAGCTTGTCGGGGCGGACGACTTGGTTGAGACAAAAGAGGAGATCTATGAGGAATGCCACCTTGCTGAGGAGAACCGGAAGAGGATCATTGAAGAGGTGTCCGGGACGGAGCTCGATAAAGACAATGAGGAAGAGACTTCTGTTGTAGAAGTAATTTCAATAGATCCGATCCGTCCAAACTCCCCTTCTATTCCTCAGTAAGAAGATCGCGCTCCAGTACCCGCTGCATCTTTCCTGGCCGACTTAGCCGGTACCGAGGCAGCTCCATGAGATCCTGAGCAGCAAGCCCATCCAGATGAAGACCATGCTGAGGTATAGCAATTACTTTTTAATAGCCTCAATTTTTCAAGTTGCTTCTCGTGTCAGGATGGTCTTTTCAATTCCTATATTTTCAAAAGATAGTTGTTATTTGTTGTAAAATTTTAACATTTTGATGCGGTTTATGTACTTTTTTCTTATTTCTTGCATGCTTAACTAGCTGAGATGTGACTATTTGCCATTATATCCCAACTTAGCTACGATTTGATTTCTGCAAATCATTTTATGCCCGGCCGATTGACTCTAGGCTTTTATCTGGGCACTTAAAACTTTATTTTAAAGTTTTGTTGAGTGCATTCCGGCTCGGATTTTTACCTCTTCCTGGAGTTTGTTGAGTGCATCCCGGCTCGGGTTTTTACCTCTTCCAGGAGTTTCAGCACTCGAATTCAAGTGATCTTTGTGTTATTACTTTTTGGCCTGGTGTCTTGACCATCTGGATGATCCAGGGCATCTCCTAGTTTTTCGACTTATACAAAGAAATTTATATTGAAAAATGCTTTGTAAACAGCACTTTATTCTTTTCAAACTAGATCAACTCAAAACAAAGCTTGGTAAAGTAATAACTTGCTAAAAAATAATAATTCCTAACTGCTGATATTGACGACATCACACGTAATAGCGTTTGAGGTTGTCCACATTCCAGGACCTCATGTCTCCTGGTTTATCTAGGTCTTCAATCTTGTAGGTACCATTCCTTAGGATTTTAGTAACTCGGTATGGACCTTCCCAGTTTTCTCCAAGTTTCCCCGGATGCTTCCCGGTTGCTACGATCTTTCTTAGGATGAGGTCTCCAATTAAGAATTTCATCTCTTTCACCCGTCTATTATAGTATCAAGCCGTGTGCTGCTTGTATGCGGCGGTTCCGATTCTGGCCTGCTCCCTAGTTTCTTCTAAAAGATCCAAATTGCCAAGGAGCATCTCACTATTCCCCGACTCGATGTAGTTGGTGATCCTCGGGGAAGGAATACCAATCTCCATGGGAATTACAGCCTCTGTACCGAAGGTGAGTGAAAATGGTGTCTCGCCAGTTGATGTTCTGGCGATGGTGTGCTATGACCAAAGCACTAAGGGTAGTTCTTCAACCCATTTTTCTTGAGCGCCATCCAACCTGGTTTTTATTCCTTCCAGAATGGTTCGATTCGTTACTTCCGCTTGGCCATTCGCTTGCGGGTGCGCCACTGAGGTGATCCTTAGATTAATTTTAAGGTCTTCACAAAACTTGTGCATTCTTCTCCCAACAAATTGCCTACCATTATCAACAACGAATGTCTGGGGAAGACCATATCGACACACTATTGTCCTCCAAATAAAGTCAATCACCTTCGATTCCGAGATGGTTGCTAGTGGCTCAACTTTGATCCATTTGGTGAAGTAGTCAACTGTCACTATTAGATTTCTTCTTTGTCCCACCGTTTGCACAAATGGTCCCAAGAGGTCCATTCCCCACTGAGTAAAGGGGCATGGATTCTGGACCGGTATCATATCGGTAGATGGCACCCTAGGAACTTGAGTGCCTCTGACATTTGTCACATTTCTGTAACAGGTCCTTTGCATCCTTTACCATTGTGTGCCAATAATATCCACACCGCAGCACCTTATAGCTGAGAGACCGTGCACCAATGTGACGTCCACAGATCCCTTCGTGGACCTCTATAAGGGCATAATCAGCCTCTCTTGGTCATAGACATTTTTAAGTAGGGCAGCGTGAAAGATCTTCTATACAATTCTCCCTGCAGAATTGTATACCTGGCTGCTCTCTTTCTTAGACTTTTTGCCTCATTTCGATCTTCGGGCATGGTTCCCTTCTCTAGGTATTCCCAAATTGGATCCATCCAGCTCAGCTCAGAATCTATCTCTGCTACGATATTAGCAATATCGATACTTGCTGAGGAAGAATCTCTATCTGCACCGCGGTAGGGATTTTTGTTGTGTGCGATGATGCTAATCTGGCTAGAATATCAGCCTTAGCATTCTGCTCCCGTGGTATCTACTTTATTTTCACCTTGGGGATCTCAGCTATCAATGTTCTTGCCGTAGCAAGATACTTAAGCATATTTGGGCCTCTTGCCTCATATTCTTCTTTTATCTGCTCGGTAACAAGCTGAGAATCACTGTTACTAATCAAAATTTTAACCTACAGCTCCTGTGCCATCCTTAGTCCGGCTAAGAGAGCTTCGTACTCGGCTTCATTATTGGATGCTTTAAACTTGAAATGTAGTGCATGTTCTACATATATACCCCCGGGGCCAATGAGTAAAATCCCTGCACCGCTTCCATCTTTGTTTGAAGATCCATCTACAAACAACTCCCACTGTTCTTGGGCTTGTATGAGATCTTGCTCATTAGTCGGATTATAGCATTCGACTATGAATTCAGCCAAGGCTTGCCCTTTTATGGCCTGATATGGTTTGAATTGAATGTCGAATTCACCCAGCTCGATAGACCATTTAATAAGTCTGCCAGATACATCTAGCTTTTGTAGTACACTCTTGAGTGGTTGATCCGTCAAAACCACTATGGTGTGGGCCTGGAAGTATGGTCTGAGTTTCCGAGCCGTAACAATAAGTGCTAACGCTAATTTTTCGGTATGGGAATACTTGGTCTCAGCATCTAACATCACCTTGCTGGTGTAGTAGACAGGACTTTGTACCTTATCTTCTTCCCGTATCAGTACCGCATTGACGGCATGTTGTAAAGTGGCTAGGTACAAGAAAAGTTTTTCACCCTCTTTCGGACAAGTGAGGTTGTGCTAGGTAGTCCTTCAAATTTTCAAAAGACTTCTGACACTCCTCTATCCAATGAAATTCCCTTGATTTCTTTAATGCCTAAAAGAAAGGTCTGCATCTGTCACCAGATCTAGCAAGGAATCTTCCAAGCGAAGCAGCTCGTCTAGTTAGCTTCTGAACTTCTTCGCACCGGCCCGGATACTCAACTGATGTTGGATAGTATCCGGACTAATTCCTGACATTTCATCCGCACTCCATGCAAAATTTCTCATATTGTTAAGCAATATGATGGTTATCTGTTTCGACAAAGCACTCTCCAGTTGCGAGCCGAGATAAAAATTTATGTTCGTGCCCTCCTCAACTGGGACGGGTACCAAATCCTTGACTGGTGTAGGCTTGAGCATCTCATCATAGAAACAAATATCCAATTTGGCCACAGAAAGTTTGCCTTTCTTCTTGTCTTTAAGATCGGTAAAATAGACGTCCCTGGCCACTTGCTGGTTACCTATGACCTCTCCAATTCCATGGCCCGTGTGGAATTTCATTTTCAAACAATAGGTAGATGCCACCGCTTTGGTGAAGTAATGGTCTTCCTATGATGTCGTTGTAAGGGGCTTGGACATCTACAACAAGTAGATCCACCATCTGCATTGTGGTTCTGGGATAAGTTCCCAGTGTGACTGGGAGGTTAATAAGTCCCTTTGGCATGACAGATTGCCCAGTGAAGCCATAGAGAGGCTTTGTTGCAGGCCTTAACCTATCCTCAGATATCTTCTTTGCATTGAAGGCATGGTAAAATAATATGTTTGCTGCACTGCCATTATCCACAAGAATTTTCAGCACGGCGAAATTTGCTATGACGGCTTAGACAACCAAGACGTCATAGTGTGGATATTGAATGCCTTCTTCATCCCTTTTCGAGAAGACGATAGGCTCCTCTTCTCTTCTTTCTTTCTTGCTCTTAACAATGTTTTTACCAAGTCGAGCGTACGCTCTTCCGGCGGAAGTACTCTCACCTCCCGCAACCAGTCCTCCTATGATCACTTCACAATAATCAATTATGTCGGCGCTGCCTTTCTCGTGCTGGGGAGAGTCATCCCTCCTTCTAGGTTTTCTCCCATCGTCATCTTCCTCATCTCTTCTCCTTCTCTTATCACCTCGATCTGAGGTATATTGCTTCAAATGACCTCTTCTTATAAGACCTTCTATCACGTTTTTCAGGTGTCTGCAATCATCTGTGTCGTGGCCGTGATCCTTATGAAATCGGTAATATTTTCCAGTTGAACGCTTCTCTGGAGGCCTCCTCATTCTGTTGGGCCACTGGACAAGATTTTGCTCACAGATTTCATTAAGGATCTTTTTTAAAGAACTATTCAAGGGTGTATAATTTGTGTATTTGGGAGGTGGATCGAACTCAGTCTTTTTATCGGGTCGCTTATCCTTTCTAGAATTGTCCCGGTTGGTTCTTTTGTCCTGACTCAAACGATTTCCTCCTGCCCCACTTGGTCGCCCTTTATCGCCTGATTTCGTCTTCCACGGTCGGGTGATGTCCAGATCGTAAACCTTGAGGATCTGAGGGAATCTGTCACTTTTATGTATTTTCCGTTCTGGCCAAAAGCTCCTCTATTGTCTGAGGCTGATCTATGCACAAGGAATTGCAAAATTGCTCATGACGGACAGTTCTGATGAGTGCAGCATTTTCCATGACAATTTGGACATCCGGTATTTCTAAACACATCTGGTTGAATCTTTCAATGAATGCCAGAAAAGATTCGCCCTTTTCATGTTTCAATAGTCATTAGATCTTGATTGGTAGTCTTTGGTTTCCTGGCACCAGCAAACCGTAATGCGAACTTTCTTGACAAATTTTGAAAATTAAAGATGCTATGGCTCGGCTGGTTTATGAACCATGTCCGGGCCGGACCAACCAATGTTGAAGGGAAAGTCTTAGATAGGATGGCATCAGAAGCTCGACAGCATTCCATCATGGATTTGAAACTCATGATATGGTCATAAGGATCTTTCCTTCCTTCATATAGCTCAAGGTTTAGGATTTTGAAATCCCGGGTAACCTTGGTGTTTAGTATTTCTCGGGATATGGGAATCATAGAACTATTCCATATTTCATTTGCCATATCTCTCCCTTGAAGAGCGGCAAGCTTGCGGTCTACCTCTTGATGATGTTTATTAACATTGTCCGTAGTTTGATTTGTATTTCTTCTGGTGCTCGCGATTGATTGTCCATCTCGGTCATCATCCTCTTTTCCCTTTGATCCTCCAGAACGAGAGTTCCGGTCATCATCACTCCTCCTCCTTGAGGGGTCATTTCTATCCTTGGCCCGGGTAGCCTGGGTCTGCTAATTTGCAAGCATAATCTCGGTAAGCATTTCTACTTGCCTACAAAGTTGGTTAAATCTTTTGGTAGTGAAGGTTGGAGCGGGAGGACGATTCTGGGGCACTTGATCATTAACATTTGTATCATCCGAGTCCGGATTCTGTTCCGTTGAGACCGGGATGATGGTTTCTCTTGGAATATTCCCTGGAGCTTGAGTGTTTGTCTCCGTTATAACTTGCTGTCGTTGCTGTTGAGCTAGGGAATTTTCAGGATCATCCACGGTGTTTCTTCTAGGCCTGACCATGATTTTTATTGGGAAGTGTAAATCATTTTCCCACAGACGGCGCCAAACTAATGACGTCAAAAAGGTGACAGCGCTGTAATGTCGATCAGTCGGTCAGGTTGTAACTGTGTCAGGTGAGCTTCCTGAAAGAAATATGAACAAACGTGAGCTTAAAGACCCGGGCCTGAGGTTTTCCTCGGGCGTAGGTGCTCTGACGCTCAAGTCAGTACAAATTCGATTATTAAAAGTGCCCCGGTATGTAGAGCTCTTCTCTAAGCTTGAACATCAACTAGTCATTAAAAAATTACCTAAGAACGAGTTTCTCTTTTATAAGGATCGACCCATCCGAGTTTTACGGATAATAAAACTCTTTGATTTACTGGTTGAGCGTATTATTCGAAAGCACAGTCCTTTTAGGACTCCTTTTCTTATTTGGAGTGGGACTCTTATAATTTCAATATCCCACTAAGGGTTGGACACAGGTTAGAACCTTATTGTCTCATATTTGTCATGGAATGACATTCTTATCCCTACATGGGTGTCCGGGCCAGTGCAAGGCTTCAAGGAACCTGGGCCGGTATGACAAATAGGCTTGTCCGGTTGATTTGGCATGGGCCGGAGCGATTTCCCTTTATGCCGGACCAGTGTGAATTCTTTACCAGCCGGACCGATGTACTAATTCGGTAATGTTATTCCTCGAGTCGGATGAACACATTAAACCAGGGCGGTCATCTCAAGGCCGGGCCGGGCTGGTCATTAAATGAAGCTGTCCTTCGGGACACATTAATGGTGACACGTGTTATCATTCTATTCGTGGGGTTATTTTAGACATATCAGGTAGTGTCTCCAACCCACTTAAATGAGATAAGGAGTTCAATTCCCACCACAAACGAAACGCTGTGAAAAGAGGAATTGGGCCCTACCCATAAAAGTAGAGGAGTGGGACACGGAGGCCTCCCTAAAATGATGAGATGCACGAATTACGATCCCGGAGGTCCAAATTCTGCATCATCAGAGTACATTTGGATATGGAATCTTGCATTAGATATTGTTTGCAGCAATGATTGAATAAATTAGGACTAATTTTTAGTTATTCTGAAAATGAAAACCAAATAACAAAGCAAAACCTCAAGTTCACTTACTGGCTACGAAAGTTGTCCACCTCAGGAATTTCGAGGTTTAGGTTATATCTGAGTCGCAGAAGTGCTAGATAGTGTGGTGTTGACTGTGTCACAAAGCATGTTTAGAATTTTCATGATGTAGACAACCTAAGTATTACAGGATGTGTCATGTATGAGTAATTCAAGAACTAGCTTTATACGATCTCACAGTAATTGATGATAACATTGCGATTACAAGTTTTTTCTTTGGTTGTTTCAACACATCGTCTTCAGTAAATCCATCGACTATCTATCGCTCGCCACAATGTGATTATGATTTTTTTTCATCTTGTAGTTGAATAAATTTGCAGTGTTTAAAAATGGCATGAACTAAAAAATACCTTTCCATGGTATTGTTCTCTTAAGCCTTGCTTGGGAGAGGTGTTGGGAGAGGTTCGCGAACAAGTGACCCCCTACTTGGCGCGAACATCTCAAAGTGTTCGAAAGGGTTCACAAATTTCTCGCAACACCTCCCAACACCCCTTTCTCAAACCCTCAAAATGAGAGGTGGGAGGAGGTGTTCACTCACAAAAACACCTCCCAACTCCCAATACCAAGTCAGTTATTGAACATTTTGAGAACAATTGAAAATAGGTTGAGACTATAACTAAGAGGTGGAGAACAACTATTGAGCAGGATGATAATATAACAAACAGGTTGAGAATAGTTGTGGTTTTAACTTGGTTGAGAATAGTTGAGAGAGGTTGAGAATAGGTTGAGAACATGTTGAAAACAGGTTGAGAATATAACCAAGAGGTTGAAAACAATTACTGAACAGGTTGAAAATATAACCAAATGGATGAGAACAGTTACTTTGAGAATATAACCAATAGGTTGAAAACAGTTGAAAACAAGTTGAGAACAGTCACTAAACAGGTTTCTCAAAAAAAATTGGCAGCACCTCCCCAAACATCGGAGAGTGCCAACCTGTATCAAAAACACAACAATCATATGAAGGCCTCAGGCCATCAAAACAGCATCAAGACTACAACTCCTAGGCAAGGCCTCAGGCCATCTATCAGTATGCAATAATACCATAAAATTTTCATACATATTACATGTTTTAATATTTAAAAACAAAATGAACAATATTATACAAGCTATCAAAATCTAAATTCTTGTTTAAAACACTCAATTGCAAAAATTTTGCTATAGAAGGGCATCTCCTGTATCTTCAACTCTGAAAGTGGGACATTTGAACTAAGCATTTCAATAAACTTTATGCAAAACATCCCACAATCTGACCTGCATATATAGAAGACAATAGTAAGAAATTTACATAATAAGTACTAAGTTGCAAAAACTTTCACAATTTGTTGGAAAGCATACTCACCCATTATATTGTTGCGGACAGCTAGAAACCCTTTCAATTGTCCAGGTCTTGTCAAATTTTTCATCAATACGACCTAGGATCCTCGACAACATACTTTCTAAAGGTTTGATTCTCTTTGCAAATTCTTCTTTCCGGGTGTGCGACAATAAAGAGTCAAAAACTCGAATCCTCATGCCTTTTATATCCAGCTGAACAGCAACCCAATGATCACCACCAATGTTCGCAGGGAAGTAGACATACTTCAACATATTCCAAGGTTTGTTGTTTCTCGACCCATCTACAAACCTTAAAATTTTGTTTTTATGATCCCAAACACTAGGACCACTTTTCTTTTGGAATAATGAGTAACGCTGCTCGATGTAAGCCTGCATGAAAAATATTAAGTTCTCAACCAGCTGAACACATTTCTCAACTAAGAAAAAATATTCAGTTCTCAACCAACTACAGATATTCAGTTTGCAGCCAAACAATCACACATTTCTCAACTAAAATAAAAAATTTCAGTTCTCAACCACGTACTTACGTGGAATTGAGTTTGGATAATGTCACAGCTCTGGGGGGTATATTAGGATGCTCAGCCTTTCTTTTCAACATGAAATGAATGGCTGTGTCAATATGCTGAAAACACATTGCATAATAAACAAAATGAGTTAATATAATATATTCTAAAAAATTATTAAGTAGATAGATAGATAGAAATATATTTTATACCGTTTCATCAAACCATTTTGCAGGATTCATTGTAGTGTCAAACAATTCCTTTGATGTAGAGCGAGTAGGAAATTCAATCACTTTGCTCATACCATCCCCTCCAGAAAAATATGACATCATAGCGTCTTCCCATTCTTGAGGAAACTCCCTAAACAGATTCACGTCACTAACAACCTTAATCTTCTTCTTTTTCTTAGTTGGGTTGACGTAGGGCGATGTCACATATCGTGCCTTTTTGTGTGCACGTACTTGACGTGCATATACTTTCTCTTCCTCCTTGGCCTCTTCTTCCTTCTTTTTATCCTCTTTCTCTTTCTCTTCCTTCTCCTCTTCCTCCTCTCTCTCTTTTTTTCTCTTGCTCTTTCTTCTCTTTTTCTTCCTCCTTCTTCCTCTTCTCTTCCTCTCTCTTCTGTTTTTTCTCTTCCTCTTTCTTCTCTTTCAGCTCCTCTTTCTTCTTTTTTTTCTCTTCCTCTTTCTCCTCCACTCTCCTTTTTTCTCTTCCTCTTTCACCTTTTTTTTCTCTTCCTCTTTTTTTTCCTCTTCTCTTCCTCTACATTCTTCTTCTTCTCTTCCTCTTTCTTTTTCTTTTCCTCCTCTCTCTTCCTCTTACCTTTCTTTTCTTCCATAATAGCTTGGCTCCTACTGAGCACTCTCCTCTCATCTTTCTTCTCTCCACTTCCTGTCGTCTCCAATGATTTCTCAATCGAGGAAATCCTTTTAGTTAGGTCATCCAACCGGCCTGACAGCTTCTTGTCCAAGGCATCGATTCTCTCCCCCAATTGGGCTATCACTTCAACCTACAATAAGAAAAAATAAAAACATAAATGCATTAGGAGATATGATATTATAAGTAGAGAAAATATCACAACTGAAAATAAGCAAACAATATGTAATACCATTGGAATTTCAGATTGCTGAACTGATGGCTGACTTCGACTACTTGATCCTTTTATTCTCATCACCTTAATAACAGGCGCTTTCACCACTAAGCCAACACCGGCATCACAGTAGGAGGTATAATTTTGCTCACGTTCTTCACTGTTAGCCTCCAATGAAGCGTATACTTCAATCTGTAACGTAACACAATAAACTCTCAACCATCAATTAAATCGTTCTCAACCATCATATATATTAAACTGTTCTCAACCATTAAATAAATTGTTCTCAACCAAAAAATAAAGTGCTCTCAACCATCAATTAAACTGTTTTCAACCATCAGATACAGTTAACTATTCTCAACTAGTAAATAAACTGTTCTCAACCAACAAATATACTAAACTGTTCTCAACCAACAAATATACTAAACTGTTCTCAACCATTAAATAAACTGTTCTCAACCAAAAAATCTACTAAATTGTTCTCAACCATTAAATAAACTGTTCTCAACCAAAAAATAAAATGTTCTCAACCAGCAATTAAACTGTCCGCAACCATCAGATACAGTTAACTATTCTCAACTAGTAAATAAACTGTTCTCAACCATCAAGAATGTTATTCTCAACCATATACCAACAATTCACAAAATTTACAGATATTCAAAAGAGAAAAAAATGGTAAGTGAATTAATAGGTTGATAACACTCACATCTTCCAATGATAAGATGTCAACAACATCTGTAGATTTTGGTGGAGAATCTACTCTCCACTGCAGCATCCGTGGGTACATATTATCAAGTGCTGAAGCAAATTTCAAACCGACCGCGGGAATAGCTTCATAAATCCATATCTGGAGTCAAAATATATTCAAATTACAATTAAAATATATCATGTTCTAGGTAAAAATAACAACCAATAAGATTTTAGAAATATAAGTATAAATTACCTGAAATGCAAAAGGAAATCCAACCAAACTATAAAAGTCCAGCCCCTTTCCCTTTTGCTTGTTCTTCTCAACTCGACCAATCAATGCACTATTCAATGACTCTGCAGTCCGCTTAAATGATAGAGTTCCCCATGGGAAATTGTTGAACTCCTCAAGCGAGCCTACCAACTCTAGCCAATTGGTATCAATGAATAATTTTGGCTCCCTCCCCAATAGAACAAAATCAACGAAATACACAAGAGCCAATTTTAGTTTATTATCGGACTCCTCACATGCAATGAATTTATCATGCAGTGCATTGCATGTGATTCTCTGTTGGCCCTCAAACAACTTTTGCACCATCACATCTCTCCCTTCCGGTAAGAGAGTACTAAGTTCTGGAAGTGGTGAGCAACGAAGACTGGTTATTAAGTTGAATTCATTCAATGAGAATGTGAACTCATGTTGCCCAATCTTGAACAACATCCTTCCTTCTGCTTCGTCTGCAGGAGAGAGAAATTGTTGCATCAACACCTGATGTACAATCTGAGGAGCCCACTGAATCTCTGCAACATCCAAAAAATGCCCAAAACAGGATGCCTAAAAGCCTCTAGCTCGTCACCTTCAAGCTTTAATTTAATTGTTTGCATAGCTTGTGCGAGTCTAGATCAACTAACAACCTTGGATGGGAATCTATCCTCTGCAGGAATTCTGAAATCAATAGGATACAAATTCTGCACAAGACAAGTACATATTGTTTAAGGCAAAATATTAGGACAACGATAATTATAAAACTACATAAGTCCTATGGCCATAATTGAATCAGTTCTTTGCCAAAAAAGTCACAAACCAACCCGAATTGAAAACCTAACTTTCAAAGAACTATAACCAAACCAGTCTACAAACCAAAATCAAACATAATATACCAAAATTGGCACCAATCCATTCCAAAATTAAAATAACAAGTCCAAGGAGAAAATTTGTGCACAAGTAGCAGAAAATAAGTAGCAACCTTTTGCACAACTAAACATGTCAAATGAAAAGGAGTAAAATGTAACATAATACTTCCTAGTAGTTAATCTATTACAACAAAAGGAAAATAATAGCAACTTTAGGCTATTTCCTTTGAAAACCATGTTCAGATGCACCATCAAAGTCCTAGTTAACACATTCAAGATATGTATTTTAACAAGAATAGTAAAGACAAATACTTCACAAGGGTGACTTAAATGAAGTTCCATAATGCAATAGTTACAAAAAGAGTTATGCACATAAAATTCAAAATTATGTTGTGGATATTGTTAACACAAAGAAAAAGTTAATTGTGATTATCCTTTAGGTTGCAAATTCATCTTTACTTTGATTGTAAAACACACAAGTTCCACTAAGGAACTTCCAATCTTGCAACTTTCCAATATTTTTCTTGCCTCTCAATAAAATATAGCCCACAATTCATAATGTTTGTTTCAAATAGTAAACTATATAGAGGATGATAGCATGATGTAGAACTAGGATATGTTAAAGTGGCAGACACACTAAAAAATAAATGAAATTCACGATGCCCAAATTGCCTGAAGGCACAGAAGTGCAACACACATCCACCAAAAATAGATATTACAAACTTCCATAAATAAAACCCAACATAAAGACCAATTAAAATTGCACAAACATAACACCAACTAAACTAAGATGAATTAATGATGAAATTAACACAGCAAACCTAGAATTATAGCAGCAAACACCAAAAAATAAAGAGCCCAACACATATGTTGAAGCATAGTAAAAGGAGAAAACATTGAAAGGTATCATCAAGTTATAAAGTAACGAGATTCACTATCCCACACCACCACTAACCAATATAAAATGATGAAATGATGACTAAGCGTGCTTTCCTACCTCTGCTCTAATAATGAAACCTTTCTTGTCTTGCTCGGCCTTCTCTACAACAAATTTAGCCCTCTCAGCCTCTTATGCCGCCACATGCTTTGCTTCTTCAATTGCAGCCGTAAATTCCTTACCAAAATGCAAAGCAATTTAAGAGACAGATTCACTTTCTTTCAAAACGAAGCATAACTAATCCATACCTGTAGCAACCTCTTCTTGAGGGGAATGTCGCGAAGAAGCGACAGTAGAGGAGGCGAGGTTGGAGAATGCCACATGGGAAAGACAAACGAACCACAACGGCGAAGTCGCGCTTCAAATTGAAGTGACCGGAATGTTGAGAGATGAGAGAGTTTAGGTTGACCGGAATGTTGAGAGATGACAAAGTTCAACTCGAGATGCAACATGTATTGTTTCAGGTGGAGAGACGACAGTGAAGGTTGAGAAAAGGAGTATTTTGTGGATGAGTTAGGGTTGAGAGAGAGATTGGATGGTGGCTGGGTGAGAGAAAGCGTATTTTTTCAACTTAATTTTCCAATTTTTTAAGTTTTTTTAATTTGGTAAATGATTTTGGGGGGAAATGGTGTTTGAGGGATGCAGGACATTTCATAAGGCAAAAAAGTTATTTTAGAGATTTAAAAAATGTGGGGTTAGAGTTATAATTTGATTGTTAAAAAGGGTTATTTCTGGAAAAAAACCCTTGTGTTATTTGTCTCAAAGAACTATTGTATTCACAAAAGGCAGTTTGATCCAATGGTGATGGTTCTTTGGGAAGCAGTTTGGCCCATCGAAGAAGGGCTGCGATGAGTCCATCATTTCTATTATATAATTTGTATTTTATGATGTAAGGTCTAAGCGTATGTTTGACACCGACTCACAATTGCTATCAAGTTTATGACATACCATTTTTTCTGAGTTCGGTATTACAATTGAGGCAGTAAATCTGTTTAGCAGATATCTGGGCGTGGAATATTTTAACTGTCCTTCTAGACATTGCAACAAAGTAGCTCACTAGATGGGTAAAAACAAAGTGCCAAAAGCTATAGTTTTCTTCGAGTTTGGCTCACCAGATTGTATTTCTCCCTGCTTAGGTGAGGATTGTTCTCATTACCAATTCAATGAAGTGCCCTTGTTTTTTTAAAAAAATAAAAATAAAATCATGTGTAGTTTAGTTGAATTTAATTTTCATATTTTAGCTTACCCCTTAACCTACAAGGCTGATAAGGCTAAGAGATTTTTTATTTTTGAATTCACACTTGGATAGAGATAGAACAAACCAAAAGTTAAGTATGAAATCTCTGCATCAGATCACAGATTTGCTATTGATCACAAAATCAATTGAAACAATTCCTACATTTTGTCATCAACAATTCCCAGAAGAACCCATAAATTAAAATTTAACTTCTGAAAATTAGAAAGTGACTTCACTTTTCCTCAAAAGGACTCTGCTATCGGCTCAAGAACTGGATTCCACTGTCGATAGCTCCCCAGCCGATTACCGGGAAACCCCGCATCTCTATCTCCAAAAACCACAACATCCCTTTCTCTCTCCTCACTCACAGCCGGTGAAACCCTTCTTCTCCCCCTCCTCTTATTCTTCCCATCACCGGCCACCGCGGCATCCACCAATGTCATTTCCGATTCCGAAATCTTACTATGCATTCTCCCCGCTGGAACCAATAAATACAAATTCCCAGCCAAGAGCTCATCGTCGGCTTTCATGACGAGCACGTGTCGAGTCCTCCGGATTTCTTCCACTGGAGAAATCACGTGGCCAGGTTCATCCAGCATCAGCTCCGCTGCTTTCACAGGGACCTTGATTTCTCTAACGTTCCCACAAACGTCAATTAGTTTTGCCGTTTTGGGAGTCATCACGTTCGCAGATTTCGGGACACGGAAGCACGAGTTCAAGTTTCCCATGTTCTGGTTTGGTTCAGAGGTTGGAACTTGGAAGAGCGAATGAAAGGGCAGGCGTATTCGTTGGCTCCAAAACGAGCTTCATTTGAATTATAGACTCGCTTAGATCCTGAGCAAAGAACTAGTCAGAGTCAGAGTCAGAGCCAAAAAAAAAAGGGTAAAACAAACGTTGACTGGATATTGGGGGGTGGCGACTGGCGACGACGCTGGACTTTCCGCGTATTTGATAAGGTCTATGTTTTGGCCCAACCTTTATCTTTTATTGTTGTCTTGACTTGATCTGTACCAGCTCAGCTCCATTGATACGGCAACCGCCAATGTTTTATCTTTAATGGACTCTAATATACACCATATCTTCAAATTCCAGAGAGGAAAATTGATTTGGACAGGCGTTTCTCCAAAAACAAGTAAGAAAACTAATCAGAATGGAGGTCATGTACAAAAGAAAGCATAATTTTGATGCCATTCAATCGTTCTCTGCATATAGTAGTCTTCAACGTACGGTATGTTCTATCTCTGCATTTTCATCCTCGTGTACCTGAATTACATTACATGTCATGTCATGCATGAATACAGCTTCAGGAAGTTCGAGACGAGATATGTTTTAAGTAAGGGTTCATCACTTTTATAAACCCTCCCAACCCTCATGCTAAGCATTTAATGTTTGTAAAACCAAATTTCATATAACTACCAATCTTCTATTGGCATACGTCTCTCTTTGTTGGTTGAAAGGTATTAGCACTACAACAAAAAGGTTTAGCGGCGGAATTTTGCTGCAGAACAAACATCCGTCCCAAATTATAAGTTTGCGACCGAAAAAGTAACTCTTTCCGTCATAGATTTTGTTGAAATTTTTTGAAACTATTGACATGGACTTTGAGACAGAATATTCCGTTACAAAAATACTTCGTCTCAATTTCATCGCAAATTTTGTCTCATTATGTCTCAACTTTGACGGAAATAATTGTTGGTCACATGTTATGTCTCAAATTAGCGACTGACCGATATTCCGTCACAAACTTTTTAAAAACATCTGTTGCAAAATTTAGTGACGGAATAAATTCCGTCGCAAAAACCGTTACTAAATAAACTTTTAATCAATTTCACAGACACTTCATCTCTTATTATGAAAAAAGACAGAAACTAGGGCTGCGCAAGTCAAACCGGAAACCAGACCGGTTGGTCCGGTTCGGTTCGGTCCGTTGACCATTTCTGGTCAAACGGTTTATGAAACCGAACCAAACCGTATTATTACGGTCCGGTCCGCGGTTTTAGATTTTTGAATTATCGGTTAACCGGACCAGACCGTGTATTTTATATATAATTTAAATAAATAATTTCAATTATACACAATTACACATCCACCGTTGATTCCAAGTTATGTGGCTGCCTTATCTACCGTTAATATTTATAAAATTAGGTTTACTACTTTACTGAGTTTACTCCCCATCCCCAGTCCCCACCCGTGCAGCTGCAGCGCCGGCCTCTCCCGTCTCTTGTCTCTCCAGTTGTCAAAGTTCAAACTCCAAATCCAAAGTCGAGACTCCACTCTCCAGTGTCCAATCCATCTGTCCACCAAGCACCGCCACACCGCACTCACCAGCAGTCCGGCCATCCAGCGAAGGGCGAAGCCACACCCAGTGGCCAGTCCACGTTCGGCTTCCTTTGTCTTGTTGAGTCTCGAGTCTCGACTTCTCCAGCACCCCACCGCCACACCGCACTCACCAGCAGTCCGGCCATCCAGCGAAGGGCGAAGCCACACCCAGTGGCCAGTCCACGTTCGGCTTCCTTTGTCTTGTTGAGTCTCGAATCTCGACTTCTCCAGCACCCCACCGGCTACCGCCACTTCCTCAGTTCCCCTGTCTTCTCAAGTTTTCTCCACCGCCAGTTCTTCACTTGCATTTCAGGTTGTTGCCTTATTCACTTGCATTTCAGGTTGTTGCCTTTTTCACTTGCATTTGAGGTTATCGGCTTCTCGCATAATCCGGCCACTTATTTGCATTAGCTGACCATAATCTCTCACTCTCTTTGTCATTTCAAGCTCTTGCTTCAGAAGAAAGGCCACGGGCAGCAAGCCAGCGAGTCGAGCTCAAATTCTGAAGGACTCAAGCTTCGGTTTTTCTTTGAGGTTCGAATTTTGAAATTGAATGATGTTTTCTCAATTTTTCTGAATTTCTAGGTTTGAGGTTTGTAATTTTGTATATCTATTTATGCTTTCATAATTTTGTTTTCAAATTTGAATGATTAATTGTTCTAGACTTCTAGTACTTAGTTACTTACTATTTGGTAGGTTAGGTCCTTTGGGACGTTCTCTGACATATTTCATTCTCATTGTTTTTGATGATTTTTAATTTCGTGTGTATACTATATACTTATATAGACTGAAAATTGGGTAGAAAACTAGAAATATACAAGTAGGCTTTTAATAATGATATGGAATGAAATTGGATTCTGATTTTTTTTTTTAACTTTCTATGCTGAATTGCCTTTATAAATTCTTCTAGGATCACCAATTCACCATTATGGAGGCGAGTAATCCTAGTTATGAAACGTCATCATCCCCAACACCTCTCACTAATCGAAGTGTAAGTTCTCCTGGGCTAGTTGAGAGTTCAAATGAACATGATGAAGACGTTATAGAGTTAGAGTTAGGAACACAACCTGAAGCTGGAAAAACACTCCCCCCACGGCCTCGTAAGTCAAAATCCTTGGTGTGGGATCATTTTAAAAAAAAGGAGGTAAAAGATAAGGGGATGAGGGCTGTTTGCAATTATTGTAACTCTGATTATGCATGTAATACGCAGCTCAATGGGACCTCCACCTTGCGGACTCACTTGCACCAATATTGTACAAAATCTCCATTGAGAGAGGAAAAAAACCAAAAAACTCTTTCATTTGAGAGCAAGGGTACCTTGGTGGCACATACATTTAGCAAGGAGAGGAGTAGAGTAGCATGTGCGAAGATGGTTATCATAGATGAGCTTCCATTTAACTTTGTTGAAGGGATAGGATTTAGGTTGTTTATGAAAGAGGCTCAACCTAGGTTTGATCCCCCATCTCGTACAACCGTTGCTAGGGATATGTGGACCTTGTTTTATAATGAAAAGGGGAATTTGAAAAGCATTCTCTCTCTTCCCAACCAAAGAGTTTCTCTTACTACCGACACATGGACCTCCATTCAAAACATCAATTATATGGCTTTAACGGCCCATTTCATTGATGAGGAATGGAAGTTGCATAAAAGAATTATTAACTTTTGTCAAATTACCAACCACAAAGGTGATGCCATTGGGAGACTCATTGAGAGGTGTTTGAGTGATGGGGAATAGAGAAGGTGTTCACTGTCACACTTGACAATGCATCGGCTAATGATGTGGCAATTAGGCATGTTGCAAAACAATTGAAGCATTGGAAAACTCTCCAATTTGATAGTGATTTTCTACATATGAGGTGTTGTGCACACATAATCAATTTGATTGTCAATGATGGGTTGAGAGAAATGCATAGCTCAATTAAGAATATTCGCAAGGCTTGTAAGTATACAAGATCCTCACCATCTAGGTTGGAGAAGTTTAGACAATGTTTAGTGTTGGAGAAGCTTGAGGGAAAAGGTTTAATGCCTTTGGAGTGTAAAACTAGGTGGAATTCGACCTATTTAATGTTAGAGGCAGCTTTGAAAGTGCAAAGGGCCTTTGAAAGATTGGAAGAAGAAACCACTGATTATGTTGCTTACTTTGATACTAATGAGCATGATGGTGAGAGGCCCTTAAAGAAGAAAAGGCGGGTAACCATCGTTGATGTTCAACATGGTGAGGAATCTAGAAAACTAATGCCTCCTAGTCCATCCGATTGGATTTATGCAAGAACTTTTGTGAAGTTCTTGAAGAGATTCTATGATGCGACTTTAAGGCTTAGTTCTTCCAAAATTGTGACGGCTAATGTGCCTTTTCGTGAGATGTATAGCATTGTTGATGAACTGAAAAAAGCAATGGCAAGTGAAGAACCTTTTTTGAAGATGGTTGCAACTTCAATGAAAGCAAAGTTTGACAAATATTGGGGAAATATCAAAGATGTGAACCAAATTGTGGTTGGGCAGTGCTCCTTGATCCTCGTTATAAAATGGACTTAGTCCAATGGGGATTTGAGTTCTTGGAAGATGATGTTTCCAAAATTGATGGGTTGGTGGCTAGGGTGAAAGAACTTTTATTCCATATGTATGAAGATTACAAAAAGGATACTCCGGGAGTTGCTCAATCCAATGTGGCAAATGTGAATGATGGTGAAGGAACTTTAGATCAAGAGGAGGCAGATTCGAACTTTGAAATGTTCATGAGGAGGAGCAAAGAGAGAGATGTGGTACAAATTAGGAATGAAGTTGATAAATACTTGTTGGAAGCTGCTGAAAATCCCAAAAATCTTGCATTTAATTTGTTGGATTGGTGGAAAGAAAATCAGCCAAGATATCCAATATTATCCAAGATTGCAAGGGATGTATTTGCTGTCCCAGTTTCTAGTGTGCCTTCAAAGTCGGCATTTAGTGCAGGAAAGCGAGTTGTGAACCCTTTTCGTTCTTGTTTGACTCCTAAAACAGTAGAGGCACTGATTTGCACCAATGATTGGCTTAGAAATGTACCTTTGGACTTATATAAGGACCCGACTGAAGAAGAGATCGAATATTATACCGAATGTGAGAAAATTGAAAAAGGTTTGTTACTTTGTTAGTTTGTTATATTGAATCTGAAATAATTATTTGTGTTCAATTCTTTTAATTTATAACAATTTAAACATTAGTTTTATTGGGTTGTAGAAGTTGAATCTCTCCAAAATTCTGGATCCGCCCTGGCCAGTCCAAGTGTTGCTACTGTTTCAAAGTGAGTGCAAGAACGAAATTATCAAATTTCAGCCTTTAGGTCAGTTACTGCCTTACTGGACTTTAGTTGTTACTGAACTTAATTTTTGTTGTAACCTTTGCAACTTTTTAGCTTTGGTGGACTTAATTTTTTTTAATCTTTGCAGCTTTGCTTATTGATTGATATGCTATGGAGTACAAAGATTGGAGTACTGAATATGGAATATGGAATATGGAGTTCGAATGCAGACTGTTCTAGTGTTCTACTGCTTGGTTCTTACATGTGTTTTTCATTCTCTGTTTTCTTTTTGGGGCTTTGAAAGTTTCACATGTGTTAAAACTGTTAATGTGTTTTATTTTGGAGTTGAGACTTATGCATTTCAATTTTATTATGGCATATGGATGATTGTAAATTTGTAATAACTATTTGGAGTTTGAATCTTGCTATGGATATGGAGTATGGAGTATGGAGTATGAAAGTTTCAGAGTTGAGAGGGACTTGAGTTTGGGACTTATGCATTTTATTGTAGATTATGGATGGAATAGGCATGTGACAGTTGACAGTGGAGTACTGGACTCCTTATTTGATTTTTGCTTTATGAATTTATTGGATATCATTAACAAGTTATATGATGGTGCATTGGTGCAATGTTTTGAAAATATCATGATGTGCACTGTGTGTGTAGTGTGTACTGTGTAGATGTGGTAGACTGGAATGAAGATTTTTGAACTCCTTATTTGATTTTATGATTTTTGAACTCCTTATTTCATTTTTGCTTTATGAATTTATTGGATATCATTATCAAGTTATATGACATACAGACATAGGTGCTATACTGCTATGTTTTGAATCTTTTGATTTTAATGCTTTGTTTGGTTTCATTTTGTTTTACATGTGCTGCTTCCAAAGTGCTTTCAGATCATTTTTATTCCATATGTCCAAAATCGAAACCGAAATCGAACCGTATTAACGGTTTTAAGAAATAGTGGCTCGGTTTCGGTTATTAATAATCCCAAACCGTGACTGCCGGTTCGGTTACCGGATTAGCCTAAACGGTCCGGTTAACCGAACCGTGCACAGCCCTAACAGAAACTAGCCTTGGAGAGCAAAAAATGTCTAGAATTTCTCCATATCTGGGTTGCAGATCCGAAATCATCATCTCAAACGAAGTTCATCATTTCAATCCTATATTCTGCAGTGTTAACCTATAATAATTTATTTATTATTGTCATGATTTAATTATTATGCATTTTTTTAGTAAATAAAATGTTTTGAATTTTCCAAATTCATCATCTCAATTAATCCAAGTTCATCGATCATCTCTAAGCACATATTCTTTGTTAATATGTAACAATTTATTTATTGTTGCCATTATTTATTTATTATGCATTTTTTTAGAAAATAAAATGTTTTAGGTTATATAGGAGGAGAAGTAGTGGTTGTTCCAAAAGGAATTTTAAAGTGTGTAGTAGTAATTTTTTATGAACTAAACTAACTAGTATTTTTAATATAATGACAACAATAGGATGATTGTTTGGTGAATTTTAGTATTATTTTTATTATTGATTGTGTTTTTCATTTTTTTAAGTAAATAAAATGTTTTAGATTATAGAGGAGAAGTAGTGGTTGTTCCAGAAGAAATTTTAAAGCATGTGTAGTGGTAGTTTTTTTAAACCAAACTAACTAGTATTATTAATATAATGACAACAATAGGATGATTTATTGCTGAATTTTAGTATTATTTTTATTGCTGATTGTGTTATTTCAAATCAATTTATGTAGGTGATTTTAATATAATGGATGTACTTGAGTATCGTTTATGGATGTATAATTGAGTGGGACCAAATCGAGTAGGAATTACACATGAGTTCTTGAATGGGCTTGATGAATTTGTAGCTTTTACATCTGCAAATAATACTCAATTTCAGAATACAGGAACAATAAGATGTCCATGTAGTCGATGCAAATGCTAAAAGTTTCTTGATTTGCAGGAAGTTAGAGTGCACTTATGCAGAAAATGTTTTCAAAATGGATACTATTATTGGACAGCTCATGGTGAATAGATGCCTGGAGTTACTCCATACATTGTTGATGAACCAACAAATGCAAGAAATTATTATGAAGAAAGCACTGATAGGAATAACTTTAATGTATACGAGCAGATGGTAATGGATGTTGCTGGACCGAAGGTTGGGGCTGAGCTGCTTCAAAAAGATAATTACAACCAACAATTTCTTGAAGCACAAAGTTTTTTTGAAATGTTATCTGCTGCCCAAGCACCATTGTATGATGGAGGCGAGTCACATTCGGAGTTGTCAGCTTCAATGAGGCTTTTAAACATTAAATTCGATTATAATTTGCCTCAGGGTTGTTTCGATGAGGTTGCTCAGCTTATGAAAGAGGTGATGCCGGCTGAGAATAGGATGCTTGATGATTTCTATCAATCCAAAAAGTTGGTCTCCGAACTCGTACTTGGGTATTATCGAATGGATTGTTGTGTTAATGGTTGCATGTTGTATTATAAGGAGGATGTGGATGAAAGGTAGTGCAAATTTTGTCAAGCAGATCGTTAAATGGATGTGGTACTTGTCATTGATTCCTAGGCTTAAGTGGCTATTCAGTTCTATAGTGGAGCGAAGAAGCATGGAAATATTTTGATCGAGAATATCCAGATTTTGCTTCAGACCCGCTAAATGTAAGGTTAGGTTTGTGTGCAGATGGTTTCACTCTTTTTGGACAATCGGGGAAAAACTATTCATGTTGATCTATCATATTGACAACTTACAATTTATCACCTGAGTTGTGTATAAAAAGGGAATTTATGTTCTTGACAGTAATTATTTCGGGTCCAAAAAAATCCAAAGAGTATGGTCGATGTTTATCTACAACCTTTGATTGACGAGCTAAATCAATTGTGGAGCGAATGTGTGATAACATATGATGTCTCATTGAATGAAAACTTTGTTATGAGAGCTGCTTTGATGTGAACTATCAGTGATTTTTCTGTATATGGTATGTTGTATAGATGAAGCACTGCTGAAAAATTAGCATGTCCTTGCTGCATGGAGCGTTCAAAGACATTTACCTTGAAAAATGGAAGGAAAAAATCATGGTTTGATTGTCATAGACAATTTTCTTCCTATCACACACCCGTTTAGACCAAATAAGGACGCATTTTTTAAAGATCGAATTGAGAGATCAGAACCTCCTCAACATTTATCTGGGGAACAAGTGTTTGTGAGTCATTGGAACTTTGCAAAGATTACTGAGACTGGAAGACAGTTAGTATAACCTGGGTATGGACAAAATCATAATTGGATTAAGAAGAACATATTCTGGGATTTGCCTTATTGAAGGCACAATATAATACGACACAACCTTGATGTCATGCATACTGAGAAGAACGTGTTTGACAATATTTTCAATACTTGTATGGACATTAAGGGAAAAACAAAGGAAAATGTAAATGCTCGACTTGAACTTTCACGTTATTGTAAACGCACAGAACTAGGATTGGTGGAAATATCCCGTGGTAAATCTTTTAAACCAAGAGCAAAATTTTGTCTCAACAAGGAATAACGAAGAGCTGTGTGTGATTAGGTCTCCAAGTTGAAGTTGCCAGATGGTTATGCATCCAACCTAGGCAGGTGCGTAGACATGAGAGAAGAAAACCTATTTGGGTTGAAAAGTCATGATTGCCATGTTTTCATGGAGTGACTGCTTCCAATTGCATTTCGGACATTACGCGAGTCGATTTGGGCTACACTCACTGAGTTAAGTCATTTATTTAGAGACATATGTTCAACAACACTGAGAGAGCATCAATTGACCATTATGGATGCTAACATTCCAGTGATCCTTTGCAAGTTGGAGCGTATATTTCCTCCATCTTTCTTTGACTCTATGGAACATTTCATAGTGCATCTACCATTTGAAACAATGATGGGTGGGCCCGTACAATACAGATGGATATATCATTTTGAAAGGTAATTTTTATTTAATTCTTGTTGAAAAAAGATTTGAATTGAGAAATTTATTTAACAATATTTTTGATTAAATATTGAAATAGGTTTCTCCACTCCACAACATGCAAGTAGCTCATCATCAGATACTCGAATTTGAATACGAGCACATCTTGGTGCGGGGTAACTACACTTTCCATTTATTTATTTTTAATCTTCTTTAATTACAAATTAAAAATATATTTCCATTTCCAGCAGTATGCTATTTTTTTAATCTTAATTTATCTTTCTTTAAAAATATCTTTCTATTTCGAGCAAAATGCTTCAATCTTTCTTTAATTAGAGTACATCTTGCTCTTCTTTTTCTTAATCTTCATTAATTACAGGGTTAGTATTTCTTTCCATTTCTTTAAGCACTACTTTTTTATTTTTCTAGATTCCAGCCAAGTAGTATACATAGGAGGATATCCATGATAATTAAGAGCAAGTTCAAGAAACCCTTCGCTGAATGGACAACTATGGATGAGGCTTAGAGGAATTATTATTTTCAAGAGTTCAAGGTAATTTTCAATAATTTAATGGAATTGTATTATTGTTTGTGTATATATGGTGCTGATTTAGGAAGTGTTGGGCTGTTAAAACTTTGTAGAAGTTGTATAAGTGGGAAGCTGCTGATGATTTTGTGATCAGAAAAGAATGGAATTCAAAGAGTGCTACTTTGATGCAAGGCATAATGCAGAGGGTACGTAGTGGTGAGGATAAAGGGAAATTGATACTTGAAAATGTGAGGGCCGAGCTTGATAAATATTGAAAGACCGAGAAGTACAGGATAAGAAGAGAAAATGGGAAGATGAATCGATCATCATCGACGGGAGGTAGTGTCCATATTGGGGACACTATTCTCACCACAAAAATTTGTAAGAGAACGGTAAAATCTTACAATTTAAAAAGTTCAATTTTTTAATTGTTTACGTGGATTTAATTGAAACTAACTTGGCTTTTCAATTAGCATTGTAGGAAGAAAAAGAGGGGCGATCCCTCGTCAGTTTTGAGCTATTCCTACTCACTCATCAGTGAAAGTACACAGGAGAATTTATTGATCCTCGGGCAGCTGAAATAACTGTAAATGCCAAATTTACTTATTATAATTATTAACTTATTTTTAGTATAATTTTAATGATTTAATTATTTTTACTTTTGAAACAGGCAAAATATTATGAACTTAAAGAAATCGTATCCAGCCAATCATCGACGCCAGACAATGATATTATATTTTTTGAGACAGTTGACGGGATGAGTAAAAAGGGTTGTGTATACGAACTTGGATCTGAGGGACGTCATATGCATTGTCCATCTGCAGCTAGCGCGCGCTATGAATTTCGAAATGAGCAGGAGGTATAGCAGAAAATAGAGGAGCGTGTGGCTCGGATGAACTCCGAGTAAATTGATAAGGTAGCACATTTGCAGCAGCAGTTGGAGAAGAATCGAGAAATGCAACAATAACAAACATAGGAGCAGATGTTTCAGATGCAGGCGCAATTGCAACACCAGATGCAGTTATTTATGCAGTAGCATATGCAGCAATGCTTCCCTCCGTCAGTGGCACCGCCGCTAGCCTTTGTTGATAATCCCAACAACCATGAACTCGAGAGTTCTGATGGGTATTCTGATAACGAGTAGACTGTTTTAATACCTTGAATACTGTTTTAATACTTTGAATACTTAGAGGCATTGTGTTATTTTGATAAATACTTTAAAGTTTTAGATAACTATTTTTAATGCATCTAATTTATGTTGTCAGTAATTGTTTACATATGAAATTTTATCCAAATAATTAAAATGTAATTTCAATATTTAAAATTTAAATATTAAATTAGCATAAAAAAAGTAAAATCAATATAGAATTAAAAATCCATATTTTTGAATCTGTATTTTTAAATATTTGCGACGGATATTCTGTTGCAGAATAGCAAAAATTAAAAAAGGAAAATTGATTTAGTGACGGAATAGCCGTCGCTAAATCCGTCACTAGTTTATTCCGTCGCAAAATTTTCGTCGCAAAATTTCTGTTGCCAATTCCATCGCAGAATGTCCGTCACAAAAATTAGCAACAGCTATTTTAGGTACAGAATATTCATCCGTCGCTAAATCAGTCGCAAAATAACAATTTTGTTGTAGTGTAGGTGACCGATAATATCTGTCAGAAAATGAATGATAAGTATTAATTAATAAAAAAAATATTTTTGTCCGCATGAAATTGATCATCTGATGATGTTTATTTGTTCTTATACCTGTACAAAGTACATCGTTGTATTAGCCTTGATTTCAACATTTCCTCATCTATCAAGTTCACACAATTTAAGGGAATGGTTACAGCCGAATCACCAACCTCCCCAACAATTGTCCATGTCCGAATCCAAAGCATATTTTCAAGCTTAGAAACTCGAAATATTCTGTAGGCATAAACAATGATGAAGTTTGCAATAATGTATACATTGCCCTCCATAAATAAGTCTCAACTCCTCAATGCATCCTCCTTTCACATCGATGTTTGTATATACTTACTTTGCCAATAGACTTTTTTTTTCTTTTCTTCTATCACAGTGATTCTCCCATGCTTAAAATTATAACCCGCATAGTTGCATGTGTTATTGTGAAATGAATTACCAGGATCACCAGCCAAGAGAATGTGAACATTCATCAGTTGGTCTTACTGTGATGGATTTGTAGAATCCCACATCCTTATAACCCGATATTTTATTTTACATCCACATTATTTAGTCTAACTCTATCAATGGAGTGCGTCCCATGTTGATTAGATGTCAATCTGCAAAATAATAATGATAATAATAATAATAAATAAATAAATAAATAAATATTGTTTAACAATATCTAATTGATGTGTAAGTATGATCTTGATTGAAAATTTTTCACTAGTGCTAGTTTTTTTTAAACAATGTTATCCTTTTGTAATGATATTGACGAAGTTCGTCAAAAATTTCATTATAAACAATATTCCTTGTGTACATGGCATCCTCCCCTGCATTTATAGATAAGAATCTTCAATAGGATTGTATATTGTAACACGTGATAGTGCCACGTATAACTGCCCGTGTGAGATAGGTTTTGGAAGAAATATACCAACTGTGTTGAGGGTTCGACCTTGACTCTTGTTGATCGCCATTGTATAATAACATAATCTTGGAGGGAATTGTCTCCATCTTAGTGTAATGAAAACTTCCTCTCAGTTGTTGACATTATAATTCTTGGAATACATATCTTGTCACCGACATGGCTTCTTGTTATGATGGTCGCTTGAACTACCATCCCACCCAATATTGATATTATTAGTCTTGTATCGTTGCTCAAACCATTGCTTTTATTGATATTTCATAAGAGCATGATAGAGGTGTCAACCATTAGATGAAGTTTGTGGTTTGGAATCTCGTTCAATGTCAATTAATTGAGAAATTATGTGGAATACATTAGATCGTTCTCGTCTGTTAAGTCAAAACTGAGATAGATTTTTGTTATAAATTGTGAAATAAAACTGTGTCACGTTTTGTGAAATTTATGTCTGATGCTAACTGTGTAAAATTTATTGCATTTAATTTAAAAGATAAAATATAAAAATCACACAAAAAAATTTTATTGCATAAATTATTGTAATTTGTTATGTTATGATTTTTATTTGTGTTTGATAAATTTTGTTTGCTTTTATTTTAAATATTTAGTACTAAATTTAAAGTTTAAAGTTATAAATTAAATGAAATTAATATTTTAGAAAGTTTGTAATATTATTTAATAAAAAAATGAATAAAATGTTATAAAATAAGTTTCAACTTGAACCTTATTTTTGAAACTTATAAGTTAACGATTGTGAGGGGTTTGAAAAAATGTGACCCGAAAATTAAGCTCCAAAATAAGTTTTTTATCAATACCAAAGAGGTTGATAGAATATAGGGAAAACAAATATTAATTGCACTTTGAACTTTCATAAAAGGATCGATAAATAAAAGTTGAGGTGACAATTTGATTCAAATGAAATGACAAAGTTTAATTGAATCCATTAGTGAAACAATAGCGTTTTATATTTCATGAGTTTGTATCTCATGAGATCTCATACGTTATTTAATTGTACTATTACAATAGAATAGCAGTAATAGAATCTGTTATTCAATTAGTACAATTGAATAACGTATGAGATCCCAGGAGATACAAACTCATGGGATATATATCATTTTCATTATTGAAAATTAAGTCTAAATCATAACTTTTCTAAGAATATACTTACTAATACGGAAGAGAAAATATTCCAAAGAAGTAACGTCACCATCACTTGTCTTTAGGGATGGCGGCGGGGCGGGGACGGAATACCCCCGCCTCGCTGCCTTATACCCCTGCCCCGCCCCTGCCCCGACCCGACTTAATCAAAGTTTATTAATGTACTTTAAACTATTAATGATAAATAATTCAAATTTTATATGATTCTAATTTATTAATCTATTACCTTATCAAAAGTACTTAATTAGTATTAAATTAATCAAGAATCTAATATAACATATGATTATTTCATTGAAAACTTAAGATTAATATAATTTTATATAGATATATATGATACGTTAATATATATATATTTATTATACATTCATACATATATATATATAAACTTTATAAATATATATAAAAATTTATATGTGTGTATATATATACATATATCTAAAGGGGAGGGGTCGGGCAGAAAAATTTGGCCACCCGTACTTGTCTTTTAAGTTTTAATTGCCGTTTAAAGTAAGTCAAGTCAACGTTCTCTCCTCCCCCCACTCAATTTGCTCCCTCCACGACAAGACTCCAATGGACCAATAAATACAGAGACAAACCAGAGTCAATATCTCTCTCTTACTCTAGAATGCAAACACAGATACAAGAAAATGTTGTTTATGACGCATCCCTCCACCCACTAGTAAGTGTAAAATACATAAACACTCCAGTGGCCAGTGGTGGAGCAGGTACGCATTGGGGTCCCCTCATTCACATATATATATATATATACGCATGGCAATGATTGTAATCACTCCACTGTCCTAAAGTATCTTTCGGGGTTTGTCTCCTATGGCTTCTGCCATTGTTTATGTTCTCGTATTTGCTGTGTTACTGTATGGGTGTCTTCTTGTAAATGGTGCCACCAATGTGAGTTACCTTAATTTCTGTTCGTATGTTTAATGGTTCTGTGTGCTTGAGATGAACTGGGTTGAGTAGATTTGTGGTTTTCGTCAGGTTTATATTGTGTATTTGGGAGAGACACCCCACGATGAAGTCGAGTTGATTCAGGACTCGCACCATGAGCTTCTCTCCAAGATTCTTGGAAGGTATCTCTGTTTTACTCTCACGTTATTTATGTACCGTCAACTTCTCGATCCAATACATTTATTTACATAATCCTCCAATACATTTCTGCCTTCTATGTGTTTGATATAAAGACTGATCACCTTAGGTTCCCAATTAACAGAGTTGGAGTCAATTTCCCTCTTCCTGATTCATATGATTTACTTTTTTCGTGTAAATTCTCCATATCAGAATCACATTTCATACTATTGAATCTATGAAATCCTAATTTTAAAAAGCGCGTTTCACATGAGGCCTGCAATTTAAATTTCACAGCAAAAAAGCTGCTGAGGAATCGATTCTGTACAATTACAAGCATGGATTTTCTGGGTTCGCTGCTGTTTTGACAGAGTCACAAGCCAAACTTATTGCAGGTGTTATAATGTTGGTGAACTTTACAATTCTATGGAATTTTTTTTTGCAACAATTATCTCTTGAAAATTCCTTTAACGATTCATTCATGACAGACCTCCCGGGAGTTGTCCGCGTTCTTCCAAATGGAATTCTTAGTTTGCAGACGACTAGAAGTTGGGATTTTCTGCAAGTAAAGCCTCATTTTGTTGATGGAATTCTCTGGAAGAGTCATTGGGGCATTGAATCGGTTATTGGTGTCCTGGATACTGGTTGGTATAGAAATGCTACTCCACCTTGTGGGTCTGAGAAGTTTATCGTGATTGCGTCCTTGGCTTTTCCTGTGCAGGTATATGGCCTGAATCCCAAAGCTTCAAAGATGTGGGCATAGGAGAGATTTCACATCGATGGAGAGGGAAGTGTGAAGAAGGAGAAGAGTTTAATACATCCAATTGTAATAGGTCGACTTTGTTAGCATCTCCCTCTATGTATTTCTTTGCGTATCTTTCAGTTTGGGTATAATTGAACCATTTTTACATTCCTTACTATTTCGGAAAAAATAGTAACTATCACTATGGAATCTATCGTAGCACTAGTGGCACCGTTTGTTTCACTTCCACTTGAAAGGAAATGTGCGTAGATTTGTTTTGAATTACATTCAGAAAATGGTATCTCCATTGCTAATCATTATCTGGAGAGCCTCTGAAATTGGAGAAATATCTAGAATACATTTTCGGTGATGGTCAAATGATTTAATGATTGTTCAGTGTATTAGCTAAATTAAGATGCCATTATTTGAGTTTTATTTTGGCTGAACTCAAATGCCATTTTAACACTTTTTGCTTGGATGTTTTGTGCAGAAAAATTATTGGCGCTCGTTGGTATGTCAAAGGATATGAAGCTGAATTTGGGAAGTTAGATACAAGTGATGGTTTTGAATATTTATCTCCTCGAGATGCTGTAGGCCATGGGACTCACACTGCATCTACTGCAGCCGGTGCTTTGGTAGGAAATGCAAGCTTTATGGGACTAGCCCAAGGATTGGCAAGAGGTGGTGCTCCATCTGCTTGGATAGCGATCTATAAAGTTTGCTGGGCTACTGGTGGTTGTAGCTCTGCCGACATCCTTGCTGCATTTGATGATGCAATCTTTGATGGCGTGGATGTGCTTTCAGCCTCTCTTGGCTCATCACCTCCACTTCCTGCTTATGTTGAGGATCCATTGGCTATTGGTTCATTCCATGCTGTGGCTAAAGGGATATCTGTGGTTTGCTCTGCGGGAAATTCTGGTCCTTATCGTCAAACTGTAATAAATACAGCTCCATGGATTGTTACTGTTGCTGCAAGCACCATAGATAGATCTTTTCCTACTGCGATTATGCTGGGAAACAATCAAACTGTTCAGGTTCTTCCCAATCTTGTTCTTCCATTGACGAGTGCTATGTCTGCATTGACATATACATGTACTTTAGAGAAAGCATAATTACACTGGCATATATATGTTTTACATAATTGATTGGAAGGTGAAGATCTTTCTTATCAATGGCTTAGTAATGTTCCTGCATCCCTGATGTGAAGTAGATCTCTCTATTGAACAATCTGACACTACCAGAAATTATTTGCTTGTGAAAATTTTATTTTGGCTACTCAGTGGTCTTGAATGCGACAGGAATATGGTTTCGATTAATTGTTAGATGAGAGTAAACTGCATCTTAGTTACATGCTCTCACAAGTTTGTATGGGGCCGTAAATTTTTCAGTCTTGGAAGATTCATATACCATGATACCAACAAGATGTCTGCTGTGCTGTCAATATATATTTCTTAACTAGTTATGGACCAAACTGCAAAGGATTATGTTAAACAATGTTATAGAAGTCATGTGTCAAGTGGAGTTTTTCAGCTTGACTTCAATTACCTCTGAGGCTCTGAGTGATTCATATTATTATTTAGTTTGTATGGCGGATTGGTATCTAGCTGGTGTCTTCTCGCTTAAGCTGGCTCTTGCTGACTATTAACTTATGATGTATATAGACCTAGAAATAAATTTTAATTTCTCAAACAGGGTCAGGCTTTCTATACAGGGAAACATGTGAATCAGTTTTACCCCGTTGTGTATGGTGAAGACATTTCAGTTTCTGAGGAAGATGAAGATGCTGCACGGTATAATACCTTTCCTTCTCTTCTTTTGGGCATGAAATGCCCGTGAATTCCCTCTCATCTCTTATATAGGATGCGTAGCCTGATAGTGCATACTTTTAACAGTAGTTGTGATTGGGGAAGCCTGAATGCTACTTTAGCAAGAGGAAAAGTAATTATCTGTTTCCAATCTCGGTCACAGAAGTCTGCTGCCACTGCTGTAAGGACCGTACTACGAGTTCAAGGTGCTGGTCTCATCTTTGCACAGTTTCCAAGTAAAGATGTCATCATCTCCTCAGATATTCCCTGTGTACATGTGGACTTTACTATAGGAACATATCTTCTCTCATATATGGAGGCAAGCAGGTATGAGATCACCTTCGTTCCCGTGAGATTCTTATTTATCGCTTAAGAGCTGCAACATATTGGTGGGCAATAAGGAACAATCTTCAAGGCTTCTGCTTGTAGGCATTGAAAAGTAAAAAGTACACAGGCTTTTGAATTCATTTTTACAAAGCAGTAGCATGATCCTTTTTTTTTTTTGGGAATCATTAGTCCATGCTTCTAACAATTTTCTTGCTTGTGAAGTAATCCCATGGTCAAGTTTAGCCTGACTAAGACGACTATTGGGCAACAGATATCGCCAGAAGTGGCATTCTTCTCTGCTCGAGGACCAAGTTCCCTCTCACCCTCCGTGCTTAAGGTCCTGATATCCAGTTTTGTGAGGAAATTGTTGTCACCATGTATGATTAACGTATTTGAATGTGCTGTGCAGCCTGACATTGCTGGTCCTGGTGTTAATATCTTGGCATCATGGTCCCCAGCTTCTTCCATTTCTGATCCACTCAACTTCAAAATTGAGTCAGGAACCTCCATGGCTTGCCCTCATATTTCTGGCGTTGTAGCTCTTCTGAAAGCTATCCATCCAACATGGAGCCCTGCAGCTATCAAATCTGCACTAATGACAACTGGTAGAAAGAATAAATGCCCCAGGATTTTGCTTGTTCAAAAGCCTAACCTAGATGACTGAACATCTCTCTGTCTCTTGTGCAGCTTCTCTAGAAGATGTCTATGGCCAAACTATCTTGGCAGAGGGAGCTCCTCACAAGGTGGCTGATCCATTTGACTATGGAGGTGGTCATGTTAACCCAAACAAAGCCATAGATCCTGGTCTCATTTTCGACATGGGAACATCAGATTATATCCAGTTTCTTTGTTCGATGGGCTACAATGACACTGGCATCAGCTTGATGACTAATACTACCACTTCATGTGGTAAATCAAACAATTTCCTCATAAACCTTAATCTGCCTTCTATCACCATTCCTGACCTGAAAGGAAAGTCGACTGTATCAAGAACGGTGACCAATGTTGGTCCTGTAAATTCTGTCTACATGGCTCGTATTCAAGCTCCCGCTGGTACTTATGTGAGAGTTGAACCATCTGTTTTGCGTTTCAATTCGAATGTAAAGGAGATCAAGTTCAAGGTAAAATTTTCGTCCAAGCTAAGAGTTCAGGGAAGATACTCATTTGGATATCTGTTCTGGGAAAATGCTTCGCATGTAGTGAGGATACCTTTGATTGTCAGAATTGTAATTGACGAATTTTGTGCAGAAACATGATCAAAATATCAATCCTTGGTGATAATTTGTTCCTGCATTTGTTGTCTTGAAGTTATAGCGATTACACAAATGATGGGCAGGTAATGTACTAGGACTAATCACCACTAAATCAGTTTAAAACATCTTAGGAATTTTAGTGAAGTCAGAAATGAATAGCCAATTTGGGGTTGTAATTCAAATAATGGGTAGGCAATTTAACTTTTAAAATTGGTATTGGTTAGGTTACTTTCTAACCAAACAAGTTAGCCCATTTAGGAAGTGCCGGCTCAATTTGGATAGAGTCTACCAAAAAGGTTAATCATGTCCCTTGTGGTCGCGAGACGATTGCTGCTAGCATGCCAGAGATTTATAGTCAGTCTCAAAGTGTTGCAAATATGATGAAATCTAGCTTCATTGGTAGTAAGACTTCTAAAGCAAACGATTATATGAAGAAAATGGTTAAATCGTAATATCATTATGAAACTTCAAACAACTCTATATCCATTATAAAGCGTTTCACTAGAAAATCACACTGAAAGAAAATGCCTAAATGTAAATACTCCATTTATAAATGAAATAAGTATAAAGATGTTTGAATGTGTAGACAGTAGCTAGAACGATTGAAAGTTTTGAAAATGAAAGTATAAAGCTTAAGTTGTTGGGCTAGAATTTTGTGATTTGTGTGTGTGTCTTCCATTCTTCGCGCTTTTATAATTCTTCTGAACTCTTGAATCAACTGCCCATAATAACACGTATGTCAACACTACAACCACTTGAAATTCTCTCCAATGTGCTTTAACTCCCTCAAGTGCTGAGATAATAGCTCAACTAAGCTTTAATGGTAAAAATGTGCTCCTTCATGCTCCATGGTGCGTTGATTTAGGTGAAGTAGTGTTCCAACAAAAATAGGTAACAAACTTAGGATAAGCTCGTCTTCCTATATTTTAGGTAACCTTCAATGGTGAAAATGTGCTCTTTCGTCCCTCATGGTGCGGTAATTTAAGTGATGTAATGTTTCATCGAAAATAGGTAACAAATTCAGGATAAGTTTGTCTTCCGAGATTTTAGACAACTCATAAGACCAAGTCTTATATCTTTTAACAGACAACACTGGACCATATAATTTTTAGATTAATGGCCCATTTCCTTCATTTATACCTAGTGCAAGAAGATTGCAACTAGACCAATCTATTGATGCGTGGCCCAATACTTGAAATATATTCATCCTATCTTTTAGGTCAAACTTAGCCAATTAAGCATGCATAATTATGATGCGAACAGGAAGCAATTTCAAGTAATATATATGTATATACACATATGTTATTTTACCTTGTTGGCTCATTCAAATGCAAATTTGAAAGTGCATTTGAAATAATATTTCGAGAGCATTTGAATTAGTATTTCAAAATTGTTCCAAAAATCAACATTTCAAGACAATTTGAGCATTTTAATATGTAAATATCCCAACTATATCAGCCATATTACAAAAATACCCTGCAACCATTTAACCCTAACATTTTCTTCAACAACCGGTCTAATGATCTATAACCAGCATTCATCATCCGATTAGAAGGCAGCTTCTCTGGTTGCCGTGTTGATACTAATATGTAAAATTTTTATAATTAATGATTTAGATTTAAATGTGTCACTTATGGACTATATTCCCCGATTTGTTTGAAATGTGGAACAAAATGGTTATTTGTTGTGTGGATGCAATTTTCTGCATTGAATATAATTAAACAAAAAACAAGAACATAAATATTTATGTGGTTCGGAAAATTGCCTACGTCGACGGATATCTGAGTTGTTATTCAAGTAGATGGTGAAATTTTACAAAGTTTCAGAGTGTGAGAACTAGCTTATGCCAGATGACCAGCCCATAGTCCTTCTTTTATAGAGATGGATCGTAACTCCTTTGAAGATCAAGATTATCATTTAATCTCCGATATTAATCTCTGGGAGGGGTTATACCCCTTAATCACCCACGTTCGGTTGGGGAGAATATGGGGTGAGGCAAGAGAATGAGTTTTGCTAAAGTTTATTCCCTTGTTTGGTATGTATAAAACATGGGTCATGAACCTCTATTCTCCACAAGGAGAGAATAGCCAAGTTAAAACCCTTTTTGGAGAATAACTTTTTTTAAAAATAACAATTTTATCCATCAATTAAAATCATATAAAATTATTAATTTATTAAAAAGGCTAATATAGTATTTTTATCTTTACTACAATCAATTCAAACCAAAACTCATGTTCATTCTCACATTAATCAAATATACAAAATTTTATTTTTAAACTCATTCACCCCTCTCTATTCTCCACCTCTTAATAAGCTCATGCTCAGCTCATCTTATCTTAAACTCATTCCCTCCTTCAACCAAACATGTGGTTAATCTTCAGCCATTGCAGCTGTTGAGATGAACTTTCCCTTACCCTTGGGTTGGGTTGAGACTTCTCTCTTGGCCAGAGATAATCCTCTACCTGCTCCCCAGGACAATTACCATAAACATTCTTAAACCACACGTCATAATGACTAAGCATGACCCATTTTTATCATCCACAAATGCCCCCAATATTTTTCTTTACCTTTTTTCTTGCAAAAAAAGAGGAGAAATATTGAATTAAATTGAGAATCTTTTAATTAATACAATCTTTTAATTAGATCAGAATTCAATATTCCCTACCACTAGAATCCCTAATTCTATTCCTCTTAGGATTTATGCATCTACTAGGATTAATACTATTATTAGTCACCAAAAGATAACTCATGTTTTATTTTCATTACTAAAAGATTAAACGTTTGAAGTTAGTCACCAAACATTTGATTTTGTTTCAGTCAAGTCACTGGGGCAAGTTTTCTTAAAATCATGAAGTCAATGGGTGACGTGGCAGTTCAACCTTATTTTCATTGGTACATGTGCAAAATGATCAGCACGTTGAAACATTTTATAATTTTTAAAGTAAAAATTAATAAAACCATAAAGATAAATCAAAAATCCAAAGTAATTGTTCTCTCTCTCTCTCTCCTATTCTTCTTGCTCCTCTGACGTTAATCGTACTGACTTGGCGGTGGAATATTTTCAAAAAGCGCAAAACTTTAGTTAACACGATGAGACCTGCAACTAATAATAATCCAAGTGTACAAAATAGGATTGCGAAGCTTCATCAAGAGAGTCAGATAAGAGGGAATAATTTCAATGTGTTATGACGTGGGGTTTCATCAAAGCCTCTGTTCAACTGGACAGATCATCCAGCGCTAATCACAGATGCGGTTGAGAATGGATGGTCAAGTTTTGGGTTCATAGTGTACTATATGTTGTCTCCGTCGGCAAGAACGTCGTTGTTGGTTTTTTGTGCTACCAGAGATTATAACAAAGAAGCAGAAGCATAAATTACTTGGGAAGTTTGTCAAGGATCATCTGATTGTTTTGCAAAAAATAATGTTAAACCCAGGAGGATTAAAGAGGCCAAACACAAGCACTAGTATTTCTATGTCTGCTGCTTCTGTGATTAGAACTGCTTTGCCTCTATCAAGACCTCCTTTGGGGAATTTGTCTTTCCCTCAAGAGGTATATTTTGAGATCACTATTTTGTTTAGTTCTAGTGAAGAAAATGAATCCGCTGGGAGCAATAGTAAGGAAAGTGTGAGGACTAAACTTATTCAAATTAATCAAACAGGAGAGAGACGAACAAGAGAGAGAAAAAAGTTACTTTTGATTTTTGATTTCTTGAAGGTATCCTTGACAGACCATATCCTCTAAGAACCGCTTGAGGCTCTGCAATCTTCTGTCCTATGTCCTGTATCCTAGTGATAGGTGCAGTACTTGGATTGATTGCGAGTGGATGGGTCTTTTATCATCTTTTGATATGGCTTCTCCTTTATCTAAGGGAGGATCCAATAGATCGGTTCTTTGAACATAGTTCCTATTGCCTTGTAAGCTATTCTCGGTGCTTTTGAATTATCCTTCTCACGGGTTTCTTTCCCCATCTCCTCGTCTCATCTCGTCGAGGATATTTTCACATGTTGATTGATATTTTCCTGTAGTGCCGCCATACTCTTAGGTGGTGCCATGGTTAAGCTTTCCCTAAGTTTGTACTCCCTTGGCAACCCAAGCCTGAAGGTGGCGACAACAGTCCTTTCATCACAATCTTCTATGTCAGTATAGGTATCTGAATAGCGTGATGCATATGCTTTGAGAGTCTCTTCTTCCATCAATTGTAAAGCAAATAGTGTATCCAACGTCCTAGGCTCCCTGTTGTTGGCTATGAATCTTGACACAAAAGAGCGCATCAGCTCCTTCCATGATGAGATTGAATCTCTTAGAAGACCATGCAACCAATTCATCGCAATTCTTCCCAAGATAGATGGGAACATCTTGCGTATAAGAGCATCAAGGTCAGCCCACAACGTCATCTTGTATGTGTAAGTGGCAATATGGGCAACCATATTTGTCTTCCCATCATAGGCTTCAAACGAAAACTTAGACGAAAGATCTTCCTTTTGGATGGAGTTTACAAATGGAATGGTGGTAATCTTCTTCAGAGTTTGTTATGCTTTTTTTTTGCGCATCCCACTATGTCTCTTTAATCCTCTTGGACATCTGCCCCCTATCCATATTTTGTGACCTATGTCACGGTGAGGTCTCACCTTCCCAACACTTCATTGGTGTTAGAGAGCGAGTATGATATCGCCACCTCTTTTGGGTTGGAGATCGTCCCCTTCTTCCCCTGGGGTGATGCTCTTCTTCCTTCGCCACCTACCAACGCTTCTTCGCTCTAGATCACTGAGATGTCCTAAGTCTCTATCTTCCATTCCTTGCCCCCTCATCGGGTGCATTGGTATGGCAACATTGGCAAGTTTTTTACCCTTCCGCTTAATTAAATGAAGCTGCTCCATCATGACTCTGAGTTCTTCTTGCTTCCTGCGTATTGCCTCATCCATCTCCTCTTAGGGGTATGCACATATTCCTCTACATGATATCGACTCTCATGCTTTTCGTCATTTTGGGGAAGGGGCACCATATTAGTTTTTGAGTTTCTATTTGATGGTTCTGACATGATAAGAGATCCACTAGGAATCATTTCCCACATAAGGCGACGATTGTCGATATAATTTTCTGCACTAAACGTAATTAAACAAAAAACAAGAAGACAAGTGTTTACTTGGTTCAACAAATTGACTAGTCCATGGTATCTGAGCTATTATTCAAGTAGATGGTGAAATTTTACGAAGTGTAAGAGTGTGAGAACTAGCTTGTGCCAGATGACCAGCATATAGTCCACCTTTCATAGAGATGAGTTGTAACTCCTTTGACGATCAGGATTATCATTTAATCTCTGATATTAATCTCTTGGAGGGGTATAAGTCGTTGTAGTCGTTAAGATGACCTTTCCTTTACCCCTGGGTTGGGTTGAGACTTTTCCCCTGGACAAAGATAATCCTCTACCTGCTCCCTAGGATGCTTACCGTAAACATTCTTAAACCATACGTCATGCTGACTGAGCATGGCCCATTTTTATCATCCACATGTTGTTTACAGGGTGGTCCCAACCTACTTAGTCTATGAGGTCGAAGCTATAGAAGGAGGATAATAAGTTTATGGGGGTTGAATTTTGTTTTATGGTTTATTTACTAAAAATTGATCTGTTTAAGAATTTTTCTAGAGTTTCCTTGAGACAGCTACTTTACCTATATATTGGTTTAATCATAGTTTTTGTTAAGACTTTTAATTAAAGTTTTTATCACCTATGCTTTGAGTGATAAAAATATTCTTTGAGCGATTTTATGAGAACTCTATGATTGAGTTTTTTGAGTTGAAAAAGTATTTTCAATCATGCATATATCTCTGAGGGCATATGCATATGTTCTTGGAGATTGAAGTCTTCAGTGCAAGATACTAGGGTAGGTTTGTAGATCTTAGCTCTAGGTGATTCTTGTAACACGTGCTTATAATGGATTGCTTCAAGGTTGGTGACTTTGACACTCGAGTTTTTTCCTTTCAATTGATTTAGAGTTTTTCTCGTAAAAATATCGTATCGCGCTATTTTTATTTGGTATCCATACAGGCAATCCAATTTTCACTCATTGCTCTATGTAAACTTATAGGCATGCCTGCACTCAAAATCTCAATGAACTTTGATGCAAAATATCTCACAATCCAATCTAAAAATAATATTATCTATATTAAATAAGTAAATATTTCATACAAATATTTACCAACAAAAAGCTTTTTAATGAGTTAGTATAATGTATCCCTAACCCTAGCCCTAACTCATTGTTAACCTTAATCATTATTAGTCTAATGAGCTGGTATAATGCAGCTATAATCATTCCTAATCTTAACACTAAGAGTCACCATTCCTAATCCTAAGACTAATTCTAATCATTGCTAGCCATAACGGCTATTAAATTAGGGAAGAGAGGAGGGTCAGTGCATTTACCAGTGCACTTTATTATTGTAGATTGAAAATAGAGAGAGAAGAAACCCACTTATTGAATGACCCATAAAGTGTGTTTAATGGTGTAGATTTGCATTGCTTAAAAACAAGTGCAAAAGTGCAATGATCCTCCCCTAAATGCATTAAATTAATGGGTATTAGATTCTATATAAGGATGTCAAAAATACAAGTACCCAACGGATACCCGTCCCAAATTATTCGGGTATGCCCCATATATTAACAGGTCAGATAACGGGTACGAATATTTTCATCGAGAAAATAGTGGGGCAGGTACGGGGACGAGTTCGTCGAAATCCAACCCGCCCCATATCCGTATATATTATTAATTATATATATGCGTATTATTTATAATATATATTGTTATTTTTTATTACTATTTATAATATTATCAAGAACAAATTAATAAAAAAAACCCTTAGAAATATATCATTTGAATGTATTTAACTTTTTTAGTAAATGTATTTATTTAATGGGTAACACACGTAGTTATGAAACTCAAGAATTGACCATGAATAATTTTGTATATAAGTTCTTACAATTTATTCTGCCCTCTCAAAATAAATAAAAATATCTATAATTTTTTATTGATTTAAATTTTAAATTTTATTATAATTTTTACAATTGAAGTTCACAGGGCATCCCTGCTGCAACGGGTACGGTGATGGGGCAAAAGTTAAATATCCAACAGATATTTTTTCGGGGACAAATAAAATTTTTCTTAACGGATACAGGGACGGGCAAATGAATCCCCACCCTGTTAGGGCAAATGAATTTTCTTAACGGATACAGGGACGGGCAAAAAGACTATTTTGATGGGCCATTAAATTCAAAAAATGAGTCTCATTTCTATTTCATAAAAATACAATTTTTAATACAATGAAATCAATATAACATAAATTTTGATACATTCATATTATCAAAACTCATCTTTCAATATTGTCAAATCAATAAAACACATAAACAAAATATGCTATGGATCTTACGAATCGCTCTCAAGAAGAACTCGACATTCTCGAACGGAGCAACAAGAAGGTCAAAACTATTGAAGGTAGTGTCGAGGAGGGGGTAATGGACGCTGAGATGGTGAGTAAGGTGGATGAGACACCATTAAATGGAGAGCAGGAGGGGCTGGGCGGAAGTTGGGCTCAGAATCCCTCGTTTCGTGACAAGCTATTGGGGTATGATGGGTCGGAGAAGTACTTCTTTGGTGGAGAGGATGATGAGGTGGTATCAGATGATGAAGCTGAGATGGTAGAGGAGGCGGATGTGGCTGATTGCCTGATGATTACATTGACTAGGGAGGAGAAAATTAGATTACGTCGGCCATCGAAACAGACTATTATCATAAAAGTGTTGGGTCGGAAGGTTGGGTACAATTTTTTGCTAAGAAAGATACGAGAACTCTGGCGTCCAAAATCGCATATGGAACTAGTTGCCATTGATAATGACTTCTTCTTCGTAAAGTTTCTTTTGAAAGATGATTTTGAGTACGCAAAGTTTGAAGGTCCTTGGATGATAATGGGCCATTACCTCACAGTTACACCATGGTACCCAAACTTTGATGCGAATCAAGACAGCTTAGAAAAGTTAATTGTATGGGTGCGTATTCCATGTTTGCCCATTGAGTACTTTGATTATGACTTCCTTATGAAGGTTGGATCGAAGATTGGTCGGCCAATTAAGATTGATAATGCAACGGATTCAGCCACGCGTGGACGATTTGCTCGGTTATGTGTGGAGATTGACCTCACTAAGCCTCTATTAGCCAAATTCAAGTTGCGAAGACGGATTAGGCGCATTGAGTATGAAGGTATCAACTTGGTCTGTTTTGGGTGTGGACGGTATGGGCACCGGAAAGAGGAGTGCCGGCATGCTGGGGATTACTTGCCGCTGGAGAAGGTAGGGGACGGGGATATTTTGGCCGACGGTGCAAATAAGGAAAAGATGGATTCTACGGGTGGCCTTAATTATAATCCTGAAATTATGGAAGAATTTGGGCCTTGGATGTTGGCTACGAGGAAATCACGAAGAGGGGATCAAAAAAAAATCGAGTCGCTGATAAAAAAGGAAATCCTGAGTCTGCAGTGCAAAATTCTCGGATGAATTTACAGAGTCAAAGCAAGTTTGCAGTGCTGGAATTGTGTGATAACCAAGAGGGAGGGATAGCCCAGGATATTGGGCCAGGTTTTATAAATGAAGATAGTACAAATGTGGGCTAGCAAGAGGGTCCTATTATAAAGCTAGCTAGTAGGGGAAAAGACCCAACGTCCAAGTCATTAAAGAGAAGAATGGGGCTAGCGGGGCCCAACAGGAGAACTCAGTACCTATTAGTCTTGCCAACAGAGGCCAAGGACTTAGGGGTTGAACGCTGATAAACGGGTGTCCCACAGTCGAAAAGCTGCTGCAGAAGAGGAACATGTGGTAGTGCGCGGCTACAACAACGAGGGGACATAGTGAGGACGACAGTAAATCATATCATTCCTGAGATGGCCACTGAGAATGTGGGGATGCTAACGGAAAAGTTGGATCTCGAACATCATCAAGATCCTCCAATAATAAATAATGGTTCTGGGATTGATGGTGATGCTTTAATGGATATTGTTGATGTCAGGTGTAGGCTTCAAGATATTGGTGCTTGTCCAGAGAAGGAGCAGGAGGTTGTTCCTCGTGAGATATAATTTTTTCGTGGTGTTAGGAAGAATCTTTCGACGTGAGTTGGGTGTGTACGTTATTGGGGTGTTTGAGTCTTTCTGCCATTTTTATTATGAATATTATTGTTTGGAATTGTCAAGGCGCGGCCTCGAGGGAGTTTCACCGCGCATTGATGGATCTCTTGAAGATGCATAAGCCTAGAATTTTGGGTCTTTTAGAACCTAAAGTTAGTGGTTCACGTGCAGATATGTTGTGTACTAAGTGGGGTTTTGATAACTGGATAAGAGTTGAAGCTGTTGGGTACAGTGGTGGAATTTGGGTTCTTTGGCATAATTGTTTTCAGATTGAGGTAGTTCGCACCCACCCTCAATTTGTCCATTTGCGAGTTAAGTATGGAGATGGGCAAACGTGGCTTCTTCCTATTGTGTATGCTAGTCCTAATCATCAACTTCGAAGATCTCTTTGGGCTGATTTGAGCAAGGCTAGTATGGATGTTTCTGAACCTTGGGTGAGTATTGGTGACTTTAATTCAGTGGTTTCAACTGATGAGGTGGGGTTGAATAATAAACTGGAGCACCAAAGATGAGCGGGATTTGTAACTTGGATATTTGATCAAGAATTTATTGATATGGGATTTTCGGGTCCTACTTTCACTTGGAGTAGAGGACAACATGAGAGGACTTTCAAGGCAGCAAGGCTTGATAGAGCTTTTTGTAATTTTGCTTGGCGTAATTTGTTTGAGGAGGCATCAGTTGCTTATCTCCCCAAGCTTCAATCGGATCATTGCCGTCTTTTGCTTAAGCTAGAAGCGGCTGTTTGTAGGCAGAAAATTATTCCGTTTAAATTCCAGGCGGCTTGGATTACTCATCCAGATTTTCAGAAGTTTGTAACGAATGAGTGGAAAGCTGGAGAATCATGGTCTGTTAATTGTTCAAGGTTGGGTGTGGCTCTTAACACTTGGAATAGGAATATTTTTGGAAGCATATTTCAGAGAAAGAATCGCCTTTGGCCTCGAATAGGAGGTATCCAGTGGTGTCTTAATCAGAATCATTCGGCCAGGCTAATTAAGTTGGAGATGAAGCTCCGTCGAGAGTTGGATGCGGTTCTATTGCAGGAGGAATTGTTATGGTTCCAGAAATCAAGAACTGAGTGGAATAAATCAGGGGATCGTAATACTAAATATTATCATGCTTCCACGGTGGTCCGTCGTAGTAGAAACCGAATTAATATGCTGAAAGATGCGAATGGAAATTGGGTTTCGGACCCAATTATGCTTCAAAATCTAATCCATCAGTTTTATGTCCAGTTGTTTAAGGATGATACAAGGTGTGATTTGGGTTTGGCTAGTAAAGGTTGTTTTCCTGTTCTTTCAGAGGATCAGGTTAAAGTGTTGGACAAAATATTTATTGGGGAGGAGATTAAAGAAGCTCTTTTTGATATGGCTCCGTTTAAAGCGCTTGGTCCTGATGGATTTCATGTAGGTTTTTATCAGCGTATGTGGAATGTGGTAGGTGATTCTGTTTGTCGAGTTGCTTTGGAGTTTTTTGAGACAGGCAGTATGCCGGAAGGTTTTAATGACACTTTCCTAGCTTTGATCCCGAAGGTTCAAAATCCTGAGTATGTCAGTCAATTTTGGCCTATTAGCTTATGTAATGTGGGATATGAGATAATTACCAAGGCCATGACGAACAGGCTTAAGCAAATTTTGCCCAGTATTATTGCTCCTACTCAAAGTAGTTTTGTTCCAGGCCATCAAATTACTGATAATATTATCGTTTATCAAGAAGTTCTTCATTCAATGGGGAGGAAAAGTAGTGGGGCTGGTCATATGGTTGTCAAGATAGATTTGGAGAAGGCTTATGATCTTCTATCGTGGGCTTTCATTGAAGATACGTTATATGAAGCTGGTCTTCCAAATTCGTGGGTCCGTAACATTATGCAATGTGTTCGTACCTCAAGGATGTCTATTGGATGGGACGACACTCAATTAAATTGGTTTCATCCGGAGCGTGGTGTTCGGCAAGGTGATGCTATTTCACCTTATATTTTTGTGTTATGTATTGAAAGATTGAGCCATATAATTAACGATGCAGTTGCCCAGCGTAAGTGGAAGCCAATTAAACTTTTAAGGTATGGGCCGGATCTCTCTCATTTGTTTTTTGCGGATGACCTTGTGCTATTTGGAGAGGCTACAGTGGAACAAATGGGTGTTATCAAGGAGTGCTTGGACCGGTTCTGTAATAGTTCAGGCCAACGTGTGAGTCTCCAGAAATCTAGTGTCTTTGTTTCGAAGAATGTGAATTTGGATATTGCAAAAGAGATTTCTATAACATCTGGTATCCCGCTTACTGCTAATTTGGGGAGGTATCTTGGTGTGCCCTCTATTCATGGCCGGGTTTGTTCTGATACATATAAGCATATCCTAGATCGGGTCACAATGCGATTAGAAGGTTGGAAGGCCAGGGTTCTATCTTTTGCAGGAAGGGTAACTTTAGCTCAATCGGTGCTTTCATCGATTCCAATGTATACAATGCAAACTGCCTTGCTGCCTATGGAGGTTTGTTTGAACATTGAGAAGATCATTCGAAGATTTCTATGGGGAGGCAATGAAGTTAATAAAAAATTAGTCTTGTAAAGTGGGATGTTGTTACGAAACCCAAATCAGAAGGGGGGTTGGGGATTAGACGGGTTCATAATATGACCTTTCTTTTCTAGCCAAATTGGGTTGGCGTCTTTATCATGAGAAGGAGAGTCTTTGGGCTAGGGTACTGAGTAAGAAATATGCTTCTCATAGTGTTGATATTAGTGGCTTGGGAGTTAAGCAAGGAGCCTCTAATGTTTGGAGAGGAATAGTTAAGTCCTCTTTTATTTTGCATAGTGGTATGAAAATTGTGGTAAGAAGTGGTAGAGACACTCGGTTTTGGAAAGATGTCTGGCTTGGAAATGAAAGCCTTCTTAGTGTGGCTTTGAAAGATATTAGTTTCGTTGACTCTCATAAGACAGTTCGAGATTATTGGATTGATGGAGTGGGCTGAAAGTGGGACATACTTTGTGGGGCTCTACCAACGGAGTGGGAGGCACGGCTGGCTGCTGTTGTTTTGCATGAGAACTTGGATATTAGAGATGAGACATGCTGGGGGCTGTCATCTACTGGTCAATTTACAATAAAATCGGCTTATGAATGTTCTATTGGCAGTGCTGATCGTTACACAAACCGACTATGGCATGTAATTTGGAAGCTCAAAGTGCCTCAACGAATTCGGACTTTTGTCTGGCTAGTGTCTCACCAGAAAGTTATGTGTAATGAAGAAAGAGTTAAGAGAGGTTTCACTAATAATATTTACTGCAGCCTTTGTCATGAAGCAGCTGAGGATATGGATCATTTATTTCGACGTTGTAGTGCAGCCAAACAAATTTGGAGGTCTTTATTGCCAAACCATGTGCTACAAAGTCAAGGTACTTTAAACTTTCAAGAGTGGCTCTATTGCAATATCTGTACTTCAAATTCATTTATTAATGTGGAGCATTGGCCGTTGACTTTTGTGGTAGCTATTTGGTGCATCTGGAGATGGCGTAATGAGTTTATTTTTAATGGGATCACTTTTGCTTTAGGTCGAAAAGTGGCTTGGATTAAAAGACAGGTTGAGGAGTTTGTCTCAGTATTTTTTAGTAGTGAGTTGGGTGGTTCCAGTGGTATTAAGAGGAAGGAAATTATGGTTGGATGGTCTCCTCCCCCATTTGGTTGGGTTACTTTGAACACGGATGGTTGTTGCAAAGGCTTAGGAGGGTGCGACATGGCTGGTGGTGGAGGTGTGTTAAGGGATTCAGCTGGAAGGTGGTTGAAAGGGTTCTCATTGAATATAGGAGTCTGCAGTGCAATTGAGGCAGAGTTATTGGTGGTTAAAAGTGGGTTACAATTAGCATGGGAGGCGGGACATAGGTGTGTGGTTTTGGAGACTGATTCAATGTTAGTTGCTAATTGGCTGAACAACAAAGAAATTCCTTTGTTGGCGGTGATGAATTTGATTGATGTGTGTAGAAGTTTGTTGCATCGATATTGGACTGTCAAAGTGGTTCATATTTATCGAGAAAGAAATCGTGTTGCAGATCAACTTGCAAATGCGGCGCTTCATCATGGGAGAGGCATGGTGACCATTCAGTATCCTTCACATGAGACTAAGGGGTCGTTTGGTTGGAGGAATAGAGGAGGAATAGAGGTGGTTTATGGAATGAACCATTCCATTCCATCATTTGGATTGTTTAAATTTTGAGGGAACCATTCCATTCCTTCATGTCTCTCTCCTCCATTTTGATTCCCACATTTTTAGGTGGGAATAGCTAATTCCACATGGAATGGCAATCCAAATGACAATTTTGACCTCAATTAAATATTAATTAATATATTTTGACAAATTAATAATATATTGCTATTTTATTTTAATTTGTTAATTATATAATCTATTAATTTTGAATCCATTTTTTTAATTTGTTAATTACATAATTATAAAATTTGTTAATTTTAATTAATATATTATCATAAATTAATATTAATAATATATTGCTATTTTATTTTAATTTGTTAGTTATATAATTTGTTAATTTTGACTCCATTTTGTTTTAATTTTTTTAATTATATAATTATATAATGGGAGATTCACCAATAAATCCTTTAATAGAAATATATATTTCATTCACTCCTTTCAATTTTTTAATATTCTAAATCATCCTTTAAATAATTCTGGACAAAACTACCTTTATTCCAATAAATCCTTATGTGTATGACATATGCTGACATCACCAGATTCTTTTTATTTTTTTCTTTTAAAAACTTTAAAACAGTTTTATCTCTCAAAATACAAGTCGGATTTTTAAAAAAAAAATATATTCATAATCAACACGAAAAACTCTTTCCAATGAGATCCATCATCGATATGTTTAAATGTTCATTTGTCAAATCCTCTGAATGAACTCAGAGGATTTCTCAAACTTATCCAGAATTCAGAGGATTTCTCAAAACTCATTAAAACCAATCAAAAGAGTTTTCAAAATTAAGCAAATAAATTCAAATGATTTCATAAAAATATATCAAAAAAATATAGATTTTTTGAAAATCAAACAAAAAAACAACAAAAAATTTCAGAGGATTTCACAAATTTAGAGGATTTCACAAAATTTACCAAAATAAATCAAAGAAATTTTTGAAATTAAGCAAAAAAAAAAAAGAGGATTGCATAAAATATATAATAAAAATTATAAGAATTTTTGAAAATCAAACAAAAAATAACCTGAAATTCTAAATCCTAAACCTAAAATCCCAAAATCCCAAAATCCTAAATACTAAATCCTAATATCTTAAATCTCAATATCATAAAGTATAAACACTAAACTCTAATATTTTAAACACAGACTCTTAAACTTTACAACTTATAACCAGAAATCCTCTGAATTTTCCATAAATCCTCTAAATGTAAACAATTTTAGTTTTAATTTTGAACAAAAAAATCTTATAAATAATTAAGAAGAATTTACAAAAATAAGAAGAAAATCCTAAAATTCTACTAACATATATTCCTAAACCTTAAACCTTATGTCATAAACCTCAAAATCCTAAATAATGAAATTATGTTTTCCTAAACCCTAAAACCTTATACCATAAACTCTAAACTCTAATATCTTAAACTTCAAAACCCTAAACTTTATCAAAATGAAACAAAAAAACAACTAAAAATTTAGATGATTAGAGGATTTCTCAAACTTATCAAGAATTCAGATAATTTTACAAAAATCACCAAAACAATTCAGAAGAGTTTTTGAAATTATGCAAAAAAAAAAATCAGAGGATTTCTTACCCATAATTTAGAGGATTTTCGCAAAAGTCACCAAAACGGTTAAAAATTGTTATGGTATTTGGTTTTGTTTAAAATATGAATTGAGTTTTATTATGATATTATTTTCATAAGTTATTAGCTTTGGTTGTTAGTGAAGAATGTAATAAAAATATTGACATTTGTATTGGATAACTTTTTGTTGATGGATAAGTGTTTCATTATTGATTTTGATAATATAATGATTCATAAATTTTAATGTATATGTATAGGTTACTGAGTCAACTAAATTTTGCGCATGTGAGTGCATGCGCTTAATTTTCATGAAAGAAAAAAAATTTTGGTTGATCGACTCTTCACTTTGATTCATCAAAAGTGAAAATATTAATTTATCTTTAAAAACATATAGATATAATATATGATTTTCATCCAACTTTCTGAGATTGTATTTATATTTATTTTATTATAATAATTATTTCTTAAATAAGGAGCAATCATGTACTAATAAAAATAAGGATAAGTTTAAATGAGGGGAGGGTAAAATTGTTATTAATTGAGGTTAAAATTTAAAGTTATCCTTATTGAACTAAATTTCAAATAATTGGGGATGTATTGGGCTACAAATTTTTCAAAAAGACTAAATGGAATATAAAGTCCATATAAAGGACTTATCACCAAATAATCTTTATATAATTTGTTAATTATATATAATTAGAAATGCACAAATAAAATATTTTGATTATGCATAATTATAAAGTAAGGACATAATGGACAAAAGACAATTTCATTCTCATTCCCAGTTTTTATACATACCAAAGGTGAGAATTAAAATTTCATTCTCATTCTCATTCCTATTCTCATTCCCACTCAAATCATTCTAAGAACCAAACGACCCCTAAGTATTTGCTTTGGGAGGATTGGGTCGGGGTGTCTTGGCCTCGCTTTGTTCGTAGTTGTTGTTCGTAGTTGAGTAGTCTTTTATTGTGTTCTCTGTGAATTTAATTCCCCTCCTTCTTATCAAAAAAAATCAATAAAACACATCTCTCAATATAAAATTATTATCCCACTATTTACTCTTCTATTCTCTCGTTCATTCTTAAACAAAATTATATTAAAATTTATAATGAATTTTATAATTTTTACAAAACCTCAAGATAGATTATCATCCACATCATTAAAATATATATACGATATAACCAAATCAATAAAAACACAGATTTTGATATATTACAGATTCTCTCCAAAATTTCTTTATTGCGTTTGGTCTTAGATATCCCTGATTCTGCAAGGGGCTCAGGGCTCTTGCCCCTTTACACAGGCAATTCCTTACCTTCCTCTTCCTCCGACTTCATCGCCTTCATTTCTCTTTTCGCTTCTTCCAAAGCAAAAGAAAAATCCTTCGTTTGTTCAACTCCAACTAACTCGTCAATCTTCGTTTATCGCTGCGTTTTCTCACTTTGTTCTCTGATTTTGAGTGACCTTACAGATTCTTGGGTGTTAGGGGTCCACGTCCCTCCACTCGATCTCTGTGATCCAGTTCCCGAGCAGATTCTTTGTGCCGTATTTTGTTCTGATGACACTATTGTTTGATTTTTTCGAACTCTGCTTGTAGAAAGATAATTAATGGCCTTAGGTAGGAGGCTGATTCAACTAGGGTCGAACTGCAATGTCGTACTTCGACTTGACGTCTCTTCCTTGACTTCAATTTCGCTAACCAATGCATTCCGGCAGCACAGACAGATTTCTCATCTCACGAAACCCGATGAGAAAGCCGATACACCATCTATGGTATATTCATTTCTTGAGCAGAAATAAATATTGTTGAACTGTTTGTTTGGTTCTCGTTTATTGAATTTCTTTCTCGCCTTGTCAAGGTGCGGGCATTAGAAGCTCAAGGCATGCCTGAAAAACAGGCTGAGGCAATCATCTCAGCTATCACTGAGGTGTTGAACGAAAAATTGCAGAACGTAGGACATTCATTGGTTACCAAAGAAGAAATGGAAAGGGTAAGTTCGTAAGAAAAATGAGTTGCAATTCTATTCAATTGTGATTTTGTCATTATTAATATTGGACGTGTCAAACATGATTTTATTTCTATTACTTGTGCAGTTTGTGAAGTTGCGAGAATCCAATCTGTCAAAATTCAAATCAGAACTAGAAAGTTCACAGGTATTTGCTGCATTAATTGTCGTGGTTAAGTTTTAGCAACTTGGTAAAGAGGCATACTATTTAGATCTAACACCAATAACTAATGAGCATGGATTAATATCAAACTGTTGGGCAAAAATTGGTGGGGTTTTGACCTTAGTCTTGCAAGTAGCAATATCAAAGTCTTGGGGTAAGAGTTGTAAACCATGCAATTTCTAAGAAAACGGGAAAAATGAATTGCTAATGGATACTACATTACACTGAGGGAGATGACAAATCACCACCTTCTACGTTATATTTGTTCTCAAAATATGCAGTAGTCAGCTTTACACCTGATGGGATAGACAAGGAGTTATAGCCAGTTTTTGTTCAAAATTTGCTAAATCATTGGCGTTTCAAATTCTGAGTGACGAGTGGAGGATAATCATCATCTTATTTCCTTTTGTTTTTTGTTACTTGATGCTAAATTCATGGAGATTTCTGTGAGTATTAGAAACCATGAGTTCATTGAACCAATTACGTAGAATTTAACCCCAAAGCGATGATTAATTTCTTTAAATTGACTGTACTTTGGGTGGTGTTGGTATGGTCCCCTTGTTAATATTTTTTAGACTATCTGACTGCGTTTTGAAGCTGATTTTTCTATTGCTGGATGTGGATATTGATCCTAGGAATGGAAATATTTCCCATACTTGCAAAGAGAAGAGGAAGTGGGTTAAATAAAAAGTTATACAAGGCAGTTAGGCGTTTTTATCTATGATAAAGCTCTTGTTGGATCAGGAGCTTACTTCTCGGGATCATTATGAAAAGGCTCATTAACTTCTTTGGCCTTTAGTTACCTTTGAATTTATAATATGTTAAATATGCAAGACTTGGTTTAGTGAAGGTTGATACGTCTGAATTTATAATCTGTTAGATATATGTATTGGTTTAGTGCAGGAAGAAACAACCTTATTGTCTTCCTTCGATGTAGTTTTCTCCATTTGGGCCAAAAATATTAAGTGAAGAAATTGCTGAAAGTATTTTCTTTCTTTCAGTTGGCATCTTGGGAGTAGCATGAGGAAAGTGAGAATCTAGGGTTTGTTCAGGAGGTGTAAACAGTACCATGAACAGTGAATTACAGTTTTTTAGAGATTTTAGGCTACTTCAGTTAATATTAGTTCGTGGGATAAAGGGCCCATTTGGGTATCGTGCGACCAAATTTTCTTCTCGGTGCACAAGTATACTTGTTTATTTCTTGATGTTGAACCCTTTTTTTAGTGGCAAAACTAGGAATTTGACTGATAGTGCCCCAACTGGTGCCTCGCAAATTTACTAGACACTGGTGTTGGGCAAGTGGGATATGTTTCTTTGAGCATTATTGGCTCTCTGTTTTAGATTTTTTTCACTTGTTTTTCTTGCATGTTTCTAAATTTCGTTGATATTTGAGTGGTCCTTCATCCTTGTTTCTTAACATGTCTTGAATTATTCTTCCTTGTACGGTAGATTATATGTATCTTAAGCTCATTTGGTGTTGTTGATTATTGTGTTACTCTGAATTCAGGAGCATCATTTTTCTATGTTGAAAAGCGAAACTGAAAAACTCCAAGACAGCATTGAGAAGATGTGCAGTGAGTTGAGGTGTTTCTCATAAATATATTTTTGAGATGTTTCTTCTACGTAGTGTTTTTTGTTTTTGTTTTTCTTTTTTTGGCATCAATTTTAGCAGTAAAATGGTTGCTTGCTGAAATAGGTTTAAAATTGACAAGGTCACTGCCGGGCAGCGTTTGGATTTAAATCTTGAAAGAAGGTGAGTGAGCTCAATCTTCAAATAAGTGTCATTTGAATGACATGTGCCATGTGAAGTAGTACATCAGTGAAATACCCTTACTTTGAATGCAGTCGTATCAAAGATGAACTTGCAAATCAAAATGCTGAAACGGCCAACCTCACTAAAAAACTTGACCAGGTAGTTCTAATGATTGATTTAGAAAATTCTTGATTTTCGTGGTTGGATTTGAGGATTATGGAAACTTGTTCACAGGAAATCCTTGCCTTAAGAGACCAACTAGCAGCAGCAAAATATGATGTGATGAAGTACTACATTGGTGCCCTCGTTTCCCTATCAGCAGTTGGGTTTGCTGTTGTTGGCATCTTTATGTAGGGCAACTACATTTTCACGATTGATGGTGGTGTTTAACTGAACTTTCAATGTCATTCTTAGTAGCTGGCTGCCTGATATAATGTCAGATAAAATGTTAGTGGTTGGCGATTTTTCTTGCCAAGCCCCAAATTCTATAGAATTTTGGATGAAATTCATTCATATGGTTAGTTTTTGAGCACTTGGAGGAAAAGGCAGAAGAGATCTGCACTGTAGAAATTTTCCAATATTGTTGCAATTAGGCAATTGTATTTTCTACATTCAGAATATATTAATAGCATCGGAGACAAGCATACCATGAAGTTCCTGTCATTGTAGGGGAAAAGGAGTCAGATTTTCATTATGGTAAATATTTTTAAGTGTTTTTTTTTAAAAATATTTTTTATGGACATCAAGGAACCATGCAAATAGGAATCTATTTATTTGCAGAATCCTGCCGTCCTAGAGCAATTGGATGATGAACAATCCTCTCTGCTAAGAAGAAAGAGGGTTACAATCATCCTTATATTTTATTTTTGTTCGAAGATCCTGCCAAAGACAATGCGACCGGCGAGTCGAATGGTGGTAGATGTCACTGGCTTTGGCGAGATCAAGTTCGTTTTCCTCCGTGGTGGCTATACTCTTTCAAGCGAGATTGCAGCTGCTATAGTTGACGAAATGAGTCGATGTTGGTTGGATTTTTTGCTCATCATTGGTTCTTTTGAGACCAACCACGTTGCGAATGATTGTCTGACGGCAAAGATCTGTCGCCACACTGCAAAACACGAGTGGAGTGAGAGAGGAGGAAGAAGAAAAAAAAATCATTAAATGAAGTTCACTTTATTTACAATAATGCCACCTGTTAAGTTTCGAAATTGGGTCAAAACTAGGGTTTTGAAAACTTGACCGGTCATTCAATCGAAAAATTCTTCGGTTTAAGGTTCAAAGGGTCAATGGGGGTTCAAACTGGATGCAATATAGATATATATATATATATATATATGATATAAATCATTATTTAATGCAAAATAAAAAATGTTTAGTATTCAATAATGTGTAAAAATATTTTACAAAAATACAATATATTAATTTTTCATGTCTAACTTCAACAAAAAATGTGTCATAACTTAGTTGTAAGGTCTTTGTCTTAGTATTAGGAGGTCATGTGTTAAAATCTATCAACAACAATAGTTTTGTAATTAAAATTTATCGGTCCGGTTCTATCGATTGAACCGGTTCAAATTTATTCACCTTATTCAATATCAGTCACAAACAAATGACTGGTTCAAAAATTGCTCGGTTTGTGTGGGTATGACTGGTTCGGTTACATGGCCGGTGACTGATTCAACCGGCCGATCCAGTCCAGTTCTAACAGCCTTGGTCAAAACATCTAAAACATCTTTTTTGTGTTTTTCTTTTTTTAGTTTTCAAAAACAAATTTTCTGAAAATTGTTTTTTAAAAGATCACCACCAAAATGACTTGAGTTTCTACACTCCAATTTCAATGAAATAGCTAAAGACCAATCACCATATCTAAATAAAGCAAATGACTATGAGAAATGATCTCAAATACCTTTAGAACAAGAGATATCTCTATCGTTATTACGGGCTGTTTTCTACGAACCAAAGGTTGTTCCTCGAAGGCATCATCAAAAGAAGAGCCCCTCGAAATGCTGAGTACCAGCCATAGTATATTGATTAGATGTAATTGGCTGGAATCTTATAGTATATTGAGTAGTTTAACATGAGTGTCGGCCTGAGTAGAAGGCTCGTTGTTGCCAGTAGACAGTAGTTTTCTACGAAGATTTAGTGGACTTGGAAGAGAGAGATAAATCAAGTTTAGACTGACTAAAAGTGGAAAAAAGTCTTAGAAAAAATTTCTTGTAGCAAATTTGAAAAATTGGATGAGTATCAGCATGATTAAAAAAGGATGAAGGTGAGAATTAGAATAAATGATAGATATTCTCAAAAAGGGAAAGATTTAAGTCCTCTAAGAAAGCTATCACATGACCTTGAAGAGCTATATTAGTGGCACAATAGTAAGAGAGAGGCTAAGCCTGAATTAGGCCAAATTGATGGGCAGTGAAATTAGGCCAATACATGTCAAAACTTGTCTTCCTTGCCAATTAAGATGTCATAAATGAGTTCTCGGCTAACTAGAAACTTAACCCACAAAAGAGAAATAGACCCTAAGTTAGAATTATCTTAAATAAAAACAAACTAAGGAACTTCATCTGAGCAAAAAGGAAGAAAGAAGCACTAGTCTGGACGGTGTAAAACTAATTAAAGATATCTCAGTAAGATAAGCTGACCAGACCAAGCCTGTTCAGAATAAGACCAACACATCTCACTGGAGTAGAGACCACTTGGATAGAGCCAAAGAAAGGGGAATATGCCCTGAGCAAAAGTTGAACTATCCAAAGTGGGCAGAAGCATTAGTTACTTGATGGCGAGATACCTGGCCTATACAAAGAAACATGCCATGATAAATGACAACTAGGACAAATGAGGCAATGTCCAAAGAAATGGCACCATTAGCAATTTGAGAAGTAAGTTGAAGATAACCTATAATGGGTTTAGAACTTGGACCACAGATAATGTATTTGCAAAGCCAATAAAGAATAAAAACAGTATGTTCTTGCTCAGAAGACTCTGCAGAATGATCAGGAAAAGTATTAACAAGGGATGAGTAAGAAGCATATGCAAATTTGTCTAAGGAAGGAAAAATGGTAGAATAATAAAAATGGATCGAAATTGTCTCACTTAGAGGCGACAAACTGATAAAGAACAAGTCGTTTATTCTAGGAAGGTCAAGGGGTAGTTCGGTCTTTTGCTCGGAAAGGGGTTTTGTAGGGCTTGTGTTGTGTTTTGTTGGTTATTGGTTATTGGTTATTTTGTTTTGAGTCTGAACTCTTGGAGGGGCCGCCCCTTGCTTGGCTGGTAAGTTGTAATTTGATTTTGTTAAGTTAGTTCATATCAGTAATATCGGAGGCTTCATTCCTCATTATGCCTAGATCAAAGATGATAGAGCAAACTGAAGCATTGCGGAAGGAGCTTGATCAGGTCAAATCTGATATGAGTTTTATGAAATCAAAGATGAAAGGGTTTCACTCGAAGATGGATTTGGAGGCTGAGTTTCTATAGCAAGGGAAAGAGAAGGATGTTCAATTGGACTTGGAACCCTCACCTACGGATCCAGGAGATGGTACTTTTTGTTCTCAGATAGTTAGGGAAGCATGAGAATCAGACTGTTATGATCTCCACTTTTGGAAATTGGAGTTGCCAATCTTCAATGGCAATGACCAAAAGGATAAGTGTTTAGAGTGGAGCGTTATTTTCATTGCAATTGAGTTTTGGACAATGAGAAGTTGATGGACATATCTGTATGTTTGGAAGGAAAAGCTTTACATTGGTACCTGTATCAGGATGCCGATAAGCCTTTTCTTTCATGGGTGCAACTTTAAGAGTTGTTGATTCGACTGTTTAAGGGTCTTGGTGGTGGGAGAAGATATGAAGCATTAATTTCTACTAAACAAAACATTGCAGTCGATTATTACAATAATTGATTCAAATTGTTGATGGATGGGTGCTTGATGCGCCGGAAGAAGTATTGATGGATGCATATGTCAATAGCTTGAAGAGATCAATGTAGGCAGAGATGAGACTTTGGAAGCTAGCAAACTTGCACGAGTTGATGGAGGAGTCGTCTCTGGTGGAGGCCAGAAACTTGGCCCTTTTCAGTGGACTGTTATCCAATGAGGGCCCAATAGAGAAAAAGAATTGGGGTGGATTGAAGACCAACGTAAATAGGCTCGCTGGAGTTTGGTGGAGCCCAATTGATACATTGGACAATGGCCAGCGTCTTGAAGTAGGACTGGAGGAAAGATTGTGGCAGTTCTTTTGTGGGCATGTGTTCTGGAAGAAGAGAGACACCTAGGAGGTTATCGATTGAGGTGGAACAGTACAAGAGAGAGAATGAACTATGTTTCAGGTTCCCAGAGAAATTCCATCCGGAGCATAAATGCAAGAATGGGCAGGTCCAATTACTATTGGCTACTGGGAAGGGAATGAGGAGTTCGAGGGCCTGTAGAAGAATTGGAGGATGAGATTGAACTAGAGGAACCAGCTTTAGCCATTTCCATGAATATGATGGTCGGGTTTTCAAGCAATAAAACTATGATGATGAAAAGACAGATTGGAGGTCAAGAGGTAGTCATTCTGGTAGATAGTGAGCATCATACAATTTCTTTGCTATGACAGTAGTGCAAGAGTTATGACTCCTAGTAGATCAAGACCATCAATTTGGAGTGAGGATCATAAATGGTAGTACCATCAAGTGCCAGGGAATTTGTAGGCAGGTGGAAGTGATGGTTCAAGGGCACCAAGTTGTTCATAACTTTCACTCTTTCCCTTTGGGGTGCACTAACGTGGTTTTGGGTATGGCGTGGTTGAGTTCCTTAGGCGAAGTCATAACCAATTATCATCAATTGATGATGCAATTTCAGTGGCCATGAGAGACTACTAAATTGATGGGTGATTCTTCTCTTTTTGAGGAACTAATTTCTTTCAAATCATTATTGAAGGGGTTGAAGAAGGATGATGTCGCTTACTATCTAGAGATTGCTAGAATCATGGAGGATGATAACTGTAATGGCAATGTGAGGGATACGAAATTACAGCCTGTGCAGAATTTATCAAATATTTTCCCTGAGGTGTTTAACTTGGAAATGGCACTGCCTTTGTTTAGAACTTGTGATCATGCCATACAGTTGAAGGATGGTGCGAAACCTCGCCGGTTACGACCATATCGTTACACACATCATCAAAAAAATGAAATTGAGAGGTTGGTGAAGGAGATGTTGAAGGCAGGTATCATTCAGCATAGTCGAAAACCATTTGCAAGTCCTGTTCTGCTAGTACAAAAGAAGGATGGGGGATGCCCTTTTTTCCTAGACTACAGAGCCCTTAATACCATCACAATTCCAATCAAATTTCTCATTCCTATCATAAATGAGTTGCTAAATGAGATTGGGGAGGCTTGTATATTTTCGAAGATTGATCTTAAATCTAGGTACCACCAGATTCTGGTGAAGGAGAGTGACATACCCAAGACGGCTTTTAGAACCCACGAAGGTCACTATGAATTTTTAGTGATGCCGTTTGGTCTCACGAATTCTCTAGTGATCTTCCAGTCTTTGATGAATGAAATATTTTGACCATTCTTAAGGAAGTTTGTGCTTTTATTCTTTGACAATATTGGTCTTTAGCAAGGACCTTGGTACCTATTTGGAGCACTTTCGGGAGGTATTGAATGTGTTCAAACATAATAGGCTGGTTGCAAATGGAAAAAATGCACTTTCAGGTAGGATCAACTCGAGTACTTAGGCCATAATATTTTTCAGGGCACGGTGGTTGTTGATCCCAAGAAATTGGAGAGTATGACTCAGTGGCCAATTCCTAAAGACATCAAGGAGTTGCGTGGATTTTTTGGTTTGACCTGTTACTATAGGCGATTTGTCAAGAACTATTGAATAATTTCTCGGCCTCTCACTTGTTTACTCAAGAAGAATGCTTTTAATTGGGATGACAAGGCCATGAAATCCTTTGAATAGCTTAAGAAATGTATGAACACAACTTCGGTGTTGGCGGTGCCCAATTTTTCTAAGGCATTTGTCTTGGAGACTGATGATTCCGAGAGGGGATTTGGAGCTGTTTTGATGTAGGAAGGAAGACCGATAGCCTTTTTGAGTAGGGGTGGCAATTTTTTTCCGCCCCGCCCCGAATAATGGCTGGGCGGGGATGGGGTACAAATATTTGCCCCGAAAGCGGGGCGGGGATGGGATTGCAGTTTGCCTCGCCCCGCCCCGATTAACCCGCCCCGTTCCCCGCCTCGCCTCGCCCCTCCCCGCCCCGCATATATATATATAATATAAATATATATTAATCTACCATATTTATATAAATGAATTCTAAATTGCAAACGTTAATCCTAATCCAATAATTCACCTACACCTATAGTCTAACCCTAAATCTCAACTCTTTAACCATAAGGTTTAAGTCTAAACACTAATCACTAAAGTTATCAATCCTAAATCAGTAAATCTAATATCGTGGAGCATGTCGGGTTTAAGAGATTTGTTGCTTCATTACAACCTTTGTTCAAAATGGTTTGTAGAAATACCGTAAAGAGTGAAATCATGAAAATCTACAACTGTGAGAAGGAGAAGGTGATGAAGCAATTAGACAAGAACCGAGGGAGAGTGGCTATTACAACTGATATGTGGACATCAAGTAACAGAAAAAGGGGATTTATGGTTGTAACTGCACACTTTGTGGATGACTCATGGATTTTGCATAGTCGAGTAATGAGGTACTTTGATACTTTTTTTTTACTTGATATTTGTTGAATGCATTTTATTTTTCAACCAATTAAACTCAATATTATTATGTTTTAGGTTTATTTACGTGCCTTCTCCACATACAAACGAGGTTCTTGCTGATTCACTTTTGGATTGCTTGTTGAAGTGGAACATTGACCGGAAGCTATCTACTATGACTGTGGACAATTGCAGTACAAATGATGCCATGGTTACAATTCTTTTGGAGAAGCTTCAACGAGGTTCACTTATGTCGCATGGGTCAATGTTACATATGAGGTGTGCGGCGCATATTTTGAACTTGATTGTTCAAGATGGATTAGCTGTGATCAAGGAAGCTGTTGAAAAAATTCGGAAAAGCGTGCTGTTTTGGACATCATCAAATAAAAGAAGACAAAAATTTGGGGAAACAGCGCAACAGTTGCATGTGGAAAAGTTTAAAGAATTGGTTCTAGACTGTCAGACACGTTAGAACTCTACATTTTTGATGTTCTCTACTGAGATTGGATACATGGATGTTATCTTTCGCTTAAAACAACGCGACTCATCGTACTATTGCATGCCAAGTGAGGAAGATTGGGAGATTGCAAGGGATATTTGCCAAAGACTAGAGTTGTTCTTCGAGGTGACTAAACTGTTCTCAAGTACCACTTATCCTACAGCTAACGTTTACTTTCCAAAAGTTTGTGAAATTAAAATATCTTTGGCATAATGGTGTTTGAGTTCCAATAATGTGATCAAGGATATGGCATATCACATGTTTCAAAAATTTAATTGTTATTGGAATGTCATTAGTGGTATTATGGGTGTCGCGACTGTCCTTGATCCAAGGTATAAAATGATGTTGCTAGAATTCTACTTTCCTACAATTTATGGCGATGAGGCAAATGATCAAATTTGTAGGATTAAAGGAATTTGTGAAGATTTGATACGTGAATATAGTTCACAAAATATGAAGGAATTTGTGAAGATTTGATACGTGAATATAGTTCACAAAATATGAAAAGAGATGACAATAGTTCCTTTAGATCCGATCAAAATATAAGCAAGAGAGACAGTCTTGCAAGCTTTGATAATTTTGTTAACCGTAGAAAGAAGGGAGCAATTGGAAATATAAAGTTAGAGCTGGACCACTATCTTGAGGATGATGTATTGCCCCGATGTCAAGATTTTGACATACTTGCTTGGTGGAAAACTAATGGGTATCCCACCTTGCAACGTATTGCAAGAGATATTCTAGCCATTCCGGTGTCAACCGTTGCATCAGAATCTGCATTTAGCACTAGTGGTCGGTTGTTAAGTCCACATCGGAGTAAACTTCATTCAAAAATAGTGGAGGCATTGATGTGTGCTCAAAATAGGTTATTCAATGACATTTCTACTAGAGATGGAGGTATGTAAAAATTAATGTGGTATTTACTATTTAGTATTAATTGTGTGTTTTTAATTGAATTTTATCATATTGTAATTTATTTGTGGTGTTTACTTTTTAGGTTCGTTAAGGATAACCCCAAAAGATTGCATCGCAATTCACAACATTCTTGATGATATTGATGATGATGAAGGAGAAGAATGTGATTCGACGATACTTCGGTGATACTTGGGAGAAGAAGTAATTTTTTGAGCCATGTTGTCTTTTTATTATTTTTGTTTCGTTCTTTATAATTTTTATTCATTACTTATATTTACTCTATGTTTCTCTGTCAGGTACTTTCTTTACTCTGCTGGCTATTATGTTTTGGTATTTATTATGTGATGGTTGAATTGTTAATGGACCAAATTTATTAGGCATGCTGGAGATTGCAATTCTTCAGTCATCACTTTGTATTATTTATTATGTCTTAGTTGTTGGATTTGAGAATTTATTGTATAATTTTGGATTAATCTCCAGAAGATGTATCTGATGTCAAGGATTGATCTTCATTATGTCTTGTGTTTTCTTCTCTTTGTAGTGATCTTGCTCCCCAATTTATTTTGTATTAGGCAATGTATTCCAGGTATTATCCATTGCCACTGCTGTAAGCTATTGAAGTTTCAGTTATTTTTGGGCGGGGCGGGGCGTAGGTATAAGGGGGAGGGGCGGGGACGGAACACACACATTCCGCCCTCGCCCCGCCCCACGGCCACCCCTATTTTTGAGTTAAGCATTCTCTGAGAAGGCTCAAATGAAATCGGTTTATGAGCGTGAGCTTATGGCGATTGTCTTTGCTGCTAGGAAATGGCGGCACTATTTATTGGGCAACAAATTCATCATTCAAATCGATCAACGTTGCATCAAGTACTTAGGGGAGCAAAGGGTTTTGACCTTAGAGCAACAAAAGTGGTTATCTAAACTCTTGGGATTAAAATTTGAGATTCAGTACAAGTCAGGAAGTAGTCAGGAAGTACTAACACTATGGCAGATGTGTTGTCTTTTTTTGTTATCCAATTCACTGAGATTCTGGCTCCTGATGGGGAGAATGTGACGATGACCAGCTTAGAAGCTTAGCTGAGTGCTTTAACTCGGGTACAATGTGCATATTTTTCAAAGTTAGTGAAGAAACTCAAGTTGATCCCAAGCTTCGACAAATAATTCAAGACTTGATGGTGGATACTGCTAGTCACCCTGGATATACAGATCGGCAGAGAGTTTTGTTTTATAAAGAAAGGCTATTCATTTCTAAATCTTCTCTTAGAATTCATTCTTTATTACTGGAATTCCAAAGTGCACCAGGGGGAGGTCATTCGGGGGTATTCTAGACCTACAAAAGGCTGTCTAATGTTGTTTAATGGGAGGGAATGCAAAGAAATATTCAAAAATTTGTGGCTAGTTGCTTGCAGAATAAACACTTCACACTGCGGCCGGCTGGACTCCTATAACCTTTACCAGTTCCAAAAAGGGCGTGAGAAGATATAACTATGGATTTTATTGGACGTTTGCCTCGGGTTCAAGAAATGGATACTATCTTAGTGGTGGTGGATCGCCTAACTAAGTATAGTCATTTTGTGGCACTTGGCCATCCTTATGGAGATAAAGATGTGGCTGCAGTGTTTGCCCGTGAAATTGTATGACTGCATGGATTTCCACTATCTATTGTCACAGATGGAGATCGGGTCTTTATTAGTTACTTTTGGAAAGAACTTTTCAGGTTGGCTGGAACTACCTTGAAGTTGAGTTCTTTCTATCATCCGCCAAAGGACGATCAAAAGAAGGTAGTGAACCGTTGTTTGGAAGCATATTTGAGATGTTGTGTAATGAGTATCCGAAGAAGTGGTTATCGGGGTTGATGTAGGCTGAGTATTGATATAACTCTACTTTCTATAGTTCCACAAAAATGACTCCTTATCAGGCTCTTTATGGAAGAGAACAACCCGTGTTATTGAGGTATTCGGAAGAGAGTTCCTTGGTGGAGGTGGATCACTAATTAAGAGAACATGATGAAATTTTGTGAGAGCTTGCGCAGGACTATATGAAGTCAGTGCCTGATGCTAAAAGGCATGACGATAGCTTTGAGTCGGGTGATTATGTGTATCTCAGGTTGCAGCCGTATCGTCATCGAACAGTTTCATTTCTTTCTAATGAGAAGCTCAGCGCCTGTTGTTTTGGTCTCTTTTAGATTGTGGAGCGGGTGGGAAATGTTGCGTATCGCCTGGACTTGCCTCCTATTGCCAAGATTCATTCGATTTTTCACATATCTCAGCCTTGGCGTGGCTCAACAGCAGGATAGAAAATTTTGCCGTTACCAAATTCTTTGATAGCAGATTTACAAGTGGAGGTTCAGCCAAAATAGGTGCTGAAATTTCGCAGTGGTCCGCAAGGAAACTAAAAACAAAGGGCCACAAGGAAAAGGCATGAATCATAGACAAGAATAAAAGTAAAAATCTGAAGTAAATCACGAATACCGACTTGAGCAAATATGGCATGTTATGGAGCATGATTAATGATACGCTGATGCCAAATCTTATAGGCATTGTGGTGTTTGGGTTAGGTCCAAATGTCATTAGGCATACCTAGAAGACAAAACTTAATAGGCTTCGTGAAGGGTGGAGAGCCTATAATTGAGAAAAGTTGACTCAAAGGAGTCGTGGAAACAATGTCCGTATCGAAAAAGGCATGGCCAAGATAGAAGTTATCGGATTCCGATTCAAAGGGAAATCGATAGTCGAATTCAATAGAAGTAGTCTTCAAAGCGCTATGATAGTCTTCATAAGAACATGTCCTTCTAACTTTGGAAGAAGAAGCCTTCACCATGTTTGAAAGATTAAGGAATAGGAATCAATGGAAATTGCAGAAATAGGACAACGAAGAAGACATAGTGAAGAATCGAAAAAGGGGAAAACAAGTATTACAAAGGTATAGGTCCATAGGAGAACAATGTCTAAGAAAATGGCATGATTAACCAAATAAAGTGATGTAATGGTTAATGTGATGGAACCAAGTAATAAAGGTTAAGAAATTCAAGTTTTCTTATGTGGAAAAAGTAGTACTGTGAGATTTTTAGCCGCAAAAGGGTGTCATCTAAGACCAACATCGCATACAATGTCAGGAGTATGAAAATAAAGACAAGCCAAGCATTTAATGTTAAGTCATGTTGAATGGAGAATTTCAATAGGACAAAGCAAGAGGATGTCCAAAAAAGTTGAATATGATTTAATCAAAGGAATTTAATCTAGGCATTTTTTTTCGGAGGGGGTTGGGGGGTGTTCGGGGGGTGGTGTGTGTGGTAATTTTTGGATAGAAAATGTATAAATGCCACGTAGTACAATGGCACCATTCATTGTATTAGATACAAGTCGAGTAAATAGCCAATAAAAGGTCGGCTAAACCATAATTGAACGAGATAGGAATTTCAAAAAGCTAGATCGATCAAGTAATTGATGTATGATTGAAAGTGGAAATATGTGGCCATTATCCATATATCTCAAAATATGAAGAAAGGTCATCAACTTGAAAGTTATGGCTTAAGAGAAATGGAGTAACAACACAATAGTTGTTCTTCTTTTGATGCTAAGGAGCTATGTAGGTTTTCCATGCTTTGCTGCAATCTTTGTTTAATCAGAATAAGGTTTGTGGGAAAATTAATGTTTTACGCATACAAGTTTTATAAGCAGGACTGATAGACTTATGGATGAATTTATACATCAGAGTTCAAGCTTTATAACCTCATGGGCTACCACTGTTGTTCGTCAATGACTACCTCCATGTTCAAGGAGTTTGAAGCTAAATTGTGATGTAGCTATTGGGCTGGACAGAGTGGGATATGAAGTGGTGATTCAAGACTTATTGGGTGATATACTTGGGTTAGGTTCTTTTGGTAGATAGGTGGGGCTCGGGGTCTATTATGCAGAGGTAGGGGCAGTATTGTATAGGCTTTAGTTTTCCCTTTCTATTGGCTTCATGTCGATGGTTGTGGAGAGTGACTTGTTGCTAGTCTAGGAAAGTCATCTAAAGCGGATGCTTTGTTTAATAAGAAATATCCTCCTACTATTGATGGCATGAGCTGTACATAATTAGATAAGTTGTGGATCAAGATCAATGTTTGATCTTCGGTGATTATCTTGTGTATAGTTGTTAACAATTATGATCCCTACAATTGTGGAATATGTATAGTACGTTAGTGCATGTGTTATTCCTAGATTATAGGAACAACTTCTGTAACCTCTATAACTCAGCCTATTAAAAAGGCCATACGAGTAAATGAAAAATACAAAAAACTTCCATCAGTTTGCTTATTCTCTTCCAATTTTGTTATTTTGTCATGGTATCAGAGGCGGGATAATCCATATAATGAACCTGATTTGTGAACAACTACTACACCAAATATGTCCTTCCACAGGCCATATGAGTAAATGAAAAATACAAAAAACTTCCATCAGTTTGCTTATTCTCTTCCAATTTTGTTATTTTGTCATGGTATCAGAGGCGGGATAATCCATATAATGAACCTGATTTGTGAACAACTACTACACCAAATATGTCCTTCCACTACTATCATACACTACACTAACTTATTCTATTGCTACCCTGTTGTGTGTATCTAAGATGGTTGAATACAAATATGAAAATTTCTCCATTGCTCCTGAAAAATTGACTGGCCGAACAAACTATGATGCTTGGGCTCGGATTGCTTGAATGTCTAATGCTAGCAAGAAGAAGCTTGGCTACATCACTGGTACAAAAAAGTCTCCTGAGAAAACAAACGTGGAGGCTTATGAAACTTGGGAAGAAGAGGATTACACTGTCTAAACATGGTTACTCAATTCCATGGAGAAACACGTGAGGGTACTTTTTTATTGTCTCCCTGCTGTAGGAGCCATTTGGAGGGCTGTAGAGAAGACCTACACTATAAGTAACAATTATTCCAAAATCTATGAGTTGACAAGATTTGTTAACATCAAACAAGAAGGTCGTACTTTTGAAGCCTATTACGAAGAACTGCAAATAATTTGGCAAGAATTGGATGCTATTAATCCTTCTCAAACTAAGAATGAGATTGATATCTGCACCCACTTAGCAGGTGTCACCAATTTTCGGGACTATATCCTATTGGCAGGGTTGGATTCTTATTTGGATGGTGCTTGTGCATATGTTCTAAGATTTGATCCTTTCCCAGATGTTCTTGAAACATATGTCATGATCTGTGAAGACGATAGTAGACTCAAAACCCTGAGAAGTGAGGAGAAGACTAGTGGTAGTGCCTTATATACCACACACAAGGGAAAAACACATAGCTCATATGAGTCTGCTAAGCATATACTCAAATCTAATTCTTCAAGGATGAAGGAGGAATGCAAGTGCTCAAGGTGTGGTAAAACTAATCATACAGTTGGCAAATGTTGGGTGATTCATGGTCGACCTGAGTGGGCAGATTAATTGGTCACCAAGAAACATGGACACGCATCTCTTGCTATTTTCTCAATTACCGCACATGAGGATGGAGAAAAGTCAGATACGTTTGGTCTTGCTTTGTGTAATTATGCTTCTGCTTGTAATAAGGCATGGATTCTTACACTGGAGCAACGGATCATATGACTAATAGTAGCTTACATTTTACCACTTACACTGAAAATCACACTAAATTTGTTGTTAAAACAACTAATGGTCTGCCTATTCTGGTCACAGGTTTTGGAACCATTCAAGTCACACCTAATATCACCCAAATTGATGTGCTTCTGGTCCTCTCTTTGGAAAGTGATTTATTATATGTGTTTAAACCAATGACTAAATGGGACGTGGTTTTAAGAGAGGGAATTTGTGGTACTTCTATGGGTCACAGTCTACTAGTACTGTGAACATTGCCAACAAAGTTCATGAATGCCCAGTGGAAAGTAAAAAATTGATTTGGCTAGACACCAGCGCATAGGTCATCCCTCTTTTGGGCATTTAAGACATCTTTTTTCCTTCTTTATTTGAAGCTTGTAATAATGAGTTCAAGAGCTCTAACTATGAGACTTTTATTTTGGCTAAAAGTCATTGTGCTACATTTCCATTAAGTGAGACTAGAAGTTCTATGCCTTTTACTTTGATTCATTCAGATGTATGGGGACCTTCTCAACATACCGCGTGTTATGGCATGTGTTGGTTTATTACGTTCATTGATGATTGCACTCGGGTTACTTGGAGTTATTTACTTAAGCACAAAAGTGATGTAAATTGTGTAGTTAAGCAATTTTACACAATGATTCAAAATCAATTTTCTACCACTATGAAATTGCTACAGTCTTACAATGGTGGTGAATACCTTAAAATGATCTTGCTGTTTTTTTCCAATCTCATGGAATATCATCAAAAATCATGTCCATATACACCACAGTAGAATGGTGTCGCTGAACGACGCAACCATCAACTTTTTGAGGTAACTCAAGCATTCTTGTTTGATAAAAAATTTCCTAAACACTTATGGGGTGAAGCCTTGCTCTCTGCTGTTTATGTCATCAACCGAGTACCCTTTAGCTCTTTGGCCTTCCAGACTCCACTTCAGGTCCTTATCACCAAAATACCCAATATGCCTCTTGTATCTCGTTCGTCACCCAAAGTGTTTGGATGTGTTGCGTATGTTCCTGTTCCTTCTCCTCAACGTTGGAAATTATCTCCTAGAGCTATTAGATGTGTGTTTGTGGCTATGTTTGTCATTGGAAAGGATTTTGGTGCTATCATCCACCCTCTCAAAAGATGTATATTACCATGGATGTTACTTTTAATGAAGACTTAGCCTATTACTCCATGGATGGCTATCCTCTTCAAGGGGTGATAAATGAACTTGAAGAGAAAAACGTTCTCCAAAGTACAAGTACACCTACAGATGCTACTAAAAGTCCCTCTCTCTTCCCTAGATGTTCAATCTACTTTTGAGGCTCCACATGAGGTATCTTTTGATCCTACTTATTTGATTTATAACGCCACTTCACCTGTTCAACCCAACCATGATCATGCAAATTTATCTAAACCCTACACTGCTTTTATACAACCTATACAACCGGAACCTAACCTATACAGCCCAAAAATAACCAGTCTATACAGTCTGATCCTATATAGCTCGAATCTAAAAATGATCAGCCTATTCCTATACAGTCTGAAGTCGAACCTACCCCAATGCCTGACCTCATACAACCCACTATAGAACCTTATGTTGAACCACCTGAAATCACATATCTAGCAAAGTATCCTTTACCAACTCGGGTGAATAGAGGCAAACCTAAATCCAAATACTCTGCCGACATTCATTACAAATCTAAATATCCCATTAGCAACCATGTGTCAACTCATCAAGTCCCTAAGTCATATGAATCATTTCTATGTTAAATATCTATTGTATCTATTCCAAGACAATTGCAAGAAGCATTGGCAGATACTAAATGGATTGAGGCTATGACTAAAGAAATGAGAGCACTGAAAAAGAATCATACTTAGGATATGGTTCCACTACCGAGAGGAAGATGACTATTGGGTGCTGATGGATTTGGACTATAAAACACAAAGCTGATGGCTTTGTAGAGAGCTGCAAGGCAAGAGTAGTAGCCAAAGGGTATACTCAAATATATGGGGTGGATTACAATGAAACTTTTGCACCCATGGCAAAAATAAATACTGTGTGAGTTCTACTCTCTGTAGCTGCTAATCAAAATTGGCCATTACCGCAATATGATGTGAAGAATGCCTTTCTTCATGGAGAACTACAAAAAGAGGTGTATATGGATCAACCATCAGGCTTTGTAGAGAATACAGGAATGGTATGCAAGCTAAGAAGAGCTTTGTATGGTTTAAAACAATATCCGCAAGCTTGGTTTGGGAGGTTTACATTGGCAATGAAGAATATTTGCTATCGCTAAGTAACTCAAATCATACATTATTTATGAAGCATAAAAAAGACAAGTTTACTATTTTGATTATCTATGTAGATGATATGATCTTGATAGGGAGTGATGATGCCAAAATTGATAAATTGAAGTCATATTTATCAAAAGAATTTGAGATGAAAGAACTTGGAGAGTTGAAGTATTTTCTTGGCATAGAGGTGTTTTGATCCGATGAAGATATTTTTTTTATCACTAAGACAATATGTACTAGATTTGCTTACTAACATAGGAATGCTATATTGCAAACTAGCCGAGACTCCAATGGAATAAAATGATAAGTTGCAAGAAGACACAAACATGCCATTCACCAATCAAGAGAGATATCAACGAAGGTTAATTTACTTGTCCCATACTAGACATGATATTGCCTATGCTGTGAGGGTAGTTAGTCAATTTATGCATGCTTCTACTGAGAGACATATGATTCTCATGAATTGAATATTACATTACTTGAATAATGCTCCAAGGAAGGGTATTATGTTTTCCAAGAGGAATCACTTAGACATTGAGGGGTATACTGATGCTGACCATGTAGGAGACAATACCAAAAAAATATCTACCTCCGGTTATTGCACCTTCATTGGTGGTAATATTGTCACATGGAGAAGTAAAAAAACAAAAGGTTGTCTCACGGTCAAGTTCTGAGACTGAGTATATAGCAATGGCTCACGACATATGTGAGTTAGTATGGTTGAAGTATATAATGACCGACTTCGATTCAAACCTACGTGTGCTATGTTATTGTACTGTGACAACAAAGCTACAATTGCCATAGCCCACAATCTCGGTGCAACATGATCGTACCAAGCATGTGCAAGTTGATAGGCATTTTATTAAAGAGAAGTTAGAGACTCAGATTGTGGAAGTACCATATGTCAACTAGCATATATCCTGAGCAATGCGATTTCAAGTAACATCTTCTCCAACTCACTTAACAAGTTGGGTATGAAAGATATGTACTCCCCAACTTGAGGGGGAGTGATGGCATGAGTTGTACATAATTAATATAAGTTATGGATCAAGATCAATGTTTGACCTTTGGTGATTATCTTATGTATGGTTGTTAACAATTACGATTCCTACAATTTTGGGATATGTATAGTAAATTTTTGGTCACTAAAAGATTGACCTTTTTTTTATTACTAAATGTTCAAACATTACATATCAGTAACATAAAGTTTTGATTTGTTTCAGATTAGTAACTTGTGCAATTTTTTTAAGTAGTCAATGAGTTATGTGGCGTGTTGACCATTAACTGTAATTGAATTTTTGTTTGTGTGACCAACAATCACAATGAGAAGAAAAATAACATTATTCAAATATGCAGATTGAAAAACCCAGATCCTTGAATCATCTTTTTCACTTCCAATCTTGTGAACTCCAATCCAAACACAAAATCATTGCCACTTACCCTCCACCACTACCAAAGGCAACAACATTTGGGATGAGGCGCTCCTCCACTAATAGCCTCACCAATTCTCTGTAAGTACGTCCCGTTCAACATGATTTAACCCCCACCTTCTCTTTTGTCTTTACTTGACAAAATTCACCGTTGTCTTTAACTCTATAATTATGAAGAATATGAATGCAATACTCATGAACTCTCACGAGCAATTCAAAATTTTCTAGATCTAGCTTAGTTCACATGGTTTTAGCCAGGCATGAACCCCACAGTTTAACTAAACCAAAATAGCGAACAAATCATCCACTATGATAACCTCGTCCAAACCTAAACATTACAACAAAAGAAAATGGAAAAGAACTTGAGAAATTGGTAAAGAAGGATATTCATTTCCATAAATTTTTCACAAAAGAAAGTGTTCCCTCTACACTGGTATTTATACTACGTATACACTAATAGGGATAACAACATGTTACTAACATAAATCAAATAGATAACTAAGCTAATGACACATTAGCACTTCCATTAATACTAACAAACTAATTAACAGAAGTTTGTAACTAACTTACCGACTAATTAGTTGACGGATGACTAATTAGCTACTAACCACATACTAACTAATATAAGTCTATCAATTACTCTCTTCTTAGCATGCACCTTGTCCCCAAGGTGGCAAACAGAGGTATTAGAATATCAAATGGGAAGCAAAGGAAATTTGGCCACAAATTCATCATAATCTTCCTAAGTGGCTTCCTCCATATGATGATTAGTCCACTAAACAAGGAGTTGTGTTCCTGCCACACTTCCCTTTTGATCTTTTGGAGTTTCATCTTACTGCCATTACTACAAAACACATATAATTTCAAATTACTAACAGCAAATATGTGCAAATCACCCATCTATAAATCACCTACTTGATCCAATCAAACCTCTATCGCCTAGCAACCTGACATAAGTTTCACTTTGCCTGTGTCCAGGAAATTATAAGAAAGCATGATTGACAGGGAGATGACCTGTTAAGTATTAGACTCTAAACGAACCATTTTGGAGTGTTATTATTTGGTTTAAGTAAAACGTTGCATTTTACTCTTGTTGTTAAGTCGGTTTGGTTTAACTAAACTTGCCACAATATTTTTTTGATTAGTTGGAGGCAAAGTTATAGGTTTTTGGAATAATGCCTCAAAATTGTGTAATAACTGCTGTAATTCTTCCTTTTGAATTAATCTTAGCTCCTCTTTACTTCCTGCAGTTATGACCTCCTGAGAAAATAGTAAACATTTGACACAAGAATTTGGAAGTTCACTCTCCATTTGTTGCATTGTAATTTGCTATAAGATTGGTTCTTGGCCTACGCTACTATGAAGCTTGTAAATCCAGTCATCCTTAGTGAACTGCATGGTAAGCTTTTGAAAATCCCACAAGACAGGACTAGTGGTGGTTAACCATCGAATACCAAGAACTATATCACAACCCCCTAATGGTAAAATGAGACAATTTGTAACATAAGAAAATTCACCCATAGGAAGAGCCAATGACTTACAACAACTCTTACTGAACACTTTACCCCATCTATTAGCATTACCTAAAAAACTAGGGTTTTTTGCATCTGCTAGCCCAAGTGTTTAAGCAATTTTACATCCATGAAATTATGGGTGCTACCAGAGTCCATCAATATTGTAATTGGAAGACTCTAAATGAAACCCCGAAGTTTCATTTCTTATTAGCTGAATTTTCAAAAATTCCATAATAAACACACATACTTAATTCTAGTTAATGGAATTCCAAATTCCCAACCTCTCCTATTGCCTTCGCAGTTGGTTCCTTTACCCCATCCTCATCTTCAAAATTTACTTCTAATATCTGTAGTTGTTTCTTAGCACAACTATGGCCTTTCACATACTTCTCATCTCATTAGAAGCATAATCCCTTCAATTTCTATCTTGAACCTCAGCTGGTGAAATTCTTCTAGTAGGCACCTTAGGTGGACTAAATTACTTGAAAGAATTATCAAGAGGTTTGACCATGGTAAGAGAAATAGGTACATTAGGTGGCCTAACTGTGTTTGATTTATGCAAGCTATTCCCTCTAAAATGGTTCAATTTTACATCTAACTAAATTGCAATAGCAATAGCAATAGCTTCCCGAGTATTACTTGGTTTTAGAAATTTGACAACATACGTCAACTCTAGTTTAAGTCCCCCTATGAAACAACTCTTCATTGAAGCTTGACTCATATCAACAGTCCTATTTGCTAATCGTCTAAACTCAACAATGTCATCTTTTAAAGAACCAATCTATTTGAGTTTAAAGAGCGATTCTATGCGATCCTCAGATTCAAATGTGCCATATTCTTTACAAAAGATTACTGTGAAATCCTCCCTATTAGGAGCAGTTTGTAAACAATTCATCCAATTGAACCATTGTAAGACTTCATTTTCAAGATTAAAGGATGCAATACTACCTTTTGTAGATCTGGAGTTCCATAGAATGAAAAATATTGATTTTCTCGATGGATCCACATCAAAGGATCATCACCCTCTTTAAACCTAGGGAATTCAACTTTCTGCCAATCCATTCGATTTGGTGCGCCCTTATTTTCAACACCTTCAAATCTCCTAGCACCACGATGATGCCTTGATTCTGGTCTATCATCCTCATTTGCTCCTCCAAGATCAGCACGCATCAGATCCCTCCTTAGTTTCTCAAATTCCGTAGTTAACTTTGTCTCCAATTTAGTCTCCATTATATTATCCAAGTGTGACTCAAAGCCTATCTCACATTCTAATGATTTTTGGAATGTTTCCATGGTGACCAATATTTTTCTAAGTTGGACCTCAGATCTGGTTACCACCAAATTAGAATACATCCTTCTGACATAGAGAAAACAAGTTTTAGAGCTCATGCAGGACATTATGAGTTTTTGGTCATGTCTTTTAGCCTTACTAATGCACCTGCTACCTTTCAAGGGTTGATGAATGACATTTTCAGACCATTTATTAGGAAATTTATACTATTTTTCTTTGAAGACATATTAATCTTCAATCCTAATTGGTAGAGACATTTACATGATCTAAGGATTACATTTGAGGTGTTGTTACAACATAAACTGTTGCTTAAGAAAGAGAAGTGAGCTTTTGGTAAGTCTTAGGTTGAATATTTGGGACATTTTGTTTCTATGGAGGGAGTGGTAGCTGATCCTTCCAAATTAAAATCTATTGTCAGTTGGTCTGCTCTTTCAAATGTAAAGGAAAGCCAGTGATGCCTTTGAATAGCTTAAGGGTATTATGATTTTCCCAAAGGTGTTAGCATTACCCGACTTTAATGAGACTTTTACAGTGGAGTGTGATGCTTTTGGCAATGGGACTGGTGCAGTGCTTCAAAAAAGGGTAGCCTATAGCTTTTACTAGTGAAGCTTTTGGTCCCAAAAGTCAAGCTCTTTCTTCTTATGAAAAAGAGCTCATGACTATTGTCTACGATATCAAAAAATGGCAAAACTACTTGCAAGGTAGTCATTTTATAATAAAAATAGGTCATCAGAGTTTGAGATATTTCTTACATCAAAAGGCTAACACTGCATTCTAGCAAAAGCAGCTGGCTAAATTGTTTGGGTTTGATTACGAGATTCAGTATAAGCAAGGTTCAAAGAATGTAGTAGTTGATGCCTTTATCTAGAGTATCTAGTTTTGAACCACTTCTGGCGAAACCAATCTATAGGGAGATTGGAGGTTTTGATTCTGAATGTCAGAAAGAATGTTCAATCATCTCTTTTCCCTATTTTGGTCAGTTGGATGATTTAAGAAGGCATGTGAAAAATGATGAATGGGTATTGGAACAAATTAAGAAGGTTAAAATCCAAGGTAATAGTGCTTCTTCCTTTACATATTCTCTTGATAATGGGTTTTTGTAGTATAGGTCCAAAATTCTTATCGGACCACACTTTTCATGGAAGACAAAGCTTTTTGAGGGATTCCATGCATTACCTACTATAGGACTTGCTGGAGTTTTGAAAACATACCAGAGAATCAAGAAGGGTTTCTACTGGTGGGAATGAAAACTGAAATTAAACAGATGGTTGCTAATTGTACACTATGTCAGCATAATAAGTACGAAACAATATCTCCTCCAAGTTTTCTTTAGCCTCTGCTTGTTCCTAAACAATTTTGGCAAGATATAAGTATGGATTTTATTACTTCCTTACCACCATGTAAAGGGAAGACAATAATCATGGTAGTAGTGGATAGACTTTCAAAGTATAGTCATTTTATAGCTCTTGCACACCCTTACATAACAGTGACGTCTTCAATCTGCATGGTATGCCTGCTACTATCGTAAGTGATAGGGATCTTGTATTTTTTCAGCACTTTGGAAAGAAATTTTCAAATTGTAGGGTCTAAACTTTGTATGAGCTTAGATTATCACCCTCAAAGTGATGGGCAAATGGAGGTCATGAATAGGTGATTGGAAACATATTTGAGATGTTTCACTTGATTACAACCACGATAGTGGCTTCAATGGCTATCTTAGACAGAGTGGAGTTTTAATATTGCCTACCAAAAAGAAGTTAAAACTTCACCATTTGAATTGTTATATGGTTACCCCCCTCCTCATGTTAGTACTTATGAGTTGGAGACAACTAAATTTGAGTTTTTGGAACAGACATTGTTGGCCAGGGACAAAGTGTTGGAGTTGCTAAAGACACAATTTGTTATTGGCTCAACAAAGGATAAAACATCAAGCTGATAAACATAGAACAAAAAGGGTATTCATGGTGGGTGATTTAGTTTACTTGAAGTTGACACCTTACCAATTACCTTCTTTAGCAGCACACTCTTTCCATAAGTTGCATCCTTGATATTATGGACCTTTTGAGGTACTGTCTAGGGTTGGTGAGGTAGCTTACAAATTAAAGCTTACACTAGAGTAAGATTCATCTAGTATTTTATGTTAGTTGTCTTAAACGAAATTTAGGTCTAGCAGTTAGTCCTAAGCTCGTTTACCAGTGGTTACAGATCATGGACTTGTCGAGCAGACACCACAGGATGTTTTGCAAAGACATGTTTATAAGAAAGGCAACATTGCTGGGACTCAACTTTTGATATTGTGGGTTGGGCACGGTACAAAACACTACAAGAAAAGCGCTGATTACCGACGGAAATTACCGACGGCTTATTTCGGTCGGTAATTTCCGACGGATTTCTGACAAATTACCGATGAAAGTGTACTTTGGAATTTTGCGGACGGTTTACCGACCGATTTCTGACGACTATATTACCGACGAAATTTTTTCGTCGGAATATTTTGGCGCCATGGTTGGCGCGAAAGATACAGACGGATTACTGACGATTTTTCCGTTGGTAATTACCGACGGATAATATTTCGTCGGTAAAATTTTCAATTTTGATTTTTGAATTTTTAAAAGGTTTGAAAATAATGATTTTTACCGACTGAATTGTTTCCGTCGGTAATTCATATTTTTTTATTATTTTTATGTTTGCACATAATATTTGTCGAAAGTTTTAATATTTTAATTTTACCGACGAAAAATGTCCGTCAGCAAATTAGCTGGAACTTTAAAACAAAAAACCCTAACTTTGTTTCTTTCTCTCTTCCACTTGCAGTTGCGATAGATAGAGCCTCTCCTCCCTTATGCTTTCTGTCTCTCACACCTGCGAATGCTTCCATTGTCGTTGAATTTCTTCCTCTCTTCTCACCGTGACTGAAGTTCTGCTCCACCTGCCTGCACAGTGGTCACCGTGACATTACTACGGTCATCGAAACTCCTCCAGTCTCATACATCTTGTTTTTTCTAGATTTGGAATTGCAGAATAACTGTTTTAACATTGTCAAATTCTGCAATAATCTTTGTGCGCTTTTTATTGTTAAATATAGGTAACAGAGCTGTTAGATTCAGTTTTGCTGTCTAAATGATGGAGGTTGTTTGTGTTTTCTGATATTTTACCATGACATAGTTGTGAGCACTAATAGTGACCTTCCTGTATATGTATGAATTTGTTAGTTATATCGACATTTTTTTTGATACTTATAAATAATTTTTGATTGCTCGTAGGAGACATATGAGACTATGCGGCAGTCGCAGTCGCAGCCCGAGTTAGGGTCCTCTTCAGCTCACCATGTTGACGAGGTGGCTCTTTATTACGAGGCAGTCGGCGGGGCCAAGAGGAACTTGGTCTACGGTATGGGGTCGCAGGCCTCTGCATTCTATCCATCGACTAGCGCCTCGTTCTGCTCTTGTACTCCGACATCCGACTCGCACTATCAGCGGTTGCTTAATGAGCAGATAGGACAGCTACGAGTGGAGATGGAGCAGTAGATGGAGCAGATGCGGAGGCAGCAGGCCCAGGAGCAGGAGCAGGCCCAGATGCAGATGAGAGCGGAGATGCAGGAGCAGATGAGAGCAAAGATGCAGGCGCAGATTAGGGCAATACTCGGTCAGACTGGACAGGATCTCCCTCCATTGCCACCAGAGGATCCTTCTGGCGATTTGTAGATTATTTTTAAGAAACAATTGTGTTTGTATACTGTATTATATATTAATTTCGATAAATTTGAATATTTAGACTTATTGAGAATTTTGAGATAATATTGTGTTTTTTATGTAATTTACAGGGTTTTTAAATTTTTTAATAAATTAATTTTCGAAAATTATTATTAAAATTATCGACGGATTATCGACGACATATTTAATTTTAATTTTCCTAATAATTAATTTCCGACGGATTACCTACGGAATAATATTTAATTTTAATATTTGCCTTAATTAATTGCCGACGGATTACCGACAGAATAATATTTAATTGTTATTTTCGTCTTAATTATTTACCGACGGATTACCGACCGAAAAATATTTAAATTTAATTTTCTTTTTAATTATTTACCGACGAAAAAAGTTTTTTTAATTTTTGATTTAATTAATTATTGGCACAGTCGAAGCTATTACCGACGTAAAATCCGTCGGTAATTACCGAAAAAGACTAGCCGTCGGTAAATCGGTCAGTAATTTACTGACGAAAACGTTTTCGTCGGTAATATGGTTACCTACCAGGTTTTCACCGACATATAAAAATTGGTCGGTAATCGGTCGGTAAAATAATTACCGACGAAATACTCTTATTTACCGACGGAATATTCCGTCGGTAATTAGCGGTTTTCTTGTAGTGAAAGAAGCTCTCTAGTAGGACTTTGAAAGAATAAAAAATAATATATATCCCATGAGATCTCATATTTTATTTCATTGTATTATTCCAATAAAATAATATATTTTATTACAATGGACCAATGTATTTCATTGTAATAGTACACATTCCACTGTAATAGAATGTGTTATTCCATTGTAATAATACAATGAAATATTTCATACGTTATTTCATTGTAGGATTACAATGGAATAACAGATTCTATTACAATGGAATAATATATTCCATTGTCATAGTATGCATTCCACTGTAATAGAATCTGTTATTCCATTGCAATATTACAATGAAATAACTTATGGGATCCTATGGTATACAACCTCATGGGATATAAAATGACACTGACCACTATTGAAGAATTTCATAGCAAATATCCTACATTTCCATTGTCTGTTGAATTTCAACCTTGAGGACAAGGTTTGTGTGGAGAAGAGGGAATTGTAAGTATCAGAATCTAAACGCATCGTTTAGGAGTGTTATTAGTTGGTTTAAGTAAAACGTTGCGTCGTACTCCTGTTGTTAAGTCGGTTTGGTTTAACTAAACTTGCCACGTGTACTATTTTGATTAGTTGTTGCTTAACAGAATTACTGAATTGGCCTTGTGTTATATAGGCCGCTGTAACTCTTTTGATATTCAGTTTTTGTGATGAATGAACTCGTAAGAGAATTTCTCCAAATTCTCTCCTCCTTTCTTCTGTTTTTTCCATTTCTTGATACTTGGTCAAGGTTGAAGAAGCTTATCATGACCGGACAGGACCTACAATTACAAGCAAGCAAACCAATGTTGTTCTCGGTGGGAGATGACTGGAGAAGTCATTAATGGGTTCGCAAGCGGAGAAAAGACGACCGACAATTGTTGGTATCACCAGAGTTATCTTAGGCGAACAAGAGCCGCATAAGGTTCATATTAGATATTCATAAAGAGGCTGAGAGATGAATAGGCGTATGACTGATTTTCCAGGTCTTAACGTCATCCAGCAACATTGTCAAATGGTAACGATTTGTATTCAATGGCGCTGTCACATAAATGGGTTGACTGATTGAAAGTTGAAAATCTGTTCAAGTTACCAAAATGAAACAAATTCGAATTCGAATTTTAAGTTACCGAACTTTCGATAACTAAAATGAAAATTTCAAAATCTTTCTACGAACAAAAAGACAAAAGGTAACCCTCAAAATAGCAATAACAGCGCATCAAAGCCCTACGGCATCATTATTACTAGATGAAATTACGAAGGCAGGTGTATTACAGCAAGTGAAATATGACACCCTCTCTTGTTGCTCTACAATGGCACTATTTAACATAATTAGAAGGAAAACAACAATAATTTAACCATAGATCGCAAAAATTGAAGATGCCAATTCTCACACTGATCCACTCTTGATTTCCATTACAACTTCCATACAGGAGCTTTCATTTGGGTCGTCTAAACAACACATCATCCAGACCCTCCTTTATGTGGTTGCCCACTCTGTACGCATTTCTTGCCACTCCTGATGCAACCAGACCTGCGCTTCTTTTGAACCTGCAAATTTTAAAAAGCATTGACATTTAGGGCTTCTTCAAGAAGTAATCCAGGAAATGAAAAACAAACAGCAGATTAAGATTGATGCTGATTAGCCTTTATCTACGAAGTTCAATTCTTACCTACTTAAGTAGTCCTGCCCTGTGGAATGAGTTGTTGGCTTGTGCGTGCGAGATTCAGGAATAGTACCAACATCTACAAAGAAGCAAAACAAGTTACTAAAATTTATCATGGAGCAAATCTCCAATCAACGCTCCTCGACAAAGCCTCCCAAAAAAGTGTAATGTCTAGTCAGAATCTCCAATACATTGATGACACAAAGAAGATGAAAACTGACCAAAAAGGCTGTACCACAACTACATATAGCAGGGAAGTAGTGCATAATTTTCGTTTTGCAGAATCACATTAATCTAGCATGATTTATAATTTTATATGAATAATAACTATAATCCATCAATATGTTAGCTAGGATTTCTGAGCCTACATTATTTGAGATTAAGACTTAGATGATGATGGCAATGAAAATCATTTGTAAATGATTTGATGTGGTATGGTTATACCTCTCGGTTACATGAGAAAATTCTGCTTCCAGATACTTAAAAAGATAATAATAGAAGTTTCCCAAACATAGCCTGGCTTGACATATACATGAATTTCCCTACATGGATAAAAAATAATACTAACAGGCCTCGTGCAGTCCCCCCCCAAAAAAAATTGATGTTACGGTCAAGCAATCAGTGTGGAGTTCCTACATGAGAATACGTAACACTATAACACAAAATTAGGTCATTTTTTCACAGGACTCACAAAAGATGAAGAGGATGTTGGATTGTTATAAGACGAAAATACAGCCTAGAATAAACATTTCAGTACCTCTAGTCCTATGAACGTGAGCAGGAACATGATCAGCTGTTGAAGGTCTTTTATCCAGCAATACCTGGACCAAGAGCAAAGCATAAAAGAATAAGTAGCCTAAAACATATTTGCGTCATGTGAGACCACAGGTACTTACGTACTCCTACTGTCAAAACCTTTTAAGACACTAACTGCCTTACAGAGCAAAATTATTATAAATTATAATCGACCACCAAAGCTTCTAAAATTGGCTAGAGAAAGTGGAACCTTAAGTTTTAAAGTTTTGGAGGAAGCTGATAAAGGCTTGCAAAATAGCAATGAGTCCATGTTGTTGCTCTAGGGCAAAAGATTTAAATTGGTAATTATTTAAGATAAAGAGGTGACTAATACGAGCACATCATATTAGAAAACCATCACTCTGGAAACCAATGTTTTCCATGCCTCCATGGTCATGTATCTGGAAGACTAAAGCCCCTACAAAAGTGTGTTTCTTCTGCTGAGAGAGTGGGCAGTTGTATGGAGCAAAATCCTGATCTCATACAACTTGCAGAGAGAAGGTTTCAATATTGTCAACAACCACATCCTTTGCAAAGCTAATCTTGAGTCTATTGATCATCTTCTTCTTCACTGTCCTTGGGCTACTGATATCTGGAGTTTCTAGAGCAGTTGGCTTGAGGCTTCAGTTGGGTGCCTCTATGTTCTTTCAAAGCTGAATTAATAATATGGAGTAATCTATCAACCAATAAGACTAAGGGGAAGAATCTGTAGTTGGTCTTTATGGCTATTCTTAGGGGCTTATGGAAAGAAAGAAATTTAAGAACTTTTGATAATAGGGAACCGAGTGCCTAAGGATTACAATGGAGCATTAATGCATTATTTATTTATTTAATTTGTTATTTTCTTGCAAATTGTAATTCGAGTTAAAAAGAATCAATATCCAAAACTAACAGGATAAATGCAGGTAAAATTCGAAATTGAAAAATAAATTAAAAATTTCACGACTCAAGTGGGCTAGAATAGAAAATCAGGAGATATGACCTCGAGACCAACACAGAAAGGTAATTCTGCAGGTCTATTCTTCTGATCGGCCAAAGGATCTTTATTTTCCAAGTATATTGAGTACCCAACACAAGCATACTTAAAGTCCTTAAGATTGCGGCCCTCTTTTGAAGCTTCCAACTCAGTTTCTCCCACAATATAGCTAGGTACTGTCATACACTTCAACTGTCAGCACATATCTTAAATGTTTTGAGGAATAAAAGGGTTAATGAGCTCATTGAGCTGAAACAAATAGTAACTTAGATAACACTAATTGCATAAAATTGACAATACGGTGGTAAACAAATATGTTATTCTTTTATCAAAAGCATATATTAACTAACAATTTAATGCAGATTAGCAAATGACTAAATGAAAAGGCACAGCTCGCATCATGTAGCCAGACAAGGGAGTCTATATTAAGCCTAGTCATGATGCATATTTTTACTGTGAAATAAAGGTTGTATGTGGAACAGATAAAGAAAAGTTTAGTAAAGCTAGTGTTTGCCATTAGATGCAATTGGATGTAACTTGCAGGAGCTCGCCGAAATGTTAGAACCAAAACATCATTTTGAGGGACTATCTGGGAAACATGGATTTAAAATAGTTCAGGAGACTTTGTGGTTGAATAATTTGTGCAAGCACAGGAAAATCTACAAAGTTATATGCACAAGGTGGCTTCATGAAAACCATAAATGGAAAGACAAATTATATAGGACTAAAAGTTATCAAGGTAACAAATTATCAGATTTGCGACTGAATATATAAAGTTTTAGAGTTTTAACTAACTTTAAGTATAACCATGAGTATCACACTACATATGAGCTCCTCATGTAAACTTTACACAGGCAGATTCATACTTCACCATGTTAATTACAAGAATATCCCTTTGCTGAATATATGCAACAGGAATTTAAACTGAGTTTTTTAGAAATATAAAATTAGGGATCAGAATTAAGCACCCGTATTGGAAGACATTTTCAATCAATTCCTCTACCCGAATCCCTGACAAGCATATCCTTCAATGAATGAGAAATAAAAATTGAAACTTCCCATAAAATGATTCCTTTACACAACCCTCATCAATTTCCTATCATTAGACCACAGGAAATGCGTGAAAATTATTGACAAAATTAAGGGTAAAAACGATACAGAACAGCGACAATTTCAATCGAAAAATTAAAAGAAACAAAAATCCGCATAGTGCACGCATATACATGTAATAAATACACACAGATACTTAGCGATACCTTGGGGGATGGTTCTGGGTATGCCAACGCAGGTTGGATTCCGAGATTTGGATCTGAGAGCGGAAGAATAGTAGAGGCATCCCTTGCATGACTTTCCCCTGTATGCTATGCTCTGATTGTTATTATTTTCATTGGGGCCGCTAGTGTTCTCAATTTGAGGACCTCTACCTTCTTCTCTTTTATTCTCCTCCATCGAAGAACCTTTGTTTCTCCTTTGCCAGACTCCGTCTATTCTGAGAGCGCTCCTGTTGATTCGCGTGAGAACCGCCTCATGTACATTCGACCCCATCAGACTACTTTTTTAATATAACATATTTTTGGTCAACCCAACAGGAGTCGTCAAAAATTTGGATTGAGTTAGTAAGGTAGGACATTTCCCAGGTGTTTTGATCTAAATTCGATTTTAAATTATATAAAATATTTATTTTTTGGTTTGAATTTTGGATAGATAAATTATGTCCAAAATTATTTTAATCCGGATTAAACAAATCGATCGTTCAAATTGGAAAGAATTTTGACACCCATTAAATGATATACGTTTCTCGGAGAAAATTTGATCATAATACTCTTTTAACATTCTTACTTATTTCCTTCGAAAGTGGAACTTAAATTCTATTTTGGCAAAATTGTTGGCTGACATAAAAATTGCTCTCATTCTTTCTTTCTTTTTCTTTTTTTTTTAAGAAACTACTTCATTGAACACGAGCCGCTGCAATCAGCAGCTAAAATTTCAGATAAGAAGTATGGACCCATTCCAGACCAAAAAGAAGAATTACAGGATATTAATGCATATTTGGCAAAGGCATTTGCAGCCCGATTGCCATCTTGCTTTACATGACAACACTCCACAGAATCAAACAATGAGGCAACGTTTTAGCATTGTTTAGGCATAACCCAGTCACTGAGTGCCCCGAGGGAGGTCTAGGGTCTTGAAAAACACTGGTTGAAACTAGTGCACAACCTTAGCATCTCCATTGTGAGCCAATTTTATAACACTTTCTTGGGAATTATTAAACAAATCACCACATGCTTTACTTAATTGAAATGATATAATATAGAAACATGTAAATAAATTACAATCAAACAAGCAAATACCAAATATCAAATAGAGGTAGAATGATGAATATGAAGAATTGATGGAGTGAGGCACGGCAAAGCTGAATCTCCTTGAGGTGATTTACGTCCAGTCATGGATGTCTTAGCTCTCTTTGGACGAACACCTCCCAAGATATAGCACTCCTTCACCGTTTGTTAGAGACACTTATAAACAAACGATACTTACAAACCAAAACTAAACTAGTACTCTCAAAGATGTGAAATGAGATGGAAGCAAGAGAATAGAGATTTTAGTAAGAAAAATGGGAGCAAGATGAAGAGAATTTTTGGAGAGAATTTGCTTAAAATTCTATATTTTTCATTCAAGCTTTGGGAGAGCTCTATTTATAACTCAAGAGTTGGACCTACTTCCAACCACTTTAACCCCAAAATCATCCACTATCTCATAATCCCCTAACGCAAGCCACAAAATCATCCACTATCACATTATCTCCCTAAAATCAGCAATAATTTCCTCCATTATCTTTTGGTTGTTGAACATTCAAATCCAACAATCCCCCACATGAATGGAAATGGATGATATTTGAAACATGAAAGAAATCTGAGAGTACATTAAGAAAAATACTGCTTCGAGATAGGTAGCTTTTAACTTTGACCCTTCCCTAGTGAAAGTATATCGGACTTACTTAACTTATCAGTGGACTAACGCCTTGAACTACCAGTTGTTTATGTAAGCCCAGACAAGAAACCTCACACAACACTAATCCAGTTCATAATTGGTTTTCAGTTGTGTTCATTGTTTCGACCATGAACATCTTGGGTTGTGAGTGTTTTAGAAAATATAGCCTTTTAAATATTTTCATAGAGTCGGCGTTACTCTTCACTCAGATAGGTGATTTCCTATCAAGAGTATTCTCTAATATTCCACTTGTCTATTTACAAGATATAGGAATCATTAAAACATAGCTTAACTTCAATAAGGTTTTTAGCAGTACTCATTGCATCCAAGGAATAGGACGGAGTGAAACTCCTTACTGCTCACTTTTAAGTTATTCTTAACTTATGTTTTCCTATTGAACCTAGTCCATGGGATCTCCACTTGCTAGGTTAGGTTTCCATCAGGATAACTTATTGAGTTAAGGCTTTTAAGCCCATTCCCCTCAATGCGCAATCTGTCACCTCTCTACTCAAACATTAAATGGATCCGATAGGTTTTTTTTAGACTTCACAAAAGTCTAAAGAAATTATTCTAGTAGAGAGTAACTGTCTTACGGTATTATGTCTACGATGAATGTGTCTAGACTTACCGTTATACATCAAATTTTTTGCTCTAGCAATTATAGCTTGGTTATCACAATGAATGCAAATTGCAGGCACAAGCTTTGGCCATATTGGAATGTCCTCCAAAAAGTGACGAAGCCACTCTACTTCTTCATTGGCTTTATCCAAAGCTATGAATTCTGATTTCATCATAGATCGTGCTATGCATGTTTGCTTTGAGGACTTCCATAAAATAGTCGTCCCTCCTAGAAGGAATACATAGTCACTTATAGATTTTGATTCCTCTGAATCTGTAATCCAATTAGCATCACTGTATCCTTCTAAAATAGTTGGGTACTTGCCATAGTTCAAACATTATTTTTTGTTTTGTTTAGGTACTCCAATACTCTCAATAGAGCTTTCTAATGCTCATGTCTAGGATTACTTGTGTATCTGCTTAATTTGCTAACAGAGTACGCAATATCTAGCCTCGTGCAGTTCATTATGTATATTACACTGCCGATAATTTGAGAGTATTCCAATTGTTGAATACTGTTTCCAGTATTCTTCTGTAATACTAGGTGAGGAAGAAATTGACTATTTGCATCTTTGATGCCATGTTCTTTAAACCTTTCAATCACTTTCTCGATATAGTTTGATTGAGATAAAACTAGGCCTTCCGATGTTCTGGAAATTTTAATACCTAGTATTACATCTGCTTCACCCATGTCTTTCATGTCAAAGTTCTTTGATAGCGTTTTCTTGGTTTTGTTGATGATCTCAACATTTCGACCAAGAATTAACATATCATTGACATATAGATAAATGATTACATAATCATTGTTTACCTGTTTTGTGTAGACACATTTTTCACACTCGTTGATTCGAAATCCATCTTGAATCACTACTTGGACAAATTTTTCATGCCATTGTTTTGGAGCTTGCTTTAGCCCATACAATGATTTGACAAGTTTACATACCTTATGTGCTTGTCCTTTGACCTTGAACCCTTTGGGTTGTTCCATATATATCTCCTCATTGAGTTCGCCATTTAGGAATGCTATTTTACATCCATTTGGTGAATCATCAAGTCATATAGCGAGGCTATAGCAATTAACATCCGCACGGATGTAATTCTCGTGACTGGTGAGTAAGTATCAAAGTAATCTAGACCTTCCTTTTGTCTAAACCCTTTGGCTACAAGCCTTGCTTTGTATTTATCTATTGATCCGTCAGCTTTAATCTTTTTTTTGAAGATCCATTTACATCCAATTGGCTTATTCCCGGGTGGGAGATCAACCAATTCCCAAGTATGATTACCTAGAATGGATTCTATTTCGCTGTTTATAGCTTTTTTCCATAATAGAGCATCCAGTGTTGACATTGCTTCCTTGAATTTTTGTGGCTCCGTCTCTAACATATATGTTAGAAATTCAGGACCAAAGGACTTTGAGACTTTTGGTCTCTTGCTCCTTCTTGGTTCCTCAACCTCTTCTTCTCCATTTTGTTCTTTCTCAGAAATTGAATCTCTATTCCTTTTCTGAGAGGTTTTGCTTTGTTTGCAAGGAAATATTTTCTCAAAGAATTCTGCGTCTCTCATTTCCATGATTATATTTACATGGATATCATCTATCTTAGATTTGTATACCAAAAATCTGAATGCACTGCTAGTTTGAGCATATTCCAAAAATATGCAATCCACAGTTTTAGGTCCAAAAGTTTGACTTGCTGTGGTAGAAGTACTGCCACCTTAGCCAGGCACCACCATAATTTCATGTAATTGAAAGTTGGTGGTTTCTTATTCCACATCTCATGTGGAATACTACCTATTTTCTTGTGAGGCATTCTGTTAAGAATATAATTAGCAGTTAGCACTGCCTCCCCCCACAAGTTTTATGGTAGTCCAGAACTTATTAATATGGAATTAACCATTTCTTTTAAAGTTTTGTTCTTTCTTTCAGCAATTCCATTTTGTTGAGGTATATATGGTGCTATTGTTTGGTGGATGATTCCGAACTCATTACACAACTCGTCAAAGAGAGCAGAATCATATTCTACTCCTCTATCGGATATTTACCTTAATCTTTTTACCAAGTTGATTCTCAACTTCATTTTTATATTTGATAAAGTTGTTCATTGCTCCGTTTTTGCTAGTTAACAAATAAACATAGCAATATCGTGTATAATCATTGTTAAATGTAATGAAACACTTCTTTCCACTTCTACTTTGAACAAATTTCAAGTCGCAAAAATCACTATGGATTAATGCTAGAGGTTTAGTACTTCTTTCAATTTTGTGAAAGGGTTTCTTGGCAAATTTTGCTTCAACGCATGTTTCACATTTATGGTCGACATCCAAATTGAATTTGGGTATTCGACCTAAGTTTGCCAACTTTTTCATTGTACCATAATTTATGTGTCCTAATCTACCATCCCATAGAAAAGGAGACACATCCATATAAATAGAAGATTTCTCTTTATTCATAATGGATTTTGGGTACATAAATTTGCTATTTTTATCAATTACAACAATATTGGCTTTGAAAAGCCCATCACACATATACCCCATCCCCCACATAAGTTTCATCTTTAGAAACTACAAATTTATTGGATTCAAACACAATCTTGAATCCCTTGCTTATGATCAGAGACACGGATATTAGATTCTTGCAAATCTCTGGGACATGTAGTACATCTCGCAGTGCGAGCTTCTTGCCTGAGGTGAACTTCAGAACCACTTCTCCAGTTCCTTCATTAGTGGCTGGATCTGAGTTGGCCATGTAGATCTTCTCTCCATCATCTTTTTTTTTCTAAGATGTGAGGAGATCTTTATCGATGCATATATGCTTGGTTGCACCTGTGTCCACCCGCCAATTTTTGGTGTTTGTCACCAAGTTTACTTGGGTGACTACAGCAGCCAACATCTCTTCATCATCACTCTGCTCAACCAGGTGAGCTTGATTGGTAGATTTTCCCTTGCCTTTAGCTTTGGCCATATCCTTCTCCTTGTTAGGACATTTTCTGCAATCATTGGCTCGATGTCCAGGCTTGTCACATACAAAGCAGTACCTTCAAACTTCTAAGGCCGTTCCTTCTGCTTTCCCTTAGCTTGGTGATCCTTATTCCGTTTCCAATAAGCCTTGGGTTTGGAAGTTTCCACTAGGTTTGTCTTTGGTGCTCTTGGGGGTTCCGTCTTCTTCTGATTGTCTTCCTCAATTCGGAGATGGATTATTAAATCCTCCGTTTTAATTTCCTTGCGCTTGTGCTTCAAGTAATTCTTCAAGTCCAACCAACCAGGAGGAAACTTCTCAATGAGTGTTGCCACTTGAAAAGACTCACTTAGAGTCATTCCTTCTGCCATACGTCATGCAGAATCAGCTGATAGTCTTCAGCCTAAGTGACAACATACTTGTCATCCACCACCTTGAAGTCTAGAAATTTAGCGACCATAAATTTCTTGGTATCGACATCCTTTGTCTTGTACTTTTTCTCCAGAGAGCTTCATAGCTCCTTAGTTGAAGGTATGTCACAATATACATTATACAGGTCATCATTAGCAAGTTCACCAAGGATTAGATTCTCGCATATGTATTCTCCATCTTTCCAGGCATGCATTGTTGCCAAAGGCGTTGTATCCGATTCACCCTCCTGAAGGATAAGTCATTTTTCCGTTAAAAATCTGGCATGATTCTGGGCGGTCAAGTAAAAGTGTATCTTTTGTTGCCACCTTTTGAAATCAATGCCCTTAAACTTTTCTGGCTTTTCAACGAAAATTATAGAAATCACCCTGTTTGTCATACGAACATTGTTCCCGATTCCAACGGTTGCAGCAGCAATAGGCACACCTTTAACAAGAGTAGCCATAGGCATACATCCATTAGGAGCAGCCACAACGCCTTGGTTCACATCACCAGGGGCATTTTCATCACCTTCACTATGGATGGTGGGTACCTCATTGTATGCTTGTTGAATTTGTTCCATTTTTCACTACAATATCAAATATTGAAGTGAGTAATCAATTTATTAATATAAGCACAACAATAACAATTGAAACACTTAAAAACCCTTTTCAAGGCAATACCTTGCCAATTAAATTTGTGTCTTTAAAAATTAGCAATCCGGTTTATTCCCAGGAAAGAGTGGGCTTTCCAATTAATATGGCGCGTAATTAAGAGGTTGTTTGGTTTATCTGTTTTCCAAGTGTTTTTCGTTTTCATTTTTTGGAAAATGGAAAATAGATTGAAAACGTGTTTGGTAAATTAGAAAACACAGAAATAGAAAATATAGAAAATAAAAAATGATTGAAAAATAGAAAATGAAAAAAAGTCGTTTTCTAAATCAGAAAACACGGAGAAGTTTGACGGACTTCTCCATCTTTCCGTATTCGTCTCCGCACTTTGCCCTTTAATTTATTATTAGGAGCTTTCTTGATAATCGCCTTCATCTCGGACTGGAGATCCTGAATTTATATCCATTGGGCACTCCCTCCCATCTCCTGTCTCTTGTCTCTCTCTCCTGAGCCTCTTTAAAGGTACCTCTCTCTGTGCCACTCTCAGATACCAACTACTCTAGCTGCTTCAACAGTTCAACTTCACAACCAACCTCATGGAATCCTTTCACAAGTGGGTGCTACAACTATCCATATGATGTGACAACTTTTCATCAGCCAAATAAACCCATCTGAGGAGGAAACAATGGCTTTAAGCCCCTGATGCTACAAATGGGCACAATAAAAGAAGAAAAACCATTATATGGTTAGTGACTCAGAAGACACAACAATAATAGGCAATCATTCTGTGAGTTTTATTTTAATTTTTTATTATATAGAAGTGCAGTTGTGGTGAATGTGACGAAGTGATAATAATTTGCTGGATTTGCATATTTATTAACTGGACAAATGGGAAGGTTAGTTATGTGCTAGTTTGAGTTGCGATATCGAGCACAAAGTGTTTGTAAAAAGGTCGAAGAGAGAATTTCAAGTAACGACATCAAATTTTTGGTGTTGAAATTAAAGATTTTCATCTTGTTTAGGGGAGAGTGGAGTTAAAACCCAATATTTGTTTAGTGTGAATCAATTTGTGCTTAAAATTTTGTGTTTGTGCAAGGGTCATATAAATCCGGCAATGGCATTTGGGCTGTTCTCGGTGGGAAATTGTCATTGACCAGGACAGTGTATTACATGATAATGCAATGCCTTGGAGCCTTAAGTGGTGCTGCTATTGCTGAGTTTTATTAATTCTTAATTTTGTCATTAATGATCCTGGATATTTGCAAGAGTACAAATCACCTTGTTCTTGGTATTCTGAATGATATATTGACTTTTTTTTTAGAAAACAATTTTCAATATTTTAAACCAAACATATTTTTTGTTTTCTTTTTCTTTAAAAATAGAAACAAAAAATAGAAAATGTAAAACAAAAAATGAAAATAGAAAACAGAAAATGAAAACACAAACCAAACGGACCCTAAGTAACTCATTTCCTAGACAGAATTTTCCAAGACACTAAAGTTTAAAATCACAAATAAAATGTGACAAGTTATGTACCAGAATATAAATAAAATAGTCGATATTAATAATTATCAGAGATTACAAGGTCAAGCTATATATTCAATATATTTAATTTCTAAGAGCAATAAGTATATTAGTTAATTGCGGCACTTATCAAGTTCATCAATCACTTTCACTTTCCATATAAGCATACAATTATCACCGAATATGTTTAATGGTTTAAATTGTTCTTACCAATTTTATTGCATAAACGTTTGTAGGCTTTCCAAACAGTGGGGTATATTTGCTTTCTATTCAACTATAGATATTATGAATTTACACGGCATGCTAAAGACAAATCTTAGGCCAATCCAAGGCAAGCATACATAAAGGCAATTATAGGAATAATGATTTTGTCAGCTCAAGAGAATAACCTGGACAGTTTCTACTAATCAATTAAACGCATGCATACACAAACCAGTTTCTATGCACGTAGCTAATCAAGTTCACAGCTAACTCATATACAATATAATTGACAGTTTATGCATATATAACTTATTAAATCACCTTAAGAATCTTGGAAATTATTAGACAAATCACCACATGCTTTACTTAATTGAAATGATATAATATAGAAACATGTAAATAAATTACAATCAAGCAAGCAAATACCAAATACCAAATAGAGGTAGAATGATGAATATGAAGAATTGATGGATTGAGCCACGGCAAAGTCAAATCTCCTTGATGTGATTTACGTCTAGCCACGGATGTCTTAGCTCTCTTTGGACGAACACCTCTCAAGATACAACACTCCTTCACTGTTTGTTAGAGACACTTCTAAACAAACGATACTTACAAACCAAAACTGAACTAGTACTCTCAAAGATGTGAAATGAAATGGAAGCAATAGAATAGAGATTTTTGTAAGAAAAATGGGAGCAAGATGGAGAGAATTTTTGCTTGAAATTTTATATTTTTCATACAAGCTTTGGGAGGGCTCTATTTATAACTCAAGAGTTGGACCTACTTCCAACCACTTTAACCCCAAAATCATCCACTATCTCATAATCCCCTAAAACAAGCCACAAAATCATCCACTATCATATTATCTCCCTAAAATCAGCCATAATTTCCTCCATTATCTTTTGGCTGTTGAACATTCAAATCCATCACACTTGATATGTCTTGATTGGATGTCACCTCTATTACACACAATATAGTCTCACTTACTTATCAACGTAAGCAAAATATGTTTCTCAATACAGTTATATCAACAAAACACATCTTGCAATACAATTTTTTCTTATCACTTTCTCAACACACTCTAAATATCAAACATCAACGTCATCTCTCTCATGCTTTTCTACAATTTGTTGTTATTTTCTATCATTCTACAAATCTTGCGATATAATTTTTTTTCTTATTGATGTGTGTATTTTATACCACATTTACATGCATATTTTGGTACACATTTACATTATTTTGTATTAAGATTGAGTTGATACTCTGAGATTTTGTGTGTTTTGTATGTAGGAGGGTTGAAGTGAAGTTGTGGTTGGATTGGAGAATATTTGGCTAAAAACCAGAGGAAAAAGCCCTTTCAATGTCCTACCAGTGCTCCAGCACTCCATAAGACATAAAAACCAGGAAAAAAATGCTCTTTCAGCGCCCTACCAGTGCTCCAGCATTTAAGAGGCAGAAGAAAATGCCCTTCCAACGCTCCAGCGCCAGAAGAGCACTCTGACCAGAATTACATTTCCAGAATTGCTGCAGATTTAGTTGACTAGGTTTTTAAGTCTTTTCCTTGTGTAAACCTAGGGGAAACCCACTTGAGGTATAAATAAAGCCTAAAAATATAAAAGAGGGGTTCTGGATTGACTAGAGAGAGAGGGGACGGCTGCATCTTCATCAAGATCTTCATCTTCTTCCTTCATTCCCTTGTTCATCCAACCATGGTTTCTTCTCTCTTTTCTTGTATATTTGTTATTATGGTTTGTAACTAAACTTAATTCTAGGGTTTGACCTAGCCAAGCATGAATATTATGAGTTGATTTGATCTATATTATAAGCTTTTGATTCAATTCTCAATTCTTGTTCTTAATTACCATACTTCAAAGTATGATTTCTACATAGTTGTTTGATCACCAATTATGTTGATTATTATACTCATCTAGCCAAATCACATAAACGATCCGTATTTATGTATTTTGGTAGAATCGGAATTAAGGAGATTAATTTTCGAATGCTCTGATCCGGATTTAGGGGATTGATTGGTTGTTTAATTCATCTAGTCATAATGAGTTATTTTTACTAAATTAAAGACTGCCATCAAACATGATTAATTTGGTATCAATAATACGTGTTGTTGCCACGATCAATGGAATAACATAATTGAGTGAGGAATTGACCCTTGAATTGGAATTGATATCAAATGCTTAATTTTTGTATCTCATAATAGGATTGCTTGGTAAGGTTGTGCCCTAGGTTTTTCTCATTGTAATTGTTAAAATTCTGTTTGCTCATTGATTTAAAGAATCAAAGATATTGTCCGTATTTAAATTGTCGTTGATTTATTTAGTTAAGTGCATTATTCGATTAAACTTGTCCCTGTGGGATCGACCTTGTACTCACACTTTGTGCTACATTAGTACACTTGTGCGCTTGCAAGTATTTTTACATCACTTATCACTCTCTTTACACACTCTAAAATTTACAGTACTATAAAATTTTAACCATAAGATTAATTTGACAATTCCAAAAAACTCATTTTTGCCATATTTTCCATCATTCGTGATTGTAGTTAAAAAAAAATCTATCACAATTTATCTTATCTTTGTTCCTCTATCTACCTCTCATCTTCTCACCATCAAGGAACACCTCCTTCTGCTGTTGGAACGGCGGGTTCAGCCTCTCGACATGTCCTTTCATTAACTAGATTTTGCTTTGGTGAGACAGACCACAATGCTCTGATTGTCGTTTCCTATCTTTAGGCTAGGAAATGTAGCAGATTAATTTTTTGAGAAAATAATGAACCTTCTCATTAACTTTTGTTGATTATTTGACGGTTAAGAAACAGTCCAGGATAAATCCAGAAGCATAAAAAGTCACAAAATTTGTTGTTTCGGCTGATTTTAATTTCTTGTATACTCATAAGAAGAAAATGAATCCACACAAGATTGAAGGAAGCCCCCAAGCTTCTCGTGTGAAATTTTCTACCAAAATCCCTCACTTTTCGTCTAAACAAACAACTGAGATTTATGTCCTCTTTTCAACATCAACAATTTGTTCCTATGTAAAACTGATTCTCTTGGAGATCTACGAAAAATTGGAGCGCACTACTTGGGTATTTCAAATGCTGAATTTATCCCAAGGAAGGAATTGAAGGGATTTAGATGTTCCAGTAGAAATTAGATCCTTCCAACTCCAAATCTGGCGAATCAAACCCTTGTTGATTTCCTAGTGGTGGAGCTCATTTTACAGATTACGACTAGTCTCATGTACATACCAGCAACAATAAAACCCATGATTACTAAAGAAAAAACCTAAAAAGGCGCATAAAAATGCTCTAATAAAGAAGAAGAAAAATATGAATTGCGAGAAGGTGGTGTCAGATCTTGAGAAGGAGGAGTCGAATATAATGAGAGATGGAGGGAAAGATAAAGATATGGAGATAGACTGAAGAAATAAGAAAAGCTAAGAGATAGGGGAAGAGATATCTGGAGCAATTGTGAAGAAATAAATAAGAAAAGACAAAAGATGATGTCAAAAAAGTGTCAGTCCTAAGAAGACGATCAATGAAGATCCTTCCTGCGCAGTAAGAAAAAATGTGAGTTAAAGGTCACACTAGAGGTTTTCCTCTAGCGTTGGAGTAGCTTGGTTATGAATAGAAATTTTCATACCTAAATTTGAGAGCTTTATCTAAGAGTTGAGGAGAGTCCAAACTTAAATAGGAATAGAACTCTTCCTTTTCGTCATATGCACCGTTGATCTCTTGTTCACTGGAGTTCGAGCCTCAATAGGACCCTTCCCTCAGTAGGAATTAGAATCATCTTCAAGGTTAGTCTTCTAACTACTATAGGGAAACCATGTAGAACCGAGCACCTCCTCGGTAAATCGAGGAGGCGTGCTTAAGAAAGGTTAGGCCTACCGAGATGCTTTCTAAGACCTAACGGCCAAATTCCATGGTCCAGGTGATGCATTCATTATCATGACACACGTCGTGCCCTGATGGGTGGGGTTATTTTGGTAACATCAAAAGATAAGAGAGAGGGATGTATAGAAAGATAGGAATGTTAGAAAAAAGAAAGGAAAAAACATATTTTTGAAGTCGTTACATTGGATTGTCCACCAGTGGATTCCACCGGAATTTACCATTGGATCTCCCCCGGATCCATCTTTGAGAGGCACAAATCATCACAATTCATAGCTGCAATCACAATGGAGTCTCTCTCAAAAATGATGGACGGGAGATGGAGAGAATGAGCAAGATTCATAGCTTTCTTCAATGCTAAACATTCTGCAAAAGTGGGTTCGAAGGGGCTGATTTACATATGGCTCTAGATGCCACATGAATGCCTAAATGGTCCCTAACAACAAATCCCAGCCCAATGTTTGGTTCTTTTAAAGCCATATCAAAATTAATCTCATATACATTTGAAAGTGGAGGGCACCATCTTATCAAGAAACTGCTATTGGAAGCACCTACAACCCGACTATCCTCAACTATCTACGTCGGTGTGAACTCTAGCTACTGTCATTATGTCAACTAAATCACCAACACTCTCCGCATGAATCAATTTGCACTGTCAAAGGGCTTGATTTCTCCATGACCAAATCTGCCATAAGGACATTAAGAATATGGAAAATCTATCAGAACTCAAATCATGAGCGAGCCCACCTATCCATTGCAATCTGAACTCACTTCCAAAAAACTTATGAACCTAAGATAAACTGGTCAAACTTAGAGCTTGAAGAACACATCTATACTCGGCTAGAAGGTGGAACACTGAGTCAGATGCGTGACCGCATAACATACATCTAGCTAGAATGTGAATAGTGTTGAAAACAGCTGTAGATACTAATGATTAAAGCTAAGATTTGATTACCCGATTCTTAGGTAATTGATTGATATGATAGGCGGCAATTAAGGGATATTTACATTAGATATCATTAGTTTCCTATCTAAAAGTAAAAAATTCTTGTTAATATATATATACGTTGTAACCTTACAGTGACTATGAATGAGAAGCATGGAAACCCACAGTTTGACATGGTACTAGAGGAGTTAGGCACAATCCCTTTTTTTCTTTTTCTTTTTAAACTCCATCATCATGACTACTCCCCCTGGAGTTGATGCTACGCTTGATGTGAATTCTACCACCCCAAATACTTCTCCTCTTGATGATCTCACATCAGGGATGACTCAACTGTTCCAACAAACCCAAACCTACCAGCCAACGGTACCTTCATATGATGTTGCTTCCGCTTCTGTTGGAACGAAACTTGATGGCACAAACTATGGTTTATGGTCCCAAGTGTTGGAGATGTTCATATCTGGCCATGACAAATTGGGATATATTAATGGTGATTTTTCTGAACCGACTCCAACTGATCTGGTTTTTCGACGTTGGCGTACTGAGAATGGTATTGTCAAAGGATGGCTCATCAATGCCATGGATCCATCTCTCATACCAAATTTCATCCGATTCCCTACAGCATACCAGGTATGGAGATCAGCTGCTAATACTTATTATGATGGTACTGATACTTCTCAGGTTTATAATCTCAAGAAACTTGTTACTCAAACATGACAAGGTGGAGGATCTCTTGAAGCTTACTATACTACTCTCCAAGGTTTATGGCGTGAAATAGATTTTCGTCATCCAAACCTAATTACGTGCCCTGTTGACTTACAGGAATTCAATAAAATTGTTCAAGAGGATCGGGTATATACATTCATTGATGGTCTTGATGATCGATTGGATAAAACAAGGAGTGATGTTCTTCAGATGTCTCCCTCTCCAACTGTCGAACAAGCATATGTAATGTCTGCCGTGAAGATAATCGGCAATATGTGATGCTTGTTGGCCATGATTCTTCTGATATGGCTATGTCATCTACTGGTATTTGAACTGAATCCTCTTTACTCTTAGCCAAATCGGTACGATCTTCTGATCGGCGAGGGGCTAGCAAGGACAAGCATTATGCTATTTCAGGTATGGGTTGCACTCATTGCAATAGCAAAAAACATACTCGTGACACTTTTTTTGAGCTACATGGCTATCCGGATTGGTGGGAAACTCTTCAATCAAAGAGGAAGAAAGATTCTTCTAGTCACACAGGTCGAGCTTTGGCAACTGCTGCCCTTCAGTTGTCTCTTTTGCCCATGAATGATCTGCCACCAGAAAATACCTCTGAAGATTCAAGTACTGGTAGTGTTTTTGTTATGCATAATAATGGAAATTCTAGTGGCTGGATTGTGGACTCTGGGGCTACGGATCATATGACTTTCACTGTAGCTGATTTTAGTGACTTTACTTCTCCTCAGCAAAATAACATTCTTAATACTAATGGTGTCGCATACCCGGTGACAGGGCTGAAAATGTTGTGTTATCACCTCTTCTGTTTCACTTAGCAATACATTACTTCTTCCATCTTTGTCCAGCAAAATTTTATCTGTTGGTCGTATTGCGGAGGAGCTTAATTGTGTGGCTTTAATGTATCCTACATTTTGTCTCTATCAGGATATTCTGACCAAGATGATTATTGGGCGTGGTACTACACGGGGGGTAGGGGGCCTTTATATTACGTTGATGATTTGATAGTTGGTCAAGCCAATAGTGTTTGCAGCTCTGATGTTGAGGATGAGAAGAAACTTTGGTTGTGGCACCATCGAATGAGACATCCATCTTTTGGTTACATGAAGCATGTACGCTTTGCACTGTTCCACTTGTACTTTGGCAAAGAGTCATCGTGTATCTTTTCCTCTGCATAATACTAGAAGTTTGAAACCATTTGATTTAATTCATTCCGATATATGGGGGCCTTCCCCAATCACAACAAGTTCTGGTTTCCGTTGGTTTGTAACCTTTTTAGATGATTGTTCACGCATGACTTAGATATATTTATTGCGGACTAAATCTGACTTTTAATATCGGGTGTTTCGTCTTTTTCATGACATGATCAGAACACAATATTCTGCTGACATTCGCATCCTCCGCTCAGACAATGGCGGCGAGTATGTGAATCATGAGAACCACACCTTCTTTACTGCAAATGGTCTTCGTGTCCTCAAACTCCGCAACAAAATGGTTGGTGAAACGGAAGAATCGTCATATTTTAGAAACTGCATGCTCAATGCTTATTGGTGCTCATATGCCTCAACTCTATTGAGATTTTGCTATTACCACTGCGGTTCATTTGATGAATAGGCTAGCTTCCAAGATTTTGAAGTTTAAAACTCCTCTTCAAGAACTCGATACTCATGTTTCATTACCCTCAAGTTTGGTTATTTCTCCTCGTGTTTATGGTTGCACTGAATTTGTTCACATTACTAAACACCAACGAACTAAGTTGGATGCACCGATAGCACCGATAACCTTCTTGGGTATGCTGCTACTCAAAAAGGTTATCGGTGCTATCACCCTTCCTCTAAGCGGACCTATGTTACTATGGATGTTATGTTTGTTGAATCCAAAATGCATTATTCAGGGGTATCTCGACCACCTCTTGAGGAGGAGAATACTTATATTGACTTGTTACAGTGGTGTGGTCCTCCCTCTACTGAAATAGAAATCACGGCACCAGATCATTCTCTTCTACTGTCTCATCCATTGGAGAATGATGGTGGCTCCGATTTGCAAACGGCCATAGTTGGTACAAATCCATTGGCAGCCGCTGGTATAGACCCCAGCTACACTCACCACTGGTAACAGTTCTACTTCTAATGGTGCCACTGTCAATCTTATTGCACCTGTGGTTCCTTCTGTTACAAGGACTTATAAGCATCAAACCCCTCCTTCACCACTACCTGCCCATACGTCTAATCAGAATCTCCAAAAGGTAACTCATTCTATCCCATCATTAACTGCCAATGATACTACTGGGTATTACTTACCTTTCAGAAAGAATCGTGATCAACCACCCACACAGTACTCTCCTAACACTTGTGGCTAGAAATCCCGCTATCCTATTGCTGATCATGTTACCACCGTGCACCTCTCTGCTCCCTTGAAAGCTTTTGTCCATCAGGTTTCTTCATGTGATATTCCTACTAGGATTACTGAAGCTCTTGCCAATCCAAACTGGTCTCATGCAATTCAAGAAGAAATGGTGGCACTCGAAACCAATAGCACATGGCGTCTTGTTTCCCTTCCAAAAGGGAAGAAAACCGTGGGTTGTCAGTAGGTGTTTTCCATTAAGTATAAAGCTGATGGCATGATTAAGCGCTACAAGGCAAGGCTCGTGGCCAAGGGGTATATGCAGATAGACCTATGGTGTGGATTACCAGCAAACTTTTTCACCAGTGGCCAAATTAAATTCGGTTCGAGTCCTTCTATCTCCTGTCGCTAATTTAAATTGGCCCTTACATCAGTTCGATGTGAAAAATGCTTTCCTCCATGGCGATCTCGAGGAGGAGTTGTATATGGATCTTCAACCAGGATATATTGTAGGCCGTTTGGGTGTTGTATGTAAATTGCAACGTGCGTTATATGGATTAAAACAGTTGTCATGGGCATGGTTTGAGAGGTTTAGTATGGCTATGGAGAAGTATGGTTTTCACCAGAGTCACTCAGATCATACGCTTTTTTTTGAAGCATCGCAATGGTAAGATTACTGCCTTAATCATTTATGTTGATGACATGATTATCACAGGAAATGACTTGAGTGAAATAGCTAAATTGGAAGACCAACTTGGCTCAGAATTTGAGATGAAGAACTTGGGAGGATTGAAATATTTTTTGGGTATAGAAGTTGGGAGATCTAATCAGGGCATTTTTCTATCTCAAATAAAATATGTCTTAGACTTACTAGCTGAAGTGGGAATGCTTGATTGCAAACCAATAGATACTCCAATGGCTCAGAACGATAAACTTGGGGAGTTTCAACACAAAATTCCAACTAACAAGGCGCAATATCAAAGGTTAGTAGGAAAATTAATTTATTTGTCTCATACACGATCAGATATTGCATATGCGGTTAGTGTGGTAAGCCAATATATGCACAATCCGAGTAATGACCATATGGATGCAGCTATCCGGATACTTCGCTACTTGAAGTCTACTCCGGGAAGAGGAATTATGTACTCAAAGAATGGTCATGTCAAGATAAATGGATACACAGACGCTGATTGGGCTGGATGTATTGATGACCGAAAATCTATGGCTAGGTATTTCACATTTGTTGGTGGAAATTTAGTGACATGGCGGAGTAAGAAGCAAAATGTGGTGGCTTTATCAAATGTTGATTCTGAATTTAGAGGAATATCTAAAGGAATTTGTGAATTACTACGGTTTAGAAGATTGATGGCAGAACTGGGTTTTCGTCCTACAACCGAGATGAATCTGTTTTGTGATAGTAAGGCTGCAATAGCAATATCTCACAATCCAGTCCAATATGATCATACAAAGCGTATTGTGGTGGATAAACATTTTATCAAACATAATCCTGTAAAAAGGATTATTCGATTTCCATTTGTTAGATCTGAAGACCAATTTGCAAACGTGCTTACTAAAGCAGTGTTGAGCCAAAATTTCTACAGCAATTTAGACAAGTGAGGCATTAGAGATATTTATGCACTAACTTGAGGAGGAGTGTTGAAAACAACTGTAGATATTAATGATTAAAGCTAAGATTTGATTACCTGATTCTTAGCTAATTGATTGATATGATTGGCGGCGGCAATTAAGGGATATTTACGTTAAATATTATCTAAAAGTAAAAAGTCTTGTTAATATACACACACACACACACATTCTAACCTTACAGTGACTATGAATGAGAAGCATGGAAACCCACAGTTTGACAAATAGCACGCTTATGAAGGTTAGATAACATGGGTATAAAATTATTGAACCACCTCCAAATAAAGTCATGACTTTTGGGGGAAACCACAGCCAACCAAATCGCTTTCGATGCCAATGAGCCCTGTGAAGAACTTTGTCTAGAGGAACCTATTTTAGTTCTTCTCCAATCTTCAAATACTTTAGGTAAAGTAAGTAGGTATTCTTTCTTCCAAAATTCTCATGGAAGCTTATTAAACTCAAATGACCATTCACACAAGTCATAAATGACATAAACTAACCACTAAAAGCATGAAAACGGTAAAATAAACATTAATTATAATGCAAATTGACCTATTAAACCTCAAAATAAACATTAATAGACTAAAATTACTATTGAACTAGCTCAGGTAGAACACAAGTGACCCGAATAAACTCTATATTTCATAGAATTATCAAAACGCGGGCATGCCATTAGTTATCTATTAATATCAAGGATTGTACAGACATTTTCCCGATGCGCTAGTTTAATCTATATTACATACCTTGAGGCTTTTGACTAAAATTACATTACCAACATGATTCGAAAGGGAGGTATTAGGGTGCCACTGACATTTTCAAACTACATGCCCTAAAAAAACACAGGAAAGGTAGGTTCGTCTGACCCAAGTATCATCTATCAAGTACTACAACTATCAAGTATCAAGTGAGTCATGAGGGTTCTTGGGGCATCAAGCCAACTTCAAAACTTTTCATAAGAATAAAAAAGAATTTCATTTTATCGTTGATGATCTAATTCTTTCTGGGAAGAAAAATAAACCATATGGTGAATTATAGGATGGGAGATGGATAATAAGTTTGTGCTGCTAAGCAGCACAAGGTTTTAAAAATGTTTCCATCTAAAAGGCAACTATAAATAGAACTACTGTACAGATTAAACTGCTCAAAATTCCTAAACTCAATTATGAAAATAATCACATAAAGATCCTTTCTTGCAATGCTCATTCTCATGGAATTTGCGTACTCGCTGCCCTCTAAACGAATGTCTGGCAGGAACTCCTCCACTGCAAAATGATGGCTGCCTATTCCAAGGTTTATTCCCTCCATAACCAAAATTTCCCCCCTGAGATCCCCTGTCTGTTTGGTTTGAAAACCTATCCACATTGTGATTCTGTTCATTTACCTGCATGTTTGGATTCCCAGTTGGTAATGGCCAATTGGGATTTGCATTAGCAGGTGCAACCCAACCTTGATTAGCGTTTACTTGCACAGGCCCTTGACCAGTTGGAATCCAACCCATAGCAGCAGTTGCAGGTGCTTGCATCTGAACAGGAGCTGCCCAACCTTGATTTACGTTTACAGGTGTTTGCCCTTGTGCAGGTGGAGCCCAACATTGATTTGCATTTCCAGAAGCTGGTGCTTGACCAGGCGCAACCCAAGTCAGATTTCCATTTGCAGGCATTGTTCCTCTCCAGCCAATGTTGGTATTTCCTTGCATAGGGCTCCAACCAATACTCTGACTTTCTGCACCTTGTCTTGGTGCGGCACTTTGGTTACTGGTGCCCCAAGGTATGCTGGGTCCATTGGAAGGTTGGGTATTAGATTGATCGGGATTTGGTGGTCTCTAGGGGTCAGATGATGGCATGACTGACAAGGCTGGTGAAGGGGAAGCCACAGTGGGATTTCCCATGCTGATGGATGAAGCAAAGTTATAAACAGGAGTGTCACTCCAGTTACCATAAGCAGTAGATTGAGCCGGAATAAGAATTGCATTATTTGGCTCTACCCTCTGCGGCGGAACACTTCTCCAGGCTTGAGATCCACCAACAGGTATCGGCTGTGAATTATTCATGTCTGGCTTTGAAACTGAACTAGAACCCCAATCATGAGTTCCAATGAGAGGAACCTGACTTCCAGAAAGTTCTCCCAAGTTTTGCTGAGTAAAATCGACATTTTTCGTATCAGAAGCTGAATTCAGCTGTAGATTCTATGATTCACCTTATACGGTTGATTGAGAATGCTATGAAGGAACATTTCCAGAGCTTGAAACCATTTCGAACTTGGGCATTGCATCCCCTCGGTAAGAAGCATTTGCACCATCTATCCCACCACTCATTTTTGTTGATAGAGATGGACTAGAAGAATTTGCAAACTGAGCTGCCTCAGCAAAAACTATTGCAGGATGCTGCTGCTCTATGCTTCCTGGGAAAGGACCAGCAGGCAGTTCAGGAGTTGGAGACCAATTGTTTTCATTACCTTGCCCTTTTGCCTCACCACTGATAGTTTTGGCTTGAGTAGGGGACGGGAGGTGTGCACTAGACCCCCATTGCTCTGTAGAATGGCTGGGAATGTTAAGTGAAGGTGATGAAGTCCTGCTGGTAGAATAAGTACTTTCAGGTCCCGGTTTCCAACTTTCTCCTGCTGATTGGGTAGAATTACCTACTAAACCTTGAGGAGTAAGCGTTGCACCGTTTTGGCCATAGTTCAACATTTCACCAACTTGGCCTTCAATTTCTTTCTGCAAGGGAGCCGTGTGAGGTCTCCCAGAATATGAGGACGAGAGAATTGGAATGGATGAAATTTTGTAAACCAATTGAGGGTCTGGAAATTTTCCTGCCGATGCATCAGTTAAGAGCATAGAGTCGTCTTGATTCTCATTTGTTCTCCATATTTTCAAGTCGGAAGGGAAATATCCAGTGTTATTCCACTTCCTCAGCTGCACCATCGAAAAATGGTCCTTGGACTTTTCCAGATGGATCTTTGTAATGCCATATTTTCTCAGTTTCATTGATTTTCAGAGCAGATTGTGCTGCTCTAGTGGGGGTAGGGGTACATGGATTATCTGAAGCTGTCGGAACTGTTTCAGATATTGCTGAATGAATATTCTCATCACTAGTTTCTGATTTCGCAGCAGCTTTCAACTTATTACAACTGTGTAATGGTAATGTTTCTTTGTCTCTTTCTTGACTCCATAAAACTTCATTCATTGTCCCAACAACTCCAACAGCAGTATCCCCTTTGTTGAGAAAGCCTTTATTAGACATACTTATGCTTAATTCAAGACTCATGCAAGAATAATTCTTCATCCCAGTCCAGGAATCATTTGAAGCAAAACCTTCTTTGCGAGGAGAAATAGGTTCCCTTTCTCTCCTGCTGTAGCTGCTTCCTCTATCTATCATATTCTTCTCTGCATAAGCAGGAGGATATGTCATGATTTCGAGAGAAGTACAGAATGGAAATCTTAAGTGTTAAAATCCCAAGAAAACAAAAGGACCTTTTCTCCGATCATCTGTTTCGCCTTCATCTTCTTCAGACTCATAACTTGGATCCATATGCGGGTCAACATGTATTTCTGGAACTTCCTTTAGTTTTCGCTGACGCTCTTCAGGTGTCTTTAAAACCTGCAGCTTCTCAACACATTCTCTAAGCGTCGCAAAAATTAAGGACTACATGAAATTATTTCTATAACTTAGTTGACTTGTAAGAAATATGAAAAACACATAATAAGCATGCAAACTATGAGTACATTACAGGGGAGAAAAAGAACAACAATAAACATTATTGAATGCAATTAAGATGTCTACTTGCACCCAAATCTTTGATTTTTTTTATATCTAGATAAAATATCAAACAAATTACTGTAGAAAATAAACCCTAAGGACCCTCAGAAAAATAACTGAACCTAGGACTCAGATGTTTATATGCTCATGGCTATCTGACAGACAACATGTCATGTAATACCTCAAACTCCTGCTTCTTCACTGGCAAAGAATGATTTTAACAACACAGATAGTCTGGTACTCAATAATAATCAAAGTGTGGTCATTCATCTAGCTAATCTCAAGTCTCACACGTTTATGCAAAAACAATAAATAAGATAACTACAAAAACATAAAGTAATTCCCCAAACATTAACCATTATAGGACTTTTTACCTCAAAAATAAAAAATAAGTAAAACACCAATCATCCTCACACATTCCTTTCAGATATGCTCTTTGAAAAAACATCACAAATAAAATTCTCTATTCTTTTGGATTTTTCAAAATAACATTGACATTACAATGAACTCATTTATATACAAGTAGTTCTTGGTACTTTTCATGGTATATAATACTCCATTGCAATGTCTTAGGGCCCGTTTGTTTGGCGTTTTGGACCACATTTCATTACATTTTATTGTGGGCCATACCGCATTTCAGTCCAAATGCCAAACACCACATTGCAAGTTGCGTTTTGGACCGCGTTAACGCGATCCAAAATGAAACGCACGGCCCACCATGCGTTTCCTCGCGTTTCATTTCAATTTTACCATCGTTGCCCCCTCCTTTCTCCAACACAGATGAAATCACGACTTCGCAAATCTGATGCTTCCTCTCCTGGCTGCGGGCTAAAGGTGAATTTCTCTTGCTCTTTTTTTGGTTCTTCTTTGTTTTCCTTGCTTTTTGTATGAACTTTGCTTTTCATCTGCATCTGACATGTTATTTGGTCCAATTTTTGTATTCACCTAGGGTTTTGGCTGCGCTTGAAGAAGGAGCTGCGATTACTCACGAGTGCCCTTGAAGGAGACAAACAAAGATTCGGACTCTTGCTATAGTTGTTTCTGGTGAGTAATCATTTGCATTGAGGCTTCCTCTTGTAATTTTTCTTTCTGGGTTTTGTCTTGTCGAAGAGGAAAGGAGAATTTTTCCTGATGTTTAATTTTTTTCTGATGTCTATATGAGGGAATGATATCTGGTTGTTGCAGCTGTTGTTTGCACTTTCTCGTTCGTCTTTTTCTTACTTTTTTATTTGATCTGGGTTTCATTTCGATTTGACTGCCTTTTTGTTCTGAATCTATGAGTCTGTTCATGCACTTAAGGTTTTGTTTGGCATTTGAGCTTTAATTGGTTTTTTTTCTTATCTAATTTGGATTCGAAACCATTCATAAGTGAGTCTGAGTTCTGTCACCCTATGTGGTCAATTTGAGATTGAGATTCAAGGTCTGCAGGGACGGATCCAATGTGTCCTTACCTGAGGTGTTCCATGTTTCTAAAGGGGGAAAAAAAGGATTGTTAACTATTTAGGTTTCTATGGAATCTAAAGCTTGTTTTTGTAGCATGGTGTATTGCATTTTGGAGCATGGAATCTGCTGATTGTTCTTAGAAGCTAGAAACTAGAAACTCTAGCATCCTTTTACTGCATCTATGCTTCTTCTTCTTCTTTTGTTGGCTTCACTACATTATTTGACCTTAAAAATTCGTCCCCGATTATTACCTCCTCTTTTACTTTGCTGTGATTAGTAAATGCACGCTTCCTCTGTCTTGATCTACATATTTAGGCTTTTTTGCATTAGATAGTGGACAGTTGCAAGCAAATAGGAGGAGTGAAGATAGTACAGATGGGTCTAGCTTAGTCGTTTTGGACAACTCAACTTCCAAAATACTGATTTGTCTATCTGGAGAGTGGAGACTGCTATGTTTGTGTATACTGTAGGACATGCTCAATCAAACAGGGATATGCGAGAGCGATTTCAACATTCTGGAGAGACAGTTAGCCGGATCTTTCATCAAGTTATGCATAGCATTCATCTAATGACACATGATATTGTCAAACCAAGAGGAAATCAATTGCATGAAACACACAGGAAAATTATGGATGATACAAGATATTGGCCATACTTTAAGGATTGCATTGGAGCAATTGATGGAACTCATATCCCGACAATTGTGAGTGAAGAAGAATTAGGTCGTTATGTTGGGCGAAAAGGAGTTCCAACGCAGAATGTGTTGGCAGTATGCGACTTTGATATGTTGTATACCTACGTTTCAGCTGGGTGGGAGGGATCGGCTCATGATATGCGTGTCCTTGAAGATTCACTACATGGTCATGGACTTGGTTTCCCGCATCCACCTCCAGGTTTGCCTCATTCTATCATAGCTTATTTAAATAAAATAAATTTTTTTTTATAATGACTTCATACCTTTTTATACAGGTAAATATTATTTGGTTGATGCGGGTTATCCGAACAGGACCGGATACCTTGCGCCATACAAAGGTGATAGATATCATGCTCCACAATTTCGTGGACCCAGACCTCCTACTGGAAGACGAGAGATATTCAATCGTGCACATTCTTCTTTAAGGGGTGTCATTGAGCGCACTTTTGGAGTCACAAAGAAAAAGTGGAAAATCTTGACGTCTATGCCATCTTATTCTTTTAAAAGTCAAGTGGGAATCGTGATTGCATGTGTGACTCTTCACAACTTCATTCGTTTGCATGCTGTGCATGATCTGGAATTTGATATTGCTTCTGCTTCAAATGATTTTAATGGGGATGGTGAAGAGGAAGAAGGCCATGAGGCAACTCAAGCTGAAGATAGAAGCATGTTTACATTGAGAGAGGAGATAGCCGATTTAATATTTAATGCATAATCGTATTTTTAAAAGTTGTCGTATGTGTTTTCACTATTCTAAAACCATTATATAAGTACATTAATTATTATTGTCTATTTTTCTAGTCCTTTTATTTCATTTTGATAATCTTCTCTTCTAATACCCTTTTTGGTCATTTCATCTCAAATGTTATCAATAATAAGCTAATGTCCAAAAATTAAACCAAACACCTCACAGCATTTTGGACAGCTTAAAGTACAGCATTTTAGACAGCTTAACGCATGACATTTTGGACAGCTTAAAGCTGTGAAATGCAATTGTGAAACAAACACACCCTTAAACCTGGCATTGAAAGATGGAAACAAGAATTTCTACCACAATCCAGCCTTAGTACTTGCCAGAAACACAAAACTATAAAGGCCATTTTCTTTTTGAGGTAAGAGGGAGAGTGGAAAATGTCTATTTGAATGGTTCTTCATGTATACAAGTGAGAAGAATCAGCTAAAATATGAACACATATAATCCCCTCCAACCAAACCATGAAACACAAAGGACTTGGGTAATGGGAATCAATGCCAATTTGGACACCACCAACAAGGTCTGATTTATGTAAAAAAAAATTACTTTGAAGTAACATGTTAAACAGTTTAGATATTCCAGTACTTTATCAATATATTTCAACTTGATGCATAAAAAAAAAGTGTCAATGGCAAGTCATACAAAAATCTGAAACCAAAACTGTTAGGAGAAAAACTCCATTCAAGCATATTAAAAAAAACGCTATCAATCACACTGGAGACTCATTTTAGTACACGTTGCAAATGTACCACTGCAGATAAAGAGTTACAACAAGCAATCAAGTGGATAAAAAAATAACGGAAATGCTAAAGGTACATAAAGATTTGTATCCATAATGTACATAATCTATGTGGCATGCTGATTATGCATGCCACATAGATTTTTTAGAGAAACAAACTTTTTTGTCTCATTAGAAACAAACCTAATTCCCACCAAAATGAAAACACATTCCCGCTTCTCTCTCTTCTTTCATGAATTATACAATTGACCATGGTTAACTTAATTATTATTCTATTCTTGATTTCTTTCTCTTGTTTACCTCCTGCACTTCTTTCTCTCTCTTGCACTACCTTCTCTCTCGTCTGCACCATCCATCTCCATTTTTTCTCTCACTTTCCGACAATGGAACTTCCATGTTCGACGGCCAATAACGATGTTGTTGGTTTCAAAAGAATCGTAAGACGACGAGAATACAAACTCCATGCATTTCGATTTCATCTACAAGCTCGTTTCTCTCTTTTTGATGCTAAAAAAAATGTTTTAATTTGTTTTTCTCAGTGAGATATGTTGGACCATTGATTTTATCTCTTTTTTTATGTAAGATTCATGTAATAATAGCATAGATCTATGTTATCATAGAGTTTTGAAGAAAGATTGTTGATGATTCGTTAATAAAATTGTTCATTAAAGGATTTTTTTCCCCTTTAAAAACCGTTCATGACAGGATTTTGAGTATTCTGGATCTAATTCATTGTCCCAAACTTATAATGTAATTATAGATGTGTGTATAAATTTAGAAATCTTATTCTATTTTTTCATCATTTTTTCCTAAGCTTGGGCAAGTATCATAGTACAACGATGCTCAGATTTGTATGTCCCTTTCTCTTACCATTTTTTCCTTATGTGTACTTGGCGATGTCTTCACAATGTAATAAACGTTTGTGATATGTTGGGGCAATATAATTATTGCACTGTGTCTTAGATTTATGTCCTGACAATGTACTTTGTCTGACTCTTTTATTTGTTTTTTTTTTGCTCATATGAGTAAGTTGTTAATCAAACTATGTTATTGTCATATTACATTTTGTCTATCTGAGAATGTAATAAGAATTATTGACAATATAATAGACAATGCCTGTTACAATTATTAGGCATTGTCTGTCACAAACAATATAATTAGACTTACTGACAATGTATTAGACATTGTATGTCACAATCTAATTCTAACAACAATCAGATTACTCCATGCATTAGGTATTTACATTGTCTTTACCAAATGCAATAAAAAACATATCTCACCGAGTGTTTTATAATGTAATTATAGCTATCAACTTAGATACCAAAATGTAATAATTACATGTCCATGAAAAGTTGACATATTCTAACAAGAGACCTCTAGTCAAGACATAAGTCCAGTGACTTATTCAATTGTGTTGACCATAAGGTAGGGCCATATTATGTTGTCTTTTATTTTGCCAGTGACTTATTCAATTGTGTTTGAATTTGCCGATGTTTTATTACACTTTGCTTCAATTTGACAATGCATTATTTATCTTGTGTATTAGTTTCCCGATGTCTTATTTCGTTGTTTTTATTTTTATTTTTCACTCCTTATTACATTGTATTGGTCATTAGACAACGTCTTATTACATTATGTTTAATATTGACAGTTCCTTATTACAATGTGTATTGCATATTAATCGCGATGCTTTCTAACAAAGTTTTTAGCGCTTCTATATTGGATTTGAACTGCATTTCTTTGCGAGGGCTGCAAGGCTTCTTCGATGAAGTAACTTTGACATTGCCTGAGACTTTTGAATTATGTTTAGCTCGTGATGAACTATCCTTCTCCATCTACAATAAGGGCTACAAATCATTAATCATTGTCATATACATTATACATACAAGCACATTGTCACATAGTAATGCAATATTCATTTTTAAAAACCCAAAGAAATAGCAACGTATAGAACAATGCAATAGTCACTTTGAACTATGCAATATAACAACAATTAAAGTTAGCACTTCTATGTAATTATCATATTATAAGTACAATGTTATAGCACCAATGTAACAAAAATCTTATCATATCTGTTAACGACAGTAATAATATTAATGTAATAACACCCATCATCATCATAATTAACCATATCAAACTAATTAAAATAAATGTAATACTCATGTCAATGTAATCATGTCAGTTCACAGTAATACAAAATAACCCAACATGTAGCATGAAAAGGGCTCATTAATATGAAAAATTATCTCTCATTAGTGACAATGACTATTCAAAACAATGTTACCTATCTTCCATTAGTAAAGACAATGTATTAACAAAAAATCTTCACTAATTTCTCAAAAAAAAAAAAAAGGAGTTCAACTTTGACTATTGAAAATCAAAACTCATTTAAATGAAATGGAATATGCCACAATGTGATTTCTCATACCGTAAATAACTTTCAGATCTTGTAGTTATTCGTGGAAGGGGAAAAACCAGCAACTCACTAGCAAAGCCACCGTAGAAAAAAGGTCAAGGTCGCCGGACAAGGCAATGCAGTGCAATATGACAATGTTTTAATCAAATCAGTTACACATTATCTAACAAACATATAACCCCATAACATTATCAATTCCAATACAAATTTGACAAACAACACCCCCAATGTAACTCCACAATAACCCTCACACCACATGTAGGTTCAAGACATGGTCAATGTTATAATTAGGGCAATGCAATCCATTATCACAATATCTTAAGCAACTCAGACACACAGTCATTGTGCTAAAAAAATTGAACCATATAATGACACTATGTATTCAACTATTCCAATGTCATAATCACATTATCTAACAAACAAATAACCCCAAAACATTATCAATTCTATTATAGACTTGACTAACAAAATCAGAAGCCTTCTCATCATTAATCTTTTATCATTATTTCAAATACAACAAAAGAATGTCAAGCTCTTTCCTTATTCAATGCAAACCAAATGCAGTAACAGAAAAGGAAATCAGAGCAAACATTAGATGTGCGTTTCATATCACCTCAGTGAACTCCTGATTCGAGATTATATCAATTGATATGATCTCAGTCTTGTTTAAATTTAATATTTCAAGCAGAAAATTTGTCATCCTTTTCCCAACTTTATAAGGCTCTGCAGCTTTGTTTGTACCTATATACAAAAGATAATTAAACATACATTCTCATAAAATATATTTATTTTCCTGGGCTCAAATAATGTATGAGAAATGTAGTTATCTAAATATTTACCAACAACTTGGACGAGTCTATACAAATCTTGGTTTTGAGCACTACCAGATATTCTTATTCTCACAAAAGAACCAACAACTTTATCATGGAATGACTTAATATCTTCAATTACATCCTCCACCAAAGCACGACGCAAATATATTAAACTGATGTTGTGCATATCAATAGCTGCATAATCATCCAGATTGGATTGAAGTCCTCTCATATCACCCTTTCTACGAGATTTTCGCTTCTTGTATTTAGCCGCCGTCATAAGGGCATCGGAGTTCCCCTCAGCATCTAATTGACTAGCTTCATTATCAACAACACTCCCTTGAAAATCACAGCTTGAGAATCTTCTTTCATGAAAAAGTGAGATTCAAGAAGCTTGAGCATTTCAAAATGCCTAACACGTGGCTTTCCAAAGAGGTTTTCAAGCCTCGAATCACAAACTATTTGAATTTTGCGGCGAGGATCACGAAGTTTGTTTCCTTTTATGTATTCAAGCAAGAGCTCCTGTACATCAAACTGAGATAATACAGATCTGTCGCCATTTCTCATATGCCTAACAAACTCCAAGAGTTCTTTCGATGCCCACTCAGCACTATCATCAGCAGGCGAAATGTCAACTCCAGTTCCTGTAACTACGCTTGATGAAACAACTTCCTTGGCACGAGATCTCAAGCGTTTTCTTGTCTGTCTCTTTCTAGGAGTAGCTGTTTTGCATCTCCAGAAGAACCTTTGGATTCTGAGCCTCCACCATTGTGAGCATCTTTAACTTTATCAGAAGATCCTTGTTTACCAGCACTCAGAGCCTCTCCACGGATTTTTAGCATGTGCAAGATCCTCAGCAGTTATAGAAAATCTTTCTTTCAGACCAATCCAGTAATCCTTGAAAAGATACTCCCAACTAGTTTTGTCATCAAAATTGACTTGACCCTGCAAAGTTGCAAAGGAACAGGTAAGCAGGCAATCATGATGAAATAACCATATGCTAGTGCAACTGGACGGCAGACATATGGATAAACAGCAAAAGAAGTAACATATGGTGCAGAGCTCAATTCAGGCAAAAACAAATTCTAACAATAATAAATAAATAATTGGACAACTGAGTTAATTTTTATTTTATATTATAAAAATATTAAATAATCTATCCTTAATTAGTTGCTTATACATGAAAAAGAATTAAATTAACTTAGAGGCTATTAGACAACTCAAGGAAAAAAAAACATGAACCACAATGAAGAGATTAAACCATGTAAGAATGCCAAACTATTCAAATCTTCCCCAAGCATCCAACATTTTGGGACTAGGGCCAAAAGCTTGTGTTCCAAACTAATGTCCTTTAATCATTATCAAAGATATGTTTTTGTTTGCATTAGAAAACATTAAAGTTAATATTCCGAATTTCATTTTTGAGGGAAAAAAAATACACTAATCCAATTGTACTATATATTCACAAAAAATTTCCACCTGCCAAAGCATCAGGGAAATTAGTTTCACAAAATCAAACAGAAATGAATATTGTCGATAAATCAACTACAGTCTCCTCATTCTCCTAAGAGACCATATTCATAACTCATAAGTGATAATTGCACCACAAAATAAAGTTTATCCAACAAACCAATCAACTAAAGAAATTTGATAATATTCATCTACATCTAAAAAAGTTACAAGTCTAATTTAGTTGTAGTTATTTTATCTAAAACCACAAGGTACAATCTAGCATATTAAAGACAGTTTTCCCAAAATAACTGAAAAGGTTCAACTACCTAAGATGATGGTAAAGTGAAAGTAATAAAAATGGATACTGTCCAAGACCACTTGGAACAGATAGATTAATCCTTAACAAAACCAGGATTTGAATCACTCAACAAATAAAATCTTGGCTGTGAAAGCAGAGCTCTTTGAACAGATGCAACTTGGAAGGAAGCTGATTATTTTAGTTTAAAAGATGTGTCATAACCATAAAACCTGTAAAAGCCAAGGAAAAGAAAAGAATATCCATTTTTGTGAAGCTTGACTTAACAAATCATTCTACTTTTGGTGCATAATTCACAGATATCAATAAAGAATGCATCCATGAAGCATGTCAGCATGGAAAAGACAGAAGAAAAGAAGAATCATCATTCATAGGTGTTAGGTGTTGAAAAGCACCTAATTATTGGTATTAAAAGAATAAATTTTTGATAGATATTGGTATAGATTCTACCTTTTTTTTGGTGTTGTGTGAACAGGTTTTGGATTTGAAAGGAAAAGCTGGAAATGAGCTGAACCCGAAAGTTGCAGCCTGGGCGCGGCCGCAGGACGCGATTTCGCTTTTTGATTTAATTCGGAGCTGACGTGGCAGGGAGCTATTCTATTGGGTGATGAAGTTCATTATTTGAGAAGGAAACCCTAGGGAATTAAAGGACACCTGCAGCCACCAGGGAGGGAGAAGGAGAACACAAAGCAAGAAGAATCAAAGGCAAGGAGACTAGAGAAGGATCAAGAGCACCATTGGAGCATCAATTCTTTTCTCTTTTTTTTCTGAAATTAAACATTGTTTATTTTGATGCTGGAGTTTTAATATTATTATGATGAGTAGCTAAATTATTTTCTAGCTAGGTTTGGTAAGTTCTTGTACCAAAACCTTGTTCGCAGATTTAATTGACAAGCAGACTGAATTTAATTTATTGTTCTCTGGATTTAAAGTTGATTGCCTATGATTATGTATGCTTGATCAACATCTTAATTGTAGGTATTGTTAGTTAAACATATTCGGCTGATCATGACCCGGTGTTTGACGACGTGACGAGAGCTTGCGTAAGATCCAAGTTTTGGGAACAATAGACATAGCTGATTGGGTGATAGATTGTTACCCTAGGTTGTGCGTTTGTCGATTTCCTAGTGCTCATGCTTACCTTAGGATGTTCTTGGGAGAGACCAAACCAAGACGCCTACGTTAAGAAAAGATCTTGCAACTGGACCAAAGTCAGGATCGTTGTTTAGGGAAATCTAGTTGACTGCAGCTGGACCAAGGCCTTTTAACTGACATCGTTAAAATCTTAAAGTGTGTGCTTGCATATTAATCTGTGTTCTTTAGGGGAGGTATTTGAAACGCCAAATCGAAGCTAGATCTATTTCTTCTGAATTTAAGTTTGATTTTAGTTTAATAATTGCTTGTTTAAATCACGTGAATTGATAGCTAGTAGTTAATACAGTCCTTGTGATTCGATCCCATTCACTAAATACTGTCATCGACACGTACTCTTGCGTTTGGGTAAACCAGTTGGTATTATTAGTTGCGAATTTAATTTGTGATTAAAAATAGCGATCAAGTTTTGGCGCCGTTGCCGGGGACTATTAAGTTATTACTAGTTGTTAGCGGAATTGTTTTTATTTTTAATTATCTTCGAATTAAGTGCGTTTGCTTACTAAAAATTCAAATTTTTGCAGGCATTGGAATATTTTTTGTGCGTTGCATGGTCAATACTCGGTCTCGACAAGAGCCGTTGGAGCAGTTTGATCCAGAAATTGAGAGGACTGTAAGAGGCCTGCGACAAAGGAATATGGGAGATAATAATCGACAGATTCAAGAGGCTGAAGGGGTAGAAGTTCCTGCTGCCCGAGTTCCAATGATGAACCGTTACATTCCACAGAACATAGCCCAACCATCTTGCATCACATACCAACCTACAGGGGCGGCTAATTTTAGTTTGTCACCTCAATTGCTCAATTCAGTGCCGCACTATGAGGGTAGATTTGACGAGGATCCACATCAACATCTGAAGGATTTTACTGACTTGTGTCGTACACAACACATGACGGGGATAACTTCTGATAATCTCAAGTTGGTACTTTTTCCCTTCACTCTTAGAGGGGGAGCGAAGATGTGGTACAACGCTATAGAGTCAGGATCTATTGGTACTTGGGAGCAGATGGCGACAAAATTTTTAAGGGAATTTTTTCCAGCCCATCGGACTAAACAACTTGTTCGTGACATCCAGAATTTCCAGCAAAAGGATGGGGATTTATTTTATGAGGCATGGAAGGATTTCAAAAATCGATTGGCTAGATGTCCCACTCACAATTTGCACAAGGACGACGTTGTTCTTCATTTTTATGAGGGGTTAAATGAGGCTAATCGAATGAAAGTGGACTCAGCATGTAATGGTGTTCTGATGCGTAAGAGTAGTGAGGAAGCAATGGAATTATTTGAAGATTTGAGTGAGGATTCCCAGCAATTTTCTACGAGAGGAAGAAATTCATCAAAAAGGCAGGGAATGTATGAAGTAAGTGCTGACACAAAGACTCAAGCGGAGATGGGAAATTTGAACCGAAAGTTAGATGCACTTGTAGAAGCTATGAAAGGGTTTAATGTCAAGGTGCCAGTCCCGCCACAACCAGCTAGTCTTTGCGCTGTTTGTTCACAACAGGACCATGTTACTGAGGCTTGTCCATTGACATCCATGTGGGAACAGGAGCAAATTAATTTCATGGGACAAGGCAATTTTAACAATAGGAATCAAGCATACCCATGGAGAAGTCATCCGAATTTTTCATGGCGAGGTGAGCAGAATGTAGTGAATCCAGCAGCACCAGTTCAATCACAAGGTAAGAAACCTGATTTGGAAACTACGATGTTGCAATTTATGCAACAAACAACTCAAGCCATTCAAAAGTTGGAAACTCAAGTTGGACAAATGGCTAAAGAGATGAGTGAGAGGAAAAAGGGAGAGTTACCATCACAGCCCATGAGTAACCCAGCTGGGCAACAACAGTTACAAGCTGTTACAACTCTCAGAAGTGGAAAACAAATTGAAAAAGTGGTGCAGAAGTCATCAGACCCAAATCAGAGAGATATTGCCGACAGGGTGCAGCCAGGGTGCAAATCTGCAGCAGATGGAGTGACAGATGCAGACAGGGTGCAGGAAGGATGCAAATCTGCACCAGTGGCAGTAGAAAAATGGGGAAGAGATCCTCCACCTTTCCCGCAAAGGTTTGCTAAGCAAAAATCTGATTCTAAAGCTCATGATATTTTTGAAAATTTGCGCAAGGTTGAAATTAATATTCCATTGCTTGATGTGATTAAACAAATTCCTTCATATGCAAAATTTCTTAAAGAGTGTTGTACAAATAAAAGGAAATTTGTTGAGCATGAAAAGGTCGCCTTGAATGAAGAAGTTAGTGCTGTTTTGTTACATAAGCTTCCACCTAAACTTAGAGACCCAGGTAGTTTCACTATACCTTGCAAGGTAGGTAATCAATTCTTTGATAAGGCACTTTTAGATTTGGGTGCGAGCATAAATTTATTGCCTTATTCAGTTTATGAGAAACTTGGTTTGGGTGAGCTACAAGAAACATCTATTACTCTTCAATTGGCAGATCGTAGTATTAAAAGACCTAGAGGAATTTTGGAAGATGTGTTGGTCACTGTGAATGACTTAATTCTACCTGCTGATTTTGTTGTGTTAGACATGGAAGATAGTCCAGTAGCATCATCTTTGCCTATTATTCTTGGTCGTCCATTTATGCGAACTGCAGACATGAGGATTTGTGTGAAAAAGGGTACCATTACCATGAGAGTCAATGACCAAGAACTTGAATTTAGAGTGTTTGAAGCAGTGAAAAAACATGATGATCAGAGTGATTGTTTTAGAGTAGATGTTATAAATGATCTTGTGAGTGAGGTGTTTCAGGTTTCACGTGAAGACGCTTTGGAGGCTGTTTTGACTGAAAGCTTGGGCATTGGCATAACATCTGTTAGTAAGATGGAGCAAGATAAGCACACGGAAGAGTTTATTCACGCTCTCCAAGTGAATCAGCCGTATGGTGGTAAGAATTTTCCTACTTTTGAGCAATTGACACCTACTAACACATCTCTTATTCCTTCTACAGTGAAAGCCCCAACTTTGGAATTAAAACAGTTGCCAAGCCATTTGAAGTATATCTACTTGGAGGACAATGAGTCCCTACCCGTAATAGTGGCTGCCAATTTAAGTTTGGGGGAGGAGGAGAAATTACTTCGAATTTTGAGGAAGCACAAGACAGCTTTGGGATGGACAATTGCAGACATAAAAGGGATCAGCCCCACTAGGTGTATGCATCAGATTTTTTTGGAGAATGACGCAAAACCAACTAGAGAGGCACAAAGAAGATTAAATCCGCACATGAAGGATGTGGTGAAAGCGGAAATTCTGAAGTTGTTAGATGTGGGTGTGATCTACCCAATTTCTGATAGTAAGTGGGTGAGTCCAATTCATGTTGTGCCCAAGAAGAGTGGAATTACTGTGGTGCAGAATGCAGATAATGAATTGATACCCACAAGGATGACTACAGGATGGAGAGTGTGTATTGGTTATCGGAAATTGAATTCGGCAACAAGGAAGGATCATTTTCCTCTGCCTTTCATTGATCAGATGTTGGAGAGGTTGGCAGGGTATAGCCACTATTGCTTTCTGGATGGGTATAGCGGTTACTACCAGATAGCTATTGCGCCTGAGGACCAAGAGAAGACTACATTTACCTGTCCATATGGCACCTTTGCATATCGTCGTATGCCTTTTGGGTTATGCAATGCACCAGCCACATTCCAGAGGTGTATGATGAGTATTTTCTCCGACATGGTCGAGAAATTTATTGAGGTTTTCATGGATGACTTCAGTTTGTTTGGGTCGGATTTTGATGATTGTTTGGAGCATCTCAGATTGGTTCTAGAAAGATGTGAGGAAACCAACCTTGTTCTCAATTGGGAGAAGTGTCATTTCATGGTGCAGGAGGGTATAGTATTAGGACATTTAATTTCTCACAATGGCATTGCTGTTGACAAAGCCAAGATTGAGACCATATCGAAGTTACCTCCACCAATGACAGTCAAAGGTGTGCGTAGTTTTTTGGGACACGCTGGTTTTTATAGGCGTTTTATCAGAGATTTTTCCAAGATATCTAGACCAATGTGTGCTTTGCTTACCAAGGATGCTGAGTTTAAGTGGACAGACACCTGTCAAGTAGCTTTTGAGCAACTAAAAACTGCACTTACATCAGCACCCATAATGCGAGCTCCAGATTGGACACTTCCCTTTGAGTTAATGTGCGATGCTAGCGATTACTCTTTGGGGGCTGTTTTGGGTCAACGGAAAGATAAGCTTCCATATGCTATCTATTATGCCTCTCGCACGCTGAATGACGCACAACTAAACTACTCGACCACAGAAAAAGAGTTGTTGGCTGTTGTGTTCGCTTTGGAGAAATTCCGATCCTATCTTAGTGGGTCACGAGTTGCTGTGTTTACTGATCATGCTGCTCTCAGGTATTTAATGACCAAAAAGGATGCCAAACCTCGACTAATACGTTGGATTCTTTTGTTGCAGGAATTTGACTTGGAGATAAAAGACAAAAAGGGAGTTGAGAACGTGGTGGCTGACCATCTCTAACGGTTGCTTCCTGCCCAAGAAAGTGATGAGTTGCCGATTGATGAAGCTTTTCCAGATGAACATCTTTTCGCAATTGCCGAACTTCCATGGTATGCTGATATTGTAAACTATCTTGTTACTAAAACATTTCCCTCTGATTTGTCTTACTAGGATCGGAAGTACATCATCTCACGGGCTAAGGACTATATATGGATGACCCATATCTCTTTAAGATTTGTCCGGACCAAGTGATCCGGTGATGTATTAATCAGGATGAGCACTTGGATGTGTTGAGGCATTGTCATGCTCATGCGTGTGGTGGGCACTTTGGGGCGAAAAAGACTGCACTTAAGGTATTTCAAGCTGGTTTTTATTGGCCAACTATTTTTAAAGATGCTTGGAATTTTTGTAAAACTTGTGATAGATGTCAGCGGACTGGGAATATTTCTACTCGTCACCAAATGCCATTGCAAAATATTCAAATCATTGAATTGTTTGATGTTTGGGGAATTGATTTTATGGGTCCTTTTCCTAACTCTTGTGGATTTGAATATATTTTAGTTGGTGTTGATTATGTGTCCAAGTGGGTCGAGGCAGTCCCCTCACGTACTAATGATCATCGAGTGGTTGTGAAGTTTTTACAGGATAATATTTTTGCTCGGTTTGGGACACCAAGAGCCATCATAAGTGATGGGGGCAGCCATTTTAACAATTACCCTTGTGCTGCATTAATGAAAAAATATGGCATTACTCATCGTGTTGGTACTCCATATCATCCTCAAACGAGCGGACAAGTGGAGATTAGCAATCGCGAGATCAAAACTATTCTTGAGAAAACAGTGAATCCCACTAGGAAAGATTGGTCACAGCGTTTAAATGATGCCTTATGGGCGTATCAAACTGCTTATAAGACGCCTATTGGGATGTCACCTTTCCGCTTGGTTTATGGGAAAGAGTGTCACTTGCCAGTCGAGTTGGAACATCGTGCCTATTGGGCTTTTAAACAGCTGAATTTTGATATGAAAGAAGCTGGTGATAAGCGGCGATTACAACTCAATGAATTGGCTGAGTTACGTCAGGATGCTTATGCTAATGCTAAGTTGTATAAAGAGCGTGCCAAAAAGTACCATGATCGCAAATTGGTTCGTCGTGATTTTTACGTGGGGCAAAAGGTTATTGTGTACAATTCCCGTCTCAAGCTCTTTCCGGGAAAACTTCGCTCTAAGTGGCATGGTCCTTATGTGGTGAATGCTGTATTTCCTCATGGTGCCCTTGAGCTGAAGCAGCTGGATTCTGAATATACTTTCAAAGTTAATGGACATCGGGTTAAACCTTACTGGGAGTCCCTTCCTCTACCTCAGGAAGCTGCCGTTCCGCTTGTGCCATCTTTGGCTTGACCAGTCTATGACTACGTCCGGCTGACGACATTAAATTCAGCACTTCATGGGAGGTAACCCATGTGGAGGAGCATCTATTTCTGCAAGCTAAGTTTCTTTTCCCTTTTTCCTTTATGTTATTATTGTTTCTACTATTGCAATTTCTTTTTACATTGAGGACAATGTTGATTTTAGTTTGGGGGAGGGGAATTTTTTGAAATTTTTGCGCTGTGTTTTCCAATGTTTTCTATGGCCTACAAGTGTTGATTTTTCTTGCCATGTTCTAGTAGCTAGTATGCGCAGTGTGCACATTTATTTGTGATGAAGGGCTGCTCGATATATATAATAATTGCACACCACGAATAACCCATGTGAGGAGCCTTCAGAGATTTTGTGTGAATGGATGTCATAAAGCTGTTTAGCTAGAACTTGCATGATACCATACACGAAAAACTGCTCTAATGTTGTTTCATGTGTGTGATGAAGGTATCTCTCATCCCCTTTTTGACCACCCACGACGCCCATATTTATGTGATCCCATTTTCATGAATTTTACCCCATGTGTATGTGACCCTTATAACCTACCTCCATATCCTTCCTTGCATGTGTCATGCATGTCGGTTGTTTGGAATAAATGGAATGCCAATAGGGGATTTTAGAGGGGTTGTTTAGTAGAGAAGTTGGGTAGTGACTGAGAAGGTTTGAGGTGTATGGGGTTGAAAAAAAAAAGTTAAGATTAATACGAAGAGTGCCCAGTTGAATTAAGTGCTTTTGAAGAAAAATGCAGGCTTCTGGCGGCTGCAAGAATCGGGTAACACAGGTGCAAGAAAGAAGGAAAAAAAAAAAAAACTTTTTCGACTTCAACTGCACCTTGGGCGGCCGCAGATTACGAAGTTATCAGGCCCAGCCCAGAATGAAATAAGGGTTTAAAGGGGATTAGGGCTCCACTTTGCGTAGGTTTTGTGAGTTCTTCTTTCCTGCCCAGAAGCAGTTCTCTGCCTTGTTGCTGCATAACTCAATAATGTCAACAAGAAGCTCAAAGAGGAAGAAGGTAGCAGCTATCAAGGGCAAGGAGAAGGAGAAAGAAGTGGAAATTCCAGGGAGCCCGAGTGATGAAGACGCTGTGATAGAGCGATTTGTGACCCCAGAGGCTCAGACAGAGTATGAGGAGGTATGGAAGAATAGGGGGTTACATGTAGAACGGCATGTGGCAATTGCTGATTTCACCCAGGTGAGTTGGTATTCAGTTTTATAAGAGATGAAGTGGCTTTCCATTGCCTTAGTGCCAGGGGTAGCTAATGTGAATTTAGCCCATGAATTTTATGCTAATTTAGTGGTGAATGAGAACCATTGCATTACCTATGTCAGGGGTAGGCAGTTTTTCTTTAATGCAAGGAAAGTGAGTACTGTTTTAAAACTGCCAGACCCAGTTAAGAAGCCTAGCTATAGGTTTAGGGATTTTGGTACTGCTGACACTGGAGTGGTTTGGCCCGAATGGAGTGTGGTGGTTGATTTGTTGACTGGTAGGGAGGAGATGGATGTGAGTAAGAACTGTGTTGCATATGTGGAATTATTGCAGCCATATAGGTTGTTAGCTCAGATTGTGTCTCGAAATGTCATTCATGTGTCTCATATGTCCACTGTGAATGCTAAAACATGCTACCTGATGTATGCCATTGTGTGCAAATTAAACTTTTGTATGGCTGCCACGATTTATGATCATATTGTAAGGGTGAAGGTTGCGAAGAATGTGGGGCAGATTCTGCCGTTTGGAGTACTGATTACTTCTATTTGTTTAAGTGAGGGGATTGAGCCTGAGCCATTAGATACAACTGAGAAGAGAAAGGCTCCTCTCAATAGAACTTGGTGGGAGAGAAGTGAAGTGCAATTGGTAAGGCAGCAGCAGAAGGCCATTAGTAGAGATGGGGCTGGTTCGAGTGGTACAGTGGTAAAGGAGAGTTCAGGTGAGCAGGTGGGTGAGTTAGCTGAGAGATTGAAGGCTGTGGAGGATAAGTTAGCTGTGTTTGGTACTGGTTTTGAGCAAGCTAAATTGGTGCAAGACAAGATGATGGGGCAGCTGGACAAACTAGTTACTGTTGTGGATGGGATGCAGGGCAATGTTGATGGAATGTTGCAGGATATGAAGGAGTTCCAGCAGCGTTATGAAGCCAAGCAGCAAGAGATGTTTGACCTTATCCAGGATTGGACTTTGCCATGAGGAGTGAAGAAAATAAATAAACAGATGGGGGCAGCAAATTTTGGTGCCTAGTTAGAGACATAGGATAGTCTCCTATTGGCTGCCCAATTTGTTTTAATTTTCGTACATGTTTGATGCATGGTTTCACTGCCTTTTATTCACCTATGCTTGTCTGCCTTTGCTACTTTTATAGCCTAAATAAATAAACAGATGGGGGCAGCAAATTTTGGTGCCTAGTTAGAGACATAGGATAGTCTCCTATTGGCTGCCCAATTTGTTTTAATTTTCGTACATGTTTGATGCATGGTTTCACTGCCTTTTATTCACCTATGCTTGTCTGCCTTTGCTACTTTTATAGCCTAATTTTCTGGACTGTGGACATTCTAATTAACTATTTGGTTTAGCTTTCCTAATTTGTTTAAGCCAATCCTTTTTGCCATGTTTAAAAGTACAACTCCTTTTGCTATGTGGAGCACATTAGAAGTGGGTAGTTGTATTGGTTTACATGCAAGCTTATGGCTGCAGTTAATGCATCCATATGAGAGAAACACTAACATTCAAACACTTGAGTGAAAAAGAAACAAACATATACATGAAATTGGTGTGAATCGGTGTGAGGGTGTGCATTATTCATATATATTGAGTAGTAGTGAACAAAGTGCAACTCCTGCTGGATACTTTTTCATGGTGATGTTAAGGAAGAGCTTGTTTGTCCAGATTATGGCTATTGTTTTTAAAATCAAAACATGGATTTCTTAAAGTATAAGCTGGATTTTGAATGATTTGGTTGTTGCTTGGGGACAAGCAACATGTCAGTTTGGGGGAATTTTGTTAGGTGTTGAAAAGCACCTAATTATTGGTATTAAAAGAATAAATTTTTGATAGATATTGGTATAGATTCTACCTTTTTTTGGTGTTATGTGAACAGGTTTTGGATTTGAAAGGAAAAGATGGAAATGAGCTGAACCCGAAAGTTGCAGCCTGGGCGCGGCCGCAGGACGCGATTTTGCTTTTTGATTTAATTCGGAGCTGACGTGGCAGGGAGCTATTCTATTGGGTGATGAAGTTCATTATTTGAGAAGGAAACCCTAGGGAATTAAAGGACACACGCAGCCACCAGGGAGGGAGAAGGAGAACACAAAGCAAGAAGAATCAAAGGCAAGGAGACTAGAGAAGGATCAAGAGCACCATTGGAGCATCAATTCTTTTCTCTTTTTTTCTGAAATTAAACATTGTTTATTTTGATGATGGAGGTTTAATATTATTATGATGAGTAGCTAAATTATTTTCTAGCTAGGTTTGGTAAGTTCTTGTACCAAAACCTTGTTCGCAGATTTAATTGACAAGCAGACTGAATTTAATTTATTGTTCTCTGGATTTAAAGTTGATTGCCTATGATTATGTATGCTTGATCAACATCTTAATTGTAGGTATTGTTAGTTAAACATATTCGGCTGATCATGACCCGGTGTTTGACGACGTGACGAGAGCTTGCGTAAGATCCAAGTTTTGGGAACAATAGACATAGTTGATTGGGTGATAGATTGTTACCCTAGGTTGTGCGTTTGTCGATTTCCTAGTGCTCATGCTTACCTTAGGATGTTCTTGGGAGAGACCAAACCAAGACGCCTACGTTAAGAAAAGATCTTGCAACTGGACCAAAGTCAGGATCGTTGTTTAGGGAAATCTAGTTGACTGCAGCTGGACCAAGGCCTTTTAACTGACATCGTTAAAATCTTAAAGTGTGTGCTTGCATATTAATCTGTGTTCTTTAGGGGAGGTATTTGAAACGCCAAATCGAAGCTAGATCTATTTCTTCTGAATTTAAGTTTGATTTTAGTTTAATAATTGCTTGTTTAAATCACGTGAATTGATAGCTAGTAGTTAATACAATCCTTGTGATTCGATCCCATTCACTAAATACTGTCATCGACACGTACTCTTGCGTTTGGGTAAACCAGTTGGTATTATTAGTTGCGAATTTAATTTGTGATTAAAAATAGCGATCAATAGGCAAATGAAGAGAGGTCAGTAGGTCACCGATGCCAAACTTACGGTATATTATAAGTAATAACTAGAGTCACAACCCGCGCTACGCGGCGGGTTGTTTCTCTTTTTTTGTTTTTCTGTTGTTTTGTTTTTGTAGTTTTTTTCCTTTATGTGGTTGTTTTTTTTGTGTAATTTTTTTTTGTTAATTTTTGTCTTCAAAAATTGAATATATTGTATTTTTATTGCTAAAGAATATAAGAAATGTGAGCTTTTATTTTCGTAAGATATAATTTTGTTTCTGCAAGTCTTTGATATTGAGATACATCTGGATTCTTATGTTTGAGTTAATTTGACAGTAGTATCTATTGATAAATGGACTGGTCTACATCTTAGATATCTTGAATCTTGAGAATATCTATAATAATAAATGTTTTCATTTTGAAAAGCATCAATAAGCGGCTGCTGAACTTGTCAGTTTCTTTTTGACAATTTTGTTACTTTTATTTAATGTTTTGTCTGTTTTGGTTTGTTTTTTTCGTTTTTGTTTTCTAATAAGACTGTTTCACCATCTTCATGATTTGTTGTTCTATTTTTGTTTAGTTTTTTTTCCACTGACAGAATTTTTGTTGGTCAGAACTTACTTGTAGTTGAAAATGGAAGGAAATGTAGTGAAAGAGTCTAGATTTAAAAGCGTTTGTGTTTTTTGTGGTAGCAGTATTGGGAAGATGGATTGTTACAAAGATGCAGCGATTGATTTAGCTCAAGAGCTAGTATGTGATTCATAAGATATGTTGTTTGATGTCGTGCTTTTAAATTGTTAGGTTTGAAGTCTAAAAACTGATGAGTGGTTTTTTTATTGTTGTTCATGAAGGTGTCTCGGAGGCTTGATCTTGTTTACGGAGGTGGGAGTATTGGTTTGATGGGTTTGATTTCTCAAGCTGTTCATGGAGCTGGAGGAGGTGTTCTTGGGTGTGTATTACTTTTTTTTCCCCATTTGTTGATGAATATTTTACTTAATGGTTTTTGTTGGGTTTTTGTTTCAGGATTATACCCACATTTTTGATGTTGAAAGAGGTTAAACATATATTTGTTGTAGTTTTAAAGTTTGTTCTTTTTGAAAGCTTCTTTATTTGTTAAAAATTGCATTTTTATCTTTTTTGTTGTTGAGCCTAGATAACTGGAGAAATAGTTGGGGAGGTAATGGCAGTTACAGATATGCACCAAAGAAAGTCTGAGATGATTAGCCATTCTGATTGTTTCATTGCTTTACCAGGTTTTTTGTGTTTTTCATTTCTGCAAATAGATTTGTTTTTTTTCATTTTTTTAGGTTCTGTTGAGCATTTATAATGTTTAGTTTTTGATTATACTGACTTGGATTTCAGGTGGGTATGGAACTCTGGAGGAGCTATTTGAAGTGATTACTTGGGCCCAATTGGGAATCCATGATAAGCCTGTAAGTGTATGCAAATTCTGATATTATTTCTGATGTCTTTTTGTGAAGAATTGTAGAGGTGAACTTTGTAATTGTCATGTAGGTGGGTTTGCTCAATGTCAATGGTTATTATGACTTTTTGGTTACTTTCATTGATAGTGCTGTTGATAATGGTTTTATTAAGCCCTCTGAGCGGAACATCTTTGTCTTGGCAACAAATGCCAAAGAACTTGTTCAGAAATTGGAGGTGGGTTTTGCAACATTTTTTTCAGTTTTGAAATTGTTTGTTTTTTCGTTACGTGGGAAAGACAATCAGGTTTTATAGAAAGGGTCTTATTTAGTTTACCATTTTGGTGTGTCACCTTTTGTAAGTCATGTATCGTTGGTTGTGAATGTTTTTTTTTATCAGAAGTATGTTTTTGTATGTGATGGAGGCATAATAAAAAAGTAAACACAATAGAGAGCCAAGAGTAGAAGACACATAGAGAAATGCCGAAGATGATGACGTATTAGAAGGTGGTTTTGGATGGTTTTTTTTTTGGCATTGGCCTAAGGAAGAAATGTGATTCAACGAAAGAGTGGTTAATGTATATTGTTTTGTATGGGTATGGTTTTCACAATGTTGGTCTTTATAATTGATCCATGCATATTCAAGTTTGTGAGTTTTGTTTATTAATATATATTTGAGGAATTGATTAGGAAGATGTGTTCAATTTCTTGTTTTTCTTATATAGTATTTCACCCTCATATTTAATACAAAATGCAAATAAAATTAAAACATAACTAAAAATGGTTGAGATAGAGCATAAAAATTCTACAAAAACTGCATATATATTACATCAAAGATTTAGCACACATTGTAAACAACAAAAGTTGCTTATTGTACATAAACATTAGCAAGTCATTTAGGGAAGCTCTATTTACATCACTAAATGCTAACTGTACAGTTTTATTTTTGTACATAAAGTATTTCAAAGAGTGCTAACTGTATTTACACAAGAGAAACATGATATCCATAGCAACATTTCAAAATAGGAGTTATAAACTATTAGGAATAATATAATTTTCGAACTTGCTGCACACATAAAATACTTAAGTGATTGACACAAACTCTATTTACATCAAGATATGCTTCTCCTCAATTGTCTCTTTTTAATATTGTAAGATGGATCAGAGAGTGTTTTACCCTTTTTGTTGGTGGGAACAACAGTCTTCTTTCGTTTTTTGTTTTCTCCTTGTGGCTCTTCAATATTGATGATGATCCTGTGATAATTTTATATATAAATCAAATAAGCATTTTACTATCATGATAATAGACTCTCCGTTTCGCTAAGTAATTTATCATAAGTATGAACTAACTTTTGTATGACTCTTAGATAAGGTCTCCTTAACTAGTTTTCTGCCTCATTTTTTTCTATAGTGTAGCAGAGATAGGTTCATCGTCAGATATTGATGCATCAAAATCATGTAACAATATTTGTTTATTCCGTTTGTCTCCTCCAATGGACCTCGATTTTTCAGGAGTTTGTAATTGCATATTTGAATGCAGTTCATCAAATCTGTTGCTGCTCCGGGTGTATGAGTAAGTTGATTCCTGAGATAACAAATCTTCAACTCTTCTATTTTCAGCATTTATTTTTAGCACATTTGCATCTTCAATTTGTTTGACTGATGTATTTCCTCCTTCCATGGCATCTGAAGATATTTTTGAAACTTTGAAACATATAGTCTTAGCTCTTTTGTTATTCAGATTAATTGCAACTTGAAAAGTATGATATTTTGGAAAAATATCAGCAATAATCTGTGGCAGAATATATCGATTTGCATCTTTAATCGATATAATTGTTGCAGCTGATACACCAATCATTTGTTCTGCCTGCCTTCCAAATATTGTAAACAGTGCAATACCAGTTTGATCCTCAGCTGTGGCATTTAGGATATAGCTGCATCTCATAAAATCATATGTGAACAAATTAACATAAAGCATTCAACATTTATTTCAATAATAAGATAAAATTCATGCATGTGTCATTTAGTATGTAACTTACCAAGGAATAGGAGTTTCTTCAATAACACTGCATTCGGAGCACAATGTTTTACCCTGCTATTGTTTTGTTGTGCTGTTACATGTTGGACATGATGGATACCACCATCCATCTGCCACATCTACACTCTTTATCTTTGCTTTACATGTGATTCTTTTTTCTGCGTGTTATTGTGTGAAGCAAGACTATTAGCAAACTAATACAATTAATTTCAAAAATAATTACATTAATGTTAAGTTAAAAAGACTTACAGCATCAAAGTCTCTATCCAATAACAGCAATTCAGCAATTGTCTTTCTTTTTTTGGTCATGTCATCATCAAGATTTGACAACTTGGGTCGACTGCTTGGTATTATTTCCAGTATTTTAGGTTGAATTATCCTATTTCATTAAAAAATTATAAGGCAATTATTATTATTGGGTAATATAACCTTGCAAATACTAAATTTTTAAACAAACCTTCCTCTTAGTTGCTCAACTTCTGGTATTTCCAAATCAAAATATATTTTTGAAGCTGATGTGCTACTTAAAATAGTTTTCCCTGTAACGCAACAAAGAAAATAACATCAAATATTTTGTACTAATTCCATGCATATGAACAATAAATAAGAAGCTTATTTTCATTGAAACACACCTTGAAATGTGGTCACCATCATTCCTGCACATATTATGATCACTGGTTTTTTCTTTGAATTCTCGGATATTTGGTGATAATCATATTTGATGGCTAAATCTCCCCAAAGTGTAACAGATATAACATTGAACCTAAGCAGTAAGCGAAGAAAAATTGATATTAAAAAAGTTAGGCTCACAATTCAAACAATTTAAATGTAAGAGTTATCATTATATTAATATATCAAACTTTATTAACACATTTTTAAAAAATATGATTTTCATCATATGCATAAATCATATTGTTGAACAGATGTGACTGTTATACTTACATATCATCTTTGAAATCTAACTTTCGAACTTTGACCATTTGTTGATTGCTTGGAATCTCCTCCACATCATAAGCTTTCAAGATTTGGCCCATCATGTCTGTCAAAATATAGTTTATTCATAATGTGTTTTCATAGTTTTTTCATGGCTAATAATTTTTTATTCTATTTTTGAATACCTGTCAGATAAAATTTATTCCGTACTCGAGATTCCATTTCAGAGTAGTTTGAGAAATAAAATCTGTCAGGAGGAAACTCACTTTTTGCATCCACAGTTTTTTCAATCTTAGTCCTTTTGTCAAACTTAATCATGCATTGATTTGGACATGGGCGATAAGTGTTTCGAACAGGAAAAACTGTGAAATTACTGAAGTAATAAATATCCTTCTCATCAAGGACTGCCTTCAAATATTCTGCATTTTCTGGCCGCATGGTTGCAAGTATAGTATTACCCTATAAAAATATTCATGGTATAGGGTGATTTGCAGTGCTTGTGAAAGTATCATGGAAATTGTTGGTGAAAAATATTATATAGTAATAAAAGTTAACATTACCTGTTCATCTACAAGATATGCATCAACACTCATCAATAAACCATTATCAGCATGATTAATAGAATCCCACAGTCTAGCAATCCTTGCCTTAATCTTGTAGTTACGATTAGATATTTGAAGTTGAGCGATGGAATGATAATCCATAGTAATTGAGTCCTGCGTTGTTAAGCTGCATTAAAAAAATCATATATTAGAGTATTATACTTCAAAGAAATATTTATAATTTATTTAATGTTGAAAATGTATTGCACACAAAAATATTAATTTATTCTCCATCACTTGTCATCAAACCATCGAAAATTTCACGATATACTATATTTTTTGTATACCCTTGTGTTTGTTTATCACCATCTCCAGTCATAACTTTAAGACCATCATAAGATGTAACACGAGACAGAGCAACATAAAGTTGACCATGTGTGAAGATAGGCTTTGGCAAATATAAGCCAACCTGTTTAAGAGTTTGTCCCTGACTCTTGTTAATTGTCATAGCATAACATAATTTGACTGGGAACTGTCTTCTTTTCAATACAAATGGGTATTTCTGATCTTTTCCATCCATAATTATTCGAGGTATACATACTTTTGAACCTGCATGACAACCGCTCAATATTCTTCCTTCAAGTACTCTATCTCCTAGATGAGTTATAAGAAGTCTTGTTCCATTGCATAAACCATCAGCCTGATTTAAATTGAGAAGTAACATAACAGGTGCATACTTCTTTAGTAATAGCTCATGATTTGGAACTCCATTGAAAGTCATGGAATTCAGCACATCAGTAGTGTATAGCAATTCAGATGCCACAGAATGTTGTGATGTTTTACATATTGAGTCAAAACTATAATACGTTCTTTCGTCTGTTGAAATAAGTGATAATACATATGAATTAATCATTGCAACTGTGTCATTTGTTCCTGTTATGATGGCTCTCTCATTCAAATAAACAACATCATCATACCGAGTGTTTAAGTCTGCATAAATTTCTGAAACCATCGTATGCAACTCATCACCCTTGGAGTGCACTAATAATCTTTTTGGTATTTGAATCCAACTTTCTTCTGTATCATCATCATTAATAGCAAGTGAAGAAACTCTTCCATCACCGACGTCTAATATCCATTGTGCAAACTGTGTCATACTCTCTTTATTAGCTGCATTAAGTGCTCCTGCTTGCAATCGCATATTTTCCTTTAGCATATACACTGTACAATGTTTCCACAAATTTGACTTTGTTATTGACGCATTAACTGTGTCATATCTCGTCCCATTCAGCACAACAGGTAAGATTTGCCTGAAGTCACCACCTAACAAAATGGTTTTTCCTCCAAATGGCTTTAAGTTAGTTTCACCATCATCTGAAATGATTATATCTTGGAATGTTCTATCAAGAGCCTCAAAACAATACCTATGTGTCATAGGTGCTTCATCCCATACAATAAGACTTGCTTTTGCTATTAGTCTTGCAAGCTGAGTTCCTTTCTTAATATGACATGTTGATGTTTCATGGACATCAATAGGAATCTTAAATCGTGAGTGTGCTGTACGACCACCAGGAAGTAACAATGATGCAATTCCAGATGAAGCAACAGCAAGTACAATTCTTCCAGTAGATCTTATGCTTGAAATTATTGCCTCATATAGAAAAGTCTTCCCAGTTCCTCCTGGACCATAAACAAAAAAAATACCACCACTTTGATTATTTACATTATTTACAACAACATCATATATGACTTTTTGTTTGACATTCAATTGGCTTTGTAGATGTTTGCATTGTTCTGTAAGATCATTGATGTCATAATTCATCTCTTCTCGTAAGAGTCGATTGTTCAATTCATCCAATAATTGACCCTGCGGCATTGGCAAGCCATATTCAGAGAGAGAACTGTTTGCGTTGTTAAGTAACATCTCTAGCTCAAAAAGGATGTTATTCTTCACTTCAACTTGTGATATATTCAAGTTTGGTAAATTTAGTTGTTGCCTTAATTTATATAATATATCATCCCCGAAATTTTGCCAATGATCCTCCCATAACTTCAAAGGGTCACTAACATTGCAATAAAGCAACAAAGTGATGAATAGTTGTCTTAATTGAACTGCTGTTGCAAATAAAGATGCTTCATCTAATGCCTCATGACATTCCTTATCATCTCCCAGTAGCCCAAGTGCCATACATGCAGACTGAAAATTTGGATGAATGACTCCCTCTACTGTCCTGATTTCGACATATGACATCCGACCAATTGACTCTCCTCTTTGTCTACGAATCCATTGCTTGCCTCTATCATCCCAAACAAATTTAGAAGGAAATGAGCCATATGTAAGATTTGTTGCTGTTTCATCAATGGAATTTCTATTCATCCATTCCGTAAACATAGTCTTTTCTATATTTGGTTGTTCAACAACATTAGATAAACTTGTCGAATCATCATAGTAAATATTTTGCATGGAAGGTAGATGTATTGGTAATCGTTGAACAGGAGGATGTCTAAAATGAATCGGATACTCAAAGAGACGCCAAATTGATTCATATGAAGCAAAATATCTACAATCCACATATTGTTGTATTTCATCAATAATACCGGCTGAACTTGTTGCTTCATTTGATATATTCTGGCAAACATACCGTTCCAACACAGCTCTGGCCCTATCTGGTCCTTTATTGATATATTTGAACAAATATTTAATTGATCGAGATTTATTGCACCATTCAACATTAACATGAGCTTGATAACGCAATAACAACTCTTTATTATACGGGATAACATATCTGTTGTCCATCGGATGTCCATTTTTATCTACTGTATGCCCATTATCACTTCTTCTATACAAAGCAAACCCATTCCCATCAATGGTTGTTTCTTCATGGAATGACTTTGGAAAATGTTTTGTACATCGACCATCCGACATACATGGCGACAAAGGCCTTACCAAACCACAAGGACCATGAATCATAAATTTTTTGACTGTATCGTACAAAATTGGATGCATTGATTGGTCTGGGATTTCTGCAGAGATTAACTTGTCTATATCAGCAGGAGTTTGACATTTGCTACTTGAATGACGCCACACAACCATATGAACATGAGGCAAACCACGTTTTTGAAATTCAATAGTATACACAACTGCAACAATATTACCAAGATAATTGCCAGATCTTATATCAGCAAGAAAACGATCAACTTTCATTTTAAATACTCTTGTAACAAAATCTGGCCTATCCTCAATTTTTTGTCCAGGAATGAGTTGAACAACATATTGAATCTCAGGCCACTGCGAATTACATTTAAATGTAATAAAAAAATCAGGAAAGTCATAGAATTTACAGATGGCCATAGAATCATGATAATTTTGAATCATATAACGTGGGCCACCTGTAAAAGATGATGACAACAAAATCCGTTTCCCAACATCATCTCCATCGACATTACCACTGGCAAACGCATCACAAACACCTTTATAACTTTCTACTCGTAGTTTTTTCTGATTGAATCGAAAGAAATTCAACCTCTGCTCTTCCACACAAGCATATGCATCTACAATAAACTGCTGAAAAAGCTTACCACCTCTAAGAAGTGTTTTCCCTTCATTACACCTTGTTGCAACCTGTATGCATAATAGTCTCTCATTGTTATACACGTTCTTTCTGTAGTTCTTCTAGACTTCGTTTGTTGATATTTGAGACATTTGGAATAACCATCTTCACCATAAGGAAATAATAGTGGATATTGCATTGACATAAAAGTTGGATGTAGTTCATCAATGAGCTTTAATCCCTCAACTTTATGCTCAATGATTATATCTCTATGCTCAAAACCATCACCAAAGTCACCAACTATCAAATCAGCAATCTCAGAAGACACAGGATTACTATATTGATCACCATCTGAATTTCTCTTTGCACATAATCTAAGTCTCATAGGTCTTAGATCATTGTCATTGAACCTATCTCTTGTCATTCGAAAAGTTTTTGCAACTTCATTGATTGAATCAAGCATAACAATCAAATCTTTAACAATCTCTTCATTAATGGCATCATTGTTGATAGAACCAATAGCGATCATCCTATTCAGAACTTCATGCTCAGTGTCATGCACATACAATTGTGCAAATTTAGGAGATTCTCCATCTGCTGGAAGTAGAGATCCTATACGATGATAATTTTGTCCACCAAGTCTAAAAAAATATGGTCCTGAAGGATTATTGACCAAGGAATGTAAATGCAAACATTGAGTTATAAGTCCTAATATTTTTTTTGAATTTTTTGCTTTTTGTTGATCCATTACAATCCAACAATTGATCAAGTAACATAGGCGTTGGTCTTAATAGTGGTAGATTTATCTTACCACTACGACAACACACAAAGTAGATCGGTCTACATGTAGAGTTAGATTTTAAGCGTTCATCATACCAGAAAATCGCACCACAAAATTCACATGTTAAGTCTGATGACCCAACAGTTAGACCCTCGATATTCAGTTCATGAGCAGTACTATTATCAACATTGCCAATCAATTGGTCTCTTGCTAATGAAGATGTTTTAGTCTGACTGTGAAGACGATTTCTTATCAACCTCTTCCTTTTAGATCTATTCATTCGGCTACTCTCACCAAATTCCATCCTATTGTCAAATAAATTCAACAATAAATAATGAACAAAAAGTAAGAACATTCCCACCTATAAACAAATAAATTTACCATAGAAAATAACTACGGACAAATAAAAAAAATCATGCTAGAAGCTTAATAAAAGCACAAACAAAAATAGTAGCCAAAAAAAGTTGAAAATGATTATCAACCAATAAAATATGCAATATACATAATTAAAAAAAAAACCAATCAACCAGAAAAGTCTTAGCAAAATTTAAGTAAACCACAAAATAAACTGACCCTATAGTTTATGCATTCAAAGATTGAGAATAAACAATTCATAATTAAATGAATAATGCATAAGATGAGTACTATGGTAGTTAAAAGATTGCAACAAAATAAAACATCTTTAATAACATATAAAATAGGACAAAGGATACATCATACATCAATAGTAACAAAATTCAAGAATTCCGTATACAGATAAAAATTCCAAAAGATATTGTTGATGATATAATATTTTACATTATTAGCAACTTCTAATGTATACATCTTTATATTCTAAGACATGCATACACCGTAATAAAAAACAAAACTTCTACATAGATCATGGAGACCATAAATCACAAAGAGTCATTTTCAATTAAATTTTAATGACCGTCTGTAGTTTTTAAAAATACAGTTGAAGAGAAAATCTCAATTATAAAAAAGTTAATTGACCAGTGTATTAAAGGAGTAACTGACTCGCGAGCAAACATACTAAGCAAACTTAGTAAAATATAAACAAACAAACCAAAAATTGGGAAATCATGCTTAACAAACAAATAATACTCAAGAAAATTATTACCTCAATGACTGAATTTTATATGCACCCAAAGCCTCCACAAAAGTCTGGAATTGCCTATTAACAATTTAAAGAAACCGAAGAAGATTCAGACCATACAAACTTGCGACAAAGGTGATAAAAAACAAATAGAGGCATTCATATAAAATAAAACATCTTTAATAACATATAAAATAGGAGAGAGGATACATCATACATCAATAGTAAGAAAATGACTTGTACAATTAAAGCAAATGAAAGCAGTTAAACGACTGCAACAAAATAAAACATCTTTAATAACATATAATATAGGACAGGGGATACATCATACATCAACAGTAAGAAAATTCAAGAATTCCATACGCAGATAAAAATTTCAAAAGATATTGTTGACGATATAATATTTTACATTATTAGCAACTTCGAATGTATACATCTTTATATTATAAAACATGCATACACTGTAATAAAAGTCAAAATTTCTTCATAGATCATTGAGACCATGAATCACAAAGATTCCATTTTTCAGTTAATTTTTATTGGCCGACTGTAGCTCATAACAATATAGTTGAAGAAAAAATCTGAAGTATAAAAAAGTTACTTGACCAGTGTATTAAAGGAGAAACTGTATAGGGAAATCATGTTTAACAAACAAATAATACTCAAAAAAATTATTACCTCAATGACTGATTTTTATATGCATCCAAAGCCTCCACAAAAGTCTGGAATTGCCTATTAACAATTTAAAGAAATCGAAGAAAATTCAGACCATGTAAGCTTGCAACAAAAGTGACAAAAAAACAAATAGAGGCATTCATTCTGAGATAAATCAAATGAAAATAAAATAAAACAAACATCAACACATCAATACAAATCAACCCTCGAAGAAGTCCGAAGGTAAAAGTATTCGAATAAGAACAGGGAAATGATGGTTTAAACAAATAATTCACTCACAGAGAGCATATGAAGTTCAATGTCCAGTCGGAAACACCAACCAAAGAAGGCCTTTGATGAAGTTCACAAGTTAATGGAAATGATATACGAATATGATGAAGGTATATGGATCAAGTAATAGTCGCCAAGTCAAAATCATTGATTAGTCATCATGAATTATTGATTAGTCATGCAACAAATGTTGGCTTTCAAAATGAATGCATTATTAAATAAATTTACGACAACAATTGAGTGGTGACTCTTGTGGTGGGTGTCCATTATAAGGAATCCTATGGGATTTAAATATCTCAGACAATCTTGAATTACGGTAAAGGAAGTTATACCTTCAATATTTAAACAAATGTAGCAACATTTTGACAACAATTGAGTGGTGACTGTAAAGTCTTGTGGTGGGTGTCCATTATAAAAAATCCTATGGGATTTAAATATCCCAGGCAATCTTGAATTACGGTAAAGGAAGTTATACCTTCAATATTTAAATTAATGTAGCAACAATTTGTCAAAATAATGGAGCTAAAATTCAATAGAAATCAATATTTTATTATATTTGTTATATGGGTATGTCCAAATTTTGATACAAATCAATATTTATTATATTTGTTATATGGACACGTCAAAATAATGGAGCTAAAATAATGAACACGTAAAAATAATGGAGCTAAAATTCAATACAAATCAATATTTTATTATATTTGTTATATGGGTATGTCCAAATCTTGAAACAAATCAATATTTATTATATTTGTTATATGGACACGTCAAAATAATGAAGCTAAAATTGAATACAAATCAATATTTTATTATATTTGTTATATGGATATGTCCAAATCTTGATACAAATCAATATTTATTATATTTGTTATATGAGCGTGTCCAAATTAGTTGGCTTTCAACCATTGTACAACACACAAAAACAATAACCCATGAATAACAGCAAACACACGCGCAAGTATTGAAACACATCCAACTCGCCAGCAAACATACTAAGTTGCCTTTCCAATGGAGCTAAAATTCAATACAAATCAATATTTTATTATATTTGTTATATGGGTATGTCCAAATCTTGAAACAAATCAACATTTATTATATTTGTTATATGGACACGTCAAAATAATGGAGCTAAAATTGAATACAAATCAATATTTTATTATATTTGTTATATGGGTATGTCCAAATCTTGATACAAATCAATATTTATTATATGAGCGTGTCCAAATTAGTTGGCTTTCAACCATTGTACAACACACAAAAACAATAACCCATGAATAACAGCAAACACACGCGCAAGTATTGAAACACATCCAACTCGTCAGCAAACATACTAAGTTGCCTTTCCTTTTAGTATATTAATTAAAGATAGTACATATGATGCAGTTAAGACCTTAACATTGACTACTAAAACAAATAACATGAGCTATAACATATCAGTATCTCATATTTAACAATATCCATGCAATGATGAATTACTAGCGAAGTAAAAGAAGACCTTCCATATCTTTTAGAGTACCCATCAGAAACTATACGCACATGCATGAGATAATGCCCAACAACAAGAAAGTCATTATGCAAAGAGAAAAACTACAGCAGAAGTATGATGTGGTGTGTGTCAAATCCAACAGCATGTTACTCACTGTTAGCCATTTAGCCATACAACACCACAAGAACCGTGAAAATACTTGCAGAATTTGATTAAAAATGCTGAAAAATAAAAGAACACCTGATGATTAAATGTCATATATGCAATATTGGATATTAACTTGCTACTATTCAAATATTCCCCAGCAGACCATTAACTTTACAGCACCAATATTGAATAAATGTGAAAATAAAGCAGTCTCACTAACAAGTAAAAAAATATCCACGTACCATCTCCTTGTTTCCTTGTTCATTTCTTTCAATCAACATGACCGTCTCCATGCATGTCTGACAGAGTCCTTTGTTGCCCCTAATGCAAAAGATGACAGCATCCTTGATACATCCCTTGCACAAGGAAAATGTACATGTATAACACATATAATGGGCGTTCTTCTCACAATTGCTACAGAGATGCCAGCCTGCACTAAAGAAAAACAATAATTAATCAAAACATATACCAAACAAAACCTCAACAATTGAGATGACAAAATGTGTCAGGCAATCAAACAGAGAAAGGGATTCAAATTTTTCCAAAAACAAAATAGCACTCAGATTTTCACATCAAGCATATTGTCATTTATCCACTTTGTTAGCAGCAGTTTGCGAAGAGAAAAAATTAATTAAACAACTAAAGAGTCAGCAGTCATAAAAAATTTCCGGCACACATCTGCCTATGCAACAAAAATAAACAGCAGAACTGCCACCAGATTCAAAGTAGCTGTAAAACTAATCAAGCTTTCTATTCAAAAAAAAAGGAGGTATTAGGAGACCTTGACCATAAGGACTCCAGACTTTGTCTTCCACCATGTAATGTGCCTCTTTAAAATTGAAAATGGGCATCTATGAGGCGCTCTTGTGATCTAGTGGTAGCCTACTACTCATCCCTTACATATCGTGCAAGGTTCCTCCTCACAGATTTGGCGATGAAATGAATTCAAAGAATTCCCTGCCTTTGTTTCTTTCTTTAAACCTCTATACTTTGTAACCCAATTTTAGACAAATTCCCTAATCCAATGTCATCTAATTAGGCATTTTCTTTGTTTATTTGTACTTGTGAAATACAATGAGAACTTTAAGATCATGAGAAAGGTGATAATTAGATTATTTAGATATTACTCTAACATTATCCTAACATTTGGTCCACTTTACCCCCAATTAGTAAGACCAAACACGTGAAATACTGAATGTTAAATAGGAGCAGTAAAGTTTTGAGTTCAGGACCACGTCATGTGTTCCAGGACTAAATGAAACACCATTAATTCGAAAGGCTTAAACTGATACAAAAAGAAAGAGTATTCAAATATTATTCTAAATTCCTAAAGTACTATTGTAGCATCACTGCGGATCCATGGGGCATGGGCTATGCCATCAAGATAAATAGGCTGAGAGAATATGGTAGGCTGCAACGATAAGCACTTTGGTGCTTGATTCTTCACCTCCAAAAGTTTGCATTGGCTTTTTTGGGTGAGGAAGAACGCAAATTGTACAACAACATAAAACTTATTTCATCAAAGTTCAGTAGGATACTCTATCTGGTTAAAAAGGAAAAACTGCCATCTGATATAGTCATTATTTCAAAAAAATTACACCACTGGATATGTTTGGTATGCCTGTTTTCAATGTGTTTTCTGTTTTCATTCTTCGGACAACAGAAAACAATTTGCGAAACACATTTGGTAGCTATTTTGGAAAACACAAAATATGGAAAATCACTTGTAAACGGAAAACGAAAAACAGAAGAAGACATTTACTGCAAATAGAAAACAGAAAATAGAGAATAAAAACATACAACAAACCAAACAGACCCCAGACATTGAACCCAATGCAGACATACTCTTAAGACAAAGTACAAGGCTAGTATAATTCATAACTCCATCAGATATACACAGACCAAAGAGTTTGGATAGCTAGTAATCAAAATTTGACATTGAATTCAGCACAATGCCTACTTATTTAAATCTCTGCAGGTAAGTTGGACAATTAGACTGACAACCACCATAGAGACCTCAAGTATTTAACAAGCTTTTCGATAATAATAGCACTCTGGAACAGCAATTGGTACTTGATAACTTCAACTAGAAATCTGATGGTTCTATAATAGCAACTGGTTAGAGACTTCAATAAATTTTCAAGGATTCCATGTATTAAAGAAACGCCACACTTTATGTGGCGCACAACAAACGCACTCGATGAGCTAGCAAACTTATGTGGAAATAAAAAATATGGAACTTCTCGTCTCTTTATAAAAGTTGACTTCTGCAAGCTTCACTGTCATGCACATGCGAACCTTAACAATTGTTAAGGATTCCAGTAATAGTAAAAAGAAAGGATGGATCAGTGAAAGGACTAACACATCAGCAAGTGATCACAAAGCATTTGCAGTTGGTCATTCCTATCAATGCTATCTCCTCAAACATGAAGAAAACTCATAAAGAATGTGGTACACTTATAAGAAGAAGCAACACCTCATTAACATAGATTGAAAACCTAATTCCTTTGGTTCTATGATCATCTAATGTTTAGATTCGAAATATGCAAAATGAATTTAAAAAAACACTCCAACATCATATACAGTTTACAGGTCATCAAAAGCCACATCAGAAACAGCAAGTGTGCATACCTTGTTTTCTCACATAAAATTGATTCTCAAAGGAACAAAAACAAACTAGTGAAAGAGAAACTGAAAATAAAAAAATGCAATTTACCACAATTCCATTGCCCCTCAGCTCGAAAAAATGCTTCATCTCTATTGACACATGAAGGATGATAGGCTTTAGGGCAACCCCTGCAATTGAAAAGGTATGGAAAAGAACATTAAGAACTATTGCATCACTCATAAATACGTAGCTAGTGCTACAGAATAATTGATCACAGCATTGATGTGACAAAATCACCTGCGATCAAAAGGCACAAGATCATGTCACCCACTATTCCGATACGTAATTATGATGGTTTTCTTGGTGACAGATGATGGGATGGAATTAAGATGAGATGTAACCAGAGATGGAGAAACAGAGCTATAGAAGCAAGGTTTTACCCAGCAGTCAGGAAAGGTCACCCCTCCTGTTCTAGGATTATACCTTCAAAACTTTCAGAGAAAATATCAAGAAGAAAGAGAAACGTAAATTTTTATATCATACTTTTCTTGTCCTACCTCTGCAAAACACACACCAATATGTACCCTGGTATTGCGCTGGCGTCAGAGCAATTACCAAGATTCCAGGTCCATCTCACTTAACAAAACTATTAGTTTTACCACTAATAACCACGTAAACAAGATTACATGCAAATAACTACTTGGGCAACACGCCACTTCTTTTACTACTAAATACTCTATGAAACGACTACGTATTCTCCAAAGCCTAAAATAGATCCCTTTAACCATTGGCCTTGTGATCATTGGAAGGATCTCCAGCTCAGGAACTTCTTCAATTACCCAGAATTCCAATATACTCCGCACTGTATAATACCATGCCCCGCCTGCACCAATATTTGAAAAGTAACCATGACAAACCTCCCCTCTTAAAGAACCTTGCCCACAAGGTGGGGAAATTCTTCTAGCAATTTGGAATAAGGGACCCAAGTAGCATCCTCCACACTTTGACCTGTCCATTGCACAAGAACTTCAACAAAAGGGAACCTACCCTGGTGAGTAAGTCTGCGACGCAAAATGGTTACTGGTTCCACCACAATTTGTCCCTCTCTGTCCACAGCTGGTAAGGTAGCCATGGGTTGGATATGTGGACTAAGAACCTTTTTCAACTGTGATACGTGCACCACTGGATGGATTAAGGAGGACTCAGGTAAACTCAGCTCGTAGGCAACTTTCCCTACCCTTCGCAGTATCGGGTATGGCCCAAAATAACGAGGTGCAAGCTTAAGATTTCTCCTCTGAGTGACTGAAACTTGTCGGTAGGGTTGGAGCTTCAGAAAAACTAGTTCTCCCACCTGGAATTCACAATGAATACGCTTCTTATCCGCGAAATATTTCATAGAATTTTGACTCTTCTCGTGATTATGCTTTAAGGTGAGTAACTTGTCCTGTCTGGTCTTAAGAACAACATCAACTGACTCTAACCTAGCGGTTCCCGGAATATAGTTGTTGAGTCGAGGTGGTGGCACTCAATAAACAGCCTCGAAAGGAGTGGTCGTTGTGCTGGAATGTGGGGTGGTATTGTAACAATACTCAGCCAAGGGAAGCCACTGTAACCAACTCTTAGGATGATTGGACGCGAAACATCTCAAATATTGTTCAACCGCCTTATTAACCGCTTCAGATTGCCCATCGCTTTGGGGATGGTAAGAGCTACTGTAATTCAATTGGGTGCCCTGCAAGTGAAAAAGCTCCTTCCAGAATTTACTTGTGAAAATCACATCTCTATCAGTGACTATACTTGTGGGCATTCCATGAAGCTTGAATATGCTATTCAAGTACTCTTGGGCAACCTTTGAAGTAGTGTATGGATGTTGTAATGCAATGAAATGAGCATATTTAGTTAACCTATCCACCACCGTTAATATCACTGATTTTCCCCCTGAAGAAGGAAGTCCTTCAATAAAATCCATACTAACCTCGGACCAAGGTACAGCCGGTATAGGTAAAGGTTGAAGCAAGCCTTGGGGTTGGGCATTCATATATTTGGTAGTCTGGCAGATGAGACAATTCCTTACGAAAAACTTCACGTCATTGCGCAACCCATTCCAAAAGAAGCTTTGCTTAGCTTTTTGTAAGGTTTTTTCAAAACCAGGGTGGCCCGCGGTTGGTGTACCATGCACCTCATGCAGAAGCTTTGCCTTAAGTTCCTGATTGTCACCTACCCATAACCTGCCCTTGTAGTAAAGAACTCCCTGGTGATAGGAATAATTGTCTGGTAACACTCCATTTTTTTCAAACCTTTGAATCACATCCTCCATCTTCAGATCTTCCATATAAGTAGCCTGGATATCAGTTAATAAATTGCATGTAGGAGCTGTAATTGATAGCAGATAGGCCAGCTCAACTTCAAGAGTATCTCCTTGCCTGGAAAGGGCATCTGCAGCCCTATTAGCCAACCCTTTCTTGTACTCAACCATGAAGTCATAACCGAAGAGCTTACCAATCCACTTTTGTTGGGTAGCCGTACCCAAAGACTGTTCTAAAATGTATTTCAAACTTTGGTGGTCCGTCTTAATCACAAACTCATGTCCAAGTAAGTAGTGTCTCCATTTTTGCACGGCTGATACTAGTGCAAACAATTTTTTTTCATAGGTGGAGAGGAGCAAGGTTCGACCCTTCAATGCGGCACTGTAAAAAGCAATAGGATGGCCCTTTTGCATCAAGACTGCTCCTACCCAATTTCCAGAAGCATCACACTCCACCATAAAAGGTTCATCAAAATTAGGGAGTGAGAGTACCGGAGGAGAGGCTACTGCCTCCTTAAGCTTTTCAAAAGCACGCTGGGTCTCTTCATCCCAATGAAACCCTCCTTTCTGGAGGAGTAAAGTAAGGGGCCTTGCCAAGGTTCCATAACCTCTAATGAATCTCCTATAGTATCCCGTGAGCCCCAAGAAACCTCTCAAGGCTTTGATGTTCTGCGGTATGGGCCAGCCAAGCATAGCTTGAACTTTGCTTTGGTCTGTCTTCACTCCTTCGGCATCTATGATATGCCCCAAGTAGCTAATGGTTGTACTCCCAAATTGACATTTTGTTTTCTTAGCAAAGAGTCTGTGTTGAGCAAGCTTATCCAAGACCCACCTCAAATGTTGAATATGTTCTTCTAAGGAATGACTATACACCAAAATGTCATCAAAGAAAACTAACACAAATTTTCGTAACACCGGTTTAAAAATGTCATTCATGAGGGCTTGGAACGTAGCCGGCGCATTTGTCAAACCAAAAGGCATCACCAAAAATTCGTACAAGCCTTCATGTGTTCTAAAGGCTGTCTTGAATATATCCTCCTCTCTCATGCGAATTTGGTGATAGCCCGACCTTAAATCTATCTTGGAAAAAATCTCAGCCCCATGAAGTTCATCAAGGAGCTCGTCAATTACAGGAATAGGGAACTTGTTTTTGATAGTGATTTGATTGAGGGCTCGATAATCCACACATAATCGCCAAGAGGAGTCAGCCTTCTTCACCAAGATGACTGGGGAAGCAAAGGGGCTTTGGCTAGGCCTAACCATACCCAAAGATAATAGCTCTGCCACCATTTTCTCAATTACCAACTTTTGACTATGGGGACACCTATATGCTTTCTGATTAATAGTTGCAGACTGGGTCTTGAGAATGATGGCATGGTCTTGGGTTCTCTTGGGTGGTAGCCCCTGTGGTATTTGAAATATGAAATCAAATTCTTCTAACAGCCGAAGTATGATAGGATGTTGCACTGGATTTGTTCCCATTTCATCACCTTCAATAGCATGTAGCAATGATGTAACTCGCTCTATGCATTGTAATGGTAACTCTGAACCAAGATTAACCCATTCAGTCAATTTTTTAGGAACTCCTTGTAACGAGCAAGAAACTCCACGATGCATGAATTGCATGGTAAGGTACTGTAGGTTCCAATTGATAGTGCCAAGAGTCTTTAGCCAATTAATACCTAAGACAGCATCATATCCCCCCAAGGGTATCACATGGAAATCAGAGATGAAAACATTCCCCTGTAAGGTGAAAGGAATATGACAGTAGATACCCAAGCTGTGTAATCTTGAACCATTGGCAAGCTTCACTGTTAATGTTCTGTCAATGTAATCTCCCATCCGAGCTTGCGCTGCAAAATAAGGATCTACAAAGTTGTGTGTGGAGCCGGTATCCACTAACAACCACATAACCTTCCCATTAATATCCCCATATAAATTCATTGTCTGGTGAGAATGAAATCCTGAGATCACATTAAGAGATAGAGTTGGGTAATTCTCCTCGGTGAGTGGAGGTGGTTGAGTGGAGCTTGAGGCAGGCTCTGAAGAACTAGCATCAAAATGAAGGGGAGTTTGCCCACTATTAGCTTCTTCTTCGGTGTCCAAGGTATCTAACAGATAGATTCGTGGATTCGCACATTTGTGACCCTTAACGAAAATTTCATCACAGTAGAAGCATAACCCTTGCTTCTTCCTTTCCTCCATTTGGGGATTAGTAATCCACGAAACAGGGATCTTCTTAGTGACCCCTGGTTGTCCGGTGTTCCTAGGAGAAGGGAAGGTTGCAGTGGACGTAGTATTAACCCTGTTGGATCGGGGTGCTCCGAACCTTGGGTATGTTAAAGGTAGTGTCGATGATTGAAGTAAGGATGAGCTCCCAGCTTGAGGACTAGCGAGATGTTGCACGATAGGTATAGTAGAAGACGACACTATCTTGACCGGCTTCCGTGTCAGTCCCTGGCTCTTTTCATGCATACGGGCAAGTGCTTGAGCCATAACAACTGTAGTAGGCCGTAGGACCTTGACCGGTAGGCGGATTTCATCCTTGAGTCCAGCCAAGTATAGACCCAGTTTTTGCTCCTCAGAAAGACCCCGCTGTTTGACAGCCAAATTTTCATATTTTCCAGTATAATCCTCAACTGTTGAAGTTTGAGATAGTCGGGCAAGCTCTTCAATAGGTGATGCCAAGAAGCTAGGACCATATCGAGCGAGCAGTGTTGTGGAGAAATTGTCCCAATCAACCGGAACCCCAGACAACTCCCATTCCTGGAACCAGTTAGCGACCCGCCATTCTAAGTAACAAGCAGCAATTGTTACCTTGTGGTGGGGTGGAGTCCGATAAAAACTGAAGTAGCGATTGGCCTTGTTAAGCCAGGTTATAGGTTCCTCGCCATAAAACTTGGGAAAGTCCAGCTTGGGACCCCTAAGACCTCCGAATCCTCGATCGACATCGTCTCCTCCATGACGTCGCTGATTGAGACGTAACCTGTTGGGATCCTGCACCTGGTGTTCCACGTTGGGGAGGTTCCTATCAGGCTCCCCAATGAGTGGAGCTGGGTTCAGTACAACTTCTAACCGGCGATCCATGATTTCCAACCTTTGGATCAAAGCCGAGACACCTCGTTGCTGTTCTTCGGCACGATGATCGTTAAGGAGCCTTTGTTCATCTAGTTGCCTTTGAATGAACGCTAATGTTTCTTCGATTACTCCGACACGCTCGTTGACTGCTTTCGGTGGCATGCTTGGTGGATCTTTAGGTGCTTCGATACCAAATGTCACCCACTATTCCGATATGTAATTTATGATGGTTTTCTTGGTGACAGATGATGGGATGGAATTAAGATGAGATGTAACCAGAGATGAAGAAACAGAGCTATAGAAGCAAGGTTTTACCCAGCAGTCAGGAAAGGTCACCCCTCCTGTTCTAGGATTATACCTTCAAAACTTTCAGAGAAAATATCAAGAAGAAAGAGAAACGTAAATTTTTATATCATACTTTTTCTTGTCCTACCTCTGCAAAACACACACCAATATGTACCCTGGTATTGCGCTGGCGTCAGAGCAATTACCAAGATTCCAGGTCCATCTCACTTAACAAAACTATTAGTTTTACCACTAATAACCACGTAAACAAGATTACATGCAAATAACTACTTGGGCAACACGCCACTTCTTTTACTACTAAATACTATATGAAACGACTACGTATTCTCCAAAGCCTAAAATAGATCCCTTTAACCATTGGCCTCGTGATCATTGGAAGGATCTCCAGCTCAGCAACTTCTTCAATTTCTTCAATTACCCAGAATTCCAATATACTCCGCACTGTATAATACCATGCCCCTCCTGCACCAATATTTGAAAAGTAACCATGACAATCGCCTCCATCAAAGCAAATGAAGCAGACATCTTCCTCCATTTTCTTCCTCGTAGGAACACGAGAAGCAACCTTAGCATTCTTTCCACGTTTCCTCTTACCACTAAGGCTTCTGCTGCTTTCCTCTACTCCACCCAACTCATTTTCCTCACTTTTCTCCATTTCCAATGCCAGTTCAGTCATCTCCATTTTCACTATCCCCTCTGTTTTCTCTGCCATATCAGTCATCTCCGAGCCTCCAGGCATTCGCTCCTTCTCTTCCACGTCAGTCATCTCAGTGTCCTCAACCATATCAGCCATTGCTTCAGATTCATTTGCTTCATCCATCGATTCAGCCTCTTCTGTCCCTACATTCTCAATTTCTTTGGTCATTTCAGTCATAGGTTTAGCAACCTGTTCAGGCTCGTCCATTTCAGGACTCTTCAACTCTTCATTCTCAGATTCCTCAGCAGCTGAAGGTTCAATTCCTGTTCTGCCTCATTAATTTCACGAATCTTCTCCTCTTCATTCACAGATTCCTCAGCTCCAATAGCTGTAACTACAGTCTTTTCTGCAACCTCCATCATTTCACCCATCTGCATCTCTTCATTCACGGTTTCCTCCATCCCAGCAGTAGTAGCTTCACTCTTCTCAGTTGCATCCATCATTTCAGTCATCTGCGTCTCAGCAAGTTTAGGTTCCTTAGCCAATTCTGCCCCCACTACCCCCTCCCCTCTCTCCGCTAAATGAAGCACAGTATCTATTCCCTCCACCATGTCAGCCCGTTTCTCCTTTACACCATCATTTTTAACCACCTCAAAAGCAACCTCTGTCTCAAACTCAATCGCAACCTTCTCTTCGTGATTCGCATCTCCAGCACTCGTGTCATGATAATTGTATTCTTTACCAACATCTGGCAGGGAAGGCTGCGGCAATAGCAGTGAAAGGACGTTATGAAGAGCCCACTTGCTCTCATCTTGGGCAACCAAATCCCTTTCTTCGTCTCCAGCCAAGGGTTTATCCAGTGGCTCTTGTGTGGCTACACCGTTGCGATCTTGATCTAGTTTCAAATCCTCATCTCCTATCTTCCCAGCCACAATTGTCGCAGATTTTGAAGGTGTTGGCCGAGGTGACACTGGCGATAGCTCGCCTTCACCTCCATCCATTCCGCGCTCTTCATTATCGACGAGCGGTTCACCCTCCCCTATTACTATAGCCTGATCTCTGCCTTTATCAACAACTGTTTCCTCCACCAACGCTGGTGAAGATGGCGGAAGCGGTGATGATTGCTTTAATGGTTGTTGTTCCTGGCTTTCGCCTTCGAGTGGAGACATTTTCGAATCCATCACTGCAGCTCAGAATGGGGCGCCATAAGGCTTGTTTTTGGTAAATTCGTGGATTTGACGATTTTGAAAATCATTTTAGCTATTTAATTCCCATTTTAAAAATTTTAAAATATAAACCTTTTTAGGTAAGGAAATATTCTTCATGCCCTCACTTCTCATTTCTCTCTTTTCAAGAATGAATTGATAAAATTCATTTTTGGACACGCACAGAGAATTCCAACGACCCAGAAATCCATTTTGGGACATTAGGGGAGGAGTGCGACGGCAGGTGCTCTGATTAAGCAACTCAAAATTTTTTTTGGACCACATGTACTGTAGCTCCTCAAGCTTCTTCGCACACTCCAATATCCCACCTGACCTGGCTACGACTTGTGTGAGCTTTACAAGTCAGAAACTCGAATATGTTTTTGCCACATCTCTCCAACTCTTAAGCTTTGTTTTGTTTCTTTATTGATCCGACAACATACAGTTAACTTCTTCTACCCTCATGATTTTTTTTCTTCCCAGATCTATATTATAGTTGCTTCCTACACTTTAGTCTTTTTCCTCAATTTGTTGGAGTTTTGGTCACTGGGTAGTACATTTTTGTTGTGTTTTGGAACATTGTTAAGATAGATTGCGAGTTATTTAGAAGAGATTGTGGTGGCGCTTACTGTTTATGTGGTTTAGAATTTTTGGTTGAGAATAATATGAATATTGGTTTTGAAAATTGTAATATTTGGTTTAGAATGGTGTTAAATTTTATGTAAAATTAATCTAAACTACAGTTTAGAATAATGTAAAATTATGTTGTACAATACTGTCAAATTCTCTTTCTAACAGTAGTTTCCTGTTTATAAGATACGAATTTAATTTAGAAGACATGAAAGAGGTCAGTATTCTGATCAGGTACTTTGGAGTGTGGGAAAAATTTGATCTCAACTATACATACAAAGGTGGGAGAAGCAAGGGTATCATAGTTTCCGACGAGATTTCTTACGTTCATTTAATGGATAAAGTCCATGACATTACAAAACTGAACCCTCGGAGGCATACGATTCAGATGAAGTACCTCTACAATGTGCATGGTCCTACAGAGCCAATTGAGATTGAAGAAGACGATGACGTACGTTTTTTCCTTCGTTGTAACAAAGGTAGAAGCATTCTAGCAACAAACAGTGCAATACTTCAAAACAAAGCGGTGCATCATTCTAAACCAACGATAAATTGTTCTAAACTAACATCCAATGGATTGTTCTAAACTAATATCCAATGATTTGTTCTAAACCAAAATGTAAATTGTGCTAAACCAAAAATATGCACAGTTCTAAACCAACAAAAAATTGTTCCAAACCAAACCTAGTGACTTCTAACAACCCCATTCTCCCATCCAACATTATGCTGCCATCATCTTCTTGCAAATCATATGACTAGTCTAAACCAATCATGTAACTGTTATAAACCAGTCATATAGCATGGTCATAACCAATCATATAACTGTTGAAAACTAGTCATATAGGACGTTCTAAACCAATTATATAGCCTGTTCTAAACCAATCATATAACTGTTGAAAACCAGTCATATAGGATGTTCTAAACCAATCATATAGCATGTTCTAAACTAATCATATAGCCTGTTCTAAATTAATCATATAGCATGTTCTAAACCAATCATATAGCCTCTTCTAAACCAAGATATAACTATTCGAAACCAGTCATATAACACATCCAACCCACTAATATAACTATATAAAATCACTCACATAACTCATTAATCAAGCCAGTCATATGACTAGACGAAACCAAATGTATAACTCATCACCAATTAGAATGAATTATATACCTGAAATGCATAAGGAAAGCCTACAAGGCTGTAGAAATCTATTTTCAATTTCTTCTCATTAAATTTGTCAGCTCTCCCAAGTAGGGCAGAGTTCAACCCCTGTACTATGCGTGTGAAGCATACAGTACCCCATGGGAATTTGTTGAATGCTTCAAGGTCCTCCACCAATTCCAACCATTGGAGGTCGATTGATCACTTAATCTCTTTTCCAAGCAAGACCAGTTCAACTAAGAGAACAAGTGCGATCTTGTATTTATTGTTTGAATCCTTGCACTCTTTGAACTTCAACTCAAGATCACTGCAGGAGATTATTGTCCTACCACCAAAAACGTTATTGACTAGCTGCATGGAATCTAAATTAATAACTAGCTCCGGAATGGGTGAGCAATTTAGCCTTGTGATAAGGTTGAACTCCTTCACACTGAAGCAAGCTCTTTTCCCACAGAAATTGAACACTAGTCTTCCCTCGCCCTCGTCCAGTGGTGCTACTACTTGGCATAGAAGCATTTGATAAACCAACTGTGGTTGGTTGATTGGATTTTGTACCCCCAGAAACCATCTAAAGCATGATTCCTCTAGCTTTCTTATTTCTTGATTATCCAAGTTCTCCTTCAACGTGTTTAGACGTTGTGGTAGTCTGCACAAGAAGGCAATTTTCGTTGGAAATCTCTTCCCCTGGTTGACTTTGTACTATATTTAAATATTATCTTGTATTCAAAATTCATAAAAGCCTTTTAAACATACAATCAAAGCATTATAAACCGGAAATGAAACTATTCTAAACCAAAATATACATAATACTATGTTAGACAACTATTCTAAACCATATTAAACAACTCTAAACCATATCTTCACACTATTCTAAATATCACTAATCTAAACCTATAAGGAATTTGTTACGATCATATCATAATAGTAGCAAAGAAGTCCAACAACCGATTGTGGAACAAACAGTAATCATCCCTAACATTTGAAAACTATTAACAACCAATTAGTTCTACAAAATCAACCATATACCAACACGACCTTTCCTAAATGCAATCCAACTTCATTTCTAACATGCAGTTACCACAAACCTAACTCTATTTCTAACGCATTGCATTTTCAAATGGTCTCGAATGGCACAAATAATGAACCTTGATGAAGTATAAATATTAATGGCGGAGCCTTCAAATGTTGGAATATGAAGTATCTTTTTGCTTAAAGTAACCGAGAGCTACTAGATAACTGTTGGCTGAAGAAATCGTGCGCCGAGTCGTTCTCTGCCGTACAGTTGGCTCGCGAAATCATTCCGTTACAAGAGGGAGATGAACACTAAAACTCTATTTCGTGAGTTAACCGTAAGTGAACAATTCGATTTAGATACCCAGTTTTTATATTTTATTTTTTTCAATTAATTAATTGCTTTAATTGTTTTAGGAGGGAAATGAGAAGTGAGGACATGAAGGACATTTCCTTAGCTAAAAGGGTTAGATTTTAAAAATTCTGAAATTAGGGTTAGATAGCTACAATGGTTTTCAAAATGGGTCAAATCCACAAATTTCCCCTTGTTCTGTGTTCATGTCTAACGTCTATTATTGTTTAGAGTCGTGAGGGGTTTCAACGGAAAGGTAGGGCACAAAGAGAGTTTTATGTTCGGTATTTTGGAAAAGTAGCACTTTTGAAAGTCACTTTGTAAAAATAGCATTCATTTTCAATCTAATGAAATCTAGCACTTTTTAGACATTTTTGCCTTCATTAATATGTCTAGGCACATATATACTAAACTCACCTCTGTGTTTGTCTAAAAAAGGCAAAGGAGACACTTTTCTTCTCTTGGAGTTCCGTTTCCATGCCAAAGCTGCTTCGCCACACAGTTTTCGCACTAAAATTTGAGGTTCGTAGTCCAGAAGATCTCTTATGATGTGTTGTTGTATGGGTATGGTATGCGAGGCTGTGCGATGCTTTTGCTATTGAAGCTCGAGTATCTCTAAATTTATTGTCGAGTAACTGTATTTGTGGATTCGAGTGGTATTAAATTTCAATGCTCGAGTAATTATAAATTTTTGATCGAGTGATAATTATTTTTTGCTCGAGTACTATAAAGTTTTTTGTTCGAGTATTTAAATTTTATTGTTCGAGCACTTTTAATTTTCTGTTCGTTTATTTCCAGTGTAATTGTTTTGATGAAAGGGGATTCTCAACCAAAGCCTTCATCCATTGCCATAGAACCAAAGATGGTTCAACCAGTCAAAAAACGAAAAGTTGAAGACATAATGAATAGTATGGTTAGAGCAGTTGAAAAGGACAGAAAATTTATAGCTATACTTCATCAATATGGGATTCTGCAATTCTTTCCGGAATTCCCCTCGTGTGAAGTACATTGGAGGATTCATAGATGAGTTGGAGTTTGACACTTCTTGGATGTCCATGTTTGACATTGAATCCTTTCTTAAGGAGGATTTGGGGTATCAAACATATAACAACAGCGATATAGGAGAGATGATTGCAGCCGCTGATGGATACGACTGCATACACGTCTATGTTACCCATAGATATTCAAATGATGATTAGCAGAATGCAGATATTGTAGAGGATGTGATATATCTTGAGCAAAATCCGATCAAGCTCCAAGAAGATTGACCTTATTTGTAAGAACATGTTACGTTATTGCTCATGCAATTTGTGTGAGTGATATTTTCATTTCTGGGGAATCGAAAATATTAGGGAGGCTAACAACTTCCTATGTGTAGAATCGAAGGCAGCTAGGGAATTGACCTGGAGGGGAAGGGTGGCGCCTTAGAACTCTACAGAAGCTGCATCAGTCGATGTAGCTTCCCCAAAGTTTTCAGGCCCCATCCTTTATATCCTCGCTCCCTTTGATTCCAGCCATAGGAAGTTGTCAGCCTCCTTAATATTTTCAATTGCCCGGTAACGAATAAAGCTCTCATGCAATTGCACGAGGGCTTTTTTATTTATTTTAAACGGAATGCTCGACCACAAATTAAAATTTTGCCCGACTTAATAAAAAACTAATAAAAAAAGCTCGACCAATGCTTGACCACTGAAGGGTATATTTTTCATAATATTGCAAAAGTAGGTCATTTATTTAGTTTTTCAAGAAGTAGGTAAATATGGGTTTTCAATTATCGAGGATGATATTTTTATAAATTTCTCTTTTACAAACCCTAACGACAAATTGAAACCTATTGCTATGGTTTTGAGATTGGTAAAATTCGTATGTCGTTATTTGAGAATAGGACTGTATGAATTGAATTGCCAAGAGTGGGTATCAAGGTGGGAGGGAGTTACGCAGAGCGAAATGGGTAGGAATGACAAATGGTTATTTAAATCCACATTTTTAGTTTTTTGGCATCCTTCATCATTGAAATTTGTACGCACCTCAATTCTCTTATATATATATTTCGCATGTTATTTTCCTGTTTTATTCCTCTTTTTTAGTCTTTTTTTACCCACTCGGGCATAAAAATATGTGCATATTAAAGTAAGGCAACATGTGAACTGTCATGAAAAGCACACTCAGATATACTATCATAAAGAACATCACATGTAATCGATCAACATATATCTACTAGTGCAGAACCCGAGCATGGCCCCGGGCATTTTTATTCGTGAATTGAACTGTTATTTTGGCTCCCTATATTTGAACTCGAAATATCGCCCTCGTCATTATCCTTGCCATCATTATGGTCAATATAATATGTCACATTAAATACAGTAAAATATTCATTTAATCATAATGTATGTCTGAAAACAGTTGAAAAGTAACCACAAATCATGAACCATGAGAAACCACGATCCACTTTTGTAGAATATCATGTACAACTGCTGCTACACTCTTCAACTATGGCACTTAGATTAGTCACATTTATCTTAGCATGGCATTCGTATTACCAACTTGAAACTAAATCAAACTGAATAGAAAATGTAAGGTCAAAGACAATCTAAAGCACAAATGTAAAAGTAGGATAACATGCACATAAAAAAAACTTTCTTATAGTAAGCATATTAAAATCCAAATCATGATGCATTTGGAGAAAAAACCATTTCCGATTCTTTTTCATTTTGCCAAAAAAGACATAAGGTGAATAATTAGCGCAAACAATTGTAAAGATAAGCAATGCCAAGTTTTTATCCAGCAGTGAGACTCAAGATCTTTTATGTTAAACTGATCATGAAGCAATCCTTTGATAAACTTGATTTCAGTTTCATCACTACTAGCCAAAATGATGTCGTCCACATAAACTAGTAGAACCAAGAAAGTTGATGCAGAAGTCCTCTTTAATGTGAAAAGAGAATAATATGATTTTGATTGCTTGAAACCATGAAAATGAAGAAAAGAAGATAACTTCAAGAACCATTGCCTAGAAGCCCGTTTCAATCCATACAAGGACTTGTTCAATCGACACACTGGTTTTCTAATCCCCCCTGAATTGACAGACCTGGGGGTGGTAACATGTAAACCTCCTCTGTCAAGTCACCATGTAAGAAAGCATTATTGACATCACACTAATGAAGAAACCAACCATGAGCAGAAGATAATGCAAGAACCAATCGAATGGTACTGATTTTGGCAACGGGTGAAAATGTATCAACATAATCAATGCCATATTCCTGTGTATATCCTTTGGCCACGAGTCTGGCCTTGTATCTCTCTAGAGAACCATCTGAATGATATTTGATTTTGTACACCCATTTGCATCCAATTGGATGCTTACCTGGTGGTAAAGATGTGATTGTCCAAGTATTGTTGAGAGCTACAGTCTGGAGCTTAGTATTCATGGCTTGACACCAGGCTGGAGATTTGGAAGCCTCAAAATATGTAGTAGGTTATGTGTTAATAGTTACTTGAACAACAAATGTTTTATGTGTTGGAGAAAGTTTGTCATAAGAAAGAAACTTTGACAAAGAATAGGGGAGATCATAAGCAGCAACAGAAGAACAAGATAAAGAAGTATGGAAATCTTTGAGATAAGTAGGTGGATGAACAATACGAGTAGATTTTCTTAAAGGAACTGGTGGTGGTACTGGTGAATGTGTAGGTGAGTGAGATGATGACACTATGGGTTGTGGAAGTAAATCAGGTGCTGACACTGATGGTTGTGTCTCGGAATAGAAAGCAGCAGAATCAAGAAGACCAGTATTGACAGAACCGTGATGAGGCAGATCCTTCTGCAATTCTACTTGACTCACAATCGAAAAAACTTTATTAACTGGTGGCAAAGGATTCTGCAAAAGAATATTTTCTTTGATGGCAGCATATCCATCATTCAGGGCATTCAGAAATTTAACAATGTAGTCCTCTTGTTGATACTGTGAAATCTATTTCAGAGCATCACATAAGGAAGTAGGTGTGCATTTACATGAAGGAATAGGTCTAAACTCCATCAATTCATCCCATAAGGTTTTGAGTTGAGTGAAATAAGCACTAACAGAATTTGAACCCTGTGTTAGAGAAGCAATCTGTTGCTGAATTTGAGAAATCCATGCCCTATTTCCAATTGAAAATCGTTCTTCAAGATCCAGCCATAAGTCTCTAGCGGTGGTGTTATACTCTACACTTTCAGCAATGTCTTTAGAAATGAATTAATAATCCAAGATTGGATCATACTATATTGATAGCTAACCAGAATTCATATAAAGAATCTTGAACAGTGGGTTCAACGATAGAACCATTGATGAAACCTAACTTCTGCTTAGCTTGCAATGATCTAATGACAGATCTTCTCCAAGAATGATAATTATCTGTCGTGAGTAATTAAGATGACAAAACTTGATTTGGATGATCACTATGATGAAGTTGAAATGGACTGAGAGGATTCTCTAATGGAAACAAAGAACCTGAATTAGAAAGATTCGGTGGTACAACAACAATTCTAGGATTAATAGAGTTTGATGTAGTCATGATGTTTGGAAGAAAAACGATTGTGAATTGTTGAAGAAGATCAATCAAGAAAAACAACAACCTCGTGCTCCGATACCATAACAAATTTCTGATGAATACAATCAAGAACAGGAGAGAAGAAGAGACTATAGAAGAAACTTGGAAAAGAAGAAAGCTTCATTTCAATAATGATCGATATTTACAACACTGATACAATGGTCTATATATGTTGTTACTAACTAATTTCTATAATTATTAAATAGAATAACATCCAATACTTACACGTATTGTAATCAGATATTGTAAAAATTGTGATATGATTGACAGGGTAATATAAATAAACCAGTATAGTGACATACCTCGACTTCCAACGAATTTTGTAAAAGGGCTTGGAAATCGTCTAGGAGTTGATGAACCTGCTAGTGGTGGCTAATCCAAGGTGATAAAATTGGGTTGATCTAAAATCATCTAAGAGAGACGAGAGCATGTCAGAGTTGAGAGTGTGAGAGAGACAGAGCTAGTGCTGCCGCATATGTTAGGGGTTTTTTTTCATATTTTAGTTCATTTACCACCAATGGAAAATCTCGTCGGCAAAGTCAAAATATTTTGACACATTCAAAAATTCAAAAATTGATTTTTTTTACCGATGGAACACTTTTCTGTCGGTAATTATTGACGGATTGTCCGTCTTATATTTCGTGATAAATTTGGTGCCAAAATATACTGATGGAAAAACTCGTCGGTAATATATCTGTCGAAATTAGATCTGTAAACGCTTGGTAAAGTTGCAAACCTTATTTTTGTCAACAATCCCTCGATATTTACCTCGACCATCCCCTTTAGTGCTTCATAGTGTGGGTCATTACCACCAGCAACAAGTGCTTCATCATAAATTGTCACTTGTCCCGTTACTTTAACTACCTCCAACTATTTCTCCTCATATCTTAGGCCAAATCCTTGGCATGCCTCTTCATGGGCTTGACTCTTTGTGGGCCAACTTTCTTTCTCATGGATGGGCTACAAGTTTTAGGCTGGTACTTTTTGGCCTACATGAATACGGTGACAATAATTTCCCTCTTGCTGAAATATAACTATTAATGTTGGATTTCCGTGCTAATTTTTCGTGCCTTTTTCAAATTCCTCTTTAATTACCAATTATTACTAGACTTGTGTTCTCTTTGAAATTCGAACTTCTCAACTGCCATTTTTAAATTTCTACAACCTTCGCCTTTTCATACCTTCGACAACTCCAAAAAAACCTAATTTCCTTCACCTTCTCTCACACAACTCTGATCATGACATTATTTCTTCCTACTACTGCCCTGTTGATTCCCATCTCTCTTCATAAAAACTTATTTTTTTAAGCTTGAGCTCCTTCAAGATGAAGAACTTTTTGTTGAACCGTATATGTGAATTACCCATATTGAAACGTTGTTCTTAACCAAAACAGCCAATGGGTTAGTCTGAGTGAGTTGTGCGCTTATGTAATGCTTTTGGAGTCTAGTGGATAAAAAATCTTTAGATTGTCTCATTGAGATGCCGATATAGCAGATTGTTTTTTACTCAACCCTAATTTTTGTTGCCTGTAGCTTTTGGTCTTGGTTCATCAACAACTTCATCTTTTCCGGTGGTCATATGACTATCACTCTCTAGGACATGTATGCTCTCATTGGTTTTCCAATTATTGGCCTAGATGCTTTTAACCTTGTTTTCTTCTATTCAAATAGCTAAAATAGGGATTGAGGAGAAGAAAACTTACTCATACAAGGGTCTAAGTTCTGTCAAGCATACTTTCATTCCTACCTTTAAAGAACATGCCTCTTCCTATGTTGTTTGATTTGCAAGTATATCTTTGGAACTTTTGCTAATCAACCAGCTAAAGAAAGATTACCTTCCACTTGATTGTGTTGAAGGTCAAAATGTAGCTTTAGGAAGTATCTAGTTAGGGCGTGTGTACCACTGTTTGTCTTGGACGAATTTCAGTAGCTTCCCAAAATAAAATTCAATCATATGCCAATGTAGATCGATCCACAAATAGTGTCGATCGATCTACAACTCCTTTTGGCATTTTCAACAATTTCATCATCTTTCACATTGATTTGTCTCCACACCTGACAATTGAAACACAATAGAATTTAGTTATATCTAAGCTCAAATCACTCATCAAAAAGAACAAATTAATACCAAAGCAAGGTATTCATTATGAGCAATTATTTGACCGATCAAATACTGAGGAAGAACAAGCTTGACTTGGTACACATTGATGTGTAGGGGCCTTCTCCAGTTACTTCCCTCGAAAGCTCCAAGTATTATGTTACTTTTATTGATGAATGCAATAGAAAATTGTGGGTTTATTTACGAAAAATAAATAATTTTTTTTGGCATATTCAAGAAGTGGAAAGCTCTTGTTGAAACTGAAACAAATTTGAAATTAAAGTGTTTGAGATCTGACAATGGCAGAGAATATGTTAATAGTGATTTCAGGGAGTTTTTGTGCTACACATGGGATTAGAATGGAGAAAACTATCCTAGGAACACCGTAAAAGAATGATGTAGAACGCATGAACAAAACTATCAATGAATGTGCTAGGAGTATGAGAATTCATTCGGAGTTGCCTAAGATGTTTTGGGCCAATGTTGTTAACAACCGCGACTTATTTTATTAATCATAGTTCGTCAATTCCATTGGAGAATAAGCTACCTGAAAAAGTTTGGAGTAGTAAAGTAGTAAAACTTTCACACCTTAGAGTGCTTGATGATGAACCAGCCACTCCTCCAGTTTCTCTACGGAGGTCTACTAAAACAATAAGAGCTCCTAATTCTTATTCTCCTTCTTTGCATTCTTAAAAAAAAATTATCGACAAAAATTTCTGTCAGTAATTTTTCATTTATTGACAGAAAATGTTGTTACTAATTTCTTTTCTAAATTAAACAATAAAAAATATAATAATTTACCAACATAAATAAATCTATTGGTAATCTTTCATTTACCAACGGAAAATTTCATTGGTAAAAATTTTGCTAAATTAAAAACAATAATTTATCGACGGAAATTAATCTATCGATATATTAACATGTGACCGATAGAAATTCCATCGGTAATCCACTTCAAATTCCCGCGACAAACTTGGCGCCAGATAATGCCAAGGAGAAAAATGATAGGAAAAAATTATGTCTATAATCCATATATATGTAAATAATAAAACAAGAGTTTTGTTGGTCATTCGTCAATCGATTGATAATTATCAAAAGAAATGTTCCGTTAGTAATTTACAATTTTCTTGTAATGATTATATCTTGTTGACTGATAATGGTGAGCCAAAAAGCTTTGTAGAAGCTAAACAAGATGTGAATGTGAAAAAGTGGAAGTTGGCCATGAAATAAGTAATGGATTCTCTGATGAAGAATCAAACTTAGGAGTTAGTGAAACTACTAGCATAAAAGAGGGCTTTACACAACAAATGGGCGTACCAAGTCAAGACAGAACATGATGGTAGTAAACGATACAAGGCCAAACTTTTTGTGAAAGGCTTTGAACAAAGGCATGACATCGATTATTCTAAAATTTTCTCTCCTATTGTAAAGATGCCTACAATCAGGATGGTACAAGGAATGGTGGTTAGTGAGAATTTACATATGGAGCAATTATATGTAAAGATAGCTTTTCTCCATGGTGAATTGAAGGAAGTGATTTATATGCATCAACCAGAAGGGTTCTTAGTATAGGGAAAATAAAAACTTGTGTGTAAATTGAAGAAGAGCTTGTATGGTATGAAGCAAGCCTCAAGACAGTGGAATATGAAGTTTGACAACTTCATGATCAATTTAGGTTAATCCAATGAGCAAGACCATTGCTTCTATTTTAAATGGTTTGACAACTCATATATTATTTGTTGTTGCATGTTTATGACATGCTAATTGTAGGATCAATAATCAAAGAGATAATAATCTGAAACACCAGCTATCAAGCCAATTTGAAATGAAGGAGTTAGGGAATGGTAAGAAAATCCTTGGAATGAAATTACAAGAGACAAAACCAAAGGTTTTTTTAAAACTTTCTCAATTTGAGTATGTGATGAAAGTTTTGAGTAGGTTTAATATGGAAAAAGCGAGGCCAGTTGCTACACCTTTGGGGAGTCATCTATAGTTGTGTAAGGATCAATCACCTAGAAGTGATGAAGAGTGGAAGCAAATAAGTAAGGTTCCTTACACTTCTGCTATTGCTCATATAGTGGAAGTGGTCAGTAGGTATATGAGTAATCCAAGAAAGAAACATTGGGAGGCCGTGAAATGGATTATGAGATACTTATGTGGAATTGTAGATTATTGGTTGACTTTTACTACAGGTGAATTGAAGTTGGAGGGGTTTGTAAATGTTGATTTGGCTGGCGACTTTGATAATCGCAAGAGCACTATAGGCTATGTTTTTACCTTAGGAGGTACTATTGTTTCTTGGAATTCCAAGCTATAGAAGTTTTTGCCTTATCTTCTACTGAAGTAGAATATGTTGCTATAACAGAAGTTACAAAAAAGATGGAATGGTTGCAAGAACTGATGGACGAGTTGAAAAAAGGAAATGGTAATGGTGTTCTCTACAATGACAGTTAGAGTGATAAATTCTTTTCCAAGAATCTGTCTTTCCATTCTAAAACTAAACACATTTTTATCATTATATCCGCCAAATTCTCAAGAAAGATTTGTTGAAGCCTTAGAAAAATTGTGGGAATGAAAACCTACTGGATGTTCTGACGAAGAGCGTGACAGTTGGTATGCTGGAGCTATGTAAGGCTTCAGTTGGTCTTCTAGCTTGTAGATGGATATTAAGGCTGCTGCGTTTTGGTGTCAGTAATGATTTTACTTGTATACGTGTAAACACATGACATGGTTTTACCTGTATACGTGTAAACACATGACATGGTTATACCTGTATACGTGTAAAGTTCAATTGTATCCTCCACATATAACAATATGTAATATATATACAATCAAATGAGATGATACTAAGGCGTAAATAATGGAATAGAATTGATCTTGGTGATGTCGACCCAATCCTGTTGATGTGCCAATCTTCAACCGTACTTTCCATGCTTAATGTAATTGCAGTTGCCACGTCATCCACATCAATCTCTACACCACAAAAGCTTGAGTGCTCTATAATAACCCACGTTAGTAGTCCAATTCAGCATGAAAGAAATTAGCAAACTTGCTGCGACTTTTTCAATGTGGGACATTTGCCCACACACAATACACTCCTCGTTGAATTAGTGTCCTCGCCATTCAAGCAACGATTGGCCATCAAAGTCATGGGTAATTTCCAACAAGTTTTGTTCAAATGATTCCTCGAGTGGGGTAAACCCGTAAAGAGTTATTCAAGCATGGTCCTGTTCACTGCAAGAAAAATTAGTTTTAGGGACGGATTTTTCCGTCATTAAACTCTAATTTTCTGTCGCGAAATTCGTTAGGGACGGAAATTTTTCCGTCACAAAAATTGTTGTCGTAAAATTTTGAGACGGAAATATTAGGGACGGAAAATTTAACACTAACTAATTTAAATATTTTTAAAATATATATATTTTTAAAAAAATTGAGACGGATATTTCAGTCACAAAATTGAGACGGATATATAGTTACTTTTATATTTTCATAAATTATATATTAAATTATAATTTATTAAAATATTTTTATTATTTTTAAAAATTATTAATTTTTTAATATTTATTTATGAATAATAATTTTACAGATTTTTATTTTGAATATAATTGGAAACAAAATAATTAAATAATTATTATAGGAGTAAAATCCAAACGTACAAAAGTTCTCTCATAAAATATAATAATATATTAAGAAAGTCCTATAGTGTATCTAATCATCCCCTTGAGAGATGTTGGCATCCTCCTCCTCAGACTGGAACTGTCGATCATGCCGTAAATCTTGAAGCTTCTTCCCTAATTAGGGACGGAATTTTGGAGGGGGGATTTTTCGTCTTTCAAAAGACTGACACACTTTATTAGTGACGAAAAAGTTCCATCGCTAATGGTAAAAAAATTCAAAAGTTTTTTGCGACGGAAATTTTAAATATTGCCGTCTCTAAAAAAATAATTTCGACGGGAAAAAATCCGTCCCTAACTTTCCTTCTCTAAAAACGACTTTTCTTGTAGTGTGAACTAAGCAAAGGGGATGTTGCTGTTAAAGCTATTGAGACAATGAATGATAATTTATAGAGTCAAGGAAGAGGCAGAAACATTAGCATTAAACAATCGGGATTAAGCTGAAAGCTATTATATTTGTGTGGATCGTGCCTCGGTTTTATCTACAAATTTCACAAACAGAAATGTTGTGAAGTACGTATGCCGCTTATCTAGAATGCCTGAAATTACAGGCTCCAAACCACGAGAAGGGAAAGGAGGGGATATGCAGAGAAAGGGTGAAAATGGATAGTAAAATCTCCCCCTGTTGTATACTCTATTCAGGAGAATTGGGGATATAGGGGAATTTGAATCCTCTCTCTATTGGAAGAGTCGATTCTTGAATGCATAGTGATTACCGCTCAATCATCGATTTACTTACACTTTTGTTCTACACTAAATACCAATACTTGGAGAAGTTCAATATGAAAGGCCATCCAAGCACCAACTTTGTTGCATGTCTGTTCGTACTAAGCATTTGAAACTCTATTTACGTGAACATCTTATTCAGCCAATCCATCTCTAGAGATTGGGATTATGTGGAATGGAGAATTCCGGGGTTTCCGGCAATCTTTTTGAGTGTATCCCGTGTAAATAGGTTTTCACTAATTTTAATTTTTTTTTTTAAATTACGATTGTGTTTTAATCAAAATTATGAGTCTAACGGTATAATTTTTTTTATGCTAAACAAAAATCAAATGAATCATGAAAAAGACACGAATATTTTGAATTATTGAATATAAACTCGAAACATTTTGTCTCTTTTCACGGTCTATTTTATTTTTGTTTGAGAAAGATAATATATGGTTGGACTCTTAATTTTGATCAAAATTATTGTCACTCTACCGTAGTTTTCGGAGAAGAATTGTGATCATTTGATTTTTTTTTTTTTTGATAAACAATTGTGATCATTTTATAGCAATTGTTAAGACCAATATACACATCGATCTGGTTGGGTAAGTCTCAACCAAGTGGTATATTGGTAAAACTCATCCCTTACAACTATTAGGGCTTTTTCCTAGTTTAAATGAGTAGAACTTTGACCCATATATAGTAACTCAGTGAGTGACCATAGTAGCTGGGTTACTCTGTGACTTGGGCTTCTTCCCTTTAGTATATGGGTTAAAAGAGAAATTAAGTTCTGCATCTTATTTATTCACGATCATCAAATAATTCAAAATGAACAGTATTTTTTTTGGCGTGAATGAGGTTGTGGAGCTCTACCAGTGGACCCAATACATATAGAAAGTAGTGAATAAGTAGATATTTTTATATTCAACTAGGAATTAGTATAACTGTCTAAATTTCCTTATAAGAGCACCCACAATGGCGTTTTTTTGTTGAAGAGGAGATAATAATGCAAGAATATATATTTTTATTGATATAACTGTATTGAGACATGCATTTTTGTGATGAGAATGAGTATATAACTTGACTTTTTATAATAAATGTGGGACTCAACATTGATTTTGAACTGAAAGAGTAAATGCTTGATGAATATCCAGAGAGAAAATATATTGAGATTTGTGTTTTATTGATGTGATTGTATTGAGATATGTGTTTTGCGTATGTGAATAAGCATGTGATTAACCTTTTATGTAATAGAGATGAGTTTAAATTTTGATGGGATGAAATGTTGGCACCATTAAGTACTCCAACAATTTAAATTTGACTCACTACACATCATAAATTTGACTAAAGTTTCGGCCGATTTGACTAAAGTTACAATGCCTCAGGATCAAAACTTCAAAAATTTGACTAATGTTACATTGCCACATATCAAAAACTTAAACTACAGTCCACACATCAAAAATAAAAAACTTGACTAAAGTTACAATTCATACATATGAAAATTCAAAATTTTGACTAAAGTTACAGTTCATACACATCAAAAATAAAAAATTTGACTGAAGTTACAGTCCCTACACATAAAAAAATTTGACATCACCCACTCATCGGTAACTACCCGGGCTTCCTTCTAGAACGAAACCTTATCCCTAAACCACTGACCCATTCATCTGGTTTTTGATGGGATTCTCCGGCAGAATAAATCGACAATTGACCGGCTGACTGATTGATACTCTCTCTGCGTCAGTGATTCTTTCTTCCTCGCATTGTCAATACTGTCATATAAAAAATCAAAAATTTGACTAAAGTCACAGTTCATACATATCAAAAATCAAAAAATTAGTCCCTACACATAAAAAAATTTGACTAAAGTTTCAGTCACCACATCATTTTGAGAATTATTGAATTAATCAAGAATAGCAAGAAGATAAGAGCTGGGAGGATCACACCAGAGGTGTGCTGTACAGGCTACAGTGGACATATATTAAGGCCCAACCATACTTGATGTCCTTCAAGTATTCCGGATTTGATTACAATGAATTGCTGTCGTGGCTTACTGAAATGTCAACAACTTAAAAAAAAACTTTTGCATGAAAAACTAATTACACACTTTCTCATCTCCTCTCTCTCATGCATTGTCCAACATGTACAATTGAGCTAGGGTTCTCCTAATCTATAACAAGCAACCTAAGCATCCATAATTATATAATTATAATTATTGATAGAAAATGATCATTGGAAGTTTTTTTTTAATTTAAGAAAATAATTCTTCTTGGTTTGATTTAGTACATGAATGTTATTAATTTGTTTATGGACTCTGTCTTGGATCATGAGTTGTAATTGAATTCATAATTGAGGTTTGATGTAACCTAACATGACGATTGAGGTTTAATCCTACGCTTATAAGTTTATTGTGTGTTTAAATGCTTGATCATCATTCAGGTATGCATATGAACTATCTAGCTAAAACTAAGCAATGACCAAAATGCACATGTCTTAGTCAACTTGAGATTGAGGAAATTAATTGTCGAAAGCTGAGACCACGGGTTAAATGATTAATTGACTGACATAATTATTAGGAACTTGATATGTCATTAGCCTTGAGTTAACAAGTGGGACCAAACATGATTAACCATTGATTAGTGATATGTGTTGGTATCGGGACCTAACAAATTAATTTAATTAGAATCAATCTTATAACTGAAATTGAATTTATGCTTAATAGTTATTTGTCATAGTCTGATTGGTGAAGTCATCACCCTAATTTCTCCTTCTATTATTTGAAATCTAAAGTTGTTGAAATTTATTTAATTGTTGAGTTAAATGATTCAGTTGAATTTTACTTGTCCTCGTGGCATTTGCATTTGTTGTACTACCACATTGGATTCATGCACTTGTGAATAATTAATACATCAGAAGTCCGTCGCAACATCGGTCATCGTAAAACATGCCATAAAATTAGGTAATCTCTAGCAGTGAAGATTCAAAGCAAGAAGAATCATGATAATTTCTTATTATTGTCATAATCTTACCTAAACAAGAAGATGCGATTGTGCAGTGCTATATATATATATACATATAAAATTCAGTCAATTCAGTCAATCAGACTAAACTTTGTGTATAAATAGCATCACTTGCAATTTCATATTTCATCACTTTACAACCAAAAGTATTCCTAATTACTTGCGCTCTCTCTCTCTCTCCAGCCAGCTATGACAACAAAAGCTCAACCAGCTGCCGCAGAGACTTTGCGCAGGACAGCAAATTATCAAGCTGCTGTATGGGGGCCTCGTTACTTTGCTTCCCTTCCTTTTGACGAATCGGTAATTAATCACATCTTTCAGTTACGTTGCCTTTAATGAAGAGATCATGTTTATTTATTATTAGTTTCACTCTCCTAATAATTAAGTTTGAATATTCAATACAATATCACTTGTTATAATTACCTCATTAATTTTATATGCTAATTGGAATTCTTTATCATCTTTAAATCATGTCAACGTCGTAGCTATTCGAATCGTACACAAAACAAGTAGAAGAGATGAAAGTCCAAGTCAAAATTATGTTGACAGACTCCAAATCTAACGACGTTGAAAAAGTCAAATTGATCAACTTGTTATGCCGGCTCGGTCTTTCCTACCACTTTGAGAGCGAGATTGAGGATGTTCTGAATCAAGCTTTTGATTCCATGCATAATTTGGCACGTGAAAATGATGCCTATGATCTCGAAACTACTGCAATTCTGTTTCGAGTGTTCCGACAATTTGGTTACAAAATGTCTTGCGGTAATTAAAATCTTTAATTTCTTCTCTTTTATGTTTTATTTCTTTAATCGTTGATTGTTTTTAAATCATAAACTTCCAGATGTATTCAACAACTTGAAGGACAGTGACGGCAATTTTAAGGAGAGTTTAGCTAACGATGTCAAGGGCATGCTAAGTCTATATGAAGCTTCTCATTTGATTATGCACGGAGAACATATTTTGGACGAAGCATTTGCTTACACGAGCAGTCGCCTCCTCAAATCTTTAGAAAGTGAATGTCAACCTCATCTTGCAAAACATATAGCCTACGCTTTGCAACAACCCTTTCACAAGGGCATACCAAGAATTGAATCCAAACAATACATCTCTTTCTATGAACATGACGAGTCCCGCAAAGAAATGTTACTCAAATTCGCCAAAATAGACTATAATCTAGTGCAGTTGTTCTACCAACGGGAACTCAAACATCTTTCAAGGTAAAATCTAAATCCAATTACCTATGCGATCGATAGTTGGACATTGTGATGGAGGCTATTACCTACCAAGTGGCTTCTGCATATGCATTAGTTCGCATAAATATTAGAATGTGATTTTTACACCGTATAAAAACTTTTTTTTTTCCTAACTTTCCACCCCCATTTTTAATGCAGGTGGTATGATACTTTGGACATTCCATCAAACTTTCCATACGCAAGAGAAAGAGTAGCAGAAATTCACATGTGGTCTATGGGGATTTACTTTGAGCCTCATTACTCGGATGCTCGAGTAACTCTCACCAAAATTATCACAATGATATCAATTTTAGATGACACATATGATCTCTATGGGACAATTGCAGAACTTCAACTGCTAACCAAAGCAATAGATAGGTAAGTTAAACGCCGAGTAATGAGGCTCAAATGGATGGAGCCAAACTTTATCACATTATGCTTTTCATCTCTCAATATATCTGGAAATATTCAATTTTCTTCTATATGTATTTGCTTTTGTTCTTAATAATATAAGCATTAATTCTCCATTAATTTGTAGGTGGGACATCGATGTGATTGATCAGCTACCTGAATACATGAAATTTCTGTATAGCAGCCTTTTGGATGTTTATCAAGAATTTGAGAATCAATTGAAAAGTGAAGGGAGATCTTATGCTATTTCTTATGCAAAAGATTTGGTAAATATAATCAATTCCATTTTCTGGTCTCAAATTAGTCTATACGTTTTTCTCCATTAACACTTATTTTCTAATTATTAGATGAAAGAATTGTCCAGAGCCTACCATCTTGAAGCAAAATGGTTTCACACAGGCATTGTGCCGACATTTGATGAATACTTGGAGAACGGATTGATCACGAGCGCTTATAACACAATTTTGTCAGGAGCTTTTCTAGGAATGGGAGAAAAGGCAGGAATGGATGCATTTGAATGGTTGAAAAGTAATCCGAAGATCGTTCGAGCTGTAATGGCAATTGGTCGTCTCATGAATGACGTAGGGTCGCACAAGGTATGAATTCATACTAGATATTCCACATAAGCTTTGTATATGTGTGCGCGCGCGCTCTATTGTACGCATATATAATATTATCGATCATAATATGTTTATATATATATATATATATATGTTTTGTAGGATGAGCAAAAAAGGGGAGATGCTGCTTCAGGAGTGGAGGTGTATATGAAGCAATATGGCTCTTCTGAGACTGAAGCTGTGAAATATATTGAGAACAAAGTTGCAGATGCATGGAAGGACGTTAATGAAGGAGTCATGAGAAAAAATAACATGTCCATGCATCTTCTTATGCCAGTTGTCAACCTTTCACGTACTTCTCATTTCTTTTACAAGTTTGGCGATAATAAGTACACAGATTCAACGAGTTCCAAAGACTACGTCAAGGCCTTGTTCGTTGACCAGATCCCACTTAGTGCTTGAAACCTTTGATTTCAATAATAAGGCTGCGTGCGTGCGTGCATGCATGGATGTATAAGCGTGCAATTTGGTGCATAGCAGAATGAAAAAGAAACATTATATCTAATTATGTGTTCTAGTCATGGTTTGTACTTTTCATTTGAGAATAAAGTTCTAAAGTTTACAGTTTGTTTTTCTATGAGTTAACTAACTCAAGTTCTTTCTCGCCATAGAAAATTCTCAGCTTTATTTTCTTTTACATTGAAAAGGTTGCTAGAGATGATTATATTTTTTTCAACAACCTCGATGCAAGTTTAGAAATTGTATTTAAGCACAATTTTGTCCCTTATAGGTCTAAAGATGTAACTTGACATCAACCTTTCATTGTTCCGCTCGTTGTTATTATGAATCAGTCTTTTAGCTATCCTAATTTAATTATTTGTGCTAAAACATTGTACTTGTCTAACAAATGTTAAATGTGTAAAGTTGCTTAAATATATATATCAAAGTTGGTACATGGATTCAACAAAATAAAGGATTATTTAAATGGGCTCCACTTCCATTAGCTAGCTTGTTGAGGAGAATCCCTATAGTTCATGTACTGCTGGATATAAAATATATACTTCACTTTCAAATATGTTCAAATTAGACACCTCCAAACACACACAATAAGTTGCTTATATATCTATGAAAGTTATATATGGATTGAACATAATAAAAGCACATTTATCGTTTCTAATTTAAGCCAAATCATCTTGTGCTTGCGTCGTATTGACTGTGTCAAAGATGCTTGCAAACTTTATAAAGGGTGCACAAATTATTTTTCTTGCATTTTCTTTAACCAATGCAAAAATACTATAAAAATTCTCATTCAACCAAAGTATTCTTAAAACATCACACACGTAGATAAAATTAAGTGCAGTTGTTTCATCCAATGAAGTTAGAGAGTGATCCCTGGACTTAAGTAGTTTAAGTTATAAAAAAAATGCCTTTACCATCAACCCCAAAAGCAAAGCCACGTGACAAAGTATATTTTGAAGTCTCTAAAATATTTAATAAAAAAAAATAGGGCCACAAACCCATTCCATCAATTAAAGTTGAGAGAGTACAATGTAATAATCACAACTCTTAGAAGAAAAAAATAAGGTAAATTGAGATCAGCTTTGAAGTAAGACAGTATTATGTTCTTTCATTCCCAGGGAACTATCAGAAAGTAGAAACTTCCCTTCCCCTAATTGTAACTCCTCCTTCAGGACACTATGACACTAAATCCCCAAACATAAATCTGCATCACAAGCAAACAAATACAGATTGCAAAAAATAACAAAAAAGGGATAAAAAAAACTGATCACCCATCATAGTAAAGCTAAAATTCATATTAATGAGAAGTAATTTCTTGCCCTAGCAAGTAAATAAAAGGGGCATATAAAATCACTTTTTTTTTACTCATGAGCCTGAGCAAGTAATCCCTTTCCAAGACTGACCTGATGGATCATCTCCAGTGCATTGGGCTAGCTGAGCTGGTGAATTTAAACCACTGAAAATCCCTTTTAGTGGTCATTGCAATCATAGACCCCATTAGTAAGATAAATGTAATGTTTAAATAAGAGAAAATCTTAATTCACGCATGTTAGTAATCTGATTTTTCTTAATGTCTTTCTTGAAAATAGCATAATCCAATCTACAATTTAACTATACCATGATGCATTTGCATTTCTAATGCCAAACTAATATGAACTCACTCAAATTTTGGTAGATGTTTGATAAGAACACACCACACGCAGCAAGCTTTTAATTAACAAAGACAATGAAATGGATACAGCTAGGCAATTCGAGAGGCCAGCACTCTCCTACACCAAAATACTCTTCAAAAGATAGCATGCCTACACTGATTAATTCAACAGAATAAATAGACAAAAAAGAAAGATCCCAAGAGTCCCCCCAGCAAAGTCAAACATCAATCTGCCTAACTCCTTTCCCGCCAACTCCTTCAGTCTTTTTCAGCTTCATTCCCTCCAAGCTGCTTTTTCCGATTGCCGCGCCTGCAATAAGTAAAATGAATTGGTGGCTTATCAATACTCCCCTCCCAACGAATAACCTTGTCCGCAAGGTTGAAGTCTGGGAATTGTCGCTGGATGAGTTCATACGACTCTCAAGTGGCCTCAAAAATAGGCAATTGAGATCCATGAGTACCCTTACTGGTGCGCAGACCAAGTACAGCAGCCGGTTCCACCAGAAACTCCTAGTCATCCGCTAGTTGTGGAGGTAACTCCTGCTAGGCAGCGGTAGTGCCAATCATTTTTTTTAATTGACACATGAAAAACAGGGTGTATAGTAGCTCCTGCTGGTAACTTCAGTTTATACGCGACCTTCCCAATTTTGGCCAACACCGGATAGGGACCAAAATATCGAGGAGCTAATTTTTCGCAAGGACGAACTGCTAGAGTTAAATAAACCAAATCTCCTACTTTCAACTCAACTTCCCGCCGTCCCTTGTCAGCTTGTTGTTTCATGCGCTGTTGGGTGCGGTGTAATAGTTGTTTTACCTCCAACATTATGTCACGATCAGCCAGCTGCAAAGCCACCTCCGAATTACTACTAGTGCCTTTGTTATAACATAATAGGGATGGAGGGTCACGCCCGTATAACACCTTAAAAGGAATGGTGTTAATTGAAGTATGGTGAGAAGTATTGTAAGAATACTCTGCCCATGACAGCCATTTAGCCCAACACTTCGGAGTAGAAGTTGCTAAGCAACGAAGATAAGCTTCAAGACTCCGATTAACAACCTCACCCTGCCCATCCGTTTGAGGGTGGTAAGCCGTGCTGTGAAGTAAGGAAGTCCCTTGTAGAGTGAACAATTCGGACCAAAAATTGCTTATGAACACCTTGTCACGGTCAGATACAATTGATTTTGGAAGTCCATGCAATCGAACCACTTCTTTGATAAATATTGCAGCCACCTTTTCAGCAGTGAAAGGATGCTTCAACCCAACAAAATGGGCAAATTTAGATAACCGATCGACGACAACCAGTATGGTGTCAACTCCTTCTGACTTAGGTAATTTTTCAATGAAATCCATGGTGATGTCTTCCCAAACCAAGTTGGGAATAGGCAGTGGCTGCAAAAGACCAGAGGGAGCTAGCGTAGAAGACTTATATTGCTGGCATACTTGACGACTGGCTACATAATTTTTGATGTCTCCTTTCATTCCTTCCCAAAACACATTACCCCGATCCTCTTCAGGGTTTTTAAGAAACCAAAATGGCCACCAACGGAGCTGTCATGAAATTCCTTAAGAACCACCTGAATGAGAGAAGAATTGCGAGGAATTATAATTCTTCCGTTATACAATAGTTGCCCTTGAACAATAGTGTAGCCCGGATGAGAAGAGCCATCTTGCTCTAGGCTAGTAACTATCTTACTAAGCTTTTCATCTGCACGTACATGAGCCATAATTTCATCCAAAATTAAGAAATGGGGCACAGATAGAGTTGAAATGTCCGCAGTAGTAACCACTCGAGATAAAGCATCTGCAGCCTTGTTCTCAAGGCTTGGCCTGTACACAATTTCAAAATCATAGCTCATTAATTTAATCAGCCATTTTTAGTGTTCGACATCCACCATCCGTTGTTCCAAAAGATACTTCAAGCTACGCTAGTCCGTGCGGACGACAAATCGACGCCCCAGTAAGTAATGTCTCCATTTTTGAACTGTGAAAACAATGCCCATGAGTTCTCTTTCATAAACTAATTTAAGCTGATTTCGAGCAGATAATACTTGGCTGAAATAAGTTATTGGACTGTGATCTTGCATCAAAACAACACCTATACCAAAACCAGAGGCATCAGTCTCTAAAATAAAAATTTTGTTGAATCCGGCACTGCTAGGACAGGAAGAGTAGTCATGGCTTTTTTCAAATTCAAAAAAGCCTCAGTCGCTTCTTGGTTCCAATGGAAATTATCCCTTTTAAGAAGATCAGTTAAGGGTCGAGCTATCAAACCATATCTTGCCACAAATCGCCGATAATAACCTGTAAGACCCAAGAACCCTCTAAGTTCCTTGACTGTGCGAGGTTGTGGCCAATGTAGCATGGCTGCTATTTTTGAATCTTCCGCAGACACCCCTTTTTCAGATATGATATGCCCAAGATATTCAAGCTGAGCTTGCCCAAATTGACATTTTTTTTGGTTGCAATACAACTGATGTTCCGCCAATATAGCCAAAACTTGAGCCAGATGTACTTGATGCTCCTGCAGAGTTCGGCAGTATACGAGAATATCGTCAAAAAATACAAGTACAAACTTTCGTAAAATACCTTTGAAAATTTCGTTCATTAAAGCTTGAAAAGTTGACGGCGCATTAGTGAGGCCGAATGGCATTACTAGAAATTCATAATGTCCTTTGTGGGTGCGGAATGCTGTTTTTTGTATGTCTTCACTCTTCACTCGGATTTGATGATATCCTGACTTCAAATCCAGTTTTGAAAAAATTGCAGCTCCTTGCAAGTCATCCAGCAACTCATCAATTAATGGAATGGGAAATTTCTAGTAATGCAACTCATCAATTAATGGAATGGGAAATTTGTCATCCAGCACTCTCCCTACACCAAAATACTCTTCAAAAGATAGCATGCCTAAACTGATTAATTCAACAGAATAAATAGACAAAAAAGAAAGATCCCAAGAGTCCCCCAGCAAAGTCAAACATCAATCTGCGTAACTCCTTTCCCGCAAACTCCTTCAGCCTTTTCAGCTTCATTCCCTCCAAGCTGCTTATTCCGATTGCCGCGCCTGCAATAAGTAAAATGAATTGGTGGCTTATCAATGTTCTAATTTCCTATAACTCTCATATTTTGAATCATTTAAAGCAAATAGAAACCCGGAAAGAGCTAATAGAAAAACAATTAGAAAAACTATTGATCATACAAAGTGAAAAGAAACATCAATCTAATAAGCCAAATACCTGAATGCAAAACCAAACAAAGCAAATCAACTGATGCCAATGAACATGTAACCAAATTTCACAAAACAATAAGCATAAGCACTAAATAAAACAGCGATAAAATTGGAGTAAGAGCTAAGATCCTTAAAACTATTTTAGCCACTTACTTGCACAACATGACCATCACTCAATCTAATATCAATCTTCTACACATTATCAGTGATAGATGGTTTCATTAGTTTGATAATAAGTAATTACATAAATGTAATTAACATAAGGCTCACTTATGCTTAGATTAGAATGGCTTACCTTGTAAGGTGTCGAAAATATACATTCCTTTGAAAAATTTCTCACCGACAGTATTTTTTAGAGCCCCCAAATCAAATGTTATAATAATACTAAAAACAACACAGATGCACAACTGGACATTTGAAGGAGCAGGGCAATGAAGAAGAAACAAAATGGCACTAATAGAGGAGCCAATGCTGGTAAAAATACAAAATCCACAAGTTTTGTCCTTGAACTCTTGAGGAGGAGTTGTGAGATCCAACATTTCGATCTATTTCTATTAATTACATGCAACAATTAACAAATGCATTAAGCGCTTCCAACACTATCCTCATTCTTCAAGTCTAGCATGCAAGCAATTTTTTATGCCTAAAAAAATAAAAATAATATTAGTTTTTTGGGACTTAAAATAATATCTTTTACGTGGTGAAGTCACTAAAGATTTTAAAGGCAGATTTTATGTGAATGAATAGCATTAGTTAACAATGGCAGGCATAGTAGTTTCCACTTGTCAATTAATCTGGGAATGATATTGATTTTATTTTAAAATTTTGATAATTATATGAATGGTTTGGTAAACTATTTTGTGAATTAAATTTTTCAGAGAAAGAACATAAGCTGGTTACCTATTTTAAAGGACGCAGAAGAATCCTTCTGCCCTTCATTTTCAATTTTTCATTGTCACTTCCCTATAAAACTACTAAAAAACTCTAGCTAAAACTGAAAGGGCTGAAATATATTAATAATACCTTTTTTTTGTTGCATCAGAAATTTAGAAAGACGTCCATTTGTTCTCCAAGAAAGAATTGAAAAACTAAACTACAACTTGAAATCGAGTTCAATCAACTTAAAGGCAAGCTGTTGACATAAAGAATAGACAGTTTAACTTAGTGTTTCTTAAGCCAAATGAGCACTAAATTTGTAAATACCCGTGAAGAGTTGCAGCAACCTGAAGCCCCAAAGTTCTGTCTCAAACCTTCTTCCTAAAACTTGAAAAAAAAAGTTGTGTATAAGAAGAACAAAGCAAAGTGCGCCATATCATAGTTCTTCACATACTATACCTCCAAGCTCCATTTGATCCAATTGTTATACTCAGGACCATCTGAAACCACCCATAGAAAGCCCATTAAAAGATACCCGAAATTTTTTTTTGGTGCTGCATAAACATATAAACTCCTTAGGGTTATATGAATTTCAAAAACATATTTGCCGTGCTCTAAAAAAGTATAACATAAACTAAAAAGTGGTTGCAGGTTATCGACAATGCATTAAAATTGCTCATTTTAAATATTTTAATCACCACAGGAGCAAAGAATTTGCTTTGGATTTTAAAAACAACATTAAGCAAGAGAAACTAACACCTGTATAGAAGTCTCTTCCATCAAAACGAATATGCAGAGTTACCACTCCAAAGGCAAGTTTTCATCTGAGATAAATGGAATACAAATTTCATTACATTATGATGACATCCCAACATCATTCCTCACCCATATTAATTGCAAAATAAATCTAACTTAATAAAAAAAATTCACTCATATAACAATTCCTACGCATCAAACATCACCATTGGACGAAACAGATTAAATCCTATGAACAATCGATTAGTGGAAATCAATTGAAGCGGATAAAATAGTACCGATTAAAAACCTAATTGATTACTTGGAAAACACTGATTTTTCGTTTGCTCTCCCCACCGCTTGGATTTGATGCACAAAAATTAAAAACATTAGAGAAATAAGGGTATGTCTACACATAGGATTTGAAAAAGGTGTGAGATGGGTAGTGGAGAATCGTAGGGGTTCGAACGACACTGCTAAACAAAGTAGAGTTCATTATGAGGACTTTCGATTTGTGGAAATCAATTGAAGCAGACGAAAAAAGTACCCATATTTGAGAACCTGCAACACACTCTTCCCGCTTCGTATGCTCTCTCCACCGCATCGTATGAGGCTTTGCTAATAATCAAATAGACAGAACATATGTACGCACCAAGTCGTTTCATGAACCAAATAGAAAAACCGTAGGGCGGTGTTGAGGGAAGGAATTGTCGTTTTGGACGAACGGTACTCTTCATTCTTTAATTTTGTTTCTTTTATAAAATTAGAAACAAGATAACACAGGTGTAAATTATTAAGAGTGTTTATTTGATGACATGGCAAGCTGAGAAACGTTTCTCAAATTTGGATGATTCAAGTTTTATATAAGGCATTGATGGGTAGTGGAGAATCGTAGGGGTTCGAACGACACTGCTAAACAAAGTAGAGTTAATTATGAGGACTTTCGATTTGTGGAAATCAATTGAAGCAGAGGAAAAAAGTACCCATATTTGATAACCTGCAACACACTCTTCCCGCTTCGTATGCTCTCTCCACCGCATCGTATGAGGCTTTGCTAATAATCAAATAGACAGAACATATGTACGCACCAAGTCATTTCATGAACCAAATAGAAAAACCGTAGGGCGGTGTTGAGGGAAGGAATTGTCGTTTTGGACGAACGGTACTCTTCATTCTTCAATTTTGTTTCTTTTATAAAATTAAAAACAAGATAACACAGGTGTAAATTATTAAGAGTGTTTATTTGATGACATGGCAAGCTGAGAAACGTTTCTCAAATTTGGGTGATTCAGGTTTTATATAAGGCATTGATGGGTAGTGGAGAATCGTAGGGGTTCGAACGACACTGCTAAACAAAGTAGAGTTAATTATGAGGACTTTCGATTTATGGAAATCAATTGAAGCAGAGGAAAAAAGTACCCATATTTGAGAACCTGCAACACACTCTTCCCGCTTCGTATGCTCTTTTTATCGCTTCGTATGAGGCTTTGCTAATAATCAAATAGACAGAACATATGTACGCACCAAGTCATTTCATGAACCAAATAGAAAAACCGTAGGCCGGTGTTGAGGGAAGGAATTGTCGTTTTGGACGAACGGTACTCTTCATTCTTTAATTTTGTTTCTTTTATAAAATTAGAAACAAGATAATACAGGTGTCAATTACTAAGAGTGTTTATTTGATGACATGGCAAGCTGAGAAACGTTTCTCCAATTTGGGAGATTCAGGTTTTATATAAGGCATTGATGGGTAGTGGAGAATCGTAGGGGCTCGAACGACACTGCTAAACAAAGTAGAGTTAATTATAAGGACTTTCGATTTGTGGAAATCAATTGAAGCAGAGAAAAAAAGTACCCATATTTGAGAACCTGCAACACACTCTTCCCGCTTCGTATGCTCTCTCCACCGCTTCGTATGAGGCTTTGCTAATAATCAAATAGACAGAACATATGTACGCACCAAGTCGTTTCATGAACCAAATAGAAAAACCGTAGGGCGGTGTTGAGAGAAGGAATTGTCGTTTTGGACGAACGGTACTCTTCATTCTTAAATTTTGTTTCTTTTATAAAATTAGAAATAAGATAATACAGGTGTCAATTACTAAGAGTGTTTATTTGATGACATGGCAAGCTGAGAAACGTTTCTCAAATTTGGGAGATTCAGGTTTTATATAAGGCATTGATGCGTAGTGGAGAATCGTAGGGGCTCGAACGACACTGCTAAACAAAGTAGAGTTAATTATGAGGACTTTCAATTTGTGGAAATCAATTGAAGCAGAGGAAAAAAGTACCCATATTCGATAACCTGCAACACACTCTTGCCGCTTCGTATGCTCTTTCTATCGCTTCGTATGAGGCTTTGCTAATAATCAAATAGACAGAACATATGTACGCACCAAGTCGTTTCATGAACCAAATAGAAAAACCGTAGGGCGGTGTTGAGAGAAGGAATTGTCGTTTTGGACGAACGGTACTCTTCATTCTTTAATTTTTTTTTTCTTTTATAAAATTAGAAACAAGATAACACAGGTGTAAATTACTAAGAGTGTTTATTTGATGACGTGGCAAGCTGAGAAACGTTTCTCAAATTTGGGTGATTCAGGTTTTATATAAGGCATTGATGGGTAGGGAAGAATCGTAGGGGTTCGAACGACACTGCTAAACAAAGTAGAGTTTATTATGAGGACTTTCGATTTGTGGAAATCAATTGAAGCAGAGGAAAAAAGTACCCATATTTGAGAACCTGCAACACACTCTTCCCGCTTCGTATGCTCTCTCCACCGCTTCGTATGAGGCTTTGCTAATAATCAAATAGACAAAACATATGTACGCACCAAGTCATTTCATGAACCAAATAGAAAAACCGTAGGCCGGTGTTGAGGAAAGGAATTGTCGTTTTGGACGAACGGTACTCTTCATTCTTTTTTTTTTCTTTTATAAAATTAGAAACAAGATAACACGGGTGTCAATTACTAAGAGTGTTTATTTGATGACATGGCAAGCTGAGAAACGTTTCTCAAATTTGGGTGATTCAGGTATTAGATAAGGCATTGATGGGTAGTGGAGAATCGTAGGGGTTCGAACGACACTGCTAAACAAAGTAGAGTTAATTATGAGGACTTTCGATTTGTGGAAATCAATTGAAGCAGAGGAAAAAAGTACCCATATTTGAGAACCTCCAACACACTCTTCCCGCTTCGTATGCTCTTTCTATCGCTTCGTATGAGGCTTTGCTAATAATCAAATAGACAGAACATATGTACGCACCAAGTCGTTTCATGAACCAAATAGAAAAACCGTAGGGCGTTGTTGAGTGAAGGAATTGTCGTTTTGGACGAACGGTACTCTTCATTCTTTAATTTTGTTTCTTTTATAAAATTAGAAACAAGATAATACAGGTGTCAATTACTAAGAGTTTTTATTTGATGACATGGCAAGCTGAGAAACGTTTCTCAAATTTTGGTGATTCAGGTTTTATATAAGGCATTGATGGGTAGTGGAGAATCGTAGGGGTTCGAACGACACTGCGAAACAAAGTAGAGTTATTTATGAGGACTTTCGATTTGTGGAAATCAATTGAAGCAGAGGAAAAAAGTACCCATATTTGAGAACCTGCAACACACTCTTCCCGCTTCGTATGCTCTCTCCACCGCTTCGTATGAGGCTTTGCTAATAATCAAATAGACAGAACATATGTACGCACCAAGTCGTTTCATGAACCAAATAGAAAAACCGTGGGCCGGTGTTGAGGAAAGGAATTGTCGTTTTGGACGAACGGTACTCTTCATTCTTTTTTTTGTTTCCTTTATAAAATTAGAAACAAGATAATACAGGTGTCAATTACTAAGAGTTTTTATTTGATGACATGGCAAGCTGAGAAACGTTTCTCAAATTTGGGTGATTCAGGTTTTATATAAGGCATTGATGGGTATTGGAGAATCGTAGGGGTTCGAACGACACTGCTAAACAAAGTAGAGTTAATTATGAGGACTTTCGATTTGTGGAAATCAATTCAAGCAGAGGAAAAAAGTACCCATATTTGAGAACCTGCAACACACTCTTCCCGCTTCGTATGCTCTCTCCACCGCTTCGTATGAGGCTTTGATAATAATCAAATAGACAGAACATATGTACGCACCTAGTCGTTTCATGAACCAAATAGAAAAACCGTAGGGCGTTGTTGAGGGAAGGAATTGTCGTTTTGGACGAAAGGTACTCTTCATTCTTTAATTTTGTTTCTTTTATAAAATTAGAAACAAGATAATACAGGTGTCAATTACTAAGAGTGTTTATTTGATGACATGGCAAGCTGAGAAACGTTTCTCGAATTTGGGTGATTCAGGTTTTATATAAGGCATTGATGGGTAGTGGAAAATCGTAGGGGTTCGAACGACACTGCGAAACAAAGTAGAGTTAATTATGAGGACTTTCGATTTGTGGAAATCAATTGAAGCAGAGGAAAAAAGTACCCATATTTGAGAACCTGCAACACACTCTTCCCGCTTCGTATGCTCTGTCAACCGCTTCGTATGAGGCTTTGCTAATAATCAAATAGACAGAACATATGTACGCACCAAGTCGTTTCATGAACCAAATAGAAAAACCGTAGGGCAGTGTCGAGGGAAGGAATTGTCGTTTTGGAGGAACGGTACTCTTCATTCTTTAATTTTGTTTCCTTTATAAAATTAGAAACAAGATAATACAGTTGTCAATTACTAAGAGTGTTTATTTGATGACATGGCAAGCTGAGAAACGTTTCTCAAATTTGGGTGATTCAGGTTTTATATAAGGCATTCATGGGTAGTGGAGAATCGTAGGGGTTCGAACGACACTGATAAACAAAGTAGAGTTAATTATGAGGACTTTTGATTTGTGGAAATCAATTGAAGCAGAGGAAAAAAGTACCCATATTTGAGAACCTGCAACACACTCTTCCCGCTTCGTATGCTCTCTCCACCGCTTTGTATGAGGCTTTGCTAATAATCAAATAGACAGAACATATGTACGCACCAAGTCGTTTCATTAACCAAATAGAAAAACCGTAGGCCGGTGTTGAGGAAAGGAATTGTCGTTTTGGAGGAAGGGTACTCTTCATTCTTTTATTTTGTTTCTTTTATAAAATTAGAAACAAGATAATACAGGTGTCAATTACTAAGAGTGTTTATTTGATGACATGGCAAGCTGAGAAACGTTTCTCGAATTTGGGTGATTCAGATTTTATATAAGGCATTGATGGGTAGTGGAGAATCGTAGGGGTTCGAACGACACTGCGAAAAAAGTAGAGTTAATTATGAGGACTTTCGATTTGTGGAAATCAATTGAAGCAGAGGAAAAAAGTACCCATATTTGAGAACCTGCAACACACTCTTCGCGCTTCGTGTGCTCTCTCCACCGCTTCGTATGAGGCTTTGCTAATAATCAAATAGACAGAACATATGTACGCACCAAGTCGTTTCATGAACCAAATAGAAAAACCGTAGGGCGGTGTCGAGGGAAGGAATTGTCGTTTTGGACGAACGGTACGTACTCTTCATTCTTTAATTTTGTTTCCTTTATAAAGTTAGAAACAAGATAATACAGGTGTCAATTACTAATAGTGTTTATTTGATGAGATGGCAAGCTGAGAAACGTTTCTCAAATTTGGGCGATTCAGGTTTTATATAAGGCATTGATGGGTAGTGGAGAATCGTAGGGGTTCGAACGACACTGCTAAACAAAGTAGAGTTAATTATGAGGACTTTCGATTTGTGAAAATCAATTGAAGCAGAGGAAAAAAGTACCCATATTTGAGAACCTGCAACACACTCTTCCCGCTTCGTATGCTCTCTCCACCGCTTTGTATGAGGCTTTGCTAATAATCAAATAGACAGAAGATATGTACGCACCAAGTCGTTTCATGAACCAAATAGAAAAACCGTAGGCCGGTGTTGAGGGAAGGAATTGTCGTTTTGGAGGAACGGTACTCTTCATTCTTTTATTTTGTTTCTTTTATAAAATTAGAAACAAGATAATACAGGTGTCAATTACTAAGAGTGTTTATTTGATGACAATGCAAGCTGAGAAACGTTTCTCGAATTTGGGTGATTCAGGTTTTATATAAGGCATTGATGGGTAGTGGAGAATCGTAGGGGTTCGAACGACACTGCGAAACAAAGTAGAGTTAATTATGAGGACTTTCGATTTGTGGAAATCAATTGAAGCAGAGGAAAAAAGTACCCATATTTGAGAACCTGCAACACACTCTTCGCGCTTCGTATGCTCTCTTCACCGCTTCGTATGAGGCTTTGCTAAAAATCAAATAGACAGAACATATGTACGCACCAAGTCGTTTCATGAACCAAATAGAAAAACCGTAGGGCGGTGTTGAGGGAAGGAATTGTCGTTTTGGACGAACGGTACTTTTCATTCTTTAATTTTGTTTCTTTTATAAAATTAGAAACAAGATAACACAGGTGTAAATTATTAAGAGTGTTTATTTGATGACATGGCAAGCTGAGAAACGTTTCTCAAATTTGGGTGATTCAGGTTTTATATAAGGCATTGATGGGTAGTGGAGAATCGTAGGGGTTCGAACGACACTGCTAAACAAAGTAGAGTTAATTATGAGGACTTTCGATTTGTGGAAATCAATTGAAGCAGAGGAAAAAAGTACCCATATTTGAGAACCTGCAACACACTCTTCCCGCTTCGTATGCTCTCTCCACCGCTTTGTATGAGGCTTTGCTAATAATCAAATAGACAGAACATATGTACGCACCAAGTCATTTCATGAACCAAATAGAAAAACCGTAGGCCGGTGTTGAGTGAAGGAATTTTCGTTTTGGACGAACGGTACTCTTAATTCTTTAATTTTGTTTGTTTTATAAAATTAGAAACAAGATAATACAGGTGTCAATTACTAAGATTGTTTATTTGATGACATGGCAAGCTGAGAAACGTTTCTCAAATTTGGGTGATTCAGGTTTTATATAAGGCATATTTGGGTAGTGGAGAATCGTAGGGGTTCAAACGACACTGCTAAACAAAGTAGAGTTAATTATGAGGACTTTCGATTTGTGGAAATCAATTGAAGCAGAGGAAAAAAGTACCCATATTTGAGAACTTGCAACACACTCTTCCCGCTTCGTATGCTCTCTCTACCGCTTCGTATGAGGCTTTGCTAATAATCAAATAGACAGAACATATGTACGCACCAAGTCATTTCATGAACCAAATAGAAAAACCGTAGGGCGGTGTTGAGGGAAGGAATTGTCGTTTTGGACGAACGGTACTCTTCATTCTTTAATTTTGTTTCTTTTATAAAATTATAAACAAGATAATACAGATGTCAATTACTAAGAGTGTTTATTTGATGACATGGCAAGCTGAGAAACGTTTCTCAAATTTGGGTGATTCAGGTTTTATATAAGGCATTGATGATTATTGATGATGATTGATTGATTGATTGATTGATTTTAAGTTGTTTTTGATAATTGTAGGATTCAAGATTACATGTGACAAATGATAACATTATCGTCAACTTCTATGAATATGAAGTTTACTAAACTTTATTAAAGATGAGGTTCATTTTGAATTTGTCAGTTGATGCAAACATTTTGAATTGTGATGTTTTGTGGACTTTAAAGTTTAGACTTTGGTTTTAGAGAATTTTCTATGTTCTGGATGATTTTTGATATTATTTTTACTTTAGAGTTTGGTTTCATGTTCCTACATTCATAATCGTGAAATTCCAATTGGTGTCATAGACTAGCAAAATATGTGTTGCATCCTCGCATGAATAAATCTGATATTCGTGGAGGATATCCGAAATTTGATGGATATGATATGAATTTAGATTTTTTTATCCGTAGTATATTAATATGAATACATTATTTTTATTTAGGATTGAATATGGATTTTGAGAAATCCGATCCATATCTGATCCGATGTCATCCCTAAAATTTAGGGGGTTTGGTTAATGTTTGAATCGACCTAAACAAGGCACCAAATACCAACCTTGAAGCAACCCACTATAACGATGGGTTACAAGAGTTTTCTAGGGCTAAGATCCACACACCTATCCTAGTAATCTTGCTCGAGTCACAAGATACACCTTTCACCAAGTAGAAGCCTCTTTCAAAAGCACCATAGTCTCACTGAAGATTTTAACCTTCAAGAACTTATGCAAATACCCTCAAGGGCGTATGCATGAATGTTTGAAAACAAACTTTAGCTCAAAAACTCACTGAAGGAGTGCTCACAAAAACTATTCGCTCAAAGAACATGTAAGATGTTTAAAGCATAAGCAAACTTACTTTCTAGGTTTCTCAGCAAGAATATATATAATGTATATGAACCTATATAATCCTATTAATCGGCCTAAAAGATATGCATAATCTTGTTCCTAAAACTTTGGTGAAGATTGCATGCTAATTAAGTAAAACAAAGCCCAAGAAATAAGAAATTGTCTTTTTTTAATAAAAGGAATTGATTATCTCTAAAATATGGAAGAAAATAAATCTTTAAAATGAGAGATAATCAATCCTAAAGACTCCCATGATCTTGTTCCAATCAATCAATTAAGTGAATCAATTATTTCATCCAAACCAATCACAAAATCATGTCATGAAAACATGTGATTAAAACTTAAAATACATGTTTTAAATACTAATATACATGTAGGCTACATGATACTTACTTGGATACAATGCAGGGTACATGTAGAGTATATGTCATCTTTGGAACGAAATAGCAGATCTTCAATCCAATAGATACTAAACTAAATTCCCATCTAAGGTAGATCCCACCAAATCTAAAAGATCTTGTACATTTATTGTATGCAATCTGTATGTGACACTATGCTTGAAAAATGTAATTTTCTAATTTAGGATAGCTTGGATCCACAGTAGGATATAATGCAAGTTAAGTGAGAGCTGAAGATCAAATGAAGATGTCATGGAACCTACATGTAGCCTACATGAGCTTATTGAGATTTTAGGTAACCCGCATGTAGCCTACATGAGTATCAGAGTTTTTGAAAATTTGCATCTTGAATTTACGTGATGTGTTTTTCTGTGAATATTGATGACTGATTTTATTTAACTAATTGATTTAGAGAAATTGATTGATTAGAATGAAATCAAGTTTGTTTTATGAATGATTATCTCTCCTTATATCTTTTTTTCCTAATTTAGAGATAATCATCTCCTCACGTCAACGAAGTCTTTTCTTATTTTTTATGGCCTTGATTCCAAAGAGTATGACGCAATCTTTTCCTATTTTCGTGGGTCAATATTATACATATCTTTAGGCCATTATCTAGAGTTTTCTTAGTTCCTACACATGTCATATAATTGCCTTGGGTAACCAAACAACCCTAAGTCTTTTACTTACGTATTTTGAACCGTTTCATGTTTCTTTGAGCGAGTTTTTATTTTGATAAAATTCATGCATTCTTGCATTGCACTTTGAGGGCATTCTTGTGTATTCTCGGAGCTTGAAGACTTCAATGCGACTCTGGAGCATCGTGTGGAAGAATCTACTTGTGTTTAGGTGTATCGAGTGAGCAAGAAACTAGTGTAGGTGATGTGGATCCCAGCTCTAGAGATATTCTTGTAATCTTTTTGTGATAGTGGATTGCTTCAAAAGTTGGTGGCTACAGACACCCTAGATTTTTCCCATAATTGGGTTTTCTTCATAAATATTACGTGTCACTCTATATTTTTTTAGTATTCAGATTTTTTATTGGTATCGAAGGAGGTCACTCTACATGTTCAGTGAAGATCCTTAGTCATTATGGATACTAATCGTGATTGAAACATGGCTCCATTTTTCAATGGTGAGCATTATGCCTACTGGAAGGCTAGAATGTGAGTTTATATGAGATCTCTCGATGAGCGTGTTTGGCTCTCGCTAGTTCGTGGACGGACATCACCAACTATAGAGGATGAAGAGAAGAAAATCATTCTTAAACTGACAACATATTGGACTACTGTTGAGCGTGATAGTGCAGGTTGGAGCAATCGAGCACTTAATTCTATGTTCACTAGTGTATGTCTTGAGGAATTTAGACGGATTGTAAATTTTGAGACAACAAAAGAAGCATGAAATATTTTAGACACACGAGGGTACACCAGCTGTGAAAATTTCAAAATTATAGAAATTAACGACTTCTTTGAGATGTTGCGGATGGAGGAAGATGAGAATTTTGATCATTTTTAACCATGAAAGAATACCACTGCTCTAGAAAACCTATAATCATATAGAAAGGCCCTCAAAAAAATGCAAAGTCGCATATCAGTTACTTATTTAGCAGCTCCGCATGCTAGAAAGTGATGTTTGAAGAACACTAAAGGCATAGAATTTAGTCAAATACTCTCAAATTGCTAAACCTAACAACCAAGAGTACTAACAGAGATGAGAGAATAGAGACAAAGTACTAACATAACCAGCTAACTGACGAGTTGAAGACCGGATGAGTGAGAGAAGATTAGACGGCGCGATGGTGATGACTAAAGGTCGATTCCGATTCAAAAAAGCTTGCGACCAAGCCACAACGTTCCCTCTCCGTATTTGTTCAGTCTATCTCAACTCTCATCTCTAATTCTCTGTTTAATTTTTTTTAAGAAAAAATTTGGGACCCTAGGGCTGGCCTTGATGGCACCGTCTGGTTCTATGATCGATCGAGCGAGCAGACCTAGGTTTGACGTGTGACTCTATGTCGAGCAATTGTATTCTTCACACTCTCATATGTCTTCGATCACTTTGTGTTCTCTTTGTGATTTTTGGGTTGCCCTCCAAGGAAGAATTAACACTAGAGATTGTCTCTGCAGATTGGGTCTCTCATCATGCAGGATAATGCCTATTCTCCATTCTATGATCATGAACCTGAGTCCTTTAATCACTTATTGATGCACAGCGAAGGACCTCAACATGCGAGCTGTCCTTGCACAGATGGATCTTGATGATACACTGTTAGGATCTGATAAGATGTCGAAATCTTGGACACTAGAAGAAAAATTGTTGAAGGACAAAAAGGCTCTAACCTAGATTTAACTTCATCTGTCGAACCAGATATTATAGGATGTTCTGAAGGAGAAGATGGTTGCTAATTTATGGAAGAAGTTGGAACAATTGTGTATGACAAAAACCTTCACCAGTAAGTCGCATATTAAACAACGTTTATATTCTCATACGCTTTCAGAAGGTGGATCTGTACAAGATCGTCTAACGATCTTTAAGGAGATTATTGCTGATTTAGAGGCTATGGAGTTTTAGTACGAAGAAGAAGATTTAAGGTTAATCCTATTGTGTTCACTGCCTTCTTTGTATGTAACTTTTTGAGATACTATTTTGTATAGTCATGAAACTCTTAATGTTGAGGTTGTTTATGATGCTCTATCTTCTAAGGAATGGATGAAACAACTGGTTGGTGGTTCTAAAACTCTGGAAGAGAGTCTTGTTATTCGAGGCAGAAATTAGGAAAGAAATTCTGGTTTTGAAGGCAGAGGCAGATCAAAGTCGAAAAATAAGGATAAAATCTGCAACTATTGTAAGAAAAAGGGCACATCAAACTTGATTGCTATAAGTTGCAGAATAACAACAAGAAGAAGGGCGGTGCCAATTCAAAAGGTAAACAACCCGAAAAATTAGGTGAAGCAGATGTTGCAGAGACTGAATATAGTGATGGTGATCTCTTGGTTGCCTTTGATGTTGACCCAAAACTTGGTGAGGATTGGATTCTCGATTCTGGTTGCACGTTTCATATGTGTCCTAATCAGGACTATTTTTCAACATATGAAAAAGTGACAAAGGGTGCTGTTTTGATGGAAAATAATGCGGCTTGCAAAATTGCTGGAATTGGATCTGTCAGAATAAAGTTGTTTGATAGCATGGTTAGAATGCTTAGTGACGCTCATTATGTTCCAGATTTGAAAAGAAATCTGGTTTCTTTGAGTACTCTTGATCTAAAAGGGTACAAGTACATGGGTGAAGGTGGAGTTTTGAAGATTAGCAAAGGTGCTTTAGTTGTGATAAAAGGGCAAAGCAAAGTTGCCAACTTATATGTTTTGCAAGGCTCTACAGTTGTTGGCGATGCAGCAGTATCTATTCTTTCTTTGACAGATGGTGAAATTACTAGACTTTGGCATATGTGTCTGGAGCATATGAGTGTAAATGGGATGGCCGAATTGAATAAAAGAGGACTTCTTGATGGGCAAAATATTAGCAAGTTACAGTTTTGTGAGCATTGTGTGTTTGGGAAGCAGAAAAGAGTCAGATTTAGTAAAGGCACAAATAATACGAAGGGCACTCTTGATTATATTCATTCTGACCTTTGGGGACCAGCCAGAGTATCTTCCAAGGGTGGTACTAGTTATATGCTGACAATTATTGATGATTTTTCCAGAAAAGTATGGGTATTCTTTTTGAAACACAAGACTGATGTGTTTCACACTTTTAAAGATTGGAAGACCACGATTGAAAAGCAGATAGAGAAGTAGGAGAAGCGTCTCCGTACAAATAACGGTTTGGAGTTTTGTTCGGATGAATTTGATGTCTTTTGTAAGATAGAAGGCATTGTGAGGCACTTGACAGTTTCGGGTAGTCCACAACAGAATGGCGTAGTAGAGCGTATGAATAGAACTTTGATAGAAAAAGTATGTTGTATGTTGTCCAATGCTAAATTACCTAAGTCTTTTTGGGCCGAAGTCGTTTCTACAACTTGTTATCTTGTAAATCGCTCTCCATCAACTGCTATTGACAAGAGAACTCCGTAGGAGGTATGGTTTGGTACTCCTGCGAATTATTCTGATTTAAGGATATTTGGATGTTCTGCCTATGCTCATGTAGATAATGGAAAGTTGGAATCAAGATCTTTAAAGTGTGTGTGTTTGTTGGCTACAAGTCTGGAGTAAAAGGGTATAAGTTATAGTGTCCAACAATTGGGAACATTATCATTTGTAGAAATGTTATTTTTGATGAGTTTGATATGCTTCATGATCAGATTTCTACAGATTCTTGTGATAAAAAATAACATAAATCAGCTACACAGGTGGAGATTCCCATTGAGTCTGATCCTGCACCTCAGACTACATCTTAGTGCAGTTCAGAGCCTCAGACTAGTGTTCAAGTACCACCACAACATTCAATTGCTAAAGATAGGGCTAGAAGGGATATTGGACTCCCACAGAGGTATGCTGAGACTGATTTGGTTGCTTATGCTCTAAATATAGCAGAAGATATTGACACTTGTGAAGAACCTTCTACATATTCTGAGGCTGTTAATTGTAGAGATTCTAGCAAGTGGATACTTGCCATGCAAGAGGAGATGGAATCAATTTATAAGAATGGCACATGGCAATTGGAGAAGCTTCCTAAGGGAAACAAGGTTGTTTGTTGTAAATGGGTGTTCAAACGGAAAGAAGGAATACCAGGAGTTGAAGAACCCAGATACAGAGCGAGGTTGGTAGCAAAAGGCTACAGCCAGATTCCAGGTATTGATTTTACAGATGTATTTTCACCAGTTGTAAAGCATAGTTCAATTCGAGCTTTGCTTGGTATTGTTACTCTGCATGATCTTGAACTTGAGCAGCTAGATGTGAAAATAACATTCTTGCATGGAGAACTTGAGGAGGACAGCTGTATGCAGCAACCAGAGGGTTTTGAAGTTTCATGTAAAGAAGACTATGTGTGTTTGCTAAGAAAGTCTCTTTATGGTTTGAAACAGTCTCCGCGACAGTGGTATAAGAGGTTTGACTCTTTCATGACTACTCATGATTTTATGAGAAGTGACCATGACAGTTGTGTCTATTTTAAGAAGAGTGATGATGGGTCACTTGTGTATCTTCTGTTATACATTGATGATATGTTGATAGCAGCCAAGGATAAAGAAGAAGTAAGAAAAGTGAAAGCTGAGCTTAGTCAGAAATTTGAGATGAAAGATTTAGGAGCTGCAAAGAAGATTCTTGGCATGGAGATTCAGAGAGATAGAAAGGCGAAGAAATTGTATCTTAGCCAGAAAGGATACATTCAGAAGGTACTAAAAAGGTTCAATATGCAGAATGCTAAATCGGTTAGTACTCCATTAGCAGCTCATTTTAAGCTTTCATCTGATCTATCTCCACAATCAGATAATGATATTGAGTATATGTCTCGAGTTCCATACACTAGTGCAGTAGGCTCTCTTATGTATGCAATGATTTCCACAAGTCCAGATTTATCATATGTAGTTAGCATGGTTAGTAGATACATGGCAAATCCAGGGAGAGGACATTGGAAAACAGTTCAGTGGATTCTCAGATATTTGTGTGGCACTATTGATGTTTGTTTGCAGTTTGGGAGGACTAGAGATGGGGTTATTGGTTATGTTAATTCTAATTATGCTGGAGATTTAGATAGAAGAAGATCGCTAACTGGTTATGTCTTTACTCTTAGAGGGTGTGCTATCAGTTGGAAGGCTGTTTTACAGACTACAGTTGCTTTGTCTACCACCGAGGCTGAGTACATGGTGATTACAGCAGCTTGTAAAGAAGCTATGTGGTTAAAGGAGCTATTCAACGAAATTAGTGAAGACTTGAAAGTTTTCACAATTTTTAGTGATAATCAGAGTGCTATTTATCATAAAAGGACAAAGCACATTCAGATTCGTTATCATTATGCACGTACTGTTGTTGCTAGTGGTGACATTGTTGTGAGAAAAGTTAGCACTCATGATAATCCTGCTGTTATGATGACTGAACCAGTTCCTAAACTCATTATTTTCTCTTTGTGCTCACCGCACACCGCCCTAGAATTCTCTATCTTTCGTACCCACAACACTCTCATAAACCCTAGTAAACCACTATTATTTATAGAAGAGTTAAGACTCCAAATTTTATTCTACCTAGGAATCTCTCCCTAAGATGTTTCCAATTACAAATATGATACCAATTATATTCCTAATTAGAGACCAACTTGGAAACTTGTTTCTCTTTGCTCGTGGTTTTTCCTTTTAAGGGTTTTCCACGTAAATCATTGTGTTCTTGTTTTTCTTTATTGTTGTTTCTTTGGTTCGAATCCATTGTTTCATAGGGGTATCCAAAGTGGAAGATCGATGGCTCTTGTAAGGCCTCCAAAGCTGGTACGGGAGGGGTTCTTCGAGATGAGAATGGAAAATGTTGGAGTATTTTTCAGGGCCAAGTAGTGGCCCAAATGCAAATTCAGCTGAACTATGAGCAATCAAAAACTGATCTTGACCTCTTGGTGGAGTTTGGCCTCAAAGATCAAGGGAAAATCATTTTCAAATCTGCCTCGCTGAATGCAATAAATTGGTTGATCAAAGAGTCATTTCACCCAAGGCATATTGATCAGGTATTTAATGCAATATCCAACCTCTTTTGCAATCTTTCCTTGGTGATTTTTAAGCACACATGGAGGGAATCTAATTTAGTGGTCGATGCCCTCGCAAAGCAAGGAGTTCACCGAGATCTCCTTTTTTGTGGCTTGGCTTCAAGAAAATACTTAATTTGATTTTCTAGTTTTTGTGGTCTTGGTCTTAAAGGGTACGCAACAGATTGACCCTAAGGATGCTCCAGTTGACATAGAACACGACATACCAAATTTAGATATTTAATCCGATTTTAACACATATCAATCTAGATCTTTACCTTCAAGATCGGTCTTGTTTGATCATGGATCAAAGGCTACACAACGATCGGGCAACATCGAACGAATTCTTCTTCTTCTTCTTCATTCACGAACCACACTGCTATAAGAACTTGATCACGAACTGAACAACTCTTGTTGATCACGATCCTTACTACTTCTTCCGATCACGAACTCAACAGCTCCTTCTGATCAAGAATAGAACACCGCACGAACAAGAACTCGGGGCTAGAAGTCTTCCGTAGTGTGACCTCAATTAAGGAACTCTAACTCGGGTGGGATAGAAGTTGTCTTGGAATTTAGTTTTTTAAGAAAAAAAAATGTTTCAACTAAAAAAATGTCAAACCCTAAACGTCTTGAGTTCTTTATTTAGAGGCACGGTAGAGACCTCATAGTAAATATGCTTTGACTAAATAACAAATAGAAAATTCAGACTAAGAATATCCAACTTTCTTGTTTTGGTAAATTATAATTCACTCCACTAAAAAATTGCAATGTCATCAAAACATATTTCGAGCTATATATTAAATACTTATTAACAATCCATGTTAAGAAGAATCGATACTTGATTTATAAAGAAAATTACTGAAAATTTAATTCATAAATCATGGACCTCGAGACTTACACTTAACTTATTTAACGTGTCGGATAATTATATCCACCTGCAGGGTTTGACACAGTCAAAACTAAAAACTAATACAACTAGAATGCAGGAAGCCAAATGTTCAAATGTTTGAAATTTATAATACATTACTTTTATTGATAAAGGAATATTGACTAAAGATGATCAAAGAGAGAAATGTATTATATTATAAAAGTATTTTTTTTTAAAAAAAAAGAAAAAGCTGGCAGGGTCTGTGACCTCCGCCACTGTATATAAAGCTTGTGGAATCTAGCACATTTATTAATTCGTACCTTATGCGACACTAGGTCGTTCATGAGACGACCAATTGCCATTACAGCTCGAACGATCTTCGGATTACTTTTCAACCATTCAAATGCATCCATTCCTGCTTTTTCTCCCATTCCTAGAAAAGCTCCTGACAAAATTGTGTTATAACTGCTCGTGATCAATCCGTTCTCCAAGTATTCATCAAATGTCGGCACAATGCCTGTGTGAAACCATTCTGCTTCAAGATGGTAGGCTCTTGACAATTCTTTCATCTAATAATTAGAAAATAAGTGTTAATGGAGAAAAACGTATAGACTAATTTGAGACCAGAAAATGGAATTGATTATATTTACCAAATCTTTTGCATAAGAAATAGCATAAGATCTCCCTTCACTTTTCAATTGATTCTCAAATTCTTGATAAACATCCAAAAGGCTGTTATACAGAAATTTCATGTATTCAGGTAGCTGGTCCCACCTAAAAATTAATGGAGAATTAATGCTTATATTATTAAGAACAAATGCAAATACATATAGAAGAAAATTGAATATTTCTAGATATATTGAGAGATGAAAAGCATAATGTGATAAAGTTTGGCTCCATCCATTTGAGCCTCATTACTCGGCGCTTAACATACCTATCTATTGCTTTGGTTAGCAGTCGAAGTTCTTCAATTGTACCATATAGATCATACGTGTCATCTAAAATTGATACCATTGTTGTAACTTTGGTGATAATTACTCGAGCATCCGAGTAATGAGGCTCAAAGCAAGTCCCCATAGACCACATGTGAATTTCTGCTACTCTTTCTCTTGCGTATGGAAAGTTTGATGGAATGTCCAAAGTATCATACCACCTGCATTAAAAATTGGTGGTTTAGAAAGTTAGGATAAAATGTACAGATACTTAACATATTTTTATATGGCCTCCATCCCAATGTCCAACTATCGATCGCATAGGTAATTGGATTTAGATTTTACCTTGAAAGATGTTTGAGTTCCCGTTGGTAGAACAACTGCACTAGATTATAGTCTATTTTGGCGAATTTGAGTAACATTTCTTTGCTGGACTCGTCATCTTCATAGAAAGAGATGTATTGTTTGGATTCAATTCTTGGTATGCCCTTGTGAAAGGGTTGTTGCAAAGCGTAGGCTATATGTTTTGCAAGATGAGGTTGACATTCACTTTCTAAAGATTTGAGGAGGCGACTGCTCGTGTAAGCAAATGCTTCGTCCAAAATATGTTCTCCGTGCATAATCAAATGAGAAGCTTCATAGAGACTTAGCATGCCCTTGACATCGTTAGCTAAACTCTCCTTAAAATTGCCGTCACTGTCCTTCAAGTTGTTGAATACATCTGGAAGTTTATGATTTAAAAACAATCAACGATTAAAGAAATAAAACATAAAAGAGAAGAAATTAAAGATTTTAATTACCGCATGACATTTTGTAACCAAATTGTCGGAACACTCGAAACAGAATTGCAGTAGTTTCGAGATCATAGACATCATTTTCACGTGCCAAATTATGCATGGAATCAAAAGCTTGATTCAGAACATCCTCAATCTCGCTCTCAAAGTGGTAGGAAAGACCGAGCCGGCATAACAAGTTGATCAATTTGACTTTTTCAACGTCGTTGGATTTGGAGTCTGTCAACATAATTTTCACTCGCACTTTCATCTCTTCTACTTGTTTTGTGTACGATTCGAATAGCTACGACGTTGACATGATTTTGCTTCTAAAATGCCACAGTCCTCACTTCCACCAAGATCTACTCGTGGTAAATCTCAAGTTAGGTATGAACCTGATATTAAAGCCAAAGGCAGATACCCTATAAATAATCATGTGTCTTCTCACAAGTTATCTGAGTCATATGCATCCTTTGTGTCAAAATTATCATCTATCTCTGTTCCTAGTAGAATACAGGAAGCAATAGCAGATTCAAACTGGAACAATGCCGTGGAAGGAGAGATGACTGCGTTGGAGAAAAATGGTACATAGGAACTTGTACCACTACCAAATGGGAAGAGAACAGTAGGGTGCAAGTGGATCTTCACAATTAAACTCAAAGCTGATGGAACAATTGAGAGGTATAAGGCCAGATTGGTGGCAAAAGGATACAGCCACTCCTATGGCATAGATTATCAAGAAAATTTTGCACCAGTCGCAAAACTTAATACCGTGAGAGTCCTCTTGTCACTTGCAGCAACAAAAAATAAATTAATTACAGCTTAAGGATAGTACAAATTCTGCCAACAACATTACACAAAGCAAAAGAAATGGAACTTCAAGTGCATTTCAGAATTCTGCCAATCAAGAGAGCTCAAGATGCAAATTGCTAAGTTGGCTAAACACTAACGAAGTTGTTGCAACTGGTGAAATTCTATCAAAGGATCCTAAGTCACAAGTTCATCATGTGCCACTTGGTGCTGAATGTTGGAAAGTTTCTGTGCAACATGTTTTAGAAGGTAATGAATCCTTGACTCTCTATCGACCAACTCGTGAAGCTTTTCTTTTGAATGAAGCACTGGGAAGCATGATTGCATGGCCGATAAAGTATATCACACCCTGTTAGAAGATGAGAAGTAAAGTATTGACTTTTGACTGTAAATTTAACAGATTATGGATTTTTCTTGCTAAATGTACTAGCTTGGATTTTGCAAGTACATTTTGTTGGATTTAACTGATGTTTGGTTTCTATTGCAAATCAATGTTGTCTTTCTAGACCTTGTAACCACTTCCAAGGGACAATAGCCTTGCTGCAAGATTTTTGGCTACATTTTTTTGTTTCCTAGAGTTCACTGTCAATGCTATTGTCAAATGCTATTTGGAATTCTCCAATTTTCTTTTTGATTTTGGTGGTATGCAAAAACTACAGCAGGTTTAAAAAAAAAGACCTCTACGGCGAGCTACGCGCGCCAATATTTGAAACACAAAACCCTTTTAAGGCACACATTTTAGGCCGTAAATATGTTAATTATAATCATTTATGACACACAAAAACATGCCGTAAATAAATATATCACTGCAGCATTTCACAGCATATTTTTGTGTGTCGTAAAACTATAGTCAAAGACGCTTTTACGACATACATAGTGAGCCATAAAATATTATCATGTACGGCGTGCATCTTGCGCCATAAGTAAATTTCAAAAATCTTAAACGAATTGATTGACGACGTGCATTTTACTTATTTACGACATAACATTGAACACTGTAAATGTGAACGATCTTTTACGGCAAGGGAGTTTACGGCACGACGTTGTGTGCCGTAAAATTAGTTTGACGGCGCAAAATGTGCGCCGTAAAATCCCTGTTTTGGTGTAGTGTATTACAGTTTGATGTTAAAAATGCTTTTTTGCATGGAGACATAAGTGAAGAAGTATATATGGATCCTCCTCCTGGAATATCAAGATATTCAGACACATCCAGGGTTTGTAAACTAAAAAAGGCTCTATACGGATTGAAGCAATCTCCAAGAGCTTGGTTTGGCAAATTCACCTTATCCATGAAAAAATTTGGATACAGGCAAAGTCATTCAGATCACACTCTGTTTTTAAAACTTCAACATGGTAAGATTACTGCCTTGATTATTTATGTTGATGATATGATAGTGACAGGGGATGATACTGAAGGAATCCGTAAATTACAAAACTACTTGGCCTCTGAATTTGAGATGAAACAACTTGGTGAATTGAAGTACTTTCTTGGGATATAAGTGGCAAGGTCACGGCATGGCATCTTCTTGTCCCAGCGAAAGTATACCCTTGATTTATTGACAGAGACAGGGATGCTTGGATGCAAACCAATTGATACACCTATTGAACAAAATCACAACTTGCCAAGTGCGAAAATGAAAAAACTGTGGATAAAAGGAAGATACCAAAAGCTCGTGGGAAAGCTAATTTATTTGTCTCACACACGACCCGATATTGCCTACGCAATCAGTGTGGTGAGTCAATTTATGCATGAGCCACATGTATCTCATATGGGTGCTGTGGAACGGATACTGAGATATTTGAAGTTTGCCCCTGGGAAGGGATTGTTATTCTCAAACCATGGTCATTGTAAAATAGAAGGGTACACCGATGCAGACTGGGCTGGATCAGCTAATGATAGACGGTCCACGTCAGGATATTTTACCTTTGTGGGAGGTAATCTTGTCACATGGAGAAGTAAGAAACAACCAGTGGTTGCACGATCCAGTGCAGAAGCTGAGTATAGAGGAATGGCATTGGGGATTTGTGAACTACTTTGGTTGATAAAGTTATTAAGAGATTTGGGGGAAAAAACAACTGAAGCAATGAACCTGTTTTGTGATAATAAGTCTGCAATATCTATTGCACACAATCCTGTTCAACACGACAGAACAAAGCATGTGGAGGTTGATAGGCACTTCATTAAAGAGAAGATAGAAGCCAAAATTATTGCTCTTTCCATTTGTGAAATCTGAAGACCAACTAGCGGATGTGCTTACCAAAGCCGTATCAAGTAAAGAATTTCATGGATCACTTGACAAGTTGGGCATTTTTGACATCCATGCTCCAACTTGAGGGGGGATGTTGGGATTGACTATATCTTCCTATAATTGAGCGAGTGGTTGGCATCTTCTTATGATTGAGGGAGTGGTTGGATTCCTAGAATTATGGGATTGACTATTGATTGACATCAATTATGGGTAGATAGAATTATACGGGTAGTCATCACACTAGAATCATGGCTTTGATCTCATCTTAGACTTGGTATATATATCTCTATGAGATATCAGTGTAAAATATATTTTTCATCTATTGTTTTTTAGCAAAAGGGATAAAAAACTGATCACCCATCATAGTAAAATTTGAATAAGCAGTAGTGCTAAACTAACTACCCGCACATCTAATCCACAATAATACTCAATAAATCTATTTAAGGCAACCACTGGTAGATAGGCTAAGCTTCACTCTTCTTTGACTTTGAATCGATCTCTCTCTTCCTAAACTGAAATTATAGCCACTGTCCTCAAAATTAACAAGTTCAATTGTTTACCTTTGAAGAAGAGGTGATTTCGATGAAGAGGAAGATGCGATCCGACGAAGATAAATGCTCGACCGTGCCAGACAGGTAGCTAAGGAGTGAGAGCTAAAGCTGTAGCTCGTTTAGGGCTAGAGTTTGTGAGGGGGGCAATCTAACGAGCGGGAAGGGTATTTTGGGGAGTTTTGATTGTTTGTCCTTAATTCTAAATTTTAAAGTGGGCTAGATCTCCTTCTAAGTATGGGCTATATTGTGGCCTTTTATCTAATTTGCCCTAAATTAATTAACTTATAATATCATATATTATCAGACAAATGTAAGTTCCTAATTTAACAATATATATATATATATTTTATCGTGTGATTAACCAAACAAACTCTCATCCGTTAATTTTTCGAAAAACCTAAATTGTACACTTAGTTATTTCGTTCGAGGTTAAATCTCTTGTTTTGATGGCGTGATCAATCAAATGAACTCGGAATAAGATGAAACTTGACATGTGGTCACATTTAGTCATTCTAAACATATTTTATGAAGGAACTTTCGACCAATTTTGAACTTCAATAGGTTAATCTTTCAAAAAACCTAAACTGTATACTTAAATATCTCGTTCGAAGTTAAATCGTTTTATTTTGATCGCGTGATCGATCAAAACCAACTCCAAATGAGATGGAACTTGACATGTAGCTACTTTTAATCATTCTAAACATATTTTGTGAAAGAATATTTGACCAATTTTGAAATTCAATAGGTCAATATTTCAAAAAATATAAATTATACACTTAGGTATCTCGTTCGAAGTTAAATATTTCATTTTGATGGCGTGATCAATCAAACGAACTCCAAATGAGCTGAAACTTGACATATAGCTAATGTTAGTCATTCTAAACATATTTTGTGAAGGAACCTTTGACCAATTTTGAAATTCAGTAGGTCAATATTTCGAAAAATTTAGACTATACACTTAGGTATCTCGTTCGAAGTTAAATATCTCGTTTTGATGGCGTGATCAATAAAATGAACTCCAAATGGGATGAAAGTTTACATATAGCTACATTTAGTCATTATAAGCATATTTTGTAAAGGAACCTTCGGCCAATTTTTGAACTTTAATAGGTTAATCTCTCAAAAAACCTAAATTTTACACTTAGGTATCTCGTTCGAAGTTAAACCCTTTGTTTTGATCTCGTGATTAATCAAAAGAACTCCGAATGAGATAAAACTTGACATGTAGCTACTTTTAGTCATTATAAACATATTTTATGAAGGAACCTTTTACCAATTTTGAAATTAATTAGGTACATTTTTTGAAAAACCTAAATTATAATCGTTCGAAGTTAAATATCTTGTTTTGATGGCGTGATCAATCAAACGAACTCCAAATGGGATGAAACTTGACATGTAGCTACATTTAGTCATTCTAAACATATTTTTTGAAGAAACCTTTAACCAATTTTGAAATTCAATAGGTTAATCTTTCGAAAAACCTAAATTGTACACTTAGGTATCCCGTTTGAAGTTAAATTTTTTTATTTTGATAAAGTGATTTATAAAATAAACCCCGAATGAGCTGAAAATTTACATGAAGTGTGATATCCTGACCCGAAAATAAATGAATATTGAATAGGAGAGTGACACGTGTACAATGGTACCCCGAGGAGTCCGAAAATGAAATGCGGATTAAAAGAATTTATTCCAAAAGTATATATATATAGACATATAAAAATTAAATGATAAATGAGAGGTAAGTAAATGATAAAAAAAAGATATAAATATATAAATAAAATAAAAAAAAAGGAAAAGAAGAGAGAATTCTAGAAGCTTGGAGAGAGAAGGAAACAAATAAAAAGGAAAGAAAGAAACGGAACAGAAGAAGAAAAGAAGCAGGAAGAAACGAAACAGAGAAAAAAAAAAGGAAAAGAAAAAAATCTCCATTTTCGTGTCTGAAACTTCGCCGGCGTCGATCTACTCCGTCCGGCCACCTCAGGCGACGAGACCGGTACCAATCTCTTCTTCTCTTCGAGACGTATGAAATCGGTTTAAGAATCACCTTAATCGGAGCTGTATATCTCCGGGAAAAGCCGTTAGAAGTTTTGGCCACCGCGAGCTTCGACAGTCGATTTCTCCTTCCTCCGATCTCCGATTGATGCAAGGCCACCACCGTTGAGTTCGTCTCGAAGAGTACTACAAAGCTCAGTTGGTGATTTCCGGCGAAAGTCGCCGGATCTCCGGTGACCCGAATAGGGGTATTTCGGGTACTATTTGACCCGTTTGATTTTTTCCGGGTAAAAATTTACATTTTCAACTAGATCGTATATTTTACGTATTTACGCGGTATTTGAACGTATTTGTGAGCTGGTATGTGCATTTTGGTGTAGAACTGGTATACGAGGCTTAATGATGTACGTCGGGAAAAATTATACGGGGAAGCATTGGTTCGAGTAAGATGTGAGGCACGCTTCACGAGGTAGGGAATACTATAACTTTGCATTATTTTGGGAATTTTTGTAATTCTGTTTGATCGATGATTCTTGCGTTTATTTAATGGAGTTGTGAATTTCGGATATAAATGTTTGGTGATAAAATGTGAAATGAATACTTGTGCCAAAATGCCTACTGCTAATGTGGATTGCATGTGCATGTTTGAGTGTAGATGGTTACTGTGTATAATTCTACTATGTGGTAACCCCTGCTTCTCATTGAGAAAATTGTTGTCTTTATACTGAATGCGTGTGATTGAACATTTGTTTATATTTGGAGGTTATGGAAATTCTGGGGTTTGTGATGTGGAGATTGCAGAGATATGGAAATGGCCCTGTACGTACAGTGGGTGGAAATCCGAGTAAGGATTCACTATGCGGCCACATAGTGAAGGGGTGGCAAGTCCCGGGTAGAAGAAGGTGCGTACCTTCCTTACTCGTAGATTGCTTCCGGCGATGAGGTCGGCAAGCGGAGAAAATAGCTTCCGGCGAGGAGGTTGGTAAGCGGAGAATAATGGTTCCGGCGATGAGGTCAGGACGCGGAGGAATATGGTTTCCGGCGAGGAGGTCGAAAAGAGAAACGAGTGGGTTACGGAGGGAGTCGGGAAATTGGGTGATTTTATATTGATATGTTATTGTTGATATCTAACTGTGTTTATGTGTGTATGAATGCGGTATTCCCTACTGAGCTTCGGCTCACCCCTTCCCCTTATTGTGTTTGAACAGATGAAGTGGTGATGGCCAGTCGGACCGTGGGTGCAGACAAGACAGAGAAGTTGGTGTACATACCGGGTTGCAGTGTAAGAGGTTGCATAAATCGAGAGAGTGTTGGGGTACTGAGCGGGTGTCTCAGCTGGGATGTATGTAGCTCTATTTTTATATAAAAATATAAATATATATATGCGTTTGTATACGTATATATATATTTTATTGTGTTAATTAAGTGTTATTAGTTGAAAAAAATTATAGGCGGGAGTATGAGTTAGTTACACGTCACGTGCCTGAGGATCGGGGCGTGACAAGGTGGTATCAGAGCAGTAGGTTGGAGTTAGGGTTTAATGGAGGGTATGTACACCAGTCCTGTCTTCTGCCTCGCAACTGGTCGGGTGGGTACAAGTAGTACCATGCGAGATAGATTTGGAAATTTTCTTTCAAACGCATTGATAGGCATGCATACGGCTGCATGACCAAGATATCGGTTGAAAAAAAGAGAAACTAGAATGAGACAGGACACTATAACCCGAGAATGATTTGGAAATTTGAGTAAGCTTGTTGTGTGTTATTGGTGGTGATTGGTGAATAGATACACTTGGAAAATATTGAGCTGGGAAAAATAGTATTATTACAGTTGAAACATTGCTCCAAAATTTGCAAAATTCGAGAGATGGTTGGTTGTTAAATAGAGCTGGATGCTTGTTAAGTAGTTCATGCGTGATTGGTGAGAAGTCACATTGTTTTGTGATTTGTGATATGCTGGTATTTTCGTGGGTATAACTGTGTGTTATTTAATTATATATAGATATATATATAATGGAATTGTCGTGCACTCAGTGCTTATACAATAATGGTTGGAATGTATATTTAAGTGGGTTGCTATGTGTGGCCGATTGTAATAGTGAAGGGATGGGTACGGTTAACACAATTTATACATGGAGAGTAGGAAAAGTAGGAAATAGTATAGACTAAGATGGGGACATACTAGTAGGTATGTTATTGGTACTACCTAGCAGTGGTCGAACCATCCAGCCCATTCCTCTGTGCTATATGGCTCGGTGCGAGGGAGCGACCCAAGGAGGTAATCGGAGCCAGTGTGGTATAGGGCAGCAGAGTCGTTGTTTAGGCTGAGTGGGGCCAAGATAGCATCCTGACTATTCTCTGGTGGCGCTGTTAACCGGATTAAGGAGTCGAATTTGAATATGATTTGATCATATAACCTCTGAACGGTTTGGAGTTGTCTCTGTATTTCTTCTAGCTTGCGGAGTATGTGAGAAGAGTTATCATGGGAGTGAGGCTCCATTAGAGTAGAGGGGAAACCAGAGTAGTAGATCCGTTGAAAATGAGTTGAGCCTCTCTAGAATGAGGTTTAAATAGAGTGGAAGTTCAAACGGATAAGGATGGAATTGTTTATTGAGGAAGTCACGTGCCGTTACGGGTGGATTGAGGGGCCAGTTGGATAAGAGCTGGCACGTCTACCCAGGTCTCTCGTGTCAGCAATTATTTTTTTCCTTATCAGGGAAGAGACAAGGTCAAGACTCGTATCTCGAGGTTAGCTTGGGGTTCTTGTGTTACACTAAACAATTGGAAATAAATGGTTTAGGAGTTACTTGCCTATGAATGAAATTGGATTAAGGTGAACCAGTGGAGTTCTTACTACTGACATGATGAGGCTTATGTTGTTGTTGGAGGGAGTTTTGCTCGAATGATTACAAATGATGTAGTGATGGTTGTCGTCAGTTAATAATGTTAACTAGGGGTAGGAACCTTGTGTTCGTGATGATCTATTACTCTAATATGATTATTATTAATGTGATAACAATCGAATACCGGATATAATATGTTATATTACGGGTGTATGCATATTGGACCCCTGTGAGTGGATAATGACAATGAATGTATGAAATTACTTAAAATGATGTAAAGGACTGCTTGGTTTCTATGATGATGTGCGGTCGAGAAATTGCGGAAATGTCTACAAGTGTGTGTGTGTGTGTATATATATATATATATTTGTGGGTTGTATGTGTGTGCGCGTTTATATATTGTTGTAAAATGTTGGGTTGGTGTGAGATTGATGAAAGACATACGCGTGGGAACCTGGGATGTGCGGTTATATTGAAGTTGTGAAGGGGCCACTGACAGGTCGTCACCAAAACGTGAGTTGGGACGGACTATGTGGTGTGATGACGCACATATAAGATGATTATGATCTTTCTTTGACATGGTAACGCGGCTACCGCAATATGCTTGTAAATGAATGGTTGTGGCCTAGATGGGGTCAAGCTAGTGACTCCCTTGACATAATAATCGAGACCATAAGTGGTTCCGGTAATTTATAATTCTGACCAACTATGTGGCCATGATAAAATAGAAGCTCGATGTACTTTACAATATATTAACTGGTGGATAGTCTATATGGATGTTTCAGCAGTTATAGTTGTGTGATACTAAGCTATAGAGACAAGCTTGCTGCAGAGATAAGTCTGTCGAGATTCTTGGATTGTGAGTGATACCAGTTGTGAGTGATAGCTCATGGGCTAGTTCCAATCATAGGTGAATTTGATTGAGTGGAGCAAGTGGTGTGCTCTTTCCTGTCTTATTAATAGGATACAGATGATCTAGATAATTATTAGGTCAATGGAGGTAGGAAAGAAAGAAAAAAAAAAACACCCTTAACGTGTGGATGTTGGATACGTTGAATCTACATCTTCTTGCGCTAACAGTTGTGTTTGAATGAAATTAGTCGACCTGTTCGTGGGTCGAAGTTGTGGATTTTTATTTATTGTGACTTAAGTACAAACTCAGTTGGATAAAGAGGCACTGAGCGAGAGGGGTTGCTCACGTTGAGCTAAGGACATGATAGTGGTCGTGCCTACGACCTTGCATTAATATGGAATTTGACAAAGGTTAAGCATGTGCAATACTCTATTGTTTGGACAAATGACTTGAGATTCTGGATTGGCCTGGGATAGTCGGAGGGAAACTAGACGAGAACAAGGGATGTGTAAATGTGATGAGTTTGAGATAGGGCCACTGATAGGCCGACCCGATGAGGGTGATTCTTATCAAGATGCCACGGGATGGGAAAGTGTTGTGTGTGGAAATTGGGATGTTTACTATGCTCATAACCTCACTAAATATGATCTATGTTTAATTTCGACAACTGTGGGATGGATTGCCGTGAATTTCGTGTTGAATTTAGATAATTGGTGAATAAAATGCATGGGCTGTACTCGGTGACGAATGAGTGAGAATTGAGTGATTACCTGTGTGAAAGCAATTCTTTAAAAAAAAAAGAAGAAGAAGAAGAAATGATGCATATTTATACCATACGTGGTGAGGTATGATTTGCTAGTGAATGTCTCTATATATATGACTCCTGTTGTGGACGTGTACTTTGGATTTGAATGGAACTAGCTGCTAGATTCTTTGGTTGCTAACGCTGGATTGATGATAATAAACATAGTTCATGCTGAATGCTTCCTGAGATAAGGGGGAGGTTAATTTGTGATGTGGCGTGGGGGGCAAGAAAGTGAAGAAACAATGTGTTTCGCTATACACTTTACGTGTGAGTTTAAATTTCGAGGACGAAATTATTTTAAGGAGGGAAGGATGTGATATCCTGACCCGAAAATAAATGAATATTGAATAGGAGAGTGACACGTGTACAATGGTACCCCGAGGAGTCCGAAAATGAAATGCGGATTAAAAGAATTTATTCGAAAAGTATATATATATATATATATATAGACATATAAAAATTAAATGATAAATGAGAGGTAAGTAAATGATAAAAAAAAAGATATAAATATATAAATAAAATAAAAAAAAAGGAAAAGAAGAGAGAATTCTAGAAGCTTGGAGAGAGAAGGAAACAAATAAAAAGGAAAGAAAGAAACGGAACAGAAGAAGAAAAGAAGCAGGAAGAAACGAAACAGAGAAAAAAAAAGGAAAAGAAAAAAATCTCCATTTTCGTGTCTGAAATTTCGCCGGCGTCGATCTACTCCGTCCGGCCACCTCAGGCGATGAGACCGGTACCAATCTCTTCGTCTCTTCGAGACGTATGAAATCGGTTTAAGAATCACCTTAATCGGAGCTGTATATCTCCGGGAAAAGCCGTTAGAAGTTTTGGCCACCGCGAGCTTCGACAGTCGATTTCTCCTTCCTCCGATCTCCGATTGATGCAAGGCCACCACCGTTGAGTTCGTCTCAAAGAGTACTACAAAGCTCAGTTGGTGATTTCCGGCGAAAGTCGCCGGATCTCCGGTGACCCGAATAGGGGTATTTCGGGTACTATTTGACCCGTTTGATTTTTTCCGGGTAAAAATTTACATTTTCAACTAGATCGTATATTTTACGTATTTACGCGGTATTTGAACGTATTTGTGAGCTGGTATGTGCATTTTGGTGTAGAACTGGTATATGAGGCTTAATGATGTACGTCGGGAAAAATTATACGGGGAAGCATTGGTTCGAGTAAGATGTGAGGCACGCTTCACGAGGTAGGGAATACTATAACTTTGCATTATTTTGGGAATTTTTGTAATTCTGTTTGATCGATGATTCTTGCGTTTATTTAATGGAGTTGTGAATTTCGGATTTAAATGTTTGGTGATAAAATGTGAAATGAATACTTGGGCCAAAATGCCTACTGCTAATGTGGATTGCATGTGCATGTTTGAGTGTAGATGGTTACTGTGTATAATTCTACTATGTGGTAACCCCTGCTTCTCATTGAGAAAATTGTTGTCTTTATACTGAATGCGTGTGATTGAATATTTTTTTATATTTGGAGGTTATGGAAATTCTGGGGGTTGTGATGTGGAGATTGCAGAGATATGGAAATGGCCCTGTACGTACAGTGGGTGGAAATCCGAGTAAGGATTCACTATGCGGCCACATAGTGAAGGGGTGGCAAGTCCCGGGTAGAAGAAGGTGCGTACCTTCCTTACTCGTAGATTGCTTCCGGCGATGAGGTCGGCAAGCGGAGAAAATAGCTTCCGGCGAGGAGGTCGGTAAGCGGGGAATAATGGTTCCGGCGATGAGGTCAGGACGCGGAGGAATATGGTTTCCGGCGAGGAGGTCGAAAAGAGAAACGAGTGGGTTACGGAGGGAGTCGGGAAATTGGGTGATGTTATATTGATATGTTATTGTTGATATCTAACTGTGTTTATGTGTGTATGAATGCGGTATTCCCTACTGAGCTTCGGCTCACCCCTTCCCCTTATTGTGTTTGAACAGATGAAGTGGTGATGGCCAGTCGGATCGTGGGTGCAGACAAGACAGAGAAGTTGGTGTACATACCGGGTTGCAGTGTAAGAGGTTGCATAAATCGAGAGAGTGTTGGGGTATTGAGCGGGTGTCTCAGCTGGGATGTATGTAGCTCTATTTTTATATAAAAATATAAATATATATATGCTTTTGTATACGTATATATATATTTTATTGTGTTAATTAAGTGTTATTAGTTGAAAAAAATTATAGGCGGGAGTATGAGTTAGTTACACGTCACGTGCCTGAGGATCGGGGCGTGACATGATGATACTTTTAGCCATTCTAAACATATTGTGTGAAGGAACCTTTGACCAATTTTGAAATTTAGTAGGTCAATTGTTTGAAAAACCTAAATTATACATTTAAGTATCATGTTCAAAGTTTATCTAGTTTTGATGGCGTGATCGATGAATTCCGAATGAGCTGAAAATTGACATGTACCTAAATTTAGTTGTTATAAGAATATTTTGTGAAGGAACTTTCAACAAATTTTGAACTTTTGTTGGTCAATTTTATGGAAATTCTAAATTATAAGCTTAGAGTCTAATTAGCGACGAAATTAGCTACGAAAAGATTTCTGTCACTAATTAGCGACGGAATTAGTCACGGGAATGAATTAGCTACCGAAACATTTTCCGTCACTAAAAAGTTAAAAAATCAAAATTTTAGTGACGGAATTATTAAAATTTGCGTCAGAATGACTTAGTGACGAAAATTTCCGTCACCAATTCCGTCGCTAAAAGTCAAAAAAAAATTAAACTTTTTGTGAAGGAAAAATTTAAATTTTCCGTCGTTAAAAATATATACTAAAAAAGCTTTTTCTTGTAGTGAATTATAATGCAAGCTATTTCAAGTCTAATAGAGATTGTCTGTTTATGTTAGTGTTCAAAGTGGGGTCTTGGATATAGTCCCTTTTCATTTTGTTAGACAAGTACAATGTTTTAGCACAAATAATTAGATTAGGATAGCTAAGAGACTGATTCATAATAACAACGAGCGGAACAATGAAAGGTTGATGTCAAGTTACGTCTTTAGACTTCTCTGGGACAAAATTGTACTTAAATACTAAACTTGCATCGAGGTTGTTGAAAAAAATATAATTTACAACTACGATTAATCACTAAATCACTTGGTAAATAACTCAAATCGAATATGTTAATGAGAAAATATAATCTTAACATGTTGTAAAGAGCATCCGTGCGAAGCATGAACCTACCACTAGTTTGAATACTTAAATTGCAATATGACACGACCATCTCTCTGACTATTTTGTTACTCTCTATACAGAACTTGAATATGATCTTCTATTATTTTTGCAATTAAAGTGAGGGACAGACCCCAATAATTTATACCTAATGAAGAGATAGATTCATGAACCCACCATGAATCAGATGCATGAACTAACCCTATATTCATTCATTACTCGCTAGTTATAGAAATTTCACGTGGCGATGTTAGAATGATCCACGTGTCATGGTGGTGTTCAACCAAGACATTGTTTCAGAAATTATATATAGTATAGATTACTAACTTTGCCGATTATGATTTGTAAAATATTAGTCAATTGAATATTTTAATTAGTGGTTTGAGATCATATCACATTATACAGTGTCATTACAAATTACAATTAATTCATATTAAATAAAAAAGAAACATACATAAGTTGACATCTATAATGTATATAAATATATTAATTTTTAATTACATAATTGTATATGAACTGTATTGTAGATAAATGTGTGTGTGTCGGGTAGAATCGGATCGGATATAATCAGATCAGATCAGATCAGATATCCGCACGTTCGGGTCGGATCGGATACGGATTTCGGATCAAATATGTATAAATCTATATCCAATCCTCCATTCAAAATATTCCGATTTTATCTCTATCCATATTCATTATCCAGTCAATGAATTTTTCTACTATTTGACCGGATCGAATCAGATCGGAAATCCACGGATACGAACACATTTTCCATCTCTGCGTAATTCATTTTTTAGATACACATCATCTCTAGCCTCCTTTTCAATGTAAAAGAAAATAAAGCTGAGAATTTTCTGTGGCGAGAAAGAACTTGAGTTAGTTAACTCATAGAAAAACGAACTGTAAACTTTAGAACTTTATTCTCAAATGAAAAGTACAAACCATGACTAGAACACATAATTAGATATAATGTTTCTTTCTTCATTCTACTATGCACCAAATTGCACGGACAAAGCATCATTATTGAAATCAAAGGTTTCAAGCACTAATTGGGATCTGGTCAACGAACAAGGCCTTGACGTAGTCTTTGGAACTCGTTGAATCTGTGTACTTATTATCGCCAAACTTGTAAAAGAAATGAGAAGTACGTGAAAGGTTGACAACTGGCATGAGAAGATGCATGGACATGTTATTTTGTCTCATGACTCCTTCATTAACGTCCTTCCATGCATCTGCAACTTTGTTCTCAATATATTTCACCGCTTCAGTCTCAGAAGAGCCATATTGCTTCATATACACCTCAATTCCTGAAGCAGCATCTCCCCTTTTTTGCTCATCCTACAATACATATACATATGTATATATATATAAAAGTATTATGATCGACATTAATATTATATATGCGTACGATAGAGGGCGCGCGCCCACACACACATATATATAAAGCTTATGTGGAATATCAAGTATGAATTCATACCTTGTGCGACCCTACGTCATTCATGAGACGACCAATTGCCATTACAGCTCGAACGATCTTCGGATTACTTTTCAACCATTCAAATGCATCCATTCCTGCTTTTTCTCCCATTCCTAGAAAAGCTCCTGACAAAATTGTGTTATAACTGCTCGTGATCAATCCGTTCTCCAAGTATTCATCAAATGTCGGCACAATGCCTGTGTGAAACCATTCTGCTTCAAGATGGTAGGCTCTTGACAATTCTTTCATCTAATAATTAGAAAATAAGTGTTAATGGAGAAAAACGTATAGACTAATTTGACACTAGAAATTGAGTTGATGTATATATTTACCAAATCTTTTGCATAAGAAACAGCATAAGATCTCCCTTCACTTTTCAATTGATTCTCAAATTCTTGATAAACATCCAAAAGGCTGCTATACAGAAATTTCATGTATTCAGGTAGCTGATCAATCACATCGATGTCCCACCTAAAAATTAATCAAGATTTAATGCACACATAATTAAGAACAAATGCAAATACATATAGAAGAAAATTGAATATTTCTAGATATATTGAGAGATGAAAAGCATAATGTGATAAAGTTTGGCTCCATCCATTTGAGCCTCATTACTCGGCGTTTAACTTACCTATCTATTGCTTTGGTTAGCAGTTGAAGTTCTTCAATTGTCCCATAAAGATCATATGTGTCATCTAAAATTGATATCATTGTGATAATTTTGGTGAGAGTTACGCGAGCATCCGAGTAATGAGGCTCAAAGTAAATCCCCATAGACCACATGTGAATTTCTGCTACTCTTTCTCTTGCGTATGGAAAGTTTGATGGAATGTCCAAAGTATCATACCACCTGCATTAAAAATGGGGGTGGAAAGTTAGGAAAAAAAATGTTTTTATACGGTGTAAAAATCACATTCTAATATTTATGCGAACTAATGTATATGCAGAAGCCACTTGGTAGGTAATAGCCTCCATCACAATGTCCAACTATCGATCGCATAGGTAATTGGATTTAGATTTTACCTTGAAAGATGTTTGAGTTCCCGTTGGTAGAACAACTGCACTAGATTATAATCTATTTTGGCGAATTTGAGTAACATTTCTTTGCTGGACTCGTCATCTTCATAGAAAGAGATGTATTGTTTGGATTCAATTCTTGGTATGCCCTTGTGAAAGGGTTGTTGCAAAGCGTAGGCTATATGTTTTGCAAGATGAGGTTGACATTCACTTTCTAAAGATTTGAGGAGGCGACTGCTCGTGTAAGCAAATGCTTCGTCCAAAATATGTTCTCCGTGCATAATCAAATGAGAAGCTTCATATAGACTTAGCATGCCCTTGACATCGTTAGCTAAACTCTCCTTAAAATTGCCGTCACTGTCCTTCAAGTTGTTGAATACATCTGGAAGTTTATGATTTAAAAACAATCAACGATTAAAGAAATAAAACATAAAAGAGAAGAAATTAAAGATTTTAATTACCGCATGACATTTTGTAACCAAATTGTCGGAACACTCGAAACAGAATTGCAGTAGTTTCGAGATCATAGACATCATTTTCACGTGCCAAATTATGCATGGAATCAAAAGCTTGATTCAGAACATCCTCAATCTCGCTCTCAAAGTGATAGGAAAGACCGAGCCGGCATAACAAGTTGATCAATTTGACTTTTTCAACGTCGTTGGATTTGGAGTCTGTCAACATAATTTTCACTTGCACTTTCATCTCTTCTACTTGTTTTGTGTACGATTCGAATAGCTACGACGTTGACATGATTTAAAGATGATAAAGAAATCCAATTAGCGTATAAAATTAATGAAGTAATTATAACAAGTGATATTGTATTGAATATTCAAACTTAATTATTAGGAGAGTGAAACTAATAATAAATAAACATGATCTCTTCATTAAAGGCAACGTAACTGAAAGATGTGATTAATTACCGATTCGTCAAAAGGAAGGGAAGCAAAGTAACGAGGCCCCCATACAGCAGCTTGGTAATTTGCTGTCCTGCGCAAAGTCTCTGCAGCAGTTGGTTGAGCTTTTGTTGTCATAGCTGGCTGGAGAGAGAAGTAATTAGGAGTACTTTTGGTTGTAAAGTGATGAAATATGAAGTTGCAAGTGATGCTATTTATACACAAAGTTTAGTTTGATTGATTGAATTTTTATTTATTTATATATATAGAGCACTGCACAAGCGCGAGATCTCGCACAAGATTTATTGTGCGGGTTGCACTTGAGCACCGTTGATGGGTATGCAAGTGTGGGGTCACACCACACTTGTACACACATCAGCGTCAGTCGTGATATCACTCACAATAAATCTTGTGCACTTGAGCACCGTTGATGTGTATATATGTATGTATGTATATGTATATAATTGGTTTGAATCTTCTTGTTTAGGTAAGATTATGACATTGATTAGAAATTATCATGATTCTTCTTGCTTTGAATCTTCACTGCTAGAGATTACCTATTTTATGGCATGTTTTATGATTGACAGATATTGCGACGGACTTTCTCACAAGTGCATGAATCCAATGTGGTAGTACAACTTTAAATTTCAAATAATAGAAGGAGAAACTAGGGTGACGACTTCACCTATCAGACTTTTTTTTTTTTGGCAAAGAGTTATTTTATATCATAAAAGGAAGAAGAAAAGCCCTTCTCCGGGGGCTAACAACGGGGGACATACACCAAACCCGGAACGAGAAGAAAAAAACAATTAACGAACAAAAACAGGCCTTACAATACAAGACTACAAAAACCACCAAAAACTAAGATTTGAATCTGACAACAGGAACTCCCAATTGATCCATCTTGAGCATGCCTTTAGCTTTGACTGGTAGGTCCCTGAACCTGTAAATTAGCTCAGAACTCCTGTTGTTTGAGGCCCTTGTAGCCATAAGGTCAGCCACACTATTGATTTCACGATAAATATGACAAAAGGTAATTTGAGCATTTGTACGATAAGATATAATTTGCCTTTTAATGCAAATCAAACTCCAAGGACAACAATAGTTGGAAGACAAAATATTAATTATGACCAAAGAGTCAGACTCAACGATAAGATTATTATAACCAAGAGAAATAGCCAAGATGATACCATCTTGAATACCTTTGAGCTCAGCAAAAGTAATAGAATTGATACCATAATAATTGGAAAAGGAACCTTTAAAGTTCCAGCATGATCTCTAAGGACCCCCCCCCCCTCCCGAGTGTCCAGGATTTCCAAGAGAACTACCATCACAATTAATTTTCAGAACATTGAGAGGAGGAGTGGTCCAAGTGATTAAGCAAGGCCTGCGCTGCATAGGAACATACAAAGTAATATTAAACAAGGCATTTATGAACGGATCTTGAATTTGAACCTTGTGGACCTTTGTAAGGCTAGCAAACTGTAGCTGCGTTTGGTCAATAATACATGTTATAATGGAGTCAGAAGAAGGAAAGTTATCTTCATACCTTCCCTTGTTTCTGGCCAGCCATAAATTCCAACAGATTAGAACAGGAATCATGGTCACTAAAGAGCCCAAAACATGATTTTTCTTCCAAAATCTCCACCATTCAGCTAGCAGTAAATGAAGCATACCCGAATGGTGATTAAGCATTTAAACACACAATAAACTTATAAGAACAAAGATTAAAGAAAATAACCAATAAATTAAAATTACATACTAATAATAAGTTAACCTACAATCGTCATATTAGGTTACATCAAACCTCAATTATGAGTTTAGTTACAACTCATGATCCAAGACAAAGTCCATAAACAAATTAATAACAATCATATACGAAATCAAACGAAGAAGAACTCCTGAATCGTATGGATGCATGGTGATTTCCTTGATTGATTTCACATTTGATGGAGATCCAAACCTTTCTTTTGGAATTCTCTCAATAAAAGTTGCAGCCGTCGGTCTTTATCTCCCAAAAAATCCCTTAGGTCTCCTTAAAATCCTTTTCGAATGAATAAAATATTTTTTAAAGTGATTCTTGCTCTGTGGGTTTCGTAACAACTCAATCACATTTTGGATGTTTCGCTAGAGCGCCCACAAAATAGCTTTCTGATTCAGAATCAGCATTTTAGCATGTTGGACCGGCTTCAATATTTGTGCAAGGCCTCCAAAAATAGTCATTCTTCCATAACTTTGTGAATATCTGTCCTAAATTTTAAAACACCAAGAAATCACATAGAATGCATTCTAATTCCATCACAAAATAGACAAGAACATATCGGAATTGATACACAAAAGTGGACATAATATGGATACATAAACTGTCCATGTGGCCTTGATGACACATCAAAAAAATTATTTTCTTATATTAAAAAAAATGATCATTTTCTATCTATAATTATAATTATAATTATATAATTATGGATGCTTAGGTTGCTTGTTATAGATTAGGAGAACCGTAGCCCAATTGTACAGTTTGGACAATTCATGAGAGAGAGGAGATGAGAAAGTGTGTAATTATTTTTTCATGCAAAAGTTTTTTCAAAAAAATTAGTCTTTTAAAGTTTTTGACATGTCAGTAAGGCACGACAGCAATTCATCGTAATCATAAACCAGAAAGGGATCATCCTCAGCCGATTGAGACCCCATGACCAAGATCAAATCAAATCAAATCAAATCAAATCAAATCAAAACACTCAACTCAGATCAAGAATGAAGCAGATGGCTAGAGATCATCCTCACCGTCGATGCCTCACCCCTGGCTCTTCCGACAGTGTCAAATTCAGGATTCGAACTCACTGGGGGCATAATTAAGCAAGGGGGTCATGAGGCAGCCGCCCTGAATTTATTTTTGTCTTTTTTATATAGCACGAAAATAATTTTAAGGAATAAAACATTGCATCGATCTTTTTTATCATAATCATTGTTAATGCTCGATTATAATATCACACAAATTGAAAACAACATGCAACATAATGAGAATAATATTTTGCCTCCTATGATTTAGCCTTAATATATATGGCTGCTGTAGCCTGCATGGCTTGACCAGTTATCCTTACGTCCCTACGTGGGGCTGCTGTATTGCCTTAATTTTTGACTGTTATTTATCAACATTCGACAATACACAAACTCACACGGCAACACCCGTCCCTGGCTTGCCCTCCTCTCGATTAATTCAATAATTCTCAAAATGATGTGGTGACTGAAACTTTAGTCAAATTTTTTGATATGTAGGGATTGTAACTTTAGTCAAATTTTTGATTTTTGATATGTAGGGACTGTAACTTTAGTCAAATTTTTGATTTTTGATATGTAGGGACTGTTACTTTAGTCAAATTTTTTATTTTTGAATTGTATGAACTGTTACTTTAGTCAAATTTTTGATTTTTGATATGTAGGGACCGTTACTTAAGTCAATTTTTTTTATTTTTGAATTGTATGAACTGTAACTTTAGTCAAACTTTTGATTTTCGACATGTATAAAAAAATTTATACGGTTGGACTCGTAATCTTGATTAAAACACATAATTATAATTTAAAAATAATAAAATAAAAATTTTAAATTAATGAAAACCTATTCACACTTTTTACTATTACATCATACTTTTTTTTTATTTACCAATTAGTCATAGTTTTTGTTGACTTTGAAAAGGAGAGAAAAGTTTTTTTTTATAATACCATTAATGTCCTTATGAGGTGCGGGTGTCCTTATGAGTTGCCGCATATCCATATGTTGGATATAGAGAGGGAGCTGCTTATACAGAGAAGGGGGAGCTGGCGGTGAGATTCGACGGGTACAAGGGAGCTGACAGTGAGATCCTGCGGGTAAGGGGGAGCTGCCAGTGAGATCCGACGAGTATTGCACTATATTGCGATTCCTTGCCATATTTCTTAGTACCAAATATATGAGAAATTCAATTTCTGCCAACACAGTATTATAGAACAAATCAACAATATAACACAACAACACAAGTGCACCCATACTTTCAATAATACAAATCAACAAATCGTATGAATAGTATTGATAGTATCAATAGTATAAACCACTTGTATAAGTAGTAACACATAAACTATATCACTAGTATTGATACTATTTAAAATCGATCAATAGTATCACCAATATCAGAGAATTTCACGTATTGATAGTATCAATAGTTGAAATACCATCAACAGTATCAAAAGCATCAATAAATCCATAATACTCAGAATCATTAGTACATTTAATCCATAACAATACTTCTAATAGTGTCCACCTAATTGACAATACCAAAATATTGTATAATGAATCATTGCACCAAATCTTTCGAATACTATTGTGAGATAGAGTACAGAAACATGGAAATGGATGGAGTAGCATAACATGGAAAGGAGATGGTTTTATGCACAAGTGGATACTTAAATACCTGAGAAGTATCACAAGAGAGTTTTTGGAGAGCAGTGGTTCACGGCGGAGTTCGCGTTCTAAAATGATATGGCAGTATCGACAATGCGATGAAGAAAGAATCATGGACACAGAAAGAGTATCAGTCAGTCATCTGGTCAGTTGTCGATTTATTCTGCCTGAGAAGCCCATCAGAAACCAGATGAATGGGTCGGTGGTTTAGGGATAAGATTTCGTTCTAGAAGGAAGTCCGGGTAGTTACTGATGCTTTGAATTTCAAATATCTAAGTGTAGTTTTGTCCTTGTATAAATTCGTGTGACTGCAGATGTAATTATGAAACTTTTTTGTGACTGAATGGTAAAAGGTGGCCCAATAGATGATCGGCATGGGATTAACCCCAAAGATAAATTCAGCATTTTTAAGCTCTTGGCATAATATAGATTGAGAGTTTGAAACTCTATTTACGTGAACATCTTATTCGGCCAATCCATCTCAAGAGATTGGGATTATGTGGAATGGAGAAGGCCTAGGGTCTCTTTTAATTTTTTTGGAGTGGATCCCGCTGCACATAGGTTTTCAATAATTTAAATTTTTTATTTTATTTTTTTAAAATTATGATTGTGTTTTAATCTGAATTACAAGTCCAACGATATATTTTTAAAAGGCTAATGAACTGTGAAAAAGACACAGATATTCTGAATCATTCAATATAAACTTGAAACATTCTATGTCTTTTTTCACGGTCAATTTTATTTTTGTTTGAGACAAATAATATATCGTTGGACTCATAATGCCGATCAAAATTATTTTCACTTTACTATAGTTTTTGGAGAAGAATTAATATCATTTGATAGCAATTATTAAGACAATGTACCACATCGGTTTTGTTTGGTAAGTCTTAACCAAGTGGTTTATTGGTCAAGCTCATCCCTCACAACTATCAAGGCATTTTCATAGTCCAAGTGTCTTAGATCATTGACCCATACTACCAAGGCCTTTTCTTAGAATTTTTTTTGACTAAAGCTACTATCCCTACCCACCAACGATTTGAGTAAAGTTTCAGTCGTTTCAGAAAATTTTCCATTCTAACATCACAAATATGTCGCCGAATGTCACTGCATATAGTTTCATCACAAAAATTTCTATGACAAAGATATATAGTTGTCATAATACGTTAATAATTTTCATTTTTTTTGATAAAATGCCGATAATTTTTGTGGAATCAATTCTTTGTAGCAATATGTATTTGACACAGTCAGAATACGTAACAAGTCGATTGAACCAACGTTCAAAGGATCAAGGTTTGAATCCACCAAAATGAGGAGAAACTCTCAAGATAAACTTTTCAATAAAACACTAATGAGACTGCTTACATTCTCTATAAACCCTAAGAAGCATCACAATTACATAGGAAAATACCAAAAAGGCCAAAACAATTAAAACAGAAAATTCAGTTTAGTCCCTAAGAACTTCTTAAAGCACTGATTTGAGGCCCTAAATGGCTGAATTAGGCGAAAATGGTGTAGGGCAAGGGCAAAGCGCCTGGTTATGACGACCACGTCAAAACAAGTCTCCTGTCCAAAATTCAGGCCATCCTGACAAAAGATTGTGTGATTTAACGGCTATGCTTGCCTTATATAGATATAGACTAATTTCTTTGCAGCAACATAATCTGTCGCTACAAAGCTTGTCGTAAACTATTTGATCTCTAGTAGTGAAGATTCAAAGCAAGAAGAGCCATGACAACTTCTAATGTCATAATCTTACCTAAACAAGAAGATTCAAAGCAAGAAGATTCAAACAAATTAAAGGTTTGGCCATGTGGTTAGTTGATGTATCCATATTATGTCGACTTTTTTGTATGAATTTCGATATGTTCTTGTGATGGAATTAGAATGCATTCTATGCGATTTCCTGTTGTTTTGAAATTCAAGAGAGATTCGCAAAGTTATGCAAGAATGACTATTTTTGGAGATCTTGCACAAATAAAACCGCTCCAGCATGTTAAAATGTTGATTCTATACCAGAATGCTATTTTGTGAACCCTCTAGCGAAACATCCGAAATGGGATTGAGCTGTTATGAAACCCACAGTGCGAGAATCACTTTAAAAAGATATTTTAGTCATTCAAAAACATTACAAGAAAATCGTCAATTACCAATAGAATTGTACCAACGGAGAAGTTCCGTCGATAAATACCAACGGATTACTTATGGAAATACAAACCTGGAAATTATTGACTTCTAACCATCTGAATTGCTTCCGGACCCTTTTTTCGTCTGAGGTATTTGGCATCTAGTTTGGCACGGAAATTTGCGGTGGACTACCGGCCGGCGAAATTTTGGTCGGTAATTACTTCTAATTACACGGAAATTCATTTCAGCCGACTCATTCCACTTGCAAGCATCTCCACCGTTTGAGCTTGCGTTGTTTACGAACTCATTCACTGTCTCCTCCAATCTATCAATAAGTCAATTCACATACACTTTCTTCAAATCCATGTTTCTCTACACTTTTGCTTATTGGAAGATTGTAATTCTGTCCTTGAACACTATCTTTGTTGGTTTTGTCAACAGATTCTCTCATTGTTTATTTGAGTCGAAGCGTCTTGTTCTTGAAGCTATAGATTCACACACCGTGAGATTCATAAAGGCGAGGAAGAAATTTACTGTCTCTCATGCTAATTTATACCTTGGTAGTACTTCTCTCTGATGTCATAACTAGTGATTTTAGAGAAACAAAAAATGCATGTTAGATGGATAACAAGCTCAACCTGCAGTCCAACATAATAACAGATAATATATCTATGGATTATTTATGATGCAATTCAAACTAAGGATTGATATGATTACCCCGTGATGGTTAAATGGAGGGTTGCTAATAAGTTTGTGTGAAATGAGTTTGTTGTTTTTTGTAGATAATATCAGCTCTCTAGCGGATGTGCAAACTATTTTGATCTGATTGTTTTGAGAAACTGTTCTTAGTAAGTAGTACTAATGATTTTGTTTCACCTTTATATTTCTTTTCCTATTATAGTTCAAAATTTTTTTGTAGGACTTAATCTGTAGGATTGATGAAAAAGAGTTTATGTCGATTAACATCCATTGCCTTTACTCGGGATATTCCAAATGAGCTATGAACACCTATGATAGCTAAACTCAGGAATGGGTATATATCTAATTGTCGTACTCTTCACGCCTAGTCGATGAGAGAGCTCTTTTACGAGGCTGTGGGCGGAGAGACGAAGAGGAGAATCTATGGTGTAGGTTCGCAAGCCACAGCATATTATGGACATTTGAAGGCCATAGTGTCGATGACACAGTCTCTTGCTACAAACAACCACCTAGAGGGGATCATTTAAGATTGGATTTTAGAGGTGCACCAGCGTATGCAGGAGGAGATGGAGGACCATCTTGCCTAGATGCAAAAGCATATACAAGAGCAGATGCATCAGCATATGGAGCAATAGATAGCCGCAGTTGTCCTTCAGTCGGGTCAGATATTCTCTCGTCCACCGTCGTCTCCATATGGGCATGATTAGGTTTTTTACAATATTTGTGTTATCTTTTCTTTTATGTGAGTACATCTATGTATTTTACATTTACGTACATTGTTGTATTATTTTATTTTATTTTTGCATTTTAATTAGTATTATGGATTGCGTACATTTTACAGGTTCAACACGGTTTGTAAATGAATTTTTATTTTAATGAATGTGTTATCGGGTTAATGTTAGACATTTTTAGGTTTTGAAGTTCTGTAAAAAAATTATACCGACGGAATATTTATTAAAATTATTTCATTTTATTAAAAAATTATTGATGGCATATTAAATTAAAAAATATTAAATTTATTTAATACTACTGACAAGAAATAAATCAAAAAATATTTATTTTATTTAATATTATCGACGAATTATCGATGAAAATTAAATTAAAATAATTGATTTAAGTAATATTACTGACATATTACCAACTCAATTTTGGTCGCAGAATTGTCTACAAAGCTAATGAATTTGCCGACGAAAAGGGTAGAAATTGCTGACGAATTTACCGTCAGCAAATTACCGATAGAACAAATTTTTTGTCGATAATTCTTTACCGACTAGCAAATTATGAACGAAATATTTCCATCAGTACATTTAATTACGGACAGAATACAAGTTTTACCAACATAAATTTTGATGCAAAGCAAAAACAAGCTTAAGTATTACAAACATAAACCCTAAGTAATACATTCGGAATCCACCATGAATTGAGAAAAATCTCAAAGGAATTTTTGAAAATCTTGAATATTTTGAAACAAAGCAATAAAGCCTTTCAATAATTCTCAAATTCTAATTCAATTAAAAGACTAATTCCTAAACTAATTCGGAATTAAATAAAAGCATATTAAAAAGTCAACTCTAAACTTTGACTATGATTTTGAAGGCCTAAACGATCTCGGATGGCCGAAATCCATCGTGCAACAAGTGCAATGCTGTCGAGACTTGATCGCGTATGGTTGCCTAAAATGGAGCTCATGAACAATTATAGAAATACTGGCTATGTTCTTTTTTAATTCCAACTACGTCCTTTTAGCATTTTTTTTATTATATTTTTCCTATCCGACTCTTCAAACTCCAAAGCCAATTCTTCTATATCAAATTTTCGTCAGTAATTTAGTGTATTCTTGTAGTGAAAGGTTTTTAAGGAGACCCCTAAAGGGGTTTTTGAGAGATAGAGACCAACGGCTGAAATTTTATTTATCGAATTTGAGAAGAAAGCTTTGGATCTCCATCAAATGCGAAATCAATCAAGGAAATCACCAAACATCCATCCGATTCAGGGGTTCTTCTTCGTTTGATTTAGTTTATGATTGTTATTTGTAATTTATGGACTGTCTTTGATTATGAGTTGTAACGTAACTCATAATTGTGGTTTGATGTAACCTAACATGATGATTGTAGGTTAACTTATTATTAGTATGTAATTTTAATTTATTGGTTCTTGTCTTTAATATTTGTGCTTATAAGTTTATTGTGTGTTTAAATGCTTCATCGTCATTCGGGTATGCACATGAACTATCTAGCTAAGACTAAGCAATGACCATAATTTAAATGTCTTAGTCCACTTGAGATTGAGGAAATTAATTGTCGAAAGTTGAGACCACGTATTAAATGACTAATTAGTTGACATAATTATTAGGAACTTAATAGGTCATTAGCCTTGAGTTAACAATTGGGATCAAACATGATTAACCATTGATTAGTGATATGTGATGGCATTGGGACCGAACAAATTAATTTATTTAGAAGAGAATCAACCTTACAGGAATTGGAGAAAAAGCAGGAATGGATGCATTTGAATGGTTGAAAGACCCTCATTTTGGCCTTCCAATAAGCATAGTATTCACTATTATAGAAAGGAGCATTGTTGCACTCTCTTGAAATATCCATTAGTATGAAGGATCTCATTTAACAAAAAGAGTAACCTCCTCTAATACTAATTGAAAATTTGAATGTATGTATGAATACCAAGTAAATACAAGTGCAACATAGTAATTTTATAAGGAAAATCATGAAACAAATCAAGGAAAAAATCTCAAGTTTCTAAAGCTACCAACCTTAATGCAATCCACTATAACGATGGGTTACAAGAGTTCTCTAGGGCTAGGATCCCCACATCTATCCTAGTAATCTTGCTCGAGTCACACAATACACCCTTTGCCAAGTAGACGCCTCCTCCAAAAGCTCCATAGTCTCACGGAAGATTTCAACCTTCAAGAACATATGCAAATGCCCTCAAGCATGTATGCATGAATGTTTGAAAACAAACTTTAGCTCAAAAACTCACTCAAGGAGTGCTCACAAAAAAATTTGCTCGAAGAACATTTAAGATGTTTAAAGCATAAGCAAACTTACTTTCTAGGTTTCCTAGCAAGAATATATATAATGTATATGCGCCTAGATAATCCCAGTAATCGGCCTAAAAGATATGCATAATCTTGTTCCTAAAACTTTGGTGAAGATTGCATGCTAATTAAGTAAAAGAAAGCACAAGAAATAAGAAATTGACTTCCTTAATAAAAGAAGTTGATTAACTCTAAAATACAGAAGAAAATAAATCTTTAAAATGAGAGATAATCAATTTTAAAGAATCCCACGATCTTGTTCCAATCAATCAATTAAGTGGATCAATTATTTCATCCAAACCAATCACAAAATCATGTCATGAAAATATGTGATTAAAACTTGAAATACATGTTTTAAATACTAATGCACATGCAGGCTGCATGAGGTTTACCTGGATTCAATGCAAGGTACATGTAGAGTATATGCCATCTTTGGAAATAGCATATTTTCAATCCAATAGATACTAACTTATATTCCCATCTAAGGTAGATCCCAACAAGTCTAAAAGATCTTATACATTTATGGTTGCAAGGTCAAGCATAGTATCACACAAAATATCCTAACACATCCCATACTAGCTTTGAAGGCTTACAAGAGCCATCCTTGTTCCACTTTAGATTACCCCAAGGGAGGATTGATCCAGGAAGTGTAAGGCCTCAAATTGTGAGGAAGAGACGCTTTGAATTTAAGACCTTTTGAAGAGTTTATAAGCTATAGCCCGTTGAAAGGAAGATGTATATTGATATCTCTCAACCAAAGCTAAAATATGATGAAAATAAAGTAATAGACATTTTCCCATTCTACTTCCTTATTGTTGAAAATCATGCTATTTCTCTCGATCCAAATGGTCCACATAATGGTTGAAAACATCATGAAGCATGCTTGATGTTTTTTCTTGCCCTTAACATAGAAAGACCCTAGATCAAATAATTCTGGAACAAAACTAGGCATACAACAAGAGGCCCACTATGATGTCAAAAATTTATGCCAAATTTGTCTAGGTCCTTCGCAGTGCATCAATAAGTGATTAAAGGACTCAGGTTCAAAATCACAAAATGGAGAATATAAATGAAGAAATGAAGCTAGCCGCTTCAAATAGTTCAAAACAGACAAAAGAGGACGAAGGGAGACATAAGGTGACATGGAGAGATAAGGATCAATAGGAATGTACCGGGTGATGAAATTGGTTCAAGTAAGATTAGCTCAACACAAGTGGCGGCACAACAACGTATTAGTAGAGCTTATACGGTTGGTTATTCTTATCCAAAGGTAGTGCACTCACATCATGATTGGGAGGTTAACAAATAAAGGTTCCACACAAGCTTATCACTTAGCAACAGCAACTCAAGCCAATCCTACATGGGTTCTTTAACCTTTAGCCCGTGTGATTTCTTTAGTTAGGATAAGCTTCATTTATTTGTTAGATAATTCAGCTGTTGTATTGTTGATAAGGTAGGAGAGTTTGACTCTTAGCTAGATAGTTATTCAACTCCTGTTTAATTCTTTGTAAACTTCAGTTGTGACGATTAAGAAAGTAGAATAATAACACTTGTTTCATGTTACGTGTCTCTAAGTTACTTTCACTAGTATTGTGTTTTTCTTCTTGGTATCCGAGTCCTGGAAGGATATGAACTGCGCAATTCTCTGGGATAAAAGCTTATTTAGCATGTTTTTTGCGGCAAAATAAGTTACTTCACTAATCTCAGAGGCCCCAGATATCACTTTCACCACTATGTTGTAAGCCGGTATCACATTGCGTTCTAAATTCACTCTCTGGTCTAGGATCAATCTTCCTTTTTCAATTAAAAGGTCCTTTAAATGGCCTTTTTTAAACAGTTTGATTACTTCCTCTCGGAGACTTCAATAATCTTTTGTGTCGTGCCCATGATTACTATGGAAGTCATACCACTTTGTAAGATTGTGTTGGTTCATGTCGTTATTCACTTGTTTAGGTCATTGAACCTTCTTACCCATTCTCCTTAAAATCATAACTACTTCCTCTGGTTCCATATCTAGCAACTCTTGGACTATGGCAATTTTCATTGGTTGGTTTTTGCTATGTAGATTATTTTGATTCAGTGCTCTTCCTACTAGTCAAACGAAATGATCATTACTACGTCTATCACATAAAGTATGAGTTTTCTACCTACCTAATATCTTATTCGACCCTAATTCTCATATTGGCAAGAAAAAAGAATATTCTAATGTTTTACAATCTGTCTCCAAAAGTCGTTAACATAAGGTGCTATTAGCTAATAACCTACTTCAAAAAGCTCTTAGTGTCACTTCGTCGCTACAGTTCTGGATTTCTTCCTTTTTATCCTTAAAGTGGTGTACGTAGGACCATAAATGTCTTGCGCATCCTTGGATGACCGCATACAATTCTTCAAAATTTCTAGGCAATTTGCGACTGTTGACGTGTTGACTTATGAACATGTTAGCTTTGCAAGTGAGTCTATCTTTCCGTCAAGCAGTCTGATGTATCACTTTAGTGGTTTAGCTCTGAAGGTTCTGCACATGCAAGATTCCAAAAATCTAGGTGTATGAAAGATCCAGCCACCCGTTTCCTAAATTGGTTGACATGATCATCCGGATCTCCCTTTCCAGAATGTGGTGTTATGGCCATTGCGATGTATTTCATTGGTATCTTGACCGACGCAATGCGGTCGATAAATGGTGACTTCAAATAGTTATCCAGTGCATTTTTTGTAATCAGTGGAGGCACCCCTGGTACAGTAGTCATCTTGGAGTATTCATCTCGTTCTTTCAGTTGTTGCTGAAGTTCAAGTTACTGAGTTGCTAGGTGGGAATCAAGTGATTTGGACTCTATCGATACCATTTATTTTTGGTTGATTTCGTTGAATTTCCCATAGAAAGTGCAAAATTATTGGGCCAAATTTTCCAACAATCAAGGTCAACGGTTCACCATTTCTCAAGATGACGTTGAACTACTGCTAAGAAAGATACAGGTTCTTATGGACGACTTCAACTTGGGAACACCGGTGTGGTGCATGCCAAAGAAACTTGGGTGTGAGAATTAGTACGAAGTTTATAGGTAAACTTTTGAGATAAATGATGTGCAAATTATGCAAGTGATGATGTAAGAGATTGTGTGATTTTACAGAGTTAAGTAGGTGGAACTGAAAAAAGCCCTCCTTAATGAAGCATGTTTGGGGTATTTATAGACAATTGAGGGGTTATGTGAAAATAAAAGTTATTCTAGCTTAAGCTGCCTTACGTTTAAATTCATACGACCATATTTGTTGTACGAGGATGAAAATGATGAGAAACCAAACTAGTCATTATATTGATTAACAGCTGTCGTACTGATATGGTTGTACCACTTACTATGATACTAATAAAAGAATTTATTATGCTAATTACTAATTTTTGTTCCAATATAGCTGGTTATGGTCATACCAATTATGGTAATATATATGTATCTAAAAGTAAAACCAAAAATTACTTGGGCCACTTATTAATGTCGAGCTGATAATGTCATATAACCTGAGCCTGTGAACCACTACATAATTTTTTAGAATACCTAATGGGTTGTTTCCCAATATGTGATGTAAGTATAACTTGAAAGGTAACAACACAATTTTTAACCATAACAAACCTTTTAAAACAATCCACTATGATGAATTAAAATTACAACCTTATCTTTTATCTAAAGACCTTGCTTGTACATCTCATTCAGTGTATATTTTGATTATGATCAACACACCAATGGTGACCCCGTGCTCTTGAATCCTTCAATAGTCTTCAACCTTGAAGTAAGGATCCAAGTAACCTCAAGGTAGGCACCTCAAATGTCCAGCAACTCCCTTCTTCTCCAATTAGATCAACAATGGAGATGTATTTGAACTAGCCCTCAACCCGATCTCTCTCTTTCTCTTTGAATAATTACATATAATCAAACTCCTCACAAATCAGTCATGAAACAAGAAAGAAAATAAAGACGAGAAGTTTTCTTGGTATGGCAGAAATATTGCTTGAAAGCTTCAATTTCCAATTTGCTTCGATCATGTATTTATATAGGCGGCTGAAAAAAACATGATTATCAAAAGGAAGATAATCATAAAACTCTAGAAAGATAATCCTAGAAGCTGATTTTTTCAAGAGAAATATCCAAGATATTATCAAGCATTACCTCTTCAAGTGTTTCAATCTCAACCAAATCTTTCAAGGATAGAGTTTGATCCTTATTACAATAAGTCCTACATGATCTAAGTAATATCACATTTATCCAATTACAATCCAGAGATTAATAAGTAATTAATCCGCAACACAGTCCTTATTTCATCAAAACTCATACCTTGAGGTAGCTACTTCATGACTACCTGAACCTTTTAGTTTAAACAATTTGTAGCACATGTGATATGAGTGACATGCATATCACACAAATGTCATAAACATGGGTGTATAACCCAACAGTAACCTTGTGCTTTCTGATTTTCTCATGAAATTACTTCGCTCTCTTACTCGTTCGTCTTATTTAGCTCTCTAGTAGTGTTCTCTCATCTAAGGGGGTGTTAATATACAAAATTACTTGGGCTAGGAGTGCTCTACCATTGGGTAGGTTTCTATTGACCTTTTGACACAATTTGAGCTAGAATTTGTATAGATTGAAATATAGAGTTTAACCCAAATTTGGGCGTTTTTATCAAATTTGTCAAAGAATTGAAAAGCTAATAAATCTCAGGTTGTTATTTGAGTCATGACTCTATTTTGATTGTTTATCCATGCCTATTTAGATTCCATAATTTTTTGTCTTTATCCTTGGATAGTAGCCATGATTATTTTAGAAAATTTCACAACAGTTGTAAATGTTAAAAACATTTACTTAATGTGGATGATACACTTAACCAACTCAACTACTAATTCATCAAATAAATTAATTATGTTACACATCTAATGAACATGGATTAATAGTGGTGGATGAAGATATTATAATTAGTGGAGAAAATAGAATTAACATTTATTGTATTAGTTGATTTAGGTGAGTTTTTGCACTATATATAGGTGCTTAAACTTCACATTTTAGATATATCAATTGAAGAAAATATTCTCTCATTTTCTCTAATTTATCTCTAGCAAATTTTCTCTCTAAATATTCTTCCAAATATTCTTCTTATAGTACAAGATTTCTTAATCTTGATTTTGAGAATTCTCTGATTCATTGTTTTAAAACACGTTATCAACACGAGTCTCCGCCGCTGTACCAAAAGCAAGCTTTTGAGGTTGTAAGTAATCCCCGATAGTTATCTTTTCTAAGTTTATTATAATATTTCGTTATGCCAAATTTGAAAAAGTTTAGATTTCATAGCACTTGATATTTCTGAATAAAATGATTTATCTTGGGTTGTTGATGCCAAGACTCACCTGAAAGTTGTGGGACTTGAAGAAACCATTAAAGAAGAAAACACCAAATCCCCACAAGATTTGGCTAAAGCAATGATTTTGCTTCGCCGCCACTTTCATGAGGTATTATCCATACCACCAGAAGAGGTATGACAGGGTGAAACAAGTCAGACAAATAATTTTTTTTAAATAAACCCTAGAAGGGAAATGATGAAACTTGTTTCAGGTATGATTCTCATGGGCATTGGTCACGTACCTGTCGTATGCCGAGACATCTTGTAGATTTATATCAAGCCTCAATAAAAGGAAAGAAAAAAGTGGCGGAAACAAACTTTCCTAGGTTTGATGATAATGATGATTTGGATAATTTTGATGATCTTGAAGATCTTGACAATTTAACACACTTGGATGTTTCGATTTTCTAAGAAAATCCTGATATTTGTAAATAAGTTTATTTACTTATTGAGTTTAATTGTTGTATTGTATTTTGATTATAAAAGTATTTAATTACAATCAATAAAAAATTCAGTATTTTATCATTTTGGTAAATGAAAAAGAAATGATTTTTTTTAAAAAGCCTGAAACTAGTGACGGTGGGTTTCGATCCTCAGACCTTTTTTCTATTATATATTTTATTGGATCTCACCACCACTCGGTCACTAGTCCCGGACTTGTCAAGTTTATACGTTTGATATATTTATATACAATTTAATATTTATCTATATTATACTTTTGGATTAATATGTGATGCAAGTTATTTTGTTTTTCCTTAGAAATATGGTCGATGGAGATATATGTTTAATTGGTAGTGGAACAACACACACAATTCTTAAACGTAAGAAATATTTTCTACACTTGACATTGCTTGAAACAAATGTGAATACCATCTCAGACACATAAAAAATAGTTGAAGGATCCAGAAGAGCTAATATTATTTTACCTAGAGGGATAAAAATATATATTGAGAAAGCATTGTACTCTCCCAAATCAAAAAGAAACTTATTGAGTTTCAAAGATATTCATCAAAATAGATATCATTTTGAGTCTACAAAAGAAGGTAATAAATATTACCTATATATTAGCTCTATCATTTCAAGCTAGAAGCTTGTACTATAAAAGTTTATTTCAGGTTTATATCATGCGAGTATAAAATAGATTGAAACACATGTTATGATGCACTAGAAGTGCCCTGATTTGAAGGAATCTATAGTTTGGCATGATCGTCTTGGTCATAAAGGTTCTACCATGATGTATAGAATAATTAAAAAATACAAATGAACATCCATTAAGAAACCGAAAGAGTTTTTTTAACCTAAATATCACTTGTGTGTTGCTTGTTCACGAGGAAAATTGATTGTGAGATCATCTATCCTGAAGGTAGATGTAGAATCTCCTAATTTCTTGGAATGTATTCATGGAGATATATGTGGACCTATTCATCCAACATGCAGACAATTTCATTATTTTATGGTTCTGATATATGCATCATCTAAATGGTCACATGTGTGTTTATTATCTACTCGTAAAGTTGCATTTGCTGCGTTCTTAGCTCAAATGATTCCATTACATGCACAATTTTCAGATTATTCCATTAAATCTGTCTGACTAGATAATGATGGTGAATTTACTTCTAAAGCATTAAATAATTATTGCATGTCATTAGGTATAAATGTTGAACATTATGTTACACATACTCATACTCAAAATGGTTTGGCAGAGTCACAAATAAAGCGTCTTTAGTTAACTGATAGACCTATGCTTTTGAAAAGTAAATTACTTTTTGATGTTTGGGGACAAGCCATATTACATGCTGTATCATTAATTCGAGTCAGACCATTTGCTCACCATTCATATTCACTTTTACAACTAGTGTTAGGTTCTCAATCTAATATTTCACATCTTTCACATCTTTCGTATTTTTGTATATGTTGTTTATGTTCATATTTCACCTCCACAACCCACTAAGATGGAACCGCAACCTCAACTTAGTATTGATATTGGTTTTGATTCCCCTTATATTATTCGATATCTTGAACCACTAATTTGTGATGTTTTCAAAGCTAGATTTGCATATTGTCACTTTGATGAATCAGTTTTTTCTTTTTTAGGCAGCAAAAAATTCTCACTTGGAGCTAAAGACAGATTTCTCCAAAAGAGAAATGTTCAAATTCCTACCAAAACTCTAGTGGAGCCTACTCCAGAATAGAATATTTCTCATGTGGAGATTACTCCTGAAGAGAATACACTTACTGAATCCCAACATTCTGAAAAATATCTCTTGAAGAGATACAGGTACCTGATGATGAAAATAATGAGCGCTCAATAACTCATGATGGAAGTTGGGATAGAAGTAAGATTATTGTTGACAATATATTTACATATGCGGTTGCTACAGAAATTTTCAGAAGTAATGAGGATTCTGAGCCTAAATCCATTGATGAATGTTGACATAGAAGTGATTGGCCTAAATGGAAAGAAAATTTTTTGGACCTGTAGTCCAGACACTAGAAGGTGTTCAATTGGTAGGATTCAAATGAGTGTTTGTGCGGAAGAGAAATAAGAATAATGAGATTACTCATTATAAAGCGAGACTTATAGCACAAGATTTCTCGTAGAGACTAGAAATTGATTATTGTGGAAAGAGAAATTTTTGGACCAGTAGTCCAGACACTAGAAGGTGTTCAATTGGTAGGATTCAAATGAGTGTTTGTGCAGAAGAGAAATTAGAATAATGAGATTACTCGTTATAAAGCGAGACTTGTAGCACAAGATTTCTCGTAGAGACTAGGAATTGATTATTATGAAATATATTCCCCTATCATGGATGGAATCACCTTTAGATTCTTAATTGGCTTAACAATTGTTGAACAACTGACTATGCGTCTTATGGACGTAGTGAAAACTTATTTATATAGATCGCTGGATAGTGAAATTTATATGAATATCCCTGAAGGATTTCAGTTGCCTAAAGCAAAACCTAGAGGATTATGCTCAATCAAACTCCAGCGTTCACTATATGGATTAAAACAATCTGGACGCATGTGGTACCATTGATTAAGTGAATATCATATTAAAGAAGGATTTACAAATGATCCAATTATTCCATGCATATTTATTAAAAAGTCAGAATTTGGATTTGTTATAATCGCTGTTTATGTTCATGATTTAAATTTAATTGAGACTCCTGGAGAGCTTACTAAAACTTCTGGTTATTTAAAGGCAGCATTTGAGATGAAAGATCTGGGAAAAATAAAATATTGTCTTGGTCTTGAAATCGAACATTTGAATAATAGTATCTTTCTTCATTAATCCACTTATACTGAAAAAGGTATTAAAATAATTCTACATGGATACGGTACGTCCTTTGACTTCTCCATTGGTAGTTTGTTCACTTAATGTTAAGAAAGATCAATTTTAACCTCAAGATGAGGGGCAGGCATTACCTGGTCTAGAAGTAGTACAATTGGATATTTGATGTATCTAGCCAATTGTATCGGGTCAAATATTGCATTTGCTGTGAATTTATTGGCAAGATATAGTTTTGCTCCTACTCGACGTCATTGGAATGGAGTTAAACATATTCTGTGTTATCTGAGAGGTACAACCAACTTGGGTCTATTCTACTCATTTGATACCAAGTCTCATTTAGTTGATTATGTGAATGTCGATTATCTATCTGATCCTCACAATGCAAAATTTCAGACTGGATATGCATTTCTTTTTTTTGAAATACTGTTATTCCTTGAAAATCCTTAACGCAAACACTTACAACAACTTCCTCTATTCATTCTGAGATAGTGAAAAATTTATGAAGCTAGTAGAGAATGCGTATGGCTGAGATGAATGATTTCACATATTCAAGAAAAGTGTGGATTACACTATATTAAGAGTATTCCAACATTATTATATGAAGACAACGCTGCATGTATAGCTTAGCTCCGAGGAGGATATATAAAAGGAGACAAAACTAAACACATCTCTCCAAAAATTCTTTAGCACAGATGAATTCTAGAAGAGTGGTGATATAGATGTTCAACAAGTTCGCTCTTGTGATAATCTAGCAGATTTATTCAATAAGGCGTTACCACCTACAACATTCAAGAAGTTGATCTATTAGATTGTTATGAGGCAACTCCAAGATCTTCTTGAATCAGGGGGAGTAAAGACATGAAGGCAGTGGTATGGATTGCACTCTTTTTCTTTCGACCAACGATTTTTTCTATAGGATTCTCCTTGGCAAAGTTTTAACGAGACAATTTTCTCACTGATCTCATTGAGTTGCTATACAAAAATGATGAACTCCTTTTCCTTCACTAAGGTTTTTATTCCACTGGATTTTTCCTTAGTAAAGTTTTAACGATGCATATTTTTCATATAAGTGATCATCAAAGGGGGAGTGAAGTAAATGTTAAGAACATTTACTTAATGTGGATGATACACTTAACCAACTCAACCACTAATCCATAAAATATATTAATTATGTTACACACCTAATGGACATGGATTAATAGTGGTGAATTAGTGAAGAAAATGCAATTAAGATTTATTCTATTAGTTGATTTAGGTGAGTTTTTGTACTATAAATAGGTGCTCAAGCTTCACATTTTGGATATATCAATTGAATAATTCTCTCATTTTCTCTAATTTATCTCTTGGAAATTTTCTATCTAAATATTCTTCTCATAATACAAGATTTCTTAATCTTGATTTTGAAAATTCTTTAATTACTTATTTTACAACACTAATCTTTTTCTTGAAATTTTGAAATTGTTGTTCCGTTCTCTCCTAAATATTATATGATATCCTTGTGCTAAATGTGCAAGCACCAATTAATCTAAAATTGATGCTTTCTATGTGTCTAAATTCCATCAATTGACTTGATTGTCATTCAATGTGACGCGGACGTCTGCCAGTTTATGGTGGTTGATTAAAGAATGATACGGACTATCTACTTGTTTCAGTTTGTGGAGTGTTGTTTAATGACTTCTATTGGAATGTCTATTTCAACCTTTAGTCAAATCTGTCGTTGTTTTAGCTCCTTTTTTGAGGGTTATTTTCGTTGTTTTATCCTCGTCCCTTCTTCCTTTCATGGATTTACTCTTGTATAAAATCATGTGTCATTCATTCATGCCAATTTATTGTCTCTTTGCTAATTTCCTTGTAGCAACCTTATTGGAAGTCCGTTATTGATATATAGTTCCTTGAACTTCTTAGTGGATTCTCTTTTTCCACGTTGTTTCATAGTAGCGTGGTTGATTGAGTGTGATCTTTGGATCATAAAATGAAGACCAATAGCGATATGTTTCATGCAAGAGTGCATGACATGATTGTGGCTTAAATGTGTGGCACCAAGATTATCACAAAGCAGTAGTGAGCAGAGGAATATGTAATTCATGAAGGATAGCATAAATTCATACAACCTCAGAAGCGGTCGAAGCAAAGGATCGATATTCAGCTTTCGTGGAGGAGCGAGCAACAACTCGCTATTTGCGAGACTGCCAAGAAATGGGATTGTTACCAAGAAAAATAATATAGGAAGAGACAGAGGTCCGATCATCAAGGTTGCTCGCCCAATCAGAATCAGAATAAGCAATCAACTTGGAGGAGGCGGCAACAGATAGGAAGATACCATGATTGACAGTACCCTTTAAATATTGAAGAAGACGCTTGAGAATTTGAAGGTGGGCAGTGGTAGGTTTAGACTAATATTGTGCAAGCCGGTTGACAACAAAGCTAATGTCTAGCCGAGTGAAGGGAAAGATACTAAAGACCACCAACAAGCTGTCTAAACAGAGAAGCATCTGAAAGAGTGGTGCCATCATGTTGAGATACCTGAAAATTGGTGGCCAGTGGAGTAGCAACTAATTTGGAATCGACCATGGCTGCATTAACAAGAAGATCACAAATATATTTTTGTTGGCATAAGAAGAGACCAACACTGGTGCAGACAACTTCAATGCGAGGAAATATGAGAGATCACCTAACTTTTTGAGGGAAAAGCGGCGAGATAAATGCAGTACCTTGTGAATCATAGTTAAATCAAAACCTGTGACAATAAGATCATCCACGTAGACTAAAATATAAAGAGCAATAGTGTTAGAATGGTAGATGAATAACGAACAATCTGCCTTAGAAGTAGCAAAACCAAAGGCAAGCAAAGTATCTCTAAGAGCAGTAAACCAAGCACGAGGGGCCTGTTTAAGGCCATAGATAGACTTATGCAATAAACAATGATGTTTAGGAAAGGAAGCATCAATAAAACCTGGAGGTTGTTTCATAATAACAGTTTCAGTGAGAATACCATTTGAAAAGGCATTATAAATGTCTAATTGTGTCAAAGGCCAATGATTCATTTCAACAAGAGACAAAATAAGACGAATCGTGGCAGGTTTCACAACCGGGCTAAAGGTTTGAGAATAATGATCGGCTCTTTGAAGAAAGTCTTGAGCAACAAGGCTGGCTTTATATCGCTGAATACTTCCATTAGGGTTGCTTTTCAGCCTAAACACCCATTTGGATCCAATTGGGCGATGGGAAGGATCAGGAGGAAAAAGAGACCAAGTGTGATATTTGTGCGAGGCATCAATTTCAGCTTGCATAGTTGCAGTCCATGAGGCAAATTTAAGGGCTTCATAAACTATATAAGGCTTAGGAGAAACAATAGCAGGATGAAGTATGGACTGATGCAAATTTTTGGGTTTATAAATATCATGCATAGAACGAGTAGTCATAGAATTAGTGCGAATAGGTGGAGGTGGAGAGATAGAGGGACAGACAGTAGGAGGAACAACAGAAGGAGATGGAGAATAGGAGGGAGATGGGGATGAAGGAGGTACGGGAACAACTAGAATAAAGCAAGAGCTGATGCCTAAGGAAGAAGAAGGAGAGGACAAGTTAGGAGAAGTGGCAGTATGAGACAGAGGAGGTAGAAAATTAGGATTAGGAAGCAAGCCTGGAAGAACAACATTTGGTGAAGGAAAAGAGAATGTCACAGAAGCTGGTATACCTGGAAAAATATCCTCTTTGAAAATAACGTGACGAGACAGAAATTTTTTCTTAGTTATGGAATCATAACATTTAAACGAACTTTGAGCATTAGAATAGCCAACAAAAAGACATGTGGTGGACCTAGGTTGAAGCTTACTAGTTGTATAAGGACGTAACCAAGGATAACATAAACACCCAAAAATGCTAAGTCTGAAATAATTAGGGAGTTTGTGAAAAAGTAATTCATATGGAGATTTAGGTTTGAGAGGAGATTTAGGTAGCTGATTGATCAAATAGTTGGCAGTTTCAAAAGCTAGAGTCCAAAACTCAAAAGGGAGTTTGGCAGAGGATAAAAAAGCTTTTCCAGTTCCAACAAGATGCCTATGCTTGCGCTCAACAAGACTTACATGTTAAGGGGTGTATGGGGGAGCTTGCATCCAAGAAATACCAAAATTAATTAAAGTAGTTTTGAGGTTTACAAACTCATCACCATTGTCAGTGTAAATGAGTTTGATTTTGGAATTGAATTGATTTTCAACTAACGGCTTAAATTGAAGAACACAGATAATGTATCAGATTTTTGAATGAGAGGAAACATCCAAGAATAGCATGTAAAATGGTCAACAAACAGAAGATAATATTTTCGACCAGAGATAGATGTAGTAGAGCATGGTCACCAAACATCAGCAAATAAGATTTGAAGTGGTGCTGTAGATGATATAGTAGATGAACCAAAAGGTAATTTATGTATTTTATTAATGGAACAAGCATTACAATCGAAACTTGAAGGAGATTTATCACAAGGAAGTTGAACTGAAGTAAGGAGAGTTTGGAGAAGTAAAAGTCCTGGATGACCTAAACAATTATGCCAAGTAACAGAAGAAGATTTTTGAGCCACATTCGCAAAAATATATTCAAGAGTAGAGAAGTCATAGACACCATTAACGCATCTTCCTTGAGCCAGCGGATTCTTTGAAGTCTGAGATTTGAAAATGAAATAATCAGGATGAAATTCAATAAAGAATCCATTTGTTTTTGTAAATTGATGGACAAAAAGCAAATTTTTCTTTAAGGAAAGCACACATAACGTATTAGCTAATGTAAAATGTGTAAGTGTGTGCAAATGACCTGTACCATAGTGAGTAACTAGGAAACCTGAACCATCTCCTTTGTGTACTTCATCAGTACCATCATACTCAGAGTCAATAGATAAATTGCCAAGATCTGAAGTCATGTGATGACTTGCTCCATAGTCAACAAGCTATGGCTATACATGAGGAGGTATAGGAGCTAGTACATACCCTAAGGAATTGGCTGAGCTGGATGCATAATTGGTGTTGGGAACGAACTTATTTACAAAGGATTTTAACTTTCAACAAGTGCGAGCAGTGTGCCCCGGTTTCTCAAAAATTTGACAGTAGGTGCACTGGCGAGAGCGAAATCCTCCATTATTGGAGGAGGAATTGTTCTGCTGAAATGACCCACTACTAGCATGTGTGCCTCCAGAATTTTGAAAGAAAGACTTTGCACCAGAGCCATGTCCATGTTGAGAACGAGGAGGATTATTGCGTTGTTTTTCCATGGAACCATATCCACACCTTTGATGCTGAGAATAGAAAGCTGTGGCAACAGTTGTGTTTTGGGTTTGTTCGAGCTTTTTGAGATACGCTTCTTGATTGAGTAATCAATCACGTAGATCATCAAAGTTGATTGGATTTTCTCTGCCTAGAATGGATTCAACAATACCCTTATACTCAGCCCCCAAACAATCTAAAACATACAAAGCCAGATTATCATCATCCATACTATGCTTGACTAAGGTGAGTTCATCGGCAATTTTTCAAACTCTTTGTAAGTACTCCTCAATTGTGCGATTTCCCTTGTCTAGGTTATGCAATTGTTGACACAATTGAATTTTTCTGTATCTGGAATTGTTTGCATATAGTTGGTGCAACTTAGTCCATGCTTCAGCGCTTGTCGAGACATCACCCAGTAATGGTAGTACCGACTCATGAAGAGAGGAAATGATCACATTGAGAAGAAGGCTGTCTTGCCTCTCCCAATAGTCATACTCGTCAGCGTTGGACGAAGATGACAAGGAAAACTTCCATCAACAAATCGCATGAGATGATAACTATGCAAAATAGAGGTAAGTTGAACACGTCATACTGTGAAGTTGGAAGACTTCAACTTCTGGGCAAGTTGAGAACTTGCATCAATGGCGACAACTGGTTTGCCATTGGCAGCCACAAGAGTTGAATCATCTCCATGAGAACGAATTGAACCAGAAGCCATAGAGGTAGAAGAGCTTGTAGATGAGGATTCGTTCTCCTCTGATACCATAAAATGATTAAGCTTAATAATTTTCATTGATTAAAGATGGATCATACAGAGATATGTATATACAGAAATTACGACGGTTATATTTAACTATAGTAACGGTAACTATGTGAACCCAGGTTCAACCAAACCTAACAAATGTTAATATATGTACTAGATATTGGGCTGAGGAGAAGCTACAATAGCTGGCCTCTTTCGCGTCATGGGCTTAGTCTCTATAGCATTATCTTATCCTCGTTTCTTGACGAGTGCCATGGTTATATCCCCTGTGACATCTCATGTGTTGTAAATCTCTTGTAAGGGTTTAATCTAGTACGTTTCCTTTCTACACTATCATCTGCTCATGTTATGACGTGTATTTTCTTAATTTATGGTTGTGTTTTGTTGTGTTGTTATGTTTCATTTCATTGTGAAATTCTGTTTTCTTAAACTAAATTGTTTTCGAATCCAGTCTGGTTCTTTCCGGTATTATACTTTCATACCTTGTTATTCATTGTATTGTTGTTATTCCCTACTAGGTGTCCTGTTTTCTTTCTTATTGCCGAGGTTAGGTGCATGTCCCTTCGCGTTCTCTTGGCCGCGGAAGAGAGGTTTTTTCTCTTCTTTAATTAATAAAATTCCAGGCTGAACCCTTTCTTAAAATAAAAAAAAATTCCCTACTCGGCATTCGCTTATCCTTTCCTTCTCTTCTCTCCAGGTCAGAGTATTGTTGATGATCAGCTACTAGAGTTGTAATGGTACAATGTAGCTAGGCCTAGTCTAGTATCTTGTTTATCTATTTTTATCCTGTGAACCTTCTAGGATTTACTTTGCATTCCGCTACATGATTGTTGTAACCTTTCCACACTATGAACGGAGTTGGGTTTGAAATGTTGTGACCATTGTGGTCTTATCACTCTCGTCATGTTAAATAAATTGATATTCTGTTGTCGAGGCTTTTTATGCCTTGTTCAAACCCAACAGGTGGTCTCTGTGCTCATTACCAAGTTCTTACGGCCTGGGTGATTGAACTCATCATTGTTCATTCATAAACCAGAAATTAAGGGATCATTTGTTATGAACCAAATCTCAAATGGAAATATGAGTCGTTTGGCTCACAAACAAGGAAAGCCCAGGTGGATTAATAGGAAGATTCAAGCTGTCAAGGAGAGAAAGTCACCCTTGTTATTGAATGAAACCCTAGCAAATTCAGAGAGAATCGGAAAAACAAAAGAAATAACTCATTTCATATATTCTTCATCATTCCATACCCTCAACATTGCCAAGCACCCCTTTATACATTATATGCAGGCCTGAACTAAGTCCCAAGTAAATAAAACTCCCCCACCTATCCTAACAAGTAAGACCCAAAAGATTACAAGAATATTTTCTAAAAGTGATCATAACAGACCACCCCCCTTAGAAGCACCTTGTCCTCAAGGTCTTCACAGAGCAAAGATATAGGGTTCTTTCTGATATGGATAGCAACCTTGTATGCACCAGCAATATTTCCTAGTGCCCACATAGCCTTGGTGTTCTCTGATGTCCCAAAAGCAATATTGTTCGAACCCATGCAGCTTCAACTGAAGCAATACTAGTTTTTCAACTATTTTAGTTGAAAAAGGATTCATGATCTCTTCATCAGTAGGTGACGGATTGAAAAGCATTTTGCCCCTGGCCTCCATTCATGTTCCAATAATGATGTCATTTCAATAAAGCGATGGCTTGAGTAAACATTCTCATCTAAATCCATTTCCTCTGCTACCACATGATTGTTACTTGATACAAGAAATTCACTTGCCTTTTGCAACACCATTTTGTCCGAGTTCCTCACTAATTAATTTCATCTCAATCAAATCAAGTTCAAGCTCAGCAAGTCGTATCTCGAATTCCTCCAACTCATATTTGTAGGGTTTAGTCTTCAGTTTATCACCAAGTGTCCTAATAGAGAGTAATGCACCATCCTTTTGACGATAGGAACTAGACTCAATTAGTGCTTCAGCATATCTCTTAAAAACATCTATAATGAAGTGAATAAACTTGTGAAGGTTGCCTTTCACACGCTTTCGAACCAACTCACTAACAAAAACCCTGGAAGCAATCCTGAGACTATATAAATCTTCAAAATTATCATAACCCTTCCTTACATACTCATGTGGATCTACTTCCCAGAACTTATGATCATGATTATCGAACCCCAATAACAACCCACTGCCACCGTGATTAGCATATTTGGTTCGAATTCCAGGACCAAAATGAGGAGTAAAAATCCTCTTTCACCCTCTTGTGGTATATAATCCATAATAGGAATGGCAGAGAGTTACTTACCTAGTTGAGGCCATTCATCAAACACCATGTGTATGTTGGTGTATGCTCTAGGAGCCAATCATGGGATGATTGTATTAGCATACATTTATTATGTTATATTGAGGTACTTTATTTGTTATGAATTATTTATCTGCACTATATAAATGATTATGATAAATATCCCTAGAATAGTTGGTTCGATGCTGTGAGACTTCAAGTGTGTGACTTGAACGTGAGATCATCATAGATGTATATAGAACACTATTCCTAAACGTCCCTAGTCGAGTATATTGTTAAATGGGATAACATTAATACGTTGAGACTAGTATGTAGGTTGATTGATGACTAAATCTTGCGAGTCATGGATATGAGATATCAAATCAATACATAGGTACTTGTTAGAGAACGGGAAGTACTGGACAGACCCAACATGAGAATACTGCATGGATTGTTATATGAATGTCATAAGCTATTCTCATAGTGACAATGATATATGTTTTCCTTTAACCTGAAATCACTACGGTTCCCAATCTCATAGTGACAATGATATATGTTTTCCTTTAACCTGAAATCACTACGGTTCCCAACATGAGGAGTTATACACTTTGATATTGTCTAACGTCACTTGTAAAAGGGTTGGCTATAAAGTCAGTGATTGGGTATATCACGAATCATGTGGAGGGATGTGAGTGACCTAGATGGTATTTGTCCCTTCTATATAACAGGAGTGATATCCGTGGGCCCCTTGATTGAGTGAGACTTAGAAATGCATGGCCGTGCTCAAATGAATCAATATGTGATATTGATTTCGTTTGTTTTTAATAGTCTACTCGGAATCAAGAAACACATAGATTAACATATACGAGGATGACACATTCCATGCCTCGATGTTAATCAAGATATTAAGGACAAAGGGACTGCATATAAATTGGTCATAAATAAAGGTTATGTCGAATCATTGACATTCTCGTTATTTGGGTAACAATGATGTGTTGCTAGATACCTCTCATTGTTTGTGATGTTAGAATATGATTTTAGTTTCACTGCTAACGTAACGAGAACCTATAGGGTCACACACATAGAATAAGTCAAAGATTATGTTATTTAAGAATAACATATTACGTTTGGGCTTAGGGCTTTATGTAAGGTCCATTACCGGTTTAATTAATAAGATTAATTGAACATGGTCAAGAGTCCAAAAACGTGGGCTTTTCCTTCAAGGAGATTTGGGCCTTTCGGTGTTACTTGACTCATGAAATATTTAGGGTTAGAGTAACCCTAGGAGACAAGACAACACTTGGTGTGCCGCACATCTTGGTGAGTTGAGAGAAAAACGGATTGGGTCTCCTTCTCCTAGTTACTAGCATAACGTGAAGAAGCAATCTTTGGCTTGTTCGTGTGGATACCATAGAGGCGTGCTGTTCGGTTGGATAGTGCGGTTGATTCGGATCCTTCAAGCCAAGCAATCGGTTGATTTCTGCACTTCAAGAGGTAACTCTTCATCACCGATTTATGCCCTTTCACATGGATTCTCTGGAGGGTTTCAATAAAAATTTTAAACTTCCGCTGTGTATGACATATTGAAACCCATCAGTGTACACTGGTAAGCCTCTCAAAGGGTGCCCTGCAATACCCAGATTTTCTCCCATGATCTATTATGAGAATGGTACCCATATCGTGTATAACTACTGAAATCTCATTCTCTGCATCAATTAAATTCATCTTTCCTGGTATAGGTCGGATAGACTTAACCTTCAAACTCTTCGGACTCTCTAATGGCTCCATGGTCATGTTCAACTTCTTTTCAGTAAGGTTGGCTTGCAACCCATTGACATTCCCATGGCTTTGAGGGTCTGGGTTTCGTCGAGCCAGATTTGCACCACCACCCAAAAGAGATAGATTAGTGATCTGCGCCATTTTTCGATCCAGGGCCTCAAACCGCTGCAAGATCGCAACAAAACCACGCCGGTTGGCCTCCGCCCGTTGATCATTCAACAACCTCTGCTCATCAAGTTGGCGTTGGATGTAGGACAAAGATTCTTCTATGACTCCCACACGTTCATTCAGAGTTGTAGGAGGCATGATGGAGGATGTCGAACGGCTCTGATACCAAATGTTATGAACCAAATCTCAAATGGAAATATGAGTCGTTTGGCTCACAAACAAGGAAAGCCCAGGTGGATTAATAGGAAGATTCAAGCTGTCATGGAGAGAATGTCACCCTTGTTCTTGAATGAAACCCTAGCAAATTCAGAGAGAATCGGAAAAACAAAAGAAATAACTGATTTCATATATTCTTCATCATTCCATACCCTCAACATTGCCAAGCACCCCTTTATACATTATATGCAGGCCTGAACTGAGTCCCAAGTAAATAAAACTCCCCCACCTAGCCCAACAAGTAAGACCCAAAGGATTACAGGAATATTTTCTAAAAGTGATCATAACATCATCCTCAGCAGATTGAGACCCCATGACCAAGATCAAATCAAATCAAAACATTCAACTCAGATCAAGAATGAAACAGATGGCTAGAGCTCATCCTCACTGTCGATGCCTCACCCCTGGCTCTGCCGACAGTGGCAAATTCAGGATTCAAACTCACAGGGGGCATAATTAAGCAAGGCAGTCATGAGGCAGCGGCCCTAATTTTTTTTTTTGGCGTATTTATATAGCACGGAAAATAATTGTAAGGAATAAAACATTAAATCTTTTTATCGTTATCATTGCTAATGCTCGATTATAATATCACACAAATTGAAAACAACATGCAACATAATGCCTAATAATACTTTTCACTGGATGCCTGATAATTTTTTCTTTGAGCCTGGTATATCTTGCCTACTATGATTTAGTCTTAATATATATGGCTAATGTAGCCCGCATGGCTTTATCAGTTATCCTTACGTGCCTACGTGGGGCTGCTGTATTGCATTAATTTTTTACTGTTATTTATCTACATTCGACGATACACAAACCCAGCACAGCAACACCCGTTCCTGGTTTGCCCTCCTCGCAATTCTCTCCATTGATTCAATAATTCTCAAAATGATGTGTTGACTGAAACTTTAGTCAAATTTTTTGATGTGTAGTGATTAGTGACTGACACTTTAGTCAAATTTAGGAATGTAAAAAATATCCGTACTCAATGGATACCTGCACAATCCGTCCCAAATCATACAGATATGTTCCGTTAACTAACGGATACAGATATTTTCATGGGAAAAAAGTGAGGCAGGTACGGGGACAGATTTGTCAAAATTCAACCGCCCCGTACCTGTATATATTATTAATTATATATATATTATTTATAATTATAATATATATGTTATTACTTATATATATATATATGTGTGTATATATATATTATTTATAAAATTAACAAGAACAAATCACTACAAAAAATTCATAGAAATACATCAATTGATTATATTTAATTTTTTAGTAAACATATTTATTTATTTATTGAATGAGTAATATACATAATTATCAAACTTATGAATTTACATGATTTTGTATATAATTTACTATAATTTATTTTACTTTCTCAAATAATTAAAGACATCTATAATTTGTTAATGACTTAGGTTTTAAAATTTTATGTATTTTTTTTTACAGTTGGCGGGGAGGATAAATAGGTGGGTATTCCCCTCCTCGACAGGTACGTATGGGGATAGGGTAAAAATTAAATTACCTGACGAGTACTTTTATGGGTATGGGTAAGAATTTTTTGGACAGATACAGGGACGAGCGAAGTGGTACCCTCCCCAAACCCACCCTACTGACATCCCTAGTCAAATTTAAATTGTTATAAGGAAATTTAGACATGTATACTAATTCCTAGTTGAATATAGCAATATCCATTTATTCAGTACTTTCTATATATATTGGGCCCATTGGTAGAGCTCCACTATCTCATTCATGCCAATAATATTGTCTATTTTGTATTGTCAAATTCTCATGAATAAATCGAGCATACACGATTTTTATTTCTCTTTAACCCAGCTACTAAAGGATTCAAGTTCAACTCACTGAGCAAACCCAACTACTATGAGGCAAAGTCCAATTCACTGAGCAAACCCAACTACTATGGGGCAAAGTCCAACTCACTTAGACTAAGAAAATGTCTTGATATTTTAATGAGCATTACCCATATATGCCACTTGGTTGATACTTACCCAACCAAACCGATGTAGTATTGGTCTTAACAATTGCTATCAAATGATAACAATTATTATCCAAAAACTACGAAGTGACATTAATTTTGATTGAGATTACAAGTCCAACGGTATATTATTTATCTCAAATAAAAATCAAATGAACGTTGAAAAAAGACATCAAATGTTTCAAGTTTATATTCAATGGTTCAAATTTTTCATGTGTTTTTTATGTTCATTTGATTTTTGTTTAGCACAAAAATATATCGTTGAACTCATAATCCCGATCAAATCACAATTATAATTTTTTTAAATAACATAAAACTTTAAATATGTACAAATTAATTTACAGCGGGTTCCGCTAGAATGTTATAAGAAATTTCTAGCGCTGTTGAACAAAGAAAGTGTTGTAATAAGTACAGTAATGGAAACGAGTTGTGGAAGGTTCAACTCCTTTACACAAAGTGTAAACAGAGGTGTTCGCTACAAGAAATGCCTCGCTACAAGGACTACTCCTAGAATGATAAACATAAATGGCTATCCAATAATAACTATGAATGGAAAATCAAAAAGTGCGGGTCTTGATTTATGGTCTTGCCCCCTTTTCAAAAACCTGTTTTGCCCTTTTATATCATGATTGAAGACCTTTCCTAACTGTTCATAAATGCCTTTTGACAAGAATCCCTTCTTCATAGGAGAAAGCAGGTTTAACTTCCCATGATATTTTAATAACTGCTCACAAATGCAAACTGCTACATGTATTGTTGCTATTTATTGGGGCAGTTATTGTGAAATGGGGACATGCAAGTTGCCCTATCATCCTATGCCATATTCTATTCGTCTTTCTAGCATTGTTCTCCACAATGTGGCTTGTAATATCTCATTTGTCTTAGTGCTCTTTACTGGACGTTTTCTTTTTTGCATCCTTCCTGTGCCCTGAGTCAATCGCTCATAATAAAATTATTTTTTTGGCTATTTTTTATAGCCAACAACTACCCCCATGGTTATTTGATCATGAAATGGTAAAATAACCATCTTATTAGTCGTAGTTCGAATAGTGCTTTATTGAATTATCTCTTTCTGACCTGTTGTCAGAAATTCAAAAAGCCTTAATTTCAAAATTTGAACTTGATATGTCTTGTCACAATAAATGCACGCTATGAATATGGCCTTAATACGTGTTAAGTGTAGGGCGCTCTTGAGATACCATAGGACGACCGTAATTCGGTGGTCCAAAAAGGAAAACTCCAAATGTACATAAAGCTGCTGTACATAAGGATACATAATCTAGTCATCATCTTAGTCAGCATTCCACATAGGATTACCAAAGTTGAGTTTGGTTAACCCAGTTATATCTTCCCGCCTATCTCATGTTGTCAAATCAAATGGTGTGCGTCTCAATGATGGTGCAATGCTGGCGACTTCTCTTGCACGTTTCCCTTTTTGATTTTTTTTAATAATAGAATTATTTAATGGAGTACAGAGGAAGTTCTAGTTATTTGTCTTAGCTTTGTGGGAGGGTTGAACGTGCGGAAGGCGAGAGGAGATCGACGCCATTTTCGGTGATCTTAAGGTAAGCAGATGATCAAATAAGCCTGTTGAGGTTGGGTTTCCATTTGGGTAGGGGTTTATTTTGCTTGTTAGCATGGGTTATAATTAGGTTTTGTTGGGCGTTTTTGATTTTTTTAGCTAGGAAGAGACTGTGTTTCGGGTCTAATTACATTATGTAATTATGGAATAGGTATTCATCATGATTCAAAGAGAGCAGTTGAAATGAGTTGGCAATGTATCTTTGTGGGTTTTAATAATAACATGGTTGTTATAAGTAATTACACCTTTTTTATGTATAGTTACATTTTAGCATAGGGTACCAATTATATTGTATGTTTAAATAATTACATTTTTAACATGATTAATTACACTTTTAGTATACAAAATTACATTTTCTATTCTATTTAACGTAGTTTCAGTATATATATTTCATTACACAGATATCCGGTGTTTCTCATTACCAACAGTTATTTTTGTGTTCGCAGGGAAGTCATGGTTGATTGTGTTGATGTTGCTGCAGATGGGGTACCAAGGATTGGGATGTCTTTTGAGTCAGTAGACGAAATGTTTATCTTCTATAAGGAATATGGGGTTGCTAATGGGTTCTCGGTGAAAAGGAGGTCACTTACTAAGGATCAGAATGGGATGTATAAGTACTTGATTTTCAGTTGTGGGAGGTCGGACAAGTATGTAAGCCATTCAAGAAACCCGATCAATCATCGTGCTAATTCTAAGAATGATTGCAAGGCGAGGATGACGGGCCGATTAAATGTGAATGGGAAGTGGGAGATTACCTTGTTTGATGACGATCACAATCATGAATTGAGTCCTAGTCAAAGCAGATTTTTTAGATGCAATAGGGAGATTAACCCGCATGTGAAGAGGCAACTAGAGATCAACGACATTGCTGGAATTAGACCGAGCAAAAGCCATAATTCACTAGTAATTTCTGCTGGGGGTCATGAAAAGTTGGCGTTCCTGGAGAAGGATACTATGAATTTAATATCTAAGGCAAGATGTATGCGCCTCGGTGAAGGTGATGCGATTGCGATGCAAAGCTATTTTTTGAGGATGCAATCGAGCAATACTGGGTTCTTCTCAATGATTGATTGGGATGACGATGGACGCCTGGAAATTGTATTTTGGGCCGATCCGCGTAGTAGGGCGGCGTATCAAGAATTCGGAGATGTGGTTACGTTTGACACAACGTATCTTACTAATAAGTACGATATGCCATTCGCTCCATTTGTTGGGGTTAACCACCATGGTCATTCCATACTTCTCGGTTGTGGGTTGATTTCGAGTGAAGATACAGAGACATTTGTTTGGTTGTTTAGAACATGGTTAGCATGTATGGGAGGTGTTCCACCTAAGGGTATTATTACTGATCAGGATCGGGCCATGAAGAATGCTATAGAAATTGTATTTCCATCAACGAAAACATAGACTATGTTTGTGGCACATAATGAAGAAAGTGCCAGAGAAATTACGTTATCATGACCAGTACAAGGATTTGTCAAAAATGTTGGCTGAAGCTGTTTATGATTCACAAAGCGTCGATGAGTTTGAGGGTAAGTATCTGTTTTTGTTTTTTCTGGGTGTCGAACATGTAATTAAAATGTTTAATAGTGTAATGAGGTTTCATATAATGTATTTGCCGAGTTGTATAATGTAATTCACACACTATTTTTTTACATGACAGATTTGTGGAGCTTGCTCATTTACATGTATAATCTGCAAGGAAATGCTTGGCTGGAGCAACTACACTCGCAGAGGCAGATGTGGGTTCCGATTTTTGTGAAAAAATGCTTCTGGGCCGGTATGTCTACGACGGGGCGAAGTGAGAGTATGAATGCTTTCTTTGATGGGTATGTGAATTCGAAGACATCTTTGAAACAATTTGTAGAACAATATGATAATGCTTTAAGGAGGAAAGTCGAGAAGGAGTGTGAGGCTGATTTTGAATCCTTGAACAAACAAATTCCTTGCTCTACATTTTATGAGATGGAGAAGCAGATGCAAAATGCCTACACTGCTAGGAAGTTTGTTGAATTTCAAAAAGAATTGCTTGGTATGATGTATTGTGGGATCATAGGTGTTGATAAATATCCATTGCTGACGGAGTACGTCGTAATGGAGGATGTTGTTTATGGGGAGGGTTTCAAGAAGAAGGTTATGTTCACTGTAAGGTACGATGGGCATGATATAAGTTGTTCTTGTTTCAGTTATGAGTTCCGTGGAATTATGTGCAAGCACGCATTGAAGGTGTTTATTGATAATGATAACTTCATTTTTCCTGAGCACTATGTTCTACGGAGATGTAGGAAAGATATTAAGAGGTGTCATATGCGTGTTATGGTTAATTGCGTTGGTTCGAACACAACTGTTGAACAACGTAGATATGATGAATTGTGCAGATCATTTAACCGTTTAGCCGATGTGGCAGCTGAGAATGAAGTCAATTATTCTAATTTGTTGAAGTGGGTTGAGACTTATTATGTTAGTATTACATCAACCACAAATGCAGCAATCAATACAGGTGTCAGTAACCCAATTGATCCGATTGTCAAAAGAGGAAAGGGTCGCCCTCGGACTATTATGAAGAAAAAGGTGCTCTGGAGAAAAAGAAAGGGCAGTGGTAGCAGGTCAATTGCAGCTGTTCAAGGCAATGGAGATAGGAATGAAGATATTAATGTCGAAGAGGGGGAGGGGGGATTAGCCATGTGATGTGTTAGACTTGGTCATGAGTATTTATGTATTTTGTTATTTTTGAGAATGACATGTTCATTCTAATATCCCTAATTGGGGTTTATTTTGTAATAGATGTTGAAGTTATAATTTGATGAACTTCATTTAAATTGGGTTTTCGACGAGGAAGTATGTAGTTAATATGAGTAAATTATTACAGTATGCATTTATTTACATTGTAAATAATTACATCATCCGTTTCACTTATTACATTGTGGACCCGTGTAAAAACACTATATATGCATTTATTTACATGTGAAATCAAAAATACATAAACAATATGTGAATATATTAAATCCAAAATGGTCTTCCTTAGACCCAACATGCCAACCTGGAGGCAGAGTTCCAAAACATGCCAAACAAAGGCTAAACAAACTAGGTTAGTATACCAATTTCAGCAAAATATATACAAAATACATGTGTTCCAGATTCTAATGGACACAACCAAAATTAATAAGCCATTTGTTCATTGAATTCGTCAGTCACTGCTTTATACCCCATCCGTGTTTTTCATCTGTAAGAAAGTTGTGAATAATCCTTGCCTTATGATCGACAATGTCAGTTTTGTTAATCTTGGTCGGGATCATCATGCGGTTGAAGAGACACTCCATTATATACATACAAATGACACCACAGTCAATCCTGTAATTAACCAACTTTGTTTAATGTCATCTCAAATAATTTCAATAGAAAAAATTGAAATTAAATTATACTTACGAGCCTGCTGCCTGTTGTGGTGTGTCCCTTATGGTAACAATCTCAGCTGATTGGAACTGGCTGGGATCTTCAAACAATGCCAGTGTGTTGAAGTAGTTCACCTACATATAAAAGGCAAGAGTGTATTAACCAGGCCCATAAAGTATAGCATATTATGCATTTAAAACTTACCAGTAGTTGCGCATCTTTTAGATAAGGATCTTCACTGCTTGCCTTCCGTGGGAGAAGCGAATTGTAATGGCTCCACGATGCTTTTATGACGTCTAGCACCAGTAAAGTCCAGTGGTTTGCTGTGTTATGGTGTCCAGCGGCATGCAATGGGAATATCACATAGGTGTACTTGTGGAGCTGGTTGACAAGCTTGTCTGCAACACATTTTTGCAATAGGTTGTCTTTCTTCATTCTCAGGTATGACATGAAGGAGCTTTTCATGACCAGCGATACCACAGGGTCTTCCAAAAACTTCGGATCCTCGGCTGCACTAGACTGCTTCTTCATCAAGTACTCTGAGTACGCGTTTATAAGCTACAGTGAAGTCACAGTGTTTAACACTTTAAAATGTAATTAAAGCAATTTTTACAATTGTTGTGTCTAGCCACTACTCACATTGCTAGAAACCATGTCTCCATTGTACAGGCCTATCAAGTCTGAGTAAAGCAGGAAATTCTCCCCAAGCCAGACTACAGCACTGCATTTTTCAAAAATGCATTGTTTTTCATGGATAATATAGTGTAATTAATGGATTCTAACGCGTGATAATAGACAACAATAGTGTATTTTATGAAAAATTTTCTAACCAGTAAAACGCACCTCATTTTCCCTTGTGCAGCTATGTGTTCAAGTTTGGACATGGCTTCAGGTGTCATGTGCTTGAATGTTGCACATCTTTTGTTGATTCAGAGTACCGTTATAGGAGTATCCACCATTTCCATTTGATCTACATTCACAACGTCTGTTACGTCACCTTTACCTTGCACGTCACCTTCACCTTGCACAACATGCTTTCCTTTTTCAGTTTGAGTTGTCTGGTTCCTGAATCCATACTCAAAGTCTGTGTCCTCTTTTCCAGCTCTTATCTTTGTTTTGATCCTTTTCACCATTGATGTTGTGGATTGTTTTCTTTTCTTTTCTACAAGTCCAACAATGGTGCTGTCGATGGTGATGGGAGCCACAGTTTGTAGGGGAGTTGCGTGAGCATCCACTAATGGATCAGGATTTTTTTCAGCTTCAGTACCATATTCACTATGAGGTGATACCTCTGCATGATCAGCTGGAATTTTGGACTTGGGAGACTCGAATAAAGCGACAATATTGCCGGTTTCTGCTTTCAATTTCTCAAGTTCTTCCATCACCCGATTTTTCTCATCCATTATTTTCTGCATTTCAAGGTCTTTCAGCGACATTGCTGCTCTCATCTCCGACAACTCACTTTGCAACTTCTCTTTTTCCTTTATTTGCACTACATTCTCCACTTGCATTACTTCAAGCTCCTTGTTAACTGCATTCCTCTCTATTTCTTTTAAACTCAGGATGACATCTTTCAAATCACTGCCACGGTCAGCACATTCACAATGCGCAGCACTGTTTGTTGGCGATGTTACAGCTATGGTGTAGAGTTCGTCCTCGTCCAAGATGGTTCGGTTATCGACATTTCTTCCACTGCCATCATGCTCTTCGTTCTCTGGTACAGGTTCATTATGATCACTATTTGAGGAGCTTGTGCTCTCACTATCTTCATCGCCGCTCTCGTCACTTTCATCGCTCTCATCTGTTTCGGCATCGGAATCGGACTGCTCATTCTCAAGTACAAGTTCCTCCTTTTAACTCATGACTAATTCGCCCTGAATTACGTTGTTCGCCTACAATTAGATGCCAGTAAAATGTGACTAACTACTTTCACAGTGTAAATAAGGGCGAACATAATGTCATAGGAGAACCACTAGAGTAAAATTACCATTTTCCCTCTCAAGGTGTCGATGTGAGTTTCCTTGAAATCCTTTTGCCAGCCTCTGATGTCCCACTTCAGGAATCGTGGGAATGTCCTCGATCGCACAGGATTGAACAAGTTTGTGTGTTCGCATAACCAATACTGCATGCATATTCAAATGAACTTATTAGATGGGTACACAGTAATTATAGGTCCAACGATATAGTAGGTTAGAGGTAACTTACAGAAATCACAGCAACACATCCTGTTATTTTCTTCGGTTGCGAGATGTTCTTCGATATGGACTCGATGAGCGTATCCGCTATTGCTTTCGACCAGTTATATTTCTTCACATAATTTAGATCATATACCAAGTTCACGAAGGCCCATGGCAGGTGATATGCTCTTGTCGAGAAAAACAAAGTCAAGCAAGCATATAACATCATCAATTTGGCAACGTCTTTTGCATCCTTCTCCTTATCTCTTTTCACAGCTTTCTCAATGGCAGCCTTAATGTTCGATAACTTCAACCTTCTCTGGTGTTTGAAACAACGTCTCACAAACTTGTTCCCCCTAGGCTTCTTTGATCTCCCAATCTTCAGTAATCTATTTCCAGATACAATACCAAAGATGACGGTTATATCATTTTCAGTTAGGTTTACGTTGGTTCTGCCAAGCTCAAAGCATCGCTTTTCAGTATTGTATGTCATCATGATATCAGAAAGTATATCGTCCTGTTTTCTTGTTTGGAAGTCATTGAATTCATCACTCATGAGTTGCTTCAACATTATCCATATGGGTGTCATCCTCAGGTACTTCTTTTGCAGCTTTGTGAACTTCAATTTCTTCACTAGTGATTTCAAAGCAACAAGGTTGGACTTGTACTGTAAATGACGCTGCTTTGATTCTGCAACGGGTGTGGAAGATGATGATGCTTCCGATGATTTCATAGATCGCTTTCTTTTCTTGCTTGACAGCTTCGCCATTGTACTATTACAGATGCAGTGTAATATCAGATGCATTGTTAAAACAATACATGAAATTGGTGGGAGAATTACATAATATATAGTGTAATTCAGGACATGAAAACTGTGATTCATAACATGTACAATGTAATGAAAACATCTTCACAATAATCATATGCATCAAAACCTTCATTATAAATTCCGACATAAGGAGTTATGTAATACCCCGAACCTTAGATACCTGTTGTAATTATATAGGTGATGTCATAACAATTATTATTAAAATTACAAGTTGTCAGACTCGGAATTAAAATAAAATTATTGTGAAAATTTAGAAGTTAAAGTGGAATAGGATTTAATTAAATTAATTAGTTTGTAAGCTCTGAAATTAGATAGGGGTTTCAGGAAATTGTAAACAAGAGGGCATGGGCAAAACAGTAATTGATTAAGTAAAAGATTTAAATATATATATATAGTATTTGGCACACAAATCGAGGGGAAACCAGGGCTGAACCCTAGTTAGGCGGTAACGGAAGGCGGTGACGGAAGGCGGTTAGCCGTTTTCGGCAACGATCGTCGACGATGAAGACACCGCAAGGAAGAGCTCGGCGAGGGTAGTTGATAGGAATCAATTTCGGATGGAAAGGAGGCGATCTTGGCCGCCAATCGTGGAGGAGAAGCCATCGGCTGCCGTCGGCTTCGAAGCTGGATTCCGATAAAATCCATCCCCGTTGCAGGTAACGTACAATGGCGCGACGTCGCCCCTATCGTGCTCTGTCAATCCATGCCAGCGGTGCTCGCCACCGTGCCCTTGGCCGGTGGTGACCGGTGAACGCTAGGAACCGGGTCTGTTAGACCCGCGAACAAGAACAACCGGGTCGAGCTGACCCGGTTGGATTTTTTCTAATTTAATTAATTAATAATTGATGTAAATAGTTGTTTTAAGTTAATGTGAAGTTAATTATATAAAGATAATGCTATTAATAGATAAGTTGAATAAAAGACAATCATATTAATAAATAAATTAGAGATTGTGAGATTAATAAATAATTGTGTATGTTGTATGGATATGTTAGACTCGTTAGGGGTGACCACCGGGTCGAGCTGTCTCGGTTAGATATTACTTTAATTAGTTAATTGTAATGAGTTAATTATATTATGTTAATGATATTAATAAAATAAATTGATTAAAAGATAATAGTATTAATAAATGAGTTAAAGATTATGAGATTAATAAATAATTGTGCGTATTGTACGGGTTTCAGGAGCTCAATTGTTTGTAGTTAAATTATCGGGAATACGGGAGCACATCGCGGTAAGTAATACTCAACTGTATTACGGAACAATGCAATTTATGAATTGTATGTGCTATTGTTTATGTAAATTGATTGGCTATTGATACGTATTTGATTGGAGTTTTCATGATGTGTTACGTGTAAATTATGATATGTATGGTTTGTTTATATTATAACTGTATTGAAAGTGTTGTTGTATACTGTGATTGGACGACCGATCTGTAATGTATGTCTATGCAGAATGGAATGTGTACTGTTATGTGCTTCAATTGATTATAATGATGAGACTGATACGATGATGGTTTTGATGTATTAAAAGTGATTCGTTATATATGTTTCATTGATGTATTAAATATTGTACATAAGCACGATGCATTGCATTACATAAAAAGGAAAAGGTTCGGTTTGAGGAAAAATATGTTTTTACGAACCAGGTATTGCTGCTACAGGGAGGGTGTATGGAAAGGTTAAGGTTGAGGTTATTATTGAAAGGGTATCTTTGAGATACAAAAGAGGAAAAATCCAGACCGGTTGCTCTGTAGCAGTTTACCTAGGTTAAGGGCCCGAGTACTGGAAAAGAAATGATTTAAATGGCTAGTTGATTTCTAAAGATGAGGTCCATGTGCATTCATGCATAAGTATTACTTGCTGAACTTTAGCTCACTATGTTCCGTGATACAGGTTTGGAATCCTCGATGAATAAGCTGACATAGTTGTTGATGGTGTGACTGCGGATCCATGGGAAGGATGCTCATGTGCTGGAGTTAGGTTTTGTTAGTTCACACTAAGATTTATAATTCTATTTAAGTTTACTGATTAGTGTTGGTATACAAACTATCATGAATGAACAAAAGATCGAAAAGCAAGATTAAATATGGTACGTATTGTATGATTTTCTTTAATTACCGTTATGAAATTATGATGGTTAAATGATCGGTAAAATTAGGATAATTAAATTGAGTTAATTACTAAGTTTATTTAGCTCAAGTATTTAATTTTATATTAGCAGTAATTAAGTTCTCTGTGGATATATAGAATTAGGTGGTTCTGATAGATAGGGATGTAAAATAGGTAGTGTTCTGGACCACGAGCCCATGGAATTAGGGTTTCGTGGGATCGGGGCGTTACAAGTTATATTCATTGGATATATAAACTATATCGATGTAAAAGAAGTCCTATTTCCAAGCAAGTTGTAAGCTTCAATTTAGTATATCACATACAAGGTTCTCCAAGCTCTACAGGTTACCTAAAATACCAGGCCATATGGAATTCCAATGTAATCAGTTAAAGGGACTACATGGAGTCTATTAGGTAATGCAATTCATCCCTTAAAGAATGTAATTGTAGAGATGTAAAGTGTAATTAATCATGAATAATTGGCAAAACGGAATCACTGCACTAATGTTTTACAATCAGTACTAATTAAACACTCATTACATAATCCAGCATAAAAAGTGATAATTGTGGGACATAAACTTTAATCATATACGAGAAGCCCTATTTCAAACGAAGTTCTAAAATTCAGTTTCGATTTTTGAGAAACTACTCTCCAAGATTTCCACTTTATCTCTATATACATAATCTACCAACTTCTACTATCAGACTTGTGAGATAGATTACCACTACGAGTAATTTCAGAGATCAAATCCCTTTAGACTTCGAATACAAATGTTAATTTCCCCAATAAACCAGAGTAACAATGAATCTCAGCGAATGAAATAAACCAGAGCAACAATGGCCACTTACATTTACAGGGTATTCTTCTTCTTCTTCTTCCCGCTCGAATCGCACTGATATTTGATGGAGAAGACGAAAAAGTAAGCAACTGACGCCGGTTTTCAAAAGTATGGGTTTAGTTTGATTTTTAGCGGTTCCCGAGAGATTACCATGGTTATGTCAGCTGGGTTAGCTTCCCAAGCAAATTTTCAATTTTCAAATTAATTCTTTTGAATTTGCTGAGTCACATTGCCATGTAGGATGACATGTAGATTATGTAGGGTTATGTATAAAAACTTTATGTATGTTTAGAACTACCGGTCCAAAAATTGTCATAGCTCCAGTCTGGGTTACTGCTCCTCCTCCTAGGCCATTAGTAGGAGGCCTACTTGGACTTCCCCGTAAATTAAATTGATTCAGTGTTGGCATCGAACTAGAAGGTCCTGGTTTTGTTGTTCTAGGTTGTTGAATAGTTGGCCTTATCTCTATCCCTCTATTCACATAAGTAACAGGCCCAAGGTATGTTCCCCTATATTGGCCAGTATCATAAGACAATTTATATACTAACTCGTCTATACTCCTAGAAATTTTTTCATTTGTTTTGCACATCTTTTCCATACTACCCTCCAATTTATGCGGAAAATTTTGAAAGAAATTAGACAGTAAAAGGCTTACCTATTGCAGGTTGTCATGAAACGCTTTCTCCATTGCTGCTTCCATTGCTTTGACCGTCTGGGTGTCATATCGTTGATACGACCTTTGTGCTTGGTCTTCGATTAGATTTGCCAAATTGAGAGGTTGGTCATGAGTATGGACCGCTTCATCGGTCTCGTGTAATGGGTTCTCCTGAATGTTAGTCTGGCTCTGAGCCACTCCCTGGCTTTATGGGGCTACAGTTTGGCTTATGATGACTAGTTGGCCTTGTGGGGCCATAGTGTGGCAATGCAGTTCTTCAACAGCTTCAACTGCATTGTTCTTCCTTTTTTTTAAGGCATTTTTTGCAATCTTCTCAACAAAGGGTCCCACTAGGTGTGCCAAAAATGTTGAACAAAGAAAGTGTTGTAGTAAGTACAGTAATGGAAAGGAGTTGTGGAAGGTTCAACTCTTTTACACAAAGTGTAAACAGTGGTGTTCTCTATAGGAAACGCCAAGCTACAAGGATTACTCCTAGGATGATAAACGTAAATGGCTAGCTAATAAGAACTGTGAATGGAAAATCAAAAAGTACGGGTCTTGATTTATGGTCTTGCCCCTTCTTCAAAAGCCTGTGTTTCCCTTTTATATCATGATTGAAGACCGTTCCTAACTGTTCATAACCGCCTTTTGACAAGAATCCCTTCTTCATAGGATAAATTGGATGATAACTTCCCATGATGTTTTAATAATTGCTCACATCTGCAAAATGTTGTATGTATTGTTGCTATTTATTGGGGTAGTTATTGTGAAATGGGGACGTGCAAGTTGCCCTGTCATCTGATGCCATATTCTATTCGTCCTTCCAGCATCGTTCTCCATAATGTGGCTTGTAATATCTCATTTGTTTTAGTGTTATGTACTGGACATTTTCTTTTTTGCATCCTTCATGTGTCCTAAGTCAATCGCTCAGAATAAAATTATTTCTTTGGCTATTTTTTATAGCCAACAAGCGCACAGACCCCAAATTCACCATTCCATATAATCCCAATCTCTAGAGATGGATTGGCCTAACAAGATGCATGTTCACATAAATAGAGTGTCAAAGTCTTAATATATAGTATATCAACATCCCAAATGTGATATGCAAGGCCAAACAAGAATTAGACGCTCAAGGCGACAACTGAAAAAAACAAGAATAAAACAAGTATGAAAATATGCAGAATATAAAGTGATAAATAATACACAACAATAGCAGGGAAACTCAACTAAGAAAAATATCGAATCTATCAGGCGGCCAAGCTCCGAAACAATCCAATGTGTTATAAAGATCACAAAGGCTCTATTCTCAATAAAATATAAATACCTTAATTAATACATCTATATAATTTCATGGAATTCTATGATAAGCGACACTTAACTGATAGAGTACAACATTAACTACATGATTTGTCTCCTTGATTATATCACTCAATAGCTCTAATCTTGTATGTATCCTGTATGTCTAAACGTGTATCAAGCTCCAACATTACACTGTGTCGCAACCGGGGTCACGATGCGGATCGGCGAAATATTCCTGCGAAATAATATTATCTCGAAACACAAAAATATATAAAAAAAAACTCAAGAGTCGCCACCAATTGATTTAAGGTGCAATTGGACACCAAAGAAAACCTGCGAACCAGAGAAAAAGGGAACGGGGGTCAATTGAGCATGGGGAAGGTATTAGCACCCCATAACACCTGTTTGAAAACAGTTACCTTATTAATTAGATGACTACCCTACGAAAGCTTGCTCTTTGCAGGATGTGGTAAAAAAAATGATATAATTTGTTTTAAAAAATTGGTGTCCCATCTTTAATTCGCATAATTTCTATGAAAGAAACATGAAATAATTTTAGATGAGTAGCAAAGCTATTTTTGTGTGTGAAAACATTGCCCATTTTAAATAAATAAAAAAAGGTTTTGTAAAAACACAATCAACTTATGATAGTTTTAAAAGAAATTTGATTTTTTGAAACACGATCAACTTATGATAGTTTTTGGAAAGATTTAAAAAAAAAGTTTGGGTCAACTATTGACCATAAGGAAAAAATAAATTAACTACATTAAAAAGAAAAACCAATTATTCGTAGAAACATCGAAAATAAATGGTTTATTTATCACCAACGCAAATTCGCTACCAACTTTTGGTAGGTTTTAAAAAAAGGCACCAACTTATGGTGTTGAATTATCGTTAAGAATACCAACTTTTGGTATTTGATTCGGTAATTTGCTAGGGATCAACTATTGATTTATCAAACCCAAACAATATGAACACACAATATACATACATGGCATCACATACAAACCTATTAATATAAACATATACAAAGCATCATCCACCATAGATTTACACGTATATATGTATAAAATATTAATACCAATCAAAGCACATATATACACAACACCTGCACATGCATATATAACGTCATATATATAATATATATATATATATATATATATATATAGGTATGTACAGTCTGACATCTATGTAACTCATATATAAAGCACATGAACATGGCACAAATATATTTGCGAATAGATATATATAATACACACATACACAGCATTCATATATAACATGCACACACAACCTTTCAAAAGTGCACAAATATATATAATATACACCCACAGCATTCGTATATATATGTATCTAAATATACCTACACATACATGTATCAAAAGTGCAGAAAGAGTACATATACGTCACCTGTGATGGAGGAAATCAGATGAGTGACAGTGCTCGATTAGGATAGATACTCAAATTAGTGATATATGATAATTTGATGATTTAGTAAGGATAGGTGATAGGTGACTTGAGCAATAGAAATTGTGGTGAGATGGAGGAGAAGGCTACAAGTCAATGGAATAAGAAGAAAGTGACGGCTGGGAGAGAAAAAAAAATGAAGAGATGAGTGGTTATGCTTCCCCCAAAAGAGAGATGCGGCTCCTCCCCCCCTTAAATGATGGAAAGGAGTTGTATTTAAAGGTGAAGAAGGTTGGATAAAGATGAATGGAAAGGGATCAAGTTAGTAGGATTAAGATTGAGAAGAAGAGTTTGAGGAGAAAAAGGATACCAAGGAAAAGAGATAAATAACCCCCAACTGAATTCTTTCCTTATTATTTTTTATTTATTTCTTTTCTTGTCTTTTGTGCTTGGTTTATTGGGCCTTGTTGGACTTGTGGGAACGAAATTTATTCAAAACCAATTTAGGCATTCCCTTACAATAATTTTGATTTAATAGGTCCAACCCGGACAAAAATCGGGTACTACAGCTGCCCCCCTTTGCGTGACTTTTACAAGATAAATGGAGCGCAAAGGTGTAGTAAATCGATTTTTGTATGACAGAGATAAGAAAGTACAATCTCTCTGATGAAAGGAGGGATGAAATGGGGTGAAGGGTGCTCAGCATCATTGCGTCATTCCTGGCTGGGCTAAACAAATGAAAAGGAAAAGTGCTCGGGATCATTGGGCCATTCCCGGCTTGGCTGAAAATTGAAAAGGAAAAGTGCTCGAGATCATTGCGTCATTCCCGGCTTGGCTGAAAATTGAAAAGGAAAAGTGCTCGGGATCATTGCGCCATTCCCGGCTTGGCTTTGCAAGAAAAGTAATGTTTTCAATCAGGGTTTAGAGCCTCCCGTCAAGGCAAGAATTTGAAAAGAATTGATCTGAATTTATAGCCTACTGTTAGGGAAAGGATTTGAAAATATTCGATCTCTGAAGTTTCCTTTCTTCAGGATGAAATGTTGAAACAAACAATGATCATTTTTATTTTTTTATTTTTTGCAATGATTGCCTCTTAGGGAAAATTTTGCTTTAAATGATTTGTCTTTGAGTCTTCTGTCACCCCATATACTCATGTGATCATGATTCAAGACATTTCATTTCCTCCCAGTGACTATTCTTCTGGTCTTTGATCTACTTCATTGTGCTCAACCATCTTTGCCATTAAAATTCAGATATTTCCCTATCCTATTTTCTTTTTTTCCTCTTTTACATAACAACAAGTTTCTTTTAGTCTTGACCTAAGTCCATATGTTTCTGCTAATATCCGTCTCTTTCAATTCTTCCTGTTGGGAGTACCAATGGCTTGTCAAATCTCAAACAGAAGTAATTGCCTAATGCACCATTCTTTCAATTTTTAAGTCTTTACTTATCATAGATAAATTCAATGGCATAACAATGCATGAGAAAAATGAGAATGCTTATGAGAAAATTCGAAATAATGATTGCGAATGCATTGGATTGGTAACGAAAGAAGATAGAAAATGATCGTACGAGATGAAGCATGCACCCAATTCAAGAAGATTAAGGAGAAATTTTAGAAAGGTAGAAACTTAAACAAGATGAAAATGAGATAACATGGATTTTGTGCCAAAACTGTCCCAGTTTTAGGTGCACCCAATTGAAGGAGATTAAGGAGAAAGTTTAGAAAGGTAGAAACTTAAACAAGATGAAAATGAGATGACATGGATTTTGTGCCAAAACTGCCCCAGTTTTAGGTGCACCCAATTAACAATTGTTGAATCTGACAATCTTAAAGCAAGTTCATCTTACTCAAACTTCCATATCTGTCACAAGAGAATAAACAATGGAAACAATCAATGACTTTCACCCCCTTCATCCGTTTTTATGAACATTCCCCTTGTAACTTTTGTTGCTTATCAGAAATCTCAATTTATACATTGCCTCACTCTAGCAGGATTTCTTTCTCTTCTCAAAGCGTTCGTGAAGGCCTTTTCACTCTTGCGAAATTTTTCTTTTCTTTGATTTTTGTGCCTGAAGCTTTTACTTCAGCCAGTTTTTTTTTTTAACTCTAGTTTTTGCCTAGACCGACTTTTTTTGCTTTTCAATCTAGCGAGCCCTTTTTTTTTTTTTGCTCTAATTTTTGCCTAGACCACCCTCTTGGGTTTTCAATCTAGCGAGCTTCTTTTTTTTTTTTTTACCTAGACCGCCCTTTCGGGTTTTCAATCTAGTGAATTTTTCCTTTTCTCCCAACTTTTGCCTAAAGCGCCCTTTCGGGTTTTCACTCTAGCGGGTGTTTTTTCCTTTCTTTCTTTCTTTCTCTTTTTTGAACAAGGTCTTCTAGGATTCGGAGTCCATGATGACCCTTTTGAGGTGATTGAATCATCCTAAAATAACAACGTATGCATTTTCTGCTATGAACCCCTATTATTCGCCTTTGATGGAGTTGCTCCCCTCAAAGTGCCCCAAGTCTTCTTTCCTCAATAAAATTTAAATGATCATACTGAATTTGGACCTGATCCATCTCCTTCAAGTTGACCTCCACCGCCACTCTTAACAAGTGAACTTCAATTTCAATGGGAAGGATTGCCTTTGTCCCATATACTAAAGCGATAGGACTTTTCACCAGTAAGAGTGCATATAGAAATCGAGCACAAATATAAAGAAAATGAAGCTTTTCATGTAGTTCTTCGTCATCTTCTGAATATTTTTATTATCTGCATCAACAATACCGTTCATAATAAAATCCTTCACTAATTTGATATTGAAATTCATGCCATTGTGGGTAATGATTCTTTCAGAAACCCAATAGCAGCATACAATATTTTTTCCTCAAAAATCAACAACGACATTGCTTGTCACATAAGAATTCGCTTCTACCCATTTTGTAAAATAATCAGTTGCAGCTATAATGAAGCGATGCCCACTCGAAGTCTCGGGTTGAATGGGACCAAGGACATCTAAATCCCACATAAAAAATGGTCATTGGAGTGCTGATACATCTTTTCGAAATATAATCTTTTTCGGGGTGGTGTTCTTTTCGATAAAGCAGACAGGATGGCAAAGACAGCCTCCTCAAGAGTTTCCCAAAAAAGTGAATGCACCCAAAATTTCCTCTTTAGAAACAAAACCACCCTATCTAATCCATCAAGACCTTTTGCGGTTTTCTTAATTTTACCACTTTGAGAACTTCGAACTTCCTTTGCCATTTATTTGACTGTATCTTGAAGAAACTTGGCATATGGTATTCTTGAATTTATTTCCTTTTCAATGCTTTTGATCTTCTAATGCTATTTTCATTTGAGCATCCATCATCATTTTTAGTACCGTATTGGTCTTTCAAAATCTGGTCTTCGACATCTCTTCTCTCAATAATCACATCGACAGCCTTTTAGTACGGTTGAATTGTCTTTCCTTCTTGATTGATCTCCATTTCTTCCTCAATTGCATAGCCAAATTCAACATTGTCAATGGGTACATCCAAAATCCAGTTTGTTAAGTACATCATCCTCCTTATCATTTTTCTCAAACTTGTTAAAGAAATAAATGCAATTGGAATTGAGAATGGAGGTTGACAAAAGTATAAATTCAAGTGAGCATAGATTTTAGCAAGAAGAGATTTTCATTAGAAAGAAATAGACAAACTAATAAAATGATAGAACCACCATGCAATCACTATGCCATAAAATTTATTGTATGCAAAGTAAAGCGTGCTCATAATTGAAAGACCCATGCAATGACTTTGAGCTAAGCCAATGATGTTAGTGCCTTCGGGATTACCCTTGCAAGTTCTTGAAAGACATTGAAACTTCAAACTGGTCCAATTGTTGAGCAAGATTTAACAGTTAAACCTTCTCTTCTTCCACCATAGCAACCTAAGATTCTTCTAATTGATCCTAAGAGTCTTCTAATTGATCACACAAATCCCAAAAATTTGCCCCAGTTATAACACTTAAGTTTCGTGTGACAATTTTTCCAAAAACTCCCCTTAGCTTCAATCAAAGACAACTTGTCCCAATAATCCCTTATTTAAGAAGCAATGCAATCTGTTCCCCATTTCTTTCATGATTACAACCGAGTTTGGAGGGGATGACAGTGACAATTTTTGAGGCATTGATTACATGCAAGAGTTTTCTCTTTTTTTTTGGAAAGCCAAAAGTATGATACACAAATGTTTGCTCTGCATAAATCTGATTGGAAGATGCCCCCAAAGTTAGTATACTGAAAGGAAAAAGATATTTACAATATAGCAAAAGCAATAGAAAAAGATTAAAGCAAAAGGAAAAAAAAGTCCTAAAATGTCTGAAAATTTATAACCATGGCTAAAGTTCATAAAGTGCATGGGTAGGCTCATCTAACTACATCGCGAGGTCCCAGATCATGTTGCTTTTAAATCACAACTATTGAGACAAAAGCTCTTCCCCTAACTTTTAAGGGAAGTCAATCCAGTGAGGATGTTTTCCACTATCCATGCGGAGACAGAATCTCACGAGAATAGTAGTCAACCCTCTCTAATGCTAGATGTAGAGCCCAGGTGGTAGGCTGTAATGAATATGAATGTGTAAAGATATATTTGCAAGAAAACATATAAATCACAAGATAGAACAAACAAATAAAAAAAATATCTCGCAAAAAAAATAGAGGTAATCATCAATTAATCATACAGGCTTGACCCTCTAAGGCTTTAAAAAACCTCTTTGTCCCCAGCAGAGTCGCCAGTTGTCGCAACCGGGGTCACGACGCGGATCGGCAAAATATTCCTACGAAATAATATTATCTCGAAACACAAAAATATATAAAAAAAACTCAAGAGTCGCCACCAATTGATTTAAGGTGTAATTGGACACCAAAGAAAACCTGCGAACCAGAGAAAAAGGGAACGGGGGTCGATTGAGCATGAGGAAGATATTAGCACCCCATAACACCTGTTTGAAAACAGTTACCTTATTAATTAGATGACTACCCTACGAAAGCTTGCTCTTTGCAAGATGTGGTAAAAAAATGATATAATTTGTTTTAAAAAATTGGTGTCTCGTCTTTAATTATCATAATTTCTATGAAAGAAACATGAAATAATTTTAGATGAGTAGCAAAGCTATTTTTGTGTGTGAAAACATTGCCCATTTAAATAAATAAAAAAAAGGTTTTGTAAAAACACAATCAACTTATGATAGTTTTAAAAGAAATTTGATTTTTTTGAAACAGTATCAACTTATGATAGTTTTAAAAGAAATTTGATTTTTTGAAACACGATCAACTTATGATAGTTTTTGGAAAGATTTAAAAAAAAAGTTTGGGTCAACTATTGACCATAAGGAAAAAATAAATTAATTACATTAAAAAGAAAAACCAATTATTCGTAGAAACATCGAAAATAAATGGTTTATTTATCACCAACGCAAATTCGCTACCAACTTTTGGTAGGTTTTAAAAAAAGGCACCAACTTATGGTGTTGAATTATCGTTAAGAATACCAACTTTTGGTATTTGATTCGGTAATTTGCTAAGGATCAACTATTGATTTATCAAACCCAAACAATATGAACACACAATATACATACATGGCATCACATACAAACCTATTAATATAAACATATACAAAGCATCATCCACCATAGATTTACATGTATATATGTATAAAATATTAATACCAATCAAAGCACATATATACACAACACCTGCACATGCATATATAACGTCATATATATAATATATATATATATAGGTATGTACAGTCTGACATCTATGTAACTCATATTTAAAGCACATGAACATGGCACAAATATATTTGCGAATAGATATATATAATACACACATACACAACATTCATATATAACATGCACACAGAACCTTTCAAAAGTGCACAAATATATATAATATACACCCACAACATTCGTATATATATGTATCTAAATATACCTACACATACATGTATCAAAAGTGCAGAAAGTGTACATATACGTCACCTGTGATGGAGGAAATCGGATGAGTGACAGTGCTCGATTAGGATAGATACTCAAATTAGTGATATATGATAATTTGATGATTTAGTAAGGATAGGTGATAGGTGATAGGTGACTTGAGCAATAGAAATTGTGGTGAGATGGAGGAGAAGGCTACAAGTCAATGGAATAAGAAGAAAGTGACGGCTGGGAGAGAAAAAAAATGAAGAGATGAGTGGTTATGCTTCCCCCAAAAGAGAGATGCGGCTCCTCCCCCCTTAAATGATGGAAAGGAGTTGTATTTAAAGGTGAAGAAGGTTGGATAAAGATGAATGGAAAGGGATCAAGTTAGTAGGATTAGGATTGAGAAGAAGAGTTTGAGGAGAAAAAGGATACCAAGGAAAAGAGATAAATAACCCCCAACTGAATTCTTTCCTTATTATTTTTTATTTATTTCTTTTCTTTTCTTTTGTGCTTGGTTTATTGGGCCTTGTTGGACTTGTGGGAACGAAATTTATTCAAAACCAATTTAGGCTTTCCCTTACAATAATTTTGATTTAATAGGTCCAACCCGGACAAAAATCGGGTACTGCACACTATAATCAACTCCTTGATTCTAGGAAGATCATCATCACCGAAAGATGGGTTCCCTATATATATATATATATATATATATATATATATCTCATTAGAATAAGATACAAGCTGATTTTACAGCCTTTATTCTTACTTCTACATGGTATCGGAGGCCTTGATATAACCCTCTACCTTTCTTCCTTCCTTCTTCTTGACAAGCTTGTCTCTTGTATCTAACGTTCCACCATGATCATTGAAAGTAATCAAGCCACCATTCCTAACACTCAAGAGCCAACCAGGTCTCTAGTTGTTGTTACAATCTACAATGCTATCAAACTTTCCTCCACGAATTATCTCTCATGGAAACTTCAAATTGAAGCCATCCTTATTGGCTATGATCTTCATAAATTTCTTGATGGGTCCAATGCTCCTCCTCCAGCCACCATTACTACCAACAATATTGAAAAACCCAATCCCGAATATCACACTTGGAGATGCCAATACCAACTTATCTTTGCTGCCCTTGTCGGCACTCTCTCTCAACCTCTCATTCCTATCATCAATTAAACAAAAACTTCTCATGAAGTATGTGTGAGGTCCATACCAAACTTGCATGCAAAGTTAGACTTTGCATGCAAGCCACCATGTTTGTCCATTCAAGATTCAACAATGTACCATTGTTGAGTCAAGGTTCAAAGCTTGAAGCCACCACCTTTGCCAAGTCATGCAAGCCACCACCACCATTGTCAAGATTGTACAACAAAGCCATCACCATGGTTTGTCAATGAAGGCAACTCACCAACCTTGTCAAAGATGGCAACCACCAACCCATCAAGCCTCCATTTTAGATTTTATTTTCTATATGTTCACATTTGAGTTTTCATCTCTATATAAAGAGATGTGTGTGTGTAAGTTGTAGAGGCAAGACAAAAAGAAAAAAAAAAGAGTGTTGTAGAAAGAAAGAGAGGTGTAGGAAGAGACACCGTAAATGTGTGAGTTGAGTATGAGAGTTGTGTAACCTCCTCCTCCAATTGTACTACTTCAATAGAGTGTTGTGTTTCTCTCCCGTGGACGTAGGTCATTGACCGAACCACGTAAATTTCTTTGTGTCACCTTATATTTCGGTTTCGTTTTCTTTGTGTCAAATTGACTCAGAATCCTCAACAAAGTGGTATCGGAGCAAGGTTAAGTCCCGGAAGTCATCCCGGACAGAAACAGAGCATGTTTTTGCTCTCGGGTCAATTTTTCGACTTCAACGAAATCAAGTTTTGAACACATCTGGGTGTTCCTCATCACCTCACGAGTCTCCTGGTTCAAAAATCATCGAAATCGGACGTCGGGGTGAGCCACACTCTCCCTCTGAAAATTGGAGGTACTATTCACGTTTTCTGGAGGTTGAAGACGAAGTGACGTCAGCATGACCTCACAGTGACGTCATCATATGACACGTCAGCGCCACGTCACCATCTGCCACGTTAGCGCACAGTCAGCAATTGTGCCACGTCAGCAGCCACGTCATCAAACGGCGTCAGTTGACTGTCAGTTGACCGTTAGTCAACAGTTAAGTCCGGTTCAAATTACAGAAACTTTGACCGGCCGGTTCGGTGTTTTTCGGACCGATTTTCAGGAAGGTCAAACCGGTTCCTAAGGTTTTTGACCCTTCCAGACGCAACCGTGCTATCGGTTTTGCGAGATTCCACTCCAAAATTTCGGTGTTGCTCGGTTTAGCTTGAAACCGAATCTTTTCTGATGGAAGCCTTTACATTAGAATCATCAGGAGCTATGATGAAGTTGACACCGACAAATTATGCTTTGTGGAAACCTCGGATGAAGGATTTCTTGAATTGCAGAGATTTGGCGGATCCCTTGGAAAATGAGGGCAAAAGACCAGATGATATAAAGGATGCTGAGTGGACAAAGAAACACAAGAAGACGATTGGTCAAATTCGTAATTGGATTGACCACAGTGTGTTTCACCATGTTGCACAGGAGACGAATGCATACGAGCTCTGGAAAAAGCTCGAAAACATGTATCAAGCCAAGACCGCTCGAAATAAAGCTCTCTTGGTTAGACGGCTTGTCAACTTGAAGTTGAAAAATGGTACTTCTGTAGCTGAGCACACCAATGAGTTCCAGAACTTGGTGAATCAACTTGTAGCTGTCATGTTCATTCTTAAAGATGAAGATCAAGCCTTAGAGCATTATTAACAGCTTCCCTATATCACTCCTTATCCTCAAATTTAAGGATCATCTAAAAAAAAACAAACCCAACAGCATCCCTATCCCTAAATAAGTCTCTATCCTATTCCTTATATTCAAGTTGAGTCTCTAGGTTGAGGGATTGGGAAAGACCGGTCCCTATCCCTTATCTTTGTCTAATTTTTTGACACGTATATCATTTTGACGGAACAAAATTTCCGTAAAGAACAAAACACGCTCCCTTCCTCTCGCCCTTTTCTCCCTTTCGACCTTCTTCTCCTTTTCTCTCTACTGGGGTCTGGGCAGTTAATCTCCGTTCACGACGGGCGAGCATCCTCTTCTCCTTGTCGACCCTCTTCTCCTTGTCGACCATCTTCTTCGCCATTATCTTTACTGGGCAGGTTGATCTTCCATCACAACGGATCGAAAGAATCAGGTATGTGTAATTTGCGATTCTTCTTCTTCTTTTTGGTTTATGTGAACCCAAATCAGCTTGGTTTTTTTACTTTCGTATACTTCTCTGTTTGCGCATGTAATTTGTGAGGTCATCTTTGGTAAATTATGTTAATGTTGTCTTGCTTTGTGATGTGGAGAGATTGTTCTACTTGATCTGTGAATGTATTTGGCTGGAGTTTGTAATCCTCATAAGTTTTTCAGATTTTTTTCATGGGATTTTAGTGGTTTATTTGAAACATAGTGATGAAGAGGAATTGCTTGCACAACAACTGTTCGACAAAAAGCCTCACTCATTGAGATTACTGCTTTTGTTAATATAGCTCTGCTAGTTTCTCATCTCTTTCCTTGTTCACAAAGAGGTTCATGATGTCTACAATTATTAGTAACCAAGACCGAAAGGAGAAAGGGTATTATTAATATGTGCATGAAGTTGTTATTCTGATGTTCGTGACCTACTGGTATGCCCCTTTGGACCCTGTTCGCAGCCTACTGGTATCCCATCTCAACTCCCTTGGTGCATGCAATCCCCTGTCCCACACATTGAGTAATACCACATACTATGAAAGAGTAAATTGGTGGGGTCTTGAGCTTTTTGATGTTATTAGGCTCACGGCCATGTGATATTGCAGAAATTTGACCTAAAAAAGCAATGGAAATGGGTTGGAAAGAGTGATTGTTATCTTCTATATATTCTTCGGCTTCAAAAACAAGTATTCTTTTTGAATTAGAGGAAGGTGGTTTGTCCCGATTCTCTATGGGCCAGCCCAGATGAGATGTTTAACAAGTTTGCACGTGGGAGTTCTTAATTTGTTTTGTCTTGTCTTGATTATTGCTGTGATAATACACCATGAATATATGGCCACAAGAGAAGATATTATTTTGAAAAACATTTAATGGAGATTTGTAGTTTGTTCATTTCCTCTAAATTTTTAAGCAAAATTCTGTTTTCATATTCTATTTTTGACCTTTTTAATTGCATTCATGTGACTCTTGAAGGTATATTAATGGAATCCCAAACTATTGTGAGTACGGAGAATCCAAAGGGTAGAAAGGCTGAGAATTATACTGTTGCGGAGGATTTAATTTTAATTGCGGCTTGGGAGCATACAAGTGAGGATGTTGTAATTGGTACTGACCAAGCGAAAGAACAATATTGGACTAGAGTTTGGAGAGAGTATTTAGATAACAATACTGTTTATCCCTATCGACCTGAGAAATCAATTATCAATAGATTTAGCACTATTAGGACCAAATGTTTGAAGTTTGCTGGGATCGTTCAGAGCATTGAGTATGCCAATCCTAGTGGAATGACCGAACAAGACAAGGTATAACCTTAAATTTTTAATTTCTTTGTCTTGTTTCCATGCTATAACATTTAATTTATTGTCTTCCTTTGTTTTATGTTTTTGTAGGTTAATGAAGCAATAAAGGTATGGTCGACAGAGGAGAAAGGCGTGTTCAAGCTAATGCATTGTTATCAAGTGCTCAAGAGTTCTCCAAAATGGTTTACAGAGGTTGTTCAGCCAAGTTTGAGCCGAAATCAAGCTGCATCAGAGTCAATTAACTTGGGAGAAAATGAAAGTGGCACTGGTCATGTTGAATTGGAAAGACCAATAGGAAAGAAGAGAGGAAAAGAGTTATTGAAGAACAAAAGAATCAAGACAGAAGATAGTGGTGAGTCTGAGTCTAGCATCAACTTTGGCAAGTCACAAGATTTGTTGCAGAAGTTGCATGATCAAAAAATGGATGTCATCATGGATGATAGCAGGAAGATGGATGAGTACCTTCAATTGAAGAAAGATAAACTTGAGCTTGATAGGGAGTTTCAAGAAGAGAGGGTGATGACTACTGACATGACTAATTTGAATGAGATGCAGCGAAAGTTCCTTGAAATGAAGCAAGCAAAAATATTCTAGAAGTGCTTTAACGAATGAACTTGCTGTGTTGGTTATTGTTTCTAGCTTTCTTTGGTAATTTCAATGTTGAACTTGTTTGAATTTATTTGTTTTGAATTTCTTTGGTACTTGATGAGTTGAACTTGTTTGAAGTTATTTGTTTTGAATTTGTTTGATGGAAAATTTTATTAACTTTGGCATTAAGTTTGGTAAACCAGTAGACATAAATATACTAAATTAGTAGACATAATTGAAAGATGCACTAATTCAAATAAAAATGAAAACATTGAAAGATGCTCCAATTCAAACCACAATGAAAACATTGAAAGATGCTTTAATTCAAGCCAAAAGGTGCCCACAACGATCACCACTTCTATTTTATCATTCGAAGTTGACGTCTCCATGCCTTGCCCACAAATGCTCAACTAAGTCTTCTTGAAGACGACAATGTATGCTTCTATCTTTCAGCTTCTCACGTCCAGCGAGGAACCTATTGTAGTCAAAGTGTTCATATCCAGAAGTGACTTCAGGAACAGAAACTTCTTCATACAAGTAGTAGTTACCTTTCTCGAGCGACTTGTATAGATCACGTTCGTCTTCTACGATCATGTTATGCATTATAACACATGCCTTCATGATATTCTTCATTGTTGCTAACTTGAAAAATCGACATGGTTGTGCAATGATATGGAACCTTGATTGGAGAACCCCAAAGGCACGTTCAACATCTTTTCTTGCAGATTCCTAAGCCTTAGCTTAGTTTTTTGCCTTTTGGGTCCCAGGCATTTGGATCGTCTTGACAATAGTCGACCATTTTGGGTAGATACCATCAGCAAGATAATATCCCGTGTCATATTCATGACCATTGATGATGAAGTTCACTGGAGGAGCACGACCATTGATTACATCTGCAAAGACGGGAGAGCGTTCAACAACGTTTATGTCATTGAGTGATCCGGGAAGACCAAAAAAAGAGTGCCATATCCATAAATCACGTGAGGCTACTGCTTCTAGAATCACAGTAGCATCACCACAATGGCCTGAATAGTGACCTTTCCAACCGCTTGGACAATTTTTCCAAGACCAATGCATACAATCAATGCTGCCAAGCATTCCTGGAAACCCACGCTCTTCATGCAAATGGAGTAACCTTCCAACATCATTTTGAGTAGGTGACCTCAAATATTCATCACCAAAAACACTAATCACAGCTTCAATAAATCTTTTCATAGCCTCATTTGCTGTGCTCTCTGCTAGTCGAAGATATTCATCAACCATGTCTCCAGAAACACCATAGCACAACATTCTAAGTGCAGCAGTGACTTTTTGTAATGAAGATAAACCCTCTGTGTGTGCAGCATTTCGACGTTGCACAAAGTAGTCATCATAAGCTATAACAACATCATGAATGCGAAGAAATAAATTTCAACTCATTCGAAATCGTCTTCGAAATAACCTTTCAGGAAATGTTGGGGTTGAGGCAAAATAATCACGCACCAAGTTTTCATGGCCAGTCTTACGATCACGATCGATATGGACACGACCAGGAATAGAACCTCGACATCTACTCGCATCTCCCTCTTCACTTTCTCCTCCAATAGTCAAAGAATTTGCTTGTAGAACATCTTCTTCAGTGGAGTCAAGGAGTTGTTGAGATCTTCTCCTAAAAAATTGAAACATTTTGAAATTGAGATGAATACGAAGAAGAATAAATCAAGATTTGAGAGTGAGTGTTGGATGAATTTTATGGAAGAAAACCACATCTTATATAGACTTTAAATTTTGAATTTTATAGCCGTTGTACTTTTCAGCAAAATTACAAATATGCCATCTGCAATTCAAATTTTGAATTTGAAATTCAAAAATATGACCGTTGTACTATTTAAAAATGTTACCGTTATATATTTAAATTTTAAATGTCAAATTTCAAAATTCAAAATTTAGGGAACCAATATAGGGACACTGCTGGGTACGTATAGCTGAATCTGACTCCCTATCCTGAAAGGTGAACATGTAAATTGTTACTATAGGGATAAAGATAGGGAAGCTGCTGAGAGTGCTCTTACTACTTCTCAGTTCCCTACCAGACAGTTGGGAGACGCTGGTGGTCTCTCTCAGTAACTCTGCACCCGGAGGCAAACTCACTATGGAGATGGTCTCGGATGCATTATTCAACGAGGAGTCTCGGAGAAAGGAGTTGGGCATAGACCAGTCTCATGCCCTTGTTACTGAAAGCAGAGGACGGCCTCAAGGTAGAGGCAGGAGTAGAGGAAGAAGCAAGAGCCGGGGACGAAACCAAGATCGTGGAAAGTCCACCGACGACAAGAGACAGCAAAAAGGCAAATACAAGTGTTACCATTGTGGCATTGAAGGCCACGTCAAGAAGAATTGCTGGAAATTACAACGGGAGCAAGGTCAAACCAGCACAAAGACAAAGAATGAAGGTGGCGAAACTCTGGTCACCATATCGGAGGATGTAGCAATACTCTCTTGCAATGAAGAGACATGTTTACATGCAGCAAGCCACGATCCTGAGTGGGTGATCGACACTGCTGCATCGCACCACGCCACTCCACAAAGTGATTTCTTCACTTCGTACAGAATTGGCGATTTTGGTACAGTGAAGATGGGCAACGATAGTTTTGCCAAGATTGTGGCCATTGGTGATGTGCATGTCAAGACAAATCTTGGATGTGCTATGGTATTGAAGGACGTCCGACACGTTCCAGACCTCCGGTTCAATCTTATTGCTGTGAATGCTCTTGATAAACAGGGCTATCACAATCATTTCGGCAATGGCACCTGGAAGTTGACGAAAGGTGCTTTGACTTATGCCAGAGGACATATTTGTGGCACATTGTATAGAACACAGGCCAAAGTATGTTCAGAAAGCATCAATGCTGTGGAGGAAGAGACTTCTCCAAATCTCTGGCACAAGAGACTCGGTCACATGGGAGAAAAAGGGTTGTCCACCCTGTCAAAGAAGGCACTCATCAAAGTGTCTAAAGATATTCCGCTGAACTCTTGTGATCATTGCTTATTCGGGAAGCAGCACAGAGTCTCATTCAATACATCTTCCACGAAAAGGTCAGAGTTGTTGAGTTTGGTACACTCTGATGTCTGTGGTCCTCTAGAAGAAGAGTCTTTGGGAGGTAACAGATATTTTCTGACTTTTATTGATGATGCTTCAAGGAAGGTGTGGGTATATTTTCTCAGAACCAAGGATCAGGTGTTCGAGAATTTCAAGAATTTCCACGCTATGGTGGAAAGGGAGACCGAAAAGAAGCTGAAGTGCCTCCGGTCAGACAATGGAGGCGAGTACGTTTCCAGAGAATTTGAAGCATATTGTGCTGAACGTGGTATTCGGCACGAGAAGACGGTCCCACGTACCCCACAACATAATGGTGTAGCCGAGAGGATGAATCGGACCATTATGGAACGAGCAAGGTGCATGCTCAGTATGGCAAAGCTGCCAAAGCCATTCTGGGGTGAAGCAGTTCGTGTTGCCCGCTATTTGATCAACAGATCACCGTCAGCACCGCTGAATTTCGAAATTCCGGAGAAGGTGTGGTCTGGCAGGAATATTTCCTATTCACACTTGAGAGTGTTTGGGTGCAAAGCTTTTGCACATGTATCCAAGGAGCAGAGACAGAAGCTCGACAACAGATTCATTCCTTGCATTTTCATCGGATATGGAGATGATGAATTCGGATACAGACTGTGGGAACCAACTGATAAGAAGGTTATCAGAAGCAGGGATGTTGTGTTTCATGAAAATGAAGTATTTGAGGACTTGGACAAATCTTCCAAGTCCATTGTTCCCAGTGTTGCCAACACCATTCCAGATCCTACACTAGTGGCACCTGCAAATAATGATGAATTGCAGGAGGAAGATTTAGAAGAAGAAGATACCGAAGGTGTTGAGCAGGGGGAGCCACAACCCCCTCCACCAGAAGCTGCAGAACCAGCACAACCTCCTCTAGTAGCTGTACCTCAGCCAGAAAGATCACAGAGAGGCCGTACCCTGATTCCGTCGAGGAGATATCCGGATTCAGACTATATTTTGCTTACTGATGAGGGGGAGCCATAGAGTTTTCAGGAAGCTCACAATCATGCTGAAAGCAGTGAGTGGATGCAGGCTATGCAAGAAGAAATGAATTCCTTGCAGAAAAACCAAACTTACGAGTTGGTAAAACTTCCTAAAGGGAAGAAAGCACTGCAGAACAAATGGGTGTTCAAGCTGAAGAAAGATGGCAACGGAAAGCTTGTGAAGTACAAAGCTCGATTGGTCGTCAAAGGTTTTCAACAGATGAAAGGAATTGACTTTGACGAGATTTTCTCACCGGTGGTAAAGATGACATCAATCCGAGTCATCCTTGGGCTAGTAGCAAGCATGAATTTGGAGCTTGAACAGATGGATGTGAAAACAGCTTTTCTCCATGGTGATTTGGAGGAAGAAATCTACATGGAGCAGCCAGAAGGGTTTGAAGTCCCTAAGAAGAAGCACTTAGTCTGCAAACTGCAGAAAAGTCTCTACGGCCTTAAGCAAGCGCCGAGACAGTGGTACATAAAGTTTGACTCATTCATGATGGGTCATGGTTACAAAAGGACTGCAGCAGACCAGTGTGTTTATGTCCAAAAGTTCCCAGACGGTAATTTTGTGATATTACTGCTATATGTGGATGATATGTTAATTGTTGGCCAGGATGTAGCCATGATTAACAGATTGAAAGCCCAGTTATCCCAGTTCTTCGACATGAAGGACTTAGGCCCAGCTCAGCGGATATTGGGCATGAAGATTGTTCGTGACAGGAAAGCCAAGAAATTGTGGCTGTCACAGGAAGCTTATGTTAAACGGGTGCTTGAAAGGTTTAACATGAAAAATGCAAAGCAGGTTACCACTCCGCTAGGTAACCATTTTCAGCTGAGCAAGAAATCTTGTCCTTCATCAGAGAAGGAGATTGAAGAGATGAAAGCAGTACCATACTCTTCAGCAGTCGGTAGTCTAATGTACGCAATGGTGTGTACAAGACCGGATATTGCTCACGCTGTTGGTGTTGTGAGCAGATTCCTTTCCAATCCAGGGAAAGAACATTGGGAGGGTGTTAAATGGATTCTCAGGTACCTGAAGGGTACGTCAAAGCTATGCTTGTGCTTTGGGGGAGCAGATCCAGTTCTGGATGGCTATACTGATTCAGATATGGCTGGTGATCCTGATAGTAGAAAATCTACTTCAGGGTATGTTTTCACTTTTGCAGGGGGAGCTGTGTCATGGCAGTCCAAACTGCAGAAGTGTGTTGCTTTGTCTACAACAGAAGCAGAGTATATTGCTGCAGCAGAAGCTGGTAAAGAAATGTTGTGGCTAAAGCAGTTTCTCCAGGAACTTGGTATTAATCAAGAGGAATTCAAGGTACATTGTGACAGTCAGAGTGCTCTAGACTTGAGCAAGAATTCCATGTACCATTCCCGCACAAAGCACATTGATATTCGCTATCACTGGATACGTGAAGTGATTGAAGAACAATTGTTGAAACTGGTGAAGATTCACACAGAAAAGAATCCAGCAGACATGTTGACAAAAGTTGTTACTCGCGAGAAGCTCGGGCTATGTCAGGACATAGCCGGGATGGATAGTAACTGAAGATTGGCAAGCTGTGTTCTCCTCCTATAGGTATGGAGGGGGAGAATTGTGAGGTCCATACCAAACTTGCATGCAAAGTTAGACTTTGCATGCAAGCCACCATGTTTGTCCATTCAAGATTCAACAATGTACCATTGTTGAGTCAAGGTTCAAAGCTTGAAGCCACCACCTTTGCCAAGTCATGCAAGCCACCACCACCATTGTCAAGATTGTACAACAAAGCCATCACCATGGTTTGTCAATGAAGGCAACTCACCAACCTTGTCAAAGATGGCAACCACCAACCCATCAAGCCTCCATTTTAGATTTTATTTTCTATATGTTCACATTTGAGTTTTCATCTCTATATAAAGAGATGTGTGTGTGTAAGTTGTAGAGGCAAGACAAAAAGAAAAAAAAAAGAGTGTTGTAGAAAGAAAGAGAGGTGTAGGAAGAGACACCGTAAATGTGTGAGTTGAGTATGAGAGTTGTGTAACCTCCTCCTCCAATTGTACTACTTCAATAGAGTGTTGTGTTTCTCTCCCGTGGACGTAGGTCATTGACCGAACCACGTAAATTTCTTTGTGTCACCTTATATTTCGGTTTCGTTTTCTTTGTGTCAAATTGACTCAGAATCCTCAACAGTATGGTCCATCCTGGCCGACACATATGCACAACCATCACGAGGGCATATTAAGCAGACCAACGATCAGATCAAGAATGAAACTAAAGGCTCTCAAACTATTTTTGATTATATGTAATCTATCAAAAATCACACAGATGCATTGGCTGCTCTTGGGAAACCTATGGATGCTGAGGATATCACTGAGAAAATCCTCGATGGGTTGGACGAGGATTATTGATCCATTATTGATGTAGTTAATGGGCGTGACACACCCATTACATTCGAGAAGCTTCATGAAAAACTTATCAACCGAGAACTTTCTCTAGGTACTCACAACATCACCTTGACATCTCTCCTAGTCACTGCGAATCCCACCAATACATGCCCATGGTTAGGTCACTCCAACAATCAGGGTCCTCGCTCCTCCTAGTCACAATCTTCTTCTTTTACCAACATGGGGTCTGCCTCCCATGGTCAAACACCTCGACCTTATCTTGGTAAATGTCAGTGGTGTCGTGCTTAGGATCACACTGTCCCTCAATGTCCTGTCTTTCACCAGCAACAACCCAACCTTCTAGCACCACTAGCACCTCGTCAAGCTCTTTGGTAGCCACGTCCATCAACTGCTTGGCAACCACAAGCACATATTGCCACTAACAATACACCAAGTGCATGGAAACCACAAGCCCAGATTGCTTCTACTAATTCTACTACTCCAACACCTTGGCTCTTGGATAGTGGGGCATTACACCATGTCACCATTGATCTGAACAACTTCTCTCTTCACTCTCCATATGATGTACTGAGGACATTGTGATATGGGCCTTCCTATAACACACGCTGATTTTACCTCTCTCCCTACACCCACACACATGTTTTCTTTGAAGAATGTTCTCTATGTTCCCTCCATGCAAAAGAATCTCATCTCCATTTCCAAGCTTTGCATTAATAATTATACCTCTAGTGAATTCTTGCCAACTTGTTTTTTGGTAAAGGATCTCCGCACGGGACGAGTACTTTTATAGGGACGTGTTAAAAATGGTGTGTATGAGTGGCCAACCTTCCCCATTAGATCTTCTCCATTTGTTTCCTTCTCCAGCACTAAATCCACACTCGCCGAATGGCATCAAAGGCTCAGTCACCATCTCCACCAATTCTCGAACATGTCGTTTCTCAGCTCTCCAACTCGAGACAACTTTCATTGCAATTCTTGCTCATGTAATAAAAGCCATAAACTTCCATTTTCAACTTCAACTCTAGTATCTTCAACGCCACTTGAAATTATTTTCTCTGATGTGTAGACATCTCCACTGCACTCCACTGATGGGTTTAAATATTATGTTATATTTGTTGATCATTTCACCAAATATGTCTGGCTTTATCTCCTCAAGCGCAAATCTGATGTTCATGATATCTTTATTCGCTTCAAATCCCTCGTGGAAAATTTCTTTCAAACCTCAATTAAAACCTTTTATACTGACAATGGGGGGGGGGGAATACCTTGCTCTGAAATCTTTTTTCAACACCAATGACATCTTTCATCTCCCACCCTTACACTCCACTCGGGCACGACACTATCCGATCTTACTGAATACCGTGCAATGTTGGGCAGTTACGGTATCTCTCATTAATGAGACCAGACGTTGCCTATGCGGTAAACAAGTTATCACAGTTCATGCATCGTCCAACTCATGATGATTGAAATTTTGTCAAACAAGTGTTAAGATATCTCTGTGGCATCTTGGATAAAGGTATGGTCTTGCATCGACATTCATCACTTACTCTCCATGCTTTTTTTTATTCGGATTGGGCTGGAAATAAAGATGATTTTTTTTTCTGGTGCTTATATTGTCTATCTTAGTTGAAATCCAATCTCTTGGAACTCTAAGAAGAAACAGACTACTGCTCGTTCTTCAATTGAAACGGAGTGACGCACCATTGCCAACATTGCAGCTGAGGTCCGTTGGATCAGTTCTCTCTTAACTGAGCTTGGTGCCAATATCCCACACTAACCTGTCATCTATTGTGATAATATTGGTCCAATAAATCTGTGTGCAAATCCGATTTTCCACTCTCGCATGAAACACTTTGCATTGGATTATCACTTTATTCGTACTCAAGTTTAGACTGGTATGTTACGAGTCACACATGTTTCATCCACCGATCAACTTGCGGATGCACTCACCAAGCCACTTACCCGAACTCGGTTTCAACTCCTTTAGAACAAGATTGGTCTCTTCTCTAGAAGCCCCATCTTGCGGGGGCATGATAGAGTACAACATTAACTACATGATTTGTCTCCTTAATTATATCACTCAATAGCTCTAATCTTGTATATATCCCGTATGTCTAGTCATGTATCAAGCTCCAACGTTACACGGTAATCAACTCCATGATTCTAGGAAGATCATCATCACCCAAAGATGGGTTCCCTGTATATATATATATATATATATATATATCTATATACAATTATCTCATTAGAATAAAATACAAATTGATTTTACAGCCTTTATTCTTACTTCTACATTAACAACATTTGTCTATAGCTGAGGCAAGGAAGTGAGGATCTGATTTACAGTGGCGTTTTACATCCCATGAGATCTCATACGTTATTCCATCATACTATTACAATAGAATAACATATTCTATTGTAATGGAAGATGTACTATTACAATGAAATAACGTATTTTATTATAATAATATAATGTAATAACGTATGAGATTTCATGAGATACAAACTCATGAGATATATATCATTTTCGTCTGATTTGACCTCAACGACTCATCATTGACACTCCACATAAGCAATGCGTTGCATATGTGAGAATGTGTGTATTCTCTCCAGATCCGTTCGTCATGTTGTCACGCCCTGTTTCGAGTATGAGATAAGGAAAATAAAACACAAAGATTGACGCACGTGACACAACATTGTGAAACCACGCAAGCCAACCTGTGGCATAATAGACAAACATCTTTAATTATTCAAAAATTTATGGGTTTTGACGATTTTAATTAAAAAATTTCCATTAAACATCGAAATTTTCTGGGTTTGAAGGTAGATTCAAAGCAAGAAGAGTCATGATAATTTCTAATGTAATAATCTTACCTAAACTGGAAGATTCAAACAAATTAAAGGTTTCTGAAATTCAGATTTTTTTTTTAAAAAAAAGCAAATAAACTAAAAAATTAGTGTTTCGGTATTGGTTTTTTCTGTTTCTTTTTCTTTTTCTTTTTCTTTTTCGAGAAGACAATGTCAATGATCATTGATAGCTTTTTTTTTTTTTTTTAAAAAGAAAATAATTTGATTAATTTTTTGTTGGTATGTCATCAAGACCATGTGGGCAGTTCATCGCAACATATATCTGTTAGCAAACGGTATACCTAATATAACCGTCGGAAGCTATAAAATTATATATTTAAAACGTGCTTGAACAAACAATTTATCCAGTAGATCTTCGATCATATGGAACCCTCTAGTCTGTCCACATAATCACACCAAGATATTTCAAAATTTTCAAAAAAGCTTAAAAGAAGAAGACTATTGTTATATATATATATATATATAATATGTGTACACAACACATACATATAACCATAAATCAAAATTAGTATTGGCAACCACCAAAAGTGAGTTGTCGACAATTATTTCAATTATATCTATTATATTATAATATAAATTATAATAGCATATTATTATAATATATTATAATATTATATTAATTAAATCATAACTCAATATTTAATGAATGATAAATGTGCTAGCAGTGTCCATTCATCAATTAGATTTAGTCTGATTTATAATAAACCAACATTTAATTAATAATTCAATTTTTTTCATCTCATGTAAATTATCCAATCAACACAGTTCTCGTCTCAAACCCTAGCGGAACAATTTCCGTGATTCTTTATATGTGACTTTCTAAGTTCATTACTGATTGACAATAAGAATAATATCAAACTCTTTGATATTAATTAAAACATCTTTTAATCATTTATTATAAATCACAAGTGACACCTAGCAGCATATTGTGACTAACCAATTAGTGATGAATACTTTCATATTGTTCTAATATCTCATATTAGTTTGCATGAGACTCACAACCATATCATCATAGAAAACAAATAGTATGCTGATCTTCCTAATTATTATTGTCCAATTAATAATTCTACGATTAGAAACTTAATTTAAAATATTTATACTAGAAATCACTAGTCACTCATATTCTCAACTCTAGAAAATGAGGTCTCTAACAAATATCTACGAACATATTTAACATAACTACCAAATAAAAATATCAAATATATAAGTCTGTCATTTATTAAATTAACTAATACAATACTATTATGATGTACATTCCAAATACAACAGTATATATATTGGCTATACATGACATATATCTAACAATATCTGTTGTTGTAAAGCTTGTCATAAAATAGTTAATCTCCAATAGTGAAGAATCAAAGCAAAAAGAGTCTTGATAATTTCTAATGTCATCTTACCGAAACAAGAAGATTCAAACAAATAAAAGTTTCAGAAATTCAGATTTTTTTTAGAAAAAAAAAACAAAGCCAAACAAATTTAAAAAACAGGTATTTGGATAGACTGAAGACAATGACCATTGGCAGAAAATAATTTTTTTTGGCGTGTCATCATGGCCACGTGGGCGGTTGGTCGGAAGTTAGACTCCACATAGATAAAAAATGAACTGACTGTTATTGATTCTTCCCTACTTAACAAAAACAACTAATGAAGATACATATATATAACACCTGCCAACTCTATCTCCTAGCAATTAGTTACAGTACTTAGAGATAGGTCTTTTATCATTGCTCATACAACAACAACCCCCTGTGTCATCTCTATTGACCTCCCTTAGAGTTGTCGTTGCTATTAAATCACTTGAGTTGTCTCGTACTTACCACAACCACCATCAGTCCGATCATCATCTTCTTGTTGTTGATTTAAGAACTACACACGTACCTGAGTATATGTCACTTGTACCAACCTTTTCATCCTTCATGTTTGATCAAACCACATCCTTATCTCTCCTAAACACCTTATCACTCCCATAAATGTAGCAAGACTGTTGTAGTGTAACCAATTTGCATGTGCCTTGATTTGTTGGTTATTTGACATCAGCAATTTCACTAGAGTCAATAGCATAATGTTGACTCGGGACACAAATTGGTAGAGAATATGTTTGACAGAGTATAAGCTGATGTAAAGAGTAATGTCTAAAAATGTCTAAGAGTATTCTGATAGAGTATAAGTTGATGTAGAGAGTATTGTCTAAAATGCCTGACAGAGTATAAGCTGGTATAGACGTTCTACCAAACAAACGTATAAACAAGAAAGTGGTGATACTTCAAGCGAAAAGCTTAGGAGAACCTGAAGAAAACCTACATACACATACACACAAATATATGATTCAATCATTCAGACTAAATTTGGGGTTAAATAACATCACTTGCAACTTCATATTTCATCACTTCACACCCAAAAGTATTTCTAATTACTTGCTCTCCTCTCTCTCTCTCTCTCTCTCTCTCTCTCTCTCTCTCTCTCTCTCTAGCTATGGCAACAAAACCTCAACCAGCTGCTGCTACTGTGGAGACTTTGCGCAGGACAGCAAATTACCAAACTGCTGTATGGGGTCCTCGTTACTTTTCCTCAATCCCCTTTGACGAATCGGTAATTTTTCACCTCTTTTAGCTACGTTGTCTTTAATGAAGTGATCATGTTTGTTTATTACTATTTATTACTTCATTAATTTTATATGCTAATTGGATTTCTTTATCGTCTTTAAATCATGTCAACGTTATAGCTATTGGAATCGTACACAAAACAAGTTGAAGAGATGAAAGTTCAAGTGAAAATTATGCTGACAGACTCCAAATCCAACGACGTTGAAAAAGTCAAATTGATCAACTTGTTATGCCGGCTCGGTGTTTCCTACCACTTTGAGAGCGAGATTGAGGATGTTCTGAATCAAGCTTTTGATTCCATGCATAATTTGGCGCTTGAAAATGATGTCTATGATCTCGAAACTATTGCAATTCTGTTTCGAGTGTTTCGACAATTTGGTTACAAAATGTCTTGCGGTAATTAAGTCCTTAGACTAATTAAAATCTTTAATTTCTTCTCTTTTATGTTTTATTTCTTTAATCGTTGATGGTTTTTAAATCATAAACTTCCAGATGTATTCAACAACTTAAAGGACAGTGACGGTAATTTTAAGGAGAGTTTAGCTAACGATGTCAAGGGCATGCTAAGTCTATATGAAGCTTCTCATTTGATTATGCGCGGAGAACATATTTTGGACGAAGCATTTGCTTACACGAGCAGTCGCCTCCTCAAATCTTTAGAAAGTGAATGTCAACCTCATCTTGCAAAACATATAGCCTACGCTTTGCAACAACCCTTTCACAAGGGCATACCAAGAATTGAATCCAAACAATACATCTCTTTCTATGAACATGACGAGTCCCGCAAAGAAATGTTACTCAAATTCGCCAAAATAGACTATAATCTAGTGCAGTTGTTCTACCAACGGGAACTCAAACATCTTTCAAGGTAAAATCTAAATCCAATTACCTATGCGATCGATAGTTGGTATCTCTACATTTTTTTTCCTAACTTTCCAAACCACCAATTTTTAATGCAGGTGGTATGATACTTTGGACATTCCATCAAACTTTCCATACGCAAGAGAAAGACTAGCAGAAATTCACATGTGGTCTATGGGGACTTACTTTGAGCCTCATTACTCGGATGCTCGAGCAATTCTCACCAAAGTTATAACAATGATATCAATTTTAGATGACACGTATGATCTATATGGTACAATTGAAGAACTTTGACTGCTAACCAAAGCAATAGATAGGTATGCTAAGACATACAGAAAGGCGAGTGATGTGGTTTATAAGCGCACCTCAAGTGAATTGAGCCAAACTTTCTCACCTTTTTCTTTTCATCTCTCAATTTCTTGAAATTATAACAAAGTACCGACACATACATCAGAAATATACAATTTTCTTCTATATCTATTTGCATTTGTTCTTAATAATGTGAGTATTAAATCTTGATTAATTTTTAGGTGGGACATTGATGTGATTGATCATCTACCTGAATACATGAAATTTCTGTATAGCAGCCTTTTGGATGTTTATCAAGAATTTGAGAATCAATTGAAAAGTGAAGAGAGATCTTATGCTGTTTCTTATGCAAAAGATTTGGTAAATATATACATCAACTCAATTTCTAGTGTCAAATTAGTCTATACGTTTTTCTCCATTGACACTTATTTTCTACTTATTAGATGAAAGAAGTGTCGAGAGCCTATCATCTTGAAGCAGAATGGTTTCACACAGGCATTGTGCCAACATTTGACGAATACTTGGAGAACGGATTGATCACGAGCAGTTATAACACAATTTTGTCGGGTGCTTTTCTTGGAATGGGAGAAAAAGCAGGAATGGATGCATTTGAATGGTTGAAAAGTAATCCAAAGATTGTTCGAGCTCTAATGGCAATTGGTCGTCTCATGAACGACCTAGTGTCGCATAAGGTACGAATTAATAAATGTGCTAGATTACACAAGCTCTATATACAGCGGCGGAGGTCACAGACCCTGCCAGCCTTTTTTTTTCAAAAAAAAAAAAACTTTTATAATATAATACATTTCTCTCTTTGATCATCTTTGGTCAATATTCCTTTATCAATAAAAGTAATGTATTACAAATTTCAAACATTTGAACATTTGGCTTCCTGCATTCTAGTTGTATTAGTTTTTAATTGGTTTTTAACTGGTGTATTGTAGTTTAATACAAGTTATTTGGCTTGTATAAGTACAATTTTTGTTTTCGAATGCTCTTGCTCTTGTAATTTGCTTCCCAAAAACAAATTTCGGGGCTGCCCCCAGTTCCAAAAGCTGGCTCCACCACTGTTTCTATACATACATATATATATATAGCTGCAGCTCAAGTGGTGGTAGTAGCTTACACGCCAACTATCTTAAGGTCCTGGGTGTGATTCCCAGTGACAACATCTTAGATGGCCGTTACGCTCTCCTGCGGGTTGGGCCGAGGCTACATCTAAGTTGGGGTGTTATTGGGCTGCTGCTCATGTTGGGGAGGGCTAGACCAATAAGATGGCTAGTCAGTTTGACCCCTCAACAGGCATACTATGGTATATAGCCTACTCGAGTTTACTTGCGCTATAACAATTTTTATGCATTCAATGTCGCCGCCATTATTTCGATAATGTTTTCCATTTTTCACAGATCCCAACAACATGCCCCCCAAGATTTACACCACCTAGGAGTTGGTAGAGATGAGGCATGTGGAGCGCGCCAATAAGAAGAGACTTCTTGGGAGTTCTACTTCAACATTAGCATCCACACCCACAGTATTGTTAGCTCCAGTTCGCCATGCTTTCATCACACTAAGTGATGAAAAGGGTGACATAAGGGACATTGGCCCTCTACTACTAAAAGGAACAAAAGACGTGGAGAAAAGTGTAGACCCTGTTTCACGTCTTCAGAAAATAAAACAACCAAAAACGACAAAGAAAGTTCAAGAGCACAGAAGGAAAAGGCAAAGTGAAAATCCCCAATTATAGAGATGCCAAAGTGCAAAGCGCCCAGCGCCCGAAGGTATATCCATTGAAGTTGGTTCCCAAAAGAGAGTTAAGGTATCAGGACCCCAAAACACATCTGTTGCTGTCTCTTTCACCGATGAGAGAGGAGTATCCGCTCCCGCATCTCCGCTTTTAGTCAACATGAGCTTTCTGGGTGATATGAAATTTTTAGGGTGTAAAGTACGTACCGACCGAGTTAAATAAGTTTGTCATTCCCAAGGATAAGTTCGTCATGGGAAGGTGACAAACCTAGCAGTAGTAGACTTGTCCATTATGGAGATAATGTTAGGTGTCAAATACATCTAATATTTTATTGTTAAAGAACACATTTTACCCATGATTTTGGTATAGTTTCTATCTCTTTTGGGCGTTTATGTGAACAGGTACTGGAGATGGACGTGATAACTGAAATTGAGCTGGAACCGATATTTGCAGCCTAGGAGCGGCCGCAGGACGCGATTTCACCTTTTCACATAATTAGGAGCTGACGTGGCAAGCAGTTATTGGATCAAGGGTTTAATATTTAAGACAAAACCCTAGGAAACGAAAAAGACGACACCAGAGATTGGAGAGACGGCAGAACACACAGAGGCAAGGAAATCAAGTGCGGCTAGGACTGTGAGAGATCAACAGCAAGGCTAGGCGTGATTCCCTTCCATTTTCTTGAGAATTGAATATTGATTATTGAGTATTATGTTGGATTTTATTATTATTATGAGTAGCTAAATTATTTTCTAGCTGTGATTTGGTAAGTTCTTCTACCATAAACCTTGTGCATGGATTCAATTGATGATTAGACCAAGTTTAATTCTTTGTTCTTTGGATTAATTGTTGATTTCCTATTGTTATGCATGCCTGATCAACATCATAATTTTAGGAATTGTTAGTTGAACATATTCGGCTGACCATGACCCGGTGTTTGACGAAGTAACAAGAACTTGCGTAAGATCCAGGTTTTGGGAACATTGAACATAGTTGATTAGGTGATAGACCATTACCCTAGATTGTGCGATTGTCGATTTCCTAGTGCGTATGCTTATTTTAGGATGTTCTTAGGAGAGACCAAACCAAGACTCCTCTAATAAGAAAAGATCTTGCAACTGGACCAAAGTCAGGATCGTTGTTTAGGGAAATCTAATTGACTGCAGCTGGACCAAGGCCTTTCAATCGACAGCGTTAAACTTTAAAATTGTTTAATTGCTATTAATCTGTGTGCACAGGTGGAGGTAGTTGAGCACGCCAATCCTAAGATAGGTTTTGTCCATTGATATTTAATTCAATCATAATTTAGCCGTTAGGTAGTTTGCGCTATTGTTTTGTAATTAATTGGTAGTTGGTACAGTCTCTGTGGATTCGATCCCATTCACTTTTACTGTTTTGCGACACGTACTCTTGCGATTGGGTAAAACCCTTCGGTATTTGAATTGCAATTTTATTTGTGATAAAAAGTATCGATCAGATAACCAAGGTTAGTAGTAACTCATTTTCACCGATATTACCAAATCTTTCCTTTTACAACTGAACTCTTGACATTGGTCTTTATGTAAATACAAGTGCTGACTAGCCTCATATATGCTTGAGAAAATGCATCAAAAGCATGCGACCAAGGGGGACGCTTGAGACCAACTCATGTCTAGCAAGAGATGGAAAAGAATTCCAGGCTTACCGCACAAAAAGAAGCGAAGAGGACGGTGGAGGCTATGGCCTCGGCCTCAAGAATTTGAAAAAATGATAAGTGAACTGAACATGGAGATCTCCAAAGCTTCAGAGCTCAACAAGAAGGTTGTCACGGAGTGCAAAACTTTGAACTCCTCAGTTCTACGACTTTTACAAACTTGTGAGGAGGAAAACAAAATACCTCTCGCCGAGATAGAGAAATTCAAGGAACTTGAGGTTAAACAAGAAAAGAAATTTTCCAAGCTTGATGATACCATGAGCACTCACCTCGCCTACGTAGAGAAACTTCAAGGCAAGGCGAAGGGAAACAAGATGTTATTGATGTCAAAAATTGGGGCATTGAAATCCCAGATGGAGAAGGATAAGGTAGAAAATGAAAAAGAGAAGGAAGCCTTGAGGCATGAAATGGCGATGATTGGTGGCCTGGCAGCAACGAGGACGAGGATGGAGCTCCTTTAGGACTTTGAAGAGGGTAAACTGAATTACCTGGACATGACAAGCGAGATTGCTAAATGCAAGAATGTCTTAGGAGAATACGAAGAAAACTGAACATGTTGCTTGCCCGTGCTTCACATGCTATTATTTTACTTCATTTTTATGAATAGTGTGCAATGATTTCCTTTTATAATTCCTGTTTTTTAATTCCTCATTTTGTTTATTCAACTTTGTTTGAACGTATTGATATGCTATTGAAAACATTTTGTTATTGAAATGCAAAAATATGAACATAAATAGCAGATTTTCATTAATTACTACAAACAAATTCTGGAGAAAAGACATATCTAATGAGCTCTTAGCACATAGCTCAACTGCGATGTGCTCTTCACCCTGCACTGCAGGTTGCCAAATATAAAAAAGTTGTACCCCCACTCAAATCTTGTTAAAACAAATGGACTTATAACAATATTAAACTTATCCTATAGACATGAACAAAATGTCAGACTGGTTGACAGGAAGTTTGTCAACCCTCCGACGTTCAACATTAGCCATTGGAAATTATAAAGTGTTGCATAGATGAAAAGAAATTTTCAATAGATTTAAAAGTGATACAATTTTATGTGTACGACATTCCAACTATTGGCAATCTATTTTCCTTCTTTAGTCTGTACCTTGTAAGCACCTTGTCCCATAGACTTGGCGATGAGGTAAGGTCCTTCCCACTTGGGTCTAAGCTTGCCTCCATTGAGCTCCTTGGTATTTTGGAAGAATTTTTCTAAGAACCCAATCTCCTTCCTTGAAAGTCCTAGTCCTGATATTCTTGTTAAAGTGTTGAGCTGCTTTCTTCTAATATAGAGCTGTTCTAACCAAAGTAGTTTCACGTACCTCATCTATAATATCCAAACTGTCACTAAGTTGTATCCTGTTTGACTCCTCAGTTACCCACTACTAACGAGTTGAGGGTAACCCAACCTCAACTGGAAGAACTTCCTCTCAATTATAAATAAGCGAGTAAAGGGTCACCCCATTGGATGACCTGGCCGTAGTTTGGTAGGACCACAGCACGCCAAGTGGCTCATCAACCCATGCTCCCTTAGACTTTTCTAGACACTTCTTCATAGTGTTCAAAAGGGTTTTGTTAGATGCTGCGGCCTGCCTATTGGACTATGGATACCTTGGAGTAGAAAATTTGAGTTTAATCTTCCACGTTCTGCAGAAGCTCTGGAAATCATGGCTAATGAACTGTAAGCCATTATCAGTGACTATCTCCTTGGTACCTAAAAAAGACCAATAATATTTTTTGAACCTAGTCTCCAGGCAACTTTGGATAAGCTTCTGCTTCTATCCATTTCATAAAATAATCTGTTAATGCAAGGAAGTGGGTCCCCTACCCTGATGTAGTAGGTAGAGGTCCTACTATATCCATTCCCCACTTCATGAATGGCGAAGGAGACTTAACAAAGGTAAATGAGAAAACTAAGCAAATAGCTAATATTTATCACACTTATTCACATATTCCAGCGCATCAGCCCAAAGAGTAGGTCAATAGTAGCCCGTTGTCAAACATCTGTGAACAAGGCTTCTTCCTCCATAATGATTTCCACACTCAACCTCGTAGAGCTCCGCTAACACATACTCAGCTTTTTCCTTCTCAATACACCTCAACATAATATCAGAGAAAAAACACTTATACAGCTCGTCGTCGATCAATGTGAATCTAGCTGCTTTGGCTATAATCCTCTTGGTTTTGTTGCACTCTTGTGGCAGAGTGCCATCTATTAAATAGAGAACAAATTCAGCTCGTCAATCAGCTGGAATATCTTCCTCCATAGGCAAACTCATAGGAAGCACCTCTATGCACCTTTCCTCGCCAATAGCTAGCCACTGCAGATAAATTAAAAGGGTCATCTGTGACTTGCCAGTTTGAATCGATGACCCTAGAGCTGCAAGGGCATCAACAAGAGAATTTTCTACCCGTGAAATCTGAGACAATGAAAACTCAAAGAATCCCCTAAGATCTTTTACCACCTCTAAATAAGCAACCATTTTAGGCTCCTTCGCCTGATAATTCCCCTATAGGTTATTTAGGATAAGTGGGGAGTCTGAAAAAACTAAGATACTTGTCACCCTCAAACTTTTGGTGAGCTGGAGTCCAGCGATAAGATCCTCATACTCAGCTTTATTGTTGGTAGCCAACAATCCACACCTAACCGCTTGCTGAACCAAATTCCCAAGAGAAGACTACAAAACAACCCCTAGCCTACTACTTTTATCATTATTGGCTCTATCAACCCACATTGTCCAAGTAAAAGGTAATTGGTTAGCATAGATCGCCACCTCTTCATCAACCTTCTCACCTAGTGTAAAATCAACAACGAAATCATCCAGCCATTGCGACTTGATGACCATCCTTAGATGATAAGAAATGTCAAACTCTCTAAGCTCTACAGTCCATTTAAGCAATCTTCCAGAGAACTCTAGCTTATGAAGAACATTCCTCTGAGAAAAATTTGTTATCACAGAAATGGAGTGACTCTGAAAATATTGCTTAAGTTTTTTGGCTGCTACTATCAAGTTAGAGCCAACTTTTCCATCTGACTATACCTTATTTTAGCATCCAACAAACTCTTACTCACATAATACATAGGCCATTGTATGCCTCCTTCCTCTCTAACCAAAACATCACTCACAGTAGTTGATGACACAACCAAGTAAATATATAATTGCTCCCTGACAATTGGTTTTGACAGTAATGGTTGCAACGTCAAGTATGGTTTCAACTACTGCAAAGCTTCTTCAAACTCGGCGGTCCACTCAAAATTGATGGCTTTCTTTAGTGTTATGAACAGATGTCTACATTTATCTGAGGATCTACAAATGAACCTTCCTAGAGCTGCCAATCTCCAAGTAGTTTTAGGCACAACTTTCATACAACTTGGCTAGGGCAAGTCAATAACAGAGTGAATATGATCTGGATTAGTCTCAATTCCTCTCTGCATAACTAGATAACCCAAAAACTTCCCAGAAGTCACACCAAAAGAGCACTTTGCTTGTTTGAGCTTCATATTTTACTTCAAGAGCAGCTCCAAAGCTTACTATAGGTGTTTAAAGTGTTGAGCAGCCTTGAGGGATTTTACCAGCATGTCATCTATGTAAACCTCCATAGTGTCCCTAAGCAACCTAGCAAATATTTTATTAACCAACCTCTGGTAGGTTGAGCCTGCATTCTTCAAACCAAAGGGCATTATCTTATAACAATAAATCCCTCTCTTTGTCATAAACGTAGTACTCTCATAATCCCCTAGATGCATCGAAATCTAGTTGTACCCTAAATAGGCATCCATGACGAAGAGAAGCTCATGCCCTGAAGTAGCATTTACCATCATGTCTACGTGTGGCAGTGGGAAAGGTTCTTTTGGAAAAGCCTTGTTAAGGTCTGTGAAATCAATGAAAACCCTCCATTCAATACTCTTCTTCACGAAAACCATATTAGCAAGCCAATTTGGGGACTATACCTCCCTTACAAAACCATTGTCTACCGACTTCTCCACCTCTACACTAATCACCTAATTCCTCTCTGGTGTAAACTTCCTCCTCTTCTGGCAAACTGGAGGATAGCTGGGATCAATTCTCAGCTTGTGGACAACTACTTTAGGATCAATATTAGTCATATCAGCATGGGACCATGCGAAGCAATGCTGGTGTTGAGTCAAGAAACCCACTCTATGTCCCTTTAGCACTGGTGTTAGAGGTGCTCCAACAAACACCTTCCTCTCAGGGAACTCTGATGAAATTTTTATTTCATTTAGCTCCTCCATCTCTAGCTCATTGGCTAAGTAGCTGGAGCTTTCGCACTATAACTGTTATGTTGACTCTGCAAGCTTCTTCATAGCATTCTTGTAAGAGTTTTTAGCAGCTATTTGCTCACCTAGAACCTCCATCACGCCATTACCGATGGGGAATTTTAATACCTAATGGTAAGTGGAGGACAAAGCCCTCATCTCAAGAATCCTTGGGCGACCAACTATCATGTTATAAGCGAAAGGACAGTCCACGACTATGAACTTCGTTTGAGTGTTTACTCCTACAACATATACTAGAAACGCAAACTCTCCTATAGAAATCTTTAACTAACCACTGAACCCATACAACATTGTTTGTTGCTTGAAAATATAGTCCTCATCAATCCTCATCAGCTTCAACGAGCTCAAAAATAGTATGTTGATAGAACTACCGTCATCGACCAAAATTGTCTTCACATGAATATTTTTGACCTGTGAAGTAACTACCAAGGTGTCATGGTGTGGGTGGATGAGGCGTGTAGCTTCATTGTCAACAAAGGTCATCACCTTATTTGTAGCATTAGTCAAACACTGTCTTATTCTACATTCAGGATTCACAGTTTCTCTTGCACTTTGGTGAGCTACAGAATGGGAAAATCCACTAATCTATGAACCTTTAGAAATTACATGCATAGTGGGAAGATCATCAATCTGCTTGACCTTCAATTCGACGCCCTTTGCATACACTGCTTTGGAAACATTGATTTATCTCCACTATCTAGGTACCATTTTTCTTGACATCTAGCATTGTATGCTAGAACAACAATATTACAAATCACATCAGATTTTTGAACCCAAATATTTGTGGTTGGCTTAGAAGCACGAATACTATTGACAAAATTATCAAAAAATTTAAGTAACAAAATGAATTGTTTAAACAAAGAAGAATTATCATAATATTTAAGAAACAACATGAATTATTCAAATAAAAAAATAAGAATGTGAAAGATGTGTTTTTAAAATAGTCTTTACATGTTCACTTCTACGAGATTTTACCAACTCAGGGAAATAAGGTCCAATGTGTCCTTTGACACTACACATATGATAGATAGACACAAATCAAACTATATTATCTGATGCATATCTGATGTAACCTTCAGGTAGCGTACGAGAACTGGTGGATGCAAACTGCATGTAGGCTACATGAGAATTCTAGAAAATAGGGTGAAAGGCATTTTCATGTGTAGGATGAGATGGCAGGATAAATGCATGTGTTATTACCTTTGTTTACCTTCTTGGGGTGAGTGACCATTTCTTTGTCATCAATATTTTTACCTTGAACAAAAGGTTTGAAATCTTTCACAACTTTTTGTGGTTCACCAGTGTATCCAATTTCATCCCTAATACCAATTTTTCTCATTATGCCAAGCATGTTATCCAAATTACTTGTTCCAACCTACAAGATTTTAATCGTGGAAAACTTTGCTAATTCACTTTGCAAGTCATAAATTGCATCTTGTAGTTATTGAATTTATGCTTGATCATGGCTTTGATTGTTATGCATCTCCTCAAGTCTCTTTATTAATTCAACTTCACGAGCAATCCTCTCCAACAACTTTGCCTGCAATTGTAGTTTAGATTTTTGACTTTTTTTAAAGGCTAACATGAGTAGATTGTATGCATCTTGAAGGTCTTTAGTGTCCTTTTCAAGGTCTTCAATAGAATTCTCATTAGAATTCAAGCCTAAATCCACTTGGATTGATATGGTTAATGATAATATCTTGTGATTTTCATCATCAGACTTGCTTGCCTCATAATCACTTTCACTATCACTCAACGTAGCCTTCATGGACATAGTATTTTCCTTTTTATTTGCACATTCATATGACATGTACCCATACCTTTGACAATAATAACACTAAAGCTTTGCTTTAAATTGCTTGGCCTACACATCTCCTTTCGATATATCATTGGGCTTGTCATGCAAAAACCCTTTTTCTCTGTCATATTTTCTCTTCTGGAAGTCTAAATAGTTTTTGAGAATTTTGGCCAACTAGACTAACTCTTCGAAGTCATCATTAAATTCATCTTGACTGGACTTCAAGGCTACACCTTTCATATTCTTAGGTGCACCTAGATTGCTTTCATATGTTTATAGTGAACCAACAAGTTTTTCTATTTTAAGCTTGTCAACATCCTTGATTTCCTCAATGACTACAACCTTTGATTAAAATCGATCAGGCAATGAGCTCAAAATTTTTTGGAGAATCTTGGTTGGTGATAATCATTCACCAAGTGCAAATATGGATTTGACTATATCATTAAACTTAACATAAAAGTGATTGAAAGTTTCATCTTCCTCCATGCGCAATATCTCAAACGATGTTGTTAGCTTCTGCAATTTAGAAATCTTCATGGCTGGTGTTCCTTCATGCGTAACCTCTAGAATTTCCCAAGCTTCCTTTGCAATGGCACAATTTGTAATTTTTTTGAACTCTTCAATATAAACACCTGTGATCATAGCCTTTAAAGCACAATTGTTCGAGCCAACACTTTCACACTCAACTATTGTCCATGATTCTAGCGATTTAATAACAATTTGTTTCTTCATTCTTAGTTGTAAGAGACTGTCATCCATGTATCACAGAAAGTCAAACACGGTCCTCAATAGATTCATTTAAATTCGCATTCTAACCTTCTAGCAAGCATAGTGCTCACCATTAAAGTATAGAGTCTTGTTACCATGATGACTAGTATCCATTATAATAATGATCTCACTCAACAAATAGAGTGACACCTCTGATAACAATTGAAAATTTGAATAGTAAAATAACCAAGTGAGACACAATGATATTTACGAGAAAAAATCTCCACTGTCTAGAGCCACCAACTTTGAAGCAATCCACTATACCAACAGGTTACAATAATATCTCTAGAGCTAGGATTCACATAACCTATATTAGTTTCTTGCTCGAGTTTCATGATACACCCTTCCACAAGTAGACGCTTCCGCCAAATGCTCTAGAGTCACACTGAAGACTTTAAGCTCCAAGAGCACACACTAATGCACTCAAAGTGATATGCATTAATGATTAGAAAATCATTGAAAAACAAAAATCTCACTCAAATATAAGAACATTTAGAATATGTGAGTTCAAAAGAGCAAGGGTTATTTGATTACCATTAGCTATATATATAATGCACATGTATACCAAGAAAACCTTAAATAATGGCCTAAAAGATATTATCAATATTGATCCACAAAATTAGTTAAACATTTTGTCATAATCGTGTAATCAAGGCCTAGAAATATACGGAATGACTTCCTTAGTTTAAGGAGATGATTATCTCTAAATAGGAAAGAAGATAAATCATTAAAACGAGAGATAATCATTCCTAAAATAACTGGGTTTTATTATATTCAATCAATTCATCCAAATCAATTAATTAGTCAAAATCAAATACCAAATCCATTTAAAATCAACTCACGTAAAACCTGAAAAATAAGTTTCCAAAAACTAATGCTCATGTAGGCTACTTGAAGCTTACCTGAATTCTTGCAAATTGTAACTTCAAATCAGTTGACCCTAATTTGCATTCCTATCCAATATGAATCCCAACTTATCTAAATGAATGATTACATTGGTCAAACATAATTTCACATAAATAAAACTTACAGTCTATTAGTTGAAAGCTCCATCTCAACTGTCAAAAGCTGTCCGATTCAATTTGCTTTCTAACTCACACTGTCGGAAATGGCCCTCTCCTTGGTAAAGGAATTTATATAGTTGCTAACAGCCTTTATATATGCAACTTCTTCTCTTTCAAAAGAGCATAATTTTGACGCCACAGGCACGTTTCATACAACCACAGATCTGCCATGCACTTGGATTATGTCTAAGATATTAATTCTGATTTTTTATAATTCTCTACTCTTTTTTATTCCATGTTTTTGCATAATACGCATGGCTTCTTTATTTATTATGAGTGTTATTTATCTTTCTCAATTTAGTAAACGGATGATTGAAGTAGTCACAATTTTTTTTTTAAGAATTTAGTATTAAGATGCCTAAATTTGGTCCAACATTCTGGTAAGGTTATTCAAGCAGCAATATTTTATCTGTATCTTCCACTGAAACAAAAGAAAATGAATTATTTTGCTTCTTAAGCCGCTTTTAAGACATCGAATGGAGAGAGTAATTGCTATTAGTTGATTTATTTCTTAGAATTAGAGCAAGACATTGGTGATTCCAATGTCATATATTGCTAAATATAAATTAATTCGCACGCATGATTTACGTAGACCCTATTGCATTATAATATGTTGAAAGACTGTTTCATAATTGAACTTGGATTGGAACTCTATCACAACTAGTTGGATATATTAATTTTATTTATGTTGACCATATTTCTCTCGTGTCTTCTAAATATATATTTAATTTGTTCTTTGTCTCATGCCACTTGTTGAGATTTTAGATGTGACACTATAATTGACATTGTAATTGTAATCATGAATGTAATATGAATTTTAGACTAGCTGAGATCCACATTAGATAGGAATAAAATATTAGGTTTAGTTGGATTAAGAACATGCTGATCATAGAGTCTGCACATAACCTACATAGAATTCAGGTAAGCTTCATAAAGCCTGCATGAGCATCACTATTAAAACATGCGTTTTAGATTTTTTTATGCATATTTTTTATAACAAAGATTCTAATTTTTTTTACGAAAACAATTGATTTAAATCATTGATTGAGATAGAATATTTAAAGTGTTTTATAAATGATAATCTATCCTTTTAAAGAATAATTTTCTTCCCTGTTTTGGAGATAATCAATTCTTTTTATTAAGGAAGTCAATTCCTTATTTTATGGTCTTGTTTTCTAATTGATTAATTGAAAATATTTTAACTTTGAGGAATAAGATTTTATACCTATAAAGGCCAATTTTTCTAGGTTTTCCATGAGATATACATTTTCCTAAATGATGAGGATATTTATCCTCTCCAATCAGAGTAAGACACGTGGCAATGGCTGTCAACAGAAGACGTCACCTTTCCCGTTGGGAGATCCTCGGTACCGAGCAGTAGAGATGCTCTTCTCGGCCCCGTACCCTCAAGACAGTAACAAGCTCTCAGTAAAACAGTAATTCCTTCATTTGGCAAGGTATTATTCACCACCACTCGAATTCTATTAATGGAAACCACCTTCACTATATAAAGGGGTTACCCCACAGGTAAAAGGGATCACTTCTTTTACTACAAAATACTCTTTTCACATTTCCCTAGAGCACCGAGCTGTGTTCTTCAGAGAGTCAATCTTTGCTAGCATCTGACTTAAGCATCGGAGCGCCAACGCCAGAGAACACTCTCTGGCGGGCCTCTAGCTTACGTTTGTTCGTTTCTACAGGACAACCTCTACTGAGAAGACTGTCTAGACGAAGAGGAAGATCAAGAATCCGAGGAACCCTTGTTCGGACCTATACTGATACATTTTTGTACTTAACCAATTTAAGACGTCATCAGATTGGCGCCGTCTGTGGGAAACCGATCTTTCCATAATAACAAATATGGTTCGAACCAGGACTTTGAGAGGAGAAGGCCAACAAGCCCCAGCTGCCAGTGTTAATGTCGAGCAACAACCCCAACCACCGGTGCAGGACCAAATAACCCAGTTGTTACAACAGATGAATGTCTTCTTACACCGTTTGGACATGATTCAGGAGGCGCAGGGGCATCAACCCGTCCAAAATGAGAACATTTCTCACGGGACGGGAAATGAACATTCTCAATCGGACGAATCAAGAAATCCCGATCTTCCAGGAACCTCGCTGACCACTACTCGGAGGCCTCAACCCACTCATACTTACGAGGGAGACAGCAAGTTCATCGAGGGGGTAGTGGACCGAAAGATAGCTGCTTTGTAAGGACGCCCTTTTTTGGATACAATGGACTGGGACGGGAACTTAACTCCATTGACAGCTGAGGTGCAACGTGCTCGGGTACCAGCGAGTTTTAAGGTCTCTAGCGTGGAAAATTACAATGGGACGGGAGATCCCCTTGACCATGTCATCGGGTTCCAAACCATGATGGAGTTCTAGCGAGCATCTCAAGAAGCTTGCAGCAAGATCTTCCCGGTCTCTCTAGTCGGTGTAGCAAGAAGATAGTTTAGAGCTCTCCCACAGGGTTCCATCAATAGCTTTGACGACCTCACCATCAGGTACGTTGCTCATTTTGCAAGCTCAAGACCAGTCAAAAAGACCAATGCGACATTGGTGACTATCCGACAAAAGCCTCATGAGAGTTTAAGAGAATTTGTGACCCGATTCAATAGTGATTGTTCGGAGATACCAGACCTCCAACCGATCATAGCCATTATAGCCTTCACGATGGGAGTTCGCCACACAACACTGAAGCACTCCCTATCCAAGAAGCACCCGAAGAGCATTCCTAAGTTGCTCTCGAGGGTCAAAAAGTACATTACAGCGGATGAAATCATGGCAGAACCACACATGACCGAGCAATCCCCTGACAAGTCCCCTCCGAGAAGAAGAAATGATTTTGGTCGGCCAAACGAGAAAACAGCAGAGGGAAAAAGATCATCTTCTCGAAGAGATGAACGACCGAAGCCAATGCGATATGATTCCTTTACTCCTCTCAACACCTCTTTGAAAAGAGTACTGAATGAGATACAGGATCGCGACATCGTCAAATGGCCTCCAAAGATGAAGTCAACTCCTGGGAGGAAAGAGAGTGATAAGTATTGCAAATTCCATCGGGGTCCCGGACACGACACCGATGAATGCCGTCATCTGAAGGACGAAATTGAGAATCTAATTCAAAAAGGATACCTCAAAAATTTCACCAGCTCGGCAGGAGACAAACGAGAAAGAGAAGGAAGAAGAGACAGCAGAAGAGATGAAAGAGAGGATGATAGGCCACAAAGGAGACGTCGAGATGAGTCTCCTCGTCACAGAAATCGAGGAACAGCAGGCACCATAGGCATGATAGTCGGGGGGTTAGCCTCAAGAGGAGAAAGCTCATCTGGCAGAAGGGCTTACGCTCGAACTGTCCATCAGGTGTCTGAGAGGTCTAAGAAAGCCAGAACGGACGACGAGAAGGTAGTATTCTCCGAGAGGGATCGAGATGGTTTACATCAGCCACACGATGATGCCTTAGTCATTGAGGCAGTCATCGCCAATTACACGATTAAGAAGATCTTGGTCGACAATGGGAGCGCAGCAGATGTTCTTTTCTACCATGCCTTCAAGCAGATGAACCTCCCGAAAGAGAGCCTGAAGAAGTTTTCCTCCCCCCTTTACGGTTTCACGGGAGAGCAGGTCGTCCCTGTCGGGATGATCAATCTGCCCATAACCTTAGGGGATTATCCGAGGTCAAAACTATTCATGGTAGAGCTTCTGGTTGTAGATGTGAAGACCCCTTACAATGCATTGATTGGCCGACCACTACTTCACAAAGCCCGAGCGGTTGTCTCCACCTATTATTTAAAGATGAAATTCCCCACTGACCGAGGAATAGGTGAAGTTCAGGGTGACCAGAATCTCGCCCGTCAGATGTATGTTACAGACCTAAAAGAGAAGAAAAAGCCAGTTTCAGTTCTAGAATTGTTGGACGATAACAACAACCATAACTTGAAGCCCTCCCCCGCCGAACAGCTCATTACAATTCCCGTCGAGCAGGGGACAGAAAAGAGATTGTATTACGGCTCCGAGCTTGATCAAGACTTGAGCGAAAGCTTGACAAGTCTCCTCCGAGAAAACATCAGCACATTCGCATGGAGTGCAGACGAGATGCCGGGTATCAGCGCTGATGTTATCACCACCATCTCAGCATAAAACCTGGCAACCGACCAGTAAAACAAAAGAAGAGAAACTTTGCACAAGACAGGCAGGACGCCATCAAAACGGAGGTCAGCAAGCTTCTGGACGCCGAATTCATTCGAGAAGTACAATACCCAGAATGGCTCTCCAATGTTGTTATGGTAGCGAAACAGAATGGTAAGTGGCGTGTATGTGTCGACTTCACCGACCTCAACAAAGCCTGCCCGAAGGATAGCTATCCACTGCCAAAGATAGACCAATTGGTAGACGCAACTTCGGGAAAGGGTCTCCTCAGCTTTCTTGATGCCTATTCAGGTTACCATCAGATCCAAATGCATCAAGTCGATGAGGAACACACCTCGTTTGTTACTCCTGAAGGTACGTACTGCTATCAAGTCATGCCTTTTTGGTAGAAGAATGTAGGAGCCACCTACCAACGACTCGTTAACAAGATATTCTCCCTAATTCTCGGCAAGACGGTTGAGGCGTACGTGGATGATATCGTTGTTAAAAGCAAGAAACCCGAGGATCACTTGGGCGACTTGCAAGAAGTATTTAATGTCTTGAACAAATTTAGCATGAAACTTAACCCGGAGAAGTGTGCGTTTGGCGTTTCATCGGGTAAGTTCCTCGGTTTCCTCATCTCCAAACGAGGAATAGAGGTAAACCTTGAAAAAGTATCGGCAATAATCAACATGTAAGCCCCGAGAAACAAGAAGGAGGTTCAACAGCTCACTGGGAGAACTGCAGCTTTAAGCCGTTTCCTCGCCGGATCAAGAGATCGGTGCAAGCATTTCTTTAACGCGCTCAAGCAAACGACCAATTTTCAGTGGACTGAAGATTGTCAAGCAGCTTTTGAGGAATTAAAGTCTTACCTTAGCCAGCCTCCTCTACTCACTTCTCCGGCAGAGGGAGAACCGTTATTCCTTTATCTAGCCACTACTGAGCACGCAGTGAGTGCAGTGCTCATAAGCGAGGACGAGGAGAGTATTCAGAAGCCAATATACTACGCCAGTAAAGTGCTCACTCAGACCGAGAAGAGATACACTAGAGCAGAGAAGTTGGCCTTGGCACTGGTAACTGCGGCTAGGAAGTTTCGGCCTTACTTTCAAGCCCATACAGTTACAGTATTGACCGACCAACCTCTTAAGAGCATACTCCAGAAACCGGATACGTCGGGAAGGCTCATTAAGTGGTCAATCGAACTTAGCGAGTTTGATATCCACTATGAGCCGAAGAAAGCCATCAAAGCTCAAGCCCTAGCAGATTTTATCATTGAGTGCCAACGTCCTCTCGGGGAAGAGATACCGCATGACCTATGGGAGCTCTTCGTCGATGGTTCTTCAAACAAGGACGAGAGTGGAGCAGGAATTCTGCTTCTCTGGCCTGACGGCTTGACCACTGAATATGCTCTCCGTTCCTAATTCAAAGCTTCCAATAACGAGGCCGAGTACGAAGCGCTCCTAGCAGGGTTAAAGTTAGCAATTGAGCTAGATGTGCGCAATCTGGTGATCAACAGCGACTCTCAACTCGTCACCGAACAAGTTCGTGGAGAGTATGAAGCGAGAGGCTCCAACATGATCAAGTATTTGGAGAAAGCTAAGGAACTAATGAAGGAAATCCCGAACGTTGAAATACGGAGAGTGCCCCGAAAAGAGAATCAGCAAGCCGATATGCTAGCTCGCCTAGCATCGACCTCTAAAAAAGACAAGGCCTCGTCAATACGAATAGAGATATTGCCCAAGCCGAGCATCTTCGTTAGGGCTATCATCGAGATTAACGCGGAATTGTCTTGGATGGATCCTATACGAACCTTCCTCACAGATGGAGTGTTACCAGAAGACAAAAACGAGGCTAGGAATCTCCGAGCAAGAGCAGCGATGTTGTAACGCCCAGTCCCACGAAACCCTAATTTTTGGGCTCGTAGTCCAAAACGCTACCTACATTACAATATAAACTCACCCTATATTTAATATAAGTCAACTTCAATAAACAATTCCACCTAATTTAAATAAAATAACATAATCTGAATAATAATGTCATCTCATATATTTTAGATAGCGGTAACACCCAATTAATATCCTCTAAGTAAATTACTGTGAATCCTATACTTTTAATCCTCGCTCCCGAATATACACTTATTGCCATACTACAAGCTATTAACAGTAAGTGCATAAAAAAAATTTATTACTTAATTAATCAATCTTCCATTAAACTAGCTTTCGTCACATGAGCATCTTCTTCATGGATCTACGGCGACACCATCAACTCCTAGGTCAACATAATCATTTGAGAGACCATAACCTGCATTACGGAACATAGTGAGCCAAGGCCCAGCAAGTAATACTTATGCATGAATGCACATGAACATCATCCTTAGAAAAACAACAGTCAGCCATTTAAATCGTTTTTCTAGTACTCGGGCCCTTAACCTAGGTAAACTGCTACAGAGCAACCGGTCAGGATTTTTCTTAATTAGGTGTCCTACCAAAGAACACTTTCCAGTCAAAAACCATTTCTATTTTCGTTTTCATTTCCAGTAAACCTCAACCTCAACCTTTCCATACACTCTCCCTGTAGCAGTTGTACCCAGCTCATAAAAACATCCTCTCATTAAATTGAAAATTTCCATTTTCATGTAATGCAATGTATCATGCTTATGAACAGTATTTAAAGCTTTAGTAATTCACAGATAACCAGTCACTTCCAATAATATCAAAACCGTCATCATATCAGTCTCATATAAGTAAAGCCCATCACATAAAATATTATATTAACATCACATCCGCAAATCAAATTCCATTTCATATCCATTCAACATTACACATGACCTGTATACATATCATCACCTAATAATTCACAATTCACGACCCTCAAACATCACAACCAATTCAATCTTAAGAAGCAAACATATTCAATACATATAATATTATAACAATAACGGTCTCATTAAAATCACCCAATCATACTAAGATAATACCCATATCATCACAATCAATTGAGTCTCAAATACCACACCTATTCATTACAGATAATATTATAGTAATACCAATCTCATCAAAATAACTCAATCATTCCAACATATATATATATATATGCATAAATACATGAATTATAGATTAACAATTCACCAAACATATAATTTCGTGACACAGGTGAGTATTACTTACCTCAATACACATTCGTAATTCCAACTATTCAACTATAAGGAACTCCCCCTGAAATTAATAGCAACACTCATACCTATTAACATTTATTTAACAAATTGTTTAAACTAATTATTTTAATTAATTATTTTCTGGTCAAACGGGTCAACCCACATGGTGTGGGTGCCAATCGGGTCGGTCAACCCGCCTCTCTCTTTCTTTCTCCCTATCACGCGGGTCAACTGACCCGTTTAGCAACTGAATCGGGTCACCGCCGGTAAGGAGAACGGTGGATCTCACCTCCAACATGAGGGGCTAGCTGAACACACGATGAGTTCAGCGCCGCAATCGTCGCCTTGATCGATGGTCGGAATCTTGAGAAATCCGGTGCCAAAGCTCGCAGCCGTGATTTTATTTTCCTCCTCCGTTGGCCGTCCATTCGCCCGCCGTTCGATCCGAAACCAGTACCGTTGAACTCCTCTTCTCCTTCTCATCCTACTCGTGCAACCGGATCCGCCATTCATCTCTGTTTACGGAAAAACCAAATTCCGTCTCCGCCCTCTCCACTGGCGAACGCCGTTTGGTTTGGAACCTAGGGTTCCCCTCGGTTCTCGTGCATCCTTATTTTATTTCTTATTAATTTTATTTCTTAATTTGGATTTATGCCATTTGACCACTCTATCCTTAACCTTATTACCCAATTTTACTAAATATACCACATTTACAGTTTTGTTGTTATCCATTTATCATGATATATTATTTATTTATTTAATTTGTATAATTCATAGTAGATTCACTTCAACTCCATTTTGCACAATTCTTGTACCCTTCAATTTTATTTTCTTGTTATAATTTATTAAAACTACTTCGAATCCATTTAGATTTTTATCTAAATCGATCCTAATTTTCTCGTAAACGTGTTCATCTAAATATCCTAAAATTCTCACGATAATTTAGGTCAGGGTGTTACAGAGATACTCAATCATTCAAGGGATGCTATACTGAAGATCTTTTACGCTCCCTTACCTTAAATGCCTTGCTCTACGGGAGTCCGAGTATGCTCTCCGAGAAGTACACGAAGAGATTTGTGGCAGCCATGCAGGGGCAAGGACCTTAGCCAACAAGGTCTTGCGTTGTGGCTATTATTGGCCGAACATGAAGAAAGACGCCAAGGATCTGGTACGAAAGTGCGGCAAGTGCCAGAGACATGCTAACATACCACACCTTCCACCATCTGAGATGACGATTATCGAGAACCCTTGTCCCTTTGCTCAATGGGGGCTAGACCTGCTGGGACCCTTCCCCCAGCCAACAGCTCAGAGAAAGTTTCTTATAGTGGCAGTAGATTACTTCACAAAGTGGGTTGAAGCAGAACCTCTCGCAACCATCACCGACCACAAGGTAAAAGAATTCATATGGAAAGCCATCATCTGCAGATATGGTATTCCTCGGATCCTCATTACTGATAATGGGCGACAGTTTGTAAGTGCGAACATCCGAGAATTTTGCGAAGAGCTAGGCATCAACCTCAGAATCACTGCTGTAGCATATCCTCAAGCCAATGGCCAGGTGGAAGTAACCAACCGTATCATTTTCCAGGGACTAAAAACTCGTCTTGAACAAGCCAAAGGGCTTTGGACCGAGCAACTCCACAGTGTCCTTTGGTCCTACAGGACCACGCCAAGAATGTCAACGGGAGAAACGCCTTTCTCCCTAATGTTTGGATCAGAAGCTGTCATTCCAGTAGAGATCGGGGTCCCCACTCCCCGGATTGTTAACTTCAATGAGTCAGAAAACGACGACTTGCTACTTAACAATCTGGATCTCTTGGAAGAAGCTCAGGAGACTGCTCGGATAAGGACTGCAGCTTACAAGCAGAGGACAGCTCGTTACCACAACAAGAAAGTTCGAACAAGGAGATTCTCCGAGGGAGATTGGGTCCTCAGGAAAGCCACTGCAGCTGGAAAACACCCTGGTAAGCTCGGAGAGACTTGGGAAGGCCCTTTCCGAGTTACCAAGGTCATGCTGGATGGAACATACAAGTTGGAGAATCCCGAGAAACCAGGAGAGATGAGACCCTGGAGTGCTGAGAACCTACGAAGATATTACATTTAGCTTTCATTTGTCGGCATGTTTTTAAGAACCTTTTTTTATTTTCTTGTTTGTTCCTCACACGAGGTCTAGAACTTTTCTCATTTCAATGAAAGTAGCTCGTTCTCTCACCAGTAGCTCGTTCTCTCACCAAGATTCCCAGAACACTGCTCTGGTACATTACAACTTATCTTGTCTAAGTTACAATGGCCGAGCATCGTCCCAGGCTTCTCAAGTTACAGTGGACGAGAAAAGACTTGGCATATGTTACAGCTCAATCCCGTCGAGCTACAACAACCAAGCGATAACAACTTTGCTACGACCTAGAAGAGTCTAAGGTCACAGCAATTAAGTGACTATGCTCGGATCTATTACAGTTTAAGATATTTTAAATCGTACATTACAACTTATCTTGTCTAAGTTACAATGGCCGAGCATCGTCCCAGGCTTCTCAAATTAAAATGGACGAGAAAAGACTTGGGCATGTTACAACTCAATCCCATTGAGTTACAGCAACCAAGTGAAAACAAGTTGGGTATGTTACAACTCAATCTCACTGGGTTACAGCAACCAAGTTGAAACGAGTTTGCTACGACCTAGAAGAGTCTAGGCCACAGCAACTGGGTTTTCGCTCGGATTCATTACAGTTTAAACGATTACAATATTCGAGCATAAACAAAGGCAAATTAACAAGATCGTAAAAGGCAATGAGAGAAGAAACTTCATGGATAATAAACTTATTTACAAAACAGAGAGTGTTCAAAAACTACAACTAAAATAGTTAAAACAACCTAATTTTCTATATCAACTGGCTCCTCGGTGGTCAGTCGCTTCTCGGTCTCCTCACCATGAGCAGGTTCCAGGGGAGCGTTGTCTTTCATAGGAGCGAGAGGAGCATCGATGTCCATATAGGCCTCGATGTCGTCCTCGTCGTCTCCATCCTCTTGGAGAAAGAGGAACTGCTCGTAAGCCTCCTCCTTGACAACGTCCACGTCGTCCTTCCCGGTGAGGCCAGGACACAGCACGTCCATGATCTCCGAGCTCTGATCCTTGCAAGCAAGAAACCTCCGAGCTTCCTTGACAGCAGCCTGGAAGGAGAAAAAGCCCTCTTTCTTAAGGGTGAACTGGAATTCTGTGGAGTCCCTGAACTCCTGAAGACCAGATTGGCGGCCACTCTCGAACATCGGAGCCCCCTCTGCTTCAGCGGCCGACGTTTGCTTCTCCAGCTCCTCCTCGGTCCGCTTCAGCTTGGTGGTCGGACGAGCCTCGGATTCCTGGGCCCTTCGAGAAAGCTGCAATGCCGTCTCAGTCTAACCTAGGGCCCCTTTGAGTAGGTGGATTTCCTGAGTAGAAGTATTCTTCTCGGCCACCGAGCTCCGGACATCGACAGAGAGTTTCCCGAGAAGAGAAGCCAGCTAAAAGCAACAATGAAACAAATTATAAAAGAAAACCGAAGAAGAAGGTTGCCAAAGTTAGGAAAATTCAGTACCTCCAAAAACTTGACAGTAGAGGCCTCCATTCTTTCCTCGGTAGACATCTCCTCGGCTCGCCTCTTATCCGAGGGGAGAGAGAGTTTCTCAAGCATTTCCATGGCCACTTGAGAGTTGGCCACCGTGTTCGAAAGTGAACGTTCCACTGGGGAGCGTGGATATCCCCCATTCGATGAGGTGGAGACGAGGGGCGTGCCTCCGAGGTATGAGAAGGAGAGCCGATCGGTCGGAAAGCTGGTGTGCCAATAAACACCCCACGTCCACAACCTAGGTATTTTCCTCGGCCAGGTTTCAACCGAATTCCCCCAGCTGGAACCTTCTTCCTCTGGCAGCCGAGCTTCCCCAGAGGGTCTCCTCTTTTGGCCCAAGGCTGCCGCCTTTTTCTGCATCTTCAAATACTCTGTAGCCGAAGACATATCTGAAAAACACAGCACAAGTTAAGAAAAAGATCAAAAACAAAGCAAGTACATAGATAAGACCGAGCAAGAGCAAGTCCCCACCATGCATTGCTCGCTCAGACCTACGTGCCCTCGTAAAGTCTACGGCTCGGCACACGAGAGGGATAGAAGGTTTGGTGAAAGGTTGCTTGAGGCTCAGATTCCAGTCAAGCTCCTCGTGAGAAAGCTGGGGCAAACGTTTGAATTTACTGAATTTTGAGAGTGTCCACGAGGTTCTGAAAGGTAGAACCTCGTCCTCGCCCAAGGGCATCCGAACAAAGAAATAACTAGACTTCCAATGACGATTGGAAGAGGAGTATTTGGGGGCCACCAAACCTTTCTTAAATTTCAGATAGCATAACCGAGGGTTCCTTGGGGCTCTACATAAGGAGAAGATATGCTGAAGGACATTGGAAGAGAAAGGGACACGAAGCTCGTCATAATAATGAAGTATTGTGCCGAGAAAAACCCAAGAGTTGGGAGCTAAGCAAGTAGGACAAATGTCAAACAGAGCAAAGAAGGAACATATGACTGGTGCCATCGGAATCCGACAACCATAAGTAAGAGCGGTTGTGGAAATGGCAAATTCCCCATGTTGAGGATTAAAAGGAGACACCCCCACAGGCACAGGCCTGCAAGGGTAGGGAATGCCGAACAATTTGGGTTGGGCTTCCACCTCAGAGGCCGTAAGACTACAACTTAGACTTCTAGGCTCTCTAGTACCATCCCCCACTGCTCGGGCTTCCTATAGGGGAGCCTCGAACCCAGGAGGGGCGAAGAAAGGGCGTTCGGCTGGGGGAAGCCTAAGACTCATCCTAATAGGGGGGAAGTAGAGGTTGATGGAAAAGAACCTAAGTCGGCATCCTCTAACAAATTACCCATACTATCTGAGGAAGGGGAAGACATTTTCTCGTACCTGAAAGCAGAGACGAGGACGAGGAATAAAGTATGCTCGGTAGGAGAAGAATATGTTTGCTCGGGACTCTCTAAGCTCGGGTCTCTCAAAATTGGCAGCAAGTGGTTTTGAAAGCGACGTCTTCACTATTTATAGTGGAAAACCGCTTCAGTCAACGGACCTGATGAAGAGACCTTTGGCATCCCCTCATCCGGACCGTTCAGCCTCCACTCATCGAGAGACCATTGGATCACCTCAGATCTCATCATAACCGTTCAAAGTTTCCTCATCAATGCCACCCTCGAGCGAACCAAATGACAGCTAATACAGGCCTATCATTGGTCGTCTAAGCAACCAATCACAGGCCTGAGGGGGCAAATGATGAGGATATTTATCCTCTCCAATCAGAGTAAGACACGTGGCAATGGCTGTCAATAAAAGACGTCACATTTCTTGTTGGGAGATCCTCGGTACCGAGCAGTAGAGATGCTCTTCTCGGCCCCGTACCCTCAAGACAGTAACAAGCTCTCAGTAAAACAGTAATTCCTTCATTTGGCAAGGTATTATTCACCACCACTCGAATTCTATTAATGGAAACCACCTTCACTATATAAAGGGGTTACCCCACAGGTAAAAGGGATCACTTCTTTTACTACAAAATACTCTTTACACATTTCCCTAGAGCACCGAGCTGTGTTCTTCGGAGAGTCAATTGATAGATGTTGAAAACATCTACTTTAAATGTAAATTATCATTAGCATTTGTCACAAAGTTGGGGTTTTTGAAGTGATTTTGTACAAATAAATGTTAATCACCATGGATGAATCACTTTGTGTTTATTTTCATATTTATAGGCCCAATCATGAGTCCAACCCAAGTGAAGATCATGGAAGGTTTTTGTTGACATCATTGCTTACAACTTCTTCATTGCCATTCAATAATGGTTGGCATTCAACAATGGTTGGCATTCAAGCTTGCCATTGTTGAATATTTATCCTTGCCATTGCCTATATAAAGGCATGATCTATTCTTTGTTAAGAACACCAAACACACCAAACACCAAACAAGAAGAAGAGAAATAACAAGAGGAAGAAGGAGAAAAGAGAAGGAGTTCTTGCATCAAGTATAATAAGGGGTTTTTCTAGTTGTTTTATACTTATGTTTGTGAATTTTATTTATTTCTATTTGTTGTGTAAACTTAATATGAGGAACTAATCCTCTTACTAGGGTGATGATGGATTCACTCTATTGTGTTTAATAAATTTGGTTGAATTAATTGTGATTTATTCATGTCATGTCAAGTATTAAATTGCTATGTTTATTAATAATTAAATCTTGATGCTTAGCTACCATCTAGGTTTGATTAATGTGATGCAAATTGTAGTAGATGTCATGCTCAATTTGATAATAGCTTCTTGCAATTTATTACCAAAGTTACCTAGTCATAGATGCCATATGTTAGGAATTTTGTGATCATTTCATAAGTTACATTGATCCTAATGCATTCTTGTTTGTCAAATTAGTCTAGATGCCATGGATAATTGCAAATTAAGGATAAATGTGGTAAGTTAGATGCCAATGACTACTACATGAATTAGAAAACTTGATCTTTGACATGACCATATGATTTAAATACAATAGAGTGGTGAAATCAAAGCCTTAGTATTTATTATTTGTGTTGATTTATCAATTTCAGTTTTGGTGTTTATTAATATTACTATAAAAGAGAAAGAAAAAAAAACTTGTTTTTCTAAGAATTAGAGTTAGTTAATCTTCAGTCCCTGTGGGTACGACACTCGTCTTTGCCACATTTATACTACTTGGATTAGGGCGCTTGTGAGTATTAATAGAGTTTTAGAATTACTATTTTTTTAGTAGTTTTAAAATGATAACATCAATCTCTGCTAGCATCTGACTTAAGCATCGGAGCGCCAACGCCAGAGAACACTCTCTGGCGGGCCTCTAGCTTACGTTTGTTCGTTTCTACATGACAACCTCTATCGAGAAGACTGTTTAGACGAAGAGGAAGATCAAGAATCCGAGGAAGCCCTTGTTCAGACCTATTCTGATACGTTTTTATACTTAACCAGTTTAAGACGTCATCACTATATATATGGTTTAAACCCCAAAATTTTTTAAGACTTTCGGTTAAGCTTTTCATATTCTTTGAGCGATTTTATCTGCACTCTTTGAGCTGAAAAAGTATTTTCAATCATGCATATATCTTTGATGACATCTGCATATGTTCTTAGAGATTGAAGTCTTCAGTGCAATTCTAGAGCAATTGATGAAAGTTTTTAGTGTGACTCTAGAGCAATCGGTGGAAGCCTTTACTTGTAAAAGGGTGTATCATGTGACTCAAGCAAGGTACTACGATAAGTGTGTGGATCCTAGCTCTAGGAGATTCTGGTAACCCGTGGTTATAGTGGATTGCTTTTAAGGTTGGTGGTTTTAGACACTCGAAGTTTTTCCTTTGAATTGATTCAGTGTTTTTCACGTAAAAATACTGTGTCGCGCTATTTTTATTTGGTATCTATACACAACTTCAAATTTTCTCTACTATAACAAATTAATTGAATTATAGAAACTTAAGTCAACAATTGTGTATTAAAAATGAATGGTTTGTGTATTTGATTTCTTTATCTGACGTACTATTTTGTGGTAGTTCATGTTGTCCCGATTTCATCCAAAAGGTTAAAAATAGTAAATACTCAACCTGCTTCGACCAAGAAAAAGATTCTGGCGTATCTACTCTACGGAGGTCTCAATGGCCAACTACTCATTTGAGGAGAACTCAGTCCAGTTATGTGCCGATTGAAGTCTCTGAAGAAGACGGTAGTGACTCTAACGATATCTCCAAAGAAGAAGATAACGAGCAAGTTTCTACCAGCCATGTTGCAAATACTACCAAGGTGCACATTTTGGGTAAAGTCCTCATTGTTGTTCAAAAAGAGGATAACAAGAATGATATGAAGCATTTAAAAACTCTCTAGGCAGATGCAAGAATCACTCCTGATGCTAAGAATAGGCTCATCCACCTTGAACGTGAATTTCGTTATTTGCCTTCTATTTTTTAACAGTATGTCACTCAGGAACAGTCTTTAACTCATCATTTGGAAAAGCTCAACACAGATCTAGTTTCTTATGAAAGTTTGCTGTAAAATTTTGAGAAGTTGGCTATTGAAGACCTTGAGCTACAAGCAGCAATCCTTGCTACTCAAGGATAAATTGAAACACTGGAACTCAATATCCAAACTCTGAAATATCAAATTGAGCGCCAATTCGACATGATAAACCAAATACAATATAAGTTCCAAACTTCTCAAATAGAACTTCATACTCTTGGGTCTACTATCAGGCAACAATTATCTGAAGCCCAAGTCTGGTCTGTTAATTTGTAGTTGACTCAATCCCATCTTCACGTTCATAAGACTACCTAGTCTACTTTAAAGCACATGTTGGATTGATGTTGTTTTTTGAACAATTCCTTTGGTCTCTTTTCTTGGATATTTGTTTATGTTGGCCAATACTTGGCCTTTCCTTCTGAACCTTTTCTATTTTTAACTATTTTATGTTACTTTGTTTTTGTTGGCCATAGGTTGGCCTTTCTTTTGAACAGTCTAAGTATTATGTTGCTATCTATGATTGCTTACTTTATTTTGTGGCCTGAGGCCATCTAACATTCTATTCATCTTTTGCGGCCGTAGATGGCCCACTTATATATGACTAAAACAACCTGTTTCTACATAGTCATATGTACAGAGACAGATTCCCAAATACTAGGAACATACGACTTTAGATACTTGACATTTATAAATCTTTTATGTGTTTGACCATCTAAGTCTGTCAACCAATAGGCATTCTCTTGTAAACTTTTGTGCACTTTGAATGGTTCCTCTCAATTGGGAGACCATTTTCCCAGCTCTCGATCTTTTGTTTTGGTGGTAGAATCACTTTTCACACCATTTGGCCTTCATAGAAAACCTTCATTTTCACTTTCTTATTGTATGCCTTGGACACTTTCTTCTTTTGCACAATCATCCTATTTAGAGCCTCCATCCTGCAATCATCCTATTGTTCCAATTCCATTGCCATGGCCTCTGAATACTCATCAGCAAATAGATGATGTTGTCTCATGATCCATAAGAAAGGAACTACCAGCTCCATAGGCAATACTGCGTTATGCCCATAAGTGAGGGCATAAGGGCTGGAAGCTGTGCTTGTTCTTTTTGATATATGATAAGCCCATAATGTGTCTGGTAGCATCTTGTCTAGGCTCTTGGATTATCTTCGATGATTTTCTGTAAAATAGCAATAAGTAGATGTGAGAAGTTTGATTCCATAATCATCCACAGAGCCTTTACATCGCCCTCACTAAACATTGTTCCCTGGTTAGTAGTAATGATTTCTGGAATCCCAAACCTGAAGATGAGCTCTTTGATAAAATCAACCACCTCACTTTGTTCTACTTTCTTCAAAGGTATGGCTTCCACCCACTTCATAAAGTAGTCGGTAGCAACTAGAATAAAGTGGTGTCTATTTGAAGAAGCCTGAAAGATCTTCCAAAAGATGTCAAATTCCCACCCTCGAAATTGCCACTGTTTCACAATATATTTCATGTCAGCTATAGGAACTCTTTGAATACTACTACAGTTCTCGAATTACTTGTAGCATTTGGCATATTGGATACAATCCTTCAAGATGGTTGGCCAATGGTACCCATGTCATCATAACAGCTATCGCATTTTTGAGCCAGCTTGATGGGCCCCATAAATACCTTCGTGCATTTGTTGCATAATTTTAACACCATCTAGGAAGTCAGGACAACGTAGTAATACTCCATCAACCCTTTTTCTTAATAGCTCATCTTGGATCAGCACATAACTATGAGCTAGTACCCTAACCTTCCTTAAGGCCTGATCATTTGGATATTTCAGATGGTTGATGATCTTCTTTCTCTAGTCTTTCATTTAATCTTGAAGATCTAAATAGTTTACTACCAAGCCTTTGTCTTTGATGGCTGGATGAGATTGCCTTTCCACCGTAATAATCAGTTGCACTAGATCTTCTGGCATAGTCAAGCCAGAGGCGAATTGGGCTAGTACATTGGCTTCATAATTTTGATTCCGTGGAATGTACTTCAGCTCAACTTCTGCAAAGTCATCTAAGAGTTGTAAGACAGTACTGTAATAGGGTGCCAAGGAAAAGTTGGCACACTTATATTCCTTAGATAGCTATTTCAAGACCAGATGAGAGTCTCCAGCCACCAAAATATTCTTGGGTTTTAATTCATATAAAATCTCCAAGCCAATAATCAACGCTTCAAATTCTGCCTGGTTGTTAATACATTTCAAATCCAAATTAAATGCTAAGGAAGTTTTCGTATCTCTTGGAGATTGAATTATTATCCCAGCACCAGCAAATGTTTCTGTACTTGATCCGTCAAATCTAACCAGCCATTCTTCTTCTTCCTCTTGTTGGATTGTCAATATGGAATGTATTGTATTTTGTACCCCTTCAAGGATTTCTAGGCAAGGATGGTCTACCAAAAATTCAGCCAATGTATGTCCCTTTACTACCTGTTGTGGTTTCCATTTAAGGTTGAACTCGGCCAAGGTCAAAGACCATCAGCCTATTCTTCCTGTTAACAAAGGCTTTATTAACATATGCTTGATCAGATCAAGCTTTGAGATCACGTACACTTTCGCCTGGAGTAGGTAACGCCTCAATTTGGTACAGGGATAGTACAAGGTTAGAGACATCTTCTCTACCATCGAATAACGTTTCTCTGCATCTACCAATAATCTGCTGAGATAGTAAACTGCCCTTTTGCTTACCAGTTTCATCATCTTGAGCAAGCACGCCCCCAATTGAATCATCAGTTGTTGAGAGATACAATTTCAAATGTCTATTCCTATTGGGTGGCATGAGAACTGGTAGTTTGCTAAGATAGATTTTGATGGCTTGAAAGGCTTTCTCCTGTTTGGCCTCCCATCTAAAGACATCTTCTTTCTTTAACATCAACAACTCAAAAAAAACTTTGGTTTTACCTGCGAGATTAGATATAAATCTCCTAAGGTAATTTACTTGGTCGAGGAAACATTGAAGTTGTTGCTTGTTCTTTGGTGGTTGAGCTTGACAAATTTCCTTGGTCTTGTTTTGGTTAACCTCTATACACCTTTGATGGACCAAAAAGCCTAGAAAGTTTACAGTTTCAACACCCAATGCACATTTTAGAGGATTGAGTTTCAAGTGATATTGACACATTCTCTCAAACGTCATCATGAGATCAGCTAGATGGTCATGAGCTTTCGCAGATTTCACAATGATATTATCAATATATACCTCTAGTTTTATGCAAATCAAATCATGAAAATTTGCGTTCATAACCCACTAGTAAGTAGCGCCAGCGTTCTTCAAACCGAATGGCATCATTAACCAATCATAAGTACCCAGCGCTCCTAGACATCTAAATGTTATTTTAGAGACATCCTCTTCTGCAATATAAATCTGATTGTACCTAGAGAAACCATCCATCATAAACAATAATTCATGTTGAGACACACCATCTATAAGCATATCAGTAATAGGCATAATGTAGACGTTTTTTGGTGTAGCATTATTTAAATCTCAAAAATCAACACATACTCGTATTTTGCCATTTTTCTTGACTACCAGTACAATATTTGCTAACCATTCAGCGTAGCTAGTAGGCCGTATGAATCTGACCTTAATAAGCTTTCGTATTTCCTATTTCCTTAACACATCCTTCTCGACGGTTGCTGATATGGCTTGTACCTTGGTTTTATAGATATTCGATATTCTACTATCTTTCTGCTCAATCCTGGAATCTCGTGATAGTCCCATGCAAAACAATCATGAAACTCATTAAGTAAGTTTATGAGTTGTACATTGATAGACGAGTCCAATGTGGAGTTGACGTATGTAAATCTAGACTCTCTTGGCCCTCTAGGTTTATTTCTTACAAGGGGTCTTGGGTCCCAGCTTGCAGATCATCTAGTAGGGCCGGTGCTGTCCTCAAATCATCCCATGTCAGTTCTTCTTCATGTAATGTAACACTTCTTCTTCTATCATCTCTTTTTTGCTGATTTCTTCGGTCACAATCTTGTTGATGATAGCTTGAGTAATTATTTTATTCACTATTAATTATTTTATTCACTATTGCCACCACTACTTCTCTTTCCTGCTCTAAGTGTATCATCATAGGAATTCTTCGGTAATGGGCTCTACACCTCTCGGACTGAAAAGAATAGTGGTCGTCAATTGTAGTAGTTGTTCAACAGTTCTTTTCATCTCTTTGTTCTTCATATGGTAGTAATGCGCTTCCACCTGATATGATCTGGTTCCAAATGGATTATTATATGCACAGATGATCTCCACGTCGTTTCCCCCCAGCGCACTAGGAGTTGATGCATAGACGACGTGATACACTAATTGAAATGAATCCAATCCCTCCCTAGCGAAGTCTGATAGTTGGCTTGGGTGTTGATGACGAAAAAGGCTGTCATAGAGGATTTTTGCCAAACTGTTAATTCCACTGGTAGTATCTCGATTGCCTTAATGATTTATCCGGTAAAATCTGTTGTTGTCACATCAGTTGGAATTAGGTCAACTTCAGTTTTATTTATCAATTTGAGCACCGATTCTGAAATAGTGTTAACTGCTAAGCCATTGTCCACCAGTACTCTATTAATGGGACGTCCATTCATCCATGTCTTGACATACAAGGGTTTGATATGTTGTGAAATTTGGATTGAATGCTTATCTAGGACCACCCTCTTTGGTATCTACTCATCTATGACCTGCACTGTTACGAAGCTGAAAGGTGGTGTTCCTTTCTTCGAGGAATTATCTTTGTTAGTTTGACTTCTGGCCTGCCACATAGATGGTAAGACCAAAGTAGCAGTAGAAAATTCATATGATACCTGGATCATTCTAACTGTGAAATCTTTCACCGGTGGTTGCTCCACCATTTGACCACTTTCATGTTCTATCTTCTTATAGACCCATGTCCAACTCTTATGTTTGACTAAAGGGCCTTCTGTTCTCTGTACACTTCACATATAGGCAGCATACTCCCTTTCTTTCCTCCTCAGTTGAGTCTTGGTTAAAGGTGCTGGGAACTTCTTATGTTTCACCATCTGTATTTTCTTGGGGGAGTATTGGCTAATGGCTTAATAAAGACGGTTCTTGGCAGGTTTTGCCTCACATTCTCCTTGTTGCTTTGGTGTCTTGAAGGAACATAAGCATTTGGTTCCCATCTCTGAGACCTTAGCTTTCGTTTGAGTTCTAGGTAGTCACATATGTCTACATCAATGACATGTATGGAAGTTGCCATCGGAGGAAATGGGCTTCATCCACCAACATAGAATCCTTGTCCAGGAAGCATAAGATTATTTTATTGATCTTCCCCTGGATCATATTCTTCAAAGTCCAACAGTTGTTGGTACTATGAGACTACATATCATGATATTTTCAATATTCCTTCCCTTTTGTCTCCTTAGGAGATGGTAACTTATGCCCTACTGGGAATGTTATGAACTTCTCATGCCATAAAAAATCAAAAATTTGTTTTGTTTTGGAAATATCAAAAGTGTGATTGATATTACCACCAAAGGGTTGCTTCTTTGGTGCTTCAATTGATTTGGGTTTGGATAATGCTGAGCAAACCCAAATCTTCTTTTTTGTTGTGACTTCAGCAGAATCTACACCCATTTCTTGGTAGTAGGTACCTATAGATGATTTCTTTCTCTTTCCCTCTTCTTTCAGTAGCTCCTTGTATTCAGCTACCTTCACTACCATTTCATAGAAATCATAAAACTCCACACCATGAAATTTTTTCCTAAGTTTGATACCTAACCCTCGCTGTGCCATTTTGACAAACTCTTATTTAGACATATAAATCGTGCACCTATTTTGTAGCTTCTTGAAACGGGCAATGTAGGAATAAATGTTTTTGCTAGGTTTCTGCACTAGTCTTGACAGTTCAGCCACAGATACCTCTAGCTCAGCTCAAAAGAACTGAGTATGAAATGATCATTCCATCTCCCACCATGTGTTGATGGAATTTCTTGGCAGTGTTGAGTACCAAGTAAAAGCAGCTCTTGTCAGTGAATTTGGAAACAACCTAAACCTTAGGTTGTCAAAGTTTTCATAATTGGCAAGTTCTTCGCATTGCACGGTGAAGCGATCAATGTGTTTCATAGTGGATAGTCATTCTTCTCTTGCAAACAGAATGAGTTCGGCAATCTAAATCCTCATGGATAAGGATTTTCTTGATCTACTACAGCTGGATAAGACTTATGATATTCTCACCGACCCATTTGCCTCATGCCTTGGCCATATAATTTTTGTACAATCTGTCTGAAAGCATTTAGATCAACCGGTGGCAACTGAGGTGGAATAGTAGGTTGGAGCCATTGCATACCTCCGTTTCTTCCAAGAACTCCTCCCACAGCGCCATTGCATGTACTATCCCTGTGGCCTCAACTGGCAAGCAAATACCAGGATGATATGTCGGGATTGCCATTGATGTTTGGCCAAAAAGTCTAGCCATTAGCTAATGACCTCAACGGTGGTGGTGTGTAACAATGAGGAGGAGTTAATTCAACAAGATTACGTTTCTGCCTCGTGGGATGCCCCCTGCAATGAACTCTTCCAATTTCTACTCGAAATTACACTCCACCTATTCCACCACGCTCACAATAGTTGTTTTAGAATGTACCTCTATATTTTTCAGTGTTTTAGCAAGATGATCGAATAGGATGGTGGCCTCTTCAGATAAGCCTTCTAGCCTGTCGATCTGCTCTGAATTTTCTTCATTGTCACCATCTATGATGACATTCATATCATTTTATATTGGCACATTTTCACGGGACGGATCGTCATCATTTTCATTCACTGGATATTTTCCTGAAGTGTGGGTTCATGGTGCCATTTCTTTTTTATTTTCTTCAGGTCCCACCGGGTGTACCAAAAAGGTTATTGGCCTAAAATGGTGTTTGTTATAGGTGTGCCAGAGATTAATGTTTCTCAACTGTAGAATATGAAAATTACACCGATCACTATCTAACTAAATCAAACGAAAGTATAGATTACCTTAGGACCTTAGTAATCTTAGGTTCCCCAACTTCACTGAAGTGCATTTCGTTGAGATTAACATAATTAAAAGTAGAATGACACCAAGCATAAACTGACACGATGATAGTTGGCATTCGATACTTCACAGTAATGATTTAAACATAAAGATATCCTGATGGAAAACATACTAGCAATATGAATTGACACTGAATTCACTATGAATGTTTGAACATTTTGGAGAGAAAAATCTTTTTGAGTCTTGTGTTTGTCTTGATTGATTCACCGATGCCCTTCCTTCCATCTACCACCTTCCTTAAGACCTGTCTTCCACCATTTTTGGCCATGCCCCACATCCTTCTTCCATTAACCCTATTTTTCTGAGCACAAACTTAAACTTTCAAATAGTAACTGGCTACTCCCTTGATAGTACCCATAATTTACACAATTTCATATGACATGCCCGATGATTTTGTTACTGGATCCACATTTGTAGGAACACCTCTTGCACACTTCTTCTTAGATTTGGACTCTTCTCACATGAGCTTAATTGGTTCTTCATAAGATGCTCTTCTTGGGCTGACTTCTATCATCTACCTGGGCAAGCGCTAACTGACCATCACAGGCTAACTATGTGGGTTGGGCCCGGTCTTACATGGAAATGGTATTAACAATTTTTTATATTTTTATACATCTGGTTAAATGTATAGTTTAATTTTTATTTGTTCGAAGATTTTTCACTTATAAATATTTTGGGATCTTCTGATCATTTTATAAGTAAAAGCCCACTTTACTTTCCCAACCTCTTATTTGATTATTTATTTTAGCCTTAATTTGTGTGTGCTTCAATATATATATATATATATATATAATTTGTAGAGTTTTTAATTGTAAGGAATATTTATATAATATGTTCTTAAGGAAGTTGTACGATTGTATTTTCAATTTATTGGCAGTATTGAACCTACAAATGTAGATTTTTAATATTGTTTAGTTAGAGTGTACGTGTAGCCGAGGAAATGTCAAATGCAGATAGGTCGTCGATGTATGCTAGGCAAACCAATGGGTTGCTTAACCGGGAACTTATGAAGTGGTCAATAATTTCATTGGATGTGTTCATTCTAAATGAAAAATAAGATAAGATGTTCGTGTGTACGATGTCATAACCATCGATACAGGGAACCGGACGAAGTGCATCCCCATCTTCTAAAGAAGAGGTTTGTGGATGATTATTATCTATGGTCTTGGAATGGGGAACCATATGTTATAGCAACAAATGAAGCAGTAGAAGGAAGCCACACATGAGCATATGCTGCAGAAAGTGTGGATACAAAAATTTCTAATCCATACCATGCAATGGTTATAGACGTAGCTCGACCAAGCTTTGACCCATCAAATATGGAGGAATCTCCAAATCCTAGTGCACATAAATTATATGACACGCTGTAGGGATCAAAATAGGAATTATGGCAGGGCTATGAAACAATGACCCAGTTATTGGCTACGGCTAGATTACTGAGCATTAAGTCTGAACGTCATTTGATTGAGAATTGTTATGATGCAATAATCAAATTATTCAAAGAGGTGTTAATGGATGACAACAAACTTCCAAACAGCTTCTATAGCACGAAAACGTTTGTCGAAGGATTAGAACTTCCAATGGAGAATATTCATTGTTGCTTAAATGGGTGTATGATATATTGTGGCATTAACAATAACTTGAACATCAATAAATTCTTTCAGTGCCCTTGATATAAGAGTAGAAGAAGTGGTGATTCAACGTAGAGGGAGGTGGTGCCAAACTAGAAAATATATTATTTCCCTTTAGCATCCAAGCTACAAAGACTGTATGCTTCATCAGCCAATGCATAATACATGAGATGACATGCTAAACATTACCAAGAAGATGGAGTAATGCGTCACCCTTCGGATTCGAAGGCATGAAAACACTTCAATCGAGTTCATCCACTATTTGTGAGTGAGACAAGTAATGTAAGACTCTGTCTAGGCACATATGTCTTTCAATCTTTTGGCCAGTCGGATCAACAGTATTCATCATGGCCGGTGATAGTCACTATATACAATTTGCTCCATTGAAGTGTATAATATAGGAATTTATGTTTCTGAAGATGATTGTGTCTAGACTGAGGAACTCAAAACATAAAATAGACGTATTCCTCTAGCCTTTGGTACATGATTGAGCATGTTGTGGGAGTACGGTATTGAGACGTGAGATGCATATATGAAACAGAACTTCCAACTACTAGCAGCTCTGATATGGATGATAAGCGACTTCCTGGCAACATATTCAATGTTATCTAGTTGGTCTGCAGTTGGAAAGCAAGCTTGTCCTTATTGCCTAGGAAATTCTAAGGCGTTTATGCTTCATTGAAGGGGGGTGTAAGACATTATGGTTCGACGCCCATCACAAGTTCCTTCATCATGACCACCCATATAGGAGGGACAAAAACTAGTTTAGGAAGAACACGATTGTCACAACAGAAAGGGCTCCACGTATACTATCTAGTGAAGATATATTTCAGCGTATAATTACTTTTGGGATGGAAAAAGTGACAGAGGAGGGCGTGGAGACACGTACACAGCATATATGCAGAATTACTAATTGTGGTTGGAAGAAACGCAATATCTTTTGGAATTTTCCTTATTGAAAAATGAACCTCATTTCGCACAATCTCAATGTGATACATATTGAGAAGAATGTATTTGAAAATTTGTTTAACGCTGTCATGAATATCGAAGGAAAAATAAAAGGTAATACAAAGGCACGAGAATATGAAAGTCATTTTCCTTCGAAAGGAGTTAGAAATAAATTATACAACCGGAAAATATTTGAAGGTTTGTCACTAGCTAGATAAGGCCGGTAAACAAGCAGTTTATGAGTGGGTAAGAACTCTAAAGTTTCCAAATGGTATTTGTTGAACATGGGTCGATTTGTAGACATGAAGAAATATAAGATATTTAAGATGAAGAGTTATGAGTGTCATGTATTCATGCAACGTTTGATTCCTATAGCATTTCACGAATTTCTCCCATCTAACGTATGGCATACATTGACAGAGTTGAGCTTTTTTTAAGGAATTAATATTTTCATCACTGAGGCTGGATGAATGAGCAGATTGGAGATGTAAATTCCTATCATTTTATGGAACTTGGAACCTATATCTAGCATTCTTTGACTCGATAGAGCACCTACCGATCCATTTGCCATATGAGGCAAAAATAGTATCTCTAGTGTAGTATCGTTGGATGTATTAGTTTGAACGGTTTCTTCAGTACTTGAAGAAGAATGTAAAAAACAAAGCTAAGATTGAAGGATCCATATGAAATGAATATCTAGTTGAGGAATCATCTAACTTTTTTTCATACTACTTTGAGCCTCCTATACACACAAGGCATAGAAAAGTTTCGCGGAATGATGGTGGTGGTGAAGGACTTACGATGGAAAGGAATCTGACTATATTTATCCATCTTGGTGGACCTTATGTGAAATCAAAAATTTGACCACTTAATGAACAAGAATTATTGGCAACTCAAACATACATACTTCTTAACTGTCAAAAGATTGAGCAATATGCCAAGTACGTGTTTATGTCATAATTTTAAAACTTTAAGATAAAACTGTGAATGTTTACTATTAATCTACTTGTGGTTGTTCATATGATGCAGTATATTTTGCAAAAATGTATGAAGTATGGGTGTTATGAATGAGGCTTCAATTGATGCAGCATTGGAGAATGAATTTGCATTTTGGTTCAGGTGATACGTAAGTTCTTAATAAACTAAAACTCCTCATTTTTTTCATTTATGTGTTTGATGAGCAATTTTCTTGTAATTATGCTCTAAGAAAATGATCATTTGATTGACATTTCCAACCAATTCATCAAGGATCTATCTCAATGGCCCTTAGGAAACGCCAAGTCCATGTTGGTGTACTTTGTTAATGACTTCAAATTCCACACAAGAAATCATGGCTCACAAAAAGTGACGGTGAACAATGGGGTTTTCATTAAGGAGACGAATTACAGTGAGTCATTAAGTGACTACTAGGTATACTAGATGAAATCCTAATTCTTGAGTATCCGAGGCTACCAATCAAAAGAACAATATTGTTCAAGTGTGAGTGGTTAGAACCAACGCCAAATGTTGGAACGAAGGTTCATCATCAATGTAATCTCGTGGAGGTAAATCAAAGACATCGTTTCAACAAATATGAACCATTCATTCTAGCCATGCAAGCCCAAAAAATTTATTATGCACCATATCCAAGCTTAAGGCATGACAACGGTGAGTGGTTGACAATTTATAGAATAAAGGCTAGACTGATTGTTAATATGCCAAAATCAGCAAAAAATTCCAGTACCGTGACCTTAGAATCATTCCAAGAAGATAAGTCTGAAGTGCAATCGGTTTTTGTGAGTGAGGATGTCCTTCATGGCCCACTAAATGATCCAAGTGGATCTTTAATAGATCTATATGATGTTGATTATGAGGAGGATGATGAAAAAGAGGAGGAACTAAATTCAAGATCGGGTGAAGAAGTCAACGATGAAACGGAAACAGAATTTGAAGACTCTATTTCTGACGAAAATTAACAATATTTATTGTGTAATATATTTAATTGGAAGTTTCTATATTAGACATTAGTTTTTAAAATCGTTAAATGACATCTTTTAGTATATTATAAGATATATGAAACGTTTCTTAGTTTTATAGATGACTAGAGGTAGAGCTGCTCGAGGTTCTACTATTGGGCTATCTGGCTCATCAAGCCTAGGTAGAGGTCGTGGCGGTTCCACGACCCCATCATCACCTCTGACTCAGTCATCGCAGCTGCCGCCGATTGGTACCCCAATAGATGGTAGTGGTACTCTAGCGGCGGGTTCTCCCATCAATAGTAGTGGTACTCCAGTGACGAGAACCCCCATCGATAACATTAGAGGAAGTTTTTCATTAAAGAAAGGTGTGGAACCCGATGTCCTATTGCCATTTGGAATACCGGGTAAGAAATGATTAATTGAAACATATTGATTTGTTAATAACCTATTTAATTGTAGTTAATTTTTTTGTCAGGTTGCTCCCTTTGGAGCCATGTTTGAGGAGGATTTGGAAGATATTTGACGAGCGAATATGCCAGAATAAGTTATCTTGGAAGAAGATATCTATAGAGCTGAAGGAGTTCTACTAGAATGAGTTTAAGGAAAATTGGCCACTTGGGGACATGTGATAGTAGTATGACCACGAACATGGCATATGGCACATTATTCTTGTGGTAGAATGTCCCATAGAAAATAGCATGTCCAATTTGATTGCAAGAGCGGCAACTGGTGAGTTTTGCGAAAGATTGTTAGAGTTGAAAATCCCATAAGCACTATTTTGCTTACATCAAACTTCATTGTGTTGAGTTTCAATAGCTAGATTGTCAAACAAGGCTTGACATTCTGTCGGAGTTTTGTTCTTAATTGCACCCTCTACGAAATTATTAATTGAAGTTTTTCTTAATACCAAGATAGGTAAAGCATGATGGGGGCATTGAGTTAAGAGATTATTGAACCTTTCCCAAACTTCAAATCGCATGATTTTATCACTTAGAGCATTAGTTTTCTATTTTGAGAAGAACTTCTCCAAGAATTTATTTTGGATCTCTATCCAAGTGCGAAGAGAACTTGCTCTTATTCTATTCAGCCACATCTTTGCTTTTTTCCTTCATAGTATATGGAAAAATCTTCATTCTTAGGTGGTCCTCAGTGACTCCTGCAATTAGTGGCATGATAGAAACCATAGTAAATATTTCACAAATATGATTCAAAGGATCTTTATAATTCAAACTATGAAACGTAAGAAACATAGTAAAGTGAACGGATTTGAGTTTGTAGTTCCTAGCCACCATTGGAAGGATGATGCAAGGAGATTTTGGAATAGTAGGGATTTCTAGATCCCCCATTAGTTTGACTTGAACGACTACCTTCATCTCTTTAGCTTCCTTTGATATTTCGTGTTTTACTACCTTGCAAAAACTTGCAACTTAAGAGGAAGAAAGTTAAGTATAGAATCAAATTAAAACAAGTCCCCAGCGACGGAGCCAAAAATTGGTGTAAAAATAATCGTAAGTGCACAAGTGTAAGATAGTACCACAATAGGTGTAAATAAGATATCGATCCCACATACACAAGTTTAATCTAATAGTGTACTTAACTTTAATTCAAAGATTTAGTAAAAGGAGTGATGGATAAATAATAGGATGACCAATTAAATAATCTAAATGAAATTAGAATTCACAAAGAGAAGAGACTAGGGCACACTTCACCAAGCAATCTAATTACAAGTTTGTAAAGATTAAGCATTCAATATCAATTTAGATTCTAGGGTTGATTCTTCGCTTAACTATGTCGATCCATTGATCATGACAACAACGCTTATTCTTAATATTAAACTAATCTTGTTTGATGACATTCTATAATTCAGAATTAATAACTCATTAAGAACAAAAGAACTATAGCAACCAATTAATCTCTTAAACTCAAATAAGAGCAGTCGACAATTAATCTCCCTAATTCAAGATCCACCAAAAGACATAAATATGGGTCATTTATGTGATTTGGCTAGATGAGGATTTATATTCAACCTAATTGGTGATAAATCAATCAAGAAGATAACATAATTTGAAGCACAACAATTAGGAATAGAAGCAAGAATCAAATAAAATACTTGTAATAAAGGAATGAACTTGAAATCTTCATGCTTGACTAGGTCAAACATTACCAACGAGTTTAGATACAAATGAGAAACCAAATTGGAGTAGTTTTCCTGAATTTTTATAATGAAAACAAGTCATATAAAACTTTCCTCGATCAATACTAAAGTATTCCTAATCATGTAAACAAATCATAAACCAAATTGGAGTAGTTTTCCCTGATTTTTTAGCTTCCAAAATTGTGTTTGATGTCTGGGCGCTCGTGCGTCAAAAGGGCATGCAAAGGGCAGAAATTCCTACCAAGATGTTTTCTTCTGGCGCTGAACCCAAGCACAAGCATGGAAAGGGCATGAACAATATTTTTCTTCTCTAAATGCGCTCTAATTTTTACCATATCTTTGTACCAACCCTCCTACATAAAATGCAATAATTCTTAACATATCAACTACAAATAATATAATTGTGATTGGAAATATATGAATAAATATGGTACAAAAACACACACATCAGTATATACTTTTGATATAGCCAAGATTGAAGAGATCTTTGACTTCTTACTTAAGAGAGGTTCATATCATTCTCTGCTTGTCACTGTTGTACCCCATTTTTGGTCTAAACCTAAAACACCAATTCAAGCCCAAGGATCATAAACATTTCTAGCACAAACATTACAAGAGTTTTTCTTTATCCTCTTGGGCCACTCAACCCATCATCTTAATTGAAGATTTAAAATAAGCCCAAAAGGTTACTAAAATACCCAAAATGTAACTTAAAAGTTGATCCAATATATAGGCCCGTTAAGAAGAAATGATGTTACACAACTTAGGCCCAATTATTAAAGACCAAAAATAGAATCCATGATGCAGCCCGGCCCCTATTATATTCAAACCCTAAAGAAGGAGAAAAGAGATGCAGAAGGCGTCGCTGGCTGGAATAGAAAAAGGAAAGGGCAGGAGAGAGAGAGAGAGAGAGAGAGAGAGAGAGAGACGCCTAAGATGTTTGTGGTTTTACCATTTATATGACCTATGATTATGTGAATTGTTATAGGGGAAATTGGCAGAAAGTCTACTTTAGTGGTCTTATTTGTAATAAAAACAGGCGCCAATACTTAATCCATTTTAGGTCAAAATAAGGGTACATATGTAATTGTCTTTATCATTATTTTTTGTAAATGACAAAACTGACCTTTGGAACAACACAACTAGGGTTTTTTGGGCGGGAGGGATTCACGGCTAACTAGAGTGAGAAACCAGATCTGGGAGTGAGAGTGTTCTGCGTTTTTCGTTCGTATACTTTGGCTTTCGAAGTCGATATCGTCCTGTTTCGTCCAATAATCAGCTTTGTCTTCGTTCTTTTTTGAGTTTGAAGCACCATTCTAGTGTTTCGCTGGCGCGGTGCTCGCTTGGGTCATATCCGATTGATGTATTCGGCTGATTTTGTTGATTATAGAGTTGTTTTGGAAGGTATTTGTTGTGCAGTAATCGATTGTTAATTTATTGTTGGTTTTGTAACTTATGATTATTTTGTTGTTGCAGTGCTTGCATTCGTTCTTTAGTTTTTTTCTTTTGTACTGGGTTTCTGTAATTTCTTTGACGATAAGTTCGTGATTTTTGAAGTTAAGTTTCTTTTTTGCAGAGGAAGTATGTTTTAGCAGTTTTTCGTGTCGATGATACTCTTTGGTAATAAATTGCAAGAAGCTATTCTCAAATTGAGCAGGGCATCTGCTACAATTTGCATCACATTAATTAAACCTAGATGGTAGCTAAGCATCAAGATTTAATTATTAATAAATATAGCAATTTAATACTTGACATGACATGAATAAATCACAATTAATTCAACTAAATTTATTAAACACAATAGAGTGAATCCATCATCACCTTTGTAAGAGGATTAGTTCCTCATATTAAGTTTACACAACAAATAGAAATAAATAAAATTCACAAACATAAGTAATAAAACAAATAGAAAAACCCCCTTAATTATACTCGTTGCAAGAACTCCCTCTCTTTTCTCCTTGTTCCTCTCTTCTACTTGTTTTCCTCTCCCCTCTTCTCCTCCTCTCCTTTTATAGGGAAATGAAAGTGCTTGGTGGGGATAATGGGAATGGTTTGGTGAAGTGAAATGAGTTTGGTGAAATGGAAGAGTTTGGTGAAATGGAAGAGAAATAAGCAATGATGTCAACAAAACCTTCCATGATCTTCACTTGGGTTGGACTCATGATTGGGCCTATAAATATGAAAATAAACACAAAGTCATTCATCCATGGTGATTAAAATTTATTTGTACAAAATCACTTCAAAAACCCCAACTTTGTGACAAATGCTAGTGATAATTTACATTTAAAGTAGATGTTTTCAACATCTATCACAACCCCCAACCAGCTTTTTGCTAGTTCCTAGCAATTTAAGTGTAAATATCATTCCATGATGAAGAATTTGAAAAAGAAATTACTTCCTTTGAGTATAACAAAAAGTAAGAGATCACTGATGCTATCCAGAGTATTTTGATCACAACTTCCAGAATTTGTGTGTGTGAGCACTAAGCCAAAACCTTCTTACCGCAAACTATAATGCATATAACCTAGAAGAATTATCCAAATAAAAGCATTAACTCCATATTCTCACAGGTTAAAGAAGGATTTTAGTGATTAGAATTTCTCTCATGGAGTTGGAAAATAGATATGCACTTAGAAGAAAAGTCAATTTAAGGACAAACAAAGAAATAAACATTGATCACATGATAGGTATATTAGCTGTCTAGAACTTCCACTATTCTTACCACAAACGAGCTTTGGAATTTAAAGATCAAAATTTTGAGATAAGAACAAATAATAGAATCTTGGTGAAATCAGAAACAAAATAAGATTGTACTTTTTTTCGTAAGGATGCTGAAGACTTAGAATGACTTACCATTCTTTTGTTTTTCTTTTCGAATACCATACCTCACAAACAAAAGATCAAGCAATTACAATTGAAATCTCAAAAATTGATCAACATCATCTTCAGCATTCAACCAACGTTCCACAAACCATGTAATGGTGTTCATTGACAGCAATTATCCATTTCAAAAGATCAATGAAAGTTCATAACTTGTTTACTCATTTCTCCCCACTCATTTAGAACTTAATTTGTGCTTTATCTTGAAAATTTTCTTAGTATTATGCAATATCATCCATCTTACCACGAGGTTTAGTATTTGTGCACAAAAGAGTTTTAGAAGTTGTTTTCTAACAATCTAGATAGAAAAATAGACTCAAACTTAATTCTATCAAATCATCAAAGTGCATGAATATGCCACCACCCTCCAACTATACGAGATAGTGTCCTCAATTTCACACAAGAGCATGAAATTGAACCATATGACAAACAAGGCAAAGAAATATAAAACCTGAAGGTGAAATATCTCGAAAGCCATTAGTTTAAGGAATTCATCATCTCCAGGAGAGTTCATCCACCTTTTGCTCTATCCGCTGTTGTCTAGCCCCCAATTGGGTTAATTACCCCATAACTGTACTCAGTTTGTGTGGATGTGAAGAGTCTATAGCTAGCGGTGGTGATGATCTATATTGTGAGGAATCCTCAGCGTGTTGTGCTAAAGAAGTTTGAGCAGTTCGTATATTGCTTGTACTTTGGCTCCATGTCCATATTTCTAGTAGTGTTACTGGATATTCTGAAGATTGCTGAGGTCGAGGAGGGCAAATACCCTTGAATTGAAGCAATCGCGTGATAAGCCTTGGAAAATATAATTTTCCAACTTTGGTAGGCCTTTGTACCACAAAAAGTTTGGCCTTGAGAATTGCAGCCATATAAATTTTCCCTACGTCAAACCAGGTTCGCTTATACATGTAGTATAAGGTTGCTAAAAACTTTCTCTGCCGCTGCTAAGAGTGGTTGATGGGGCAGAGATTTTTTCGGATGGCATCATCCAGCAACCATATCTTTGGTGGTAAGTAAGAGCGTCGTGTAGCATTGGCATATCAATCATACTTGCCCTGACACATCTCATTAATCATCTGTTCTTTTCTTGCCGTGATAGGTGCTTTAAATCCAGTGGAAGCATCATATCCTAGTGGAAAACTAAGACAAAAACAGAGTTCCGCTGTCGTAAATCAAACTTTCATGCCAACTATGATGACCTCATACATTATGCCCTTCTCGACCTCCTTAAGAGTGGAATAAAATGAACGAACGATCTTCGGATAGACAGGCAACTGAGTAGCATCAGCTTGTTGAATTAGTGTATCAATCTGGCATTCCGGGATGATATCAGCTCTCTGGAATAGGTGGTCCTTCGGCTGAGAGGTAGAAGAACGAGGGCATCTCGGCATGTTTTCTATGGCCGTAAGAGGAAATTAGAATTGAGTAGAAGTAAAAACAGTAAGAAAGGCTGCAGTGCAGAAATAGATTTTATTTATTTTATTATTATTTTATTATTTTTTATTTTCACAATCACATACCGTGAGATTGGAATATGGGTTGCCTCCCATGAGCGCTGCATTTAACATATGAGCTAGACGAAGCGATACCTTTTAATTAATTACCTAGGTCGCGAAGTGTAATACTAGACACTGCTGCATTAAAATTGGCTTCAAAGTAATGCTTGAGATGATGCCCATTAACCTTGAATTCATTTCCCGTCTCCAAGTTCTTGATGTCAATAGCACTATGTGGATATACATGAACAACTTGAAATGGACCATACCATCGCGAACGTAATTTCCCTGGAAAAAGTGTAAGTCTAGAATTAAACAAAAGTACATTTTGACCAGGAGAAAATTCTTTAGACACAATATTCTGATCATGGTATTGCTTGGTTCTATCCTTGTAAATCTGCGCATTTTTATAAGCTTCATCAGGTATTTCTTCGAGTTCATTTAGCTATAATTTTCTCTTCTCACCAGCAGCATCATAATCAAAGTTGAGCCTTTTGATTGCCCAGTATGCCTTGTGTTCAAGTTCTACAGGAAGATGACAAGCCTTTCCAAAAATCAAACGGTATGGAGTCATGCCAATTGGAGTCTTGTACGCAGCTCGATATGCCCAAAGAGAATCGTTTAATTTTATACTCTAATCAGTTTTCTTGATATTCACCGTCTTCTCCAGAATTCGTTTGATTTCTCTGTTAGAAATCTCAGCTTGTCCACTAGATTGAGGATGATAAGCAGTGGCAATCTTATGTGTGATGTTGTATTTGGCAAGAAGTGCAGCCATACTCCAATTCAAAAAATGCTTTCCTTCATCACTGATTATGGCAAGTGGAGTACCATATCTGGGAAATATTACTCCTTGAAGTAACCGGGTCATGACATCACTTTTATTGGTTGGGCTTGCAACGGTTTCAACCCATTTGGATACGTAATCTACTGCCACCAGTATGTACTTATTTCCAAAAGACTTAGGAAATGGCCCCATGAAATCTATTCCCCAAACATCAAAGATTTCAACTACCAGAATATTGTTGAGTGGCATTTCATTCTTGCGGGAAATATTGCCAAGTCTCTGACAATTATCACATGTAGAGCAAAAAATGTGAGCATCTTTATGGAGAGTGGGCTAATAGAATCCTGATTGCAAAATCTTTGTAGCAGTTCTTTGAGTGCCAAAGTGACCCCCGCAAGTAAATGTATGACAAAATTGAAAAATACTTCGTTGTTCCTCTTGGAGCACACATCTGCGAATAATTTGATCAGCACAATGCTTGTACAAATATGGCTCGTCCCAAAAATAATGCTTGGCTTTGGAGAAGAATTTCTTTCGTTGTTGATAAGTCCAGCTCTTGGGAATAACACCTTCTGCAAGATAATTGGCTATGTCAACATACCAAGGTACCTCAATTTGTACAACAAGAAGTTGTTCATCTGGGAAGCTTTCATTCAATGGCAGCTCAGTTTGGTCATCGCTATTTTCTTGAACAATACGAAAGAGATGATCTGCTACAACATTCTCTGCTCCCTTCTTGTCCTTTATCTCCAAATCAAATTCTTGGAGCAATAATATCCAACGAATTAATCTTGGCTTTGAATCCTTTTTGGAAAGCAAATATTTGAGAGCCGCATGATCACTATATACAATCACCTTAGAACCAATTAAGTATGATCAGAATTTCTCCAGTGCAAAAACCACTGCTAGTAATTCTTTCTCTGTTGTTGAGTAATTGAACTGAGCATCATTAAGAGTACGACTGGCATAATAATTAACATGTGGCAACTTGTCAACTCTTTGACCCAATACTGCCCCAACTGCATAATCACTTGCATCACATGAGTTCAAATGGTAAACTCCAGTCTGGTGTTGTCATTATCGGTGTGATGTAAGTAACTGCTTCAATTTTTTGAATGCTTGTAGACACTCATTATCAAAGTTGAGAACTACACCTTTGGTAAGCATACTGCATAGAACCCCGCATATCCAAGAAAAGATCGCACTTCTCTAACTGAAGTGGGAGGTGGTAATTTACATATAACTTCAATATTTCCTTTGCCCACTGCAATCCCATTTACTAAAATGAGATGGCCAAGAACAATACCCTCTGACACCATAAAGTGACATTTCTCCCAATTGAGAACCAAATTAGCTTCCTTGCATCTTTCCAAAACCAAGGCAAGATTATAAAGGCATGTGTCAAAAGAAGAACCAAACACAGAGAAATCATCCATAAATACCTCGATGATATGACCCACCATGTCAGAGAAAATGCTTGTCATACATCGTTGAAATGTAGCTGGTGCATTGTATAGTCCAAACGACATCCTTTTGTATGCAAATGTTCCAAAATGACATGTAAAAGTTGTCTTCTTTCGATCCTCACTTCCTCAGGTGTAATGACAATTTGGTTATAACCTGAGTATCCATTAAGAAAACAATAATGAGAATGACCAGCTAGTCTCTCTAGCATCTGATCAATAAATGGCAATGGAAAGTGATCCTTTCTCGTAGCAGAATTTAGCTTTCGGTAATCAATACACACACGCCACCCTGTCTGTTTTCTTGTTAGATGAGCTCATTCTTTTCATTGGTGATTACTGTGATTCCTGACTTTTTGGGAACAACTTGCATTGGACACACCCATTTGCTGTCAGAAATAGGATATATAACTCCAACATCAACCAACTTTAATATTTCAGTTCTGACAATCTCCTTCATAGCTGGATTTAGGCGTTTTTGTGCTTCACGTGAGGATTTTGAATCATCTTCTAGCAAAATTTGGTGCATGCACATAGTAGGACTTATGCCCTTGATATTAGCAATGGACCATCCAAGAACACTCTTTTATTCACATAACACCCACAAAAGACTTTCTTCCTCTGAATCAGTAAGATTATGTAACACCCCGATCTAAATGACAGTTGAAATTTTAGGAAATTTAGATTGACACATTTTACGAACAAATTATGGAAAAATTGGAACCAATATAGAGGGAAATCTAAATAGGTTCAAAGTAACTTTAATAAATTATACAAGGAAAATAAAATAACGGGGCACAAGAATCGCTCAAATCAGAGTCCGAATGAATTTACTATGAATTATGAAAGCTAACTACAAAAATATAATAATAAAAATGATAAGGACAAGATTGTAAATACATTTAGGTTTTTACTGTAATTAAGGTGAAAAGCCAAGGGCATAAAGGTAAAAGACAAATTAAAGGATTTAAAATAAATATAAAACATTGGACTGGCATGCAACTCGAGGAACCCTAAATGATAAAAACAGAGTCCGATTCTGGAAGAGGCGGAGGAGGCGATGGAAGGCTTGATCGTGGAGATGGCAGTGAACGGCGACACGGAAAGGAGGAGAAGAATGAGAGGATTCCATTAGTGTTATTTTCGGATCGAACGAAGTTCATTTAACCGGTCAACGGAGCAGGAGAAGGGGGCAGCACCGCTCCTTAAACTTTCTAATTCTTACTGTTCGGAACACCAATCAAGAAACCAATAGCACCGTTTTACTAGTCGGAGCTTCCTTTACCCATCTAGGTAAGTCGTGGGCATCACCGCACCCATACCGGTGGTGACTCAGTTTCTACCTGGTTGCTTATCATCCGAGTCTGTCAGACCCGTTACTGTGTGAGATGGTAACAACCGGGTAGATCAGACTCGGTTGAATATTATATTAATTTATGGTTAATTGAAATATGATATTAATTAATGATTAATTATATTAATAAAAGAAATTCATTAAAGGTGGTAGAATTAGTAAAAGTTAATAGTGGTGGATGTTATTATGGATTTCAGGAACAAGTTTACTCAACTGAATTACCGAGATTTGGAAAATGTGTTAGGTACTCAACTGTATTACGGAACTTTGTGATTTGTGAATTTTATGCGCTATTGTTTGTACTGATTGTGATGTCTATTTGATTGTGTATGATAATAGTTTGTACTTATTGGATGTTTTCATGAGACCGAATTTGTGATAATTCGAATAAATCTGAATTGTGATATAAATGATTTATTTATGTATAGCTATATGTGTTGTTGGTTACCGTGATTGGATGACAAAACCGGTATTGTATTTCTCGGTAGAATGTGATACATACGGTTATATGCTTGAACTGAATATGGTGATGGGACTGATATGATGACGGTTTTGGTGTTCTTAAAGGTGATGTGTTGCATATGATTTGTTGATATATTAATTATTGTTCATAAGCACGATGCATTGCTACTATAGGGAGGGTGTACTGAAAGACTAAGGTTGAGGTTTACTGGAAATGAAAATGAAAATAGAAACAATTTTTGACTGGAAAGTGTTCTTTGGTAGAACACCTAATTAAAGAAAAATTCCGACCGATTGCTTTATAGCAGTTTACCTAGGTTAAGGGCCCGAGTACTTGAAAAAGGTTTTAACTGACTGACTATTTTATATTTGATAACGTTCACGTGCATTCATGCATAAGTATTACTTTCTGGGCCTTGGCTTACTATGTTCCGTGATGCAGTTGTTAATTTCTTTGATGAACATGCTGATCTAACGATTGATGATGAGCGTGCGGATCCGTGAGGATAGATGCTCATGTGACAAAGGCAGAGTAGTTTAGGTTAATTCAAGTTGTTGAATTTTAGGTTTCGGATAGACTTACTAAAGTATGTCATTGCTATCAAGATAATCATGGATGGTAAATGACTCATCAATAGTGTTATTATTATGCGATTGATTCATTGATGTTTAAGTAGCATGTTAATTAACTTAGGGTTGTATAAACTGTATATGATATTTAATGCGGTAAGCGTTGAAGCTGATAGGGGGTAGCGTTCTGTCTTGTGGACCCGCAGAATTGGGGGTCATGGGTTGGGGCATTATAGATTAGCAACTACAATGACAGGTAATGCTTCCTCAACACTAAGATAAGCATATTTCAAATGCTCTAGAAGTTGCTTCAATTCTAACTTTGGTGGACATTCAATGGAAGGGATCACTTTGGTGAGTGGAGGACCAAGAACTTCAAAAGTTCGTCTCCATTGGTTATTTGATAGTTGTTGCTTTTCCAGATATGCACAAAATTCCGCAACTCATCCATCTTCATTAACCTGCAATTTAGGAAAAGTAAGGCAAGTTGCCAAATGATCAATAGAATGATGCTCCAAAAATGTATCAAAAATTAAGTCATTTAAAATTTCAATGCTGAAACATTCCCTGATATCTAATGGTTTCGTGTAGCTTCAAAAAGCTTAAATTCTATCGTTTGTCCTTGTACTGTCATAGACAAACAACCCTTTTGAACATCCACAATAGTTCCTGCAGTGGCCAAGAATATTCGACCCAAAATAATTGGTACATTCCTATCTTTCTCCATGTCAAGAATGATAAAATCTGCTTGAAGGAAAAATTTGTCAACTTGGACAAGCACATCCTCTATAATTCTCCTTCGAAATTTTATCGATCAATCCGCTAATTTCAAAGTGATTGAAGTCGTTTGTAACTCCTTCTCTAGACCTAGCTGCACAAAAACAAAATATGGCATTAGATTAATACTAGCACCTAAATCTAGAAAAGCTTTTTCAAAAGAAACTTGACCAACAACACAAGGAATAGTGAAACTTCCTGGATCTTTCAACTTTGGTGGTAGTTTCTTGTTCAACACAGCAGTGCATTGTTCAGTTAGCATCACCTTCTCGTATGGTGCCAGCTTTTTCTTCCTTGTACAAATATCTTTCAGAAATTTTGCATAAGCTGGAATTTGTTGGACTGCGTCTAGGAGAGGTATGTTAATCTGAACCTTCTGAAAAATATCCATGACCTTCTGCATTTTTTCAGCCTTCTTTTCGCTCCCCAATCGGCTAGGAAAAGGCAAATGTGGTTCAAAACTCTTAGTTTTTACAAGTGCAATAACCTTGCTTTGAATCTTTGTGGATTCTTTCTTCAGTGACCTTTCTTCATTTTCAAAAGCGTCTTTATCCAAATATCCCACAATTCGTCCTCCACAAGTAGTGATGATATTCATTTGTTCTTTACCTTTCGGATTAATTTATGTCTGACTTGGAAGTCTGCCAGATTCTCATAACTTAATTGCTTCGCAATTTGACCAACTTGAACTTCAAGTTTCTGAATGGAAACTTGAGTATTGCTGAATTGTTGATCATAAATGCTATTTTGCTACGTCATCTTTTGAATGAAATTATTGATATTAAGAGCAAGATGAGCCATTTGTTCTTCCAACGAAATTTTTCTTGGTTCTGTTTGTGCTTGTTGTTGATTTCGATGGATTTGCTTGTTCTGATCTTGTCCTCTCCAACCAAAATTTGGATGGGTTTTCCATCCCGGATGGTTTGTAGTTGCATATGGAATGTTGTTGGGATAAAAACCATCTTGCCCCGCATAATTGATAAGTTCTTGTTCTGAAAGAGGACACATGGGACACGTCTCTGTAGTGTGATCTGATTGAGAACAAATTGCATACACTACAACTTGAGGTACTTGTTGGGATGATGACGAATTTTGGGCAGAAAATGCTTTTACCAACATATCAATTTTGTGTTCCATGGCTTTCAATTGAGGTTGATTCCTATCTTTGGTGTGGACTTCGTACATGCCTCTTGGAAGTTTTGCTCATTGCTTTCCTCGAGAAGAGAATTGTTGAGAATTCTCGCTTAGAGTTTCAAATAACTCAAAAGCTTCTTCATTACTTTTCTCCATGAACACACCTCCACATACAGAGTCTATGATGCTTGTATTGTTAGCATCCAAAGCTTCATAAAAAGCTTGAATTTGATATTCTTGAGATAGGTTGTGGTGTGGACATTTGAGAAGCGTCTATTTAAATTTCTCCCAAGCTTCATAGAATAAGTCACCATCCTTTTGCTGCCATGTTTGAATCTCTCTCCTTAATTGCTTTGTTTTCAGGGCTGAAAAAAATTTCTTCAAGAATTTTGTTGCCATTTCTTCCCGTGAATTGATCGATCCTGGGGCCAATGAATTGATCGATCCTGGGGCCAATGAATTGAACCATAGTTTTGCAGTATCTTTGAGAGAAAATGGGAACAAATGAGTCGCACTTCCTCTGGTGTCAAACCCTGGACAAGTTGTGTCATACAGAGGTCAAAGAAATCCCTGATGTGCAGATACGGATCATCTAATGGTGTGCCTCTAAAATGAGGTACTGCATTAAGCAAAGTTGGAGAGAATGTGACATTTCCTTGAACATTGGGTTGAAGTACTATGCTTGATGGCTGAGCAAAATTCTGAGGTATAAATGAATTCTTCATTGGCCTCCGAACTTGTCCATTAGCTTGTAGATTTACATCTTGGGCAAGAGCATTTATATTTTGTTCCTCCATATTTCTTTTCGTTCTTGCTTCTCTTCTGAGTTGTGCGAGAGTTTGCTCAATCTCCGTATTGTATTCAAGTAGGTTAAGACTTTTGGATCGACGTCCAAGCATGTACTGAAAGAATAAAGTAAACTATTCAATAAATAAATAATAGGCAATAATATACACAATTGAAACTAGAGATAAATTGATAACTCCAGTCCCCGGCAACGGTGCCAAAAACTTGTTATCATTTTAAAACTACTAAAAATATAGTAATGTTAAAACTCTATTTATACTTGCAAACACACGAATCCAAGTAGTATAAGTGTGGCAAAGAAGAGTGTCGTACCCACAGGGACTGAAGATTAACTAACTCCAATTCTTAAAAAAAAACAAGTTTATTTTTTTATAGTAATATTAATAAACACAAAAACTAAAATGGAGAGATTAACACAAATAAATAAATACTTTGATTTCACCACTCTATTGTATTTAAATCATATGATTATCAATTATGAATTCATCCAATTAAGCATATCAAAGATCAAGTTTTCTAATTCATGTAGTAGTCATTGGCATCTAACTTACCACATCTATCCTTAATTTGCATCTATCCATGGCATCTAGACTAATTTGACAAACAAGAATGCATTAGGATCAATGTAACTTATAAAATGGTCACAAAAGTCCTAGCATATGACATCTATGACTAGGTAACTTTGGTAATAAATTGCAAGAAGCTATTCTCAAATTGAGCATGACATCTACTACAATTTGCATCACATTAATCAAACCTAGATGGTAGCTAAGCATCAATATTTAATTATTAATAAACATAGCAATTTAATACTTAACATGACATGAATAAATCACAATTAATTCAACCAAATTTATTAAACACAATAGAGTGAATCCATCATCACCTTAGTAAGAGGATTAGTTTCTCATATTAAGTTCACACAACAAATAGAAATAAATAAAATTCACAAACATAAGTAATAAAACAACTAGAAAAACCCCCTTAATTATACTCGTTGCAAGAACTCCCTCTCTTTTCTCCTTGTTCCTCCTCTTCTTCTTGTTGTTCTCTCCCCTCTTCTCCTCCTCTCCTTTTATAGGGAAATGAAAGTGCTTGGTGGGGATAATGGGAATGGTTTGGTGAAGTGAAATGTGTCTGGTGAAATGAAAGAGTGAAAGAGAAGTAAACAATGATGTCAACAAAACCTTCCATGATCTTCACTTGGGTTGGACTCATGATGGGGCCTATAAATATGAAAATAAACACAAAGTGATTCATCCATGGTGATTAAAATTTATTTGTACAAAATCACTTTAAAAATCCCAACTTTATGACAAATGCTAATGATAATTTACATTTAAAGTAGATGTTTTCAACATCTATCAGATTTATTACACATAATTCAGAGAATTTTCGTAAAACTCACTAATGCGGCCAAATATTTGTTGGGAATCATAGTTCTTGCTCTTGTGAGCTCAACGATGTATTCGATTTTTAAAACGGTGGTCGGAGTTGGCCGGATCGAAGGAGAGAAGTTTTGGTGGTCACAAGTTTTTCTTCGTGATTCTGGTGGCTACGGCGGACGAAAATTTTCTTGGTTTGTTGAGTTTTTCTCCTATAAATCCAAAGTTTTGTTTTGGTGGTTACAGCAACAAAAACGATAGTCGGACGACAAGTATCCTTTGTTGACAAGGTTGTGTGTGAGAGAGATGAAGATAGTGTGTGAGAGAGATGAAGAGAAGCTAAACTTGTTATTAAATCAGCTAAAACATTAAATTTTTCTTTATTGGATTAAGAATCAAATACTTAAGGGCGTATTGAACTATAAACACTTTTAAAAAGTTAAATGAATAAAAAATCTATATAAATAAATTATCAACGAAAAAAAATTTGTGAGGAGTTTGAGCACCCATTTCATAGGGTGCATCCGCCACTGGATCCGAACCCGAATTAGACATCATGCAATCAAGAAGGGTGAATGATCATAAGCCTCCATGTGTCAAAATCCCAATGGACCCCGGAAAAAGCAGGCCGGTCAATTTTAGATACATTATTTAATGTATAATTACATATATATTATTATTATTTGCATATAGTATTATATATATAGGGTATATGCGCCAAAGTGGGTGGTTTATTCGAATCCCAATTCCCAAATATACAAAACAGAGTCGCCCAACCAAATTGAGCTGATCATACTGTGAGGTAGACTCGACAATGTAATTAATTAATTATGACTGGTATTATGTATTGTATTTTTGTTTTTGTACTGAATTAAAAGAATTAAGCAACTGAAAACGACGAATATTACCTTACTATTAGTTGTATGGTACTTTTTAATTAGCAATTTGTAAAAAGAATTAGCTAGTTGGGGGACCATTATTTGTTTTGAATTCCAACTGATATTACTAAAATAATCCCACGAATCAACACATGACACGTGTCAATAAAGATTAAGTGTTAGACCGATACGTGGAAGGAGACTTCAGATCCAGGATGTCACCTCGTTCTACCAAGGAAGGCACTTCGGTAGGATGTCATCTGATGTTAGGCAGGCCTCCTTGGTCTACCGAGGAGGTGCTCAATACTGCATGATTTTCTATAAAAGATAGAAGACTAACTTTAAAAGAGGATTTCGATTCCTTCTAAGAAAAGAGTTTTATTAAGGCTCAAACGTCAATTCTTCAGCGATCAATGGTGCACATGTAAAGAAAAGAGTCCTAATACAACTCAAGTTCTTACTCTTCAACTGCTATATAGGGCTCTCAAAGTCAGATATGAAACTCTCTAATCACAATCTAAATTTTTACCTCTGGTCCACCAAGCTCTCCTGCCTTTTGAGTATGATTGAAATGAGCATCGAAGTGCCAACACCAGAGAACAATCACTGGTAAAACCTTTAGCTCACGTTTCTTGGAACTGACACCTTTTTGACGTCATCACCAAGATAAGTAAATTTTTTTGGTTTTGTTTTAAATGTGTGTAATTTTGTACAATTTACTGTTAATTAATTTAATTGGGCCCACGTCACAAACTTGGAATGACTCAAATGGAATCATTTCGAAACAAGTTTTGTCGCCTATATATATATATATATATAAAAGCTACATTATAATCACATATACACACATCTATATAAACACACAACAATTTAAAAATGATAGACGGGATCATTGGGGTCATTCTCGGTTTGCCAAAAATAGTTAAGAATTGATAAAAAATCTCACTTAGGGTGAGTTTTGAAGATTTAAATTGATGCACGAGATCACTGGCATCATTCCTGACTTGGCCAAAAATGTTTTGAAAATGATAAAAAGTCTCAGTTGGAGTAGATTTTAGACATTTAGAAAAGTTGCAAGGGATCATAGGGGTCATTTAAAGCTTGGCCAAAAATATTTTTGATACACCAAAAAGGTTCACAATCAATGAATAAGTTCATTTTAAGACACGCGTATAAGCATTTTCTTTATGAGAAAATAAAGAATCCATTTAAGACTAATTGGATGGGCTAAATATCTTTAAACCCCCTTTTGAGACCCTAAATAAATTATCATAATCCCTAAAAACATGTTTGCATTTTGGTTCCATGAAAACCAAGTATTCTAGATGAATCCCAATGGAGTCTCAATATTTTGAAAGCTTTTTGGTATTTAAACAGAATAAATAAATTCTATAATTAGTCTTGGTGTATTTATTAGGGTTAGACGACTTGGATTAATCGAAAAGCTAATGTGTTGCATTGTTTTCATGGCATAACAAGCAATATACAAATATGCATTTTTCGATAAGGTATGATACAAGAATAAAATCCTAAGCGTACGATCTTTGCACACATCATCCATGAAATCAAATCATAAATGTCTATATGCTTCTAGCCCCTTAAAATATATTATCCATCTTTTTTTAAATATGCTCAAGCCATTTGAAATAGATGTAAACTTGATAACTCATGAATGTAACCAATTAAATTAATTTTTAACACCATGCCTCCTCTATTATTCGTGTTAGTTGGTAGATTTTCTTTGTCTCTTTCAATTGATTGTGAGAATTTAGTAAAATAAATTCATTGTCAGTTTTATATTATCATTTGTGCAGTTGTCAGACAAAAGAAGAATAACAATAAAGAACTTTAGGGGAAGGAACTTGGTCTCAATAATGGAGTTCTATGAAAAGGATGGCAAGGAACTTCCTCTTAATATAAGTATTCATTTCATATGATTTTGCTGTTGTGTAATGCTTTCACTAATGAACTTGGTGTTTCTTTTTTGTTTGTGTAAAGACTATGACTGAAAAATATTATTAGTTGAAGTGAAGTCCGAGAAATATTAGGATATGCTTAACTTCTCATTAGTTACCGGTGTAGAACCTTTAGAATAAAAAATATAATTAACCTATGGTGTTGATGACGTCAAAAAAATGTTAGTCTTGAGAAGTCGATCTGTCAGTTAGATATGTTCCTCTACAAAGTTTTGCAAAGCAACAGAGAGTGAAGATCCTTCCTGCGCATTAAACGAACGTGAGCTAAAAGGTCCACTAGAGGTTGTCCCCTGGCGTTGGCGCTCCGTCGCTCATGTCAGTTCGTAGTTACAAGCAAGGAGAGCTCTCGGTAGGTTCGAGATCTCTATAACCTTAAGTGTAGATTGTGATTAGACGGAGACTTACCAGACTTTGAGAGCATTATATAGAATGTGAAGAGCTTGAATTTAAGTAGGACTGAGACTCTTTCTTCCTTTCATCTGCACCGTCGATCTCTTGGACGGGTGAAGTTTGAGCCTTAATTGGACTGCTTATCAAGGTTAGTCTCCTAATGAGTGTAGGAAACCATGTAGCACTGGATACCTCCTCCTTATACCGAGGAGACGCGCTACCATTTTCTGAGGTAGGCTGGAGCCTACCGAGATACCACGCCAAGGTATGTGAATATACCAACAATTGTCACATTCTGATTAGTGAGGTTATTTTAGTAATATCAGTTGCCCCCTGAATTACCAAGATGATGGCTACGAAGATCGATGAGGGAGTAATCATTTCATGCCATTAATGGCGAGATGACAATCCGAATCATCAAATCCCGAATCATGGTCGTAAATTTGAGTGTGGTCCCCAACAATTAAAGGACCTGGACCCCCACTCATTCTTCACGTTCTCAAGTTCTGAATCCTTGTTACAGAGCAAACACCCTACCGAGTAGTTTTCCCTCTTTCCAAAGCAACTACATGTTCTTTTTCTACCGAGCAACTGTGAAAGGTGGGTCATGACTTCTTCTAGTTCTAGTTCCTCTTCCACTTCTTCAGGCTTTTCCTCATCCTCTTCGGATAGTGATCGAGAAGCGACTTCCACTGAGGAGGTCATAATTTCCCAAGAAAACCCTTCATTTGTCGGACTCTCCTCGGTAGGTTTGTCTTCTTCCTCGGCAGAGTACCTTGTGGAGTACGCTTCTCGTGATCTACCCCCTCCTGGTGTGAGGGGTGGAGACAATGATGCCAGTACGATCGAGTCAACCTATTTGTCTAACACAAGGGCCAAGGGGTATGTTGATGAGATAATAGCGAAGTATGGGATCCCTTACCGCCGATCAAAGAAAGCCGAAGACAATGGCTAGTTTGGCGAGTAGAGGGAAAACACCGAGACTCACTACAAGAGAGCCATATTTTCATGGGTTGTATAATTTTAATAATAGATAATAATAATAGTAATAATAAATAATATATATATATATATATATATATATATATATATATTCGGCTCTGCTCAAGCACGAGATCCCGCATCAAAATTTGGTGTGTGAGAATATCATTTTTTTTAGTGATAAATAGCTCATATTTTAAGGGTCGATATCTAAACAATAAGTATTAAATCATAAGGAGAATAAATTTGATAAACCCTAACGGGCTCGTATATTGGATTTTTATGATGTAACATAAATAATAAGTGTTAAACCCTAAAAGGAACGGATTGGCTAAACCCTAACGAGCTCGTGTATCGGATTTTCATGTTATAACCTAAATAATAAGTATTAAATCCTAAGGAGAATATGTTCGTTAAACCCTAACGGGCTAACAATTAATTAGAATAAAATGATAAAATCAAATAAATGTTCAACATATTGATTAATAGAGTAGAATAAGTAGTTAGAATATAAAAATTAATAGAATAATTACATATGAGTTACCATAGATTCTCAAAATATGAGCTACATATCATTTTTTTTGTTATTATATAATTCAATCATTGAGACTAAATTTGTGTGTAAATAGCATCACTTGCAACTTCATATTTCATCACTTCACAAACAAAAGTACTCCTAATTACTCTCTCTCTATGGCAACAAAAGCTCAACCAGCTGCTGCAGAGACTGCGCGCAGGACAGCAAACTACCAAGCTGCTGTATGGGGGCCACGTTACTTTGCTTCCATCCCCTTTGACGAATCGGTAATTAATCATAAATTTTAGTTACGTTGTCTTTAATGAAGAGATAATGTTAATTGAGTTTGAATATTCAATACAATATATATCACATGTTATTACAATACTGAACAGCGTTTATCATTAATTTTATATGCTAATTGGATTTCTTAATCGTTTTTAAATCATGCCAATGTCGTAGCTATTCGAATCGTACACAAAACAAGTAGAAGAGATGAAAGTTCAAGTGAAAATTATGCTGACGGACTCCAAATCCAACGACGTTGAAAAAGTCAAATTAATCAACTTGTTATGCCGGCTCGGTGTTTCCTACCACTTTGAGAGCGAGATTGAGGATGTTCTTAATCAAGCTTTTGATTCCATGCATAATTTGGCACGTGAAAATGATGTCCATGATCTCGAAACTACTGCAATTTTGTTTGGAGTGTTCCGACAATTTGGTTACAAAATGTCTTGCGGTAATTAAGTCCTTAGACTAATTAAAATCTTTAATTTCTTCTCTTTTATGTTTTATTTCTTTAATCGTTGATTGTTTTTAAATCATAAACTTCCAGATGTATTCAACAACTTGAAGGATAGTGACGGTAATTTTAAGGAGAGTTTAGCTAACGATGTCAAGAGCATGCTAAGTCTATATGAAGCTTCTCATTTGATTATGCACGGAGAACATATTTTGGACGAAGCATTTGCTTACACGAGCAGTGGCCTCCTCAAATCCTTAGAAAGTGAATGTCAACCTCATCTTGCAAAACATATAGCCTACGCTTTGCAACAACCCTTTCACAAGGGCATACCAAGAATTGAATCCAAACAATACATCTCTTTCTATGAACATGACGAGTCCCGCAAAGAAATGTTACTCAAATTCGCCAAAATAGACTATAATCTAGTGCAGTTGTTCTACCAACGGGAACTCAAACATCTTTCAAGGTAAAATCTAAATCCAATTATCTATGCGATCGATAGTTGGACATTGGGAAACAAAAATCAAATGGACAGTGAAAATTGAGATTGAGTGTTTCGAGTTTATATTTAACGGTTCAAAATTATTCTAACTTTTTTACTATCCATTTGATTTTTGTTTCCCACAAATAATATACCGTTGGACTCGTAATCCCGATCAGAATACACGTATAATTTTTAAAAAATAAAAGAAAAATTTTTCATGGGCCAAAAGGCCCTCACAGCTGGGCCTGCTGTAAAAAATTTACAGCAGGCCCCGCCCACCCATGAAGCAATATGGCTCTTCTGAGACTGAAGCTGTGAAATATATTGAGAACAAAGTTGCAGATGCATGGAAGGACGTTAATGAAGGAGTCATGAGAAAAAATAACACGTCCATGCATCTTCTCATGCGAGTTGTCAACCTTTCACGTACTTCTCATTTCTTTTACAAGTTTGGCGATAATAAGTACACAGATTCAACGAGTTCCAAAGACTACGTCAAGGCCTTGTTCGTTGACCAGATCCCACTTAGTGCTTGAAACCTTTGATTATAAAATAATCATAAATGTTTGACTCTTTGTCCACAAAAATATTTTTGTTATGAATATCCCTGATAGCCTTGTGAAGGAATCAAATGAGGGTCCTACAACTACTGACCTGGAGGCTGCTGCAACGGACTCAACAGAAATACGCGACACTGAAGGTGGCAGAAGAAAGATGGTGTGCGAAAGCCATATTCCTACCAGGTGGAAAGATTACGTGTAGAGTAGGGATATGTTTAGGATGAGAATAAATAGAAACAAAGTTCTATGATTGTGGTATGAAAAATGATATGATAATGATATTCTCTGTTTCTCTCTCTTCACTCTATTTTTGATTTTCATTTCTGGTTCATTCTTGATATTCTCTGTTTCTATTTGCAATAACTAGCGTAGGGGCGAAATGAAGGCAATATTTATTGGGTGGCCATTTTTTTATTATAAAAATTGACCAGCGAAACTTGAAGGAGCTGATGACTCAAGTGATTCAAACGCCCGAACAGCAGAGATAGATGACTAAGCTGTTGAGATATAGGTATAGCTTCTACATACAGTATTGCCCAGGCAGAGACAACACGATGGCATATTCGCTTTCACGACAACAATGGGATATGGCCAGCTTTCATGCTTTATCAAGTCCTCAAATTAGTTTGTTGCCAGCATTGCAAGAAGAAACTAATGCATCACCAGATGTGGTGCAATTATGGGCTGGCATTATTAATGATCCTTCAGCACATCCTTACAATTACATACGACAAGGCTTAATCTATTGCAAGCAGCGCATTATGATTTCCTCCACATCTTCATTATGTCATCTGCTGATTGAAGAATTACACAGTACTCTAGTAGGAGGCCACGCTGGAATATCGCATACTTATAAGCAACTTGCTGCCAATTTCTTTTGGGTGTCCATCTGTTGGGATCTTCAAAAATATGTGGCTGAATGTATTATTTGTCAACAGATGAAGACTTCCCAGCTATCACTCACAGGGCTCTTACAACCTTTGCCTATTTCGGCGCAAGTATGGGAAGACATAGCAATGGATTTTATTGTAGGCCTTCCACAATCACAAGGTAAAACAACAATACTAATGTCACGACCCAAATGAGGGCACGTGACCGGCGCAAGGCCTCAAAGGATCCAAGGGCCCACCAAGGCCAAGCAAGCCTCATATCAGATAACGGAGCCTAAATAAATAATTAGAATTAAAGTCTCACATGCATATATAAATCCAACATAATATGGCCCATGCCATACATACCAGAATATCCTAACTGTAATTAACGGAGTATTTAAGATCAGATTTTATCATAATCTGAAAATACAAAATAATATGTACATATGCCTGCACTACTTGTGCTAGGCTCACCAAAATAACAGAATGATCTACTGAGCTGGAGGTAATCCTGGTCTTGTCGTATCAACTATATCTGGAAAAAATGTCAACAATCGAGGAGTGAGTCACAAGACTCAGTGAATGAATGATGACATAAGCGATACAGAGGGGACAACAATTCGAATACAGATTAACAGTACTAGTCAGAACATAATGCGTAATGGACAGGAACAGATGGAGGACTATCATACAGAATCAAAAACAGATATCATGTCAACAGAATCGGACACACATCACCGTCCCATCATAACAGATCACCACGTGTTGGCCGACACGGGTGGCTAGCATCACCCCTGCTAGCTGAGGATACCATGGTGCACCAGGGCTAACGTTCACTGCCGTTAGCATACAGGATCCTAACAGATAGTCACTCCGGGAAGCAGACAATATGATCCAATAAACAGTTAATTAATTCAAGAATCATGTTCGAAATTAGAATATCATACATTCAAAATGAAACTCAGATACGGAACCGGATAATACGAAATTTAGAATCAAAACTGAGATCAAAGTGAAGCCAGAATCAGTGTTCAAATAGAACGAGATCTAGAATAATGAACAGATAGAATCGTAGGAGAACCAGAACTTGTCCCAAATAATTTCTAAGAGTCGCATCTAAAGCTAATAAACGATAATCAAAACAAATTGTCAGAGATTATCAGACGGAGACGATAACAGAAAAATGGATCATCATTAGGGTCACAAGAGAGCGGTTCAATGTATCGAAAAGGTCACATATTCACTCACCTGGCAAAAGCAACCAAAATACAATACACTTCCTTCAGTACTTGTATATTTCACCGATCAACTAGTCACCTAAACCAAAATGAAAAATGCCTACTTAAAATCTTCCAAGGTGTCCTTGTTATTAATCAACCAAATTCGGAACAGTTTAAACTATTTAACATTCAGATTAACAATTCAGGGTACACGGCTTCTCTACCCAACAATTATATTAATAGCACACAGAATAAAACCACCTCAAACCAAGACGTAAACTGTGAACTAGAATTTCATGCTTTATGGTTCTCTCTTGCTTTCATGTAGATAACATTTCATCAGCTTGAAGGAGCACAAACTAATATCTATATATATATAGTGCCCAGTAGTATTTCAATTGTATAAAATCTAAGATGTGGGGCAAAATGCTGAAGACAAATCATATTTAATTCAGGGAACATAAGTACATAATCCCCTACCATGTTGTAGCATTTTAGGTTCACGGTTATCTTGTCTGAGAAAAGTTCCTTTACATTATCTGTGTTTCATTAATGCTCGTGCTTGAGATAATGTGAGAGGTAACCATTAAACCATTAGCATACACACAGACACATATATTCCTAAGCACCTACGTGGCCAATTATTCCATTTGTCTTTTGAATAGGTCACTATTAACTTAAGGTTCAACAATGAAAGACAGTACCCTGCACTGAAGCCTAGTGATTAACTAACCAATAGCCTTTGCATATCAACAAAATTACATAACGAACAAAACATCACAATAACTTATAATATGAAATTTATCGAACAGTTGGAGAACACTTAAGAACCACTGGAACCTAATAATATTAAGTCTCATGCACAACCCATCAAGCTCAAGCAGGCAACATTGCAAGTGGTATTACACAAAGGGAACACTAACTTAACTGAGCTTCACAATCCCTCTTATAAATGTCAAGAAAAGAAAAAAAAATTTCAAAACTTCCTTTACTTACTTATCTGGGAATGGGAGTGTGGAAACAGAACGAAAACTAAGACCCCATGATTAATAAGGGATTTGTTTATCAGCCCGGTAATCAAAGGAAGAGTTAGTCGTGTTAGATTTGCATTTCAACTGACAGGTAATTCAAAGCTAGAAGAAAAAAAAACTCAATGCTTGTAGGACTTACCCAAGATAAGTAGAAGCTGGAGTTAAATGATCATGCTTTACAACACTGTCAGGTAAGAGCTGGAGTTCAAGGATTGTGGAACATCTACGCTGTTCATCAAAGAGAACTCGAACCGCAATTATAAGAGGGATTGGCTTTCTCAAAAGTTTGGCTTTCCGTGGAAGCCAAACAAAATTGTCTTTATTATTATTATTTTTTTAAATGATCATTTAACCCTCAACCTTCTAGGAAATTACAATCATGCCCTTAAAGTCAACATCAACCAACTTAACACCCCTTACTCACCATTGACACCAAAAAAAATTCTACCATTTGATTATTTTTTTTTTTTCTGATATTACAACTAATTGTCATGGATCGAATGAAAAAGTACGCACACTTCTTTCCATTACCAAAAGTCACTATACTAGCATCATGGTAGCTGAGGTGTTTGTTAAAGAAGTCATTCGACTTCATAGGCTACTGCGTACCATCATCACAGATCATGATCCTTTGTTTTTAAGCAAGTTATGGTAGGAGATTTTTAGGCTCCAAGGCGCTAAACTCAATATGAGCATTGCCTATCACCCACAAACGGATGGGCAGACTGAGGCCTTCAACCAATGTGTTGAAATGTATCTTTGCTATTTTGTGTATGAGAATCCAGCAAAGTGGACCACAGTCTTGCCTTGGGCCGAATATTCATATAACACAGCATTTCATACTGCCTTTGGAATGTCTCCTTTCCAAGCTGTATATGTTCATGTGCCCCCGGTCATCCACAAGTACTTTCCAGGTACAATAGCATGTGACGCAGTGGACAATGAGCTAATGTCGAGAGATGAACTTTTTCACCAGCTCAAATCCAATTTGCAACGTGCCCAATTACGCATGAAGAATCAAGCAGACCAACATCACCGAGAAGCAACCTTTGGAGTTGGTGATTTAGTCTTTATTAAACTGCAGCCCTATCGCCAGACATCATTGCGTTTGCAACGTGACGATAAACTAGGCCATCATTTCTTTGGCTCTTTCCCTATACTGCAGCAAATTGATGAAGTGGCTTATCGGTTGAAATTACCTGAGTCGTCCAGGATACACCCCATATTTCATGTGTCGATTCTCAAATGATGCTTGGGCAATGCCGACCAGCAGTTTGTTCCTTTGCCACTCATTAGATCACCTACGAGATCGATAGTGTAACCGGTGGCCATCCTGTAGCAACAGGAAATTTTGAGGCAAGGGCAAATGATTAAACAATTATTGGTTCAATGGGAATGTCTCTCACAAGACGATGCAACATGGGAAGATGCAGCTTGGCTCACAAAGGCATTTCCAAATATCAACCTTGAGGACAAAGTTCTCGTTAATGGGGGGAAGTATCGTTATGGATACACTTGATAGCCTTATGAAGGAATCAAATGAGAGTCATAAAACTACTGACCTGGAGGTTGCTGCAATGGACTCAACAGAATTATGTGACACTGAAGGTAGCAGAAGAAAGATGGTGCACGAATGGCATGCTCCTGTCATGTGGAAGGATTACATGTAGGGTAGGGATATGTTTAGGATGAGAATAAATAGAAACAAAGTTGTATGAAAAATGGTATGAAAAATGATACTCTGTTTCTTTCTCTCTTCACTCTATTCTTTATTTTTAGTTTTGGTTCATTTTTAAAATATCAAAGAGGTTGTGACAATTTTCCACCACAAATTAGCGACAAAAATTAAACGAAAATCTGTCGTTGATACATTGACTTGTTTGTCATGGAAAAAAAATTCATCGCATTTTCATCGCAAATTTTATCATTGTTAATTATTTTTTTCCAACGGCATAATATTCTGTTACTATTTCCATAACCATCTAATAACAAAAACTTTTCCCTCACCAAATAGTGACAAAATATTTTTCGATAGTTCACTTTATCAGTTTCCAGACAATTCTTCCTCCCATTCTCATAACTGGCTCCAATAGCATTTTATTTCTTCTTTCAAACCAACTCTCGCAACCCAAATCTTCAAATTTCTTTCCAGTTATTCTTCTCAAATTAGATGTGGAGTCCCAAAGCTAGATCAACACGTATTCTGTTTTTAATAAAGCATTTTTATGTAGTAGACAATGTTGTAGTATGCCAGCAATATGTATGTGACACTATTCTTGAACAATGTAATTTTATAATTTAGGATAGCTTGGATCCACTGTAGGATAGAATGCAAGTTAAGTGAGAGCTGAAGATCAAATGAAGATGTCATGGAACCTGCATGTAGCCTACATGGGCTTACTGAGATTTCAGGTAACTTGCATGTAGCCTACATGAGCATCGGGGTTTTTGAAAACTTACATCTTGAATTTATGTGATGTATTTTTCTGTGGATATTGATAACTGATTTTTATTTAATTAATTGATTTAGAGAAATCGATTGATTAGAGAGAAATCAATTTTGTTTTAGGAATGATTATATCTCCTTATTAAGATTTATCTTTTTTCTAATTTAGAGATGATCATCTCCTCACTTCAAGGAAGTCTTTCCTTATTTTTTTATGACCTTGATTCCAAAGATCAGGACACAATGTTTTCCTATTTTTGTGGGTCAATATTATGCATATCTTTTAGGCCATTATCTAGGGTTTTAATAGTTCCCACAGATGTCATATATATTTCCTTTGGTAACCAAACAATCCTAAGTCTTTTACTTGCCTATTCTGAACCGAAACTATTGTTTTGAGCGAGTTTGTATTTTGATAAAATTCATGCATTCTTGCATTGAACTTTGAGGGCTATGTTCTTGGAGCTTGAAGACTTCAGTGTGACTTTCGAGCATTGTGTAGAAGAATCTACTTGTGGTTAAATGTATCGAGTGATTAGAGCAAGAAACTAGTGTAGGTGATGTGGATCCTAGCTCTAGGGATATTCTTGTAACCTTTTTTTGATAGTGGATTGTTTCAAAGGTTGGTAGCTACAGGCACCCGAGGTTCTTCCTTGGATTGGGTTTTCCTCATAAATATTGTGTGTCACTCAATATTTATTTTAGTATTCCGTTTTGAAATTGGTATCGGAGCAGATCACTTTACGTGTTGAGTGAAGATCGTTAGTCATAATTGATACTAATCGTGATGGGAATAAGACCCTATTTTTCAATGGTGAGCACTATGCCTACTAGAAGGCTATAATGTGAATTTACATGAAATCTCTAGATGAACGTGTTTATATGAAATCTCTAGATGAGTGTGTTTGGCTCTCGGCAGTTCATGGATGAACATCACCGGCAACAAATAATAAATAGAAGAAGATCATTCTTGAACTGGCAATATCTTGAACTACTACTACGCGTGACAGTGCAGGCCGGAACAATCGGGCACGTAATGCTATGTTCACTGGTGTATGTCTTGAGAAATTTAGACGAATTTCAAATTGTGAGACAACCAAAGAAGCATGAGTATTCTAGAAGTTACACAAGAGGGTACACCAGCTGTGAAAATTTCAAAATTACAGAAATTAATGTCTTCTTTTGAGATGTTGCGGATGGAGAAAGATGAGACTTTTTAATGCCAAGTTGAATGATATAGTGAATTCCATATTTGCACTCAGTGAAAAAATTTCACCCTTCAATATAGTTCGAAAAATTCTTCATTTCTTGCCATACCAATTTCAAGCTAAGGTGGATGCCATTGAGGAAAGCAATGATGTTGACATATTCAAGGTAGAGGCACTTGTGAGTTCTTTACAAACATATGAAGCAAATTTTTGGGTTTCTAAAAAGCTGAAAGGAGTTGCTTTGAAATCTAGTCAAGAGGACTCGGATGATGACATGGAGAGTTTGGTCTTATTAGCTAAAATTTTCAAAAAATATATCAAGATGCAAAAGGGGAAGATTAGTCTTCCAGACAAGGCTAATTTCAAATCAAAAACTGAGACGAACGCTAAGTCATCCAAAGCTACTTTTCAATGTTATGAATGTCAAGGTTTTGGGCATATGTCACATACGTGTGCAAACAAAAAAAATAATAATATTTCCCGAAGGCGACATTCAGTGAGAGTGAAAGTGACAATGAAGAAGACGAGTCTGATGATAACAATAGCAAGTTGGTTACTTTCCCCGGTTTGATGCATGCGGAATTGAATTTTGAGTCTGATGGTGATTTAAGTGAAGATTTGAATGATGATATTTTTTATATTCAAGATGCTTATAATCAGCTAGTGATAGCTTTTGGAAAAATTTAGAAGTCCAAACTAAAATTACAAACCAAGCTGCAAGAAAGAATGGTTCGTGAAGCTAAATTAATCACTAGTCTTGAAGAGATACAAAAGCACCAAGGTCATGATCAAGCTGAAATTCAACAATTACAAGGTACAATTTTTAACTTGCAAAGTGAATTATCCAAATATTCTATGTTTCAAACTTTACAGGTAGGAACCAGTAACTTGGATAGCTTGCTTGGTTCGATGAGACAAGCTGGAATTAGGGATGGACTTGGATATACCGGTGAGTCACAACAAGCTGAAAAAGAGTTCAAATTGTTTGTTCAAGAGAAAAATCTTGAAGATGAAGACATGAATGTTAGCTCCAAACAGGTAAATAAAGATAAAGCTCTTGTTGTTTCACCATCTCAGTCTTTGCGTGCATCAAAATTTCATGTAGCTTACATGCAGCATGCATCCACCAATTCACGTAGGCTACCTGAATGTCACATGAGACAAACTGTCACTAGTTCACGGAGACTACGTGAAGGCTACATGAAACATGCATTACATAATTTGTACCTATCTATCATTTTGTGGTGTTAAAGGACATATTAGACCTCATTTCTCTAAGTTGGTAAAGTCACGTAGACGTGGGCATACTAATATTGTTTCAAATTCACATGATACACACTCTACTGAACTGTTCCACCAATTTATCAGCTTTCTCAATTCATTTGATATGGCATCCTCTAACACATCTTTTTCTCGTTCTCCAAGAAAAATGTGGGTGAGAAAAGGAGATCTGTCATGTAATATTGCACTTGTAGCCTATAATGCTAGATGTCAAGATAAGTGGTATCTTGATAGTGAATGTTCACGACACATGAGTGGAGATAAATCATTACTGTCCAAGATTAAATCTTTTAATGGAGGTACTGTTACCTTTGGGGAAAACTTCTTATGTTGAAAATTGATTTGTTCTTGCTGAATTCAAATATGTGGTTCCTCAAATTGAGTACATCCACAACCCTCCTCCAAAGGGACTTGCCAAAACCTCCATTATAAGTGAGATGAGTACAAGATACACTTTGTTGATTTTTATATCTCAATCAACAAAACCTTCTCAAATCAATAAGTACATGTAATGACTCAGTACGTGTGGTGGTTTTAGCTCAAGAATGGCTCTTTGATAGCTAGATATGAGAAATAAGGCTCAAAGTATGCAAAGCTCAAAGTATGGTTAAGTATAGCAAGGTAGGCTCACTCAAAATCTGGTGTTAGAAAAATAAGAACTCAAGAGAGTAACAATAAGTTTCAAGGACGTTTTTGCTTAGAAAGAATAAATAAGGCTTTTGGCTTGTAGGAAAATCTCTTGTGCTGGACATGAAAGGAATAAGGGTAATTATAGGCTTAGGTCCAACGTATATCATGGTGAAAAAGGAATGATTCTTGGTAGGATTTTTTTGGAGAGAGTGATAGCCAAATATTAGCTATTTGAAATGTAGGAGAATCGGATAGGATATAAGCTAGGGTTTGTGTTTTAGGAATCTTGGCCAATCAACCATATTTTGAAAAAGCAACTTGAAGGTTGGATTTCCATTTTAATTCTCCTAAGAGAAGTCTTCATGAACTTGTTTCCATCCTTGGAAGCTTGAATAATTCTCCAACTTGATTTCCTTTCTTGAAAGCTTTGAATTGAATGGAAACTTGACCTTCTTGGTGTGTAGAGACAGCTCCAACGGCTAACATTCTTCTTGATTTGATATTAACTCCATAATATTTTCTTGTGTATGTATAGACAATATTGATTTCATGATATTCTTGATTGAAATTCGGATTTGACTTTCATAGAGAAGAAAAGTTATAATTTCTTGCTCTTCAATTGTGATCTCTTTCCACAAAACTTGATCTCTTTCCATAGAACTTGGTGCTCTCTTGATCTTCTCCATATAAAATGCAAGACTTGATCTCTTTCCTTAAAAATTGAAGTTTTGAACTTTTCTTGATTCCTTTCCATATTCGACCTACAACTATTAAAAGATAATCCAATTAAAAGGATTTCTAACATTCTTTCAACACAAGTTAGTTTCCATAAATGACACACACATATATATATAAGGGAACTCAGAGTAGAGTGATGGTCAAAGGAATCCTCTATGAGCCTGCAAATGGCCTCATCCTGTCATAATTCTGGACCCCAATAGTCTCACCCTAAAAACAGTTATGAAGTGAAGCGAGGCTTGCTATTATTAATAGTTCTTCACTGGGCTTTTTACTCGATGTGGGATATCTCAACACTCCCCCACACGTGTGAATTGGGTATCAAGGGACACCTGCCTTAGGCCTAACACGAGGAGTAGAGCCATAATAGAGTCCAACAGCTCCTCTGATACCATGTCATAATTCTGGACCCCATTAGTCTCACCCCTCAACCAGTTATGAAGTAAAGCGAGACTTGCTATTATTAATAGTTCTTCACTGGACTTTTTATCCGATATGAGATATCTCAATACATCCAAGACTTTCAAACGAGTCCCTTCTGCCATGGTGGAGGTCAATGAAAGCACCAAATGTCAAGTCCCAAAACGGTAATGACTTTTTTATTGAACAAGTGGACAATTATAGAGAGAATATCAAGGGATAAACAAGAAACACTATTCAACATAAACATATGTTATTTGATTCTCGTGCGTGCCTCCTCTATACAAGTTGGTGATTGCATAACAAACATCATCTCCAATAACAAAAACATTGCAGAGAATGTTGTAGTAGTAGCAGAGCCTAAAAGTAGCATTTAAGGTTCTACTAATGCATCTAATGATTTATTTGAGTTCTGCCACCAAATATCTTTCTATAAGGAACCAAGTCATTGTTATGGTCAGATATCAGGAGACCTATCAACGAATCAATACGAGAATGCTTAAATGACATTACTACCTGTAGAGTTTCAAAAGCGTTGATGCCATGTTCAAATGAGTAGTTAAGCATTTCATGAGCTTCCTGCTCTGAGTTTTGCTATCCTAATTTCATCTGAAGACCACAAAAATATCAAGAAGATGGCAGAAATTGAAAAGAATTTCATTTCTAGGGAACTAAAAAGCAGTTGATAAGATATAGCAGTAGCAATCAATTCCAAAAAAAAACCAAATAGAATATGAAAATGAAATACCCACCTATTAATTCAAAATAATCCCTATAGTTTCTTAATTAATTGTTTCCATGATGTACCTCTCTTTCAGCTATCATAAAAAAATCAGAAATCCAAGAGAACTACAGGGTGGTATAATCCATCGGGAGAAATATAATCATCAAAGACAAGTTAGGAAACAATTTTGAAGCAGTGTTAGAATGTTTTAATGTAGCCTGTATTTTTTGGTTAAAAAGTGGCGCATTCGTAGCCAGTTGACAGAGGTATTTGAGTTGGGAGAAATATTGAAAAGCAGGAGGAGAGGGACATATATAAGAAGAGAGTTTGCGAAGAATTGTAAAGTCAAAAAAAGAGTAATGGTGATGGAGTTTCTGGTAGATTGTGATCTTCGTTGAAGGGGCGGAGGGAGGGGGCATACATACAACCATACATGTAAAGTTTTGAAAAATATTATATGATCCAGACATAAATAACTCATTCCATTTTTACATCGTATTCCATTATAAATTTATAATAGAATATCGTAATTTATTGTATTGTAAATTTACAAAGTATGATATTTCATTCTAATATTTAATTGTGATGATTTATTATAATATTATATTTCATTGTATACTTACATTAGAGTATCATATTTCATTGTAAATCTTACAATGAAATATAATATTATAATGAAATGGGACAATATGAATTATATAGCCCTAAGCTGTTTAAAGTTCTTAATGAGCCTAACCAAAGTTACTAAAGTCCAAGCAAAGTGATGATCCAGGACCCACTTTGCAACTCATTGGCTTATAAATTTTTTGATTAGTGGGCCTACTGAGGGTTAACTAATTAACAATGAATTATTCATTTATTGTAATTTTTTGAGTTTGAATTCGCTAAATGGGATCTCAAATGAAGCATATGATTTGTAAGTGTTAGTTAACATTTTTTAACTTATATAGCAGTATCTTTTATTATTTGTATTGAATTGGCTGATGGAGATATCAACTTATTAATATCAAGATTAGAGTTTGAGTTAATCTCAAGCATGAGAGTGATATGTCATTGGCAGTATCATTTAGGAGGTGTAAATAGCAGAGGGTGTTGCCCCCAGACCCACCAAAATTTTCATATGAATCACAAAAATATTATTTTGGTAGTAGCCCTAACATCATATTAAAGATTTCAAAACAATATCAAGAAAAAAACAGAAAATAAAAATAATTCAGTTCCAAGGAATTTGAAGCAGTTGATATGTAATTAAGAAGGAAAAAAGCCCAAATATGAAGGCTCGGAAAATGAAAACAAAACTCCCACCTAGCAATTCAAGATAATTTCCAAAGTTTCTTAATCGATTATTGGCCTGCTTGTCTCTCTCAAAGAATTTGTCAAAGAATCAGAAACCCAAGAGAACCAAAGAGCAGCATGATCCTTCCTCAAAATTAGCATAAATATTTTTTTTAGAGGAAGAGGATCCTGGACTGAAGAAGTAAGTCGTTCAGTCTTTCTCGCAGAGTCGTTTCGTCGTTCTAAAGAGATTCATGAGTTGCAGATATATTGCAGATAATAGATCATAGATTGAAACACGGAAAGCTTGCATAAATGGAGGTTCATGAACCGGTGTTCACCCATAAATATTGATCGTTAATGCGTCCGAAGACGTGAGAGTTTTAAAGAAAGCATAGGGGCAAGGAATAAGAGGCCTGTAGGGCTTTGGGAATAAGAAAGTGTGCGATATAAATGTCCATAAATAGAATATGTTTAATATTTAATATGAAAAATGTCATATTGTCATAAGCGTCTTTTATTTTATATGGTATATGAATTCGTGTATAGAGTTTAGCTTACACACAGAAGATTCATTCATAAGTTCTTGTTGAATATAAATAACCGATCATAACTAAGACAGAATTGAAAGAACAGTCGACTTGACTGTGGCATAATATTTGTAGTAAATATTTGTAATTTTCTTCCATTTGTCAAAGCTAAGGCACCACACATTTGTAATGGTTACAATTTGATTTGGCAGCCTTCATAGTTGAGAATATGGCAATCCTTGCCATGATGTCAATCAATGTAGTACGAAAACAATTGTAAAAAATAAAACAAAGAAGAACACCACAATCTTAATGAGTAAACTCTAACTGGGAAAAAGGTCGTGTCTATAATCGACCAGCCTTTCAAAGCAATCAACAATAAGAGAAAAAACTTACAATCTATCGTTACCTATGATTCAATTGTACACTATGACTCAGCGTATGCTTCGAACCAAATCAGCACACCAATGATATATGATTTGAAATTTCTCTTCGCACCTCCAAGAGTCTTTGCACTTGATGTAGAATCTAAGTAACCTCAAGTAACCTGCGTAGGTTACACTAACTATATAGAATTTGTTCTTCTTCTTCCTCAATTGGATCAACTTGAGGAATGCGAATGAACAACATTCAAATACGAAACACACATTCTCTCATTTTTAATACAGACATGACTCTGTGTGAGGCCCAACTTCTCGAACATTGGGTAGTATAGCACATTTACTGCACTTCGCTAATCTATCAACACGCTTTTCATACCACGTCCACAAGCCTCATCGTCACACAAAGGGCATCATTATGAGTCAGATTAATCCCAATCAAATCTTTGTCCCCAAAACTTATGTCACCTCCTATCTTATTTAATTTCTTATCCTACGTGTTTTGGCGAACTTGTTTGATGCCGGGCTATTGCACTATTCACCGATGCGTTCGTTCCTGGCCTATTGAGGTTGATTATCTCAATTGTCTCAATCGGGTCACCATAAATCTGTTCAACCATGGCTAATCCATCCCCTGCCAGGCGAGATTTTTCTAGCCCATTGTTATTTAAAAATTGGGATAGATTACCCTGCTTCACAAGCTCTTCTAAGTGGCTCTGGAGATTTCGGGAATCCCCTATCTTGTGACCATAATCCTTGTGAAACGCACAAAACTTCTTGGAGTCCCTAAACTTTGGGTCTCTGAAATTTTTTGGTGGTTGGACGATGTACAGCTCATCCTTTATTTGGGCAAAAATTTGCTAAATAGGGGTATTGAACTCGACGGAACTTATTTGCCCCCTCTCTGGCTTCCCCTGGTCTAGTCAGCCCGAGACTGTTCAACCATCAATCCTTGCTCTTCCTCGTTGTATCTTGTACTCATCTCTCTTTGGGGAGAGAGGCTTTTTGCTCTTTCCGATCTCCACCTTGGTCTCAACCTTTGACTACCTTTTTACTCGATCGTACAGGGTCTCAAACGAGTTTGGCTCATAGAGAGTCGATGAATCTTTAAGTCTACTCCCCTCAGGCAAACCCAGTTTAAATGAAGTTGCTATCATCTAGTCATCACACTCATCTACGTCTACAAAGAGCTCCACGTACCTTGACAGGTAGTCGATCATGGACTCTCCGCTATTCGATTTCATGGCGAGGAGGTTACTAAGAGTCTTCGGTTCATGACTCACAGCAATAAACCTATTTATGAATTGTTTTGACAATTCTCTCCTGATCGATATTGAGTTCGGCCTAAACTGATGAAATCAACGTAAAGCCACAGGCTCTAAGGATGATGAAAAGACCTTTCATAGAATTGCTTTCACTCTGGCCCACAAGATCCAATATTAATGAACAAATGCTAATGTTTTTGCATGTCATTGGGCATAATGTGAGGTTTTGACTAATAGGTGATATATTGTATAAGATCAACTAAGACTGTGTGCACTGATACTTTAACATTGTCTTAAAAGCAATATTAAGGCTAGGTATCTCATCAAGGCTCATGATGATTTAGTGATCAAGGAAGATTTTTTTTTCCATACTTTGGGGTAAGTTTTGTTCAATTTTTTTTCAAAAAACATATTGGTTAGGAACCTCGTAAGACATAATCTTACTAATGCAATAATAGAATTTTATTGAGATCCTAGACAGAACCCATGTACATGCATCTGTTCTCATCAAGATACAAGGTCTATCGTCTTTGTTGTAAGATTTTCAAGCATAGAGTCGATTGATATGGTGGAGTCTACGATGGGTTCCCACTGAGTTGGAGCCCTTCGTGATCAAGAACATAAACAACCAAGAACCTCTGATATCATGTCAAACATATTTTTCGTATATTACTTTCATTGGAGAAAATACAACTTATAAATATTAGAGTTTACAGGGCTATTAAGTTTCCTATACAAAGTCTACACTGAGACTATGGTAATCCCTTTAATTAAGGGATTTCTATGATATCTAAAATTAAGTTTCCCATCAAGCCTACAATTTCTCAATCACTTGACTTGTGCCAACATTTAGTTTAAACATCAGGCGTCTATTATGCTGAGAGTATGTATGATAGAGTATAACCTGATTTATAGCAATCAATAAGTTAGTTATGGCATCGACAAGATAATGTTTTCCGACACAAATAAAATAGGAGGAATTCATAAGTGTTTGTAATTTTCTAATTACATATTTTACATATTAATAAAACTATTAACCAATTTATTTATGAAATACCTTCAAGAATTTTAAGTCCATTGGGTCGTGAAACTATGTCATTTAAACTATGAGAATCATGAGCACTTGCTTCCCAACCAACAAGAACATAAACGAATATCTAATCAAATTTTATATTACCCTCATGTTTTGGGTTGTTGCCCCTTTTTGTCTATGAATATCCCCTCTTCATTATCCTTATCTCACACCTTACCTGTTCCAACTATCTCAAACAAGTTAATAATGTTAGCCAAGTTACTGAAGAACTAAATTGTGCAGTCTTTATATATTCTACCTTTTGTCTTCTTCATGATATTCCCAGCCAGAAGATCATTGGGCGTTGAATTAGGGGAGAGGGGAATTTTATTACTTGGATGACTTAAGTCCAAGACGAGCACATGACATTATCAACCAGGCCGTGACAATGAAAAATAAATTTGGCTATGGCATCAGCGTTTGGGACATCCATCCTTTTGTTATCTAAAACACTTATTTCTGGATTTATTTTTTCATTTGAAGCATGAAGATTTTAAGTGTGCTACTTGTATTGCCCACAGGACAATGTTTTTAATAATAAGTCTGAATAGAAATGATGTTCCATTTGCCTTAATCAATTTTAGTGTTTGGGGACCTGCCCCAATCACTACTCTTTTTGGTTGTCATTGGTTTATGATATTTGTTGACAATTGCACTCAAATGACATGGCTCTATCATTTGAAACTCGAAGATGAAGTGTTCATGGTATTTTAGATATTTTATGCTATGATTCAGACATAATATGCCACTCACATACAAATTCTCCAGACTGATAATGGTGGGGAATTCATCAATCACAAATTTTGAGAATTTTTTCAACAACATGGGATGATTCATAAGACCAGTTGCTCTCATCTTCTGGATATATTTTACCTTTTAGATATAATCGAGGGAAGCCACCCAATAGATATTCTCCAGATAAAGAAGAAGAGAAGGCCAAATATCCTATTGCAATCTCTCCAATGAAAATAATATATGAAAAATCATTTGTTTGAAGTAACTTCTGGAACTGGGGCTCAATAGCGTTGGAAATCAAAGTGTTATTTTGCAGGGCGCTGAGCTTTTCTTTGATAAAACATTATGCAATAATTTCCATTAATGCTCATGATTCACTTATTGGCGCCTATACGTTACTTATGTTTAAATTAATTTCTTAGACTGGGGCTTAATAGTGTCAGAAATCAATGTGTTGCTTGGGAGACACTCCCCTTGGGTTGTTTTCTATGTTCCTTGAGATTTTAACTGGGTATTTACTTATCCATATATTTTTAATTATTATTGTAATTGTTACACCTCTATCAAACACATCCTTAAGAGTAAAAATATAGTTGAGTTTTTTTTTTATAGTTAAAGTCCAGCTGATTTTTAAACATATTCGTTCTTAATTTATTTCTTTTTCATCCAACCTTGGATGGAAGTGAGGCTGGTGGCATTGGAATCTCCATGATAAGATGAATCCAACAATACAAGCCTAGCAAATCCAACATTGAAAATTGCCGAATCGAGGCAAAACAATCGGCAACCACTAGAATGCGTTTTGCCTCGATTCGGTCATTTTTTGGAGACAGATCGAGGTGATATCAGTGGCTTTGGATTCGTCTTTGCTGGTCGATTCCAACAAGCCCTCACCTCCTCACTAGAAAGCGATTACTCAGTCAAAAAAATATTTTCGACGATTTTATAGAGAAAAAACATTGTACAATTTATGATGATATTTTTGGCATATTATTTAGGTATTGCTTTAAGTGCTTACAATGATAAGAATTTGTTGTGTTTAGCGAATCCGGACCCTATGGTTTAGCACTTGGAACATTTATGATTTTAGTAACGAATATATTCCCTGAGTTCATTAGGGTTTTGCGAATCCAAGCCTTGGGGTTCATCGCTTTCGACATAGAATTTTAATAGTGAATCCGAGCTTCGATTCTGTCAAATAGAGAAAAATAGATTTTACAGAGAAAAAGTGATTTTATAGAGAAATAAAGGTTATATAGAGAAGTATAGGTTCTACAGAGAGAGAAAAATTATGCACAATCCACAGAATGAAAACTGTGATTTCATATTTTTTGCCCTAACTTTTTCGTCCTACACCAAAATGATTGCCCCTGGTCTCAACAGAAGTACAATTGTGAGAAGAGTAATGCCCCATGTACAGCGGCTGAAATAAAGATCCATCGTTGTCGAAAAGCCATCGTGAAGCTCCAACGATGCCCAAAAACTTCTTTTCCTTACTGCGGCTGCTTCTGATGTGGATTGAGGTGAGGGCGGTGGTGTTGGAATCTCCCAACCGAGATGAATCTAATGCTACCTGTTTGGCCTCGATCTAATGTCGAAAATGGTTAGATCGAAGCAAAAATTGTTAGGAACTCCGGAATGCATTTTGACTCAATCCAACCGTTTCCGTCTCGATGATACAATTTCAACTGTAGTGGTCTCACTTCATCTGACACCGGGAAGCGGAGATATCATTGTCGACTCATTTTGACCTAGTTGGATGGTAGGGATATTTTCAAGATATCCATCATTTTGTCCTTAATAATTTATTATTATTTACAAGCCATAATTATTCTTGTTATGCCCTTTCAATTTATATTTTATGAGAACTACAACATACAGATAAATTGTAAAGATTTCTAAAAATTTAAAAATGTAAGAATTCGAATTTGAAGTTTGAAGTTTTAAAAATATATATAACGTATTTTTGGTTCATTAAGGATATTTTGAATATTATTTTATATTTAAAAATGTTATAGAACCCAACTTTTAATAGTAAAACTCAACTCAAGTCTACATGTCACTCTATGTAGGTGGGTCATGTTGGACTTTTTTAAAAATCAATTAAGCACATTTTTTATTTATTATTTAATAAACGAAATTTTAAAACGTTTTTTCTCTAAAAATACATGTTAGATTTTGAAAAAAAAATTACATATTCGAACTTAGCACGTAAAAATCTTTCTAATAAGACCCATTGTCAATAGTTTTATTGTGTTTTTTCAATTACATTATTTTTAAAAACAATATAATTCATATATATGATGTGTAAACTGTTTATTCTAGTTGAAATTTTATTACGCTATGATAGTATAATATATATTTGTTATTTTTTACATTTTTATTGAAATTATGTCGGGCACCCTAACCGTTAAGTTTTAGTAGTTAGGGTTTAACACTTAGGACATTTAGGATTTTAGTAGCAAATCTGAACTTTTTAGGTTACAACATGAAAATCCGATACACGAGCCCGTTAGAGTTTAGCGAATTTGTTCCCCTTGGGGTTTATCTTATTGCTTAGGTTACAACATGAAAATCCGATACACGAGTTCGTTAGGGCTTAGCGAATTCGTTCCTCTTAGGATTTAACGCTTATTGTTTAGGTTACAGTATGAAAATCGATATACGAGCTCATATCAGTACCTATAAATAACAATGAAACCTACGTAATTCACATATTAGTACAAAAAATAATGTAATTGAAAATGACTGAATAAAACTTACCAATGATGAATCTTGTTTGATATATCTTTACTTGTTGATTCTGGATGTAAATTTTTTCGAAATCTAATATGTATTTTAAGAGAGAAAATGTTTTAAAATATCGTTTTAGGAAAAAGAAAAAAAATGTGTTCTGAAATTTCAAATAAAATATTTTATTTTTTAAAATTTTAATTTTCCTGTCATACGCTTACAAAGCATGTCATGTAAATTTAGATTAATATTGGGTTACAAAAACTTTGACTATTTAGCACCACTCTTTTATATTTGGCAGATTTGATTTAATTAGTAAATAAATTTATATTTTTATGCAATTAGGTCTGTCATATATGGTATAATTGATCAAATAAATCAAATTCACATTATCGTATCATTCGTCAAATCTTTTCAATTTTGCTAATTAGTGCGCATTTACTTACAATTATAACACAGATTATGTGATGAATAGGTCATAAAAATTGATTGTTTATTATATTTGGTAAATTTGATTAAATCAATAAGTAAATTTATACCGTTGCCTAATTAAAAATATATTATTTAAATGTGCCGATTTACTCACAACAGCCTAAACATTCAGAACCTCACACACTCGCGCGCCATTAACACAAATGAAGAATCTCTATTCGTTCTTTCTTCTTCTTCTTCTTCTCTTCTTTCAATTTTTATTGCTTCAATCCAGGAGTACTCACGACTACAACGACGCATTGTCGAAGGCCATTCTGTTTTTCGAAGGCCAGAGGTCGGGGATCATACCGAATGACCAACGCATGAATTGGCGGGCGAATTCGGGTCTCAGTGACGGGTTGATGTATAAAACGGACTTGACCGGCGGATACTACGACGCTGGAGACAACGTCAAGTTCGGATTTCCTATGGCATTCACCACCACAATGTTAGCATGGAGTGTTATCGAATTCGGCGACTCGATGCCTTCGATCGAGCTAAGGAATGCGTTGGTGGCGATTCGTTGGGCTACCGATTACTTGATCAAGACTGTTTCGCAGCCGAACCGTATTTTCGTACAGGTTAGTAAAAGTAGGATTCAGTACTAATTCTTCCTTAGAGTGCTTGCTTGTTGCTCGGATGTCTGATCCAATGCGATCACTGCGTGCATTGATTCTATACATATTGGGTATATCAGTATAATATATATCTATATAAATTCTACATTATATAACTCTTTATGGCTGTTTGTTTGTGGTTCTATATATGTAGGTGGGGGATCCAATTAAAGACCATAATTGCTGGGAGAGACCAGAAGATATGGACACTCCGAGGACTGTCTATGCTGTTGATGCACCAAACCCGGCCTCAGACGTAGCTGGTGAAACTGCAGCTGCACTAGCTGCTTCATCCATGGCATTCCGCTCGTCGAATCCGGGTTATTCTGGCACATTATTACGTAATGCAATTAAGGCCTTCAAATTAGCAGACACTTACAGAGGAGCTTATAGTGATAATGCCAATATTAGAGATGGTGCTTGTCCTTTCTACTGCGACTTTGATGGATACCAAGTAAGTCAATTCCTTTAAACCTCTTCATTAACCTCGGTCACCTTAATAATTTGACTGCTCAGCTTTTGAAAAATGTTTTGATGATCCAATTGAAATCGATATTTTTGTTGTGGGTGTTTGACAGGATGAGCTTCTCTGGGGAGCAGCATGGTTACGTAGGGCATCTCGGGATAGTTCTTACCTTAGTTACCTAGAAAAAAATGGCAAAACGTTTGGAGCTGATGAGAATATTAATGAATTTGGATGGGATAACAAGCATGCTGGCCTGAATGTTCTTGTTTCTAAGGTCAGATTCATTTTAAAACAATTTAATCCACATGCACAAAGTTTGACTTCTTTAACTGAACTTTCATTAATTGTAGGAAGTTTTGGAAGGAAACATGGACTCGCTTGAATCATACAAAGCATCAGCAGATAGCTTCATGTGCACGTTAATACCAGAATCCTCATCTTCCCACATAGAGTACTCCCCTGGTGGACTCATATACAAGCCAGGAGGAAGTAATCTACAACACGCCACTACAATTTCATTTCTTTTACTTGTTTATGCCAATTACCTTGAAAAAACATCACAGTCCCTCAATTGTGGCAATTTAATGGTCAGTCAAAATTCGCTCCGTCAACAGGCCAAGAAGCAAGTTGATTACATTCTGGGAGATAATCCGATGGGGTTATCTTACATGGTGGGATTTAGTGATCACTATCCGCAACGTATTCATCATCGTGGCTCCTCGTTACCATCGATCAAGCATCACCCACAATTCATTGCTTGTAAAGAAGGTTCAATTTACTTCAACTCAACAAATCCCAACTCTAATGTGCTTGTTGGAGCAGTGGTGGGTGGACCAGTTAAGGATGATAAGTATGAAGATGATAGGGCTGATTTTAGAAAGTCCGAGCCAACAACTTACATCAATGCACCATTTGTTGGTGTGCTTGCTTATTTTGCAGCAAATCCTAATTTCAGTTAAGCCAAAAACCACTTCATTTTTTAACATATAGTAATCACACTGGATGCAAGAAAAGATATATCTTCTCTTGGGTGGGATGGGGAGGGCAGAGTAGTTTACATTTTTCACTTGCCTCTTTTTTTCCACTAAATTCAATAATAACAGTACCTCCTTGTGATTTTTCATTAAGTAACAGAGAAAGATGCTGTTTTATGATGCGAAATCCAAATATGCAAGAATTAACAAAATTTGGTAACAAAGTGCAAACCCTAAAGCCTCAATTGGCAACTACTACCTTTAATGGACTCTCATGGGGACTCTAGCACCGTATATATATCCGTATGGTACCCTAATCTTGCTGTATACATCAATACGTTACTTTCTTGTGTCTTTATGATTAAAAGGCATTGATGCCGTATACAAAATGGCAGATGACATACTTTTTGCTTAGCTTTGCACTTGCAGTTGTAATAATTCTGGACCTATCCAACCCTTCCCAAACGGTCTTATGAAGGAAGCAACCTCTACAAGTGGAGTAGTGGAGTAGTGGTGTGTCCACTCATCCAACTGAACTAGGCTCCGATTCCATATTATAAAGTTGGGCATGAGTCGAACTCCCTCAAAAAGGCCTCGTGAAGGGAGAGGTGGGTTTGCACATATATATTGGACTTAAAATCATATTTAGCTGATGTGAAACCGAAAGCACAGAAATCTCAATCAGTATTAGGCGCATTTTTCAAACCCGGAACTATGTGTTTGTCTGCGTTCGTGTCAAGACACAAACATATCGCATTAGGGGCAGAGTCATGGTTGGTACCAATCTGTCGCACCAGTTATTCTTTATTGTGGCTCTGCCTCTGCTAAATTGGTTGATTTAATGGATGGTCATTTACATCATGAAAAGGGTCAATACTCATATTATGAGTTATGTCCAAGTGTAAAATAATAAAAATCGAGCTATTTGAAGGCTCTGGGTACGTCGTCTGCCGATGCTGGCCGCTGCTAACCAAAGATATTGAAATTTAAAATTATGTGAGTTATTATTGCATGAAATCCGTTGTAGTCTAGTTGGTTAGGATATTCGGCTCTCACCCGAAAGACCCGGGTTCAAGTCCCGGCAACGGAATTTTAGTTCACTTTTTAATTTTTAATTTCCGTATAGAAAGCGGCGTCGTTTTCTAAATTGATAGTCGCAAAAACACTGAGATTAGGGTTTTCTTTTATCAAAAATTTTGGCATCGCTGTTGGGACGGTTAAATTCCTAGAACTTTTTGTTAAATCCTCCCTTTCCCTTACGGTGCTTCACTGTTTTGGGTTGATTTTGTATTGTATTAAATTGTTGTGGTGGAAATCCTGTTTATAATATGTGAGAATAATCCTCGTTCTTCTGTTTGTTGTTTTTTTTTTTATGTATATTTGTTAGTTGAATCCGCGGTAGTGTCTTTGAATTACTATTGTACGCTGTGAACACCTCTTTTGCTTTTAAATATTTTCTTCAAAATCATCCATTTTTGTTTTTACTTCCAGAGTCTTATCTGGGTTATTACTGTGTAGAGATGGGGGGAGGAGGTTGAATGGATTTTCTATATAAAGTCTTTTTAACATAGCTTGATATGTAGATGATCAATTGTTATTTCATCCCCAGGTCATTTTATATTAAAAAAAAAAGTACATCTCAAACTGTTTTCCCTATTCTTTTGAAATTCCATGAGATATAATTGGGCTAAATTTCAATGTCTTTGATAGCATTAGTTTTGATCCTTATTATCCTGAAACTCCATGAGATACGATTGTTGTCACTTGTTAGGCTTCCATATCCAATTGCATTAGCTTCTGTGCCTTATGAGACTTGTTAGTTTCCCATGCCTGCTCAGGTATGTGATAGTATGGCACAAGTTCAAATCCACTAATGATAGTAAGCATCTATCTATAACATCATACCAGTAGCTTATACATGCGGTGATCTTAATAGGTGATGATCAGGTTCAGTCTTTTTATTTTATCTTTCTGCATTGGGTAAGAAAGATCTATATGTAGGAACCTAGGGGATTAAATTATATGATATGTAACTATTGATGGGCAGGCATATGCTCGTACTAGGTGCTTGATATCATCTTTTTACTTCGATGTGAATGACCAAATTCTCTATAGAATTGTTTGGATCACTTGTCCTGCCAAGCAAGTCTAGACTGTAACTGGTCTATAGGCTTGTGCCTCCTCGTGGCATTGAATCTTTCAAGTATAACCGAAATGGAGATGCGCTTCCCCCTGAAGATATAGCTTTGCCAATTCTTGCCTGATTAAATATTCTGAAATTTCTGATGATGATTGGTATACTTTAAAGGATGTAGTATTGGAAATTATTAAACTCTTTTGCTCTTAGAAGTGACAGTTTCCCTGGAGTAATTGACATGGAGATCCCTTCATCCAGTGAAGAGAAAGAAAATGATGAGTTTCTGAGAGAAACTGATCTTAATAATGTTGTTCCATTCGATGAAGTACATAAATAACCAGTAATGATCTTAGAAATTAAGGGATTGACATTTCACTGTCATAAAATTTAGAGGAAGACCCCTCTGAAGAAACTTTGAGATCCGCTTTTCTTCCTACCTAATGAGGCCCAGATTGCCAGCGAAGCCACTGATTCAGGATTTCACTTGGGGCTTTCAGCTTATGACTTGGAGCCATCAACCAGGAGATGCCAGATGAGGAAGATAAAGCTTCTCCAACAATTGAAAAATGCCCTTTCAAAAGGTTCCTCACCATTACTGTTGGACCAATCACATCTTAAATATGTTTAGTTAATTATGTTTGTCTTAAGTTTGGTTGTATTTATGTTGTTTTGTTAAGATCATTTTGGTCTTTGCTCAGGTATGCTTTAGGGTTTATGTTTCTCTTTTGCGTGTTTGAGAAGTAGTTGTGTACTGTATCTAAAAACATAAAGCTTGTGGTGAATGGAAGTGAAGCAGACGGGTGAGTCTAGCTAAAGTTTGCATCCTTGTTTGTTTTGTGTTATTAGTGGTATCGAAGCGAGGTTACATTTGGTTTTAGTAATGGCTTCATCAAGTTCAAGTAGTGATCAGTTTCTTCCAATCTTTGATGGCAGATGAACTACGTATACACAACATTGCGCGGCTAAGTATGTGAGGATCTCATTTGTAATTGTGGGAAAAGAGTACAGAGGCTCAAACACAATTGGTTTGGGACCCTGTATTGAACCCACCAAATGATACACATAAATCATCTACGTGGCATAGAAAATCGTATGGAAATTACATGGAAGAGATGATTTGCCAAGATGTCCATCGTTGACATGGATTCTGCATCATCAATAAAGTTAAACCAGGGCCATGAATGAAATTTGAAGCTGAAAAACAAATCCACATAGAGATTACAGGGATACACACTCATAAGATTTGGCTCCATTTTCAAATTCGAAAAATGAAAATCATAGCTCCCACTCACTAGGGATACACACTCTTAGGGATAACATTTTCGTTTCGTTTGTTCCTTCAAAATTTTGAGGGCAAAAAACCGTACATTTCATCCACAAATGCAACCTGCCGATTATGAATTCTATCATCCACATGGCGAATTCCAATTCGCGGGTGCACCACAACCTCAGATGAGACATCTTAAGATAATACACACTATCACAAATATAAATGTAGAGCATCGAATACATGTGTGGCAAAGAGGGGGGCGTAACAAGAGAGTGAGATAAGCTTTTAGCGTGCCTCCTCTCAAAGGCCCAAAAAAAACAGAGAAGCAAAAAACATGGCATCAGCAACTCTTCTCAAGTCATCTCCAGTCCTTGACAAGTCTGAGTGGGTGAAGGGCCAAACCCTGACCCTCCGCCAGCCTCCAGTATCCACCGTCCGCTGCCACCCCACCTCCTCCCCCGCTCTCTCCATCCGAGCTGCTTCCTCCTACGCAGATGAGCTTGTCAAGACTGCAGTAAGTTGTCTAACATTATAATTCTAACTCAATAACCAATCCACACTTGAACATAACTATAAATGCAACGATATTGGTTCTATACATCTAGCTTAAGCTTTTGATGTGAACTGTGCATAAAATAAGCTTGAAAATGAACATTTAAGGTTTTTAGCCACCCTTAATTCTCAAAAGCTATGTCCGTTCGTGCCTGAATACGATTTTGTATACCTTTAAATGACTAAATTAGCTCGAGTTTCTTGGATACATAAAACATTGAAAAACTGGTTGGTGTTTCTGGGTTTTGTAGAAAGCTGTTGCATCACCAGGTCGTGGAATCTTGGCAATGGACGAGTCAAATGCTACATGTGGGAAGCGTTTGGCCTCAATTGGGCTTGAAAACACAGAGGCTAACCGTCAAGCCTACAGGACCCTCCTTGTGAGTGCCCCAGGACTTGGACAGTACATCTCTGGAGCTATCCTCTTTGAGGAGACTCTGTACCAATCCACCATTGATGGAAAGAAGATTGTCGATGTGCTTGTAGAGCAGAACATTATCCCTGGTATCAAAGTCGACAAGGTATGCCCTCCTGAATACACAAGTGCATTTACATATGTACATATGAAGTATTTAAAAAGGAGATTGTAGCTTTAGATTGGATTGAATAGTAAAGGAGAATCTACCTGGTTGACTCTAAATAAATCATTAAATAGATCCATGTAGCGAGGCTCCAAAATTGAGATTTAGACTTTGTTGTTCTTGATGATGATGATATGCGCATTGAAGTTTTGTATCTATAGATGAGAAGCTAACTGACTACTTGTATGGATAATGAGAACAACAGGGTTTGGTGCCCCTGGCTGGTTCCAATGACGAGTCATGGTGCCAAGGACTTGACGGTTTGGCTTCACGCACAGCTGCTTATTACCAGCAAGGTGCTCGTTTTGCCAAATGGTATAAAAATCACAAACCCACATTTGAACCTGCATATATGATTGTAATTCATGGATTTTCATGCTTATTAAATGAAGTAATTAACGAGAATTTGATATGAATGATTGATTAGGCGTACCGTTGTGAGCATTCCCAACGGCCCATCTGAATTGGCAGTGACAGAAGCAGCCTGGGGTCTTGCTCGCTATGCTGCTATTGCTCAAGTAATTTCCCAGAAAACCCAATTCATGAAACTACATGGAACAGATACAAACTGAAGTTGTGTTTCTATCTAAGACTTTTAATCTTGGCAATTGGCAGGACAATGGCTTGGTCCCAATTGTGGAGCCAGAGATCTTGCTTGATGGTGAACATGGTATAGAGAGGACCTTCGAAGTGGCTCAGAAGGTGTGGAATAAGGTTTTCTTCTACATGGCTGAGAACAATGTGCTGTATGAGGGTATCCTCCTCAAGCCAAGCATGGTCACTCCTGGTGCTGAGTGCAAGGACAGGGCCACACCTCAACAAGTTGCTGACTACACCCTCAAGCTCCTCCAGAGGAGAATCCCCCCTGCTGTCCCTGGAATCATGGCAAGTTCCATCACATATCACATAAATTTTTTACATCACTTCACAAAATCTTACATTTCGCTATCCAAACAGCTTTCTTTAGGACAATAACTATAGTTTCACACATAAAGTGTAGGTGCACTCCTTAGATAACCGCAGCAGTAGTGTTATTCAGGCTTTACATAAGGTTGCTCTGCTAAAACCTTGACATCATAGACTCAAACCTTAAGAAACACAAGAGTGGTCACAGTGTGTCTAAACCATCTAAACACTATTTTGATGCAACAATCGGTATACTAGAATGTTCTTCTATGAAACATGGACTGATTGGTGATGTTGTTCGGAATGAGCAGTTTTTATCTGGTGGGCAGTCTGAGGTTGAGGCAACTCAAAACTTGAATGCAATGAACCAGTCTGTCAACCCGTGGCATGTGTCCTTCTCCTATGCTAGAGCCCTCCAGAACACTTGCTTGAAGACGTGGGGAGGGAGACCAGAGAATGTTAAGGCAGCTCAGGAGGCACTGCTCATCCGTGCCAAGGCTAATTCTCTTGCTCAGCTAGGAAAATACACCGGGGAGGGTGAGTCAGAGGAGGCCAGGCAAGGCATGTTCGTCAAGGGCTACTCGTACTAAGCTTGTTTCAGCAAAGCGATAGGGGAAGAAGATGAAAAAGTGCATGAAAGACTACCCATCTCTGTGAAATTTGTAATGCTTATATAGCCTTGAAGACTATTTTTGTTCATCATTACGGGTACCTTTTAACCACCTAATAATCCTCTTGCTGATGAGATTAGTTAGTCTGGATTTATATCTGCATCACCTTAAATTAAAAATCTGAAAATGCTGTGCCTTAACAGTTTGAATTTTGAAGTCTTTGACAAGAAAGTGACCTACAATTAATGGCATGGCACAATACTCTTCAAATATTTGTCTGTTAATAAGCTCAGTAACGAACAACAACAGTTGTACAAGGTACAACACACCTTTAAATTTAGTGCAACTTTTTTTTTTTTTTTTACCAAGAAACTGTCCAACCTAGCATGTCCTTTGAACAATTGAGTGGACATAAACCTCGGAGCCCAACATGCCTTTCGAGGAGGGCTTCGAGAGATTATGTAAAGGGAAGCACTAAACATAACCCCTCTATACACCTACTTCCCTACTTATGGCTAACATAAAATAATATAAAAATGAAACATAAAGTGGTTGCACTGAAAATAATGGTTGCATGGAAAAGTGAGAGTGCTACACTTTATTTTGAAAATGATGAAAATATCCTTTATAAAAAGATAGTGTTAAATGAACCCTCCCATTTATATCCCTACCTACACCCCTTGTTACCATTGATGTAATTCTGCTTTCTTGAGTTGTACGGTTAACAATTCAATTTAAAATAATTTCATTTACTTATGACACTTGTCAACTAAGCAATTCTTTTTAGAACTTCACCATTTTAATAAATCCATGTCACTCAATTTTATTTTATTTTCGGGTAAAGCACTCCATTGAATGTTGACTCTCCTATGAATCTTCGTCCTCCAAACAACTTTCGCTACACAAATTTATTTTCTTTGAAATCGCTCCCTGCAGAACTCGAATCAGAGACCCTTTTTCTCGATATGGGTCTGAGAGCCATTCCTCCATGAGAAATGGGAGCTTTTCTCAAGTGGACCTCCTTCTAAATGGACCAGAGAACCTTTGCGCCTGATCAAGTGTTGCACTCATAGTGGAACAAATTGAGCTTTTCTCAAGTGTTTCATGCATAGTGGCGTCCTCAGAGTGAACCTTTGAAGACAAAAGTCGACTTCGGTCGGGCCGAGCATAGTAGAAGGAATGACTGGTCCGGCATCCACTCAAAGACAGGGGTACATCTAAATACAATTACGTTTTTGCTATTCATAGGCCTACTAAGTAGGCTGTCAAAGTGATTTAATTGGTAAAGTTGTTAAAGTGATTTGATTGCCGCCCCATGTGATATCTGATATGACCTAAATGTGATTTAAATGATTGCCACCCCATGTGATTTAAATGATTTTTTTTGATAGATCTGTGAGACGTTTTTTGTGAAGTAAAATATAACAATAATGATCATCCGTCCACAAAGCAAAAAAAAAATGTCAGCCTTAACTTTTTGACTAATATTTGGTTGTCTTTTATATTTGTGAAAATACAGACATGGTATAAATACTTTAATTTTTTGACCAGTCAAAAAATTATTATTATTGACAAAAGTAATTGTTCTTACTGATACCAATACACTGAAGACGGACAGAGATTTGTACGGAATGTCAGTCAAATAATGCTTTAACTTTTTGACCAATTATTGTCAGTCAAAAAAATATTATTATTGACAAAAGTAATTGTTCTTACTAATACCAATACAATAAAGACTGACAGAGATTTGTACAGAATGTCAGTCAAATAATGCTTTAACTTTTTGACCAATTATTGTCAGTCAAAAAAATATTATTACTGACAAAAGTAATTGTTTTTACTGATACCAATGCATCAAAGGCTGACACAAATTTGTATGGAATGTCAGTCAAACAAATGCTTTAATTTTTTGACCAATTATTTGTACAAAGTGTTTATTTTCTTTCACTATAAAAGGAAGTGAAGTTTCATTCATTGACTACAACCAGAAAATCTTGATTGCCTCTCAATAGTTTTTCACTTCTCTCTTATCTCTTTTAAGTGTTTCTAACATATTCATTATTTTTAATCTCATAATTACTATTTTATAAATTATGGATGAATATTTTAAATTTTGGGGTGAAGATCTACGTTTGTCAAGCTATTCAACGGAGGTAAACATTCTACTTTTCATAAACGTGTGTGATTATAAGTTCTTTCTAATGTTATTATTGTAAACTGATTTGGTTATTTAATGTATAACAGGATGATCAACACAGCACAATGAAAGCAGAATCAAACAATTATCAAGCAAAAACGAATTATACAGAACAGTTCACAACTGATATGGTATAATACTTACATCAATATTTTATTTTGTAATATTTTAAATTTGAAATAATATTAATATATTTTTTATTAGATATTTCATTGTCGTGAAGATTTGATCAAATGGGCACGAGATACAGGACGAGCACTGGGATTTATTGTGATTATTGGAAGTTCAAATGAAGGTCAATTTGGTCAGAAGCCTAAACTGACACTGCAATGTGAGTGAAGTGGACAATATCGGGCATCAAAAAGTTCATCAAAAACAACTGGTACTAAAAAATGCAGCTGTCCATTTCGTTTAAAATGTATGAAGTTGACAACTGCAGATGATTGGAGTTTGAAGGTTATGTGTGGGATCCATAATCATCCTGCTGCAACTTACATGGAAGGTCATGCATATGCTGGTAGATTATCACATGATGAAACTAACATCATGATTGATTTGTCACAGAATTTAGTGAAGCCACGTGAAATATTATCTATGTTGAAGGACAGAGATTCACAGAATGTGACGACAATAAAGACGATTTATAATGCTCGCCAGAAACATCGAGTTGCTGAAATGGCAGGGAGAAATCAAATGCAACAATTAATGTATCTGCTAAGTCAGCATGATTATGTATCATGGTATACAAGTGACAGTGAGTCGAACCAAGTTCAAGACTTATTTTTTGCTCATCCTCGTTCCTTAGATCTATTACGTGCCTTTCCACACATTTTGCTCATGGACTCAACATATAAGACTAATAGGTTTCATATGCCGTTTTTTGAAATTGTTGGTGTTACTTCTACGGAGATGACTTTTTGTGTTGCTTTTGTATTCCTTCAATTTGAGAAAGAAGATAATTTCACGTGGGCGTTAAGTTGTCTGAAGGCTGCTATGGATGGGTGTTTATCACCACGGGTGGTGTTGACTGACAGAGATTTAGCTCTGATGAATGTTGTTGATCGTGTCTTCCCAGAGTCAACTGCTCTATTATGCAAATGGCATATTGGAAGGAATTTAGCAGTCAATTGTAAGAAACTATTTGAAGATAAAAAGACTTGGAAGGCATGTGGCATTCAAGATTATCTCATAAGGCTGTCATCTATCGAACAATTATTTCACAGATATCTATAAAAAAATCATTTATCATTTTAGTTGATTTTTCATTGAAATGCATTGATTTATTTATCGAACACTTATTCCACAGGTATCCAAGGGCAATAAATTATATCAGATCGGTGTGGCTCGATAAATATAAGGAGAAATTTGTTGCTGCTTGGGCTAATAAATTGATGCATTTCGGTAATAGGACAACAAATCGAGCTGAAAGCCAACATGCAAAGCTGAAAAAATATTTACAAAATTCAATGGGGAATTTTGTGTTTGTCTGGTCACAGGTTCACAGTCTTTTGGATGCACAATCTACTTCTATCAAAGCATCACTTGAAAAAAGCGTTAATTTTGTGCAACATGATTTCAGAACTTCAATATTCAACGAAGTAAGAGGTTCTGCTTCAACTGCTGCGTTATATCATATTTTGGCAGAGGTGAAACGTTCTAATAATATTGGCGATGATCCTGACCTCTGTGATTGTCAAATCCAATTATCTCACGGGTTGCCTTGCGCACATGAGATCTCTAAGTACAAGATGGAAGGTCGTCCAATTCCACTATCTTCAATTCATCCATTCTGGAGAAAGCTAGACTTCGAGCCTACCACTACATTGAAGGAGGAGGAAGATATAAATTGCACTGTTGAGATTGATTTATTCACGGAAAAATTTAAAAAACAATCGAGACCTGGTAAATTTCGATTGCTACAGAAATTACGTGAAATTATCAATCCCTCATCTACTCTACTTGCAGAGCCAAAGGTGAAGAAGCAAAGTCGTGGGCGACATAATTCAAAGAAAAAAGTTGGCTTAAATGTGGAACGAAATTCTTCTGGAATTAAAAATGCGGAGGCTAATGACTCTCCCATATTGCAAAGCCGACACAGTTGTTCATCAACTTATGTTCTGCATTTTTCATCAACACGGAGGTTCTCGGTCGATGAGAGAATGCATAGTACTTCGGTCGATGAAAGAATGCATAGCAGTTCGGTTGATGAGAGAATGCATAGCAATTCGATTAATGAGAGAATGGATAACAGTTTAGTCGATGAGATTATTCACAATAGTTCAGCCTATTATAACCAGTTTCCAAGTCACATGCATCCGTATATTATATCTGTGACTGATGTCGTTGCTGATGGAAATTGTGGTTTTCGCAGTGTTGCAGTGGCATTGCAAATGGAAGAAGGTGAAAATGCATGGGCTCGTGTAAGATATGATATGCTAACAGAGCTGAATAACAACGCTGATGAATATGCATCCTTGTATGGAACGTGGGAAAGGTTTTCATTTATAAGACAATCATTGACATTTTTTGATAGATACAAATCGGCACCGGTGGCTCATTGGATGAATTTGCCAGACATGGGTCATCTAATTGCATCATCGTACAATGTTGCTTTCATTGTAATGAGTGAAAACCAATCCGTGACGTTTCTTCCTTTGCGGTCTGTCCCACCACCATCACAACAACAACGTGTCATATGCCTCGGCCATGTTAATCAAAATCATTTTGTGGAGGTATCCTTGCTCCCTAATTCTCCAATGCCTCCAATCATGCCTCAATGGGGAGCATTCAGGCACCAATGTGCAGCATAGTGGAGATTAATTTATGAACAAAATTTCATTGATTATAGGCTGCTATGGAATCAATTGAATGTATCACAATCAAATGTGAATTTAGATTCTGATTAATTTGTTTGGTGATTTAATTCCTTTGATGTACTTGAGAATGTTTGTGATTGTATCTTTCTAACATTTGTTTTACTTCTAGTTGAATTTTTTTTTTCTATTGTGCTTCTTTTGAGTTTTTCCGAACAATCACCTACATACACAAATAAATAACCATTTTTTTAATGGATCTCACATATTATAAACTATATTATATAATACTTAATAATATTATATTGATTAATAAATTTTATAATATTTTTTCTTTTTAAATATGATTATATTTAATTAAAAATATATAAAAAAGTAATTTATTGAAAAGTGAAAGTCAAAGAATACATGAAGTAAAGCGTTAAGCATCGGTACTGGAGAATTATTCCATGCATCGAAAATTGTGTTGTCTGTCAAAACTCTGACACTCCTACAATAGGTCTACATTTAGCAAAAGGGAAATGATAAATAGACGCCCCCTACTCCCCTACTTTGACCATGACACATCACCCACTTCATCACCATTTTTCTGATAATTTTTCTCTCTCATCAAAGTTTCTTATTCTCTCTCTTCCTGCAAGTTATTATTACAGCAAGTAGCAGGGAAAGGGGGAACGTGGAGAGTTGTACTATCCGTACATACTGTTCATTCAGGAACAAAAGACAATAGGATAAATCAATTTGCTCAAGTATATGCATAGTTTTTGTTTATTAGTCCAAAATTTTCTTCCTGGATCTTCTCGTATTTGTTGCATATGCTAATCGGCAATAGTGATAATCTTTTATGAATCCTCTAAAATTTCGAGAATTGAATTTTATGCCAGATTGATGTTTTACAAAAACTATGAATTCAGAGATAAAGAAATAAAAAATAGTAGCTTTAACGAGTAGTTTTCACCAAAAAGAACGAAGAAGAAGAAGAAGAGAAACACAATTAAAGAACTGGAAATTCTTGATCTACCAATTCCCAATTACAGAGCAATAAATTTCATGTACTTTTTTCTGATTTTAGTCAACTTTTCAGAATTCAAACCAAATAAAAACAGAGAAGCAAAATCTTTGATGTGAAAACAAAAACTTGAATTTCCAGCATTTTCTCGGTAGATTTCCTTGCCGAAAAGCTTGATAGAAGGGTCTTTAGTTTCCAGCATTTTCTCTGTAACCAAACAGGAGAAAGAAAGTCAAAAACCGCGCTAGGAAGTCTGCTGAGTCTCTTGTTGAGTTGGGCATGGAAGGAAGGGAGAGTGGCAGCTGCTGAGTATTTGATCCGTTTAAATCAGAAGTGGACGCCACGTCAGCACTGGGTTTTGATTCTCAGCCACATATTTTTGTGGCCATGAAAATTCTCTTCCATCCCCACACAAACTTTATTAACTTTTTGATTCATGGTTGCACGGACAACGGTGCACCCGTTCTGCAAAATCCTAGTCAGCATTATAAGCTCCTTGGGAGTTGCTCCAGGCACCAAAGTATCTGTTGACTGTGGTTACGTGACATCAATAAAAGTAGAGAGTAGAGAGTAGGGAGTAGGGGGGTTTACGTATAGGGGGTAGGGGGCGTTGGTTTAACACTACCCTTAGCAAAAACCAATTTGTATTTAGCAATCACCCAAAGACAGAGATAAGAAAGAGAAGATGGAGGAGGAATTGGTGTGGGGAGAGAGAGGAGTTGATTTTTAGGGAGAGGGTTACAGGAACAAAATAATTCAGTGGGACCCATGAAAACCATTTAATGTAATTAAAAAATAAAAGTAAATAAACAAAACCCATAGGTATCAATTAATATAATTAAAAATAAAAATTGGTGAAATGGATTAAAGAGTAAATAAGGAATATGTTGGTTGATTTGACAAAAAGCTGACCTAGTTTTAGGAGATTTAAACTAGTCATGAGTTCAAATATAAAAGGGTTTTGATATTCCCATCACGTTTATTCTACACACCTCCAAACTAGGTGGGATCTCTTATTAAAATAATATAATTTTTTTTGATTTGATGGACGTTTGATAGTAAGATAAGTTTTTTCATGATGGCTTGTTTAACCACTTTATTATACGCATCTAATCGCTCAGTATATAGAGTAGCCCATTCAGCTGTACAAATATGTCTACAGTGAATCCACTCAGGCGTAATAGGAGGCATTGGGTAATCCCCTATCAAACTAACCTGGACGTAGTGATTACCATTTGCGTGCCCTAAAACAATAGCGTAGTGCTGCCAGCAGGGGTGGACCCATATACAACTTGTACTGGGTTGTAGCCCAGTGCAAAAAAAAGAAATTTTTTTTATAGATTTGGTTTGGCTAAGCTCAACCCAAAGCCCACCATTACCCATTAGCAGCCCATAAAGTTATAAAGTACATTACCCATAAGTCATAACTCTTTTAACCTTTTCCTTCCATTACGAGACTTCTCATTTGTTTAACATTCTAGGGATTTGGAATTGGAGGCACGAGCACCACTCACACCAGGCTGTGACGGATTGACCAATGAAGGTGCAAACGGCCAGACCAGTTGCGACTTCCTGCCGGTAAGATTTATTATTTATATATTTTAATTTGTCTCAAACAAAATTGCTTTTGGATACATATATTCGGACGCCCCCAACGTAAACCCTCCCCTATATAGTCTTGTTATTAGGACAAAAAGTACTTGATTTTGGTTTTCGAAAACCAAGAAAGCAAATAAAATATTCTAAATATAAGTACACTTGTCCCACTAAAATAAGAGTTATCACATCAATTATCCCAACTATCCATACAACTATCATTTTTATTGGAATTTGTGACATTGAAATTTCATTTTGTTTTTCGAAGCAATTGAATTGGGGTTCTGGTTTTTATCACCAGGTCCCCCCAATTCATATAATTTTTCTTCTAGGTGTCAATTTTCCCTCCCCCACCAGAACCCCACCACCAGAACTAATGTTATTGGTTCCTTCCCATCGCGCCCGCCCCCGCCCCCTAGCAAATTACACACTTTGCTTTAAAAAGCGATTCAAAGCTTGAGGGAGTGAAACCGAGGGAAAGGCCCTTCTCGAAAGAGGCCGGGGAATCTGAAGAAGAAAGGTAATAGCCCCACCAGAGCGGAGAAGAGATCAGCATCACTCGCTCCTTCTTCCTTTGTTCTTTGTGCAGCTACTCGATCAAACTACATCAAGACTAGCTCTTTGTCTCATTCCTGATCAAATAAGATCCCAAAGAAAAGAAGGAATTGTAAGGCTGCATCCTGTTTCTAGGTATTAAAATTTTATTTATTGAGAAATAGATTATCTGTTTGGATTTCTATGCTTATAAAACAATTGATATGTCCTTAAATTAATAAATTAATGATATGAATAGAATGAAAAACAATGCATGTGTGCATTTTTTTTTCTCATGTATCTACTAAAATATGTTATGGAATCTATGAAAAACGTACCACTATGGCTCCCGGAAGTCGGTAATTTCCGAAGTGAATATTAAATTCCATAAAATCTTGTAAAAAGGAAAAGAAGGATAAGATATCCAGATTACAAACAAATGTTTAAAAAAAATGAATTTGTAAAATTTTAATCCTGCAGCCATTAAATTTTATATTTTTTGTCCAATTTAATCCTGCAGCCATTAAAAATATAAAATTGATGTGGACGTTTGTATCTCTCTATATGGTCAGATTGCCTGATTATTTGTAAATATTATGGTAAATAATTACCACATTTTTAGAGAATCAAATAATCAGGGGAAAGGTAGCTTGGCCGGGAAAGTTAATTATTTCTTTATACAAAATTATTTCGTTATTTTAAAGGTTAATTAAAAAAATTTACAAATAAAAAAAATTTTCTCAATCTGGTTAATTTTATTAATGGCTTAAGCTTTCGCTTCAATAGCTCAACTGTTTATATAATCAACTGTTCATGTGCAGATATGGACTACATAAATGATTTTTTCAACTACCATCCGACAAGCAGTTTAACTGAACATGTAAATACTAATACTAAGTTAATAATTTTTCTAATTTTTTTTATTCAATGTTAAATTACATTATTGGCAGGGTTATTTTGTCTCATCTGAAATAAAGCAAGAAGATGAATTTGAAACCGATATGGTATAATATTTTATTCAATCAAAATATGAGTTTTTTGTGTTAGGTTAAATGAATATCAATAACTTTCTAAAAAAAACTAATACATTCTCAGGTGTTCAAATCACGACAAACTTTGATCGACTGGGTTCAACAAGTCGGACGCCAATTGGGATACATCATCATCATCAGTAGATCAAATATTGGTGGGTTCGGTAAGAAACACAGATTACAATTCAAATGTGATCGCGGTGGTAATTATCAAAGCAAAAAATCTTCAACGAAGCAGACTGGCACGAAAAAAATAGATTGTCCATTCAAATTGATAGGACGAAAAAAATGAAGCTAGACGATGATTGGAGGTGGAGGTGGTGTGTGCGGAACACAACCATGCTTCTGCATTATATATGGAGGGACATCCATACCCTGGTCGACTTTCTGAGTCTGAAATTCAGATAATGATTGACATGTCTGCGCAAAATGTCAAGCCACGGACATATTGACGGAATTGAAAAAACGAGATGCAAACAATGTGTCAATAATCAGAACCATAAGCAATGCTAAGCTGAAACACAAGACTGCTGAGAAATCAAGACAATCACAGATGCAAGCTGTGTTGACGTTCCTCACCGACCATGGCTATTGTTTTCGATTATCGGTCAAACCCTTCAACCAATGAGCTTGAAGATCTGTACTTCGCACATCCTGATGCACTAGGGCAATTACATGCATTCCCTCATGTGTTGTTAATGGATGCGACATATCAGACAAACAGGTATGGGTTGCCTCTCCTTGAAATTGTTGGTGTCACTTCAACCAGTCAGACATTTTGCATAGCATTTGCATATTTACACTCAGAGAAAGAGGCCAATTATACTTGGGCTTTGGAATGCATTCAATCTGTAATGCACGGATGTATTGGTCCACGAGTGATAGTTACAGACAGAGAGTTGGGCCTGATGAAAGCGTATGCTAAGGTATTTTCCGAGGCTTCGAAACTACTATGTAGATGGCACATCTATCAAAGTATTTTGACTAAATGCAGGCCACCAATACAAGATAGTAGAGCTTGGAATGCGTTCTACCGCATGTGGACTACGATGCTTGAATCTAAAAATGAGAGCGCGTACATGAGCAATATAACACGCCTTGAAGTAGTCTTACAGAAGTTTTCGACAGTGATTAACTATTTGAAAGATGTACGGTTGACACCATATAAAGAGATGTTCATATCTGCCTAAACCGACAAATATATGCATTACGAAAATCACACAACTAATAGGGTTAAGAGTCAGCATGCTAAGCTGAAAAGATATTTGTGCTCTTCACAGTCAGACATTGAACGATCCATATCGTGGATTCATAAGGTTATCGAGTCTCAAGACACAGCTATCAAAGCTAGTATTGAGCGAAGCAAAACCATTGTGCCACATTGATTCAACATATATTACTTTCAGAATTTACATGGTTTTGTTTCAATTGAGGCGTTGGATCTTATTTGGATGGAGTTTGAGCGGTTAAATGAAATTGGAGAGGTTGCTTACAGTTGCAGATGTCAAATTCGTAGGAGTTACGGACTACCGTGTGCTCACAAATTAGCCGTGTATGTGAGCAAAGGTCAGACTATACCGCTTGATGCCATCGATCAATTTTGAAGAAAGTTTGATCTACTACCATGTGATTCACTTGAAGAGGATGAAATTGACTGTATTGCCGATGTACAGATGTTCACAGAACAGTTCAAAAAGCAGACAATACATGTTAAAGTAAATTGGCTAAGGAAGTTGAGAGACATATTCAGACCCTCTACAAAGAAAAAGGTACCCACCACCACCCAGAACAATCCAGTTGCACGTGTTGTTGATCATAGTGATTTTGTTCAGCATAGGGAACCTCACTGACACAGCTCTATATTGGAACGCCCCGATTCAAAGATCTTTAAGCATGATTTTTTCAATTCTAATGAACAAAAGAGACACAGTTGTTCCTCTGTTTACAATACTCAGTCTCTCTCAACACAAGGAAGTTCGAGACCGAGAAAGAAAAAATACTCTTCACTATCATATTTTGATCAGTTCCCAGCTATACTGCATCCATATATTAGGGATGTACAAGATGTGAGAGGAGATGGAAATTGTGGGTTTCGATCGATTGCTGTGTCTCTTGGTCATCAGGAGGATGAATGACTCAATGTTCGATATAACTTGATAGCAGAGATGGACACATTTTGGGGACAATATGTTGAAATACTTGGTGGTTATGAGAGAGCGTGTACTGTTAGACACTCATTGAACTTTTTTCAAAATGAATTTAAAGCACCGTACCAGCACTGGATGATAACGTCTGACATGGATCTGTTAATTGCTTCCACATATAATGTGATATTACACGTTCTTCACCCTAAAGAGAGCGTGACATATCTACCATTTCGTACAACTCCCCCACCACCATTCCAACACATTGTTATCGCAATAGGACATGTAAATGATAATTATTATGTCCAGGTTAGTTTGATGGGGGATTATCCAATGCCTCCCATATTCCCTGGGTGGGTTCACTATAGGTATGATTGTGCAACTACATGGGCTACTCTGTATGTGGAGCAGTTTGATGCTTATATGCAGTCAGTGCGATCTATGTTTTCTTCCTATAATTTTGTTCATGTGCTTGATTAAATATATAGAGTAATAAAATTTCTCCAATTTATTATATATTTATGAATTTTTCATGTTTTTTTTTTAAGTTGGTGCATCAAATTATGATTCATATATGTGGATTATTATCATTCAAATTGAATATTCACAATATGTAGATATTAAGAAACCATGCTTTTTTATTAAATAAAATTGTAAATTGAAAAAAAAAGAGTAAAAGTGTAGAAACAACAATTTTTTTTAACCCGGAAAACTTAATAAATCATGTATAAGTGTCCAAAAAAAAGTGTAACAATAAGAAAATGAACTAAATAAATCAACCTCAATAATTAATTAATTAATAAAATTTGATATCTAATAATTGCACAAATGATTGTTGGGACCAAGATTTCATCAATTTGAGTGTTAATTAATTAATTAATAAAATTTGATATGTAATAATTGCAAAAATGATTGTTGAGACCAAGATTTCATCAATTTGAGTGTTGTCATGTCATAGGGATAGGGGGTGGTTTAATACAGGGGATTATTTATCATAACTCATTGCTTTTTTATGGCTTGATTTGAAAATTTTAAATTAGTTAATTTGTGAGTTTTTTAGAATTTCTGCTCCAAGTTTTTGCTACTCAAGTATTGAATGGGTTATGAGTGTTAAAATTAGAAGAAACACTAGCAATAGCATTGTAGCAAGCATGATTTAAGAAATTTAGCAACAATTAAAAAGAGGCAAGGTAGTACCACAGTAGTCAGTAGGGCTATTTGCATTTTATACCAAATCAAAATTCTAATTCCAATTTCATAAGGTTTAGAATAGGGGAAAAATATGACAACATATGATATGGATAAATATTTAGCTATCTGGGAATTAATTATCTTGCTTCTCCTTATCTTTTTTTTTACTATTGTATTAGGTTTTCTGAATTTCAGATATAATGGAAAATCAAGGGCATAAGAGAAGTAGAACGAAAACACTATTTTCGTTCTTTAAACCAAGAGGAGAAACATCAACAAGTGATACATTTTCTCCATCCGATGTTAATGTTCCAATGCCGACACTCCCAAGTGAGCAACAAACTTCTAATACTCAAACTCATGGTCATGGAGTTGAGTTTGATTATAGTTCTCTTGAACAAGATCCGAGTTTACGTATTTCGATACGACAATATCCTATTAATCTTTGGGATAAAATCAAACGAGCTTACATAAAAATGGGGCCATATCAGCCTAAATTGGCAGTATACCCGCGGACTGAATCAGGAAGACAATATCGTCGATTTCAGTACTCTTGGTTTCAACAATTTCCTTGGTTGGAGTACTCTTCTTCAAAGGATGCAGCATTTTGTTTTCCATGCTATCTTTTTGAAAGTGATAATGCTCTCCATTGCACATTGACTATTGACGGGTTTAGTAATTGGAAGAGGGTTAATGATGGGACTAAATGTGCATTTTTGACACATATGGGAGGTCTTACTTCACCACATAGAATTTCTGTGAAATCTATTGAGGGTTTATCAAATGTTACTCAACATATTGATAAAGTGATGAATGCAAAAACTTTAGAAGAGGTGCAGAAGAATCGATTATGGCTTAAGACAACAATTGAGAGTATTTGGTGGCTCAGTTTGCAAGCATGTGCATTTAGAGGTCATGATGAATCCTCGACTTCCAATAACCGTGGAAATTTGATAGAGATGATAAGACTTATGGCAAGATTGAATGTTAATATTGATGAAGTTGTGTTAGAAAAAGCTCCAAAAAATGCAACGTATACCTCGCCGAGGATTCAAAAGGAGATTTTGCATATTATGGCCAATAGGGTGAGAACTAAAATTCATGAAGAAGTTGGTGATGCAAAGTTTTGTATTTTGGTTGACAAAGCGAAAGATGCGTCTAACAAAGAGCAGATGGCTATTGTGTTGAGATTTGTTGATTTTCATGGTTTTCTGAGAGAGCGCTTTTTTGGAATTGTGCACGTTGGGGACACTACTACTTTAACACTTAAGCAAAATATATCTTATGCACTTGCTCGATATAACTTACATGTTCATAATATGCGAGGTCAAAGATATGATGGTGCTAGCAATATGCGTGGAGCATGGAATGGATTACAAGCCTTATTTCTTAGAGATTGTCCATATGCATATTATGTACATTGTTTTGCCCACCGACTACAATTGACACTAGTTGCTGCTTCAGGAAAAAGAGACATCAGTATGGCTATTCTTTTCAAAGTTTTCGTCAATTGTCAATCTTCTAAGTGCTTCTCCTAAGCGCATACCGAGTTACAAGCTGCTCAAGCTATTAAGATTGCACATATGGTTGCTAGTAGTGAATGTGAAACTAGTAAAGGGGCAAATCATATTGTTAGTTTGCAACATGCTGGAGCTACTCGATGGAGCTCTCATTTTGATTCTATTTGCAGTTTAATAGATATGTATCAAGCAACTATTAAAGTGCTTCAGAACATGGCGGATGAGGGATCCTCCAATGTTATACGTGGGGAAGCAGTTGGTTCTTTAATTGTGATGAGATCTTTTGATTTCTTATTCATATTGTATTTGATGCATAAAGTCATAGGGATTACAAATTTACTTTGTCGAGTCTTGCAACACAAATCTCTAGATATCTTGAGTGTAATGGATCTAGTATCATCTACGAAAACACTACTTCGAACTTTGAGAAATTATGGTTTTGATAGTCTTCTTATGCATGTGGAATCAGTTTGCAAAGAGTATTCCATTGATATACCTAATATGGATTCTTGTTATAAAGAGGCTACAGGTCGTTCTTGCCAACAAAAGGATCCCATCATAGTTGAACATCATTATCACTTTGATGTATTCAACTCTGTAATAGATTTTCAGTTGGAAGAGCTCGATTATAGATTTAATGATGATGCAGTGGAAATCCTTAAGCTTAGCTCTGCTTTACAACCAAATGACAACTTCAAATCATTTGACATTGATCATATATGCACTCTTGCCAAGAAATTTTATCCTGCTGATTACAGTGATCAAGAAATGCATTACTTGAGATGTCAGTTAGAGCATTATAGTGTTGATGTACTTCACCATGAGAGATTTCAAAATATATCAACAATTTCTGAATTGTTGAGGGAATTAGTTAAAACAAATAAGTCACCGTACTACTCACATATCGACAAGTTGATTCGCCTTGTTCTAACTCTTCCGTTGTCCATTGCAACTACAGAACGAGCATTTTCCTCGATGAAGCTCATTAAAACAGATCTTCGAAATAAAATGGAAGATGAGTTTTTGGCAGACACTATGGTTATCTACACTGAACGAAAATTTGTAGAAAATATTGATTCAGATTCAATAATAGATGAATTCTATTCTATAAAGAACAGAAGGGCACAACTTCAATAGGTACTTTTTTATCATTATTTTTTATGTTTGTTTATTGTTTATTGTTTATTATAAAATAGACATTCTTTGAAGTTTAATTGTCATATGTCAAATTTAATTTTTTTCAATTGATTATTGTTGAATTTTCTTGTAGGAGGATAGTTGGAAATATGGGGGGCGAAATTTTTGTTCAAAACTTTGGGATTCAAATACGTACAAAACAAAAGCAATGTAAGTATTTTTGGATGAATTTAAGGAGAATATCGACTATTATCAATTTTTCTTGTTGTTCTATTTGATGAGGTAGTGTGTATACTTTGTCATCAATATCCAAGCTGAATTACTGCTTGATTAGTGGAGGCTAAAAGTCATTAGGATTGCTTGTCATATGTGAGAATATATAATATTTTGTATTTGATTAGTGGAGGCTAAAAGCCATTAGGATTGCTTGCTTGAATATTTATTATTAATTTAAAATTTGTCATTAGGAGCTAAAAAAAAATTCGGGCGTTGCCCCGAACCCCACCCCAACATAAAACCCAGTGGAACTCAAAATCCTGTGTCTGCCCCTAGCTGCCAGGGTGGTGGAGGTGTTGTACGAAGTGGTAAATATGTCCAGCTCTCTCTATGATTAAGAACGTGTAATATCACATTGTATACAAAAGCAATCAACAGACCCATGTCTGGCATTGTCATCCAGTGCTGAAATGGTGCATCAACATCATTTTGAAAGAAGTCCAGCGAGCCTCTAACACTATATGCCCTTTCATCACGGCCAAGTATTTCAACATATTGTCTCCAAAATATATCCAACTCTGCCATCAAGTTATACCGAACATTGGGCCATTCATCTTCCCCAAGACCAATCGACACAACTATTGACCAAAATCTGCAATTTCCATTAGCTCTTACATCTTGTACCTCCCTAATGTAATGATGCATTATAGCTGGAAATTGATCAACATAGCCATGAATAGCTTAGTTTACCTTTCTCAACCTTGAACTCCTTTGAGTAGAGAGAGATTGACTGTCGTACATAGATGAGCAACTGTTTTTGTCGGCTCATTGGTTTGGAAAAAATCATGCTCAAAGATCCTCGAATTTGGGCGTCCGTACGAGGTACTATGTCTATTAAGCTCTCGAGGATGAAAGACATCACTTTCAATGAACCCGTCTGTTGTTGGATTAGGATAAGTAGAGGTGGCTACCGTTTTCTATGTGTTGGGACACCCTAGAGGGAAATTTTTACAGGGTTTATTATCTCTCTCAACTTCCTTAGCCAACTTAGTTTAACAGGTCTTGTTTGCTGCTTGAAATGTTCTGTGAATATTTGTACATCAGCGCTACAATCAATCTCATCCTCTTCAAGCGACTCACATGAAAATAGATCAAGCTTCCTCCAAATTTATTAATAGCATGAAACGGTATACTGTGACCTTCGCTGATGTATATCGCTTGTTCATGAGCACATGGTAATCCATAGCTCCTACAAAGTTGACATCCATATTGGTAGGAAACATGTACGTCATTTTTAGACCGCTCAAACTCCACCAGGATCATATTTAATGCCTCAATTGAAACAAAACCACATAAATTTCAAAGGCGTGGTTTATTAAATCGGTGTTCGATAATGTTTCTGCTTCTCTCAATGCTAGCTTTGATAGCCATGTCTTGAGACTAGATGACCTGATGAATCGAGGACACAACTCTTTCCAAGTCCGATTGTGAGGAGCTCAGATAGCATTTCAGTTTAGCATGCTAACTTTCGACTCTGTTAGTAGTATGGTTTTCGAAATGAAGATATTTGTCAATCCAGGCAAATACGAACATCTCCTTATATGGTGTCAGCCATACACTTTTAAGATAATTTACCACAACCGGAAAACTTTTGTAAAAGTACCTCAAGGCATGTCAAATTGCTCACGTACTTGCTCTCATTTTTAGACTCAATTACGGTAGTCCACATGCGGTAGAATGGATCCTATGCTCTCTTGTCTTATATTGATGGCCTGCATCTCGTCAAAATACTTTGATAGATTTGCCATCTACATACTCGTTTCATTGCATCTGGAAATACCTGATCACACGCTTTCATCAACCCCAATTCTCTATCTGTTACAATCACTCGTGGACTATTACATCCATCTGTTGTTGATCTCAAACATTCAAGAGCCCAAGTGTAACTCGATTCTTTTTTTGAGTTCAAGTATGCGAATGCAATGCAAAATGTCTGAGTCGTTGAAGTAACACCGACAATTTCAAGGAGAGGCAACCCATATCTGTTGGTTTGATATGTTGCATCCATCAATAACGCGTGTGGGAATGCACACATTCTTGCTAAGGAACCTGGATGTGCGAAGAATAGATCTTCAAGCTCATTAATTATATAGTTGGCCCGAGTATCGAAGACGTACCCATGATCAGATAGGAATGACAACACATACTACATCTGTGATTTTTCGGCTTTCTTTGCGAACTGGTGATTCTTGCGTGCATTGTAGATGGTTCTGATGGTTGACACGTTCGGATCTCCTTTTTTAACTCTGTCAATATGTCTCGTGTTTCGCATTCTTTGGAGACATGTCCATCATTAGTTGAATTTCAGATTCGGAAAGCCTACTAGGGTATGGATGTCCCTTCATATACGATACAAGATCATGATTATGCATTCCACACACCACCTCGATCATTCAATCATCATCTCGATTCATTGGTCTCCCTTTCAAATTGAATGGACATTCAATTTTTTTCATACCAGCCACCCTCGTTGAGATTTTTTACTCTGGTAGTTGCCACCGCGGTCACATTGGAATTGTAATCTTTGTTTTCTACCATACACACTTATCTCTAATCTTTTGATAATGATGACATAGCTGAAATTGCGCCCAGTTTGTTGAACTCAATCGATCAATGATTGGCGTAATTTGAACACCTGATAATATAATAAATTTTATAAGAATAAATCAATTAATTAAAAGAAATACTTAATAAATATTGTAATTATAAGTTTGAGGTCATTTTTACTAATAAAAAATTCACTTTATCAAAAAAAAGAAAAAAAAAACTAATTGCTCACGTAAAAATTAAACAATTGTTATTGGGTATTTGATGTAAAAATTAAACAATTAGCTATGATCTATGGTTTCAGACCGTGTCTACAAAGTAAACAATTGTTATTGGGTATTGATATTGATATTTTGCTTTTCGTTATCCTGCGGAAGGCAAGTATAGAAAAATAAAAGACGTACTAGTAGCATAGCATTTTATCTTTCTATGCTTTCCTTTCCTATGGATAATAGTTCTAAAATATGAGTTTTATCGAGAAGGGCAAAAAAATGAGTAATTCCGAGGAAATACGATATCATACTATACTATTCACTAAATAAAATTCTATCAAAAAAGAAAACTATAATAGAGTTTCTATTAAATACCGACTGTCACCGAGTAAGCAATAATAAAAAAAAGTGTCTTTCATCGATCAACATCGAAAATACTAAACAAAACAATATATATTAATTGATTTAGATATCATACCATATCGGTTTCAAATTCATTTCTACCATCAGTTGAGATGTTTTCTTCCATTTCATCCACAAATTCGCCTTCTTCATTCATTTCGTCGAATATATGGTCCATATTGTGAAGAGATGGATGAGATTTAGAAAAGAAGAAAGTTAGGGAAGAAGATAGTTATAAAAGGAAGAATAAGTTGAAATATTCATAAGGGTGGAGGACAAATAAGTGAGGTAACCGTGAAGGACTAATAAGTGAGCACTCCCCCTACCCACACACCCCTATACCATAAAAATAAGAGCACGTAACATCTCAATAAAAAGATTGTCAGATTGACAACTCTTTTCAGAGTGTACAGCAAAATGAACTAAAAAAATGACCCCACAGTAACATCAATTGCTTGTTCATTATATTGCAAATCAAATAAAATGACGAAAATGACCCTTATCTAATTAAACAATTTGTGTTTGTGCACATGCTTGCGCACAGTGTCTCGGCATGGAGTGCTATAGTTGCCTATAAACCTGAAACCAATGTCTACTTGTGGTAGTTCCAAAAATACATTATTGGCGCTCGACATGGAGTGCTATAGTTGTCTAAAAAGCTGAAACCAAGGTCTACTTGTGGTAGCTTCGAGAATACATTATTGGTGATTCACTATTATTGGTGCTTCTCTAGTGTGGTCTTACCTCTCTTATGGCATTGGATAAATAAACACACCCAGTTTTAAAACCGCCTATTATTGGTGCTTCTCTAACTTGACTCATGCACATGTAAGTTAATATCAAAGTTTATGCAAAGTTATTATCAAAGTTTTTACTACATTGGGATCAGCGTTCATCAATAATGTACAACTACAGATAGATACAACCACGACTTCTTTTTAATTTTTTTGAGTAGAGCCAGGCGACTGTACTAGTTTTTAAGTACAATAGCGCAGCTCTACTTAGAAAATAAAATGGGTAGTATTATTCGAACATCCCCTACCCCTATAGGTAAACCCACCCCCCTACTTAATACTTTTTTATATTTTTTTATTTTGGGCCCACAAATGCATTGAAACTTTCAATAAAAGTAAGGAAAAAAGACAATATTGGTCAGTTTTTATGATGAAGGTCTCCCACCCCATCAATTCATATAACTTGTATTACACGTGGCAATTTTTCCTCCTTCTCCTACCAGGCGCCCCCACGACAACATCTTCTTTCCCATTCCGCCCCCCCCCCCCCCCCAAAGCTCCGCTCCCCAAAGCTCCGTTTCCTTTTAAATTGTAAACGCGCTTGGCGAATTTATTAGGAGCCTTGGGACCCTAACTAAATGACAAAGTAAAGTCTAACTACTCTACTCCACCCATCGTAGATTAGTCTTATGAAAGATGGAGAGAGTCCGATCCAGAAGAAGAAGGGCTTGGGTGACTAGTGATCATGTCTTCGTAGTGCCGGATTAAGGGAATCAGTATACATAGCTCGGAAAATCCAGAATTCTTTGGGAAAGATCAGTGACTAGACGGGCCAACCGACCGCTTCTGCGACTAGGGCAGCAGCTCTCTATTCACTCTACTGAGGAGCCCAACTCTGAGTCAAGGGCAGAACGAGTAGCCCTTCTGCATGTGCACTAATATCCTTAGAATAGCCGGCACGCCTTCTTATCCGCTTTTAGCCCAGCTCTAATCGATTGAAACCCTCTATGTCTCTTTGCCCAACTGAATAAGTATAAAAGACTCACTCGCTCACACCGTTGGACTCTCTCTGCCCAACCGGTAAGTAGTTATTTCTCTCTCTTTTGATTTTATGCTTTAATTTATCACTGTTAAGGATTTGGAGTGTCAGTGCATTAACCATATATATTATATTTTTTCTTATGCTTTGATGTTGATGTCTTATTAATCCTACAGCCAAGAAATATTGTTACATAGATAATGACAATAATTATATAACTTTGTATGCACTTGCAACTGATTCCAAAACTGAATAAAGGAGGAGAGTTGTAGTAAATCATCAACATAAAACTTTTTCAAACATATATTAATTAATTGATATCATAAATTTTTTAATTAGTATAATACAATTGATTAAATTTTAGTAAGTCTCCTGCACAAGAATTGAGACATGCACATGCACGTGCATATTGGAAAAAAGAAAAGAGACTTGAACATTAAATGTAATTATTATTAATTATTTTCCTTTTTTATTAAATTGCTAGTAATCATTGCTCCATCTTATTAGTAATTATTATCCTTTTGCTGACTGTTCTTTTGTGCTTAATTATTTTTTGTAATTTGTTTTGCATTTAAGTTCAAAAGGAGACACTGAGTTCATGTTCGTTCATGTGCAGATATGGACTACACAGATGATTTTTTCAACTACTACCCGCAAAGCAGTTCAAGTGAACATGTAAATACAAATACCGAGTTAATATTTATTCTAAATATATTTCATTCTATATTTCACTAAGCTTTTCATAACATCAGGTTTCATTTTCTATTAATGACATTTATACTTGCTGTTTCTATTAATGACATTTTTATATTATAATTGTTACATTTTTTTTATTTTGGTAGGGTCATTTTGTCCCGTCTGAAATAAAGCAAAAAGATGAACAAGCGGATGAGATGGCAGAGAACATCGAGATTGACGACAGATGTGAATTTGAAACCGATATGGTATAATATTTTAGTCAATCAAAATATGAGTTGTTGTGTTAATATGATGAATATTAGAACTTTCTAAAAAAAAAACTAATACATTCTCAGGTGTTCAAATCACGAAAAAGTATGATCAATTGGGTTCAACAAGTTGGACGCCAATTGGGATACATCATCATCATCAGTAGATCAAATATTGGTGGGCTCGGTAAGAAACACAGATTACAATTCAAATGTGATCGCGGTGGTAATTACCAAAGCAAAAAACCCTCAACGAAGCAGACTGGCACGAACAAAATAGATTGCCCATTCAAATTGAGAGGACGAAAAATGAAGCTAGATGATGATTGGAAGGTGGAGGTGGTGTGTGCGGAACACAACCACACTTTTGCATTATATATAGAGGGACATCCATACCCTAGGCGACTTTCTGAGTCTGAAATTCAGGTAATGATTGACATGTCTGCGCAAAATGCCAAGTCACAGGACATATTGACGAAATTGAAAAAACGAGATCCAAACAATGTCTCAACAATCAGAACCATACGCAATGCTAAGCTGAAACACAAAACCGCTGAGAAATCAGGACAATCATAGATGCAAGCTGTGTTGACATTCCTCACAGACCATGGCTATGTCTTCGATTATCGGTCAAACCCTTCAACCAATGAGCTTGAAGATTTGTACTTCGCACATCCTGATGCACTAGGGCGATTGCATGCATTCCCTCATGTGTTGTTAATGGATGCGACGTATCAGACAAACAGGTATGGGTTGCCTCTCCTTGAAATTGTCGGTGTCACGTCAACCAGTCAGACATTTTTCATAGCATTTGCATATTTACACTCAGAGAAAGAGGCCAATTATACTTGGGCTTTGGAATGCGTTCGATCTGTAATGCATGGATGCATTGGTCCACGAGTGATAGTTACGGACAGAGAGTTGGGCCTGATGAAAGCATGTGCTAAGGTATTTCCCGAGGCTTCGAAACTACTATGTAGATAGCACATCTATCAAAGTATTTTAACTAAATGCAGGCCATCAATACAAGACAGTAGAGCCTGGAATGCGTTCTACCGCATGTGGAGTACGGTGCTCGAATCTGAAAATGAGAGCGCGTACATGAGCAATATAGCACGCCTCGAAGTAGTCTTACAGAAGTTTTCAGCAGTGATTAACTATTTGAAAGATGTATGGTTGACACCATATAAGGAGATGTTCATATTCGCCTGGACCGATAAATATTTGCATTACGGAAATCACACAACTAATAGGGTTGAGATTCAGCATGCTAAGCTGAAAAGATATTTGTGCTCTTCACAGTCAGACATTGAGCGATCCATATTGTGGATTCATAAGGTTATCGAGTCTCAAGACACAGCTATCAAAGCTAGTATTGAGCGAAGCAAAACCATTGTGCCACATCGATTCAACATATATTACTTTCAGAATTTACATGGTTTTGTTTCAATCGAGGCGTTGGATTTTATTTGGGTGGAGTTTGAGCGGGTAAATGAAGTTGGAGAGGTTGCTTACAGTTGCAGATGTCAAATTCGTAGGAGCTACAGACTACCGTGTGCTCACGAATTAGCCGTGTATGTGAGCAAAGGTCAGACTATACCGCTTGATGCCATCGATCAATTTTGGAGAAAGCTCGATCTACTACCATGTGATTCACTTGAAGAGGATGACATTGACTGTACCGCCGATGTACAGATGTTCACAGAACAGTTCAAAAAGCAGACAAAACATGTTAAAGTAAGTTGGCTAAGGAAGTTGAGGGACATATTCAGACCTTCTAGCACTTCTCTTCGTGAACCAGCTGTGAAAACCAACACTAGAGGGCGTCCCTCCACAAAAAAAAGGTACCCATCACCACCCAGAACAATCCAGCTGCACGTGTTGTTGATCATAGTGATTTTGTTCAACATAGGGAACCTCACCGACACAGCTCTGCATTGGAACGCCCCGATTCAAAGATCTTTCAACATGATTTTTTCAATTCTAACGAACAAGCGAGACACAGTTGTTCCTCTGTTTACAATACTCAGTCTCTCTCAACACAAGGAAGTTCGAGACCGAGAAAGAAAAAATATTCTTCACTATCATATATTGATCAGTTCCCAGCTATACTGCATCCATACATTAGGGATGTACAAGATGTGAGAGGAGATGGAAATTGCGGATTTCGATCGATTGCTGTGTCACTTGGTCATCAGGAGGATGAATGGCTCAATGTTCGATATAACTTGATAGCAGAGATGGACACATTTTGGGGACAATATGTTGAAATACTTGGCGGTTATGAGAGAGCGTGTTCTGTTAGACACTCATTGAACTTTTTTCAAAATGAAGTTGAAGCACCGTACCAACACTGGATGACAATGCCTGACATGGGTCTGTTAATTGCTTCCACATATAATGTGATATTACACATTCTAAATCCTAAAGAGAGCGTGACATATCTATCATTTCGTAAAACTCCCCCACCACCATTTCAGCGCATTGCTATCGCAATAGGACACGTAAATGATAATCATTATGTCCATGTTAGTTTGACGGGGGATTATCCAATGCCTCTCATATTCCTTGGGTGGGTTCACTGTAGGTATGATTGTGCAGCTACATGGGCTACTCCGTATGTGGAGCGGTTTGATGCTTATATGCAGTCAGTGCGATCTATGTTTTCTTCCGATAATTTTGTTCATGTGCTTGATTAAATTTATGTAATAATAAAATTTTTCCAATTTAATATATATTTATGAATTTTATATGTTTTTTTGAATATAAATAATAATAATAATAAACACAGAACTTGATAACTTTGAGTATTAAATAATAAATATTGTTACATAGATAATGACAATAATTATATAACTTTGTATGCACTTGCAACTGATTCCAAAACTGAATAAAGGATGAGAGTTGTAGTAGATTAATCATCAACATAAAACTTTTTCAAACATTTATTAATTAATTGATATCATAAATTTTTTAATTAGTATAATACAATTGATTAAATTTTAATAAGTCTCCTGCACAAGAATTGAGACATGCACATGCACGTGCATATTGAAAAAAAAAAAGATTTGAACATTAAATGCAATTATTATTAATTATTGTCCTTTTTTTTATTAAATTGTTAGTAATCATTGCTCCATCTTATTTTATTTATTAATGACATAGGGAATACAACCTATGAAGAGGCTTATAGGGGGTGTTTAAAATAGGGGATGTTTGTTTATCATTTCCCAAAAAAAATTTAAAAAAAAATTAAAAAAGAGTTGATGACCGGCGCTGGTACAACTGATGATTGGGCGCCCAAATATTCTTCGCCGTTTACCATTGATGGGACCTTTAACCAGCTGCGTCCACTAGATAGGGTCAAAGGACAAGCACCTGTTGGAGGAGTCACATCAACTCTTTTTTTATTGAGATGTTACGTGCACTTATTTTTATGGTATAAGGGTGTGTGGGTAAGGGGAGTGTGAATATAGGTACCCAATATAAAAACCCTTATCTAAAAAGAGAGAGTGTTGACTAGGTTTTTTGGAGCCAAGTGTCAACAACTCAGTAGAGCTGCGCACCACGCAATATGAATGACACGTGGTGGGCAGAAACCACTGAATATTTTCCCCAACTGGACGGCTTCGAGAGATTATCTTAATTTCTTTCTTGAAAACCCTAAAATAACAAAACAAGTTAGTGCATTTCTGCTCATTGACCTCCTCTTCTCTCCCAAACAAGGTTTACAATGCTTCCCTTTCTTCACTTTTCCAAAACTTCACAAAACTTCCAAGCCCCTGACCCCATCTCTCCTAATAGATGCATCAAGAAATCCCAGATGCTACTCACCTGTCTAACAAAGTAGCCTAGTAATGGAATTCCCATTATGCAGGTTTTAAAACAGATGTACAGGACCTGACAGATTTAGCGAACCAAATCAAGCGGAATAAGAAATCAACTTGATTTTATGTGATGTTCTTAAAGCATTCTCCAGGTTAACCACAAAGTACACAAATGAGTGCCAGAGAAACAATGATTTCTGGAATAAATTCATATTTGATTTCAAAATTTTCAATTTGGGACAAACAAAATTACAAACCTAGAAAGGGGTAAAACTACAAGCACTCCACAAATTTTTAGCAACCCATCTGAGATGACAACTAGTAATTCACCAGTAAAAACACACTGCAGCAGGTTAGTTCTTGTTCATCTTTCAGCAGGAAATGCAGTGTTACATCTCAATTCTATGCTCTTCTTCCTAATCTCTACATCATCAAGTGTTGTTGACAAGTTCCACAAATTTAGAAAAGGCGTGAATAGTTTCAACATATGCTAGCATTTGCAAATCCTCCAGCAAAGAAACAAGGTCGGCCTCTGTGTAAATTTAAAAATAGAATCAAGCTCTGGCCACAGATTAACTTCTAAAAATTCACAAACCAAAATAAAAAAGGAATTTCTTATGCTGATACCAGCAATGAGATCTAAGAACTAGAACCACAAGATTTACAAGTCACATCCAAGTATCCAACGAATTTGCTAGCTTAAAGTATAAATTTACAAGGATCCAAACTCAGAATTGACCAAAACTAGAGAATGAAAATAGAGAAAGGACACACCCAAAGGAGCTTCTAAGGCCTCCAGATTCTGTCCATACTATGAAAACTAATAAACGTTGAAAACCAGCAAAACTTCTTCAACCAAGCATCAATTGGACCATTTCAAACAAGAGATATATGAAATATCATGTATGTGCACCATACCTGCTCATTTCTCATGCACACTTTTGACAGACCCAATAGGAACCACACTAGGAGAGTCATGATTCTTGCCAACCAAAACATCCACTCCCTGTTCCATAATACAAGAGCAGGCTGGTAAAGGCAAAAGCATAAAAAGAATAGTTCTTTACATTCAAAAAAAATTGTTCTCAACAAGCAAGTTTAAATTCGCAAAAGTAAAATATGAACTTCGAAAAAATGATACCTGGTTAGTTGAAAGTTGTCTATGTATCCTTTCAGGCCTAGTGTTAAGATCAATCAAATTACTATCCACCTTGCCATCGCCATAAAAATTATTTTCTAGCATTGGAATAGCGGAGCCACACTGAGTTTGCTGGTTTTCTTTCATAGTTAATTTAAAAGGTATATTTTGGTCATCTCTTGCATCATTTTTATCAGAAAGTTGCAGCCCTAGCTGCTCCAAATGGCATGTTTTATCCCCTGGAAACTATATGAGAAAAGTAAAGGGAAAATTGTAAGTGTCATGAAGCATCCAAGGTTTCTCCCTCTGCCTGAGTGCATTGAATCAAAGCTGTCAAGTCCAGGGACACAAACCTCAACCCTTTGCCTCAAGAGGAGATATCTCCTGTGGGTTCTTTTGCCACCAACATGTACAATCATATCACATTGCAGGCAAAGGCAAGTACCGTCTATCTCACAGTAAAAAAAAGCTACAGATACACAAGGGAAGAAAAAAATTATCAAAGCATTGTCCATTATCAAAATTGCAGATTCCCACATGCAAAAATACAAATAGATGACGACCATAAAAAGAAGCTCACATACCAGGCGCATTCTCACATATATCACAGCGTGGAACTTCACTGGGGTCAGCAAGCCCAACTCGTACATGTCTACTGGCAAGCTTGTTACACACATGGACCTACATTCCATCATAAAAGGAACAATAAATATGCTGCTCTCAGGATATTGGCAGTAAACATTCTCCTAGAGAAATAATACAAGCTTACATGCAAAAGGCCAATATCCTATAATAACAACTTTAGAAGTACAAAATAATATTCTTACAAACTTTTCTGCAATTTTATCTTGGAGTAGTTGAGCGAATCAATGACTAAATCTCGTTATATCGTTGTGATTGTTCTACTTTTCCTTTTTACTGTGTTTGGGGATGGGATGATTAGAACACCTGCCAATATGACAAAGTGATGAGGTGCCAACACCTGAACCAGTAGCACTCTTCAACAAAATCTCAATATGACTATATGTGACCTACAAGCCTTGTTTATGTTTATATCCCGCTCTCTGTTTCCTTCGTGGTTCTGGTCTGAAACCTGACTGCAGTTTAATCTCCACATCTCACTAAATTATAAAAAAATGCTACCTAGTCTAGCAAGTATAAATCATATGTTCTTAGTTTTTCTAATATGTAGAATGATCCATTTCACTCCCATAACATCTATTTTAAAATATCATTAGGCGATTGCGATTATGGATCCAAGTTGCCTTACATTACACATCAATAAGAAAGCTATAAAAGGCACTCTTCAAAAGCACTGTGAACAATCAATTACAATAAGAAAGAGATTAGCATAGGATATAGACCAACAATAAAGCTAAAGATTCAAGTCCAAGAAAAAAAAAATTAGAGCCACAAAGATTAACTAATACCGGAAATTCACTTCTAACAGCACCACCTGCAGCGTATTATATTATGCTCACAATTCATTTTCCGATCAAATTCAATTACACAAAAACAAGTGAAGTCACCAATTTTGTCACAACCAACGAATTCAACCAATTTTGAGCACTGATATTGGGTCCATATTTGTCCAGAGATGTTTTGGCGTGACAAGGATAGAGAAACTAACCTTTTCGTCGCAGGCACCACAGAGAGCAGCCTCATCGGCGGCGGAAAATAGAATCGCAGCTGAGTTCTCGCATACATCGCAAAGCATTCGCATTTTACTTCTCTCTCTGAATCTATTCAGTTATTTTTCGTTCAAAGCCATTGTTATCGTCGCAGCGCAGGCCATAAACTAGTTCATTTTGAAAACTCAAAAACAAAAACGATCATAGATTGACTGTGTGATTGAGAATGAGGAGAGGAGAGGAGAGGAAGAAAAATTATGAAGTCCAAGTGCATTTAAATCATCGTCGAAGACGAAGAACAGTGCTGGAGAAAGAAGGCGCCGCCCCTTCTTATTTACCAACGCGCGAGTACCTGTACAACCTTACTACTCGCTCTTATATTATTTGAAGGAAAAAAAATTCTTTTTTAGAAGGAACGGTAAATATATTAAGAAAACGTGTCAGTCTCTTACAGCGAGTACAAAATCGTCGTTTGTGATGTGTGATTAGTGTGGCTCCGTCGTTTATCGTGCGTGTTTTGTTACACTGTTCAGCTTAGTAAAAAAGGAAAAGAGAAATACCACGCGCCAAAAATGCCGTGTGAACCACGAAGGCTGGCGGTGCCACTACCTTGTTCGGTGGGTTCCACTTTTGTACTTGGAGAAGTTGAGGTTTACGGTGACGATTTTATTTCTCTCATTTTGTGAGTAGGGTGGGTCGGGTGCCCTACCTAGAAGTCCACACTACACCAACGTTTTGAAAATCGAAACGACCTTTGAATTGAAAACTCGAGGATGTTTGGTAGAGAGTATGTATTATAGAGTATAAGCTATCATAAAACATAAAAATTGAGAGTGTCTGAGAGTATGTCTGATAGAGTATAAGCTAGTTTATTTATTTGGTAGCACAATTCCAGTAGGAAAGGAATGGTAAATTCCCATTATTCATGAAATTCTTTTATTTGGTATCTTGTTAAAGTTTGGAATGGAATTTGAAATTCTTTGTCATTCAGGAATTTTTCTTTCCTTAATCTGCCTAAGGAATCTACAATTCCTCAAGGAATGAGAATTGTCAAAAGTGATGGAATTACATTTTTGCCCTCATGAATAAATATTGACCATTAGATCAATGTACATGCGAGACAATATAGTATTTTAACAACAATTCTCATTTTTATTCCTTAATAAATTTTGTATACCAAACGTCGGAATACATAATTTCTGCTACAATTCTCTTAACAACCAAACACATGAATTCTAACAAATTCTCGTTTTCATTCCTGTTCTCATTCCTGCCGCGAACCAAACATAGTTTGGGTTCGTTTGGGACTGTGTTTTGTTTTGACCACAAAGTTGAGGTGAGTTATAAAACTGTGGTGAGTTGCGTTGTTAAAAATCTGTTTGACAGTATGATGAATAAAACTGAGGTGAGTGAGGTACACACTCAAAGGAATAATTTTTTAATCATCACCACATTAGTACATTCATAAAATTAACTAAAGTTAGAAAAATATTAGATATTACTTAAAAAGGGTTCACAAAGAAGTACATGCACAAAACAATCCAGATAATAAGAATTAACCTACAATCACATAATCATCACAATTAAACCACACAGTACACATATCTATAGCAAATAACAATAAAAAAGCATGACACATTCTAGAACAAGTGATCCAAAGCCAGACTACACACTCTCATTTCCTTATGACCACCATCAACATATTTCAGTTTGAGCCATGTCAATTGCCAATCCCTCCTCTCAATGCCATTGAAGTACTCTCTACGCTCTTTCTTCTCAAACAATTTCAACGCAAATTCTAGCAATGGTCCACCGTTAGCAGTCTCTAGAATCTCCTCCAATTTTTTCATGACATCACAAATGGAATCCCTTGAATTTGCCTCATTAGTAGTCTTAGTGTTTTGACTATGCACAGCACTGACTAATTGGCCAAGACTTTCACTGATGTCTTCACGGATATCCATTGCACGACGCCTCTTACGGCCACGACTTCCTGAAGTGTTGGACCTTTTTCTAACACGAGGAGGGGGTGTAGGAGAGTCTTGGAGTTCACCTATAACCTCCTCATTCGCATCATATTCAGGATCATCGGAGTCTTCATCGAATGAGAACATCAAAGGGTCATTGGACCCCATCAGCCCTCCACCATGAGGTTGTCTTTCATCTTCATCTTCATCGTTTACACCAAGGGCAGTAGGTATAAATGCATGGATTCCAGTAGCACCTTGACCTCCAAACAAAAACTCAAGTGAATCCCTATTCTCTATTCCTTGAGTGCGGAACTTAGCACATCTCTTATCTTGCTGCAAAAAATAAATGCAATACAAATGTTTTAAAACAACACCACAACACCACATTGGAATTTAAAAGCACAACTTGTCAATAAAAATGAAAAAAAATACCTTAATCTTCTTATCCCACCAGTCATTATCAGCAAGAATAGTTTGTCGTATTGGATCCCATCCAAACCCGTCTCACCAATGAGTAATTTCTCCCATACACGCCATTCTTTCCTCAGATTATCCCACTTATTTTTAAGTTGTGTTTGATCGTAGGATTTTCCTTTTTTTTCAGCAAAAGATCTAACAATTTGTTGCCATCCATCTCTTGTGAAATGAGTGTTAGGCCTATCACCAACCTTAACTCGTTCAACACATATTTCTACAAAAGCTTTTGTTAATGCAGAGTCTCAATTGGCCTTATCAAGTTGGCTTGCATTCTCAATGGGTTGGGTGCTTGGTTGGGTACTCATGTTGTGACATTTTTGCACAAATCAAGCATCATTATTTGATAAATAACCAAGTAAACAACCAATTCTTATTTTGTGTAATGTACACACCATTAAAGAGAATTCAATAAGAAATAAAATCTGCTCTGTTGTATTCATGCCATTTTGACTTCAACTCTATTCTAATTAACAATTTTTAAACAGGCAGTTTCAGCAGTTCATAGAAGCAAATGAAGATACATGTAAATTCCAAGAAATGAGGCAAAACAATTTGGAATGAAAAAATACTGAGAAATTAACAAAGAGCCAGATGAATAAACAAAACATAGCTAAGACAAAGAACAGGCTCTTGATCTAGTGCTTGGAACTTCATTCTAAATAAAAAGCATGCAAAGTGGACAATACACTCGAATGAAAGCACTCCAAAATAGCTCAACACATAAAAGTTAAAAACACATGAAAAATTACGAAACTAAAACCCAGCACAGGGAAAAGGCATACAAAATTATTGACATTGTAAGTAAACTTGAAAACCAATATAATTTTCAAGTAAAATAGTGGAATACTAAATTGCAAGAATTAAAAGATGACCAAAGCAGCCAACATGAAATGGATGAAACCACAGGTTCAGTTGCAAACAAGTTTAAAACAACAACATCACACAAAAAATTTCCATAATTAAAAGATGACCAAAACAAACTTTAAAGTACATCACATATTATGCAAAATGAACTTTAAAGTACAAAAACTCAAGTTGTCATTTGAAACTTCTTTTGATTGTTCTGTAGTAAGGTTAAAGTTTAAAAAAAAATTGGGACCTACACTTGTGACTTATCACAAGTTTGAGCAATCTGGGTGTGATTGCTGGGCATTTGCAATCCCAATTTTCTTTATTTATTTTAAAATAATTCAGTCCTTAGAGACTGCAAAGGAGTTGGCATACTTAGTAGCTTGAGTTGCTATTATGGCACTTAAAGCAAAAGGGAAGACTAGATGCAGGTCACAGCAGCAAATTCCCATAAATGCAGCCAAAGAACACGAAATCAACAACTAAAAGTTCAAAACACATGCAAAGTACAAAAGGTGACTTTCTCCGTTAAAGACAAATGCAAGGGCCCCACTTAAAGATAAAGAAGGGACCAGTGCGAACGATTGAGAGAGCTCGCCCTTTTTGACAGATTCAAAAAGAAAGAATCTAGATGGAGCATTTTCGACCGAGTGGCACATAAATTTCAACAAATATGAAAGATGCAGAACATGAGATGAACTACCCAGATAAAAAATCAAGATTTACAGTTACGAAAACCAATATTGAACGAGAACTAACCTGATTTGAGAGTAGAAAAGTGAATCGGAGATGCCCAGTTCGTCGTCGTTGAGCGAGAGCACGAGTGAGAGAGGCAGATCTTTGGGAATTTGCTAAATGAAATATAAGATTATTGAAGGGCATTTGTGGAATTACGGAATTATGGAGGGGCAGGCGAGTAAAAAGCCCTACCTTGTAACAGTGCGGACGCCCGTTCCATGTAACTGCGGTGGAACTTGAAGGACCTCCGTGCAGCTGCTGGAGTGAACGCAACTCTTTGCGGTGTGGTAGGCTGCACCGATTCACCAAACGGCGAATTTTTCCTTGAACGGCGGTGCGACAGCAACAACCTCCGTTTGATGACAGGTGAACTAGATGCCAAACGAGCCCGTTGTTTGATTCATGATTCAATAGTTGAACGGGATTTTAATCGCATTCATGCTCCATTCGAGTAATATCATTCTCCCATGAAAAATATATTTTTAAAAAAATAATTCACGAAAAAATAATTAATTTTTAGTGTTTGGATAAAAAAAATTACTAATATTTTTCATTGTTTGGTGAAATTGTGAAAAAAAATAAATTTGAGATTGAACATTATTTTTTTTCCCTTGTGATAACATAAATATGTGTGTGTGTATATATAATGTATCAGTACATAGTAACTATAATAATAATAATTTTGACATATACATATATTATTGTCAAATAATGATAATTTATGTTAAGATGGGAACTGAATACAAGATTCTAGTATTTCTTTTATATATAAACATATCCAATAATACTTCATTTCACTAGATATGTGGGTATATTTATGGTACGTGTTGAATATTTTTTCATACATTCATACACAAATATATGTTTAATAAACTCTCTAATAGAGTATATCCACAATCACAATAACAAAGACTCGTTAAAACTTTAATTAATGTCATATATATGTGTACAAAGTATTATAAGGTGCAATTTATTGACCTTAAATTGTTTCTCAGGGTACTATGTGTACAATGTACATTCAACAACAAAAAAAATGTAATCATTAAAGTTCTAAAATGAGGTCCTAACTTTTTGGGATCAATTTTAGGGTTCAAATTATATTTGTATTTTGATTGATTTTATGAATCCAATGGTATATTTTTTATTCATAACAAAAATCTAAACACAAAAAAATATATATATGACAATTTTAGACCGTCATATGTGAACTCAAAATAGTCAATATTTGAATTACGATGAAATTGATTTTTGTTTTGAAAAAAAAAAGATATATTTTTGGATTTGTAAAATAGATCAAAATATAATTATAATTTTTTTAGATTTTAAGAAATTATTTTGGAACCCAAAACTTAGAACCTCATTTTAAGACTTCATTTTAGAACCTTATAGGAGAACATATATATATATATATATATATATATATATATATATATATATATATATATTATGTATAAAAGTTACAATTTTACTTCACTCCATTGTTGTTCTCATGTATATATTGACCCCAAAAAAATTGTTTAAAGAAATTTTAATTATGTGGGGAAAATAACTTCCAAAGGAGAATAATGGAAGTTTTTTTCCATATTCGAACCCTTACTTTGAGTTGACTTATTTTAAATTTTGTTTGACTAATTTTATTTTTATTATCTCCAAACACCAAAAAATTAAGAAAATATTTTCGAGAGGTTGGTTTTCCTCCAAACAAGCGAAGCATCAATATAATAAATTATTATATCGCATAAATAATAATTTAAAATATTTATATTTTCTAATACTCACAATAATATAAAAATATAATAATAATATGTCTACATTAAAAGATTCACTTTCTTTAGGGAAATGTTGAGAGGGGTGTAAGATTTATAACTAGTGGTTTTTGGTTGCTTATCCTTTCAAGAAGAGGATTTACGATCCTCGGATCGTTTCTTATCTCCTATAGGTCGGTTAGAGTTATTCCTCTTCCTCGAAGGGGACCTGTTTGGAGAATTCTCGATAATGTGAGGTGCAACCATCATTTCATCTATGGTAATGTACTTATCTACCCTTGAGAGAAGTTTTGGGATGCTTTTAGGGCGTTTCTTTGAAAATGAGTGTTTCATCATAGGGTGATGAACTTCTATTGTAAAGGCAGTGATTGTGATTATTGTTTGCAGATTGGGAATTCTAGGCAATCGTTGTTGAATCTTGTAATAAATTCTTGGAGGCTCTCATTAGGCTTATGGTATATAGTCACCAAAGTTGCGTTTGTCTTCTTGACTAGCCAAAAACTTGCAAAGTGGGCGACAAACCAATTTGTTAGGTCATCGAAGCTATGGATGCAACCATGAGGGAGAGGTTTGAACCATCTTTGGGCTACTCCTATCAAAGAGACTAGGAAGATCTTATAGTAGGCTTCCTAAGAGGCTTATTGGAACTCAATCATGGTTTGGAAACCTATGACATGGTCAAGAGGGTCCTTTACCACTGTACTTCTCAATGTTTGCAACTTTGAAGTTCTTGGGTACCCGAGCATTTTGCAACCCATGTGCTAATGGTGTCAGATTCCTATCCCACTCCATTGTGTCAAGGAATGGGCATTCCTGCATTGCGGTAATTTTGCGGTCGACCACATCTTTAATGAACTTGCTACCACCTCCTGTATATAAGTGGGGCGAGTTCATCACTAGGCTAATACAAGAGGGGGGGGGGGGTGAATTGTGTTTCCAAAAACTAAGTATAACCCCAAATGCTAATACAAACCCTAAACTCAAAAAATGATTAAAACTAGACTTGTAAATGCACCTAAAATGGAAGTCTTGACCTCACTAAGAAATTCAATGCTAATGTCTAATTTTAATTGATCCAATGAATGATTGATAATGTATATGATATTAGATGATCCAATGAAGCACTTAATCACCAAAACAAGTCAAGTAGCACAATGTTATGTCAAGAATACAAATCTGCGTACTAGTTGGGTAAATGCTATTTGACCTAGCAAAGCAACTCGGAATGTAACGAAATTTTGTATGCAATATCACAAAACCTTAATGAACACAATATCAAAAATTCAGATCAAAATTCAAACTCTAGCTATATGAACAGTAGACGTACAGATTGGTATTCCAGAAAATTAACAATAAAAAATATACCTAGAATCCACTAATTACAAGTTGTTCAATCACAAGCAATATCCCAACAAACAATGGCAGCAAGAAACACCCTAATATCAATTTCTAAAGCACACAAACAAGCAAATATAATCAATATCAATTCAAATCAACTCAAGACAGCAAGTATTAATTCAAAACACACCAAGTAACAAATATAGCAATCAAAGCAAGTAAAAAGTGTGCACAAGGATATATAGTGGTTCGGTGAGCACACCTACATCCACTACCTAAGCCCTCAAGCTTAGGATTTCCACAATCCACTAAAGGATGTTGGTTTTGCAAGTTCACCAACCAACTTAGGGTTTTCAAGAACACCCCCAAACTTCTCACAACCAAGGTTTGAAGAACACCTTGAACTAGGGTTTCACAAGTTCTACCCCAAACTTCACATAGCCTCTCAAAAGTAATGCCCAAAAAGGGAACTTTTACAAGTGTTTGGTTCAAGGTTCTCACTAGATTAGCTCAAGGCTAGAGGGTTGAGAACTCACAAGAACAAAAGTAGTAACTCACGGGTATGATGAAATTTTGGCTCAATATGTGGCTATCTCTCTCCTAAAATTTCACACAAAGCTCCCAAGATATGTAGATGAAGAATGGAGAAGCTTTGTTGAAGAAGATGAACTTGAACACCCAAATATGACTCCACGGGTTCTCTTTAAAGATGGTGTTCAAGAATTTGTTTTGATCTCTTGAAATGATGAAAGTAGACTTGAATGCTTGTACACACAATAGCTCAAAGAGATCTTGAGGAAGAAGGCTTGAATCAAGAAGATGAAGTTGAGAGCAAGTAGGCTTGAATAGTTAGTCAAACTTTTGCAAAAGCTTCTTCCACCCACTAGACGTTGCTGCCCCCTATTTTTCATTCCAAACAAAACACAAACTTAGCCATTGGATCAACACCTCTTCAAATCTTGGCCTTTCATTTTCTATAAAATCTGGACCCTTCTTTAATTCAACCACTATAATCCCAGTCTTTCTTTAATTCAACCACTCCAAACCAATCCTTCAAAAATAGTGTCGTTGGCATCATTTTGTCAAGAGTTCTCATTTTGAGTTGCACCTTGTTTGGATCAATCAAATGAGTATTCTTCATAAAGCAACTCTCTCTCAAGGAATGCCAAACAAGTCCATCTTAAATTCTGGAAAATATTATAACTTTATGTCATCTTGTCCCTCCCTTGTCTCCATAGTCAAGTGTTAGGCACAATACCAACCAAGTATTTCAAACTTGTATTCTCTCTTCTTTCTTGACTCCAAGAAAAAATGAGAAGACTTCTGGAGGCTCTTGAAATAATTCTCCAGCAATAATAACACTAAGCACATGGCTGGAACCATTTCTTGCGCACAAAGTATTAACCTTGACTCAAATAGGGTTGACCATGACAAAGCTTGTCCAAATAAGCTTCAAATCATGATGCACGAATTTTCTCAATTAAATAAGCTTAATAATAATTTAAATCATCTCATGATGATCAATTGATTAAACCTACAAAAAGAATAGATGACAAAGTATCCCATTTTTTTGCTTGTAAGCTCAAAGAGCTTCAATGCTTGCACTTGGGTTAACCAATATGATATAAGCTCAATAAAATTCTAGTAAGCACATTATAAATCAATTTATCCATACAAGAATGTGCATACAAAATTTCACTTATAATTGAGGTCGTTTGGTCATTCAATTTGATCATGCAAATCTCAACTAGGCTAGTTTCACAACTACACTGGTGAATTAATTTCAACTGGCAAATTGAACATGATAGACTTAAAATTGACCTGAAAATATTTCACAATGAAAAATTTCAGAGTTTCTTAAATAATTTTTAAAACAAGAATCAAGTCAATCAGAGATCATGTGAATAAGTTATGACAATTCAACCAACGTGTGCACAGTGTGATGTTTAAACAATTTTTGTACTGCGAAAATGAACAAGTCCAAAATCATCAAATTCATATCAAATATGATCAAACATGATTCCAAAGATATATAATGAAGCTTAAACTATTAGATAAAGTACATTTCATGATTTATTCAAATTCATCTAAAGTTAAGCACAATCAAATAATCCAATACGTATTTTTGTATCAAAACACAAATGTAGGACATATGGTCCAACAGTAAGTGCTTGAGTTTGTTCCTGGTTCTGCTTCAATCTTTGAGCTATTCATCTATTGCATTAGTTGGGCAATTTGATCCTACAGTTGTGGTTGACCCTATTGCTCAACTTTGGCACTTCCAACTGCTGAGGGATTGGGTTGTTGACTTCCTCTAGTGTTTCTAGTTCCGATCACGATTTGTATTTTGGGAAAACAAGGTTTTCTATAGATGGCGCCAATTTGATGATGTTCAAAACTAACTGGTTTGGGTAAAGTATCAAGTGACGGCTGAGCTAGGTCTTCTCGAGTTATGTTATTCTTCTCGACTGATGATCTCTTATGTAGACGAACAAATTTGAGCTAAGAGCCTTCCAGAGGTTGTTCTTTGGCATTGACGGTCTGACAATCAAGTCAAATATGAATATATAGGTCTTCTAGAGTACATAGTTCGATGCTCTAGAAGTTGTGTAGTTTATTGTAGAAAAAGTGTCTTAGGCTTACCTGTTGGAGGATCCCTTTTTATAGTAGTAGAGTTCTCCTTCCCTGATTTGGAGTGAGGTTTTTTCTAGAGTAGAGTTCTTGTTGAAATAGGAAACCATTTTGGTTAAGGGAGAGTTCTTGCTAGATAAGGAACTCATTTCACTTAAGTTGTAGCTTTTGTCTGAGGATTGGGATGTCGAGCATAGAATAATATAGGTCGATTCAACCGAGCTGTGTAGGCTGAGCATGATGATTCTATTTGACACGTGTCGCCATTTTAGTGGAGGATATTTTTGTATTATAATAGCCAAAGTTCTCGCTCATCAATATATGTTGGTATAAACCATCATATGAAAGAGGATCACATATTCAACAAAATTGAAAACATTGAAATAAATGTCATTTAACTCCTACATAAAATAAAAGGGACAATTATGTGACATGCCATTTCATCTCAAGCATGCTTTACATAATCTCTCAATCACTACTAATTGTGTATAAGGAAAAGGATCAACTTACATCAGTTGTGTATAAGGAAAAAGATAAACTTACTTATTTGATGAGAAGTAACACTTTCATATACAAAATAATGTTATGCAGTTGATGAATGACGAGCATCTATCTTGAAAGTGGAACAAATTCAATTTTCGTTGATAAAAATAGAGTTATTCTAAACAGATGCCCTCACACTCTAGACTTAGAGCACTAGAGTACAAGAATTTTATCATTGTAGTTTCACTAGGAGTACAAGAATTTTATTACACAGCTGGACATTCAACCATAATTACAAATTTCACAATTCACAATAAATTACACAATCCACATAATTGCAAATTCGAAATTTGAAGAAATAATCACAATCAAAATTTAGACAACACAATACGAGATGACAAATTCAAAGTCATAAATCATACTCTAGACTTCTCAATCGAAAATCAATACAAGATTCACTCCATGACAAACAGATCTAAAAGTCAAATCTATAACTCTAACCTTAGAAATCTTAGGCATTTTTATAGATCAACAAAAAAGTAAATACCTTTTCTATTGCAAAGGAAGACATGCAACGAAGACGAAGGTAATATATAGACGACCTTGACAATTTGTTCCCTCATTTTTTACCTCCAGCAATAACAATTTTCTTTCTTCAATTGTTTCTAAAGATAACAATATTTGGGTTATTATTTTAGCAGTTGCCTCATATGCCCCTTTGGACTAGGGATGACAATTTAACCCCACTCCACCCCAATTTGACGAGCTCCACCCCGATTCGATCTGACCTTGGGACAGGACGAGATGGGGATGGGGCAAAAACGGTTAACCTGAATGCGGGGCAAGGCGAGACTGGATCAGCCCCGTACCCCGCCCCGATAATAACTTGATACTACCTATATAACTTATATATATTTACTTTATATATATAGACACACTTTATATTTAACTACTTATATATATATATATATAATTGTAAATTCAAAATTCGAAGCATTAGTCACAATCAAAATTTAGACAACACAACATGATACGACAAATTCAAAGTCATAAATCATGCTCTAGACTTCTCAATTGAAAATCAATACAAGATTCACTCCATGAAAAACATATCTAAAAGTCAAATCTATAACTCTAAAACCCTAGAAATCTTAGGCATTTAAATAGATCAACAAAAAAGTAAATACATTTTCTATTGCAGAGGAAGACATGCAACGAAGACGAAGGTAATATATAGACGAACTTAACGATTTGTTCCTTATTTTTTACCTCCAACAATAACAATTTTCTTTCTTCATTCGTTGCTAAAGATAACAATATTTGGGTTATTATTTTAGCAATTGCCTCATATGCCACTTTGGACTAGGGATGACAATTCTACCCCGCCCCGCCCAGACCCACATGGGTTTTCCCAGACTCGACCTTGGGATGGGGCGGGGATGGGGTAAAAAAGGTTAACCCGAATGCGGGGCGGGGCCAGATCAACCCCGTACCCCTCCATGATAATAACTCGATACTACCTATATAACTTATATATATTTGCATTATATATATATATATACACGCTTTATATATAACTACTAATATATATATATACACACACACACACATACACAATTATACTTACATATAGGTTATGGTATATCATATTTGTATCTAAAACATATAATATACCCGTACTACTAATTCGATTGAATTGATGTTACTAAACTATAAACCCTCAGTTTAATTGACTTGAATCCTTTAATATTGTTACTATAGTAACTTTTGAAATTTAGATTTTAATTAGTACTAATAAGTAGTAATCACCCTAAAGTTATTTATTTGTGATATATCATATTTATATATAAAACATATATTATACACTTACTCCTAATTCGATTGAATTGATGTTATTAAACTATAAAGCCTAAGTTGTGACTTGAAGAAGGAGAAGAAAGTGATGTGACTATGCTTGGATGATGTGTTTCTAAAATTTGATATTGGATGATTGTATACATTTTGTTTTGTTTGTTGTTTAATTATTTTTGATTTTTAAAGGTTGATGTAATATTGTTGGATAATTGTACTAAAATTTATATATTTAAATTAATATTTATAATTATTTAAATTTCAGGGCACGGCACCCCGCAGGTTGATTAGGACAGGGATGGGGCAAAAAAGTTGCCCCGAAATGCGGGGCGGAGGGATAGGGCGGCCATGATCTAGTCTCATCTCGCCCCGTTGCCATCCCTAATTTAGACTGTTCTAAAAAGCTTGTTATTCATTTGAGTAGGGGTCTCCATTCGGCCGGTGGGCCAAAGCCCGACCCGAGTCCGAATATAGCTTGGGCCTGGGTATCCCGACCCTAATGCTTGGGCGGGTCTGGGTTCTATTCTTTTGGCTGAGCCGGCCTAAAGCCCGACTCCTTCGGGCCTATTCAAGCTGGCCCGAGCCCGAGACTAAAAGCCCTGCCCAGGCCTGAATGTCCAGTTCTACCAATTCTACACTTCTAGACAAACTTTCATTGTTTCAGTCTTCAATCACACAGCACAAGCAAAGTTTCACTCTACACAACAACAACTACAAGCCATCTCAACTTTGATTCCTACAAGGCTGCAACTGCAAGTCTGCAACTTTAAACGCAAAAGTAAAACATTAAACATATATTCATTGGAAATATCGTGTGACAAAACACAAGAGACAAAATCACAACAAAGATTCAAACCACATAAAGGAGAAATTCAAACCGTTTGCTACTATCTACTGCCTACTTGCTACATGCTATCAGCCTACCACCCTAGCCTAGTTGAAGAAACGAAGAAAAATTGAAAGAAAAAAAGCTTGCGTGCCTACCATTGCTACTGTACAGTGAGTTGATTTGTTTGATTGTCTTCAATAAGACTGCAAATTCGACCGTTCTAATCTTTCCTATCGTTGCGCCGTTCCCCAATTTCTAATTTTTTTCTTCTACATATAACCCCTTACCCATTTGAAACTCTTCACTCCACTTTTCACTTGATCTCATATTCTCTCTAATCTATTGAGCTCTCTCTGTCTCTCACTGTTGTTCTCGCCTATCTACCGCTCTCTCTTTCGGTCTTCCCCTGATTCGCTGCTCATAGTGGCTGGTGGCTGCACTGCGCCTGCCGCCTGCTCTCACATATCGCAAACTCAAAGTGAGAGTAGATAAACCCTTTTCACGTCTTTGTTGACTAGGTGGGCAAGTGGGCCATTTAAAACAATACAATACTTGGTCATCAATTCATCATTCATATTTGATATTTCATCCAGATCAAAGATTCAAAGCTGCGTTATCAAAAAAAAAAAAATTCAAAGCTGCGTGCCTGTCTGCCTGTCCACTTGCCTTGTTAGTTGTTGCCTTAGAGCAATTGCAATGGTTTAGATTTGAGGGGGGAGTAAAAAGGAATATGTTTTAGTGTTTTGATGAGGTGGCTGTCTTGGAAATTGTGTTGGGGTGATGTGGCTGAGAATCAAAAGTTGCTGGCCTTGATGTTTGTACAATGGTGTCTATGTTGGGTGTATTTGGTAGTTATTTTTGGCACCAAATGTGTATTTGACGTACATATTTTTATTAAGCTTTTTTATATTATTTATTTTCCTATTTCAATTATAAATATAATAAAAATTCATAGAGAATAATTTAATGTTTTTCTAATAATAAAAGCATATAATACAAATTTATAGTAAATAAATTAATATTTTCGTAATAACACCAGTATATAATAAAAATTTATAGAGAATAACATCATCCTTTTTTTAATAATAAAAGTCCACATTATTAGTATAAAAAGCCTTCAAATTTGAGACATATTTCACTAAAAGTACTCCATCATAATATTTCAGATGATCAAATTACAAATGTAAATCCATAATAGTATTCCAATTAAATGTCTATATTTTCATACATGTTCCAAATATGAACCATGAGATCCCTCCTCAAAGTTGCATTAACTTGGTTGTCACGTACTTGTTCCATTCGCATGTGGATCAAATTAGCTAGAACTTCTGGATCGGTGATATGGTCAATGTCAGATGTAGTTTCATCCGCATGCGGTGCCCATGGATCAATATCCAAGTGTCGCTCATCTTCGATAATCATATTGTGAAGAATAATACAGGTGATCATTATTTTTTTCAAGTCCCGCATCTTGTAATATCGCACTGGTCCTCGCGTTATTCCCCACTTCGCTTGTAGGACGCCGAAAGCGCGTTCTACGAACACTTTCTTGTGTTCTTGCAAATGCCTTTTGTTGTGGTGTGCGTGGATGTGGAATTGTTTGCATTAGAGTAGCATATTGAGGGTAAATGCCATCTGTCAAATAGTAAGGTGTATGGTAAACATGACCATTGACGATGTACTCGACCTGTGGCGCATTACCTCGAAGGAATTCGTAGAAAATATTTGAGTGTCGTAGAACAGTGAGGTCATTGTGCGTTCCCGGCATGCCAAAAAATGCATGCCATATCCATAAATCTTGTGATGCCACTGCCTCCAAAATCAAGGCCGGCCTTCCGACGTGACCCACAAATTGACCATGCCATGCAGTCGGGCATCCACGCCATTCCTAGTGCATGCAGTCTAGACACCCAATCATGCCCGGGAACCCTCGGGCCGCATTTTCTTCCATCAGACGAGCAATGTCATTATGGTCCGGAGTTCTCAGATATTGTTGCTTGCACAAATTTATAACATTATCGCAGAATCTGAGAAGTGTTTCCTTAGCAGTGGACTCACCAATCTTGATGTACTCATCAAGTCTATCCACGGGCCCGCCATAAGCTAGAAGGCGCAAGGCTGCCGTCATTTTTTGGAGAGCTGATAATCCAAGACGGCCAGTACAATCTGGTAGACGTTGAAAATATGTGTCTGCATTCTCCAGACCATCTTTGATCCGCAGAAATAACTCCTTACGCATGCGAAACCGTCGTCGAAAAATGTGCGGCGGGTATGTGGAGTCGATAGCAAAATAATCCTTCACCAGATCGTCATGGGACATCTCTCGATTGCGATGTATTGTAGTACGGGTCCTAGGATGTATTTCATCAGCTACAACCAAATGAGGGATATATTGACGCATGCTAGAGAGATTGTTGAGAACATTAGCCCGCCTCATGTGCAGCCCTTGATCAACTTCCTCAAACTCTGCATCTCTTTGTCTACGCTGCCACAGCGACCACCTTCTACTTGTTGATCCCTCACCTGAATAATCTCCAGACATGGCCCTAAGTGGAAATAAGACAAAGTAGAAACTGACTCTTTTGTGAATGTGCACCAATGATACAATAAGTTCCTTTGTTCAAAGAGGCTACAATGCAACTGACATATATATATATGAAAATACAGTCATAAAGTTATTGCCAATGAAGGGAATTCACGGGTGAAATAGTTAGTGTACATGTGACTGCTATATAGATGAATTATTTCATTTTTCTTCATCCTACTAGTCTTTTATATGACCAGTCACATTCATAGACAAAGAAAAAATTAACCACTGAGAAAAGTGGAACCAAGACAAATGAACTGCAGGTAAAATGGATGTACAAATCAGTAGGTTGGCCTTGTCAATAAGCAACTATGCACTCACATGTAACCTATTCCCACCAATAACACAACTTTCCTGTGCACACGTTTTTATCACATATACTATTCCAATCCATATTATCATGTCACCAGTACAATCAATACATTCAGCAAAGAACTTATTAATGCATAATTAGTACTCAATGTAACAAACATGATCACCAGAAAAATTGTCCAAAATCCGCATCAGTTTTAAGATGAAAAAATAGTACATATCCTTATTTGATAGTTGAATAAGCCAATAGTAAAGCAATCCAGTGCTGGAAAACTAAACACACACAGCCAACATAGGTAGATTCCATTTTTAGTAGGACTCTCTTCGACCATCCCATTCCGATGCCCATCATGCTCTCCAATCGCTCCCAAGCCAATCAATATTTATAAACCTATGATGAAGCAAAGCATTGTGTGAGGCAAAAAAGCAGTACTCGACATCAATAGAATGTAATAATGAAAATAATTGCAATAAATGACACACACTATAACTCGCACATGATGTAACTAATTCCAATGTTTTTCAAATTTTATTTTATTAATCAATACAATGACAGCTGAATATGTTGATTTTTAGATTCCATGTGAGGTTCGTTCTAGGTTTTAGTCAAGAAGGAGTGATGTAATCTCTGCTCTTTAAAAATCAATACATGTTAAATTGGACATGAATTCCAACAATGGTTGGACATAATCAGAGAAGGAATCAATGTCATCAAGCTTTATAGAATTGACCCCAGAAGCAGCAAGGTCTAATGCAGTGACCTTGTGACCTGCAGATTTAAGCAGAGGCACCAGCTTGTACCAGCACCAGGCACCATGGCAAGATCCATGAACCAAAACAAAATGTTTCCCAGTCTCCATTTCTACACCCCTCTCCTCTCCTCTCAACCAATGCAAGTACTTGATGGTTCATAACTATATTCGACTTCCACAATACTCCAAATCCGCATGATAATATTGAAGTAGTGTGCAAGTATTGAATTTAATATCAGCAACTTGTGTGTCAGCATATTAATTAGAAAGGTCATCATTAAAAAAATTTAACATTAATAAAATAAAAAATTGATAATAACATTATTAAAATAATATTGCACCTGAACTTTTACGACGCAAAGGACTAGGACAGTCAACCACGTTCATCTCTTGCAGCGCTGAAACATTGAAGACAATTAAGTTATTAATACAGTGCTTGTGACTATCTAGTTTGGTTAAATTGTATTAAAAAAAGTACCTTCTAGTTCACCCTCTAGGTAAGCCACCATGTTCCGCAGATGCTCAATCTCTTCTAGCTCCTCTGGGTCTGTCAATATCCTTTTGGACATGGCCCTAAGTTCCCTTTTTGTGCTGATCCACTTCTCGGATAGGGTTGCCCTATTCTTAGAAAGCTTAGACCTATTGGCTGCCATTGACAATAATCTTTCCTCCTCAAACTTTTTCCTATCCTCTTGATCCCTAAGGAGATTTTCCTCTGCTTTTTTTTTTCATGTGCTCGTCCATCTTGTTCACATAAGTGTCCCAGTCACGATGGCTTGTTTCAATCATTCCCATGAATCCAGCATTGATGCTGGCACTTACCTCACTAGATGCATCATTCTTTGAAGATTTTTTGCGTGCCCTTGCCGCCTTCGCTGCCTTGGTGCCAATCGGCCTTGGTGCCTCTCCAGTCCCATCATCTTCATTGGAGGCTTGGAAGGGAGATGCATAAGTTGTAGGAGTCCCAGATTGTGGTGTTTGAATGTTGTTCTTGTTAAAGAGGGAATTATTAAGTTCTGCTTCAAAACCAACACCTTGTGAAGCTCTCAGATGAAATTCCTCGTCTGGATCGACAAAAGGGCCTTGCTTGTCCAAACTGAGCTCAACACCGGCTTTGCTTTCAGCACTGTATTGTCTCCACTTCGGACAGCTCCTCAGAATGGTCCAACAATGTTCATATTTAAAATGATGCTTGTATAAATTATAGAACAAAGTTCTAGCGAAACGTTCCTGCAAAGAAAGCGTGCGAATAGAATTTCATCAAGGGTGCATGACAAACCATAATCAGAAAATAAAAAGTTAATAACCTGGTCCTGGAGACTGAAACCACTGGGCTTCAAATCCATGGATTGCTTCCATGTGGCCGACCATTTTGTAACCCATGGGTGGAAATGACCCCACCTGCTCTCACAAGACTGCTCATTCCTGGTGTTATCCCCATTTCTTCGTTCAAAAAAATCTGCCCATACACGACTCTAGAAACTTGTTTTGTCTTGGTTATTTCCAGTTGTAGAATCGGTACTAATAGTTATCCATGATTTGCACAAATCAACATCTTCTTCCAATTTCCAATTTGGAGGCCGTGGTGTGCGTGCCTCATTATGCTTCTGCTGTTTCCTTTTTCGATTTGAAGGGCCACTGTCATCAGGTGTAGGAAATTGAGGGGGTGTTGTATTGCCTTCATTAATAGTGGGTGTCGAGGTTAATGAAGTATGGGAAAAATTGGGGAGGGAGTGGTTTTGTTGATTATTCCCGAACATTTGCATGACAAGTGTTGGATTGTTTTGGATGATGTGAGGGTCTAAACCAGATTGGAGTAATTGGAATATAGAATTCAGCAAAGGGGCACACTCTGTGGGGTTAAAAGTTGGTTGGTTATTAGAAGGGTCATTGGGATGTGGAGGTTGATTGGGATTCATGGAGGAAGCCCTACAAATAGATTAATAGTTATGCATAGGCATCGAAGATAGATGTAATAACATATAACACAATAACAATTTTAAAAATTTGAACAAAGCAAGTTTACCCCCCATTTATCCCTAACATTGGCTTGGTCTAAATAAAGAAACCTTAACTGAAATAGTTAAAGCAATCTCCTGGCTTAAAAAAAGGTCGATCAAAAATTATCTTCTCTATAACCATGTAACAAACAACAAAGATTAACAAACAAAACTGTAATAGTTGCGGAACGCCGAACCCAAGCATCAATATTCAATTTCCATATAAAGTAGACTGGTTTAGGGTGGTCATATTTTCACCAAAACACTTAGGAAATAGGAAATGTCTAATAGTCCTTCCACAACAAGAAAAAGAACTTACAGATAGAGAAAAAAATATATAATTTCCAATTATCTTCAATTCAAAAGAATGTTTGTTACAAAGCTTAAACTTTTCACCATTGAAGCAGCAAAAAAAAAAAACCTCCCAACCAATTCAACAACAATTAATTCTAAAATGAGTAATATTTTAAGTGCACTGAATATCAATTGTTTGATAAGTCAAGGCTTCTATTTCATCTGTTGACTATCATTACCAAATCAAGAATATTACTCTCATCTCTTCAAAAGGCAATTGGGAACATATCAGGGGGAAAAAGTTCTTTAGTGTAGAGTCAAAATGTCGTAGAACGACTATGCAATGATATAATAAATTCAAATAGTACCAATCACATGTTCAACAAAGCAATCGTGGTATAACACGGGAGAAAAAAAATAAATTGATCGACGCAAACAAATAAAAGGAACGCTTACTAAGGGTAGGGTGTCGATCTAGCGAACTGAGAGAGATTCCAATATCCGATTTAGAAGATTAGGCGAAATGTGCACAAAGAGGTCAGACGAAGGAGAGGCAGACACAAAAATAACATATATTAGATGAATTTCAACCTCAAAACACTCAATGTCATACTTGTAAAACACAGTCTGAAGATGCATACCTGAGGATGTCGCCATAGTGACTGGTAGGTCGGCGTCACAATCGCAACCCTAGTTCAGCACTCTGGTAGAAGGGAAGAAGAAATGAAATGCGCACTTACTTTTTCATTTCCAGGTCGTTGGGTTTAGTGGGCCCCATAGCCAAGAGATGGGCATCTAATCTTTGATTGGGAGCAACTTGGGCTAGCAAATTCGGGCCAATAAAATGACATTGTTGTATTGCAAAAATTTAATGGGCCTCAATTTTTTTTGTCTTTTTCCTCTCCTTGCCCAGCAGATAACGCCCATTGCAGTTGCTCTTAGTTGACTAAGTCTAAGTGGCCCATTTAAAACAAGTTGGGTAAGCCGTAGCTTAAGCCCATTTTAATGAGTATTTTTCTTTAATCTTTTGATTAATTTATAGTTACATTTACATACTTATATAATATTTTAACAATTTCTCTATTTGTTTTGGTAGGAACTTCAAACTGAGTTGCAATTGGGAAGTTGATAACGAGTTACAATTAGGGAGTTCAGAGTTTGAATTGATTTCTTCAGTTGGGTAATTTTTATTTATAATTTTTTTGTTAAATTTTTACTATAATATTATATTATGGACCCTAGAGATTTTGTTGCTCACCCGAATACTGTTAATGAAAAGCATGCTATTTTGGGAGAATTCATCGGATCTCCCTCTATTGAAATTCCACCAGAGTCTGCTTCTACTAGAGGTTAAATTGTCTTTTTCTAGTAGTAGTGCATGGAAATTTTTTGATAGACTTGTAGTAACAAATGCAAGTAATATTAAATAGGTAAAAGAAAAATGTAAAATATTTGGTAAACTCCTAAGTGGTGGGTCGGGTGGGGGCACTAGTCATTTGAAACGTCACTCCGAAAAATGTAAGAAAAATATTAATATAGATATAAGAACTCAAATGCAATTAAATGTAGATCAAAACAGAAATATTTAGTAATTTTCATTATGATGAAACACGTGTACATGACGAGGTCATAGATTATATGGTTAGGGTAGATGAACCATTTACTTTTGTTGAAAATCATGATTTTATCGGTATGATTCAAAGAGGAATTAATCCTCAATTTCACGGTTTTTGTGCTACAACTGCTAAAAGAAAATCCACAAATAGATTTCAAAATCAATTAACTGAATTGCGTAGTTTTTTTCAAAATTTTGATGGAAATTTTTTTCTTACCTCTGATATATGGACTTCGATACAAAAAATGATTTATTGTTCATTAACGGCTCATTATATAAATAGTGAATGGAAATTGAACAAGAAAATTGTTAGAGTCACCCCATACAGGCTTTTCAATAGCTACTTTAATTGCTCATGAACTTAAACAGTTAGGCATTAGTCAAAAAAATATTTACGATTACATTAGATAATGCTAGTAATAATGAAGCCGCCCAAAGAAATTTGAAGCGTTATCTTACGCTACCTTTGGGAGACAACTTATTCCATGTTCGTTGTTGTGCACATATTTGTAATTTAATAGTTTAAGATGGTTTGCGTATTTTATCTAGTTCTATTGAAGTAATTAGAGATGTAGTATTATGCATTAATTCATCTGCTGCTAGATATGAAATGTATAAAAATTGTTGTTCAAAATTACACATAAAACATTCCTCTAGATGTACCCCATAGATGGAACTCAACATTTGAACTCTTAAGGGTGGCTACAAAATATAAAAGAGTCGTAGATTTATTTTGCACCGAAATGAGGGAAAAATATAGTAATTGTAATTTACAATGCCCAAGCGATTTTGATTGGACTCTTGCTGAAATAATTAGAGATTTTTTGGATGTCTTTCATACTTCTACTAAAATATTTTGTTCAATTTATTATCCTTCATCTTGTAGAGTATGTATGCAGTTAACAAATATTTGTATGATATTTAATTGATATTCACAACTTGATGTTTTTACAATTGCTTTACATGCCATGAGAGAAAAATTTGCAAAGTATTTTGATCATTTGCCTGTCATATTCAGTATAGCTGTGGTTATGGATCCTAGATGTAAGATTGATACTTTAGAATTATGGTTAGACATATTATATAATAATGATAGTGATAAAGTGAAATCAGAATTAAATGAAATAAATACTACTTTAAATCAATTATATGATGAGTACAAAAATCAATTAGGAGAACATACAACACCACAACCTACTTCTGCTTTGAGTTCTTCCTCTTCTAGATTCTTAGGAGGTTTTGCATTGCTAAAAAGTAGACGAACTCAATCATCTACATCATCTGGTGGGTCCCTTTCTGAATTAAAAAGATATCTTGATCAACCTGTGCTTGATATTGATGATAAGCCTGAGTTTGATATCTTAGCCTGGTGGATAGTACAAGAGAACAGTTATCCTTTACTCTCCAAAATGGCACGTGATCTACTAACCGTTCCAATTTTGACCATAGCGTCAGAAGCAGCTTTTAGTGCAGGTGGTCGAGTTGTGTCACAAACCCAAAGTAGCCTTGGTCCATAAACGGTAGAACAATTAGTCTGCCTTAAAGATTGGAGTTTAGCAAATCAGAGATTGTAAGAGCAAAACCGAGTAGCTAAACTTGCTGAATAAATGGATCAGTTAAAGTTGTCAAGACCGGCGTGGATCGAAGAGAGGTCTACCGATGCTAATGATTGATTCCGATTGATTACTCATATATAATAAATTGTAACTTTCAAATTATGTATTTATAATTAAAAAGTTGAGAGATTAAGAGTGATGCAAATGATTAATAAATATCTTATATATAGGTGCCAACCTAGTTGGGATGGATATGTAATATATATGATGCAATTTCACTCTCCATAAGTCTATAACATTATTAACATATTCATATTGGTCAATATTTTAAATTATATAAAAATTAATGCAATTATTTTTATGCCCTTCACTTCCTACTCTTCTATTTCCCGTGTAACCACCATTGTTTTGTTTTGTACACAGTACACAAGTTGATTATGGAATTCTAATTTGTATTAAATAAACTTATTTACTTCAATATATTGTTTTTTAGAGTTTCAATCCCATTACTGGCAATATATATAGTTCATATTTCATTAATGAATAAACAAATTTACTTAAATAACAAACATATTAAATATTTCATTAATGAAAATTGGCCCGGTCCTCGGCCAAGCCCAGAAGCCTGCCTTCACTGGGCCCAGGCCAGGCCTCATTTTCGTCATATGGCCCGGCTCGAAGCCCGAATGCTTGAATAGGGCTTGGGCCTTAGAAAGTCAGGCCGACCCCGCCTGATGGGGACCCCTACATTTGAGGAAGGGATGCCGCTATTTACACACGAAGTTAGACTCAATACACACGCTTGTTAAATACATCTCACATTTTTTTAAATACACACATTAATCGTCCTAAATTATCCTTTCATAGAAATTCCTAATATGTTCTTCACCATCCAGACCAAATTCTCAAGAATATGAGCAATAAAGTATATATTTTGTGTTGAATGAAAAAATGGGGTAGGTGGGATTGTAGAAGAAACAGAGATGATGCATTTGCAAATGGAGATTGAGAGGATATAATGAATTGGATCTTGGTTTTTATATTTTGTGGATATGGCGTCTAAATTTTTTGAGATTGGAGATTGCAATCATGGCACAAAAACTAAGAGGTTTTTACGTAATTTATTATAACGATAATTTAATAAATTTAAAATTTCGGAAAAAAAGTGTGTATTGAGTTAAACGACACCGTAATCGTCATTTTACATGATTTTCCTGTCGAGTACTCGAGTGGCAATTATTTGGCAGCGTGCACGCTGCATCGGACCAAAATACGAGGAGAATAGAAACCAGGGTCGAGAGAGAGATGAGCGTCGCATCAACGGCAGGGTATCTAGCTCGGAGAGCAGCGCAGAAAGAGAGGGTTAGGATCCTTTACCGGCGTGCCCTCAAAGAAACTCTCAACTGGGCCGTCCACCGTCACCTCTTCTATAATGATGTAATAAATCTCATCATTTCTTCTTTCACTCGAATCAGATCTCTTTGTTTGCTACACCGATTTTCTGATTTTTCAGTTATTAATTCTGATTTTTCTGTGTTGGTCTGTTCCAGGCAGATGACCTCCGCCAGCGGTTCGAAGCTAACAAACATGTGGTTGGTTCTTCGAATTCTGATTTCTCTCTTCTTCTTCTTTTGGCGATATGCATTATTCGTAAAAGAATTTGTACAAATTGTTTTTTCAGTTTAGATCCTCGTAGAACTTATATTGACTTTGTTGCTGTTGGTAAATACGTTATCTGTTTCGGTTATCTTGATTCCGATGACGAATATGATACACACTCACAGATCTTTTATCCGGATGATTTTTGTCTTAATTGGTTCTGTGAAACCGTAACAATTCTAATGTCTTTCATTTACAAGGATTCGACAATCTATCTTCCTTAATATGAATATAAAGCATAGACTGTTTTTTTTTTCTTTGCATAGATAATCACTACTGCCTGAACCAATGATTGAAATCCAAGCCTTTTTTCTTGGAATAACTCAGAGAATTTATATTGGATTTTTAGTTTTACTGCTATGTGTACTTTATCTACTAATCTCGTATTCTTTCTTTTGCTGGTTTTAGGAAGATCTTGATACAATTGATTGCCTGATAGCTGATGCTGAAGCACAGCACAATAAGTGGCGGCACCCTGACCCTTATATTGGTGAGTTCAGTGATAGATGCAGAGATGCTCAAGTACTTGCCAATTCTTTAGTTTGTGTTCGATTGGTGTTGAATTTCGAGATTATCAACATAATGAAAATAAATATTTGTTCTCAATCTGTTTTGCCTTCATAGACAATTTGGTATTTTAGAGGTTTTTGAAATGGAGTTTCCTGGTGTAGGCTGTCTCTCAAATAGTGAATATTTTACCTTGATCTGTAGTATTAATATGCTTTGCTTAACATTTTCTGATACAATGGTCTGCAGAAATCAAAATAAGCCATATAACTTCTGAAGTTGTAGGAATTTTCCATATGGTTTCGATATGATAATATTGTTCAGTTAGGTTCAAATAAATTTCAGTTCGAATTTTAGAAATTTAAATCTAGTAGTCTTGATTGAATCACCTTGTAAATGTATTGGAATATTTTGTTCTGTCAAACAACTATTCATGTGTGGTCTTCCCTGTAGCTATTGTTTGGTATCTGCATTTCTATATTTTGCATAGTATATACAAGATTAAACCACTTTAGTATAGTTAGATTGAAGTCCCTCCAAAGTACCAGACAAAGGAACTTTAGTTGAGCCTGCGACTGGGAGTTTGTTTGGTTCAGTCCTCCTTTAGATTTGGCTGGATTTGAATTTTGTTATAATTGACCAAATTTGATTCTCAAAATGAAAAATAAAAAAGAGACTGAAAAATGTCATTTCATTTCAAATATATTTCCTAAATTGAAGTATTGAACTATGGAGACTAAATTTGACACTGCATCAGCATGGTTATTAGATAATGGAGCCTTTTATTTCTTTTTGTTTGGACATTGGGTTTGTCTTCAGGAAATTCTGACCACTCTGGCAGTCAAAGGTTCAAATGTTTTATTCTCATAATCACTTTTGGAAGGTCATGAGCCGATTTGTTTGTGCAGAGCTTCTGGCTGATTGCTTGCATTCAGATTGGTACATTATTCTTGGAGTTGGTTGGTTTGGTGCTTAGATATTGCTGACAAGCTTCTTTCTTCTACTTTTGTTTGCTGTTTTACTGTTTTAGCTCAGAATAATATTATGTACAAGTATTAGAATATGTTTTTGGATCTTTTGTTATTGAATTCCTTGAAGGCATGCCATTTTTCCACTTTTTAAAAATAGGTCTCATAATATTCTACATGGGCTTAGTATTTTTCATTTGATTGTCAAAATGTCAATCTGGAATGCTAATCTTTTCCAATTGAAAGGGTATGCAGCCTAAAGATGACATATTCTTTTCGTGTACAGTTCCTTGGGCTCCTGGTGGTAGCAAGTTCACCCGAAACCCACCTCCTCCAGCTGGGGTAATTATGATAGTTTATTTATGTGGTTTGGCATTCTTTTCTTCTTTTAGTTTTACTCTCACTTATTCATGTTAATAGACCTTATAAAAAGTATTCCGTGTTCAATCTCATTTCATTTTGTTGTTTACATGATGTGCTGCAATTTTTTTTTAATTATTGGAGCTTAGTGGACTTCTTTTTGTCATCAGAGTGAAGTAAAAGTTAAACAGTCATAATAAGTATCCTTTAATTTTCACTCAACTAGTCGTTAGGTGGATATATTCAGTATTCTTGAGCTTCACTAGCGTCATGTGTCCAGTGATTGAACATTTTTGTTTTGTATGCGTGTCTTCTAGAATTGTGTGAACTGTTGGAGCATCGGTCTCACTTTCAGTGTTAGGACCGTGAGATAAATATGAAAAGGAAGCTGGCAATTTTTGAATTGATATAATGTTTATACAGTTTATTTATGCATTTAGTTGCTACAATCTAATCATTGAAAAATTAAGCCTTTTGGTTCTTGTCATAGTTTGTTTCTGACCCCATTCTTTATTTTTCCTGTTGGCATTAGATTGAGATTGTGTATGACTTTGGTCGGGAGGAACCTTCCTAAAACCAGCATCACTTCTGATGACAATCAATAAAGGTTAGACACCTTTTTGGATAGATTCTTTCATCAACTTATGTATGAGTTTAATTAGAGCTTGAATTATTGGCCTTTGTGATCTCCAAGAAAGGCCTTTGGTTTATGACTCGATTCTAAACATACATGAATATTGAACTTGGATGCGACTGAAACATCTATCATCGCTTCATTTGACTCTCTATTTTGAAAAAAAGGCTCATTTTAACTGCCTTTATAAATTTTTTATGGGGTTATTGTCGTCCGGATATATGATTTATTGATCTATTAGAAGTTATATGTAGTCTTCTATCAAGGAACAGGAATGAAATGAAAAACGTGCACTCCTTTCTTGTTGCCAGGGCTGCTGTTGAGTTGAAGTGTCTTATAATTGGGTATTATTTTTCTCTATATTGAGCCTTTTAAAGGGGTGTGCTGGGCCTCTTTATATGGTATCGGAGGGCGATTATTGAGCTCTACTATACACTTCTTTGGCCAATACCCTTAGCCTGCGTGTGTTGGGCCCATTCGGTAAATCCGTAAGTCTACACACGTGTGGGGAGTGCTAGAGTATCTCACATCGGGGGTTTATCTCCATGTGAAGTGTCTTATAATTGGGTATCATTCCCCCCTCTATTGGGCCTTTTAGAGGGAATAGGGCCTTTTAGAGGGGTGTGCTTGAACCTCTTTACATGGATGGAGAGAAAGACTTAGGTACAATCAATTGGAGAGTAAACTTTTTTTGAATTTCAAAAATTGACGAAGACGTATCTACAAGACCCGCTAATATAGATTTGAGCTCTTTTGGATTCTCATATTTTGAGCTACCTAACATTTTATGTTGCCAAATTGTTGCATGATATCCTCTAATAATCAAATATGGTGCGTTTGGATGAGAGTAAGTCTAACAACATATAAATTAGCGGATAAGTTGTATAACGTATAAGCTGTCAATTTACTATGAGGGTATGTAAATTAGTTTAATAATGAAATAAAAGTTACTAAATATGGATCTTGTTGAAAAGAGTTTTATGCATTGCGTTCAAATATGTAATTTTTTTTCAAAATCTAACATATATTTTGATAGATAAAATGACAAATGTGTGAGAGAATGGGGACAATAAAAAAAATTAAAAGTATTTTTTTATATGTGATTGATGTGATTGTTTTTTTTTTTGATCACGACTGATGTGATTGTTGACCAATTAAATTGAGCCTATAAACTCTTATACTCTATACTCTAATATAAACGGGTGTAATTTTAAAAAAATCACAAAATAGAATGTATTGAAGAATATTTCAATCAATGCCATCATCATAATTTCTGGTAAAAAAAATGTAATGAAGGGTAAATTTCAAACAATGTAATTTATGTCGAAATAACTCAACTCTTAAGCTGCGTTTTCTATTACATTTTTTGAAACGAGTATATGTCCTAAAATCATGCTCCAATAAATTTTTACCTCAAAAGGACCATTTACATGCATATACAATAATAATATTTTTTAAATAACACTATAATTTCAATAAAAATACAGAAAATAACGAATAAATGTTCTACTATTATGATGCAATAAGATTTCACCTAAGATAGACAATTTTAAATACAACTCAATGGAGAAAGCGCAATAAAAACTACCAACAATGGACCTTAATAGAAAAAGTTTTTCACACTAAATTTGAATATATAATCATTATTTTTTTAAAAAAATTATCATATATTTTGAGAGAAATATTTTTTTTAAAATAATGCAATATACTATTTTATTTTGTCTCAAAAAGTGAGCCATTAAAAAAATTGTCATGTCCTGTGTCTACTTGACATTATCATAAAGGTTAGAGCAATTTCGAGTTTTTTTTTTTTTTTTTTTTTGGGGGTCATTTAGCAATGCCCTATTACAACTTCTAATATTCCTTTGAATAGAGAGACGATGCAGGCCAAAGAATGAAATTACATACAGAAAATACGACATAATTTTGCAGAGGCAGCGGTCACTCTCTTAACGATACGGGGTGAAACTAATTTTAGGTGCCGTTAAATACCTACTGAAATCAATCACAGCCATCAAATCAAATGCATCACACGGTGATACCATTGTAATCTAGAGGTCAGAACATACAAACAACATAAGCATATCTAAGCTCGAGCATATCTTATTGCAACCCACTCATATATTACATACATCCATATAGGTGATAAGAGGATCAAAAGCATGCGGGAATACACCCAATGGCCAATGACAAAGTGTTGGTTAATGAATCAACAATTCAACTAACCGCATCCAGAAACAAACTTCTCTAAGCTTGCTTCCTAAGAAAGTCAATATATCTTTATTCTAGTCTAGTCATTCTTTTAAATATTCGGTCATGGTAGATGAGGAAGTAGTAAAGAGGATGAAAAGGATGAGGAAGAAAAATTTCAGAGATGGTGTCACTGTACATTTGATCTTGATTCGAACAATGGCGGGTTTGGTTTCAGTGGCAATGCTCTTATGTGCAATACATTGTGGATTCAAAATGGTTATGCTGCTTTGATAGTCTATATTAGGGTTGTGAATATACTCACAGGAATCGTGCTTCTGATTGTTGGGTTTTCCATAATGGCCAATTTACTTCTACATTTGTCACACAAACTGTAGGAGTCTGGCATTCTTCTTCAAGGTAGAATAAAGACCTAACCTTCTAAATTATTTGCCTTACTCCCTATATAAGTATAACTATCATGGGGATGCTTGAGCAAAAAGTGCTGAGAACCATATAGAAGCTTTTAATCAATGGTTCAAAACCAGTATCTTTGCTCCTCTGTAAATCTTCAACAACCAAAAGAAGAGAGATATTGTCAATTATAGTCTGAAGAACAATCTTATTGATTCCTTAATCAACAGAAAACAGTGGAGGACAGTTGTGCCTAAAACAGATACTTCATGAGCCTTGCTCCTGCCATTAGCATTCCCAGTTTTGCTTATTTATTAAACTTGAGGTTTTATTCTATTATCTTACTTTCTTACATCTGACTGAGATGAGCAACTCACCAGCTTGTGAGATCAAGACATATGGTGATCGCCCGAATCTTTGCAGCTGTGATTACGAAGTTCTTGCTTCTATGGGTTATCTACACTGGATTTAGCCTAGCAACATAACCAAGAAGAGAAAACAGATACGAAGTTCTAACATTTATGGTTGGATCCAAATTTCTTGTCGCCAGACTATTCATTCCCCACCTCACTCCTCTCTGGCTGCTCATATCCTAGTTAGAGAAGACACTGAAGCCTCCAACACGACATTTACTTTTCCGATCACGACTGTGTTATGTTGCTGCATAAGTAATCAACTATATCTAGCTCTAACCTGTGGAAAAAAAGTCTACAAATCATTTATTTATTATTATCATTTTTAATTTGTGGAGATTGTATTCCTAATTATTGTGAAAATTGTCTCTGCTGCTCATATCCTAGTTATCCAAGTAAATTACCTAGTTGAAACATACTATAATTCTGAAGAAGAATTCATGGATTACAAATTTGTTCTCACCGATAGATAGATTTTCTTGTAAATCACATATAACAAATATCTCAGCCAAATATGCAAAGGTCAAGTTCATATATCAATCAACTGATGAGCCCCCAAATTTTCTCTATCCTCAATCCATGAGTAAATTTAAGCCTTTCCATCAATATCTAGTTTCTACCCAAATCAGATCAGTGATCATGGAAGGATGATATACTTTTCTCCACAACAACCAGAATTTAACGAACAAAGAGCATTCAACTGGCCTGCCCAAAAATCTTGAACTAATGAACTCCCCCTGGTCCTGGCAGTCATCCACATCATTCATTATTCTCAAACCTTTGTATTGCTCCAATTTTATTAGCTACATCCGCATGTTAAAAGAAAAACAAATGCTCTGTTCAATGAAAAGGTTCCAATATTTTACAGTTTTTCTAAACTAAGGCTTACTCGCACACAAGTCATTAGGTCATACAGGAGAAAAGGAACAAAAAATTAATCCTTTTCAGTACAAATATAGCATACTATCATTCCCTAGTATGCCTAAACCAACCCCCATTCCTTCAGTCCTTCCTTGAACCTTGATCATAATTCAAGTACCACTTTTGTCTGTTTGCAGCATAGTCTGTTAGCCTTGAATTTGGCTAAAAAGTATAAAATGTTCCTTTCAAACTCTAAGTACCTACTAAGGCAACAAACAAAATAATACAATGATAAAAAAAAAACTCATATGTATGTTCTTGTAAAAACTAATATGTATGGTCTAAGCAGATTATTCTGTCTTATTTTCCGAAATGAAAGTGAACAATCAAGCTCAGTCAAATCAATGAAACTTCATAAAGATAAACCAATCAGTAGCAATTGAATCAAATATATCGAACAAGAAAACTTAGAACATAGATTCAATGAGAATCAATAGAAATGTACACAATCTACCATTATAACAAAGAAGCATCGAACCGTAACTGCAACACCAGCACTATCACTACAACAATGAGATTTGAGAGCGATAACCAGAGACTAAGCTATTATACGGTAATTGGTAGAATTAGATAAGCTTGAAGGGAAGAGGCCAAGGGGTGGACCTGGGGACCTCGACCCTGTCTTTGATGCGCTCGATCTTCTTCTCCTTCTTCGGCCTCGAGTTACCGTACGATCCCTTAAATCTCTTCCCTTTCTTTGTCCTCTTGTCCCCACGACCACAAAGTATCAGAACCGCACCTCCGATGGTTCCTGATGATGAAGGGGACTTCAAAGCCGTTCGCTCCGTCATCATCACCCGTCGCGCTACGGCGCCGCACCATTGCATCATCGGCATTTTTCGTTCTCTTCTCCAGTCTTTGCACTCGCTCGTCTGAGGATACGAGGCCTGAAAAGGATTATATGGGCTCAATATCAGTTCTACGATGGGCCCGAAATACAATTTGGTGAAGTGTAATGGAGCCCAAAAATTAAACCTTACTTTCCAGGCCCAAACTCGTTATGGGCAACCACAATAATCGATTTCTAATGCCCCATTAACTCCTCAATTAAATCTTACTTTTATTACACAAAAATGATCTCGCATACTTATTTATAATAAAAAAATACTTTTCTCAATAGAGCAAATCAGCAAAATATATCTCGCAATACAATTTTTTTTATTTTCCATTAATCAAGTCATTAACATTTCATTCATCTATACTTTTTCCACTAAAATTAATATTGAATCCCATTTTTATTATTCAAAAATCAAGCCAAAAGATATATCTCAATACAATCAAAACACATCTCAAACAATATTTGTTGCCCCCCAACAAATAACCACGTTGGGGTCTGGGCTGGGAAGCGACAATTGGGCTTACATTGACAATTTGGGTTTGGTGCAACCATGACCATATCCAATTTTGACCACAAAAAAGAGGTTTGGGCTTAACAGAGAATCCAACAAAGTAGACAGCAGTGGTCAAGAAAGTGTTACCACCACCTCCCACAGCCTCCATGGAGTTCAAACCATTACAACTGAATACTAGAAAATTGTGGTAAGGCTTAGAACGTCAAAAAAGACCCTTTTAACTGAAGAGTAGACCATCTTTAATCTTCAGTTGACTTCTTTAAGGCCACAGAGAGATTCTATTCCCAACTAGTAATTTGTATTGCATCATGTTTCCTTTCTCAATGGACCAGCACTACAGAATACAGATTAAAGGAGAAGTGGCTGTTGTGTCTCATAACTGGCTGTTTTCCATAGAGGAAAGACGACAAAACTTCACAAGAAGAATCTTACGTCTAATACAAAATTACAAACAAGAATTCTTAAAGCATGTGATTTGTGCTATAGTCAAGAAAATTTTCCCAACATGATTTGGGAATCTACTTGGGAAAGTCAGATCCCATCTACGTCTCTTTTTTTTTTTTGAAAGAACGCAACGAATCCCACCCAACTCAATCCATAGAGGGACCACATAGGATCACGAGGGATAGAATTTGCAAGATAGCAATCACAATTCATTGTTCATGAATGGCACACCACTCAGTTGTTCAAGCAGAGAATATGCAATAAACTTATAAAGGCACCGAAAGAAACTAAATGATCAAATCAAATTTCTTGAAAAGTATAATTAACAGATAGACAAAGAAAAAAGAGGGGACAAAGGATCACAAATTACAAAACAAGAGTCGATATCCCCATCCCCTCCTTCATCACAAAAGCAAAACACTCTGTGTTTATGCTTTTTCTCCATCTTTCGCTTCAAATAAAAATGGCATATATTAAAGATTTAAAATGTTGACCGAACTAAACTAGATTAAAATTAAAAACCAGACAACCTCAAAAGGGCAGATAAACCACTTGAAGATGGGGCTCTCAAGCAACACAGTAAGACCACTGCTCGTCATCAGCGGCAGCAGAGTCGACAGAAGAAACAACAGGTTCGTAGTCATCCCCATTGCAGTAGTAAAAGCCACCATTATTCATAGCAGTCAAGGAACAAGAGGATGCAGCCACAAGATAAGGCATGTTGTGGAAAGAATGGGCAAGACTGCTAGCTAAAGCAGCATTACCATGATCATCGCCATCACTCTCATCGTCTTGCCCACTGCAGCAGAACTCTTCAGCACGGCGCTTGAGGGTCTCAAACATCAACTCAGGCTCATGCTGCATCACTCGGAGGACATCACTGCAGGACGGACCAGGAACAGCAAGCGTCACTGCGAAGCTGTGAGGGCCGTCGCTCTGAGACACACGGACAACGCTAGGTCCCCCAAACAGATTGTGTACTCCCCCGAGGGCCTCCTCATAAGCCCCGCCCAAGAACATCCCCAAATAGTACCTTCCACCACCACCATTGCTGCCACCACTTTCCAGCTCATGAAGCGGCAAGCTTGATTCCCCACCTATAAATTTGTCAATCTTCCCATCACTGTCACAGGTCAAATCAGATAAAATTCCTCGCATTACTGGTCTTTCCTCAAGACGGTGGATGGGAACAATAGGGAAAAGCTGACCAATGCCCCAGAAATCAGGAATCGAAGTGAAAATGGAGAGATTCACATGGTAGGTGCGGGTAGGATCGGAAGCACCGATTGCGTTGGCTATCAGCTCGCATAAACCATCGACTGCTGCTAGTTCTTCGATACCTAAGCTCCCTTCTTTGAATTGATCAACACAACGCTGCTTTAACTGATCCGCATAGAGTAAGCATGTTTCATACTCACCCCTCATAGCTGCAGCTGTGAGATTCCGGTAATCTGAGAGGGCATCTTCAGGCAGACCCTCAATGAAGTACGGGAGCCCGACCGGGTTCAACCCTTTTGCATTGGACACGCTAGCAGAGACAGCCTCAAATATCAAAACAGAGTGATGAGAAACAATAGCTCTACCACTCTCGCTGCAAAGTACAGGGTGCTTGACATTCTTGCGGTCACAAACAAACCTTATTGCTCGCACAACAGCTAAAGCATATTCTTCCAGCCCATAAGAAACAGAAACTTCGGAATCTGCTGATTTAGATCCATCATAATCGATTCCGAGACCACCCCCAATATCAATGACTCTCATGTGCGCTCCAAGGCGAACCAATTCACAGTAAATCTGTGCAGCCTCACCAACGCCATCGGTCAGTAAGGCTGTTGAAGGAATCTGCGATCCAATATGAAAATGCAGCAACTGAAGGCAATCAAGCATCCCAACTTGCACCAGTTTCTTTACAACACGCAATATCTGCGTAGTGGTTAACCCGAATTTCCCTTTCTCACCAGATGTAGAGCCAAAATGACCCGCATGCTTTGTTCTTAGCTTGGCTCGAACACCAATCACTGGGCGGACAGAGAGCTTCTTGCTTATTTCAATGACCAAATCGAGCTCTTCCTCTTGCTCTAGAACGATAACAGTGTTCAAAGCAAGCTTTCTGGCAAGTAGAGCAAGCGAAATGTATTCTGAATCTTTGAATCCATTGCAGACCAAGAGAGCTTCAGGATTTCCGTTGCACAAACAGCTCATAGCAAGCAGTAGCTCTGGTTTCGACCCAGCTTCCAATCCAAACCGGAAAGGGGATCCGAATTTCACGATATCCTCAACAACGAAACGATCCTGATTGCATTTGACGGGATACACGCCTTGGAAATGAGACTCATATCCCTGGGACTGGATCGCGTAGTCGAATGCTGACTGGAGGGACTCCAGACGGTTCTTAAGCACGTCGGGCAACCGGACAATTAGAGGGAGCTGCAACCCAAGACCACCCGCAGCTTTCGGATCGGAGGCTTTCTTCACGATTTTCAACAAATCGATTTCCTGGTGAGACATGGTGTCGGCGCCGTGAGGACGGACTGCAATATTGCCGGATGAATTGACAGAAAAGTACGGCGCTCCCCAGCCAATAATCTTGTACAGAGAGGCCGAGAGTGGAGGCGACCAATGGGAGGAGATTTCCGAGGCCGCGGAGGTGATAGTCTCCTGAGGTCCACCGGTTAAGGAGACCGGCGCGGCAAAGGAGCTATCCCAGGCAAAAGCAGCGTAGCCAGGAGGCGCTACTGCAGCATCTACGCAACAAGCCAGGGCCGGCATCTTGTTCTCCGCGACGATCTGTTAAATAAAAAAAAGGTTTGGTTTCTATACAGTTATTTCTCGTTCGTTTGTGTTGGTGGGGCTTTAAAAGCCGCCGAGGCCGAGGCCCCGGCTACCCCTCAAAAAGTAGCAGAAGAAGATCTATCGATACAGGAGAAACCCCTCCTCCTTAGTCCACGACGCTCTCTAATTCTCGCACCGAGCACTCAGAAGAAATGACAACGAAACAGGAACTTCAAGAGAACCGCACAAAAATTAGAACGCACGATTTAAGCACCGTGAGCAAACCACACCATACAGATCTTATGAAAAAAATATCACGAATGGCGAAGAACAATAGCGTGAATACAAAGAAAGAAATAGAGAAACGCACAGTACTATGAGGTAGAGATCTAGGGAATGGTGTTTATGACAAGGAAGGAAAGAGAGTACCGAGGAGTTTCCCGGAAAGCAATAGAAAGTGATAGAAATATGGACTGGAAAAGTAACGGAAAGAAGGTAGAATGAACTAGCTAGGGTTTGAGGAGTAATATCCAGCAAAGAGGTCTGGCGATGGTGAACTGGGCGAGAATTGCATGAATGGCGAGGCGGGATTATATGGGAAAACTGCTTGGGCCGTGGGCCCGGATTCTGGGCTGTTGAACGAATATATTTTTCTTTTTTTTCTTTTTTCAAAACTCAAAATTTCAATTTTTTGGATTTAATTTTATTTATTTTGAGAGTCTCGAGTCTTGACTCTGTGAGATTCCTTCTGACCGTTAAATCGGCGTCGAGTTGCTGCGTCGGCTGAAGAGCGTGGGACCCTTTTCTTCCTTCGTTAATTCCCTCTCTCGAGTCGAGGCTTCTCTCTTTAGTTCCGACGGCGATAAAATGGAGTGCATCGCGCGAAGTGTACGTGTTAGGTTTAGGAAATAATAAGCAGGAAGGTCCCTTGTTGATCTGATTTCCATCAAGGGTCCTGATTTTGCCACGCGTACGTGCGTAGTTGGTCACCGCTCAATTAAAAATAATAGTCGTGGGAGTCAAAATCCATGCTTCATTCATGGAAATACTCCATAAATATTCGAGAAAAAGCTTTTTCTTTACCTTATGAGAAAAACATATGAAAGATAAATGGGAATATTTGGAAGATAATAAGGTGTCCATATGCAGCACAAAAATTATGGTGGGATTTCTTTCTCGGATTTGTAAAAATGGTGAATCCAGCCCAACGATTCAAGTCAAATATGGACAGTTTTTTTTATTATAATCCTCATCCTTGATATTTAAGACTTTCAAAATTGGAGGCTCCGCCTATGTGGTTAGGTTGATCGGGTCGGGTTCTGGACCATTGAAGATTCGGAGGGTTTTAATATGAAAATAAAATATCACCCAAAAAAAGGGTTTGGAAGGTTTGCATTAAACCGTGACATGGCACCTTGTCCTCGAGAGAGAGAATCTGCCAAGTTTGTCGCATTGATAACTTTGACCGCGCCTTCTTGACGCGCGCTCCACACGTAATGCATTAGATATAAATAGCCAATTAAATGGGGAAAAAAAACGAGGAATATATTTAACCAAAGTCATTCTTTGTACTCCCTCAATCTCATTTTAATTGTCTTTTATTTTTTTTGGGATGTTTTAAAATGCATGCTCATTTCAATTAACGAAACCTATTTTTTACCATTTTTCTTATTTTACCCTTAACTCGAAAAGTTCAACAACTAACTCAATAGTCATGCACATTATAAATAAGGGTATAAACGTCAAATTGAAAGATAATTAAATATTTTTCTTAAATTATATGAAAAAGTGAAGAGTACAATTAAAATGGAACGTAGGGAGTATTAATTTGATAGTTTTCAAAATTTCATAAAATTAATATTTTAGGGAAAAAATTAATTGATTCATGAACGTGGGAATTGCTTAAAATTTATTAAATAAAAACGGAATACTACGAGTATATTAGATGACACTCATGTGTTGAATATTTTATATATGTATCAAATTTGAGCTTACCAACCATGTTCCTCTCTACTATAAAAAAAAATTAAATAAAAAGGTGTATCAATCAGAAAATTGTTGAACTCATGGAGACGAGAATATTGAATAAAGAATAAGGATGATGTCTACTTTTGTTGCATTAGCCACTCTATTTGAAAATATAATTATCGCTAATATTATATTGTGACTGTTTGGTAGAGCTTATAAGCTCAGTTTATACGCACATCAGTTAAAGCTTACTTTCATTAGTTAACAATTACATCAGTTAAATATAAAAAAAAAATCCCACAATTTTTTTATATTGTCCATATTATCTCACACATTTGTCTTTTTATCTCTCAAAATATATGTTAGATTTCGAAAAGAATTACATATTCGAACTCAACGCGTAAAACTTTTTTCAACAAGACTCATATTTGATGACTTTTATTTCATTATTAAACTATTTTACATATACCTAATAGTAAATTGACAACTTATACGCTATCAAAATTTTCGCTCTACCGAACGGACACTGTGAGACTATAAATTAATAACAAAAAATATAGCTACTTCAATTACGAAATTCGAATAATTGGGAGTAAACCATTTTACAAATTTTTAATTTTTCTCCATATTTTCCGTTATTATAAAAAAGTTAAAACAAAAATAGAGAAAAAAGTGTGATGTGGGGTGGGTCGTTGTTGCTTGTGTTGGTTGTTACCCGGGTGAGGTTCAACTTGGTGACTTTGAGAGCCACTAAAGGGACCGTGACGACGCCAGAGCATACGTATTTAGGTGATTACGGAGTTACGCAAATGCCCTCTTTTTTTTTTATCATTTGAGATGTGCAAAAATTATCTGACTAAAGCTAATGTGGTATAGAAACAGGGAAATTAAGGATAAGTTATTCATTTAAAAGTTTTATTTTAATAAAGATATTTAATAAGTTTCATTAATTCAAAACACAATAGGAAAAGGAGAATCAATATTCCAAAAGGATAAACCATTAATTTATTTTGAGGAATTTACACATAAGGAGAAATTAAGGTTTTTGTGTTCTAATAAGGACAAAGTCATAAAAATGACAAAAATAATGTGTTAACCAAAATACCTCTGTCGATATCGTCCTCCAATGATCTCCTCCTCTAACGATCTTCTCTTTTCTTCATTGATCGTTGCTTGTTCTCTCTTATTATTTTACTTGTGACATAGATCAACAACTATTTTTCTTGTTTGCTACAGAGATCTGAGCTTCTTCTTCCTTCATTTGCTACATAACAAATCTTCAAAGCATAGTTTTGATATTGTATCTTGTTTCAAAATTTTCAATATTATATTTATTTAAGATCTGTTAAAGTTATATATCTAAAAATATGTATCATTATTATTCATCTTTTTTGTATTTTATTTTTTCATTGTTCTTGTTATAATGAAAAACAAAAGGCATTGATCTATCTTCAATATCTAATATTGTATCTGTTTTGTATCTGTCAAAATTATATTTGTTTCATATCTGTTAAAGTTATATCTGAAAAGATTCATCAATTTCTTCTTCTTTTTTGGATTTTATTTTTCTCCTTACTTTTGTTATGATAGATTTGTTTTGAATATGTTTATATGTTATATGGTTTGGATATCTTGAAATTTTATCCATTGTGGTTTCCTCATAATGTTATATGTTTTATCCTATTTTCATCTGTCATAAATTTTCAAATGAAATATGTTACAAACACAGAAGAAAATTAAATCAAATGATCAGTCTCACCTTCCCAACAATGTACAAATAACATATATCATAAAAAATCCATAATTTTTTTTTTAGAAAGTGTTATCTATCATAATGGAAAATTATATGTTCATTGAATACAATTATTAAATTCAACAAAAAGTCATAAAAAATAGGATGGCAACATAAAATATTTTTCTATCGTACTTTCCTAACTTTCTACACACCTACCACACATAATTTTTTAAAATTAAGATATCATCATCAAGAAGCAGATAACATATCACTAGGTCGAACTAAATAACATATTCGTAGATTCGTGGTTATGGTGGACCACCATCGTCCGACCACCAATCAAGACCTCCGACCAACCAAAATGAAGCGTTGGATCACCATGACCAACCCCCAGCCATCATTTGGTGTCGTCAACTGCTGATTTCAGCGAATTTTGACCTTGAATCTGTGGCCAACGGTGAATAAAAGTGTTAGATCCAGTCTTCGCACAAACCACCATCATGATAGTGTAATGTAGACCTAGGCGCACCATTTCCACCTATTGGACAGCCTAAATAGTGGCTGGAGGTGGAATCTCGAATTTTGGTGTCAAATGAAAAAGATGAGGGTATTTCAGTAAATAAAATAAATGTTCACCACGGTTATCCTTTTTGAAATATTGATTTAAGTTTATTGGATTTATTGGAATACAACTTATCGAAGTGTTTTTATTGGAACAAAACTCTTAAATGGGGACTTGTCTTCAATTTTTCCTAAAAAATAAACATAAACAAAATGGAAATTGAATAAATAAATGGTATTCCCTCCTGTATGAGAGCTGGGGGTTATAGAGGTCAATATACAATAATATCCATGAATTAGATATTTTCAAAATCTGAATTGAAAGTGGACTCTAAAGGGACCTTTATGATATAACCATGAAGACCAACTAGACATTTTCTCATGCATGTGCGTAGACCAATTATTGTACAAACCACTCTTCTTTTACCCGCAACTCAATTGACTGGTTGACCAGCTTCGTTAGCCTTGTCATTCAAGTCATCCATACGTGGTCAACAATAACACGTTGAAATAATTATTTTACATTTAAATTTCCTTTGTAATCATTGGTAACAAGTAATTTAATAATAATAAAACTAACAATACTCATACGCTGACGCACACGCCACGTTCGAGGCTTTCTTGACGATTGACGAGCATCCTCAAAATGACCGAATTAGCCGAAATCCTTGATGCCGTTTCGCAACGTGTTACGCCCCATTTGTGTGAAATCTTCGTGTTTGTGGTATTGATGTAAACTAATTCTAGAAGGTGCGCGATTGTCTATTAGAATATGTAAGCACCAAGTCGGTCCTATAAGAACAAATTTAATTTGATTATTGTTGGTAGCAAGTGTTGTGACTACTGCAGCTGAAAGTGGAACCTCTATTGTGAGAAACACAGGAAATGGAGGTTGAAAGGGATCCTCTATAGTTCTTGCCCTAATGAGGTCCAAATTGGTATTTAAACGGTTAGCAACATAGGACCCTCCAAGCAGCTACCTCATTCTCTAGATAACACGGCCATGGTGAAACGGTTATGCTTGACTGTTATGGTGGTTCTATAAAAATGCTGGTGAAATTTCAGTTTTTAAAAATAATTTCAAAATTTGGCATCTCAGCAAGAGTTAGTTAAAAAAAAGTTTTGTTTGACTTTTTAATGTCAGGTCAGACCATTGATTGGCCCAGAAGATCCAAAATATGCCCGTGAAATAATTTGAATTATTGGATGACTAAATTGAAAGTTAAAACATTTGAAACACGAATGACTAAATTGTAACACAAATCATTCCTCGTAACCAAAAATATAATTTATCCCATAAAAGTCAGCAAATACAAAATGAAGGGCTGCTGATCTGCCACATATAAGAAATAGTGAACTCATCATCATATGAAACAAAGTGACCATTTTGTCTTTCAATGTGAGCGTAGCATGTTCGGTGTTCATGGGAAATGCACTTTATCTGAGTTGGCACCACTTAAGTGGATTCCTTCAAAACCCTAAACGCCTCGTTTACTGCGTTAGCAGTTATTGCGGACCTTTGATACCGGTGGGGGGTGGGGACAACTCCAAAGCATTGCAAACGGACGAGAGAGGCCCACATAGACCAGGTGAGGGCCTTTTTGAAACGAGAGATTCCTGACGCACGTCAATGGATTGGCTAGCTCTTAAATTCGTCAAAATTTGAGTCTCAAATTTTTCCCAAAAAAAAACAAAAAAAAAACATCTCGAATGATAGTGTTCACGGGGATGACTCGACAGGGGGAGTACACATCATACACATGATGTGGGGAGCAAAGTTTTGAAAATTGGAGCGATCATTAAAGCATAAACTTATTCGTAATTAGGTTTAGTTTGTAGGTTTTTTGTACTTAAATTAATTTTTATTGGTTAAATTACATATATACGCGCCCTTAAAAATATGAAAAATCATTCTATTATCGTATATGAAAATCAAGTATATTGAGCATACACAAGCCCGAATCTGTTCTTCATAGGGTTTAACACTTATTGTTTAGATAATTACAATACAAGAAAATGTCTCAACTACAAAATGTCCAATATGGTTCACCAAAAGATTCCATTAAATATGTTTCAACTACAAAATGTCTTAGATTATAGTAGAAATAAATTTATTTCAACACCACACACTTAATACAGAGAATCTTGGAAGCAATTTTCGTCGGGAAGATAGAAAGTATCATAGCTTGGTTTCACCACTCGGTATCTGCATCTACCAGAGACCACACTACATCCTCCTCAGAGACACCATATTGGATAAATGCATCTAACCAAGGTAATATGCTCCCAACCAATTTTCCTTTCATATTATGACAGTCAATCCATTCCCAATGCACAAGAAGTCTGATTGAATAAGTGGAGTTGCAGACAGGATACTTTTCCAAGCAAAGGAAGCAAATGCCCAACTAAGGACTTCAAGCAGGTTGGAGTTTGGGAAGTACTTCAACTTCAAGACTCAACCCACTATAGAATTTAGATTTTTTAATAGCCTGCAACCTTGCTTAGTCAAAAGAGATTCATTAAAAGAGTGAAAGCTACAAATTTAAGGCCTCCCTTCTCCTTAGCCATACAAATCTTATCCCAGGAGATCCAAGCAATCACATAGTTTCCCCCGGAAACTCCACCCCAACAAAAATATCGCAACACTCGATCAATCTTCTTTCACAGTTGGCCAACAAATTTGAAAATTTGCATACATAAGTCGGGATAGATTGGAGAATTGATTTTATCAAAACCTCCCCCTACGTGATATACGAATTCATTATTCCAGTCACTTGCCTTTGGTTTCAGCCGATCAACAATACACTGGAAAGTTTTCTTCTTTGAACACCACACCCTGCAATACATAAACCTGAGAAAAACGTGGGGGCATAGCATATTTTTCTCTTGATTTTAGCGAGTTGCCTAACAGACATCAATAGAGTATACATTTATCTTTAATACTCAACCAAAATCTTATACTAACTGCAATTACAGAGAATAAGATTTCACCATGGAAGAACAGCACCCAATACTTCAAATAAATGATCCATCACGCTTAGCTTTCAGAAACCATAATTTAACAAAGCAGTTAGCTAGAGGCTTACCACCTGTACCGGGAACTAGATGCAATCAATTGAGTAAAGTATCCATAAATAATAAGGACCAGACATGCTGGTTCAAGAAATTTAAGTACCTATGATATTTTGAAATGTCGACAAAATATACTAGTAGAGAAAACAACAAATGGAAAGCTTCCCAACTTTTTATTGTGCAGAGAAACTATATACTTCAACTAATAGCACAGAAGCATCGAGATGCTTGCAAAGCAGTTACACAGTAAAAATCAAGATCCCAGCAAGAGCCGTCAAACATCAGCCAACCTGAGAATAAATAAAAATCTTCCTGGAGTAACATTGATAATCGATTAAAGGATACAAGGTGCCACAGTTCCCATTTAGTCTGCTCTGGATTGACCAGCTCTAGAGGACAAGATGATTCCAACAATAAGCCCGTAAAGGGCTAATGCCTCAGCAAAGATGAGGATAAGGATCATTCCAACAAAAAGTTTCGGCTGCTGGGCATTAGCTCTGCAGAAGGAAAAGATAAAATATCATATTGTCGTCATGAAGAGGCAATAATATCTTTATGATAAAATACCTTCCCAAAAGCATTCAAACGTGACTCTTCCACTCTCTAAGAAGAGTTTAAAGTTACAAACATATTTGCTTCAGCCGTGGGTTCACCTAAGATTCATTAACAATAATTCTTATATCCTTAATGCATGTGATAAATTGGAAAGATACAATCTTCCCAACTAATAAATCTAATTTATCTTCTTATAAAAATATCCTTATTCAGAAAAATCCTGTGAGTTCTGATGGAAACAATCACCAAAAGAACGAAAGCCAAGAAACAAAGTATCTTGCATTCGCATACCCCTCCATATGCACATATATTGGCGTTTCTTGCATGATAAAAGAAGTCATTGCAACAATAAGCACTTAAAAAAAAAGAGACTTAGTCAAGAAATGATGGCCATCAGTTTTTAACCATATAAAAGTCATCAGATACAGCGCCTGCAGTACCATGCATTAATTTGTTCTACAACAAATACAGTGATGACTACGCCGTCAATAGCTTTCTTCAACAAATGGAAGAGAACTAGAAAAAACTAATGAGTATGTCTCTTTTTTTAATTGTGAATGCAATGAGCATGCCATGTTATTCGAGAAACAAACACAAAGTTAAGGTATCAAATAAATAATGATGAGTGCTACAAAATCCCAGCAGGAAGACATCACACACACAAATATATATAGGTGCCATACTGCCATGAAACCAATAAACATAAGATATCACATGACTGAAATCAAAAATGAAACCCAAGGACAAAGTTAATGAATAGTTATCACAATTTAGTGACATGCGAAGGACCAATATCTTATCGATAAGCTTTTTATGCTTGTAGAACTTTCAAAATATCCTGGCAATGGCATTGTATTGTCAAATACTCAAATCCCTTCATTATTATGATCATCACTATGTTAACGTGAGATCTAATCTTATTGCTCTTGACACTAACACGTGTTGTTGGTAATTATAAATTTAATTAGTTTCATAGTCGCAAAAACTACTTATCTCAACCAACCTTAGAACATCAAAGGAGTTATTTGCCCAGTGGTAGCCTATTACTTAAGACATGAAATAGGTAGAGGTTCAGGCTTGAGTCCCTTCCCACGCTGATCATAAGAATAAGAAGAACATTTACAATAGCAGTTTGTGAGTAAAACACTAGACAGTTCTTTCATTTTTTAGAATGTAAATAGAAACATTTAATTTTCTACCCTCTGTGAATGGCCTAGAATGCAGGAGACACATTCAATTTTATTTGCCACGAGAATGGCCTCGCAAGCTACTGCAATCATCCCTTGCATAAGAAAGGTTGCAGTTATTTTATTGATTAAATACCTTAAAAAGTAATGAAAATACAGATCTATCAAACGCTGATGTAAAACTGAGTGTTACCTAAACCCTTCATAGATATCTATCACGAATAGTAAATTAACAATAACCACCAGCATATGCATTATATATCCTTACGCAAGAAGGATGAGATTATACCTGACACCTGCATCACCAACAATTCCAATTGCCATTCCAGCAGAGAGCCCAGCAAGTCCACAAGCAAGACCAGATGAGAGATGTGCATATCCATCAAAAAGGTAGTATGACTTGGCCTTGGGGTTAATTCCAGTACTGATAATAACAGCAATAATTAAGCCATATATACCCAACACACCAGCCATAACAACAGGAACAATTGACTTCATCACCAGCTCGGGCCTCATCACTCCCATTGACGCCACACCAACACCACTCTTAGCTGTTCCATACGCAGCTCCCATACCTAACCCACAAACAAACCCCGAGTTTTACAAATGATAGCATTAAGAATTCATTTAATCACACACATTTTTTTTTTTTAAAAAAAGCTAAAAATTCATCTAATGACGTTCTTGACTCAGGTTATTGATACAAGTTAATATTAATCACACAATAAAATGAGAAACAAGGTTCATTCAATTATATAAATCTTAATTAAATAAATAGTACCACAGACAAGTAAGACATATGTTGAGTGCCATTGTACAATCAATTGAACCGAGAACCACCAGCTGCAAGTACAAAAAAACAAAGGCATACTTATAAGTCTGCTTCAATAGCTCGACTAACAAACCTGAATCTGACTGTCCTCAAGTGAACAACCCAAAAAGAACCAAAATCTGGATCAAAATCCATACAATTATTGTATCAAAGTAGCAAACAACCATTACCAACACCAACAACAACAACAAAAAAAAACCTGATGTTTATTGTCACCCACTTACAGCCAAATAAAAAGATAAAGCTAATTTAATGTTATCTTAAACAAATAGACAAGTTTCACGGTCCTAATGAATGAAAATCAAAATGTCATTGATCTAAAACCCAAAGGATATTGATTTCGCGATATCGAAATTCCAATCAAATATTTCGTAAAGGATAATCAGATCAAATTACTGGGATTGATCAGCTCAAAACCGAACGATATCAAAATCAAGTATACATATCATAAAAAAATAATAGGGAGTTTTAAGTATAAATGAAAGAATACAAGTTGACGTGAGTTCACGATCAATTACAAGAGAAGACGAGGGCAGCAGCCGCTCCCAGGAAGCCGAAGAAAGGTGCCGTTTCATCGCCGCTGAAAGTCGAGGCCATTTTCGACCAACTAGATCTGAAGCTGTGTCGTTTGGATCTGACAAAAATTGCCTTCGTGAATTGCTGTCGTTCTTCACCAGATAGATTTCTTGTCCTCTCTTTGATAATCTCTCTCTGGAAGACGAAACGCGTTTTTATAGTCTCTCTCTGGGATTTGGAGGTAATAATCGCATTTTTGGGCTTCCCTCAATTTTTTGTCCATTAGAAATTGGCCGCATTAGTTGGGCCTTAATATTTTTGGCTTAACTTTGAGGTTATGTTTTTCAAGGTAATCTATCATCACGCCACACTCAATCATCACTCATTTGTGTGACAACACAAATAATAAATTCACACACTTAAATAACTTATTATGAAGAAATCAATACAATTATGGGTGTGTTTGTTTTACAATTATATTTTATATTTTTAAATTGTCAAAAATATTATGCTTAAAACTGTAAAAAATGATGTGTAAAAAGTTATGAGGCCCACAACTTTAAGCTATATAAAATACTACAGGGTGTTTGGTTCTTTTTTTTTTTGTTAAATTAATTTTGTAAATAAAATTACAATAAAAATAATTTAAAACTTTTAAGATGTAAAGAGATAATTATATAATGTGATTATAAAATTTTGTGGGCTTCACAGTTTTAAGCTGTGAAAAGATATGAGATGACAACATTTCATTTTTCACCTTAAAACTATGAGCTCATCACTTTAAGCTGTCAGTAAAATATGTCATTTGATTGACATATCATTTTATGCGGGCTCCAAAAGCTGTAAGTGTGAAATGTTAATTAAATGGATCCTAAGGCTGCGTTTGTTAAGCAACCCAATAAAAACGCGGTGCTAGCCAAACAAAAAAAACGAGACGCTGATCAACATGAACGTTTCATTGCCTTTTAAGTAGTCAAAATTTTGGTAGACGATCCTGCCCCTTCCTATATCTGAAATCCAGGCTTTCGATTTATCTCATGCTTCCACAGATAGCGAGCTTCCCCGTCTATTCCGCTATCGATCTAGGTGGTTCACTCTTGCTCGGATTACTCCATCTCCGCTGGTTCACCCTCCCTTTTGGTCTTCGCTGGTTGGCTGGGATTCCTCTGTCTCTCCCTTTGTCGAGTATCTCACGCCAAGTACCATCTCTCCCTCTGTTCCAATTTCGTCTTTCTTCAAGTGCTTGTAGGTACTGACTTACTTTTCAAAATTTGAAATTCAGCGTCTCACCTCCTATTGAAATTGATGGATGTGACTGCTAGCAACCGAAGTTCTCAGAAGAAGCAAACAAGCAGAGGCAGTGAGCGGCTACAATGCAAGCGACTGAATCTTGGTGAATTTGGGTTAATTTTGGTGAATTTGGGAGAATTTCATATGAATTTGAATTAATTTTGATGAATTTCAAGTGAATCTCAATTGAATTTAGATAAATTTAGGGGCAATTGTAAGCCGATCCAACTTATGTATCTTATGGGTATCTAGTATGACGCCAAAATCTTTCCTTATTATTAGTCCATCCAATTGTAAAATTACAATGCTGCCTTAGGATGTCAGAAAATTCAAAAAATATGCAGCGCCTCGTTCGGTGTGATACGCTAGTAATCCTAGCTGGCGTGATACCCAAGTACCCAACGCATTATCACCTCACCCAGCACTGCCACACATCGAAAATCCTCTACCGTAGAAAGATGGGTCTTCTTTAAGCTCCTTCGTCTTGAGCTCCGCCGATCGATGCGTCCTTCTACATGGAACGCCGCAAGAGAGCTTTGAAGTTTGAACGACAAGTATCACGGTTGTGTTAAACAATGCGACTCCTCCGCACTATATAACTCTTTTGGGTGTTCATGATTCTGAGTCAGTAACTCTGGAAGATACAGTTAAAGCGATAAATGGTAAGTTATCTGTAATTACTTGTGATTTTTGTGAGATTTTTGTTTGATACCCAAGCAATCTGCTCATATTGATAATGTCTGATAATACACTTTATTTCTAATACATTCATGACATACTAATATTACCTGATATTTTAAATATATATTGTTTTATATCTCTGATATGTCATCGATACATTCATGATTTTTCAAAAACATGGGATTCAATTAATATCTGATAGACCTTCTTGATACAGGGATGATGTAGCGTTATACAAATGTGATTATATAATGATAATTTCGTTTATGGTTATATATGTAGTGATACAACTGTTGTAATTTGTTTGATACATCTGTGATTCTATTATAGAATACGTAGATACATGTACTACTTGATAATGATGATGATGCAGTTGTGTCATGTGGTCAAATATAATGTTGCTTATTTTGTGATACATTAGTGATGTTGTGATACAACCGTGATTAGGATATGATAATCACGTTATTGATTTTATTTGTAGTGATGATTTGTTTGATATATCCGTGATTATTTACAAAATAGGTTTACACATTTATAAAATGATTATGATGATGATGCAGGCATGTCAAGTAGACAAATGCAATATTTCTTATATTACGATAGATCCGTGATACTTTTGTGATTAGTTCATGATAATTACATTATTTATTTGATATAAAATGCTACCACTGTGATTATTGACAGGCAAAAGACAACCCAAGCAGTACAACACATTATAGATCTAGTCTACAAGGCATTGTGGAACTCATTGATAAACTATCTTTGCGTAAGAGCCAAATGGAAAAGCTGAAGAAAATATATTTTGGCAGTTGATTCAAGGAATAAATAAGTAATAGATTGATTAAAAATAAATAATTCAAATAGATAAATAAAAAAAACTTCACCTTCGTTTCCATTCTTTCCCATGACAGATAACAAAGTACTTTTAAATCTTCCCTTCAAAAAAGTACCATCAATGAACAACATTGAACGACAATGTTGAAAACCCTTTATACATGCAGGAAACGTTACAAACAACCGCTTGAATTTTCGAAACAGCATCAACATCCATAACAACATGACTTCCAAGATTTTGCACCCTTATGCCTTCAACATACGATCCCAACTGCTTGTACGACTCAGAAGAATCGCCAAAAATATCAGCTTTTGCCCTCTCTAAAGTATTCCAAGCCTTGTCATAGCTAACCTTACAACTATAACTATTAAGACAATGCGACACAATATCATTTGGACATAAAGACGGTTTATTCCTTACTAAATCAACAATTAAACCAGCTATTAACTTCGCACTCATCCTATTACTTTTTTCATCTCTCAAAACAACCAAACATGTATTGTGTTTGTACAACTTCTTGATAAAACAAGCACCATTAACCTTCGAAGAAACCGCATGAACAAACCACTTACACCCATCAGAAAACTTATTAATACATTCAGCCACAACTCTATCCTCATTATTCCTCACATAATTAAACTTAAATCCTCTTTCAATAGAATACTTACTTAACGCAAGCCTAAATTCGGCTACTCCTCCGTCAAATTTCTGCCCAACATCACTAATAAGACCCCCACAAGATGATGAAAGTAAATGGCAACCATTTGACGACGAACAAAATGTCGGAATATTAACCTCAATATTTTCATTGTCATTGACAGTTTCAGCATCACCAAACTCATTGACATTAACATTATTCTAATTCAAACATGAAATACTGGCAACACTCCTAACAGAGTTACTTAAATCTGTCACAACTACTTCAACAAGATGCAAACCAAGAACATTAACCAACACAACCATTGTGCTGAAATCCTCTTCATTCCTAAGACAACATCCATTGTAACCAGGTATGAAATAACATAAATCAAACTTACCTACTTCAAAAACACTCCATTTTTCAATAATTCTACGTACTAAAAATTGAAAGTCAACATCGGAAGAAAGCCTAATGGGGAAAACTTGCAACGAATTCTTAATCATCAAGAAAATACCCTTAGCCATAATGAATGAATAACCAGAGTACCGCAAGGGTATCACATAACTGAAAATTACATAACGTAACAACCCTGCAAGAAAAGAACCTCACATCAAAAACACATACAGTACTAAACACCAAAAAATCAACCAATGTTAACAACATATGCAAGGAATCGAAAGAATAAGAAACTAAAACAAAACCCCAAACACCACAATGTACCTTATAAAAAAAAGCTTCAAAATAACAAAAATACACAGATGATACCTCATCTGCTGCCCGAAGCTTTACCCAGAAAATTATATTGAAAAAAAGCGTTAATAATACCTGATATACTGCCAATAGCAAACTGCAACAATGTAGCTTCGAAAACAAGAATAATACGCCGAAAATAACTATCCAATGTGCACCGTCGACTGAGACACAAAAAAAGGACAGTTTCGCCACCGTCCCCCTCCCATCGGAAAAAGGAATCCGCCTGCACGATATCTCTCTCTCTCTCCAAACAAGAAAGACTAAAAAACCTAAAATCTAGTTCTGTCAAGGTTATTTTTGTCATTCCAAAAAATTATTAAAATGTAAAATGACTCATTTGTCCAAAATCTGACCTAAAAAGAATTAAGAAATCCCGCCTGTTTTTCTTACAAATAAGTTAAAAAATTTAGACCTTTTGGCCATTTCCCCATAAATTTAGGTTGAATTTTAGATGAATTTAGAGTGAATTTTTCAAAAATAACTTTAGCCAAATATAAACAGTATTAAAGAAACACAAATCAAATGCCCCTAGTGGTAATTTGGCTGTTTATACGCTATCGGAAAAAAATAAACCAAACACCCACAACATTTTATACAGCTTAAGCACAACATTTTTGACACCAATACCCAAGCCTACCATCGATTTGGAAGACAAACCAAATTCCATCGCACAATATGCACTTTTTTGTAAGTCTCATCCAAACCCCACAAGAACCTACGTTGAATTTGCTCCAATCTGTTGGCCGCACCTACCAAAATTTTGAAGAGGGAAATGTAGTAGATAGAAAGGTTAGAGAGAACTGATTTAATAAAATCAATTCTTCTAGCTATTAACAGATTCTTGGACTTTCGTAGTGCGAGCTTTTTTTTGAACCCTCTTAATTATATGAGAACAAGCACGCTTCTTCTGGTAGTTTTCATCCAACTAAACACCAAGATACTTGATAGAGAGCGACTCCGAAGAGAAAAATAATGAATCAGCTATGGCATCAACCTTGAACTTTTTAACCCCTATACCTATAAGAGAGGCCTAAAATTAACCCTCAAACCTAAGAGGATCTCAAAATCTGTAAGGATTGCTTTTGGCTGAATCAATTTATCAAGGTTGAAACGGAAAAAGATAAGAGTATCATCTGTGTACTATAACAATGAGACCATTTGGCCACGGTTACCCACATGGATGCCCTAGAAAATTTATTTTTGAACAATGTTCAGCACCAACTAATTTAATCCTTCTATCACCATGTTGAAGAGAAAGGGGGAGAGGGGATCTCCCCGTCAAAGCCTTTTTGTAAATTTATGGGCTCAGTTGGACATCCGTTAACGAAGATAGAAATAATAGCTGACTGAATGCATTCAAGAATCCATCCTCTCCATCTAGATTTAAATCTCATTGAGATAATCTCACTGAATTGAATCAAAGGCCTTCACAAAATCAACTTTGAATAAACACCCTTTTTCTTATTCTTTTTTAGGAAATGGACCACATCATTGGGCATAAGAATACCATCTTGTATTTGCCAGCCTTTACAAAACCACTTTGAGATTTAACAATCACCAATGGAATGACAATTTTTAATCTATTGGCCAAAAGCTTAGAAAAGATATTGTAGATGCTAGATAGAAGACTTATAGGTATAAAACTCTCCATGCTGTTTTACCATGTGTGTATTGATGACAGTTGAGTTGATCATTTTTGGAATTTTATGTTGCCATTGTGCCTATAGTGCTTCTTGCCATGTTCTTGGATTGCTTCCCACCATGCATCCTCTCGAAGATATTCTTCAGAACCTTGTTTGTGGATTCTACTTTTTCATTGCCTTTGTATAGTTTGATGTAGAGTGTAAAATTTCAAAACTGTACTCTGAAGCAAAGGCTTATACCTGATCACCTAAGAAAACTGTGCCTTGATCTATCACAATATTTTAGGGAAGCCTGAATCTATGAATCATGCTATCCTTGATGACTTTGATGACGTCTTGTTGATTCAAGGACCTCAGCGGAAAGGCTTCCACCAATTTGGTGAAGTTATTCGTGGTTGCTAGGATGAAATGATGACCTTCATCAGAAGGTGTGAAGATCTTGCCAATAAGATCCATGGCCCAACCTTTGAATTTCTAAGGTCTTACAACTGATTGCATGACAACAGAAGGTACATGTTGAACTTGACAAGGTTGGCAACCCTTAGAGTAATGGATACAATCTACTAGGATAGAAAGCCAATAATATATGTACCTTCCGATGATCCACATCATCTTCCTTCCTGCTTGATGGGCTCCACAAACGCTATCATGCCATTCCAGACCATATCTATAGTCAAATTATACTACAAGAAATCTAGATTATTGTGACAACAAAATTCATCACTGAAAGTGTGGTTATTGTCACAAAAAACTTTCAATAAAGACACAGTGATGAGTAGAAGTTGTTGCCTACACCTCTGTCGCTAAAAGATTTAGTGACGACATTTTTCGCCCGTCACTGTATGTCGTGTTTTAGTGACAACCAAATTCCATCATTGAAAGTTTATTTTCTGTGACGACAATTATTGTCACTGAAGATTTATTTTAATGATAAGATAAAATATTGTCACTATAACATTTTTATTTTTGAATTTATTTAAATAATTTATACTTATAGTGACAAAGTATTGTCACTAAAAGTATGAAATAGTGACAACTAAATATGTCGTCACTAAAATTTGAAATAATGATAAATATATTTGTTACTAAAAGCCTATTTTTATGACAAATCTGATTTCTTCATACTAATTGTATTTGAAAATAATTAAATAAATATTCTCAAAGTCTAAATAATCAACAAATTACTCCAAGGTCTACACAATTAACAATGTCATAATACATCTCAAAATCTACACAATCAAAAGTTGAACTGCCACTTTTTTTTTTTTTTGCCCATACATTAAACTAGTAGTCGTGCAATGTTTCTGCCCATAATGAAATTGTTGACTGATTATGCCAACCTAGAATAAAAAAACAGAAAAACCTAAGAAATAACTAATATGCCTAGGTTGCCCAGTTATCAGCGACCAATTCAGCATTATGCTCAAAGCAACAATATTTAAGAGCTTGTACATCTCATTGCAAAACCTACTTTAGACGCTTTCCCCAACACAAAACCCAGTCCATAGAATTGTTGTGGAGGAAGATTGTGGAATCTTGAAGCACTTGATATTCAATTGAATGTGGGAGGCACATGATTTAGGGTGTATTTGTTTTACATTTCACATAACTTAAAGTTGTGAAATCTACATAAAATGTTGTGTCAACCAAATGTCACATTTTGTTGACTGTTTCAAACTGTGGACCCTACAGCTTTAAGCTGTTTAAAATGAAATACTATCATCTCATAGTTTTTCAGAGCTTAAAGTCGTGAGACCCACAACATTTTACAACCACATTACATAATTGTCTCTCCGTATCTTAAAAGTTTTTAATTACTTTTTATTGTAATACTTTCTTTTGTAATTTTATCACAAAACTAATCTAACAGAAAAATAAACCAAACACACCCCATAACATTTTATACAGCTTAAAGTTGTGAGCTTCACAGCTTTTTACACAACATTTTTCATAACTTTAAGCACAACACACTCACAGTGGTTAATTTGGAGCCACCCCGCACTATGATCCTTCATGAATTGGCATGTGGTTGCTCACATTTGTAAACAGGTCAATTACAAATTCCTGGAAGCTAATCAAAATGGGATATTATAATTTTGTATTTTGTGAAGTTGTTTTCAAGACAAGATTTCAAAAATTTCAAGAGAATGAAATTAAGTAAGGCTTTCGATGGATGATTCGGCTATAAAGGAAGCAATTTAAAAGATTTTTCCACATATATTCATGAAGCTACAATTCCTATTTAAGAGAGAGAAACATGCGGGCAAATGGAAGGTAAGTTGGAGCCGATTTACCTTATAAAAGGAGCTGAACTGATTGTATGTATAGCCGCATACATAAACACCAAACTGGAGCCGAACTACTAAGTCTAAAGAAGATTTTTGGTTCCTATCTTATTAAGGGATATTCATGGAATGAAGAGATGACTGCTGAATCAAATCAAGAAGTTTATTTTCTAAAGAGAAAATTGAAATTGGAGGAGAATGATGAGTTTCTATATAAACAAGCCGTGTGTCTAAAAGAGGACAAGAAGACCATTTGAAAATTGATCCGTGCTTTGCTCCATGCTTAATATCCTACTAGATTAGATGACTCACACATCGACTCGTGGTGAGGCCGATGGTCTTTTGATGAACAGACCTCCATTTTTCAATGGAAAGGATTATGATTTGTTTGAAAACTAAAATGAGAATATTTATGAGGTCGATTGATTTAGATCTTTTTGAAGTAATAGAAAATGGTACAAATTCTCCTAGGAAAAAGGTAAATGAAACGCTAGTGGATAAATAAATGAGTGAATGGAAAACCGAGGAAAAGAAACTAATGAGTGTAAATGATAGAGCAATTAACATATTACATTGTGCACTCATTAGGATTGCATTTGATCGTATCTTTACATGTCAAAATACTAGGAAAATCTATAATATGCTTGAACATAAAAATGAGGGAACTAGTCGAGTGAAAGACACGGCAAGAAAACATATTTTTTGACGGAATTTTTCCCTCACGGCAAGAAAACATATTTTTCCGTCGCAAACTCTGCCAAATTTTTATGAGCTCTTGCAATGAATTTCATGTTCGAAATTTTTTCATAAACAAATTCTATCGCATATTAGGAAAATTCCATTGCTAAATATTTTTACTTTTTCATCGCAATTCTTTTTTGACTTTTTGCGACAAAATATGTTTGCGTTGCTAACTTCTGGTTTTTTTACTTTTTGCGACGGAATAATTTTTTGTCGCTAATTTTGCGACTGACAAGGTGCATGAGATTTGAGGAATTTTTAAAGGTGGAGGAGCTCTTTGGAAGCTTGGTGACGCACGAGATAGAACTCAAGAACTATGAAGAGCAGGATGAGCCCCCTTCAAGATAAGGAATACCACTAGCTACTGAGTCAGAAGATAGCTCAAGTGATGGAGATGAAGAGGCACTCGTTGTAAGAAATTTTCAGAAATCCATGAAGTTTCAAAAGTAGTGAGTCTTTAAAAGTAATGGAAGCAACAAGGTTAAGATAACTGAATTAACATGTTTTAAATGTAGTAAAAATAGTATATTTAATTGCAGAATTCCCCAAGGCATCAAAAAAAGAAGTTTAAAGGTAAAGGAAATGTAAAGAAACCCCAAGGCGTTAAAGAAGATGTTCAAAGGTAAAAAAAAAAGTATAGAAAAAGATTCTTAAAGTCACATGGGACAATATCAGTTTTGATGAATCCTCAAGCGCAGGACGACAAAAACTTAGAGCCCAGCTTTGCTTGGTGGCTAAATCCGGTGAAAACTCATCTATTGAAGATGAGATGGTAATTTTGAACCAAGACTTAGGGATAAGGTGTGTTTATTTTAGATTTTGCACATTAAGCTGTGGGGTTCGCATAAAATGTTATATAAATTAAACGCCATATTTTGTTGATAGCTTAAAGTTGTGGGTCCTACAATTTTAAGTACACAACTTTAAGTTGTGCAAAAATGAAATGTTATCATCTCATAGCTTTTCAGATCTTAAAGTTATGGGACCCATAATATTTTACAATCATGATGAAATATGCGAAGATAATAGTACAAAAATGCAACAAATGTCAAAGGCATTCCAACATACCACATGTTCCCCTAGTAGTGGGCACATTCATCCAAAATCCATGCACTTTTGCACAATAGGGTATGGACCTCTTTGGCCTGTTTGTTTGAACTGCAGGACAAAGGAAAATCATTAGTAATGTTTGTTGGATTGAGTATATTAGAATGATTTGATGTGGCATATTGGGATATATTCAAGTTAATAGAGTTTTATGAAAATAGATTGATTTTGAGACTCCTGTAAATAGACTAACTATAAATTGGAAAATGTGATTAAGGATAATATTATTGTTATATTGGCAGTTACAGAACCATCTCCACTAAGTGATAGGTTTGGGGAGTTGGCATGCTTTATGGGTAGTGGTCTCTGCTTTCTTGAGTAACTGCTCATTCTATATAAGCCAAGGCCTATTGATTGGCTTGAGTACTCTTGATTCAACGAAAGGAGAAGAATTACTGCTGGGTATAAGAGAAATTTTCTGGCAATAATCATGTCTACAGGTTAGTGTGTTTTTTATTTTACATTATTGTTAACATAGACTTGTATTTCATGTTCATGTAATCCTATTGCTAAGTTGAAATATGATGTAAATAGTTTTGTTTACATATGGTATCGGAGGGGTTCATCAAGCTTAGGATTCATTTGAAATACTGGTTTTCAATTATTGATTATTGTTATTCCGCATATTTGAATTTTGTTGATCCTGAAATTAACACTCTACAGAATAGACTTATTGCTTCTATGTAAGTCTTCAATCATTATATTTCTAATCAAAATTGCAGTTGTATTCAATATATATTTTTGTCTACAGATACACTCCAAATCTGATTAAGATGACAAAAATGAAAGTTAGGACTGACTCATTATGTTCGGAGTCACTCAATTATGTTGTTTATCATATTCTGTATATGATGAACAGTATCTTTAATTAGATAACAGGCCATTGATTTTGTATCATTCAGGAAGTTGTAAAATTTTCTACTAAAGTGGATTATTTATCAATTCTTTGCATGGTCATTTTGAAAATCAAACTTGTAATTCATTGTCCTAGCAAGATAAAACAATTTCCCAAAGGAGGTTATTTGTCTAGGCTGTCAATGAATTAGTGTATAATGAAGCATGGAATATGTACATTTTCATCTGCCTAAAGGTGTTGAAATTGTGTTTTGTCCCTTGTATTTTATGTTTTGGTTATGCAAAAGCTTTTGATAATACTAATTTTCTGCCCAAAGGTGATTTTAGTCTTATGACTTATGCTGGAATTAGAAAACATAAAGTTTTCTAGTTAATTTTGTTAAAGTATTCACTGAATCATACACTATCACCTAATCAAAAGCTATGTCTACAGTTTTTGGTTCTAGTGCTTTGAGCCTTGCTAACATTGAACCTCTCAATGGGAGCAACTACAAGAAATGGAAACGTGAGATTGATCTTTTTGTTTGCTATGGTGATCTTGAGTTTGTGATGAAGACTGACATGTCTGCTGAGCCGACTGAAGAATCCACAGAGGAATATGTCAAGGATCATGAAAAGTGGAAGAAAGCTAATAGGCTTGCTATGTTGTTGATTCAGAGATCCATGACTGAGACTGTCAGAGGAGGGATACCAGAATGTGTCAATGCAAAAGACTATCTTGCTGCCATTCATGAGAAATTCAAAGAGTCAGAGAAGGCTCAAACTGGAAGTCTCCTAACTAGTTTGACCAATATGAAGTATGATGGTGCTGGGAGTGTTCGAGAGCATATTCTGAAAATGGTGGATATTGCTAACAAACTTGGAGAACTGGAGGTGCCTTTAAATGACCAGCTACTAGTCCACATGACTCTCAATTCCTTGTCATCTAAGTACGAGCAGCTAAAAATTAGCTACAACACTCAAAAAGAAAAATGGACTATCAATGATCTCATTTCCATATGTGTTCAAGAGGAACAAAGAATGGGTGACAAGGGAGAGCAAGCTTCACATGTGAATCTTGTCAATGTTGCTACAAAAGGGAAGAAGCCTCACAAAGGAAAAGGTACTGCTGTTTCCTCTTCTGGTACTTCTGTAACTACCAAACTTAACCCCCCTAAAGGATCTCAAAAGCAAAAATTTACAAAAACAAACAATGGAAAGTGTTTTTTCTGTAAGAAAACAGGTCATCTGAGAAAGGACTGTGAGGGTTTTAAGGCTTGGTTGGCTAAAAAGGGTAAGATTACCAATATTTTTGTAACTGTTGAGTCAAATTTAATTTTAGTTCCTAAAGATTCTTGGTGGTTTGACTCAGGGTGTTGTGTTCATATTACTAATTCATTACAGGGCTTCTCAAAACTGAAGGAAATAAATAAAGAGTGTTACAATGTCTTTGTTGGAAATGGGAGCAAAGTAGAGGTCGAGTCTGTTGGAGTCGTCAAGCTTAAAACATCATTAGGTTTCTTTTTGGAGTTAAATCCTGTTCTTTATGTACCTTCCATGAGAAGGAATTTAATTTCTGCTTCTAAGTTGTTTAAGTCTGGTTATGGTTTTAATTGTGATCTTGATGGTGTAAAATTTTTCAATTAAATAGAGTTGATGTTGTGCTCGGCATTGCTTTGCTCAAAGAAAATCTATGGCAGTTGGAATGTTGTGTTGTTGAATGCTTTAATGTAGATTGCATTAATTCAAAAAGATTGCTCACAAATGAAAACTCTTCAATGCTTTGGCATAGAAGGTTAGGGCATATCTCTAAAGAAAGAATTGTGCAACTTATTAGAGCAAATATGTTACCAACTCTAGATTTACAAAATTTAAATCATTGTGTCCATTGCGTGAAAGGAAAGCAAACTAATTTAAGCAAGAAAGGCTCTAATAGAAGTCAAAAGCTATTAGAAATCATTCATACAGATGTTTGTGGACCTTTTCCTTTCAAAACAATTTGTGGAAATGTGTATTTTGTGTCATTCATTGATGATTTTTCGAGATATGCATATGTCTATTTAATTTCTGAAAAATCTTCAGTTTTGAATTGTTTTAAAACATACAAGTTAGAGGTTGAAAAACAATTAGAAGTAAAAATTAAAATAGTGAGATCCGATAGGGGTGGTGAATATTTTGGCAGGTATACTGAATCAGGACAGCAAAAAGGCCCTTTTGCATTGTATCTTGAGCAAAATGGCATTATTGCTCAATATACAACACCTGGAAACCCTCAACAAAACGGTGTGGCAGAGAGAAGAAATCGCACTTATATAGAAATGGTCAGAACGATGTTTGCAAGCACTCAGCTTCCTATGTTTTTGTGGGGAGAAGCATTGAAGACAGCTAATTATATTAGCAATAGAGTTCCAAGCAAATCAGTTATCAAGACACCTTTTGAGGTATGGACAGGAAGGAAACCCAGTTTTAATCATTTTCATGTTTGGGGTTGTAAAGCTGAAGCAAGGCTGTACAATCCAAATGAAAAGAAGTTAGATTCAAGAACAGTGAGCTGCTACTTCATTGGTTACTCTGAGAAATCCAAGGGTTTCAAATTTTACTGTCCTAAGCTTCATACTCGTATAGCTGAAACTCACAATGCCAAATTTATTGAAGATGAATCCTCTTTGCAAGATACTGGTGAAGCACAACAATTTGAAGAATTTTTTTTCATCTGTCAATGAGACTGTTCCACAAGTTGTTACTTTGCCTATTTCTTTAGAAGCTTATAATGAGCAAGGTGCTGATTTACAAGTCCATGAGCCAGCAGCAGAACAAATTCAGTTACCAGAAGAAGTTTTGGATCATCAAGTTGCACCACAACCTGATGCACTTCCAGCTCTGGAGCCAATTTTAAGAAGATCTCAAAGATCAAGAAAGTCTGCAATTCCAGAGGATTTCATGGCGTATTTACAAGAATATGATTATGATTTGGGAGATTTTGATGATCCACAAACTTTTACTCAAGCAATGAAAGGGCAACATTCAAATTTTTGGTTTGCAGCAATGGAAGAAGAACTTTGTTCAATGAAGAAAAATGGGGTGTGGACACTCACTGAGCCTAAAGTTGAAGTGAAACCAATAGGGTGCAAGTGGGTTTATAAAACTAAGAGGGATTCTAAAGGTAGAGTTGAAAGACATAAAGCTCGGCTGGTAGCTAAAGGTTATACACAGAAAAAGGGTTTTGATTATAATGAAACTTTTTCCCCAGTGTCCTCCAAAGATGCAATGAGAATTATAATGGTTTTGACAGCTCATTTTGATCTGGAATTACACCAGATGGATGTCAAAACAGCGTTTTTGAATGGCGATTTGTATGAGGATATATATATGCAACAACCACAAGGATTTGTTGAAAGGGGGAAGGAGCATTTAGTGTGCAAACTAAACAAATCAATTTATGGTTTAAAACAAGCTTCACGACAATGGTATTTGAAGTTTGATGAAGTAATTACGGCTGCTGGTTTCGTTGAGAACAAATTAGATGAATGCATCTATCAGAAAGTGAAAGGTACGCAATTCATTTTCCTTGTTTTATACGTCGATGATATTCTTTTAGCAAGTTCAAGTTCCCAGTTGCTTTTAGAAACCAAGACCATGTTGTCTAATAATTTTGAGATGAAGGATATGGGGGAAGCACATTTTGTTTTGGGTATTGAAATTACCAGAAATAGATCCAAGAAGTTTCTGGGATTATCACAGAGAAACTACATAGATAGAGTGCTTAAAAGATTTAACATGGAACATTGTTCAAGTGGTGAAGTCCCTGTTGTCAAAGGTGACAGATTAAACCAAGAGCAATGTCCTACTACTGATTTAGAAAAGCAAGAGATGTCACATCGACCCTATGCTTCATTGGTAGGTAGCATTATGTATGCTCAAGTTTGCACAAGACCTGATTTGGCTTTTGCAATAAGCATGTTAAGTAGGTTTCAAGCAAATCCTGGTGTGGCACATTGGAATGCTGGAAAGAAGGTTCTTAGGTATCTTAAAAGAACAAGAGATTTCATGTTAATTTACAGAAGGCAACCAAATTTGGAAATTACAGCGTATTGTGATTCTGATCATGGTGGTGACACAGATGATAGAAAATCCACAGGTGGATACATTTTTTTATTGGCTGGAGCTGCTGTTTGTTGGAGGAGTGCTAAGCAAACATGTATTTCCGTTTCCACTATGGAAGCTGAATTCATACAGTGTTTTGAAACTACTATGCAAGCAATTTGGGTTAAGAATTTTGTTAATGCCATGGAAGTGGTGAACTTCTGCAGTCAGCCATTAAAAATCTATTGTGATAATGCATCTGCAGTGTTCTTTTCAAAGAACAATAAAAGGACATCAGCTTCAAGATCAATGGATATCAAATACTTGAAAGTTAGAGAAAAGGTCAGAGAAGGTGTTGTCGATATTGAACATGTAGACAGTGGCTCCATGGTTGCAGATCCTATGACAAAGGCATTACCTGTGGGAATTTTCAAGAAGCATGTGCCTAAGATGGGAGTTTTTGCATCTTTTGACACACTTGAGACATGGGAATGACAGGTTCTAACTTGTTATCCTTCTTTTGTCTACTGTCTAATTTTGTTAAGTGTATGGTTTCATGAATATTAATGCAAATTTTTGTTAACTGCACATTTAGTTTTTTGTGTAGCTCTTTAAGATAACAATAATGTTGAATTCTCTTAGTTGAAATTCAACTTTTGGACCACATGTGGGACTGTGGGAGCATTCTCTCCTACTGTTACCTGATCTTGATCATAATAGTCTGCAACATTGTATAATTTATTTTAGTGGGAGTAATTATAGTATATTGATGCAATAATTGTGTCAAGGTTGCTATGGTTCTACATGGAGATAAATTTGACAGTTGTCTTTAGGAGTATTTCTATGTTCATGAAACTCAGTGATCACTGTTTGCTTTTATATATTGTTAGCCTTGTAAATCTTTTGAAATATACTCAAGTGGGAGAATGTTGGATTGAGTATATTAGAATGATTTGATGTGGCATATTGGGATATATTCAAGTTAATAGAGTTTTATGAAAATAGATTGATTTTGAGACTCCTGTAAATAGACTAACTATAAATTGGAAAATGTGATTAAGGATAATATTATTGTTATATTGGCAGTTACAGAACCATCTCCACTAAGTGATAGGTTTGGGGAGTTGGCATGCTTTATGGGTAGTGGTCTCTGCTTTCTTGAGTAACTGCTCATTCTATATAAGCCAAGGCCTATTGATTGGCTTGAGTACTCTTGATTCAACGAAAGGAGAAGAATTACTGCTGGGTATAAGAGAAATTTTCTGGCAATAATCATGTCTACAGGTTAGTGTGTTTTTTATTTTACATTATTGTTAACATAGACTTGTATTTCATGTTCATGTAATCCTATTGCTAAGTTGAAATATGATGTAAATAGTTTTGTTTACAATGTTCTCATAAAATAAAGTCATGAATTTCATATGGAGAACATTAATCTACAGGTATAGCCTACATAGAGCTCTAATAGTGGATAATGGAAGGTAGTTAGTCAATCATAAAATGCACAAGTTTTGTGAAGAACTCGGGATACATCTCCGGATCACCTCGGTAGCTCATTCACAGATAAACAGTTGAGCAAAAGGCACAAACATAACTATCCTTGTAAGAATAAATATTAGGCTTGATGACACCAAGGATATTGAAATTAATGCACAAAAATGGGTATAATATGAATAGATCATGTATCAACTACTATTATTGACGATCTAATGAAACAAAATGAAGTATTTAAAGAACACACTTGTAAAGATATTATAAACGAACACTTGCAAAAATTGAAGGAATTTGATAATATGAAAGGTAGATTACAAGAATTAAAGAGTGAGTTAAAATCTTGGGAAGAACATGAATCCATAATGTTTGATATCTCATCTAAATTGGAATCTAAGATTGTTTACATGGAAGAAAAGAATAGAGTACTTGAAATGAAATTCTCACAATTTTACACTATTTTAGAAAATTATATTTATTGTTTGCCTTTTAAGGACACTACTTATAGATATGAGCGGAATTGGATATGTGCCAATGAAACTAAGTGATAGTTTGAGTGGCACAAGTTCCACATGTACCATCTCCATTGTTGTTGCCTATAGGGCCAAGCCCCAAGGAGCTTGGGTTTCACCCTAAAGGCTAAATGTATTAAAATTTGAAATATTATGGGTACCTAAAGGCATGAAGAATAATGATATAAATTCTTATGTTGAATTTGTATATGGTATGTATGTGCTTGCTAATGTAGCGAACCCTAAGAATCCAAAATTTGAATTCCTAAGCTTCATTGAATTCGCATGTTAGTTGTGCTTAAAATCAAGATCTAAGGGTTGCAAATGGTATCTTAACGGTGGCTGCTCTCTAGGCACATGATCGGAGGTCCAACATTGTTTACTATTTTCTTTTAAAAGCAAAATGATGAAAGTGTTACATTTGGTGACAAATCAAAAGGTAAGATTCTAAGAATTGGAACTATAATAGAAACGACAATGATATTTTTTGTTAGGGCTAACAAAATGTAAGAAAATATGTGGTTTGCTGATGTGATTGGGTATGTTGCTGATGTAGTTGGCCAACAAAATATATTGGTGCAATGGTGTAAATTTATTGGCTTGATTTTATTTAATAGAAATGGAATCCAGTATTGATTTTAAGAACAGTTGGCCCGTTAATTTTTTATTGTTATTCTTTCATGAGATATAGCATTCTATATACCATGAAAACCCACATTTGGCACAATTTTTTTTAATTCTTTTTTGATAATTTGATCAGAAGAAAATATCAACAAATAATAAGATTGGATAGATATCCGTGGGACACAAAAAAATAATTGAAGGATGTCTCAACTAAAGGTTGTAAATTAGAGTAATGATAACCAATGATCCTGAAGGAATGATTTTGAGTGCCAGTCAAAATGTATTTTAAATAAAATTGATGGATTATAATTATTATTTACAGCTGAGGATCGATGCAGCTAAAAAGAAAAGAGATGACACTAAATATTATCCCCCGAGCCAATGGTTCCTGAATTTCTCAGAAGAAGATGAGCTTGTACAACTTGCAGCTGCTCAGGTAGCCTAATGTTTCAAACATCCCATTTCATTGCAATTGTTCCTCTTTTTGAATATCCTAAAATGGTTAGTAATATGCAGAAATTCAAGCATTAGTGGTGATAAATGACTCAAGGCTAAACAATTCATATTGTCCAATTCCATTGTAAAATCGTATTTCATTGTAAAACTTACAATGAAATATGATATTCTATTTATGTGTACAATGAAATATGTTGATACAATTGAATATTATAATAAAATATTATAATTGAATATCATATTTAATAGTAAGTTTACAATAAAATATGATGTTATAATTAAATATTATGTTACATTGTAAATTTACAATGAAATATATATATATTTTTTAAAGAGGAGATTTTATTTCAAAACGAAGAGAAGAAAAGCCCTTCTCCGGGGGTTCACAAAGGGGGGACAAGGACCTAACCCTTCAAAGAAAGAAAAATACAATCTATTTAGAATAACCATGACAAAACAACCACACATTACTTCCTAATTCTAATGCCAGGAACACCCATTTGATCCATTTGAATGCAACCTTTAACAATGGTAGGAAGATCATCATACCTGTACCAAGTATGCGAGACTTGAGAATTAGAGGCAAAATAAGCCAAAACATCAGCACAATAACTAACCTCTCTTAGACATGTTTAAAACGCATTTGCATATTTAAGCAACACCTTAGGATTCTTCTTTTTAAATACAACAATTGCCAAGGACAATTCCAATTTTCAGAGAGTACATTAATTACAGTCAATGAATCGGACTCAATGACTAAGTGAGAATAACCCAAGCTAGAAGCCAAGTTTATACCATCAAATATAGCTTTCATCTCAATAAATGTAATTGAATTGCAACCATAAAAGTTTGAGAATCCTGCCAAAAAATGACCCAAGTGATTCCGAATAACACCACCTCCACCAGAATCAGCCGAATTATTCATAACACTTCCATCACAGTTAATTTTAACAAAACCAAGGGGAGGAGGGGTCCAATATAAAGTAGTGGCCTTAACTGAATTATTCAGATGAAGAGGAATAGTGAAAAGCTTACTTATGTAAGGATCCTTAAGAAGCAACTTGTATCTCTTACCTTTGCATAGAAATTGCATACCTATTTGAGCAATTACATCATCAATAATTTGCTTCCCTGATATTTGGCTTGCCTCATACCTGCATTTATTTCTAGCTTTCCAAATATTCCAACATATAAAAACAGGCAACAAAAGAACTAGAACACCAAACACTGAGTTATTGTTTTTATACTGCCAGCAATCTGTAAGTCTCAAATATAAGGTATTCCATGAATAAGATAATCCAAACACATTATAAAAATATTTCCACACATATTCAGCAATAGTACTTTCAATGAAAAAATGTTGAATAGATTCTAGTTGAGGATTATTGCTGCAACAATGACATCTAGAAACAACTTGAATGCCTTTTTTCCTAATATTATCATCCACAGGGAGCACATTCTTCAAGATTTTCCACATGAAAATGGAGACTTTGATAGGAATCAAATCATGCCAAATAAGATCATATGTAGGAAGGAAAATATGAGAATGCCTTAAATCTTGCCAAGCATCTTTAACAGAGAATTTACCGGAGGCATTTTCGCACCAAACCAAAATATCAGGACATTGTTGCACAGTTATATTCTCGCTGAGAATTTTGTCCATAATATAAGGAGGGAGATAATGCAACAATTTTTGAACATCCCAATTATTGTTGGACAAAAAATTATGAAGCAAAGTTGGCCAATGCGATTCGATTTGAATAAAGCTTGCTATTGGGCCATTTTTGAGCCAATTATCCCACCACATATTAATACAGCCCTCTCCAATAATGAATTTCATTTTGAATTCCATAAAATTCCGAACTCTACACATTCTTTTCCACGTTTTGGATCCTACATGAGAAGCTTGAGAAGGATGAATAGAAGAGAAATATTTGTTTTGCATGAACACTGCCCATAAAGACTTTTGCTCTCTAAATTTCCACCATAACTTACAATTTAAAGCTTCATTCATCTCTGAAAAGTCTCTAATTCCTAACCCTCCTTCATTCAAAGGTTTGCAAATTTTTTTCCAAGCAACCCAATGCAATCTATGACCAAATTCAGACATGCCCCAAAAGAAATTAGCGCAAATGGAATTAATTTCCTGCAAAATCTTTGTGGGAGGATCCAAAACAACAAACAAATATGTGGAAAAAGAAGATAAAACATGTTTGATTAATGTTAGTTTACCACCTGCACTTAGAATGGAAGAACTCCAATTTAATATTTGACGCTTGAACTTATCCAATAAATTATCAAACAAACAAATTCTTTTTCTATCAACAGATAAAGGGCAGCCCAGATAATCAATAGGAAGAAGCTTAGTTCTAAAACCAGTTATATTCACCAAAATTCCAAGTCTATGAGCATGCACAGTTCGAGGAGTTATAAGACAACTTTTATCTTTGTTTATTAATTGGCCAGAACACTTCTCATAACAAGATAGAATCCCCATAAGGCCATCAATGGCTTTTTTGGACCCATTTGAGAAGATTAGAATGTCATCAGCATAAGCTAAGTGAGAAATATGGTTTAAATTTCTGCTTGTTTTGTAAGAAAAAGCAGGATTACTGTCATGCAATTTATTTAAAGCCCTGGTTAGAGACTCAGCCATAATTATAAACAATACAGGGGAAATAGGATCCCCTTGCCTCAAGCCTCTACTAGACTTGAAAAAACCAGTTGCTTGACCATTAAAAAGAATAGAAAACCAATTATTAGATATTATATTCCAAACTAAATCAATCCAAGCCTCACTAAAACCAAGCTTTCTTAACATTTGAAGAAGGAAGATCCAAGAAACTCTGTCGTAAGCCTTAGCCATGTCAAGTTTAATTAAAACATTGTTTCCCCTAACCTTTTTGTTTATACAAGAAGTAAGTTCTTGGGCAAGGAGAACATTTTCAGATATGTCCCGATTTTTAACATAACCACTTTGGTTTTTAGAAATAATTTCAGGGAGAATCTTTCCTAATCTTAAAGCCATTAGCTTGGATAAAAGTTTGTTTATGAAACTACATAAGCTAATAGGTCTAAGATCAAAAAAATTCTTGGGGTTTTCAACTTTAGGGATAAGGGCAATCAATGTGCTTGTACAAGCCTTTGGGAGAGGGAACCCCCCAAAAAAGCTTTGCAAGCTTCCACAATATCATGCTCAATAATGTCCCAACAAACATGGAAGAAATGACCATTGAAACCATCACTACCAGGGCAACTATTAGCATTTATGGAGAGGGCAACAAATTTGATCTCTAAGGCATCAGGCAAAGCATTCAGCATATCATTATTAATAGGAGATACAATCCTAGGGATTTCTCTAAGAAACTCATCAGTCAAGTCTCTATTAGGCACAAAATTTTGAGTAAGGTGCTTTTCAAAATAACAAGAAATTTCATTTTTTAACTCATCACCAGATAACCAATGACCATTTTCATTTTTCAGAGTTTCTATGTGTAACCTTTGCCTTTGAGACTTAACAGAAGCATGAAAATTTTTGGTGTTTGCATCACCTTCTTTACACCATTTAATCCTTGATTTATGTTTCCAGAATTGCTCTTCTTGAGAGAGGATAGTGGCAAGATGAGAAGAGTAATGATGAACCAAATTTTTGTTGTTTAAAGAGGGATCAAAATCAAAATTAGCTTGGGCATCAGTAAGGCATTGTTCAGCCAATTTTACTTTATGAAAAATGTTTCCAAAACAATTTACATTCCAAATTTTGAGGTCTTTTTTCAGCCTTTTTAATTTCTCACAGAATTTTGAAATGGGATTGCCTTGCATAGGAAGATCCCAACTAGATCTAACTATATTTAAAAAATCTTTGTGAGAAGTCCAAGCATTAATAAACCTAAAAGGTTTGGGACCATTCAAGTTAGTATCCTCGATTTTCACTAATAAAGGGGAGTGGTTAGAATTTGTTCTTGGCAAGTGAGAGATTGTGGTCGATGCAAATTTGTTTTGCCAAGCACTATTAGCACACACTCTATCTAAACGAGCCCATCATCTATGATTTGTCTATGTGAATTTAGATCCAGAAAAACCTAAATCAAACAAATTAGAATTTTGAAGCCCCAAACAAAAATCACTAGAAGAACCTCGATTTATGTCGGAAAGACCTCTTTTTTCAGAGCTAGATAAAACAACGTTGAAATCACCTCCCACACACCAAGGTCTATTTAACAGGGACAGACCATGAAGATCATTCCAAAGAGAGACTCTATCTAAACGGGAGCATTTGGCATAAACAGAGGATATAAGGACAAACCCAAAACTAGCATCAGACTCTAGAGTTAAGATTTGCTCTTTGTTAGAGCAGACCTTCAAAGGAATTATGTTGGTCCAAAGCATCTAGATTTTTCCATTCAAATTACTAATGAAATTTTGCTTTTTTAATTTCTTGGCAATTTTGGGAAGGTTTTCAACAGAAATCATAGGCTTTAAAATAGACAAAATCTGAATATTAGTAGATAAACAAAGAGATTTAAGTCTCAACAAGGAGGGAGAGTTCCCAATACCCCGGATGTTCCATATAAGATAGTTCAAGGTCATTTTTGTTTTCTTTTTTCCTTAGAAGCTGGCCTAAGCACCCCAGATTTATTGTTTTTGTTTAGGCATTTTTTTTGACTCCCTTGATGTGAACTTTCATGTTTAGCATGCTGTTTTTGGGATGGGTTGCTATTCTTAGTATTATCCTCAACGAGCTCAATGGCTAAATTAATTCCAGTAGGATCATAAGTGCTCTCATACTTCCTATAATGCTTATGAAAATAATTAGAGAGGTTTATGTTGCTTCCAGCATTGTTAATCTTGCTATAATTTTCATAGCTTTTATGAAACTCTAACGAGGAATCATCACAGATTTGTAAGGGAATGAGAAAACTATTGGTTGTAATATTATTATGAATTTCCTCGATGACTTCATCTTGATCAACAGAGACCAATTGGTTAGCGGATGCAGATTTTCTAAGAATTAATTCCCTAGACTTTTGCTTATTAACTATAGGATCTTGCCTAAAGGCAAATATATCTTGAACATTGTTTATTTCCTGCCCACCCGCTGGTTCAATATTTTGCTTATTAACTATAGGATCTTGCCTGTAGGCTACTAGCTCTTGCAAATTGTTTTTTTCCTGACCACCCACTGGTTCAACATCATGAGGTTTTTCAATTTCTTCTAGGCCTTCCATCTCATTTAAAATAGCAAACATGTTTTGAGTTTTAGGGGGACTATCAGGTTCCACATCACTGGTGTCCTCATGTTCAATTTGCTTAGCTTTAGAACTTTCAGGGGCATCTAAGTTTGTCCTAATTTTTTGAAAAATATCATCAACAATAATTGTAATGCCGTTATTAGTGTCATTTTTCTTGCTAGTAACTACCTTCCATTCCTGATTCGGATGATCCTTTCTAAGCACTTTAGGATTAGGAACTAGTTGTTTTTTCAAGCTAGTCTGATTAGTTGTGTTCTTTTTAGGACCACAATCAACATCTTGGTTTCCTATAGAGTAACATTTTGAACAATATTTTGGAAGGTGCTCATAATCTACAGGCTGCCAGAAGTCCTCTCCAAAATTACCTAGCCGAATTCTAATGCGATCAGGAAAATGCCCTAACAAATCCATAGCAACACTAACCTTTGCCATGCTTGGCCTAGTAAGAGCTGCCGTTGCAGCATCAACTCTAAGAGGATCACCAAGGCCACAAACAATATAGAACAAAGAAGATTCCGAAAAAAATATCGGCGGCAAACCTGGTAATGTGACCCACACAGGGACTATTGATGATTCTCTGTCCGGACGAAAATTGAAGGTCCATTTAGAGGTCTTCATCATATGTCGCCCAAGGTACCAGCAATCTTCAGTCCAGAGACGGTGGAAATCCTCATCGTTGGCAAGTTGAATGAGGATATGCTTCCTATCAAGAATCCCCAATTTGCATTCAGATTTGAGATTTAGGGTGAGGAATTGCTTCCTAATCCATTCTATGGGGGGTCTTTGATGAGAGAATTTCCCAATCAATGATCTCTGAAATGGTTTTGATAGAGCTTCAATTTCCACTTCGGAGAAGTCAACAACTGGTTCCCCTAAGAATTTGGTGGTCGGCTTTCCTTGAAAAGAAACTGCAGGGGAAGCTGGAACAGAGCAGGTTAGTAGAGATGCAAAACTTCTAAGTTGATCTGGCGGTTTCCCCGGCGGATCTGATTCACTCGCGTTGGCCGGAGAGGCCATGAACGGCGGCTGACACTCGGTAACGGTAATATTTCAGCGTGATGGACAGAGAGATTTCGAGGGGTATTTGATGTCATAATGGAATGAACTATTATGAACTATTTAGGACTGAGTCATATAACATTTTACTTCAGGCATTCCTATTCCTAGCATGCATGTATTCTGTCCACATTTACCATTTGTCTATAAAAATTTCCGGTATGACTGTAAAGCCAAAGATATTATTTTTTTTAATTTGCAATTTCAGGTGCAAGCCCATATTGCGAAGCTTAAACGAAAGATAAGTCTGATGGATGTGCGGCAGCAGTTGAAATCTACCTCTGACCAGTGAATGTACATTATCACTAAAGTTTTTCTAAAGCTTCAAAGTGGTTTTGCAGCAGAATCAATTGATAGCATAAAAATTTGTAGTTTCTTGACTCGAAAGGATTATGTCCTCTTCTTCTCCTTCTTCTTCTTGTTTTTCCTTTGTAAGTTTTTTTGTATTCTTTTCTGTGACGATCACTTTGTATCAATGAGGAGGTGCTGGAATAACATTTGTATCATTTGGTAAATAGAAGGTAAACATTTGTTGTACTAGCAAGATATCTTCATCAGAAAATTGTAGATCATATGATAAGATGATATGTTTTTCTGCTATATAATTTCTGCTCTCCTCATGGTAAAGAGTAAACTGTGAGCATTCCTATGGCAATTGAAATGTCAGGATCAAATGGGTTTCTGGTATAATCGGTGTACGTTTGAGGGTAGATTATCTCAGTCGAAATGTATATATATAGATAGTAGTGCATAAAAGTAGTAAAAAGTATCGACAAAGACTGAAAGGCATGCATGTGTGGTTAGGGTTCTATAGGCTTTTGTAGTTTATTGCGTATTTTCTCTGGAAGTGTGACAATGTGAAGGTGAATGAAGAAGCTTAGCAGCAAGTGCAGAATTAATGAAGAAGGTTGTCATGAGAAAAAACAAAGCTGTAAACATCATAAGGAGGGTCCATTTGCCATTTAGAGGAGCAACAAGGAATTGTAAACCCAGTGGGGTTCGTCTCCACCATGTCCATTATATACACAAACCGCAAAACACCAGTGCTATGTACTTTGGCCCCCACACTCCACATGACCACAGACCACCCCTCCCCCTCTAAAATATTTATTCATAAATACCCCCTCCCTCTTCCTCCCCATCACCCCACCACTCCACACCCACATTTTTCTCATCAGCTGCCTCTCCAAAGACCTAAACTTTTTCAATTTGAAGACACCCCAAAAGAAATGGCCATCAGAAAATCAAGCAAACGATCTCAAATAGCAGTTTTGAAGTAAATCCTCTGGAGATGTTCAAGTTCAAGCTTAGGCAAGAAAAATGGGTATGATGATGATGGACACCCTCTTGAAGTCCCAAAAGGTCATTTTGCTGTCTATATTAGTGAAAACAGAAGTAGATACATTGTGCCAATCTCATTCTTCTTTAGTCATCCAAAGTTTCAATGTATCCTCAAGAGCAGAATAAAATTTTGGGTTTGATCATGAGATGGGGCTCACAATTCCATGTGAAGAAGTTTTTCCTCGCTCCCTGACATCCATGCTTAGTCCTCTGTTTGTATTAGTGTATACGCTAGTTTATATTCTGTCATCTATACTCTCAAACACTCTCAGCTGGATTGAGAGTGGATTGAATTGAAGAAGAAGATGGTGCTCAAGATGAAGCTGATCTCTATAGCTTCTCCCTTTTTTCACATCTCTTCCTTCATTTATCAATGTGTCATTCTTGTATTCTCTCTCTTTTGAAGACCCAGTTGGGTTTATAGTGCTTAATTACCACTAACTTGTGAACCCCATTAAGGAATTTGTATTGTACATATGGGTTTACAGCTAGATCTGTCGAACTTGGTTTTCCTCATAAAGATGAAAGCCACTATGAGAAAAATTAATTTCAACTCTAATAAATCTCTGCATTAATTTTTCTGACATGTCTCTGTCTCTCTTAATTATGTTCCTTGTACATCCATTTCAGTATCTGAATTGGACGTTATGGGTGTTCACGACCATCCCACAATAGCATTGTCTGTCTAATGAAATGGCATGTATTATATTTGTCAACCATATATTCAAGTATAAATCGGCCTTTTCACCCTATTAAGCAGGTGGCTGCCTATGAACCAAAAGTCATCGAGGCTTTAGCTTGCCGGTCAGGTCTGTTGAAGGCCTTGGATATGGGGTTTAGCCACATAATTCTGGAGTCCGATTGTTTGGAGCTGGTGAATGCTTTGCTGAGAGATTATAGTGAGTTGTCATATTTTGGAGGAATTGTGGAGGAATGCAAGGAGTTAATGAGGAGGTTCCCTGCTTCCGAAGCTGCTTACGTACGTTCGCCAAACTGGGAATCAAACAGCCCATGCTATAGCAAAGTTTTCTTTATCTTGTGATTTGGATGTCTTCTGGATTAATTCGGTGCCATTTTGGCTTGATCATGTAATTCAAGATGATGTATTTCCTGTTGTTTCTTCCTAATATTTATCGGTTCTTTTATCAAAAAAAAAAGTTGTTAGTATGCAGGAGGAGTGCGGACTTGTTGGAAGTTCCCACATGAGATTATAGGGAGAAATTTGTTGGGTGGTGGTACGCTCCATGTGAGATCCCACTGCAAATAAAAGCCGATAATAGCTTTGGCTTATCTCTACATTAAATGAAGTTGGAAGCCCCACATAAAATCGTAGTGAAAGATTCGTTGGATGGTAGTATATACATGGCTGAACTACAAAATAGTCTAGTGAAATAAAAGTATAAAAACAGTCCACATTTTTATCATTAGATTAAATGGTATAATCTTCACCATTGAAAAGAAATAACATTTAAAATAAAATAAAATAAAATACAATATGCATGTCATTGCACATTAAATACTCTGCTTGTCCCTAATTAATATTTTCAAGATATATATTTGTTTAGGATATGCAGCACCGTACCCTATCTACCATTAGATTAAATATTCTAATCTCCACCAGTAAAAAAAATTGCATAAATGTTTATCTTGTCCCAACTAATAATTTGACAACGTTAATCTCAATACAAGAACTTCACGAATTATAGACATAATTTTTTGTTGGTAATCCTAAAAATCCTTCGATAATATTGATTTCCGATCGAAAATTTTCATCATTAAAACTGTCATAGGTAATCTAAACTCTGATGGCAAAAATTTCGTTGGTAATTACCGATTGATTTTTTCGTCAATAATCTGTTGCCCAAATATTAAAAAATTAAATTTCGTATCCGTCGATAAAAAATAAAAAATAAATTCCGCCTATAATCTGTTGGGAAAAAAAAAATTCATCTGTAATCCGTCAGCAAAATAAAAATTCTGTAAATAATTCATCCGTAAAAGAATGAAAAAATAAAAAAGTTATTTTCATCGCAAGTTTTTCATTAGTAATAAGTTAAAACTTCATACCCATTTTTGTCATATCCTTCTCATAATAAAATTTTGAAAACAAATAAAAATGATTTATAGATATTGACCTAGTCAACATCCACGTGTCGTCCAATGGAATGGACTATACGACGTCCAGTCTTTTGGCCAGATTGGACCCTAGTAAAACCCGTATATACAATGTGAGATCTCATCAAAATTAAAAACCAATAAAAGCTTTGGCTTATCTCCATGTTAGAATCTCACACCCAAAGATGTGGGAGAGTTTGAATTGTTTATAAATAATGAAGTCCATCTCAATCACTAACAAAATATTTTCCCAAATTTAATAAGTTGGGTCGAAATTCACTGCTAGACTTGAGGTAAAACAAAATCGTGCGGACTTGATATATTCTAAAGAACTGGACAATGCTAAACGGATAATATTATTGTTGTGTATGAGATGTGAAAATTACAACACTCGATATTAAATGAAAAATGAAAAAGTAAGAGAAGAAGAAAATAAAAAAAACACACACATATATATATATATATATATATAAACAGTTGGTTGTGTGTTATAAATGCATGAGACAAGTGGGCTGGTTCGAACTTTGAACTTTGAACTTTGACCTTTGAAATGCTTAGCAGGATAAAAATAATTTCCGCTAGTCCAAATGCTAGCATTCAATGGAGTACTTACACTTGCGAGCTTGCGGCCAAACTTCTCCAATAAATATGAACTTTTGTTTCAAAGTAATTAACCAGCACCAATGGCAAGAGAGAAGAGAGTACCAAAAGCCGTTGTTCCGATAAGTTCTGTATAATTTAGATTTCATTTATTTCTCAAGCTATATTTACGCTTCAGTCACGTGTGTTTGTATGCATGTATTGATACTGTAGTTTTTAAAATACTATAAAATTTGATCTATTTTGACATTTTGGGGCATGAATTAATGACATAACTTTCATGAGTTTATCTTGTCTCATGATTTTAATAGACATGCAACATGTATTCATATTTGGTTGCTGATTTGACTTTTTGGTGTACTTGCGTTATGCTTTGATATATATATATATATGATGGAGACCAATGTCCAGACGAATTATATGATAATATCATATCACTCCTTAAACATCAACAATCCAACAAATATAAATATTTGGACTAGTGGTCAAGGGATTTAATTTAATTATATTCATTATGAATCCATGTGAAATTTATGATGTCATTATGCACACTCAAATTTTATACTCAATATATATTTATGAACTATGAAAGTTAATAATAAAAATAATAATAATTAGACTAATGGTTGAGTGATTTACTTGTTTATTATACATGTTTAAGGTGCGAATCTTTTCTTTAACATATTTACTAATATTTTTAAGAAATTACTTGTAACTAAGGGTAGGGTCGGGGTTGGGTCGATTACGATTTTGGAGATGGTTTTGGTCCAGTTTTGGTTCGGATATCCTATCCATTTATCAATCAGTTCGAGTATCCTAAATCCGGCATCAAATACCAAAATCGACCCAAAACCGTAATGGATTTGAAAATAAAAATCAAAACCGTTTTCAAAACCTATAGGATCAATTTTCGGGTTTTAAACGGATCGGATACCCTGCGAATAGTGCACGGATCGAGTTTTTTTGGCATCCCTAATCATGAGTAGCTCCTTGTCATCATTCGCTGCCATTGGTTACTAATTTCACGAGATTTTAACCTTCAAGTTGTGGCCAATCATGAAGAAAAGTGTTCGATTTTACAACCGGAGACAACATTGTTACAAATAACCATTACAAGAATGCACCCAAACCTAGGCACACCATCCCTATCCATTGACTAGCTGGAATAGTCATCGAAAAAGGAATATTTGATTTGAGTGTCAAATTGGAATGATGAAGATATTTATGTAAATAAAATAAATGTTTATAATTTTTTGACCTATTTGAAATATTTTTTAAACTTTATGGACTTATAGAACAAAATTTATTGAAGTATCTCTATTGGAACATGACTTTTTACTAATTTTCCCAAATAAAGATTTAAAATGTTTATGAATACAACGATATGTTTTTGTTCATAGTAAAAATAAAATTCAACATAAAAAATCGATAATTTTACACTGTTGTATTTTATTTTTTTGTTTTGATTAAAAAATATATTATTAAATTTGTAAAATCAATGAATCATAAATATAATTTTTTAAAATGGTGTTGATTGTAGATGTGTCCGGCAATGTATAAATATGAGTATGGTGGTTGTAATACTAATAAAGGCGCGTGAAATTGTAATTATAAACTTAACATTGTGGCCGTCGGTTGTAGTTGAGGAATTTTTTTACAAGATTTCATGGTCAGAGGCACCAATGAATTCCGCCTCTGATATTGTATTCATGTGATATGGTGTTAGTTGTATGAGTTTACGAAGAGAGCCCCACCCTCCTTATATAATTAATAGTACATGATTTTAATTTTATTTTAACAATTATTTGTGATCTGGTGTTAGTTGTATGAGTTTATGAAGAGAGACATACCTACCCTCCTCATCTAATTAATATATCGAACGTGGACTCTATTTTTTTTTAACAAATATGATATCTAATTAGTCTATTTATATGTACTTGAACCTAGACGTTCAGTACTTCAACACAGCAGTAGTCCTTATCTTCTCAAAATGTTTGCTGCGGTAGCCATTTTAGGTTTTGCAGTGTTTATGTACTTTGTATACTCAAGATCAATCAAGTTAAGAGCAATTACTAAAAGGCATGCACCACCACTGCCGGAAGCTGGTGGTGCATGGCCTTTGATTGGACACCTCCACCTCTTTGGGTTGAAGGCACCTCACATAATCTTGGGAGATTTAGCAGACAAATATGGTCCAATCTTTGCAGTCAAACTAGGCTTTCTTCGCCTAGTCATTGTGAGTAATTCAGAGGTTGCCAAGGAGTGCTTCAGTACTACCAATGATAAAGCTCTCGGTGGCCGGACGAAAAACCTAGTTTCAGAAGTCTTAGGGTATAACTATGCCGTGATCTCGCTTGGACCAGGCGGGTCGCATTGGCGCCAAGTGCGCAAGGTAATGACGCTCGAGTTTTTCTCGAATCAGAAACTGGAGATTCTCAAACGCGTCGGGGAATCTGAAGTGAGGGCTTTTGTGAGAGAGATTATTGGGAAGAGTCGTTGTAGAAATAATGAGAAGGTGGCGGTGGTGGAGATGCGGAGATGGTTCGAAGACATTAACATGAGCGTGATTTTCAGGTTGCTCGCGGGAAAATCGTACTTGAAGGACGAGGAGGAAGAGGAGAAGAATGAGCGTTTCGAGAAGGCGTTCAATGCTTTGTTTGAGTTGTGTACAAAGTTTGCGATGGCAGGTTCACTTCCGATTATGGTGAGATGGCTGTATTCAAGAGGAATCATAAGGGACCTCAAAAGGGCGGCCGAGGATCTAGACCGAGTTCTTCAAGGATGGGTTGAAGAACATAAGCATAAGAGGATGTTTGGAAAGGTGAAAGGCAAAGAAGACTTTATTTACGCGATCTTGTCTTTTCTTGACGATGATGCTGAAGCACTCGTCGATAATTATGATTCTGATACCTTCATCAAGGCTACATGTCTGGTATGTCGCTATTGTCATATATATATATATATATATACATATACATACATACATATTATTATTGGTGTGATTCACTTCCTAATAAATAGGCTGTGTACTTGCAGTCACTGATAATGGGAGGGGTAGATGCAACATCACTAACTTTGACATGGGCTTTATCTTTGTTGCTCAACAACCCTGATGTGATGAAGAAATCCCGACAAGAACTAGATGCTCACGTTGGCAAGGAAAGGCAAGTCCAAGCTTCAGATCTTGAAAACTTGGTGTATCTCCAAGCAATTTTTAAGGAAACACTACGTTTATATCCTCCCGGACCACTAAATGCACCGCATCAAGCAACGGAAGATTGTACTATAAGTGGCTACCATGTGCCTGCTGGGATAACCATTATGGTCAATAGTTTCAAGATTCATCGAGATCCAAACGCATGGCCAGATCCTAATGCGTTTAAACCTGAGAGGTTTCTGACTGGCAGTTATAAGGATTTCGAGTTTAGAGGACACAATTATGAATTTATACCGTTTAGTGCAGGAAGAAGAATGTGCCCTGGAATCTCTTATGGTCTTCAAGTTATGCAACTCATACTTGCAAACTTGCTGCATTCTTTTGATATTGTGAATGCTACAGATGAAGCTGTTGACTTGACCGAGTCTGTATTCTTCAACAACTTTAAGAAGAACAAACTTGAAGTGATCCTTTCTCCACGCCTTCCTGCTCATGTGTACGATTGAATCTCGAGTTTGAACAAGATAGCCTTCAAGGTCTACTCAAACTAGCTATCATCATCGTTAATTACTCCGTTATGCTATATATTGTGTGTTTGTAATAAGTTTTTATTTATATGGAATATCTACAAGACAAGTTTGTAATATATACGTACCGGTTAAAATAAAGTGCTTGTAATAAAATCGTTAGTTTCGGTTTTTACTTTTGAATTTTGAGATCCTCTCCCATGAAATTTCACACATGGAGAACCTAATATATGTCGGTCGGGTTAGGGGAGGATCATTCCACCTTTGTGTTAATTTTTAAACAACGCAAATCTACATCATTAAACAAACCTAATATGTCTTTTAATAAGTATATTTTTCTCTTTATTTTCAATCTAGGGTGATAAAGTGTATTGGCACTCTTTTATTCACACGTCTGTGCGACCCAAAAAAGTAAGCGCACTGATGGGATTAAGAGTCGGCGGATATACACTGATCAAAAGGCTGAGAGTGACTATTGGATCGAGCTTGGCATGGAGTGAGCGGATAAGTGATTCCATGTTTGTTGAAGTTTTGCGAAGCCAGAAGAGGTTGCCAATGATGGGAATCCTCCGTGGCCAGAAGGGAGTTTGCGTTTGGGGTTTTTAGTGGAGGAAAAGATGCTGATGAGAGCTCTGAGAAGAACAACAATGGAGATTGAAATCAAACAACAGAACAAAAATCCATTTTTTGTGCAGAGACACTCGGTTTTCTTTATATAGGGGTTGAGTCCTCCTGAAAATTGAGATTATCGTTTGATCTCTGTTGCTTTGAGAAAAACTCTTATCTGTTAGAATAGGTCATGTCTATCAGGTTTTGATTTGTTAAGCGTTTGAGAAGATCTTGGGAGTATGGATCTTACCCTTTCACTAGATTGATCCTCTAGCTTGCTCCCCAGGGAGTATAACATAGGTTTTCTTTATCTGTACGTCATTTGTCATGTATGCTGCTAGGCGTAACTAATTTATCATCCACAATAACCAAATTCAACGTGCCACTTTGTGACAACCTGACTAGATTTAAGTTTTGGACGGTCACCCATGCACAGTGCACACATCGATCCGCCAATTTAATCCCCGCAGAAAGTATACCCAATCCTCAGTCTTTGCTCCGCAAAACCTAAAAAATAAAAGAGAATTGCTTCCCACTTATTCGAACGGCCGATTTCAAAGCAGGATCAAAATCTCTACGATATAACCAATGAGGCTCTCAGGGATTTCTGTCTTCTTGAACGCTCGTTGGTGCATCACTTTACTTTCACCGAGAACTGACGAAAGGCGGAAGGAGGTAGCTGAAGAATCGAAGAGAAATGGTAATTACACCCAAAGAATGGATTATATTTGTTGAAATTTGGGTATAAAAATTAAGCTAATTATTTTTCTTTCAATTTTCAAATTAAAAATATGTAATTTTATTTTTTGAAATAAATTTCCTACGACATAAGTCGACGTAAATTAATAAAATTTCAATATTATACCAACGCACATGTCGCCATTTATTTATAGCATCATTCGGTGACAACTGACAACTGATAAGTGCCGCCATTAATGATTTCAATTATTTAAGGCGGCAAAATTCGCTGTCTAGAGTTAACTTAAGAAGAAATACATCAATAAAAACATATTCTCAGATCTCATGTTTATAACACAAAAATACAAAATATATATCTCAATACAAAATGATTAGTACGAAGTTATAACTGAAGTTATAACTTATAAAGGTACAAGTTTTTAAGCTGGATCAATTTAAGTTGTCCATTTATGCAACAAGCGGAACAAAGCTCAAATACGCAGCCATGGCTTTTCCTAAGTTCTCCTTGAAACGAGGTACTGCACAAATGGATCTTGCTGATAGTGTAATGATAATGTTTAATTCATCAGAACAAGAAAATTACACACGTATAATTATTGATTATCAAAAATAAAGGCCCAAATAATCAAAAATTGTTGAAAATATTCACTTATCAATAATATATCCTATTTACTCGAATCATTATTGATTAGGTAATAGGTGCCGTTTTAGTTTTTAATGCATATATATCCATATGAGTTTATGGATTGATGTATAATAATAATAATAATAGTTAACCAAATTTAAAGTGAAAGACATGGTTTGGAAAGAAGCGGAAGATACTCTAAGCGGTCTTTTTCTTTGAATAAGCTTGTGTTGTTGGCGTTATTCAAAGGCCACTGAAGCCTACTGCCAAAACGTGTTCATTTTCGGACCGGAAATCCTAAATATACATAAAGATTTGTGTACATGATGTATATAACCTATGTGGCATGTTGATTATGCATGCGATATAGATTTTTTTGGGAAATAAATTTTTTTGCCTTATTAGAAATAACCTAATTCCCACCCAAAAAAATGCATTACCGTTTCTCTGTCCTCTTTCATTAACTACACAATTGACCATAGTTAATTTAATTATTATTTTATTATCTCTCTTGTTTATCTTATGCATCATTGCATTTTTTTCATTTTTCATTTATGAAATGTCTTTTTGGCCATTGTGTTATGAGATTCAGAAAAGAAACTTGTTAACCATTCCAATGTAATTATTTGCACTATTTTGTTATGAGGTTCGCAAAAGAAACTATTAACCATTCCAATGTAATTATTTGCACTATTTTGTTTTTCTTCCTTAATTACATTGTATTATACATGGCAGGCTAGCAGCGCTTATTCCATTGCATTGCCTACTTTTTAACAATGTTTTTGTTAGGTGAAGATGATATGTAATTTTTGTAATTTTAATATTTTATATTTTTTTCCTGTGTGGACAATACTGAATTTGATAGAGTCGATTAAGTTATTGAATTAGATGCACGACATGTTCTTATTTTGTAAAATTGATTTTAATGTTTTTAACAAAATGGTAATGTAATTGGATAAACCCATGTGTTATAATCCATTTCTGTTTTATAAATTAGTCAATGCATTTTATACTAATCCTTTGAGTTTTAATAATGTCTCATGACATTGTGTTTTCACAATAATTTATTCACAACCAATTAAAAGACCAAAATCTCAACTCCTTCAAGTAACCGAATCCATAAAAGGATAATTTTACATATTTAAAATGTAAAAAAATGAAGACAATGTAATACATTTACATATGAGCTAACGACACACCCATGTTGGCCGAATTTACATTGTTAAATAAATAACAACTTGGAGTAAAACCATAAACCAATTTTCAATTTTTAGACATGCACAATGTTCTAATTATGCCAATGCATTCCAAGATTCTCATGATTTACACATTTTTCTGGGTCAACAGAGATCAATACATTCCATTGTATGAAAGACACCGACTTTTCTTTCATCCAACAACTTTAGCTCCAATGTGATAGTCATTTAAGAAAAATGTCAATCCAATGTCAAAATCATACCGGTAAGAGCATGAAAACCTAAAGAAACAAAATCATACCATATAAGTTGTCCGAACAGAAATTTGGTCACAAGAAAAAGTTAAACAGATATTCAATGTAACTCATACACGATGAGTTCATTGATCAATAATGAGCCAATGTAATTAATTTAGCCATAAGTAACATTAATTTTCATCAATTGGTCCAACCATTACAATGTAATTCTCATCTACAAGCAATTCAATTTAACAAAAATCATTGTAATTACTAAATTAAACATCCAATTCTCATATCAAAACCTAAACGCAATTAAATAACACACATGGAAAACTACGTAGAACACAACTATGTAATAGATCTTACATTGTGTATTTTGTACGCCCAAGATGCAAACATCCAAATTTAGAACAGTAAGCAAAGTCATGTGTAAAAATACATAATTCAGCCCCCATGGTAAGACATGCAAAAATTAAAAAAGTAGTTTATGTAGTTAATCATGACAAGGTAAAATTTAACAAACTCCTCTATGGTGTGCTTATGTAATTTTCTTTTACATTGTCAACTATTTAACTACAATCCAATGTAATTTAAACACAAATTTTTTTAAAAAAATATATTACACCATGTTCAAATATTCTTAATTTTAGAATACAATAATAAAGACAATGCATTCCACGATTAAACTGATTTACATCTTATGGGGTTAACAATGTATTTAATTGAAATGGAAATCAATCAACAGATAGTCAATGTATTTTTCAAATGAAAATTAAAATATATTCCAATCAAAAATCATACCAGTTTTGCAACACAAATTGACTATAACTACTTTATTACAATTCCAATGTAACTCAAATACAAATTTGGCACAAAAAAAAATTACATCACGTTCAACTATTCTTAATTTTCTAATGTAATAATCATGACAATGAAGTCCACGTTCACAATGCTTTACATATTGTGGGGTTGCCAATGTATTTATTCGAAATGGAAGCCAATCAACAGAGAGTCAATGTATTTTTAAATTAAAATTAAACCCTATTCCACTTGTAAAATTATACCATGTACACATAAAGAAAATATTGTTTTACCTCAAATGCAGCTGTATCTTGAGAAAATCAAACAGACGCTGTCGAAGATAAACCTAAAGCTGTCTCAGCTAGAACTACTCGTTCGTGAATACAAAAACATGCCGGAAAAGATGGATGAGAAGTCATTACAGTGGGGGAGAACCAATAGTCGCAAACCAGAGGATTTGGGTAGCTTCCTAAAGATATTTTTGGAACCACTGTCATTGATTTTTGAATTTAAAGCTGAGTTTCTTTTTGTGGAAAATCATGCCGGTAACTACAGTTATCAAACCATGGTAAAAAGTGCAATGATTACCAGCTTTTGAATTGTCAAATTTCAAAAACACTGACTAGTTTACTGACTATGCATGCCACATCAGTTATGGATATTAAGGATACTAAACCTTATGTACAACTAGTATTATCGTTTTCGGACACACTAAGTTCAGGTGGTCAACTTTTGGAAGCATCAGTGTGGTCATGATCCATGTGCATTTGAATGCTTGTTTATCAGAAGGTCGGATTGATCATAAAGCTTTCTTAAAAGGATTTAAATTATAAAAATAAAAAGAAGAGGAGGAGGTAATTCTAGCAATATTTAAATTCAAATTTTAAAAATATTAAACCAAATTTAAATCCTGTTTTTGTTGTAAAATAACCTCAAAATATTCCAAAATCAGGATAAGATAAACTTGTGTTTAAGAAAAATATTCAGAATAATATTTGGAGAGAAATCTTGCAAGAGAGAAATTAGAAAATTGAGAGAATGTTTTTCTTCACTTGATGTGTATTTTCATTTCACTAAACGTTCATTTATAGAAAAGAGGGGAGAATCAGTGCAGTGCATTTATCAGTGCACTTTATTACCGTAGATAGAAAATGGAGAGAGAAAAGATATACTTATTGAAAGACTCACAAAGTATGTTTAATAATGTAGATCTGCAATACTTAAAAATCGTCGCAAAATGGCACTGTCATCCCCTAAACCCCCATTTATATAGGATTAGTTTATAATAACCAAATTAATGGTTTAACCACTTCTTAAATAGTTTCCTCCAACTAATAATGAGATAAGTTTAACTACCTCATAAGTAGTCTCTAAATACACTAATAAGATGCTCTTAATTAGCCTCCGAATAGACAAATCAAGTGGACATCCACTAATCAATATTAATATCATAATACTCCTCTTGGATAATCAGTATACATAGAATGTGTCTCGTTAAAACTTTACTAAGGCAATAATTTTTACCCGAAATATCAAGAGCAAAGATTTGCATGTTTGAAAGCTTGTTCATGGAAATGATACTAATAAATATGAGTTTAAACAAGCTCACCAATAAAGTAGGAATATGCAAACCCTCGTATGGTGAATCGATCATGCTGATAACGTGTTGTAAAACAAGCTCAGAATATTACAAAATTAAGATAAAATAAATTAGTGACTAAGAATAATATTTGGAGAGAAGTTAGAAAAGTGAGTGAATGTTTTTCTTCACTTGATGTGGACAAATACTCTCATTCAGCCGAAATGCAAGTGGTTGGCAAGTACATGGTTCGGAGAGAATCTGTCTTTTTCTTTGAACAAGCTTGCTCCGTTATTCAAAGTCCACTGAAGCCTACTGCCAACAACTGTTCATTTCCGGACACACTAAGTACAGGTCAATTTTTGGAAGACATCAGTGAGCATCACGATCCACGAGCAGCAGCGCGTGCTTGTTTGTCGGAAGGTCGGATTGCTCATAAAAATTTCTTAAAAGGATTTACACGTTTGTTCGAAGGAAGGAATGAGTCTAAGATGAGCTGGATACGAACTTATTGAGAGGGGTGAATGAATTGTAATATAGATAAAAATATTGTACTATATTTTTTTTAATAAATTAATAATTTTATGCGATTTTAATTGAAGGATAAAATTATCATTAAAAAAATGTTATTCTCCACAAGGGAAGAATAGTCAAGCTCACAAATGTTTTATACAAATCAAACAAAAAAATGAGTTTTGATAAAATTCATTCTCTTGCCTGACCTTAATTCTTCTCAATCAAACACGGGATTAGATTATAAAAATAAAAAAAAGAGTAGGAGGTAATTATAGCAATATTTAAATTCAAATTTTAAAAATATTAAACCAAATTTAAATCCTGTTTTAAATTATTTGAAGTTCTTCCATGAATGAATATGCTTTATTTTTTCTCAGTATAGCATATATGTTCGATTCCTGGGGGTAGGGCACACGTTGATCATGAGTGGATAGAATGATCAGGACAAATACTCTCAATTCAATTCAACCAAAATATTTATATATGTGTGTGTGAAATAATTCCAAAACGAACTAGAGATACCAGCCAGCCACTGATGCAATTTTTTTTCTTATTATTGGAGAATCTACAACAGTCCAAAATTGCAGAAAGTTTTAAAATAATATAAACTATTTGTTATTGTTCAAAAAAAATTTACGCCCCTTTGAATTAGAGTTTATTAAATTATAAATTAGCTTATACGTTACCTAGTTTATAAGCTCAATTTCATTGATTATCAATCACCTCAGTCACATACCAAAAAAATTCCTTCAATTTCCCTTATTACCCCAGTTCTCTCACACATTTGTCATTTTATCTCTTAAAATATATGTTAGATTTTGAAAAAAAATTACATATTCAAACTCAACGCATAAAACTCTTTCCAACAAGACCCATATTCAATAGCTTTTATTTTGTTATTAAACTAATCTATATACCCTTCATTGTAAATTGACAGTTTATACGCTGTTAAAACTTTCACTCAACCAAACAACACAGCTTATTTGATAGCTTATACGCTACCCAACATATACGCTATCAAACATACTCTAATCCAAACGGATTAATAAAACAATACTTTTACCTTGCTCAACGACCCTCAAAAGACTTCTTGAGTAGCCCAAAATGAAACTTTAATATCCATCCAATTTTATTGGATCCATAAGTTTTTTTTTGGCACAATCGTTCAAGAATTCAAGGTTCCCGATCTCAACCACGGTCACCATTTTTTCACTTGATCTATTGACTGACTTGATCGTTAGAGTCACAATTACCGGCACTCCCAAATCCAGCTATTGGGCTTCTAACGATTTTGTTGTTAGAGATTTGTTGCAACATCGAGATCAAGCCATGTTTCTTGAAGATTATCGGTACGCATTGAAACTTAACAATAGTAAATTCGGGCATCTACAACAATATCATCCAATAACTTTATGTTTCTCATTTGACATTAATCATACGGACGGGCTTTGTATTTATGAGATTATACTGTACCATAAACGGTTACCATGTCCCTTCTGGGACAAGAATCCCACTCAGTCTTTCTATAGATCCATCGAGAATGACATTATGAACTAATCTGTGCACGACATTATTTATGAGATCTGGTGTTAGTTGTATTACTTACTTTATAGTGTTGGTGGTAGTTGTATTACTTCGGTTTGGGGTCGAGAAACCGAAACTCGTCTGCCAGTTCCCTGCCTTGGGAGTCACTGACAGATGTAAGTCGCAGGATGTGCAGCCTTACGGTAGGGACCACCTGCCGCTTTAGAAGTGGTCGAATGCCTCTACGAGGGTTCGAACTCACAACCTCCACTTCCCCCGTTAAGAGTTTTGACAAGGTGAGTACCGCTCAGCCATATGCCCTGGGGGCAAAAGTGGGTTATATGTAAGCGTTATGGCAATTAAATCCAATAACGTGCCACTTCCCCGGCTCGACCCAGTGACCTCTTCACTCCCAGAGCACTAAGGTTTAGTTACTTACTTACTTTATAGTGTTGGTGGTAGTAGTTTATGAACTAAAATAATGTGTCTTGACATTGTATTTATGTGATATGGTGTTAGTTGTATGAGTTTATGAAGAGAGACCTACCTACCCTACTTATCTAATTAATATATCGAACGTGACTTTTTTTAATTTTAACGAATAGGATATCTAATTAGTCTATTTATATGTACGTACTTGAACCTAGACGTTCAGTACTTCAACACAGCAATAATCCTTTTCTTCTCAAAATGTTTGGTTGAGGTCGCCATTTTAGGTTTTGCAGTGTTTATGTACTTCGTATATTCAAGATCAATCAAGTTAAGAGCAAGTACTAAAAGACATGCACCGCCACTGCCAGAAGCAGGTGGTGCATGGCCTTTGATTGGACACCTCCACCTCTTTGGGTTAAAGGCACCTCACATAATCTTGGGAGACTTAGCAGACAAATACGGTCCAATCTTTGCAATCAAACTAGGTGTTCTTCGTGTAGTGATTGTGAGTAATTCGGAGGTTGCCAAAGAGTGCTTCACTACCAATGATAAAGCTCTCGGTGGCCGGACCAAAAACCTAGTTTCAGAAGTCTTAGGGTACAATGTTGTGAAAATTTATTCGCAAGCGCATGAAATCGCAAACAAGTAATATAGTGATCAAAGACCAAATATCGAACCCTCAAGGACTATTTAACTCAATCAACTATAGACTACTAATTCAATTGCAAACAGTACCTGGATAAAAAAAAAGTTGTGTTTGAATAATTGCTGAACGAATTAATAAAAATTAACTAATAGCAACAAGCAAGTAAAACAAGAATCAAGATTAAGAAGCACTAGAACACATGACTTCACCGTAGTTATCTCAATTGAATCTCAGTTTAATAAATCTTGCCCAATTATTCTTGTTATCATGAATAAAAGGAGGAGACAAACCCCCAGATCAGACTCCGAATTAGCCAGGATCTTACAATCATCAACAATCAAATCCAAATAAGATAATGTAATACCCCATTTGTGTCCGGTGGAGACAAAGGAAGGGAGTGGGTGACAGAGAAGAGGAGTAGGTGGAGGGGAAAAAAAAAAAAAGAAGAGAAAGAGAGAAAGGTGACAGTAGTGGTTCGGATAGGTAAGAAGAAGAAAATTTGAGGAGTTGCCGTGATTGAGGGAAAATGGGAGTAGGTGAAGAAAATGGGAGAAGAGAAGGAATAAAAAGAAGAGAGTCGGGGACAAAGAAAACAAAAAGTATAAAAATTAGAAAGGAGGGAGGGATCCAGAAAGAGAAAAAACTTTTGTCTTCCAATCATTACATCGATGGATACCAGCAAGTCAACTGATAAGTGCCGCCGTTAATGAATTCGATTATTTAAGGCGGCAAAAGTCGCTGTATATAGTTAACTTAGAGGAAATACATCAATACAAATATTCATTCTCTTAATTGAGTCATATTTTTATTACACAAAAATAAAATATTTTAATATAATCAAATCGGTAAATAAAGTCACATCAGCAAAATAAATCTCTCAATACAAAACTGTTATCCAAACATATATTATTTCATTCTCTCATCCTTTTTCCAATAAAATCACACAAAAATCAATACTGACTCTCAACTTTTTTATAAAAAGTCAAGTTACGTACTCATCTACATCACCAAAACGCATATCTCAATATAGTCGCATCAACAAAACACATATTTCAATATAGCCACATTAACAAAAATATACATTCTCATGCATTACTCATCCCCCTAAAATACTACCGTTGCATTTGCTCTTGTAGCATCCTTCGATGACCCTTAGTAATTCTATGCAAGGTTAGACTTTAGCTTGGAATAACGCCTCTTTGAAAAATTTACGTGAGATGGGACCTCTATTTGGGATGACATCTTTCTTAAAATATTCATGGGAGGTTGGACTCTGACTTGGGATGACGCCTTCTTTGGCATAGTTATGCGGAGTTAAACCGCGATGTGAGATGACATCTTTTTTTAGCAATTCTATGCCAAGTAAGACCTCGGCTTGGAGTGATTCCTGTCTTGACATATCCATTTGAGATTAGACCTTGACTTGTCGTGACTACTTTTATCGACTTGGTATTGGACCCCGACATGGGGTGATGCCTTCCTTGATGTATCCATGCGGGGTTTGACCTCAGCTTGGGGTGACGCTTTTCTTGACATATCCATGCAGAGTTGGAACTCGACTTAGGGTCAAGTTGTTGGCTTCTTTGAGAAATTCATTTGTGGTTAGACATTGACTCAATATTATGCCTTATTTGGAAAATCTATACAAGATAAGACCTTGAATTTGGTTTGTGCTTCTTTGGAAGTTTAAGACCTCTCCTTACCTATGATAGCTCACTGGTGAATCTATGCAAGGTTTAGACCTCGACTTTTCGTGACACATTTTTGGCAATTTCATACGAGATAAGACTTCGATTAACTGTGAAACCTCCTTGGTAAATTTATGCGAGGTTAGGAGTTGTGTTTGGTTTATGTCTCTTTGGAAAATCTATGCAAGGTAAGTCCTTAACTTTGGGTGATACCTCTCAACTGATCTATGAGAGGTAAGTCCTTGGTTTTGGGATGATGCCTTCCTTGGAAAATATATGTGAGGTTAGTAATTATCTTTGGGTGATACCTCTTTGATAAGTCTGCGTGAGCTAAGTCCTCTCATTGGATGATGTCTCTTTGGTAACTATCCATGAGGTTAGACCTCAACTTGGAGCAATGCCTATTAATATCTCCTCATTTCATCAACGATTGAATTTCAACAATTGATATGAACAATTCATGTTATTAAAATATAAAATTTATTGAGCCACTATGTGAGCAATCATATTCAAATAAAAATGCAAATAGATTAGTTAAAATAGAGATTAGAAATTAACTCATTAACCGATCAAGCTGAATGACCATCCATCTTTCTTTGAATTTTCATCTTGCTCTTACTCCACACTAATAATGAAATCATCTGAATTCTCTTTTTAATAATCTGCTATAAGTGCCACTTTAAATCATTACATTCTTCTGTAAGATGTACTTTATCACTATTGTAGCTAGATCACCCATCATTCTCTTATGCCACCTAAAGTAGTGCTCATCATTGACGTCTTTGAAGATTTTAGTGATTGGTTCATTAAAGCTCTTATATATGCCTTTGTCAATATACTTCAATCCCCTAGGCGACTCTTTTGTCGTTGCTTAACTCATTGGATATTTTTGTCTTCCTCAAGCTTGATATATTTGTTCATCCTTTCTATAGGTCATTCATCATGATCGGTGGCTGAAGGGTTAAGTTTTATTGGACCCTACTAGATGGAAGGTTTCAACCGTTGTCTTCTCATCACATTCTTATATATATGTATAGACATTTAAATAACAAGAAGCAAAATCTCTTAGGGACTCACCTTCCTTTGGTCAAGTGGAGAATAACATATCTAGGATTGCTGGCTCTCTGTCATTGACGATGAATCTTGACACAAAAGATACGCCAACTACTTCTGAGCGGACATTGAGCTCTCTAGAAGTTCATGAACCCACTTCATTACGGTCATTCCCATGGTGGAGGGAAACATCTTGCACATGAGCATATTTCGATCTGTTCGTAGTGTTATCTTGTGAGTATAGGTAGTAATATGAGCTAATGAATAAAACTTGGATGGAGGATCTTCCCTCCATTTAGACTTAACAAAAAGAGTCATGGTCATCTTTCTTTGGATTTACTCCGCCTTCCTTTGCGCACTAGATCTCGTTGGTTGTCTTCATGGACCTCAATACCCTTCCATACTATGAGATCGGTGTACCGTCAAAGTTTCAAGTTCCCAGGCCCTCTATGAATTTGGAGAATGAGACTGGCATCGTGCCCAAGTCTTAGCACTTAAGGCCTCTCCTAACTTGGAGATATCATTCGGAGTCGTGCTCTCCTATGAGTTGGGGAATGCTTTTGCCTCCTCCTTGAGCTGAGGCTCCTAGTCATGTGAAATATTCCACTACTCTTACTTTCAACTTCACGGGAATGCTCTGAGTCCTTTTCCTCCACTCTTTCGATTGGATTCACTAGTTCGATAATGTTGGCATGTCGTTCTCTTTTATGCTTGATGGAATGAAATTGATCTATCATCACTCTGAGTTCCTCTTACCTCAGCTGGAGGTCCTTCTACTTTCGACATATTGCTTCTTTGATTTCTTCCAGATCGATACATTCCTTAACTCTTTAAATCTGATAGATCTCTTGCCCTTTCATGACCATGGGTGGGAGCACTTCGTCCAACCTTGAGTCTCTTTCTGGTGTTCCTTGCATGATGTTAGATTCATCGAATACTTTTTTTTTTCCATAGATGGTGCCAATTAGGGATGCAAAATTATGCATGACCCGCACGTAAGCGATGAATATCTCAATCATACAAGAACAAAAAAAGAGATAGTGACCTTTCTTGTCCCATTTGAACTTCGAAGCTCAAGTCATTATCTGTCTAAAAGAAATTGAGTAGTCTAATGTTCAATATTGAAGTGTGTACCTTATGTTTACCTTTAGTTTTTCTTATATAGGGGTTGAATATTTAATAAGATAAATCTTCTTGATGATTGAGACTATCGTTAATTCCAGTTGTACTAAGATCAAACCTCCAATGCTAAGATAAGTTATGACTCTTAGGTGTCAATCATCATGGGCGTTGAAATAGATCTTGGGGGTTAGGACCTCAGCCTTTTCCCTGACTTGATTGCCTTATATGCTTCAACTCTTGTACATATTCCTTATTGTTGTATGTATTACATATCATGCTAACTAAACATGACTCATTTTTATTATTCACAACAGATAACTTGCAAATAATCTTGGAAACATGGTTCACGGATGATCATGTTCAATTTATTTGTGTACTATGTCTATTTGAGTCAATGAAATTTTGATTAATTTGTTAGTTAATTGATTGCCACAAATGCCAAAATAAAGTCGTATCCACGTGTACAATAGTACAAAGTCACCCTCTCACAAGCCACCTCCAAGATTTTTTTCCTACCCTTGTTATAAAATTTTGATAAATCTAATACAAACAATTCGAAGATATATTATCCATTTTGAATCTAAGATTCGTACAATTTTATATTAAAAAAGATTTTATTGGTTGAGAAATATTAAATCTTTACTTATAAATTACATCAATGACTAATGCCTAACTGATGTGAAATACAAATCTGCATATCCCTAATTGAGACATTTATTGATCGATATTAAAATATCTATTAAACTATAATTCTTATTCTTATTCTTATTGTCAAAGGGAGCTTAAATTTTTAAAAGTAATTTGAAGCCAACAAAATTGCATTGGGAATTGCCAATTTGATTTTTCATTTTTGGTCTTTGTGCTGCCTTCCTTTCAATTATAAACCAGAGTAGAGCTTTGAATTTAGACTCCTATAGATATAATCAAATTATAATCAGTTATTTTTCAATTTGGAAATTGAATATTTCTCCTAATTGTTGGTTAGCTAGAGAGACATCAAGTCACATGGTTGCATATCTACGAGAAAATCAGCCATTAGTGAAGGAATTTGCAGATGGAAACTTTTCTTCGGTAAATACTGACGAAATATCGACAGATTATTGTTGAATTTCATTTTTTCAATTTTTCGACAGATTGCCGATGAAGTATTGACGGAATTGTTGCCAACGGTTTTTTTCGTCTATAGTATTTGGTACAAATTTGGCACCGGAAATTTGTGATGAATTACTGACGGACATTTGGTCGGTAAATTTTTATTTTTTAATTTTAAAAATAAATTACCGATGGAATATTAGGGAAATATCAGTTGATTAGGCTCTCCCCATAGTTTCGTATATGGTGTTTCCACTAAAAACACACAGCTTGTTCGACCATTGAGTTTTGTTTCCCAATAAAAGAATAGGGCAAGTGTGCATAATGAGCTGAGTTAGCAAACATGTGATCTGCTATTAAAGGAGTACAATTTTATTATGGTTTTTTGGGAGGAATCCATCCGGAAATTCTAGTAGCTTTTGTTTGTCGAAGTCATTCACCATGTACATTGATTCTTTTGGACTGTTTTTGTTAAATTTCTTTGAAAACTCTGTGAATGTTGACATTGTGGACAACCATGTGATGACATTGCAGGACCTTCTTAGGCTGAGATTTGATTCGATTAGAACTTTTTAGCCTTCCCCGTACTCGAAAAAGTATGTATAGTTTGTCAAACTTTCCTTGTCTGCTCTTGATCAAGATAAGCTAGGAGACTGGGTTGGGTGGATTAAGTCACGTTTCTGCAGTCTTGTAGTCAACGTGAGTAGTTTATATCTTATTACATTGTGTCTTATTTTACATTCCACCATGCATTCGTATTATACCCTATGAACTTATTTGTGCAGATCTTGGGAAGGTATTGTTGAGATTAAATTTGGGTTATGGTTTAGGTCCCCTACTGTGCTATGCTAATTAATTCGCTGATCATTCCTTTTCTTTTATTCATCATTTGTACCATCATTTCTTTTTATGTTCTCATTATAAGAAGAGTTTTGGACAATGAGTTCTGTCAATAATATGATAGTTTATTGATGCAATTTTGCAGGATTAATTATATGTATCTTTCGTGATATAAATGCTAGGCCTTTTCATTTCAATGAAGCAAGAGACTACTGAATCATATAACTATATATATATATATATGAGAATTTTCAAGTCAGGGATTCCGCCTGGATTTTTCCATGCGGGATCATGTGAACACCACAGATTGTGGTGCAGATGAGGGCCCCATCACCTGTACGCAGTGGACGGTGATCAAAGGGCGGATCCCGCACAGATCCCTCACTTGAAAACTACTCGTACATATAAATATTTGTTTGTATATGAGTTTATTTCTAGTGAATGAGTTTCTCTAATACTTTTTTTAAATCCATCGGTAATTTATTGACAAAAATATGTTTCATCGGTAATCAAATAGCGTCGATCATTTTATCGACAAATATTTTTCCATGGATAATCAATATTACCGATGAATTTTTCTGGATTACCGAAGGAAAAATCTATCGATAAAATGTGAAATTCTTGTAGTGATAGTGTAATGATAATGTTTAATTCATCAGAAAAAGAAAATCACACACGTATAATTATTGATTATCAAAAATAAAGGCCCAATTAATCAAAAATTGTTGAAAATATTCACGTATCAATAAAATATCCCATTTACTCGAATCATTATTGATTAGGTAATAGGTGCCGTCTAAGTTTTTAATGCATATATATATATATATATCCATATGAATTTATGGACTGATGTATAAAATAATAATAGTTGACCAAATTTAAAGTGAAAGAGATGGTTCGGAGAGAAGCGGATAATGTCTTTTTCTTTGAACAAGCTTGTCTTCTTGGCGTTATTCAAAGGCCACTGAAGCCTACTGCCAAAAAGTGTTCATTTTGGGACCTACTAAGTTCAGTTAGTCAACTTTTGGAAGCATCAGTGTGGTCACGATCCATGTGCATTTCAACGCGTGTTTGTCAGAGGGTCGGATTGATCATAGGGAGTTTTTAAAAAACCCCTCTCCAGTGAACCCTCTCCCCCTATCCTAGTCTGTCAAAATTTGTACCTTTCAACGCAAAAATTAAAAGAATCATTGTCTCGGCTTTTGTGTATAAACCGGTTAACTTTCAACCTATCAAATAAGAGGCACTTATTACACTTACTTTTTTATAAAATAAATTAATAAAAATCAATTTCATAGTACAGAAGAAACGTTTAAATATATTTTTTAATATATTTAATTAGGTGAATTTATTTATTTATCTATTTACACTAGTGAAGAACATAAATAAGTGTTCGTAATTGAAATATTTAAGTTGTGGATTTACACATATATGTAAATTTAATCAACATCGTAAACAAAATTTTTAGAAAAAAATATGGACTGTACTGACTGCATGTATGCATCAAACCGTTCCGCATAAGGAGTAGCCTATGCAGTTGCGCATGCGTATCTGCAGTGAACCCACTCAGGTGTAATGAGAGGCATTGGATAATCTTCTGACAAACCAACATGGACGTAATGATTATCATTTACGTGCCCTATAGCGATAGCATAATGCTGACTGGGTGGTGGCAGGGTTGTACGAAATGGTAGATATGTCCAACTCTCTGTACGATGAAGAACATGTAATATCACATTGTATGCAGATGCAATCAACAGACCCAAATCTGGCATTGCCATCCAATGCTCAAATGGTGGTTCAACATCATTTTGAAAGAAGTTCAAAGAGTGTCTAACACTATATGCCATCTCATCACCACCAAGTATTCGAACATATTGTGTCCAAAATGTGTCCAACTCCGCCATCAAATTATATCGAACACTAGCCCAATTTTCTCCATAACCAAGAGACACATCTATTGACCGAAAGCCGCAATTTCCATCCGCTCTTACGTCTTGTACATCGCTAATGTAAGAAAGTAGTATGGCTGGAAACTGATCAACATAGCCAGATAAGGAGCAGTTTACCTTTCTTGGCCCTGAACTCATTTGCGTATAAAATGATTCAGTATTGTAAGTAGAGGAGCAACTGTGTCTCGCATGCACATGAGAGTGGAAAAAATCATGCTCAAAGATTTCGAGTTGGGGGCGTCCGGATGAGATACTGTATCTGTGAAGTTCCCTAGGATGAGCAAAATCACTCTCAGGGAACTTGGGTTTTACTAGATTAGGATCGATGGAGGTGGGCACTTTTTCCTTTGTGGTGGGACGCCCTCGAGTGTTCTTCTTAACAGCTGGCTCTCTGAGGGAAGTTGTCGAATGTTTGAATATCTCCCTCAACTTTCTCAGCCAACTGACTTTAACAGGCCTTGTTTTCTGCTTGAGCTGTGTTATCGGTGTGACAACTTTTGAGAAGTCCTGAATGAACCTACTATAGTACCCTACCAATCCCAAAAACTTTCGGATCTCCATAACATTCTTGGGTTTCTCCCAATTCAATATCAATTCCACATGGCGAAGGAATTTAACCTCCATGGCCCAAAAATCGCACTTAAATTGGCATACAATTGATTCTCCCCAAGGTCTGCAACATTAGCCTCTAGTGTTCCTCATGCTCCTCCACCGTTGTTGAATAGATCAAAAGTTTGCCGATAAACACCACCACAAACCTATCAAAAAATGGATGAAGAACCAATTGCATCAATTCAATGAATATCCCCAAAGCGTTTGTCAACCTAAACGACATAACGAAGAACTCATAATGCCCATAACAAGTCCTAAATGTTATCTTCTGGATGTCTTCATCCTTAATCCTCAACTAATGATAACCTGATCTCAAGTTGATCTTAGAGAAATTCCTATCACCTCTCAATTGATCAAACAAGTCATTGATCCTAGGCAACATATACTTCTTCTTCACAGTAACCTTGTTCAATGCACATCCTCAATGAACCATCTTTCTTCTTCACAAATAACACTAGTGCTCCCTACAAGGATACACTTGGCCTAATAAAGCCCAAACCCTATAAACTCTTCTAATAGAATCATCAACTCCTTCAACGCTAATAGAGCCATCCAATATGACAAAATTGAATTTGGCTTTACATTAGGATGCAACTCAATAGCAAAGTCAATCTCTCTCTTTAAAGGTAATTTGGGCAACTCATCCAGAAATACATGAATGTACTCCTCTACCACAACTATCGACGTAGAAAAATTTCCTCTTGGAGTTGAAGTATTCAGACCAGAACGTCTAGAAAGTGAGGACACGACACCCCCTTCCATCCCCGTAGTTGAATCATCCTTCCCTTGGGTATCCTAAGAGTAATCTTCCTCTCCTAGAAGTCTAACAACCCATGGTGTTTCGTCAACCAATCTACTCCATGAATAACATCAAAATCCCTGAATTCTATAACATATAATTCGGCCTTTTAGGACACCTCTCCAAACCGACTCTCACAACCAAACGCTATACCCTCTAAATGAGTGAAATGCCCAAATAGCTTTGATACGATAAAAATACGTCTTATTGGTAAAATTTCCAATTCTAATGTATGCACCAACGAACTAGTGATGAATGAGGAGATAGCTCTTGAATTAAACAATACTCTAGCCTAGTAGTGTGAAATAAGAAGCCTCCCAATGTCCTAATATGAATGCCCTCCCATGTGTCAAGGCCTGTTGTTGCTAAGACTGCCTAGATCCACCTCGTCCTTTTCTCCTTGATAGGACTGTTGAGGGAAGAGCTGGAGTAATTACTAGTGCTGGTAACCTCGATGGCTTATGCTGCTCTAAAGCCCAACCTCATTGGGAACACTCACTCTTCTTGTGACCTCTCGTACCACACCAATAACATACAATCCCCTGCACTATACACTGGTCCATCTTATGACCCTCTTTACCACACTTGAAACACACTATCTTGCTACCCTATGGCCTTTGACCCTGGTCTTTATCGCCCCTCTAGCCCCTCCGAGTCTGAGGCTCTATTATCTACCTTTTTTGATCACTACTACCACCACCCGATCCGAAGTTCTACGACCCTTATAAATGTCTCAATACTGATAAGAGTTATGTTCTCCTTGCTCCAGCTAAAATGGGTACATAGCCTTATCATAAGAAATATTTCCCAAAAGAATCATCAACTTCCCGATGCCCGGGGTTAACCCATCTCGGTACCTCTTTGTCTTGCTCCACCTATTCGGAGCAAACTTCTTCCAAAACTTATAAAGTTTCTTATACCTCTTGGTGTATTGAGTCAACTCACATAATGTCAAATCCTTTTGATGATTCTTTTTAACTCTTTGTGAAGGATTCAGATTACCTAAAGTTGGATTGGAGTGGACTTCTTCAAAACAAACTAAATAGTTATTTGAAATATGTTGCATCATGGTTACTTGAACAATAGGTTCCTTGGTAGAGTTCCTATAATATTCAACACTTCTTCGATGACATCTTGAAAGAAAAAAAAATCCGTTTATAGTGGGTTTTTATATTTTTCAAAAGGTGCACGGGACCATTGAACCCATTCTCTGCTTGACAAAAAATATTTAGAAATGATGAAAAATCTCAGTTAAGAGTGGGTTTTGATATTTTTGAAAATGTGCATTTGATCATTGGGGTTATTCTTGACTTGGCCAAAAATGTTTTGAGAGATTTGCATGAAAAATCCCACATGGAGTGGTTTTTAAAGATTTTGAAAATATGTGAATTTTTGGGAATTCGATTGATGCTATTGATTGTACCACATGCGTCTTAATCATTTTGATCCATATAGTGGATGCTGAAGTTTGATTGAACACAATCCTCTAGTCTTTACTTCAGGCAACCAAAATACTTTGAGGATTTTCATATAAATTTCACTATCCACCGATTTATATACATAAGCTGTTACTGCGTCCATAAGATGTATAGTCAGTTATACTACGACTATTAAGCCAATTTAGAATCTAAAAGTGATTTCATCCATGCTAAGAGAATATGTTTTATCATAATCAATTTCAAGTCTATGCTAGAAACCTTGTGCTACAAGTCTCACTTTATAATGAGACATCTCATTATTTTCATTTCTCTTGCACGTAAATACCCATTTCTATCCTATCGATTAAACACCATCTGGTGTTTGGACTATAGGTCTAAAAATTTCTCTTTTTGATAGAGAATTTAATTATGCTGTCATAACTTCTTTCTATTTAGGCCAATCAACATATTTAGGCTTAGGATCTTCATTACTTCTAATAATGCTTGTACCAACTGCATATACAAATATATTATCAACAATAATCTTATTTCTATTCCAACTTTCTTCATGAGATATTGAGCGCTTATTATTTTCATCATCAGGTATGTTGCAACCGATTTTGCGAAAGAAAAACGTAAAAGAAGTCGCCGCCAATTGTAATAGGTATAATTGTTCATCATAAAAACATTTTGGTCTACGAAAATCCAGAAAAATGGGTAAGTGAGTTTGTTATATATAGAGAAGGTGTAAGACACTCCATAACGTCTGTTTTAAAAACAGTTTTCAATTTAACTTTTATTATCCCATTAAATAATTTAAGAATATTAATCATGACAAAAAATACATATATAGGGTAAGATAATTAACATGACTGAAAATTTATAATCAATTGCCTTAATGAAATTAACATACAGAATATCCCATGTAAAATATTGTCACTATACAACATTTTCCAAATTCAATCAACACAAAACAAAGCCCAAGTACTCATATAATCCCTTGGCCCAACCCCATTAAACCTTTACTTCATACTTAACCCAAATAAACAACTCAAAACCCATTATACATATAAAGCCCACAACTTATACAACTCATACATATGGCCCAATTATCACTAAATTAATACTCATGGTTAACCCTAAATACACAATCCAAGTCCTATGTTTCATATAACACACAGAAACTTACTCCAATTTATCATTAAAATAAGATCCTTAATTCCTCATAGCAATGGTCTTTTGTAAGGACGAGTCACTCAAAAATAAATGTTTCATAAAATAATCGAACAAGAACCTAAAACATTCAAATTGTGAAGACAAAAACATATATATAAAAACTTTGCTTTATCACCAAGAAACCCATAGTTTTAAATCATCCTAACCAAACAAGCAAGTGGCCAGTAACTAGATGGATCTCTCTTTATGATTAATGGATTCGTGCAGTAAACAATAAAAATGATGACTCTCAACACCAGAACTTTGACAAATAAAGCACAAGATATTTACTTCCCATGTAAGACTCTAATTCATCCTTAAAAAATACATCCGGCATTCTTGAATAATTTCTCCATGGAAGTATAAAGCAGATTTTATATGACATAGCTACATTCAGCAGTTGTAAAACATCAATACCATCTTGTTAAATATAATTAATTTCCTTAAAAATACAAGATTTGATCAAAACAATGTTGCATTCTCTCATAGAAGATGTACCAGAATTACCAGAACATATACCAAAGCAATTTGGAAAAAAGAAAAGAAAGCCAATAATTTCATGGTAACAAAGAGACATCATCGATCCAAGGTGATGAACAATACATCCGTTTTCTAGATTGAAATCACACCACAAAACAAATTCAATTCCACATTTAATAAATTAACTATAGAATCATCTATAATCCTTAGACATCATATGTAATTTGAGTTCATCCTTTGGTTCTCCGACCATCAGAAACTCTAGCAAGTAATCACATACATATCCAGCATAAATTTATGAAAGAGCATCCGAAAACACGACCTACTTCTTATCATGGCAACAATACGAGTAATTAACAACCAGCAGCACCCATTCAACGTCATGACCATACTTATGGAAATAAAAGCAAAAGAAAATTCAGTATAAAAAATCATTTTTCAAAGGTTAATCAACCTTTCTGCCATATAAATTCCAGAAGTTGGAGATTGGCTTGAAGGATTGGTATAGGCTAGTAGTCGAATATAGGTAATGAATATGGAGGCTATTCGGATAGGGAAGAGATGTGGGTGGTGTACGTGAGGATGGTGGATTTTTTCTATTTGACAAAGAAAAGTTGTGACAGCCAGCCGGAAATCAAGACAGAAAGAAGCAGGGTGACTTTCAGAGTTTTCCTTCCAATTTTTCGGTCCCCCTAGATGTCAGTCTCCTCCTCTATTTATAGTCTATCGATTCTGATGACGTCAAAAAGGTGTCACTACCGAGAAGACGATCAGTTGGTCAGACCTGCTGTCATGCACAGATACCGAGGATGTAGATCCTTCCCAGAAGCCAAACAGCCAGTCAGTCAAGTAGCTGTCCAGTCAGGCAAAGTGTCAATCCAGACAGCCAGACAGCTTACCTACCAGGCAGTCTTCTATGGAGGCAGGTTCTTCCTAGGAGTTGATCAGACAGGCACCCCTGCAGCTGAGCACAATGAACGAAGGTGAGCTAAAGGCCGCACCAGAGGTAGTCCTCTGGCGTTGGCGCTCCAACGCTCAAGTCAGTTGGTATTTAATCAGGTAAGCTCCTCGGACTAGAGCTCTCAGTTAGCCAATACTCAAATTGTGATTCAGTTGGATAATACCTGACTTGCGGAGCTTTATATAGGATTAAGGATCACTGTTGAAGTGGGTCTTCCAATTATTATTGTGGACCGCACCCAGCTGTTTTTCACCTTGGTAGGTCCAGCAGGTGACACGCTTACCGAGGAGACTGCCTGGTAAGCTTGACAAGTCCTTGGGCCACATATGACATGGCGGAGCACCACTGGTGGGGGTATTTTTGTAATATCAGTTTCCAAATCTCATATTCCTCCTAGCGATTCTATTTCCTTTCTAACTTCTCAATCATCTCTTCCCCAATCATTCGAAAATTCTCAGATTACTCAAGATATCTCCTAATTCTAAGGCCGAAAATCTTCTCTGAGTGAACCCTAGCTAGCCTCTCTTCTTTCTTTCCTTCTTTTGCCCGATTTCTTCCCTTCTGATGAAACTTCGCCAAATCATGGGCCATGAATAGCTCCCCATGTGAAACCTAGCTGGCCCTTATCTCTCTCAAACCCTAGCCGTCGCGCCTGCTACTTTGGCTTCTTCTTCAGAGAAGGAAACTTGTTACTGTGAAGGGAAAAAGGAACTCGGGGAGGTATCAACCGGGCCTTTCCTTAACTATTTGGGCTTGACCTTATGGCTAGGCTTCTCTAATGGGGTGGCAAGGGAGGAAGAAATGTGACAACCAGGCTTATTCCCATTTCTTGTCCATTTGGGCTTAAGTTAGGGTAGGTCCAGGCTTGACTTTAGGCTTAAGTTTAATTCTAATCAATATTATATTTTGGGTTTTGTCTTTCTATTGGTAATGGATCTCTCTTGAATTTTAATAAACTGTATTTTGAGTTTTGGGCAAAAATGGGGTACAACAAGGTACCTGTATCTTTTCAAGAGATATTTTTCCAGTAGGTTGATACTCAGTTAATGTATTTTCTTCAGGAGTAATCCATACAGGAAAAATATGCTCTTCTAGAGTAATCTCTATTAGAGCTCTCATAGGAATTTGTAAATTTGTCTTTTAGAGAAATGTATCTTTAACTCTCAGTGGTCTTTGACATTTCTGACATAGTTTTAATTCATCACTTATTGCTTGTCTTTTACTGATATTAATATGTGCAATAAAATTTATAGTTGCAATATGTGACTGCAAAACTTTTGAAGTTTTATTAAATGCATTAGGTAATTGAATAGTCATACTTTGTAAATGAATAATTTTCTAAATTTCAGGTTCACTGGTTTATTCATGGATCAAAATGAGATTTTTCACAGTGTTCCAAGTAATATCATCATGCTTATGATGTTGAGAATTTTTGCTTCCTAAAGGAGGGAAAAAATATTCATCAAATTGACAATCTGCAAGTCTAGTTGTAAAAACATCATCAATTAGTGGTTCATGATATCGAATAATAAAAGAAGAATGAAAATCAGCATAAAAACCAAGTTGACATTGTGGTCCCATCTTAGTGTGTTGTGGAGGTGAAATTGAAACATAAACAGTACAAACAAAAATACGAGAATGTGAAATATTAGGTTGATAACGTAACACCAATTGTAAAGGTGAATATGAATGATGAGCTGATGGTCTGACTCGAATTAATAAATTAGCATGAACATTGCATGTTTACAAACATCAAAAGGTAATTTTCTTTTTAAAAACATAGGTCTAACAATCAACTAGAGATGTTTTAATAGTAAATTTGCTAAACTATTTTGAGTATGAGTATGTGCAACAGGATGTTCAACATCTATACCTACTGACATGCAATAATCATCGAATGCTTAAGAAATATATTCACCAGCAATATTTTAGTTGGACAGACTTAATGAAATAATCTAAAAATTGTGCATGTAAATGAATACTTTGAGCTATATATGAACCTAGCAAATGCAATATTATGAGTAGATAATAAATACACATGTGACCATTTAAATGATGCATCTATCATAACAATAAAGTAATGAAATGATCCACATGATGGATGAATATGTTCACATATATCTCCATGAATATGTTGCAGGAAGTTAGAAGATTCTACACCTATCTTCAGGGTAGATAGTCTTACAATCAACTTTCTCTGTGATTAAGCAACACAAAAGTGATTTTTAGGTAAAAGAAAATGGATGTGTATTTATATTTTTAATTATTCTACGCATCTTGGTAGAACCTGGGTGTCAAGTGTAGAAAATATTTCTTATGTTTAAGGATATTGTGTGTTATTGCACTATCAATTAAACATGGATCTTCATCATGAAAACCATGAGCCATAATTTTAAAACAGAAAAATATGGCTTCAATTATTCATCAGTGCAAGATAATTTGAAAAATAAAAGTAAACCTTGAAATCATACCTATTGTCGGGTGTTGATCTCGAGACATTTTAAGATGCAATCTGAGATCCCTACCACTTGAGCTACCAAATTTTTGGGTGATATTGTCATGTATTATATATATATATATATATATATATATAATGTATGAAATTGAAGCAAATGTACTTTAAACTTATATAAATTTTACATACTTAAAAATAAACAACTCTAATTTTTACAAACATCAGGATTTTCTAAGAAGTGAGAAACATCCAAAAGTGTTAAATCATCAAGATCTTCAAGATCATTATTATCATAAACTTTTGCGATGTTCATTCCCACAACTTTGTTTTTTTTTCTTCCTTTTATCCGAGATTGATATAAATCCACAAATGTCTAGATGTACGACAGGTACAGAACCAATGCCTCTGAGCACTACACTTAAAACAAGTTTCATTATTGCCCTTCTGTGATTTATTTGCCTAACATGATTCACCTTCATACACCTTCTTGTGGTATGAATGATAACCAAAATTACCTTCATGATTTCGACAGTCATATCCATGGCCTCGACCTCTTCTTCTACCACGTCGTTCACGTTCTCAATTATTATGTACAACAACGTTAACTTTTAGAAAACGGTGTACTACCAGTAAGGTGAGATTGATAATTTTTTTTGCAGTAGCTCCATGTTCTTCTAGGCCACAAGTAAAGCACTATTAAGAGAGAATGTTTTGTATATTCTTCATGGCGATATTGCTCATACAATATCATATTATAATCATGAAATTTGGAAAATATTTTTTCCAACTTATTTGTCTCAGTAATTTATCACAACAAAATATAAGTTATGAGGTGATTTTGTACATGAAAAAATTATACTTACGGACTAATTTGTAATCTTTCAGGATTACACTTACGAGCTTTTGGGAGGATGACATTCTTCCAGTGTTCATACATCTCTTTTAAATCATTCCACAATTGAAGATGATTTTTCTTCATGAGGTATTCAACTTTTAATTTCTCATTAAGGTGGTGAAGAAGAAAAATCATTTTTTTACCTTGATTCTTTGGGGATTCGGTATTTTTATATTTAATGATTTTCTCAAGACCTACAGCTTTCAAATGAGTCTCGACATTAACAATCCATGGTAGATAATTTCTTCCAAAAATATAAAGTGTCATAAACTCTAAACATTTTAAATTCGACATAATTAAAATATTATAATAAACTTACGAAATATAAATATGAGAAATTGCTTACTTATAACTTGAAAAGCTTGCTTTTAGTATAGCGGTAGAAACTCGTGTTGATAACGTGTTGAAAATATTTATACTGATGGTATGATTATATTAAAACAATAAAAGAGATGAGAGAATTTTCAGAATTTCTTTTTTAGAAAAGATAAAACTTTCTTCACTTTGTGATTATTTGACAAGTCAACGTGTATATATATAATATTAATGATAATAGTTAATGCATGATCATCCATATTAATGACTCAATAATTCAATTGATAACAATTAACCAACCATATTTACACCCTAACATTGAATAGGGACGGGATAGGAGGATGTGAATGCAATCAGAATCAGTGTTGACTAATGTCATCCAACAACCTTCTGTTTATGGATAGGCATTGTATTTATGAGATTATACTCTCCCTTCTGGGATAAGAATCCTACTCAATCTTTCTATATATAGATCCATCGAGATCGCAATAAATATGGCCTAATCCAAATGGGTTTGGAGATTCATCCCGAAAGGTTTGATGGTGTTGGGTAGTAGTTTATTAACTAATCTGTGCATGACATTGTATTTATGAGATTCGTTGTTCGTTGGACAAGAAAACATAGAAACTTAAGAATAGTTCAAGAAATAATTGGGACAATGTTCAACAAAAAAGGATATGTTGAAAATAAGATTCAATCAGTCCACAAAATAGTGTACACTAAATAAAGTATTACACTGAGAAAAACAAAGATGACCACCAAATAAATTAGGACGCCGGCAACACCGCACACGACAAGCATAGGGACTAAAACGTGTCTTGACATTGTATTTATCATGATATGGTGTTAGTCGTATGAGAGTTTAGGAAGAGAGAGCTACCCTCCTTATCTAATTAATAGCACACGATTTAAAAGTGGAAATAGCAGTGGGCCAAATTTAAAGCCGGAAAATAGCAGTGAGCGAAGTCAAAAATATCATCTTCCACATGAATAGGGTCAGCCGAAATGCAAGTGGTTGGCAAGTACATGGTTCGGAGAGAATCTGTCTTTTTCTTTGAACAAGCTTGCTCCGTTATTCAAAGTCCACTGAAGCCTACTGCCAACGACTGTTCATTTCCGGACACACTAAGTACAGGTCAATTTTTGGAAGACATCAGTGAGCATCACGATCCACGAGCAGCAGCGCGTGCTTGTTTGTCGGACGGTCGGATTGCTCATAAAAATTTCTCAAAAGGATTTACCTGACGTGTGTTTAAAAGATCGGAGTGAATAAATTATAATATAGATAAAAATATTATATTATATTTTTTTAATAAATTAAAATTTTATGTGATTTAAATTGAAGAATAAAATTATCATTAAAAAAATATTATTCTCCTCAAGGGAATAATAGTCATGCTCATAAATGTTTTATACAAATCAAACAAAAGAACGAGCTTGGACAAAATTCATTCTCTTGCCTGACCTTAATTCTTCTGAATCAAATACGGGATTAGATTATAAAAATAAAAAGAAGAGGAGGAGGTAATTATAGCAATATTTAAATTCAAATTTTAAAAATATTAAACCAAATTTAAATCCTGTTTTAAATTATTTGAACTTCTTCCATGAATGAATAAGCTTTATTTTTTCTTAGTATAGCATATATGTTCGATTCCTGGGAGTAGGGCACACGTTTGATCATGAGTTGATAGAATGATCAGGACAAATACTCTCATTCAAGGAAAATATATATATATGAAATAATTCCAACTAGAGATTTCTCACCTAGCCATCCACTGACGCAAATTTTATTTTTAATTATTATTGGAGAATCTACAACAGCATACAACTCCAACTCTAAGAATCATGATTTAATTCAATATTGAGCAGTCAAAATTATTGAAATTTTAAAATAATATAAACTATTTGTTATTGTTCAAAAAAATTTAATGAAACAATACTTTTACCTTCCTTAACAACCCTCAAAAACTTCTTGAGCAGTCCAAAATGAAACTTTAATATCCGTCCAATTTTATTGGATCCATAAGTTTTTTTTGTCACAATCCTTCGCAAATTGAAGGTTAAACATGATTTTGGTCCTTGGTCCATTCGTGATTTTAATTTTGATTATTTAAAATATTTCTTTTACAATCTAAATCAAAATTCACAAGAATTTTGTATATATAGCTAAACAAAAATAATTTTATGTTAAGATTATCTTTGGAAAACCAAAACTCAAAAAATTATATTTATTTGTTATATAAATTCTATTCCTGTAACATTCATAATAACTGTTGTTATATTGTAAATTTTGCCAAACTTCGTTAAATAGGATGAGAGACTATATATGGATACTAAGAGGACTCCGCAGGACATACATATTGTGACTCCCGAAATATTATTATTTACCTTCAAGCTCTATGACTATGAATAACATTTCAATCCTATATTCATATAACACCACCTGAACTTTGGATGCACTTTCTCATATGTACGATTCTTATGTCGAAACTTTTCCATAATTAGAAATAGGGAACCGGACCGTGCACCCCAAAGCAAAACCGAAACCGGAAGTGGCGGTTATAAAAAAATTGAAACCGAAACCGAACCATATTTTCGATTAATCGTTAATTCGGTTAACTGATTTTAGCGGTCCGATTCGGTTACGGTTTTGTAATCAATTATATAATTATTTATTATTAATAATTATAAACTAATGTGTAATAGACATATATTTATAAAATAAGGTATAATGGGTAATGAATTATTAAAGAAAAATATTTATATAAAATAATGTATAATAGGTATAGAATTAAAAAATATTTATGCCATTAGAATTATATATATTCACACCTATATATATTTATTTAAATTTTAAATACATTTAAAATTAACCGGTCCGATCCGGTTAACCACAGTTTCAAGAAAATGAAACCAGAGTGGTCCAGTCCGGTTTTTCAAATCGTTGACCATAATTTGGTCAACAAATCGGACCAGACCGACAGGTCTCATGTTCCGATTTTCTACTGGTTTATAGTCTGGTTTGCACACCCCTAATTAGAAACATGTTCCTATCCTGTGAAAAATGTACTTGCATATCCTCCATGCAACACTCGGTAACTTGTAGTAAGTTTATTTGTATTGTCGAACACTACAAAATTCATGTGTTCTTTGAGCTCTAGGTTCGTTTATATCTATCCACTAAGCATATATTAAATCGACCTGTCGATCAACTTAATTCACAACACCTAATTCCTAGGATCAATTACTGTAAAATTTTCTGGCTCAGATGGGTACTTAACACTTCCATAACCGAAAGTACATGAATGACTTTGTTGTAGGTATGCGCTCAACGCTCATATCCTAGTGGCATACATCCGATCCATCAAGCATGTTGATAATAGTTCATGTCTAACACACTTAGACCTTGATAGAACATTCATATATAAATGAAATATATTAAATAAAATATTTAAAATACAAATACAATCACAAAATGTTTATCTATAAATTTACATGGTATATTTTTAGGACATCATCCCAACATAACTACAATGATCCGCGATCACACGACCACCATACTAAAACATATTTCGAAGCAAATATAGAAGCAGTGATAGAAAATAAATCTCGTGCAATATGGCAAGAATAAGCATATCAAGATTGATTGACATTTTATCAGAGAGAACTTGATAGGAAGATTTATATTCATTTTGTAAGGTCCAAATATCAACTTGCAGATATCCTTACAAAGGGTCTTAATAGTAAAGTGTTTGAAGAAATTACAAGCAAGATGGGCATGAGTAAGATATATGCTCCATCTTGAGGGGAAGTGCTGTAAATTACCTTTTTACCGTGCAGGGTATTATTGTCTTTTCATTTTATCCTACATATGAAAAGTTGGCAACATCTAATTTGGGATAAGCTGTACAATACTTCTCCCATCTTTTTTATACTTTTCTCTGTTTCTCTATGATCAAACTGTAACACCCAGTCCCAAATATTAACTTTTGAGACATTAAAGTGATGAAAAATAGATGTTTAAGTGGATTTTAGGAGTTAGGTATGCCTAGAGCAGAGGAGAAGAACATGGGAAAAGCATTGGGGTGCCTAAGTGTCAATGTCCAACACCTAGTCGTGTGCAAATTTGCACCCAAGGCAGCAAGTTACAATTTTTTTCCAAGTGCACCCAGAAGACTGCCCAGGACAGGGCGTTACAAGGAAGAATTTAGGGTTAGGGCACCTAGGGTCATGTCACACATTTTTCGGTGTTCTAAGTTCGAAATTAGATAATGCTGGGCATTTTTCTTGCTTTAGCTGAGACAGAAAGAGGCGAGAGAATGAGATAAAACTAGAGAGAGAGTGATTGTAGAGGGATTTGAGCTTGGATTGAGGATTGGAGAAGTTCTAAGATAATATTCAAGGAATATTTCAAGATAAAGGTAAGTTTTCTATGGATTTTCATAGTTAGGTTTTTATGGGTTTTGTAGTTTAGGGTTGAATCTTGATTTCTTGTTAATAATGGAGTTGTGATAGGTTGATCTAGACTCATTATTGTATGCATTTGTTAGATTTGAGTTTGATTGGGGTGGCTTCAAGCTTGAGATCTAAGGTTAAGGATTTTGGAAATTTCTAGAGAGAGAAATGTATGGATTCTTGAATTCCTTAATTGTTTGAGTTTTTGAGAAGTGAAATGGGAATTATGGATGTATTGAAATGGTTTTGGATTTGTAAATTTCTAGGTTTGGAAAAGAGGGTTGAAACCCTAGAATTTAGAAATTGTTGATTTATAGATTTTGTTTGGATAACGAGGTAGAGATTTCTTACCCTTATTTTTTCATCATGTTTGATATTCATGCCTTAAAAAGTCTTTTGACTTCTCATTGTTCCTTTACTTTGTGTCCTAACCTTATTTTTGTCCAACAAGGATGAACCTTGTATGAAATTTTTGGATTATTGTTGAATGTTGATTTGCATACTTTTCACATGTTCAATCATCAATCACACGTGGTTTAATCGTGGACATGCATCATATAGCGCTATGTATATGTATAGGTTTGACACACACACACACACACAATATTCTTGCATAAACATATTGGTCATGCATTGTGGATGCATAGGGGATTGCAGATATGGACTCGTAATACCCATATATATTATTTGTGGAAATATGGAGTACCATGGGGTCGTTTAGGAATTTCAAACCATGTGAGAATTTTCTTTGAGCCAGGTCAGGACTCCATACGTGCTGATGCACTCTATAGTGAGCCATGGAAAGGTTCAAGGTTTTCGATGATTTTCCAAAACTTTTGTTGAACTAGACCAGAGTCTCAAATAATGTTTAGATTTACTTGTATTTGATGTGCATTATAGGATGCCATATTGTTACATTTCGCTTGATTTATAGTTCAGCCATAATATCTTACTTTACTCTCTTTATTCTTTATTGAGCAATCTGCTCACCCTATCTCCTTTCTTATATTCTTCAAGTGAGACGGGTATTGATGACTAGGCTGCGGATCCGAGGAAACATGCACAATGTTTTAAAAGGTGGGTTCGGGAATTGAGGCGCTCACCTTCTATGAGGCGAGGCGTAAGCCTCGGATTGAATCAAAAATTCAAGAGTCAAGATAAATCAATAAGTAATAAAACTCACAAAGTTTCAAGTAAGAAACTAATAATAATCAACAAGTCTCATCATCAATTCATCCATGATCCATCATCAAATAATGTCAAAAGACATCAAAGCAATAAGAGTTTAAAATAAATCAAAGCAAAAATAGTTCATAGTTTAGAAGTTTAATACAAACCAAAGAAAAATAAATCAAACCACACAAATAAATCAAAGAGTTCAATAGCCATCATCATCCTCATCCATGGAATACTCATCATCACTAGTTGGATCATCTAAGGAGTCATCCATAAATCGAATTGGTAGACCATCCAACTCATCTAAATCATCACTACTAGCTTCTTGAAATTCATCTTCTTCCTCCTCTTGAATGAGTAGCTCTTTTCCTTTATACTTCCCTAAATTAATAAGCATTGATATGATACACTAAAATTAGTAAGTACTAAGTAGTAAATTAGTAACATAAATATAAACTATATAGTATATATTTCACACTAACCTTTGCTCTTCTTGGCTCTTGAATCCATTTGAGTTGGATTTTTCTTTTTCCTTTTGCTTGTCCCACCACCGCCTCCACTTGCCCCACCTCTTCCACCGTCTCTAACATTACTAGATGCACCTCCACTTGCTCCACCTCCTCCTCCACCGCCTCCACCATCACTTGCTCCACCACCACTTCCTCCTTCCACTACTTGAGAATCACCAATAACATTATCCTCCCCTTGATTCAATGTAGAAGTTTCAATAGCATCTCCAACATCATTTGGATTAGGAGGATTAGCAACCCACTCATCATCCGAAGGTATATCATTCATCTTCTTCGTGGCTAATCGGTTCCTCTTTTTTGTGTGCACTTGATTGTATGCGCTCCAATTTCGTTCACACGCAGATGAAGAACAAGTGAAACCTAATACTTTAATTGCAAACCTTTGCAATTCTGGAACTTCTTCTCCAAAGTTGATCCACCAATCAACTACAAAAAGAAAATCAAAATTTAGCATAAAAATTTTAGTACTTGATTTAAATTCAATTAATTTGGAAACTTTTAAAGACATATTGTTACCTGGAGAACGCTTTCCCACTGATCTCTTAGCATTTTCATATGCAAAAAGTCCTTGTTGCTTTCGGAAAGCATCAATTTGTAGGTCAGCTGCAAGACAATCTCTTGAATTAGGAATGAGCTTCTTCATTGAACTATACAATCCTATCTTCACTTCTGCATCAAAAAGGAAGTTCTCTTGAAATTGAAACTCGGGATTCAAGAAATAAGCAGCAGCATGCAAAGGTCGGTGTAATTGGAACTCCCATTTTTCATCAATAATATCCCAAATCTCCTTGTAATCTGCTAGTTCTCCACCCAAGTTTTTTGCTATTTCTTCCTTTGTTTTATCCATCGCATTATAAATATAGCCCATAGCAGGTTTCTTCTCAGAATCAACAAGTCTCAACACTCCCACCAATGGCTCTGTTGTTTTCAGTGCATAACTCACACTAGGCCAAAAAGTATTATCTTTAAGAATTATTTTCCTCACCTCTTTGCCATCAGTTGTGTTTGCCCATCTACAACTCGCCCATTGTTGTGAAGTGAACATTGCTTCAAGAGGTTGTCTAAGCTCTACCATGCATCTCAAAGTCAGGACAGCTGTTGCAAATCTTGTAACAGCTGGTCGGATGATTTCCCTCTTTGTAAATTTCCTCATCAAAGCCAAAACCCAAGCATGATTATATATGAAATTGCTTACTTTTTTGGCCTTCAATAAAGCTCTCTTATGCTGCGTCAATTCTCCAATCTTTTCCAGCATCAAATCTAAACAATGTGCCGCACATGGAGTCCAATAAATGTGTTTTCTTTTCTCCATCAATTTATTTCCTGCTGCTTTGTAGTTACTTGGATTGTCTGTCACAATTTGAACTACTAACTCTTCCCCAACCTCCACAACAATGTCATCAAGCAACTTAAATATCAAATCTGCATCCTTCACATGTTCAGAAGCATCAACAGATCTCAAGAACACTGTGCCATTAGGATTATTCACAAGAAAGTTGATTCAAGTCCTTCTCGATATGTCTCTCCAACCATCAGATAGTATTGAAACTCCCGTGTGTGTCCATGTCTTCTTAATATCATCAACTATTTTCTCAGAAGTGTTCAACTCCTCCTTTAGAATCCACGTTCTAAACTCATGCATGGTAGGAGGTTTAAGGCCTCGTCTATATGAACCAATCGATCGACACATGTTGATAAATGATGGATTTCTTGCCACATTGAAAGGAATTGCATTTTCAAAGAAGAACCTCCCGATGTCCAAACAAACACGACTCCGAGCTTCTTTTGCATTTGTTGTAGTCATGGTGGTTTTTGCCCTATCAACATCCTCATGATTATCATCAACATCAAAATTGGCAATGTACCTATCCAAATAATGGGAAAACTATCAAATAAAGTTCATAAGCATAAATGTATAATGATGCATAAAGCATTAAATAAATTATAAATGTTATTAGCAATGTACCTATCCATAGGCCCTCGAACACCTCGAGATGACACACGTGCACCACCACTAGGCCCAGTAACACTAGTGCTAATAGGATTAGAATTCATGCCTTCAAAATAAGAACCGGCCGAAACTCTCTCCTCAAACCTTTCTTGTGCCATATGCCTTAACGCGGTTCCTGTTATGTCGTTAGTAACAATTTAATATAATCTTATAACTGTACAAATAATATATAATTGACAAGTAAAAGTCGATCCCACAAGGAGTGATACTAATAAATATACAACCTAACACTTGAATATAATTTACACATAATAGTAAAGGGGGGGGGGGGGGGGGTTTAAATCTTATAACATAGAATAAAACAAACACATTAGTATTAAAAATAAGAATATTAAGTGAAGAGTTTCAATTTCTAAAAATCCTTGCTAGGACTCACTATCCACCACAAAACAATCAAACAATTTATAAGAAATGGTAGATTGAAATTTTCAACAAGTATATGATGACAACATTCACAACAAGGTCATGGTCAAACTCAAGTTGTATGATTCTCTCTTAGGTGCATGTACAGTGCATGGTGTTTACCTCAGTACGTGTATTCTTAATTGAAATCTAGCATGATGTTTGCATCAATTAACAATTAAAAACCCAATAGGAGTAAAGAGAATATGAATGTTACAAGAATCCTAATACATGGTGTTTGTACTTAGATATTCAAGAATTGATTTTTCATAATTCGTTTAACCAAATTATATGTTGCAAATAAGAACATATTCAACAGGGTAATTGATCTTGTTCTACAACAATTAACTCTAATAGATGTTTCAAAGTTAGCTAATCAAAGAAACAAAAATATTAGAATTCAAATAACATGGAAAAATCAAAATCATCATTCTTATAAGAAAATTTGCAATCCACACCACACAACTTATATAATTGAAATCATGTTTAGGGCTTCAAAGTTAAGCCCTAACTACAAAAGTTTAATTATACATAATCAAGCAAAATATAAAACATAAGAAATACAAGCTAAGGAATACAACCCTTTTTCTCCTTCTTTGTTCTTCCTCCAAAAGATTTCTTCTTCTTGCTTTGTTTCGTCAATTCTTCAAATCTTGGAATTTTGGAATCTTGAAATCTTGCAATCCTCAAAGACCTCATTTCCTTTTATAGACAAAATATTATGTAAATATCATGATATTTTAAATACAAAAATAATAAAATAAAAAATATCACATATATAAATATTATACAAATAAATATCACACATACAAATATCATGATATTTATTTTGGAAAAATGATGATGATATCATGAATGACATATTTTTACTTATAGATCAAGAATTTCACAATTGCTTAGGTTAAATGACAAGGAAGCAAAATTTCATTTAAAATAATAAAGTGATGCCCAAAATAATATTTGGAGTTTAATGCACAAATACATCACTTTAAACCTTAATCATTTATAAATGCCTATATGTAATCAATTTTAGAATGTATATTCTGGCACTTATCACAACCCCCAACTAGCTTATTGCTAGTCCCTAGCAATACAAGCGTAAAGAAAATGTCATAATTATTTAAAAAGAACACCACACAATAACAGAACAAAAAGTAAGAGATCATAATTGCTATCCAAATTATTATAGTCACAATTCCTAACATTTGTGTGTGTGTGCACTAAGTCAAAACTTTCTTACCACAAACCAAAATGCATAAACCTCAAGAAATTATCCAAGTAAAAAGTCTCAACTCCATATTCTCACGGGTTAGAAAATGATTTCAATGGATAGAATATCTCTCATGGAGTTGGAAAATATATAAGCACTCAGAAGAACAATCAATTTAAGGACAAACAGATAAACAAACATTGATCAAAAGATAGGTATATTAGCTGTCTAGAACTTCCACCAGTCTTACCAACAAACCTGCTTTGGAATTCTAGAGATCAATTTTGCTAAGAAAATAATCAACCCATAAAACAGAAAAGAAACTACATGTCTTCTTAAGGAAGAATAAGACTTAATTTTTCTTCTGTCTCAAATTCACAATATCATACAAGTTTATGTTTTTCCTTTCTGTTTTTTTTCTGTTTTTTTTTCCTCTTTTTTTTCTCTTTTTTTTTCTTCCACAATACCATACAATACAACAATATAAGCTCAGTAAGTTACAACATTGTTCTAACAAAATTGATCTCTATCATCCTCAGCATCCTACCAGCATTCCACAAACCATGTAATGGTGTTCATTGACAGTAATTATCCATTTCAAAAGATCAATCAAAGTTCATAAGTTGTTTTCTCATTTCTCACTACTAACTTGGAACTTAATTTGTGCTTTAACTTAGAAATTCTTTTGGTATTATGCATTATCATCCATCTTACCACAGACTTAGTATTCGTGCACAAAAAAGTTTTAGAAATTGCTTTCTAACAATCTAGATAGAAAAATTGACTCAAACCAGTTCCACATTTAAGTGCACAAACAATCCAGATAGAAATTAACTCAAACCACATTCAACCATATTCCACATTGGAATGCTACACATGCATATGGTTACCCCCAACTAAAATGAAACATTGTCCACAATGTAAAAACAAAGAAGCCAAATGTAGGAATGTTATGCAAGAAAGTAAGGGCAGAAGAAATACAACCTGAGAGGAGAGGTATGCTGACAATGGTTGGATTGGAAAATCCTTAGCGTTGCAATTTATCCATAAGGACATTCAGCATGTGTTCCAGCCTGAGCTGACCAACCTCCAACTGATGCAAGCGAGAGAGTAGTTCCTGCCATTGGTGAGATTGTTGTGGTTCAGCAGCAACAGAAGATTGAGCTGCATTCCTTTGTATGGCAGCTGGAAGTCGTGGGGATGCTCTATGTTGTGAGGAATTCTCAGCGGGTTGTGCTAAAGCAGTTCGAGTAGTTCTCATATTGCTTGTACTTTGGCTCCATGTCCACATTTCCAGTAGTGTTACTGGATAATCTGAAGATTGCAGATGTCGAGGAGGGCGAATACCCTTGAATTGAAGCAATCTCGTGATGAGCCTTGGAAAATATAATTTTCCAACTTTGGTAGGCCTCTGTTCCACAAAAAGTTTGGCTTTGAGCATCGAAGCCATATAAATTGTCCCTATGTCAAACCAGGTTCCCTTATACATGTAGTATAAGGTTGTTAAGAACTTGCTCCGCCGCTGCTGAGAATGGCCGATGGGGCACAGATTTTTTCGGATGGCGTCGTCCAGCAACCACATCCTTGGTGGTAAGTAAGATCGTCGTGTAGCGTTGGCATATCGATCATACTGACCCTGACACATCTCATCAATCATCTGTTCTTTTGTTGATGTGATAGGTGCTTTAAATCCAGTGGAAACATCATATTCAAGTGGAAAGCCAAGACAAAAACAGAGTTCCGCTGTCGTAAATCGAATTTTCACGCCAACTATGATTACCTCATATACTGTGCCCTTCTCGATCTCCGTAAGAGTGGAATAAAAAGAACGAACGATCTTTGGATAGACAGGCAAGTTAGGATCTGGATTCACAAGAAACATCAAGTTGTGCATCCTCAAAAATCGCATCGCCCACTGATTAGCCTTGGCTTGTTGAATTAGTGGATCAATCTGGCATTCCGGAATGATATCGGCTTTCTGGAAGAGATAGGTCTTCGGCTGGGAAGTAGAAGAACGAGGGCGTCTCGGCATTTTCCGATACCTGTAGGAGGAAATGAGAAATGAGTAAAGGTAAAAACAGTAGGGAAGGCTGCAGTGCAAAAATAGATTTTTGTCATTTTTTTTATAAACAGGTAAAGAAGATATAAACAATTATATCACTAATTACACCAGGTAAATTCCCAGAAAAGATTGGAGGGACACAGTGGTCCACTTAAATACCAAACTCCTTAGACAGAATTGTCCTAGACATGCAATTAATAGCATAATATATCATACTAACTTACCCGATCAAAATATATATTGCGGAAGCAATTCCCAAATATATATAAATATAGATAGATATACTGTTTTTTTTTTTTGAAAATCAAATGAACAAAATAAAAATAAACACACGAGTAGAGGGAGAAAGAAATATGGGTTGCCTCCCACAAGCGCTAAGTTTAATGTCATTAGCCAGACATAATGACGTCTCAAGTGAGTGGAACAGGATCCGTGAGCCGTAAATTTTCCTCAACATTTTTTTTTTGTTTTTGACTCTAAATAGTACTTGAGACGATGACCATTCACTTTGAAAATGTTTCCTGTCTGTAGGTGTTGAAGATTCACTACAGCATGTGGAAAAACATGAGTAATAAGAAATGGTCCATACCAACGTGAACGAAGCTTACCTGGGAATAGTCGAAGGCATGAGTGATATAACAAGACTTTCTGCCCAAGTTCAAAATGGTTTCTCTTCTTCTGGAATGCTCGTCTTGCCAATTGTTTTTCCTCCCCTAAGAGTGATTGCTTTGGCCTGTTCGTTCATTTTGGGGTTGACAACAACTTGGCCAGGAAACTTTCCAGGTTCTCTTTGATTTAAGGCAGTGGCTAATTGTCCCATTTGTTGCTCCAGATTTGCAATGGCGTTATCCGTTTTCTGCATAAACGCTTGAGTGCTTTGTGCCATTGATGTAACCATATCTTCAAGTGATGGTTTTGAAGGCTCAACTTGACCCCAATGTTGTGGTACTTGGGTAAAAGGCTGTTGCATTGGTTGATTATTACTCCACCTAAAATTTGGATGATTCCTCCATCCTGGATTGTAGGTAGAAGAGAAAGGATCATTACGTGGCCTTTGCATCTGATTTGGATAGGTGGTCAATGCATTGATTTGACCATCTAAGACAGCAACTTCATTTTGTGGGCAATTTCCCATGGCATGTCCAGGTGCACTACAAATAGTACACACCTGAGCTATTGGAATGATTAGCTGCTTCACCATATCTGTCAGATTGGCAATCTGAGCTTCCATGATTGAACTTGACTGTGCTTCATAGACTCCAACTTTTTTTTGCGGTTCTCTCACTCTATTGTAGCTCCATTGTTGAGAATTGGTTGATAGAGTTTCGAACATTTCCCTTGCTTGCTCGGCATTGTTATTCATCAGTCCACCACCAGATGTGGCGTCCACCATTTTTCGATCTGAATCCAACATCCCCTCATAAAAATATTGCATAAGAAGCTATTCTTGAATATTATGACGAGGACAAGAACTTAAGAGTCTCTTGTACCTCTCCCAATACTCATGGAATACTTCTCCATCATTTTGTTGAATGCTCACGATCTCTTTTCTTATTTTATTTGTTTTTTGAGCTGGAAAGAATTTTGTCAAGAACTTGTTTGCCAAATCTGTCCATGTTCTAATTGATCCTCTTTGTAAAGAGTGAAGCCATGTCTTCGATTGTTCCTTCAAACTGAATGGAAACAATCGTAGACGGACTTGCTCATCAGTTAATCCTCTTATTTTGATTGTAGAACACACATCAAAAAACTCTTTAAGATGCATATGAGGATCTTCTCCAGCATGGCCCAAGAATGTAGGTAATAAATGGATCATGCCAGATTTTAGTTCAAAATTGTCTACGGTGGTCTGGGGGTAGACAATACATGAGGCCTGATCAGCTGCTTGAGGCACTGAAAAATCCTTAAGTGGCCTGCTCATGTCAGTTGGTTCTTCTGCCATTTGGACTATGACTCTGGGACTTGTGACTGGTGACGTCAAAGGTGATATCTCAGGAGTTTGACGGTCTCTTTTTCGTTGTTGACAAAATAGACGAATATCCGCTAATTTTGTGTCTAACGAGATGTTGTCACTCAATAAGTTCTCCGAATCTGGGCGGGACATGCATGTGTCTGTACAATAGAAAATAGTAATAAGATATTTAGGTGGCAAAACCAACCATAAACATAAATTAATATACAGGAAATTTAGAGGATGACAGTGTCAATCACAATCAACAAAATTAATGTAGTTAGTATACATTATATAAAAAATTAGGAGTTAGTATACAGTATATAAAAAGTTAGTATATTTAAAAATAAAAATAAAAATAAAAATAAATTAAGAAAAATGGGGCGATTTGAGCCAACCACATTAATTAATAACCTTCCATATAGGAGGTGCTAAGATAAAAAAAAAATATAAAAATAATAATAATAAAAAAAAAATAGTATACAGAATAAATAAAATGGGGCAGATAATGCCAACCATGTTAATTAATAACCTTCCATATAGGAGGTGCTAAAAAAAACTTAATATACAGAAAAAATAAAATGGGGCTGATAAGGCCAACCACAAAAAGAAATACAAATAATTAAAAAGTTAGTATACATAAAAATAAAATGGGGCATATAAAGCCAACCATGAATAAAAAAAAATAGTAATGTTAGAAAATATTAATGCATATTAATAGGCGGTAAAACCAGCCATTAATTCTAATAGATATATAACTATAATATATATTATATATACATATATTAACAAAAGTAGGCGGTTGAACCGACCATTAAAAATATGGGGCAATGAAGCCAACCATAGTAATTAACAACAGTAATAAATAACTAAATAATAAACAAGAGTTAGTTGACACTGTATTAGGGAATCACTCCCCGGCAACGGCGCCAAAAATTGTTATGTCGTTAGTAACAATTTAATATAATCTTATAACTGTACAAATAATATATAATTGACAAGTAAAAGTCGATCCCACAAGGAGTGATACTAATAAATATACAACCTAACACTTGAATATAATTTACACATAATAGTAAAGGGGGGGGGGGGGGGGGTTAAATCTTATAACATAGAATAAAACAAACACATTAGTATTAAAAATAAGAATATTAAGTGAAGAGTTTCAATTTCTAAAAATCCTTGCTAGGACTCACTATCCACCACAAAACAATCAAACAATTTATAAGAAATGGTAGATTGAAATTTTCAACAAGTATATGATGACAACATTCACAACAAGGTCATGGTCAAACTCAAGTTGTATGATTCTCTCTTAGGTGCATGTACAGTGCATGGTGTTTACCTCAGTACGTGTATTCTTAATTGAAATCTAGCATGATGTTTGCATCAATTAACAATTAAAAACCCAATAGGAGTAAAGAGAATATGAATGTTACAAGAATCCTAATACATGGTGTTTGTACTTAGATATTCAAGAATTGATTTTTCATAATTCGTTTAACCAAATTATATGTTGCAAATAAGAACATATTCAACAGGGTAATTGATCTTGTTCTACAACAATTAACTCTAATAGATGTTTCAAAGTTAGCTAATCAAAGAAACAAAAATATTAGAATTCAAATAACATGGAAAAATCAAAATCATCATTCTTATAAGAAAATTTGCAATCCACACCACACAACTTATATAATTGAAATCATGTTTAGGGCTTCAAAGTTAAGCCCTAACTACAAAAGTTTAATTATACATAATCAAGCAAAATATAAAACATAAGAAATACAAGCTAAGGAATACAACCCTTTTTCTCCTTCTTTGTTCTTCCTCCAAAAGATTTCTTCTTCTTGCTTTGTTTCTTCAATTCTTCAAATCTTGGAATTTTGGAATCTTGAAATCTTGCAATCCTCAAAGACCTCATTTCCTTTTATAGACAAAATATTATGTAAATATCATGATATTTTAAATACAAAAATAATAAAATAAAAAATATCACATATATAAATATTATACAAATAAATATCACACATACAAATATCATGATATTTATTTTGGAAAAATGATGATGATATCATGAATGACATATTTTTACTTATAGATCAAGAATTTCACAATTGCTTAGGTTAAATGACAAGGAAGCAAAATTTCATTTAAAATAATAAAGTGATGCCCAAAATAATATTTGGAGTTTAATGCACAAATACATCACTTTAAACCTTAATCATTTATAAATGCCTATATGTAATCAATTTTAGAATGTATATTCTGGAACTTATCAGTTCCTTTTTCTAAATATTGTTTCATCTCCTGCTTAACATCTTCAGGAACCTTCTGACATGGAGCTACATTTTTATGTGTGCATGCAAGGTGATCTTTCGCCCTTTTAACACCTCCTTTAAGAACTTTGTCGCAAAAATTGCATTTCACATACACATATCCTTTCTTCTCCCCATTTCCAACTTCTACCTCTTCCGTATATTTCCAAGCAGGATCTTTTCTACTCCCTCCACTAACTTTCACCATATTCAGCCAACAATATAAAGTATAAACTAAACAAAATAAGTTCAATGCAATAAAAGGGTAAAAATAAAATAAAGTAAACAAACAAAATAAGTTAAACCCAAAGAATACAATTAGATTACAAAAACCTGTATACTCAGTAGCATCAATTAGATTACAAAAACATGAAATGAATGGACAAAAAAAAAATCAACCCAAAGAATACAATTAGATTACAAAAACCTGTATACTCAGTAGCATACTAGCATCAATTAGATTACAAAAACATGAAATGAATTGACAAAAAAAAAAATCAACCCAAAGAATAACTATAAGTCTATAACCAATTAATTTACAGAAACCTTTTGCGCCACAGTTTCATGCAACCACATAGCAGCAGCCAGCAGGCACCAGGTCCAGCAAGAAATGAAAGAAAAAAAATTAGATACATTCATTTCAGTAAAATAACCTACCTTCTTTTGTTTTTGCCGCTGGATAAGCTGGAGAGACGGCACGCAGCAGGGAGACGGCAGCTAGAGAGATGCACACAGCAGAGAGAGTGAGAGACGACGATATACGAAGAAGGAACGCACGCAGGGTTTGCTCACTTTGCTGGGACAGGGTATTGAATTGTTTACCCAAAACGACGGCGTTTTGGGCAAACTATTTAAAAAAAAAAACTTGCGTCTTCTTCCTCGCTTTCGCCTCTGTAACAGAGGCGAAATGCTTACAGAGGCGGAAGCCTCTTGTGACACCTGACAGGGCGGAAGCCTCAGTGCTTCCGCCTGCCGCCACGCCTCGGGGCGCGCCTCAGGGCGTACGCCCCGATCGCCTTTTAAAACATTGGACATGCATGACATGAATGTCCACCTTGGAGCTTAGGATTCCATCAGTTGTTGGGTTGTTGTTTTATTTCTATGTTAGTACATGTAGTACTTATTTTGTATGTTGATATGGATGATTATGTACCTATATGGTATGGATGATGAATGGTATGGAAGGTGATCTGCGTGATCGGGATTCCCATACCGGGTTGTGGACTACGGTCTAGATAGTTGGAACTTTTTATGGTTGTTTAAGATGTTTGATGATGTTTATCCTTATGCATTGGATATGTATAGGTGGCCTGAGACCCTAATTAGTTTTTGATTGTGATAGATGGCCAGAGGCCATGCTAGATTGTGAAATTATATGATTGAATTTATATGATTATTGCTGCATGTTTCTCCACGTTGGCACGCTCCTATATACATAAAGGTGTTGTTGGATTCTCGATAAAATGACATGTGAGACTGTCATTAGTGATGAGTGTAGACGTCATTAGTAGCATTCCCAATTCAGGGTGTAGCGGCTTGATTATCGCAATAAAGAGACATAGGTTGAGTGTGACGGAAACCTAGATCAATGAGAAATGCTTTTAGAAATATAAGTTTGGATGCAATAAAAGTTATAGCATGATATTCTGCTTTAGTGAAAGAATGAAAAATTAGGATTTTTTTTACTCTTCCAAGAAACTAAATTGCCTCCAACAAATATGCACTATCCAATAGTCAATTTTCGATCAAGAGAATCCCCTGCAATCCACGTCAGTGTATCCAAGTTCTTTTGTGCGATCATTGTCCTTCATAAGTATACCATGCTTAATTGACCCTTTTAAATATCAAAGGATCCATTTAACAATAACCATACGAGCTATAATGGAGTAGTGCATAGATTGGCTCACCATACTAACTGCATGCCTAATATTGGGTTGCATAATTGTAAGGTAAATAAGCTTGCCTATCAATCTTTGATAAATTTGGGGAGACCTCAGAAGTTCATCGTCCATAGTTAGTTGAAATTTCCTATCCAGGGGTGTTATGGTAGGCTTTCAATCGGACATGTCAACTTCTCGTAGCAAATCCATAACATATTTGTGTGATTTAGGAGAAGTCCTTTTTGAGATGCAGTCATTTATATTCCTAAAAAGTACTTGAGGACTCCTAAATCTTTAATATCAAACTTCTGATGAATGACCTTTGTAGGTTGGTAATGGTTGCATCATGGTCATCAGCAATAATAAGATCATCAACATAAATTAAAACAATCAACTTTACACCAGACTTGATTCAAACAATTTAAGAGTGATCAACATTTCTTCTTTTGAACCCAAGTTCTTCAAGTACTATACTCAACTTGGCATACCAAGCACAGAGTGAAACTTAACAATTATAAATTCGGGCCTCTACAGCATATCATCCAATAACTTTATGTTTCTCATTTGACATTAATCATACGAACGGACTTTGTATTTATGAGATTATACTGTACCATAAATGGTTACAATGTCCCAAGCAATATCATCGAGTAACTTTATTTTTTTTTTTTGATGAAAGAGGACGGTACCTCGATAGATTTATTAAAAGCCTCGCTTATGGCGGAGGAATACCGTGGTTACAGATTTTGAGAGAAAAACCAAAAAAACCACAAACCACCAACAAAAAAAGACTTGACAAAGAAATCTAAAAAAGCAAACAAAACATATCGCAAACAAGACCAACCAAGAAAATCCCCTCGGCTGCAGAACTGGAAGAAGAAATCTGCAGAACTGGAAGAAGAAATCTGAAGAAATCTGACCCTGCAAGAAAAAAGAGCCCAAAACCACCAGAAACACCTCGCTACACCAACAGCAATTACAGCAACAGCAACCTCAAGAGCCATAGCAACCTCAGGAAAAGGGCAAAAGAAAAAGCAGCACACAGAGCCCAAAAGGACAAAGATCCAGCTTGGAAGAAGAAGCAACGCAAGAGACAGCAGATAAAAGAAACCAAAACCAGCAGAGAAATAAGAGCGAGACCAGCAAAATAAGGAGCACGAGCACAAACATAACATCAAGCAAGAAGAAGCCTCAAGCAGAAAAATCTGCGAAACAAACTTTATGTTTCTCATTTGACATTAATCATATGGATGGGCTTTGTATTTATGAGATTCTACTGTACCATAATTGGTTACAATGTCCCTTCTGGGACAAGAATCCTACTCAGTCTTTCTATAGATCCATCAAGATCCAAATAAATATGGCCTGATCCAAATGCATTTCGAGCTTCAACCCCGAAAGGTTTATATGGTGTTGGTTCTAGTAGTTTATGAACTAATCTGTGCATGACATTTTTGTGTTTGTTGTATTAGTTACTTTATAGTGTTGGTGGTAATAGTTTATGAACTAATCTGTGCATGACATTTTATTTATGAGATCTGGTATTAGTTGTATTAGTTACTCTATAGTGTTGATGGTAATAGTTAATGAACTCAAAAAAATCTGTCTTGACATTGTATTTATGTGATATGGTGTTAGTTGTATGAGTTTATGAAGATATATATACCCTCCTTATCTAATTGACAGCACAGGATTTTAATTTTATTTTAAGAAATATGATAGTACAGGTTAAGAAAAATCTAATTATTTTTTTTGTGATCTGGTGTTAGTTGTATTAGTTTATGCAGAAAGACCTATATAACTACCTTCCTCATCTAATTAATATATCGAACGTGACTTTTTTTATTTTAACAAATAGGATATCTAATTAGTCTATTTATATGTGTGTACTTGATCCTAGACGTTCAGTACTTCAACACAGCAATAATCCATTTCTTCTCAAAATGTTTGTCGAGGTCGCCATTTTAGGCTTTGCAGTGTTTATGTACTTCGTATATTCAAGATCAATCCAGTTAAGAGCAAGTACTAAAAGACATGCACCGCCACTGCCGGAAGTTGGTGGTGCATGGCCTTTGATTGGACATCTCCATCTCTTTGGGTTAAAGGCACCTCACATAATCTTGGGAGATATAGCAGACAAATATGGTCCAATCTTTGCAATCAAACTAGGCGTTCTTCCTATAGTGATTGTGAGTAATTCGGAGGTTGCCAAAGAGTGCTTCACTACCAATGATAAAGCTCTCGGTGGCCGGACGAAAAACCTAGTTTCAGAAGTCTTAGGGTACAACTATGCAGTGATCCCGGTTGGACCTTGCGGGTCGCATTGGCGCCAAGTGCGCAAGGTAATGTCGCTCGAGTTTTTCTCGAATCAGAAGCTGGAGATTCTCAAACGCGTCGGGGAATCCGAGTTGAGGGATTTTGTGAGAAAGATTATTGGGAATTCTAGTAGCAATAATAAGAAGGTGGTGGTGGAGATGCGGAGATGGTTCGAAGACATTAACATGAGCGTGATTTTCAAGATGCTCGCGGGAAAATCGTACTTGGGGGACGAGGAGAATGAGCGCTTCAAGAAGGCATTCAATGCTTTGCCTGAGTGGTGTATTAAGATTGCGGTGGCAGAATCACTTCCGTTTATGATGAGATGGTTCTATTCACGAGGAATCGTAAGTGGCCTCAAAAGGACGGCCGAGGATCTAGACCGAGTTCTTCAAGGATGGGTTGAAGAACATAAGCATAAGAGGATGTCTGGAAAGGTGAAAGGCAAAGAAGACTTTATTTACGCAATCTTGTCTTTTCTTGACGATGATGCTGAAGAACTTGTCGATAATTATGATTCTGATACCTTCATCAAGGCTACATGTCTGGTATGTCGCTATTGTCAAAATGTATGTGTGTGTGTGTGTGTGTATACATACATAAATATTGTTCTTTGCTGTGATTCATCAGTTCCTAATAAATAGGTTATACTTGCAGTCACTGATAATGGGAGCGGTAGATGCAACATCACTAACTTTGACATGGGCTTTATCTTTGTTGGTCAACAACCCTGATGTGATGAAGAAATCCCAACAAGAACTAGACACTCATGTTGGCAAGGAAAGGCAAGTCCAAGCTTCAGATCTTGAAAACTTAGTGTATCTCCAAGTGATTCTTAAGGAAACACTACGTTTATATCCTCCAGGCCCGCTAAACGCACCACATCAAGCAACGCAAGATTGTACTATAAATGGCTACCATGTCCCTACTGGTACAACCATTATGGTCAATCTTTACAAGACTCATCGAGATCCAAACACATGGCCAGATCCTGATGCTTTTAAACCAGAGAGGTTTCTCACTAGCAGTCATAAGGATTTCGAGTTTAGAGGACACAACTATGAATTGATACCGTTCGGTGCAGGAAGAAGAATGTGCCCCGGTATCTCTTATGGTCTTCAAGTTATGCAACTCATACTTGCAAACTTACTGCAGTGTTTTGATATTGTGAGTGCTACAGATGGACCGGTTGACACGACAGAGTCTGTATCCTTCATTAACTTTAAAAAGACCAAAGTTGAAGTGATTCTCTCTCCACGACTTAACGCTTATGTGTATGATTGAATCTATAATTTGAACGAGATAGCCTTCGAGGTATATAGAAGCTATAATCGGTAATTACTCTGTTATATGCTATTATGTACGTATTTGTAATAAGTTTGTATTCATATCCAATGCCTGTAAGGCAAGCTCCTAATCTATATAGATCCAGTAATAATGCCAAAAATGCTTGTAATAAAATCGTTTTTTTTGGTTTTTATATTTGAGTTTTTAGATCCTCTCCATTGAAATTTCGGACTTGCGAGCACTTACTTTATGGCCCAAGCTCCGAGACCTTGTTAAGGATACTGTATGGCGCCTTCTTTGGCATAGTTATGCGGAGTTAAACCGCGATGTGAGATGACATCTTTTTTGGCAATTCTATGCAAGTAAGACCTCGGCTTGGAGTGATTCCTCTCTTGACATATCCATTTGAGATTAGACCTTGACTTGTCGTGACTCCTTTTATCGACGTGGGGTTGGACCCCGACATGGGGTGATGCCTTCCTTGATGTATCCATGTAGGGTTTGACCTTAGCTTGGGGTGACGCTTTTCTTGAAATATCCATGCAGAGTTGGAACTCGGCTTCTTTGAGAAATTTATTTGTGGTTTGACATTGACTCAATATTATGCCTTATTTGGAAAATCTATACAAGATAAGACCTTGAATTTGGTTTGTGCTTCTTTGGAAGTTTAAGACCTCGCCTTACCTATGATAGCTCACTGGTGAATCTATGCAAGGTTTAGACCTCAAATTTTCGTGACACATTTTTGGCAATTTCATACGAGATAAGACGTCGATTAACTATGAAACCTCCTTGGTGAATTTATGCGAGATTAGGAGTTGTGTTTGGTTTATGTCTCTTTGGAAAATCCATGCAAGGTAAGTCCTTAACTTTGGGTGATACCTCTCAACTGATCTATGAGAGGTAAGTCCTTGGTTTTGGGATGATGCCTTCCTTGGAAAACGTGAAATCCCGACCCAAAAATTTAGTTTTGAGTCGAAAAACGGATGATCCGTGAAGTACAGAATCATGGAAAAATAGTTTTGAGCTTGGTTCGGTCAATGGGTCATAACTTTTAGCACAGATGTCCGTTTCGGGCCCACAATATATCAAATTGAAACTAAGACCGAGACGAAGTTAGAAAAATTGAGATCACACGCCTAGGCGGGCGCCTAGGTGGTGTGCGCCTAGGCGTGAACAAAAGTGCGACCAAGGCAGCGTGTTATGGTAAACCAGTTAGGCCAGAGCGCCTAGGCGCCCAAAGTAGCGCCTAGGCGCAACCCGAGCTTTCAAAAAGAGTTCCAGCGATCCAGTAGAGTAATATCTGGGTGTTTCCAGTCCTAGAATGAGAGAGAACGACGATTCTAGAGAGAGAAATGGTTTCAAGCAAGGATTCAACCTAATTCTTGAGGATTCATGATGATTGGAGTGCTATATTGAAGATTCAAGCTAGGTTTGAAGATTTTGGTAAGTTTTCCATAGTTTTTAAAATTCTAGGTTTTTGTTAGATTCGTTTGATTCTTAGGGAGATGAGCTTTCTGCTTTAGATATGTTGATTATAGGTTGATTTTGGATGTTTATGTAGATTGGTTTGTGTTTTGGAGTTGAGTTGAGCTTGGAGTGAGTTTGGAGGATTTTGGAAGGAATTTCTAGAGAGAGAAGTAAGTGAATTTTGAATTTATTGATTTAATTGATGTTTATATGAGTTGTGGTTGATATATTGATGCGTGTGAGGGTTCGGTTTCGCCACATTGTAGGTTTGGGCAAACCGAAACCCTAGGAACGGAATTTGGGGATTTGTGGTAAATTGCTCGACACGAGGTAGGGGATTTCCAACCTTTCTATCTAACATTCGTTATTGTTGCCTAAATAGCGTTTCGATTCTTCATTGGTCGCCGTTGTTTGTGTTTCCGCCTTAATTGCTTCTAAGGGGAAATGAGCCTTGTGTGGATTATTGTTTGATGTTGAATTTTGCATGACCCGATTTTGTGTTCCGTCATTTACGGACACGTTGTGATTTTCCGTTAATGCATCATGATAGTTATGTAAGATATATAGGATATTCATATATACTTATCTATTCGGCATGACATGTCATAATGCATTAGAGATGCATGGGGGACTCGGGAACCTTTAGGTTACTTGAAAGCCACATGGGAGGATGGCAAGGTGAAGGTTGTTATCACCAAGTCATGTGAACCCCATGTGGGATAACGCACTAGGGGTAGGGTCGAGAATGACTTGCCTTGTGGGGCGCGGACGTGATAGGTTCACGCAACCGGATGATCCTAGGAGTGGTGGGTTGTGGTGAGCTTGCTCCCGTGCAATATTACATTGAGTTGCAATGATATTGTGGTTGTTGTGCTCCGAAGGGATTTATCCGGATAAATGTTGATGTGAATATGTTGAGTATACGTTCATGTGGTAGGTACATATTGATGCATTACTTCCTTTTGGTTCTGCCTATATCAATGTTATTTCTTTACCCTACTGAGCTTCTAGCTCACTCCTTTACTTTCTTCCTTCCACATGAGATACCGGTACGGGTACCGGTGGTGCGGATCGGTGAGCAGGGCGTGACATGGATGGCCCTGGATAGGATGGGGTGCTAGATATATACTCTATGCATGTGGGTGTATATAGTATATCTATATTGAGAGAATATAATCATTTGGCACGGTTGTGCTTGCATGTGGATGTGGATGTTGAAATATGATTATATTTGATGATATAAGAATCTGTGTGTGGATTTATATGTGATGCCATCAGTTTGTGCATGTTGGTAGTGGATGGCCTGAGGCCTAGGGTCAGGATTGCATGTGGTTGAGGCCCGAGGCCTATGTTTGCTAGGTTGCTAGTGTGATGTTGTTGTTGCTGCGTTTCTGATGCAGGTGGGCACTCTCCGATATACGAGGAGGTGCCGCCGGATTTTCGGTTGATCCCGGATGTTCAAACTAGTGACCTAGGAAGGGTGCGGAGAGAGCACCCAGTCGCGTCTCCGAAAACGGGGCGTGACAGAAAATATATGTGAGGTTAGTCATTATCTTTGGGTGATACCTCTTTGATAAGTCTGCGTGAGCTAAGTCCTCTCATTGGATGATGTCTCTTTGGTAACTATATATCCATGAGGTGAGACCTCAACTTGGAGCAATGCCTATTAATATCTCCTCATTTCATCAACGATTGAATTTCAACGATTGATATGAACAATTCATGTTATTAAAATATAAAATTTATTGAGCCATTATGTGAGCAATCATATTCTAATAAAAATGCAAATAGATTAGTTAAAATAGAGATTAGAAATTAACTCATTAACCGATCAAGCTGAATGACCATCCACCTTTCTTTGGATTTTCATCTTGCTCTTACTCCACACTAATAATGAAATCATCCAAATTCTCTTTTTAATCATCTACTCTAAGTGCCACTTTAAATCATTGCATTCTTCTGTAAGATGTACTTTATCACTATTATAGCTAGATCACCCATCATTCTCTTATGCCACCTAAAGTAGTGCTCATCATTGACGTCTTTCAAGATTTTAGTGATTGGTTCATTAAAGCTCGTATATATGCCTTTATGAATATACTTCAATCCCCTAGGCGACTCTTTTGTCGTTGCTTAACTCATTGGATATTTTTGTCTTCCTCAAGCTTGATATATTTGTTCATCCTTTCTATAGGACATTCATCATGATCGGTGGCTGAAGGGTTAAGTTTTATTGGAGCCTACTAGACAGAAGGTTTTAACCGCTGCCTTCTCCTCACATTCTTATATATATGTATAAACATTTAAATAACAAGAAGCAAAATCTCTTAGGGACTCACCTTCCTTTGGTCAAGTGGAGAATAACATATCTAGGATTGCTGGCTCTCTGTCATTGATGATGAATCTTGACACAAAAGATGCGCCAACTACTTCTGAGCGGACATTGAGCTCTCTAGAAGTTCATGAACCCACTTCATTGCGGTCATTCCCATGGTGGAGGGAAACATCTTGCATATGAGCATATCTCGATCTGTTCGTAGTGTTATCTTGTGAGTATAGGTAGTAATATGAGCTAATGAATCAAACTTGGATGGAGGATCTTCCCTCCATTTAGACTTAACAAAAAGAGTCATGGTCATCTTTCTTTGGATTTACTCCGCCTTCCTTTGCGCACTAGATCTCGTTGGTTGTCTTCATGGACCTCAGTACCCTTCCATACTATGGGATCGGTGTACTGTCAAAGTTTCAAGTTCCCTGGCCCTCTATGAATTTGGAGAATGAGACTGGCATCGTGCCCAAGTCTTAGCACTTAAGGCCTTTCCTAACTTGGAGATATCATTTGGAGTCGTGCTCTCCTAGGAGTTGGGGAATGCGTTTGCCTACTCCTTGGGTTGAGGCTCCTAGTCATGTGAAATCTTCCACTACTCTTACTTTCAACCTCACGGGAATGCTCTGAGTCCTTTTCCTCCACTCTTTCGATTGGATTCACTAGTTCGATAATTTTGGCATGTCGTTCTCATGATGGAATGAAATTGATCTATCATCACTCTGAGTTCCTCTTACCTCAGCTGGAGGTCCTTCTACTTTCGACATATCGCTTCTTTGATTTCTTCCAGATCGATACATTCCTTAACTCTTTAAATCTGATAGATCTCTTGCCCTTTCATGACCATGTGTGGGAGCACTTTGTCCAACCTTGAGTCTCTTTCTGGTGTTCCTTGCATGATGTTAGATTCATCGAATACTTTTTTTTCCATAGATGGTGCCAATTAAGGATGCAAAATTATGCATGACCTGCACGTAAGCGACGAATATCTCAATCATACAAGAACAAAAAAAGAGATAGTGACCTTTCTTGTCCCATTTGCACTCCGAAGCGCAAGTCATTATTTGTCTAAAAGAAATTTAGTCTAATGTTCCGTATTGAAGTGTGTACCTTATGTTGACCTTTAGTTTTTCTTATATAAGGGTTGAATATTTAATAAGATAAATTATCTCGATGATTGAGACTATCGTTAATTCCAGTTGTACTAAGATCAAACCTCCAATGCTGAGATAAGTTAGGACTCTTAGGTGTCAATCATCATGGGCGTTGAAATATATCTTGGGGTTAGGACCTTACCCTTTTCCCTGACTTGATTGCCTTATCTGCTTCCTAAGAAACTCTTGTACGTATTCCTTATTGTTGTATGTATTACATACCATGCTAACTAAACATGACTCATTTTTATTATTCACAACAGATAACTTGCAAATAATCTTGGAAACACGGTTCACGGATGATCATGTTCAATTTATTTGTGTACTATGACTATTTGAGTCAATGAAATTTTGATTAATTAGTTAGTTAATTGATTGACGGAAATGCCAAAATAAAGGCTGCGTTTGTTATGCGTTTCCCACAGCTTAAAGCTGTGGGACCCATAACAAATGCAGGTAATACCAAACATTTGTTGAAAATCGCGTTTTATACCGCATTTTGCACCGCGTTTAGCTCTCGTGAATGAGATGTTGTTCTCATACAATGTTTTATTGCGTTTTAGGTTTTCAAAAGTGTGGTGGACAATCATGCCCCTCCTCCTCCTCTCCTCATCTGTGTAATATTTTATTTTGATTGGAGAGAGTTGCTGCTGGGTACAAGAAAAAGAGGAAGGAGAAACACAGTTGTAAAAGGTGGATTTTGCGACTTCAATTAACTTTTGATTTTTTGTTTCTTTATTAATTATGTGTTCTAAGTTCTAAAAACAGCACCAAAGGAAATAGCTAATTTACTATTTAATGCACATTAGTCTTTATAAAATTATTGTGTGTTACAAATATTTCTAAAATGTCATGTAAGAATTTTAGTTATGTGTCTAATTAAAAAATTTTATTCAATATTATTACTCTTTTATTACAATACCCTTTTTTGTCATTTCATATAAAATATCATAACAAAAGGCTAATGTAAAAAACGTGAACCAAACACCCCACAGCATTTTACACAGCTTAAAGTTGTGGACCCCACAGCTTTTTACACAACATTTTTCACAGCTAAAAGCACAGCTTTTTTCACAGCTTTAAGCTGTGAAATACAATTGGATAACAAACAGACCCAAAGTCGTATCCACGTGTACAATAGTACAAAGTCACCCTCTCACAAGCCACCTCCAAGATTTTCTTCCTACCCTTGTTATAAAATTTAGATAAATCTAACACAAACAATTCGAAGATATATTATCCATTTTGAATCTAAGATTCGTACAATTTTATATTAAAAAAGATTTTATTGGTTGAGAAATATTAAATTTATATTAAAAAAGATTTTATTGGTTGAGAAATATTAAATCTTTACTTAAAAATTACATCAATGACTAACGCCTAACTGATGTGAAATACAAATCTGCATATCCCTAATTAAGACATTTATTGATCGATATTAAAATATCGATTAAACTATCATTCTTATTCTTATTCATATTGTCTAAGGGAGCTTAAATTTTTAAAATTAATTTAAAGCCAACAAAATTGCATTGGGAATTGTCAATTTGATTTTTCATTTTTGGTCTTTGTGCTGCCTTCCTTTCAATTATAAACCAGAGTAGAGCTTTGAATTTAGACTCCTATAGATATAATCAAATTATAATCAGTTATTTTTCAATTTGGAAATTTAATATTTCTCCTAATTGTTGGTTAGCTAGAGAGAAATCAAGTCACATGGTTGCATATCTACGAGAAAATCAACCATTAGTGACGGAATTTGCCGATGGAAACTTTTCATCGGTAAATACTGACGAAATACCGACGGATTATTGTTGAATTTCATTTTTTCAGTTTTTCGACGGATTGCCGATGAAGTATCGACGGAATTCTTGCCAACGATTTTTTTCGTCGATAGTATTTGGTACAAATTTGGCGCCGGAAATTTGCGATGAATTACTGAAGGACATTTGGTCAGTAAATTTTTATTTTTTAATTTTAAAAATAAATTACCAACGGAATATTCTTTCGGTAATCAAAGATTGATTCCTGTGTCTGTCTGTCTGTGCAGTGAATCTGAATTCACAAAGTCATGTCAATGCTCGATTCCTTCTTCAACAAGGGTTTCAAAGCTACCAAATGGTACCTTTGGAGTTTACGAATGTTAAATTAGATTTTATTCCAATGACATTTTTCAGATGTACCATAAACATTTGAGACAGACGCGAAAGCCATGATTTTTCAGGTCTAGAGATAGAAGAAAGAAAAAAAATTATGTATGCTATAAGACACAAGCTAGAGCCAGGAAGGATGGGATAGTTGGCTTAGGTTCTGAAAGAGTGAGGAAATTGGGGGTTTAGTCTCCATGGCCTCTCCAACGAAGTTATAACTTATAAAGGTACAAGTTTTTAAGCTGGATCAATTTAAGTTGTCCATTTATGCAACAAGCGGAACAAAGCTCAAATATGCAGCCATGGCTTTTCCTAAGTTCTCCTTCAAACAAGGTACTGCACAAATGGATCTTCGTGCAGTACCTTGTTCATTTTCACTGTACTTTCAATTTTAGAATACATTTCATGCCATAGAACTTTTAAGGTGGTTTTCTAACTTCTACTGAGAAATGACATTAGCCCTTTATGAAGGAAATATCAGTTGATTAGGCTCCCCATAGTTTCGTATATGGTGTTTCCACTAAAAACACACAGCTTGTTCGACCATTGAGTTTTGTTTCCCAATAAAAGAATAGTGCAAGTGTGCATAATGAGCTGAGTTATGCAAGCATATGATCTGCTATTAAAGGAGTACAATTTTATTATGGTTTTTTGGGAGGAATCCATCCGGAAATTCTAGTAGCTTTTGTTTGTCGAAGTCATTCACCCTGTACATTGATTCTTTTGGACTGTTTTTGTTAAATTTCTTTGAAAACTCTGTGAATGTTGACATTGTGGACAACCATGTGATGACATTGCAGGACCTTCTTAGGCTGAAATTTGGACCTGGCGGGTAGCATTGGCGCCAAGTGCGCAATGTAATGTCGCTCGAGTTTTTCTCGAATCAGAAGCTGGAGATTCTCAAACGCGTCGGGGAATCCGAGGTGAGGGCTAAATGTCTGGTATGTCGCTATTGTCAAAATGTGTGTGTGTGTGTGTGTATACATACATACATAAATATTATTCTTTGCTGTGATTTATCAGTTACTAATAAATAGGTTGTACGTGCAGTCACTGATAATGGGAGCGGTAGATGCAACATCATTAACGTTGACATGGGTTTTATCTTTGTTGGTCAACAACCCTGATGTGATGAAGAAATCCCAACAAGAACTAGACACTCATGTTGGCAAGGAAAGGCAAGTCCAAGCTTCAGATCTTGAAAACTTAGTGTATCTCCAAGCAATTCTTAAGGAAGCACGACGTTTATATCCTCGGACCCGCTAAACGCAGCACATCAAACAACGCAAGATTGTACTGTAAGTGGCTACCATGTCCCTACTGGTACAACCATTATGGTCAATCTTTACAAGATTCATCGAGATCCAAACACATGGCCAGATCCTAATGCTTTTAAACCAGAGAGGTTTCTGATCACTAGCAGTCATGAGGATTTCGAGTTTAGAGGACACACTATGCATTGATACCGTTCGGTGCTGGAAGAAGAATGTTCCCCGATATCTCTTATGGTCTTCAAGTTATGCAACTCATACTTGCAAACTTACTGCAGTGTTTTGATATTGTGAGTGCTACAGATGGACCGGTTGACATGACAGAGTCTGTATCCTTGATTAACTTTAAAAAGACCAAAGTTGAAGTGATTCTCTCTCCACGACTTAACGCTTATGTGTATGATTGAATCTATAGTTTGAACGAGACTATAACTATACTTGTATCGTGAATTTAATGTACTTTTAGAGCAGCTGAGATCCACATTAGATAAAAATGTAAGATTAGTTTTAATTGGATAGGAATGTAAGATTAGTTTTAACTGGATAAAATATATGTTGATCATGAAGCTTTCACGTATATTATATGGAACCCAGGTAAGATTGAAAATGCTTAACATACATATTTTCTTTGTACATAGCTTACATAATCTATGTCATATGTCATGTGTCCTTGTCAGGATTAACCAATGTTTACTTAAATTAACCAGGGAAATATTCCCACTCCTCTCTCCTTTATCACATCTAATTTCCCGCTTAGTGTTAGAAAGTGAAAAAAGTGCTATCAAGACTTCTTTTCTCTCTCTTCGAAAAAACTCTCCCTTGTGAACTTTTTTTTCAAGCCGTTGTGGGTTTACGTTTCCGGGGGTCGGACGATATCCATGGCTGCTCCGGCCATGGTGATTCACTCTGAGTTGCCGGAAAAACCACCAGATCCCCCAAAAAGCTTTGCATCAACCTTAAAAGGAGCTGTTCCACTATCTTCTCCTCTTCCCTCCTTTCAATCTAAACCTCTGTTAAAATTCCTGGGAGAAATCTCAGTAGAATTTTCTGACTCTGAAATTGAAGCTCTCTCAAAGCCATTCCAAGGAACTCTCATAGGAAAATTCTCATTTCAACGACCTCCAATAGAGTGGATAAGGAAGCAATTTCAAACCCTTAATCTCAAATCAGAATGCAAATTGGGGGTTCTTGACCAGAAGCATATTCTAATTCAGCTGTCCAGTGAGGAAGATTTTCATCGTTTATGGACCAAAGACTGCTGGTATTTGGGGCGGCACATGATGAAAACATCCAAATGGAGCTTCAATTTCCGTCCAGACAGAGAATCCCCAATTGTTCCAATATGGGTCACACTACCAGGTTTACCTCCATTGTTCTTTACTGAATCATCTTTATTTTACATTGTGAGAGGTCTTGGAGAACCCCTTCGAGTTGATGCTGCCACAGCAACTCTGACTAGACCAAATATGGCAAAGGTGAGTGTAGCGATGGACCTCTTAGGTCATTTTCCTGAACGTGTTAGAATAAGGTTAGGAACTTCTGGGGAGGAGTTTTGGCAACCAGTTGAATATGAGCACATTCCACACTACTGCTCTAAATGCTACTCAGTAGGTCATATGGACTCTGAATGTGGCCCCAAAAAGGCCACTGCTCCAAACACTTTGAAAAAACCAATAGATAATATACCTGTGAATGTGGCTAAAAATATCATTAAACCAAATCAAGAATGGAAAGTAGTCTCTAATAAGAAAAATGATCCAAAAATTCCTAACTTGGCTCCGGATAAGTCTCTCATTGTTTCTGAAATATTTAAGAAAATTAGGAAAGATTTAGATATTACAGAGAGCTCCAAGGCTAAACAAAATGAATTGGATGATCATAACGAGGGTGAGCCCAATAGTCCTACCAATTTGACAAATAGGTTCTCTATTTTAGAGGAATTACAAGGTGATGAAGACAATGATGAAGTACAAATTATTGAGCATTTAGAGGCCAATAAGGAACATTTAGATCAAGTGAATATGGGTCTAGTGTTAAATGACAATGAGAATGTGGAGATTCTCCATGCTGACCATGAGCAAGTGCCTCATGGTAAAGAGCTTATGGACATACCCTCACCAAATCAAGAAATTATAACTCAAGCTCTTCATAAGAGCAAATCTAATGATAATTTGATCTCTAATGATCAAGTGAATCAGCTTCCTAAGAGCAAATCTACTGAAAATTTGATCACTGATGATCAAGTGGATCAGCTAGGTGATCAAGTCAATAGTCCTTTGATAATAATAATGGCAGTTTCCTCATTCCTTTAAAAATTTGTGATGACTCCACCTTAGCCATTCATAGTAGCGATGAGATGTATGATAAACTTGTCAATGTTGAGAGTTCATTAAATTTTTCAAATGCCATTCACAAACATTATGATAGAGGCAAGTACTCTAAAGATTCCCCTGGAATTAATCTCACGGTGGAGCTTTTTGAGAACAATGATAAGGATAGTCAACAGGCTAAGAAACCACACTCTAGTAAACAGACTCATAAAAATGAGAAAAATAGAAAATCTCCAAATAAGAAAAATTCATCTGGGGTGCAAAGAGTAGCACAAAAATCTAAATCAAATAAAAAATGATCTTGAATTGCTTAATCTAGAACATTAGAGGTGTTGGGAATTCTCCCTCCCTCTTGAGACTTAAATATTTATGTAGTACCAATAAGATTCAAATTGTTGCTATTTTGGAACCTATGATTTCTGTGAATAATCTTTCTAAGGTTGCTAAGAGGCTCAAAATGGATAATTTCACTAGTAATGTGAATGGTAAGATTTGGATGCTTTGGAAAAATGATATTCCTCTTAAGGTTTTTTCTAATAAAGAGCAAATTCTAACCCTTGAATCTGATGCCAATTATGGTTCTTTGTTAATTTCTTCTGTTTATGCTAAATGTAATCGTTTGGATCGTATTTCTCTTTGGAATGACCTGCATTGTTTGTCATGTTAGGAAGGCCTTGGTGTGTGGGAGGTGATTTTAATGTTGTTCTCTCTAGTAATGAAAAAAGAGGGCTCACAGACATAAACAGAAGTGCTCCTAGAGATTTCCGTTTAGGTCTTCAAAATTCTAACTTGTTTGATTTGGGTTATTCTGGATCTAATTATACTTGGACCAATCAAAGGTGCTGGGCTAGGCTTGATAGAGTGTGTGCTAACAGTGATTGGCAGGATAAATTTGCTTCAACTTCTATTATTCATTTACCAAGAACAAACTCTGATCATTCCCCTCTCTTAATTAAAATCTCTGACAATAATTTTATTGGTCCTCGTCCTTTTAGGTTTATAAATGCTTGGACTTCTCATAAAGATTTCTTGGATGTGGTTAGATCTAGTTGGGAGTCTCCCATGCAAGGTCAACCCATTCAAAAGGTTTGTGAGAAGTTAAAAAGACTAAAAACAGCTCTCAAGATCTGGAACAAAAATTGTTTTGGAAATATTTTCCAAAAAGTTAAGCTAGCTGAGCAATGCCTTACTGACTCCCAAATAGCTTATGACTCCAACCCCTCCTTGAATAACAAAACTCTTTTACACCAACATTCTTGTCAGCTTACCACTGTCCTTTTGCAAGAAGAGAAATTTTGGAAACAAAAATCAAGACTAAAGTGGTGTAGAGATGGTGATGCTAACACCAAATTTTTTCATGCTTCAGTTAAGTCTCAAAGACAAAGACTCCACATAAATTCTCTTAAAAATGACAATGGCCAATGGCTGTCAGGTGAGGATTTAAAAAAAGAAATAGAGAATTTTTTTCAAGAACAACTTTCTCAAAATTTTACTCCTCCTAGAGGTCCCATGGATGAATTTCTCAAAGACATTCCTAGGATTGTAACTCCTCAAGAAAATGACATGCTGGATTTTTTGCCTGACACTTTAGAAGTTAAATATGCTGCCTTCTCTATAAGTGCAGATAGCTGTCCTGGAAGTGATGGATTTAGTGGGCATTTCTTCCAATTTTGATGGGATATTATTGAGCATGATATTGTGGAAGCATGTAAAGCCTTTTGGGTAGGTCACTCTCTTCCAAAATCTTGCACAAGTACCCTGATTGCTCTCATTCCAAAAATAGAAAATCCTCAGAAAGCCTCAGACCTAAGACCAATTAGTTTATGTAGCCTCATGAACAAACTTTTTTCTAAATTAATGGCTATTAGGTTAGGTAAGCTCCTTCCAAGACTTATTTCCAACAATCAGAGTGGGTTTGTTAAAAATAGGGATATTTCAGATAATGTGCTTCTTGCTCATGAATTGACTTCCTATTTAAATTGACTTCCTATTTAAACAAAAAAGTGAGGGGCAACAATATTCTTATTAAGCTGGATATGGCAAAGGCCTATGACCGGGTGTCATGGATTTTTCTTCTCCAAATGCTTAGGAAACTAGGATTCAGTGAGGCTTGGATTGATTTAGTGTGGAATTTGATTTCAAATAATTGGTTTTCCATTTTAATAAATGGCAGAGCCACTGGTTTCTTTAAGTCTAGGAGAGGTTTGAGACAAGGGGACCCCCTTTCCCCTGCTTTGTTTATTATTATGGCAGAATCTCTAACTAGAACTCTAAATCAATTGCATGAATCAAATCCAACTTTTTCTTACAAAACTGCTAGAAATTTGCAATCTATTTCACATCTAGCTTATGCTGATGATATTCTTATCTTTTCCAATGGATCCAAAAAAGCTATGGATGGTTTATTGGGTGTGCTGTCTAATTATGAGCAATGCTCTGGTCAATTAATTAATAAGGAAAAATCTTGCCTTATAACTCCTAATCGTATGAATTCTCATAGATTAGGTAGTTTGGTGGAAAGGTCTGGGTTTAGGGCTAGACAACTTCCTATTGATTACTTGGGTTGTCCTTTGTCTAATAATAGAAAAAGAATTATTCTGTTTGATAGGCTGTTGAACAAATTCAAAGCTCAAATCTTGAATTGGAGTACTTCTTTTTTAAGTACTGGTGCAAGGTTGATTTTAATAAAACATGTTTTGTCTTCTTTCTCCACTTATTTGTTTGCAGTCCTTGACCCCCCAAAAGAGATCTTGAAGGAAATTAATTCCATATGTTCTAACTTCTTTTGGGGCAAATCTGAATTTGGTAGTAGGTTCCATTGGGTTGCTTGGAGGAAAATTACCAAGCCTTTGAATGAGGGAGGATTAGGAGTTAGAAATATTGCTGAGATGGTGGAGGCTCTTGATTGTAAGTTATGGTGGAAACTTAGACAACAAAAATCTCTATGGGCTATGTTCATGCATAATAAATATTGTCATAATGTCCATCCCAGTCAAGTTCCTCATGTTGGTTCGAAAACTTGGAAAAGATTGTGCAGGGTTAGGAACATGATGGAAAGGAATATGAAATTTATTGTTGGGGAGGGTAATATAAATATGTGGTGGGACAATTGGCTTCAAGAGGGCCCTATTGCAAATCTCATTCCAATTGATCCAAATTGGCCTATTTTATTAAGTTCTTTTTTGCGAAATAACTCTTGGGATGTGCAGAAATTGAGACAAATTCTGCCTCATCAAATTGTGGACATAATCTTAAGTAAAAATGTTGTTGTGAGTCACTGTCAAGATAATTTAATATGGTGCAAAAATAATTCTGGTATTTTCTCTGTGAAATCAGCATGGGAACAGGTAAGGAAATCACATGTGTTCATTCCTACATATGAATTTATTTGGCATGACTTAATTCCTGTTAAAGTGTCCATTTTTATGTGGAAAGTTTTAAGAAATGTTCTTGCTGTCGATGATAACATTAGGAAAAAAGGAGTACAAATTGTTTCTAAATGTAACTGCTGCATGAATTCAAATTTGAGTTTAGAAACTATCCAACATTTGTTTGTTGAAAGCACTATGGCTATTTATGTTTGGAACTTCTTTTACAATGTCATTGGGCTGCCTTATAAATGGAACACATTGTACTTGAGGTTTACAGAATGGTGGAATATCAAAAACAAAAATTCAGTGGTTGGTGTTTTAGCTAGTTTGCTTCCAGTTTACATTTGCTGGAGTATTTGGAAGGCTAGAAACATGGGTAGATATGAAGATGGCCATCCTTCTAGCAATTGGATTATTGAGGACGTAATTGAACAAATTGCAACGCAATTCAAGAGTAAAGGTAAGAAATACAAGCTGAATCTTAAAGATCCATTTATCAGTCAACTCTTCAGCATTCCTCTGCATCAGAAACAAATAGGTATGGCCACTTTTCTTTATTGGAATCCCCCTCCCCCAAATTTAGTTAAAATAAACTGCGATGGGAGTGCTCTGCACAACCTTGGCGATTCTGGTGGAGGTGGTATTATTCGAAATCACTCTGGTAAGTTTTTGGCTGGTTTCTCTATATTTTATGGTCCTAATTCTATCACTTATGCTGAAATGCAAGCAATTTTTGACGGGATTACCTTTGCTTTGAGTTTAGGATATTCAAACTTGATTATCGAATCTGATTCTTTGATTGTCATTAATGTTCTATCTGATAGATTTAAATGTCCATGGCGTTTGATGTATCTTAAAAGAAGTATTCAAACTTTGTGCTCTAATCTTCAAATTCAATTTATTCATGCCTATAGAGAAGTTAATTATAGTGCTGATGCTTTGGCTTCCATGGCGACTTCATCTAAAGCTTCCAATACTTTTCATAGGTATGAGGATCTCCCAACCAAAGTTCGAGGTTTCATCCAATTGGATACTATGCATCTGCCTGGAATTAGATTTAGAAAATAGCATGTTGTTTCATGAAGTTTTTTGGTCTACTTCCTTAAATGTAGTTGTTCCTTTCTCTTTGATGGGTTTGGTGTTATGTCCCCCCATTGTGAGCCTCCGGAGAAGGGCTTTTCTTTTCCCTTTATGATATAATACTCCATATTTAATTAAAAAAAAAAATTCCCGCTTATTTTTTTATTAACTTTTTCTACCACTTTTTGTCCACCTCCTTTACTTCAAGAACAAGCAATTGTGGTTGCTCAATTTTATAACAATATCTTAATTATCAAAAAAAAAAAATTCATAACAATATCTTAATTTATATCTCAGTGTCATATAGTAAACAAAATGTGACAATATGAACATTTGTGTAATTACTCTAGATCGACATTTTACTTGCTTGTTTTGTAGAAATATGAACATTTGGTGAGAAACGGTAATGACATAATTTGAACATCTAGTGTAATTATTTTGGATTGACATTTTACTTGCTTTTGCTTTATGTCATTGTAATTATTGTTGAGTGTATTGTAATAGACAGAAAAAGTAATGTGATAATTTGAACATTGTGCAATTATTCTAGACTGATATTTCCTTTGATTATTTTGTAGAAATTAACCTGAACATTTATGGTTTAGAGGTTTGTCATTGATAGATGAAGCAAATGAGAGGATAAGACAATTTAATTTCAATACGAACAATGTAATTGATAGATAAAGAGCAAACACCTTAAATGATTGTTTAATTATAGTGTCCATCATGAACAATATAATGAAAAGGCAAAATAATGTAATAAAAATAAGTCTGGCCCTCACTTACTAGTGACAGAATTTTGGAATCTGAACATCAATCACAACATGACTAGTCTCAAAAGAATCGCAAGATGATGAGCAGAAGAAAAATCCAACAACCCCTGATAAATTTCATCCACTGCAGTCGCTGAAATCACACTCGGAAGATCGCAATCACCATAAAGAAAATGGTTAGATCTGGCCAACACCGATGATGAATTGACACATCGTCGAAGGCCAGGTTACACCTTTTGAGCGAACCACTCTTCGGAGGCCAGTTTCCGAGAGAGAGAGAGTTCCGAGAGAGAGAGAGAGAGAGAGAGAGAGAGAGAGAGAGAGATTGTTGAAATGTATGCGATAGGTTAGAATTATATATGTCTTTACACCACCTTTCCTATCGTTTATATTTTTTTATTATGAGCGAACTTCGTGTATTTTATGAAAATTTTGGCTATTTTGTAGCTCATGATGTCCTAGAGGATTAGATCGAAGATTTTTTGAAATAAAGATTGTTTTTGGACTAAATAAGAAGAAAGTGTTCGGGATCAATCTGGAACAAAGGAATAAAAAGCAGTTTGCGCAGAATCGATTTGTCAATGGGATACCTTTTGTTAACCTAATTTTAGGAAGCCCAAACATATAAAGGAGACCTTATTGGAATTAGAAGTGGACACAAGCCGTTTGCAAACCAAGAAGGGGAGAAAGAAGAATGTTTTGGCAAGGAAAAAACTTGGAGAAGAAGGGGTAATCCACCTTGGAGCTTCGCTTCATCTAATTTTTCTCTCTCTCTAGATTCTTGTCACTTTGTAATCTTGTCATGGTTTTACTTAATATTTTGGATTCAACATATTTATGATGAACTAATTTCTTTTGCTAGGGCTACAATATAGCTTATTCATGATGATCCAAATTCTTGACTAATGTTATTGAATTTTTCATGCATCTTAGTTGACTATACATTATTGTTCTTAATGATTTTGAGTGTTTGATCACCACTTGAATGATTTATTGTACATATTGAGATCGAGAGACAATGTATGTATCCTGATTGGATGATGTATGCTATGAATTGAATTAAAGACAGAGATGTGCCCATCTGATTTGTGTGGTTTTGATAGAAAATATCATTAAACCTAATGTGCTTGTATACCTTTAAATTCACATAGAGATATTTGTATGTGAGGTAATTTTGATTATACTCGAGAAAGATAATTGGATAGCGTAAGGGTGTTTTCCCAACAACATGGATACTAAAGAGTCAATAACATGGTTTGAGATTTGAATTGGATTGAATAGGTGAATCGAAAGCCTAAGTATTCTTCTCAATTTGATTGTTCGATTTGGTTACTTGCACTTTTTCTTGTTTTAATTCTGCTTAGTTTAATTTTAGAAAATCAACCAATATTTGATTGTTCAAACCAATAAGGACTAAATTAATTTCGGCACTCGATAGATGGTATCTGTGGGATCGACACTTTCTCTTCATTATATTATTTGAATGATTCGTGCACGTACGAATTTGCGTGATAGTATGGTATGTCACATGAGTTAAAAAAACTAACCATGATTAAGTTGCTTTATGAGGTTTTTTTGAAATATTTTGATAACTTGTCAAAAATTAGCTGCCACTAGGATTATGTATGAGTATGGAAAATAACCTTATGTACAACTAGCACTAACGTTTAAAGATTAGTTGGGTTTCAGTTTTTTTTTTTTTTTAATGAAAATGCTAATAAGAGGCTTTTGTTGCCTTGAGTCGTGGTTAAGAGGGACACATTTATCTGGTAATTAGAAAATAAAGTTGAAACATTCAGCGAATCCTTTGTTCAAATTTCAGGAAAAATCCAAATGAGCTTGGCATCAGATGTGTTTGCGTTGGCACTTTCAAATTTCAAAATTTTCTCAATCTCACTCTCTCCATCTTTTTGTTTCTTCTTCTCTCTTAACATGCTCATCTCTTCTCTCGATTCCAATATGAAAACACAAGCAATTCAAGAAGTCAAATTACCTCTCTGGGTGGTACATATCAATGCTTTCTTTCAACTTCCCAACCCAAGAATCTTCACACTCTTCACCATCAGCAGCATAGTCACATTCTCCTTAGGCATTGCCATGATTGTGGAATTGGTTTTCCATGGCGAACATCACCAAGGATATGGCTGGATCGCATACTACGCCCCGTTAACAGTCGCTCTCCCCGTCTCTCTGTGGATCATTTGCATCATCTCTGCACTTTTTCTGCCCTACAACTACATGGATCAAAGTACGGATGCAGTACTACCCCTGTCTGATCCTTCACAAGGCAAGGCATCGCCAGATCAGCAGGCCAAAAGGGAGCAAGAAGTACAGGATCAGGTAACTTCAACAAGGAATGATAACAACGCTTCATTTTCTTTGCCAATCTCAAAGACTACTGCTAGTGACACCAATTTGGAGCGTTCAAGGAGTTGTCCATGAATGATGACATAAAATCACTTGTAATAATTTTCTTTGACTTCTTTGATTCTGAGGGTTCACTAATGATCATGTTCGTTAATTTGTTTACTTTGACTACTTGAGTCAACGAAATTTTTGATTAATTAGTTAGTTCATTGATTGCCACATGCCCAAATAATGTCGTACCCAAGTGTACAATACTAAAAAGTCCTACCCTCACATGCAAAAGCTCCATGATTTTCCTCTTCTTGTTCTTCCTTGTTATAAAATTCGGATAAATTTAACACAAACAATTTGAAGAGGTATGTATGTTTCGGACTTAAAATTGACACAATTTTATCTTTAAAAGGGTTCTCTTGATTGAAAGAGATGGAATCTTTATTTATATTCACTTCAGTGGCTTATCGGTAACCGATGTGAGATACAAATCTTTAACATCTTTAATTAAGATAGTTATTGATCAATATTATCAACTAAACTATTATTCTTATTCTTATTCTTATTGTTAAAGGGAGTTTAAAAGTTTATATATTAAGCCCAACACAATTGCACTGGGAATTTGTCAATTTGATTTTTCCTTTTTTGGTTATATATTTTCTCTGTTCTTTAATTATAAACAAGAGTAGAAGTTTTGAATTTGAGACTCCTGTAGATAAGCAAATATCCACTATTTTTAATTTGAAAATTGAATTAATTCTCCTATAGAGTGAGTTAGCTAGAGAGACATCAGCTCTCATGATCTCATATTGTAATGGTAATGTTTATAACTTAGGGAAAAGTTATGAATTACATCCTAAACTTTCACGAAAAAATTGAATCGCACCTTATATTTTATTTTTTATCAAATTAACTCTCAACGTAAGAAAGAATATCATTATCTCCTCCGTCGTATTTCCGTTAAATTTTGCTGATGTACCATTTTATTTCTAACATGATATAAATTCATTGGTGATGGAAAATTCATGTTTTGTCACGTGTTGAGTTTTAAGTAGTTCACATCAACCATTTTTATTAAAATATATGGCTTTTGACAATCAGAACTAACGATATACATAAATGCAAGTTGAGAGGAGAATTTGATCCAAGTGAAAGTATAAGGTAGAATTGGATCCATTCGTGAAAATTCAAAAGCTAAATCATAGTTTTCCATATAACTTATCATAACATGAAAATTATACATGTATAATTATTTGGTATCACAAATAAATGCTAAATTAATTTAAAATTGTAGAAAATATACAGTTATCAATATAACTCATTTACTACAAACATTATTGATTAGGTGGTGTCGTTTTAATTTTTAGAATGTATAATATTGCAATAATTTTGGTCCCTAAAACCAACTCTCCCAAAAGACCTTATTGAGGGGAGAGGACGTTTGCACTTATATACAAGTTCAAAGGACCATGATTAACCCATGTGGGACTGCGGTACAGAAGTTCCAACATGCTCTCGCACGTGTGAGGTGGATAGACTGACGCTTCTATACGTGGAGTAGTGGTGCATCGACACATCGGACTAACTTGGTTCCGATAACATACAATAATTATGGATCCTAAAACCAACTCTCTCAAAAGTTTTTATTGAGGGGAGAGGAGACTTGTACTTATATACAGGTTCAAATAGCCATTATTAATCGATGTGGGACTGCGGCCTAAAAGTCCCAACATATATTCATATGAATTTTTGGATTGATGTAGAAAATAATAATAATGGGCCAAATTTAATTAAAGTGGACAAATTGGGAGAATCGTAATGAAACATCTGAATTTGGTGATTCTTGGTCTTCTCAACTTCTCCACAGATTTCAACTAATATGTGTGAAAGTCATTCTTGACCTTGCAACTTGTGTTGCTCTATTTCAATCCTACGAGTAACAAAGTATTTATTTATTCGGTAAAAATTTAATTGAACAAGTATAGTGAATGGTAGAAAACAACCACCTTTGAGGACATTATACAGTATATAAAAGTAGGGTACACTTCCACTTTTTTCTCTCCTAAACTTACAAAAAAAATACATATATTAATTAATTTATATGTTCTCTCAACCATCATTCATCATTGAAAACTATTTTAGGAGTACAGATAAAATAAATTTTGAAATATTAATTATTGAGGTAGGAAAAAATATTTAAATATTAAAAAAAAAAAAATTTAATTTTGACCGTTGTGGTTTTTTTTAGGTAAAACTGATGCGTAGTGCTTGGCCATTGTGTGTAGTGGAGAGTGAGGTCCACTCGCCTCCTTCCCCACCTTTGTTCTACAACAAATGTTCACCACCAACCAAATTTTTCATTCTAAATATAATGGTATGCTCATATTTGTTAAAAAAATCTCTAAGTTTGACAACCTTTAGAGCCGAGAGTGGGCTTTGTATTTTGGGTCTTGTTCAACATGGTTGAACCCTAATTTTGAACTAGATTTTCAATTTCAAACAAGCTACTTTATCTACCTCATTTCAAGTCCAATTTTAACAATTGATATACTGCTGGAATGTCCTAATGACATACTTTCATAATATGTAATCATATAATAAAATAAAAACATATCCATAAAAACAGGGGCGGACGCAGGATTCTGGGTGAGGGCGGGCAAAGCCATGTGGGGGTCCGGGGGCAGCGCCCCCGGATTTTTTTTTAACGTAATTATGCCTTGAAAAAATAAAAAATAACACTAAAAATCAACATTTCATACAATAGAGATAAGTACTAATCAAAAGTTAATTTACAAATGTCCTCGACGATTTTTCATATTTTGAAATCGTTTCATGATGATCTCATTTGGAATAGTATCAAACACATCTTTCTCAATGAACACAATTAAACTATCATTTAACCATTGGTCACCCATTCGGTTCAGAAGTCGATTCTTGATAATCTTCATAGCAGAAAATGCTATTTCAACTGTAGCAGTTGCAACTGGTAGAATCAATGCTAAACTTATAAGTCTATAAACTAGTGTGTAAACAATATGTCTTCTAGTATCAATCATTTTTTTAGCAAGATCACTGATTCCTTTTAATGCTGAGAAATCAATGCTAGAGCGCATATCAATAACAAAAGTATCAAGTTGATCTGCAAGTGCCAAATGCTCTATATCAGAGAAGTCCCTTGGATAAAATTCTGCAAGACGGATCAACTTCTCCTTTTCAAAAGCAGCAAATAAAGTGACCTTGCATATTACTTGCTCCATCATAACCTTGTCCGCGCAAACTTGAAATACTAAGGCCATGTGAAGAAAGTGTTTCATCTAGTGCTTGCTTAAGTGAAGAAGCTGAAGTATTTGGAATATGTTGTTTTTCATTCAATAAGTCCTGACACATTGACCAAGATCTACAATGAACACTATTGACTGCACCAACATGAATTCGAAGACTCTTTTTATTCTTCCAATTTCTAAACCCTTCAACAACAAAAGAATCACCACCTCCTTGATGCGGCATCTTTCTTTATACTATATTCCAACCAATTAGGAAATTCATCAAACCATGAAGATTTGAACCTTCTTCGTAAGCCTCCAATTGTAGTTTGTGGGAAGTTATGAGTGCGAGGTTGACAAGGACCACTTAATAAGTAAGCCCTACGAACTTCCTCTCGAATATTTGGATCATATTCTGAAATTCGAGGACGTTCACCGGGATCTTTAGGAAGATCCGATACATCAATTGTAACCCGACTTCTTTTACAAGCATCTTCTTGGTTGACAGATGATGATGATTGAGCTTTCCACTTTGTTAAATATTTCTCCATAACTTGTCTAAAACAAAAATTCAGCGCATATAAAGCAATAATTCAGCACACTCATTCAGCACTAATAAATCAGAAAATTGAGCACACAAACTCTCTGCACTAATAAAATAAAAATTCAGCACACCAAGGGGGAATTCATCACTAATACAGCAAAAAATTCAGTACACAAACTCTGCACTAATAAATCAGAAAATTCAGCACTCAGCACATTGATTCAGCACTAACACAGCAAAAAATTCAGTCCACAAACTCTGCACTAATAAAGCAAAAATTCAGCACATAGCACACTGATTCAGCACTAACATTGTCAGGCCCCGTTTCCGAGACGCGACTTTAGGCAACACACGTGTGCACCCGCGTGTCACCCGACCAAATAAATAAAATAAAAAGAAATAAAATTCCATAATCCAACTACCAACCCACCAATGGAAACCATTCCATAAATTTATCAAAAATTTGGACAGCACCTCCCCATAAATCGGAGCATGCCACCCTAAAGTTTTCATTAAAAATCACAATTAATACACTTCAATTAAATCCACCAACTCCAACACCAAAGATAGAAAATCTATCACACTTCCATAATAATATAATCAGGGCCTCCAGCCATAATCACAAAATCATAAAATCATCACTCTAGCCTCCGGCCATATAATAAACGTAAACAATTTCCACAACAAAACCATCCAACCATGAAACAAAAATAATATAAATCCTCCATAATAAATTTTACCCAAAGTACTATCTTCCAACTATCCATAAGTTAGAAAATATACTAAAATACATCACACCCGACTAAATACCCAAACATGTTCAGGCCATCCAAGTCAAGTACCTCCCTCTTGCTGATCCGTAACATGAGCACCAGAGCTCGTACCTATATCACCTGAGATGGAAAAGGAAAAGGGATGAGCATAAAGCCCAGTAGGGATATGGCAGGAGCATCAAGAGTATAAATAGGCTGGAATCAATGGAAGAAAGATAATGCAGCAAGATGCCATGCTATGTCAAACAATGGTGGCCACATCCATCCGTGCCACTAGACCCGGTCATTCCCGGCTCTATCTAGTGCACCGCCATATAATCTCATCTCAATCGTGCCACTAGACCCGGTCATTCCCGGCTCTATCTAGTGCATATACCAACTCACCATATCACACACAATGCACCATGTTACCCATACAAGATGAAATGCAAGCAAATAATATACACACATTCACCATGTCATTATGCCAAGAATATGGATAACTCAATAGAAGATCGAGTATCTCAATTTATTCGAAATATTTAGATAAGGCACTACTAATTGAGAAATTTCAGAATTCCACCCCACAATAGCACTTTCCAGCTCAAAATACATCAAAAGAAATCAAACCCCATTCCATTGGCATTGATGTAGGAATCGGAAAAAGGTTAGAAAAATAATCCCTACCTCGTTGGAGAAAATATTCCAAACCTTGTGATTTTAGCAACCAACCTTCAATTTAATTCCACCTAATTAATAAACAAGCAATTCTCAATTTATTTCCAAAACAATAAATTCTCATAAAACACTTTCAACAAAATTCAATACCTCCACCAACCTTCCACTTCTAGAATTTCCACTTTAAAGCAATACCCATTCAATTTCAAGCTCCACTCCCTAATTCACACACATATATATACTCAATACACTACCCAAACATTTATTTCCAGACATATTTCTCAAAACACCGAAACTCACCGTGAAAATTCTGCAATTCTTCACAACTACTCCTCAAAATCACTTCTCAACCTCAATCAAGCTTTATCTAGCAATAATGAATGTAATTCATGGTTATTTAACAACTTCCAACTCCAAAACCCATAAATTTTCGGAATCAATCAATACCCACAACCCTAGGTTTTGAGATTATGAAACCTTACCTCAAGATTGAAGAAATCCAGATTTTTGAGGTTATGGAAACTCAAATTCTTGAGTGCAACCTCCCTTTCTTTGTTTTTCTCCAAAAAAAATCCTCCCTCTTTCTTCCTCTTTCTCCCTCTCTTCCTCTGCGCTTCTTTTCTTCTTCTTCCTCTGTTTTTTCCTTTTTCCTTCTCTCTCTCTTTTCTTTCCCGTGACAGCCTTATATTCTAATTAATTTAATTTTTTTTTTTTTTTTTTTTTTTTTAAAAAAAAATAAAAACTTGGTTTTCACATTCTCCACCCCTTATAAAAATTTCGTCCTCGAAATTTAAAAAAATACCTTATGGTTCGAATAGGTATGGAAACTTCTTCCGTATTTCGGACTCCAATTCCCAAGTTGCTTCCTCGGTTCCATGATGCATCCATAGTACCTTCACCAAAGGTATTGTGCTTGATCTAGTAACTTTGTCTTGCCTATCTAAAATTCTCACGGGTTGCAACAAATAAGTTCCATTATCCTCAACCGTCAACGTCTCCCAATTTATCACATGGGAAGGATCCGGCTCATACTTTCGGAGTGTAGATACATGAAACACATTATGCACATTAGACAACTTTGGTGGCAATGCCAACCTATATGCCACTTCCCCGACTCTCTCAAGAATTTCAAAAGGCCCCACATACCGCGGTGCCAGTTTTCCTTGCTTGCCAAACCTTTGCACTCCTCTCTTCGGGCTTACTTTTACAAACACTTTATCACCCATAGAAAACTCTAAAGGTCTCCTCCTTTTATCTGCATACGATTTTTGCCTACTTTGAGCTGTAAGCAATCTCTTTCTAATCTCTTCCACCTTTAGTTTAGCATCCTTGACAAATTCTGGCCCGGAAAGTACTTTCTCACCAACCTCCGCCCAACACAATGGTGATCTACATGGTCTCCCGTACAAAGCTTCAAATGGTGCCATTTCAATACTACTTTGATACGAGTTATTGTATACAAACTCTGCCAAATGTAAATGATTTTCCCAACTTTTACCAAAGTCCATCGTACATGCCCGTAGCATATCTTCAAGTATTTGAATGGTTCTCTCACTTTGTCCATCCGTTTCCGGGTGAAACGAAGTAGACATCGTCAACTTGGTACCCAAAGCTTCTTGCAAGCTTCCCCAGAATCGACCCGTAAAACGTGGATCTCTATCTGACACAATACTCATTGGTACACCATGCAACCTTACTATCTCCCGTACATATAATCTACTCAATGACTCAAGTGAGTCTGTTTTGTTAATTGGGAGAAAATGTGCAGATTTTGTCAATCTATCAACGACCACCCAAACCGTATCCTTTTTCCTCGGAGTCAACGGTAATGCAGTCACAAAATCCATCGTAATATTTTCCCATTTCCATTGTGCTACCGGAAGTGGTTGTAACAACCCTGCCGGTCTTTGATGTTCCGCCTTTACTTGTTGACAAGTGAGGCATCTAGCAACAAATCTCCCAACATCAACTTTCATCCCACGCCACCAAAATTGACGTTTCAAATCCTGATACATTTTATTTCCTCCCGGATGCATAGCAAACCGAGAATGGTGTGCCTCCCGTAAAATTTCCTCCCGCAACTCTTCATCATTTGGCACCACCAATCTACCCTCCAATCTAACACCGCCATCACTACCTCTAATCCATCCAGACTCCTCCTCAATCACATCAAAAATGGCGTCACCAATTTGTGCATCTAATACTTTTTGGATCAACACCGGTCGTATCGAAATACACCCTAAATACAATTTCTCCTCACGCTCCTGCAAGTCCAACCCAAATGAGTTTATTACCTCCACAAACTCACACTCTCGCATAGAAATTGCCACAATGGTATTTTTTCTACTCAAAGCATCGGCCACTACATTGGCTTTCCCCGGATGATAATTCAATGCAAAATCATAATCTTCAAGATACTCCATCCACCTTCGTTGCCTTTGATTCAATTCTTTCTGAGTGAAAAGATACTTGAGACTCTTGTGATCAGAGAATACCTCAAACCTCTCCCCATACAAATAATACCTCCATTGTTTGAGTGCAAACACTACCGCTGCCAATTCCAAATCATGAACCGGGTAATTCCGTTCATGTGGTTTTAACAACCGTGAGCCATACTCCACTACCCTGTCTTGCTGCATCAATACACATCCCAAGCCTACTTTGGAAGCATCACAATAGACTTGATAACCCGCATTTCTTTCTGGAACAACTAACACGGGTGGAGACGTGAGTCTACACTTCAATTCTTGAAATGCCTTCTCACACTCCTCGGACCATACAAACGGTGCTCCTTTTCGCGTAAGCTGTGTCATGGGTGCAGCAATACGCGAAAAGTCGCCAATAAACCGTCGGTAGTATCCGGCTAAACCAAGAAAACTGCGTATTTCTGTAACATTCTTCGGCTTTCCCCATTTCAACACCGCCTCAATTTTTAAATCATCTACGGCAATACCCTCCTGGGTAATGACATGCCCCAAAAACTTCACCTCCGTTGTCCAGAACTCACACTTGCTCAATTTTGCATACAATTTATGTTCCCGTAATGTCTGAAGTACCGCCCGTAAGTGTAATTCATGCTCCTCCACCGTAGGTGAATACACCAATATATCATCAATGAAAACCACCACAAATCGGTCTAAGAAAGGCCGAAGCACTCGTTGCATCAAGTCCATAAACACTGCAGGCGCATTAGTAAGTCCAAAAGACATCACCAGGAACTCATAATGCCCATACCGTGTTCTGAAAGCTGTTTTCTGCACATCCGACTCTCTGATCCTCAACTGGTGGTAACCGGATCTCAAATCAATTTTTGAAAAGTGCCTAGCACCTCGCAATTGGTCAAACAAATCATTGATCCTCGGCAATGGGTATTTATTCTTCACAGTCACCCGGTTCAATTGCCGATAATCAATACACATCCGCAATGTGTCATCTTTCTTTTTCACAAACAACACCGGAGCACCCCAAGGAGATACACTGGGTCGTATGAACCCCTTCGACTCCAAATCCCGCAATTGATTCTCTAATTCTTTTAACTCTGCCGGAGCCATTCGGTAAGGAGCAATGGAAATAGGTTTAGTGTTCGGAACTAACTCAATAGAAAACTCTATCTCTCTTTTAGGCGGCAACCCCGACAAATCCTCTGGAAATACATCCATAAATTCAGCCACCACTGGTACTGGTTTAGTCACACCATTCTTCAATGTTAAAGTAGCTAAGCTTGCCATCAAACAATCCACGGGTGCATGATCTTCCAAGAAATGCAAACAAGGCATTCCTTTGGAACCATACAATTGAATCTCACCACCTCCTGGCACATTCAATCTAACCCTACGCCTCAAAAAATCAATTATGGCCTTATGCTGAGTCAACCAATCGACACCCAATATCACATCAAAATCTTTAAAATCCAGCACATATAAATTTGCAGTCAACTCAATATCACCAAATCTACATACCACCCCTTCCACCATTCCCTCAAGTGAGGTTGTATACCCAAAAGGAGAAGTCACTGTAAACATTTTTCTTATTGGAGACACTTCTAATCCTATGGCCTTAGCCAAAGATGCAGTAATGAAAGAAGCAGTAGCACCAGAATCAAACAATACCCTCACCAAACAATTTGAGACTAGAAAAGTACCTCCAACAAAGTTTGAATGCTCGGGCTCTGTCTGCTGCCCCAGAGCAAAGGCTCTCCCTTGAGTCAATGTAGTCTGACTTTGTGACCGCTGCTGCTGTGGTCTACTAGGGGGTCTCCCCCTACCTGTAAAAGTGCTTGTGGAACCCGACAAAGCACGTGGAGTAGTATGTGCTGATGCTGCAGAGGAAATCCCAGATCTCTGTTGAGAATCCCCTCTCCTTTGAGGACAATCAAATGACCTATGTCCCACCTTACCACACTGAAAACATTTCACCCCAGTAGCAAGACACTGGTCCATAACATGTCCGACTCCCCCACATTTGTAACATACTTTGGGTCCTTGCTGCAACCCCCTGTTTCCCTGAGGCCTTGGTCCACTATTATACCACCTTGACCGGTTCTGTGGAATCTGCCCATCTGTCCTCTGCCTCTTCTGACCAGAAAACACTGGCCTAGGCACCCTAGGTGCTGCCCCTGTACCACTAGTTACTGAACGCCCACCATGTGCCTCCCAATATTTTTTTGAATCTTTATTAACTTGTTCCTGCTGCAAAGCCTCCTCCCTCATCTCATCATAAGTAGCAATCCGCATACTGACTAGAGGTGCACCCACATTGGGTATCAAACCCTGTCGGAATCTCTCTGCCTTGCTGCTATCATCCGATGCAAAATTTTTTCCATACTCGTACAATTCATCAAATTTATAACTGTACTCTGCCACTGGCATATCTGGCAACTGTACTAAGGTCAAGAACTCCTTTGCTTTCCCTGCACGATATGATTGTGGTACAAAGTGCTGCATAAATAACCTCTCAAAAGATGCCCATGTCAGCTCATTCCTCCTCTCCCCCAAGGCAAACCACCAGTCATAGGCTTTATCTGTCAGAAAATAGGAAGCTACCATCCCTCGCCTCTCATCCGGTATACTCAATGTATCAAGACGTCTAGCCATTTCCCGAATCCATGTATGAGCCTTGGAGACATCAGCATCTCCATGAAACTTAGGAGGATCCAATTTGCGCATTTTATCAACCTCATTTATCTGTAGCTGAACTCTTCCAGCTTCTCCCGAAGACTGACCCTCCGCACCTACCTGAGATCCCTGTCCAGGTCGTGTCTGGACCATCTGAGTAACACTCCTCATCATCTCTGACATCTCCCTCATTACTTGCACTTGGGCTTCAAACATCGAAGCCACTTGAGCATTGGACAACACTTGCCCTTGTGTAGGTGTAGTATCAGGAACCACCCCACTTCCCCCAATCGCATCTGCTGCTGGATTTTCTGCCTCCTCCGAGGTTCTCAAGTTTGCCATCCGCCCCCTCCGTGGCACATTACCCCAAGTAGGTGGCTCAGGCACCACTTCAGGAGCAGGTACATTTTGTTCACCACGCCCCCGGCCAGCTCTTTGTCTTTGACCTCTACCTCCTCCACCACTACGGGTCCTAACACCCCCACGGGTCCTAACACCCCCACGTCCACGTCTCCCATCCAATGATGCAAGGGTTCGAGTACCCCTACGTGCATCCATCTACAATTTTCACAACAATTATTTAGTAACGTAACCAACACGAGGATTTAAGGAATTAGAAAAACATACCGGATCAGCAGAGGTCGTGACTTGGCCTGAACATACCACAACACAACTCTTACTCACACACAACACCACAACAATCATGCTGGACCCATATATTAGGTCCCATAAAGAGCTAACCGAAGCTCCGATACCAACTTGTCAGGCCCCGTTTCCGAGACGCGACTTTAGGCAACACACGTGTGCACCCGCGTGTCACCCGACCAAATAAATAAAATAAAAAGAAATAAAATTCCATAATCCAACTACCAACCCACCAATGGAAACCATTCCATAAATTTATCAAAAATTTGGACAGCACCTCCCCATAAATCGGAGCATGCCACCCTAAAGTTTTCATTAAAAATCACAATTAATACACTTCAATTAAATCCACCAACTCCAACACCAAAGATAGAAAATCTATCACACTTCCATAATAATATAATCAGGGCCTCCAGCCATAATCACAAAATCATAAAATCATCACTCTAGCCTCCGGCCATATAATAAACGTAAACAATTTCCACAACAAAACCATCCAACCATGAAACAAAAATAATATAAATCCTCCATAATAAATTTTACCCAAAGTACTATCTTCCAACTATCCATAAGTTAGAAAATATACTAAAATACATCACACCCGACTAAATACCCAAACATGTTCAGGCCATCCAAGTCAAGTACCTCCCTCTTGCTGATCCGTAACATGAGCACCAGAGCTCGTACCTATATCACCTGAGATGGAAAAGGAAAAGGGATGAGCATAAAGCCCAGTAGGGATATGGCAGGAGCATCAAGAGTATAAATAGGCTGGAATCAATGGAAGAAAGATAATGCAGCAAGATGCCATGCTATGTCAAACAATGGTGGCCACATCCATCCGTGCCACTAGACCCGGTCATTCCCGGCTCTATCTAGTGCACCGCCATATAATCTCATCTCAATCGTGCCACTAGACCCGGTCATTCCCGGCTCTATCTAGTGCATATACCAACTCACCATATCACACACAATGCACCATGTTACCCATACAAGATGAAATGCAAGCAAATAATATACACACATTCACCATGTCATTATGCCAAGAATATGGATAACTCAATAGAAGATCGAGTATCTCAATTTATTCGAAATATTTAGATAAGGCACTACTAATTGAGAAATTTCAGAATTCCACCCCACAATAGCACTTTCCAGCTCAAAATACATCAAAAGAAATCAAACCCCATTCCATTGGCATTGATGTAGGAATCGGAAAAAGGTTAGAAAAATAATCCCTACCTCGTTGGAGAAAATATTCCAAACCTTGTGATTTTAGCAACCAACCTTCAATTTAATTCCACCTAATTAATAAACAAGCAATTCTCAATTTATTTCCAAAACAATAAATTCTCATAAAACACTTTCAACAAAATTCAATACCTCCACCAACCTTCCACTTCTAGAATTTCCACTTTAAAGCAATACCCATTCAATTTCAAGCTCCACTCCCTAATTCACACACATATATATACTCAATACACTACCCAAACATTTATTTCCAGACATATTTCTCAAAACACCGAAACTCACCGTGAAAATTCTGCAATTCTTCACAACTACTCCTCAAAATCACTTCTCAACCTCAATCAAGCTTTATCTAGCAATAATGAATGTAATTCATGGTTATTTAACAACTTCCAACTCCAAAACCCATAAATTTTCGGAATCAATCAATACCCACAACCCTAGGTTTTGAGATTATGAAACCTTACCTCAAGATTGAAGAAATCCAGATTTTTGAGGTTATGGAAACTCAAATTCTTGAGTGCAACCTCCCTTTCTTTGTTTTTCTCCAAAAAAAATCCTCCCTCTTTCTTCCTCTTTCTCCCTCTCTTCCTCTGCGCTTCTTTTCTTCTTCTTCCTCTGTTTTTTCCTTTTTCCTTCTCTCTCTCTTTTCTTTCCCGTGACAGCCTTATATTCTAATTAATTTAATTTTTTTTTTTTTTTTTTTTTTTTAAAAAAAATAAAAACTTGGTTTTCACAAACATGGCAAAAAATTCAGTGCACAGAGTCAGCAAAAATTCTGCATAAATTTGACAAAAATTCAGCACATAAGAAATAACTCTACGCCCAAATGAGAAAATCACAAAAAGGCAGAGTAGGCAAAATCACAACAAGAAGTAAGTTACAAACCTGTTGAAGAATCGACAAGGAGGAGAAGAGAAGCGGTGATTGTGCTGTGACTTGCGATCTCCTGCTAGCTTAACTGACTTGTGCAGTTGTGCTACCAACAAGAGTTAGTGAGAGGCGAGAGGCAGGAATGTAGCCAGGTAGGGCTTCAACCCTAAAAGTGAAAGATACAATACAATATAAGAATGGGCTGGGCTGGTATAGGGAGGAGAGGGCTAAAGGACCATAACATTAATAAAAAATATATATATATTTTAGAATCCAGGGTGGGCAATTGCCCACCCTTGGCCTAACATGTGTCCGCCACTGCATAAAAATACTAACCCATAAAGTTTCGATTTTAACATGCTCGAACCCTAATTTTTCTTGAAAAACACAACAGTTTTGAAATATTTTTTGAACTTTTGATGCCCGTTTCTCACTCATTTCAAGTCCAAATATCAAGTACAATATATGGATATTTCTAAACTTTCTTACGGATTTTTGCTTTCATTCATGATGTTGTGTAACTAAAGACTTTTGCTAGGGTATTATGAAGTCTTAATATGATCTTCTATTTTTTTAAAAAATTGTTCTTGTATTTAATTATTCTTTTGATGTCGGATTTTGAATAATTGTTCTATATACTTGTTTGAATGCTTGGATGATTGGCCATCATTGGATGTAGACTACATGACCATTTCAAAGTGGTTAATTCAACCTACTATATAGGTGGGTTGTTTTGGTCAAATGTAGCCCACCAAATATGTGGGTGGTCGAGTCGATAATTGAGCCCTAAAATCAAGTCTCATCCCTATTTTTTGGTCATGCATTATAGTTATGAGCTCTCCTAAATAAGGAGAGACCGAAATAACACACTAAGAACAAAATAATTATTTCTCTTGCTACTCTCTTCCCCGTTCTTCTTGCATATTAATTTCTATCTGAGACTGTTATTCATCTTGGTTCGATTGGAGCTACCGACATTGTTGTGTCACTTACTTACAATGTGGAGTGTTGTATTTTGGAATATTATTTCCAGGAAAGTGTTGACACCAATGATGGGGGCAATTCTAACTTTAAGGAGATTACCTCGCTTATCTCCATTCCTCAAATTTTCTTTGTTGTTTCGATAACAGTAGTTTATTGCTTATTATTCTGTAAATAAATGCATGATAAATTATCTACTTTGTATTCTCTAGTCCCATTGATATATACATGTGTCATGCTTAATCAATAAACTGTGAGATTTGTTTATTGTCCACTTTGCTTATATATCAATATATACACACATAAACAGTTTATATTTATTGAAATATCCAACAATCTTAAGGTAGAGTTTACATGTATTACTAAACTATTTACAATATATGCTATTGTTTATATGTGCTTCCTATATAAATTGCAATCGCTGATTTAAGAATTTGTGACTTAATTGATGTACTTTTCAGCTTCTATATATATCCAATCAGTGTATGAATGCGTTGCTTAATTGAAATCGTGCATATATATGTTCAATTAAACTGATCATTGTGTCCCTCATGCTTATATAAAATATTCTATTATACACATATATGCCATTGTATGATTCATTGAGTTGTTAATACCACATCTGTGCAAGTGAAACAATTTTTGATTATTTGATTATCGTTGCATGTTATATGCCGAATATATATAATAGGCATTATACTGCAATTAATAGCAGAATCAAATAATCAAATTTTATGAAAGAGTGACATATTTGAACAGGATTTATAAGGGTTCGTTTGTTTCACAATTGCATTTCATAGCTTTAAGCTGTCAAAAATGTTGTGGTTAAAGCTATGAAAAATATTGTATAAAAAGCTGTGGAGCCCACAACTTTAAGTTGTATAAAATGTTATAGGGTGTTTGGTTCATTTTTCTGTTAGACTAATTTTGTAAATAAAATTATAAAAAAATGTATTACCATAAAAAGTAATTGAAAATTTTTAAGATATGGAGGGGCAATTACGTAATATGGTTATAAAATACTGTGAGTCCTACAACTTTAAGCTATGGAATGATAGCATTTCATTTTGCACAATATTTTATGCGGATCCCACAACTTTAAGATGTCAACAAAATGTGTCGTTTGGTTGACACAATATTTTATGCGGATCTAAAAGTTTTAAGCTGTGCGAAATGTGAAACAAACGCACTCTAAATTATCGCCTCATAAAGTAGTATGGGCATTCATCTTCCAAAAGAATGTAGGATGAAAAAAAAATAGTGAAAATAAGCAAAGAAACTTTCCGACCAAAAAAATGAAAGCATATTCAAGCACAACAATCATAAGAAAACAAAGAGAAACTTGAAAAAAAAAATACTTATCTTCGTTCATAAGGACTTACAATCCAAGAGTATATTTCAATCTCATGCAAATAATACCAGTTTTATGACATAACTTGTCAGAAGATTTAGCCCACAATTAAATAGACAAAAATGCACTTGAAAATTCATAGAGCACTAACAAAAATAAACAAAATCAAGAGTAGAAAAGCCAAATCTTAGGCATACATAGACCTTAAAATCAAAGAAATAATGTCCTTAAAATTGAAAATGAACATAAAAGAAAAGTATAGAACACCTAAGTTACAACTCTTAGGATCTTACCCTTTTTCCCTGACTTGATTCCCTGATTTGCTCCCTCCCTAGAAAACTCTTATATGTATTTTTTTATTGTTGTGTGTATCACATATCATGTTGGCTAAACATAACTCATTTTTATTATCCACGATAGATAGATCACAAATAATCTTGGAAACAGGGTTCACAGAGGATTATGTTCGATTTATTTGTGTACGATGACTATTTGAGTCAATGAAATTTTGACTAATTAATTAGTTAATTGATTGCAAAAAAAATGCCAAAATAAAGTCATATCCACGTGTACAATACTACAAAGTCGCCCTCCCCCAAGCGAATTCCAATATTTTTTTCATTCTTGTTCTTCCCTTGTTATAAAATTCAAATAAATATAATCTAAAAAATTCGAAGAGGTATTATTCATTTTGGGTATAAAATGAGTATAATTTTGTTCTAAAAAATATTCTCTTGATTGAGAAAGATTGAATCTTTATTTATAAATTATATCGGTGATTCATGCCTAACCGATATGAAATAGAAATCCTAACATCTCTAATAAACTTGTGATATAATCTTTAGCTAATTTCGTGGGTTAAGATTGATCATATCATTTAGGTCATTTACTAGGATTTCTTGGTATAGACATGTGTCATATATATTGTAAATCAGATTGGTAGTTTGCAACGTGCCGGGGCTATTGGATGGATTTCTCATTTTGATTCTATTTGCACATTAATAGATATGTATCAGGCAACTATTAAAGTGCTTCAAAACATGGCTGATGAGAGATCCTCCAATGCTCTACGTGGGGAAGCAGTCGGTTCTCCAGTTGTGATGAGATCTTATGATTTCTTATTCATATTGTACATGATGCATAAATTCATAGGGATTACAAATTTACTTTGTCGGACCTTGCAACACAAATCTCTAGATATCTTGAATGCAATGGATCTAGTATCATCTACGAAAACAGTGCTTCGAACTTTGAGAAATGATGATTTTGATAGTCTTCTTATGCACATGGAATTAGTTTGTAGAGAGTATAGCATTGATATACCTAATATGGATTCTTGTTACAAAAAGGATACAGGTCATTCTTGCCAGCAAAAGGATCCCATCACAGTTGAGCATCAGTATCACTTTGATGTATTCAACTCTACAATAGATTTTTCAATTGGAAAAGCTTAATTCTAGATTTAATGATGATGCAATGGAAATCCTTAAGCTTAGCTCTGCTTTACAACTAAATGACAACTTCAAATCGTTTGATGTTGATCATATATTCACTCTTGCCAAGAAATTCTATCCTGCTGATTTCAATGATCAAGAAATACATTATTAGAGATGTCAGTTGGAGCATTATAGTGTTGATGTACTTCACCATGTGAGATTTCAAAATATATCAACAATTTCTGACTTGTTGAGGGCATTAGTTCAAACAAATAAGTCACAGTACTACTCACATATCGACATGTTGATTCGCCTTGTTTTAACTCTTCTACTGTCCACTGCAACTACAGAACAAGCATTTTCATCTATGAAGCTTATTAAAACTAATTTTTGAAATAAAATGAAAGATGAGTTTTAGGTAGATGTCATTGGGATTGCTTGCTTGAATCTTTATTATTACTTAGAATTTGTCATCAGGTGGCCAATTTTTTTTTCTCGTGGCGCTGCCCCGAACCTCGCCCCTAAATACAGCCCAGGGCAACTCAAAATCCTTGGTGCCGTTTTAGTTTTTAGAATACATATATCCATATTATTATGATATTGATTGTTGATTAGTGGATGTTCACTTTATTAGTGTATTTGGATGCTACTTAAGAAGTGATTAAAACTTTAACTTTATTAGTGTATTTAAAGACTATTTGAGAGGTGGTTAAACATATATCATTTGTAGTTGGAGGAGGCTATTTAAGAGGTGGTTAAACCATTAATTTGGTTGTTGTTTACTAATCTTATATAAAAGAAGTTTAGTGAAATAAAATACACATCAATTGAAGAAAAGCATTCTCCCACTTTCCTAATTTCTCTCTTACAAAATTTCTCTCTAAATATTATTCTTAAATACTACTTTCCTTAATCTTGATTTTGGAATATTTTGATTCCTTTTTTTACAACACGATATCAACACAATCGATTCACCATTCGAGGGTTTTTATATTCTTACTTCAAAATTAGTGGTGAGCTTATTTAATCTTATATTTATTATTATTATTTTCATCGAAAAACTTACAACTTTGCATATTTGCTGCACTTGATATTTCAGGCAAAAAATATTTGACTTGGGCACTGGAAGCTGAGATCCATCTTGAAGCTATGGGTCTTACTTATACCATCCAAGAATATAATAACGCATCCCTACAGGATTGAGAAAAAGTCATAATTTTTCTTCGTCATCATCTTGATGATGAGTTGAAAAATGAGTATCTTACTACAAAAATCCTCTTGTTTTATGGAACAACTTAAATGAGAGATTTGAGCATTATAAGAACATAACTCTTCCCAAAGTTCGACATAATTGGATGCATCTAAGATTGCAGGATTTTAAATTTGTACGTGATTATAATTTTGCATTGTAAAAAAATTACTACACGATTAAAATTTTGTGGTAAAGAAATTACTGAATCTAAAAAGTTAGAAAAAATATTTCTATTTTCATGCATTCGATTCGATATTACAACAACAATATCATGAATGTGAATTCATATTATATTCTCAATTGATTTCATGTTTGCTTGTGGTTGAGCAAAGCAATGAGCTTTTATTGAAAAATTATCAGTCTCGTACCACTGGAGCCCACCATTCTCTAAAATGAACATAGTATCTCATAGTGATCATGGGAGATAACATGGTTATGGAAGAGGAAGACATCATTGGAACGATCATCGAAACCATGAAACCTCATATACTTCATATCGCCAGAAGTGATATAGTGGAGCATAAACAAGCCAATAGAATAATAAGTCTCGGAATAGCTGAGAAACTATTTGTTGTAGGTGTGGTGATCAAGGATATTGGTCACAAAACTGTCACACACCAAAGCACTTGGTTAAAATATATTAAGATTCCATCAAAGGAAAATAAAAGGTGTCTAAAAAAAACTTTACAAACTTTGATGATGAAGTTGATTTTGATTGCACTCATATTGATGTTTTCAATTTTTTTTTAAAATCCAAATAGCAAGATTGACCATTTGATTGGTGATGGAAAGGTTAATATAAATAAGTTTATTTAATTATTGTATTTTGAATTTAATTGTTGTATTGTGTTTTAATCATGAAAGTATTCAATTATAAGCAATAAAATTTAGTATTATATAAATATTTTTTTATAAGTTTACTTTTTTAAAAAATATGAACATAAAAAGCCTGGAATCAACGACTGTGGATTTCGAATCTCAGACCCTATTCTATATTTTATTGGATCACCACCACTCGACTACCAATCCCGGGCTTGTCAAGTTTGTAGTTTTGTTATAAATATATACAATATAATATTTATCTATATGATACTTTTTGGTTAATATGTAATCAAAGTTTTTTTTCTTTAGAAATATTGTTGATGAAGATATGTGTTTGATTGATAGTGCAACAACACTTTTTATGTTTCGTTATACAAAATATTTTTTGCATTTAACATTGCTTGAAACAAATCATGTTCATACAATCTCAGACACATAAACAATAATTGAATATTTCGGAAGAATCAATATTGTGTTGCTAGAAGTACAAAAATTTAGACAAATCAATAAGAAATTTGATCAGTCTTAAAGATATCTTCAGAAATAAATATCACATTCAATCTGGAAGTGAAAGTGGTATAGATTACCTATACATCACTTCAATTGTATCAAGCTAGAATCTTGTGTTAAAAAGATTCAAAGCTATATCTTTAGGTTTATATTGTACCATCATAAAGTCAATTGAATCAAATATTTTAACTCATAAGAGCTATCACGATCATGAGATAAACATCAGAAGTGTTTTAATCTATAAGAATCTATACTTTGGCATGATTGCCTTGGTCACCCAAGTTTTACCATGATGCGTGAAATAATTGAAAATACAAATGAGCATTTATTAAGAAACCAGAAGTTTTTTTTTGTCTTAAGATTATTTATGTGGCAATATTCAAAAGCAAAGTTAATTGTGAGACCATCTACCTTGACGGTAGGCATGAAATCTCTTAATTTTCTTCAATACATTCATGATGATATATGTGGACCTATTCATCCACTATGTGGATCATTTCATAATTTTTATGGTTTTGATAGATGCATCATCTAAATGGTCACATGTGTGTTTATTATTTATTTGTAGTGTTACATTTGCTAGATTGCTAGCCCAAATTATTCGTTTACAAGCATAATTTTTAGATTATCTCATTAAGCCAATTCGACTGGATAATTCTAGTGAATTTATTTCTCAAACATTCAATGACTATTGCATGTCATTAGAAATTGATGTTGAATATCTAGTTGCTCATACTCATACACAAAATGGGTTAACATAATCTCTTATAAAACGCTTTCAATTGATTACTCGACCTAAGCTTTTGAAAAATAAATTACTTATTTATGCTTGGGAGTATGCTATTTTACATGCAGTATCTTTGATCATTCACCTCTACAATTGGTATTAGGTCATCAACCTAATATTTTCCATTTACGAGTGTTTGGTTATGCAATTTATGTTCCAATTCCACCTCCATAGTGCACCAAGATGGGACAACACGTCAAGTTGATATTTATGTTAGTTTTGATTATCCTTCTATTATTCGACATCTTGAACCACTAAATGGTGATATTTTCAAAACTAGATTTACAGATTATCACTTTAATCTACTTATACCGAAAAGTTATTGAATCAATTTTATATGGATAAAACTCATTCCTTAAGTTCGCCGATGATTATTCGTTCAATTGATATCGAAAAAGATCCATTTCGATCCAAGGATGAAGGAGAGATATCACTCGGTCAAGACGTATCATGTTTAAGTGCAATTGAATTTCTAATGTATCTCGCAAATTGTACGATTTCTAATATCATTTTCCATATTAATAGGCTTAGAAATTCAAGTGGGCCCAGAAAATTTGGTTAGCCAAGTAGTTTGTGTCTCTCAAAAGACATATTTCGGAGAGAATGGCTGCTCTGTATTTTTCTTTGAACATTCAAGGGCCTCCAACACGTGTTCATTTCCGGACCCACTAAGCTCAGGTTAACTTTTGGAAGGCATCAGTGAGAGTGTGTGTAATTTGATCTTGCTGGATGGGATACATGGGAAATACGAGTTTTGGTGAGGTTTATGTGCGAACAAAACCAAATACTGGGGCAGGGGGTGAGGATTTTTGAAATCTAACCTTTTGCTTGTTTTACAGGTTTTTAATGAAGGCAAATGCTGGTGGTTTCAAGGAATGCGGTGAAATCTTTTCTCCTGGAGCTTGCTGGATGTATTAGCCACTGTTGATACATTTCGGTTATTGGCTGCTCTTTGCTTGTACAAAAATCTGGAGGAAGCTTGAGGAATTTTCTGCTTTCTGAATGAATATGTGGCAGGTTTACATGAAACAGTGGGGCTCAAATGGTTCTAATATTTTGTGCTTAGCAGGGTTACATCTGTCAAGGGCAGTGCTCTTCTCTTTGTAACATGTTATGGCTGGTTTTTATTACTAGGTTTCGGTTCCACATATGGAATTTTCTGTATTAAATTCTTTATGGCTATTATCTGGTCAATTTTCATTTAGTATTAGGCTTACTAGTTAGGTTATGCTTTGCTAGTTTTGTAGCCCTGGCATGTTGTCAGGGTCTTATGGCTTGTACATATACCTCTGGCTTCTGCCAGTTTTGTTTCTTTTTTGCTCAGTCTATAATACTTACATTTCTGATCAAAAAAAAGTACGACCTGACGTGGTAATTTTTTTACAGCGATGAGTCTCGCTCCGTGAGGTGATAACCCTGTTAAGGGTCATCGAATTAATGGGTCACCGGGTTTTTGTATTCTGATGTCTCGGTATATACACATTTAAGAGATTTGTTACCTAGTGCAGTCCACTCCACTGACGCAAGGCTTCACATGGAAAATAAATATCTTCTTGAGACACTGAGACGCCTAAGACCAATAAATATAGCTTCTTGAATTTTTATTTTGACTTCACTTCAATGAATAGACGGCTTCAATTAGTGCAACACAGTTCCAACATCTTCCCAACTTATACTTTCTATAAATACCTTAAAAACTCTCAGTTTGCTTGTAAGCTTAATTCGAGCTTCATGCATGAAAACAAATACTTGAATTTGTTTTTGTTTCAAATAAAAAAAATATATTGTTAAATTCGTATAACTAATTAAACACAAACATTTTTTTTTCAAGAGTTTAAATAAATGTCTTGCACCCCAAAATATTAAGTGCAAATTTTAGCTGCATATTTAAAGGGTTAATACAATTTTCAGTCTCCGAAAGGTAAACCGTTTCAACTTGATAATTTAACTTTTCATTTTATTCTAGTCAAGCCACCTAGTCCAGGATTTGTCAAATTCGGGTAGCCATAAAGATGACTTGGCAGTTTGACTTGCTTCGATTGGTCCACGTGAAAAATGGTTGTCACATGGTTAATACTACTTTCAGTCACCACAAGATAGCTCATTTGTCATTTTGGTCAGCGAAAGATAAAACGTTTCAACTCGGTCACTTAACTTTTCATTTTGTTACAGTCAAGTCAGAATTTCTCAAATCCGAACAGCCAAAAGGGTGACATGACAGTTTGACTTGTTTTTGATTGGTCTACGAGGAAAATGATCACCATGTGGAAATATTTTTAAATTTAGAGCAATCGTGAGAAGTGAAAGTTCACTTGCGAGAACAATATGAATTAGTCGAATTTCTTCTACTTAAATTGTTACGGATCGGGACGAAGAGCCAATGGAGGCAAATCGATTCAAAGCAAGAGGCTTAGGGTATGAATGACATTTTAAGGTTTGATCTCCGAAACCTAATTTCTACTTCTTATTTTGACTGCGGGATTGGTCGTGCCACTGAATGATGAGCTTACCAATATCAATAGTTATTTATGTTTTACTTTGATAATCAATCTGACACATATCGTGAGTCTGCAAGTAACCTTATATCCTTTATCCAAGCTCTGTGCTTTCATTGAATGCATCTACAACGCTTTATGCTTTATATTGAAGACCTCTTTTTTGGCTTATTGTCTGGAAAGTAGGTGTCACTTCACATAAATTCTCTCCTCTCACATGTCAGACTCATCAGTTCAACCACAAGGACCATAAGGGTCGTATTATACTTAGCAAAGATGACCTTCCTAGATCAACCCATGCACTATGAATAGCCCAGCTTCTTCTTTAGAGAGAAGGATGCACATTTTTATCAAGAACCAAACTATCCAAAAATTCTATCAAATTTCTAAGTCTAAACACTTCTCAAACCTACATATCTTCCAAAATATCAATCCTATTTTCCTTATCTTAATCACGGTCATTGTCTTTTCACTCTATTGACTTACTTGATCGTCGGAGTTCCAACTAGCAGAACACTCAAATCCAACCATTGGACTTCTAACGATTTTGTTGTTGGAGATTTGTTGCAAGATCGAGATCAGGCCACATTTCTTGAAGATTATCAATGCCCATTGAAACTTAAAATTTGAAACTTAGCAGTTGTAAATTCGAGCCTTTACACTAATATCATCCAATAACTTTATGTTTCTCATTTGACATTAATCATACGGATGGGCATTGTATTTGTGAGATTATACTTTACCATGAATGTTTACAATAGATCCATCGACATCCAGATAAATATGGCCTGATCCAAATGCGTTTCGAGATTCAACCCCGAAAGGTTTATATCGTGTTGGTTGGAGTAGTTTTATGAACTACTGTGCATGACATTATATTTATGAGATCTGGTGTTAGTTGTATTACTTACTTTATATGTGTCTTGACATTGAATATATGTGATATGGTGTTGGTTGTATGGGTTAATGAAGAGGGACCTACTCTCCTTATCTAATTAATAGCACATGATTTTAATTTTATTTTAACATAAACTCATACATGATAATACAGGTTAAGAAAAATATAATTATTTTATTTGTGAACTGGTGCTAGTTGTATGAGTTTATGAAGAGAGCTACCCTCCTTGTCTAATCTAATCTAATCTAATCGTCTAATCTAATTAATATATAGTACATGACTTTTTTTCATTTTAACAAATATGATAATGCAGGTAAGTAAAATCTAATTAGTCTATTTATATATGTATTTGAACCTTGACGTTCAGTACTTCAACACAGCAGAAATCCTTTTCTTCTCAAAATGTTTGTTGAGGTCGCCATTTTAGGATTTGCAGTGTTTATGTACTTTGTATACTCAAGATCAATCAAGTTAAGAGTTGGTACTAAAAGACATGCACCGCCACCACCGGAAGTTGGTGGTGCATGGCCTTTGATTGGACACCTCCACATCTTTAGAGGGTCAAAGTCACCCCACATAATCTTGGGAGATATAGCAGACAAATATGGTCCAATCTTTGCAATCAAACTAGGCGTTCTTCCTGTAGTGATTGTGAGTAATTCGGAGGTTGCCAAAGAGTGCTTCACTACCAATGATAAAGACCTCGGTGGCCGGCTGAAAAACCTAGCTTCGGAAATCTTAGGGTACAACTATGCCGCTATCCCGCTTGGACCTGCAGGCGGCTCGCATTGGCGTCAAGTGCGCAAGATAATGAAGCTCGAGTTTTTCTCGGATCAGAAGATGGAGATTCTCAGACGCGTCGGGGAATCCGAGGTGAGGGATTTTGTGAGAGAGATTATTGGGAAGATCACTAGTAGCAATAATAAGAAGGTGGTGGTGGAGATGCGGAGATGGTTGGAAGACATTAACATGAGCGTGATGTTCAAGATGATCGCGGGAAAATCGTACTTGGGAGACGAGGACAATGAGCGCTTCGAGAAGGCATTCAATGCTTTGTTTGAGTTGGCTATTAAGATTGCGGTGGCAGATTCACTTCCGTTTATGATGAGATGGTTGTATTCACGAGGAATCGTAAGGGACCTCAAAAGAACGGCCGAGGATCTAGACCGAGTTCTTCAAGGATGGGTTGAAGAACATAAGCATAAGAAGATGTTTGGAAAGGTGAAAGGCAAAGAAGACTTTATTTACGCGATCTTGTCTTTTCTTGACGATGATGCTGAAGAACGTTTGGATAATTATGATTCTGATACCTTCATCAAGGCTACATGTCTGGTATGTCGCTTTTGTCAAAATATTATTCTTGCTGTGATTCGATTCCTAATGAATAGGTTGTGTACTTGCAGTCACTGATAATGGGAGTAGATGGAATATCGCTCACGGTGACATGGGCTTTGTCTTTGTTGCTCAACAACCCTGATGTGATGAAGAAATCCCAACAAGAACTAGACACTCATGTTGGCAAGGAAAGGCAAGTCCAAGCTTCAGATCTTGAAAACTTAGTGTATCTCCAAGCGATTCTCAAGGAAACACTACGTTTATATCCTCCAGGCCCACTAATCGCACCGCATCAAGCAACGGCAGATTGTACTATAAGTGGCTACCATGTCCCTACTGGGACAACCATTATGGTCAATAGTTTCAAGATTCATCGAGATCCAAACACATGGCCAGATCCTGATGCGTTTAAACCAGAGAGGTTTCTGACTAGCAGTCATAAGGATTTCGAGTTTAGAGGACACAACTATGAATTGATACCGTTTAGTGCTGGAAGAAGAATGTGCCCTGGAATCTCTTATAGTCTTCAAGTTACGCAACTCATACTTGGAAACTTGCTGCATTGTTTTGATATTGTGAGTGCTACAGGTGGACCGGTTGACATGACCGAGTCTGTATTCTTGAACAATTTTAAACAGACCAAAGTTGAAGTGATTCTCTCTCCACGCCTTCATGCTTATGTGTATGATTGAATCTATAGTTTGAACGAGAGAGCCTTCAAGGTCTATACAAGCAAATAACTATAATCGGTAATTACTCTGTTATGCTCTTATGTGTCTGTAATAAGTTTGTATTCATATATAATGCTTGTAAGGCAAACTTCTAACGTATTGGGATCCAATAATTAAAAAAAAAAGTGCTTGTAATAAAATCGTTTGTTTTGGTTTTTATTTTTGAGTTTTGAGATCGTCTCTATTGAAATTTCCGATTGGGAGTACTTACTCAACGGCTCAAGCTCAAAGACTTTGTTAGAATATATTTTAGACTAGTTGAGATTCACAGTAGATAAGAATGTATGATTAGTTTCAACTGGATAAATGATATTTTGATCATGAAGCCTGCACGTACACTGCTTGAAATCCAGGTAAGATTGAAAATGCTAAATTATTTGTACATAGCCTTACATAATCATGCCATGTGTCATTGTCATGTAGATTAACTAAGTTTTACTTATAGTAACCGAGGAAATATTCTCGCTTCTCTTTCCACTATCACATCTTATTTCTCACTTATTTCTTTATTCACTTTTTTTTTGTCACCTTTTGTCCATATTTTCTCTCCTCAACTTCAAGAACAAACATTTATGGGTGCTTGATTTCAAAACAATATCTTAATTTATATCTTAATGTAATATAATAAATAGAAAGTATAATATCATAATATGAACATTTGTGTAATTATTATGGACTGACATTTTATTTGCTTGTTTTGTAGAAATCTAAACATTGATGGTTTATCTGTACAATTTGGTGAGAAGGCATAATGTGATCATTTGAATAGTGTAATTATTCTATACGGACATTTTACTTGCTTTCTTTATATCATTGTAATTATTGTTTAGTGTATTGTAATAGACAAAAAGTAATGTGATAATTTAAACATAATGTAATTATTGTAGACTGATATTTCCCTTGATTATTTTGGAGAAATTAACCCGAACATTTATGATTAGGGGTTTGTCATTGATTGCTGAAGCAGATGAGAGGATAAAACAATGTAATTTCAACACGAACAATGTAATTGACAAATAAAGAGAAAACATCTTAAATGATCATTTAATTATAATGTTCATCATGAATAATGAAAAGGTAAAATAATGTAATGAAACAGGTATGGCCCTCATTGACCGGCAACAGAATTTCGGAATCCAAACATCAATCCCAACATGACTGGTCTTGAAAGAACAACAAGATGATGAGCAGAAAAACCCAACAACTCCTGACATATTTCATCCACCGTAGTCATTGAAATCACACTTGAAATATCCCGGTCTCCCTGAAGAAAATGGTCAGATCTAGCCAACACCGATGACGAATTGACACATCGTCACCACCATTGAGTTCGTCTCAATGATAGGCAACAATTACACTTTTTGAATGGACCACTCGTCGAAGGCCAGGTTATGAGAGAGAGAGAGACAGAGAGATTGAAATGTATGTGATAGGTTAGAATTATAAATGTTTTTATACCACCTATTCTATGGTTTCGATTTTGATTATGAGCGAACTTTGTATATTTTATGCAACTTTTGGTTATTTTATAGCTCATGATGTCCTAGAGGACTAGATCAAAGATTTGTTGAAATAAAAGTCATTTTGCGGTTAAATAAGAAGAAAGTGTTTGGGATCAATTTGGCGCTCAATCCTGACAAAATAATAAAGAGCAGTTTGCGCAGGATCTAATCCTTCAATGGGATACCTATATTTTAATCTAATTTTATACAACCAAAACATATAAAGGATGCCCAAATGAAATTAAAAGAGGACACAAGCCGTTTGCAACCAAGAAGGGGAGAAAGAAGAAAGTTTTGGCAAGGAAGAGGGGGTAATCCACCTTGGAGCTTGGCTTCATCTAATTTTTCTCTCTCTCTAGATTCTTATCACTTTGAAATCCTTCCATGGTTTTATTGAATATTTTGGATTGCAACATATTTAAGATGAACTAATTTCTTTTACTAGGGCTACAATATAGGTTATTCGTGATGATCCAAATTCTTGAATAATGTTATTGAATTTCTTATGCATCTTAGATGAGTATACATTATTGTTCTTAATGTTTTTAAGTATTTGCTCACCACTTGAATGATTTATTGTGCATATTGAGATTGAGAGATGATTCATGTATCTTGATTGGGTGATGTATATCATGAATTGAATGAAAAACAGAGATGTGCCAACGTGATTTGTGTGGTTTTGATATAAAATACCATTAGACCTAATGTGCCCGTATACCTTTAAATTCACATAGAGATATTTGTATGTCGGGTAATTCTAATTATACTTGAGAAAGATAATTGCATAGCATAAAGGAGTTTTCCCATCAACATAGATACTAAAGAGTCAATAACATGGTTTGAAATTTAAATTATATTGAATAGATGAATCGAAAGCCTTAGTATTCTTCTCAACTTGATTGTTCGATTTGATTACATGCACTTTTCTTGTTTTAATTATGCTTAATTTAATTTTAGAAAATCAACCAATATTTGATGGTTCAAACCAATAAGGACTAAAATAATTTCGATACTCAATATATAGATGGTCTCTGTGTGATCGACACTTTCTTTTCATTATATTACTTGAATGATTGCATAACAATATGATGACACATGAGTTAATAAAGCTAACCATGATTAAGTTGCTTTTTGAGGTTTTTTGAAATATTTTGAAAACTTGTCAAATTAGTCGCCACTAGGATTATATATATATATATGAGGAAGAAGACTCTTATGCGGACATCCATCTTTTGCCCAAGTTACGGGCTTGTATCGCACACCGTTTGATTAGATGGACAGCATAGATTGAAATAACATGTCAACAAGAAGACCTTCCCGTTTCTCTCTCCTCTGCAAAAATCAAGCCATTCGCCCACAATTCAAGCTATTTCTCTTCTAACATTCCTCTGAAAAAATCGACCCAACCATTCTTCCACGCTCTTCATATTTCGATTCAAGCCATGGTTAGTTGATATGTGAGTCACTAGTCTTAGATATCGACGCCTACTTCGATTTTGATTCCAGTCGTTCCTCTTCTCCTCTGCGATAACGAGTAATTTCTCATTTGATTTCAGTTTCTTGACCCACTTTGATACACAATTTCGATTCTTCACCTACAAATGATTATGCCCGTTTCTCTTCTCGTCTGTGCATGTGACCTCTGACAGCCCAGACCAGACGCAACCCAATAAAATCAGACCTGCGCCTTCAATTTCAATTTATGTGGTTCTTTGATTCTTCTCTGCCCTCAAGATTGGAATTCCGACCTCGCGATTATGGTTCCAAAGCCTTGGAGATTCAAAATGTGATCTTGAGATTGGTATTGTAATTCAAGTTGAATTATTAGTGATAACATACGATAATAACCCCAATCACATTCTGGCACGTGGCAGATTTTTCGGACCTTAAAGGCGTAGCTGCAGGACAGGCCCGACCCATATACGTTGCTCGGTATACGCCGAGCAACGTCATTGGTTGTCTCCGAGAAGGGGACGATCTCCTCATCTGATAGGGATTATGTCTCCTTTTACTACAAGAACTATGCAAAGGAAGTGGACTCCTAATAGGAGAAGGACTCTCCTCATCCTTATAAAAGGATCTCACTATCAGGTTTTTACTCTCAATTCAAAACTACTATCTACTCACTTAACTTCTAGAGCACCGAGCTACGTGTTCTAAAAGTCCCGCTGTTTCTCGTCTGACTTGAGCGTCAGAGCGCCAACGCCAGAGAACAACAATCTCTGGCCTGGCTCCTAGCTTACGTGTCTTCATCTTAGCAGGTTTGACAGTTACGGAATATTATCGAGAAGGCCTAGTTTGAGCAAACTAATACGTGTCAAGACACAGCTGGTTTTGTACGTCATCAATTAGAATTGTGATTCAAGGTTGATTATTGGAGTTGTGGTTCAACTTTAAAGTATGATTATTGGAGTTATTATTGGGAGGAGATGTTTTATTTTGCAGAGAAGAGACACGGCTTGATTTTTGCATAGGAGAAAGAAATGGGCAGGACTACTTGTTTTAATCGATGACGTCCATCTGATCGAGCGGTCTAAAATAGAAACCCGTAACCTAGACAAAAGACGGACGTCCATATAAGAGCCTTCTTGTATATATGAGTATGTACAAGAACATTATGTACAACTAGCACTAACATTTAAACTTCAAAGATTAGGTGGGTTTCAGTTTTTTTTTTTTTTTTGACAAAAATGCTAATAGAGGCTTTGGTTGCCTTGAGTCATGGTAAGAGGGACAAATTTATCTGGTGATTAGAAAATAAAGTTGAAACATTCAGTGAATCCTTTGTTCAAAATTTAAATTTCAAGAGAAATTCAAATGAGCTTGGCATCACATGTTATGATGTGGGCCTCATCTGCTTTTGGATGAATCTTGAACTTAAGGATATCTTTCCATATTTATATTTGTCTAAAAGCCAAGTTGTTGTCTTGTTTTCATCACTTAGATAATCAATGGGAGAGGTATTGAATAAGCTCTTCTACTTTTGAAAACGAATCAATTGAGCCTTCATACTTTTTTGGCATGTTCAAACCTCTCTACTTTGGATAATGAACTAAACAAACACTCCGTTTTTTCTTCGTCAAAACGGGGCTGATGTGGCTGTTAAATATATTAATTTTAATTTTTTATGACTATTGATATAACAGACACATATTTTTGGAACAGTAAAAGATGACCTTTAATTATTTTTTAATCAGTTCCTTTTCTTCATCCCCAACAGCTCTGTCGTCGTGGGAGTTCCATAGCATACGAATCAAGTGAAAATCAAGGCCAATGAAAACATTTCTTTGAGGACCATCAAATTCAAACGAAACGGGGAACAAAAACAAATGAATCAAACTTGGCTGTTCATTTTTTTTCTATTCCGCACCAGATTTGAGAATAAATCAAGACCAAATTTAGCCCATAGAGTGTGAGAGACAAGACTAGAGAAGGAGGTCTTCGATTTGTCCAAGGAGTTCTGAACTATGAGGTTTTAGGACGTCGTCGATTCAATCGAGTCGATCGACGAAGTTGTCACTAAACCTAGCTGGCCGTCTATCCGATGAGGACGCCATCGATTCCAGTAGGGCTCAACTAGGCTTTGAGTTGCTTAGATCCATCATTTTCGCTGCCGACAAGGATGCCTAAGAAAAGATCTGACTTTCTTAGATCTAAATTGCTCGATCTAGTTTTAGATCTGAACATGGCCTGCGTTTGATTTTGATTTTCTTTTCTTTTTTATTTGTGTATTATTATTTTCATTTTTTTACATGTCATATTTACTCCCAATTTTTATTTTAAACAAAAGAAATGGCGATTCACAATTATTGGTCCAGCTTAGCATATTTCACGATCTTTTGAATGGAAGGGCAAATGTGACCCGGTCTATATGGTAAGAGGGCTTGAACATACCAAAAAAAGGGCAAGGACTCAATCGATCCATTTTCAAAAGTAGAAGGGCTTATTCGATACTTCTCTCATAATCAATCAACTCCCAAGGCTTAATTCATTCAGTAAGTTCAGCATGTTGGTTAATCAAAGTGTTTTGTCCGTTTTTGAGGTTCGACCTCGTACTTGTATAATCATATTTTACTATGGTCTTGTGCGCTAAAAGATAATTTAATTTGGAATCTTTCTTTGCTATTTCTAGTGAAAAAAATCACTATCAAATACCAAGAGACATAAGATAATTAATAGATAAATGATGCATATATGACTTGGAAACTCTGTGAGACGAGACATGCATGTTCATCAATAGGTTATTTGACCTTTGCGGTAGGATCTAGATCATGCAAAATGGGAGGCCTACCATGAGTAGATCGAGAGGGTAAAACATATTTGGATGGTTTAGGCACATGATTCAATGAACTAGCTAAATCATGAACATAAGAATCAAAGTTAGGATTTACCTTAATTGATAATAGAGAAGATTACGCAAGTGGTTCTAATACAAGAAGATTATCAATATGTGCACTATCATGAACAAGTTGTTATCTACCATTTTGACTCGAAACAAGAGAATCCTCATAAAAACTATAATCCACATGATCATGGACTACTAAGAGTCTCCCTGAAGTACTGCTGAATCAGTAAGACCTCAAGAACATGAAAAGTGATATCCATAGCAAAAAAAAAAAAAAACATTGATAGCCTTTTTGAAGGGGACCATATCTAACAAACACACATGCCAAAGAACGATGATCAAACTTAGAACGTTAATGAGGATATAGGTGAAAGTAGGCAACACACCCAGATATTTTTGGTTCCAAATTGAGGATAAAAGAGAGTGAAAGTCGGTGAGAATATTCAAGGGTGGTCGAAAGTCAAGGACACTAGAAGGGATTCTATTAAGAAGGTAGATAGCATAACTGAGGGCCTCACCCCACAAATGGGAAGGGACATGTCCCCAAGAAGCAGAGACTGTGTGTCACTTCTAGTATGTGTCTGTTCTTACGCTCAATAATACCATTTTGTGGGCGAGAATGGGGACGTTTAGTTTGATGCTGAATACCAAATTACCAATTAATCACCTGTAAGAATACTAAGAACTCAATGAAATCCTAATTAATATACTCACCACCATTATCTGGCATAAAACATTAATAGAAATACCACATTGAGTAACAATTATTTGATGAAATCTCTTGAAAACAATGTGAAAATCATTGTTCCTTAACAAGAACGTTAGCCAACAAATATAGAAACTTAACTGCAGAAAATAAACGAAAAATGACACCAAGAATTTTATGAGTAAAATCCAACCTTGGAAAAATCTCGAGTCTATGAGCGACCAACCTTGAGGAACAATCCACTAACGAATCAGGAGTACAACCCTTGTTAAAGATGTAACATGAGCACTACGTTGCCGTTTTCATGTATGTATTAGTAGTGTGACAGATGTACTTATATAATTGGTCTACTTCTAGGGCTTCGTTCTAGAGCCTGTATTTATAGTCTTGTATCATCATCTCTGGTTAAGAAGGAAGGCAGCTCTTATAAAACATTTGTGTGAGCTCTACTGTCTCTGTATTTGCTTTATTTAACTAGCTCTACTGTCTCTGTATTTGCTTTATTTAACTTGGTATCGAAGCGAATGGCACACGCCGCCGGAACCCAGAATACTGAAGTTCAAGATGTGACTGGTGAAACAACCGCAGTCACCACTCTGACCGCTTCCATCGCACCTAATGTCTCAGCAAGTTCACTGATTTCTTCTTCGCCATCATTGAAGACCTATTCAGGTAATTCTTTCGGTGCCTATTGTTCGGTGAAGCTCAATTATGACAATTTTCTGCTCTGGAAGAGCATGGTCCTCCCTCTCATTAAAGGGAACAGACTTGAAGGCTTTATTCAAGGTGCCAACCCCTGCCCTTCACAGTCCATTATCACTGCTAATGAACCCTCATCTATCGCCGTTAGTCAACCCAATCCAGCTCATGAACAATGAGTTGTCAATGATCAAATTCTTCTCGGCTGGCTTTATAATTCTCTGGATCCAGATGTTGCGTCTGAAGTTCTAGGTCATGAAACTTCCAAGGATCTTTGGGATGCAATTCAAGCCTTATTTGGTGTCAAAACCCGCTTTAACGTGATCTACTTCAAAAAGGAATTCCGCCGTCTCCAAAAAGAAGGGATGAAAATGAGTGAGTATCTCACTGCAATGAAGAAATTGGCAGATAACCTAGCCTTGGCAGGGTCTGTAATACCCCGACCCGAAAATATTCAAGAAGAAAAATAATAATAGCAATTATTATTGTTATTTCGAGTTTGGGAGAATACCAAGTATTGAGTTAAACTAGACTACGAATGGATTGGTAATTAATAGAATTAAATAAGTAAATTTTATTAATTAATTAAAAAAACAAACAAATGTCCACTTTCGGTGGGCAATTATGGGCCACAAATTGACCAATTTGTGGCCAAGTCCCATTTTAAAAAAAAAAAATAAATAAAATGAAATGTCGCTGGCCAAAACAAACAAAAAACAAGAAGCGATAGAGTGAAGCCGAGAGAGAAGAGAAAGAAAGAAGAAAGAAAGAGGAAGAAAGGGGGAGAAGAAAAGAGTGAGTTTTTGGGCAAGATTGAGGTGCTTAACAAGATTCAACAATAATTTGTCAAAGATTTCAAGGTTAAGGTAAGGTTTTCTATAGATTTTCATAGTTAGGTTTTATGGGTTTTGTAGATTAGAGCTTGAATATGGATTATTTGAGATAATGAGGTTTAAATAGGTTGATTTATACTTAATTGTGTATGTATTTGTTAGATTTGAGTTGATTGGAAGATTTTCAAGCTAGAGAGCTTTGGGTGGAAATCCTAGAGAGAGAAAGGTAGGATTCTTGAAATTATGGTTCAATTTACATTGGTATATGTTATTGAGAGATATAAATTGTGAAATGGGTTGTGAATTTGCCATATATTAGGTTGGGGGTTCAAACCCTAGAAATTGGAAATTTCCGATTTTTGGTGAAATTACGTGGATTCGAGGTAGGGGATTCTAGCCCAATCTTTCGATTATTTCTTGTTATCTAAAAAGAGTTATTTAATCTTCATTGTTATTGGTATTTGTGTTTTTCCTTATTTGCTCCATAAGGAAAAACGAACCTAGGATTATTCTCGAATTTTCCTAAATATTAGTTTGCATTCCCGGTTGATTGCTTGGTCTTATATCAAGCATGTTTGGTTCTTATTCATGCATCATGGCTAGTTAAATATATAACTAGGATTTGTTTATTGCTATATTAAATTCATGGCATGACATTGTTGCATTAGAGCCACATGGAAGTGCGAATATGGATTCGTGACTTCCGTAGGTTGTGTGAACATCATATGGGAGGAGGGTTGTGGAACCTCGGCTTGGTTGCAACCAAATGACTCCTATATGAGGCAACATACTGAGATTTTGAGGAATCGGTTCAGAGAACCCGAGTCAGTATGGACAAGACTGGTGTCTTGTATTTGGTCATGATTTCCTTATTGAGTCGTATGGTGGCAGTGTTCACCGATATCGATGTGTGGGGATGGATGCCGAGGTGTCGTCCCATTGGGACTCACGGTAGGAAACGAGACCACGGGTTGATGAGTATTTGTTATGGTGATTTATAGTCTTGGCATGTTGCTGCATTGACTTAATCTTTTTATTCAGCTATTATATTTTGTTATCCTCTTTACCCCTACTGAGTCATTGCTCACCCTTTTCTTTATTTCCTTTCCACACAGGCGAGACTGGTATAGATACCGGCACTGCGGATCTGTAGGAGGTGGGATGACATGGTGCCACCTGGAGACACTAGGATGGGTTAGAATAAAGAATTAATTTTCTTTATTATGTTTGATATTTTATGCACGAATTGAGGATTGTGTATGTTGACTACGTTTATGAACACCTTGACGGTGTGTGGATGGTACGGATAGGAGGGTGCCTTGTGATAGGACTCCTGTACCTGGGTGTGAATCTTATTGTTATATTGCATGTTGATACATGTATGATGATTGTGATTTATTATGTATTGCGGATGCATGCTGTAGATGGCCTGAGGCCCTGCCTAGGATTGTGAGTGCTTGTGATGTGATGGCCGGAGGCCTTATATATTGCAGAATATGTGCTGCGCATTTCGGGTGGGCATTCTCCGATATACGGGGAGATGCTGCCGAAATTTTGGTAGAAATTTACGGATTTAGTTAGAGGAATTAAGATTAAATCTTTTGTGATAATGTGGAGATTTAATATCTTATAAATATTAAATTAGGTTTAAATAGTAGCGCCTCCCGGGTCGGGGCATTACAGGGTCACCTGTTGATCCTAGTGACCTCACCTCTCAGGTTCTTGCAGGACTTGATTCAATGGAATACAACCCAATAGTTTGTCAACTGCTTGAGAAGGAGTTTTTCGGTTGGATGGAACTCCAATCCACCTTTTCTGAGTTATGAGCGCTTCTTCGAACAACTTAATGGTGGTATGGCTAATTTGAGCATTGGTCAGCCTAGTGCAAATTTGACCAATACTATTTCGTCGGCAAAAGGATCGTAGCTGATTATTTCCCGACGAATTTTTTTTCGATCGGTATATACCGACCGTTTAGCGACCGAATATTAGTCGGGAGAATTAAAAATATATTTATTAAAATATTTATTTCCGTCGGTAATCCGTCGGTATATTAAAAATAATTAATATTAAAAAATTTACAAATCCGTCGGTAATCCGTCGGTATATTAAAATAATTAATATTAAAAAATTTACAAATCCGTCGGTAATCCGTCGGTATATTAAAATAATTAATATTAAAAAATTTACAAATCCGTCGGTAATCCGTCGGTAGAATTATTAAAAACTAATTTCTAAAATTCACAAATTGTCGGTAATCCGTCGGCAAAAAACTAATTTTTCTCATAATACAAATTGATTATGTTTTGACCAAACCTGTAAATAAAAAAACAGTACAGAAAATAAACTCCAAAATCACTGAATATCTCAAATATAATAAATAATTATTCAATAATCCGGAATCAAATACAATACAATATCATAATAATACAAGTTTAAATATGTCAACATGTACAGTCTATCTACCTCCTGTAGGGCTCTCGCCATCTGGAGGTGAGTGAGGGGGAGAGGGATGACGAGAGGTCTGAAAATATGTCTGCATCTGTCGGCGCATCTCCTCCATCTGCTGGTGCATCTCCTCCATCCGATGCTGCATCTCCTCTATCCGCTGCTGCATATGCTCATCCTGTCTCTCGGATGTCGAAAATTGTACAGAAGATGCACTGGAAGATGGATAAAATGTAGATGCCTGCGATCCAATGCCGTACACCCTCCTCTTCTTCTCTCCTCCAACCGCTTGATAATAAAGATCTCTCTCATCGATCGGCTAAGAGGAAGAGGATCCTGTCTCAAGCTGAGATAGAGACTGTCGAGTGGCCTCCACAGTCTCCTGTTGACATACATAAAAATGTTTATAAGTTACATTAATTTTTAAAAAATTTGACAGAGTCTCCCCTATTTTTGAATAAAAACCAAACCTGAAACAATTGAAAAGGCACTTCAAATAAATAAGTGCACATCAATTCTCCAATTCATTCTCCAATCCATATATCCAAACATCCAGTATCCAACACATGCATTCAATATCCAAAAAAAGTTGAACTCTATTTTAGGCAATAGAAACTTACATGGACTCGTCGAGCTTTATCATCGACAAAAGTCTGCTGGTCATGACCCCTGGTGTGTGTGTGTATACTTGAACAGCTCATGCGGGGTAACCTCTCGACCTAGCTCTTTCCTCTACAAAATCATAAAGTTATGAAACTCTAGCATATATGATTTTAAATAATGTAATAGAATCTAAATTCTTACGTACCATTCTGGAGGCATGTGTGGCGTGCGTCACCGAACCTCCAGTGTGCGTCGCACCCATGCGGCGATTGGCAGCATTCTGTTGGGCTCGCCGAACATACTCTGGGTCATGCCAGTCACGCTCCCATCTCGTCCACACATCCTCTGGAACAAAAAAAGGTCTCTCACCACCTTTCAATTGCTGGAGCATATCACTATAGCGGTTGGCAGCCTTCTTCCCCCAAGCAATCTTCACTAACGCATTGATCGCCTCCTCCCATACGAAATATTTCTAACACATAAAATGGAGTAAGTTAAATCAACATTAATTACATTAAGCAATTCTTACATAAATTAAGTTAATATCAGAAATAAGAATTAAGAAAAGTTCGATTACCTTAAACTCATTCCAGTAGAACTCCTTCACCTCTGTAGATATCTTCTTCCAAGACGACCCATTCTCGCATACTCGTTCCTCAAATATCTTTCGAATCCTCCTCGAACATGGCTCCGAAGGAAACAACCTGAAAATAAATTTTCATACAATTAAACATGTTACTGACAAATCAATATGTTTGTATTAGTCATAAATTAATCATTCTTACCCCTCATTCTGAATGGTAATATGGCGTCGACGCTCTGTATCCTGTGTCGATGGAGAACTTGCTCTGGTAGCATCGATAGGAATACCCATCACTGGAGTACCATTGCCATCAATAGGAGTACCCATCACTGGAGTACCACTACCATCGATGGGGGTACTATTCGGCGGTGGCTGAGATGACGGGGTCAAAGGTGATGACGGGATCATGGAACCACTATGACCTCTACTAGTGCTCGATGAGGTAGATCTCCCACCAATGAAACCTCGAGCACCTCGAGCACCTCTACCTCTAGTCATCTGTGAAAATAACAAACATTTCATATACTAAAAGATATCATTTAATCATATGAAAAAACTAAAGTCTATTGATAGACATATTACATAAATAAACGGAAACTCCCAACTAAACATATTACATAAATAAACCGAAGGTCCAAACTAAACATATTACATCGATAAACAGAAACTCCCAACTAAACATATTACATAATAAATAATGTCAATTTTTTCTTCCCGACACAGTGGCACTCCTTTCATCTTTGGACAGAAAATACTAGTCTTCAATGGCATGGACATGGAGTTGAATTTAGAACACAAAAATCCAGAATTAAAAGCAATATATACAAGAAAATGCAGAGAAAATAATGGGGGTTGCATTCCATGATTTCAAGTATTTAGCTACCACTTTCCCTAACCAAAACACATCCACAATGGGTCGATTTGAACCAGAAATTTCCGAGCAATAGAAGCATGTACCTTGAAATCGATCTTCTTGCAAAAAATCGGCCTGTGGGAAGAATAATGCGTAGAACCAGTTTAACGAAGATACAAAACCCAAAGAAAAGTGAAGCATTCATCAAGAAGAAGGTATTAGCTGGAGAGGAGGAGAAGAAATTTTACCTGTGGAGGTGATTGCGAGGGAGATTTGAGAAGAAGGAACAGCCAGCTAGGGCTCAAATTGGGGGAAAGGGAAGTACAGGCTCGGGCTTGAAAATTTTTAATCGACTTAATTAATTCACCGACGGAACATTCACCAACGGAACATTCCGTCGGTATTTTATTTACAAAATTTAAAAAATAAGAAATATGTTCACCGACCGATTTAATTCGGTCGGTAAATTTAACGACACAATAATCGTCGGAATTCCGTCGCCAATTTAACGCGCCAAATTGGCGCCAAATATTACCGACGAAAATTCTCCGTCGGTATTTATTTCGACGGTATTCCGTCGGAAATCCGTAGCTAAAACTAACAAAATGAAAGTGGTCGGTAATCTGTCGGTATAACGTCGATATTTACCCACGAATTAATTCCGTCGGTAAATTCGGTCGCTAATCATTCATTTTCTTGTAGTGTCGGTAACCGATTTGAGATACAAATCTTAACATCTTTAATTAAGATAGTTATTGATCAATATTCTCCTATAGAGTGAGTTAGCTAGAGAGACATCTGCTCTCATGATCGCATATTGTAATGGTAATGTTTATAACTTAGGGAAAAGTTATGAATTACATCCTAAACTTTCACGAAAAAATTGAATCGCACCTTATATTTTATTTTTTATCAAATTAACTCTCAACGTAAGAAAGAATATCATTATCTCCTCCGTCGTATTTCCGTTAAATTTTGTTGATGTACCATTTTATTTCTAACATGATATAAATTCATTGGGGATGGAAAATTCATATTTTGTCACGTGTTGAGTTTTAAGTAGTTCACATCAACCATTTTCATTAAAATATATGGCTTTTGACAATCAGAACTAACATATACATAAATGCAAGTTGAGAGGAGAATTTGATCCAAGTGAAAGTATAAGGTAGAATTGGATCCATTCGTGAAAATTCAAAAGCTAAATCATAGTTTTCCATATAACTTATCATAACATGAAAATTATACATGTATAATTATTTGGTATCACAAATAAATGCTAAATTAATTTAAAATTGTAGAAAATATACAGTTATCAATATAACTCATTTACTACAAACATTATTGATTAGGTAGTGTCGTTTTAATTTTTAGAATGTATAATATTGCAATAATTCTGGTCCCTAAAACCAACTCTCCCAAAAGACCTTATTGAGGGGAGAGGACGTTTGCACTTATATACAAGTTCAAAGGACCATGATTAACCCATGTGGGACTGCGGCACAGAAGTTCCAACATGCTCTCGCACGTGTGAGGTGGATAGACCGACGCTTCTATACGTGGAGTAGTGGTGCGTCCACACATCGGACTAACTTGGTTCCGATAACATACAATAATTATGGATCCTAAAACCAACTCTCTCAAAAGTTTTTATTGAGGGGAGATGAGACTTGTACTTATATACAGGTTCAAATAGCCATTATTAATCGATGTGGGACTGCGGCGTAGAAGTCCCAACATATATTCATATGAATTTTTGGATTGATGTAGAAAATAATAATAATGGGCCAAATTTAATTGAAGTGGATAAATTGGGAGAATCGTAATGAAACATCTGAATTTGGTGATTCTTCGTCTTCTCAACTTCTCCACAGATTTCAACTAATATGTGTGAAAGTCATTCTTGACCTTGCAACTTGTGTTGCTCTATTTCAATCCTACGAGTAACAAAGTATTTATTTATTTCAATCCTACAAACATTATATGTTCTCTCAACCATCATTCATCATTGAAAACTATTTTAGGAGTACAGATAAAATAAATTTTGAAATATTAATTATTGAGGTAGGAAAAAATATTTAAATATTAAAAAAAATTTAAATTTAAATTTTGACCGTTGTGGTTTTTTTTAGGTAAAACTGATGCGTAGTGCTTGGCCATTGTGTGTAATGGAGAGTGAGGTCCACTCGCCTCCTTCCCCGCCTTTGTTCTACAACAAATGTTCACCACCAACCAAATTTTTCATTCTAAATATAATGGTATGCTCATATTTGTTAAAAAAAATCTCTAAGTTTGACAACCTTTAGAGCCGAGAGTGGGCTTTGTATTTTGGGTCTTGTTCAACATGGTTGAACCCTAATTTTGAACTAGATTTTCAATTTCAAACAAGCTACTTTATCTACCTCATTTCAAGTCCAATTTTAACAATTGATATACTGCTGGAATGTCCTAATGACATACTTTCATAATATGTAATCATATAATAAAATAAAAACATATCCATAAAAACAGGGGCGGACGCAGGATTCTGGGTGAGGGCGGGCAAAGCCATGTGGGGGTCCGGGGACAGCGCCCCCGGATTTTTTTTTAACGTAATTATGCCTTGAAAAAATAAAAAATAACACTAAAAATCAACATTTCATACAATAGAGATAAGTACTAATCAAAAGTTAATTTACAAATGTCCTCGACGATTTTTCATATTTTGAAATCGTTTCATGATGATCTCATTTGGAATAGTATCAAACACATCTTTCTCAATGAACACAATTAAACTATCATTTAACCATTGGTCACCCATTCGGTTCAGAAGTCGATTCTTGATAATCTTCATAGCAGAAAATGCTATTTCAACTGTAGCAGTTGCAACTGGTAGAATCAATGCTAAACTTATAAGTCTATAAACTAGTGTGTAAACAATATGTCTTCTAGTATCAATCATTTTTTTAGCAAGATCACTGATTCCTTTTAATGCTGAGAAATCAATGCTAGAGCGCATATCAATAACAAAAGTATCAAGTTGATCTGCAAGTGCCAAATGCTCTATATCAGAGAAGTCCCTTGGATAAAATTCTGCAAGACGGATCAACTTCTCCTTTTCAAAAGCAGCAAATAAAGTGACCTTGCATATTACTTGCTCCATCATAACCTTGTCCGCGCAAACTTGAAATACTAAGGCCATGTGAAGAAAGTGTTTCATCTAGTGCTTGCTTAAGTGAAGAAGCTGAAGTATTTGGAATATGTTGTTTTTCATTCAATAAGTCCTGACACATTGACCAAGATCTACAATGAACACTATTGACTGCACCAACATGAATTCGAAGACTCTTTTTATTCTTCCAATTTCTAAACCCTTCAACAACAAAAGAATCACCACCTCCTTGATGCGGCATCTTTCTTTATACTATATTCCAACCAATTAGGAAATTCATCAAACCATGAAGATTTGAACCTTCTTCGTAAGCCTCCAATTGTAGTTTGTGGGAAGTTATGAGTGCGAGGTTGACAAGGACCACTTAATAAGTAAGCCCTACGAACTTCCTCTCGAATATTTGGATCATATTCTGAAATTCGAGGACGTTCACCGGGATCTTTAGGAAGATCCGATACATCAATTGTAACCCGACTTCTTTTACAAGCATCTTCTTGGTTGACAGATGATGATGATTGAGCTTTCCACTTTGTTAAATATTTCTCCATAACTTGTCTAAAACAAAAATTCAGCGCATATAAAGCAATAATTCAGCACACTCATTCAGCACTAATAAATCAGAAAATTGAGCACACAAACTCTCTGCACTAATAAAATAAAAATTCAGCACACCAAGGGGGAATTCAGCACTAATACAGCAAAAAATTCAGTACACAAACTCTGCACTAATAAATCAGAAAATTCAGCACTCAGCACATTGATTCAGCACTAACACAGCAAAAAATTCAGTCCACAAACTCTGCACTAATAAAGCAAAAATTCAGCACATAGCACACTGATTCAGCACTAACATGGCAAAAAATTCAGTGCACAGAGTCAGCAAAAATTCTGCATAAATTTGACAAAAATTCAGCACATAAGAAATAACTCTACGCCCAAATGAGAAAATCACAAAAAGGCAGAGTAGGCAAAATCACAACAAGAAGTAAGTTACAAACCTGTTGAAGAATCGACAAGGAGGAGAAGAGAAGCGGTGATTGTGCTGTGACTTGCGATCTCCTGCTAGCTTAACTGACTTGTGCAGTTGTGCTACCAACAAGAGTTAGTGAGAGGCGAGAGGCAGGAATGTAGCCAGGTAGGGCTTCAACCCTAAAAGTGAAAGATACAATACAATATAAGAATGAGCTGGGCTGGTATAGGGAGGAGAGGGCTAAAGGACCATAACATTAATAAAAAATATATATATATTTTAGAATCCAGGGTGGGCAATTGCCCACCCTTGGCCTAACATGTGTCTGCCACTGCATAAAAATACTAACCCATAAAGTTTCGATTTTAACATGCTCGAACCCTAATTTTTCTTGAAAAACACAACAGTTTTGAAATATTTTTTGAACTTTTGATGCCCGTTTCTCACTCATTTCAAGTCCAAATATCAAGTACAATATATGGATATTTCTAAACTTTCTTACGGATTTTTGCTTTCATTCATGATGTTGTGTAACTAAAGACTTTTGCTAGGGTATTATGAAGTCTTAATATGATCTTCTATTTTTTTAAAAAATTGTTCTTGTATTTAATTATTCTTTTGATGTCGGATTTTGAATAATTGTTCTATATACTTGTTTGAATGCTTGGATGATTGGCCATCATTGGATGTAGACTACATGACCATTTCAAAGTGGTTAATTCAACCTACTATATAGGTGGGTTGTTTTGGTCAAATGTAGCCCACCAAATATGTGGGTGGTCGAGTCGATAATTGAGCCCTAAAATCAAGTCTCATCCCTATTTTTTGGTCATGCATTATAGTTATGAGCTCTCCTAAATAAGGAGAGACCGAAATAACACACTAAGAACAAAATAATTATTTCTCTTGCTACTCTCTTCCCCGTTCTTCTTGCATATTAATTTCTATCTGAGACTGTTATTCATCTTGGTTCGATTGGAGCTACCGACATTGTTGTGTCACTTACTTACAATGTGGAGTGTTGTATTTTGGAATATTATTTCCAGGAAAGTGTTGACACCAATGATGGGGGCAATTCTAACTTTAAGGAGATTACCTCGCTTATCTCCATTCCTCAAATTTTCTTTGTTGTTTCGATAACAGTAGTTTATTGCTTATTATTCTGTAAATAAATGCATGATAAATTATCTACTTTGTATTCTCTAGTCCCATTGATATATACATGTGTCATGCTTAATCAATAAACTGTGAGATTTGTTTATTGTCCACTTTGCTTATATATCAATATATACACACATAAACAGTTTATATTTATTGAAATATCCAACAATCTTAAGGTAGAGTTTACATGTATTACTAAACTATTTACAATATATGCTATTGTTTATATGTGCTTCCTATATAAATTGCAATCGCTGATTTAAGAATTTGTGACTTAATTGATGTACTTTTCAGCTTCTATATATATCCAATCAGTGTATGAATGCGTTGCTTAATTGAAATCGTGCATATATATGTTCAATTAAACTGATCATTGTGTCCCTCATGCTTATATAAAATATTCTATTATACACATATATGCCATTGTATGATTCATTGAGTTGTTAATACCACATCTGTGCAAGTGAAACAATTTTTGATTATTTGATTATCGTTGCATGTTATATGCCGAATATATATAATAGGCATTATACTGCAATTAATAGCAGAATCAAATAATCAAATTTTATGAAAGAGTGACATATTTGAACAGGATTTATAAGGGTTCGTTTGTTTCACAATTGCATTTCATAGCTTTAAGCTGTCAAAAATGTTGTGGTTAAAGCTATGAAAAATATTGTATAAAAAGCTGTGGAGCCCACAACTTTAAGTTGTATAAAATGTTATAGGGTGTTTGGTTCATTTTTCTGTTAGACTAATTTTGTAAATAAAATTATAAAAAAATGTATTACCATAAAAAGTAATTGAAAATTTTTAAGATATGGAGGGGCAATTACGTAATATGGTTATAAAATACTGTGAGTCCTACAACTTTAAGCTATGGAATGATAGCATTTCATTTTGCACAATATTTTATGCGGATCCCACAACTTTAAGATGTCAACAAAATGTGTCGTTTGGTTGACACAATATTTTATGCGGATCTAAAAGTTTTAAGCTGTGCGAAATGTGAAACAAACGCACTCTAAATTATCGCCTCATAAAGTAGTATGGGCATTCATCTTCCAAAAGAATGTAGGATGAAAAAAAAATAGTGAAAATAAGCAAAGAAACTTTCCGACCAAAAAAATGAAAGCATATTCAAGCACAACAATCATAAGAAAACAAAGAGAAACTTGAAAAAAAAAATACTTATCTTCGTTCATAAGGACTTACAATCCAAGAGTATATTTCAATCTCATGCAAATAATACCAGTTTTATGACATAACTTGTCAGAAGATTTAGCCCACAATTAAATAGACAAAAATGCACTTGAAAATTCATAGAGCACTAACAAAAATAAACAAAATCAAGAGTAGAAAAGCCAAATCTTAGGCATACATAGACCTTAAAATCAAAGAAATAATGTCCTTAAAATTGAAAATGAACATAAAAGAAAAGTATAGAACACCTAAGTTACAACTCTTAGGATCTTACCCTTTTTCCCTGACTTGATTCCCTGATTTGCTCCCTCCCTAGAAAACTCTTATATGTATTTTTTTATTGTTGTGTGTATCACATATCATGTTGGCTAAACATAACTCATTTTTATTATCCACGATAGATAGATCACAAATAATCTTGGAAACAGGGTTCACAGAGGATTATGTTCGATTTATTTGTGTACGATGACTATTTGAGTCAATGAAATTTTGACTAATTAATTAGTTAATTGATTGCAAAAAAAATGCCAAAATAAAGTCATATCCACGTGTACAATACTACAAAGTCGCCCTCCCCCAAGCGAATTCCAATATTTTTTTCATTCTTGTTCTTCCCTTGTTATAAAATTCAAATAAATATAATCTAAAAAATTCGAAGAGGTATTATTCATTTTGGGTATAAAATGAGTATAATTTTGTTCTAAAAAATATTCTCTTGATTGAGAAAGATTGAATCTTTATTTATAAATTATATCGGTGATTCATGCCTAACCGATATGAAATAGAAATCCTAACATCTCTAATAAACTTGTGATATAATCTTTAGCTAATTTCGTGGGTTAAGATTGATCATATCATTTAGGTCATTTACTAGGATTTCTTGGTATAGACATGTGTCATATATATTGTAAATCAGATTGGTAGTTTGCAACGTGCCGGGGCTATTGGATGGATTTCTCATTTTGATTCTATTTGCACATTAATAGATATGTATCAGGCAACTATTAAAGTGCTTCAAAACATGGCTGATGAGAGATCCTCCAATGCTCTACGTGGGGAAGCAGTCGGTTCTCCAGTTGTGATGAGATCTTATGATTTCTTATTCATATTGTACATGATGCATAAATTCATAGGGATTACAAATTTACTTTGTCGGACCTTGCAACACAAATCTCTAGATATCTTGAATGCAATGGATCTAGTATCATCTACGAAAACAGTGCTTCGAACTTTGAGAAATGATGATTTTGATAGTCTTCTTATGCACATGGAATTAGTTTGTAGAGAGTATAGCATTGATATACCTAATATGGATTCTTGTTACAAAAAGGATACAGGTCATTCTTGCCAGCAAAAGGATCCCATCACAGTTGAGCATCAGTATCACTTTGATGTATTCAACTCTACAATAGATTTTTCAATTGGAAAAGCTTAATTCTAGATTTAATGATGATGCAATGGAAATCCTTAAGCTTAGCTCTGCTTTACAACTAAATGACAACTTCAAATCGTTTGATGTTGATCATATATTCACTCTTGCCAAGAAATTCTATCCTGCTGATTTCAATGATCAAGAAATACATTATTAGAGATGTCAGTTGGAGCATTATAGTGTTGATGTACTTCACCATGTGAGATTTCAAAATATATCAACAATTTCTGAGTTGTTGAGGGCATTAGTTCAAACAAATAAGTCACAGTACTACTCACATATCGACATGTTGATTCGCCTTGTTTTAACTCTTCTACTGTCCACTGCAACTACAGAACAAGCATTTTCATCTATGAAGCTTATTAAAACTAATTTTTGAAATAAAATGAAAGATGAGTTTTAGGTAGATGTCATTGGGATTGCTTGCTTGAATCTTTATTATTACTTAGAATTTGTCATCAGGTGGCCAATTTTTTTTTCTCGTGGCGCTGCCCCGAACCTCGCCCCTAAATACAGCCCAGGGCAACTCAAAATCCTTGGTGCCGTTTTAGTTTTTAGAATACATATATCCATATTATTATGATATTGATTGTTGATTAGTGGATGTTCACTTTATTAGTGTATTTGGATGCTACTTAAGAAGTGATTAAAACTTTAACTTTATTAGTGTATTTAAAGACTATTTGAGAGGTGGTTAAACATATATCATTTGTAGTTGGAGGAGGCTATTTAAGAGGTGGTTAAACCATTAATTTGGTTGTTGTTTACTAATCTTATATAAAAGAAGTTTAGTGAAATAAAATACACATCAATTGAAGAAAAGCATTCTCCCACTTTCCTAATTTCTCTCTTACAAAATTTCTCTCTAAATATTATTCTTAAATACTACTTTCCTTAATCTTGATTTTGGAATATTTTGATTCCTTTTTTTACAACACGATATCAACACAATCGATTCACCATTCGAGGGTTTTTATATTCTTACTTCAAAATTAGTGGTGAGCTTATTTAATCTTATATTTATTATTATTATTTTCATCGAAAAACTTACAACTTTGCATATTTGCTGCACTTGATATTTCAGGCAAAAAATATTTGACTTGGGCACTGGAAGCTGAGATCCATCTTGAAGCTATGGGTCTTACTTATACCATCCAAGAATATAATAACGCATCCCTACAGGATTGAGAAAAAGTCATAATTTTTCTTCGTCATCATCTTGATGATGAGTTGAAAAATGAGTATCTTACTACAAAAATCCTCTTGTTTTATGGAACAACTTAAATGAGAGATTTGAGCATTATAAGAACATAACTCTTCCCAAAGTTCGACATAATTGGATGCATCTAAGATTGCAGGATTTTAAATTTGTACGTGATTATAATTTTGCATTGTAAAAAAATTACTACACGATTAAAATTTTGTGGTAAAGAAATTACTGAATCTAAAAAGTTAGAAAAAATATTTCTATTTTCATGCATTCGATTCGATATTACAACAACAATATCATGAATGTGAATTCATATTATATTCTCAATTGATTTCATGTTTGCTTGTGGTTGAGCAAAGCAATGAGCTTTTATTGAAAAATTATCAGTCTCGTACCACTGGAGCCCACCATTCTCTAAAATGAACATAGTATCTCATAGTGATCATGGGAGATAACATGGTTATGGAAGAGGAAGACATCATTGGAACGATCATCGAAACCATGAAACCTCATATACTTCATATCGCCAGAAGTGATATAGTGGAGCATAAACAAGCCAATAGAATAATAAGTCTCGGAATAGCTGAGAAACTATTTGTTGTAGGTGTGGTGATCAAGGACATTGGTCACAAAACTATCACACACCAAAGCACTTGGTTAAAATATATTAAGATTCCATCAAAGGAAAATAAAAGGTGTCTAAAAAAAACTTTACAAACTTTGATGATGAAGTTGATTTTGATTGCACTCATATTGATGTTTTCAATTTTTTTTTAAAATCCAAATAGCAAGATTGACCATTTGATTGGTGATGGAAAGGTTAATATAAATAAGTTTATTTAATTATTGTATTTTGAATTTAATTGTTGTATTGTGTTTTAATCATGAAAGTATTCAATTATAAGCAATAAAATTTAGTATTATATAAATATTTTTTTATAAGTTTACTTTTTTAAAAAATATGAACATAAAAAGCCTGGAATCAACGACTGTGGATTTCGAATCTCAGACCCTATTCTATATTTTATTGGATCACCACCACTCGACTACCAATCCCGGGCTTGTCAAGTTTGTAGTTTTGTTATAAATATATACAATATAATATTTATCTATATGATACTTTTTGGTTAATATGTAATCAAAGTTTTTTTTCTTTAGAAATATTGTTGATGAAGATATGTGTTTGATTGATAGTGCAACAACACTTTTTATGTTTCGTTATACAAAATATTTTTTGCATTTAACATTGCTTGAAACAAATCATGTTCATACAATCTCAGACACATAAAAAATAATTGAATATTTCGGAAGAATCAATATTGTGTTGCTAGAAGTACAAAAATTTAGACAAATCAATAAGAAATTTGATCAGTCTTAAAGATATCTTCAGAAATAAATATCACATTCAATCTGGAAGTGAAAGTGGTATAGATTACCTATACATCACTTCAATTGTATCAAGCTAGAATCTTCTGTTAAAAAGATTCAAAGCTATATCTTTAGGTTTATATTGTACCATCATAAAGTCAATTGAATCAAATATTTTAACTCATAAGAGCTATCACGATCATGAGATAAACATCAGAAGTGTTTTAATCTATAAGAATCTATACTTTGGCATGATTGCCTTGGTCACCCAAGTTTTACCATGATGCGTGAAATAATTGAAAATACAAATGAGCATTTATTAAGAAACCAGAAGTTTTTTTTTGTCTTAAGATTATTTATGTGGCAATATTCAAAAGCAAAGTTAATTGTGAGACCATCTACCTTGACGGTAGGCATGAAATCTCTTAATTTTCTTCAATACATTCATGATGATATATGTGGACCTATTCATCCACTATGTGGATCATTTCATAATTTTTATGGTTTTGATAGATGCATCATCTAAATGGTCACATGTGTGTTTATTATTTATTTGTAGTGTTACATTTGCTAGATTGCTAGCCCAAATTATTCGTTTACAAGCATAATTTTTAGATTATCTCATTAAGCCAATTCGACTGGATAATTCTAGTGAATTTATTTCTCAAACATTCAATGACTATTGCATGTCATTAGAAATTGATGTTGAATATCTAGTTGCTCATACTCATACACAAAATGAGTTAACATAATCTCTTATAAAACGCTTTCAATTGATTACTCGACCTAAGCTTTTGAAAAGTAAATTACTTATTTATGCTTGGGAGTATGCTATTTTACATGCAGTATCTTTGATCATTCACCTCTACAATTGGTATTAGGTCATCAACCTAATATTTTCCATTTACGAGTGTTTGGTTATGCAATTTATGTTCCAATTCCACCTCCATAGTGCACCAAGATGGGACAACACGTCAAGTTGATATTTATGTTAGTTTTGATTATCCTTCTATTATTCGACATCTTGAACCACTAAATGGTGATATTTTCAAAACTAGATTTACAGATTATCACTTTAATCTACTTATACCGAAAAGTTATTGAATCAATTTTATATGGATAAAACTCATTCCTTAAGTTCGCCGATGATTATTCGTTCAATTGATATCGAAAAAGATCCATTTCGATCCAAGGATGAAGGAGAGATATCACTCGGTCAAGACGTATCATGTTTAAGTGCAATTGAATTTCTAATGTATCTCGCAAATTGTACGATTTCTAATATCATTTTCCATATTAATAGGCTTAGAAATTCAAGTGGGCCCAGAAAATTTGGTTAGCCAAGTAGTTTGTGTCTCTCAAAAGACATATTTCGGAGAGAATGGCTGCTCTGTATTTTTCTTTGAACATTCAAGGGCCTCCAACACGTGTTCATTTCCGGACCCACTAAGCTCAGGTTAACTTTTGGAAGGCATCAGTGAGCGTCACGATCCACGTGCAGCAAGTACGACCCGACGTGGTAATTTTTTTACAGCGATGAGTCTCGCTCCGTGAGGTGATAACCCTGTTAAGGGTCATCGAATTAATGGGTCACCGGGTTTTTGTATTCTGATGTCTCGGTATATACACATTTAAGAGATTTGTTACCTAGTGCAGTCCACTCCACTGACGCAAGGCTTCACATGGAAAATAAATATCTTCTTGAGACACTGAGACGCCTAAGACCAATAAATATAGCTTCTTGAATTTTTATTTTGACTTCACTTCAATGAATAGACGGCTTCAATTAGTGCAACACAGTTCCAACATCTTCCCAACTTATACTTTCTATAAATACCTTAAAAACTCTCATTTTGCTTGTAAGCTTAATTCGAGCTTCATGCATGAAAACAAATACTTGAATTTGTTTTTGTTTCAAATAAAAAAAATATATTGTTAAATTCGTATAACTAATTAAACACAAACATTTTTTTTTCAAGAGTTTAAATAAATGTCTTGCACCCCAAAATATTAAGTGCAAATTTTAGCTGCACATTTAAAGGGTTAATACAATTTTCAGTCTCCGAAAGGTAAACCGTTTCAACTTGATAATTTAACTTTTCATTTTATTCTAGTCAAGCCACCTAGTCCAGGATTTGTCAAATTCGGGTAGCCATAAAGATGACTTGGCAGTTTGACTTGCTTCGATTGGTCCACGTGAAAAATGGTTGTCACATGGTTAATACTACTTTCAGTCACCACAAGATAGCTCATTTGTCATTTTGGTCAGCGAAAGATAAAACGTTTCAACTCGGTCACTTAACTTTTCATTTTGTTACAGTCAAGCCAGGATTTCTCAAATCCGAACAGCCCAAAGGGTGACATGACAGTTTGACTTGTTTTTAATTGGTCTACGAGGAAAATGATCACCATGTGGAAATATTTTTAAATTTAGAGCAATCGTGAGAAGTGAAAGTCCACTTGCGAGAACAATATGAATTAGTCGAATTTCTTCTACTTAAATTGTTACGGATCGGGACGAAGAGCCAATGGAGGCAAATCGATTCAAAGCAAGAGGCTTAGGGTATGAATGACATTTTAAGGTTTGATCTCCGAAACCTAATTTCTACTTCTTAGTTTGACTGCGGGATTGGCCGTGCCACTGAATGATGAGCTTACCAATATCAATAGTTATTTATGTTTTACCTTGATAATCAATCTGACACATATCGTGAGTCTGCAAGTAACCTTATATCCTTTATCCAAGCTCTGTGCTTTCATTGAATGCATCTACAACGCTTTATGCTTTATATTGAAGACCTCTTTTTTGGCTTATTGTCTGGAAAGTAAGTGTCACTTCACATAAATTCTCTCCTCTCACATGTCAGACTCATCAGTTCAACCACAAGGACCATAAGGGTCGTATTATACTTAGCAAAGATGACCTTCCTAGATCAACCCATGCACTATGAATAGCCCAGCGTCTTCTTTAGAGAGAAGGATGCACATTTTTATCAAGAACCAAACTATCAAAAAATTCTATCAAATTTCTAAGTCTAAACACTTCTCAAACCTACATATCTTCCAAAATATCAATCCTATTTTCCTTATCTTAATCACGGTCATTGTCTTTTCACTCTATTGACTTACTTGATCGTCGGAGTTCCAACTAGCAGAACACTCAAATCCAACCATTGGACTTCTAACTATTTTGTTGTTGGAGATTTGTTGCAAGATCGAGATCAGGCCACATTTCTTGAAGATTATCAATGCCCATTGAAACTTAAATTTTGAAACTTAGCAGTTGTAAATTCGAGCCTTTACACTAATATCATCCAATAACTTTATGTTTCTCATTTGACATTAATCATACGGATGGGCATTGCATTTGTGAGATTATACTTTACCATGAATGTTTACAATAGATCCATCGACATCCAGATAAATATGGCCTGATCCAAATGCGTTTCGAGATTCAACCCCGAAAGGTTTATATCGTGTTGGTTGGAGTAGTTTTATGAACTACTGTGCATGACATTATATTTATGAGATCTGGTGTTAGTTGTATTACTTACTTTATATGTGTCTTGACATTGAATATATGTGATATGGTGTTGGTTGTATGGGTTAATGAAGAGGGACCTACTCTCCTTATCTAATTAATAGCACATGATTTTAATTTTATTTTAACATAAACTCATACATGATAATACAGGTTAAGAAAAATATAATTATTTTATTTGTGAACTGGTGCTAGTTGTATGAGTTTATGAAGAGAGCTACCCTCCTTGTCTAATCTAATCTAATCTAATCGTCTAATCTAATTAATATATAGTACATGACTTTTTTTCATTTTAACAAATATGATAATGCAGGTAAGTAAAATCTAATTAGTCTATTTATATATGTATTTGAACCTTGACGTTCAGTACTTCAACACAGCAGTAATCCTTTTCTTCTCAAAATGTTTGTTGAGGTCGCCATTTTAGGATTTGCAGTGTTTATGTACTTTGTATATTCAAGATCAATCAAGTTAAGAGTTGGTACTAAAAGACATGCACCGCCACCACCGGAAGTTGGTGGTGCATGGCCTTTGATTGGACACCTCCACATCTTTAGAGGGTCAAAGTCACCCCACATAATCTTGGGAGATATAGCAGACAAATATGGTCCAATCTTTGCAATCAAACTAGGCGTTCTTCCTGTAGTGATTGTGAGTAATTCGGAGGTTGCCAAAGAGTGCTTCACTACCAATGATAAAGACCTCGGTGGCCGGCTGAAAAACCTAGCTTCGGAAATCTTAGGGTACAACTATGCCGCTATCCCGCTTGGACCTGCAGGCGGCTCGCATTGGCGCCAAGTGCGCAAGATAATGAAGCTCGAGTTTTTCTCGGATCAGAAGATGGAGATTCTCAGACGCGTCGGGGAATCCGAGGTGAGGGATTTTGTGAGAGAGATTATTGGGAAGATCACTAGTAGCAATAATAAGAAGGTGGTGGTGGAGATGCGGAGATGGTTGGAAGACATTAACATGAGCGTGATGTTCAAGATGATCGCGGGAAAATCGTACTTGGGAGACGAGGACAATGAGCGCTTCGAGAAGGCATTCAATGCTTTGTTTGAGTTGGCTATTAAGATTGCGGTGGCAGATTCACTTCCGTTTATGATGAGATGGTTGTATTCACGAGGAATCGTAAGGGACCTCAAAAGAACGGCCGAGGATCTAGACCGAGTTCTTCAAGGATGGGTTGAAGAACATAAGCATAAGAAGATGTTTGGAAAGGTGAAAGGCAAAGAAGACTTTATTTACGCGATCTTGTCTTTTCTTGACGATGATGCTGAAGAACGTTTGGATAATTATGATTCTGATACCTTCATCAAGGCTACATGTCTGGTATGTCGCTTTTGTCAAAATATTATTCTTGCTGTGATTCGATTCCTAATGAATAAGGTTGTGTACTTGCAGTCACTGGTAATGGGAGTAGATGGAATATCGCTCACGGTGACATGGGCCTTGTCTTTGTTGCTCAACAACCCTGATGTGATGAAGAAATCCCAACAAGAACTAGACACTCATGTTGGCAAGGAAAGGCAAGTCCAAGCTTCAGATCTTGAAAACTTAGTGTATCTCCAAGCGATTCTCAAGGAAACACTACGTTTATATCCTCCAGGCCCACTAATCGCACCGCATCAAGCAACGGCAGATTGTACTATAAGTGGCTACCGTGTCCCTACTGGGACAACCATTATGGTCAATAGTTTCAAGATTCATCGAGATCCAAACACATGGCCAGATCCTGATGCGTTTAAACCAGAGAGGTTTCTGACTAGCAGTCATAAGGATTTCGAGTTTAGAGGACACAACTATGAATTGATACCGTTTAGTGCTGGAAGAAGAATGTGCCCTGGAATCTCTTATAGTCTTCAAGTTACGCAACTCATACTTGGAAACTTGCTGCATTGTTTTGATATTGTGAGTGCTACAGGTGGACCGGTTGACATGACCGAGTCTGTATTCTTGAACAATTTTAAACAGACCAAAGTTGAAGTGATTCTCTCTCCACGCCTTCATGCTTATGTGTATGATTGAATCTATAGTTTGAACGAGAGAGCCTTCAAGGTCTATACAAGCAAATAACTATAATCGGTAATTACTCTGTTATGCTCTTATGTGTCTGTAATAAGTTTGTATTCATATATAATGCTTGTAAGGCAAACTTCTAACGTATTGGGATCCAATAATTAAAAAAAAAAGTGCTTGTAATAAAATCGTTTGTTTTGGTTTTTATTTTTGAGTTTTGAGATCGTCTCTATTGAAATTTCCGATTGGGAGTACTTACTCAACGGCTCAAGCTCAAAGACTTTGTTAGAATATCTTTTAGACTAGTTGAGATTCACAGTAGATAAGAATGTATGATTAGTTTCAACTGGATAAATGATATTTTGATCATGAAGCCTGCACGTACACTGCTTGAAATCCAGGTAAGATTGAAAATGCTAAATTATTTGTACATAGCCTTACATAATCATGCCATGTGTCATTGTCATGTAGATTAACTAAGTTTTACTTATAGTAACCGAGGAAATATTCTCGCTTCTCTTTCCACTATCACATCTTATTTCTCACTTATTTCTTTATTCACTTTTTTTTTGTCACCTTTTGTCCATATTTTCTCTCCTCAACTTCAAGAACAAACATTTATGGGTGCTTGATTTCAAAACAATATCTTAATTTATATCTTAATGTAATATAATAAATAGAAAGTATAATATCATAATATGAACATTTGTGTAATTATTATGGACTGACATTTTATTTGCTTGTTTTGTAGAAATCTAAACATTGATGGTTTATCTGTACAATTTGGTGAGAAGGCATAATGTGATCATTTGAATAGTGTAATTATTCTATACGGACATTTTACTTGCTTTCTTTATATCATTGTAATTATTGTTTAGTGTATTGTAATAGACAAAAAGTAATGTGATAATTTAAACATAATGTAATTATTGTAGACTGATATTTCCCTTGATTATTTTGGAGAAATTAACCCGAACATTTATGATTAGGGGTTTGTCATTGATTGCTGAAGCAGATGAGAGGATAAAACAATGTAATTTCAACACGAACAATGTAATTGACAAATAAAGAGAAAACATCTTAAATGATCATTTAATTATAATGTTCATCATGAATAATGAAAAGGTAAAATAATGTAATGAAACAGGTATGGCCCTCATTGACCGGCAACAGAATTTCGGAATCCAAACATCAATCCCAACATGACTGGTCTTGAAAGAACAACAAGATGATGAGCAGAAAAACCCAACAACTCCTGACATATTTCATCCACCGTAGTCATTGAAATCACACTTGAAATATCCCGGTCTCCCTGAAGAAAATGGTCAGATCTAGCCAACACCGATGACGAATTGACACATCGTCACCACCATTGAGTTCGTCTCAATGATAGGCAACAATTACACTTTTTGAATGGACCACTCGTCGAAGGCCAGGTTATGAGAGAGAGAGAGACAGAGAGATTGAAATGTATGTGATAGGTTAGAATTATAAATGTTTTTATACCACCTATTCTATGGTTTCGATTTTGATTATGAGCGAACTTTGTATATTTTATGCAACTTTTGGTTATTTTATAGCTCATGATGTCCTAGAGGACTAGATCAAAGATTTGTTGAAATAAAAATCATTTTGCGGTTAAATAAGAAGAAAGTGTTTGGGATCAATTTGGCGCTCAATCCTAACAAAATAATAAAGAGCATTTTGCGCAGGATCTAATCCTTCAATGGGATACCTATATTTTAATCTAATTTTATACAACCGAAACATATAAGGATGCCCAAATGAAATTAAAAGAGGACACAAGCTGTTTGCAACCAAGAAGGGGAGAAAGAAGAAAGTTTTGGCAAGGAAGAGGGGGTAATCCACCTTGGAGCTTGGCTTCATCTAATTTTTCTCTCTCTCTAGATTCTTATCACTTTGAAATCCTTCCATGGTTTTATTGAATATTTTGGATTGCAACATATTTAAGATGAACTAATTTCTTTTACTAGGGCTACAATATAGGTTATTCGTGATGATCCAAATTCTTGAATAATGTTATTGAATTTCTTATGCATCTTAGATGAGTATACATTATTGTTCTTAATGTTTTTAAGTATTTGCTCACCACTTGAATGATTTATTGTGCATATTGAGATTGAGAGATGATTCATGTATCTTGATTGGGTGATGTATATCATGAATTGAATGAAAAACAGAGATGTGCCAACGTGATTTGTGTGGTTTTGATATAAAATACCATTAGACCTAATGTGCCCGTATACCTTTAAATTCACATAGAGATATTTGTATGTCGGGTAATTCTAATTATACTTGAGAAAGATAATTGCATAGCATAAAGGAGTTTTCCCATCAACATAGATACTAAAGAGTCAATAACATGGTTTGAAATTTAAATTATATTGAATAGATGAATCGAAAGCCTTAGTATTCTTCTCAACTTGATTGTTCGATTTGATTACATGCACTTTTCTTGTTTTAATTATGCTTAATTTAATTTTAGAAAATCAACCAATATTTGATGGTTCAAACCAATAAGGACTAAAATAATTTCGATACTCAATATATAGATGGTCTCTGTGTGATCGACACTTTCTTTTCATTATATTACTTGAATGATTGCATAACAATATGATGACACATGAGTTAATAAAGCTAACCATGATTAAGTTGCTTTTTGAGGTTTTTTGAAATATTTTGAAAACTTGTCAAATTAGTCGCCACTAGGATTATATATATATATATGAGGAAGAAGACTCTTATGCGGACATCCATCTTTTGCCCAAGTTACGGGCTTGTATCGCACACCGTTTGATTAGATGGACAGCATAGATTGAAATAACATGTCAACAAGAAGACCTTCCCGTTTCTCTCTCCTCTGCAAAAATCAAGCCATTCGCCCACAATTCAAGCTATTTCTCTTCTAACATTCCTCTGAAAAAATCGACCCAACCATTATTCCACGCTCTTCATATTTCGATTCAAGCCATGGTTAGTTGATATGTGAGTCACTAGTCTTAGATATCGACGCCTACTTCGATTTTGATTCCAGTCGTTCCTCTTCTCCTCTGCGATAACGAGTAATTTCTCATTTGATTTCAGTTTCTTGACCCACTTTGATACACAATTTCGATTCTTCACCTACAAATGATTATGCCCGTTTCTCTTCTCGTCTGTGCATGTGACCTCTGACAGCCCAGACCAAACGCAACCCAATAAAATCAGACCTGCGCCTTCAATTTCAATTTATGTGGTTCTTTGATTCTTCTCTGCCCTCAAGATTGGAATTCCGACCTCGCGATTATGGTTCCAAAGCCTTGGAGATTCAAAATGTGATCTTGAGATTGGTATTGTAATTCAAGTTGAATTATTAGTGATAACATACGATAATAACCCCAATCACATTCTGGCACGTGGCAGATTTTTCGGACCTTAAAGGCGTAGCTGCAGGACAGGCCCGACCCATATACGTTGCTCGGTATACGCCGAGCAACGTCACTGGTTGTCTCCGAGAAGGGGACGATCTCCTCATCTGATAAGGATTATGTCTCCTTTTACTACAAGAACTATGCAAAGGAAGTGGACTCCTAATAGGAGAAGGACTCTCCTCATCCTTATAAAAGGATCTCACTATCAGGTTTTTACTCTCAATTCAAAACTACTATCTACTCACTTAACTTCTAGAGCACCGAGCTACGTGTTCTAAAAGTCCCGCTGTTTCTCGTCTGACTTGAGCGTCAGAGCGCCAACGCCAGAGAACAACAATCTCTGGCCTGGCTCCTAGCTTACGTGTCTTCATCTTAGCAGGTTTGACAGTTACGGAATATTATCGAGAAGGCCTAGTTTGAGCAAACTAATACGTGTCAAGACACAGCTGGTTTTGTACGTCATCAATTAGAATTGTGATTCAAGGTTGATTATTGGAGTTGTGGTTCAACTTTAAAGTATGATTATTGGAGTTATTATTGGGAGGAGATGTTTTATTTTGCAGAGAAGAGACACGGCTTGATTTTTGCATAGGAGAAAGAAATGGGCAGGACTACTTGTTTTAATCGATGACGTCCATCTGATCGAGCGGTCTAAAATAGAAACCCGTAACCTAGACAAAAGACGGACGTCCATATAAGAGCCTTCTTGTATATATGAGTATGTACAAGAACATTATGTACAACTAGCACTAACATTTAAACTTCAAAGATTAGGTGGGTTTCAGTTTTTTTTTTTTTTTTGACAAAAATGCTAATAGAGGCTTTGGTTGCCTTGAGTCATGGTAAGAGGGACAAATTTATCTGGTGATTAGAAAATAAAGTTGAAACATTCAGTGAATCCTTTGTTCAAAATTTAAATTTCAAGAGAAATTCAAATGAGCTTGGCATCACATGTTATGATGTGGGCCTCATCTGCTTTTGGATGAATCTTGAACTTAAGGATATCTTTCCATATTTATATTTGTCTAAAAGCCAAGTTGTTGTCTTGTTTTCATCACTTAGATAATCAATGGGAGAGGTATTGAATAAGCTCTTCTACTTTTGAAAACGAATCAATTGAGCCTTCATACTTTTTTGGCATGTTCAAACCTCTCTACTTTGGATAATGAACTAAACAAACACTCCGTTTTTTCTTCGTCAAAACGGGGCTGATGTGGCTGTTAAATATATTAATTTTAATTTTTTATGACTATTGATATAACAGACACATATTTTTGGAACAGTAAAAGATGACCTTTAATTATTTTTTAATCAGTTCCTTTTCTTCATCCCCAACAGCTCTGTCGTCGTGGGAGTTCCATAGCATACGAATCAAGTGAAAATCAAGGCCAATGAAAACATTTCTTTGAGGACCATCAAATTCAAACGAAACGGGGAACAAAAACAAATGAATCAAACTTGGCTGTTCATTTTTTTTCTATTCCGCACCAGATTTGAGAATAAATCAAGACCAAATTTAGCCCATAGAGTGTGAGAGACAAGACTAGAGAAGGAGGTCTTCGATTTGTCCAAGGAGTTCTGAACTATGAGGTTTTAGGACGTCGTCGATTCAATCGAGTCGATCGACGAAGTTGTCACTAAACCTAGCTGGCCGTCTATCCGATGAGGACGCCATCGATTCCAGTAGGGCTCAACTAGGCTTTGAGTTGCTTAGATCCATCATTTTCGCTGCCGACAAGGATGCCTAAGAAAAGATCTGACTTTCTTAGATCTAAATTGCTCGATCTAGTTTTAGATCTGAACATGGCCTGCGTTTGATTTTGATTTTCTTTTCTTTTTCATTTGTGTATTATTATTTTCATTTTTTTACATGTCATATTTACTCCCAATTTTTATTTTAAACAAAAGAAATGGCGATTCACAATTATTGGTCCAGCTTAGCATATTTCACGATCTTTTGAATGGAAGGGCAAATGTGACCCGGTCTATATGGTAAGAGGGCTTGAACATACCAAAAAAAAGTGCAAGGACTCAATCGATCCATTTTCAAAAGTAGAAGGGCTTATTCGATACTTCTCTCATAATCAATCAACTCCCAAGGCTTAATTCATTCAGTAAGTTCAGCATGTTGGTTAATCAAAGTGTTTTGTCCGTTTTTGAGGTTCGACCTCGTACTTGTATAATCATATTTTACTATGGTCTTGTGCGCTAAAAGATAATTTAATTTGGAATCTTTCTTTGCTATTTCTAGTGAAAAAAATCACTATCAAATACCAAGAGACATAAGATAATTAATAGATAAATGATGCATATATGACTTGGAAACTCTGTGAGACGAGACATGCATGTTCATCAATAGGTTATTTGACCTTTGCGGTAGGATCTAGATCATGCAAAATGGGAGGCCTACCATGAGTAGATCGAGAGGGTAAAACATATTTGGATGGTTTAGGCACATGATTCAATGAACTAGCTAAATCATGAACATAAGAATCAAAGTTAGGATTTACCTTAATTGATAATAGAGAAGATTACGCAAGTGGTTCTAATACAAGAAGATTATCAATATGTGCACTATCATGAACAAGTTGTTATCTACCATTTTGACTCGAAACAAGAGAATCCTCATAAAAACTATAATCCACATGATCATGGACTACTAAGAGTCTCCCTGAAGTACTGCTGAATCAGTAAGACCTCAAGAACATGAAAAGTGATATCCATAGCAAAAAAAAAAAAAAACATTGATAGCCTTTTTGAAGGGGACCATATCTAACAAACACACATGCCAAAGAACGATGATCAAACTTAGAACGTTAATGAGGATATAGGTGAAAGTAGGCAACACACCCAGATATTTTTGGTTCCAAATTGAGGATAAAAGAGAGTGAAAGTCGGTGAGAATATTCAAGGGTGGTCGAAAGTCAAGGACACTAGAAGGGATTCTATTAAGAAGGTAGATAGCATAACTGAGGGCCTCACCCCACAAATGGGAAGGGACATGTCCCCAAGAAGCAGAGACTGTGTGTCACTTCTAGTATGTGTCTGTTCTTACGCTCAATAATACCATTTTGTGGGCGAGAATGGGGACGTTTAGTTTGATGCTGAATACCAAATTACCAATTAATCACCTGTAAGAATACTAAGAACTCAATGAAATCCTAATTAATATACTCACCACCATTATCTGGCATAAAACATTAATAGAAATACCACATTGAGTAACAATTATTTGATGAAATCTCTTGAAAACAATGTGAAAATCGTTGTTACTTACCAAGAACGTTAGCCAACAAATATAGAAACTTAACTGGGGAAAATAAACGAAAAATGACACCAAGAATTTTATGAGGAAAATTCAACCTTGGAAAAATCTCGAGTCTATGAGCGACCAATCTTGAGGAACAATCCACTAATAACGAATCAGGAGTATAACCCTATCTTTGATCTAAAGACATCATTCATACCTCTCATTCAGTGATTTGCTTCAACCTCACTTAACCCAACAAGGAAGAGACCACTATTGAAACCTCCAAGAGACTTTACGAACAAGTAATCCAAGAAGAATAACTCTCAATACAAAAACCCTCACTACAAATCACTCACTAAACTCTCATGCTCACAATCTCCCACAATAAATAATATTGAGATGATTTGATTACAAGAAGATACGAAAAATAATGCTCAACTCTCTATCACCCGTCACTTCTCTCTCCTCCAATAGCAGCCTGGGTCATGTATTTATATCATACGTGAGTCTTGAAGATAAAGACTTCCTTTTGCATGAAAAGCTTATCATCTGGAAAAGATAAAACAAAAATCCACACTTGTTTGAAAATGCAAGCATGGTTGGTGATAAGATAATAATCCATGTGTCATTAAACAAACCTTTATATTTCACTTGATATGTATCGTAACACACAACATGCAACAAAACTTTATATCCCACTAGGATATTAACACTTAAACAAATAAATTCAATATCCCACTAGGACTTGAACACTTAGACACAACCATATATTTATCTCTTTGTAAAGACCTATGAACACATATCATATTTGTATAATACAAAACTCACGCAATACTTTACATTAAAGCCCAATATTAAAGCCCATGGTTTAAGTAAGAAGTTATAGTCCATGCAGGTTACTGAAGTAGGCTAGTGCATCACTATACAAAATCACCCAATTGTCAAAATTCAATTGATTAAATATATCTCACAATTGTCAATTAATTTTTTCCCTTAAATTAAAAAAACTAACACAATCATAATATCACCTTTATACTTCAAAAGATTTACCTATGCTAGATGTGTGCAATCATCAATAAATTTCACAAATCAATGCAAAACAGGTAAAAATAGCAAAAGGGGAAAGCTCCCAAACATCATAATGATTAGGGGTGGAAGTTTGGATTTTTGGTTCGATTTGAGACCGAAATCGAAAAAACCGAAAACTAAACTTACCCAAATATGTTAGACCGAACCGGACCGAACCGAACCGAACTAAACTGTTTAATACAGTTCGGTTTTCGATTTTTTGGTTTAAACCGATTTTGTCGAATGTATGTCGCATTTGAGTATTTGTACCATACATTACCTACCTAATAAGTAATAACTAATTAATATTATATATATATATAAATTTAAAACATGTAAATGAACTTCGATTTTGGATTTAAAACCGAAATTAATTTTCATAAACCAAAAACCAAACTTTTCAAAAAAATAAAACCAAAACCGGACAGATAAACCGTAAACCAAATCAAACTCTATTTTACAGTTAATGATTAATGATGCATTAAGTAAAATGGTGTTTCAACGTGAATAACATGGGAAGAAAAGGTGGAACGGTGGCTCTTGGTCAACAGACACGTAGAACTTTGAAAGTATGAGCGTTCAAACCCAATAAATGAAGAAGGAAACAAGTGTAACAAGGATGATCAAGTCTCCTATGGCATAACCATATGTGTTTCTTATTATAAAAACTGCCAACATGAAGAGAAGAACCAACACCATCTATCCTAGGGACCCACTCTCTAGATGTATAGTATAGTCCACCTCTTTCCGTATCATTGCTAATGTTATAAATTTCACACCTCATACACACTAACAATATTGTTCGCATTAGGTTTTCGATTCCTAAGTATACATTGGACCTAAACGGTTTTATTCTTATTCAAGTCTAACAAATGAACTTGGACCCAACTCACTTAAACAATCAAAAAAATCTTGTCATGTGTATGAAGTGGGCATTGCACTTATAAAGTGCTCAAAATAACCCAGATCTTTCGATGTGAGAGTCTTTACACTCTCACACACTTGTGGATTGAGTTATACCATAGACCCAACAAATGGACAGATAGATTTCATATCCAAGTTATTAGATCGACAACCTAGCTTTGATATTATGTTATAAATTTCACACCTCATACACACTAACAATTTCATCCCCGACACCATCCCTGATTTTTGGGATTCGGGGAATCCCCAAAACCCAATGGGGATGGCCGAATCTCCCCTAAAAATACTATAAGACTATATATATCTATTATGGGCAGGTTCGAGGGAGGGTATGAGAATACCATCCCCGCCCCATATTCGGCTAGGGGATTTTGAAAATCCCCGAACCAAAATGGGTATCCCGAACATGCCCCGATTAGAGCGGCACTCGCGGGGCCCCGAACTCATGGATGAAATTGACATCCCTAGCTTTTGGTTGTCCGGGTCTTAAGGATACATCGGGCTCGCACGGCTTTGTTTTCCTGAAGTCTAGCAAGTGAGTTTGGATCCAAATCACTTAAACAATGGAAAAGACCTTAATATGTGTATGGAGTGGCATTGCATTTATAAAGTGCTCACAATCTCCCACATCTTTCCATGGGGAGTCTTTACAGCCAATTTTCTCTTTGGAACTCCCTTGAGAAACTAAGATATCAGCTTTGAAAGTTGAGAGTGAAGTCTTCTTTCCCTGAGGATGCCATGATGGATAACCATGTAGTTTAAAGCATATTTGCCTACCCAATGATCATCATTGTAGTGAGTACATTTACAGTTCTAATTTTTTTGGAATTACTCTTGTGCTTGAGTTGCATATAAAGAATACTGAGCCCCTCAGTACGAATTGGTCCAAACATGACTAAGTGGCAATTGTGGGTGGGCAAAGACACACGATTTGGGAGAAACCGTGAAACAAAAGCAACAACAATAAAACACACCAAAAACACAAATTCTAGACTCTATAGAGGTGGAGGAATCGGAACCTTGCTTTAATACCATATTAAAATTGTGTTCGGGGTAAATATTTCTCATTAAAACAACAAACCCAAAAACATTATATATATACACACACAATTACGAAACCACTCTAGTAAATTTTATAGAAAATTCACTTTAATATGCATGTCCTTTACAATCCATAAATATATATAATTATATATATATATATATATATATATATATATATATATATATGGAATTGCTCAAGAGCGGGGATCCCACAAGTAAGTTTTGGTGCAGGATCCTACTCTTGACCGTCAGATTAATTCGACGATCAAGACAGAGCTTCATCTTATAAATGACCGGTCATAATTTTTGTAAATAACTTGATCTTTCATCTCATTTTCTCTCTCCCTCACGCCGCTGCTCCCTCGCAGCCACAATCATTGCATCCTCCCACCCCAATTCCATCTCATAGCGAAGGATGTGGAGACTAAACGAAATCATAGTAGTGGTGTTATTTTGAACGAAATCAAAATCCAAACACTGAATATGGATAATGGATATGTACTCGAATATATAAATTATTAACAAAATTTGTAGAGGCCAAAAATTGTTTCCAGACCCACAAAATTGTGTACATATCCATGGTCCTACTTCGCCGTTGATAGGCACAGATGGTGGGTTTGAGATGGAGACCCTTAGACAAGGAGCAAGAATTAGAACTACCTACTAACCACCTCTGGTCTAAGCCATTCAACGTGTTTAAACTAGTGCTTTTGTCTTCTCTGTGATTGAAGTTGCAGTGGTAAGCTAATCCCTTGCAGTCCCAGTCTAACAAGATCTCTTTATAATGCTATAGATTTCCACGATGGTACCAAAATAATGGCATGAAAAATTTGATCAAGCAATTATTTCAGATGGATTTTGAATCAGTGAGTGTGACAAATGTAACTCCTATGAGGTGTTTTTGAAAACTTGATATTAATGCATCCATAAATCTATGTTTTGATAGGGATATTGAACCAAGGATTTGAGGGTAAGTTCACTTGGTACTCGAGAGAGGGAGGTGAATATAAATTGTGTTCTTGGCCTATAAGTGTTGGGCAATTCAATTTGGGTGAATTGGGTATTTGAGCACACTAGAAGGTCGGGTGAAATTAATCATCTAGATCTCTCACCTTGAAAAATAACTCCGTTAATTATAGCTTTTTTTTTCGTACTTATTTCAAATTATCTTGCATCTTAAACAATCGCTAATTAAGATTTCTTGATAAAGTTAAATTAATACAATTACAGAGCTTGATTATAATTTGATAAATACTCCCAGAGGACGACATCTCTTTTTACTATCTATATTATAAACTCAACACCGTAGACTTGCGGTACCGCACTTTTAAATGCAATCATTACCACTCAATAGTTTAAAAAAAAAAATCTTCCTTCCTTAAATAAAATGGAAGTAAATTATAAAGGGGATGCAAAACTATATCCTAATAGTTAGGAAGAAGCCTTTCTAAAACGCAACCAAGTATTTGGGAAAAAGTCAAGCATACTAGTGAGTTTGATAGACATTTTATGGACTGTGAAAAGGAAAAAGGTCAAAAAATGTGTGAACTCATCAAATTTTACTCCCTAATTGGAGATATATTTTTTCTGGGAATAGGTGGTAAAAAAAAAATCTTACATAGATTCAGCGAAAAAATGAGAAAATTTAAAACAAGGATAGAAAATATGAAATGTGAAAAATGTTAAGAATATTGCTTTCCTCAATGGGAGAAAAATTCCAACACATGCTTCGATCATGTAGTTAGTATTTGGTGTTCTGGCTTAGAGATTGCTAGTCTGTCAATAAGTGTCCGGGTCTTTAGGGAGTTGTTAGGGAGTTGTTATTGTGTCATGGTCTTTAGGGAGTTGTTAGGGAGTTGTTATTGTTTGAATTATTCTAAGTCTTGTTATCATGTTTCTAGCTGACCTGTGATGCACTTATTTGCTTCATCTTGTAAGGCTATTATATAGCCATTGTTTGCTTCTAAAAAACTAAGTCATTTTCCTCAGATTATTCTTTGTATCTTTGATCATTGATCCATAATTTCTAACAATCTGGTATCGGAGCCGGTGATCTGAGGAGAAGAAAGCCGCAGTCTTTCTGAGTGACTCAACGAGAAGAATGAGTGAAGAGAGGAACTTTTTGCAACCTGTCATACCACGTTTCGATGGTCATTACGACCATTGGAGCATGCTTATGGAAAACCTTTTGCGATCTAAAGGTTATTGGAGTTTAATTGAGACTGGTTATGAAGAACCACAGGCAACAACAGTGTTGAGCGAGGCACAACAAAAACAATTGGAGGATTTGACGGTTAAAGACCTCAAAGTGAAAAACTACCTGTTCCAGGCAATTGACAGGACCGTTCTTGAACAAATTTTGGAGAAACGTACCTCAAAGCAGATATGGGATTCCATGAAGAAGAAGTTTGAGGGAAATGCGAGGGTTAAGCGATCAATTCTTCAAGCACTACGGCGAGATTTCGAAGTTCTGGAGATGAAAATCGGTGAGACTATCACTGATTATTTTGCTCGTGTTATGACTATTGCTAACAAGATGAGAAGTAATGGTGAGCACATGAGAGATGTTACCATTGTTGAAAAAATTCTGAGGACCTTGACCGAGAAATTCAATTATGTCGTTGTCTCAATTGAAGAGTCAAAAGATATAGATTCACTCACAATTGATGAACTACAAAGTTCACTTATTGTGCATGAACAAAAGTTTCATAGGAGCAATGGAGAAGAGCAGGCGCTCAAGGTGACCCATGAAGAGAGAAATAGTGGAAGAGGACGTGGGAGAGCTGTGTTCAGAGGAGGAAGAGGCGGAGGAAGGGGTCGTCAACCGTACAACAAAGCCACTGTCGAATGCTTTAAGTGTCACCAGCTTGGACACTATCAATCTGAGTGTCCAACTTGGGAGAAACAAGCCAATTATGCATAATTGTTTGAGATAGAAGAGATGCTTCTCATGGCCTATGTAGAAATACATGGTGCAACTCGAAATGACTTATGGTTTCTTGACTCAGGTTGTAGTAACCATATGTGTGGTGATCTGTCCTTATTTTGTGAGCTAGATGAAGGATTTAAGCAGATAGTCAAGCTTGGAAACAATATGAAGATGAGTGTTGCTGGGAAGGGTAATGTGAGATTGTCTATCAACGGTCTCAGTCACATAGTAACTAGAGTATTTTATGTGCCGGAATTGAAGAACCATCTTCTCAGTATAGGCCAGCTGCAAGAACGAGACTTTCTATTCTCATTCAATCCAACAAATGCAAAATTTGTTATCCCTCAAGAGGTTTGATCATTCAGACCACTATGACTGCAAATAGGATATTCATCCTACTATCAAACTTTCAATCTCCTCAACTGGAGCCAAAGAAGGAAGTGTGTCTTCAAGCAACTACACAAGATCTAGCCCATTTATGGCATCGGCGATATGGTCATCTCAGCTATAAAGGTCTTAAGACCTTGCAGCGCAACGAGATGGTAAGAGGTTTGCCTAAGTTCAATGAATCCGGCATTACATGCACTGATTGTTTGAAAGGCAAGCAACACCGGAACTCTATTCCCAAAATAAGCACGTGGAGAGCATCTCAGAAGCTGGAACTTGTTCATGCTGATATATGTGGGCCGATTTCTCCTATCTCCAATAGCCACAAAAGGTACTTGATTTGCTTTATCGATGATTTTAGTCGAAAAGCATGGGTGAATTTTCTAGCTATCAAATCAGATGCACTTTCTTTCTTTAAGTCTTTTAAAAATTGTGTGGAGAAGGAGACTAATTTGGCCATTAAGTGTTTAAGGACAGATCGTGGTGGAGAGTTCACTTCAGGTGAATTTAATGAGTATTGTGAGCAGAATGGGATCAAGAGGCAATTAACCACTACCTATACACCACAAAAAAATGGTGTTGTCGAAAGGAAGAATCGGACGGTAATGAACATGGTGAGATGTTTGCTATCAAAGAAAGGTATTCCGAAGACTTTTTGGCCTGAGGCGATAAATTGGACTTTCTATGTGTTAAACAGATGCGCCACTCTATCAGTGAAAGATGTTACTCCGGAGGAATCATGGAGTGGAGTTAAACCATCTGTGGAACATTTCAGGGTTTTTGGAAGTATTGCTCATGTCCATATTCCCGATGCCCGAAGAACAAAACTTGAAGACAAAAGTTGTATTTGTGTTCTACTGGGCATAAGTAATGAATCAAAAGGCTATAGGCTTTACGATCCGGCCTCAAAGAAAATCGTTATTAGTCGTGATGTTGTATTTGAGGAAGATAAGAAGTGGGAATGGGACAAAAGCCACGAAGATCAAATTCTACTGGATTTGGAATGGGGAGATGAAGAGGAACAATTGGGAGTTGAAGAAGAGTTTGATGAAGAGGGGTCTGTTGTTTCCAGTGGGTCCGAGAGAGAAAATGTTGTGGAAGGTCGTCCCGAGTCTTCTAATGCAGGAGAAGGTCAAAGTACGAGAGCTCCGGTATGGATGAGGGACTACGAAACTGGTGAAGGACTCTCTGATGAAGATATTAATATCAATTTGGCCTTTTTTGCTAGTACAGATCCATTAAGTTATGAGGAAGCAGTAAAGGATGATAAATGGAGACAAGCTATGGATTCAGAGATAAAATCCATTGAGAAGAATGGAACATGGTTCCTGACCAATTTACCAAGAGGTGCAAAAAGAATTGGGGTCAAATGGGTATACAAAACGAAGCTAAATGAGCTTGGAGAATTTGAGAAGTACAAAGCTCGTTTAGTTGCAAAGGGTTATGCACAAGAATATAGGGTTGATTATGAGGAAGTATTCGCACCAGTAGCTCGAATGGATACAGTCCGAATGATTCTTGCCCTTGCTGCCCAGCAAGGTTGGAGTATCTATCAACTAGACGTTAAGTCAGCCTTCCTCCATGGAGAACTAATAGAGGATGTTTTCGTTGATCAACCTAGAGGTTATGAAGTGAAGAATGAAGCTCACAAAGTTTATAAGCTCAACAAGGCTTTGTATGGACTCAAGCAAGCACCTAGGGCTTGTTTAGTCGGATTGAATCATATTTTTTGAAAGAAGGTTTTGAAAGATGTGATAGTGAGCAAACGCTTTTCATCAAACTTAACAAGCACGGTAAACGTTTGATTATAAGCTTGTATGTTGATGATTTAATTTATACTGGTGATGATGAAGTTATGATCAGTGAGTTTAAAGACTCAATGATGAAAGAATTTGATATGTCAAATTTGGGAAAATGAGGTATTTTCTTGGTATTGAGGTGATGCAACTCGGTGATAGAATATTTATAAGCCAGAAGAAGTATGCAGTGGAGATTTTGAAACGGTTTGGAATGGAGGGCAGCAATGCAATTCAAAATCCAATTATTCCAGGGTCTAAGCTCTTTAAAGATGAGAATGGAGTGGAGGTTGATGGCACCTTCTATAAACAATTGGTGGGAAGCATGATGTATTTAACAGCCACAAGGCCGGACATAATGTTTGTAGTTAGTCTCATCAGTAGGTATATGTCAAAGCCAACAGCACTTCATCATATGGCAGCCAAGAGAATCTTGCGTTATTTGCAAGGAACAACTGGTTTTGGAATTCTTTATAAGAAGGCAGGGAACAAGGAATTAGTTGGCTTCACTGATAGTGATTATGCTGGTTCTTTGGAGGATAGAAAAAGTACATCAGGTTATGCCTTCATTCTGAGCTCAGGAGCAGTTGCTTGGTCTTCTCGTAAGCAACCAATTGTCACTCTTAGTACAACCGAGGCTGAATTTGTAGCTGCTGCAGCGTGTTCATGTCAGGCGGTGTGGATGCAGAGAATTTTGAAGAAACTTGGCTATGAAGGCAATAAGAGCACTACTATTTTTTGTGACAATAGTTCAGCCATTAAGTTGTCCAAGAATCCGGTAATGCATGGTAGAAGCAAGCATATAGACATACGCTTTCATTTCCTACGAGATTTGGCCAAAGAAGGAGTCGTGCAATTGAAGCATTGTGGAACACAGGAGCAAGCGGCTGATGTGTTAACCAAACCACTTAAGCTGGAGTCATTTCAGAAGTTGAGGGGTCTGTTGGGAGTTTATGATGCACCTGTAGTAAACTAATTGATCTAGTTTAAGGGAGGGAATGTTCTGGCTTAGAGTTTGCTAGTCTGTCAATAAGTGTCCGGGTCTTTAGGGAGTTGTTATTGTGGCATGGTCTTTAGGGAGTTGTTATTGTTTGAATTATTCTAAGTCTTGTTATCATGTTTCTAGCTGACCTGGGATGCACTTATTTGCTTCATCTTGTAAGGCTATTATATAGCCATTGTTTGCTTCTAAAAAACTAAGTCATTTTCCTCAGATTATTCTTTGTATCTTTGATCGTTGATCCATAATTCCTAACATTTGGCTTATCAAAAGGAAAGGTAACCAATCTCTTCCTCTCAATTATTACATCAAATGAAAAATATAGTTTCTAATAAGAACCTTGATCTTTATAAAACAATATTTTATTATGAAAAAATCATCAAAAAATTATGAAGGAGTGACGTATTTGAATAGGATGTATAAGTAATCTTGGTTTGGTGGAGGAAAATACCTTTTGTCAATCACCCATAGCAACTAAAATTGGAGAAAATAGAAGAACCCAGACGCAATCGATAAGCAAGGAAACAAAGATCATACCTGAACACAGTATATGCAAATAATGAACAATTTTAGTAATACCTTCATAAATGAACTTAAGAAAGGCAAAACGAAGTATAGAATTAGGATCACCACATATCCATCAGTCAACAACCTTCATAAGAAAAGGGAAAATTCATTAGTTACAGTACATGGTAGGGGAAAGAATGACAAAGAAGACCATTCCACCATCCGGCAACCTGCAGCAAAATTACAATGAGAAAGATACAGAGGCAAAACCATGAATCAACGATTTCACAGAAAATCAAAATTAAAGGGGTTCCGATAGAGGAGACAAAAAAAAAGCCCCTAAATAAGCAAACAATCACGAAGTAAGCAAACCATAAACCTTTGAATTAAAGATGGTCTCCCCCCGTAGCAACTAAAAGTTGAGAGAAAAGAAGAACCAAGTTATAATCACCTAGCAAGAACCCAGAGATATGTCTCACGCACTATTTCTGGGTTCATGCACCTCGATAGATGCATGGGGTTATCACCTTTCTTAAAGGCACCGCAGAAAGTTCCATGAAGCCCAAATGTATGTGCTCGCCAAAAAAAACTTGAATAAGCAAACATTTTAAGACACTGTCTCTTTATATCAACACGACAGCTTTTCATCTCTTTGTTCTTTAAAGTAGTCCTACGACATCGTTTCTTTTATTACCGTTGTAAGGACATCAGACTTCAGCTCATGTCTCTCTTCTCTGAGTTGTTCTCTAATCTGCTCATGTCTTTCTTCTCTGAGTTGTTCTCTAGGCCTCTGTCCATATGACCGTTGTATCAAAGTCTCTCTCAACTATATAAGCTGTGCTTGTATATGGTTTCTTTAACTTGATTTGGATGAATCAAATGAATGGTTGATTCCATTTTCTATGTTTTGAATATTCCGCTTTAACTACTTTCATGCTATCGGAGGTGGTCGTTCATGGGCCATAAAAAGTTCAATCACTACACAAATCAAAGTTCAAACTCTTATCCTCCAACCTCCCTTGCTGTTCCGCTTCCACATATGGAGAATTTTCAAAACCTTCAATCAAAATTTCAAAACCCTCAATCGAGCGAATTTCGCTGGTCATGATTGGGAGCAATTTTCATCTATGGAGCAATCGATTGAAAACGACATTGAAAGCAAGAAATAAGATCTGTTTCATCAATGGCACAATGAAGATGCCAACTGAGGGAGATCCGACATATCAAGATTGGGTCCAATGCGATAGCTTGGTGAAAACCTGGATAACCAACTGTGTGTCACAAGATATTTTGGTAAGCATCTCGACATCCAAAATTGCTTATGATTTATGGGTTGACCTAAAAAATAGGTACTCTTCTGCGAATCCTGCCAGAGATTTTGAATTGGACAGGTTGATTGCTAATATCAAACATGGTTCTTCAATAGTCACTGAATACGACGCTCGATTGAAAGCTCTTTGGGATGAGCTTGATTAGTGTAAAATTCTTCCTAAGTGCAAGTGTGGGAGATGTTTATGTGATGTTGAAAGAACTACTTTGGATCAGAAAAACAAAGACAAATTGATTCAATTTTTGATGGGCCTGGAAGATGACTTTGAGCATGTGACTAACTAGATCTTGCTAATGGAGCCATTACCAAAAGTTAGTAGGGCATTCTCACAAGTCTGTCAAGTGGAGAGGAAACTTTCTGTTAATTTGAACAACAAGAGGCAAACCACCAAAGAAGTAGTTGTGCAAGACTCTATTGCTATGCAAGTAACTGGGAGAAACACAAACAATGGCCAAGATTCTAGGCCTAGAAAGAAGAATCAAACTGAGAAGGAAAAGCTTTTTTGCAAATATTGCAAAAAACCAACCATACGGTTGATAAATGTTTTAAGCTTGTGGGATATCCTAATGACACTGAAAATCCTACTAAGAAGCAGAGGCAAGGTCCATCTACCTTTACAGAAAAGAAAAATCACTCTATGAATCAGATGGACTTAAATGTGCAGAATTCTCAAGCATCTTCTTTACAACTTTTTGGAGGGCAATGTCAACAGTTGCTAGCATATTTGCCAGCAAATCTAGGAAATGCAGAGAATTCAAGTCATGTGGCCACAGCTTCTGCAATAGGAGGTAAAAATTTTAATTTTGCAAACTGGATATTGAACATAGGTGCATCTGACCATGTAGTTTGCACTCCAGATCATTTTTATACATCTAGGAAAGTTCGTAATGCATATGTGTCTTTGCCTGATGGAAAGAAATATGATGTAGACTTCATAGGAGACATTAAACTGAAAAATAACTTGATTTTGAAGGAAGTTCTCTATGTTAAAATTTGTAATCTAAATCTAATTTCAATGAGTAAACTAGTTGCATACCTCAATATCACCCTGAATTTCAACCCTACTTAATGTGCATTGCAGGATACAATCACATCGAAGAAGAATGGGATGGGAATCATGCGTGATGGCCTGTACTATGTGGCATTATAGACTAGGGCATCCCTCTGATAGGATATCTGATATGCTACCTTCCACTATTGGAAAGGATTGCAATGTTTGTAATATTTGCCCTCTTGCTAAAATGAAATGAAAGTCATTTTCTGTTAGTGAAACTAAGAGTACTTCATGTTTTGATCTCATACACATTGATATTTGGGGTCCCAACAGTATAATCTTAGTAGAAGAATTTAAGTACTTCATAACAATTGTTGATGACTTCTCAAGAGCTACTTGGATCATATTGATAAAATCTAAAGCTGAAGTCAGAGAACACATTGAACATTTTACCATTTACGTTAAGACACAGTCTAATACAAGAATCAAAACAATTAGGTCTGATACTGGAATGGAATTTAATATGACAGAATTTTACAAAAAAGGACAGGATTATTCACCAAAAGACTTGTCCTTATACACCCCAACAAAATGAGGTGGTTGAAAGGAAGCACCAACATATTCTAAATGTGAGTAGGGCACTTAGGTTACAGTCAAATCTTCCTGAACAATATTGGAGCCATTGTGTGCTCTCTGCTGTAGACCTAATAAATAGACTGCCATCTAGGATCCTTGACAAGAAAAGTCCCTATCAAATTCTATAGAATCGTGAGTCAAACTACAAAGACCTCAAGGTTTTTGGATGCTTGTGCTACTCCAAAATTATAAGACATCAGGGCTCTAAATTTGATCCAAAGGCTAGGAAATGTGTTCTCTTAGGATATCGTTATAATACCAAAGGATATAAACTTATGGATCTTGCAACTAATGAAATTCTAGTGTCAAGAGATGTTATTTTTTATGAGGACCAATTCCCTTTTAAGACAGATACTGTCACCATAAGTTCTAGTCCCGAAGTTTTAGACACTGATAGCAGAGTCATCAGGAGAACATAAGTCATCAGGAGAAGATAATCTTATTCAAGCATCTAGAAGGAAGAGAAATAGTCCTCCTTACTTGAGATATTATGATTGTAATAACATAGTTAGTCACAAACCTAATATATTTAGATCTCACAGTGCATCTAATGCAAAAAAAATTTCTGCCATTGCTACACATCAAAAACCTAAAAATTACAGTGAGGCATATAAATCAACTCACTGGCGTGAGGCAATTAACAATGAGATTAAAGCCTTCAATGAAAATGATACCTAGACAATTGTCCAGCTACCAAAAGGAAGAAAGGTTGTTGGATCCAAATTGATATACAAAATTAAGGATAATCCAGATGGATCCATTGAAAGGTTCAAGGCCAAGCTGGTAGCCCAAGGCTACAGCCAACTACATGGTTTTGATTACAAAGAGACTTTCTCTTCTGTAATCAAAATGGTTACAGTAAGAATATTTTTTGCTTTGGCAGCAGCATACAATTGGACTGTACACCATTTGGATGTCCATAATGCTTTCTTAAATGGTGATTTGCATGAAGATATTTATATGAAAATGCCTCCTGGATATAAGACTCACAATACAGGTCATGTTTGCAAACTCAACAAGTCTCTATATGGCTTGAAACAAGCATCTAGACAATGAAAAAAAAAATGTAAGGAATCTCTTCTGAATTTTGGTTTCCAGCAGTCAAGATGTGATTGTTCTTTATTTATTTACAATAAAAATGGTTCTAAAGTCGTCCTTCTTTTATATGTGGATGACATGGTCATTGGTGGGAATGATCCTGTTTTGGTAGAAAAAGTGAAGAAGTATATTGCTTCTTGTTTTAAAATAGAAGATTTTGGAGAATTAAAATATTTCTTAGGCTTAGAGATTGACATAACTAATAAGGGCATGACAATATGCCAAAGAAAATATATTGCAGATTTGCTTGATGATTCAGGTTTCAGGGATTGCAAAGATATTAGCACACCAATGGATATGAACCACAAAATGTCAGTCACTCAAGGGGAAGTCTTGGATGATCCTATGAGATACAGAAGGTTGGTAGGGAATTTAATGTATATGACCATCACAAGGCCAGACATAACTCACTCAGTCAATATATTAAGCCAATATATGCAGAGTCCTACAAACCAGCATCTTAAAGCTGCTCAAAGAATTCTTCGATATCTCAAGGAACCGCAAGCCAATGTCTCTTCTATCCTTGTGGCTAGATCACTACTCTTCATGCTTTCTATGATGCTGATTGGGCATCATGTCAAGATACACGAAGAACTGTCACTAGATATGATGTTGTTCAGGGTCAAGCTCTAGTGGCATGGAGATCAAAGAAGCAACAAACAGTCTCTAGGTCATCTACAGAACCTAAATATAGGTCTATAGCTTCTGTTACAAGTGAGTTAACTTGGGTAAATGCAGTTCTTAATGATCTTCGAAATCCTGTTCAGAGGCCTATTCCAATTTTCTGTGACAGCAATGCTGCTATACGTATTGCAAATAATCCTATTACGAAACAAATAGAGATCGACTGCCATTTCGAGAGAGAAGGTGGAAAAGAGACTAATTGAGCTTCATCATGTGAGGACATCCCAACAACCAGCAGATATGTTCACTAAGGCAATGTCTTTGGCTCAACTACAAGCTTTCATGTCCAAGCTGCATATGGTTGATACTTCCAACCACATGCAGCTTGAGAGGGGTGTTAAGACACTGCCTCTTTATATCAACACGACAGTGTTTCATCTTTTAATTCTTTAAATTAGTCCTACGACATCGTTTCTTTTATTACCATTGTAAGGACATCAGACATCAGCTCATGTCTCTCTTCTTTGAGTTGTTCTCTAGGTCTCTAGGTCTCTAGGTCTCTATCCATATGATCATTGTATCAAAGTCTCTCTCAGCTATATAAGTTGTGCCCGTATCTGGTTTCTTTAACTTGATTTGGATGAATCAAATGAATGGTTGATTCCATTTTCTGTGTTTTGATTATTCCTCTTTAACTACTTTCAACAATCACGAAGCAAGCAAACCATAAACATCTAAATTAAAGATGGTCTCCACCCGTACCAACTAAAACTCAAGAGTAAAGGAGAACCCAGTTGTAATCACCAAGTAAGAACCTAGAGATATGTCTCGCGCACTGTTTTTGGGTTCATGCACCTCGATAGATGCATGGGATTATCACCTTTCTTAATGGCACCCCAGAAAGTCCTACGAAGCCCATGTGTGCGTGCTCGCCGTTTCTGAGTCTCAGCAAGACAAATAAGCTGACCCTATATGACGTTGTTTTTAGTTTCATAGCTGAGAATGAACTGTTTAAAAAAAATAGACCAAACACATAAGTGCACTAAGACCTGATACTTGCCAAGAATAAAATATGTAGGCCCAAGTCAAAAAAAAAAAAATGCTAAATGACATCATTTTTAGCAAGAGGCCTAAATAATAATAAGGATAATAAAACACTAGAAATTCAGGGCCACGGGAGTTAGTAAGACATCCAGTTGGGCAAGTACCATGAAAACAATGAACTCACCAGTAGGAGGGCTAAAATCCATTAACTTTAAAGAATAGTATATAGATTAATTAACTAAGATTAGATATAGGGTGGCAAAAGTATACTTTTCGTCCCTCAACTATAGGCCTGGTTTCATTTTTGTCCCTAAACTAATTTTGCTCTTAAAATCGTCCTTTAACTATCTTTAGGTTTCCATTTTATCCCTGAAATGAGTATGGTGCCGGAATAATCCTACATGGCGTACAGTTGGCGCGCCGGAGTTGTAATACATGGCAAACTTTAAAAAAAAATGAACGATATATCCCTAAACTATACAACATATTAACTTCAAGTCCCTAAACTACAAAAAAGGGTCAAAAAAATCAGCATAAGTATAATCAAACAAAGCACTAGTAATCCAAATTAATCAAAAATAAAATCAACAGTGTACCAATAGTTATACAGATTCATTACAAATAGCAACAGATACAGACATAATGCAAACATAACATGCTTCAATAACAGATTAACACATAAATTAAAATGGTAGCACTAGAGTTCTAAAAGCAAATTACAAATAAGCAACAGTCTTGAAATCAAAGCTTCATTGCTTTCACTTATTGACAGATTCTTGGGTGTTAGCTGCATTTGAACTAGAACTTGAACCTCCTGTAAGCCCCCTCCCATATGAACCTGGAATTGTCTAAAACAAACAAAAGGTTCAGTTAGTTCAAATATATGTCTATAACACATGAAGCTTATAGAGCATAATGGTAAGTGTTTACCTGTTGAGTTGGGCCAGAATTGAGAGTTGAAATGTGGCTCGGTTCTTGGACAGTGGCTATAGCACCTGTGCGTGGATTTTTTATAGTGTTGTATGTGGAAGGTCCATAGTACTTCACAGTAGTTGTACTAGGCCTAAACACTGGATATTTGGGAGCAGTTGCTGCCCTTACTGGAGGTGGCCTAGGACCAATTGAAGTAGGACCACTTTGCCTTGGAACTGCTGCATTAGGAGCAGTAGCCTTTGCAAGTGTTTCCCTTACACCTGATGGAATGAGGAAGCTACCTGGACCAAAAGGCCTGTTGATTGAGTCCTTCATCCTACCAAGTACCCCTAAACCTCTGGATTGGTATGATGGCCTAACTGAAGGCCTCATAGCTACTGAAGGAGGCCCAATTGAAGATATAGTGTCGATTGATGTCCCACCTTCACTGCTAGCTACTCTAGTGCCCTTACAGGTTCTTGCATTATGGTTCTCCTGACCACACTTGCTACATCTCATCTTCACACCAGACTTAGAAGCTTTACCACGTGATGGTTCATCTTGCTCTTTTCTTCTTTGTTTCTTGGGTCTCCCTTTAGGCTTTTCCACAATTGGGGGATCAATGTCATCATGGTTAGTCCTCGGCCACCTCCCTTGACCTTCAGTGGGATAAATGATGTGAGAATAACATTCATCATAAGCCTCCCTTTTGAAACAATGAGGCACAAATTCCTCAACCTTCATTCTCCTACTATAGATGCAACTCATTGCATGCCTACAAGGGATTCCAGTTAACTCCCATTTCCTACAACTGCAGTAGTACTCACTCAAGTCTACCAAAAACTTGTCTTGCATGTACACCACTTCAAACTTCATATCCCCAGCCCATCTTGGTAACCATTTTCCAGCTTCTTTATGCTCTTTGTCCAGCTTCTTTGCAATCCTAGGAAGGACTGTCCCCACATACCTATTTATCTTGATCCTATTCTCAGCCCACTAACCCCTAATCTCATCAAGCATGGTAGCAATTGGCTTTTCTCTATACTGTAGTATGTTGGAATTGAAGCTTTCTGACATATTGTTCAACAGTGTGTCACACTTGGAATATCCATTGAAATGAGACTTACTCCATAACCTTGCATCAAGTGCACTTAGCTCAGCATATGCCCCTGGATTTAGCCTCTGGATCTCCTTCATAACCCTCTCTCATGCTTCAATGTAAGTGACAGATGCTGCTCTCCATAACAGCTCTTTCAATTGTAACCCAGGGAATCTCTTTCTAATATTATTATATAGATGTCTGACACAAAAGCGATGATCGTGCTGCCCTTCCAATGCTTCTAAAACATTTACTAGACCCTGTTGAGCAAAATAGTAGGAAATTGCACCCATCCACACAACCAACCCTAGCTCTAATGTTGTCAAATTTAATCCACTTAAGAGACCACCCACCCTGAATTGCATAAGTAGCTACTACATCCTTAAAAGTGTCCCTTATTGGAAACCTAATACCCGGATGCCACTTATAAGTGTCCATATGCTTAATTTCTCTAAACACTGGATGAACATCTCTTTTCTCCCCATCCATACCTTCCTCATCAGAAGCATCATCAAAACTATCTAGTGAGTCAGATGCATATTCCCCATCACTAAAAACAGCTGCATCATCTGGACCTAAATATGCAAACTCACCATCCTCTCCCATCACACGCTCATGACCTTCAACCCCACAATCAGTGTACCTCATGAACATATCATCATCATCTATTTCATCGTCACTGTCATCAAACCTAACCTTCATCACACTGTCATCACTGTCACTCTCCTCACAACTCTCATCACTGTCAACCTCCAAATCATCATCATGTACTACCAAAGAAGAACACATCAAATTCAAGGTTGAATGCAACTATTACAAAAATTCTAGGGTTTACCTGTGAATCGCCTTTACTTCGCCTCTGGTAAGATGAATCGCCTTAATCAAATCAAGAACTGAGTGAACGATGATGGTAAGCTCACGAAGATGAAGGATCGATGTCTCGCTGAAAGTTCGCCACTGACGGATGTCACTAGGTGTGAACAAATGAAGGGATTAGGGCAACGACTACAGATTTCGTGGAACAAGAACACATCAAATTCAAAACCGAATGCAAGTATTACAAAAATTCTAGGTTTACCTATCAATCGCCTTTAGTTCGCCTCTGGTTAGATGAATCGCCTAAATCAGATCAGGAACTCATTGATCGATGATGGTAACCTCACGAAAATGAAGGATCGATGATGGTAATCTCACAAAAATGAAGGATTGATGTCTCACTGAAAAATCGCTTCTCACGAACAAATGAAGGGATTAGGTTTTTTCTGGTGGATTTAGGGCAATTTTTGCCAACATGTCAACGTTTTGCCACATGGATAGCCACTTCCCATAAAAATTATTTAAAAAATCCACGTTCACTTGCCACGACGAATAATTCTGGTGACAAACCAAATTCAGGGACAAACGGAGAAGCTGAGGATAGTTAAAGGACGATTTTAAGAGCAAAATTAGTTTAGGGACAAAAATGAAACCAGGCCTATAGTTGAGGGACGAAAAATATACTTTTGCCGATATAGGGCCTAAACACACCCAATCATATGTGGCACTTCCATGTAGGCTGTGTATGTGGCGATTTTGGTTGAATTTTTGATATTCAAAACAAAAATCGTGCACAATTACTCGTAAAAAATTTCTCGACATTGATTTTTTGAGGATTGACTCATTTCTTCTCCGACTTTCAACCATCCCTATTTTCATTTCATCCAATGTCTACATGAAGATTGAAAGTTCTGATTCACTCCATATTTGACCTTCTTCACTAATTTTTCGAAGTTTTTATGAAGAAAATGAAGGATAAGGTATTATGTTACTTTGGCATAGAAAAGTGCTGTTATCATCATTTTTTTATTAATCTAAGTGAAAACTAAACAAGAACAATGTTGTTGATGATATGTACACTATAAAATCAACAAATTTATAGTTTTGTGAATAAAATAGCATTACAGCGATTGGATATTTTTGATTAACATGTTTAGTCATACCTAGGGTTTAGGTGAAGTAGTTGTGTCTTTTTCTGCATCTGACTAGATCGATATCTTTAGTAAATAGACATTTGAAACATTTGATTGCATGTCTTTGCTTTGGAGTGAAAAAACAACTTTTGACTATGAGTGCATTGATTTTGATCTTGAAACTTTAGTACAGTACATTGATCGTGTTGCCCCTAATTGGATTTACATAGATTGCCAAAAAGTATATTGATTTTTAAATATATTGCACTAGTTTAACATTGTTATTCATCCTATATTTCATCCACAATGTGTAAATATATCAATATTGTTTACACTATTTAATTATCTGAGCAAAATCTATAAACGTATTGTAGTACACAGTTCTTAGATATGTATCTTGAGTAAATAGAGTGATGAAGATCTCCGACATTTTATTGGGGGTTTTTAGTTTGCTCTTGAGAACCAACATCTGACTTTATTTCATCGATTTTGTATTTCACTTGATTGTAGTACTATAACATTGTTACTAGGATCTTGTTTTACATTGTTTTATTTAGTAACCTTATATTGCTATAGTTTCAAATTCATTAATCTTGCTATTGTTTTAATGTATTACTCTAAAAAAAGTGATGCAAAAACAGGATTCAATAGAACTTCAACGAGTCAAAGCAATAATCCTACAAAAGGTGATTCCATTGCCCAACTAAAAAAATATCACCAAAGAAGAAAGGGAAAAAAGAGGATAGACGCCCATTCCTACTACAATACAAATCAAACCTTGGGGCTATTGATAAACTACTAGTATATTTTAGCATTGCTTATTAAGTTACGAATGCCACACACAACGTATTTAATGAAAACACCATTTTGGCCTTTATTTAGCCAATAAATTGGCAATAAACAATAAGTGAAAGTAAGAAAAAGCGATGACTTATTATGCAACATTCTAAGGACTTATGATGTTAGGGAGGATGCATTTAGGTTGGGTAACAAAATGTTGGATATCACGGAAATGGATGTGCCATTCATATTTGGGGTTTTATTTGGAGACACTAAGATTGAATTTCAAAAAGAAAAGCTTTTTGAGTCAGCATTTATTGATAGGGTCTTCAGTCACATTAGCATATTGAAATCATTGATTATTAAAGCTTAAATTGAGAAAATAATTTCATTGACGGATGAGGAGGATGAAAAGAATGTAGTTTGGATGTTAATTCTATATTTTTTTTTCCTTACATTGTTTTTCTCTACATTTTCGAATTCAATTGCATGGCACTTCATAACATTACTTGAGGATTTTGAGATGATGAGCACCTATAACTAGTCATTGGCCATTGTTCTGTCTAATTTCAAACTCAAATGGATTGAAATTTTCGACATGTGCCTAGGTGCCGAAGCCTTGATTCTCCATCTGAGCACGCTGTCCTCGGTGCACCCTTGTACACACCTAGCGTGTAGAAATGTACACCTAGGCGCTAATTTCTCCTTTCCACCCAAATTCTCTTATGTCATGGGCGCTACTAGGCACATCTTTGCATAAGGCACCTAGGTGTGTGGAAGTTAGCGCCTAGGCACCCCTCGCCTTCTACCGTTTCTCTCCTTAGTACTAAAAGCGCCCAAAAGGGCATCTAGGCATGCCTAACTTCTAAAACTCACCCTAGACATGAATTTGTTCCACTTTTCATCTTCTATAAGTTCATATTATAAGCTGGGTGTTACATTCTTCTTCCCTTAAAGAAATTTTGCCTTCAAAATTTAGAAATATACCTAATTCTCAAACAAAGTCGGGTACCTCTCATGCATCCTCGACTCTAACTCATAAGTCGTCTCTTCCACTCTATGATGCATCCGCATTACCTTTACTAATGGAATCAAACTCAACCATATGACTTTATCCTGACGGTGTAGAATCTTCACCGACTGAAGAGTGTAGCTCCCATCTTCTTCAACTTCCAAAGTAGTCTAATCTTGTACATGCGACTGATCCGGTTCTTATTTTTGAAGCATCGATACATGCAATACGTTATGAACTCTCGCCAACTTTGGTGGAAGTACCAAACGATATGCCACAGATCCTACAAGCTTAAAAATACCAATGGACCCACAAACTGTGGTGCCAACTTCCCTTACTTACTGTACCGCTAAATACCATGTCTTGGACTAACTTTTAGGAAGACCTTCTCACCAATCGAAAACTCCAACGGTCTTTTCCTCATGTCCGCGTAGGACTTCTGTCGACTCTAAGTGGTGAGTAACTGCTTTTGATCTCATCAACTTAGTCTCTAGCTTCTTTGACCATGTCCGATCCCGATACTAACTTTTCACCGAGCTCAGCGCAACACAAGGGTGACCTACAATGCCTCCCGTAAAGCGTCTCGAAAGGTGTCATACCGATACTACTTTGGAATGAGTTATTGTAGACAAACTCTACCAAATGTAAGTATCGATTCCAACTGCCTCTAAAATCTACTACTCATGCCCGAAACATATCTTCTAGAACTTAAAGAGTCCTTTCACTGTGCCTATCACTATGTGGATAATACGCCTTTGTAAAATCTAGTTGTGTACCCAATACCTCTTGTAAACTGCTCCAAAATCTACCTATGAACCGTGGATGTCTCCTTCACATATAACACACTCAAGGATTCTAAGGAATCCATCTTGTTTATCGTTAGAAAATGTGCTGACTTGGTCAACCTATCAACAATTACCCTAACTATGTCATGACATCTCAAATTCATCGACAACGCTATCGCAAAATCTATCGTTATCCTCTCTCATTTCCATAATGCTATTACTAGTGGTTGTAGTAATCCCGCTGACATCTAATGCTCATCACTTCGCTAAAAATCTGGCCATATCGGCCTTCATAACCTTCCACAAAAAATTTTGTTCAAATCTTGGTACATCTTTGTACCACCCCCCTCTCTCCGAGAATGTATAGCATACCAAGAATGGTGTAGCTCCTTTAAAATTTCCTGTACTAACTGTTCATTATCGGGAATCACCAATCTTCCCACATACCTGACTTCTCCGTTATCCCACGAACCCAACCAAAACTCTCATTGATTGCATTGAATGTTGAATCTCTGTTTTATGCATCTATGACCTTTTGTACCATTATCGGTCTCAAAGTTATACTTCCCAAATACACCTAATCCCCATCACTCTACAATTCCAAGTCAAACTAGTTGATTGTCTCAACAATCCCCCGTTCATGCAAGAACAAACCGACAATGCCATGTTTCCGAGTCAACGCATCTCAATTAAATTTTCTTTACCGTGATGGAATTGCAAATTGAAATCAAAGTCCTCCAAGTCTTCTTCAACCACCTTTGTAGAAAGTACAACTCTTTTTGGGTGAATAGGTACTTGAGACTTTTGTGTTCCGAAAAGACTTCAATTTTTTTTCCCGTAGAGGTAATACCTCCACTACTTCAATGCAAATACCACTGCTGCCAACTCTAAATCATGAACTAGGTAGTTCCTCTTATGTACCTTTAACAACCTTGAGTCATACTCAATAACTCTATCATGTTGCATCAACACACACCCAAAACTGACTCTAGATGCATCATAATACACTTGGTAACCTACATCCCGTTTTGGAACAACTAATACTAGTGGAGATATCAATCTCCTCTTTAACTCTTTGAATGTTACATCCACACAAATGGTGTACCCTTCTTCATGAGCTGCATCATCATTGCAGCAACTCTTGAGAAGTTCTGATTAAGCCTCCTATAGTACCCTGCCAGTGCCAAGAAGCTTTAGATCTCTGTAACATTCTTGGAGCTCACCAAATTCAACACTTATTCAACCTTAGAGCCATCAGCCACAATGCCCTCTGAGTGATTATGTCGCCTAGGAATTTAACTTATGTGGCCCAAAAACTAGCACTTACTCAACTTGGCATACAATCGATTATCCCACAAGGTCTACAACACTAGCCTCAAGTGTTCCTCATGCTCCTTTATCATGGGAGAATATATCAAAATATCACCGATAAACACCACCATAAATCTATCCAAAAATGGATAAAAAGCCTATTGTATCAAGTCCATGAATACCACCAGAGCATTTATCAACCCAAACGGCATATGCAACAACTCATAATGCCCATACCGAGTCCTAAACACCACCTTTTTGATGTCTTCATCCTAAATCTTCAACTGATGATAACCCGATCGCAAGTCGATCATAGAGAAATGTCTGACACCTTTCAAATAATACTTTAGTCCAGTAGTTTGAAATAACGAATGTACCTTCAATGAAGTTGGGATGCTTAGGAGCCTCCTGATGTCCCAATGTGAATGCCTGCCCATGCGTCAAGTTCTGTTACTGCTGAGACTTCCTAGATCCACCTCATCCTCTTACCCTTGATGGAACTATAGAGGGAAGATTGGAGAAATTGTAGGAGATGATAATCTCGGTGCCTGATTTTCTCTAAAGTTTTGTCATCTTGAGAACACTCGCTCTTCTTGTGACCTGTCGTACCACACCGAAAGCATACAATCCCATTCACTGTGCAATGGTCTCTCATGTGACCTCTGACCCTAGTCTCTAACGCCTCTTAGGTTCTCTAAGTCTGAGGATTTGTCTTTAGCCTCTTCTAACCACCACTACTACCACCACCCGATTCTAAAGTCTTACGACACTTTTGAATGTCCCAATATTGACAGGAGTTGCGTTCTCCTAGATCCAACTGAAGAGCTATATCCATAGCCTTATCATAAGAAATCTTTCTTGAAAGAATCATCAACTTCCCGATGCTAGGGATTAACCTATCTTGGTACATTTCCATCTTGCTCCACTCATCCAGAGCAAACTTTTTCCAAATTTATAAAGTTCCTCGTACTTCTTGGTGTATTGAGTCATCGTCATATTAGGAGTCTGCACTAACTCCAAGTACTGCTTCGCAATGTCAGATTGAAAACTCTCTGACACAAACCGCTGCATTAAGATCAACTCAAATGACGCCCAAGTAAAGTTGTGCTTCACTTGATCTAAGGAATCCACTAATCCTACTTTGCTCCTCTAAAATAATAAAAGACTAGCTTCATCTATCGGTCATCTAGTAGAGCTAGAGATTCAAATCTCATGCTCATCTGTTACAGCTATTCTCCGGCTTCGTACCCATTTTTTCTCTAGTAAACTCCAAAGGATTAGTCCTTCATAGTTGATCCACTTCGTAGATCTCACATCTAGGCCTAATACCACCCTCAATACAAGCTCCAAAAGCTTGCTCCTCAATGTGAACCCCTAGTACTCACACCACATGTGCTTGTGTCTGTGCCCGTATCACCTGGACTAGATTCATCATGATACCAGTCAAGGTATCCAATGTCAAAGGCTGCCTTGCAGTTGAGGTAGAGGCAACCTGTACTGCCAGTAGAACTTGCTTCGAGCTCCTCTCTTGGCCCTTCTAAATGAGTGGCTCATCATGACTAGTCTTCTCAACCCTCTCATTAGTGTCCATCTCTAGAACCAATCCCTGTGTACTGAGAGTATGCCTAATAATGCATGCCACTCCCCTACCTCAACCTCTACCATAGCCCCTAGGTCTCCCTCGTCTACCCTCACAACATAGAGTCGCTATTACGCGAGTAGATCGAGTCCACCTATGAGTATTTATCTGCGCCACAATAGATAACAATACTCAATATTCGAATAACGAGGATTTGAGGGATAAGAAACATATCGGATTAGTGAAATTCGTGACATGGCTCGGAGACTCACTAACATACACATAGGGCACAACCCAAGATCTTAGGCATATTTAACCTCGCTTCTATACACATGTCTCTATGGACATTCTCCCACGTCATCCTAACCTCGGATTCTATAGAAAATTTGATTGTACCTCCCTATATATCAGAGAGTGGCTACCTGGAGTTAACAAATACATCAATAATCAATTAAATTATAGTTTTATAGCCTATCAGGGCCTCCGGCCATCTTCCATAATCACACACTACGCAATGTCTCAAACCTCCTACCCACATGCTATTTACATGTAAAACATCCTTATCATTAATAGACTTATATAATCTAACATTTGGACTCATGTCCACTATCTCGGTACGGGAGTCTCGATCATACAGCACACACTCCCGATCATCCATCAACCGTACCTTGTAGGTATATAATAACATATTCATCATAAAAATCTAAGCACTAAATATACTAGTAATAAAGCAACAATAACCAACGCAATATAAAAAGTTCTAATGCTCCAAGGTGGTCATCCATGTCACGCCACCTTATATTGATCCACAGCCTTACTATCAATGTTAGTCTCATCTAAAGAACATAGAAAAAGTTAATAGGATAAGCAGAAGGCTCAGTAGAGATAAAACAAAAGTAATCAACAATGTAAGAGCTGAAAGTGAAATAATCGTAATACAACAATATGACTTCTAACAATGCACATCAAGTAAATAACCACACCATACGGGCCCGGGCCTAGCTCAACGAAACTTTCAAAATATCGTCCAAAAATTGTGAACCCTACCACGGTGGCACTGTAAAGTGCATCTATCACATATGAAGGCCTAACCTAGTCTAAGGCATTCCTTCAAATTTTGGAAAGCTTATAGGGCCCTATGGAACTTCATATTTCCACACATAACCTAAGGGTATTAGAAGTCCATACCTGTAACACCCAATGCATCTACAATACATGCCCAACGTGTTCGTGCCAGAATAAGTATATAAGAATCAACCTATATATATAAAAAAACTACATGATGCATGATTCTTCCACAATCTGCTTGTCTTCTTTAACTTGAGGTAGTGGAGATGCACTTGGTTCCACCACCATTGGTTTATTTTCATTCTCATTTTTTTGCTTCTGAAATTCAATTTTGTTGTCCACCTTTTTCCCACGTCCTAATACGGTGATAGCCTTCGCATTTTCATGTTTTGTGGGATTCACCTTTGGTTGGCTTGGAAGCTTCCCCAACTGTCTCTCACTCAAGGCATTCGCAAGTTGGCCCATTTGCATCTCGAGCTTAGAAATTGACAGTGTATTACTAGCAACTGTTTACTGCAACTGAGTCATAGAATTGCTCATTTTTGCTTGCGAGTTCTGCATCTTCACTTGTGACTAAGCCAGTTGAGTAATCAAGTCATCCATAGAAGACCGTTTTTTCTCCGGAGGTGGTGGTTGAGGGTGGCCTTGCCAAGGTCTAGAACCGTGGTTGTAATTCTAAGAAGAGCCATAGGAGAGGTTCGGATGGTTCTTCCACCCTAGATTGTATATATGAGAAAACGGGTCATTTTGCTGCCGATGAAAATTTTGCACCGCATTCACCTCTACTTCAGAAAAAGTGCCCCCTCTAGGACATGTATGAGTAGGATGGTTTATGCTCGCACAAATACCACAAGGCTCTATATTTTTGTTCAACAAATTCACAACAGCATCAAGTTTTCTAGCCATAGCTGCCATTTCAGTATTTGGAGTACCAGGTTCATAGATAGTTGCTCTGGAACTAGTCATATCTCTGCTATCCCACTCTGAGGAATTGGCTACCACATTCTCAATAATCACAGTAGCCTCAGTGGGTTCCTTCGCCATAATATTCCCTCCAGCAGCTGCATACAACCGATGGCGGCATTCATCTGATAAGTTCTGATAAAAGTACAGCATAATCTGTCATGGTAAGAATTGGTGATGTGGACAGCTAATAAGCAGGGTTTTATATCTCCCCCAAGCTTGATAAAGTGGCTCTCCCTTATTCTGTCTGAAATGAAAGATTTGGTCTCTCAACTGTTGTGTCTTCGATTAAGTATAGAATTTCTGAATAAATTTCACAAAATATTGATCCCAAGAGGTGATAGAATTTGCGAGCAGGGTCTTGAACCAGTTCTTCGCTTCTCCCTTAAGAGAGAAAGGAAATAGCTTGAGGCGAATGAATTTAGCAAAGATTCCTTGAATTTGCTATGTACCACATATTTCCAAGAAATTATCAATATGATCACTAGCATCTTGATTCTCCTCTCCTGAAAAAAAGGGAAACAAATTAATCATGTAGCCCTTAATTTCATAACATAAATTAGGAGCAATAGTCGAAAAAACAATGCAGGATTGCCGAGTAGTAAATTGAGGCATAGAAAAATCCTGTATAGTGCGAGGGGCATTGGCATTAACGCCATTATCATCAACTCCCTCATGATGTTCTTCAATCTTGTCTTGCTCAAAATTGTCTCCAAGAAATCGCTCACTAGATGAGCTAGAAGTGGAAGATAAAGAATGTGTGGAAGATTGTTCTCTAAGAGTTTGCTTGTCTTTCTTATTTAGACGCGCACATCCCAAATTTGGATCAATAGGAAAAATTTATGTGTCTTGTGAACGTCGTCCTTGCATGAACTACAAAGAACAAACAAAACGCCACTAGAAATTCAGCAAGAACCTCAACGGTGTATATGATTATCTATGTAGACAAAAAAAAGAGGATTAAATATAAGCTACCGTCCCCGACAACGGCGCCATAAACTTGTTGGGTCTAAAATAACTTACTAGCAAGTATACTAGTCAGAGGAATAGTACAAGTGGTCAGTAGAGATCGTATCCACAGAGACGGAGATATAATTTAATCCAAATGTTTAGTCATGCATATACATATACAATACAAGAAAATAAAGTTCCACTCAATATGGTTCGATTATAATTAAAAGGACTCAAACACTAAGAATAAATATTTATGGTATTTTCAATGACTTATGCCAATGCCACAACACGTCGCCACTAAATAACTTAGTTCAATGGAATTAGTTTCAATCAATAATAGAAAACACCAAGGCATTGGAATTCACCAAGAGCCAATAATTTGAAAAGAAAATTGATTCATTTAGCCATCTTATTGGTCTAAATATACTTAGAAATTCATGAAGCATAATGAACATAGAATCCATACAATATTGTTCCTAATCAAAGGCAAACAATCATTGCAATCTATAATCTCAAGAAGCATGATTTACTTGACATTTTACCATCTAGCAAATCCATCACACAAACTCTTTCAAACCCTAAGTGGTGATAAATCACAAATAACAAAAAGGAATTGCAATAAGCATAGAAATCATAGATTTATACCCAAATAGCCTTATGTAATCATAAACCAAGTCTGAAAAAAATCATTCAACCCAAGGCGTCATCCAAGCCTTGGCAATAGAAAGCTTAGTTACACATGTAAAGTAAGAAAAACAAAGGAAGAGAAGGAATCATGTTGATTTCACCAAAGATTTCAAGAAGATCCAAGATCTAGATGAAGACTCCTTCTTCTAGCCTTGAAAAACCTTGTTTTCTTCTCCTCCACTTTCTGGAAAAACGGCTCTCCCAAAATATGTCCAACCTCCCCCGTTTTAGGTTTCCAGGGGATTAAAATCCTAGAAAACCCGCGGGGCGCCTAGGCGCGTAAGATGTCCTTGCCTAGGCGCCCACCGCCTAGGCGGTTTTCCGATTATTTTTCCAGTGGATCCGCTGCTTTGGGCGCTCCTTTCTGCGCCTAGGCGTGTAGGAATCACCGCCCAGGGTAGTGATCATCCTGTCCAGCTTTATGTCTGCAAAACCGCTCTGATTTACAATGTTTCACTCCGGACCGCAATTTATCTACAAAAATTAGTAACAATAGATTAATAAACTTAATTCATCACATTAAAAGCATAAGAGAGGGTTATTTAACTAGAAAATACGAGGTATATTCATACCTATCAATGGAGAGTTTGGGCCACTTCGGCTCTCTATCTTTAAACTCAGTGGATGGAGCAATAGAAGTGGTGACTCTCTATAGGTCAATATCGCTTAAACTCGGTGGTTTGAACTTTGAAGAACCTGCTCCGCTTTTATCTTTCCTTGAATGATCTCTTGATTCCATCCCAACACCCATGTCCAATGTGAAAGCACTTGTAGAGAGACACTCACAAATCTTATCTCCGATGATGAAGTTTCTACAAATAACCACCAAGCCAAATCGATTTATGGGCCCTACCTATGGTCCTCTCCGACCACATGGTGCACCCTATGCCTATGGGGGCTACAACCCACTTCCCATTTTGGCTTAGAGTAGCTGAATCCATTACTAGCATGCCACAACCTCCAGCATCCTCATTACTGTAGTCATCATCAAATCTCTCTACAAACAAAACCTATAAAAATGAAGAAGAAAAGAATGTTCGGAACCAGAGAGAGCTCAAAGCACTAAAGGTGGGTGGCGGCACTAGTTGTGATCCGATTTGATTTCAAGGTCAGGGACAAGAAGAGGGAGACAAAGATGGCAAAATCGTTTAGGTTTATGCCATCAATCGATCCGAAAAGGGGGTCGGGTGTCGAGTCAACCAGCCTATCCAGCCTAATTTTAAAAACATTGTCCATAACTAATGTCTGCAAAACAAATTCCTCCATAAAAAAATAGTGCAATACATGAATGATTGAAGTTAAAGGAAACAATGAAATTTGTAGACACGAATAAATGTAATACACATAAATCATTGAAGTTGATCCAAAAAACAAAAATAATATAACACATTCCAGATCAAAAGAATAATCTCCAACATAATCAATGTAATGTACAAACAGGAAGACTACATTAACGAATTAATGCAACACATTCCATATGAAAATGAAAAACATCTCATAATCAATGTAATACACACAAAGAAGTGGACTACATAACCAAATTAAGTGTGAAACCTTGATTAATATAACAAAATTTTGAAACACAACAAATGAACGAGCTCAAATCAATAGCAATAAATCAAAATGCAAACCTAAATAGATTTGCAAACAGATCAACCTATTAAACCAATACAAATAAGACAAAAAAAAAACAAGAACTAACCTGCTTACTGACAAACAATCAACCAAGAACAATGTCGATAGACCCATTCAAGCGATCGATCTCATTGTTTGTTTCGGAAAATTGTAAACAACAACCCTTCGAGCACAATCTCGCACAAAATCTCAATCTCAATATCAACTTCGGACAATGACGGAAATCGAGGAGGAAGAAAGAAGCCCGAGGAGAAAGAGTCTAGAAAAGATAGTAACCCATGACGGAGAAACGTTTTTGAAATTTAAAAAATAAAATCCTACATGGCAAACCATGTGGCGTGCCATGTAGGATTGGGCTATCTTGGGTACAATAATATTGGGCACCAGAGCATTTTTCGATTACATAATAAGATAGTCTAACTAAGATCGATTTTCCATTAAATAAATAAATAAATAATTAGGTTTTTTGTTGATAAGACCTTTATATGGACTTCTTATTCCATTTAATATTTTAAAAGTGTTTTTAGCCCAATACACTCTTAAGTATTTGAATCTTTGCCCAATAAAGACAAATTTCATGTTTTAGTTGATTTAATGACAAATTTACTCTCTCTTTCTCTCACACACTGTCTGTCCATCTCTCACACACACACAAACTTGTCAATGATGGATCCTTGTTGTCTGACCACCGTTTTTGTCGCCGTAACCACCGAAACAAAGCTTGGACTTCCATGAGAAAAACTCAACAAACCATGAAAATTTTTGTCCGTCATAGCCACTAGAATCACGAAGAAAAGCTTATGGCCACCAAAACTTCTCTTCTTTGTTCTGGCAAACTCTGACCACCGTTTTGGAAACCGAAGACATAGTTGAGCTCACAAGAGCAAGAGCTATGATTCCCAATCAATTTTCGAGCGTATTGGTGAGTTTTATGAAAATCCTCTAAATTCTTGGTAAGAAATCCTCAGAATTTTTTTGCTTAATTTCAAAAAATCTTCTGAATTTTTTGGTGAGTTTTGCTAAATCCTTTGAATTTTGGGTAATTTTGATAAATCATTTGATGATCTGAATTTTTTATTTTTATTTTATTTTATTTTGAGAAATCCTCTAACTTTTTTGATAGAAAATTCAGATGATTTCTAGTAATAGGATTTAAAGTTTAGGAGTTTATCGTTTTGGAGTTTAAGATATTAGAGTTTATTGTTTAGAGTTCAAGATTTAGGATTTTGGGGTTTACAAGATTATAATTTAGTGTTTAGGATTTTGGAGTTTAGTACTTAAGGTTTAAGGTTTTGTGGATTAGGGTTTAAGAATATTGGTCAGTAAATTTTAATTATGATGTTCTTCTTATTTTTGTAAATTCTTCTTAATTATTCATAAGATTTTTTGTTCAAAATTAAAACTATAATTTTTAATATTCAAAGGATTTATTGGAAATTCATAGGATTTATGGGGTTTAGGGTGTTGGGTTCTGGGGTTTAGAAGTGTAGAGTTTAGAGTTTTTGTTTGATTTACAGAAATTATATAGTTTGTTTGATATATTTTATGAAATCTTTTGAATTTTTTTTAATTTTAAAACATCTATGATTTGTTTCGGTGAATTTTGTGAAATGCTCTAAATTTTGTTCAACTTTGAGAAATCCTCTTACTTTTTTTTTGTTTGATTTTCAGAAATTTTGTAATTGTTTGATATATTTTATGAAATTCTTTGAATTTTTTGCTTGATTTTGAAAATTCTTCTGATTTGTTTGGATGAGTTTTGAGAAATATTCAGAATTCTGAATAAGTTTGAGAAATTCTCTGAATTCAAGATAAGTTTGAGAAATCCTCTAAGTTCATTTAAAGGATTTGACGAATGAACATTTAAACATTTTATTGGAAAGAGTTTTTCAAGCTGATTCTGAATTTTTATTTTTTTTAAAAAAATAAGATTTGTATTTTGCGTGATAAAAATATTTTTAATTTTTTAAAGGAAAAGAAAATTAAAAGGAATATGATGATGTCAGCATATGTCATGCGCATAATAAGGATATATTTATCGGTAATTAATTGAAAGATGTATTAAAATATTGAAAAGTTGAAGCTAGTTAATGAAATAGACATTTTTCTTTCGGAAATTTATTCGTGAATCCCAAAAAAATTAGGGCAAATTAGATAAAAAGGACATAATCATGTTTAATTTTAGAAGGAGATCCAATCCATTTAAAAAAATAGAAATAATGACAAAATAATTAAACTACCCAAACTATCCCTGTCACCCATTATACGTGGTCTTCATCTTCAACAATCATATCTCATCTTCTCGACATCTAATCAAAGAGAAACCACCGCTGTTGAAATTGTATCGTTAAGAGGAGTCCAATGATGGTGGTCTCTCCTCAATCCGCCGTCGAAAAAGACCGGATCGAGGCAAAACATCTAAAACACATTTTACCTCGATCTAAACGTTTAAGATATCGGATTGAAGCGATACTGGTGGCGTTGGATTCGTATCGGCCAAACGATTCCAACGCCACCAGTCTTACGTCGATCCAACGTCAGAAATAGCTGCAACAATGAAAAGAAGTTTTGGGGCATCATCGGAGCTTAGCGGTGGCTTTTCGACTGCTATGGACCTCTGTTATGGCTGTCATAGGTCAGACTTTACTCCTCTTATAGTTGCGCTTCTTTTGAGACAACGACGATTATTTTGGTGGTCGGACAAAAAAGTTAGACTAAAAATATGAAATCATAGTTTTAAAACTTTTTTCTCTATATAACCTATATATATCTGTAGAACATTTATTTATCTTTAGAATCATTTTTTCTCTGTAAATATATTTTTCTCTATACAATAGAACTAAAGCTTGTATTCAATACTAAAACCCTATGTACCAAAGTTTAAACATAAAAGTCAGGCAAAAAAATATGAAATCATAATTTTCGTTCTACTGCTAGTGCATAACTTTTTTTTCTCTTTATAACCTATATTTCTCTGTAGAATCTTTATTTCTCTGTAGAACTCTTTTTCTCTATAGAACATATATTTCTCCGTAGAATCTTTATTTATCTTTAGAATCACTTTTTCTCTATACAATAGACTCAAAGCTCTGATTCAATATTAAAACCATATGTCCCAATGTTTAGACATAAAAGTCAGGCCAAAAAATATGAAATCACAATTTTCTTTCTACTTTTAATACATAACTTTTTTTTCTCTTTATAACCTATATTTCTTTATAGAACTCTTATTTCTCTGTAGAACTCTTTTTCTCTGTAGAACCTATATTTTTTTGTAAAACCTTTATTTTTATCTTTAGAATCACTTTCTCTTCGTAAAATATTTTTTTCTCTATACAATAGACCCAAAGCTCAGATTCAATACTAAAATTCTATCTCCCAAGTGATGAACCCAAGGATCCGACATAAAAGTCAGGCCAAAACCCAGGGTCCTAACTACTAAATCCTAACGGGCTCGGGTACCCTAAAAATCGGGGTTCAAACATCCAAAATTGGTTAGAACTATTTTTTCCTGTAGAACTATTTTTTCTTTATTCGACAGATCAAAACCCATATTCGCTATTAAAAACCTATGTCCCAAGTGGTGAACTAGAAAGTTTGGATTCACTAAATCTAACAAATTCTTACCATTGGAAGCACTTAAAGCAACACCTAGAAATGAGACAATAATATCATCATCAAATGTACAGTGCTATTTTTCTCTATAAAACCTTCGAAAATGTTTTTTGATCAGGTAATCACTTTCCGATGACGGATTGAGGCGAGACCAGTTATGTTGGAAATGCCCAACCAAAATAAATTCAAAGCCATCGGTTTTGTCTCGATCCGTCTCCAGAAAAGGCCAGATCGAGGTAAACACGTTCTGATTGGTGTCGACTATTTTGCCTTGATTTGAAAGTTTTCAATGTCGGATCTCAACAAGGCTAGTGACATTGGATTTATCTTGGCCTAACGATTTTAACGTCACTGATCTCACCTTGATCTGACACGAGAAACGTTCGGACTGAGGCAAAATGTGTTATGAACGTTTTTGACTCGAGTCGACAATTTCAGATGTCGAATCTTGGCAAGGCCAATGGAGTTGGATTTGTCTCGACCTCACGATTCCAACACTACTAGTCTCTCCTCAATCCAAAGTCGGAAGCATCCGCAGCAAGAAAAATAAGTTTTCGATCATATTTGATTGGAATAACAATGACAAATATGCAATTTCAAGTTTTGTCCTTAATTCAATAAATTTAAAAATCAGTTGGACCTTAACTAACAAAAAAAATTATGTTGTCTTTTTACTCTTAAAAATTTATAAATTTAGACCTAAGCCTAATTTCCCCAAAAAATTATCATACATTAATACGCGGTGCGTTGTACACTCTGGTGGGCGCGTCAGCCTGTGTTCTAGTTAGCAGTGAAACGAAATCTACTGCGGATGCGGAGGGGGAAGAAGAGAAGAAAAGAAAAGAAAAAAAACAAACTAGGTCGGAATGAAATTGAAATTTGTTCGAAATTCACATGCAACTAAAATTCTTTTTAAATTCACGCGTTCCCGTCATGAAATCCGTGTCGTCGTCTCCAATCGTCATTGAAATTTTGTTTAGAGAGAGAGAGAGAAATAAAAACAACGAAGTTTGACAGAAGGAGAGAGATAGAAAGTGCCTGCCATTTGCTTTTTTGCGCTTTTTCCTTCGCCATTTCCGCCTCAAAAAGCGCCAAACAAGTCGACTTTCCCACTAAACGTGACGGAGATAGTTAGCTTGCGCCACCGTCTTGCTTCTAAACTTGCGCTGCATATTATTGCACAAAGACACTAATTAGGTACTTCATGGCTTACTTAAACACTCTATTATGTCTTGCTTGGATTTTGTTAGGGTAGTATACTGAGATGCTTGATTTATTATATATTTTGAGTGTTCTGACTTTTTACTAGTTATTGTTTTTTATTTATCTTACGGATTATGGGGTTATGATTCGCCTTTTTTCTTTGTTGAGATTTTGGTAAGGATTGAACTGAGTGAAGTTTGAATTGGGGCTTTTGAGCTTTGTTTCGTGGTGATTTTTTGGGGTTTCAAAGGGACACTACAGAAATTGATATCGACATTATAGTTTCTGAGAGTGGAAATGGGGGATACGCAAGAGGTACACAATGATATGATGCAAAGGTTACAGTCTTCATTTGGGACATCATCTTCCTCGATTCCGAAACAAAGTTTGTCCCTTGGTACCCAAATGGACATACCCCAGTTGAACACTGCGCAAATGCGTGCCCGCAATTTCTCTCAGTTTGCTCAGAATTTTAGTGGTGATGGTAGTAAGAGAGTGGGTATACACCCCTCACATCCGAACCAGATTCCACCAGTTTCTCCTTATTCTCAGATCCCTGTTTCCAGGCCTGTTAGCCAGCAAATGGGTTCTCAGAATTTTAGCCCGGGGCCTACTCATTCTCGATCTTTGTCACAGCCATCGTCATTTTTCTCACTTGACTCGCTGCCCCCTTTAAGCCCGGCCACTTTTCGCGACACTCCATCCACATCAGTTTCAGACCTTGTTTCAGCTGATGTATCAATGGAAGATAGGGATACAGCTTCGCATTCAGTATTGCCTCCATCACCTTTTACAAGGGGTAATTCTCCGAGAGTTGGCGAGGGTTTGCCCCCACGTAAGGCGCACAGGCGATCTAATAGTGATATTCCGTTTGGGCTTTACAATGTGTTGCAAGCTTCACCACCCATCATTCCTTCCAGAGGTACTGGAGGTATGGAGCTGCCAGTCCCAGGAAGAGAAAATGCAGGGGCTTCTAAGCCGGCTCAGCTGATTAAAAAGGAATCAGATTGGGAGAGAGGTACTGATAAAAATGCAGAAGGAATGGGTGAGAGGAAATCTGAGGGAGAAGTTGTGGATGATTTATTTTCTGCCTACATGAATTTGGATAATATTGATGCCTTGAACTCCTCAGGCGTCGATGACAAAATTGGTAATGAGAATTTTGAAGATTTGGATAGTGGAGCTAGTGGAACTAAAACAAATGGAGCTGATAGCAGTGACAATGAAGCAGAAAGCAATGTGAATGAAGGCGATAACAACATGCAGAAAGTCAGAGTGAGTTCCTCCACCGAGAATAGAGAAGGGCATAAAAGGAGTGCTGGAGAAGATATTGCTCCAACCACCAGACACTACAGAAGTGTTTCCATGGATAGTTTTATGGGAAAGTTGAATTTTGGCGACGAGTCACCTAAACACCCACCTTCTCCCGGAGCTCATCCTGGACAGTTATCGCCCATTAATTCAATTGATGGAAATTCGGCTGCCTTCAGCTTGGAATTTGGGAATGGTGAATTTAGTGGGCCTGAACTGAAAAAAATTATGGCAAATGAGAAACTTGCTGAGATTGCATTAACTGACCCGAAGCGTGCAAAAAGGTATTATTATTATGTACTGGTCTACTGGACTTAGCTGTATTGAACTCTGCGGCTATATTAATTACATTCTTGGTTGGTCCTTTTTAGAATTTTGGCAAATCGTCAGTCAGCTGCTCGTTCAAAAGAGCGGAAGATGAGATACATTTCAGAGTTGGAACACAAGGTCCAGACACTGCAAACAGAAGCCACCACATTGTCTGCCCAGCTTACACTTTTGCAGGTATTTATGGTACTGAGCTTTTGAATACATTCTCAAAAGTCACAATCATATGTATCCTAATATTCTGCTTCTTTATACAACTTTGCTTCGTCTTCTTTATCCAGAGAGACTCCATTGGGCTGACAAACCAAAATAATGAGTTAAAATTTCGTCTTCAAGCCATGGAGCAACAGGCACAACTTCGTGATGGTATGAACAATGTTATTCTCTTATTATAGTTCTGGCTATTCCAGTGCAAAAAATTCACTTTGAGTAATTGTTTTTGTGGTGGATATTGTCCTCATACCGGCATGTATTCCTATGTTTGACTTATTTTTTATCATGATGCTAGCTGCATAGGACTTTTAGCATATATGTTTTAGTGCTTGTTGAGTGCAGTTTTAAGAGTCCGATGTGAGCTTAGTAGAGGGAAATGTAACTGAAATTATTCTTCAATGTAAATTTTTTCCCTGAGCTAATAAAGTAATAATAACGTTTTTCCTCTATGCTAATGCCTAGCCTACGTAGAAAATGCTTGTGCAGAAAAGTAATTTGCATCGACCATAAATCTACTAGAGAAATGTCTTTGTGAAACGATGCACCTTTTTCTTTTGGCCTTGAGAATGCAGTCAGAGGGTTTTTATATAGCAAAAAGATGGTGAGATGGTCATGCAATAGAACGAGGCAGAAGGCAGAACTCACTAGTAGATTTGTATATGTGTTAAAAAATGACGTTGTATATTAGACATTCATGCATATATTTTTGTGTGTATGATAAGACCTCTCACTGTATAAGTGGGTAGAATAATTATTAGGTGGTATTAGTGGGGTTTAGTTGTAGGGATACCTGTTAGATTAAGTGGGTGGTGGGACTTTTGTCATTTAGTGTCTTTGGAGAGAATAAATAGGGAGAGGAACGTGAGAGAAAGGGATCTGGAAATTTAGTTTTGTCTCTGTGAAGAGAGAGTGGAGGTCTCTGGCTCCTCAAATGTTAGAATTAGAGTTACTGCTCCTCGAAGGCAGGGTTTTACATTGTTCTTTTTATCTGTAATTGCTGGAAAAACCTGCTGGTTCTTATCATTGTATTTCACTTAATTTAGGCTTCTGCTCTTACGTTCCAGTAAAATCCTTTTGGGATGGAACTTGCCACTTACAAAATTGGTAATTTTCATATCGAATTTATTATCTTAACTACATCATGTTTGTTGGACATCTAGTTCATTTCATAAACTCATTTTTCGTTGTTCTGTCTTTGTAAGTATGAAACACAAGCATTGTATTGGAATTTAATACGATAACCCTTGGACAACATGTGGCAGGCTGAATTCTGAAAATCAGCTGCTTACAGTATTTAAGGATTCATTGACATAGTGCAAGTGAGGTAGCAGATCCATACGTACTGTGTATGTATGTCTACAGTCTAGTCATGATAATCTGTCTTTCGAAGTGAGATGTGCATCACCCTTGGAAGCAAGTGATGCTGTGTTTAAACTTCTTGTGTCTTGACATTTTGTTTTGATGTCTTTTGACATATATTTATGATATATATGCTTAATCAATTCTCACTTAATTGTGTTGGAATATGACAGCTTTAAATGAAGCACTGACAGCCGAGGTTCGACGGTTGAAGCTCACTACTCAAGAGCTGAGTGGGGATTCTGACCCTTCCAAGTGCGTGCAACAGCTTTCTATTAACCCCCAGATATTCCAGCTGCAGCAGCAGGCTTCCCAACTCAACATTCATCAGTTGCAACCACATCAGCAGCGGCCATCTTCTTCCCAAGTTAACTATCAACATCAACAGCAGTCGCAATCTCAGCAGCAAAATGGCACCACGACAACAAAATCTGAAGGAGATCAATGAGAACAAGTGGAAATTATTGATGCTCACATAATTTTCTTCTGCATTCACTTCTCAGCACATTCATTCATTAGTTTTGCAACTCCAACAAAAGGGTACAAATGCATCCCGCTTTGCACTTATACTTGGATTATTGCATCGATTTACATAAAATCTTTGATATATTTATATCTATGAATTCACATTTGTTACTTATAGCTATAGCTTCTATTTATTTATCTTAGAGTACATTTCATGGAGGCATTGTTCAGACATTTGTACTCTGTTATGACTTGTGACATTAGAAGAGATACTTAACTCTTCAAGCTTTGTTTATTTATGAAAGTGGTTTTTTTTTTCTTTCATTGTGTACGGTTGTGTACGGTTCCCTTACCTCTTCCTTTCCCCATCTTGTTGGACTTGAACCAGTATTGATCTATATGACCTGCTCATAGGGGAAGCCAGTTTTACTGGACAAAAGCTTTGGCAAGCTTCAATTTGTGCAGTTTTAGACTTGATGTTGCAGGGGAAAAACAAATGAGTCTGATGGGGTTGACTAGATTGAAGCCAGTCTGGATAAGAGAGATTTTATTTCTGGCCTTGGGATTTTTATATATATATATATATTTTTTTAATTTCGATGAAGAGAAATATGGGGCCATGTTCCCACTTTCGGATTTTGCAAAGACAGAAAATTCTGGTTTAATAATAATAATGACAAGGCTTCTGTGCTTGGGAGGTATTGGGAGTAGGAAGCACAAAAAAAAAAGATTTGTGCATTATTTTTTTAGGGTATTGGATCCGTTTAAAATTCGAAAATCAATCTTATCAGGTTTGGAAATAGTTTTGGTTTTTATTTTCAAACCCGTCATGGTTTGGGGTCGATTTTGGTATTTGATGTCGGGTTTAGCGTACCCGAATCGATTAATAAATGGTTAGGGTATTCGAACCCACAATCGTAACTAACCCAACGCTATCCTACTCTTAATGACAAGTAAATCATTAACAATACTAGTAAATATGTTAGAGAAAGATTACACGTATATAAAAAATTAAATCATTTAACCATTAGTTTTTTTTTGGTTATAAACTTTCATAGTTTATAAATATATATATATATATATATGTATGAAATTTGAGTATGCATAATAGCATAATAAGTGTCACTTGGATTCATAGCGAATATAATGAAACTAATAAATAAATGGGTAAATGGTACAGAGCCCCCTAAAGTATGGACTAATTGAAAAAAAAACCCCAAATTATGAAAAACTGGATATAACCCCGAGACGTTTGTTGACCGTCTGAGATGACGGTCAACTTGCATAAATGTGATTAAGCTGCAGGAGAACTGTCTATATTATAGGGGGTAAATGCTATTAGACTAAACTATAGGGGTGTATTGACAATGACAATAACAATAACAGTGAGACTAAACTAACAGTCAAAGTCAACATACAACATGTCCAAAATACATCTAGAATTACTTCATGTCCCATTGTTGGTGTTGGCATGAATAAGGGTGCAGTATTCTCTGGTGGACTGTGAAGATGAATATGTGGAGGTGAACCTGGTGGCGGACTGCCTGGAGGTGGACTGACATGATGAATCTGTGGAGGTGAAACCAATGATGGACTGCTTGGTGTATGATCAACAACCTGTGATAAAGCCTCTGTCTCTCCATGATCAACAAAATATGATAGAATATGATCAATGAAAATGAAAACATATATTTTGCAAGTCAATACCTTTTGTTGGTCTGAAATGAAGGTCCAAGTCTTGTTATTTCCAATGTCTTTGAACAATAACTCCAAGAACCACTCCCAATTCTTCTTGTTTTCCACATCAACCACGAACCTGGTGGCTAACTGGGGGGGTTATATCCAGTTTTTCATAATTTGGGGGTTTTTTTCCAATTAGGCCATACTTTAGGGGGCTCTGTACCTTTTACCCTTTAAAAGTGAGCTAAACGTGTGGGTTGACCGTCATCTCAGACGGTCAACAAACGTCTGGGGGGTTATATCCAGTTTTTCATAATTTGAGGTTTTTTTTCTTCAATTAGGCCATACTTTAGGGGGCTCTGTACCCTTTACCCTAAATAAATTAAATCACTTAATCACTAGTCTAATTATTTTTTATTCTTGATGTCTAATGAGTAATATTGTATTATCATGTAGTTTATCTGGATATTGAACTCCTTTTTATTTCTATCTATTTGTATCATTTAACATCTTTCATTATTAATAAGTATCATAGACTTATCAATTTTTAATAAATTTTTAATGCACGATTCGGATTTCGGCTTTGAGTATATGTGTTTGGAAATGGTTATCCAACCAATTATGAAAGAAATTGAAAAAAATTAAACGGTAAACGGATACCTGACGATAAATGATTATGGAACGATTTCGGTTTTGGAAATCTAAATGATTTTTAAAACGATTTTGAAACGATTTTGGTATAGGGAATGGTAACAGTTTTAGTATTTCTTTATTGGAAAGGTACCCGATAAGTTGTCATCCCCAATTGGAAGAAGTTGGGTTGGGAGAGATTTATAAAAGTGAATTATTGATTGATATTTATAAAGTATTGGGAGGGGCTGAGAGGGTTTATGTCACTGAACACCTCCCAACCCCTCAAAATGAAGGGTTAGAGAAAGAAGTGTTGGCATAAGGGTTGACTTGTTCGCGAACGCCTCTCAACCCCTCTCAACACCTCTTCTAAGCATATCCTAAAAGTCATGGACATTTTCTGTGTTTTAGAAAAAGGTGACAAAAATTCTAGTCTGGGTCGATTCAGGTTGGACAATATAAGATGTTTATGAGATATTTATATGTTTAGATTTGAACTGGTTTTGATTTTTGAACGTACTTAATTGATTACATCCGAATTCATTTAAATACGAATAAATAAATCCAGATTAGTAGGTGAACAACTAAATCTAACTAATTATTTGTATTTAGATATGAATTTAGTTTTAAATCGGACTAAAAATCATTTTGTTTGCACTCAAATTTGAATATATAACATGTTTAAATTTAATTCAATTCGATCAACAAAATTTTTCCCTCCTAAGATTTACATAAATTCCTTATTATGTTGGTGAACTTTGATTAACTTTAATCTGCCACAAAGTTGATGAACAATAGCAATTCGTAAGAAACTCAAAAGTCAAAACAGAAAGAAGCGCGTCCATTTTATATGTTTATTAGAATTACAATATTAAATATAAAGATTAAATAACCTCTGAGCCAACAAGCTAACGAATGGTCAGGATGGCCGAGTGGTCTAAGGCGCCAGACTCAAGTTCTGGTCCACTAACGTGGGCGTGGGTTCAAATCCCACTTCTGACATCAACCTATTTTTGTTTTTTTACACTTAAACGACGACGTTCATTAGTAACCATTTTCTATTTTTTTTTTCTTTACTTTTTCCTCTTAAACGACGTTCATTAGGATCCATTTTCTATTTCTTTACTATTTTATATTCTGCTTAACCGACGTCGTTTCATACTGGCTTGCTTTGTCTTCTTCGACCTGATCTCCTCATTTGCTATAAACCCTAGTAACATCGTTCATTCCAGTAACGTAGGACGTGATCACTGGCGCAAATCAACTATTCCATCGACCGGATTAAAATTCGACCGCCATGGCCGATTCAGTGGTCGATGGCGGCCAACCTGCGACGATTCAAGAGGAGCCAATGTTATTGAGCTCAAACGGAGCTCATCAAACGCCAGAGGAACTCGTAGCTAAGGCCATAGCTCCGATTAAGAGAGAGTTCCTTAACCCTCCTCCTACCAGAACCAATAACCAGAACTACTCCGTATCGGACGTCAATGCCAGGGCACCTCGGTCTGGTTTAGTTAAGGAGAAGAAGTCCAGACGGGAACTCAAACGAGAACGCCGTGAGGTCCTCTAATTTAATCAAATTATTTCTCCACTCGTTTTTATAAATGTTTGGGTGTATGTTTTCTCAATAGTGCTAATTTGAGATATATTTGCATATATCTCTATGTTGATGACGCTGAAAAACCGTTATTATTCTTGCACAGGTTGGAAATTTGAGAACTTAGGTTAAGCTCTTTCGAGGATATGTTCAGTCCGGGAATAATGTGTCCAAATCGAAAATTCACGTTCTTTAATTCACAGTTATTGCTCAGAGTTTTACATTGGCAATTATGGTTATTGGTGTTATACTAATTCTTTTTTGAGATGTATGCATTATATATTGCTTGATTTTTGGTTTTCCTTTGTTTGAGAACCAGCTATTTTGGTAGTTCTGAATTTGTTGAATTGGAGGATTTGAACTCTTGACCATAAGTTCTTTTGGGAACTTATAGGAACGACAATCCGCTCTCAATCTCTGTCCAGAGGTGGCAAAGAATGGAAACGTTAGTTCTTGTTCATATGGTGATAAGTGCCGCTACAGCCATGATGTAGAAGCCTTTAAAGTTCAGGTATTCATTGGGAGTGAATCTACTGTTTCCCTTGTTTGTATCATGTATGATTTATTTATTAGGTAACCATGGGCATTTATGTGGGATTGTGTGCTATTTTATGATGGCTGGGATAACAATATATGCAGAAACCTGCTGACATGGAGGGAGAGTGCCCATTCAATAGTAGGGAAGGGCCATGCCCTTTTGGCTTGGCCTGTAGGTTTTCAGGGACTCATAAAGATGGCGATTCCTGTCTTACTTGTACTGAGGGAAGGAAAAGCTTTGAGATCAATGGATTGAGCAAAGATGTGCAGAAGCTTTTGTGGAAGAATAAAATGAAATTTTCGAAGGCAGATGCTGTGCTAAAATCGCTTGTGCTTCTGGTAAAACCCTTGCCGTTTTTTCTTCTTCTTTCCCTTGACTCATTTGTTTTCTTGATTGATCATGCACCTGCTTACATAACACTGAATATTTTGCTTCAAAGCATAATGTTTTGGTATTTATGATTCCGATCTTGTTTAGCGTCACATGTCATACAATTCATTAATACGTTCTCTTTTGCTTCTTTTTTGTGATGCCAACTTCTTGCTGTGGAATGTACCTGGCAGAGGCAGAGCCTTATAAAAAATCTCCTAGAAATGTTGACGAAATTGATTATCTTTGTTCTTCATCATAGAGATCAACTGTGCTAAGATAACATCATAGAAACGATGAGATTTAGTTTTCAAGGAAGGATCTGTCCTAAATTCTCCTTGAATTGGTCAATGGATTGAGTTCCATTTGGAGATGCTTTAGGTTGCTGTTATTTGCAGAAGTGGGTGTGTTTCATATCTGTGTTTTCACATTTGTTAATGCCATTATCGTGTTTTCTCCTGGCTTTTTTGTTGCTCATATTATCTTGTACTCTGCAGGGACACAAAAATTGTAATGTCAAATTTTCAAAAGAAAAGGAGGAAAAAGTTCAAACTGTTTCCAAGGATTCCGATGGTATTGGTGAAAATGGTGTCACACAAGTGGGAGCAGACTCAGATTCTTCCATTGTGGCAGAAGATAATAATCCAGATGAAGTATCCGCATCTGACGAACAGAGGCCCCTGAAGAAGGCAAAATCTGTTGTCAGTGATGGGTGTAGCATCACTGAAGTGGATAATGGTTGAGTCATCTCTTCTATTCAGAGCAGTGCATTTCATTTTTATTTTTGGATGTTGTTCACTCTTGAAAATTTGTGCAACTTATCTTCATCTTCTTTTAAACAGATACGAGTGTGTCAGTGAATGATGTTGAGAAAATTTGTATGCCTTCTGAACCAGAAACTGTGATGGATGCTCTCCCAGAAAGTGATAAAAGTCTAAAATCACACCAACGAGAGAAAAAGCTTATTGATTTCAAAGGGAAGCTGTACCTTGCACCTCTGACCACTGTTGGAAATCTTCCTTTTCGAAGGCTTTGCAAAGTTCTTGGTGCAGATGTAACATGTGGTGAAATGGCAATGTGTACAAATCTCCTACAGGTTCTTATACATCTTTGGTGGTCTAATGTTTCTTAATTAAATGGTGTATATAACTAGCATTGCAAGATTTGTTTATATGATTTTAAGGTTACTGTTTATTCATGCTGCATTTTTTTCTTTTCTTGCTGAAATAGGGTCAATCTTCAGAATGGGCGCTTCTGAGACGGCATTCTTATGAGGACTTGTTTGGTGTACAAATTTGTGGGGCAGATCCGGACACTGTGGCACGGACAGTGGAGCTTATAGATCAAGAATGTACAGTGGATTTCATTGATATAAATATGGGATGCCCAATTGACATTGTTGTTAATAAGGGTGCCGGGTCGGATCTTCTAACGAAACCAATGCGTATGAAAAGCATTCTAGAAGCAGCATCTAGCACTGTTTGCAAGCCTATAACTGTCAAGGTAATTGGTGTTATTTATTCCTATACCCATATTTGAATACCATACAATAGCTTAATTGAGCCACTTTTGGCTTACAATGGCAAGCTTGTGATACTGTGTATGTATCTTCCTCTCAGTCATAAAATTTCCAAATCTCCTCCTTTCAGTTTGTATTTCAACATTTTTGTTTGCTTCTTTCACTAAAGTGCTGTGTCTTTTATTTGTTTCTTGTATTTTTTTGTGTATAGGTGCGTACAGGTTATTTTGAGGGGAAAAATTGTATTGATTCCTTAATTGCTGATATTGGAAATTGGGGAGCCACTGCTGTAACAATACATGGTCGAACATGTCAGCAACGCTACAGCAAGCTTGCTGATTGGGACTACATATACCAATGTGCCAGAAGGGCTCCTGATACTTTATATGTCCTTGGAAATGGGGATGTTTTCTCATATTTAGACTGGAATAAGCACTGGACTGATTGTCCTGAGCTTTCCTCATGCATGATTGCTCGAGGAGCACTTATTAAGGTATATACTCTGGAGGGCTGCAACTTCCCAGGGTATCATTGGCAATATGAATGAAAATGTGCTCCCTTTATCTATATTCTTGCATACTTCCAAATTATCTTATTGCATATTTAAGGTTTATAATATGTTAGTCGTATTTATTCTGTTTCCAGCCCTGGATATTTACTGAAATCAAGCAACAGAGACACTGGGATATCAGTTCTGGTGAAAGATTTAATATTTTGAAGGATTTTGTGCATTTTGGCCTTGAACATTGGGGTTCTGATTCAAAAGGTGTGCATTATTAATTCATTAAGTACGCATCTTGAAATAGGAATATTTTGACAACCGTAATTTTGATAAACAACAATTTTGCACATAGCATTTTGTATATGTTTTTCTCTATTTTATTTCCGTCCTTTGATTGAGTGTTGGAATGCTCCTATATTGCTGCTGCTGGTGGCCTCCTTTCGGTTATTTTCCGTGTATATATTTTGAAGATTGGGTTCTTGTTTTGTTTGTGTTTCCAAAATTTAATCTCTCTTTATCAAGCCAGGAATTCTAGATTCTGTTTACAAATAAACCTCAAGCTCCAACACTTGCTGTAAGTTTCCAGGCTGGTAAGGCTAATTACCTCGTGTCTGACGTATCTGTGCATGTCGAAGTTTTGGTCGTCTTGGAGAGCGAACCTAAATCATCATATTTTTATTGGGCAAGGAGTACTATGGCCCTGTTCCAGAGATTTTATTATTTGTTAATAGTGATGTCCAAATCGTAAAACTATGATAAAATTGTATGGAACTTGTACCTTTGTTTTCCAGTAAACTTGTACCCTCTTTTTGAGCACTTGATAGTCGGTAGCATAGAGCCTGATGTTGGCCTTCTGTTAGGTATAAGAAATGGCATGAGACGACATGCGGCTAGGGCTGTTTGAATATCTCTATTGTATTGTATGATGTTTTTTTTATTTTAATTCGAATTCTTTGGTACCAAAATGAACCCAATCAGGCGACTTGTTAACTCTTAATACTTTTGTCATGTGCAGGAGTTGAGACAACCAGGCATTTCTTGTTGGAATGGCTTAGCTACACTTGTAGATATATACCGGTAGGTTTGTTAGATGTCATCCCGCAACGGCTTAATTGGCGCCCACCTGCGTACTATGGTCGTGATGACCTTGAAACCCTAATGGCATCGGATTCTGCCTCAGACTGGGTAAGCATTTATCTGCCATTGAGCGGTTTTTTAGTAAATTTCGAAGCAACTTGTTTTCTTAATATTGTTCTGCAGATTCGAATATCTGAGATGTTGCTCGGCAAGGTTCCAAATGGCTTTACTCATGCACCAAGACATAAATCTAATGGGTGGTATGATCGAGCAGAAAATGGTTAATTTTATAGCATTCCTCAATGATCCTCTATTTCATGCTGATTTCCGTAATGCTGTATTTTTGGGATGGCGTGTACGCTATGTTACCCACCCCCAAGTTTTATTCTGATTACAACTTCGAAAAGCGAGTTGCAACTTTTGACATTATGGGAAATTTGGTTGGTATTTAGAGGAGGTTGCAATGAGAGTGCAGGTCTACTTTATTCTTTTGTTCGATTGTTCTACACCATCATCTCTATTGTCATTGTCTATTGTCCCCTGCGGAGAATTGTCAAATCTCAGGAAAATGATGAAATGACTCTTCTCAACAAGAGAATGAGGTCGAATATGCAAAGATTATTTTGCCCTTATTAGTTAAACTAAAACACTAAAAATGTTTTTTTAAGCAAAAAATGAAAATATAAAATTATCCTATTAAAATTTGGGATAGCGGGCTGCAATCTAAAATCTCTACTATATGTATTTGTTTTAAATCAAAATCATTGAAGCGGGACTTGCCAATCAAACACTTTGTCCTTATTTTCAATCACTTGGAGGGTCTTGATGGGTCTTGATTGAAAATAGGTATAAAATTCATACAATTGGATTGCAGACTTCGCAGAAGCTAGTATCATATTTTTAAGAGCAATTATATGCTAAAATGTGTAGCTAAATTTGAGATAGAGGCTACATGAACATTCCATTTTTCTATGCTCAAAAAAAAAAAAAAAGAAGAAGAAGAAGAAGAAGAAAGAAAACAAAACTAATCTCTAAAAACCCCTAGGCGCAATCCTATTACAAATCAGATAATGAGCCATTTGATTGTAAATGCAATCAATGGTAGAGACGTTGAATCACCAGGAGGTACACAACATTCCTATTAAGCATACCACGCCATAGAAGAAATTTCCAAAAATTCATAGCTAATTTGTGATTCAATATGAAAAGAAAAGGAAAAAAATTGACTTCTTACCAGACAACTTCTCCAAATTAAGGATGAAACAAAATTAATGTAAGCTCTACAGTTTGAAGCTTTTAGTTATTCAGAGACACTGATAAATATGTATTCAGGAAGCTAAATCGCCATCCGCTCACTGTACTCTTCTGAATCAAAGAATCCATTACAAGAATGATAACTTCGGAACTTCACCTTCTGAATCACTCTGCTGACGATGCCCCTGAACCCAACCCCCATCAATGGATTCAATACTTCCGTTCAAGCCATCATCCACGAAATCGCCAACTCGTTTCACTTTATCCTCCTTAGGCAAAACAGGATACTTCCCAGAGAAACAGGCATAACAAAAGCTCGGGTGATCCTCGCCCAACAACCTTTTCAAGCTATCTATTGCAAGAAATGCAAGTGAATCACAACCAATATACTCTCTAATCTCCTCCACACTCATTCTGTTTGATATTAACTCCTCTGAAATAGGGGTGTCCACTCCATAATAACAAGAAGCAATAAAAGGTGGACTTGCAATCCTCATATGAACCTCCTTGGCCCCAGCTTCCTTGATCAACCTAACAATCTTTGAAGAGGTAGTCCCCCTCACAATTGAGTCATCCACAACAACCACCCTCTTGCCCTCCAATACTCCCCGAACCGGAGAGAGTTTGAGTTTGACCCCAAAGTTCCTTATCTTCTGTGAGGGCTCAATGAAGGTCCTTCCAACATAGTGTGACCTTATCAACCCTTGTTGAAATGCTACCCCTGCTTTTGCTGCATAACCAAGAGCAGCCACCACCCCAGAATCTGGCACAGCAATCACGACATCACAATCAACAGGAGCCTCAGTGGCTAATATTTCACCAATTGCATGCCGTGACTCATAGACAGACCTTCCAAAGACAATTGAGTTCGGCAACGAAAAGTAAATATGCTCAAAAACACACTGCTTCGGCTCAGGGTGGGGCATTAAGCAAAGAGACTGAACACCATCCCTGTCCACCACCACAACCTCGCCAGGAAAAACCTCTCTCTCATATGTGGCTTCAATCAAATCAAGTGCACAAGTCTCAGATGCAAACACAACAGCACCATTGCTCCTTCTCCCCATCACCAAAGGCCTAAACCCATATGGGTCGCGAACTGCAACCAACTTATCTTCTGTTGCAAACACCATAGAATAAGCCCCCTCAAGCTTCTCACAAGCATCAACAATCCTCAAGAAGAAAGGTCTCACCTTTGATATTGCAATCAAATGCAAAACAACCTCAGTATCAGAGCTGGTATTAAAAATTGACCCATTATCTTCAAGCATGGCTCTCAATTTCTTATAATTAACCAAATTCCCATTGTGTGCAACCCCAACAGAACCATACCTATACCCAGCAACAAAGGGCTGGACATTTTTAAGCGTCGACGCACCAGCAGTCGAATACCTAACATGCCCAATTGCCATTTCACCAGGTAATTGACACAATTTCGATTCACTAAACACATCAGAAACCAACCCAACGCCAGTTATTGAACGAAGAACATTGTCACTGACAGAAACAATACCAGCACCTTCTTGACCACGATGTTGCAGAGCGTGAAGAGCCAAATAGCACAACCTCGACGCCTCAGGGTCCCCATAAATACCCACAACACCGCACTCTTCCCGGGGTTTATCGTCATCATCACTAAAGCTAAAAGAGCCATCGGGGTCATTTTTCTCTGTCGATACAAGGTCAGAGATGGGGTTTTTGGATTGAGTAGCGAAGGAGTTTCGGTGGGCATGGGAAACAAAGTGCTTATGTGGGAAACAGGAGGGTTTAGAGAGGGTTTTGGGGAGAATTGAAAGATGGGTTATCGACGAGGTAGGGTTTACAGAGGACTTCGTACGAGAGGAGAAAAACGAAGAGAGCTTGGCGTTGGTGGTGTAGGCGGTGGCTGCCATTGATGAGGCTGAAGGCTCAAAACTTGGACAGAGACGTTGCAAAGAGAGAAATATATGTGTATATATATATATATGTCAAGTGAAGACAAAAGACAGGAACCATGTTCCTTTTGTGCTCCAGGTTTTTTTATTTTATTTTTATTTTATATATATCATTGTTATTATAATTTTGATGTTTTTGTACGAGTGTGTCTTTTTCTTTTGATAATTTTTAATGAGTGTATCTAAATCACGTTTACTTTCCCTTAAAAAACATATCCCAATAACATTTATTAGATTAGATTCTCTGTCATTCACTTTTACTTTGATCCGCTAGGGTGTTTGGTTGGTAAAAGAAGTTGCGACCACAATGAAATTAGAATAATTGGTAAAAAATTATTTTATTGTTTATTTTCTCTGTCTCTTTTTTTTTGAATGTTTTAAAATACATATTCATTTCAATTAATTAAAGTTATTTTTTCTCATTTTATCCTTATTTATACCCTCAACTTGAAAAACTCAACAATTAACTCAATAATCATGCACATTATAAATAAGGGTATAAATGTCAAATTGAAAGAGAATTAAATATTTTCTTAAACTGTGTAAAAAAGTGAAGGGGACAATTAAAATGGGACGGATGAAGTATTTTTGATAACTCTTAACTGAGTTAATAATAATATTAAATAAATATTTTTTTAAAATTATATTTAATTAGCTTCTTTTTTTTGAGTAAAATTGTATAAGTAAAAGTGTAATTATTTTAGAAGGTATATATATATTTTTTTATTCAAGGGAATTGGGGATGAGGAGATTCGAGCCTACTCCCTATTGATAGGGAAAATCCTTACATGCATATTGATTATCGTTCAACTGCAAGCTCACTTGCAATAATAATATAATTATACAAAAAGAATGACAAATTCCTGAGAAAAAAGGAATTTATAGTTTCATTCTTTTGCCTTTAGGCCAACCAAACATGGAAATTTGACTAGAATGAAAATTGAGCATTACCATTTTTGCTGGTGGAATTCTCAAATCAAAACATAGTGTTAGAGGCTTGTTCCAAATTTGTTCGAGAAGGAAAGCTCGACTCCAACACAAAGTATTAATTAATAAGTTGTCACCATCACAACTGGGTGTGTTAATAAGATCAAAGTCACATCCATGACACCTTTTTTTTATCATATGGTGCTTATCTTTGAACTTGAAAGTGAGCCATAGGTGCTCACTTGCCAAGAAAAACGGCTAACAAATATAGGGATGGCAAGGAATGTGAATCCTGGACTTGAAGACAAGAATGGATATACTCTCTCAACCACAACCACAAGCACATAAAATTTTAAGTTTATAATCGTTTTGGTGATAATTTACAAGCAAATTTTTCTTAGGTCAAAATGTCAAATTATATGTACTCAAAAATTCAAAAGATGTCGAGTTTGATTCATACTGATAGGATTTAGCTCATGAAGTTAACCTATTGTCGGATGAAAATTTTATGTCTAAGTGTACCTAAATGTATAAGTTTAGGCTCATTTTCAATTTTCAAAGCGTAATATTGTATGATATCTTTATCGTCGGTGAATACAAAATGTTAAAGTTTACGTTTGATGTAATCAAATAAATATAAATATTTTAACATTATTCTTAGGCTGGACCCATGTATTACTTATATTCTAAAGTGCTTGAGATTCGGCTATTATATGGCGAGTCCCCTGTGAAAAGTTGCTGTTTGGGCAGCATTTATTGTTGCTATTCAAGGTTCATGCACCTGCTTTTCCATTCTCCCATCGGGTCTGATACGGGCCCTGCTTCGAGAGGTGTCGCACTTGCTTCGTATAGTTCAAGTTTCACTTTCCTGCAAATACGTGCTCTCACCAGCAGGCCTGATGCGACCCTTTCCCAATTGATGATCCAGTTGCAGCAAAAAACTGTTTCAAAACTCCTAGCTCCGAACTGGACTGCTGATAAAGTAAGTTAGTGCGAGCATGAGAGTATTTTTTTATCATCCCTTCTTATTTCATGATTTTCGTTTAAACAAAGACGGATAAAACACAGGTTTGCGAGTGCACAATATCAACGATTGATGCAATGACTAGTTGGTGGTACATTGCATGCATGTGTTATGCAAGGTTGATATTAGTAACTATGACAACTTTCTGTCTTGCAGGCAATGTGATGCAATCGCTAACTTGTCGATACCATGGTACACTGATAATCACTAATGTTATTCCTATCCTCGCTTTTGCATTAAATTATGTTGTTTGTCTAGTTTCTTTTGCAATCGTTAACAGGAAATTGTTCTATAACATCTTCATGGTAATTTTTAATTCTTATATTGACTATTTGTTTATGCAACCGTTTTACCTGTATGGGTGTCGGACATGTGATATAGGTTGTTGTAAATTTCACACCCCCACACATTAATAATATTGTTCACTTTAAGGAAAGGAGGGAAAGAAAAGCTCGGGGGTAGGGGTAGGGGGCAAATCTAGATTAAGGTTTTTTAATATAAAAAAATGGGTGAGGTTGGTAAACACTGGAGTGCAAATACCCCCACCTAAGTTTCTTGCTTTTGTTTCATGCCAAGGTGTGAACATTCCATATTTTGCTGGAATTATTACATGGAAACGCAAGGATCAAATGCTGAAATGTTAGTCGTGTTCTTCTAGAATAGGCCAACTCGTCAACAAACCAGCGAGATATCTAGACGATAAAAATGAAGAAACCCAAAAGATCACAACATTGTAACCCCAGAGCACCTAATTTTTTTCTAACACATTGCCACCATTATTTGCAACTAAAAATCTAAAACTAATGAACTCTTGGACTAGCATGATCAAAGAGTCTTCTTGAAGACATCCATGACCGCTGATTCAGAAGCCTTTAGCTGTTTTGATGGTCAAGACAAGATTACCATCCACTACTCCAAAGGTTAAGAATGTGCGCATGTCCTATTCTCCAGGGGAGTGGGATAAACCCAGTATAGATCAATTCCCAATAATTCAAGGAAGATGATCCCATGATCCAAGAAAGCTATAAGTGAACCACAATCCTATTCAATCCTCTTTTGTAGGAGAGATGACATAGTAACACCATAATCAAGCATTTTGTCAAAAGCTCACTATTGGCCACTCTTTCAGAAGTGAAGAACATGACAAGAATCAAGGAGGTCACTATCGTTGAGGAGGCCTATAAGAAACAACATCAATAGAAGCAGTAGGCCTCGCGTAAAAATATAGAACCAATGTCTCTAAACTTCACCTCTTTTAGCATGACTCATCATTTATCCTTTTACTTAATTCCTAACTTAGTTCAAACACTTATGGGTGGTAGCCTCCGTGGCTATGTTAGATTTACCTTGTAAAACACATTTTTTTCCCATACATTTCGGTGTAGCATTCAACAAAATCTCAGTACACTCCGAGATGTATTATTTTTCAACTATCTCAATAGTAGCTCCTGAATTCCGGTGTTCTAGTTTTTATTATTGCTTGTATGTAACGCTAAGAAAATATTGAAATTCTTTTCATTAAGAAAAACCTGAACAAAGTGGTTTCTGTGTTTTTCATACAATACACAAATCATCTGGTTGAAGGTTAGATTAGCGCACATCTCTCTACATATTCTTTGAACTGATCCCCATCATCACCACAAAGTGTCCTTTGTCGAAATCGAGTTAAACTTCTCCTGGAGTTGGAAGAGCCAGTATTCAAGAACAATCCAGACGAGACAGAGGAAGATACTAGCACACTCACACAACCAAGTATCGAGCCAAATATCGGTTTGATCTTCTCACCTTGTCCAACATGTGTAAATAAAGCTAGCCAAACTAATATATTCATTCAACTTCCATGAAGCCAAAGTTTTTGTATCAGTGTGAATACTAAGGCTCGGCTCGACCCATTTTTCATTTTTGTATAAAAAATCCTTGAATATGAGATATATTATATGACGTGAGGGCTTTTGCTTCGTTTGTTTCGCGTTTCCCACAGCTTTAAGCTGTGGGACCCATATCAAATGCTGTCCCTGCCAAACACTCAAAGAATCACAGCATTTTACATCGCGTTTATGCGGTGCAAAATGAGACGTTGATCCGAATGTGCGTTTCATTGCGTTTCGTCTAGGGACATAATTTTATTTCCTGATTTGCCCTCCGTTTTCTCTCGAGGTGAGCTTTCATGCTTCGATTTGCTCCATTTATCTCGATCTGAGCCTTGTCCATGCTTCGATTTGCTATGTTTCTCTTGACTTGAGCGTCTTCCCTATTTTGATTTTGTACACTAGGTTAGAGTTCCTCTGTTCGATTCTTCATGTTTCTCATTTTGGGTTACTGGTTGATTGAGCCTCTGGTTTTGAATTTCAACTAGGGTCTTCTTCTTCTCCTTCTCTCTAAGTGGACTCAACATCAATGTTCGGGTTGGTGCGCTGTCAAGGAAGGTATGGGGTTCCTTTAATGGGTGAGCTCATTCTGATTGATACTAAATATGGGGGGAAAAGTCATGGACTTGTATTGTGTTTGATATTTACTTCGCTCTCGTCTGTTAAGTGTTTGACAAAATGCGTGAGTGAAGTAGCCATTAATGAAGAGAAGAAGATAGATAGATCGATAGTAGCCATTTATTGTAGATCTAGTTGTTTGGTTACATGGTCCCTACTCCAGCTTTGCTTCTTTTATAGTTGTATTGCAAAAAAAATAATGGAGGTATACACGTGGACAAGTTTTGACTAGTAAGGAAATTTTTCCTCTTAATTTTGTCTTGTATGCCTTTTCATGTTAGAGAGTTGGAGCAAATCTCAAAAATTGTTGATTTCCTTACCATGTCTTTTTTTGTCATTTCATATAAAATATCATAACAAAAAATTAATGTAAAAAAGTGAACCAAACAGCTCACAACATTTTACAAAGTTTAAAGTTGTGGGCCCGACAACTTTTTATACAACATTTTTCACAGCTTAAAGCACAGCATTTTTCACAGCTTAAAGCTGTGAAATACAGTTGAATAACAAACGGATCCTTTGTTCTCCTTCTTCTTCTTGTTCGCCAACACTCGCACATCTCAAAGAATTCTCTCAGATGACGCCGCCTCCAGGACACTACTCCAGCACCAGCACTCTCTCTTTGGTAAAATCTCCTGTCCTTCTCTAGAAAATCTCATCTTACATATTAGTGTTTCATTTTGGGTTTTGGCTGAAATAGGTGGCTCGAGTTTCTACATTTTCTTTCGGGGTCGTTTATGGGAGCATGAAGCTCAAGTACCTCTAGGTAAGTACAAAATCCCACCGATTGCTTCCTGCTTATATTGTTTGTTTTTTTGTATTTCAAATTTTATATTGTAAGCTCCTTTAATTTATGAGGCAATATCAATTCGCTTACGATGCATTCACAATCACTGATGTGTTAGCATGTCTGGATGGATCTCTAGGTTTTTGCATTGGAAAAATGCTCTCTGGGTTCTTGAATTTTCCACAGCAACACTTCTTGCAAATTGTGTGATATTTGTTCGGCAAAATTGTCTTGCAACCTGATGTATAATGTGAATTGGGCAGTAAAATAGTGTTAATATATCTAGACGTTGGGTGTACATTTAGATTTAGAACTAAGATGTTGCAGCACCAACTTAGAGGTGTTGGGAGGGGTTCGTGAACAAACGAACGCTTTCGAACCCTTGCTTGACGCGAACGCTTCAAGGTGTTGAACCCCTCCCAACACCTCTTTTATCAACCGCTCATTTTTGAGGGGTTGGAATGTGTTAACTCATATAAACACTCCTAACACCTCCCAACCCTAATAAATACCAAGCAATGGTTCACCTAAACCTCAACCCCTCCCAATCCTGATGCCAAGCATAGCCTTAACGTCAATTTTATTTGCATTTGATGAAGAGGCTCTTTTTATTTGTAATTCTAAATTCATTATTTAGTGCTGTTTCCTGAGGAAAGATCATACTGGAATTCCCTAATCTGTTAACCAATTGATAAGTTATGATGGCTCTCACCCATTTGAATTGGCAAATTTTAAGACTCATTCTGTTGAACTTAGTTCTGATGGTAATAGATATTTGTTTTGAGTATTTTTTTCCAACTCTATATTGTTAAGTACAAAAGCTGTTATTAGAAATCAAGGGGGGTAAGTGCTTATTCTTTTTTCTTTTTTTATTGAGGCATGCCAAATTGTCGTTGCTCCTTGGAACCATGTTTAGATTAGTTCTAATTACTTATCGTGACCTTGCATGTTTCTTGGCAACGTCCTGGGTGCTGTTCTTCTATAAATTTTCATTTCCACAGTTCCACTAAATGAAAAACATTTTTGAGAAATATGGTCTATTGCGCCTTTCTTAATTTTCTCCATTGACAAGTTATTATTGGTGCAATTTTAGTTGATCACTTGCATACGAAAGTGTGATATTTAGGTTGTAACTGCTATTTTGTCTCATATTGTATTTCGTGGTTGATGAAACTTATGAAAGGGCTATAGAACTTTAGAAATTTTCTGAACTTGCAAATAGAAGAAATTGTGGCCTACCTGCAGATGATAAGGTCATAGATTTTAGGTTTTAACCACAAACAGTATCTTGGTTGCATCTTCTGTGGTAATTATTTGGGAAATATTTCAGTTCAAGGCCACAATCCCTTTCGATGCTTGCCAATAAGATCCACTTGAAAAAGTAGTATTTTAATGTATTACTTTTTTGAGTTCTTTAATTCTAGGGTCCATATTATACACTTCAATGTTTTTGAAATCCTATTGGTCGATAATGACACGGGTTGGTGACATATATTGGGATTTAAATGAAAACAACATAGATATCTTGACAAGTGCTTCAAAATGTGTTTGGTAGCTTTTTCATTCAACAAATCTTCCCATTAGAAGCATTGTTCTTCCGAAAAGGATTGCCTGATATTTCTCATTTATTTGTGTCCCTATTTTACTTCTTTGGTGTTGTCCTGTATGTTGTAACTTGCAAGTTATCCATGACTCTAGCTTGTTTATCGTCAACAATCATGCCTTGCCCTCATTCAATTTTTTTCCCTCTTAGCTTCCTTTGTTTTAAGAAAACAGGGAAAAAAGTAACCACTCTACCATGACATGCTTTTAATATGATATCTTCAACACATCTCTGATTGATGTTGAGCATGTCTATGAATAATTTTTTTCATCCAAACATATGCTACTCTACTTTGCCAATAAATCATTTGTGTTTGTTTGTTCTTCCCCTCTTCAGGTAAAGGCAAAGTCTCAGAAAAAAGCCGAAGCCAAGGCTCACCACTGAAAGATAGCTTAGTTGACTTTGTTCTCTAAGATGGATTATTTGTTTTGCTATGGCTGATCGAGTTTTAGTTTTAATTTCTTAGCTTTCAATGGAGATGATTTTATCTTCCCCTCTTTGCATTATTTTCTGTCCACAATTGTTGAGGGTTGTCGTATTTTTCACTATGGAGTAGTTCATCAGCTTTAAGGGTCTCTTTTCTGGCTTGTTTAACATTGCTAAACATCGGTAAGTCGCTGATTTTACAAGCTGCACTGGACATCTACCTCCCTTTGCTCAAGTTGATGTGTTCACTGGACAGTCTACCAAGGATAAAGTATCATTTCCATCAGAGGCCCTGCATCAATTAAAGATTTAAGCAAAACCCTTTCACTGCGTGTTCTCGTCATTTGACTTGAAGGGTGAAAAGGCCGATTTATACTTGAATATATGGTTGACAAATATAATACATGCGATTTCATTAGACAGACAATGCTATTGTAGGATGGTCGTGAACACCCATAACGTCCAATTCAGATACTGAAATGGATGTACGAGGAACATAATTAAGAGAGACACAGAGACATGTCGGAAAAATTAATGGAGAGATTTATTAGAGTTGAAATTAATTTTTCTCATAGTGGCCGGCTTTCATCTTTATGAGGAAAACCAAGTTCGACAGATCTAGCTGTAAACCCATATGTACAATACAAATTCCGTAATGGGGTTCACAAGTTAGTGGTAATTAAGCACTAAAAACCCAACTGGGTCTTCAAAAGAGAGAGAATACATGGCACATTGATAAATGAAGGAATAGATGTGAAAAAAGGGAGGAGCTATAGAGATCAGCTTCATCTTGAGCACCACTTCTTCTTCTTCAATGCAATCCACTCTCAATCCTTACATCACCTAAGCATGGATGTCAGGTGTTATATCGTTACTAACAATTTAAAATTATCTTAAAACTGTACAAATAATATATAATGGATAAGTAAGAGTCGATCCCACAAGAAGTGATACTAATAAATATACAATCTAACACTTGAATATAATTTACACATAATTATAAAAGGGGGGTTTAAGTCTTGTAAAATATGACAATGAAAATAAGATCATTAATACTAAAAACAAGAATGGAAAGTAATGACTTCAATTTTTAAAAATCATTGCTAGGACTCACTATCCACCACTAAACAATTAAACAATTTATAAGAAATGGCATATTGAAACTTTCAACAACTTTATGATGACAACATTCACAACAAGGCCATGACATTTAACTCAAGTTGTATGATTCTCTTTTAGGTGCATGTAAGGTGTATGACATCTACATCAATACGTGTACTCTTAATTGAAATCTAGCATGGTATTTGCTTTAATTAACAATCAAGAATCCAATAAGAATCAAGAGAATATGAATGCCACAAGAACTCTAATACATGGTATTTGCAATTAGACATTCTTGAATTGATTTCCCATAATTCATTCTTAACCAAATTATGCGTTGCAAATAAAACATAATCAATATGGCAATTGAGTTATGGTCTACAACTGAATAATCTCAATACATGTCCCTAAGTTAACTACTCAAAGAAACAAAGTATCAAAATTCACGTAATATAGAGAAACCAAAATCACCAAAACTTGTAGAAATTGAAAATACACACTACTTATAGTATTGAAAACATGTCTAGGGCTTCAAGATTAAGCCCTAACCAATAGAGATTTAGTTACACATACCTTAATATAACTCACAATTCTAAAATGAAAGTGTGCTAGAATTGTAAAGAAAAGAAGTAGATAACACACTTATCTCACAAATTCTAGAAAGAATTTCTTTTGTGGTGTCTTCAAATTGAAAAAAATTTGGGTCTTTGGAGAGGCAGCTGATGAGAAGAATGTGGGTGTGGAGTGGTGGTGAACTGGTGATGGGGAGGATAGAGGTAGGGGGTATTTATGCATAAAGATTTTAGAGGGGAGGGGTGGTCTGTGGTCATGTGGAGTGTGGGGGAAAAGTACATAGCACTGGTGTTTTGCGGTTTGTGTATATAATGAACATGGTGGAAACGAACCCCACTGGATTTACAATTCCTTGTTGCTCCTCTAAATGGCAAATGGACCCTCTTTATGATGTTTATGTTGGAAATGAAAGGTTAAAACTATGGTGGTCAACCATAGTTTGCTAAAATTCCAACAGTTTACAGCATAGTGTTCTCTCATGACAACCTTCTTCATTAATTCTGCACTTGCTGCTTAGCTTCTTCATTCACCTTCACATTGTCACACTTCCAGAGAAAATACGCAATAAACTACAAAAGCCTGTAGAACCCTAACCACACATGCATGACTTTCAGTCTTCGTCGATATTTTTTACTACTTTTATGCACTACTATCTATATATATACATTTCGACTAAGATAATCTAACCTTAATGTAGAGCAAAGATAGATAGCACGCAATTCTCACAACAAGATCAGCAGCTAGCCAATCGTAGATTCACAAAATACTTTTCTGTTTCAACTTGACTGCCACACAAACACAACAGCCAACTACAAAAGAGACCCAGCAACCCTTAACAAGGGAAAAGACTAAAAAGGACATAAGAAACTAATAAAGACCAACTACACTAATAGACAAACAACATAACAACAGACTCAATTTTTGTTACTCTGTTCCCATGCTTCCTCATACTTCCACGCCGCAAGCATTATGGCATGAAACCTCAACCTTCACCGATTATACCAGAAACCCATTTGATCCTGACATTTCAATTGTCATAGGAATGCTCACAGTTTACTCTTTACCATGATGAGAGGAGAAATTATATAGCAAAGAAACATATCACCTTATCATATGATCTAAAATTTTCTGATGAAGATATCTTGTTAGTACAACAAATGTTTACCTTTCATTTATCAAATGATACAAATTTTATTCCAGCACCTCTTCTCATTGATACAAAGTGATCGTCACAGAAAAGCATACAAAAAAAACTTACAGAAGAAAAAACAAGAAGCAGAAGGAGAAGAAGAGGACATAATCCTTTCGAGTCAAGAAACTACAAGTTGTTCTTACATTTTTATGCTATCAAATGATTCTGCAGCAAAACCACTTTGAAGGTTTAGAAAAACTTTAGTGATAATGTTTTTTTTTTTTTTTTTTTTTTTTTGAAAAAGGTTAATTTTATATCATAAATGGAGAAGAAAAGCTCTCCTCCGGGAGCTCACAATGGGGGGACGAAAAGCCTAACCCATGACAAAGAGAAGAAAAGACAATAGGCAAAAAAGACAATAGGCAAAAAAGACAACAATCTCCTATCACAGAGACTAGTTTTTAACTCTTAGAACCGGTATACCCATCTGATCCAATTTGACATTACCTTTCGCATTTTGAGGGAGCTCAGAAAATCTGCAAAACAAATTGGAAGATCTACTATTCGATGCTTGACACGCCAAACAATCTGCAACAGCATTGACTTCACGAAAAACATGATGAAACTGAACCTGAATATTCTTGCATAGAGACTCAATTTGCTGACTTAAATAAAATAAATTCCAAGGACATTTCACAGAAGAGGATAGGATATTGATTACCACCAATGAATCAGATTCAATAATCATATGAACATCGTTCACTGGTCAGAGGTAGATTTGAACAACTGCTGTTGCTGCTTCTGCTGCCCATCTATCAGACTTATCTGTCGTTTGAGCTTCGCAATATGCGCTTGCACCTGAAATTGCAAATTAACAATAATAATATATTTGGCTTGACATGCATGCAAGGATACATGAATATGAATGCCAGAAATTATGCAAATTACTTTGTTTGTTACCATGGGTACATTTATTTCACAGTTGTAATTTAAAATTTTAAACTGTCAAATGTTGTAAAGCTTTAAGCTGTATAAAATATAAAATGCTGAATTGAAAGCTGTGGGGTCACAATTTTAAGCTTTATAAAATATTGTGGATGTTTAGTTCATTTTTCTATTAGATTAATTTTATAGATAAAACTACTAAAAAATATTTTACAATAAAAAGTAATTGAGAACTTTTAAAATACTGAGAGAAAATATGTAATATGACAGTACATTATATGGGTCCCACAGCTTAGCTTTAAGCTACGAAAAATTATGGGACGATATCATTTCATTTCATTTAGCATAGCTTAAAGCGATGGGACTCACAACTATAAGCTGTCAACAAAATGTAGCGTTTGGTTGACACAACAAGTTATGCGGGCACCACAACTTTAAGCTGTATGAAATGCGAAACAAACGGATCCTAACAATTTAAGAATATTTAAAAGGATGACCAATTGCAATGAAATGGGATGTTTGAAACATTAGGCTACCTGTTGACGAGCAGCTGCAAGTTGTACAAGCTCATCTTCTTCTGAGAAATTCATGAACCATTGGCTCGGGGGATAATATTTAGTGTCATCTCTTTTCTTTTTAGCTGCATCCTCAACTGTAACTTCTAAGAAAAAAGATTTAAAAAAGGGATCGAGAAATATTAATGCCCACCATGGTTATTGTTCTGCTTGAAGGAAATAGGACTGAAATGGATTTATGGAATGCGAAAGAAAACAAAATATGAACATATAATTAAAAATAATACCAGGAGGAGGCAAATTAAATCCAGCAGGCAATCTAGGCAAGTCTAGATGATTCTGCACACGAGCTAAGAAACCATCTGAAGTCTCAGGGAATACAATCTCATCGTAGGACTCCACAACAACAGGCTTCTTCATAGACATAGGACCAGATTCAACCTCAGGTAACAACTTCAAATAATGAAATCTGCAAACAAGTACAGTCATTTTCCCGATGGTTACAAATAAGGACGTTGGTAAATACGATGGAGATTACACATGTATTCTGTTTTTTCCTTCAGTTGATCCAGTGATCCAAGCACAAAAGCAATTTATCATATACTTGGAGTTAACAAACACTGGTATAGCAATAATTTGTAGCCAAAATATGATGCCAACAACTCACTGCAGCTCAACTACCATGTTGGTGTGTCTAAAGAAAGGATCCAAAGACCAAGTATAACTATACATTTGGTTAGGAGTGACTTTAAGGTGAGAATGAATTTAAGATCATAGCCTTAGCATGAACTTCCTGAGAGGTGAGTATGAAGAGGGATAAATGAGTTTCAAAGATAAAATTTTATATGTTCGGTTGAATGTGAGAATGAGTATGAGTTTTTGTTTGAATGGATTGTAATGTAGATAAAAAAATTGTATTACCATGCATTTTAAAATAAATTGATAATTTCATATGATTTTATAAAAAATGTTATTTTTTCATTTTAACAAATATGTTATTCTTCTCATGAAGATAATAGTCAAACTCACGTTTTCATAAATTTGACTATTCGCTGGACTCACTTGATAATCTCCCCAACTAAACTTGGGGTAAGTTCTTCTACATTAAACATGATCGACACAATTCACTAAACATTACCAGTGAAACTTAACCCGGTAAAATATGTCCTTAATTATTCAAAATCAAATGAGACTTTTCAGCTCCAATGTAAATCAAAACAGAGAGAGGGGGAGAGAAACTTACAAGTTCAATGGCTTATCACAAACATCATTGTGGAAAAACAATGTGATGGCAATCTGAAATTCACCCCAACCTGATTCGGACAACTCAAACGGCGGTGACTCCACCACTCTTGTGGGGTTTTTGAAACTGGAATGCAATTGAAAAACAACACGCTTTATAACCAATCCCAAATAATCCTCATTTGTTGCACCACGGACATACACAGTCCATTTATGAGACTGATGCCTATTAACAGTGAAGCATGCATTAGATCAAAATGTAGTGGCAAGCAAATAAAAAAGGCCATAAATCTAGAAATACTTTCAAAACTTACTCGTTTGCCTTCTTGCCAAGACAAAATGCAATGTTACCATACACTATGGGAACACTTATCTCCACACCTTTGAGTTTCTTATTCAAAATCTACACAGAACCCATTAAATAGATAAGTTTCCGTGATCCATAGCTACAAATGCTATGTAAAAAAAAGCTCCTAAACAATACATTATAAAACACTGGGCTGAGCTAAAAGGACTCCAAAAACAAAATTGTGTCCCTTAGATTGAACATAGGAGTGAAGGAAAAATAAAAAGGGTTTCGAAAACCAGTTTTTGTTCTAGCTCAAATTATGTTGGCATTGACATATAATTCAATTTCTGGGAAATGAAAATTTGGTCATCTGTGGCATGGGTAATTGGATATTATCCAAAATTTGAACTAGAAACTGGAAAACCTAACCTTCTTTTCACCGCCTTCAGGTTTGCCCATCTTGGCTCGGTGTATTTTCGGCGTGCGTCCACTAATATCAGGTCTGAACTGTCCCTTTCTTGTGGACGAACTGTTTGTCATACCTTAACACGACATTCTACAAAGAAATCCGATATATTGATGTTGTAAATATTCTTATATAATCCGATTTTTATCATGATATACGTGTACAATGCATAGCCTAAAAGAAGCATAATATAGTATACAAGCATGTATAGATATATCTAATAAAAATTATAGTAAATCAATTACTTGAGATATCACAAACGTTGGAATTGAAATAACGTTAGGACTTTACTTCGCACATATGAGAGTCGCGGTTTGTGGGTGTTTTTAAAATAACGGTTCTGACCGATTACGAGTATAGCGGTTTTAGATGATTTTATCAGTAGTTTTTAAAATAATTTAGCCCACTATATGAGAAAGTATTAAAGCACTGGTTTGAAAGTTTTAAAAATATTAAATTACTATTATGCTCACAGAAATAGAGTACAAAAAATAAGATTTACTCTTGTGTTTGCGAAAGAGATATCATAGTAGAAATGAGATATCCTACAATAAGTTCAAAATATTACAAGTCTTCACTGAAAGAACGAGAACTTTAGACGTTTGATCAATCCGAAAGAACGGAAAAAGCATGATGCGAGAATAGAGTTAACTAGGGTAAATAAGACAATGAATTTCAAAACTCATCAAAACACCCCGATTTGGAGTGTTTTAAAAATCTATCACGTTAACACTACATTGGTTTCAACTCCTCCAAAACTAGTGTCCCTAAAATATAAACAAAGTAAGTGTTTTTAAAACCACTAATTTTCAGTCACTTACAACAATAACAAAAAACCTCATTTTAGTCATTTTCATTCTCCCAAGTAGAGCCTAGAATGACTCACATTGATAAATCAATATGAATAGTTTGAGGTGAGGTTTACACATTTGGTCATAAGACAATTTATCTCTGCCTACGTTGTTGTAGTGCTTTCGATATTGTCTCCTAGGTCTACTCAATCACATGCTTTTGTCAGTGAACAAATGCGTAACAACGAACCAAGATTGTATATTGTCTCCTATGTCTACTCAATCACATGCTTTTGTCAGTGAACAAATGCGTAACAACGAACCAAGATTGTAAGCGAGACTCTCTTTCAATGACAAGGCTTAAAAACTAGGAAGACTAGGAAGAACAGTTTGAGTCAAACACTACTCCCACCCTTTTATACAGACCCGAAAACTCACAAGGCCCAAGCCCAACCCCGCCAGCCCAATCTAGTCTGGTTTGGTGCACTTGTGTTATTAGGTCCAACCCAAAGCTCACATAAATCCTCCTCAACCGTAAAACCTTGGTACCCTTAGGTCCAAGTTTATACCATTAATAAGGGAGCTTATAAACTCACTCTAGAGTTTATGTTTTTTCAATATGGGATTGGTTTATTGCACAAACATCTCTATTTACTTCATGTGAGCACTTTTGAGAATAATTTCTCATTCATCTTCATCGAATTCTGCAATGTAAATGTACCACGTTCTGGCCAAAATAGGCCATTGGCATCCAATATTCAACAATCCCCACATAAATAGAAATTTTATTATCAAATCAAAAAGTGGACTAGAAACAAAAAAGAGCGAGTAACACTGAAAAGTTATTGCATGGGGAAAGGTAGTTTTTGCCTTTGACCTTAGGGAATACCATCGAATTTACTCAGCTAATTAGTGAACATGATGTCTTGAACTAAACAATACATGTCACATAGTTCCTCTCTGAACAATTTGGTTCTCATAATTGTGCTCACTTTTGCTTTGAACACTTCCGAGTTTCAATGAGCGCTTTCGAGAATTCAACCTTTAAATTTTTCATAAAAGTCGTCTCGTTTCATACTCACATAGATGATATATCATATTAAGAGTATCCTGCAATACCCCACTTAAATTTATCAAGCTTTAACAATCATTAAATGCTTAGCTTATCCCGGCTCTTGTGAAAGACATCAATATTTCATCATAGAAATGGGTAGGAGTGTTTAACTCCTTAGTGTTCTTACTGAGTCAGCACATAATTCGGTTGTCCCTTTGAACATAAATATTGGGATCTTCAGTCAACACTCACAGAAACTCTTAAGATATAGGCTTTAAGCCCATATCCCCTCGATGATCTAACAACTTTCCCTCTCTTATTAGGCCTTTTACGAGCGAATTCGTAATGTTATCCTTTAAATTTATATAGTTAATTAATAGAGATAACCCGCCAACGAGCTATTTTCTCACGGTATTGTATCTTGGAATATGTTAACACTTACCGTAATACATAGTATCATGTGCCCAACCGATTATAGGTTGACTATTGTAATATAAACATATCATTGGCACAAGTTTTTGGCAACATGAAATATCCTATGAGAAAATTTATGTCAGTCTGGGTACTTTGATTAGACACCCACACATTTTATGTATGAGTTTGTACCATGCTATAACTCATATGGTGTGTCTTATCAATTTCCTGTGGGGATATTTTATTCAGAATATAAGTCATTGATAAAATCGTCTATCTCCAAATATCTCCAAAGATTATGTAGTTATCAAATAATTCGTAATGAACAAAAAAATATTAAAATTATGTACTTGTCAAATAATTCATAATTAACAAGAAATAAATTAACATACTCCAGCAAATAAACAAAAATATTTGTTTTATTAATCTTTTCTGTCTATCTATATCTATATGTAAAATGGAAGTCTCACAAATACATCACGAGAAGCCACATAAGATTGAAGAGAGAGAAAAAATATAATAATCAAAATTAAATTAATAATTACAATTCATGGCCATTCAATATGAAAAAACCTTTTATATTCCTTTTGTTATAACAAAAACTATATGTAAAATGTAAGCTCACAAATGCATCACAAGATGCCACATATAATTAAAGAGAGTGAAAATAAAATCTAATAATCAAATAAAAAATTAAATTAATAATAAAAATTCATGACTATTCAATATGAGAAACTTTTTAATATTTCTTTTGTTATAACAAAAATGATAAGATTTCACTTAAAATTTAAGAACCACAATATGTAAGTCAACAATTAAAATTAACATTAAAAAAATTAAAAATTATATGAAAATTTAAAAATTCATGGTCATTCAATTTAAGAAGTATCATAATATTATTTTTATTTTTTTATCAGTAACTAAATAAATAAATATATGTAATACATAAATTTAGAGAATATTTATATGAGTTTTCATGATGACAGCTCCACAAAAACATTACCTAATAGTATTACTGTTTTGGGTTAATGATTGATTTTAAATTGAAAAATATAAATGTTATGTCATGACTCTTTAGTTTTGTATTGATTTCATTGTCTATTTATTGTAGTCGCTCAAATATTTTGTTTGATAAAATTGAACAGATGACACTAAATCCTAGAAAATTAAGAATTAATATATATTCAAATACTAAAGAGATAAATATTAAGCAATAGCATCAAACTCGGGTTCTCTCTGACTCTGACCATCCAATCCAAGTTTTTTGAATTTTCTTCACTTGATGTATTATGTTTGAGAGATATTGAGAAAATACGTGGTAGAAAAAATATGCAGAATTTTATATATTTTATTAAAATTATTATAATAATTTAATGTGAGATTAATATGATAAAAAATTTAAATAATTGAAAATTTTATTGCCTGTAACTCGAGTGGTGCACTAGTCATAAACAAAAATTGACACTTTAGTACTGCAGGATAATGCAAATACAGCAATGGCATATATCTATGGAACATATATACTGACAATAACACTTATCAATTGAACGGATCGAATGAAAACGCAATGAACAGATGATAAGTGCACCAGTATACTATGCTAAAAAGAGCCTATCTTGACAGATGTTGTGTGACAATTTTTAAGAAAAAAATATAATATGACTTAGGGTCTGTCTGTTTCACAATTGCATTTTATAGTTTTAAACTGTAAAAAATGCAGTGCTTAAAACTATGTGTAAAAAGCTGTGGAGCTAATAATTTTAAGCTGTATAAAATGTTGTGAGATGTTTGATTCATTTTTTTGTTAGATTAATTTTGTAGATAAAATTAGAAAAAAAAATGTATTGTAATACAAAATAATTGAAAATTTTTAAGATATGGAGAGACAATTATGTAATGTATTTATAAAATATTGTTGGTCCCATAGTTTAAAGCTCTGAAAAGATATGTGATGATAACATTTCATTTTGCACAATTACTTTAACCTGTCAACAAAATTTGAAGTTTGATTGACACAATATTTTATACGAACCTCACAGCTTTAAGTTGTGTAAAATCTGAAACGAACGCACCCTTAGTGATGATACATTTTTCTCTATCACAGTTCACAAAACATATGACATAATAGTGATATTTTTTCTGTATCATAAACATTATATTGTGTAAGCACTTAAAGTCAAACTCATATATACATACGTTATATATACCATAATATGCATATCAATGCAATAAAGGGCATAATTAATGTCAAATTAATACAAGAAATTAAATGTTATTAATGCAATATATCAACCGTTCAACTCTACTAATTAAGATTTTAGACAAATCACATAAACCCTATTAGATGCAATATGCCAAATAAAGATCATATATCAATATTATTATTACTCAAATATACACAGTTACCAATTAAAACAGTTTCTTTACCAGATTAAATTCAAAAAGATGATATACTACTGTCAAATCTGATATTGAAAACACTTTTTTCTATTGAATTAAATTCGGATCAAAATTATCTCAAGAAATTTGTCATATCTCACTAGGATTTCTTAAATTGTAACTATATATGTCCAATGATATGTCAGATAAACATATATAATGATATACATACATATATACATGAATTCTCTTATGAGGTCCTATCTTTTTCATGTTGAATTTGAATTTTTTTTCAAAAAATCCTTTGAATTCATAAAACCGATCAAAATATAAATATAATTTGTCAAAATTTAAAATGAATTATTTGATTCCCCTAAAAGTGAGGCCAAATGATATGATCTCATTTTCAGATCTCATGAGAGAATTCCATATAATTATAGGTAACCAGATAATTAATTAAAATACACCAAATAATATTACTTAGTATATAATAGAAGTTTTCTATAATTATGCATCCAAGCCAATGCAAATCATACTGAAACATATGAATATTTCAAAACCAGTTTATAAAAAGAGAGCTTCTAAATGCACCATCCTCTTCTATTATATACACCAACATGGACCTCCAAATTTCCTCAAAATTCTACATCACTCATCATTTACTCTATACACCACACTTCCCTCATGACTCATCATCTTTACAACTATTTTAACACTTTTTGAAACAAACCCTCTAATTTTCAAAATTTATATATACACCTCTAATAATTATTATTTTTGTTTTTTCATGTACAATAATTAAAAGATGATGAATGTGTATGAATAATTTTTTGTGGGGGTTATTTGCACAACTCATTTTTCCATCCTTGCCGCTTTTAATGTGAAAAAACTCAAATCTACTTTCACCCCGCGCGCCAACTATTTTCCCTCCTTCATCTCTCTTTTCCTCAAACCCTAAAGCAATACATCAAGAAGCCATGGGAGATCATGGATCCGTATGTCGACTTGGAAACACAGGCCCTTCTCTCTTTCTAGGCCCGGAATTCCTTGAACCTCCATCTCTGATTCTCTCTCCTCCTTGAAGAATATCCAGGTTAGGGTTTGGAGAGGGCACAAATTGTCATGGCTGTTGAGACTGGGTATGCGACCACTTGGGCTGGTGCAAAGCTTGAGACATTGTTAAGGTGGTTGAGTCTGAATTCAATCCCAACAATGCATCCATCATCTTCATTCTTGAACATCTCAAAACCTTCGTCGCTGACAATAGATGTATCTTCTATTTCATTACTTTTTGTGATCCAAGCAATTGTGATCTTTTTTGGATTTTTTAGGATATTGGGTTTCCACCATCTTTATGGGTTTCGAAACCTATATGAAGAGTTACAGATTTGTTTTGTAGGTACACATCATTTTTCGGCTTGACAAGGAGATGAATGAGAGGAAATGAAGGATTAATTTTCGAGGTGTATGGTTCGATTTATCTTTATTTTTTTGAAAAAAATTAGAAAAATGGGTGACATTGGAAAATTCTATTTTTGGGTTGGAGTATACATGTAAAGGGGTGAAGTGGGATATTTGTGGTGTGCAAATAGCCCCCACCAAATTTTTTTTTCTTATATGTGGTCGTTAGGCTTATAAATTATTATTGGTTTTTGTTGTTGATAAGCTCTTTTTATATGGGCTTCTTATTCTATTTAGTCTTTTAAAAAGGTTTATAGTCCAATAAATCCTTAAATATTTGAATCTTGATCCAATAAAGACAAATTTAATAGTTTAGCTATTTTAATGATAAGTTTACCCTCTCTTTCTCTCACACACACACTTTCTCCATCTCTCACACACAAAACCTTGCCAACAATGGATCCTTTTCATCTGACCACCATTTTTGTCATCGTAACCGTAAAAACAAAACTTGGACTTTCAAGAGAAAAACTAAACAAACCACGAAAGTTTTCATCCTCCGTAGCCACAAAAATCACGAAGAGAAGCTCATGACCACCAAAACTTCTCTCATTCAATCTGACCAACTCTGACCACCGTTTTGAAAATTGAAGATATCGTTGATCTCACAGGAGCAATAACTATGATTCCCCACCAATTTCAAGCCATTTTGATGATTTTTACGAAAGTCCTCTAAATTATGGGTAAGAAATCCTCTGATTTTTTTGTGTGCATAATTTCAAAAGCTCTTCTAAATTGTTTTGGTAAGTTTTGTAAAATCCTCTGACTTCTGGAGAAGTTTGAGAAATCTTCTAATCATCTAAATTTTTGATTGTTTTTTTGTTTGATTTTGAGAAATACTCTAAATTTTTTATAGGAAATTTAGAGAATTTCTGGTAATAGGGTATAAAGTTTAGGGTTTAGGGTTTTGAGGTTTAAGATATTAGAGTTTAGTGTTTAGAGTATAAGGTTTTGGAGTTTAGGAGATTATAATTTATTATTTAGGATTTTGGGGTTTAGGAATATAAGTTAGGAAAATTTTATGATTTTCTTTTTATTTTTGTAAATTCTTCTAAATTATTTATAAGATTTTTGTTCAAAATTAAAACTAGAATTGTTAACATTCAAAGGATTTCTGATTATAAGGTTTAAAGTTTAAGAGTCTAGGGTTTAGAAGATTAGAGTTTAATGTTTAAAATTTAGGATTTTGGGATTTAAGATATTAGGATTTAGTATTTAAGATTTTGGGATTTAGGATTTTGGGGTTTAGGAGTTATGATTTAGAGTTTCGGGTTTTTTTTGTTTGATTTTCAAAAGTTCTTATAATTTTTAGTATATATTTTATGAAATCCTCTAAATTTTTTTGCTTAATTTCAAAAATTTCTCTGATTTATTTTGGTAAATTTTGTTAAATTCTTTAAATTTGAGACAAATTGTGAAATCCTCTAAATTTTTGATTGCTTTTTGTTTGATTTTCAAAATTTCTATAATTTTTTGATATATTTTTATGAAATCATCTGAATTTTTTTGCGTAATTTTGAAAACTCCTTTAATTGGTTTTGGTGAGTTTTAAGAAATCATACAAATTCTAGATAAGTTTGAGAAATCTCTGAATTCATTTAGAGGATTTGACGAATGAACATTTAAACATATCGATCATGTGTCTCATTTGAAATATATTTTTATGAAATCATTTGCATATTTTTGCAAAATTTTGAAAATTCCTTTGATTGATTTTGGTGAGTTTTGAGAAATCTTCTAAATTTTAGATAAGTTTAAGAAATCTTTGAATTCATTGAGAGGATTTGACGAATAAACATTTAAACATATCGATCATGTGTATCATTTGAAAGAGTTTTTCATGCTAATTATGATTTTTTTTTAAATCCGACTTGTATTTTGAGACATAAAATGGTTTTAAAGTTTTTTTTTTAAAATAAAATAAAAAGAATCTGATGATATCAACATATATCATACACATAAGAATTTATTGAAATAAGAGTAGTTTTGTCCAGAATTAATGGAAGGATGTATTGGAATATTGGAAAAATTAAAGGTAGTGAATGAAATACACATTTTTATTAAAGGACTTAGTACCCATTATTATTTTTTGGTTATTTGGATTTTAAGGTATTTTTGATTATTTTTTTACGAATTTCCTTCAATAATTAAAAACATTCAATTACTCTAATATGAAATAATTTTATTTCAATATTTAAATATCAATACAAGTACATTAATCATAACTTAAATCTACAATTGATTGAGATGCATTCATCAAATGAACAAGTTTCTGAAAATCACCGAATTGTTCTCGTACAATGTCGCCTATTCAGATGCATAATCATATTTATAGGAAAATCATGGAATCATAATATGTGGCATCGAAAAAGCATCGCTCATGAAAACTTGAACAAAGTGATTATGATTCACATATCCGATAGTAATGAAAATAAGTTTTGAATGTGAAGGTGGGATGGATCGCAAGGGTAAAAATGTCACTTTGGGAAGTGTATATATAAAAATTATTCATACACATTCACCATCTTTTAACAATTTTACATAAAAAAAACAAAAACAATAATTATCAGAGGTGTATATATAAATTTTAAAAATTAGAGGGTTTTAATTTAAAAAAGTGTTAAAATAGTTGTAGAGATGACGAGTCATGAGGAAAGGGGGTGACGTATAGAGTAAATGATGAGTGATGTATAATTTGGTGGGTTATGATGGTACTGGGTGTGTTTGGTAAACAATTTTGGCAGTAGCATATAATTTAGTATGTATGCTGGTTGCTTTATGCTGCTTCAAATGCTGGCATATATGTTGTTATAAATGTTGTGGGTGTTTGGTTAAATTTTTCAGAGAAAAACATATATGCTGGTATAAATGTTGTGGCTAATTACATGCAGGGGGTATTAACACAAATTAATAAAATATAGATTTATATTTTTTAAAAATAATCTTTACACTTTAAATACAACAAATTTTAACATTGTTAATAATATTAAAATATTATATATTTTTATACAACTTTTCTTATTATTAATATTTAACATTTTTTTTACATTTTATAAAAAAATTCTAACATTTCTAATAATATGAAAATATTTATATATTTTGTATACAATTTATCTAAATTTTGTTATTAATGTTCAACATATTTTTACATTTTATTAAAATAATTCTAACATTTTGAATAATACGAAGAAAAAAAATTTGCTATACAACTTCTCTATTTTTTTATTAATGTTTAACATATGTTTACATTTTATAATAAAATTCTAATTTTTTTATAATAATATCAAAATATTTATATATTTTTTTATACAACTTTCATGTATAATAGATGGGGGTAGTTTTGACATTTCATGTATAATAGTAAAAAAATGCTAAGCAAAATGACAATTCTGGGAATGTTATTTTTAGATGTAAAAATGTTAAATAATATGTTGAATGTTGAATTGTTGTTTGGTTAGGTTAACATTTATCTGTAGTTTATATGTTACATGCTAATATGTATGTTGTTTAAAATTGTTTACCAAACACCCTCGGTGTATAAAATAGAAGAGGGTGGCGTATTTAGAGGCTCTCTTATAAAATTTTATTCAAAAAGCAATATTGAATTTGTTTTAAGATTGTTGAAAATATTCTTATATAATCTAATTTTTATCATGATCTGCATATATGATGTGGAACGTAATAGAAACATAATATACAAACATGTATAAATATAAGGAGAAGTATCGGATTGACCCTCAAAATTGCGTTTGGATCATTTTGGTCCCTTAGTTTTTTTTTAAGGTCAATCATGCCCTTCAACTTTCTAATTTGGGTCACGTTAGTGCAAGTTCGAGGGCTAATCCGATACTTTTCCCATAAATATATCTTATAGAAAATTACATTAAATCAATTACGTGAGATATCACAAACGTTGGAACTGAAATAACATTACAAAAAATTAGAGTTGGGCTACATTGATAAATCGATACAAATAAATTGAGATGAGGTTTATAACTCTAATTTTAAGACAATTTATCGCGGCCTGAAATTGCTTTTGACAATTTAGTATGGTGCACGTGTGTTATTAGGCCCAACACAAAGGCGACATAATCCTCCCCAACAATATAATTTGGGTGAATTACTGGCCGGTCATTGTCAGTGGCCAATTTTACCACTTAGTCACACAATGTGTCATTATTACAAATTCAGTCACAACACAATTTCGAGATTCCAAAAATGCCCTCAGCAGTTTGATTTTCAAACTGCACGGACAGTACAAAATGTGGGCCACCTGCACCATAGGGAAACGCGCGCCTCTATTAAATGGGTCAGCTCCACTTCCGAAAATGCCCTCAGCAGTTTGATTTTCAAACTGCACGGACAGTACAAAATGTGGGCTACCTGCACCAACCAGTATCAATCATAAGATAGTATCAAAGACAAGACAGTATCAACATTGATAGTATCAGAACATCGCTAGTATCAACACTTACAGTATCAGAACATCACGAGCATCAACCAGTACAGTATATCTAGTATCACCAGTATAATCAATGACCAATAATATATACTGTCAAACTCAATGCAATATATATAGTATCACCAGTATAATCAATACCTCACAATGAATAAGGCAGTATCAGTCATAAGACAGTATCAAACACCAGACAGTATCATAACATAACGAGTATCAACACTTAGAGTATCATAACATCACGAGCATCAACACTTATAGTATCAAAACATCACGAGTATCAACACTGACAGTATCAATATTGACAGTATCAACACTGACAGTATCAATATTAACAATGGGAACAACAATGACAGTATCAACATTATCATCAGCATAATGACAGCATCAACATAGTACATTTCGTACAGTAGTATCCGAATTTCATAGTATCAGAATGATAAAAACCCATTTATAGAGTAGTATGAAAATTTAATAGTATCAGAATAAAACTCATTTGTGTAGTAGTATCAGAATTTCATAGTACCAGACTGAGAAAACCCATTTGTAGAGTAGTATGAGAATTTCATAGTATCAGAAACATAGAGTATAAGGCAGTATCAATCATAAGATAGTATCAAAGACAAGACAATATCAACATTGATAGTATCAGAACATCGCTAGTATCAACACTTACAATATCAGAACATCACGAGCATCAACCAGTACAGTATATCTAGTATCACCAGTATAATCAATGACCAATAATATATACTGTCAAACTCAATGCAGTATATATAGTATCACCAGTATAATCAATACCTCACAATGAATAAGGTAGTATCAGTCACAGACAGTACCAAACGTATTTTCAAACAAGAAACATGACAGTACCAACTAGAGATCTTGCAAAAAGCACACAGATCTTGAAAAAACTAAGTTTTCGGAAGAAAAACCTTGAAGATCTTCAAAAAATAACTATAGATCTTGAAAAAAATGAAGAAATCTTGAAAAATAACTACAAATCTAGAGAGAGATATATATATATATATTCTACAAAAATAGGAACTTACCGGTTCATTTTTGCCGAAAATGGTCGAAAATCTCTGGTTTTAGTGAGAGAAAATTGAGAGAGAAGAAACGTGAGAGAAATGAGAGTGGAGAAGAGAGAGAGAAAATATCTACCAAATTTTGGAAGAGAAACGTGTAAACAAGGGCACTTTTGCCATTTTAAAAAAAATTATTTCAAACTTTACATTGGTAATCGTGGAAGGTATGCCTTTTTGGTAATAAAATTTACCATGTGACTTTTTGATGAAACATGTCACCTAGAGTGACTAAATGGTAATAAACCCATATAATTTTGGTACCCTGAGAGGGCTTATAAACTCACTCTAGAAGTTCATAGTTTTTGCAATGTGGGATTTGTTTACTCCACCAGCATCTCTTTTACTTCATGTGAGCACTCTTGAGAATAATTTCTCATTCACTCGATATCGAATTTCACAATGTAAATATACCATGTTCTATCCAAAGTAGGTCCATTCCCATATGATATCCAACCATTGATTCTAAGAATTTTTCTGATGAATTACATTTCACACAGTTTGTTACTAACCCGAATTAGGATTCGAAGAAACAACCGAATGAAACAAGTTTTCAATACAGTTTTGCTAACCCATCAAAATTCGATCATTGCAATTACCCTTATATGTCTGCAATGGATCACTAAATATTCTTTTACCCTTAAATTGCACAATTTGGATTTGGGGTTCCGTAATTGTTTAAACTTGTAGATTCTATAAATTAATAATTTGAGATGTGTGTCATACCACATATCATTTTAACTTTTTAATTTTCGAACTTTATTTGTCCATTTTTAATCATTAAATGTGAAATTATAGACTCTAACAAATTACGGAATCCCAGAATCCTAAATTGTAGTTTTGGATTCATTTGTGATTTTGTCTTCTACGGGCAGAGCTTACTAGTTGTGCACTACAGTGATGCCTCTAAACTTCTGCATCTGCATTAGCAGTTGGCATCTGGCCAGCCCGGTCCAGGTGGTGAGACCCTAGATGGAGCTTATGACCGAGCCTGGCATAAATTCTAGAAAAATCAATCCTAACGCCTTTCATCTCAAGCTCCCCAGTCGCATACGCACTGCAGATGTTTTTAATGTTGAGCACTTAAGTCCATATATCATGGTGACTTCTCAGAAGATGAAGCCCTTTCCACTTCCATTCAAGGTCAAAATTTTCTTTCCCCGAAGGGAATGATGTGAAAGAGCAAGCGTTGGCTTTTATGGAGAAGTATGACAGAGACTGTTAAAGTCTGTTAACTAGGTTTTTTATTTTATCTTTGTAGCCTTTGTATTGGGCCTCTTTTTATTCATTTTGGTTGTTTTTTTCATGGCCTTTAGTGGGCTTAATAAGAAGGCTGAGGCTCAGTCCTTTTGTTGTGCCCTTGTAGCTGGTTGTAAGCCAGTTGTTGAATGAACAAAAAAAAAAACTGTTCTTTTTTCTCTTTCGAATTGGCTCACGGGTTAGCATCAAGCTAAAACAATCTATTTCTCTAGGAATTTGATGACTAAACAGAGTAATATAGAGTTCAATAATTGAAATCTTGTTGTAGTTCTACGGTTAAGATTTGTGTTCATGGGATTGTTCAACGATTGTTGTGTCACTTACACACATCGAAAATGAATTTCACACTCTTCCCTACACTTTATGTTATAAATATTAAGAGAAATCTCATATCTGTGCATCAATTTACCAAAATGAACAAGGTTTTTCTAGAATTTCACCCTGACTTCTTTATTGTTAAGGATTTGACATCGGGAGTTTTGTTGGCTCGAGCCTCGAGGGCACTGCATTGATGGCATTTATCAATTTGACAATATGAACTGCTTATGCTGCTCACAAACAGAGTCTTGGTTTATGACACAAACCTTTGGGACATCCAAACTTTGTGTTTCTCGCTCATTTACTACATTCTACGAATTTGTTTTACGGCTCTATTAATCAATCTCTTATGTGTAATTTTTTTGACATTAATAAAAGTCAAAGCATTCCATTTGAGACTTCTACTGTTAGGAGCACAACACCTTTAAAATTGTCTACACGGATGTTTAGGGACCAGCCCCTCTTGCATCTATATATCTTTCGTCATAAATACTACCTTCTCTTTTGTCGATTATTATTCAAAATATGCTTGGAATTTTCCAATTTTTCTCAAATTTGAAGTCCCTTATGTCTTTTTGTAGTTTCAAAGACTTGCTGAAAGATAGTTTCAAGCTAAAATCAAAACTGCTTTCTATGACAATGGTGGCTAATACATCAAGCTACATGGCACCCTCAATCAATTGGGCATTTCTTAGATGTAGTTCCGCCATACCATGTGGGCTTGGTTGAATGGAAGCATAGGCACATTGTCGAAACTGAGAAAGCATTACTTAATCAAGCCAATCTTCCTAGTTCCTTTTGGCCATTTGCTTTTGAAACTGCCATTTCTGAATCGACTTCCCCTCACCACAACTAAATCTCAGTCGCCATATCAACTACTTTTTTTCACACTACACCAACCTACCATAAGCTTCGAACTTTTGGGTGCTTATGTTATCCTTGGTTGAAGTCATACACCTCTCATAAGTTAGATCCAAAATAAGCACCTTGCATTTTTTTAGGGTATACCACATCTCAAAATTTGTTCAAATGTTATGATCCCTCTATGCGAGACATTCTAGGACCCCATTCCTCCCCAAACACCTCTCCCACTTCCATTCCCTCTCGTGAATCCTCTACTTCTACTTATCCTAAGACTACTACTTCTGCATTACCCTCACCTCCAACTTCTCCACCACGTCTTCATTCTATGGTTACTCGTTCAATGAACAACACATATAACCTTAAAACTCTTAATCACTCCACTTTCCATCCTCTTCCTGATTTTTTTGAACGTCACATATTTCTTCAAGCTCTCAAAAGTTCTCAATGAGTTCAGGGTATGTAAGCTGAACTTGATGCACTTCATAGCCACAATACTTGGACACTAGTGATAGGGATAGTGTGCTAAAGGCAATTATTTTATGTAATGTTCAAACTCATTTTGTTTATTTGAATACAATATGTTTAGTATTTAAGTATGAAAAATGACATACTGGCATAAACGTCTTTTATTCTATATGGTATATGAATTGGTGTGTAGAGTTTAAATTAAAAACGAAAGATCAATTCATAAGTTCCTATTGAATATAATAAGTAAATGATCACAGCTTAGACAGAATTAGACTAACCGTTGGCAGGGTTGTAGTATAGTATTTCAGTATGTCTATCTTGCTTATGAAAAGCTGTAAAGCTTGAACTTACTATACTAGTACACTTGGAGTGTATTGATCAGGACTTCGCATGAGTCAATTTTTTGAGTCTGACTATATGGAAGATTGTACACTCACACTGACATTATAATATTGTTCATAATCTTAATTTATTAAAGATTATTGGTACATGTACATGTAATGTATGAGACTTTGATTTACCAAAGGGTGAGATCTTTTTGTATAGGCTAACATTCATTGAGTGAATTGGGTAACCGCATTAAATGTACGATGAAAAATAATTTTTTAATAAAATTCACATCCAATTATGGATTAATGATACCCTCTCGAGAATGCTTATAGGATTTGAGATTGTGTCAAAACCCTACAAGTGGATTTTAATTAATCCAACACATTCAAATAAGTTAATCGGTAAATTTGACAAATATTTAAAGCTGTCAATTAAATATTATTTGTAAGTGGTATATTTAATTGACTGGTATTTGTAACTTAACGTGATGATTTTAATGAACAATTATAACTAAAGACTCAAATTTAATTTGAGATAAAACGGGGATTTCAATTATAATATTTTAGTGAAATATATTATAATTTATGAATTATAATTATGCTCATGGATTTGGGCTGATAATTAAATCCGTAGGAAGCCCATGTTATATTTTCCTTGTTGGTCCCCACTATAGCCCATGAAAGTCCAAATCTAAGTGAATCAGAAAACCTAAGGTTGGAGATTCCACATTAGATAGGAGAGAGGGTTGGCCAACTAGGGTTAGGAAACCATAGGTTGGCCGATCCCTAGATAAGACCATCCACATCAGAAACTCTACCTAATAACTTCACATCTTCAGTTTTTACACACTTTTCAAAAATTTACAGTTTCTCAAACAACACATCCACACAGTAGAGACTCTAAATCATTTAAATATTCATTTCTACTATCATTTTTATATCTCAATAAACAGCAGACATTCATTTTTAAATATTTTTTTACTAATTAAAAATTAATATATTTTATAATTATTATAACATCAAATACTATCATACTAAATATAATAAATACAAATTAATTTTAATAATTATAATTATTATTTGATTAATTTATTAATGTTGAACATGCATGTGATATCCTTCAAGCATGATTTGCAATCCATCTTTGAATTGAGTGTCCAATGTATTGAGCTAAAAGGTGTTGCACAAACTGGTTTCAAGTTGCACCACTCATTGAAGCAAAAGAACAAACACTTATCCTACAATGCATATACAACTAGATTGAACCAGATTTTCCAAGCCAAATTTTCCACAAATTGAACAAATTACATCATTTAAAATTTTGTAGAAAAAGACGAAGCAAATTGACAGTGAATACACGTTCAAGGACAATGTTCATAATGGGTATTCTTCCTCAAACAATCTAGAGAAAATCAGATTCATAAACTAGTTATTTCAAAATTAAATAAGCAACCACCAAAAAAATCCCAATAAATCTAACCATATATCAACAGATAGCTTCAATTTCAACATATAGCTTCAATTTCAACAGATAGCTTCCAAGTCTTCGTCTGTGATGGAAACAAAGATCACTGGATTTTCGATGATCTTGACGGCAGAAACAATATGACTTGGGAAGACTTCGCGGGTAGGGGAAGAGAAACAGGGAAAGCCTTCACAGGTTGCTTGATTTCTTTAATTGAAAAAATGGCCTGCGTCTACTACAGTAAGACACGCACTTCAGAGTTCGACCGTAGCAAACTAGGGCTTTAGCGTCTCCTCTTGCGTCTCTGCTGTGGGGATAGTTTGTACTAAATGACAAAAATAACACTCTATTTTCTCAGTTGTGTTCCACTATACAGTGTCCGCTGCGGATGGTCTAAACACACATTATTGTGTTTTGTTCCCCTAATGTTGAGACACCAGTTGGACTCGACTCTCTAATTTTTTCCACAGTTGTGATTTCTAATTTTCAGGTTCTTGGTGTAGGGAGTCCACACTCTTGCCATCCAAGTTTCAGAATTGGTTCATATGGTAGAAGATCCTCAAGTTTGAGCATCGTATCAAACTAGCTGGCTCTATTCTTTGATATTTTGTTAGGGATCAATCTAGAGAGATCTCAAGGTACATAATCTTTAAACAATTAGATCTATCATAGATTATGGATGTTAATAATAATAAGCAAGAAATTTTTGAAAGTTGTTTTTCCTATCGATTACTCCTATGTGCATTCCTTGTTTTAAAATCGTTTCCGCAAATGCGTATTTTCCAACAACTAGTCCCTTCAGACTCTTCTCAGCGTTCTATTGACTCCAAGTGGGTGTTTCGTATTAAAAAAAAATCTGGATGGATCAATTCAATGTTACAAAGCACGCTTGGTTGCTCAAGGCTTCATTTAGCGTCCCAGCCTTGAAATCAAACTTACTACAATATGCCTTGTCCTTTCCTTAGCAATTATGCATAACTGGCCTCAAACACCTGGGCATCAATAATGCATTTCTCAATGGTCAACTTATAGAGATTGTGCTTATGAAGCAGCCCCCATGATTTATTGATTCCAAGCATTCTCATCATCTCTATCTCCTTTGCAAGTCGATTTATGGGTTAAAACAAACACCTCATGTTTGGTTCACCGCACTTCAATTTGCCTTGCTTTATCTCGGGTTTTATAATCCAAAAGTTGATTCTTCACTTTTCATTTATTGTTCTAATTCTGTTATTATGTATAGACTTGTCTATGTTAATGATTTGATACTTACAACTTTCAGTTCTAAGCAAGAGCGAAGCCAGGGCATAATGTTTAGGGTCATAATTAGTGGTGGATTAAAAATTGAATTTATTTGGGACACAACTAAGATAGTGAGGGTTCGGAGGCAGCGCTCCTAGATTTTTGGTGTTATTTATGTGACACTAGTAAACTTACGCTTTACCCAATCGCATTGACTTATAGTTGGGAATACAAAGTGATGATTTTAATTACACAAGTAAGACATAGCCTTATAAAATTAAAAATAAAATAATTGATAAAGAAAATAATATCTCCATCAAATTAGAGGGAGAATGAAAATTAGGGAAAGGATTTACAGTGAAATTAGAGGGAGAAGGTGAGAATTAAGATCATTTATTCACTATCAATTTTTGAAGAATGAAAATGGGTAAGGGGTATTTGTAGGTTGATGAAACAAATGATCGGAAATGAAGCCAACAATTAAAAATGAAGCAAATGATCGAATTTCAGAGGCAGAGAGGCTAGTAGAGCTATACAGTGTAGAGCTTTCTTTTAGGCTTTAGGCTTTAGGTCAAGTTGAAAATTGAAATAAAGGCATGCACAAACGGTCAGCCCTTTTCCTTTAGCCTCTAACACATTGTTTGGAAAATGGGGGAATGAAAATTTGGGGGTAAAATGGTGGAAATTTTAAAAATGGAGGTGTTTGAGAAAGAGAGGTAAAATTTGTGAGGAAAAAGTAAGTGGGACTCACACGAACATTTTCCCCTCTAAATTAGGCGAAAAGTTGGTGCATGATAGGAATTTGTTATGTGAAGTACCTAATTGCCCTTCACTTTCAAATAATAAAAAACAGTTTTCACTTTTCTAGAGATAAGGGTAAAATAGTAAATTTATATCAACCTTACACTTTTCTGCCTTTTCTTTACCTAATTGCCCCTCACTTTTTGTTCTTCATTTTTTATTCCCTTCAAAATTTTCTTCCCCTCCAGTCCCTCCTTCCCAAATAATGGTTAAGTTGTTGACAGCGACTGCACCTGACTCTGATCAATGGTCACTGACCGTTCAAGTGTTCATATATGAGAGATGAGAGTTAGAGTCGCGGAGAGAAAGAGTCTTAAAAGTGAGAGTTTTGTTTTCAAACCAGGAGTTGGGCCCAAGGCAGCCCAAAGTTGACCCAAATGGTTGAGCCTTGGGCCGAGACCAGAAATGGTGTCCAACCACTCTTGAGACATATAGTTGAATTGACTTGCCCGATGTAACTTTAAGCTTGGGCCAAGCTCTATCCCATAGTCTTGGGCCAGAACTAAGCCTGCAGGCCAAATATTGATATCTTCACAAAATTCGACAGATAAGAACTGAGAAGATGAAGAACGTGGTAATTAAATTTTTTAGATTTCTCTCAATTTATCTTGGTATGTTTGCTGGTGTTTTCAAGTTTGAGATATAAAGCATGGTAATTTACATTACTGAGCCCCAAAGTACACAAATGTATTGTTAAAATATGAGTAGTAGGCTAGCAGCACACAACACGATGTAGTGTCCTATTTTCTTGGGTCATTCAATATGACTGTTGTAAATGTACACTCTTGTATTCATATTAGTCGTTTGGCTCTGCAAAACTCAATGAGAATACAACACAAAATCTCTCTCTATTTGAGGCTTCTTCTCTCTATCACTCTTTGCCTTTGATTCTCATATCCATTTCTCAATTGAATTCTTCCGCATTTTTCAAAATTCTACATATATAAGAGGATAATACACTTACTGAGCCCCAAAAAGGAGGGCACACTTATCATCAAAACCTCCATCTCAAGTAATGTTGGAGTCAGTTATATCCGAAATTCTATTCAGGTTCTCATTTGTAGGAAAGAAAAACATTGAATACAACCACTTTGGTCAGGTTTGAAGAAATTTCGAAAGCAAATATCAAAGGGAAATTCTATTTGTAGATTGATTTTTACTGAGTACAAACCTAGATACGTCTAGGTTATACGGTTCAGGCGTAGCACAACTTTTTTAAAAAAATTATTGGATATAATATGTTTACAAAAAATTTGATTAGACAAATGTCCTTTAATTCTTAAAAAGACTGAAGACATATAGACTCATATAGAGTTGCACGGGTGTTGTCTTTTTTAGAACAGTATTTTGATGTTGTGTTTTGGACTCTAGTGCTCAATTATTGAATCTACTACAATCACTTTTCTCATTTACTACTCTATAAATCCATGGTATTTGTAAAATTTAGAACAAACTTCCATTCATTTCTACCTTCCTTTCTGTTTCTTTTTTATCAATTATTATTATTGTGTGTATTATGGATAGTCATTTCAACTTATGGGGTGAAGATCTACAATTATCAAGCTATACGAATGAGGTAAAATACAGTTACAAATTGACAATTACATGTTTATCACACAGTTGTATTATATCTGTCATTTAATTTGTAGGATAATGTCGAGTAGGATGACCAAGTAGAAACAGATTATACAGAGCAGTTTACAACCGATATGGTGTAATTAATTTTTTTTAATTTAATAGTTCAAAACTAAATGAAATACTAATTAATTTAATTTTTTAGGTGTTTAATTGCCGCGAAGATTTAATTCAATGGACAAGAAGCAGAGGACGGGAGCTGGGATTCGTTTTGATTATAGCTAGTTCAAATCACGGTGAATTTGGTCTGAAACTGAAATTACTCATGCAACATGAACGAAGTGGACAATATCGGTCAATAAAAGCTTCATCTAAAGTAACCGATACAAAAAAAGTGCAATTGTCCATTTCGTTTGAACGGAATTAAGTTGAAATTTGGGGATGATTGGATGTTAAGGGTTGTGTGTGGGATCCATAACCATCCTATTGCATGTTACATGGAAGATCATTCATATGTTGGTAGATTATCACTTGATGAAACTAACATTATGATTGATTTGTCAAAAAATTTAGTGAAGCCATTTGACATATTATCTACATTGAAGGTGTTATGTCGTTAGTAACAATTTAAAATAACCTTACAAATGTACAACTAATATATAGTGAACAAGTAAGAGTCGATCCCACAAGGAGTGATACTAATAGATATACAATCTAACACTTGAATATAATTGATACAATTATAAAATGGGGGGAAAATGGGGGTTAAGTCTTGTAATAGATAAAAATTAAGACAAAGAAATTGACGTTAAGAACAAGAATGAGAATTGATATTAATGAAAACAATAGCTAAGACTCACTATCCACCACAAAACATTCAAACGATTTATAAGAAATAATAGACTAACAATTTTAACAAGCATATGATGACAACATTCACAACAAGGTCATGGTCAAACTCAAGTTGTATGATTCTCTCTTAATTGCATGTAAAGTGTATGACGTCTACCTCATTACGTGTATTCTTAATTGAAATCTAGCATGGCGTCTGCATCAATCAACAATCAAGAATCCAATAAGAGTAAAGAGAATATGAATGTCACAAGAATCCTAATACATGGTATTTGTACTTAGGTATTCAAGAATTGATTTTTCATAATTCGTTTTCAACTGAATTATATGTTGCAAGAAAGAACATATTCAACAAGGAAATTGACCATGTTCTACAACAATTAATTCCAATACATGTTTCAAAGTTAGCTACTCAAAGAAACACAATACTAGAACTCACATAACATGGAAAAATCAAAATCATCATGCTTGTAAAAATTGAAATCCACACAACTTATAAAATTGAAAGCATGCTTAGGGCTTCAAGACAAGCCCTAACTCATAAGAGTTTAGTTATACATAACCAATAAAACATGAAACATAAAAACATAATTACAAACACAAGTACAAACACAAGCCTTGTTTTCTTCTTTTTCTTCTCCTCTTTCTGCTTCCACTCCTTCTCCTCCTCCTTCTTCTTCAATGCTCCTCTCTATTTATAGAGAAAATGAGCACATAGTGGAGGATTTAGTGTCATCTTTTGGTGGTGGATTTTCCATCAAATTCGTGTGGTGGATTGTCCACTCTTTGAATGGAAATGGCATCATTAATGACATCAACTTCCAATTACACACTAATCTTGAAACTGCATTCTGGGCCTAAACGAAGCCTATTATGAACTCGAACCTTTCATCAATATTGTAGATACAAATGTGTATATAATTATGGGCTTTTTAACCACTCAATTTGGACATCAGACGCTCAAGTTATGGGCTTCTAAAGATCTGGTCTGCAAACAGAAATTCTGCTTTGGATATGACTTCCAAACTTGACTTCGAGGCAACTTTTAGAGGTCCAAATGAACTCCGATTTTTGTGAACTAGCACTTCCTGCAAAGCATGAAGTGTCCTCTAAAAATTTGCTAAAGATCAAATCTCATTTCGACAGCTCTTACTACCTCTTAACCTGCAAAACATCCAAGAAGATCTTAAGTACAATAATCTTGAAAATTCAGCTTTTAAGCACAATTTCTTGGCATTGCTTTGGTAGTATTTTATCACTTTAAGAATGTATATTCTGTCACTTATCAGAAGGCAAGAGATCCACACAATGCGTCGACTATAAAGTCGATTTACAATGCTCCACAGAAATACTGAGTTGCAGAAAGTGCTGGGAGAACTCAAATGCAACAACTGATGTTTCTGCTTGATCAACAAGATTATATATCATGGCACCGGAGTGATAGTGAGTCAAATGAGCTTCAAGACTTATTTTTTGCTCATCCTCGCTCTCTTGATTTGTTACGTGCTTTTCCTCTCACATTGATTATGGACACAACATACAAGATTAATAGGTTTCGCATCCCTTTTTTTTGAGATTGTTGGTGTCACATCGACAGATATGACTTTTTGTGTTGCATTTGTCTTCCTTCAGTATGAGAAAGAAGAAAATTTTACTTGGGCATTACGTTGTCTTCGAGCTTCTATGGATGGCTGTTTATTACCGCGAGGGGTGTTGACAGAAAGAGACTTAGCACTGATGAATGTCGTGGCTCGTGTGTTTCCTGAGGCGGTCAGTTTGTTGTGTAAATGGCATATTGGGAAGAATGTTCTGGCGAATTGTAAGAAGCTGTTTGAAGATAAGCAGACATGAGAGAGTTTTAACTCTATGTGGTGCTATCTTGTTGACTCAGAAACGCCTGAAGAATATGCCATGAGACTTTCGTCTATCAAACAATTATTCCACAGGTATCCAAAAGCAATAAATTACATTAAAATTGTGTGGCTCGAAAAATATAAGGAGAAATTTATTGCTGTTTGGTCCAACAAGTCAATGCATTACGAAAACAGGATGACAAATCGAGTTGAAAGTGAACATGCACGGCTGAGAAGGTATATTGGAAATTCAATGGGTAATTTTGAGTCTGTATGGTTACATGTTCATAGTCTTTTGGAGGCACAGTGCATTTCCATCAAAGCCTCACTGGAAAAAAGCAAATAGGTCGTGCAACATGATTTCAAACCTTCAATATTCAAAGAACTAAGAGGATTTGTTTCAACTACTGGGTTAAATCATGTTCTGAAAGAGGTGCAACATTCTAATATTGTTGGAATTGATCCTCATACTTGTGGTTGTCAATTTCGATTAAGTCACGGCTTGCCATGTGCACATGAGGTCTCTATATATAAATTGGAAGGTTGTCCAATTCCATTGTTATCAATTGATTTGCATTGGAGGAAGCTGGATTTCACACCTACTACGGGGTCAGCAGATGATGATCTGAGCTGTAACGTTGAGTTAGAATTATTCATTGAAGAATTCAAGAAAAAGCCTCGATTGGGTAAACTTCGGTTGTTACAAAAATTACGTGAAATTATTAATCCTTCAACCACCTTACTTGCAGAGGCAGCGGTGAAGAAGCAGAGTCGTGGAAGGCCTACTTCAAAGAACGATCCATCTGCATTTAAATATGCTGAGGTTGAAATTTTTGTAGTTGTGCCAGGCAGACATAGTTGTTCATCATTTCATGTTCCCCAAATTTCATCAAGACAAAGGAATTCAGATCACAAGAAAATGCAACGACATTTGCGATTTTGGTCACATAGTTACATTGACCAATTTCCAACTGACTTGCATCCATATATTGTATTTATGACTGACGTAATTGCATAAGGGAATTGCGGTTTTCATGCTATTGCAGTAGCATTGCGCATGTCAGAAGGTGAAAATGCTTGGCCTCGCGTAAGATATGATTTACTGACAGAGCTGAATAATAACGTTGATGAGTATGCATCTCTTTATGGAAGTTATGAAAGGTTTTCATTTACAAGAGAAGCACTAACATTTTTTGAAAGTGATAGGCCTGCACCGTTGGTCCATTGGATGAGTTTGTCTGATATGGGTCACTTAATTGCATCATGGTACAATATTGTTTTCATTGTAATTAGTGGACTACAATGCATGACTTTTCTTTCTCTGCGTTCTGCCCCACCACCACCAAAAGAGCAACATGTAATATGTCTTGGACATGTTAACCAGAATCACTTTGTGGAGGTATCATTAATTCCTAATACTCCAATGCCTCCCATCATGATTCAATGGGGCACATTCAGGCATTAGTGTGCAACACAGTGGGGTACAAATTATGAACAAAACTTTAGAGATTATAGGCAGATATGAAATTCATTTACTGTATCTCAAGCCACTGTACATTTAGATTCTGATTAATATGTCTTATGATCATGTCTTTGAATTTGTATTGTAGTATTGTTCAATTTAACTTACTGATTTGCATTTTAATTCAAAACTCTTAATTAATATGATTAAATTTGACTTGCTGTTTTATGCACTCATTCTAAGAGATGAACGTTAAAAAAGAGAGATAAAGGCAGATAAAAGTGAATGAAAATTGTTCAAAGTTTGGGTTTATAAAATAATAAACGAGAAAAATCAAAATAGTATATACAATAATAGAGATGGAAAGTCTAAAACACATAAAATATCTTGTGTATTTGGCCACATTTAAAACACTGTTCTAAAAGAGACAACACACGTGCAACTCTATATGAGTCTGTATGTCTTCAACTTTTTTAAGAATCAAAAGACATCTGTCTAATCAAATTTTTTGTAAACATATTATATCCAATAAAAAATTTCTTAAAAGTTGTGCCACGCCTGAACCCTATAACGTAGACATATATAGGTCTGTACTCAGTAGAAATCAATCTACGAATAGAATTTCCCAATATCAAAGCCAACTAAAAAAGAATCAAAGAATGAAGTACAGTTAATGAAACAAGCAGTCTTTTCCAGCTTTTTATCTACTAGTTTCAGGTTTTGTACAGAACATCAGTTGGATTATTGAGACATGAGACCTTGTTGGTTTCATTCTATCAATTGAGAAATCAGCCTACTCGGAAACTTTACATACAATGAATCTTTTAGGCTTGAAAGCTAAATAATATATAAGTGAACCATGCCAGTTTTCAAATGACGAATCTCACATGAAACTAATATAAAAGTAGCATCTTTGGCTCTGTGTGCCATCACTGTCTCTCCATTCAAGTTGTGACCTCAATCCAACTATTTGCAATATCTTTCTTTAGCCCTCTTTGTTTCATTTGTTCTTTCAAGTTGTCAATTTCATCCCACATTCCAAGACTAGCATATAGGTTTGATAATTTAGTATAGATACCAACATTCTGAGGTTCCAACTCAAGGGCTCTTTGAGCAGCAAATGTACCCAACTCAATATTTCCGCAATCCTCACAAGAACTTAGCAGCGACCCCCACAAGGAAATAGTGCCATTATTTCCTTTTGCGAGCATCTCATCAACTAGCTTCCATGCTTTATCCAACTCACCAGCTCTGCAAAGCAGGTCTACTAGAGAGCTGTAGTGCTCAGGACCAGGTTCCAAATTGAAGTCACGAGCCATAGACTCAAAATACTTGATCCCAAGTTTCACTTGACCAGTATGTCCACAAGCTGAGATGAGAGTAACAAATGTCACCCCATCTGGTTTGATACCATCAGAAAACATTTCTTCGTATAACTTAATCACTTTCTCAAAATGCCCATTTTTGCCATATGCACCGAGCATTGAAGTCCATAAGACAATATCCCTACTTCTCTGTATCCCTAGTTCAGTTCCAGCCAAGTCAAAGACTTGTCGAGCTTTCCCTACCAGTCCACACTTCCCATACATTTCGATCAAAGCGCTCAGCAAAAACACGTCTTTCCCAAGATCGCACGTCTTATGAATCAGAAAGGCATGAACTTGCTTACCCAATTCAAATGCAGATAACCCCGCACAAGCTCGCAACATTGCTGACAATGTGAAATTATCGTAACCTAAATTCAAAATGGGCATTCTCCTTGCTATTTCAAGTCCCTCAATCCACATCTTAGCTTCACCATAACCTGATAAAAGTGCATTTGCACACACTGTGTTCTTAACAGGAATTTCATCGAACACTACCTCTGCATCTTTAATAAATGACAATTTAGCATAGAAACACAGTAAAGAACTACCCACAAACACACTGGACGACCACCCTGATTTTATAAAAAGCCCATGAACCTGTTTACCCAGAACGACATCTCCAGCAGAAGTTGAAGCTGTGAAAAGGCTACAAAAAGAATATGTATCTAAAGGAACCCCATTAGCATGCATGAAAGAGAATGTTTTTAGCGCGTTGTGAGATGACCCATTTCGACAAAAATCGGATATTAGAACATTGAAGCCTACTGGGTTCGTAGGATGTATGAATTTGAAGCAATTTATCAAGTTTGTTTCGAGCTTGCTCTTGTCAAGGCTTGTAGCGTACGTGAAAATGAGTTTCGACTGAAAACTGAGCGAGACAAAATACAAACCTGTTCTGAGTATGAGCGCTGGGAGATGTTTGATCTGTTTAATGGACCTCAAACTAGAGTGTTGCCAATGATCACCAATTCTCTCTCCCAAATCCATTGGGGTCGAAGAAACTCATAGACTTCATTATATTTATAAATTAATTAAGTTGCTTCGTGCAAGGGTATGTGATAGTTTTAAGACTAATTAAATTTCAATTTTATTTATATTTTTTATATATGTATACTTTTTACTTCTGTAATAATTTTTAGTAATTGGATTTATATTTTATATGTAAAATTAACTAGTGAAGAGAGTTAAGTAATAGAAAATAACATAATTTTATTATGCTATTAATTCAAAAATGTACGTCATATTATAGTAATATTGTACGATAATAGACATCTCACATCAATACATAATAAGCTGAACTATAAATATTTGGGCCAAAAAGGTCATTTATATACAAATGCCGGTTTGTCACAGCTTAAATGGTTCATGATTTGAACAGTTTGGGCGGGTCAATTGCTTATGAGGTATTTTGTAAGTATCATGCTGTTGAACCCCATAGTATGTGGTTCAACCAATTGAACTATAAGTACGACACGAGTTTGAAAACTATGATATGCAAGGCTATAGCTCAATTATGAATTCCCTTTCACCGGAAAAAAATGTTGGTATGTTTTACGGGTTAGGGTTACAATTCTCCCCAAAATTATGTTAAAACATGCTCTAAATTGTGTTATTGAGTATTTTTAGTCTTCATAACATAGTTTTAAATCGAACTGTACTACCAATTTGACAAAAAAAAAAACAAATCATGCACCGGTGACCTAATCGATTTTTTTTGCTAATGTTTCACCATATATGTAATTGAATCTCTTGAACGGAGATTGAACCGGTTAATATCGTATAAATTATGAACCGATGACTTTGTATAAAATCAATTGATTTCAAAAATAATTGATCTTCATGATCGTCAAAGATTAGTGATGAACGATGATTGGTCTCCATGATCATTGATGATCGACCTTCATGATCAGTGGTGGTCGATCTCCATGATCGATGAAGATCGAAGTCTCATGCTTAATAAATAGCTTAGAAACAACCTCAATGAGTTTGTCTTCTTTGACACCGGTAACGCTAAATTGAGGGGTTAAAAAGGGTGTGGTTATGGTCTTATTGCTTTGGATTTCAATTAATTTTTTGTATTTCATGTCATCAAATCCATTCCCTTTTTCAAAGTTTTGTTCTTCTTCTAGACAACTGGCATTGTGTGTGTTACTTAGGCTTCTAAACCACTTTTTCCTCAATAATTAAAGTGAACAATGTTGGATGACTATGTTCATAAAATATGGGTAGTGATAAATAGCCCATATTTTAGGAGTCCATGATAACTCATATTTAAACAATAAGTGTTAAACTCTAAGAGAAACAAATTCGCTAAATCTTAATTGGCTCTTGTATCAGATTTTCATGTTGTAATCTAAACAATAAATGTCAAACCCTAAGATAAACAAATTCGATAATAAACTCTTACGCGCTCGTGTATCGAATTTTCATGCTGTAACCTAAATAATAAGTGTTAAACCCTAAAAGGACGAATTCACTAAACCCTAACGGACTCGTGTATCGAATTTTTATGTTGTAACTTGAACAGCTAAACCTTAAGATAAACAGATTCGCTAAACCCTAACGGGCTAATAATTAATAAAATAAAACCCTAAAATCAAATAAATGCTCAGCATATTGATTAAAATAGTAGAATATTTAATTAGAATAGAGAAATTAATATAAGAATTAGATATGGCTATCATGGATTCCAAAAATATGAGCTATATATCATTTTCCATAAAAATATATCGACTTAGATCTCATGATTGATCTAAGTCCTTCATGTGTTGAGGTTTTTTTCTTCTATTTTTGACCTCCGTTCTCCCCTCATTTTTTTTCATTTCCTTTGAGTTGGGTGGTTCTTGGGTCTCTAACCCATATAGGTGATACACTATTTTATTTTCACCGTGTCTGTGACTCTTTATTGAATAAACTGCATTGTTGAGAATTATACTGTGATTTTTCAGTATATTTTAATAATTAAACTATAATTTGATAATTATATTGAAATTTTAGTATATTTTAAGAATTTTACAGCATATTTTAAGAATTATATTATGATTTGAGAATTATACTAAAAAATTTCAATACAATTCATGTATTTCAAAAAAGTGAACACAATAACCCAAATATTTTGAACAATAAATGTGAAAGTTAAAACAAAAAAGTCAACATGAAGCTACTTGATAGACCTAAAATGATGATAAGTTTTGTCTTCTTAGGATTGTTTGTTCTTAATTCATATCCTGTTTCGAGTGAGTAGTGGGTGCACTTAAGTTTATAGAAGAATCAAATATGTAAGTAACTAAAGTGGCTTGAATCAAAATGCCTGTAGATGTTCTTGGGTTCACCAAGCCCAACCCCCTAAACAAAAACAGATAGTGTGACATGTACTTTGACAGTATCTCAATAGTCAACATTAGCAAATCTCTCCTGATATTTATATCTTGTAATATTTTTATTATAATTAATGTGCTACATGCTTAATTAATGATAATAAAAATGGGTTTGAAGAAATTTTATTCTACTTTTTGGTTACCACAATCAAAATTTTACCGCTCGACAATTTGCATTTTAGTCATGGCTGGAGTAGGGATGGCATCGGATCGGATTTCTCAAAATCCATATCCGATCCTAACTAAAAATAATGTATCCATATCCATATACTAAGGATAAAAAAAATCTAAATTCATATCTTATCCATCGGATTTCGAATATTCTCCATGGATATCGGATTTATCCATATAACACGCTGACACATATTTTGCTAGCCTATGACCCCAATTATAACTTTATGATTCATTAATTTAGGAATATAAACCAAAGTCTAAAATATAAATAATATCAAAAATCATCTAGCAACATAAATTTTTTTCTAAAATCAAAGTGTAAAGTCCATAAAAAGTCACAATCAAAATGCTTACATCAACTGACAAATTCAAAATGAATAACACCTTCAATAAAGTTTGATAGACCTCATCTTCATAAAAGTTGATGACAATGCTATCATTTGTTACATATTAATTTATAATGTTATTGTTAGGTTTATGGTTTACATTATTATGTTTTTAGTATTCAGTACTAACTTTACTAATTATAGTTTTAAAAATATTAGTCAATTGAATATTTGAATTAGTAATATGAGATTATATCCCATTATATAGTGTTATTACAAATTACAATTAATTCAAATTACAAAAAAATATATATCTACATTGACAATTATAATATGTATATAAATATATTAATGACATTAATTATCAATTACATAATTGTATATGAACTATATTATATATGTGTGTGTCGGGTAGAATCAGATCGGATATAATCGGATCGGATCGAATATCCACACGTTCGGGTCGGATCGGATACAGGTTTCGGATCAGATGTGCCTAAATCCATATCCGATCCATATTCATTCAAAAATTCGGATTTTATCCATATCCATATCCACTATCCAGTCAACGGATTTTTCTATTATTTGATCGGATCGGATCGGATCGGAAATCCACGGATTCGGACACATTTGTCATCTCTAGGCTCGACTAACCTCTGCACATTTTTTAGAAAAAAAAATAAAGAAATAGACGGGCCCAAAAATTTGTCTCGTTTTTGGTGACTCATGAGGTAGGCAATATCTCTCATTTAGACATTCTTGAAACTAATAAATCATGTAGTTCAATTGAAAAGTAAAGTGCTTGCAAGTTCATAAATAATAAACTCCACGAATCATTTTTACAAAGCAACAAAGAAGATTTAAAATAATTTTTAAAAAAATAAAACTATGTAAACAAAATCTACTCAATAGTTTATAATGAAGATAGAAAAAGAAGAGATTAAAAAAAATACAGGGGGAGAGGAGCAAAAGAAAGGAAAGAGATGAGAAAGAAATACATTTAGTTTAAAGTGTTATGTAAGTTAAAAATGTCCTTAGTGATATAAAATTTAGGGACCCAATAGTATACAAATGTTAATGGTGTCTTTATTGATATCCAAAATTATTTTCAGCGACCTATCAAACATTAAGCAGAAAAAAAAAACTTCGTTGACATTTAAGTATTTAACTAGTCCAGTACTTTCTATTAACTGAAGGAACATGTGTGTCAGTATCACCAATTTTAGACAATCACCTTAATGTACAGTGTGTCTTGTAATATCAGTTACCTATATACAAAATTGTTGTATGGAGTTAACATAAGTTCCTCCCTCCCCATTTATGATCTGCAAAGAAGAGAAGTGGCTTCAATGAAACTGCCTACATCACATGGAATTGTCAAACAACCCATTGGAGGATGAAATCCAAACTCTTCTTCAGCTTTAGTTAGCAAATCTTGAAACAAAGGCTCATTCAAATAAAATAGTGGAACCACAAATCTCTTCCTCTGGGTCTTCAACCCAACATAGACTGCTAGGAACCCTTTAGGCACATCTAGATTTGTCGCAGACCGACGCAGAATTTGCTTAGCTAGAATACTTGGAAAGCGAATTCCCATGATTCTCTCTTGGTATATGTTTATAAAACTGATATATGAGCAGAGGAAAACAGAGATCTGATGCTTTGTTGTTCGAGTAAAACACTAAAACTTTTCTTGAATTGGTTGCTAGCCAAAGGATAGGGATATATTTATATATAGATGAAATTAATGGTGTAGGGTATATTATCTTCCTCATTGTGGATTTAGTGGCCAAGAATCGTTGGTTGGGTGAAGGACATATCGCAAAAAAGAGGGTATATATATATCTTTCTTCACATGGTTTTGTTTTCCAGTTAGTTTACAGATGAAATGAGCTTGAACTAGTATTGTCTGTTTGTTGACAAACAAGCGTGGTACCCTATAAATTGTGAAGTAATTAAGCCAATGTCTAGTGGCTAAAGATGGAGATGGGACATGTTGGATGCTTTTTAATGTTGGTAGAGATGCTAACCTTGGTGACCATTTTGTTAAAGACATGCTTGAGACAACTAATTTAAAGTATGCTTGTAGTTGGAGGATATGACAAGCAAGATGGAGGTTGGAGCTGAAGAAAACCTAATTAGGTGAGGGAAAAGGAGGAGGGGGAAAAATGTTATATATGGATGAATTTGATTTGATGTTGGGATCAAAAAAAAAATTTAACGGAGAACCCACCCAAGAGTCGGCCTACCCCAAGATCCACTCCTGCATAAACTTCGGAGACAACTTTAATCCCAAAAATAAGAAACAAAATTATAAATGCGAAAATTATAAATCATAAGAGAACATGAAAATAAATATTGAGTGGTTCTTTTGCCATCACACTTTTGATGGTGGTGTACCTGGCAACCAACCAGTTTATTCAGGGTATATATAGTTAACTTATAACAATTATAGAAAAATTATCAATTTGTTTTTTGAAATTCTTTAATTGAAACAATAATTGCCAGCACTTGTGATATTGGAGGCAAACCATCATACATATGGATTGAGCCACTAGTCAATATTCAATATCACAATTTGATTAATTAATTAATTAATTATAGGTTCTCTGTAGTTATTTATCCAATTAAGGAATAGGATAATATATTTTTTTATACATAATATGATAATATATAAAACTGAGATAATTTATCTTAGACTTATGGGAACTTCAAGTGATAATTTAGAAGAAAATATTCACAACCCCTCACACAATCAAGACATTTTCTTTGGGTCTAAATATCATTTAGTGAAATGACTTGGAAAGAATATGATCGTGTGTACTCAATGTATCTATCAGGGGCGGATGAAACTAGTAATCAAATCCACCCCGAATTTTTTTTTTTTTTGTATAGAAGTTATACATATTAAACCCTTCAAACCAATATAAGTGAATATAAGCTTATTCATTTAAGTTTAAAACAAACAAAAACAATAAAATAAAGTCTAAATGACTAAATATATCTAAACTTAATGATCAAATGTATTTTAGATTAAGTATATTTAAAAGAATAAAAAAGAGACCTGATTTTTCCACCAAATATTTAATATCAATTGTGTCGAAAATGGAGTGATGTTGAATAACTCGTTGAAAAGTCTTTAACCGAAAGCTCAAATTTTATGGTATATAGTAATGTTACATGTGTTAATGTTTAATATAATGAATTGTTGGCTGTTGGGACGCAAGGCTCGGATAGTATTAGGCATGTGAGTATAAGCTTTGATAAATATATAAAAAAAATGGTGAAACACATATAAATAAGTCTAAATTTTTTGGGCTACTACCCCTGAGCTATCAAAATTAGTTTGTAAAACAAAATACTAATGCATAAACAAAGCCTCCATTAACATAAAATCCTAGATCAACCCTAGTGATGACAATTTCACCTGCGGATTTGGGGCCCCGCTGGTTCCGCCTTGATCAGGTCGAGTTCGGGAATTCCTCGAATCGGGAATGGAGCGGGGAAGGTATTGCCATACTCGGCGCTAAACCTGCCCCGAATATCATATACATAATATATATATATATATATATAAATATATATATATTATATAAAAATATAACAAAGTGTAAGAACTTGAACTTGAACCCCTGTATATATGTGTGTGTGCATGTATATATATCAATATATACATATACATATATATAGTATGTATGTATGTATATGTATATATAACATATACATACATATTGACATAAACATATAATATTATAATATTTTGGGGTTCGGGGATGGAACGGGAACGGGGAGGGGAGGGCAAACCCGACCCCGTTGCCATCCCTAATCCACCCCTAGTATCCACTATAGTGACAAAAAATTATCATGACCCACTTTAACAGTCAAAATAGTGTCATGTCAGCAAGTCAAGTCGCTAGTATCTTTAAAAGCATCCCTTATGCGATTAAATCATTTACCCACCTTTAGGTACGACACATAGTCCATTCTAGGTATGATTCCAATGTTCATAAATACTGATCATTTGCATCATATATGAAGTTTTCATACCTCACTTAACACTACCCAGCTCACCCTATATTCCTAAAAAAAAAATAGGGCAATTGGATTCCCAATTGTCTAGAAGAACTCACTTACCCAAAAGTAACACTTTGGAAAAGATATTTGCACAATAATATTCTCTGACGTCAATTACTGAAAATCAGAGAATACCCTCCTAAGATTGTTGAGATCGCATATCCTCTGATACCACACAACATCATTACAATTCTAGCTTCCACCATCTCCATGTCAGAACAAATCTCTTGGCCCTGCATTACTATAAATAACACTTGACCACCTACTGTAAAACATGGACTATACTCAGCAAAAAAGACTACACTTCATACTTGTTTCTAAGAAGTCTCGTAACCCTTTCTTCTTCTACTTTTGCACCAACGGCCTTTATACCCTTGGTTCTGGCACATTCATCTTGTTAATTATTCCATACATTGATCATCACATATATATCTATTGCCTCATAACACTTGTGTTTCTTGGTTATTCTTATTACACTTACCACTGTCAACTATTGATTCTTACACTAGAGCTCTCTTGGCAGATACCCCATATGTGTCACTAGCTCTTTCATAGTCAACCTTTCTTATTTCTCATATTTGTTAGTAGTCATCTTCATCATACTTGACTTTTTCAATGATTGTAGAATCGGGTATCTACATCCATAGGAATTGAATAACCCAAACTAAACAATATTAGTTTCTAGTGGGTGGATGGATTTTCTTACATGATAAAAGAGAATTGTCTCAATCTAATTGGATAGGCCTCTATTGACATACTCGTTGGGTCTGGCATAACCAAGCCAATAAGTGTGGGGACATTCAAGACTTATAAATCCCACATCGTTTGGAGAATTTCAAGTGACAGGGTTTATAATAAAAGACCCACATCCTCTCACACAACTATGTTATTTTCCTTGAGCCCAAGTGCTATTAAATAGGACAACCCAAGAAGAACAAATTTATGCAATCTCGATGTATCCATAAAAATTGGATAACTCAAAATGGACAATATTCATTTGTTCAGTGAGACGACGTAAAGTGATGTGGTTTCAAAGAAAAGAACCACACTTTCTCATACAACTAATGTCTTTTTGTTGGACATAAGTGTTAGCATACGGTATACATATACGCAGCGAAAATACTACAAAAATGTCTTTTGTAGCGTGCTTGTACGAACGGTTTGTCTGGTACACCAATCGTATGGAATCCTTTCTTAGCTTCTTCTTGATTAAAACAATACTGCCGGTAGAACTCCAATTGTACGAAGCCTCTAGTTAGTCCACCGGAATCACAACACCAAGGTATTACAATAATTTTGGTGTCACACACCACAAATGAAACTTTCCAAAAATGAATAGTTTCCTTTTCGAGAATTGTGAAATCTTTATCTTTTGTATTCTCTTATAAGTTCTACACTACAACTTATAAAAGCTCACGAAAGATGTGTTGTTAGTACAATGTGTTGGCAACCACTTTTAGGTGTTGTAATTAATATATATAGATATATATATATATATATATATATATTAAATATAGATATATGTATTAATCAAACAAACTATGATGTCTGGTCGCAGATTGTTGAAATATCACTAGCCACGAGAAGCTTGACTACATCATTGAAACCTCTTCTCCACCAACTGTAACAAATGCATCTTAGTCGTTGGTATGCCAAAAATTATGAGATTAAGGGCTTGTTGCTGACTTCCATGTCACTTGATATAATGAAGCGCTATCTTCGATTATGTAACGCCAAAGAAATCTAGAGTGCACTTGAAGGCATTCTATGATGGATTTGATGAGTCACAGATCTTCACATTAAATCAACGTGCTTTTTCATCAAGGCAAAGTGGTCGTTCTCTCATAACTTATTATGGTGAGTTAATAGAAATATTTCCAGAACTTGATTACCGTGATAAAGTTGAGATGAAACATGCTGAGAATGTCACAGCTTATCAAAAATTTGTTTAAAGCCGTCGGGTACATATATTCTTACATGGTCTAGATAACAGATTCGGGTGAAATCCTTACGAAGGATCCTGTCCTAGATTTTGAGCAATACTATGCATATGGACGTTGTAATGTTGCTCGCCAAACCAACATGCTCACTAACATAACTTCTGAGTCAAAAAATCTTGTTACCAGAAGACAAAACACTCAGGCCAGGTAAGTGCCATTGAACCCAGCACAGTGTACTGGGGCTCAAACTAAGAGTTTTTCAATTGGAAGTAGGCCATCAGTTCAATCAAAATCTGACAAAATATGTACTCATTGTGGTGAAAGTGGTCACACCAAATCGCATTGCTATGATCTAATAGGTTATCCAAAATGATGGGATCCTGCCAAAGCACCGAGCAAGCATAACTCTAAATTAGGCCAATCGACAACCACTACCCTTGCTGAGATGTCTAATCTAGAAGAAGCTACTGCCCTACATATAGTATCAGGTAAGGATTTCTCATCTATTAGTAGTAGAAAGTGGATAATTGATTTAGGGTCAACTGACCACATGACATGTAAAGTAACTAATGTTCATTCTCTACATTCATCTACACAACCTATAGTCTCTACTGCTAATGGTACCCCATCTTCTGTTCTAGGTGAAAGTTCACTTACTCTTACTCAAGACCTAAATCTAGATTCTGTTTTTGTTTTTCCTTCATTAAATTACAACTTGTTATATGTATCTCAAATCACCCACACCTTACAATGTGTAGAGATTTTTTGGCCTGACCATTGTATTTTCAAAGATTTTAAGACTCGGAAGACGATTGGCTATGGTACTAGAAAGGGAAAGTTATATTATCTTGAGCTCAAGCCAAATGAATCTAGTGGGTTAACACAAGCTTTGATAGTTAAAAGTGATTTTTAGAGGGCAGTAGTTTGACTCGAGCATCAATGATTTGGGTATGTTTCCTTTGGATACTTGAAAAAATTATTTCCTAAGTTGTTTTCTAGATTCTCTCTTGAAGAATTTAAGTGTGATATTTGTGAATTGGCTAAAAGTCACCGAGTTTTATTTCCCGTCAGTATGAATAAAAGTCTTTCATTGTTTATGATTGTCCATTATGATGTATGGGGTCTAGCCAAAATTGCAACATTGACTGGTTCTCGTTGGCTTGTGTCATTTATTGATAACCATTTTAGAATGACATGGATTTGTTTGATGAAAAATAAATATGAAGTTAGTGGTTTATTTCAAAAATTTCACACGATGATTGCAATTAAGTATCAAACTGACATACAAATTCTTTGGATAGATAATAGTGGTGAATTTGTGAATCAAAATTTGAAGGAGTATCTTAATCGACATGGGATCTCTCATCAAACAACATGCCCATACTCTCCTCAACAAAATGGTGCACTGAGAGGAAAAATGGACACTTACTTGAAATGGCGAGAGCTTTATTATTCATTGTCAATATGCCCCTTAGTTATTGGGGTGAGGCTATTATTATAGCTGCCCACATTATTAATTGGCTACCATCTAGTTTTCTCCAGTTCAAGACTCCAATGGATGTTCTTAAGAGTGCTCTTGATGTCCCTGCTATACATGTCTTACCTACAAAGGTGTTTGGTTGTGAGGTCCTTGCACATCTTCCAAAACACTCAAGACATAAGTTACAACCCCAAGTCTTCAATGTGTTTTTATGGGGATTTGTGTTACATCAAAAAGTGTATAGATGTTATCATCCACTTTCACACACAAAAAATGTTTGTTACTCATGATGTGAAGTTTCATGAATAAGCAATGTTCTTCCCTACTGCTAGTGTGCCTGCACATAATGGGGAGTCTGCAAGAGTTTTAGTAGATGTTGAACAGTTGAATGTAGCACTGCATGAACAAGAAAGGGAATTGAGTGAGCGCCATAATGATAACAGAGATGGACCCAACAATGGTGACAATAATCATGGCAATACTAATGACGATGGACCCCATAATTGTGATAGAGGTCCCGAAAATGTTGACAATAATCTATTTATCCGAGAAGTAACACTAACGAAAGTGTCTTTTCCACAGGGAATTGTCAAACCACCCATTGGATGATCAAAACCAAACTCTTATTCAACTTTACTTAGCAATTCCAGGAATGAAGGCTAGTTGAGATATGATACAGTAACCACAAATCTCTTCTTCTCATTCTCCCCAATGTATACTTCTAGGAACCCTTTGGGTACATCCAAAGATAATGGAGATCGCCTCAGAATTTGCTTAGCCGTAATGGCAGGAAGACGAATACCCATAATTTCTTTTGGGTTGTTTGAGAGAAGTCAAGAAAGTAAATTTTTTGACTGTTTGTTCTTCAAGAAAAATATTTTAATTGAGAGATTGTGAAAACTTATGTTGGTTGAGGACCAAGTACTTTGGTGTATATATAGATGAATGGTTCAATGAGGAAAATCTTCTTATAGATTTGGATTGAGTGGCCCAAAATCATCTGCTGCTGAGACCTTCTCATTAGGACATAGATTGATATAGTTTCATGACTTTTTCTTTCAAACTAAAAACAAAAAGTCGTGGCCAAAAAATATTACATTGCTAGTTTGGTTGACAAACTCTATCCATTCCAAGACTAGCTAAAGATTGGAAACCAAACAACGGGCCATGTGGATGCGAGCTTTGCAGACACTCGTGAGACAACTCTTTTAGGCATACAAACTGTGTTTATTTGTTGACAAACAAGGATTCCCTACTAATTTTGAAGTAAGCCAGTAAACTACTAGATAAAATACATGTTTGGATATCGAATGTTTATAGAGAGGCAAACCTAACTGATTTTGGACATGTAATTTAAAGTATGTATTTAGTAGTAGGCATAAACCAAATGGAAGTTAAGAGTTGTAAAGCCTAACTGAGTGCAGGAATAGGAGAATAGTAAAAAAGCTAGTGGAAGAATTTGATTACAACTCATATGGATGTAGCTGACAAGAATTAGTGCCATAGGCCTAACTTCTCATTCCTTTCAACGTGTAAGCTCTCTTTTTGGCATCATTCAACATCTTCTCATATTGGTAGCTAATGCAGTGGTGGATGTAGCCAAGGATCTCAGTAACTAAAAATTATGACCAGGATTGACTATAATGTCTGGGTCTGATAGCGTAGGTTGCTTATTATCTTTGAGATATTTAAGGTGGATTGCAATTGTTTATTTTATTGTTTCTTCATATTTTTTTCACATAATTGTGGAATAGACCAGGATAAGTAGAATCAAGTACTAATAATAATTCCAAACGAACTTGGAGCTCTAATAAGAATACTGTAAGAACTATTATCAAGTGCTACTAAATGGAATCAATTAGATTAGCCAACGTAACGTTAGTATAACTCTGTTGAAGGTGTAGATACTGGGGGCTGTGCTTATTTTGTATTGAAAAGGTTGGTAAATCCAATTTAGCATCATTAAGAAAATAATCACTGAATGTTTATATAAGAGTACTCTTGAATCAAGGATTTTGGTCGATTTTAGGTTAAAGCACATTTGTTTTAGAGTCAATGCCCTAAAAGTCTAATCTAGTTGAGAATATTCATGGGAAAAGGAATTGAGAGCAACTGCCATTTTCATATGGGAAAAAAAGTTTTATTTCCAATGTGGAACGTTGCACAAAATAACTTCTTAATGGAAAAAAAATCATCTTCTCAAGGAGGAAAAAAATCATTTACATTTCCTCCTGTAAAAAATTCTCTCTATAGATTAAAACCAAACTATTCTTCAGCTTTACTAAGAAATTCCTAGAATGAGGGCTTGTTGAGATGGGATACTCAAACCAAAAATCTCTTCTTCTTAGTCTCCCCCACATATACTGCTAAGAATCCTTTGGATAGAACGTTAGTAAAATGAAAACCCATGATAACCTTTTGGTTTCCCTTTAGTAAGGATCCAAGAAAAGTTCAACTTTCTGAGTACTTTTTCTTCAAAGCAAATATGTTAATGTGGAGATTTGAGAAACTTTCTTGGAAGTGAACCATGCATATGGGTGTATATATAGATGTAAGGGATGAATGTGGAAAATCTTCTTGAATTTGGATTTTTTGGCTATTGGGTCCTTAGGACATGGCAGGCCAACAAAGTCTCACATGGCTTTGTCTTCCAAACTGTAAACAAAAAGCTGGGACTAAAAAATAGTACTTGTCTATTTGATTAAGAAGCCTTGCAATCAATGAAGAGCGCATGATGTATGTCCTACAACAATACTCAATGTCTAGCAACCAAAAGCTACTTGTACAAATTCATTGTAGAGGTTTGCCTTTATCATTTGCATGTTCGCATTAGAACTTTAATATTGGAAAAGGAATAGTGGAATTTAAATATATAGAATATGTCATTGTTCAGGACTAATATGATTGAACATGTTTTTTCTCTTTTTATACCTCACTTTACACTAGTTTTTCTCTCTTTTCAATGAAATTGAACATGAATACTACACAATAATCCTAATTATTGATTAAATTGAACGAAGAAGAAATTGCTGAAGTGACACCGAAGGAGCTTGCGTGATTAAATCTAAACATAAAAGTAGTAGTTAGTGCATTGAGAAGTAGATAAAATGAGAATTTGGATTCAATTTTGTTTTCAATTGAGACAATAAGCCTGCATGTGCAAAATCATTGTAGAGGTTTTCCTGTATCATTTTGTTGGTTCATTTTGTACAAGGAAGGAGATCAAACGGCGACTTGACTTTTCTAGGCTGCATGAGTGTATAGATACCCTCCTCTGCTTCACCTAGTGTGCTCTTGAATATGTAGGTTTTTTCTGCATGGGGAGAATATCAAATCGATTCCAACACTCATAATGACATTTCAAGGGAGCATTTATTATGATGATAGGGAAATGATGAGCGTTACAGGACTCAAAAAATGTCTAGAAGATGTGCACTGATCCGACATTTGACCAAGCAATTTGTGTGTAGTTTGAAACATACAAAATCACTTGGTCCGAGGTATATCTTAATGAAAAAGACTTCAATGTTTCCTAAGTGTCACATACAAGCAGTAATAAAAACTAAAATTGCGGAATATAGAAGCTATTATCGGGATGATTGAAAAGTAATATATCCTAAAATATACTAAAATTTCATCGATGATAGTCCAAAATGCATGGAAAAACACGCTTTACAAGCTAAAAGCTAAAAATAATCGTGCAGGCTCCCACTTGAGGTTGTTGACCGAAGTCATGTTGTAAAACATAAAGTATTGAGACACAGGGTCTATGTTTGATGTAAGGCTTTTTCTCTTCTCTTCTTTTTCGCGGACAACAACTAAAAATGTTGTTGAGAAAAACTAGTAACATAGGCATATGAAACTCTATGATCTCCTGCACTTTCTCAATCTTATCTAGCTACAAACTTGTTATATTATTAACATGATTTTCTCTCAGTGTTTGACACGTCTCATAAATTAATGAAGGGGACTATTTGAACCCCAAATTTATCCTCCGACACTCTATATAGGAATGCTTTTTTGGATTAATGGGGTGTCGGAGGATAAATATGGAGTTCAAATAGTGCCCAGCTAAATTAATTCCATAGAAATAGGCCATCAAGACATGGATCTTCAGACACTCCTGAATTCAAGCATCCTGTGTTTTGAGTTTAGGAAAACGTCAATATCTAAATCCTGTAAAATAAGCAAACAATCAGAGAAAACTCCTCTTTACTTGTCACGTGGCAGTTGTTGGTTGGCTCCCCTAAGATTCACCAACGAGTGCCATGTTGCCATGTGTCAAGAGAATGACTAGAAGTCATTTTTGTTACAAACACTACCCCCATAAAGCTTCTATTATTTACCAAGTAGAATTTGAATTTGATTTGAATTTGGAGCACGCTATCTCTTCCTGAGCTCAATTTTTTTTCGTCTGCCTTAGTCATTCTATTTTAATCATCATATCGTGTTTTCATTGAAAGGCCTAGGATAACACAAGAAGGGGGATGAATTTTGTCCCTAAATTCCAATTGTAATCCCCTAGTACCAAATTTAACACTTTAATCACTTAAACCACAAATTCACTAAACAAACAAGGTGTGGACTCTAAGTTAATTTTGACCTAATTGATTTCAAACAATATGAGTGTACGATATGTCTAGATGCTATAGAGACCCTAATAAGATGAAATGATGATTAATATAATAGCTAATCAAGATTGCACATCAGTGTCACAAATAGCAAGCCCACATGTACAACTTGATTTTTATACCTAGATGCAATCTCAACCCTCCTAATGGTTCAATATCATAACACAATCACTATAAGAATAATTAAATCAACCTCACACAATCACAACAATCAATTTTGGATTTGCACTAATTTAAACAGGTAAGATAAGTTTTTTATTCAAGATAAGTTTCACATAATCTAGTAAAGCAAGCAATGCAAATATGAAAACAATTAAGTAAAGAGTTGAGATAGAGATTGACACAAGGATATATACTGGTTCAAAGCTTACTCTCTTACGTCCACTACCTAAGCTTCTTAAGCTTAGGGTTTGCCAAATCCACTAGTGAAGGTGTTTTTACAAGTTCACCACAAACTAAGAGATTTTAGAGCTCCCCAAACTTCTAGAAAAGGAGGTTTTCTAGATCATCCTCAAATTATTATAATATAAGTTTCTAGCTCACTCTAAACTAGGGTTTTCAATCACCCAAAACTTAAACACACTCTCAAAAAGTGGTTGCCCTTTACAAGGGACTTCTTCAAGCTGTGAAGATTACATTAACTCAAGGTTTAGCAAAAACTATTTGGTTTGAGGAACTTTCTTTTCTCAAAAGTGATGCTCATGATCATGAGTCTGATTAGAATTTGGCTCAAATTCGTAGCTTTCACACAATCAAAGGTTTGAAAAATCTAATTTAACACAAAAGGGGCTGAATTGTGTCCCAAATTTTCAAAAGGAAACCCTTAGTACCAAAATATCACTTGAAGCACTTAGAACACCAAAATCACCAAGCAAACAATGTGAGGCTTTAAGTCACTTTAGACCTATTTTACTTCAATGAATATGTGAATATGATATGTCTAGATACTTGAGACCCTAATGTGATGAGATGATAATCAATCAAACAAGTAATCAATATTCCACAATAATATACCAAATGTATCAAGCTCACAGGTTCAGCCTAGATTCACCAATCTTTTGATTCCTAAGATGTCAATAAAATGATATGATCAATATAAACACAACTAAATCAACCTCACATAATCCCAACACACAACTTTTAGATTTGCACTTAATTAAACAAATATGTCAAGTTTCACAAGAACAAGTATTGGAAGAATTCAATCAACCTAATAAGCAATGCAAATATGAAAGTAAGTAAATAAAGTGTAGGGAAAGACAGACACAATGATATATAGTGATTCGGAGCTTACTCTCCTACATCCACTACTTAAGCTTCTCAAGCTTAGGATTTCATACTAGTTGGAGGTTTTATGTTCACCACAAACTTAGAGATTCTAAACTCCCCAATCTTGTACAATAAGGTTTTCCAAAGTTTACTTTCAAGCTTTTACAATATAAGTTTATAGCTTACTTACAACTAGAGGTTTGCAAGCTAATACAAACTTAAACACAATTTTGAAGAAATGGTTGCCCTATCAAAGGAATTTTTAAGGTTTGAGGTCAAGGTTCGCTCAAGGTTAGTAAAAACTATTTGGTTGAGGAACTCTCTCTTTTCTCAAAGTGATGCTCATGGGTATGAAAGAATTTGGCTCAAATTCATGGCTATCACACAACCAATGATTCACACAAAGTCTCAAAAAGAGTGAATATAGGCTTAGGTAAGGCTTTAAGAAATGTAGCTAAAGAAACACTCAAGATTGAACTCACGGTTAGGTAAGTGTTTAGGGCTTGAGAGTGTGTCTTAGCTTGAGGTTGTTGCGGGAAAGATGATGAGGTTAATCTCTAAAAATGATGATCAAAAGATCATGGAAAGATAGCTCAATTAGATTGAAGATGCAAGTTGAAAAGTTCTCAAGACAATTTTTGCACTTTGATCTTCCAAGAGAATAATGAGACCAAGCTTCACTCTTCTCTTTGTCTCCATTGAATCACAGCCATTGGATCTTCAATAATCTTCAATCTTCACCCTTCATCTCCTTCTAATCTTGGTCGTGCATCTCAAATCAATCCACACCACACAAAGACTAGCCATTTTTTACTATTTGAGACGGAGAAAGTTGTTTTTTTTTTATTTTTGGCTCCAAAGCATGTTTGGATCTTCTTCTTTTTTTAATTTCTCTTCTATATGCTTGAAAGGTCTTCAACAATCAGCCAAACACCCCTTGCAAGGTTCAAACAAATTCCTTCCAAGTTTCTAAAAGACGAGTACATGAATAGTATAAGACTTGTAATTGAACAGTGGTTGTAACAGATGAAAAACCAAAGGGAAAATGATTTATTTTATTAATATCGCAAGAATTGCAAGACAAGTCATGAGATTTAAAGGAAATAGTGGAACATAATTGGCTGTAGACATGTAGTTTGAGACAAAGGCCCTTAGTTTTCTGCAGGGCAGAATGACCCAAACATTCACAGATTTGGTAGCAGATGAGTGATTTTGGCCAATATCCACCATTGTAAGAGTAACCCGATGTACCATTTTGAGATTGATTAGGATTGTTGATGGTTGTGCTGAATAGTGGTTCTAGAGTTTCCTTGATACCTAGAATTTGGACCACAATGAAATTGATTATTGTTGTTATCAGGGTGTCATTGATGATTGTTGTTCTAGCATTAAGCATAATTGGTCGTGGCATGCAGCTGAGCTTGATTTTGTTTAAGGCGCTGTTGGTATGATTCTTGGCTTAAGAGCAAAGATCACATGGATTCATACGTTATAGGGTTTCATGTCCATTCACAGATTGCACTATTCTTTTAAACTCAAGCCCAAGCCCAAGCCCAAGCCCATTAAGAATAAAAATCAGCAAATCCTCTTCTTCCACTGGGTTTCTTGTCAAGGCAAGCTCATCTGCTATTTACTTGACTTCGTGATGATATTCTTCTATCTTCTTCGCTCCTCTTTGAACATTCACAAGGTTTTGCTTGAGCTGAACAATTCCAGATTATGATTTGTTTAGGAAAAGGCTGTGCACTTTCATTCATGCCTCTTGACTGGTAGAGACATCACCCAAGAGAAGAATTGTTGATTTATTAAGGGATGAGATTATAACATTCAACAACAGCAAATCTTGATAGATCCAGTGATCTTTAGCTTCAATATCCAAATATGGGAGACAAACAAGGCTTCCATCCACATAACCCATGAGTTTGTATCCTCTAAGGATTGTTATAAATTGGAGTCTCCAAGCAATGAAATTTGTTGTCTTGAGCTTCTATGCCAATTGAGAGCTTGCATTGATGGTAATAATGGGTTTCCCTTTTGTAGCTCGAATTTTGGATTGTTCATCCCAATTAGACTTGTAGAGATAGTCACCACGGAGGTAGAAGATGAAGCAAGAATTTGAATTTGATTTTGATTTACAAACTACTTCGATACATAAAAGATTGAGAATTGGAAGAATTGTAATTTAGTATATTCATTTAGAGTGTGTTTAGATTAAGGGAAGAGAAGAGAAGAGAAGGAGAAGGAAACTCATTAAAGGAGGACAAGAAAAGGTAAAATATTTTTCTGTTTCCTTGTTTGAATTTACGCAGAATGACAAATCAGTGTTTTCATGTTCCAATAGGGACAAAGTGATAAAAATATTATAAAAAGGACAAAAATAATGTGTTAACCAAAATAACCCTCATGAAAGAAGATAATGTCATTTCTAACTTCAAGTATGTCACTCCAACATGTTGATCTCCTCATTCGACGAACTTCTCTCTTCTTCCTTGATCGATGCTCCTTCTCTCTTCTTATTTCGCTTGTGACATAGATCGACAATTTTTTTATTCTTTGCTACAGAGATCTGAGCTTCTTCTTCCATCAATTGCTATAGAACAGATCGTCAAAGTAGAGTTCTAATATTGTATCTTGTTTTAAATTTGTTAATATTATATCTGTTTCAGATCTGTTAAAATTATATATGAAAAGATGTATCATCTTTATTCTTCTTTTTTGTATTTTATGTTTTTTGGTGCAAGACTAACAGGCTAGATGGATGGTGAAGCAGCAAACCCTGAGTGAGGGACACAGAGAACAAAAGAACTAGAGGTAGAATTTGATGGAATCTCAATTGAATGCAGCCAAAACACCATCAGGAATATAGCATGTATTGAGCAGTTGCATTCTTGTAACAATCCATGTTCCACTTCTTCAAGAAACATGCAGGACCACTTGGAGATTTAAAAAGCTATTGTATTGATGAACTCCATTAATTGTAGTACCTACCAGCTAATATTAAAAAATGTCTGCTACAGTTTTCTAAGGTGATATCACCACAATGTCTTCTGTGATATTGTCTGATGAGATAACAGTGCAATATAACAGATCCGAAAAACAGAATCATTTTTGGCATGAATGTGTTCCTATGACTAGATAGAATAATTGTTAAATTAATAACCATAAGGTAGAGCTTATGCACGGTGAACTAATATCGTAGTTATATTAAAAACGTCATGATGTTCACAAGAAGTGTGCTCATGTATCATTGCAGCCAACTTAAACATAGTAGCAAAGTATGAAGTGAATGATTAATGATATTTTTCAATGCCCCTTCCAGTAGAACAACAGCATTCCAAGCATTACTACTGAGATGCCAGTAGATGTTTAAATGTTAAACAAGTGGACATGATACTTGGTTTGCCCGCTGACGCATATGGTAAGAACAATGATCAGATAACTACTGTAATCAATGCCACTGATTGATATTGTTGGTTCCGAACTTTTTCACAAACAACGAGTCATTTTTATGACAGGGAACTACTGGATTCCACTTGAAATAAGTAGAGTAACTGGACGAGAAAAGGTAAAAAAACAATAATACCAGGTCAGGAATCAATCTCTCCAGCAGTTGTTGCTATAGACAGCTTGCCAAACACAATAAGAAGATATTCCTGGCTGGATCGCCTTTCAGCTCATGAGCCCAGTGATTTCATGAATCTTAAAGGAAAACAAAAATATGAATATTGATACTTCTTTAAACAATTGTCTGATAATATGCCATGATCTATATGCAAGGGAAACTACCCATGTCGACCTCATAATATGTACCGTTCAATGAAAAAAGAAGAAAAAATAAACAAAGGCATCTTTAAGTTATTCAGCACAAATCACATTTGCCGACTGCAAGTGCAAAGTAATGGGTAAATTTCTTGAATCACAAGCAGCGGGTAAACAAAATAAGACAAAATAGAGTACTCCTTTGTAGTTAACTCATTGTTACACCATATTCACCACTGAGTCGAGTTACTTATTAAGATGGATGGAGATTGCCAGACCAAGCTCTAACACTTGGATAGTATAGAGGGCAAATAAGTGAACTAGTCAGTAGCAGGTCTAAACTGAGAAGGAACGAACTATATAGTCTGAATCAGTTGATATGATATTTCTACTTCTCACTTTGATGAGATTTTGTAGCAAACTGCATTTCTATCTATGCAGGGGAAAAAAAGATGAAAAATAAATTGTTTTGTACATGGCAATTCAAAATGTGTACAAAACTGTTCAGCCTCTTCTATGCTATGTCCAAGTACCTTTCATGACCTGGTTAAGCGATGAGTGACATTAATGAAGATGTCTTCACTGCAGGGAATTGTAAGACCACCCATCGGATGATCAAATCCAAATTCTGCTTCAGCTTGACTTAGCAATCAAGGAACAAAGGCTGGTTCAAAAATGATAATGGTATGACAAAACGCTTCCTCTGATTTTGTCCAACATAAACTACAAAGCAGCCCTTTGGAACATCTAAGGCACCTGAAGCGTCTTGGTTTGCAGTAATTGGAAGATGTTGAAAAGCTTTCTTAGCTTTAATAATACCACGAAAATGAAAACCCATAATTATGTTTAACAAGGAAAAATGATCTCAAAGCTTTTGAAGTTGAAGGAAAAGAAATTTTTGATGCTTGAGATTGCTAAGAATTGTGGTGTTGTTTTCCAGCCCAAAGAAACGTGTATATTTATAGATGAAAGAACATGTAGAAAACGTTGCAATGTCTGAAATCTGAGTGGATAGTGAAGAAGCATTTCGATGGTTTCTGTTGAGGGGCAATGTCTCATGACAGACACATGCTTTGTCCTCCAACTAATCATAAAAAAATATATGAGATTGATCAGTTGCATTCTTGTACAACCTCACGTGCAATTGCCTCAAGAAACATACTGGACCACATCGAGATTTAAAAAGATTTTGGAGAGACGAGGGACTCCCATCGTCTTCAATACAAGCAGGTATTTTAATTTTCTTTAAAATAGATACAATTTCCTCCATCATGTCATAATAACATGAATTGGATTGTTGTTTGGTGAGATTACAATGCAATAATGTATACTTCAAAGACTAGAGGTTTACCGCACAAAACAACAGACAAATATTAACTCTGAAGTCAATGAAACTCAGTCACCAAACGCCTAAGTATTAAATGAAGTCAATGAAACTTGGTCAACAAACACCTATTCCCCGAAGTCAATTATACTTAGTTGATAAGCATGCCAGCCTCCAAATTTGAGGTTTATAATACTCATTGTAACATGTTATATTACTATGCAATAAGAAATAGAGCTGCAAACTAGTGGCTCTGAGCTAAGTGCAAGAGTTATCTGATTGACTGCATCATGCTTAGCAGTACCTCAATGCGTCAACCTGCCGGATAGGCCACCATGAAGTTCACAGGAAATGTGCGCATCTATCAATCTCCGTCAAATCCCTTCCGGTGATACCAAAGATATTATTGACATATACCAAGATGCTCTACGGATATTCTTAAAGGCTAGCGAAGTTGAGCAGATGCTGGGCCAGAAGCTACAGCTATTTAACCAAGATGGCTCAGCCTTGTAGTTGTTAGTTGATACTGACAGAATGTCAAATGGTGTGGATTTTCTACTATTTTCACAAAGAACAATCAACTATTGAATGCCAAACCCAATGCAAGTTAGAGACAGCTTAACAAGCTTTCCAGTGGTGGCCAAGATGCTTAGTCGATCAATAAAGAGGGATTAATGACTGATTAGAATCAAATTCAATTTTGCAGAGAACAGTATAAATGCATAACATGAAAATTAACCAGTGAGTCAGTGACACAAAATTACTTCACAGTAGGAAACAAAGATACTTCTTGTCATTCTTACCTCGATGCATCAATTTGCTAGCCGAGCCACACATAGCTCAGATGAATCATGGGCTTCTTTCTGTCCTAGAGCTACCCGCTGGGAAGTACTAGATGAGGCTGAAAAACAAAAGGGAAAAAAAGAAGAAACATGACAATTTATGGTCAGAAGTGATTAGTCAATATTTATAGGGGAATTGTGCAAATTAAACTCTTCTGCACAAATTTTCCATAAATGTTACATACATCCCAAATGGGCCACAAATTATCCATAAATGTTAGCATCACTAAAAGTGACCAAAAAAACGTAGAATTTCATATCAATGGAGGACCGATGGAGAATTCAAGCAATGCATAACTCCGGCATGTTAAATCTAAAGGAAGGTTATGATTCGAAATAGAAAATAGAAATACAGAAACATGTACGCATGAAAATAAGACTCAGATATAGACATGTTTGTAAAGGGCTTGAAACTACAATAAACATTTTCTATCAAAAATGATGAAACTAAAAAACCTTTTCTGATTGATCATTTTACATCTCTAATACGGATGATAAGCCTTTCCAGAAAACAAGTTGAAGTGTTGAAATATTATACAGTTAACCATTGCTCAATACGTCAACTGAGACACAAAAATTGAAGAAGAACGAGAACAAGGACAACATACAAGCACTTGTATAGGAATATCGGATCAAAAAACTTCATTCTCAATTCCATTTGCAGAACAGTAACCAATAAATTATAAGGGTTCACTAAAGATGTCATCACAAATTTCACCACTATCAAGTTTAAAATTGGACAATGATCGTTGACTCAAAGGTGTTAGAATATAAATGTCTCCTAGAGAGAGAAAAAAGTCAGAAGAAAAAACTCCTGCTCGAAGGTACTGAAAATGTGGTTGCTATATGATATTTCAGCTCCCATTATCCATCTATAAGCAGGAAATAACATCAATGAATAAGTCTTCTCTGCAGGGCATTGTGAGACCACCCATTGGATGATCAAAAACCGAATTCTTCTTCAGCTTGACTTAGCAAGTCATGGAATGGAGGTAGGTTCAATAATCGGAATAACAAACCTTCTCTTCTTATCACCCACATAAACTGTACACCAGCCTCTTGGAACATCTACTGATGCGCGGTTTACAGATAAAGAAGACCAAGGAAGAATTTTCTTAGCATGAGCAATCGCAGGCAAGGGAAAACCCATGTCTTTTAATGAATATTTATATAAAAATCAGAAAGGGCTATTATGAATTTATAACTACTAAGAACTTTGACGGCAGAGTATCTGAAGCTTGTGTTGCCCATGAACTCTTATTATTTGGGTATAAATAGATAGAGATATGTGGCAGTTCCGTTGACATGGAGTTTTTGCATTTCAATGGGGCCTAGCCACCTAGGCTTATGCCTTGTCTCAAGAGGAATCACATGGATTATTCATCCAAATCATATAAAAGAGTAGAGGTTTCATATGTAACTGTTGTAATCCAAAAAAGCACAATGCCCCACCATTGCTTCATATACTGAGACCATTTTTAAGTTGACAATAAGAGAGTAGTTCGGCTCAATGCATGCTTGATACACCTTTGAATCAAACAAGGGACCGCACTGCAATCAACAAGAACATAATAACACAATAATATGATAATATGTTATAAAGGAGAACGATTGAATTACTATGAAAAATTCTGGCTCACACGTTAAGCATGTAAATATTACGAACATACAGACAACAAGCACTACAGGGGTCTGACCACATCCAGGAGCAAATCTAATGAACAAACATTTTTGAATTGGTAATGGATCAATTAAAGATCACATACCCTTTTAGTCTGAAAGATCGAGAATGAGATGTATAGAGGCGCTTTGACAGACACCACATTTGTAAAAACTATTATTGCTCCTTTTTTTTTCCTGTATTCTAACACCGAATACGTTCCCTAATAACCTGAAATGTGGTTAGCATTGAAGCAGTCCTCATTTGAGAGGCTTCAGACCCTTGACAGCCCTCAAGTCATTCACTGCCTTACGAAGAGCATCATCTGAAAGAATCAACCGTGACAATGCCCCAGTACTCAACCCTAGAAACTTTGCCGCTTCAGAGACAGAACCCTCTACTGCAACGATTAGGTCTAACAGCGCTTGCATTCCCAAAGCAAATTTAGAATTTTTAGGACCAATCTGTGGACCAATATCCGACGGTCTAATCGTGGACTTTCGGGGGAGAATTTGAAGGAGTTCCTGAGGAGGCGAATATTCATCGAGATTGACAGAGTTCCTGACTTTCAGTGCTATTAGAGTGCGAAGACGCGACAAGGCTGATTCGCGATTCATGTGCTGAGAACGGTCCTCAGCAGCCTGGGCGAGAACACCGGTGGGAAGGTGTTTGAGACGGACGGCAGTCTCTCTCTTGTTGCGGTGCTGACCGCCGGGGCCGGACGACTTGAAAGTATCCATCTCGCACTGCCTCATCAGCTCTTCATCGCTCAATTCCAAGAAACTCTTGCTGTTGTTACCACTGCAACTGCTGTTATGAATTTGACAACCATTAGAGCCCCAAAACAACCTTCTTCTCCTGCTTGTGGACAAAATGAATCTTCCTTCAAGAGTCTTCGCCGTTGTTGGAAACGAAAACCTCGATCTTCCTTCAAGTCTAAAAGAGTAAATCATGGATTTCGTAAGCCACTGAGCTGCCATTGCCATTTCTTTCTAACACTCAATTCCCCGTATCAACACTCAAAATCTACGGCTGCTTCAGCAATCAGCGCCATCTACTCGTCCCCCAAAACTACTGCAGCAACAGTGTGTAACAATAAAATAAAATAAAAATCACGATAAGTCACAAGTCCTGGACTCCTAAACCTGTTGGGCCGTAAAAGGTCCGGGGGGATTCAAAATTAGGCCCATTCGTTTGTGGAGTAATGATGGGCTGTGGAGTTGTACTCGTTTTGGATCAGTCTAGACTCTAGAGTTGCATACATACAGGTAGGTCATAGGTGCCTCAACCAATGTGAACTGGGTTAATGTTGTAGGTTTAGGTTTATATGGGCTGAACTAGGGCCCATTTAGTTTTCCACGTCGGGGAAGACAAGATTTAACGCATTTCTACTAACTTTTAACTTCTAATTTTTAAACCACGATATATTCATAATATACTCGCTCATGAATCATGATTAGTGATTTAGTAGTTAGTTGATATGGTGTATGTATATATTCAGGAATTCTCTCATGGGATTCACTCTTTGTAAGTGTTTTAATGTAAAGGTTAAATTACATGTATTATCTCTAACGTTTGATGAAAAAGCAAATACATCATTTACGTTTGAACAAAAAAACAAACACTTTCATCACGTTTGTAAAAAAGAAGAAACTTTTCTTATTGTAGTATAAAGTTAAGTTTATGGAAGATTTTTAATCGTTTCTTATATTATTTGCATATTTACTCTATATAATGGATCATTAGTTCAGTTGTTCAATATATCTTAGATTCGATGATCTTAACTAGGTTGATTTACTTTGAATCGAGACCAGTTTTTGGTGTTTCGTACATAATTTTTATGATTTCATTGTCTTTATTTTATTATTGTTCATAGCACTCGTAACGTCATGACAATTTATGTACTTTACCCTAACTTTTAACTACAATAAGGAAAATATTTGTCTTTTCTACAAACATGAGGGGTGTTTGTCTTTTCCTCAAACTGGAGGGAGGTGTTTGTTTTTTCATCAAATACAAGGGATAATATATGTCCTTTACTCAAAGTAAAATAACAGGTGAGTTCCACTTGTTTGCCAAAAAAAATAAAAAAAATAGAGACCTCATTTTACAACTTCACAAGAGAATTCATATATATATAGAGAGAGACTAATTAGACTAATTTAAATCCAGGGAACGATCCGTAGACAGCTCCCTAAGAAAAGGGATGAAGTATATGTATATATTGGGATTTTTGGAGTTATTTTTAGCGTTCAAATTATTTATAACAAAAATTGTTATATATATATATATATATATATATATGTATGTATGTATACTGAGATTTTTGAGGTTCAAATTATTTTTAACAAAAATGTATGAAATGTTTTTTGTTTTAAAATCAACGATCAAGAATTATCATACACTTTTTATGTTGATCAATTTATTTATTTTTTTGTTTCGAATAAAATATAAATTGTTAGGTTCGTAAAATTGATTAAAATATAAATATAATGTTTTCAAATTAAAAAACAAAAAAAAAAATTGGATCCCAACAATTAAGACTTAAATTGGCTTATTATAATTTAGTTAATGTTGTTGGCGTCATATATAATTACCTTCCCCTTCCATAACTGGCTGATCACTATAAGCAATATTAAGGCTTAAACTAATAAAGAGTTTAATTTATTTACAGAATTAAGAGAGAGAGAGAGAGAGAGAGAGAGAGAGAGAGAGAGAGAGAGAGAGAGAAGGTTTTAATGAATTGGATTGTATTAAAACTTCTTTCTTCTACCTACACTAGTAAAGAAACAGAGTGCCAAAATGAATTGAGGATATTCTTGATTTGGACTCATGACCTGCGATGCAATTGAGACGTAACAAGATCGATGAAGGCGTCTTCTTTGCAGAGAATAGTAAGACCACCCATCGGATGGTTGAACCCAAACTCGTCCTCGGCACGGCGGAGCAGATCAAGGAAGGAAGGATGGTTCAAGTAGGATATTGGTACCACGAACCTCCTCTTTTGGTGTTGATTATCATCTCCAACATAAACTGCGATGTGACCTTTCGGAGGAGCACGGTGAGCATCAGATTGATGATGAATATTATTCCTTGTAAGCTTAAGAACTTGCTTCGCACTCCGAATCATTGAAGCCACCCGGATACCCATTTCACTGATTGATTATATATATGTATATATGAACTTATAAATGGCGTTTCTGTACTTGTGGTGAGACAAGTTTGTATATTTTAGGCACAATTTTGAAGGAGAAATGGTTGTTTAGTGACACCATACTTATAGAGACATTATTGACAGCTAGCTGCAGTGACAGGTATTTTTTTTACTTTATAGATGAACATATGATCTGGTGTTAGACTCGTAGGAATACAACGTAGGATTATGTTAAAATTTTGAAAATAATATTTTCACATATCATTTGAGGACGATAAGTCTCTGTATGTCATGTTTGTCTGGGCCTGCCTACTAAAAAAAACTGTGTATGAGGAGTTGCTTTTTTTTAACCTATTGTAAGTAGTAGTTGTGGTAACAACTCAGAGCAATTCATTAATTATAATTGGTGATTTTGAGATGATCACCACACATATAATGGAGCCTCACATGCATATGTAATCTACACTTGTCTAATGGTTGTAAATCTCAAGTTCATTTATATTCAATATATATTACTCATTTTGGATTATCTGATTTTCGTGAATACATCTGATTAGTATGATTTTATTTTTTTCAAGACCGTCTAACTAAATCGGTCTTAGATAAAATAAAAAAAAATCCTAGGTTGGGCTACTACTAAAACAATTACGATTTTATCCTTTCGAAAATTTTGTTAAGATCCGAGGCCAAAAAAATTTGTTTTGGAATATTTACAGCGGTACACCTCCTTAAAACTCTATATATATTATCGATGAACATTCAAGGGCAAATCTATTGAGGGTCAAGGGTGGATAATTGCCCACCGTAGCTTTTTTATTTTTATATTTGTATTTTATAATAATTTAAAAAAAATTAATGATAGTTTTAATTATTTTTTTCCGATATTAATTGTAGTTTTGCCCACCCTGACTTTGTAACATTTTGGATAGAGAACCGTATAAAGAAAGATGCTATCTTTTACCTTTGTTATTATCTTTGTTATTACATTTTGATTGTGGGGTTACCCGGGGTCTGCTATAGTTTTTCTTCAACAGACCCCGCTGTAAATCCCTTTCTAGGCATTAAAATTTTTTCTTTTATTTTTAAAAACTTATATGTGTTCTGATCGGGATTATGAGTCCAACGGTATATTGCTTGTGCAAAACAAAAATCATTTGGATTGTAAAAAAGTTACGATAATTTTGAACCGTTAAATATAAACTCGAAACATTCTATCTCAATTTTTTATTTTTTATTTGATTTTTGTTTGACACAAAAAATATATCGTTGAACTCGTACTGTGGATCAGAACACATTCATAATTTTTAAATAATAAAATAAAAAATTTCCTGCACCAAAATGCCCCTATAGCGGCCCGTTATAAAAAAAATTCAGCAGGCCCCGCCCACCCCTAATTGTGGAGGGTCCGGACCTTTGGATTCGAGTCCAATTATTAATTAAGCGTAAAGGCATATGGGCGTGCATTTTTATAAATTGAGGACATCTGGAAACAACCTTCAATAATTACTATATTTTATTTAGTGCAAATCAAATATTAAAAACAATTTCCCAAAAAAAGTGCTAAAAAAATAGTGAGTTGATATATAATATACTACATAAATTTCAGTAATAATTAGTACGTAGCACATGGAGCAGTTGAGGCTAACGCTCTTTTTCTGGAGCGTCAATCTCAATGTCGCACATGTAATGAATCCACTCATCATCTATATATATATCCCTTCATTTCCATTATATATATGTCACATCCCCGCTTAGAATGTGAATCTAAAATATGTAGTTAATTTTTGGGATCCGAGATATTTTTTAAAAAATTTGGTAAAATTATATTTATATTTAGATTGATTTTATAAATTCAATGATAATTTTTTATTCAAAAAAAATTTAAAATGAAAATTACATAAATATATTGTTAGATTCGTAAAAGCGATTGATAAAACATAAATATAAATTTTTTAAATTAAAAATATATATATTTTGGACTTAAGTAGTCCAAAAATTAGGTGCACATTTTAAGTACACATAACAGAAAAAAGACACACATATATAGGGGAATTCTCTTATGTGCGCCTAATCTTTTGGAGTTCAATACATTTTTTTTAAAAACTTGAAAATTTTATGTTTGTGTTTGATCGATTATCCGAATCTAATGATATATTTTTTTGTTCGAGACAAAAATGAAATGTATCATAAAAAATGCATGATAATTATAACCGTTGGATATAAAACACAAAACATTTCATTCACTTCTCGGATTGTATTTGATTTTTGTTTTGAACAAAAAAATATCATTAAATTCGTACAATCGATCAAACACAACATGATTTTTTTTAGTTTTTTAAAAAATGTCTTGTAACCTAAAAGATTAAACAATATATATTTTCGGTGCACATTTTAAGTTCACATACCATAATTTTCGTATGTATTTGTGGTCAAGAATGATCGATATAACATATATTAACATGTATAATTGCAGCACATGTTCACGCATGTTGAGGAAGAAATCTCTCTCTGCTGGCAGGTATGGGCAGTCTGTGTATGTCAGGGCTTCAACTTTAACAATCATAAGGAAAAATAATTCTGATCCGCGGAAAACAGTGGCTGTCGTCCTTTTCTATTTTTAGAAATATTATAATATATGCACATATCATACTCATACATATGGGACCCATCCAACTTGGCTTTGCTGACCCCCACAATTTACACAGTGCAAGGACAAGTTAAGTACATGATGTTGCATAACAGCCATGCCACCATTTGCATGTACGTATATATCCAATATTCTTATATCATGGTTCAAACTGAACTGACGTTCCTACTTTGGAGAATACATAGCATGAAGAGTATTGATCTTTCGAGAATTTACATGCATGACTTTGATCCACCAATTAGTATTAGCTTTTGCCCTCAATTGTTTGATGCAATTGACCATTGATAGTGTCTATAGGGGTAGCAAAATTTTTCCGTCCTCATTCTTTGGATTGGCAGGGTGGGGAGGGGAAAGACACAAAATTTTGCCCCGTCGGCAGGGCAGGATAGGACCAGATGGGGTTTCAGTTTGCTCCGCTCCACTCCGAAATATATTATATATATATATATATGTTTATATTTATATGTATATATATATATGTATATATAAATGTAAAAACCTTAAAGTATAAATACTAAATCTAATTCGCCAACCTTAAGGTCTAAAGTCTAATGTATTAACATTAAACTTAATTTATCTAAAGGTTAAATCTAAACCATAAAGTTCTCGATCCTAAACCCTAAATTATAAACAATAATCCTAATTCACCTAAAGTCTAACCCTAAAGTCTAAACTCATTAACCTTGTGAGCTCTTAAATCTAAACTCTTTAGTTCTAGATCTTAAACACTAAATTATGAACACTAATCATAATTCACCTAAAGACTAACCCTAAAGTCTCAACTCCTTAACCTTAAGCTCTAAGCCTATAAAGTCTAAATATTAATCCTAATTTACCTAAACCTTAAATCTAATTATCTAAACCCTAAAATTCTTGAATCCTAAACCCTAAATTATAAACCCTAATCCTAATTCAACTAAAACATTCTTTCAAAAAAAAATGATTCGGGGTGGGGTAGGGAGTAACGGGGCGGGGTAAAAAGGATTGTCCCGAAGGGCGGGGTGAGGCAATTTTTTAAAGTTCGGGGCGGGGATAAGGCGGCCGAATTCCATCCCCAATCTGACCACGCATAGTTCTTGATTTTGACCTAACACAGCCTTCTCAGATTATACTCAAATCAAGTGAATCCAAGCCAAAATGACACATCTATGTTATAGAAACGACATGAGGATTATTGGAGGGATAAAAGGAACTTGAAACACATTTATGGAGAATCGAGCATTCAATATCAATATCAATTCCAATTCAAGGATTGATTCCTCACTCAATTATGTTGATCCATTGATCGTGGCAAAAACACGTATTATTAGTACCAAATTAATCTTGTTTGATGCTAGTCTTTAACTTAGTAAAAATAACTCATTACAAATAGAAGAACTATAGCAGTCAATTAATCCCCTAAACCCAGGTTAGAGCATTCGACGATTAATCTTTTTAATTCTGATTCCACCAAAAGACATAAATACGGATCGTTTACGTGATTTGGCTAGATAAATATAATAAACAATACAATTGGTGATCAAGCAATTATGCAGAAATCATATTTTGAAGCATGACAATTAAGAACAAAAATTGAGAATTGAATTAAACACTTGTAATAAAGATCAACTCATAATATTCATGCTTTGATAGGTCAAACCCTAGATATCAGTTTAGTTACAACCCATAAAAACATATAGAAGAGCAAGGGAAGAAGAAACCATGAATTGATACGCAAAGGTGGAGGAATGAGGAAGAAGAGCCACCTCACGAACAAGAACAATTCCAACCTATTCAAAATTTTGTAACCCTTTTCCCATATTTTTCTAGACTATTTATACCTAATACAAGTCTCCTAGGAGTCCTCAATTATGTTTACACGTTTAAAGACACAAAAATCTAATTAAACTAGGTTTCCTGATATGCTGGAAAAGTCACGTCTAGTCAGGGCGCCCTTTTAGCACTCGAGCTCTAGAAGGGCGCCCCAAGAGTAATCGATAGGCAGATGGCGACACCCTTACAACGCTCAAGTGCTGGAAGGGCAGAAATATCCGCCCCATCATCTGTAACTGTTGTTAATTCACTCTTTTTTGTAGCATCAATTTCGTTATCAATATACAAATCATTGTGAACAATTTTACCTCCTCGGAGATGAATAGCCATGGCTTGCTCGGCGTTTCTTGGGTTAATGATAGTTTGGGTTGGCAACTTTCCATCCTCTCTCTTGCTTAACGCTTCAGCAATTTGGCCTACTTGTACCTCCAACTTTTGTTGACTAATGGCCAACTGACGGACCATATCTTCCAATGAAGTAGAAGTTGAAGCTTGTGTGGCGTTGTTCAAAACTTGAGGATTCTAGATGTTCTGAGTGTTCCTCCAAGAAAAACTTGGATGGGAGTGTTGTCTTGGATGATAAAAGTTCGGATTATTATCATACATTGGATTCTAGTTGAAAGAGTTCATCATGTAGGCAAATTCCGAAAAATCCACTCCTTGTGGGCATACAATAGTCACATGGCCGAAAACATGGTATATGATGAAAATTTCTTGAGGCCCCACATGCTCATTCATTGCCAGTAACATATCCAATTTACTTGAGAGAGCTGCAACATGAGAATTTTGTGAAAGAATATCAAAATTTGAAATCTCGAAAACAATGTGTCTCTAACCTCTTACTTTCGCTAGATTATCAAACAATGTGTGACATTCAGTTGGAGTCTTATTTCTGATTGATCTTCCAGCGTAGTTATTAACTGCAGCCTTACTAGAAAATGTCAGTGTTATATAGAATATACGCATCAACACTAAGATTAGTAAAGAGTGATGAGGACATTGAGTTAGAAGACTATTGAACCTATCCCATGCCTCTAAAATGATTCATCATGTTGTTGTTCAAAGTGCATGATCTTATCTCTCAAAACATCAGTTTTCTACGTAGAGAAACATTTCTCCAAAAATTTATTTTGAATTTCAGTCCATGAGTTAAGAGAACCTGACCTTAAACTGTTCAACCATGACTTTTCTTTGTCCTTCAATGTGTAAGGGAATATCTTCATTTTTAAAGGCTCCTCAGTAACTCCCGCATTCAAAGGCATGATAGAAACCATATTAAAAAAATTCACGAATATGATTTAAAGGGTCTTCAGAATTTAATTGATAAAAAGATGGCTTTTCTTTGTCCTTCAATGTGTAAGGGAATATCTTCATCTTTAAAGGCTCCTCAGTAACTCCCGCATTCAAAGGCATGCTAGAAACCATATTAAAAAAATTCTCGAATATGATTTAAAGGGTCTTCAGAATTTAATTGATAAAAAGATGGCATCATATTAAAATGAATGAACTTGAGTTCATAATTCCTATCATTCGTAGAAAGTGTGATGCATGAAGGAAATTGTAGAATGGTGGGGATATCAAGATCACTCATTGTTTCAATTGGAATGATTTCCGCCATTGCTTTGATGTTTGACAACTTTTCTTCTCCGCTTTCGGTACCTTGCTTCTTGTGCTGCAAGAGTCCTTCGATGTCGTCAATGTAAGGTAGAAAATCCTCTTTCAAAGATCTTCTTCCTTGCATACAATCTGAAATCAAAAGGAAGAAAGTTTAGCACAAATTTATACTTAAACAAGTCTCCCTGCAACGGCGCCAAAAACTTAATATTAAAATGCTCACAAGTGCATAAGTGTACTATTGTAGCACAAAAGGTTTGTGCAAGTATAAGGTTGATCCCACAGAGAAGAGTTCAGTCGAAAGATGTACTTAACTATTAAAATAAATGTTTTTTAAAGTAAATAGAACACACTTAATTCGTAGGGAAGCAAACAAACAAGAATCAACATTGATAAAAATCTTGGGGCACAACTTTACCAAGCAATCCTATTACGAGCTATAAGGGTCAAGCATTCAATATCAATTCCAATTCAATGATTGATTCCTCACTCAATTATGTTGATCTACTGATCGTGGCAACAATACATATTATTAGTACTAAATTAATCTTGTTTGATGACAGTCTTTAACTTAGTAAAAATAACTCATTACGAATAGAAAAACTATAGTAACCAATTAATCCCCTAAACCTGGATTAGAGCATTCAACAATTAATCTTCTTAATTATGATTCCACCAAAAGACATAAATATGGATTGTTTACATGATTTGGCTAGATGGAGATAATAAACAACACAATTGGTGATCAAGCAATTATGCAAAAATCATATTTTGAAGCATGAAAATTAAGAACAAGAATTGAGAATTGAATTAAACACTTGTAATAAAGATCAACTCATAATATTCATGATTTGATCGGTCAAACCCTAGATATCAGTTTAGTTACTACCCATAAAAATAGATATAAGAGCAAGGGGAAAATAAACCTTGAATTGATACACAAAAGTGGAGGAAGGAGTAAGAAGAGTCGCATCACGAACAAGAGCAATTTCAACCTATGCAAAGTTTTGTAACCATGTTTTCATATTTTTGTTAACTTATTTATACTTAATACAAGTCTCCTAGGAGTCTTCAATTAGGTTTACACGTTTAAGAACACAAAATCTAATTAAACTAGGTTTTCCGGTATGCTGGAAAAGTCATGTCTAGTCCAGGCACTCGAAAGCTGAAAGGGTGCTCTAATCTGCCAAATACTGTCTTCTGTAGTGTTGGAAGAGCGTTTTCGATGATTTTTTTTTCGAATGTGCTCCAATTCAGTTACAACTTAGCAGCAACCCTGCTACATATAAAATATATAAAATCCCAAAGTATCAACTCAATATTGACATAATATTTTCTTCTTTACATTATTCCATCCATATGTGCATCCATATGTGCATAAGTTAAACATTAGGCCAACTTCAGTGTGAATTTATTTTTGAGTGAACATTTGTGAGAATTGAAGTTAAGGCTAAGAGCTATGTGATGTTGTTCTTAATACCGCTTAGTTTTGTGATCAAACCCAAAGGCTACATTTGAAGTCTCTACATTAAGTGTTGGATAGTCATACTATGTTTGTAATTGAGCTACATGTAAATAATCTTAGTTTTTCATTGCCATCCAAATCTTTATGTAAATAATATTTTCTTCATTTTAAATTTGATTGGAGATGGCCAAAAGTTTAGTGTGAGGGTGTTTATCTTTAGAGAAATTACGTGGATTTTATCCACCTTTTAGTACTAGTTTTTAACTGGCTTGATGCGATTGAGTATCGATATTACATAATCTTGTGAATACTACAACTTTCAAGTTCATAGGTAAAAAATAAAGAAAATAGCACAAAAAGAGACAAAAGAGTTGTCAATTCATCGACCCTAGTAGTTGATTGATCAACCATTGAAGAATGAAAACTAGACATCCGAGATGGATTCAAAATCTATTGATCGACCCTTGTAGTCAATCGATCATTGAAGAATCAAAATTAAACATCCAAGGCATATTCAAAGTTGATCGATCGACCAAAGAAGACTCAAAAGGGGTGAAAATAAATAGTTTCAAAGTCGATCAATCAACCATCCACAGATCATGATTTTGACTTAGCACAACCTTAGCAAATTATACCCAAATTAAGTGGGTCGCAGCCAAAATAACACATCTTTGTTAGAGAAATAACATAGGGGTTATTGGAGGTATAAAAGAACCTTGAAACACATTGATGGAGGATCTTGAACCTAGCCATCATCTCTCTCGACATTCAACTTTGAAAAAGAGGAAGAAGGAGTTTCTCCTGGATTTTCTGGGTTTATTCCTTCTACCTCTGTATTTATGGATTTTTTTATGTTATTTATCATGTTCTTGATACTATGAGAAACTAATCATCCATCTATGATCTTAATTCATGTAATCTAACTTTGATGATTCAATAAACTAGTTTTCACTTATCTATTGATTTCTATTTGTTGTTGAGTTTCTGTAGTTGTTCTCACTGCTTTTGGATGCCTGATTAATATTTAAATATTGTGTTTCCTAGATTGAGATAAGAAGGAAATATCTAGGATTTGCTTCTTACCATAGATACCATAGGGTGCATGAAGCATAGGAATATACCAACATTACCTATGCAATTATGGCGCGGTTATCTAATAATCGTAATGGATTTTTATCATTTCAATTTGAATGTTAGGAATAACATGGATTTATCAACAATAGATACTAGTTATGAATTAGCAATCCAAAAGAGTTGAATCAAATAAGTGACGATGTTAGGTGCCCTAGTGTTTTAATTGCTTGAATTAAATCGATTGTGTTTAACATTGTTTTATTTAAATCTCAAATAATCGTTGAATTATTTATATTAATTGTTACTCGATACATCAACTTATTTTATTTTTTAAATAACATTAGGGTTAATCAAAATGAGTAATCATAATTTCTTAACTCAATTCTCAAGGAAACAGTAATCTTTTTATCACTTTATCATTTATGTGATTTGTGCACTTGGAATTAATCTCATTGAGTATATATATAAACGTCCTTAAGAATTTCTTCTAGCTACAAAAAACTAACCTTCAAAAGATAAATTTAGATGAATCCCAAATAGCTCAATTGGAATGCTGAATCACATGTAATCTCGAATCCTGAATTCGAGCCCCACTATCTTCTCCTTATTAAAAAAAAAGAGATAAATTTAGTACATACATAAAATTAAAATTCAAGGAAGGGCCAGTGTGTACGCATATTTACTTTAAGATATTTCACTAAAAACTTAAGGAATTGTGTGTGGTTCCACAAGTAGAGCTAAGTGAAGAATAGTGGGGTCTGATTGTCGCTTGATTTTTTTTTTCAAATTTTTTATATATAATGTAATACATAAAATAAATATAAACATGCCTAAAATTATATATGAAATAATTAGATACAAGTTGACATCTACTTCATTTGTCTTGGCCTAAATTTTAATTCACAAAGCCCAATAGTTCACCCCAAATTTCAAAGCCCAATAGACTCACCCCAAATTTGATCAAATCTTACATTCCATCTTCACTCTTTAGCAATCAGCCTCAATTCACGTCTTCAGCCTCTAGCCCAAAGTCCAAATTGATGAACTTAGACAAGGCTCGCATCGACCTTTCAATCTCTCATGGTCTCACCTTAGACACCTCCCTCGTCTCAGCTTTTAATTTATTTTTCTTTTATTGACATCAAATTAATTATTTCTGATTTTAATTAATGTTGTGGTCTCAACTATTCTAGATTAGAATTGATCTTTTTGCACTTGATGATGTTAATGTTTTTCACTTTAATTTTGTTATAATCAATGAGAAATAAGTAAATTTTCATTAAATAGCCCCTAAAAATGCCCCCAATTATCTTATGATACTATTATCTAAGGACGTCGCTAGGATTTAGGATGAGGGGGCACCAGGGGGTTCGAAGGTAGAGCGCCCCAATTTTTTTAAGTTATTTATATGTTGTTTGTTAATATCCAGTCTAGTAAATATAACTTGATCTGCAAAACTAGAGCTATACATTATTTTATATTAATTAGAGAACAAGTAAAATAAAAATATAGTTTACAATCACTAATTTTAATGATTATGGGTTACCTCCACACAAATTTTTAATATCAAGACAATAAAAAAATATAATGAAGGAATCAGAATAAAGGAATGAAGTTCCAAACAGACAATGACCTCCCCTTACACTCACTGTTAGTGATCATCTTGAGACATAATGCAAACTTAAAAGTAATCACTCTATCCATTTGAGTACTCAATTTTAAGTAGTTGGATCATCTTAAATCCCTATATTGAATGTTTAGTTGACACTGAAAAATTAGCTTAAAGAAGTCATCATTTTTTGACCTGCTTCATTTTAATAAAAGAAAAAATGTAAAAAAAAAGTAATTTTCTCAAGATAAAATAATAAAAAAAGAGTTGAAAAGGGGTTGTGTTGTAAAGAAAAAATAAAAAAATATATACAAAAATATTTGTATAAAGGGAAAACTAAAAAGAGGGAAAAAAACACAAAATAGAGTTCTTGTTTGTTTAAAGACAAAATAATTTCCATGAAGCACATTTTGAAATCACTCTAGACTGATATGTATGTACTATTAATTTTTCAAAATCTAAGGGTTGCCCCCTTGGTGGCTCTGTCCTTGCTACTATCAATACTTTTGTTAAGGTGTTATTACGACATCGTATCACACTGCCTTTATCTCCGTGTTTTATTTAACCGAAACACTATCGTATGGAAGCTAGGTTGTTATCGTTGCAGATGGGACATATTATGTCCTCCTTCCTCATTTTTCTTCTTGCCCGTTGTAATGTCAGAGCACCTCTCGAGCTTATATGGAATTAGTTCTCTTTTAATCTTGTAATCAATCTCGATCAATGGAAAGCTTGTATTATTATTCTCCTTATTTGTGAAACAATTTCATGATATCGGAGTAGGTCGTGAATAACCCAAACCCAATTTCATTCTAAGAAAGGTACTCTAAAATTTTCTGAGAAAGCTATTTTTTCATTTGGTCTATAATGGAGAACAATATGTATTACGAATCCATCAATAAACAATCGATCAGTTAAAATCAAAACCCTTTTAGAAACCTCTATTACTTGACTCATTTTTTATTTCTCTTCAAATTTGATATTGTTGGTCCTTACTTAAGCAAATTTTCATCTATGGAGTTTCGTCAGAGAAAGAGTAGAGAAGAAGTTGATAGAGCTGAGGCACATCAAAACTGCTCATGAAGCAACTGACTTGCTTACCAAACCCATGAATCTAGCCAAGCTTCAAGAACTCATGTCCAAGCTTAACATGATCGAAACTCATGCTAAGCTTAAGAGAGTGTGTTAAGGTATTATTATGGTACCGTATCGTCACTACCTTTGTCCTTGTGTTTATCTAAAGAAACTTTGTCTTATTGACGTTAGGTTGTTATCGTTGTGGATGGGACATATTATGTCCTTCCTTCTCATTTTTCTTCTTGCCTGTTGTAATGGCAAAGTACTTCATGAATTGATGAATGTTAATGAGTTTCACATAGAAGAGTGAGAATAAGATGGGAGAAGTATTGTGCAACTTATCTTAAATTAGGGTTGCCAACTTTTCATATATTGGATTAAAGATAAAGACAATAAGAGAATAATACATTTGTACAGTAAAGAGGCAATTTGCAACGTAATTTACAACACTTCCCCTCAATATAGAGCATATAGGTTACTCATGCCAATCTTGCTTACAATTCTTTCAAACACTTTACTACTGAGACTCTTCGTAAGGATATCTACAAGTCAATCTTTGAACCTTAAAAAAGGAATACAAATCTTGCCATCTAATAAGTTCTCTTTGATAAAATGTTGATCAATCTCAATATGTTTAGTTTTGTTATATTGCACTTTGTTATGAGCAATATTAATGGTCATCTTATTATCACGGTACATCAATATAGGTTAACTCTCCATAATTCCCAGATCATGTATTATGCCTTCTAGCCATAATACCTCACACACACCATGAGCAATAGCTCGGTACTCAGTTTCTGCACTTGACCTCGATACTACAATTTTCTTCTTACTCCTTCTTGAAACAAGACTGCCTCCAATGAATGTGCAGTATCCTGTAGTAGACTTGTCTATCATCATAACACCTAGCCCAATTTGCATCCGTCTAAGCTTCAACATTGAGGTTACCATTTTTTGTAAACCAGAGGCCTTTTCCAAGATTGAATTTTAGATACCTCGGGATTCTGTAAACAACTTCCATATGGAAAGTTTTGGGATCATGCATATAGTGACTTACTATGCCCACAACATAAGTAAATTAATCTTCCAACAAGTCTTTGATATATCTCTTTGTCAACTTTTGTACCAACATCTAATCTCAGTTTGTGATTAGCTTCAATGGGTGTGTCCATATGTTTACACCCTAACATCTCTGTTTATTTCAAGAGATCCAGGGTATATTTCCTCTATAATATGAAAATACCACTAGGTGACCGAGCAACTTGAATGCTTAGGAAGAATTTCAATCACCCAAAATCTTTGATTTCAAACTCATTAGCTAAATATTTCTTCAGTCTGGATGCCTCATTAGGATCATTCCCTATAAGAATAATGTCATCAACATAAATTAGCAAAAAAATGAGTTTGGAATCAAGTTGCTTAATGAACAATGTATTATCTCCATTGCTTTGGTGGTATTCTGCTAGCACCTAAGATTTTCTGAATCTTTCAAATCATGCTCTAGGAGACTGTTTGAGACCATAAAGAGCGATTGGATAGAAGAAGTATTTTCTTACCTTTTATGACTATACTACAATAGATCATCCTTTGCTAGTCTCATAGGAGTTTCATACTCACTTTTTGATCCCTTTTTAGTCCCCGAATCAAACTGATCACCAATGATAATTCAATCAATTTTGCTGAGAATAACCCTGGGTAAAACCTCAATCACCCATTGTTAGCAAGCACAAACAGATCGAGAGCATGGTTGACTGAGGCAAAATCAGACCCGAGATGCAATTCGATCGATTATGCCGAGAATAACCCTGGGGAAAACCCTAATCACTTGTTGTTATAAGGCACAGATGGGTCGAGAGCACGGTTGACGAAGGTGAAATCGGACCCGAGATATTAGCAAGAGATTTGACTAATTTAATAGGAAACCCAAAGAACCAATATGGGCAGACACAATCAGGAGGTGTAAAAGCAATTTGATTGGTTTTGCAGAGAATAACCCCGGGGAAAACCCCAATCACCTATTGTTAGCAGGCACAAACAGGCCAAGAGGACGGTTGACGGAGGTAGAATCGAACCCGAGATATAAGCCCGAGGTAGAAACTCCAAAATATTTCTTGGAGATTCATAGCCACTACAAAGTGGACTAGAACTAACGACCTTAGGTAAACTAAAATAGGATTCAGTTTCTCTAAATGTCATATCTATCTATAGAGGCAAAATACTTTTAAGAATGTGGATAATAACATATATAACCCTTTTGAGTAGCAGAGTATCCAATAAAAATAAACGGACTTTGGATCTAATTTCCTGATTGTTGGTTGATGGTCATGAACAAAACAAACACACTCAAAAACTTTCAAAATTTTGGTGAAAGAAGAAGTACCTTGGAGCAGTTCTAGTGGGGTTCGAAAATTAAATATCTGTAAAGGCATCCGATTAATGAGATAAGTGGTTGTTAAAACATCATCTTCCCATTAGGATTTTGGAGTGTGCATGGTAAACATAAGAGCCTATGTTACTTACATTAAATGCCTACTCTTCCGTTCAGAAATTCCATTTTGAGCATGAGTATTCACACAACTAGTTTGATGAATAATGCTCTACTCTAGAAGATACTCTTCAATTTCTCCATTAGTATACTCAGTTCTATTATCACTCCAAAGGATTTGAATCTAAACTAGAAATTGAGTACGAACCATCTGGTGAAATTTCTTCAAAATAGTGAAGACATTATTTTTTGCGATAAATCAAATAGACCCAAGTGCTCCGACTATAGAAATCAATAAAAGTCGCAATCTATCGGTGTCGACATAAAAATACAACTACACTAGGAGCCCATACATCAGAATGAATAGTGAAAACGAATAAGACACATATTTATGCTTGACATGCTCACAAGTATCACAAACTAAGTTCTCAAAAACACATTGAACAAATAACTTAGGATAAATTTTCCTCAAAATGACAAATGATGGATGTCCTAATTGTCTATAAAGCTCAATAATATGTGGTTGAACAAAATCACAATTGATGGTAACAACCACAGCAGAACTAGAAGTGAGATTCTGCAGCAAAGCTTCAACTAGCATATCCAAGTATACAATCCTTCATGTTCCCTACCATATCCAATCACTTTCCTCGTCTCCAGCTCCTGAAAGACACGATGAGATGGAAAGAAAGCAGCAACACATTTCAAATTAAGCTTTAGTTATAGAACTAACAAACATGAGATTATTTGGAAAACAGAGAGCATGAAGAACATATTTTAGGTTTAGAGAGTTAGTACACTTAATGGAACCCTTCCCAGCAATGAGAGAGAAAGAACCATCGGCAATTTTAACTTTATCTTTACCCGAAGAAGAAGTATATGAAGACAATGAGGAAGTACAACAAGTCATATGATCAGAAGCACCCAAATCAATGATACAAGGGGCAAAGGAAGATGACCTTAGGGCATATGAAGATGAGGCAGTACCTAACTACGCATTATTGGAGGATACAATATATTTACCTGTAGTGGAAGTGGAATGATAAATTATGGACATTTGTGACTCTACTTCCTGCAGTTCTTGTATAGTGCCTTTCGGCTTATATGATACCAAATTTCCCTTAGAACTTCCAAAACTTTCAGATAGGTAGGACTGTGGCCCTGAACTACCACCTCTCCTACCACCGCACCCTTTAATGGGACGACTATGTAGTTTCCAGCACTTCTCATGGGTATGGTAAGGACAGCCACAATAATCACAATGAATGGCCTCTTTCACATCAGAAGCCTAGAGTATTGGTTTATCATGAACAACAATATGCAACATTGTCTGCCTACGACTCTCCTCTTGCTACACAACATTATATACTTGTCATAGATTCAGGAAGGGATCCTTTCCAAAAATTTGAAAGCGAATTTGATCAAATTCAAGAGGAAGACTAGTGAGAAACTCAAACATACTCTCCTTATCCATCATCTTCTTCAATTTCACTGCATCTTGGGTGCAAACAGCTTGAAATTCCTAATAGAAGTCAAGTTCATTCCACAAACTACTCATTTTAGCAAAGTACTGAGTAGTTGTCAATTCACCAAATTTAAATGCATGGATCTTCCTTTTGTATGTCAAAAATTTATGCATCATTACACATGCGAGTATAGGTTTGAACAAGCACATTTCAAACATCCCATGTTGTATCAAGCACTAGATATGGTTTAGCAATTCAAGAATTTCATTGAGTTGTTCAACCAAGACATTATAAGGGAATTTTTAGCATCCCATTTATCTTACTTGGGATCCGAAGCATCTGGTTCATCTTTCTCTCTAGTGACATAATGTCCCAATCGTCTGGCTTTCAAGAACAACATACACGATCGTGACCATCTAAAATAATTAGTACCATCCAGTTTCTCTAGGCCAAGCAATAGTGATGGGTTATCATGTATGGTGGAAGTTCTGACTTCATCAAAAAAAAATTGAACAACAATAGTTTCTTCTAGATTGAAAGGATTTGACATTGAATCAAAATTTCCTCAAAAACACGTACTGGAAAATAAAAATAAAAAAGAACACCAAACAGTGCCAACAAATGCTCAGTTTATACTTAAAAAATCCATAACAACAAGAAACTAACCAATTAATTGGCTTAAACATGTTTTAGATTATCAGCAGTCAAAGACTATCAAGGGTTATTCATAGTCCGATTAAAAAATGAAGAACTAGTTCACTTTTTTTGGCACAAACGATGAGGATGCTCGATCTACAGAGCCCAAGATTCAGTTATTTGAAAAGAGTAAAAGATATCATTTTTTCTCTGTAGGGATCTTTTAGATAAATGAAAGAGATGGGCCTAATTGGTTATGGCTTAACAAAAACCCTCCGCACGACTTCCTTATAAAGATCGTAAAGCAAATCTAGGGCTTACAATTTTCATCGCCATAATTCTCTACCTTGCAATGCTAGCTTCTCTAGAGATAGAGATTCCGAGTGTCATTCGTCCAAATCAGGATGAGGTATGTAATATCAATGTATAAGAAGAAACTTGACCGCCAAAAATCAGCAGCAGCCTGATATCCGATCGAAGAGCAAGCCCGATATTGTCGACGATTGTTATTCGTCTAACAACATGGACCAGAAGAAGAAACTCAACCACCAAAATCAGCAGCCGCTCTCACCATCACCTCTGATAGCATGATGAATGATAAAGTCTTTTATAGAGAAGAGTATGAAGAAGATGGGAGAAGTATTGTGCGGCTTATCCCAAATTAGGGTTGCCAACTTTTCATATATTGGATAAAAGGAAAAGACAATAATACTCTTATACAATAAAGAGGTAATTTGCAATGTAATTTATAACATAAACTCTGCCAATACTTATATGGAGTTAGTTCTCTTTGTATCTTATAATCAATCTTTGTATCATTATTCTCCTTATTTGTGAAACAATTTCAACTTCTCATTGAAGAAGCAAAAACAACTAGTAGCAAAAACCATTAGTGGCAAAAAAAAAACCCATTAGTCGTATGTCCATTAGAATCACATGGTTTTGCCTCCCAACCATCCATTGATCCATAACAATTTTTTATTGATAAAGAGATTTCATGCTATAATTTCCCTTGCATATATATAACACCATGGCCTACCATGCACATAATTACAAGACTATGGTGGTGAGCAGCTATTATTATCGTCAATGCACTTGTTGGGGTCTTCTGTTTGCTGCTACATATATATCCTAAACCATATATATTCTTATATACTTCCATCAAACCACTTACATATGGACCAAATCCATTAGTTATTCATATTGTTTTAGCAAATGGCATGCCACCATACACATATATACATTAAAGGTTCTCTCATGTAAGGACGGTGACATGAAAATTAGAGATGCCATGACCTACATGTTTACTAACACATACAAATTGAGAAGGGAATTATTGAATATCATATGAAGATGGGCCTTATTTTGAAGGAATGATAGGTTGAAAGGGAGCACCATATTCCTCTCATATCAAATTAATGATATATCTTTGAATTTATTGGTTTGCAGTTGGTCACACAAACACACACTTAATGTGTCCTCTACTTATCTAATTAATATATAGTTATCTTCACCTTATTATAAAACTAATCGTGCAAGCATATCAATTACTAACTAATTAGTGCATTTAGATATAGTTTAATTTGATCAAATATGGCATTTAATAGTAATACTCAAAGATCATTCAATTTTAGTGGGATTTAATACTACTTGAGTGGTCCACACAATTATCTTAACTTCATTAGTACTAGTCAACTTCTTCAAATTATGATGATTAAGTTGACCGATCGAGAAATTATGCAAACTAATTATAATTTTAAGAAGAAATTAATCTAAACATAGTATCATATATCCATGATAAGTCTCAAGTCACTTCATATGCAAATCCCTTAATGCTAAAAACAATGGTAGGGACCTTCACTCATGCAATTGCCCAAAAAAGGCCGGTTGTTTAGTTGGCTACAAAAAACCCACTAAGTGAAACTCTAGTCTAAGTACATTGCCTCTCTACAAAATAAGCAAAATGGATCAAAAGGTCACTTGCTTTATTCCTTCAATAAAACACCACATATATATATATATATAGACACACACATGTATGGCTCAATAGTATATCTATTAAGAATTTTCCTATGAGGTCTTAAAATGAGATTTTAAAGGAAATTCTATTTTTTTGAGTCATTATTTAGGGTTCAAATTATTTTTTAAAAATTATATTTTTTATTTTGTTCAATTTTACTAATTCAACGCTATATCATTTGTTCAAAACAAAAATCAAATTTAACATGAAAAAAAATGACAATTCTAAACCGTGGGATATAATTCAAAACATTTAAACTCGATCAAAATACAATTATGATTTTTTAAGATTTTACAAAAATTATTTTAGACCCTAAAATTAGAACCTCATTTTATGATGACATAAGAGAATTCCTCTTATATCTATACATGTATATGTCACAAAGTTGCAACTATGTATCCTTTTTTTTTTCTCAAGTTGAACAAGGCATGATGCCCTAGTACAAAACAAAGAAAAACACAACAAACCCATGTGGAAGTTCACCTGATATGTTTCTATATCTAAACATTAATGACACTTTTGATCCCCATATCTATCCAAATTTGAGGTTTGGGATCTCCCTATATAAATATGTAGCTACTAAAACACACCATTTCAAACCCATCTCTTCAATATTCTCCATTAATTCTTCAGTCAGTCACCAAAACATTTCTACTGATCAACTGCAATATTATTACTTACTTGGTGTTTTCTAACATGGGTATTCAACTGATGGGATTAGCTCATGCAAAGCAAAAGCTCCAGCGATCGCTTTCTGCTAAAATAGCAAATGTTTTGGCAAGTAGTTCTGCTGCTGCTAATGTTCCTAGAGGCCATATTGCAGTCTATGTTGGAGAGAGATACAGGAAGAGATTTGTGATTCCAATCTCTTACTTGAACCATCCTCTATTCCAAGAACTACTAAATCGAGCCGAGGAAGAGTTTGGATTCGATCATCCGATGGGAGGTCTGACAATTCCTTGTAGTGAAGACTACTTCATCAATCTCACTTCAGTTTTGAGCTGCTGCTCCTAGAAAATTATATATAATTCTGGTGGCATATACATATATCTCCCAACGTTGATATATATATTTGCCACAGTTGATTATTCTTTAAATTTAATTAGTTTCCCTTTAAGACGTTGAATAACATATATATAATTACTTGAGACCCATGAAGGCAAGTCTCTTCAATTTGTGCATGATGCATTCTCATCCGAATACAGTTTTATATGAACATCTGAGCTTGTAAATGACGAGGAATTCTCTCATGAGGTCCAAATTTTTGGTGTCCAAAATAAAAAATTTTAAATCTGAAAAAAATATAATTATATATTGATCGACTTTACAAATTCAATGATATATATTTTGTTAGAAACAAAAATTAAAATCAACATGAAAAATGTATGATAATTTTAGATAATTGGCACACACTTTTCAAGTTACATTTGATTTTTATTTTTTAAAAAAAATATATATCGTTGAATTCCTAAAATCGATTATCATATAAATATAATTTTTTTAAAATATTTTAAATTTCAAAACTTAAGAGCACATTTTAAAATATAACAGAATTTCTTTGTAGGCATTTTGAAAATCCACCTAAGGCCCATTTTGAAAATCAACCTGGCCCAAAAATCAATGATTGCCATTATGGCACTTGAAAATAAATAAGGATCCTGATTTGTTTTCTGTGTAATTTATTTTCATTTTTTGTTTCTGTTTTCTTATTTTAGAAACCCTTTTTTATGTTTGAAAACTCTTTTTTTTTTTTACGTTTTTTGTTTTTTTTTATCTACATTTGTTTTCCAATCAAACATGTTTTTCAGATTATTTACTATTGTCCAAAAATAAAAACAGAAAACACATATAGAAAATAAAATAAAAGAAAATCACATCCATGTACAGAACTACACATTAAATCCCCTACAAAGCCTTTGGAAAAGTTAAAAATCAAGAATTAATGGGGGTGTTCAAACGAGAAGTGAGATGAAGAAACTCATGTTCTGGGCAAGGAATAGTGAGGCCTCCCATTGGATGATATTCAAAACCAAACTCTTCTTCAGCTTGACTCAGCAGTTGTTGAAACAGAGGATGCTTCAAGTATGCTATCGGCACCACAAATCGCTTCTTCTCTTCCTCTCCAACAAACAGAGCAAAATGGCCTTTTGGGACGTCCACTGAATTCGTCGATCGTTGATGCCAAAACTGGCGTTTAGAAGTTCTCTGAATTCTAACATGTTCGGCATGAAACACCATCTCCGGCAAGATCCGAATACCCATTTTGATTCAATTGCTGACAACACAGTTTTTTTTGAATACCGAATTCCGATGCTTGTGTTGTAGTCCTAGCTATATATATAAATAACATATACATTGTGGGTGATTGTGTAGGATCAGCAGCCAAGTTGGGGAATGATGGGTCCCACAAAATTACATGTCTAAAAATAGCAAAACCAACCCACTGTTTTTAACATAACCAGAGACTCTACTCTCTGTTTCTCCCCTGTATTGTGTGGTTGAAGTTGGAGTGGGCTTAATTTCTTTGCTAGATCCAAGAATTCATGAATTTCCTTCTCTTTCATATCATTGTACACACAGCATTGAGTTTGGAGCTGGACTTTTTTTCTGGTTAACTGCCCATACCTGCCAGAGAGATTTCCTCTCTCTCTAACATGCATGAACATGTGCTGCAGTGAATATAATTGGTTTTGTGTACACACCCCGGATAGATTAAAAAAAAAAGGCAAAACCAATGATGAGTTAGGTTCAGATTCAGTACATGTGCAATTGTGAGATGTGAGATTATTATTGCCCCTTAAAAAAATGTCTGAAGCCGCAACTGCTACATGTGCTGCTACTCATTGTGAAGCTCGAATGAGTAGATATTCTACTCCAGGGCCCGAACCCTTGTCAGGCAATGAGTTTTCACACACAGTCTTAGTTTTTTTTTATAATGTACGGGCATGCAAATGGCGCATGATTCGATGAACAAGTGGTGGGGTAGTCTGCTGCTCGATCTGTTACATGAAATAAGAAAGAGAAACAGAGCAAATAATAGCCATGTGAGGCTCTGATGCTAGTGGGTCCTTTTAGGAGTTACACAAATTTCTTCTCCGCTATCACAACACGTATTGCCATGCCATTACACTCTTAAGAGTTAAGAGTCAAGACTCAAGTCCCAATTCCAGATTGACTTAAAATTTCTTTGATTGGATTTCAGTTATGGGGATCAGAGTGCCTTCAGTGATTCCGAGTTCGAAGCAAGTTCTGAAGCTCACGAGGAATCAACTATTAGATGTTCCCCCGAAAGGTCATCTCGCAGTTTAAGTTGGAGAAGAGCAGAAGTAGAAGAGGAGGTTTGTGGTACCCATATCGTACTTGAGCCATCATCCTTCATTTCTTGATCTGCTGTCCCGAGCCGAAGAGGAGTTTGGTTCAATCATCCGATCGGGTGGACTTACAAATCCCTGCACAGAAGATGCATTCATCGATCTTACGTCTCTATTACTTCGCAGCTCATGAATCCAGAAGAAGAAGAAAAAAGATTTGGATACAATTTTTATATATTCTATCTACTCCCTCAAAACGTCTTATGCAGGATGTATGATTAATGGATGTGGGACGTTCTTCACAATCCGCCCATGTGTGAGTCGTGTGCCAAAAATTGGACTCCACAAATTACGTACACGTCAAGTTTACAACCCGACAACTTGGTCATAAAGTTGAGCCCTATCCGAAGTTCCTTATTTTTTAAAAATATCATTATTATATTAGTGCAAAATTCATTTATGCACTATTTAAAGTTTGTCAAGAACTCCTATGTTACCGTTCTTTCAGAGCCTCCAAAAACTTAGATACGCCATATGCAACTAACACTCCATCACCACTCTTAGAACGTTCTTTTCCTAGCGGCCACAACCCACAATAACATTCACCCTAAGTCACACAAACATGGAAGTGCTGGTAGGTTCACGCCAAGTTTATAGTTTTGAAATTTAGATAGTACTTATCATGAAGTGTGATTAGTGTTTTTTTTCCTCATTTCTCATTAATCATAATTTCTTACAAATAATTAGAAATAGTTTTTTTCTTTCTATATGGTCATTTACATTTAAAACATTAAAGATGTGCAAATTTGTTCATTAATGACAATGCACGTAACCGCACAAGCCTTTCACAAAACGGCAATATTAAGTATATCTAATAAAAGTGTCCCAAAATATTTCAAATCGTATGTGGCAAGTCATAGGCTAAAAATTTTGGAGCGAGAATACACTTTTGAAATTCAAACACATTTGCATTGTCTCACTCGGGACTCTTTGGTATACAAAAGTCTTAGGATACTGAGTGTGTTTGAAAATTGTTTTATTTTTAAGTTTCTAAAAACCATTTTGAGTATAGTTTCTAAAACTAATTTTTAGGAATAAAAAGTGTAAAAGAAATCATTTGGTTTGTATAATTTGAAAACTGTTATTTAAAATAGAAAACATAAAATTCATTTGGCATACGTTGTTTTTAAAAGATAAAAAACAAAAAAATTCATTTGGATGTTGTATTTGTTTAAGCAAAAAAATTATTTAACAATTATAATTATATTAGTTGAACATAGAGTTTAGTATTACACTAATAACAATACATTTAGTCTAGTCATTTCTATTATTACAATGATCTACCCACATCAAATTAGCCATATTGTCACGATATTGGGACATTACTGCTGCTCCTTGATCATTGATACCAAAATTATTAGCGCTGCTTGAACTTGCTCCAGTGGCCGCAGTTGAAGTTGAAGTTGAAGGTTGGATATCGACATCATCCATACTCTCCCATGTATGGAAAAGAATATCAGGTTGTGCTTGCAAGCGTAGAAAATTATGAATAGTACAACATGCAACTACAATAAGTCTTTGCCGAGTTGGCTTGTACGGAGACATCAATTTCAAAATCGAAAATCGAGCCTTTAGCGCTCTGAAACATAGGGATGGCAACAGGTCGGGTACCCTTCCATTTAAGAAATACCAAAACCGTTACCATTTAATGTATCTTATACCAAATCCGTTTAAAAAATCATTTAGATTTCCAAAACCGGAACCGTTCCATAACCGTTTACCGCCGGATACCCATTTACCATTTAACTAATTCAATTAAAAAATGAAATCAATAATATTTTTTTGACAAGTCTTAGATACTTATTAATGATGAAGATATTAAATAATACAATGAGATAGAAATAGAAAGGAGTCCAATGTCTTGATGAGCTACATGATAATACCATATTATTACTCCTTAGACATTAATCACTTCATTCCATCAACAAGACATCAAGATCCATGTAATAAATTCAAATTTTATTAGTTTATATTTAGTCTGTTTGATTTTTTCGGTACAGTGTTAACGAGTACATTTCAGATTATGGATTCTTTGAGAGAGAAATTGCGGTTCGCCGTGGCTTCGTAATAATGTTTATTGCATTTTTTTAATTTTTTTTCTTTAAACACTTTAATTTATTATTTAAAATGATATCAAACTTTTAATCTTCATATACATTATAGTCATAAAAGTAAAAGTCTAAACTTTACTACGCACAACCAAAATCCATACTCAATATATATTTATAAACTATGAAAGTCTATGACAAATAAATTAGAATTAGACTAGTGGTTAAGTGATTTACTTCTTTATACACGTGTAAAGTTCGAATCCTTTCTCTAACATATGCACTAATGTTTTTAAGAATTTACTTGTAATTAAGGGTAGGGTCGGTTATGGTTCTGGGTACGATTTCGGTTCGGTTTTGGTTCGGGTACCCTAACCATTTATTAATAGGTTCGGGTACCCTAAACCCGGCATCAAATACCAAAACCGACCCGAAACCATGAAGGATTTTAAAAAAATAACCAAAACCGTTTCCAAACCCTATAGGATCAGTTTTCGGTTTTTAAATGGATCGGATACCCTACGGATAGTTTGCGGATCGGGGTTTTTTGCCATCTCTACTGAAACATCTTTCAATTACCATTCTCATTGAAGAGTGGCTGTGGTTGAACAATTCAGTGCAAGTACGAGGTCCTCGACCTTAATAATCTTGAATGTGATATCGTCCTCCTCTATATGGCGGTAAGAACCCCGAGGTGCATGGGTATCTGGAATCAACAAAATAATACTGGTCTGCATAATTAAATTAAGTTGCATCAGTCCATATATAAATAAATAAAAAATTATGATCATACTTCTAGCAAGTTTTGGAAAGGAATTTTTCGGCCTCGTTATTGCATCTAGGAAGACCTTGGAATCATTGGCGGTGCCATCCCATCCTGTGTAAACGAAAGTGAACATCATATTGAAATCACAAACGCACATGACATTTTGAGTCACAGTAGATTTTCTTCCTCTACAAACAGTTAATTTTTTCTGCCCGATCCCATGCACTAAGGTGCGTCCTATCAATCACACCAATGCAGCCCTAAACCACATGTGTCAACATTAATGTACGAATCAATGTTTAATGTTAAATTTATAACAATGATTATTGATGTATATCTCAAATCATGGATAATATTTTGGATTTGCTTTGTACTGGTCTGGCAGTTCTGTTGATCCTTGTTTAATTATGTTCTTCCCAAGTCGACAAATGACTTTCAAAGTCTTGTGAAAGTGTGTGCATATAGTCTGCGTAGAGTGCTGAAATCGATCTGCAGCTACTCTGTCTCGAACATTATGCCTGATAATGAACAAAAATATGGCAACCTTTTCTTCTAAATACACATCTCGGGAATCATCCAGAAGATCACGTTCCCGTAACACATGACAAAGGTTTATGAAAGTAACCTTATCCATACAAAAGAGTTCGTAGCATACCCTTGTGTGCCCGTTCAATAATTTTGAAACATAGTTACGACCAGACAATGCCGATGTTTGCATCCGATTAGTAGGAATACTGCTTAAATGACGAACTTCTTCAAGCTCAGCCGCTTCAAGAAGAATCATTAACTCAATTAAATTTTCATCGCCTAAGTCAGAAGAAGACATGATCGTTTGCTTCTGCCAATTTGTCATAACTCGGTCAGTATAGTATTAAATACAACTCATCCTTTCACAAGTACTAAAAATGGACTTAAACATAACATCATTTTATTTATCGAAAGTTATACAACCCATGAAACTCATCATTTCACATGCAAGGCAGTCATTTTCTTTTCATAAAAAGAGAAAAACAAATAGTCAAGTTTTCTATTTACGGGTCCCATGGTGATCACACTAATTAATTTGTACAGAAGACATGTTCAATTAGCATCAATTTTCCTCCAATAAAAAAATAGCTCACAGGTCACAAGGACCAAGCAAGGCAAGGGGCGGGTGGTTGGCGATGTGTTTTGCCGTACGAGATAGAGCTTTTTTGCCATGTAGATTGTCATGAATTGAATGTAAATATTGAATGAGCAATCAATTATTAATTTATAATTTAGTTAAGTGCATATTAACAAATATATTTTCGATAGTATGCTAAATGAGATTAACATTAAACAGTTTCAAGATATGAATAAATAACTCCAAAAAAAAAAATTGGGGAGCCGCCTCCAACCCCACATGATTTTTCCTTCCCTCAAATAAAATTCTTCTTTCATACTGTTAGTTTTGAATACTTAAAACAAGACTTTTAAACCAATAATTCGAAGCCTATAATCCCCACTATTATCATCATCATTACATCCAGTTGATGTCAAAAATTGTATAACATTAGAGAGAATTTCTCAATTTCTTGCAACTTCAACTACAGTGTAACAAAAAGCAAAGAAAAATGTATGGAAAAAAGTGTAGAGTGATTCTCGCTTTTGTATCTTTATTTCCTTTGCAAAATTGTTTAAGGTTTTTGATGAGATAAGTGATAGATTTATACATTTACAGTAAGTAGCAATATGATGAAAAAATGAAACTAAATTAACAAAAAATGAGAGCCGTGTCAATGTCAGAGGAATCACACATGGCATCACAAAATTCAGTGAAAACTTAAGTCTAAAATAAGTTTAAAGAAACAGATTGGCAAGGATATATTAATAAATGGTTAACAACAATAAAAAGGAAAAGAAACAAAAAGCACCATCTCATTGAGGAGATCCAAGCAGCAGTACCATATGAAATAAAAAAGTAAAAGAAACAAAAAGTAAAAATGTGAACAAAGTTAGATCGAAACTTAAAAAGATTATTACTGGGGAAGAGAATTCAGCTGCGTCTCCTCTTAGAATGTATTACTAGAACAAGACAACCCTCATCACTATATATAGAAAGAGGTTGGTCCCTCTTCAAACAAAGCATGTATTACCAATCACTTCATACACAGAAAAGATTCAAAAAGATAGAAAAACTAGGGAGAATCCCTGCAGTGCTAGATGCTCTGAAATGATTCCTGAAAAAGATGTACCATAATGAACACAGTCCCACTACTTTATTACATAAAACCAAACTTAAATAGTACACACATCCAATACAAATTAAAATACAGTCAAAGTTCAAGTGCCCAGTTCGTTCAAACACAATTATTGAAGCAAACAACCAGCAGTACCACATTAAATAAAAAATAAAAACAAAGTCTTATGCTAGGTATACCAACTACCATACTAGAAGTAACCCATTGATGCACAAACAAGCGTATGTAGCCTACAGACTGAGGAGCCAGCATTCCCTTATGTCTTCTATCATTGCTAGGAACATCCTTTGCATGTCAGAGTTAAGAAACATGGGACATGCCCTTATACGAACTTCTACAGCAAAAGGCATCGCAGCGACAATGGCCATAGCCTTCTCCAAAGAGTCATCATGTGTATGGCTAGTCGCTTCACAGCTGGATCCCCTCAGCCTCTCAGCTTTCTCTTTCTGAACATCGACGAACGCATGTATAGCATCTCTTACATCACTTTGCTTTGATTCCTTCTTCGAAGCTCGTCTCACTGCTGGTGCCAACCTTTTCCCACTACGAGTCTTTGGATCCATCAAATCATCATCAAATTCATCATCATTGATTCCATTTCCAGTAGATACGTGGACACCAGTGCATCTGAAATGAATATCGAGGTCATTCTCATCGCTGGTATTTGGTGGACATTGTGTCGAAGCATGATGCAACACACTACATATAACACACACACACACACACACACATATATATATATATATCATACATGTATATATAACATATATAACAATAACAGGGAAATCTTCATACAGTATGTTGGAATATATACATATATATATATATATCTCACGTTAATGGCTGAAATTTTTTATTCATTATGATAAATCAATATACAGTTCTATAATCATATATAAAGCAATGAACAAGCATTTTACCACCATTTTTTTGAACACAGTGGACACATTCTATTCAAAAAAAATTACATTGACAACTTGTGAAAAGAAAAAAGATGCTATGAATTGTGAACAAGAATTCTAGAAAGTCATAAAGTGGGCATGAACAAAGCCGCAACCAGTCCCATAAGGAGAAATGTACAAAGCACAATGAACCAATTACAAAAAAAAAACCAATTGATAAACACAACATGTCATAAATCCAACTTACATGCTCAAAGAAATTGTTTTCTTTCATAACAATGACAATTAGGTGGCTTCTTCCTTTGTAGGTGTGCAAAAATCAAATTACTGTAACTTGAAAAAAAACCTCATTTTTATGTGGAACCTCTCCAGGGTAAGACTTGATTATATCTTACCCTACAGAGCAAACTTCAGAGACTGAAAAATGACCCACAAACTGTCAGTATCAATTCAATCTAAGGTGCGCCATGATGATTCCAATCCAAATCTTAACAAACTCTCATTAGCATCACTCACACTCACATCAGCATCAGTAGTTGTGGGGCAAAAACATAACCGGGTCGTCAAGTTCAATTCACATTCTCCATCAAGAAAAAGATCTAGAGACTCCACTGTATAATTTCTACAAACAGTTAGAAGGCTTTGAAATAGTGCTTGAAGAAGAACAAAAAACTTGGAGACATAGTACCCTATAAATATATGTTCACATTATTTTCCATTTAAACAATGCGTAAATTTCACTTGATTGCATTTCAACAGACATGATTACAACCTCTAATATAAGTAGGCAAAGGCATTACCAGCACTAGCAAGTTGATAAATATTGTTCTAACCTTCCAAATATTTTTTACCACCAAGATCTTCAATTGTTATAAACTATCACATAACATCCAAGAAACAAAGAAAAAAAGAAAAAAAATATTGGAGAGCTTGAAGACAATACCTGGAGGTCAAAGCTGATTGAGAGTGAATAGAGTAGATCTGGTTCCCTTCACAAAGCTCCTAATCCCTCCAACGCTAAACGACCTAATTGAGAGAGAGGTATACTTAGCTTAGAAGGGAGAATCACGAATCCAAAAAGTGTTCCATCATATCTGCCCTAGTGCTCCAACATACATACCTCTAACCAAAATAAAAAATAACGAAGATTACCTGGAGAAACTACCGCTAATTGATAGAAGAATGGAGTATTTCTTAGATCGAAGATGGGGATTTGCCCAAGCTTGAGAGGAAACGGCGTAGACGAGCAGCAACTGGAAGAACTTGTCGAGCTTGAGAGGAAACGGCGCAGAAGAGGGTTCCAGTGGAAGAACTTGTCGAGGGTTTCCTCTAACTTTAACTTGTGTTATTTTGGTTTTCAAAATTTACAAAAAATACGGGAAACAGTTTTCATTAATCAGTGGCAAAAATAAAAACAGTTTTTAAAAATTTTCATCCAAAAACACATCTCAAATAAATTTCCAAAATAGCTTTTTATTTTCAAAAACAAAACTCTTTTAGAAACATAAATCAAACGCACTCTAACATTCCTAATCCTCCAATAACCTTAGCGATAAATGTGTGATAAATTTCAAACTCACTCACATTTAAAATATTATTCGTTTTTGTTTGTTCGATTATAGTGGATACATTGAATTCACACGTCTTTGTTATTCCCGAATCATCTTACTTAATGATACATAGGTCCAGAAAAATGCCTAAAAAAAAGGCACGGTTTTGTTTTTTTTGGACAGTCTCACATAATAGTACTTGAGCATAGGAAACAACTTATTATGTGACAAGGACATGAGTGCACAAAGTGTTTGCTGCCAATAAAAGAAAACCACCAGATGTGAGAAGAGAATTTCAACTCTTGTCTGACAGATATAGGGATGATAATTTGCTCCGACCCGTCCCAATCCGACATGCCGTATCCCGACCCATGTGGATTTTTCCCAATCCGACATTGGGATGGGGCAAAAAAACTCAACTTGCATGCAGGACGAGGCGGGGCTGGATCTATCCTGTAACCTGCCACACTAGTAACCCGATACTAGCTAATACTCTAATATATATATATTTATTTAAATTGATATTGATAAACTTTAAACCCTACGTTAAATTGACTTGAATCCAATCATATTGCTACAATAGAGAATTGAAAGCTTATTTATTAAAATAATATTAATAGTTACACTTGAGTTATTTAAGTGTTGTAGATCATATTTATATATGACATATAATATATCTCTATTCCTAACTCAATTGAATTGACGTAAATTGATTTTAATTCATTTATATTGTTAAAATAGAGATTTATAATTTTTGATTCTAATCAATACTAGTGAGTAGAAATCATCTTTAATTAATTTAATAGTTGTCGAAGATATTTATATATAATTTAATTTATTCAAGACGATATGCCCCTGGGCAATGCAGGTTACTTCAAGACAAGGATGGGGCAAAAAAACTTATACTGACATGTGAGACAGGGTTATAGAAGTGTGGGGAGGAGACAATGCGACTATGATCTAACCCCGTCCCGCCTGGTTGCCATCTCTAAACAGATCTACAATGATATACTTATTTAAAGAAAGTCCTGGAAAGAATTTTTTTTTTTAATGATTTAACCCCGTACTTTCAACCCTCTATGAAATAGGTTACTTTTTGTAAAATCAAAAAACAGATTTGTAGTCTTCAGCCAATTAATTTTTATTCTTAGATGCATTAATTGATTTTTGTGGATTCCATTAATTTTTTTATATTTTTAATTGCATTGATTCGATTTCTAATCCAAAAACCATCTTTCAACTGACTTTTTTATGCAATCTTTTAATTGACTTGAGTCTTATAAAAATATTCAAATTTAATATCAGAAAATACTTTATTTAATTTGTATTCCTACTTTGTCGTTCCACAATTTCGCCCTTGATCTTTATCTAATATATATACTTTTATTTTGCCTGTCACATTTTTTTATTATGTTTTTTTTTCCTTGATAACAAACACCTATTTTTTATTTTTGCTTAAGGAAAATTTGATAGTATACAAATAATGCTTATTTTATTTGTTCCTATTTTTATACTTTGTTAATTTAAATATAAACAAATCAAAATCAAACAAGAAAAAACAAGCTAAGTATATATAGAAACAAACAGGAAGTGAAAGAGGCTTATGTGACAAGTTAGTAGGAAGGTGTGGGTAGGGGTGGGAGGGTTTTACAGCAGGCTCCGTTAAAAAGTATGTATGTATTTTGATCGAGATTATGAGTCCAACAATATATTGTTTGTATAAAAAAAATCAAATAGATAGTGAAAATTGAGATAAAATGTTTCGAGTTTATATTTAACGGTTCAGAATTATCGCAAGTTTTTTACGATTCATATGATTTTTGTTTTGCACAAACATTATACCGTTGGACTCATAATCCCGATCAGAACACATATATAATTTTTAAAAAATAAAAGAAAAAATTTTAATGCTTAAAAGGGGATTTACAGTGGGGTCTGCTGTAGATTTTCTACAGCAGACCCCGAGTACCCGTGTGGATAGGGGTATAGGGAGGGGAGTTTATTTAACAACACTCAGTAGAATTTTCATTAACAAATCATCAATACGGTTGCTGGTTGGAGATTCACTCTGAAAATCTACTTTCCTTCTCTCGTAGTGCATAATCTAATCGCTTATGTTCTCTCTCAGATTCCATGGTCTTAATTGAATTTTGATGAGACGATCTGAAAATCAATTTTGGAAATAAAATAACAAGGAGTAGGGGTAACAAAAATTCAAGACTAGTTCAGACAATATATGGTGTTTCCGAGAGATTTGTACGTCCGGATTCAGATTAGTTTGAATTTTTTGATGTACTTAATTACTCATAAACGACTTGGTTTCGATCTGAACAAATAAATCCGACAATAATCAAATCCGGGTAAAGGTTTGGACTGCTAAATGGGATAAGATATTTGTAATTGAACCCTACCCTGATTTTAAATTTTTGGTCTTTGGACCTAGATTTTTGAAATAAATTTATGTTCAAACTTGGTTTAATTTGGGTCGGACATATCAGTCATCCGAGTCGGACAAAATTTTGCTTCCCCTCCGGCCCTACCAAGGAGGAGGATATATGCTTTCCTAATCTCAGTCCCTCAGCGAAAATGCCAATTGTCCCTAAAGTTTTGATACATAATCATCCAAGTAAGCATGCTACAGAGACTACAATCCTTACAAACAAAAGTGCTATTGCTTTGTACATTAGGAATCATCAAAGAAACAACTTGGGAAGGATGGTCAAGACTCCTATGCCACATGTCTAGTGTGACAACAGTTTCTATTTTCTGCATTTGACATTTATTTTTTGTAAATATTATGTCTATATTGTGATCCTCAGTTAAGCAGCTTACTGAAATTAAATTAAATTAAATTAAATGCAAATGTAGGGATACATAAGACATTATTAAAGGTAGGGCTGTAAAAGACCGGACCAGACCGTTGACCGAACCGATAACTGAACCGAAAATACTAATTTGGTTCGGTTTTTCGGTTATCGGTTCGGTTACGGTTTATATATTTCGTATATTTCGGTGTTCGGTTTTCGGTTCGGTGTGAATTTTTTTTAATCGGTTATAAACCGAAAAACCGAACATACATGCACAATATATATTTTAATAGTTTTACACATATACTACATATAACATATGAGTTATTACTTATTACTGTATAATAAGATATAAAACCCAATTGCCCAATTGGCACAGGCCCATACTGAATACCGATCACTCCACTCCATAATGATTTCAATATTTTATATTTTCATTTTAAAAAGACAAAAACCCTAGCAACTTAGAAGAGACGAAGCGGCGTGAGGCAAGCAGACAGCCTACAACCCACTAGTGAGTAGTGACTAGTCCACCACCAATCATTGGGCGTTGCTGCAATCAAGCATTGCTTCTGTGCTTCAGCCTTTTTAGGCTCCGTTATTCACCGTCTTCCATCAACCACCACTGCCTAGTTGTCCACCAAGTCAATATCCAAGCACTCCCTAACTCACGAGTATACAGAGTAGTCGACCTTCAACAACCCTTATCAAACAATCAAGTTTCAGGTACCACCATACGAATTCCTTTTTCCTTTCTACTTTCAGCTTGGTTTTGAATTTTGATGGTTCATTGGGACTTTACTTCTTTAGATATTTTCGGCAATTCATGTTTGTGAATTACCTCAATTATAAAATTTGTGATAATTGATTAATTATTGAATCCACAATTTTGAATTCATGAAATTATTGAAATATCAAAATGTGTTACTCTTACTAACTTACTGTGTTGGTTCCGCTTGACTGCTTGAGAATGTTAGGAACTGTTAAATGTTAAGTGATCTGTTCTTGAAGGAGATGTATGATGACCAAATTGCTAAGGAAGTGGCTGAGAAGGTGAAATTAGCAACCTACAAGATATTTAACGAATACAAAAGTGAGTTCAGGCCAATTCCTACTCCAACTGAGGTTCTTGGAGTTACTAGAGATGAAGATCAATCTGCTGAGGATCGGGCAAAAGCTAAGTTGAGAAGGATACATAGTGAAGTTGGAGGTGGAGAAAGCATCACTGAATTGGATCAGTATCTAGGAGAAAGAATTGAGGGTGCAAAGGAGGGTGAGACGTTTGATGTGTTGATTTGGTGGAAGAAAAATTCTTCAAGGTTTCCTATCCTCTCGGTGATAGCACGTGACTTATTGGCTATTCCGATGTCTACGATGGCATCAGAATCTGCCTTCAGTACAAGAGGTCGAGTTCTTGATACATTTAGAAGTTCACTCACCCCTGGAATTGTGGAAGCACTCATATGTGTGGATGATTGGCTTGGAGGGTTACCTTTGGAGTCAATGACATCAATGGTTGAAGACTTGGGTGAGCAAGAAAAAATTGAGCAAGCTAAAAATATTAGCCATTTAGCATCTTTAATTCATTGGTTAACTTGTTCATGACTTTATATAATTATATTCATGGCAAACATTTCTGTAAATTGTGTTCATTTTCATTTATCTCGAATGTAGAATTGGCTAAGAATAAGAGTAAGAGCAAAGGAACATCAATTGGCTCTTCTAGAGGAGCCGAGACTACTCGTTGAAATTTTGAACTTTGAAATAGCCAAAAAAAGGTACGGGTATACCTCTATATATTTCAGACTTAATCTGTCACTTAATATGTATTTAATCTACATGTTTGGCAGCCCATTCAATATGTAATTTTATGTATTTAATCGGTTAATTTGCAGGTTTGGAATTGGCAGCATCAACATTGGATTTTGGTTCTCCTAGAGCTAGTTACTTCTCCTGGCTTTCCCATTCTGGACTTGTGGGACTAAAACTAAAAGAGACAGAAGGCAACATTGCAATTTGCAAGCAGCAACCAAACTTTAAACTTGTCACTTTCTCTTGTTTATTTAAAAAATATTTGAGTGTTTGACTTTGGGACTGCCATAGTGCCATTAGCAATTTAGCATTAGATTTAAGGATTCTGTATTTATGTTAGTTTTCATTTTCGTTTGACTTCTTGTTGTTGGACTCGTGGACTTTGTTAATTATTGAATTGAGTTTGAGAATTTGAGATTGATTGGAGTACTGGAGCAGTGGAGCTGGACTGCTCACTGGTTGATGAAATATTGTTGTTTATAAATTTGTTATAATTTCGGTTTAAACCGAAAAACTGAAAAACGAACCGCATTATGTCATATCGGTTCGGTTCGGTTATTTTACAAAAGCGGTTTGGTTCGGTTTAATTTAAAACATCAATTCGGTTTTCGGTTTTCGATTTTTTCGGTTTCGGTTAAAAACCGGACCGTCACACCGAAGTTACACCCCTAATTAAAGGTAAGTTCCTTGTTAAGTTGAATACTTCCTATATGCATTAAAGGGTGTCTATTTCCATTAGACAAATGCACAAATGAATCATGCACTGTATGAATTAGAGTGTATAAACTAAGATCGCATATCACATGGTCGCTTGCGCCACTATCAATTAATCATTTGGAAATAAACTTACTATTAAATGTATCTGACACAAAAGCCATGGTAGCTAAGACGAGCGAGTTTGTTTGTCTGCGTTAGTTTCTGCGGTGCTGGCTTTGTTCCTTAAAAAGGCCAAAACCTGATTGCATTGATCGTTTATTGGGAAAAAGATTACTTCGTAGACAGAGAATTAACCAATTGATAAATTTTATTTGTGTAGTATTAAATCTAGATAAATTAAAGAAAAGCAGAAGAATTAAAGCTATTTGCGATGAAGATTCTAGTAGCTGTTATGAGTCTTGATTGCATAGAATAGAAATACCATGTCACCAAAAAGCTTGCAAAGTTAAAAAAAAGAAGAACATAAGACAACGCTTGCTTCCTAGACACATAGTTAACTCAATGTTAAATTTTTCATGCATACCATTAGAAGTATATGTATGTTAATTGGGGAGTCTTAGTGTCTTACAAAGTTTAACAATAAATGCATACCAATCACTGACACCGTGAATTATACAAAATTGAAAGCACAAAAATTAGATATTTACTCCATCCGTTTCACAATAATTGTCCATTTAGAAATTTATTTTTGTTTCAAATTATTTGTCTTTTTATAAATCCAAATTATAATTAATTATTTTTTTGCAAATTTACTCTTGTTCTTGTTTTTCACTAAGAGCTTAATAAATGCTCACATTAATTTGCTTTTCATCTTTTTAAAAGTAATTAATAAGAGTATTTTAGTCAAATGCATTTTTTTTTATTAGTATTAGGGCTACTTAATAGCGTACTTAATCATTGTGCAAAAAACCTTAAACGAGAGTTATTATGAAACGGAGATGGCATAATATTTGACATAATCAATTGGCAGTAGGGGAGGAACCGGAACCATGTATCACAGCCCAGTGCAAAAAAAGAGTTAATATACTTAATCTAGTTTAGCCATGCCCATTAAACCATTATCCATTAGCTTAGCCCAGCCCATAACCGTAGTCCATAACCATTAGTAATTAGATCATTACCCTGCAACCCTTGTTATATGACTGCTTCAATTCTTCTTGTCTTCTGTCTGCCTCCTGCCGTACCTTGCAATCATTATTGATTGTTCTTAATGAGTGGAGGCTAAAAGTTATTATGATTGCTTATTTGTATATTTATTATTAGCTTAGGATTTGCCATCAAGTGCCAAAAAAAAAATTCGGGACACTGCCCCGAACCCCATTTTTAAATACACCCCAAGACAACTCAAAATCTTGGGTCTGCCTCTGATTGACAGCAAATCTAAAAAAATAAAAAAAAAATTATTGAATAAGTTTAATCCAGGAAACTAACCTCAGGTGTACAGATATATTCCAAAGGGTACAGAGTCAGAAATAATCATCGAATTATGCTCAGAAGATGAATACAAACTCACTGAAGACACATGACATTTTTATTAACAGATAAAAAACCAAACTATACAGAATTGTAAAAAATGTTATAATAAATTGTTATACATTTTAACTAATTAGAAGACTTGTTCAAAGAGGTCGACGAAATTGAAAATATTATCCTAAAATATTAATCAATATATTATCCTAAAGACATGCTTAACTTATTTGAATGTACTGGATTACATAAAATCTACGTGTGGATTTTGGTACAATCACAAATCATAAAAGCTTCTCAAGAGGGATTTTCATCAATCCTTTAAAGATGTGAATTATAACAACAATTATTTTTCATCATGTATCGATGCTATAACCCAACTCCCCTATACATTTTGGCCATTACTATGTGACATCATCCTTTGGTAGAATCAAATTTTCATAAACCAATAGCATATGTACGATAACTATTGCTAGATTAAGAATGTAAACAAATCTATATTCGTTTTATGAATATACAATTGATTTTACAATCAGTATAAATCAATCAATTTATAATTGGTCTGATTGATGCACACTAGAAGTGCACTAACATAAGAAGGCAAAGCATTCTACTTCCCGCCACCAAGATAGGACAACTACAATGTTATGTTATGACCATCCTAATGGCTTGTCCAATTCCATGTAAGTCGTGATCTATTCTTATATTCTATAAGAATCTATGGAAAAATCTTATGTATATAGGTGGTAGCCGTACACACAAATCCATATACTAAAAAGAAAAATATCAGTCATCATTGATCTCCATTTGAAACATAAAACAAACTTTATTTTGAATAAATTGTATTACAATTCGTTAAAGCTTGGCTTCAAGTATATCCATCCATCAACCAAAGAGCTTGAATACTTCAAAGGCTTGGTTATGCATGAGTTTTTCTTTCGAGACTATTATTTTCATTCAAATTGTAACTTGAGAGCGAGCTATTTTTTTAAAGTGGAGGAGACGGATGTCATACAAATTTTCTAATTTTCTTTAGTAATTAGAAAAGATACTTATCTATTTCCCTTTCTTATTGGAAATCTATTGCTTTTTAGGAATTTTATCACTTTTGTGATTTTCGGCAAGACTTTAGGACTTTCTTAATTAATTACTTCATTTATTTGTTTTCTTTATTAAGTATGTCGCGATTAGAGTTTGAACAAATTATTTAAAATATTATAACCTCCTAAAAGAGGCAACTTTGAATAACATAACTTGTCGATTTAGAAATTATTCTGTTTTTTTTTATTCTTCAAGACATTGATATAGATAGTGTCTTCTTATTCGTTTTCATTCTCCGTTAAATTGTTGGACCACTGTAGTGACCAATCTCTCCATGGATAGTTGTTGAGGATAGGAAGTGGAGGGTTTGGGTGTAGTCGTTGGGGATTGGATTTAAGTATTGAGTTTTCCATGCCAAAAGTGAGACTTAACCCTTGGATTAGAGGATGATTGAGATTTTAAATTAAAAAGAAAAAAACAGAGAGAGAGAGAGAGAGAGAGAGAGAGAGAGAGAGAGAGAGAGAGAGAGACGCTGACCTGTCCCTATTTTTAACCTCTGATAGGTTGGGAGGCTGAGATTTGGGAGAAACAGCAGCCTACTGCCTACCCCAATTCGTAAATTATAGCCTAATCCCACGCGGCCACGCGGCAGCACCAAATTGGAAGAAGACTAATACTAACATGGGCCCAATTCCGTCTGGTCTCAATCTGTTTTTTTTGGAGGCCCTGTAACCGCCCCACGTGTCGTATCCACACAATAGATTAGTGGTCACCAGCCTCTCACCGTCCTATTAAGGCGGTGTTTGGATATACAAAAAGCTCCCTACTCTTAAGTTGTGCATGTTGTAGAAGCAACTGATCTAGTTCTTATTCCTGGCACTTCTAGACATCTTCTTTAATCCCATATGTTTCATAAGTAACATTAAAATTTTATATTATAACTTGAATTTAATCTGCATACGACTCTGCAAGGATTAAACAAAAAATGTTTCTTTAAATTGAAACCAAACACGACCTCCACTATATGTTTTACTTTTATTACTCACCCTTCCAGAGCAAATGCAACAGTACAAGCATTTATTCGTTCAATTGAGTCTCATATCTATTACATAAAAACACATATTTCTATACAATTAAATCAGTGTAACACATTTTTTAATATAGTTATATTAGTAAAATACATCTCTCAATACAAATAATTATCCAAACATCTGGTCTTTCATTCTCTCATTCATTTTTTAATAAAACTATATTAAAATCAATAGTATATCGAACATATTTTACAAAAAATTAAATCACATATTCATTCACATCACTAAAATGTATCTCTCAATACAATACAGTTATACAGTCATATCAATAAAATAAATAAATATCTCAATATAATCAAATAAACAAAAACATACATTATTTATTCCACTAAAACACTACCATTGTATCTGCTCCTACTCCTTCTGCCTTGCACCGTTACGGGCTACGGCATTACCTCTGTTTTATATTAAAGCCCAAAGAATCGTAAGAACAGAAGCGGAAGGGGAGACTCAGACACGCAGGCCTTTCTCTCAACTTTAGCAAGGGAGACTCACGGGAATCACACGCGAAACCCAGAAACTTCACAAGATCATTCACAAGAAACCAGGCAACTTTTTGATCCAAAAACAAGCTTAAAAAAAAGCAGAGAGAATTAATTAGATGGAGACAACAAAGAAGAAAAGTGAATCATCAGGAGGAGCAAGTGGACAGGTGCTGGACGGTTCAGATATAATGGAGTTGGTTGGGAATGAGGAGGTGTTTAGCAACTTCGTCGATCATAAGTTTCATGAGCTGGATAAGGACAGAGATGGTCAGCTATCTGTGAAGGAGCTTCAACCTGCTGTTGCTGATATTGGTGCTGCTCTTGGTTTGCCTGCTCAAGGCTCCTCCGCTGACTCTGACCACATCTACTCCGAGGTACTAATTAAACACATCCTCTTTAATGGATGCTTGATTTTGTGATTTGTGGAGACTTTTTTCCTTTCACTGTAGACATTTTAATGAATGCATGTCAACTTGCCCTTTAACTGTTTGTTGAATTGCTTGGCTCTTAACTGTAGATAATCAGAAGTCTTGGCAGATGGGTTAGTTAGTTCTTGAGTTATTAGCTTTAATTTTAAATAATCATCTGAGGATTTGGAGGAGATGATGTGTTCAAGTAGTTCAAATTGTGGTCACTGTCTCTTACTGTGCAAACAGATGAGGCAAGACTATGGACTTAGTAATTCTCTTCCTTCAAGCTAATATCAAGGAGATAAAGAGTCATCACATTACGTATTGTTTCAACTTTTGACGCTTGATTAGGTAGAATCTGTTCATGATTATGTAGAATCTGTTCAGTTGATCTCAGCAAGGCCACCCATTTCAATATGTAATATGGTTGTTTATTGATTAATTCGGTTTCTGATGCCAAATTCTAGTGCTTTCTTCCTTGGGCGGTAAGTGCGAGAAAATTTTGTGTAAGTTTTATATGTCTATCAAGCTCTAGAGAAAGCCAAACCTGTTGCTTAACTTGGTCGGTGCATGTGTGGTGGGACTATGAAAATTTTGTCAAAGTTTTATATTTCTATCAAGCTCTAGAGAAAGCCAAACCTGTTATTTCACTTGGTCGGTGCATGTGTCGTGGGACTATGCCTTTTCAATTAGGCTTTTTTTTTCCCTTCTAATTCTCTCCCCTTCCTTTTATCTTCATATGTAAGGAGGAATTTAGTGATGAATTATGTGGGAAAAAAATGCCTTTTTCATGAACTTTAATTACTTACAAGTTACAAGAAACTATAGTCAATTGCTGTCATATTCTATGATGATGGCCTTACGGAGCCTACCTTTGTTGAAAAGGGCACTTTTTGTAGGACGAAGGAAAGTACTTTGCTTAATTTAAAAGTTAGATATTTGCACCTACCATTACAAAGATGCTGGAGAACTGTTGCTGTATCAACTGTGTTATTTTTGCATATTACTCGGGAAAAGTTTCATCTTTTACATTCGTGATAAACACGCGGCAATTGTGCACTATCTCATGAGGACAACTGGTCCTGTTTTAGATCCACATATTTCTTGGTTTTGCCATTTATCTATCTTTCCAACTTTTGTGTCAAACTTTGAAGTTAGGTCTTAATTTTTTGTCTTTCTTAAGCATATGGTGGGATAATTTTGGATCGGATTTTGGATAGAATGCTTGAAATGAAAGATCAGAGTACCTGCATACATTTTTTGATTAAGATAGGACTGTTTGTGCTCTATGTCGTTCCAATTTAGTGTAGTTGATGAACATTTCTTCTAAGTTCTAACAATAGTGAATCCTGTTTCACCTACAATATGAGTTAATTTTTCAGAAGTAAGCCTTTATCATATTTGTAAATGCCATTAAAATTTTATAGGTTCTAAATGAGTTTACACATGGCAAGCAAGACAAAGTGAGCAAGACTGAGTTTAAAGAAGTTCTTTCAGACATACTAATAGGGATGGCAGCTGGTTTGAAACGTGACCCTGTAGTGATCCTTCGTATTGATGGAGAAGACCTCCTGGAGTTCATCCATGGCCCAAGTTATGAAGCAGAGATGGTTAATATATTTTCGGAGATAGAATTTCCTGATGGATCATTCCATGATTACTTTATCAAGGCTTTGGAAAAACTCACGGTTGAGCAAGGGATGCCCCCACCTTCTGATTCTTGGGTAATTGATTTTCAACCTTTGAACGTAGCTTTTGAATTCATAACCAAATACTGGATGCCAATAAGAAAAGAAATCGGTGTTACTCTAATCAATGTACTAGATGTCTAATTCAAAATCATCATAGTGGTGAATGCTGAGAAGAGTTATAGTGAATAATGGTTGATGAACTTTATAATGGTTGATGAACTTTATTCTTTTAAGCAGGTCATGAGCAGCATCGTGGAACCAGCTCTGCAGTCATGCGCTGGACATAAGCATGACAAACCCATCACCCTGGAGACATTTCTGGTGGAATTTAATAAAGTGGCAGAGAAAGTGGCTCAACATCTCAAAGAGCAGCCTGTGATTGTCGCTCATAGTGAGAACACCTTTGATGGAGGTGGCATTAAGAGACTATTATCCAACAAGTTCGAATTAGAGAAGGTTTATTCATCTGCAGTCATTCTCTTATCCAATAAGTTTCACATTTATGGATAACCATGGCATTTTACAGACAAGAATAACTTACTGAAATTTGTTTTGTAATGAAGACACTGAATGCAGCCATAGAAACTGTGCCGAAAGATCGCAATGGAAAATTGCCTAAGGAGTACTTGCGCATTACACTTGATGTTATAGCATCATCTGCTGGTCTGCCTCCAATCGGAGCAGTTGATCAGGTAATCAATCCATGGTCATATTTAACCTATATTCTTGCTTAAAATGTATAAAATGTTGGCTGATTTTAACATTACGTTTCATGGTTATTGATAATATGCAGATTGACAATGTTATTGCCGATGTATTCAAGATGATTGACGCTGATGATGGGAAAGCCGTTAAAGAAGATGAATTCAAGAAGCTATTGACTGAAATTCTTGGTGGTATCATGCTTCAATTAGAGGGCAATCCCATCTCAATATCTACAAATTCAGTTGTGCACGAGCCTATTGCCTCATCTTCCACACTTTTGCAGACATCTTCCTAGTTATAATTGGTGTCTTGATATAAAGGAATAACAAAGGACAAGACAAGGTTTCAACTAAGCATATATATATATAACCACTAAGTTAGTGTTGTCCTGTATGATTCACTTGGTTTTGTATCTATGTCATGACATGTTGCTGATAGGGTCGTCAATGATCATGCACCCACCCTCTCTTGGTGTAATTGACCTCTTCTATGTGTACTTTTGGCTCGTGTTATTAATCAGTTCCATGACATACTTCTCCATGTTTTGTTGAAAATACTCTTCAATTCAATGGTGAGTTTAGGTCACTGACAAAGTAACAATGCTGGGCATAAACAACTTGCAGAGCTCAGGCCCCACTCACAATGCTGTGCATAAACAGCTTAGGGTTCAGGTCTACTCCAGTTACCTAAACTCACCATTGAATTTAAGAGTTAATAATCTTGACCGAGCTGAAAATCAAAAATAATCTTGTCTGGTTCACTAGTTGGAACTTGGACGGCCATGAAGGCCCACAGTATTATTTTTTTTAAAAAGGAGGACTTTTGTTCACAAAATTTTGAACACAAAAGTGTTTTAGGCTCAAATCTATAATCTGTTATTTTCAGTGGATTAATATAGAAAACCAATAATTAATTTCCAATTTACTTGGAAATTATCAACTGGAAATCAAGCTGTACATCAAACAGCAATGTTTTTGTTGCCAGCGATAGAGATAAGTATTGATCAGTATCCTAAGCAAAATGCCTAGACAGTATTGAGATAAATGGACTAGTATGAAACGATGAACACAATGTGATAAGATTAGTTGATAGTGCTGGGAAGGATTAGTGCTTTAGAGATGCCACTCATGCATTCACTACTTACTTGGGTACTCATTACTGTATTAAAATGTTTTTAACCTTAATTTTCACGTGAGTCATTGTTTTGTTACCAAAAATCAACAGTAAACTTTTAAGAGTTTCAGCACTGTTGCCTTGTAATAATGGGACAGTAAAGAATCTTTTCAGCATTCCTTCAAATTTGGACATCTGAAAATTATGTCAATATCAATCAAGCTGATGATGATTACAATGTTTTTTGTTTGTTTCTAGGCTATGAATATGTGGTGAAATGAACAGGAAAATGTGAGTAATTCCAGGATCAACAATGGAGCTTTTACTCTCTCCTCTAAGGTCTTTTGCTCTGGCATTAATATTATTCTGCAGTTTATCAGGCACATACCCTTTTTTTTTCCTTTTTTTTTTTTTTTTTGCTTCTTAGTTGATGTGTGTTTCTGATAGATATAATTGAACTGATGATCAGTTACATGTTTTTGGTTGCAGATAGTTATGACCCTCTGGATCCTAATGGAAACATCACTGTTACTTTTGATATTCATGAGTGGAAACTTGATGGTTATGTGGTTAGTATCTTCTTCTTTTTTTCTTCAATAGTTAAAACCCAATTTGTGATTTGGGTTTTGTTTTTGCAGGCAAGAGTGACAATCCATAACTACTACCAGTACCGCCATGTCGACAAACCAGGATGGAAGATAGGGTGGACATGGACTAAAAATGAGGTGATTTGGTCAATGTTGGGAGCTTTTGCAATCCAACAGGGAGATTGTTCAAATTTCAAGTTCAAAGTCCCTCACTCATGCTTAAAAAGTCCTGTTATTTCTGATCTGATACCGGAGGCCTCGCCTGAGAACAAATCTGAGGACTGTTGTCGCAGCGGGGTTCTTTCTGCCTGGACTATTGATCCTTCCAATTCATTCTCTTCCTTTGAGATGACGGTAGGGAACTTGCCTAATTCTACTGCTTTTCTTCCTGTGAATTTGACATTATTGGCTCCTGGTCCTGGTTATACTTGTAGCCCAGTTGAGGAAACTGAGCCTACAAAGTCTTCTGATATTGGTGGAAGAAGAGAAATTCAGGTCTTCAGTAAGTAGTCCATCAAGTTGCAGACACAATTCAACAAATTTTCAATACTCTATCAGTCTTACCATGAATTATGTATGGTTTGTAGAGACATGGAAATCGACGTGCACTTACTCGAGTTTTCTGGGAAACAAAACACCAAGTTGTTGTGTTTCTTTGTCAGCATTCTACAATCCAATCGTCACAACATGTCCCAAGTGCAGCTGTGGATGCAGAGAGACAGACCAGCTGACGTCTTCTTGCATAATGTGAGTTTAATTTCATGATCATATTTTAGCAGATCTAGTAGTATGAGATTCATATGATATACTTTGTACCAGTGAAGGGTCCTCGTTAGCGATTTCGGATGACCTAGACATGGTGCAATGTACACAACATATGTGCCCGATTCGAGTTCATTGGCATATCAGTAACAATTACATGACTCACTGGAGGGTGAAATTGACTGTCTCTAACTACAATTACAAGAGAAACTACTCAGACTGGAATGTAGTAGTCCAACAACCTGGTTTCAGCAATAAATCAATCACATACAGCTTCAATAGTACTATGCTTCCCACAGTTGGCCTTTCAGGTACTTGTAAAAATATTGAAAACTTGGGAGATCTGGGTTTTATTAGGATTGATTTTTTATTTATTTTTATCTGCAGATGAGACTGCACTCTTTTGGGGGATAAGTTACTACAACACTGAACTACTTCAAGCTGATGAGAACCAATTGGGTTCAGTGACAAGTGAGATACTATTTGAAAAAGATTCAGATTCATTTACATTGAGAAATGGATGGGCATTACCAAGAAGAATATACTTCAATGGAGAGGACTGTATGATGCCACTACCAGATGATTTCCCAATGCTTCCAAATATTGGTAGTTCCATTGTAAAACCCACTCTCTTTGTCCTCCTACTACCTCTGCAACTGCTCATCTTCTATGTCAAAACACTTGTCATTTGGGTTTGATTATTAAGAATGACTACTGCACAAGCCATTTGTTTAATACATAGCAGATTGATAGACAAATTTTAAAGTCTTGAACTTGTACATGTTTTGTATTTTTTACAGTTGATTTTGTGTGATGTTTGTAAGGAGACTATATCACTTACTTGAGTTGATTTTGAACTTGGAATCCAGGCTTCTCCATCAAATTTTGTTATGTCAAATTTAACTAAAGTCATTGAACCTGACACTATGTCAATTGTTGTGAATTAGTGTCAGCTCAATTCAATATAACAAATATCGTGGAAACAAAATATAAAATAATGACAATCACATAATAAACAAGTTTAATGAGGTTCAACCAAATTGCCTACTCTTCTGGTGAATACGATGAAAGTTTCACTAATATGAACAAAATTTACAAAGGATTCCAATGAGAAACATTCTTTATGCCAAGAACATTCTCTCGTAATTGTAAGTAATTGATTTAATTAGTCTGAACTTTTCCCTCTCTCTCGAACTCGTAAGTAATGGATTTAATCTCTCTCTTATAAGAAGAAAAGAGAAAATAAACAAAAATAGAGTCAAACAAATAATCTGCCCACTTGATAAAAAATTGTGCAATCAATAAAAATCGAAAAAATAGGCTCCTGCACAATATTGTATCAAAATAAATAATCCACTCTCATTATTCACAATATTTTCTTAGCATGGGTCACTTCGACACAAACACATTTTTTCTCACCTATGGACTAATTTAACGGACTCAAAATACGAACATATTTTATATTCGTCCGATACATCTAATGGCCCACATCTATTTCCAAAGAGACTTCTTCTTCCCTGCGTATCGCAACCCACCCAAGAGATATTGCACCACCCATCCCACCCATATCTGTCACTTTCTTCCCCTGCGACACTCTCAAAGTGAAATCGCAATCCCATCTCTGTCACTTTCATCATCACGATCCACCTGTGTCAATTTCATTTGGGAGCAAAATGAGCAAGCAATTTGGAAGCTAGATCTTGTTCACTATCATCTTAACCCCAAACAGAGAAATAGAACAACCAAGCATCAGCAAAATTAAGTTCATTGGATTCGAGATCAGTGGTCTCCCTATGAATCGAAGCCAAGCCAAAAAAATTTCTTAGCCTCCTCCCACAATTCACAAGATCCGTAGTGTATCAAAAAAAAAAAACAATGATAACTACTAGCTTCAAGATTGGTGGTCTCTAAAAATTATCGAAATCGAGATCGGCCGTCTCCCTGTGAACCAAAGCAAAAGTGAGATGAGAAACATATGAGAAGGGAGGTGGGTTCGGTTCAGCGGAGATGGCTCAGATTGCGTATGGGCAAAGAGTGGGTTTTTCAGGGAGGGAGAGATGAGAGGCGGTCACGATGGAGAAGACGAGAGAGAGAGAGAGAGGCGGTCGCGATGGAGAAGACGGACGAGATAGGGACGAAGACAGAGGCGGATGAGAGAGGAGACATGATATTAGAATGAACTGGTGTGATGACCGTTAGATCAATTTTATGGACAAAAATAAAAATTCGCATATGAGAAAATTCCTACATATATATATATATATAAATATATATAGTAATAATTCTGCTCCTATACACACTTGATGGTTGTAATTAGATGTCCGTAAGTTAAAGAAAACCACGGACGTCCGCATAAGAGAATGGCTGTATATAGTAAATCCTTATTTGATTTGACAAAAGGAAATAGTATAAGGCATAGAGTTGGGTTTATTTATCGTATCCTTAATTGTTATGATGGAATAGTTGTCAACGTTAGATAGGCCCACTATCTCACAATTGACTACGATCAAAAGGAACTTTTCGTACTGGGCATACTAATTACCAACTTTCTGACCCGGATTTTCTCATAGAAACTTGAGAAAAATCTGATAGTTGTTCTTTACCGGCAATTCCTATCATAGTATCACACAGACGACCAAATGGCTCCTCAGTGTAACGGATCTGACGGTATAAGGGAAGCCACGGTTGCCGATGCTGCGAAGCGCCCCATCTCCACCATCGTCATCGTCATTGGTACTCGCCTGTTTTTCTCGAATATCTTATTGTCTGTCTATATAAATATGCGCCCTTGTGTTTGGTATAGCTTGTGTGTTTATATTTGTGCGTTTTTTTTTGATGCATTTTGGTTGTGGTGTCGGGGGGTTAACAGCTATGCAGACAGAAGCACTGCCTCTGGTGTACAAGTTCCAGCTTAAAGAGGACCCTGACTCGGTGTGAGTTATGTTTTTGGAATTTTTTAAAATTTCCTCTGTATTTGTACATAGGGTTTATAATTGTTTAATTCCATTAAGGGTTTATGTTTGGTTGATTGGTTTATGGGGTTTATGATTGCTTGCTTAATTGGATATTGTTGGTTGTTGCTTTTATTCGCGAAGCTATCTGGTAGTGTATTGATCAACACAAGAAATAATCTTTTCTTTTGGGTTTGGTTTCTTTTATTTTTTTCCATTTTGTCTTAATTGAGTTTCATCTAATTTACACAAATGTGAAATCAAATTTTCTAGAAACAAGCAGATTTCTCAAGAGTTTGCGCGATGAATTTTCTACTTTCCTTTGTTTTTATTGTTTTAACATTGAGTGGATTAGATTTAGAGAACTGGTATCAATATTTTGGTTATTATATTTTGCGAATTTTTGTGTCTGACTGAGCCCCTTACTTTTTGCTCGTGTTGTGTTGTGCTTCGTGTGGCTGTAGGTTTCCCAAAGGAGTTCCTTGGGTCCGATATCATGGTATCTACAAAGGCCTTAGTATTAATATCATTTGGCTAGGGAAAGATTTGACTTTGGGTAAGTATTTGGTACTGCTATTTTTTTTAATTGATCTAGATTATGTCTTATCCTTCTCTTCTTTGGTGCGTGTGTAGTTATTCTTTATTTATGACTCGAGCTGTCTTAAGTACTTCAAAGAGACAGGGAGTCTAGTTCAAACAATGCCGAGCACTAGACTACTAGCTTTATATTGAGCATGATGCCTGTTACTTCTCTAATCATAATATAATGGAACTTTATTTATTCACATGTATCACACTTCATTTTAAACTTTTTTTTCCTCTTTAGAAAGAATATTTATTTTTGATAATATTTTTTCCTTTTCCATTTTTCTTTTTCGGGTTGGTTGGGATGAGGTTGGGGTTTGGAGTTCATGGTAGTCTTAATTTTGACATCGCTGATATCAATTTAAGCCTAACATACATGGTAACATGAATTCGCAAAATGTTGGAAGTGTTTTCATTCCTCACACTGTAACACATGATACAGACGTGGGGTTGGAATATGTATCATATTCCTTTCGTAAGGTAAGACTTAAATTTAGCTGATATGGTAAGAAAATGTACTTCATTTTTTTCCCTCTTTGGTGATTTCTCAAACTTCACTTTTTCAGGGGTTAATAGTGTAGGCACAGTTTCGGCTTCTCTTGTGACCTATGCTTCTATCCAAGCTTTGCATCCAGACCTGATCATCAATGCAGGAACTGCTGGAGGCTTTAAAGTATTTTTCTTATTGTTCGATGGTGTGAAATCACATTGTAATGTTGTTCACTTTTTTATTTCATATCTTCGTTGCTTGTATGAATGTTAGTATCACCTTCTATACCACACATACATTTTTGTTTATTTCACTTCTCTTTCTCCAACTACTAATTTGGAAGTTTGCTTGTATTAAAGAGCGAACCTTTTGAAATAGTGCTAGAAAGGTTAGAACTTAACTGAATCAGAAATTATGAACTAGCCATTACAAGAAGTAGCTAGACCTCCCATGATAGAAGATAAAGAAATGGGCCTATAAAGGAGCTAGTGTTGAGCAGTGTTATTAAAAAAAGTTAGATTTTGTTTTACATTCCCGATTAACATTTTGATACCATCAGGCCAAAGGAGCGAGCGTTGGCGATGTGTTTCTTGCATCTGAAATTGCCTTTCATGATAGAAGAATTCCTATTCCTGTAAGTGCTTGATTTCTATTCTTATGCAGCTTATTAGTAGGCAAAAGATCCTCTTAGATAGAACCATGGTCATGTTTTGAAATGTAGATAATGTATATATGTGTGTATAGCTTTTTTTGACTGTGCTAGAACTGATTGCCTATTGATACCTAAAGTTGTATTTGGATGCTAAAACTCACTCATATTCAAGACTCTATAAGTAAACTCATTTAAATTTCTAATTGATGTATAAGATAGTTTTGAACTTTCAACATCAAACAGCCTTTTGTACCAGATATTTAGTAACGTTTTTGAACTAAGTTTCGTCTGCTGTATATGTACACTCTAGCTTTTTGATTTGTATGGAGTTGGTTTGCGACAAGCTTTATCAACACCAAATCTCTTGAAGAAGCTTAACCTAAAGGTAATTTTGAGTGTATTTTTTTATTATTAAGACTTTGATTTAGGTTAAGTTTCTTTAGCCTCATTTTCTTTATTCTAGAAGTTACACGTTTTGTATGTACGAGTTTACCTAGTCAGTCACAGGAATCTCTTCCTTCTAGATAGTAAATACCTATTACCGGCCTCGTGTCTTTTTTTTTTCTCCAGCAATTCAATTTTAGCACATTTAATTACTGGACATTTTTTCGGCTACTGTTATTATTATTTTTCTGGGCTACCTTTTTTTTTATCATGGGTTCGTCATAACGATGTAAATATTGTCTGAATAGACATCGATGCAGCTTACAACTTAGAATTTCCCTATTCAATTATTCGACACTTGGACTATTTAAATCTTTTCTAATATCAATATTGGAATGTGTGAGTGTGATAATTGGCCCCTTTTCAAATCTTTCACCTTGATGAATCTATCAATTTCTTCTATGTTAAGTCTCACCCATCTGCATGTTTCAGGTTGGAAAATTGTCCACAGGTGACTCTCTAGATATGTCCCCTTGGGATGAAGCTTCAATTATCGCGAATGATGCTACAATTAAAGATATGGAGGTAAAAAGCCGAACCATGAAATCCCATATGATATTTCTTTTTCCTACCTACAGAGTTAAAATGATTTGCATTATGCCTGAACATGCAAAGATGGGCTGCAAGCAGACATACTATTAACCATCTTATAGGATATACTTGTATCAGCATAGATAAGTGGTACATATAAAAGATACATGCTTGAAATATAATATTTGGCCATCCTTGATAGGTGCTGTGGCGCTGGTTCAGTTTTTCTGGTTCACATCATTTTGCACTCTTTTCGTCTACAATCTAGCTCATATTGGATGTGAGAATTCAGAAGTGATTTTTTATATTCAGGTGATGCTTGGAAAGGGGTTTTGGGAGGTTGTGATGGCGGTGGTGTGAGGAGCAGGTGGGAAGGTGCTCTTTGCACCCTATATGAACTGCTTTTAAAATAAGATCCACACATGTTCCGGTTACTATTGTCACCAAATTATTAGCCGATTTGTATTACCTATTACAAATACCAGACTAGTACTTATGTAAAACTCCTCAATCTCTAAACAACATTATATTACTTCTTCATAAATGTCTTCCCATTGGCTGAAATATTCTTGCGACTAAGATTTCCATAAATAGATTGTTAGATGAGAAATTATACATTCTCTCGTATTCGGAGCTTTTACCACCGGTAATTCAGTCATAATAGACCGTTGACTTTGTAAGTTAAATGTAGTAGATTGTTGACGTCGAAATTTAACTGATGCGTTAAATGTAGTAGATTGTTGACTTCAAAGTTTAACTGATGGTAATGTGTTTGTGTTTGTTGTGTACTTGGGTATTTGAAGTATGAAATATTTGAGGAAATCAAGTTATTTTAAAAATTGTTTCTTGAAAATGTGGATTTCAGGGAGCAGCTGTGGCCTATGTGGCTGATCTTTTGAAAGTCCCTGCAATATTTGTTAAAGCTGTGACTGATATTGCGGATGGTGAAAAGCCAACTGCAGAGGAATTCAGGCAGAATTTGGTTGCGGTGAGCGCTGCACTTGGTCAAGCAGTTACTCAGGTTGTCGATTGTATCAGTGGGAAGTGCCTGTCCGAGCTTTGAGATTTCATTTCCTGAATACTGGATTTCCAGATGACACACGTGATGAATGCATATGGCGAACCAAGACATTGATTTGACGCATTGAGCACGAAAAACACAAATATCACATAGTTTAACAAGGATATAATGATTAACTAGATTAGAAGTTGATGTAATTCTTTATTTGACCACAATGTTGGTCTTTCCGGTGATTCGATCATCGAGCAGTAACTGGTGTACTTTATCCCTTTTTGGATACCAGTTATATTTTTGACCCCTTCTGTAACAGTAGGGAATGACATTGGGACGGTTGGTTGGCTTACTGTGATATGAAAGCCTACGGAATGAAATTTTGCTTAAAGCTTTTTTTTGTGTTAAAACAATCTAAGGCAGCTATTCCTGGGGACTGAGATTTCTTTTGAACGGAATGCAACCGTGCTATTGAATATGATTTTTTTTTCTTGTGAATTTTTTGAACTCTCAATACTGCAAACTGAATTTGATATTCAGGCTTGTGGTATGTTAATTTCACTCACAACTGTCCAATGGCTGAGTGCAAATTCCTTTCTTTTTTTCTTCAAAATTTTGGTTAAGTATGAAAATATGTATTTGCAGATGCAGAATAAGGGTTAAAATAAGGTAGTAGAGTGTTGATTGAGGCTAAATATCTATAGTTAAGTGCCATGCCATTGATGCACCAAAATCTGCACCAAATGCCTACCAAATCCTATAAAATGGACTAAGCGAAAATCTTGCTTCTCAACTACTCTTCTCAAACCCTCATGCAAGATATTTTGGCACCGTAGTTCCCTTTCTGCTTACTCTAATATTAATACCTCGATCATGCAACATAGCACTCTATATATACAAAGCAGTCATACTCTTGTTTTGCAAGTTCAAGGAGTGTCCCATCTTAGCTTCACCACCAACAGTTCTAGCAAACAATTGCTCTCAGAACAGAAGAGACATGGGGAGTGGAGAGATTGCACAAGTTTGTTCAACAAAGAAGGCCAACCCTGGCAAAGCTGCAATTCTGGCTCTAGGCAAGGCCTTCCCTCACCAGCTTGTCATGCAAGAGTTTCTGGTTGATGGTTATTTCAAGAACACCAACTGCGATGATCTGGAGCTGAAGGAGAAGCTGACTCGACTCTGTAACACTCCCAACTTCTCTATCTATTCTTTATTTCAGTGATTTTATAAACTCTAAATTCTTCAAGCTGGACATTTGCAGGTAAGACAACAACTGTTAAAACAAGGTATGTGGTAATGTCAGAAGATATCCTAAAAAAGTACCCCGAGCTCGCAGTCGAGGGACTTCCAACAGTAAAGCAGAGATTAGATATTTGTAACAATGCAGTAACACAGATGGCTGTAGAAGCTTCACAAGCATGTATCAAGAATTGGGGCAGATCCTTATCTGACATAACACACATAGTCTATGTATCCTCAAGTGAAGCTCGGCTTCCAGGTGGAGACCTTTACCTGGCAAGAGAACTGGGAATCAGCCCCGAGACTCAGCGGGTCATGCTCTACTTTTCAGGCTGCTCGGGGGGTGTTGCAGGCCTTCGTGTTGCCAAGGATATAGCTGAGAACAATCCTGGAAGCAGAGTTCTGCTAGCTACTTCAGAAACTACCATTATTGGGTTCAAACCACCTAGTGCTGATAGACCGTATGATTTAGTAGGAGTTGCACTATTTGGGGATGGTGCTGGAGCAATGATCATAGGCACAGACCCAGTTCCTGGCACCGAGAGGCCTCTTTTCGAGCTTCATACAGCAATCCAGAATTTCTTGCCAAATACTGAAAAGGCTATTGATGGGAAACTTACTGAAGAGGGAATTAGCTTCAAGCTAGCGAGGGAGCTTCCTCAGATAATTGAAGATCACATTGAGGGGTTCTGTGATAAGCTGATGAGAGTTGTTGGATTAACTGATAAGGAGTATAACAAGATGTTTTGGGCAGTACATCCCGGTGGCCCTGCAATCCTTAATCGGATGGAGAAACGACTTGATTTATTGCCAGAGAAACTCAACGCCAGTCGTCGAGCTCTAATGGACTATGGTAATGCTAGCAGTAACACCATTGTGTATGTGTTGGAGTACATGTTAGAGGAAAGCTTAAAGAGCAAGGAAAAACAAGAAGATAGTGAATGGGGCTTGATTCTGGCTTTTGGACCTGGAATTACCTTTGAGGGAATTCTAGCAAGGAACCTTACCGTCTAGGATTTATAAGATATCACTGTCATCATGGACAAGAACTATAGATACATCTTGTCCAAACATGTCTCTCAGTCCTCCATATAATTTGATTACTACCTTCATTTCCCCAATCTATGTCCGGAAATCCTCCTAAATGCTCCTTTGTTTCTTTGTCTTTCTCCAATAGTTCCCTCAAACATCTAACTTGCCGTACAAACATATTGCGCCATGAACGAGTCATTGTGTAGTTCAAATAGACTATCAATCAATTTCAACACATGTTAATGTGATTTTTTCAGGGATCAAAAATAAAAAAAATAACAATACATCTTTAGAAAAGTGGTTAACTAGGTCAATGCAGAAGCCAAAGGGTCATCTCAACTTAGAACAAACCAGTCCAGTAGAAAATCACAAGATTTGGCTACTAGGATGTTGGTGTAAGAAAAAGAGACTACGATCGACATACCGTCATGTTTCAAATATAAATATCCAGCCAAGTTTTGTGGATCCCCTACTTTACAAACCACCAATTCAACTTCCAGTCATGATGTAAGCAAAAATAGTACAGCAAGGCAGAAAGAAACTTCAAGGATCACACAATTTAACGTTTGATAATACACCTTGAATTTACATCACAAGAGGATTTTACAGTTACACCACTCCAGAGGGAAGTCGAAGGACAAGCTGTCCTCCAAAAACACTGCAAGAAATAACCACAATTACAATTACAATTATCCTTAAACTGTTCTGCCAATAAATTCTAGATACACAAGTGACAAAGAAAACATGCAGAGATTAACTGTTTGCAACTGACCTTTTGACATAATAATAACAGAAGTCAGCCAAGATGAAAGTCTGGACAATTTCAGAAATAAGAACCATAGAGGGCCATAATCCATAGCCCAAAGCAACCAGCAAGTGTCCGCGACTATCTAAAACCTGAAGCAAAGAAAATAGTTCAATAGTCACAATTTATCCAATCAGTGTATATTATTACAAATATGCCGTAGTAATGCAAGCATCCAACATATAATCAACAGTGTAAGCCAAAATTAAATATTGTTATCAAGCACAAACTTAATCAAGAGGCACACATGCGACCGCATGCCACGGCATCAGTTTAATTGCTTGTAATAATTTATTTGTATAGTTGGGACTCCAGTTTTGATGACAGAAAATGTAAAAAGAACACTACAAAAGCATTTAAGAAGTGCACAGAAGATTCCCACTTATATATCAATATCATCAACAACCACAACTAAGTAATAAATTATAAATTGCAACCCAAATTACAAAAATAAATATTCTCAAAAGTCTACAATGAGATAGGATCAATATGCACTCAAAACATGACACTTATGTCACCACAGAATGCAGCCAACTCGGTCAAAGCATCCCAAGCAGCATTAGACATTATAAAGCACGGTCAGAGTCTTTGTATAATTGTATCCATTCCTCACACAAACTTGAGCCATCAAGATCATATTAAATAGTTTGAGAAGCATAATTAGAGCAGAAAACTAGCTATCCATCGCACCCAAGACCGCAATTGTACATTAATGATTCACACATAGCTCAAATATACTCCTAGTGGCTCTGCAAAATCAAACCTGAAGAACCCAATGAGCACAGCTCAGGAACCTTGCAACGCCTAGTGCAAATACATAATGTGCTGTGAATGGTTCAACAATCTGGACAAAAAAACAAAGATGAGTTTTAATCTGAAAATTCCTCAAAAGCACATATGTTTTTTATGGATTGAAGGAGTACCTTGGTGTTCTGCATGACCCGCAGTTGAGGTAGCACTGAAACAGCTTCTAGATATACACAAAATGCCCAGAATATTCTGTTCAATATATTATGAGAAGTTGTTGGATGAATTAACAAGGCTAAAACAGCACAGGGTACCACCTGCAACAATATGTACAAAAAATTATTTTGTAAACCAAACACAAACTCCACAATTCTAAGGGAAAATAAATCTAGAAAACAAGAAAGTAAGGAATTATGCATAAACTCAACAATCTTAATTTTGTGTATACAATTGTATTAAATCTCAAGTTCACGACACTTGAGCCACAAATTTTCCAAATGGGTGTGACATTTTTAATGGCACAAATAATCGCATAGTTCACAGATAATATCTGGAAATGTACTCATTAAAACTTTCAAAACAAAGAAATCAGATAGGCGAATCACAAGGAAATCAGTCACACGTCAAAATCTCAATACCCTGCCAAGTATCCCAGCCATGTTTTTATTCCTTTACTTTTTTACTTATTACAAGCAAAAACCATGATCAATACTGCCATTATAAGATTTAAAAATGCCAATGGAGAATTCTCATCTACTTCAAGAGCCCTGTTAAACCAACAAGCGACTTTCCTTTTGTTCAAACTTTGTTTTTTTTTTGAACAAATAAAAGATTTATTAACAGCACCAAGGGGGTGCAACCCGAAAGCAACCACAATTGCAATTTTCTTTTTTCAAACTTCAAACACCGATCTGTGTAAAGTAAGTTTTTACCCTGTATCTTTACTTCTATCAAGCAAGAATCATGCATAATACTTCCATTACAGAACTGAGACCATCATCTTCTCCATAATTTCTGTAATTTTACTATGACTATCCAAATTATGAAAATTAGTTTAACATATTAAAAAATGATGAGAGGATCGGTATAATTGTTAACATTTCATGATTACAAATTGATTTATTTTTGAGACAGATTATTAAGAGAACTCTGGAATTTTACAGATGTTCCAGAAAATGAGTCATTTGCTCATTTAGGGAAAAACAATAAGCTTTTGCCCATAAGCATTGTGCCAGTGCAGCAAAATGATTATACCCAAACATGGTCACTTTCACCTCGGGGAGGAACATGTATTTTGAACTATTCTCTCCATATTATCAGCAATAAAAGAGATGTGATCAATGCAATGAAATTGTGTTTCACAAGGAGATTAAAAGTAGCAAGCTTTTCTGACCATTCAATAGAGAAAACAGATGGGTTGACCACATAATTAAGAAACAGTCCTCTAAAGATTACTAGATTAGCTCACAAATGATGATCACAAGAGGACAGGAAACTCACCACATAATATATCGCAAAGTTATCTTTATCTTCCATGTAACTAGACCTTAGTTTGAAACGGATCATATAAATAACCCAGATGGTTGTTGCCAAGGTAGCCAAATCGAGTAGAGTATGAATATCATACTCCATAACAAAACTGCAGTACAGTCTAACAGCTAAGAACATAGCTGTCAGTTCCTGGGTTTTGAGTGACAATCCTGCAAGCAATTCAGGGGAAAATTATGAGATAGGTAACCAAAGGGACCAAAAGGAGAAATGAAACAAAATATGTGTGGCACTGGCATCAAAGAATCCTTTTTGAATCTATTCACAGAGAGAGATTACGTTCACAGCTTGTGGATGTAAGACATAGTGAGCTAATATTTATTTCCCTGAACAATCTAACAAGCTAGTATTAGCAGGACTGGGGGTACAAACTGTTCCAACAATAAAGACGGTCTGCCTGTGGCTAAAGACCAAGGCACCAAGCTAATAAATATTTCCCTTCATTAAGTAAATTATCACTTTCACGGACTTCAAATATATCAGCCATAATCGACTTCCATTTAAATGAATGGTCTATGTGTCTAACACGCAACAAGGTCACAACAAAATTAAGAATTGACACTAATGATTTTACATATTAAATAAGCTACAATGTCCCCTATCATATTCAATCCGGTACCAATCAAAAACAAATTTGATTGTCTATCACTTGCTACGATATGTTTTTTGTTTTGAATGCTAAAGGAATGAATTGAAATACAAAAAGGTACCAAGGGAGTAGCATCCCTTACAGCTGCATAGTTTCTTTGAAAATCAGCTTGCACACATTTTGCATTTTTGCCAACTCTTTCAAGTTATCTTATCCATAACGAACAACACAAATTGCAAGTTTGCAACTAGGATGAATAATTTCTTCTTACCTGACATAAAATCATGTCTTCTAAAACACCAAACAATATAAAAGTGCAATCACTAAAGTTTGGCGCTCGTGTTTTGCAATTAAACTAATACATAAATAGAAAAATAGTTACGCCTGGGGAGTTGTATTGGAATTCACAGATAGTAAAGTGTACTAATTTTTTATTCAAAGAACTAGGAGACCAGGAAAAAAAGCAACTGAATTTACAAGCAACCCTTGCTGTGTACAACCCAAAAGAAACTGATCTCTCCAAACAAGATTCCCATATAAAAATGACTCATCAAAACGAGATTTTTTTTTCCAAAAAATTGGACAGGAATTCCATTGGAACGGAACATGGAGAACTCAAAAATAAAACTGAAGCAATGAAACAGACACCATCAACGCCATTAAATCCCTTCAAAATGAAAAAAATTCGAAAATTTGTCAGGCCCAAAGCAGTCTGAATACTTTTCCAAGAAAATTTCAAAGCAAACCCTATGTACAGAAAACTTCATACTCCCAAAACAAACAGGAGGAAAAAAAAATTTAATTCGAATATAATCATACCGGCACAAGTTTTCTCCTTCATGAGCTTGTAGATAAGGACGGAGATTCCGATGGAGTGTACAGCCTCGGCAGCTACGAAGAGATTGTCGTGGTCGTGAACGATGAACCTGAGCAGCACCAGTGCCGCCATCCCCGAAACCACTGCCAAAAATGCTTTGACTTTCGGGGGCTGGCGCCGCACCCATGTCGACACCGCGTGGATCGGCCTCCTCGGCGCTCTCATGGCGATCTATCTGTTTCTCTTCTTTATCCGGGAAAAATTTGAGGTTGATTCAATCTGGACCAGAACGGACTTATTTGAAGTCGCTTTGCGTTCTTGACTTCTTGCCGTGTGCGGAATCTGGAAAGTGAGTGTGTTTCTGAAATGTTTTCAAACTGTTTTTTATTTTTTAAAATAGAAAATTGAATGAAAATTCATTCAGGTTTTATAATTTTTGAAAATAATTTTTGAAAATTGTCTTTTTCAAAATGGAAATCGAAAACGTTAATTTTAGGATATTTATTATTATTCAATTATGCCTTCATTTGGGACAGAGTATAAGTTAGCTTATATTATGTCCCCATATTCTCAGACACTCTCAATTTTTACGTTTTATGAGAATTTATACTCTATTAATATACTCTGATCCAAACGGACCCTATATTTATTTATATTAGTATCCAACTATATACGGGCATGCGGCTAATCCAATAATATAAAAAAAAAATGTTTTTTTCTTCTGCTAAAATAATTTCAAAAACCCTATTTTCTCCAAATAATAATATAATCAATCTCACTCCTCGCTGTCTCACCCAGGCCAGCCATCGTCGAGACCCAGACTCGGGAAATCCAGACTTTTGTTTTCTGGTTTGTATTTCAACCCTAGGAGATATAACTGAGCTTTATCTTGACAGTGTGATTTCGATAGACTACAAGGAGCGAAGATGAGGATTATGATCAAGGGAGGTGTGTGGAAGAACACGGAGGATGAGATCCTGAAGGCGGCGGTGATGAAGTATGGAAAAAATCAATGGGCTCGGATATCATCGCTTCTCGTTCGTAAATCGGCTAGACAGTGTAAAGCACGCTGGTACGAGTGGCTTGACCCTTCCATTAAGAAGGTATGTGATCATCTAGTTTTTTTTCTCTCTTCCTTCGTTCTCGTGTTTTCTTTTTTGGCTTTCGAATTTCTTTGTTGTTTTCATTATTCCGTTTTCATATTTGTTCACTTTCCCTTCTCTTTCATTTACATGTTTAGCTTTGAAAACAATTGAAACTTGGATGTCTGGGGACGTAATGCTCCTTGACATTGCATAAGTATTTGATTGTCAATTTGAGTAAGGATGTTTTACTGGTAAAATGGTAAGTGGTTATTGAACATTGTATTTTATGGTTGTGGACAATCATTAACGGCAAGCCTTCGTTTGAATGGTTAAGTTGTTTTGTTGCAACCTTAGCAAGTTCAAATAATGGAAACAAATAGGGTTCTTGATAGTTTCGTACAATGGGGCTGTATTTTGTTTGATTTTTGCACTTGTGGATGGTGCATTCAGTTATTGAAGAAACTAATGCTTTCGTTTTAATATTTGTAGACCGAGTGGACAAGAGAGGAGGATGAGAAACTACTTCATCTTGCTAAGATTTTGCCCACGCAGTGGAGGACTATTGCGCCAATTGTTGGTCGTACTCCTTCTCAGTGTCTTGAGAGGTATGAGAAACTCCTTGATGCAGCATGTGTTAAAGATGAGAACTATGAACCAGGTGATGACCCACGAAAGTTGCGGCCTGGGGAGATTGATCCAAACCCTGAATCCAAACCTGCACGTCCAGATCCTGTCGATATGGATGAGGATGAGAAGGAAATGCTTTCAGAAGCACGGGCTCGGCTAGCAAACACTAGAGGGAAAAAGGCGAAAAGGAAGGCCCGGGAGAAGCAGCTTGAAGAGGCAAGGAGACTTGCTTCTTTACAGAAAAGAAGAGAATTAAAAGCTGCTGGCATTGACAACAGGCATCGGAAGAGGAAACGGAAGGGAATTGATTACAATGCTGAAATACCATTTGAGAAGAAGCCGCCTCCTGGTTTTTTTGATGTTGCTGATGAAGACAGGCCAGTGGAGCAGCCTAAGTTTCCAACCACCATTGAGGAACTTGAAGGGAAAAGAAGGGTCGATATTGAAGCACAGTTGAGGAAGCAAGATATTGCAAAGAATAAAATTGCGGAAAGGCAGGATGCCCCATCTGCTATATTGCAAGCTAACAAGATGAATGATCCCGAAACTGTGAGGAAGCGTTCAAAACTGATGCTTCCTTCTCCACAGATTTCTGACCACGAGTTGGAAGAAATTGCAAAGATGGGTTATGCTAGTGATCTTCTTGCAGGTAGTGATGAGTTAATGGAAGGCAGTGGAGCAACACATGCTCTACTTGCAGATTATGCCCAGACACCACGTCAAGGAATGACACCACTAAGAACTCCTCAAAGAACTCCTGCTGGTAAGGGTGATGCTATCATGATGGAGGCTGAAAACTTGGCCAGGCTAAGGGAATCTAAGACGCCATTATTAGGAGGGGAGAATCCAGAATTGCACGCTTCAGATTTTTCAGGTGTCACCCCAAAGAAAAGAGACGCTCAAACCCCGAACCCACTGCTCACCCCTTCAGCAACTCCTGGAGGTGTAGGTCTCACCCCTAGGGTGGGCATTACACCTAGGGATGGCTATGGTTTTGGTATGACACCAAAAGGAACTCCTGTCAGGGATGAGCTGCATATAAATGAAGACATGGATATGCACAATAGTGCAACACTTGAGCAGCAGAGACAAGCCGAGTTGAAACGGAACTTGCACTCGGGTTTAAGTAATCTTCCACAGCCCAAGAATGAATACCAAATAGTTATCCAACCCCCTCCAGAAGATAGTGAAGAACCAGAGGAGAAGATTGAGGAAGACATGTCTGACCGGCTAGCAAGAGAGAGGGTGGAGGAAGAAGTGCGGAAACAGACATTACTTCGGAAGAGATCAAAAGTACTGCAGAGGGATCTTCCTAGACCACCGGCTGCTTCAATAGAATTAATTAGAAGTTCTTTGCTGAGGGTTGATGGAGATAAAAGTTCATTTGTTCCACCTACTTCAATTGAGAAAGCTGATGAAGCAATACGGAAAGAGCTTTTTAGCTTACTAGAGCATGATAATGCGAAGTACCCACTTAACGAAAAGGTTGATAAAGAGAAAAAGAAAGGTGCCAGGCGTCCTGCCAATGGATCGGCTGTGCCTGTCCCTGTGATTGAAGATTTTGAAGAAGAGGAGCTAAAAGAGGCAAGGCCTTCGTTTTCTTTACTGAAATCAGATTTGGCCTTTTAATGTTGCCTTTGTATTAAAAAAAATGTTAATTTTTTGCTCTGTTCTTCTCCATACTATCTTTCTGGGTAGCGGGCTGTTGGGATCCAATAATCATTTCAACTAGAAAAATCTCAAAGCAGTTATAGTGTAATACTTGAGGTAATACTTGAAGATAGGGCTTACAAGACAATAACCTCTGAGATCTCTCTCTGATGAAAATACTCAATGCACAACATTTCTCTTAACTTATTACGGTGAAAGTTCATCTGGCTCCCTACTCGTGGAATGTGTTTTTCTTCCACAGAAGCTTTCTTGTACAGACTACATAGCAATTTTTAATAGTTCAAAATTTTGATAAGAATGTGACCTTGTTAGTCTCAATTAAAAAAAAACTGCTTTGAATTTTTTTTTTCTCAAAATAATGGTCCTTCATTGCAAATTTGCAATGCTAAATTTTGAAAAATTCCTTCTAATTTTTTTTTTTTTTTTTGTTTTCTGCTGCTTTTACGTACTAGTTGCCCATCGAAGTTGTTCAAATGTTGCTATGAAATATTCTGTAAACCATAATATAGATAACTGGAGTTACTTAAATTGATCTAAGTGAATAACATAGAGAACTGTGTGCTCATCATATTTTCAAGTCTGAATTTTCATCCTCCCTTTCACAATTGTTGCCCTGCTCATTCTGTTGATGCTGGAACTCTTTCACTTGCCCTTCTGTTACTTACCTAACCTCATTGCTGACAGCCTGAATTAGAATTTGGAAATGAGCTGACTGAGCAAGATAATCATTGGGATGACAGAAATCTAGGTGAGGGGAATTTGGTTGATAATAGGTTATGGGTTTTGAGCAGGGTAAATTACAGATAAGTGTCTTGGTCCTCTTGGATAGAAGTATCTATATAACTGTACAGTAAACATTATTATATGCAACATTTTATCTATTAAATGAATAAATCACAATACTTTAATTTTTTAAATGAGTTGTTGAGTTAAATGTTTCTTTTTTTGAAGTGTAACTTTCTTTAAAAATATCAGCTTTATGATTGTAATACCTGCCTTTTCAATTCTCATACAATGATACATCTTCATATTTGCCAAAGAACTGTCAGATATATATATATATATATAAACTTCATTCGTTACCCTTTTTGTTAACACCGCATTTGGCTTACTCTTTTTTCCTACTGTATGTATTTTGACTATAAATTATCTTTAAACAGTTAACTCAAGTTTGCAATCTAGATGGGTTCGAGTTCTTAAATGATTCAAGTAGATTGTTTTGAAACTTCAGAACTGCAATCCTTGCTGGATTTGTTCACCCTTGTACCCTTTTTTGGCGCAAAGTAAGACTATAGTTGAAATATTTTTTTAGCTTTGTTTCATGGTTTCTACTTTGTTGGTTGATCAACATTCTATAAACATATCTATTTAAATATTTTCTCATCACATATTCTGTCAGTGAACGAAAATGATGATTCAGTAATTCAGTTGCCTAATTTGATGACAACACTCTTCTTTGTAGGCTGATTATTTGATAAAGGAGGAGGCTCAGTATCTCCGTGTGGCGATGGGGCACGAAAATGAATCCATTGATGAGTTTTCTGAGGCACACAAAACTTGTTTAAATGACTTAATGTATTTCCCTACTCGCAATGCTTATGGCCTGTCAAGTGTTGCAGGAAACGTAGAGAAGCTTGCAGCCTTGCAGAATGAATTTGAGAATTTGCGCAAGAGGTTTGATTCTGATAAAGCTAAAGGGGCAAACCTTGAGACAAAGCTTAAGCTTTACACTCATGGTTATGAGGTTTGTGAATCTTTATGGTCTTAGCATCATTTTTATTTGCAACTGTTAACTTTTTTGGAGCTTGGGGGAGCCCACATTACATGGCCTACAATTGGGCTTTTTCACAAGTGGATAAGTCGCCCATTTACTCAAAAGCTTAAGTTTATGAGTTGGGTCCATCCTACTTGCTTATAAGTCTATAAGCCACACTCACGCACTTTTATTTTTCAATATGGGACTTCAGGTGTGCATTCTTTAACACTCCCCTCACACACAAGTCCCTTAAATGCTCAATTCCGCTTGTTACATTTTACCTATGTTGGAGGTGCTATCCCATTTTTCACATCCCTTTGCGTGCTTAGCAGTGGTGATACACTTGTCAAGTTCGTGTGCTCAAAAATGGGAGGCCTCAAATCTCCCTTTTTTTCCCAAACGAGCCTCTCGCTTAACCTAAATACATCCTCGCAAGTCGGAGTGTACGGGCCCAGTGTTGTTAAACGCACAAGCAGTGTAGAGCGAGAAGCAAGTCGGAGTGTACGGCTTGTTCCTCGCTTCGCATCTGTTTCAGAACTGCCATGGAGGCATGCTTTTCTAGCGAAGCACAACACTCGCTGAGGCTTGACTCTCACACTTCTTAAGAGATGGGCCTTTTTTGGGTTTATTGATACGTTATTGAGAACCCAATTACAAAATTGAGAAAACCCAGCCCAACTTTCTTCTTCTTACTTTGTTCCTCTGTGCTCGCATTGTCCCTGTGCTCTCGCCTCTCTTCTTGTCTTTCTTTTGCTCTTTTGCAGGCCATTGCAGGCCACTCTCTCTCTCTCTCGACTCATCTCTCTCCATCAATTCGTCTATGTTTGTTGGCTCATCTCTCTCCATCATCTCGTCTCTCTCTGTCGACCTTGCGTGCCTCAATAATCCAAGTGCGATTTTGTTGTTTAGGTTCTGTAATGTTTTGAGAATATTCCATGGAAAATTCCTTGCCAGAGTAAAAAAGAAAAAACTTACTTTTAGTGGATAGGCTTTTTTCCATTCAAATGATTCAATTTTCTTAGTTCACTTTTCAAATGTAAGCTTCCTTTTACTTTAGTGTACAGTGGCAACTCACTTGGAAAATTTACTTTATTGTCTTTTATCAAATCTTTTTCCACTTTTTTTTTTTTTTGTAATTAATTGGTTGTGAAGAGTGATTGTATGATAATTTAATCTTCTGTTTACGTGCTATATTCACCCACATATCTCTCAATATAGCCACATCAGCAAAATACATATCCCAATATAGCTACATCAGCAAAACATATCTCCCAATACAATTATTCATTTTCCCATTATTCAAACCAACAATTTTCCTTTCCTACATTCATTCATCGATAAAGATACCCAAAAATCAAAATTGGACCCATCAAAACACATCTTTCAATTTAGCCACATCAGCAAAACACATATCTCAATACAATCACATCAGCAAAAATACGTTACACATTTTCCAACAACATCTAATATCCCCATTAGGCACACACCATTGTATGTGTTCTTACCTTTTTCAGCTTATTAAATTGCTTGTGTGCTGAAATAGATATAATTTGTTATTATTATTGTATTTATTAAATAATTTATGAATTTTGTGCTTCACGTCTTTTAAGCATGCACTTAAAATGCGCTGCCTTTGCACTTCAAGTGCGCTTTTCACATTTAACAACTATGCATGGACCAACAATTGGGTTTTTTCGCAAGTGGGTGGGTGACCCATTTACTCGAAAGCTTGAGCTTATGAGTTGGGTCCATCTACTTGTTTATAAGCCATACTCACACACTTGTATTTTCAATGTGGGGCATGGGGTGTGCAACAATAACTTGTCTCTGATTTCTTCTATTCGTAGTATGAGATGAGTGCGCTTCTATTATCTACTTGAATGAATTTAATATGGTGTTTACTTGAGAAACATAAGATACCTATGTGTGTGTTCCATTTTGACCTTAACCCTAATATGTGGTCATTAGCTGTTTCATTACTCAGAAGTTTATATTGAAAATAAAAGAAAGGGAATTACTTCATTCTTCAAATCCACAGTGACCTCCAATAATTATATATCTGATAGATTCTTATACTCTCTAGATTTTTTTTAACTGTTGATTCGTAAGTGTATTGTAGAACTTTTTATTTTTATTTTTATTTTTTGAGAATGTGTAATGGTAACTGGCGTAGTATTGATGTAAAAGAGAATGTCGTTTTTAGAAAAAATAATAGCTTTCTATTGATTTTTAGGGGGAACAAGGTTCTTTTTCGTTGTTAATTTTTGAGTTATGATGTGCGTTGTCCATGCTGATGAGGTGGCTGATGGTGCCGAAACCAAAATGTTGGAATGGTATTCGGTAAGGAATGATGGTGGTAGTTTCCTGTTGGTTTATGATATTTTTGTTAAATGATGTCTCTATGGTTGTGACTAGTGGTTACCACAGGTGGTCGTGGATAGTGAATTGTGCAACTGGTTCTTTTGAGCACAGTTGAAATAGCAATTAAACTATAGAAAGTGTAGTTTGTTTCAAACATAACGTTCTACCTTTTGAGCATGGGGTAGCTTTCAGACACGACTTTTGTTGAGCAAGGAAACATATTTGATTATGTAGCACTAGACATTTAGGCACAAAATATTTCTTTTCTTGGTTATTTACCATAGATGAAAGTGGACTATTTTGAATTGAGTTTTTTTTTAAATGAAGAGTTGAATCGTCTTTTGGTAGGTCATATTCGGTTACAGATAGCTTAATTTTTTAACATGTTTCGTGAGCAGAATCGGGCTCAAAAGCTTTGGTCACAAATTAGATCAACCGTAAAGCAAATGGAAACATCTGGTACTGAACTGGAGTGCTTTCAAGCCTTACAAAAGCAAGAAAGATTAGCCGCATCGCACAGGATAAATGGTCTGTGGGAGGAGGTTCAGAAGCAAAAGGAGCTTGAGCAAACTTTACAAATGCACTATGGACGTTTTGTGGCTGACCTGGAAAGGATACAACCTCTGATAGATGAATACAGAGCACAAGCACAAAAGGAAGAAGAGGTTGCTGTTTCTATTGGGTTGGTGGGTTCTGCAGATCAAACTTCTGTGTCTGTGTCAGAAGCTTTGGTGCCTAAAACCTTGGATGATCTGGAAATCTCTGTCTGTTGATCCATCTCAGTATGAAACTTCGCAGCATCAGATGGATGTTGATTCTGAAAAAGAGCAGGCAGTAGTCGATACCAATGTAAACCCACCTAATCATGTGACTAGTGAAGATGGAATGGATGGAAAACTGTTGCATGGTCATGGGGTTCCAGAGCGAGATTGTATCAAAGTGGATAACCTTTCCCATGAGGTGCTTAAAGTAGAAAACCAGTTGCCCATTGGTCAGTTGACTGGGAATGTTGTAACAAATGCTGAGGTGCCTAAGGAGGATGCAATTGTTGAGGATCAGCAGAATGATTTAGAATGTGAAAGCAGAGAGATCTCAACCAACAGTAAAATTGGGAAAAATGATGATTTGACAATTGGGGATGCTATGCAGGTTCCTAATGGTGAAGATGAAAAGTTGAATTCAGCATAGGAACGCAACTGCAGTTATGAAGCCTGAGGAACACTGTCTTGTATGGGAACTGGGAAGTTGACTGAAGCAAACTGAAAATGATATTAATACTGCCATCTTGGGATGCATTTGATGCAAGATGGAAAAAGTGAAGAATATTTCAAGATATTTCTTGAAATATTACTTCAGAACTGAGTCGGATAAGAGGGATGAGGAAGCAAATTGTGGTTCGTTTAGGGAATATTCTTACACGGGCTGGAGAATGCGTAAAATTTTCTTGAATTTTATGAACATTCTTGGAATGAAGGGACCTTGGATTCAAGCTTGCTATCTATGATGTTGATGACTCTTACTGAAATTGTTACTGGGGGACCTTGGGGAATGTTCATGTTGTGAAAAACTTTGATGATTCGCAGAAGCAATCTGTATTTACCTCTTTGGAAAAAATCATTGTGGAATTTCTATCATCTTAACTTTGTCTTGCTTTTCTTTGGTGGGCAGAGGAGTGATGTAATTAGTTTGAGTTGATTCTGTACTCCATTTCTGGTATGACCTTTTGTTTTACAAAGGATTTGAGGTTTCAATTGTTACTCTAGTGGTCTAACTTGAGTGCTTGACAAGATCCAAAGCCAAGATATATTATTTTTCACAACAAAAACAATCAGAACTCCCACGCAGCATACTTGTGAGATCAGTCTCATACAAAGCCTGGATCCATAAGAACTCCCACACACTGAAACCCAACAGCTTCCGCATCCAAATAACCCATGCTATACGCAAGACAGGGTTATGTATATAAAAAGCTACATACAGTAGTAAATAAGTTTGAATGTCACTAAACATGTACAAGTACGAAAAATTATTCTATTCTATCTTATAGGGTCCGTTTGAAAGACAATTTGGATTTTAGCATATAATTTAGCTTATATGCTGGTAGTGTATATGATGTTTAAGATGCTGACATATATGCTGTTTCAGATGCTGTGGGTGTTTGGTTCGATTTTTCTGATAACATAAATGCTATTCCAAATACTGTGGCAAATTACATACATGGGTATTAGCAGAAATTAAAAAACAATGAGATTAATATATTTATAAAAAGAATTATGTATTTTTTATATGAACAATTTAACATTTTTAATAATATTAACAATTTTTTCTAAAATTTAAATATTTTTAATAATATTAAAAAATTTCTAACATTTATTTTAATAATATTAACATTTTTAAAAAAATAATAAACATAAATATAATAAATATTTACATTTTTTCTAACATTTAACACAGTTTAAATATACTAAATTTTAAAAAAAATAATAAAATCTAAATATAATAAAAATTAATAATGAAAGGGGCACTTTGGCCATTAAACGAAAATAGTTGGGTATTTTAGACATTTCATTAGTTAAATGGTAAATGGTTTTCAAATGCTACAAAAACAAGCATTTCACAAATTGTCAAAATATGCTAAACTTTATGCTACATGCTAAATTATTGTTTGGTTGTGATTTTATCCATGTGTAACATATATGTTACTTTCTAGCATATATGCTAGTTAAAATCATCAACCAAACGGCACCATAAACTTCTTGGATTTCTTGCTTTATACTGGTGAGGTCAACCTATTTTGTTCACTCTCGCGTGTGGCTGGTGTTTCCCGCACGAACCATGCTCTCAAAACAACATCGTTTTGAGCTTCAATTTTTTCTCCTTTTCCTTCCCCATGTGAGACGCCGACAAACTTTAGTGGCACATCTCTCCTGGTTCATGCATCTACTCTGGCTACCTATACTCATTTCAGGCTTCTCTACTCTGCCCTGGGTGTTGTGCCTGTGCGTGTGATATGCCTGGGTGCTGCTGCGTAACTGTTGTGAAAGTTGTGCCCGTGCTTGTGGGTTATCTTGTGTCCGTCTCTGCTGTGATTTAAGTGGAGATTTTGCTGAGGCTTGTGCGTCTGGTGTCGTTGGTTTGTTTCTTCTTCTTCATTTGGTGTCTCTCCATTTTGTTTTTCAGAGGCTGATTTAATGGTTTGTTTGTCATTTAATTTATGTAGATTTTATTACGAGGGTTAATCGACCTTGTTCGATTCTGGAAAAGTGCGTCTTCGGTGTATCGGTGAGTTTTTTTGCTTGTAATTAAAGATTCGTTTGTTCTTTGGCAGAGCTGTCAGTTGTTATTGCTGCATTGTTTGCTTTTATTGGTTTTCTTTTTGTCAACTGCCGTTGTTATGACATGTTTAGTGTGCTTGTGCGTTTGTGGTGTGTGCTAAATTATCAAGATATCATATTTAACGCATTCAAGTGGTTTTGTTCATATAAAATTAGGTTACTGTCATTAATTGAAACTAATTGGGTCGATTTTTGTTTGCCATGTGAAGCTGATTTCCATTTTTTTTAAAAAGGAGTTGTTAGGTGACGTTGTTTGTTTCCATATACTCCAGTTTGCCTCTCCACCTGTACCCATAATGTGATGTAAATACTAGCATTAAGATGCGTCAACATTTGATAAACATTCAGAATAAAGATTTAGACAAGATGAAATGTGGTTCTCAAATAGCATGGAAAAACTCATGAATGTCCTTATTATTTGGGTAAAGCTGCTTAGAAGTTGTGATCTATTGTCTATTGGCATTAAGAAATCTCTTATCTTCCATCTCCTCTTTTCTGCACATCTGCAGACTGAAGAGTTGAAACATGGTGTTGTTTCAAATATATTATATCATTTCCACCCATCTTTACACCAACAATAATGTGTTCTAAATGTCTCAATAAACCTGTAAAATATAGCATTATTACATGGACGATGTTGTGCTGCAATGTCACGCCCCTCTCCCAGATAGGTGCAGATGAGCACCCATGAATCCCAGAGACGTGACCGGCAGGGAACTCCTCCGTTCCCCGAACCGGATTTACACCCCAAACTACCCAAACACTGCATAAGTAATCTCACATATATATATATATATATATATATATATGTATATATATATAAATCTCAACCATAATCTCAAATACTCCAAACATAATGTAATCTGCAATCCAGAGTCTACAGCGGAAAAATCCAAATATCATAAATACGAAAAAACAGATACTAAAGACAGACACAACATCCCCACACCAGCTACATCACGCCTCACACATCCCTGCGCTGATCATCCACTCCGGCTATCTCACCTGAAAACATATGAATGAAAGGGATGAGCCACGAAGCTCAGTAGGGATATAGAGGAATATCAATCAACAGAATAAACGGAAAGTAAAAGCTCAAGATGTATGTGAAATGAACAGGAAACTCAAATAGTGATACACTCCCGTATCACCGAACTCCAGTAAATCAGAGATAAAGTAAGAAAGCCTGTAAGATATAGAATACATACAGAGAAACCATAAGTGATACACATCACAACTCATCACAATCAGTCAATCCGTAGGGTAGATACCGAGTAGGCTCCACCACTACCATCCTCAAGTACAACTCTCAAATCAGTACTCAATCATAATCCAACTCAAATCCATATCAACTCAAATCCGTATCAACACAAATCCGTATCAACTCATATCCACATAACAACAGAAAATCCTCCCCTGGACCCACCCTGATCCCCGCAAGGTGTCTCCCAGTCCAGGTACTCCCCAGATTGGATGAGGATCGAGCCTACATCAGGTACTCGATAGCATCGCCTACATCGAAGAGCGTCCCCTAGGATGTACCTCACCTCAATCCGGTCTCCAGGTACGTACCCGATCAAAACCATCGATAAATCATCCAGTAAGCTGGGTTGCCCGATGTGGGTCCCATGCTCTACAAATCATCCCTCCATAATCTCACAAATCATAGAAGATCATCATAATGGAATCCTATCCGGACTCTCGAGGATAAAACCAGACATCAGGAGGTGGGCCCCACCAATGGATATGGGCCCACAAAAGGATAAGTGGGCCCCACCAGGATAGTGGGCCCCATGAGAGGATAGGTGGGCCCCACCAGGATAGTGGGCCCCATAAGAGACACAAAAATACTGCCAGTCGTACATATACCTCCAAACCAACCACATATAATCATAACATATTGCAATTGCGGAAATAAATCAGATAAGAGTATAAACAGAGAAATTCCCAACCTCCGGGAATTTCACACCAATAGACAAATAGGAGTCCGTCGAATACGGAACCCCCGGAACCCCAAATAAGAACTAGGGCAGAATCCCTACCTGGAATGTCGACTAAGCTAATCCGTAATACGTCTGAAATCTCCAAATCAACCTCCTGCGTCAAAATACGGATACGTATACACGACAGTCAAAATACGGAAAAATCAACATAAAAGTCAACGATCAAAGTCAACTCGGTAACCCGGTCAACTCGGGTCAAATAGTCAAACCGGGTCAACCCAGTCAAAACGGGTCAAACCCGAGTCAACGGGTCAACTCGGTCAAACCCGAGTCAACTCGCCGGAGCTGAGTCAACTCGGCCGGCCGGTCGCCGGAATCCATTTTTCCGGCGAATTTTCCGGTCACTCCTACATCAAAACGAAGCCCACAACAACAGAAATCTAATGGTACCTGTCTCGTTCCAAAATTCCTACTGAATCGACCGGGATCGAGCTTTGAAATTTTGAAAAACCGAAACTTCTCCGGCCGATTCCGCCGTCTACGGTGGTCCGATGGTGGTGATTCCACTTGGGTTTTGCTCCTCTCACCACGAGCTTCGATTTGACACCTTACTTGCTCCGATCGGACGTTAAACGAACAAAACCCCCTTCTCTCTCTCTCCCCCCTTCTCTCTCTCTCTCTCGGCTGCTACTGAAACCAGAGAAATCTGGTTTAAACCAGATTTCTGAAAAATGACGGTTTTGTCCCTCGTCTTTCCCTATATTTACTTAAACTTCTATAATCCATAACAAATCCAATTCAACTCCGATTTAGCTGATTCTTGCGTCAATATTTTTCTAAAAATATGTAGTATTTATTAAAAATATTAAATTTGAAAAATTATTATATTTTTTAAAATTTTGGGTTCGGGATATTACATGCAAGCTGTTTATGATCAAAGTGGTGGGTTATTTTTCCTTCATGGTCATGGAGGCACTGGCAAAACATTATTTACATTATGCGATTTTGTCATTTATTTACAAATTAATTTTTTTGGGTGCAGGAGAAACAATATAACGTATGGAGTACACTCTTTTGTCATAACTGGAGGTTGACCAACAAGGCTACAAAATTCTTTGTCGATTGGCAAGGATATGGAACTCCACAAATCCATTGCTACAAGACCAACTTATCAGTCTCGATCTACTGCTGGTTGACGAAGAGGTAATAAAATGTATGATATTATCTATTTTTCAGTTAAAACTGTAGTAACAGAATTGATAAGCATCTCAATTATTTAACTGGAAACCTCTATCCAAGCATCCATCAGAAAAGAGGGCACCATGAAAATGCGAGAAATGATTGTAGAGCAAAAGATTTATGTGATTGCAAATTTCATGGTTGGAAATCCAAGGAAGAACTTCAGAGTGTGCAATCACAAAAACATATTTCAGCTTGGAACATGGACAACCATCAAGGAGGTTCAAAATGATGATTTAAAAATCTCAATCAATGCATTTGAGTTCGCTGATAAGGACATGTTGGAAAAAAGGCTATATAACGACATCTTCTTGACGGGTGAGAATTATACTTTCAACATCTTTGTGATATTGGAGAATTTATCCTATTAATCTTACAACTAATTTGTTAATGATTTGCTAACATATGTGATAGGTCAGTTGGTGAAAGTGGATGCGCTTGAGCAATCGTTAACCAATGGAAGGATGGTTGGTAGAAGGAGTATCATCATACAATCATCAGAGTATGAGTAGAATTAAGTTAATTTGTTGAAAAATGATACTAGCATTTATATTGACATTCATTACTGATATGCAGATTTGTAAACATGCCAATTACCCTATGGGGTTCTATTGCAGAGAGTTTTTCTAAAACAAATGTGGTTGTCTTGCACACAAAAGACCCAATTGTCGCCATATTTGCAGCTATGACCGTTCGTTCATTTAGAGGTTAGCAAAAACAACTATGTATAATCTTTGTATATGATGCGGAATAAAACTTCTTTGACTTATAATGTTCATCATTTTTTGTATGTTGAAACAAAAACGACTCTATCAACTGCATCAGCAACTAAGATATATCTTAATTTGGGCATTCTTGATGTAGAGTCTTTCCGCAAAAGGTTGGTAATCTTCTATGTTTTTTCACATTCACGTTCTACAAAAAAGAGGATATATGACATGTGTTTGTAATTGTTTACTTAGAATAATTATTCTAACTGAAGTCTCTCTCGAAAACACTAATGAAGACCTGGCAGTGGAGGTGCAAGATGATGGACAAATTATTGAGAAGATAATAGTAGATCTCCTGCTTCAATATCCATTTCTTTACGGGGTAACAAATCATTATATTAAATTTTTGTGAATGAATCAGATTTTATTTATTACTCACATGTTTTTATTGAATTATACATGCAAGAATACAAAAAGCGTCTATCGCTCAAAAATCACTGCTATAGACAGCTCAAAAGGATGGTGGTATAATGCATGTGCAAAATGCAAGACAAGTGTTAGTAGTGAAGACAATGTGATGAACTGTAAGAGATGTGTTCCAATTTCAACTATGTCTATTCCTTGGTATAATTTGTTGGACCAAAGGTCCTACATTTTGATTTTGATGATTATATCATGCTATGCTATTTGATTATGTACTCTAAGTGATGAATTTGATCATAGACTAATTGAATTTGAAAATTATACAAAATCAGTTTTTAGTGAACCTAGTGTTGAATCTAACTCTCGTTATTATACCGAATCAACTTATATTAAGTTGAAATTTTATAGAGGCTTAGTTCACATCATAATAAACATTTTTTATGAAGAAATGATTGAGAAATTTCATGATTTGATTACCCAAAATTTGTGTGGTAAGGTGTTGTTCGAATTTGCCATTTTGTGTTCTTAGATGATTGCATACGTGGCATGTTGAGTGACTGGATGATATTTGTTTGAGCTGAAATATTGTATAACTAATCTTATATATTTGATATGATGTTTCATGCATAAATATTAATTATTTGAATTTTTTTATATAAGACTAACCTATGATACAAGCATGAAACTCAAATGAGCTTACAAGCACATTTTGAAGTTCTCAGGTTACGTATGAATTTTCAGCAATTATGAAAGCTATCCAGCAGTCCAAGAATGGTCTTGGAAGACCTAGGGCTTGCTATGAAATACCTAAGCACTCTTGCAAATCCACTAGAAGGTGTGAGACCCAGTCCGGAATTATGGAAAGCTTGCGGTCAAATTTTTAAGGAGGAAAATCTTTCTTGGCAGCCAAATTCAAGGATGATAGACTGATTTGAGTACGAGCAAATTTGAAATTCAAATAAAGGGAAAGCATACCATTCTTGATGACTTAAATTCCAGGAGAATTTCAAATCTATAATTCCTTATATTATACAAGTCAAGGGTTGAACGACTATGAAAGGAGAGAAATCAAGGTGTTTCCAACTTTATATGTAGCTGATTAAAGCTGATTCAAAAGAAGACTTTGGAGTAACCTCCCATATTAATTCAACGGCCGAATTTCAACATTGATGGGGGAATCAAGAGCAGTTTCCATATTGATAAGATGGAGATTATTAGCCCAGAATTTCCAAGGAGAATCATAGCTAAATATTTCTGATTTTATTCAAGGGTTGTTCCCTAATATTGCCGGATATGGAGATAATGTTGCTGATTTTATGGAGAGAGATATGGAGGACTATTATGAGACGATGGTTTCCCAAAGAAGATTATTTGGTATTATTGCCAACCTTTTGAACATTATGGAACCGAAATACAAAGTCAAAAGAAGATCTTGATTTTCTAATTCATGAAGACTATTTATGGAATGGAGTGATGTTTGTCAAATCAAGATTATGCAAGTTGATTTTCTGGAGAACAAATTCCTAAATCAAGAGGAGAGAATCGTGGGTTTTCAAACTAAAATGGAGACACAAGAGTTGATGACCCATTAACCAAGCCGTGCGTATCAAAAGGTGTTGTGGAAGACCTATTATAAAAAGAGAAGCTGGAGTCGTGAGTCTTATTGATCTTTTGATTCAATTCTCCAAGTGATCTTCAAGCAAAAAATCTCAACAACTTCTTTACTCATACTCTTAAACTTATCCAATCTTCCTGTGAGCTATTCTAAAATACAAGAGTGTTTCATCTCATTTACTTATTTCAAAAATTCTTTTGAGTGGAACCAAGAGCCAAATGTGTAATCCTTTTTGGGTATTTTCGTTCATGTGAGAAAGTTTGTGGTTAACTTTAAAAAATCACATGTGATAAATTGAGGGTGATCTTGTGAAAACCCTGGTTGAAAAAGTTAGAGGTGAACTTGTTCAAAACCTTCATTTCTAGTGGATTTGATAAACCTAAGCAAGGGTGCTTAGGGAGTGGATGTAAGAGGGTGCTCTGAAACACTATATATCATTTGCGTGCTTTACTTTTCCGTACATTTCTTGATTTATTTATTTTCTTTCATGTTTACAATATAAATCTATTATCTTGTGTATTGATTGCTAATTTGGTAGCTTAGTTAAAAAGGGATTCTCGATTGAAATTTGGGGACACAATTCAACCCCCTTCTTGTGTAGCCTAGGTCCAACATAATTTATATACCCTAATTTAATAAGATATGAATATTTTATTTATCCTTGCACTCCAGTCCACAACAACTAAATTTTTTTTCAATGGGTACAAACTCAATGTTGAAGTTGCAGACGATACAAGGACTGCTAAATTTCATGATGTTTGGGAAACATGTTGAGCGACGGATTAAAGTACCAGCAAGTACAGTCTGCAATCTTCTTGGTTCTGAAAAGTTTAAAACCCTAGAAATAATGAACGAAATAATGGGCAAGACTTTCAAATTCATTGTTTCAAAAGGGGAAAGCGATTATGATCCAAATACCAACACCTTTACAGTATCCAATGTTTCCATTGATGATGAAGAATACTCTAATCAGACTGAGTGTCATGAGTCTAAAAAGAAGTTGATAATGCAGATCCCGCATATGAAATGTCCAGAGAACAATAACCTAAAAGAAAATTTGGGCATGGACGTTGAAGTCTTATCTAATGATGAACCTCTGTCAAATCTTGCAAAGAAAAATAAAAGGTTAAAATGTTATTCCTTGCGGTATTTGAAATATTACCATTCTTTCATTATGTTTGTTTTACTGAAACTTTAATTTTTGAAAAATTCATCATTATTTCATCTTATTTACATATTGTGGTTTTTAGAGTGCATATTTTTTTCTCCGTTGGGTTTGTGCAACTTTTTTTTTCTAAACTCTCTTCATATATCTCTCATGTTCTCATTATTGTGTTTTTATGTTTTCATAACAACTGCCTTGTGAATTAGTACGAGGTTATCAGTCATACAATGTTAAAAAAAAGTTATCAACCTCTTCAAATATGTTGAATATATGATAATAGATAATTTTTAAAAAGAACAGGACACAAGGAATTGTTGGACAACTCAGTATGAGGAAAAGGCCAATATGTAACATCAAAGACAAAGGTGCTATGGTAAAAAATTCATCTGCAGATTAAGTCCATTAGAATACTTTACATACAAGAAGTTGTAATTTTTTTGTAAAAATTCATGTCACTTTTCATAATGAAACAGATGTCATGGCTGAAAATTCTTCAGAAATTACTACCCAAAATTTAAACAAGGGAGAGAAATCAACCCGCAAATATGTTCAGGAATACTATGATGATTAACTACTCTCAACATTTACATGCAAGAAAAAGAGGTGCAACATGCTTTATTTTACTCAACAATAATCTTTGCTAAAAATCTATTCTTATAGATGTATATTATATAAACACGGTAATTGGAATTTATTTACTCTGGAACATTTTTTCATTTTGGCTTTCTCTGTTCAAAAAATTAAACAAAGTCTATACATTTTTTAAGACCACGAAATGTAATATCTTTCATGTTAATTGTAGAAGATCTGCTGCTACTTCCACAAGTGACACAAGGAATAAATTAGAAAGTGAGGGAATGGCTGCTATTTCATCACCAGACACAAAGAAGAAATTAGCAGGTAAACAAAAGGACAAAGCAACAGATAAGATGGTTAAGAAGTGATTATAAAGATGTTGTACAAGAATTGTATATAACTACACTTTTTCACTGGATAGCCTAGGTAATAAGGGTACGTTGTCAATATCAAAATCATCTAGGCATGTTGTAGCTAAGTGTTTTTTTCTTCGAGGAGCACTAGATGAATTTTGTTGCACTGCTAATATCAGTTTGTACAAGTTCAACACCAGAAGAATGCTTAAAGCAGTTTATCCTCAGATGATGAACACTGAAATTATCATGCTAATTTTGATATAACAGTTATTTTTTATGCTATTTGTTGCATACTACGCCTTCCTCGCTCGCTTTCTTGGGAAGAACATTTATGAATATGTTGTTGTTGGTGTTTATTTTGCCTTGATAAATATGATTTCACTATTCTAGAAATTTCTAATGGTTAGCTTTCCAGTAATCTCTGGTTGTTTCTCTTATATTAACTTGTTGACTCTCTTTCACATTATCTGAATACTTGCGTTTTGATTCTTAGACATTCTCAGTATTTATTCTTTATGTTGATTTTGATTTCGACTATATTAGCTTTTGTTATACAAATCATGATAATATATGTTGTACATTAACAGCAGGAAGCAACTACGTGTCACCCCATTTAGTATGCTTTATCAATTTCATTGTTCTATAGCGAGTTCGCAAATTAATAATTTATATCTTCAATTGAAGATTGTTGTTAACAGAATTACTATGCTGAAAAACATTGTTTTAAAACAATGATTGATGAATTTTTTTATCACCTCTGTCCGAAAGTGTATAAGTTTCGTAAACGATCTGTTTAAAAAATATTGCAAACAAAATCTTTATCACACACAGAGAAAAGGAAAGAAACATAAACAAAAAAATACTTCGCTACCTCTGTCATCTAAACAAGTAAGAAAGATTTCTCACCATCGTAAATAATAAATTTTTCAAGAAAAACATTGGGAAAATCCCAACATGCCCTTAATCTGACGAAGAAATAAACCTTTTTATCCAATGCATCCAATCGGTTCTTCCAATATCAATCCCCTTCGTTTGCTGGAATGATCTCGAATTAAAGAAAAAATACACGATAACAACCGAACCAAAACGTAGTCGGGCTAGGTATCAAATCGACTAGGTCGAGAGAAAGCAAACGAGAGAGAGAGAGAGAGAGAGAGAGAGAGAGATTGCGGTACATTAGTGTTGATTTATAAGTACAGTTTGAGCCACACCCAACCAACATATCAATACAAACAAAATTGAAACGACACTGTTCTAATTTTGCCAGATTCTATAACGAGAGTAAATCGGATTCATTTCCTTTTGAAGAAGTTATTTTCCAACACCTTCGTAAGTTGATTTCCCTTTGTTGTTTGGATTTTTCAGTATGTAAAACCAATTTCTATTACTACACAATATTTATGATGCCCCAGAATAATTTCTTCATCATTGTACATCAGCATGGAAAAAGGGGAATCAAGTAAAAAAATCGAATGTTGCATAAACAATTGATGGGAGAGCGTGTCAGAGCATGTAATAATCAGATTTTTTCCCAGTCGACGACCAAGAGAAGATGCATTACACAGCAGCGAGCACTTTCTCTTGGTAAAGATATTACAAGTGTTAATCACACTACACTTAACTTTAGATTGTCCACATATGCTTGTACCCATTGTGGAGCAATATTCTGGTTTGAAGAATGTGTTAAGTATCTTGGGTCACGCCATTCAATCTATTGAAAAGCTCGAGTAAGGCTTCCAAAACTACGTGAACCACCAGAGGTTTTAAAACAGCGTTTTGACTATGGTAATGGCAGCATCTGCAAACTTTTTCGTGCAAACATTCGATTATATAACTCCATGTTTGCATTCACTTCTATAGGTGTAAAAGTTGACAAGGAGATTAATAAAGGTCAGGGACCATATGTATTTAAGTTGAATGACCAAAATCATCATCTTATAGGATCGTTGCTACCAATAGAATGACAAAAGCCTCAATTCACATAGTTGTATATCTATGATACTAAGAATGATGTCGATAAGAGGATTACAGTAGCTTTGAGATTTGGTATGAATGATCGTGTCGATTAAAATAGGGTAAATTACTGGCCGGTCACAAACAGTGGTCAATTTTACCACTTAGTCACACAATGTGTCTTCATTACCAATTCAGTCATAACACAATTTCGAGATTCCAAAAATGCCCTCAGCAGTTTGAAAATCAAACTGCACTGGGACAGTACAAAAAGTGGGCCACCTGCAGCTTTGAACCGCGCGCCTGTCAGTGTTGATACTCGTGATACTGTCAATGTTGATACTGACTTGTGATATTGTCAATGTTGATACTGTCAGTGTTGATACTCGTGATACTGTCAATGTTGATACTGGCTTGTGATACTGACAATGTTGATACTGGCTTGTGATACTGTCAATGTTGATACTGTCTTGTGATTGATACTATCTTTGATGATAATATTGATGCAGTATTCTCCGTCGATATCGCGCCGGTAAGTATCACTGCCAAACTCAATACAGTATATATAGTATCACTAGTATAATCAATATTTCACAATGAATAAGGCAGTATCAATCATAAGATAGTATCAAAGACAAGACAGTATCAACATTGACAGTATCAGAACATCGCTAGTATCAACACTTACAGTATCAGAACATCACGAGCATCAACCAATACAGTATATCTAGTATCACCAGTATAATCAATGACCAATAATATATACTGCCAAACTCAATGCAGTATATATAGTATCACCAGTATAATCAATACCTCACAATGAATAAGGCAGTATCAGTCATAAGACAGCATCAAACACCAGACAGTATCAATATTGACAGTATGACAACATCACGAGTATCAACACTTACAATATCATAACATCACAAGTATCAACACTTACAGTATCATAACATCACAAGTATCAACACTTAGAGTATCATAACATCACGAGCATCAACACTTATAGTATCAGAACATCACGAGTATCAACACTGACAGTATCAACACCGACAATATCAACATTAACAATGGGAACAACAATGACAGTATCAACATTATCATCAGCAGAATGACAGCATCAACATAGTACATTTCGTACAGTAGTATCCGAATTTCATAGTATCAGAATGATAAAAACCCATTTATAGAGTAGTATGAGAATTTAATAGTATCAGAATAAAACTCATTTGTGTAGTAGTATCAGAATTTCATAGTACCAGACTGAGAAAACCCATTTGTAGAGTAGTATGAGAATTTCATAATATCAGAAACATAGAGTATGAATCACTTACAGTATCAACAGTATCAGAATTTCATAGTACCAGACTGAGAAAACTCATTTGTAGAGTAGTATGAGAATTTCATAGTATCAGAAATATAGAGTATGAATCACTTAAAAGACCCAAACTTTATAATGCTTGCAGTATCAGTAACGAATTATTTGCAAGAAAAAAGCTTTCAAACCAGCGTGGGTGAAAGTGACGCCACGGAGAAGGAATAAGAAGATAGAGAAAGTCGAATCTCACACAGACGGACGAGATGGAGACACCACACCCATAGACCACCCGACTAAGAGGAGAAAGAAACCCAAGAAGAACTCCACACCATAGACCAGCCAAATAAAAAGAGAAAGAAACCCAAGAAGAAGAGAGAGAAAGCCATTTTGGAAAAGACACACTACCAGAGACCAGCCAAGAAGAAGAGAGAGAAAGCTACACATTTTCAAAACCCACAAATAAGGGCATTGCTGTCATTTTGGAAGAAAAAAATTATTACCATCTGCCTTGAAAAACGTGAAATGTATGACTTTTTGGTAAAAAAACTTACCATGTGATTTATTGGTGAATGATGTCACTCTAGGTGACTAAATGGTAATAAACCCATTAAAATATGGTTTTATAGTTGATTGAAATGTTTGATCAATCAAATGAGCTGGCGAAAGTATTTTGTATGGCTCGTGACTGTTTTAAAAAAGATGAGACTCCATCTATCTCTTTAACATTGATTGAAAAATGTTATACTGATGGTTTGCAATACAACTCACCATCTGCTCCAGAAATGGCAAGTTTGATAGTTGGTGATATTGATATGACTGATCGAAGTCGGGATATCATAGTTGAACATCCTAGTAAAGGTCTAAAACAGATAGATGATTTGAATCCATCATTTATGGCTATGCAATACCCCTTGTTGTTTCCATATGAGGAAGACGGATATAGACTAAACATTGCTTACCACGTTGCTCCAGGTGTCCCTAGAATTAAAAGATCTTATGTCACAAGACGGGAGTACTATTCTTACATGATACAATAGAGAGAATTCGGTGGTAGATTATTAGTCAAAGGGGATAAACTATTTCAACAATATGTAATAGACACATTTACAACCATAGAAGATGAAAGACTGCGCTACATACGATACAAGCATCAGCAAGATCACTATCGATCTGAAATATATAAAGGTATGCAAGATGCATTTTTGAGAGGAGACGTAGCTGGAAAATCATTGGGAAAGCTAGTTATACTGCCTTCTAACTTTACTGGAAGCCCATGATATATGATTCAAAATTACCATGATACAATGACAATTTGTAGATCACTTGGTAATCCAGATCTTTTCATTACTTTTACCCGCAATATACAATGGCCAGAAATTCAAGAAACTTTGGCACTCATACCTGGCCAAAAAGCTGAGGATTGACCAAATGTCATAGCAAGGGTTTTCAATATGAAGCTAAATGATTTTATAGCTGATATAAAGAAAGGGATGTATTTTGGTAAAGTTATCGATGTCATTTACACAGTGAAATTCCAAAAAAGAGGATTGCTCATGTGCATCTAATAGTTTGGTTCCATCAAGAGAATAAATATCCCATACTTGGGGATATAGATTGTATTATAACTGCTGAAATTCTAGATGCAAAATCAGACCTTGTGTTATATAGCATTGTTTCAAATTTTATTATGCATGGACCATGCGGTTTCGCAAATCCAAGAGCACCTTGCATGGAAAAAGGCAAATGCATTAAGCACTTTCCCAGAAAAAATTGTAATGAAACAATCATTGGGGAGGACGATTTTGCAATTTACTGAAGGCATGATGATAATAATAAAGCAGTTGTCAAAAGTGGTGTTAACCTCGACAACAGATTTTTCATGCCTTATAACAGGGCTTTACTACTCAGATATGAGGCACGTGTGAATGTTGAATGGTTCAATCGATCAAAGGCTATCAAATATTTGTTTAAATATGTTAATAAAATCTCCGATAGGACAAGGGCATTCCTCCATGAGGACAACAACAACAAAAGTGATGATACCAAAACAGATAGCAAAGTTGTTGATGAAATACGTATATACTTTGACTGTACGTATGTAACTTCTTATGAGTGTGCATGATGAATTTTTGAGTTTCATATTCACTACAAGTATCCTTCTGTCGAAAACTTATCCATACACATGTCTCTAGAAAACAATATTTTTTTTAAAGGAGATGCAAGCATTAACGCAGTACTTCAACAGCCAGGGATAGAGATGACAATGTTTACAGAATGGATGTTCACAAATTCAACATTTCTGAATGCTAGACAGCTTACTTACTCTGAATTCTCCACATATCGGATATGGGATGGTGGGAAAAAAGTATGGTTTCGAAGAAAGAAAGAACATTGCATTGGACGTATATCATATGTTCATCCATCATTTGGTGAATTATATTTCCTTCGAATGCTTCTTACCCATGATAAGGGACCTAAAACTTTTGCTGATATTAGAACAGTAAATGGTAATGTCCACACTTCATTCAAGGAAGCATGTGATGCAATGTGGTTAATTGGAAATGATATAGAATGGCTTGAAGCTATGAATGAAGCAACTTTTTGGGACACATCATATGAACTGCGAAATTTATTTGTACAATGATTCTCTTTTATGAGATTGTGGATCCCAACAAGTTATTGGAAGTGAGTTTTCAGCATATGAAAAATGATATCATATATAAGCTGAATCATGTATTTGAAATACCTCTACGCAGTATCTCTGAGTTAGAAATCAGGAACCAAGTTTTGGTTGACATTCAAAGGCTCCTCAGAAGAAGTGGTTCATCTATGACTGAACATGGTTTGCCAGAACCCATAGGAATACAATAACAAGATCTTGGAAACTCTATTTTGAGAGAGGAGTAAGTGTATGACACATCTGAACTTAGCGAAGAATGCCGCGTTTTGACCCAACAGCTAAATGAAAAGTAAAAAAAATAATAATATTACAACGCTGCGCTACAAGTGGTTTATGATCAAAGTGGTGGGTTATTTTTCCTTCATGGTCATGGACGCACTGACAAAACATATGTTTATAAATGCATTATCAATCACCTCCGACCAGAAGGGAAAATAGTTTTGGCAGTGGCATCATCAAGTATAGCATCTTTATTATTACCGGGAGGGAGAATAGCTCATTCGAGATTTAAAATACCAATTGAAATTCATGACGACTCAACTTGTCATATTAAAAAGGGTACCCATCTTACTGAACTTATCAAGAATTCCACACTTATTGTCTGGAATGAGGCCCTAATGGTACATCAAATTTTTTTTGAAGCATTGCATAAATCACTGCAAGATATTCTAGCCACTAATGAAAACGAGAATTTGACATTTGGTGGTAAAATCATGTTATTAGGTGGTGATTTCAAATAAATATTACTGATCGTCATCAGAGGTTCAAAGCAGGAGACCATAGATGCGTCTATCACAAGTTCACATCTATGGCCTTGCTATAAAATATTTCATTTGACTGAGAATATGAGATTATCAACAGCAGGACTAGACAGTCAAGCTAAAGAGGAATTTCAAAATTTCTCAAAGTGGCTCTTAGACATTGGTGAGGGTAAAGCCACAGTTTCAAAGCTAAATGTTGACGAGGAGGTTCCAACTTGGATTGAAATTCCTCAATATCTACTAGTGAAAAAAATAAAGGAGATGTGGAAGACATAAACTCTGAAATATACAGTGATTTAATTCCAAATTATGTTGATACAAAATACCTGAAGGAGCGTGCAATTATTACAGCGACAAATGAGACTGTCAATTTAATAAATGCTCATATTTTGTCATTGGTTCGTTACGAAGAAAAGATGTACCATAGTTTTGACTCCATATATAAGAGTGAAGGTCCAAGTGATGATGATATTCTTTATCCTCCAGAATTTTTAAATTCTTTAATATTTAACAGTGTCCTGAACCACATACTCCATCTGAAAATAAACACACCAGTGATGCTACTCCGAAATATCAATTAGAGCAATGGTCTATGTAATGGAACAAGATTGCTGCTGACAAAGTTAGGGGAAAAGGTCATTGAAGCAACAATTATAACTGGAAGCAATGTGGGAGATAAAATATACATTTCGCGAATAATAATGTCTGCAACTAAGAAGAAATGGCCTTTCACATTGAGACGGCGACAATTCCCTTTGAGGCTATGTTACGCAATGCAATGACGATAAATAAAAGTCAAGGTCAAACACTCACAAAAGTTGGCCTTTACCTTCCAAGACCTGTTTTCCCTCATGGCCAGTTCTACGTTGTTGTCTCCAAAGTTACAGCAGCTAAGGGTCTTAGAATTCTCATAGGAGGAGAGAACAACGAAACACAAACACAAAATATAGTTTTCCAAGAGATATTTGAATTGCTCAAATAAGGTTAATTATGCATCTTCTTATGTAAAACTATTTTGTTTTTTATAATTCGTTTACCATCAGATCTCGCACAACAGAATTTAACTTATGAAAACATACTTCAAATGCTAAACTAAGGTTTTTTGTCAAATATTTAATGACAAATTTTGCTTACTTGATATATGATTTGGAAGAAAAATTTCACACTGAATTAATTACATGCAGATATTTTAAAAAAGATTATCAAATTTTGTCATCTAATTAATGATTTTTTTTGACGTGCAGGAAAGAAATTCTAAATTATGGTGTATACTCCTTTCTAAGCACTGCACGTTGGCCAACATGAGTACCTGCTCAATGAGAAGGTAATGTGTTCAAACTCACAAACAAAATCAATAACTACCTAAATTATCTCTGTTTAATAAATAACAATCTCAATTATTTCAAAGGGTTTAGGAAAGAGGATGACATCAAATGTGAGAAACAATAACAGAAGTTTAATATAATTCCAATTGAAGCCTGAACTGATCAAGTAGGCTATGTTCATATCTTTCCAAGGTGTCTTCATATCTTTTTTTAATGAATGATTCGTTTGTTGTTTAATTTATGTAGATTTCATCACAAGGGTTAGTCAGCTTTGTTCGATTTTAGAAAAGTACTTCTTCGGCATATCAGTTAGATATTTTTCCTTTGATTAATCATTCGTTTGTTTAATTTATGTAGATTCGTTTGCGAGGCTATGTTGGTTTTGTTCTTCAGTAGAGCCATCGGTTGTTTTAGCGTCGTTGTTTGCTTCGTTTCCGCTGAGATCAGACAGAAATCTCAAGAGATATTTGAATTGCTCGAATAAGGTTAATTATGCATCTTCTTATGTAAAACTGTTTTGTTTTTTTATAATTCGTTTACCATCAGATCTCGCACACAGAATTTAACTTACGAAAACATACTTCAAATGCTAAACTACGGTTTTTTGTCAAATATTTAATGACACATATGTTATATTTTGCTTACTTAATATATGATTTTGAAGAAAAATTTCACACACTGAATTAATTACATGCATATATTTTTTAAAAAGAACATCAAATTTCGTCATCTAATTAATGATTTTTTTTGGCATGCAGGAAAGAAATTCTAAATTACGGTGTATACTCCTTTCTAAGTACTGCACGTTGGCCAACATGGGTACCTGCTCAATGAGAAGACAGTGAGTTCAAACTTACAAAAAAATCAATAAGTACCTAAATTATCTCTGTTTAATTAATAAAAATCTCAATTATTTGAAAGGCTTTAGGAAAGAGGATAACATGAAACGCGAGAAACAAAAAAAAAAGTTTAATATAATTGCAATGGAAGTATGAACTGATCAAGTAGGCTATGTTCATATCTTTCCAGGGTGTCTTCATATCCTTTTTTAATGAATAGTTCGTTTGTTGTTTAATTTATGTAGATTTCATAACGAGGGTTAGTCAGCTTTGTTTGCGGCATATCGGTCATTTATTTTTTCTTTAATTAATCATTCATTTGTTTAATTTCTGTAGATTCCTTTGCGAGGCTTACTTGGTTTTGTTCTTCAGTAAACCCGTAAGTTGTTTTTGAGTTGTTATTTCCTTCATTTCCGCTGTGATTTTCCTCTCAACTGGTTTAGTTTTGTTGGTTTCCTTTTTGTCGATTGTCATTGCCATACTTCTACGTTTGAGCAATCGTAGTTTTACTTAGGGATTTTCACGTTGTCTCCTTATCAGTTTCGACCTTGAAATGAGAAAAAAAAATCCTCCGTTGTTGTAGTTTTTTTAGTGGTCTAAACTTTATTGATAAAACATGTTTAGTGTGCCTGTGCGTGTGGATTCTCACATATGCGTCTATGGTGTGCTTTAAATCCAGATTTTGATGAGAGTTCTACAAACCTTCTTAGTAAGCTTCTGTCTGGTGATACCACATGTTTAGTTTAGCATAGGTGCCGAGTCACAGTCTTATACCATTGTCCTTCGATTGTTGTTTGCAATGCGAAGCTGATTTCCATTTTTTTTTAAAAATAGTTGTTAAGTCACTCTGTTTATTTCCACATACTCCAGCATGCCTCTCCACCTCTCGATGGTAACGAATTACAACAAACCTCAATAACCACATCCAGTAAACCATAGTTAGGAGTAACCTTTCTTTTGAACATTGAATTTTTCCCTATAGTCACTAACTTGGAATTTCGTCTATTTGAAGCACTTGAGAGTACTTTTGCAGCTACAATATAGAGCTCCCAACAATTTCATTCCTTTGACTAATGCTTTCTTGTGTTTAATATTACCAGATTTGCATACCGAGTTTCACTTCTTTGTCTTCCAATATTTTCCCAGAATCTAATAGTAATACCACATACTTGCTTTTCGATTCTCAAGGAAAACTTGTAGCAAGACATCGAAGCAAAGACGCAGACCTCTGGACAAACCTTGCATCTGTGTGTGATATTTATGGGTACTGTGCACCCTTTGGAATTTGTAATAGCCGAGATTTTCCACTGCAATGTGAAAGAATAAACAGTGGGCTTCAGGAGGGCAAAGAAGATGATTTTTTGAAGCTGGAGTACGTGAAAGTGCCAGACTTTGCACAGTGGTCATCTAACCTAGAAAACGACTGCAAATAGGAATGCTTGAAAAATTGCTCTTGTACACGAAACAATATATTTTGAACCGTGACCTACAGAGAAATCACGCAGAGGTGCTAGATCTGTATATTCGCCTAGCATATCCAGAACTTGGTTATTGTTCTAACCCTTATATCAGTTTGTTCCAAGATTTGTTTTTTCTGATGTAGCTATTTCTACTTCTGGAAAAAAGGCTCATCAACTGCTGGTTTGACAGCTTCTGTCTTATGCTCTTCGCATTGTTGAACTTTGCTGCTACTGTTGGTATTTTTCTTTGCATTGTTGAATTCTGGTGGTGTTGTCATGGATAATTTATTTTATTTCTTGGTTTCCAATGTAATTTTTTCAAAGGAAATACTGTAATGAATTTTCTTACCAAATGAAACATGTGTAACTCCATGTATTACTTGGTATGTATAACAGTGACAATTATAGATATTGGAAACTTGATGTTCTATGTTATATATACTTTTTAATGTTTAATTGATTGACATGTGTCAATAAATGTATTAAAAATAAATAATTAATTAATTGACATGTCAATCAATGTATTAAAAATAAATAATTAATTAATTATGAAATGAGAAATTTGTTGAGACTTTACCTCAATATTGAAATGCTGCAAGACAATCGATGGCTCTCCTCTTATGGATACTCGCCTGAGTGGGGAATAAGTTAACCCATAATTAGAGGATAAGATAGACATTTGGGAACATAAGTCAGTTATTACAAGCAGATTGGTTGAACTAGTTGACATCATGATTAGATGGAATGTTAAAATAATGGGTCTATAGAAGATTAAATGAGTGGATAAAAATCTAGGGAGTTGGAGAACACATCTTATAAATTATGGTACATTTTAATAGATAGAAATAGAAATTATGTCATCAACACAACAATGAAATTTAGCCGTCTCATTATAATCACAAATTAAATTTTATCTCTATCACACAAAAAAGTTAAGTCATATATTCACATACATCAACAAAACACGTCTCCCAATATAACAAAACATAAATTTATATAAATTTTTTTTTTTTGAGAAATAACAATAATATTAAAAAGCTCCCGGAGGAGAGAAAACTCCTGGAGGAGAGAAAGCTTCCGAAGGAGATGGAAATACAACCCACCCAAAAGGATGGCAAACCAACATACAGGAAGATAATGACCAAATCAACCTACAAAGATCAAACCCCATGAGAAAAGAGCCCCAAATAACAATACACAATAGCCTAACAAAACTAGATCTGGAGAATACTGCAATCCATAGAACAGTTTTGAGAGAGGGCGCCTTAAATTGCAAGATCGTACCCCTGAGGATCACCCATACCAAGATCTGAGGTGAGTAAACCTCTGCAAGCTGATTGGAAGCTTCAAAACGCCATGAACGAAAGAGATCTGCAGAAAGAGGTAGATATATCTCCTTCATGAAGGATGTTATTGAGAACAGAAAACACAAAGAAAAGAAAACCATAAGAACAAAGTGGAGTGATAGGAGGAGGAGAGAGAGCCAAAGCCCAATCCTCCTCCTCCGTAGAGGAGCTGTTGGTTGAGAGAAACTTTAGGCAAGAGAGATGTTAGAGAGAGAGTGGTGGGAAAGTAGACAAGGGTATAATTTTTCTTTTTCACTTCAGTCAAGCCAATAACTTTTATCTCTTCTATATTATATTTCATTTTTATTACAAAAAGTCAAGCTACATACTATCTATATTAGCAAAACACGTCTCTCAATACAACTACATCTTTAAAACACACATTTCAATATAATTTTATTAATTCATCAAAATTCCATCATTGCAATTGCTCTAAAGTGTAGCAATAGATATAAAAAAAACAGGAGATGTCGAGATAAAAAAGAAAAGACAATATGATCCTAATTGTTAAATTGATAATAGGGAATGAGATAATTAATGTCATTGTGTTTACATCCTAAAAATATAATTAGATTAAAATACCAAGAAATAATTTTGAGAAGACTAAAATTATATTTTTCGAAGCATTTCAAGCTAATGGGGAGAAATTTTTTGTGAGAGAAGATCTAAAAGAACATGTAGGAAAGATATCTCATTATTTCTCACGTGAAAGATCCATAAAATATGTTATAAAAGCTACAAAATGATTACGAGATAAGAGTTTTTACCATACAACATAAAATGATAGTGGTAGATTCATACTTTAAATAATGGTTTAGAAGTAAAGTAATAGGAGAGTAAGAGGTTAAGAAATGTGCCGTCCCACTCTTATACTTGCTCACAGAAAATTCTCTCAGTTATTTCAATGAAAGCCAACCAGTGTTCATAAGCAGAAAGAAAAGTAGCAAAAAAAAAGCATCATATATGTTTACATACTAAAAGACCCTCAACATATTCAAGTTAGAACTGAAGGTAGGAAAGATCATTTTAACTCTTGTGTCAAAAGAAATATGTACTATCCTACATCAAAAGGTCCACGAATTTGATCTTTTCATGACTGGCTTCATTTGCTTGTCTTCCCCGAGCGAAACCATGCCCAAATGAGATGGATCTTCCAACATCATCTTTGCCACAAGGTAACCTGCGATGGACCAGGTCTGCGATTTTCGAGCTTGCTTCCCTACGTATCGACCAAGCTTTCCATCATAATACTCTGGCCAGTTATCCTTTAGCAACCTAGCTTCAGCAAGTTCAATAGCTCGCCTTGCGATTTGGGGGCGCCCAGTTTTGATACATGCAGCCGTGAGAAGCCATAGCAGCACTGGAAACAGTAGCAGCAGCAATAATGTATCTCAAAAACTAATTCTCAGCGGCAAGGTTTGAAGGAGAAAATGAAGAATATCAAAATGGAACTAGGTCTGGAGGAGACTAGATAATAGAATAAAAAAAGAACCATTCACATCTGGAATTTATGAAAATTTTGCACTGATCGAAAGGGCATACCTGGCCAGGATCCTCCGTTGTGGTAACTCCACCTAGTATTTTTTGGGTCACATCCTGTTACGATACGCCACTCATGGCTTTCGATTGCTGGATAGCATACCTTTAAAGGCATCTCCCCAACCAATTCCTCCCACCGTGATTCTATAAGATCCATAATAGCAGTGGATTGTTCTGGGGTTGCCAAGGATGACAGAATTGCAATACAATTGCCCAAACAAAACCAACGAAAATCCATTCTTGCAGGGCTGACATTCCCAATAAAGTAACCACCGCGAGTGGGCATAAAATCGAAAATCCATTCTGGAAGAGAATCAGGAATTACGTTAAACTTGTTGACAGCGGTGTGAGAGTATTCCTCTGTTTTATATCTATATATGTCATTAAGCTGCTTTAGATCGATCCAAAAGTAACTCCTCATATGGTAGCTTAAGGCATGAAGTCGCTTAACTATTCTTTCCATAAACTCATTTCCCTCATCATCATGCTTGAGTAAAAGCAAAGCGCATCTTAAGGCCATGAAGAAAAGTGCTTGAATTTCAATAGGATAGCCATAAACACCCTGACAAGGTAAAAACAAAGATAAGATACAAAATATGAAACATGGGCAGAATGGCAGATAGCATAATTGTAATAAAATCCAAACTGAGCAACTCTTGCAGTTCTTGAGCTATAAGATATAAAATGAAGTATCATAGTAAGAAAAAGGACTAGCAATTGTTGCTTATCATCCATTTAGGGAGCCAACACAGAAATCAATCCATGGTGAAAGTAACACGCAAAAGAAAGCAAATACTGTCCATTAATTTCTAAAGCAATTTGTAGTCAGTCAAATCATGGTAAAGATTCTGCCATTTCTGGATTAAAAAGCAGTCCCGAAAACTCAATCCACACAACTATATCAAAACACAGATAGTACTTACCACCGGGGTTTAGCTAGATGCGCGCGCGCGCACACACACACACACATATATATATATCTCCTTTTCTCATACTTAGGTCAACATAGACCATATGGACATTGTAATATGACAAACACCAAAGAGAGTATATTACTGTCATTCATTTGCTTGGGTTAACAAAAAACAAGTCACTGCTGACAAAGTGAAGACAGTACTGAATAACCTCAAGAGCTTATGAAAAAATTTCACTTCAGAGATTGCTAGGGCAACTCAAGTGTTCTCCCCAAAAGTTTCAAATTTCTGAAGCTATATGAAGTTAGGAACTCACCATTCTGCGATCAATCATAGAGCATCCATCAGCGCAAAGAAGAGTAGGGAATGTGTCAAAGCCCTCTGAGAGACACAAGCTCAAAATTAGGCGCATACCCTTTTGACATTCTGGTAATTCAGCTAAGGATGAATCTCCCGTTGACTTGGTATATGCCCGAAGCAAAATAATCCACCAAAACCCAGAATCGACAGGAGCAACTCTTCCTATTGCACTCTCACCAAAGTCTGCTATCAAAGTTTCATAATTTCGGACTGGATCGTGGAGAACTTTGAAACTAGCTGGCATCACTCCCTCTCCCAGCTGGAATCTATCGATCTTTTTCTCCCATGATTGAAGGCGAAGAGTTTTTAAAATGAAGTTCTTGACTATTTCAGGTTCCCCATTCATCAAAAAGGCCAATGCACTTGGTATAAAATCTCTAACAAATACCTACAGAAATAAAGAAATTTTCTTAGAACAAACTTCATAGCAAATGAAGCACTATGTTACGTCAGTGAAAAGTTAATAAGACCGAGAGTAACTTCCACAATCACATCTAATGAGGTGCTTTGGAGAGAAAGATATGAACAAGGACTCAAATTAATGAATTTTACTTAAGCTGATAAAATGTCCTATGATAGACAGGGAACATCAAGATGTAGCATAATAGCATATATACATCAATGAATTTTCTATCCAAGTCCTTCAGAGATGGTACTCTTATATCCTCAACCACAAAAGAAACAACTTACTGAACACCATTCCCTATCTAGCCAGTGGTATTTTAAGACATGGATTTTATGCAACATGCCAACATGAAAGTTGAAACGTCTTTAATGCAATGACATCCTTTGCAAGTCAGGTGTGGTCATATGTAATTGACATTCCTTGTCAAGAAAATGTGAATGGCAATGAGAAAATAAAATAAGCTAACCTCTCAGTCACTATAAACTCAAGTAAAAGGTAACAAAATGTAATTATATACAGATAAATAGCATCACAAGGAAACTGCGATCTGAATATTGGGTCTTCACCTGATCATAGTTCAGCTCTTCATCGGGATTATCTAAAGCTGCAATAGTCCCAACTGGCTGACCACGAAAATACACCAAGGAACGCCTCAAAGCTTCCCATGCTTCAGCCACCATAGGATGAGGCTCAAAACCAAGCTGTGATCTAGGGGTATTAAAACCAGACCTTCTACCCGGTGAATGTACATTGCAGTCAAGATGGTCAAATATTCTTGAAGAGTTATCAGCATTTCTGGAAGAGTAAAGTGGTGAAAATCCGTTGGGTAATTCACTAAGGGACCTTTCATCATATGATCTCTGCCTCTCTATATTCAAAGGCCTTGGCCTATCTAATAACCTTGAGAATTCACATTCCTCAATCTCAGCCACGGTATATACATCATCAACAGTGTTCCCGTTTCCATTTCTAGAAATGTCCACCGTCAAGATAGACATTCCCAGGATTCTTTACGTTATTAAAGAGTCACCAAATATTGAGAGTAGAGTTCAACCTGCAATTCGTTTCACGAGTTTAATTCATAAAAGAATGGCCAAATAGGAACACAGTTTTAACCCTGAATTAGTTTAAAGTTGAATTGATGCAGTAAAAATAACAATGAAGCAATCGGTAATATCCAATAAACCATGCAAAACCGGGACCGCTCAAAACCACAGATCAACCATTCCAATGGAGATTAAATCATGAGATGTATCATGCCAATACCCCCGATTGGTAACTAGGAAAAGGAACAGGAAAAGGAAAAGGAAAAAAATGAAACTATTTATGATGCATCCAAGTTAAACCCTGCCATAAAAATCAATTGAATCTAGTCCCAACATTTTGCATAATTCAATGAGGGTCAGACTCTTTAGTACCTCTCTTCAAACATTCTCAGTAACCAAACAGAAACTGAAAGTACATGTCAAGAAATACGGCAATAACGCTAACAAACAAGAACTCGCAAGAAAACCCATTTCACAATTCAAGGTGGACATGCAATTGACCGACAAAAACGACTCAAATACATCTTAATGACATTCGATAAGCAAGAACCGGAGTAGCCTCCACAGAACATAAAGGTAAAAACAATCAGTGCATATGTTGTTGAGATTTCCTAACTGAGTTCTTTCGCCATCATCGGAGACTAAAATTCCATAAACAGGTTACTTGAAGATCACAAAAACTAACCACAATAGACACCGAGAGGCGAGAGCAGCCTCAGAATTCCAGAAGACGGAAACGAAAACAAAATAAGCTCCTCTGCTTTGGAGTTGGAGACTGCAGCGAGTTTATATAAAACCAACCAGTCGAACAAAGATTTTCGTTGATGCAATCAAGTGGGCCAAGCCAGTAATTACTTAACCGGAATAGCCGGTAGGGGATGACTGGCAGAGTTGGCAGGTGAAAAGGTTTGGCCCTCATAGCGGTGACTGACTGACGGCAGAGCATGAGCGTTGTAGTCCAGGTCGGCGTGGGTGCTGTACGTACGGCTTGGTGATGTATCGCGGTCCACGTGGGGAGCTCCAACTGACTGTCACGGACTGGTGTGTTTTATGACGTCACGCTTGCGAGAATGATTGAGTGCCTTGGTACTTGGATTGGGTCATAAAAACCAAAATGACTGACATTGGATTCTAGATTATCGAGGAAGCCCGCTGTAGTGGGCATTTTAAGCACTAAAAAATTTATGTTTTTAGAAGAAATTATGAATGTGTTTTAAATAAAATTATGAGTTCAACGAAGAAGAATGTATTATTTTGTGTTAAATAAAAAGTAATTTAATAATGAAAATAGAGATAAAAGATTCTAAATTAATATTTAATAATTTAAAAATATCATATATTTTTTTATTATTCATTCGATTTTTATTTCAGTTATAATCTCGATCAAAACATATTTATAACATTTAAAAAATAAAATAAAAAGCCAAAACGGGGATCTTTAAGTTGAAAGATGTTCTTTTCGTCCACGTGTACGGTCATTGGGATCCGCAACAGTCCGGTACGTGGTGATAATAGTAATTGACAAGATGATAATTAAAAAAATAATTAATCAAACAAACTACATATTTTAGAACTTATTAATTTAACTTTTTTTTAATTGAAAACTTTACACAGAACACATGGGTGCCGGAAGAGATTAATTAATTAATAGACACCCAATAATCATTTTCGCTAATGTGTGGTTTTTGCTAATTATGGAGTTACTTTCTATTTAAAGGAGGAAAATTAGTGGTTTACGGGATTGGAACTTACTTAATGTAGTAATGTATTAGTCAATTAAGAACCTAAAAGTTGGCTATTAGCATTTCGAATTCAGATGGACTGTTTAGAAAAAGGATTTTTGGCTACGTGAGTACGTGACTCAATTAATAAAGTAGTTGGCGTTTTACTCTTTGTGGCAAGTTAGCAATAAAGACTGTAAAATTTATTCCGATAAATAGCAATCAGGACATAGTGGATAAAACTTATTCTAACAATAATTAAAAAAAAATAATGATAGAGATCATAAAGTTATGCTCTTTTTTAAAAGAAATTATGGAGAAAAATAGAAGGTTTTTTTTTGTTTAGTCTTTTAAAAATGTTTATAGTTTAATACATCCTTAAGTATTTGAATCTTGATCTAATCAAGACAAATTTAATATTTTAACTAGTTTAATGACAAGTTTATCCCCTCTTTCTCTCACACACACTTTCTTCATCTCTCACGCACACAACTTTGCCGACAACGGATCATTTTCGCCTGCTTCGACGCTCAAGTCAGTACGATAGTTAGCAGTTGGGATGACTCGATCTCAGAGAGTTCTCTTAACTTAAGCAAAAGTAACACAAGCTGTTATTAAGATCTTTACCTGGTGAATGAAGTTCATTTTATAGGGACTAGAGATATAAAAAGTATATTGAGAGTTTAATATTGAGGTTTATGAGACCCTTCCACATCCAAGGTTAGGTTTCCACAAAACACTCTCACCTCAGGAATTATCCCGAGGATACATCCAATGCATTTTCCGAGTTAATTTCATCGTCGGTTAAGACTTTTAATATAATCTCTATACCTAAATAAAATATAGATTTATTGCGGAAAAACATAATAATAATATAAATATAAATAAATAAAATGTTGGGAACTGAGATTAAATTTCGTGGACTAAATGATATTTAATTATCGTAAATCTCAATTCAAATATATTAACACTTTAAATCATACAATTTATACATTATCACATAGCATGAAAAAACACATCTGAAATAAATCACATCATCAACGTATAGTAAAAATAATAAGCACACATAAGAGGGACTCGGTTCCCCTTTTTTTTATTGGCAATCGACACCTCCATCCAATGGATGAGAATTCAATAAAATTTTATCCTCAATAATCCTTTCGGGATGACATTCAATGTCACCCCAATGGTTCCGTCGTCGAATAAAACTTTCAATTTACTAAACAATCCCTCAACGAACAAGCATAAACCAAACACCATAAATCCAATTCATTGAATGTAATGTCAGAGTCTCACATTGGCAACCAAAACCATGGTTTGCAAACAATTAATCCACATATCAATAAAGAAACAATCACCAAAGAAGTGAAAGAACTCGGGCATGAACAGAGAAAGAGAGACCAAGCTGAGATTAAGAATTAACTTGAACTAGAACAAAAGAACCATAAACTTCGATGAGTTAAATAATGAATTTACTGTACGCAATAGAGAGCTAACTCGGAGTGGAATTAATAACATGCCCTAACCCAATTACGAGTCAAGCATCCAAGAATTTCAATGAGGGCATTCTCACTCATATATAGAGGTAGGTATATATAAATATATATATATATATATATAGGGAAATTCTCCTATAAGGACGTAAAATAAGGTCCTAAAATAAGGACCTAAGCTTTTGGGTTCCAAATTTTTTTAAAAAAAACCTTGAAAAAATTATATTTATGTTTGATCGGTTCTACGAATCTAATGATATATTTTTTGTTTCAAACAAAAATCAAATGCTACCCGAAAAGTGGATAAACAAAAAATATAGAACACAAAATTTTTTCCACTTTTCGGGTAGCATTTGATTTTTGTTTGAAACAAAAAATATATCATTAGATTCGTAGAACCGATCAAACATAAATATAATTTTTTCAATTTTTTTTAAAAAAATTTTGGAACCCAAAAGCTAAGGTCCTTATTTTAGGACCTTATTTTAGATCCTTATAGGAGAATTGCCCTATATATATATATATATATATATATAATCCATCACGGTAAATATATAACATATAGATAGATGTAATATATACATAGCAGCATTGCATCTCATATTGTCAATCCCGACAAACATATAACTTATATCTATGATATATGCATGACAACATAGCATCTCATATTGTTAATCCCAGCAAACATATAACTTTTGTCTATGATATACACATGGCAGCACAACATCCAAACCTACCATAGCAACTGGTACAGTGGTTGGCAGATTTTTCCCTTACTGGAGACAAATTTTATATAATAACTAGTTAGACCTAGGAAGCATATCAATTCTTTAAGGTTTGTAAGAACTGGTCATTCCACAATAGCTATTAATTTTGAAGGATTGGCCTCAACTCCTTCTCCAGACACATTGTGACCAAGGTACTCAACCTTGTCTTGTCCAAAAGAACATTTATGTTGCTTAACCAGGAGTTTATTAGACTTTTAACATTTCAAATGCTCGTTGAAGGTGTTCTAAGTGACTCTTCCAACTTTCACTATAAACCAATATGTGATTGAAGAAGACTAAAATGATTTTCTTTAAGAATGGTTTGAAAATCTCATTCATTAGACTCTGGAATATGGCAGGGTATTGGTGAGTCCAAATGGCATGATCATAAACTCATAATGTCCCTTATGTGTATGAAATGCAGTTTCAAACTTTCAATGTTGAAGACAAACATTGGGTCTTATTCATGGGTTTGGACTCCTAGTTAGGGTTTATTACCATTTAGTATCTTCTAGTTAAGATTATTGGGTTTTGATATCTTTTATTTACTTTATGTTTACGGGCTCATCCTTTGGGTCGTGCTTTATGTTATTACTGCTTATCCCAATAGTCTTTATTTCAGAAAACCCACACAGGACAGAGACAGGACACGCCATTACAAAAGAGCCAACCAATTGTAATACGGAATCCTATATATCCTACACACACAAATGGAAATCTACTGATGTGGGATACATATTTGTATCGACCACCACTCCCTAAGGTGATCAGGTGTTTAAACTCACACACACCAGCTATACCGCTAGAATTAGTGTTTCAGAAAACCACAGACACACACAGGACAAAGACAGGACAAACCATTACAAAAGGGTCAACCAATTGTAACTCGGAATCCTATATATCCTACACACACAAATGGAAATCTACCGATGTGGGATACATATTTGTATCGACCACTCCCTAAGACGATCAAGTGTTTAAACTCACACACATCGGCTAAGCCGCTAGAATTAGTTTTTCAGAAAACCACAGACACACACATGACAGAGACAGGACACGTCATTACAAAAAGGTCAACCAATTGTAACGCGGAATCCTATATATCCAGTAGTCTTTATTTGAATTGTTTTTAAGTACATATAGTCGTTTGTGACTGTCAAATCACAAGAAGAACTCTGGATATTGGTTTTGACAAAATAGCCGTTTGTAATTTATTCATGAATATTGAATGAATTTCTCCTTCTTCAACCTTTCAATTCTTTCTAGTTATTGTTTACAAATATGAGAATACTAATCTATCACTTCCCCATCCAAAATGAAGTCCCAAAACCGTTGATGATATCTTATTTCCTATAATAGAGAAGCACGTGAACAACGGTACTATTAAGAGAGAGGAGATGGCTTGGTGCGGTGATTTATCAGAGAACGATCTCGAGCTTCGTTGGCTAGTCATAGAGAGGGCTTTCAAGCCGTTCCTCGACATGGCTAGAGCTGCCATGGCCAAGTCTGGGAGGGGAGTTGATGACTTGGGCACTGTTTTGTTTCATATTTTAAATTGCACAGGTTAAAGTTGTGTCATATAAAATGTTGTCCCAAACAAACGTCACATTTTATTGACAACATTAAGCTGTGAGTCTTACAACTTTAAGCGTACAAAATGAAATGTTGTCATCCCATCACTTTTCACAGTTTAAAGCTGTGAGATCCACATTATTTTACAGTAACATTACATAATTGCCCATCTATATCTTAAAAGTTCTCCATTACTTTTATTATAATACATTTTTTATAATTTTATCTACAAAATTAATTTAATGGAAAAATGAACCAAATACTTCATAACATTTTATACAACTTAAAGTTGTGGGTTTCACAGTTTTTTACACAACATTTTTTATAGCTTTAAGCACAATATTTTGATAGCTTAAAACTGTGAAATATAATTGTGAAATAAATGGACCTTGATGCTATGTTTTTAGTGAATCACGTGAGGGAAGAGGAGAAAAGAAAAAAGAAGGTAAGGGCAAAAGAGAGAAGGACATGAGAGATGTGAACAAGCGAACCCCTCCGAACCCTTGCTTGGCGCGAACACCTCCCAACACCCCTTTTCCCAACCCCTCATTTTGAGGGGTTAGGAGGTGTTCACCCACATTAAAGGCTCCCAACCCCTCCCAACCCCTCTCAACCCCTCTCATACCAATCAAGGGTTCACTTTTATGAACCCCTCCCAACCCAACACCTCCCAACTCTAACCCTCTCAACCCCTCTCAACCCAACACCTCCCAACCCATCTCCCAAGCATAGCCTAAAAAGCCCAAACAAGTACGAGCATGGAGGATCAGTTCCAGCTTCCAACTACAAATATGTTATGAGAAAGAGAAACTCAAACATGCTCGGTATGGCGGTATGCTATCAGCCCATTGACTGAAGCGGCCTATTCGGCTATTTCGTGGGCCAAAGAGTTAGCCGATCTATAGGGCCCAAGTAAGATTTTAAACCTTTAAACCAACAAACGCCAACAGCGAGAACGAAAGACCGACTAAACGCGCCGTTTCAGTCTCCCGATCCTGTAAAACCCTAGACCCTGAACTTCAAAGAAACAGGTCTTTTGCAGCACGAAGTGTTCAATAATGGCGGATGTATCACTGAAATCAGAAAAGAAGAAGAAGAGGAAGCTTACGAGCCCCGAGGAAAAACGAAGTCCTTCAAAATTGCTTCATAGAGATACCTCAGCGGAAGGGAAGGAAGCCGACGGATTTGGAGGTTTTGAAGACGTGAGAAGCATAGAACTGGAAAAGAATTTCGAATTTGGGCATCCATGGACGAATTTGCACTTGATTTTATCAATAAAGAACAAAGATATTGACCTCCAAAAGTAAGTTCCCCTCTCTAATCACGCGCACGCAGTCGGTTGACCCGTCAATCTCTGTAAGGGCTTATATGAATGAAAATAAATTTTCGAATAGGAAAAACGATGGAATTATGTCTTTCAATTTGCGACAGCATGAAACTTTTTTGAATTTTTTATTTTATCTTTCAGTGTGGTTGACAGAAACAAAAGAGTAATTAAAAGGTCTAATATTGACGTATATGTTTGGAAAAAGAAATGAATGCACTCTTGTCAATGTGACTATAACGAATTTTATTGGTTCTTTTGTTTTATTTTCTCCTGCATTTTACCCTCAACGTTGAGGAGCCTTAATGTTTTAATGAGCCAATCACGTAATTTTCCACAGGAAGGTGGAACTTGCTTATAATTTTGTGAACAGGAAGCCAAATGGAGGCTGTGACATTGATGACAATCATGAGACTGTGAAAATAGCACGACTAATAGTTTTTCTGAGTGATTGGATCCAGTCATTGTTAATTTCTACAGAGAAAATTATCAAATTAGATCAAAAGAAACATTCATCTCTAGTAAAAGAGGCTTGTTTGGATTATAGATGTTGGGAGGTCTTCAAGTTCTGCTTGGAGGAGTCTTTGAAATTGCATGTTGCTTTGAATCTCTCCCGAAACCTTTTACGGGGTATTCGTTGTGTTGCAAAAAATGCTGTTTTCTTGTTGAATGACATGTCTTTGCATCCCGATGGAATATATTTTATTAATGAAGAGTTTGGAGTGTATACAGTCATGCTCGATTGTGTCTCTTTGGTATTCTCATCACATGGTGGCTTGTCAAATGAAAATTTGGAATTATGGGTTTTGACTGTTGATGCAGTGCTCGAGCTTGTGCTTAAAATTTACAAAGAGAAACTTGAGGATTGCAGCGCAGGTGTTTTCTCGCTGCGGTTCTCTTGTTTGGTTCTTCGGCCGTTCTCCAAGTTTTTGAGGGTCCACCCTACTAGAAAAAATGGATTTCATGATTTTGTAAATAAATTACTAGAGCCACTGTTGCACTTATTGGCGATATTGCAATTCCAGGTTGCTGCAAATAATGCTGGTTGGACAAGAAACTTACAAAAGGTAGGGGAGGAAGTTTTATCTCATGGATTGTTTCATTCAGTCCATATTGATGGATTTTTGAGCTTACAGGGAATGGAGAAGTATTCTCTGTCCACTGATGGAAAATCGAAAGACCCAAAAATGGTTAATAAGAGTTATCATAGACATTTATTTGATATATTGGAAAAGATAGTGGCTGCAAAGAAGGAATTCGTATTGAGTGGAGTTGGAGAATTGTTTCACTTGCTTGTTGATCAAGTGAAAAAGCAGAATGGAGCTTTAATGCTGTACGAAGATAGCAAAATTATTGAAAAATCAGAGGGTGCAAGCCATACTGTACTGGGTTTATCAGGTCCTATGTCTAAAATGTCCTCTTGGAGTGACAGTGCAAAGCCTAATACAAGTTACCTCCCAGGAAATTTAAATTCTGGAGTGAAAAAATCACTTATTAATTTTTTTGCTCACGTTATGGAGCCTCTTTTGCTCCACATGAATGACTATCTTCAAGCTAGAATGGAAGTTGGCCCTCTATTGTTTGATGCCCATTGCATTCTCAAATCCATCAATAGTTTACTTGCTAGCTTTGTAAGGGAAAAGTTATACGTAAAAGCAGAGGATTTCTCTGAAGGAGCTTGCCTTAATTTCTTGAAAAAGATTTATGATACTATTGTGTCAGCTGCTTCCAATTTGCTCTGTTTTTCAAACCAGAATATGGATGCTGAGATGCAGAAATTGTTAGCTTCATTAGCTAGAGAGCTACTTGCTGCTTTAGGATATCTTTTGGATATTGAATATGAAGTCACTGGGAGTGATTTAACAATTTTATGGCTTATCATTCTTTCTTTTCTGGCCTGTGGCTCCTCATTTACGAGTGCCGTGGATCGGTGCTTGTTAACTTCCCAGATAGTGGACCTTGGATGCCAGCTGGTTGAGCTCTATAGTGAACTTCGCCAGGTTAGTAGGAAAGTTTCCAATCAGATTACATTCATTTTATTTAGACTACAGTTTGATTTGCAATATTGGGCATAAAATTGTTTGATTTCTTATTCATATACTATGATACTATTCTGTATTATTCTGTTCCATTCAGAATCTTTTTCCCCATTTTTGTGATATCTATTGTTTAAATGATATTATCTTCCTCTATATGGTTCTTATGCTGTATCCTTGTGTTTTTTAACAACTTTAGGTGGAGAACATCGTGTTTTCCCTATGTAAAGGTATCAGGCTTATAATGACACGTGACATTGATCCTGAACAAAGTTATGCTAGTTTCTTGCCCTTTACAACTTCTCCACTTTACGGTACATATAGAAACTCTGTAGAAATTCTATTATGCTCACGGGAGTTTAACCTTACTGTCCACAAAGCTATAAAGTCCATACCAGAAGGGAACGCAAAAGAATGTATTCGGCTGCTACTTTTAGATTTTTCGGAGTCCATGACATGGATGAAAGTAGGTTGTTCATTGGCTGGTGGAAAGGAACTGGGAGGACTTAATGTGGAAAGTTCTAGAATGCTGGGTTTTGATCAGCAGGCAGAGCTATTAGGAAGAGGATTATCGGAAATCTATGCATTGGTGGTAGATTCACTGATTGTCACAACGGGGAACAGTAGCCTAGTTGCAGATTCGATCGAGGACCTGATGACTGTAATCCGTCCATACATGTGTAATTTGGTTGGGGAAGTCAGTGCTATTAACGACTTCCTTCTTCTTGTTACAGGAAGTGCTTTTGACTATGAGGTAGGTGAAAACAATAGTAGCATCTTGAAATTTAGATCATCCAGTCATTGGGTTTTTGTATTCTTCTTTCGAATGTACATGTCTTGTCGAAACTTATATAGGCAAGCTATTAGCCTCATGACTCCAGACAGAGCAAGAAAGAAGTCTGCAGCAATGGGGGATTCATTTACTGCCTTTTCTGGAAGGGATTGGATAGAAAAAACTGACTGGACCAAGGAGGGTTACTTTTCTTGGATTTTGCAGCCTTCAGCTTCTCTTATTGCTGTCATCCAGTCTGTATCTGACATTTATCTTAAGGATGGGATCTCAGAATGCTGTCCTCTGATTCCTGTATTTCTGATGATGGCACTTCAAAGGCTTGTTGATTTGAACAGGCAGATAAGGTCTTTAGACTATTTATTGCATAGCAATGATCTTCTTCAACTTGATTCTCTTGATGATGGTGAATTGTCATCGTTGCGGAAGAAAAACAAAAAGTTGAGAAGGTGTTTATCAGATCTTAAGAAAGAGGCAGCGACTCTTACTGAGTTCATGATGGATTACCTTCCAATGTTGAGTAGCGATCAGTCAACGATCTTCTTTTCTGATGATGCAGCTTGTATGAATGCACTGGTTCAAAATCTACAGGAAAGTGATAAATGGGAATTGGGTGTTGGTACCATGACCATGAAGTCATTGCCCACTGCCATATGGTGGATTCTTTGCCAAAATACTGATATTTGGGGCACTCATGCTACTAAAAGGAAATTGAAGATGTTCCTCTCGGTTTTGATCTGTGTTTCCCTTCCTTCTATGAGGAACAGCTTTGCAGGGACTGGAAAGCACCCTGTTGACAAAGCTGGTTGGATGAAACTTGCTTTGCATCAGATATCAGCAGATCTTCTAAGTGACGCCATTCTGTATGAAAATAAAGTAAGAACTTTAGATTACAAGTTCTCTCTCTCTCTCTCTCTCTCTCTCTCTCTCTCTCTCTCTCTCTCTCTCTCTCTCTCTCTCTCTCTCTCTCTCTCTCTCTCCCACACGCACTCTAGCATACACAGCTCTATTTTGCGCAAACGTGCACTTCCACACACACAAAAACACATGTCATATGCACAAGTTCTAGATTTGGTTCATGCTCAATCACAAGCTGTTATTTTGCATGTGTTCTTGTTTATTCTAAGATTATATGATTCGTTTCTTCTATGATTTATTTTTCTTTCAGTGTCTGTACGGATGTGCTAGGCTATAATGAAAGCTCTTGTATTCGTCAATTTTCATTGGCTCTTTTACTAGTTTGTTTGCAGGCATTTGCCATCAACATTTTGCCATACATTGGAGAAATCAGTGGTACCATTATTTAATAACCTTCCAAATGGGGATTTAGATTTTGATTCACCACCTGATTGGGCAGAGGTTTTGAGTGCTCTTGAAAACTCATCAATACTTGTGTCAAGCAGGAAGTGTGATATCGGTGATATTTCACAGGAAAAGCTGATTGCTTGTTCATCCTATAAGTTACCTACTGGAATTTGCCAAGAACAGAAAGCCCCTGCAATAACAGGAGATGTGAATTTTACAGATTGTCGAAGTTTGCTTGATCTTTTGTGTTGGACGCCAAAAGAATATATGAACTCCAGATCATTCCCACTTTATGCTACCTATATACTCAACCTCGAAAGGTAAACTGTGAGCACCCTACATTTTATTTGCCTAAGTATTTCTATGCTCTATTCTCACCGAGAAAGACTGCTTGGCAAAAACTTATGTGTTTTACTATCTTGATAGCTAAAATGTTAGTAGATAGTATATTTATGCTCATAAGAGGTGGTAATTTTCTCATTGTAAGACTGAGCAACTCACATTCGCTTAGCTACTATTTATAGTTACTAAAATTGGATAGGTTAAACAAATCTGAAAAAGAAATGGCTTGGGGTTACCATTAAAAGTCTTCAAAATAAAATGATCACGTAGGAATTATTTGATGGTATATGTGCGCTGACACTAGATATATCAATCTGAGCCAGAGCTAGTCTTTTATAGCTGAAGCCTGTAAAATTAGAATGATCTATTGAAATGCTTTTGACGCATTTCTTGTGCCAGTGCTACGAATATAAAGGCATGGCTAGATTAGTAGATTATTTTGTAGATGGAAAATCAACCTGGTGCATGAGCATCAGACTCTTCTTTAATCCAAGGCTGGAGAGGGTTAATGTATGTGGGCTCTCCTTGCTTTGCAGAGATGTTGTTTTTGTTAACCTTAGCACTATGCCAATCTTCAAACTCACTGTTTGGTTAGAAGTGTGCTAAAAATTCTGGAAGCTGGTATTATTGGGACTAAATAGTGTGGACCACCTGAGAAGGATGGACTGGTTCTACATTTCTTTATTGATACGTAATATTCTAATGTGATGCTTATGGGCTGATAGAGTCTCCTCTCCCCTTCTGTTACTTTAGCTTTGAAGGGCCATTACATATGTACTGCAGTGGCTTTGAAATGAAGTTTTCTGCTGGTGCATACACTTAGCATGGTTACTGTACCGCTTTCATTGATATGGGTTCCTTCATTTTTCAGGCTCATTGTTGGCAGCTTATTAGAATGTCAGGATGCACTATCCTCACATTCAAAGTATGAACTCTTGAAATTGTTTGTTTCCTGTCGGAGGGTTTTGAAGTATCTAATCATGGCATTCTGTGAGAAAACAGAAGCTAGCCAATGTTTACTTATTCCACTGTTCTCTGAGAACTCATTAATTATTTTATGGCTTTTCAAGTCAGTCTCTGTAGTGATCGGGCTTCAAGAATCCTTATTAGAAAAAAATTCTGATAAAGGTAGAGAAACGATATTCTCGTTGATGGATCACACATCTCATGTGCTTTTGACACTAAGCAGAAATGAGTTTCATGTCGCACTTCGTTCCCTTCTGACTGCTGAGAGCCCTTCTATAGAAGACTGCTGCTCTGGTATTGCCCGTCAGCGAAATTACTCTATGGATTCCTTCAAAGATATGGAAATATTTAAAAGTGTGTCTTGTATAACTGAGAGTTTAAAGGAACAGATGCAAAACTTGCATACTTTAAAAGGTTCCTTTTCTTGTGTGAAAGTGGAAGTTAGTTGGGCTGTTGTATATATCAACAAATTATCTTGCATAGTGTCTTGCTTTAGTGGATTGTTTTGGGGCTTAGCATCTGTTTTGCACTGTAGAGATGCGGAAGATGACAAAGCAAACATGAAATCTCTGAAATGGAAATGCAAAGATATATCTGACCTTGATCTTCACATAAATGTGTTCTCAGATTTTGTTAGCCTCTTCCTACAAATGTTCGTTATTGAGGATCATGAACAGCCTTGGAATTCTCATAATGCTCAGAGTCTTCAAGAGTCTGACAATAACTTTGGTTCATTGGATTCAGGAGCATCCTTACTCAAAGATTTTGATGAAACTGAAAATTTATGTTCTTGTGAAGAGCACTTACAATCTGGAGCAGCAGTAACCTGCTTGGTGTCATCTGTCATGAACGATGATTCTCCCAATACTCATGGTCATAGGTGTGGCTCACAGCTGGAAAACACAAAATGCCCTTCCAGTATTCTTGGTGAGGTCAACTCATATGAATTTGTGGGCTTAAATAAGCATTTTTTGCGAAGTTTTCTGAAGGGTGATCATCCTGAATTTGCATTTTTGCTCCGAGAGCTGCTGATTGCTTTTGCAGCTATCTTGAGGCTAAATTTGAAGAATAGGTACACTCCTTTGTTTTCCAAGCTGGTGCCAATTTTTATTGGCATTTCAGAAGTCCTGTTGTTGGAGTTTGCAAACATGACTGAAATGCCACTGACATTTTCATTTCTCTGGTTAGATGGTATTCTGAAGTATTTGGAAGAATTAGCAAGTCATTTTCACTTGACTAATCCTACCTTGACCAGAAATGTGTATGCAAAACTGATTGTCTTGCACTTGAAGGCTTTAGGGAAGTGTATCTTATTGCAGGGAAAAGAAGCTACTTTAGCTTCTCATGAGACAGAGTCGAGTATCAAGACACTTGCTAACCAAATGGGATCATATGAAGCAGGTTTTGCTCATGGGAAATCATTCTTGGATGAATTTAAAGCAAGGTTGAGGATGTCATTCAAAGTGCTCATAAAGAATGCATCAGAATTGCATATGCTGTCTGCCATACAGGTTATAGAGAGAGCACTAGTGGGGGTTCAGGAAGACTGTACAGTAATATATGAAATAAATACTGGCAACATAGGGGGTGGAAAAGTGTCCCCCATTGTTGCTGCTGGCATTGATTACTTGGATCTAGTTCTGGAATATGCTTCAGGTAATAGGTTATCTGCATTTTTTTTGAGGTTAGTAATGTAATTAGTGGAAATATTTTTGTTGATCAAAAGTTTTAACAGAATTGGTGCACTATGTTGTATATGGATAGATTTTGTTTTTGAATTCCCTCATTCAGAGCTGAGATGATAGGCAGTCTTTTATTTGATTGAGTTCAAATTTTGAAGAATGAAAATAAAAAGTAGGCCAAGGCTTTATTTACTGGTTAAAGTTTGCTCTGGATGATGGACAATTTGTATAGCCATATGTGGTTAGTGGAAATTAGACTCAGGTTCTTTGTTTATTTATTTTTTGTCCTTGAACTTGAACTCCAGTTGCTTCGTACTAATTTATCCCTCCTGAAAAGATAGAGCACAAGAATGAAATCTAAAAAAGTATCGACTGATTTATTTCGCTGCAATGACTTTCTTGAGTATAATTTGTCATAATTGACTGGAATGTGCTTGTTCTAACTCTTGACTTGCTTTGTAGGTCGCAAACCCTTAAGTGTTGTTAAAAGACACATTCAGGGTTTTATTGCTGCTTTGTTCAACATAATTCTGCACTTGCAGAGTCCATTAATTTTTTATACGAGGATAGTTGGTAGTAAAATTGCCAATTGCCCAGATCAGGGATCAGTCATTCTTATGTGTGTCGAGGTACTAACAAGAATTTCTGGAAAACATTCTTTGTTTCAAATGGACTCCTGGCATGTGGGGCAGGCTTTACATATACCTGCGGCACTCTTTCAAGAGTTTGATCAACTTAGAATTTCTGAGGCTTCAGTTCCATCACAGTTTTTAGTTTCTGACAACCAAGACTGTGATTCTGTTGCCAGCTTGAATCCATCTGTTGTAGATCGGCAATTCTCCATAGAACTCTTTGTTGCTTGCTGCCGGTTATTGTACACCATTTTGAAGCATCACAAAAGGTACTTTTACCTTCATAGTTCACTGTTACTATAAGGGTTATTATATTTTATCAGTGTGAAATTTAAAGTTCTATATCAGGAAAGGTAAACTCCATTGAATGGCAGAGAAGCCATGTGATTTAGAGCTTTTGTATAAATATTTGAAAAGTCTCCAGAGTCATTTAAATTCTAAATCACTCCAATTTGGCTTATGTTGTCCTGACATTTTTTCGTTTTCATGGCTCTCTTTGTGAACCAACATGTTGGCTTGTCTTGCTTTGAAAATGACAGCTTGTTTTTGCAAAATACCTGCATTTACTTCTGCTCTGATATCAACTTTTTGTCATCAAATAACTGTCTTTCGTCATCAAATAACTGCAACGTGTCACCTAGTTTCTGTATTTAGAAGAGATCATATTCTTAACTTGATGGAAATGACATTTCTCAGAAAAGAAAGAGAAAAATAAGTAGGAAGAGAAGATGTTCTTTTTTTTTTGGAGAACAGGTGTTGATAGGTATGGTAAAACAACTTAGAGCATGTTATAATGCATGAAGGCCCAGATGGTGTCTTTTTCTTTTCCTCCACTTGGTACTTAGTGGTATACGATATTTCTAAAGTGGATTGATGAAACTGTGAGGATTGGTTTACTGCTGTTGTCTATGCATTATTTGGCTGGCACGATATTTCTAAAGTGGATTGATGAAACTGTGAAGATTGGTTTACTGCTGTTGTCTATGCATTATTTGGCTGACATACATATATGATATATCCAATGAAGTTATTACGTGCGTTAACGTCAAAGAGATCAAATGATGAAAATTTTCAAATCCATCAATATTGTGTGCAGAAAGGCATTTAGGTTGTTGTAGCAGTATCACAAATATCTTTTTTTTATCTTATAATTGAATTTTTTTTGAAGAAAATATTAATCAGATTGCTTTTTTATTCCTTTTCATATTAAGATATTGTTGCTTTCTGATTTGTTCCTCAGTTTGCATGTATATTCTGTGTTTCTTTCTCCTTTTGTCTCCAGCCCCTAAATAGAGTTATGTTCATTATAGCAATGACTTTTATGTAATTTGTAGTGAGAGTGAACACTGCATCGTTCTCCTTGAGGAATCTGCCCGTGTACTTCTTTATTGTTTGGAGACAGTCGATACTAGTTCTCTAGTCAGGAAAGGTTGTTTTTCATGGAAAGTGCAGGAGGGAGTAAAGTGTGCATCTTTTCTCCGACGGATTTATGAAGAGGTCTGTGATGGTATTTTAACATGTTTTACTGAATATGCATGTACTTTTTAAAATTTCATCTTGAACTTCTGAAAAAGAAAGAAGAACATACTGTAAGTCTGTAATAACCGATAACTATTGCCCTAGGAAAAAAAAGAAAGGAGGAATATATGAGTGTCATAGACTATAACCATTTATGACTTGCTAGGCCAAACTTATTTCTTGGAAATGCTGAAATTTTCATGTTAAGTGGTAATCTCACCTATCAAACTTTTTGAACTTGTAAGGTACTATAGACTATAACCATTTATGACTTGCTAGGCCAAACTTATTTCTTGGAAATGCTGAAATTTTCATGTCAAGTGGTAATCTCACCTATCAAACTTTTTGAACTTGTAAGGTACTATAATTTAGTCGTGGCTCTCCCTGGCCCCTGCTGATATGGACTCTCTTTAGTTAGGTTTCCTGCATGGTGAAAATTGTGAGAGCATGGACCCTTCTTGCTCAGCTTCCCTTCTTGGTAGAACTATTGTCAGATTCCTGCTGACTATGAAAGTTCTGTTTAATTTGGCTTGCCCCAAAGATTTATCTTCTCTGCTTACTAAACTTTCATGCTTGCCCGAAACAAGAAAATTTTCTTCCCTTTTTTGAGATAATATCATTCTTCTGATTGCTTGGCATGCTAGAATTATTTTATGTTTTTCGTGTACACATCCACCGTTGATGATGCTCTCTCGTTTGGGAGTGCCAGAGTGGCTTGTCTTTTGAAGTTTATTTTATGACATCTCAGTTTTGTTGATTTTTATTTTCCTTTTATGGTTGTTTTCAACAGTTAAGGCAACAGAAAGATGTCTTTGGGCGACACTGTTTCAAGTTCTTGTCTACTTACATATGGGTTTATTCGGGATATGGTCCTCTTAAAACTGGCATCAAGAGGTGATCTCATTTTACCTTAATATTGCTCATCTTGCAATCTGATACGGTTTTGTAGCATCACTTTGCCGCTTCAAAATAAATATCGGAGATGGCACGCTAACAAGGGATTTGTTTTCTTGTTTCTTAACTTGCAGGGACATAGATGAAGCTCTGAGACCCGGTGTCTATGCTTTAATTGATACTTGCTCAGCTGATGATCTTCAGTATCTTCATACTGTATTTGGTGGTGAGTAAAGTGGACTTCATAACTATTTTGAAGTACCGACTGTCTTGAGGACATGCTCTTTGGTCTTAACCTTTCTTCTGGTCTGATTCTTCTTGTAGAGGGACCTTGTAGAAACACTCTGGCAACTCTGAAACATGATTACAAGATGAATTTCCAGTACGGGGGAAAAGTCTAATCTTCGTTTCACCATTTAGTCTCTTCAAACCATTTGTTAAGGAAGAAGTTCTGATTCAGCTCCTAGCACAGGTGACTCCATAAACTTGTATGTGGACCGTAAGTCAGATATGCAGAAAGGAAAAGGTACTCAGCGCACATGAGGTTCTGGTTGTGGTGGCCCGTTCAGGAAGGTTGTACACTCCCACATTGTGGAAGGGATGTTTTCATAGTTTGAACCCGTATGTATTACTGAGGCTACAAAACGTAGTGGTGATAAGGACGAGAGTGATATGGAACATTTAGTTGGAGTGACTGACGCATAATACATGGCAATGACGAGATTTAAGAAGAAGAATAGCCGAGCTTTCTACGATGCATCTTGTTTCGGTGGCTGGGTTCAAGAAGGTAAAACACTCGTTTGGTGGTTGTTTTAGTAAGACTTGTTGGTTTTCAAACCTCTCAATAGGTATGAGCTCACATATGGATTTTCCGTCACCCAAAAAGGTTGTGATTTGCATCCAATGGTAAAAAAGTGTGATTGTGATTCTCTTTAATATAAGCTGATTTGTTTTTTGGGAGAAGTATGTTGAAAGCTCTTGTAATTTCAAAAAATGATCGTTTGGGCCTAGCAATTTTTTTTTTGACTTATTCAAGCCCTTATAGTTACAACAATGGTAACGATAGCCTTCCATCCAATTTTCCGTCCAAAAATGTTGATGTGGACCATTTAGAGCATGAGTAATTTTGTTTTTTTTTTCCTTCTTCAAATTGCAATTACGTGGAAAACAAGATTTCATAACCAATAAAAATATGCCACCTTATATTCTAGATTTTAAAAAATAAAAAAATGCATGATTAAAAAATTATTTTGAATCTTCTTGTGGAATCTCGTCGTCTTTTCCGACAATAACCCTAGGCTCTCGATCTTCGGCTATAGTTCCAACTTCCAACTTCATAATAATGTTCATCCCAATCATGGGAATCACACACCCATCAAATGTTGCAACAATCCTAAATCAAATAAAAAACCTCATTCGAAGACAACATCTGGCCCGTCACCTAGTGTCCCTTGTCGAAAACAACTCCGTGGAATGTAATATAGATAGCGTTCTAGTTTACGAGCCTAGAAATTAGGGTTTCGTGGGACGGGACGTTACAGAAAATATATAATCTAACATGAAATTACCTTTATAAAAATATAAGTCAAGATCACGATAAACATAATGTATGTAAGTTATGCACCATTGTAAAATTATGTTTAAAATCTTGGTGAAATGTATAATTTATAAAAAAAATCACGATACATATAATAAAAATATCACGCTTCAAAGAAGAAAAAAAATTGCGTGAAGCGCGGACATATCACTAGTATTATATATTTCAGAGAAATTTTTTTCCCACAACTTCATCTTCATTAATCTGATCTCCAGAGGGACCAGACCACTTAGAATGAAAAGAAGACTAGCAAGATAGCAAAACCAGAACAAATACAACCAATATTACAATACCCTAAGGTCATCTCCCACCCAGATTTTGGTTCTGCCAATAGGAGAACCTCCAATTGGCAGAATATGATGCCCTGAAGACTATTAGTAGAATTGGCAGGAGGAAGATGAATAGCTGGAATTTGGTGGTTGTGTGGTGTAAGTATACCTTATATTCTGTGTACTGAGAGAGCCACAACAAGACAATGACAATCCCAAAAAAATGGAGAGCAATGGGAGTGCTGGTGTGGAAATAGATGACAAGGTTTGTCCTGTCCAACCTCGTTTCCACTCAGGACCTCTTCTTCTGGCATAGAACCACTCTCTCTTCTCCCTTCTCTCTTCTCAGTTTTAGGTATGGATAGTGAGGTTTATTTTGGATTTCAATATAAAAGGTTGGTTTTGGCTCATGCCCACTCAAGGATTGATCTTATAAAGATTCTGCAGGGAAAAAAAAATTAAGCAGCAGATGAAGCAAAAACGAAAATGTAATGAAGAGCTCTTGCAAGAATCTTGGACTTCTGAAGATTAGAAACAACTAACTTTGAAAGAACCAAAGCAAGAGAGAAGTCTGATGGATTTCTGTCAAACACGAGCTTGTAGCTCTATTTCTTCATTCACTATCGCAGTACAAGATTTCAGTACATACATCATGATATTTCAGATCCGACTCGGTACAGACAAGTTGTTGGTCAGCTAGTTTATCTATGCATCACTAGGCCAGACATTGCATATGCTGTGAGCATTGTCAGTCAGTTTGTTTCTGCTCCGCGATCAGTTCACTACGGTGCCCTCCTTAGGATTCTCAGGTATCTCAGAGGGACCATGGCTCGGTCTTTGCTTCTGTCATCATCTTCATCTCTGACTCTGAGGGCTTATTCAGATGCTGACTGGGCTGGTTGTCCTACCACTCGTCGATCCACTACTGGCTATTGTGTGTTTCTTGGTGACTCTCTTATTTCCTGGAGCAGCAAGAAACAACATGTAGTTTCTCTCTCCAGCACTGAGGCAGAGTACAGAGCTATGGCCTCCACAGCTAAGGAGATTGTTCATCTTAGACGTCTCCTTGGTGATTTTGGAGTTGTTGTGTCTGATGCTACTCCTATGCATTGTGACAACCGGAGTGCTATTCAGGTTGCTAGCAACCCGGTTTTCCACGAGAGGATGAAGCACATTGAGATAGATTGTCACTTCACCAGAGCGCAGTTTCAGTCTCACATCCTCTCCTTGCCATATATTTCCTCAGCAGAGCAGATCGCAGACTTCTTCACAAAGTCTCACACTATCACTCGCCACCAGCTTCTTATTGGCAAACTCTCGGTTCTTGATCCACCTTGAGTTTGAGGGGGGCTGTTAGTGCCTCTTATGTATTAGGCCCATTAGGCTCATCTTATGTATTAGGCCCATTAGGCCCATTAGTTCTAATATTAATATCTCTCATCTATGTAATAAAGATATTAACGTTTTCCTATCAATTAATAATGAAGATTAGAAACAACTAACTTTGAAAGAACCAAAGCAAGAGAGAAGTCTGATGGATTTCTGTCAAACACGAGCTTGTAGCTCTATTTCTTCATTCACTGTCGCAGTACAAGATTTCAGTACATACATCATGATATTTCTAGACATTCTAATAAACTAATAAAACATAAGCATTGTAAAAACCTTGACCATGCTTACTACACAACACTACTGTTCATAAACACTAGTACTTTCCAGAAAAGTATTACACTTCAACAGAAAATCTCAATAGAACTTGAGTAATACTGCATTCCTATTGCATTGCAGTACTTGAGAAGCTTTCAGTGAATTGGGAATGAGCTTTGATTATTTTGAACCAGAAGGAAAGTAAAAGATAGAATCAATGATTCACTTTCTTGCGGATTTAATTACCAGCCTCAAGTCACCAATCTTGGGAAATCGGGAGCATCCTCAATCTTTCAGGGACCATCAGTGAATCGTTGCAATCTTCGACGCTGAAAGTCCTGAGTCTAGGCATAGCTCCTTCTTCAACCTCCAAGCTCTCCAAGCTCTTCAACCATGAAAATCTTAGTACTTGGAGTTGAGGGAAACCTTCTGATGAGGAAAACATTTCATATCCGAAGAACGAATCAATTCCAAAGTCGAGAACGGTCAGGTTTGGTAAACTTTCCAGTATTGGCATTGGATCTTGCTTGAGTTTAGAGCGGAGTAAGATCAAGACCGTAAGATTCGGAGGAAACTCGTGTTCTTCAGGCAGATTCTCAATTTTTCCATCTAACTTTAGCTTTAGCAGATGTGAACAGTCACAGAGGGGCAGCAGTGGAGGAAAAGCTATGGTTGCTTGCAGTGTCAAGGATCGCAGACTTTTCAAATGTGCAATGGAGTAGAGTGAAAATGTGCGTATATCCGTCAAAACTACTATTTCACGAATTTCTAACTCGCGAAGATTTATCATCTCCGTTGTGTCGATTTCAACCCACTGACTGAATTTGACAGACTTCAGAGTCTGGAGATTGGTTAAAGTGCTGACAGGCAGGAAACCCTGAGTTCGGGCAATCAAATGCCTTAGCTGATTCAGTTTACACATCTCTACAGGCAGTATCCAGTTTGAGTTGCCTGTTGCAGCTAAGGTTTGGAGGCTTCTAAGGTTTCCAATGGATGAAGGAAACTCCACAGTGTCAATACTCTTGAATCCCAAGTATTTTAGGTGAATCAATTTTCCTATAGCATCAGACAATCTCACTACTTTCCCAGAAGGACTTGAAGGTTGAATCCTAGTCTCCTCTAAGTCGAGCACCCTTAGTAATCTGAATCTTGAGTTAATAAACTTCAACATCTCTACTTTGAGCGATTCATGGTCAGGGTTGAAGAAAGAGAGCGATCTTACGTGAATATTCGAATGTTCTAAAGAAACATACCTCACGTTCCCGGAATGAATTGCTTGTCGCCGACATGATGTGGTAGTAGCAGCAGAAGAGGATGAATTTATGTTACCATCATATGTTTCGAGAAATTTGAGTTCTCTAGCCTTCTTGACTGCTAGATCCCGAAGAAGATCATGTGCCCGACAAGCTTTAATCCTCTCGAGATCTTTCTCAGCAATCTGAATCATGCTTCTGTCAACAAGCTCATTCAAGTATTCCTCTGCCACATCCTCCATCACTCCTTCACTTTGCGGTATGAACCCTTCTGCTATCCACAGACGAATTAGCTTCTCTGTGTTGATAACAAAGTCTTCGGGGAAGAGGCTTAAGTATAGAAAGCATGACTTCAACTGATATGGCAATTCATCATAGCTCAAAGCTAATATTGCTGAAACATGAACTGAATCTTTTGTCAAATGCCTCCACATCTGATCTTTCACTCCATGCCATTCATGCGGCTGTTTTCTTGACAGCAATCCACCCAACACTATTATTGCAAGTGGTAATCCACCACATTTTTCTACCAATTCCCGTCCCAACTCCTCTAGACCCTGAGGGCAATATCCTGCCACAATACTATCAGGAAATGCCTTCTTACACATTAATTTCCAGCTCTCCTCTCGCGTTAGAAATCGGAGTCTGTGAACAAAGCTCTTCTCATCTGCAATCATAGCAACAGCCTTATTGCGAGTGGTCATGATGACCCTGCTTTCATTCCTATTATCAGGGAATGCTCTTCTCAAGCTCTCCCATGCTTCTTTGTTCCACACATCATCAATGACTATTAAGTACCTTTTCCTTTCCAAAAGCTCATAGAGGTGTTGCTCCAAATCTTCTTCAGTCATCCTCTCCATCAGCTCTAAGTCTTCTTTAGTTGGCTTGTGGAAGGATTTTATAGTTCTCTGAAGAAGATCGGCGGTGCTGTACTCTTGAGAGACACAAACCCAAGCATACAAATCAAATCTTCCTTTGACATCAACGGAGTTGAAAACTTTCCTCGCTAGAGTTGTCTTTCCCAAGCCACCCATTCCCAAAATGGATATCACAACTCTCTCTTTTTCTTTCTCAAGGAGCTGTCTGATCAATATATTTGCACTGTCTTCAAATCCAACAACTTGCTCCTTGTCTGCGCATGAGGAAGTCCTCCTTAGGTTTCTCAGTCTCTGGTTTGAACTGGTGCTTCCTAGTTCTCTTACGTCGACAAAATCTCTGATTCCATACACATCTAGACTGCGAGAGATGTCAAGGATTGTTTTCTTGAGTTGTTCTATCTTCCCGTGGATGCCATGGAGATGCACCCCATGATTAAAGATACAAGCATATTTCATCATGTAAGCCGAAACTCCTCTTCTTTCATGCGCCCTTTGGAGAATGAAGGTGTCAATGATGTCCTCTGTATCATATGCGACATTTCTGATTTCGGACACCCAGTTGCGCACTCTGTCATCCGCTTCTTGCCTTCGATCTGCATCCTTTAGGAAGCACTGCATCCTTGTTAATTCATTCTGCATCCAGTTCACCTCATCTCTCACTCCATGCAAGTATACTGCTTCACGGATTAGCAGATCATGTAGCCTTTGCACCACAAAGGAAACAACAGCTTCAGCCATTATTTTCTGCTTTTTCTCGATGGTTTTGTCCTACAACTGAAAAATAAGCTCTACTTTCTCTGGATGTAGGAGTTTCAGTGAGTACCCCTCTATTGCCATTGCCTCTCTTATTAAAGCTCTATATATATCTTAGGGTCAATATCATGAATATATGTTGCTTCTATCTTCTAATCAATTTTTACGACGCGGTTTTGTAAAATTTTGTTTGACTAAATGAGTCTGATAGCAACTACGGCCACTAGGGTATTCTTAACATATAATTCTGTCATGAGCTGTTAACCCCCCAACTTGCCTTTCTCACAGCAAACAAACAAAATGGAATCCAACTTGACCGAGTCTGGTCAACTCTATATGCACCCCCTTATTCCTAAATGATCACTTCATGATTGATGCTTCCTTCTTTTCACCCTGAATTGTTTATGCTATACTTTTCTGTCATTTTATGACTAACTGCCTATATGGTAATTTGAAAATATACTCACTGCATTCAATGACTATAAATCAAAGCCTAAATCCACCATACAAACCCTGTTGTTCAAATACATGTTTGAATAGCAGTTTTTCTTAGAGAAACAAAAGAAAGTACTGCTGCCTTATTGAGAGTGGCAGGCAGGAGCCATAAGCATTTCCATTTCCGAACCAAAACAATCGGCTCGAAAAAACGAAGTCGCCATCAAATAAGTAAGAAGATCTATTGAGCATGAGGAAAATATTAGGCACCTCACAACTTTCGAAAAACGATTGCCTTAAAATGATCTTCTATTTGCCTCTAATTTGTTTTGAAAATTGATTTGTATGTCTCAATTATTTTAATGAACTTCTATATCTGCTAGAAAATTCACGTTTCAATTGAGTGGGTTTGGCCCATTAATATTGTGTCAATTTGGTGTTTGGATAAAAAAAAATTACTTGAAATGGTTTTGATAATTTAAAAGGTGCGCGAGATCACTACAATCATTCTCGATTTGGCTGAAAATATCTTGAGAATGATGAAAATTTTCACTTGAAGTGGGATTTTTGATAATTCAAAAAGATGCACGGGTTCACTACAGTCATTCTCGGCTTGGCTGAAAATATCTTGAAGATTGATGAAAAATCTCACTTGAAGTAGTTTTGATAACTTAAAAGGTGAGAAGGATCACTACAGTCATTCCCGACTTGGTTGAAAATATCTTGAGAATGATGAAAAACTCACTTGAAGTGGATTTTGATAATTTAAAAAGGTGAGCTGGATTCCTACAGTCATTCCCGACTTGGCTGAAAATATCTTGAAGATTGATGAAAAATCTCACTTGAAGTGGTTTTGATAACTTAAAAGGTGATGAGGATCACTACAGTCATTCCCTACTTGGTTGAAAATATCTTGAGAATGATGAAAAATCTCACTTGAAGTGGGTTTTGATAATTTAAAAAGGTGAGCTGGATCCCTACAGTCATTCCCGACTTGACTGAAAATATCTTAAGATTGATGAAAAATTGCACTTGAATTAGGTTTTGATAATTTAAAAAGGTGCGCAAGATCACTACAACTATTTTCGGCTTGGCTGAAAATATATTGAGAATGATGAAAATTTTCACTTGAAGTGATTTTTGATAATTTGAAAAAGGTGCGCGAGATTACTACAACCATTCCCAACTTGACTGAAAATATCTTGAAGATTGATGAAAAATTTCACTTGAAGTGAATTTTGATAATTTAAAAAAAGTGCGAGTTTTTGAAGACCTCTCTCTTGGCTGGGTGATCCCCCAAAGGGGTTTATTCCCTAGAGGGAGCTGGGTCTAACAGGGGGCAGACCTAAGTCTGATGTGGGGCAGACCTAAGCCTGATGTTGGGTCAACCCCAAGCCCCCTCTCTTTCTTTAGGGGGGCTTCTCTTGATTTGGTCTCTAAAAGTAAACAAGAGAAAAGATTTTAGAGAGAAAATTACCACTTTGAAAAGCAGGAAAGACACGATCTTTGAAGCTCAAAAAGTTGAGAAGAAAAAAAAATTCTTCCACGAATGAAACTACTTATAGGCAAGGTTTTCAGAACTGGACCGCTCCAACCGTTAACCGGCCACTTGTGAAATTTGATTTTTTTTATTGAACGAGTTAGAACTGGCCAGGTTCGAACCAGTTTGACACATTTTTAAAAATTTGAAAATTTTGCTTTTGGTAGGGATTAAACTCATGACCTCTCATCTATAGTTAAGTGTTCTAACAAACTAAGCTACTTGACTTTTCTTGTTTAAATTAACACTTTAATTGTATGTATGGTATTTCATAAGAGTTACTTTACAAATTGAAATGCATATATGGTAGATATATGATAAAATATGTGTATATATAATATTATATTTCATTGAACCCGGTTGAACCTTAAATCGAAGAATTTTTCAGTTTGATGACAAGTCCAATTTTCAAAACTTTGTTTATAAGAGATATCGAAACTCCTAATCCAATTAGGAAACTTTTTGTTGGTAACCTTTTGTTATAACTGCTATCGGATAACCACTTCTGGATAAGGTTTGCAAACTGACAACTTTCTCAAACCGTACTAACATATGGAGTATACTATTCTACTCATATTGACATACATAGTATAGTGTTTTGCACCACAATTAATGAGCTGTTTCATAGTAAATGGGTTACCCTATGATGTTCAAGGTCATATGATCCATCCCTCTGAGCCAGTTGTATCATGGTTAAAAATAGCACTTGAGAACACAATAATTCAAAAAAAAAACACTCAACCCATGAGTGTAATCGACAATTAATGCGTATAGAGCACAAATGGAAGCATGAGCAACTAGAAGACTAATAATCAACAACACCAACAATACCCAAATATCGATAGAGTAGACATATGCCTCAAGAAAATGGCTAATAAAAGATTTCTAAAGCCCTAAAAGGACACTTCAACTCCGTCAAGAAAATCAAATAATCTTGAGCTCAGTGTATGAACTAATGTGTGGGTAAAAAAAATCTCCAAAACATTGCCAAGATGTTTGCAAGCTCCTATGAGATCGGGAGATAAAAACCCAAACTAAAGATCAACTTTGAATGTAACAATAATAAGAATTGAACAATATATTGACATTAAGATAAATCTCACCGACATCAGCCACCAATTTTGCACTGTTCAAGTCAGAAACAAGCTTCTGACATATTCCTTCCTTCCATTATGAATGCAATAGTAGAAAGTTAGAGGGAGGTTAGCCCAAAGAAACTAGAGTTAAAGAACAAATAAATTAGTCATGAATCTTCACTATCCGGTAAAGCAATATACACAAGGCATAAATGCGATTAGCCAATGAAAATGTCAACACTTAGCAGGGGAAGATCTACTAAATGATGTGTCTCAAGGAGACAAACATTTGTTTGCTATCAGAAACAGCCATTTTGGTGAACCAAATTCATAAAACGATAAGGAAAGAGATTACTGTAAATGATGCGGAACGGTATGAAGAACAATAAGGACCAATGATTGAGAAAGGGAAAAAATACTTCCTTTTTGTAAGAACAAAAAACATCATAATGCTGTTGAGAAAAAGAAAATTACACATTTTCAGTTTCCAACAACGAAAAACTGCAAGCACAAGAGAGAAGAAGATCAATTTATAGATGGAAAAATGAGAACACTATCACGTATTGAAATTCTATAAAACAAATAAATGAAAGAATTGGGTAAGAGAATAAAATAAAATACAATAAAATTTTGATTTACTTCATAGATTGAGGACTAGATCTCTTCCGATAAAGATAAAGTATTCTAGAGTCTGACTATACCAACATGACACATCTAAGGAATCTAAAACATGAGATCAAGAAGCATTGAAAGGGAAGCACAAAAAAGCTATTAAACTTATTCAGGAATCTTCAACCTCTGCGAGATTAAAAGAACAAAATTGTAAGGACATCAAACCTTTTGCTTTGGCCTTGAAACTAGATAAGAAGGTCATGAAATAGGATGATACATGATCATGAAGAATCAACAGCTAGGAAGGAAACAATAAATTGATGGGAATGAAGTAATTGTATGATTAAACATCGTTTATGAACCTCTCAAATTGCAATAAAATTTCTTACTAATTACAATGATTTTAACCAAATGATAATCAAAATTCCACTTATCAGTGAGCAGAACATAACTTCAAACATAAAGCACTAAGATTAAGAATGTAGTGAAAATGCACCGTTCCGATGCTTGCCATGGAGGCTACAACACGACACGGTTTGCTAGAGGAGGAGACGCGAAGCTGGGAATTGACATGTTGGAGAAAGGAAAGTTGAGAGTGAGAGTTTTTGAGCTTCGGGCACGATACTCGGAGCCCCAAAAATTGAGAAGGGGAGTGGGGGTTCCGGATTTGGCGACGGAGAGTTGAGACGCTAGGGACATTGAGACTACCACCGCCAACAGAGAGACTGAGTGACTCACTGCGCTTTGGGTTTGCAGTTGTTTCGGGTTGTTGAATTTGTGGAGGATTTGACATTGTGGTATTGTTCTCAAAGAAAGAATTTAGATAGAAAAAGCTATTGCTCACGCGACTCTGGAGTAGGTGGTATATCACTTTTGGTTAAAGAAAAGAAAGTTCGGTGATAGTGGAGAGTGTCTTCACCTCGCCTTAATTACTTCTATTACATATAATTTAGTCGCACTTATTTGTTCACATCGACAAAACAAACTTCCCAATATAATCATATCCATAAAATACATCTTTCAATACAATTTTTTTTCATTTTCAATTCATTAACACTCCAAATATCAAGCATCAAAATTATTTATCTCATACTTTTCTACCATTTTTCACTTTTTTCTACAATTTTATACATCTTTCAATATAATTTTTTCAAATTACTCTCTCTACACACTTCAAAATTTCCAGCACTCCAAACAACAACACCATTAGTTTTGCTCGGATTTTGGGCCTCCATGGAATATGTGGTGGAGGGTTTGAACTGTCCACATGGATAAAAATATTCATCTATTTTTAAAAAGGTTCGAGAAATACGTGACTTTTGTGTAAGAGTGACAAAATTTTGTCCCATAAGGATGATTAATTTGGATTAATTTAAGTTTAGAAATAAAATTTATGTTTGAAATTCAGGTTCAAACACATAAATTTTGTTCGATTTAATTGTCTGGAATTTAACCCGAATTGGATTATTATCTAATTTACTTGTCTGAATTTAAACTAACTCGAATATGATCAATTAAGTATGTCCAAAAATTCAAATCAATTTGGATCCGGACATATAAAATTTCATAAACATCCAATGTTGTCCAACCAGAATCGACCCGGACCAAATTTTGTCACCACAACTTATGCGGGCGAGTTCCCATTTGTTTTCAAGAAAGAGAAAAAATTCAATTTAGTTAGCCCCTATAGTTTCAAAAAAAATGTCATCTACGTCTTCAAAATTTTTTATGAGCTACAAAAGTCATTGTACTAGAGTGGACTAAAGTAAACAAACCCCTCATAGAGTACTTTGTTATAATGGTGTCTACACAGTCGTTAACCTGTAATGCATTTTTTGGATTATTTTAAGATAAATAATGTGACACATAATAGTGAATAAAAAATGAAAAATGTTGCGTAGTCCAATTTTTAAGTAGTCAACTTAACTCAAGTCTATGATATGCCATGTAGATTTGCTATGTTGGTCAACTTTTAAATTTGAAAAACTGTGAATATTATTTATTTCTTTGTGAAGGGAATCAAAGATGTTATCATGCACTATATGTGGTCCCTACAAAATAATGTCAACTTAATTTAGTTTACTATTCATCCAAGATCGATCAGGCACCATTACCGTCCTTTACTCAAATATAGTAACAGATACACACAATTATAAATACAATCAACACATTAAAAGCTTAGAAAATTATTAATATAAAAGCTTGACAAGCCCACCTGTAGACCACCCTCTAAATTCACTATTCATGCAGACTACTTTTGTTCAATTATTAGCTAGCACAAGTGCACATGTGAGACTGCATTCGTTCTATATATGTGATAGTGTCGTAGTTATACATGTCTTCAAGTCGCATTAGCTAGTAAAAGTGTAGGATTGTTTATTCTATCTAGTGTGTTAGAATTATTTGTTTGGGGGAAGAAAGGCTAGCCTAAAGGAATGAACCTTCCTAATTATTGAAATGTTATTATCTTGACATCACTTTCATGGATGATTTTAGAGACATTGCAATTCGCCCTATGGACGGCTTTAGAGACAATTTTGTATGTTCCTCGAGTCATTTGAATCAATAGATATCACATAGAACAAGACTATGCATTGAAGATTGTTTATGTTTTTGTAACTCAAAATATCAATTCCTTTATTATCATCCTAAGCGACACAACTTATGTTGTAGCCTTTATTAGAATCATAACTCTATGAAGAAGAAGGATATCAACATATTGACATGAATTAGGAATTTTGCGAGAGAAAAGGAACTTAGATTGTAGGGAAATGGGAAGAGATGCGATCGATGACTATAATCTTCTGGTGATTTTTTCAACAAAAATGAACTGTTTGTCCTTTGTGCTCTATTTCCCATTGCAATCTCCGAAACGAACAAAAAACTTGAATGAAGTCCTCTACCCTATTCGAGCCTGCTGCTGGATGAGCATGATCTTCATGAACTCGTCCTTAAGAGAAATGAACTACCAAAGTATCAACGATTTGGTTCTTTTTCCGCTACCAAATCCTCTAAAGAAGCTGTTGCGTTCAGCTTCAAGTCTTTCACCCATGGCTGGTAGGTTAAGATTTGCTAGTTTTGGTGAAATTTGAGACTTGAAAGAGCAAGGAGTTGTTCCCATTCTAAGGGCTCGTTTGGGGTGTAATTTTCTTTTAGCTTTATTTGTTCTAATTAAACGAGTTAAATGTTTTAATCTAGTTAAGCCAATCTAATGGCTAGTAATCATGTTTTAAGATCTAATGTTTATTAACGCTATATCGACACAAAGTGGGGGTGGACAAGAAATGGTCCCACCAAACCCATGTACTTAGTTTTTTTTTTTTTTGAGATAAACATAAACTTCATTAAAAGACTCCTAAAGGAGTAAAAGCTCCCGAAGGAGATACAACCCCACTAAATGGAGAGACAACCCCACCGAATGGGGATAAACCAACCCACCTAAAGTGGGATAAACAACCCACCCAAAGTGGGAATACAGGAAAAGATAACAACCAAAGAACCTTACAAACAACAAGTTCAAAGACAAAAATTACAAGATCTACACCGTTGCTAAGCTTAAAAAGGCTGGATCTGGAGAAATCTACCGTCACACTGGTAGTACACAACAAAGCGGGCGCCCAAAGCCATATAAGTCCGATAAGGTTTGCCCGAGTCCAAATCTGAGAAAACAGGTGCCAAATCTGCAAGATCCCCCAGAGAAACAAGAAGTCCGCAAATCTCTTCAGTGTCACCGATTTATTCAACAACAACAAGTTCATAACAAAGAAAAAACATGAGAAAATGGAAGAAAAGAGGAGAATGGAGAAGATGGAAGTCTGAAGTGAAAAACGAAGGAAACACAGAGAGATTGAAGTGGAGGAAGAGGAGGAGGAGGGGGAGGAAGAGGAGATCACCTCCTCCCCCTCAAAAAACCAGGTACCCGATTGAAAAACCAGAGAAAGAGAGAGGAGAGAGAGAGAAGAGAGAGAGAGAGATCAATTGTGCTTACCCATGTACTTAGTTGAATTGCTTAAAATGTAACTAATATGACAGTGTCAATTTGATGATAATACATGAATAATTAAAAATAAAAGATTAAAATTCAAATTTCAAATATATCATTGCCTTTAAATTGACACAATTTCATTGGTTTTGGTGTAACACACTATCATCTAACGTGGTGAACCAAGAGTATTGAATAATTTCTGGTAGTGCCTGAATTTATCTCTAGCTGGGTAAAAGTCATGAGTGTATGCCATTGATTCCATATAAACATTGGGGGTAAGTACATTTTGGTCACTGAATTTTCAAACATTACAGATCGATTTGTTCCAATATGATAACTTTGTTGTTCCAAATTGGTAACCCTATTGTTCCAATATGATAACTCAAAGTGACTCGTCTGAAACAAACTAAAACTTTATATTACTGATTTGTAATATTTGAACATTCAGTAATCAAAATGAAAAATGAAAAATCTTTCAATGACGAAAAATGTACTTAACCCCATAAACACTCCTACGCTAACATGGTCACATAAAAATGGAAGAATTTAGTAGTAATAATGTATCAAATTCATCAACATCATCTAAACTTTTAGCCCAAAAGTTGAATGTCATGATGGGGATTTCATTGTTTGAAAAAGCAAACTAAGGCACCGCCTCAAGACGCTCCTCAGCCGCATCAACCTATTCACAGAGTAGGTTTAATGGCCTCAAATCCGAACTTCATCAAAATCGCCTTGTTGACTGAGGTGGCCGCCTTGAGGCCCGCCTTTGCACGAGGTGGTCTGACTCTGGCTAAGGCAAAGAAAGAATAAAAAAGTAAAAAAAAAAAAACTAACAAAAAATAAAACCTGTCCAAACATCCATTTTAACCTAATCTGCCAGCAAGCTCGGACTCTAACCAGAAGCCCCTCAGTCGCTCACGCCCTCTCCTGGAAGATTGCCAGAAGTTTGAAACCTCATCTGGATGATCGCCAGAAGCTCGCAACCTCTCCAGCAGCTCGCGCGCAGCTCTCCAGAAGCTCGAAACCTTGCTTTGAAGATCGCCAGCAACTCGTAACCCTTTCTAGCACCCCACGCCTCAGTCAGCTGCTATTCAAAATTGAAACTTGAAAGGTATGCCAATCCAGCCTTAAATTGCACGACCATTTTGATTCAATTAAGCTTAGTTTTATATCAATTTCGTTACTGTTAGATGAGTCGTAAGGATCCTGCTTGGAAGTATGGGGTGGAAGTTCAGGTGGCTGATGGAAAAGCATATAAATATATTCGTTGCAATTTTTGTGAAAAAAATCATTAAATGCGGTGTTTTTAGGATGGAGGAGCACTTAGCAGGTAATGTTTTATTGCTTTGTACTTGTGAAACTATGTCATTTTACTGCTGCCTGCTAGTTCCTTAATTCCTCATGCACTTGAGGTTTATGAATGTGCATAGGTACTCACGGAAATGCTGCCCCATGTGAGAGAGTTAGCATGGAAGCTCAAGATGAAATTAAGAAGTATATGGCCTAAATCGGGGATGTCAAAAAGTAAAGTGAAACGCAACGAGAACAACAACTTGATAGCTCCATCAGTTTGAGTCAGCCGTGCACTGGAAGTTCAGGTACCCATAACATGTCCACAAGAGGAATTAGAGGCCCAATTGATAGGTTTATGGTGAATGTTGACACTGATAATGTGCAATCAACGGGAGAAAATAAATGTAGTGGTGAGAAGGAGACATGCCATCTAGCTTGCATAGATATTGGCAGATTTTTTTATGAGAATGGGATTGCATTTAATGTTGCTAGTAGTCATTCATTCATCAATATGGTGCGGTTCATTGGAAATTATGGGTGTAACTTAAAACCACCTACAACATATGAACTTCGTACATCCATTCTGGATGAGGAAGAGGCCAACACTAAGACTATTGTAAGTGAGGTGAAGAGGACATGGATTCAAATATGGGTGACCACAATGTCGGATGGATGGAAAGATATGAGAGGGAGGCAATTGCTGAACTTCCTTGTCAACAATCCACATGGTACTGTATTTTTAAAATCAATTGATGTAAGTGATGCAGTGAAAGATGCCAACTTGATGTTTAAGCTATTGGATGATATAGTTGAAGAAGTTGGTGAAGATCTTGTTGTTCAAGTGGTGACAGATAATGCATCCAATTATAAAAAAGCAGGTGAAATGTTGATGGAGAAGAGGAAACGGTTGTGGTGGACATCGTGTGCTGCTTACTGCATTGATTTAATGCTTGAGAAGATTGGAGAGCTTCCTCAACACAAAAATGACTTGTTGAAAGCAAAAAAGGTAAGTAACTTCATCTACAATCATGGGTGGGTTTTGGCCTTGATGAGGAGTCATGCCAAGAAAGATTTGGTTTGTCCTGCTCCTACAAGATTTGCAACTGCATACGTGAGCAAAGTATGATTGGTATGAAACAATCTTTGGAACAAATGTTCACTTCAAGGGAGTGGGAGCAAAGTAGTTGGTCTAAAAAGGCGGATGGAAAAGCAATAAAAAAAATCATACCGAGGGATGAAACCTTTTGGAGTAACATGTCTTATGCATTGAAGACAAGTGCACCACTTGTTCATGTGGTTGAGGATGATGGATTCTAAAAAGGTGCCTGCAATGGGATTCATTTATGGTGCAATTGATAGAGCTAAAGAGGAGATAGCAATAAACTTGGGAGAGGATGTAGGAGCCTATAGGGAGATATGGGAGATCATTGATAAGAAATGGGAGTTTCAATTACATCGGCATTTGCATGTAGCTGCATACTTTTTGAATTCACAAATCCAATATGGTGAAAACATCTCCACACATCGAGAGATTAAGATGGGTTTGTTTGAATGCATGCAGAAGCTTATTATGGTGATAGATCTAAAGTTGATTTGCAAATTGATGCCTTTAAGGAAAAGCATGGGATGTTTTCATTTTGATTGAGTAAAACTTCTCTTTACAATCGTAGTCCAAGTATATAAACTTCTCATATATGTTTTTATTTTCTTTATAAATTACTTTTATTCTCATAAATGTTAATGTTTATTCATAGCTCAATGGTGGTTGCCATATGGGGATGAAACTCCTGAACTTCAATCCTTTGCTGTTAGGATATTGAGTCTCACTTGTTCATCCTCCGCTTGTGAGAGGAATTGGAGTACATTTAATATAGTATAGTGTACTTGAATTTCTCATTAGAATATATACATATACTTAATGATCAATCAATTGATGTATTTCTTTGAATATTTTGTAGGTTCATACAAAGAGGAGAAATCGATTGGCAACCAAAAAATTGAACACATTGGTGTACATTATGTACAATAGAAGGCTAAAAGCTAGACACTTGAAGAAATTGGCAATAAAAGAAGATGAGGATCCCTTGGTTGTCAATAATGATGTGCCTTTGATGATGAATGAGTGAATGGAGAATGTAGTGTTGATGAACCAAGTGGCAACAATGTTGTTGATGCAACTCCTGTGCCTCTCGGTTTTCTACCGCAAGCGAGTCAAGCTTAAAAAACCAAGAAAAGGAAAAGACCTTCACGTAAGTAATTTTCTAAATAAAATGTATTAAATTTTATATAATGTTAGTATATAATCACTATACTAAAGTGTTAGTTAATTTTATTTGGTAGGTAAAGGAAAGGACATACGTGTTGAAGAACCAGAATTGGAGTCGATAGATGAGAGAAGTGATGATGAAGACTTTTCTACTAGATTTGATGATGAAGACTCTTTGAATGATGACAGTACCGATGATGGAGAAGATGAAACATTCGATCAATATTTTAGGCCTCTAGATACAATGAATTGGAGTATTCTAATTTCTAATTATTAGGGATATGTTTTTCTTAAGACATTCTATATTTCTATGTTATGGATAATTATGTATGATATTTTCATGAACATTTTCAATGTTATGATTATTATGGATGCTTTTATATGCTAAAAATCCTGTTTTTTTTTAGTTTGGAATGAGGCGATCGCATCGCCTTGAGGCTACCGCCTCGCCTCAACCTAGCTTGACCGCCTCATATCGCCTTTCGCATTTTAAAACCTTGGGGGATTTCATGGCTTTGATATTGGAAATCACACCCAACTACTTGGAAAATAATTGTAGCAAGATAACATCTTGCTGGCCCACTCAATAACTGAAAAAACGACATCTATCCTCATCATCCCAAGTTTTTGCCCAAGGTCACAAATCTGAAGAATGAGACAATGAAGATGATTGAGATGATGAGTTCACATCAGCCTCCTAAAAGTCCTTCCAGTGCCACACTTGCAAGAATAACAAGACCTAGCCAACATGTCTGCAACTTCCCCGCAGTCGCAGAGAGATCCCACAAGCCATGCAGTCATTTTTTGCTTACAACAGCACCTCATTCCACCTTGATCGTTATACAAGTGATTTAAGTCAGACAAAATCAAATGTGATTTTTAAACTGCTTCAGTGTAACGATAAATAATATCCCAGCAGCAGAAAATGCTACATGTGAAGTAACAAGCACAATACGTCATAGGACAATCAAAATGGAATGAACCTGGCTCTTTTCTTCTACTTGTATCATTTTTCCCCAATCACATCCTTCCCGCCATTAACCATGCTATTGGATGAACTGTCCTGTACACTACCAGAGGAAGAACAACGTCTTGAAGAACTTCCTTCTTGAACACTGTTTTCCTTCCTTGCTGAATTCTCAGATTTTCTTCGTCCCGATGATAAATCCTATTCGACATAGAGCATCTAGTTCCACTGAGTTTCAGATCTAATAAATATAAATATTTCGGTATTTCCACAAGATGTCAAGACTTTGTATTTCACAAATCAATTTAAAGGGCTAAAGCTAACCTGATCTCCGGTAAAACCAGGAGTCTTTAACTCCAGATCTGTTGTGACATCATCCGCATCCCTACTTCTTGCATTCTTGCTGTCCTCTGACTTGTCATTTGAATTATGTTTGCCTGTAACATGAGAGTGACTGCCTGGTTGTACATTAGGAGAGACATATTGAGTTGACCGTTGTTCAACCACCATATTAGGAGGAGCCATAAAAGGAATGAAAGTTGAACAAGGGTTAGGCAAGACGCCAGGGTTCTGAAGTCCATAAAGGGGGTATGGTTGCATGGATGGATGCATAGGAATAGATCCAGGAGCCATTGGCATTGGCAGCGGGAATGGATAAGAAGGTGGGGCCATGACAACTGGTTGATCCATAGCAGCCCATGGGAACATGGTCTTGCATCTCTGCTGATACTGAATATTAAGGTTCTCAATATCAGATTTTAGAGATGCCTTCTCTTCTTTGAGATCATTTTTCTCCTGTGTCAACTGTTTTTGAACAAAAGATAATTACTAAGTACCCCACTATGGGGCTCTACAAATCTCACTATCATACATCAAAGTGAGAAAGATGACATATCACCTCGCGAGATTCTTCAATCAGAATTGCATGTTCAGCATTAAGTTTGTCTACTTGAGTCGCCAAATCCTTCAAAAACTGAATTGTATCAGCTAGAATTGTTGCTTTGTCATTCTTGGGCCTTTCAGGATCTGATAAGAGTCATTGGAATGGTCAGTATGGCTATTTACATTTCCAGTTTCAAAGGGAATGGAACAGAAGATCAGGCACTACAAATATGGTGCTCCACTAAACATAAATCCCATTACTTAAAAATTATTAGCAATAGTTTGGCCATAAATTGGCTAATAATAAGCTCCACCACAAGAAAGTACATTTCAATTTCAAATGCAACAATTTAATCAAGCTATAGAAGTGTAAAGGTCCACTGGAAATGTTTGAACAAGCACCTCAATTGTTGCTATTCTGGGGGAAAGATTGTCCAGGAACTAAACAAAAAAACTTCAAATATCATCTTTCCATAAAAGAAATTTTACTGGCATGGAGGAACACAAGAAATAGAGAAATCCAGAACATTTAGACTCCCATTATGGTGGCCAAGAGTGAAATAGAGCCAAGATGTATGGATAAGTCAAATTTTGCACATTAAACTAAAATTCACGTGAAAGCTTACCTCACCATTGACGATATTTGGGGTTGGTTTGGCTAGTGTTCATTGGGCAGCAACCATTAGTTGCAATATAAAAATTGTTCCCATGCACAATTTTATAACTATTTATGTAACTCTTTGTATGAATTTGTACTTCTACAAACATACATGTGTGCAAATGTGTGTATTATCCAAGCCAAAGCATGTAGCTCATAAGCCAAACTTTTCATTTTCAAGCTCATGTGGCCAACCAAGGTAATTTTGAACTTGAGCTCAGTTCGTTTCCTCATCAAACCCATCAAGGTGAACTTCAAAGAAAGCCCACTCAAGCAATCTCAAAATGGCCTGCTTTGTAAACCCTAAATGTAACATTGTTGCATATCTATGAAAATCCAAATTGGGTGACAATTGACAAACCCATACCTCAAATAATCCTAGCGAAAAGCTCTGGCGATATGTATGTCTGTACCTTTTATATGCACAATATACAAGTGGCTTAGACATTTCATGAACAACGCTGAATGCAGATAAGACATTAAACTATAGGGCAGCAAGAGAGAGATGCACATAAATAGCAAAAAGAGCAAGGTAATAGAGCTTTAATAATAAATAAAAAAAAGATATGAACTTGGTATGGAAAAGCTCCAGATTGGCAATGACAAACAACACAAACTGCCTGTATACTACTACTACTACTACTACTACTACTACCTTGGGGGTTTAGAGAAGCATTAAACTGCTAATGGCATGCTATTTATGATTAAACAGTACAGGCTATCCCATCTATAAATTTGTAAGAGGAAAAAAAAATAGGGATAGCAGGAGAGGTAAAAAAGGTCCGAATAACCGCTGATTGAAGGGACCAGACCATAGTACAGGTAGAATACAAGAGAGGCAGCATTTAAATTTTTTTTAATAGAGGATAATAGAGTTATTGGAACCAGATCCAGAAGCTGTACTTATGAAAAATGAATAACCTATCAAATCAGCAATGATAATCGACTAATCGTAGAAGAGTTTTCAGAACATCATAAGGAAAATAATATCCATCAAAGGCTGTAGCATTCCTATGACCAACACTATAGGAAAATGAGAGGAACAACACAATTAATAAAATCCTGATGCTTACAATGACATACATGCAGAGAAATACCAGAAATGAAAGCACTGAAAAGAAAAGACTGCAGAGAAATTTTTTGTGCTACTCATCAGACGTATAACTCACATCCTTACAGATCTTCAAGCTAGAACATTTATGTCCTTCACAAAAATACTGGATGTGTTTGTTGACATTGCAAAACACGCAGAAAGAGCCTCTGCAAGTAAAAAAGTTTTTTCCCCCTCCATTTTGTTCATTGATTTTATCCAATGTGTCTATATTATGATTGCGCCACTGCTCTGTTCCTCAATTTGTCGAGATAAAAATATAAAATAAAATGAAATAAATATTGACATCAGAATAAAATAATTGAAGACATATTACTCATACCTAATGCATTTCCCAATTCAAGAAACTGCTCATTTAGTCTATCCCTTCTCAACTTCTCCCGGTCAGCCTTCTGAACCTTTCTTGCAGTATCACAATCCTTGATATCTGCTTCAGGTCTCTGGCTGCAATACTCAATATAATAATATGACAAAACTAGTTGGTTAAATTTCATTCCACCAAATTAAGCGTCAAACCATAACAACAAAGGTCGAAATCTTAGACGAACCTGGATGTCGTTTGGAAGCAATTGGAGGACATGAGAGGGTCAGGAGCTTGATCGTAAGACTCTGGTAGGGGTACATCTGGGCCCTGAATGGATTGAATGTAATTGTATTGTGCTAGGGGATCCATGATTGCGGGATCTAGGGCTCATGAAATTGAACTCTCTGCAAAATAGTAATTTGCGTGGAGGACCGCGAAGCCTAACTAAGTAATTCTGTCAGAAAACCACGTCGTTTTTGTGATTCCCCACGGTTCGGTTATATTATACATTCCGGATCGACGGCTGTTACAATCTCCGGAACATGAGTTATATCAAAGCGACACCGTATCAAACGACCTTATATAAATTCCCAACGGGCGTCGATTTTTGCCCTTGCACTAAGTTAAACTAGGTGTTCGAGAACAGAGACACAGACGATGTCGGGCATGGGAGACGGGTACGTGGGCACGGCCCAAGACGCCGTTAGGATACGGCGGCTCGAGAAGCAGCGAGAGGCGGAGCGTCGGAAAATTCAAGAGCTCAAAACTAAGTCGGCTTCAGGAAACGGACAGCCGGGCCTTCTTCAATTCGGTTCCGGCACCTCCGAGGTACCCGTCCAGTTACTCCCGCTGGAACCCTAGACTATTTGCTCTTTTCTTTTTCTTTTTTAAATTTAGGGAAATGTTTAAGTTTTGATTATCCAACATTTTCTTAGCAATCCAGCAATGGTACTGTTTATGGAACTGAAGCTCAGTCTTTGATTTATTAATTTGTTTCTTCAGATTCTTGAGACAGCTTTTAAGGAGGAAACTATTGGTTTGGTGACGAGGGACGAGTATGTTGAGAAGGTAAAGCTTTCAACTTTTTTTTTTACATCATGTCATCATTATATTATTTTGTTATGTTATGTAATGTAATTGCGTAAACGTAATCAGGGGACAATTAATCGTTCTTTTTAATTTATCTTTTGGTGTTTGTTATTTAGAGGGTTACAATTCGAAATAAAATTGAAGAGGAGGAGAAGGAGAAGCTTCAAAAGCTACAGCAAGAGTGAGTGAAGGCTCTGTCTAGAATAGATTTTGTAAATATGTAGCCTTTGTTCGTTTCTGTTCATATTTTAAGCAGAGATTTTTTATTTGTTATGTTTTAGGGAGGAAGAGCTTCAAATGCAAAAGCGGAAAAAGAGGAAATTTAAGGGGAATCGGCTGTCATTTGTAGAAGATATTGAGAATGGAAGTGGAGGGGAGGATGGGGAGAACAGTAAGACAGTTTATGTTTTAAGAACTACATTAGAGACACCTTGCAAGTTCAATTCTTATTTTGTTTTGTGCTGTGTGGTTGTTTATGTTAATTTATATGTTAAGATTTGTGTACTAAACATTTCCTTGTAAATGCTATATCTTACCGAGATCCCACCTGTAGCCCATTTTAAGTGTATTTTTTTGTTTCCTAAGTCAAAGTTTTACCATGCTAAGTTTCCTAACTTGTTCTTAGCTATGTTTTTTAAATATAATTAATGAGAATCTGGATAAGGCTTGAATTATATGATCAAATGAAAATTTCATTTGTTGAGTCGTATTCTTCTTATTTCCTTAGATAATGTTTATATACCAATTGGTTGATCGTCTTCTGAGTGCTGGCCCCTCATAAAAGGCTTGCATCAAATCAGGTTCACATTCTAGGTTTTAAGTATTGCCGATTTTGAGGAGATTGTGTTGCTCTAATGATATGGTACTTATCTTGTGACTTTACCTTGTAAATAAATGGATCATGAAGCATGCAACTTTCATTTTAGTTCTCCTATCATTTGTTGTCATCCAAAGTCCTGTTCTTGACTTCAATCATTTGCTATTGCTCACGTGTTCCGCTGGTGGCATAGGAATGTCATATGGAGGATGATAAAGATAGGAACTAGACTAATAACAAAAAGATTTTGTTGAACAGCAGTTTGGGGTGCCAAACCTGTTATAACTAAATGATTTTTGATGGACTAGGGCTTTCTAAAAGATAACAAATCTGAAAATTGAAAATTGCTTGAAATCGAAAAACCAAGTGTCGTCGTCCAATTTTCAAGGAAGAATCCTGCCTGAGATTCCTTGCTTTAAAAAGCAATTTTATTCCTTGCCATTCATTTAGTAACTTAAAAGGAAGCTACTGTAACCCTTGCTAATCACTTATAAGATGGATCCCATGATGGTATCCTACTTGTTTATGGTCAAAATTGAACTCCTTTCATACCACTCTGTGAAAGTCTTTTGTTGTAAATTGTTATTATGTATCCTTGTGCTGGTGAAGGTTTTTTGATGTAGCTTCATCAACCTTGGTTTAGTTTTGTTAGATAAACAGCTCAATGTGTCATTATGAATTCATTTATTATCTCAATCTAAGTCTTCTTTTTTTTTCTTTTTTCTTTTTTAAATTTTCTCTGAAGAAAATGCAGAGCCAAAGAATTTTGGGCGCTTAAAATTAGGCAAAGATCCCACAGTTGAGACCAGCTTTCTTCCTGACAGGTGTGATGGATCCCTATTCTTACTCACCTTTATTTGTGTGTTTGTGTGACTGTGTGTTTGTGTGTGTGACTGTGTGTGTGTGGTCCTGGGTCTAACACTTTGGCTTAGGGGTGCTGAGGATGATCTTACAGTGAGCGGGAGGCAGAGGAGCAAGCTGAGCGTGAAAGGTTGCGGAAACAGTGGCTTCGTGAGCAAGAGCAGATTCGAAGTAACTCTCCCCTGTGTACCCAGTTTATGGAGCTCGTGTTAAATTATATCTCCTGAATTTTATTCTCATTTGTTTCAGATGAGCCTCTTGAGATTACTTACAGCTATTGGGATGGAACAGGCCATAGACGTGTGATCCAAGTGAGAAAAGCTACCTACCTTTTATTTTGGTTAATTCAATGTATTATGTTTTGTATAGACGAATATGTGACTTAGTAATAGGGTTGCAGTGGTGCAACCTTGTGGTCATATGTTCAATTCCTAAAACAACCTTTTCACATATTATCTAGAAGTAATGTGGGAGCCTTGTGCGTGGTGTTAGTTATTACCTTTCTACCACTGTATTATGTTTAGTATATTTCTCAATCTTTTGGTTTTTTTCTTTTGCCCACTCTATCATTTAGGTTCGCAAGGGTGATAGCATAGGGGTGTTTCTTCGGGCTGTTCATCAGCAACTTGCACCCGAGTTTCGAGAAATTCGAACAACGTCAGTGGAGAATTTACTATATGTGAAAGAAGATCTCATCATCCCTCATGTCAGATAATATTGAAACTCAGTTTTTTTTTTTGTTGTCTTTTGTTGGATATGCTTTATTACTAATATATCACTTGTACTTTTGTCCAACCTCAGCAACACAGTTTCTATGAGCTAATTGTCAACAAGGCCAGAGGCAAAAGTGGACCGGTAATAATTGATTGCTTATTAATTGTTCTATTTGAGCATATTGAGAACATAAATCAATTGATCTAATCTGTATAGTCTTGGTGTTGTCTAAACAATCTGCTAGAGTGGTAGTGTTAAAATTGTCTTGGTTCTTTGGCTCTTTGCTAACAGTGAGAAAATCTAGTCTTGTTTTCTACCATTAAAAATGGCACCTGCTTACTGTTATAGAATAAACGAACTCAGCATTGATCATGTTTATTTGAGTGGGGTTGCTTTGTTATTTTAGTTTTTTTTTTCCTGAAACTTTTGCATGTATAGTATGAGTATATGTTTGTGCCTAAATGAAATGTCTTTTGCTCAAATTACACCGAGGACAGTAAACTTGATTTATTTTTAGTTCATGCATTGTTGACATACCTTTATAAGATATCTGCTGTTTAAAGGAATATGTTACCATAGGTTGCTTATCAGGCAATTTTGTCAATTGATGATTGTAGCTATTTCACTTTGATGTCCACGAGGATGTACGTACAATTGCTGATGCTACAATAGAAAAGGATGAGGTACAGATTCTGTCTTGTTATTCCACATACTTAGTTTTTTTTTCTCCTGTCTTTCTTTTCCTTGTCCTTTTCTGTTGCTATAATAACTTTTAAATACCTAAAATTTGTGAAACATTTTTCAAACAGGCTAGAGCAAACTTACTGCTGTCAAGTATTGATTGGTCCCTGTACCATTTGGGTTTTATTATCAGTGTGTTGTTATTCCTTATTTTAATCTTATTAAAGGATCATATTTCCTCTGACCTCACTTTCTCTTGAAAATTCTGGTGATGGACTGCCTTTTGAGAGAACAGTGAGCATTGTTTCTGGGTTATTCTTGTTCCGTTGCTGGCATAAATCAAAATAAAAACAGCCTTTCCTCCTTTTGTCTCTGCTTTAGGTGATTTTCTTTGAAGTTGGCCTTTCCAATGAGTTCTCAAAAGAGAAACATTGTGAGATTTTCAATCACACTAGGTCCAAGATTTGGCCATTTTTGGAGGGGCAGCCTTAAGGTTTTACATGCTCTCTCTCATGTTTAATTCAGAGAGCTGTCCTAGATCTCTTTTTTGTATTTTTGTTTTCCCATTTGAGAATTATGCTGATGGAAGTATGGTAATTGTGATATGAGTGGTTCTCATCCATTTCCCTTTTAGATGGCATTGATAATTTTATACCTTTCACTTGATGTTTGGCTTGCTAAGCATATACAATTCTGGTGCATGGATGTTCAACGTTGATGATAGTCTAGCCAATAAGGAAATTTTGACCAACAAATTGATATTTTTCTGATGGATCATGGATGTGAGTCTTATAATCTTATCTGATATTCTGATGTAAACTGCTGCTTATGCCTGTGGAAGTTCGTTCTTGTATTTTCTTTTTCCCAGTATGCTGTAAAAAGCCTGTAAAGCTCTGTGAAAGATGTTCAGTCATATAAATTCATTGATGAATCATTGAAACATGGTTGAACCCAACTTCTTGAATTAGGATGAGATCAATTTTGTTTCACTATGGAGTGACAAGGCTTCATATGGATGAGATTAACTTTGTTTTTTTATATCTAGTTGTACATTTTTTGTCATAAAACTTATTTATTGAAGTTGACAAGTTGTATGAACTAAGGAGTGAGATAGAGCTCCATATGCATGAGATTAACTTTGTTTTTGTGATATTCCGTTGTACATTTTGTGGCATTTCTGCAGCTATGCTTTGGCTGACTAAGGATTTTCATTTTATACATATGGTCAAATATGTTTTTGGGGTTGTCATGGCTCGGTTGTGCTAAGGTATTCATTTTTTCCACTTTGTTGTAACAGTCTCATGCTGGGAAAGTTGTTGAGAGGCATTGGTATGATAAGAACAAACATATATTTCCTGCTTCAAGATGGGAGGTGCCCTCTCTCTTTCACTCTCTGCGCGCGTGTGTGTGTATGCTTATATCTTTTCATTTAGGTCTGTTTGCTTGCTGGTTGTTAATTTAGGAATTTGTTTTGGCAAATAAGAATGCTAATGATCATTTGACTGTCTACTCCTACAATAGAAATGTGTCAGGCCCCCAGAAAAAAATAAACCAAGCCCCCAATGAAAATGGTACATGCCCCATAAGAATGCATCAGGCCATCCAAAAACAAAAAATGTATCAGGTTGGATCACATAAAAGTGTACAAGGCCTCGTAGGCTCATAAGAAAAATGTATCCTCTCGACTCTCACTCATCTATGTATGCGTCTTTCTTTGTCTATGGTTTTGATCCCTTATACCCTATCAACATTTTGAACTGGCTCAGCACACATTCAAGATAAATAAAATGTCATATTTCATGATTCATTTGTTAGTTTGAGTTTTTCATTTTGGTTTTTGCTGAAAATCATGTCAATTACGCTTTCCGTTTTCTGTGTGTTTAAATGATTGTCTTATATGTTTCATAGGAGAAGAATCTGTGTTCAAATAATTGTCTTATATGTTTCGTAGGAAAAGAGGTGCTTGAAACTATTGCTAATGATGTTATAGAGCATTTTCATTATATGAAAACTCGTAGAAAACATTTATGTTGGAATTATTACTAGTGATTGTCTTCGTGTCGTGTCATATAAATAACCCCAAAAAAATTTTGGGGATGCTGCCCCCGGATTCCACTGCTTATTTGTGCCCTGATTGAGTTCAGATCTGGATCCGCCACTGTCTAAAATCCCTAATTGTTATCTGCCTTGTGTAGTTAATATTGGTATGCTGAAGGTGGATGAATTATTTAGGACGGAGTTTAAAGATATTGTCTAAAATCTGTATTAATACTGAGAATGGATATTGTCTGACATTAGGGTGATAATCCCAGGGGACGGAATTTTATTACAAATGTTTAATATTTGACTGCCGTACTGAATGCGCACTAGGCTTGTAAACCGGTTGGTGTTTCTTTCTTTTATATTTGTTTCTGATCACCAGTTGTTTGTGTGCTTCAATTTGTTGCAGATATACGATCCAACAAAGAAATGGGAACGTTACACCATTCATGGAGATTAATTACTCTTGGGCAAATGTCATATTCTGGTTTTACTTGGTGAATTGTTTCTAAAGCTGGTGTTGAAAACTGTTTTATCAACAACTTTGGGTTGAACTTTTTATTTATCTGTATTGCCTTATAATGAGACAGAGCTTAGGGGTGCCAGGGTTGGTGACTGCAGTTTTCTTTCCATATATTGTTCATCTATATACAGATATAGATACTGGAAATGGTGCAAGTGGTTGTGGAATTATTATTAACTTATTTCACATGTTCCCTTTTTCAACTGGATTTATGAACTGGCGTTTTGCACGTGGGGCTATTAATCTGCAGGTGAGTTCATTTTTTTTTTTTTTATGGTATGGATGGGTCAAACCCACATACAAGACGTTAGTTTTCTAGAAAGGGAACTGCTAAATATATCGGTATTTTGGTTAAATATAACCCCATGTGTTAAATATATCAAAATATGTGTATTTTTATAAATATATTGTTCTAAATTTGTTATTATATTCTTAATGTATTTTGATTTTAAGTACATACAATTCTTATATCTGCTCAAGAGCAATGAATCAATTCCTTCCTACAATATTTTACTATGTTCATGTTCTTGTTCTTTTCTTTTGATTGTAAACCTGTGTCCTTGCATGTATCAGAATAGGTAACTCAAATAAACTTTAACAAAAGAACATTTCATCAAAACTATACGTCTATGTAAAATTGGTCACACTATCACTAGTTAATTTTCCGACCGGTTCACCATTGACCATTTGGTGTTCCAAAAGGTTGTTCGAAATAAAAATTAAATTCAAATTGAAAAAATATTACAATTCTAGACCGTAAATGATGCATAAATAAATTTGATTTTTAATTGTGAAAATTTTAATTTTGTTCAAGAAAAGGCTTCATCATGTTAAATAATTATTATTAATATACACTTATGATTTTTTCCAAATTTTTAAAAAGTTTTTGGATGCACCAAAAATCAAAATGTAGAATTAAATCAACTTCAGTGTGTAGCAACTTCAACACGCTGTGTAAATTTATCAATTGAGTCTCAGTTTTATTATATATATTTATTTATATCACCAGAACACTTACTTGAATGCATTGACATCAGTAAAACAAAAAAATTTATACATTTTCTCATTTCTCCATTAATAAAACCTCTATTTTTTCATTATCTCATCTATTCTCCAACAAAACTACATCTAAGTTAATACTGAATTTCACGTGCTTTACTTTTAAATTACATACTCATCAACATCATCAAAAATACAACTCCTAATGCAATAATATCAACAAAAAATATATATTTTTATACATTATCGAATAACATTATTAAAAGTCTCATTCTACCTGCTGTCAATGCTAAGTTTTAACAAAACATTGAAAGTAGAAACAGAGCTGGAAATGACTAGGAAAGCAGTTGGAAAAACGTCACCGGTTTAGTTGTTCTCTCAACATTTGCATGTTGCGTCATTAAATATTTCCACAGCACAGATACATACCCATTTTCGTCCCAACTATTTGACCCGAGAATCGAAAGGCCTAGTGGTGTGGTGGTTCTCTGCTTGGTAGTCGTATTGAAGGTGTTGAGACCAAGCACTAACAGATATGGCGATGAAGCATTTTAGGCCTCTGTTCCTGGCCCTCCTCCTCCTCGCCTGTCCTCTTATGCAAGGTTCATTTCTCAATTAAGATCTAGATCCGTATGCACATGTATACGTCTCAGACACTGGGATTCGTTTCATTTTACTAAATTGCGTTATCGATCATCATGGTTCTGCATTTGCATGTTTCTTATGGTCGTTTTGATCTGTAGAGGTTAGATCGGCTTTGATTTTGTTAATTCTGTGGCTTTGGTCCTCGGTCAAATATATAGCTGTTTTGTGGGGAGCGGGGCGGATTTTCCTTGTTATGATCCATTTATTTTTGGAGTTTTTTAGTTTTTTCTGTGCTTTAATTGATCTTGAAAGTGGATTTCAGCAAATTTGATTCCGTTTTGCGCTTTTCGAAGAAAGTGAGGAATGCACGCTTCAAACACTAATATATCTTTATAGAAGCTTCTGTCAAATAAAAGAGAGGCTAAATTTCCCTCAATTTATATCTAAAATGCAATTGAAGTTCGATTTTGAGGCTAAACAGACCCAACTTTAATCAGATACAGGCTGCTTACTTTTCATTATTTTTATGATTGCATGGATTGAAAGTGTTGTACAAAATTGAATTCAAATATTCAGTTGCGAATGTAATTTTTTCAATGTGAAATATTTCTTTCAACGCGTGATGTCATTTCAGTTGGATACAATTTGACTTGGAGTTATTCTTTGTGGTAGTTGCAAGGTGCGATTCAGATTCAGATTCGGATTCGGAAGTAGCAGCCACTGTTGAAGGGGGTGATCTTGGGATTGTGGGTGAGGATGTCCAGGATTTTGGTGATGGGGATTTTGGCCCAGCTCCAGGAATTGATACGGTTTGTGTGTTCCCAAGAAACAGTGCGAAATGTAAGAATTTCATTTAAATTGCACTTAGACCTAGTCATTTGTATTCTGTCAACAGTTGCTGTTGCATTTACACGTTGCTAATTTTTTTTATAACCATTTTTTTGTAGTGGTCACTGCTGGTGAAGAGACAGAATTACTTGTGGGAATGAAAAATGATGGTAATGAAAACCATAATTTGTTACGTTCTGTTAGCCTATTGTAGATGTACTTTTCTTCCCATAATACCTTGGGTTGCAATGCTTATTAGCTTCTTAATGGAAATGTTGTTCATGTTGAGGAAAAATAGCTGTCACCATCTTGTACATTATTCTCATTTTTCATAAAATATTCAAAGCTTACTCACTTGCTTATTTGGTGGTATTTACAGGGGAATCAAGTGTGAATGTAATCGCGATTAAGGCCAGTGTTCATTTACCTTATGATCATCGTCTGCTGGTCCAGAATCTCACTGCTCAGGTAATATTACGTTTGCATGAATTCACATGACAGTTTCAAAATTTCTGTCTTGCCAAGCTGTCTGATTTTTTATTCAACTTTTTTTCTCCTTGGCTGCTTTAGTACTTTTTTTTTTTTTTTTTTTTTGGTTGAGTGACAAAAAGAATTTATGAAAGGTAGGGGAGGATCCTGGAATTTATGTTAGGGGAGGTAATTTATATATTGGTATTGTGTTTTAAGGGAAAAAAAACCAGGGGTTCGAGGGCAGTGCCTTTGAAATTTTTTAGACCTATTTATATGTGTTTCATCAACATTTCTAAATATTCATCAAGTTTAAACTCAGATGTCTGGTAACATCTGAGTCTTGCACCTCTCAGTAGTCACCATTCCACTATTAATAACATTAGCACATGCTACATTACTATATGACATAAGATTTGAGTTTTAGGTTCATAATTTTTTTTTAATGAATTATTCAACATCTTCACTTTTGTGAAAAGTGATATTAAATATTTGGGTGAAAATTTAGGTTTAATTTTTGTTCTTTTATATTTAATCTAAAATACCATTGATCATTTAGTTTGGGTCATTTAATCATTTAGACTTTGTATTTTTTATTTTTTACTTTATACTTGAGTGGATGGGCTTATATTGGTTTGGATTAGATGGTCCTAATATCATGCTTTATCCACTTCTCCGATTAGGGTATGCAATATATGCTCAGTACAAGGCTTTGTACAACCTTCTGCCCATTTGTGCAGAGTTTGTGTTACAGTTTTTATTTTCCCCTTAATTGCTATTTTTTGTAATCTTCATTGACACAGATGCTTTATCCAGTATTCATTAATCATCTAATGTCCTTGTGGGCTCATTTAGTTGGCTTATTGTAGTCTTTTAGCTCATTCTTGTGCTGTATTGATTATGATTATCACTTTGACACCTTAATCTGGTGTTTCTCTTTTTCCTCATGTAATTTATTCATTATTCAGATTGCAACTGTGATTTAGCTTCATAAATACTTAGTTACAGCTTATCATTGTTTTATTGAACTGTATTATTGGTCTAATTGTAGGCCTTTAGCAATGCATCTGTGCCAGCTTCAATTCAGGCGACTTTTCCATACATATTTGCTGTCAGCAAGTATTTGCAGGTGTGTACTTGTGGGGAATTACATTCATTCCTGATAATCAATTCTTGAATTGGTTATGTATATTAGCAACGAAAAAGTGAAGGTAATAGTAGACACAAACTTGATGGGAGAGAAATTTGGGCTGACCTATTTAACTGCTTTTGTGTAGCCTGGAACCTTTGACCTTGTAGGCACCATCTTTTATGAGATAGACCAGCATCCTTACCAGAGCACATTCTATAATGGTACCATTGAAGTTGCTGAGTCTGGAGGTTTCCTCAGCATTGAGTCACTGTTTCTGGTTACCCTTGGAATTGCCCTTATTATCCTCCTTGGTTTATGGATTCACGGTCAAATACAGAACATTTCCAAGGTATTCATCTGGAGCAGGCTATTTTATGCTCGCTTCATTGGTTATGAGTAATATGAGATATCAATATGTCTATGATTATGATGCATTAGGGTTTGTCCTGATGAAAGCAGCATTCTTTGTCCTGCCATTTTATTTCTTCAACTTTCACACACACATGCATGCTCCTTGAAAAAACAAACTCTTTCAACCTCACCTGCATTTTTAAAATCTCTTTGACGGTTATATCTTAATACATGGTAGAATTAGCTGCTTCATGGTCATGCTAATTTTATTTCCTATCCATCTTCTTATTTCATATTTTAGTTCATTGTTCCTTTATTGTTTCAAATTCCATACTTTTTTGTTGCCCTGTGCACTCTGGATATAGAGAAGAAAAGAAACGCGCACTCAAAACTTGAAATGCATGTATTTCGTTTTTGGCTGGCATTGAAGAACTGAGGAAGTTGCACTTTTCTTTGTGTCGAAAATGTGGATATTGCTTAATCTTATTAATACTGACATCATGATGGGAACACATATTGCATTACACTAGCAAAAAGATATGGTGGTCATTATCAAAATGTTGCTTGACAATGATATTTGTATGTATGTATTTCCTATATCTATGCTTGCGAGACTCTAACTTGTCTACTTCTTTTGTCAGAAAACTAAGAGGACTCCAAAGGTGGAGGTTGGAACTGGGACTAGAGATGCTTCCCTGGATGAATGGCTTCAGGTATGTGATTTGTGCATCTCTACGCAGTTGGCTATATTCTTCATTGATATTCTTGACTCAATGGAGAATTGTTGCTGATGTATTTGGTTTATCCTTTTATATTGTGCAGGGAACTGCTTACACCCAATCATTGTCCAGCAAATCTAAGAAGAAGAAGTAGATGGAGTTTTCTTACCTGATTTTGTCACATGAGATAATATAATGAAGTGCAGACTCCTGTACATGCTAGGCGTCAAGAGAATGTAAGAGAGCCCATAAGTTCGAGTAGTTTTTTAAATTAGACCACAACAGAACCACCTTGCTGTTGTAACATGTGGAAATTGCCTACACTTAAATTAGAGATTCCAAAAGTTGAGTCTTTTTGCAGCAAAACTAACCCTGAAGGTGAGGTAGAGAACAGTTTTCATGAACCCTATAAATTTTTATTAGATAACATTCTTGTTTTTCTATTTCATTCGTGATACTATTTGAGGTGTGGATAAATTTTGAGTTAATGTAGTTTTGGTGCTTACATATGCTTGAAGTTATTTCGAAGAAATGCTGCTACTTGTTCTGCTGTCTCACTTAAAAGAGTCGGGGATTTCTTTTGAGTTGCGTTATTGTTGTATGATCATGGCATCGATGGGGAAGTAAATCTTGGTTTTTTTGTTCAGCACACAATAGTCCCAATTCCCAAGCAAAGGTCATACTTGAAGGTGAATCTATTTGGAGATCTAACGCCCTCTAGCCAAAGTTCTATTCTCTCTTCTTTTCTCGGGAAATTGGATATTTGAGATTTGATTAGTCCGTTTGTTTCAAAATTATATTTCATAATTTTAAACTATCAAAAATGTTGTGCTTAAAGTTATAAAAAAATATTGTATAAAAAGCTATATAAAATGTTATGAGGTGTTTGGTTTATTTTTCTGTTAGATTAATTTTATAGACAAAATTACAAAAAAATGTATTACAATAAAAAGTAATTCAAAAATTTTAAGATATGGAAGAGTAATTACATATTGTGGGTTCTACGGTTTTAAGCTTTGAAAGTTATGAGGTGACAACATTTTATTTTGCACAACTTAAAGTTGTAGGACTCATAGTTTTAAGCTGTCAACAAAATGTGGCGTTTGGTTAACATAACATTTTATGCAGATGCCACAGTTTTAAGCTGTGTGAAACGTGAAACAAATGCATCCTTAATCATGGAAGTCCCAGAACGGACTTGAAGTTTTTTTGGGTTAGTTTTGCTTGCGAGAACTGGATTTGTATTTTGAGTTTTGCAATGAGTACAAATTTGGATTTGGGGATCTAGTCCAAACCTAGCCTAAGAGACATCCTCTGTTTAGCACGCTTCAGTATAAAAGCTTGTATTATGTGAAATCACATCGGGATTCTCAGTTGTTTGTTGGATTTGGAAAGTTTTAACATGAATCGATTGGATAGAGACATCATGATCAAGGTCCACTAGTAGATGATAATGTTCGTTTGGAGTTAGGGCACAATCGTCCTATTCGACGATTTCACGAACAAGAACAAAAAGGTCCACAACAAAGGAAAAATTGGCAGCAGGTGGAGTTTAGATTTGGTGAATTTCCAATTTTCTTTATCTCTACTGCAAAATCTTCCATTTCAAGGTCGACTGAGGAACTTTTGACTACTTGAGAATATATATAATCATACTTTGGTACCATTAGTATCAAAACTGAACGAGTTTGCTCTTTTGGAAGCCCAAGACTGCTTAACAAGCCTCTAAAGACATCGTCAATGTCTTCATGAATGTGGCTCAGCATCCACTAAGTTGTCCTCTTCAAATAATCAATCTAATTCTTCGGTCACGTACTCTAATAGAGAGCTCAAACATTATAGTTTCCAGACAATGACGATGTATTAAACCCTTCTGAAGGTTGTATACTGTTGAACAGTCTTCATGACCCTTTAAGGCTTGCTTGGATAAAGAAAAGGAGGGTTAATTGGAGTAGAGTAATCAAATGAAACTCTACCTTGAATGGATAGACTAATAGTTAATTAAAGTATAAATTACTAACTTTGGTTGGATAGGAGGTAGAGCAATGTAGATTAAAAAAAATAAAAAATCTAAAATGACTTATGATCCCCTACTCTACCCTCCTAACTCGTCAAATTGAGAGGTTACGATTATCATTTAATAAGGGTAATGTAGAGGGTAAATTATCCCCTACACTACCCTCCTAACCCCTCCTCATCTAAATCCAAGTAAGGTACATAATTACTACTTCATTTAATCCTCCATACTTAACTCTCCAAACCCCCAATCCATGCAAGCCCTTAGGGTATGTGCAGAGGCGTATAACCTCTCAATGACCTCATTATTGTAGTCAATTGGAAATCAGAAGGGTCATGAAGAAGCGGTCGTTATAGCATCTTCAAACTTCTAGTCGTGAAATACATGATGATTACACTAATGATGGATTATGAGTACTATGTGCTTTGCGCAAGCACATTGATCTTGCTCTAGCCTCTTCAGGGAAGAGCATATCACCTTCGAAATTAGTTGACAATTAGCATAAATTTTCATTTGTATTCCTAAGAAATGGGCAGGAAGATGCTCATTAATTCATGCAATGCTTGTCAGAAAAATTTGAGAGTAGTTATTTGAATTCAAAGGAAAGTGGTGAGGGTTTGCCTTCAAATAATGATAGCATAGTGGATCATGTTTTTGGTGGTCCTCTTGTGAGCAAGCTGCAGTGTTGCAACTACAGAGACTATTCTAACATATATGAGCCCATGATTGACCTAAGCTTAAAGATTGAAGGTGTGCATACCCTCTTGACCACTCTGGATTCTTTTACTAGGGTAGAAAATATTGAAGATCCAGAAGCTAAGATTAAATGTAAGAAATGTAATGAAATGACATCAAGGGATAAGAAACCGATGCTGGACCAGGACCCTAAGGTTGCTGCACCCCATTTGAAGATATTTAAGGTGAGTGGTTGCTTTGTCCAGAAGATTGGCAAGCATGAGGATTTTCCACTAAAGCTGGACCTGAATCCCTATACCAGAAGACATCATCAAGATAATGACCAGGTTGAGTAAAAGTATCAATACCATGCAGTTGTGGTGCATCGTGGTGACTGTTATACTTTTGGGCATTATTTTTGTTACACATGCTCTGACCGAGACAGTTCGGTGTCCAAGATCGAGCTAGGGACAGGTCGGGGTTTGGGATCGGGCTCGGGTCATGTAGAGCTGTGAGATCAGGCCCAGGACAGGTTAGGGTTCGGGACAAGTCGGTGTCTGAGATTGGGCCCTGGTCTTATTGAGGTCCTAGATCGAACCAGGGATAGGCTGAGATATGGGATCGGTCCCACGTCATGTGAGGTTTCGAGATCGGGCCCAGGTCTTGTCGAGTTCTGAGATCAGGTCCGAATCTTGTAGGGTCTGGGATCTAGCCCTCGATAGGTCGGGGTTAAGATCGAGCCTGAGACAAGTCCAGGTTTTGGATTTGGCCCGAGTCACATAGTGGACTAAGATATCGAGCTCGGGTCATCTCAAGGTCCGTGACAAGGTAATCTCGGGTCCTAGTTAGGTTGAGTTCGGGATCAGGCTTCGATCATCTAGAAGTCTGGGAATCTGCCCGGGTCGAGCTATTCCCTTGGAATCCCAAATTTGGAGGGCAATAAAATTCTATTACTTATGTCTCTCCACTAGCAAAATTTTCATATAAAATATAAGGCATAATTACTAGAGTTCATTACAAGGGTAAAAAGTATACTGGTATAACAAACATAAGTAAAGTTGAAATTTAATTGCCCTTGTAACCATTACACCCTATTACCCTTGTACCAAAGGCACCCTAAGGATTTGTTAGAGGCAAATTGGTTTTGATGTTCAAACTACACCATAATTTATTATGTCATTGCAAAGTCGGTGTTCATGGTGAAGAAAACCTTCCAAAATCATCTTTGAATGTTTTAATGAATAAACATGAAGGTTTTAATGAATTTATTATGTCATGCAAAAGTCGGTTAAGAAAAGCTTTCAAAATCGTCTTCAAATATTTTAATGAATAAACATGAAGGTTTTAATGAATTTATTATGTCATGCAGAAGTCGGTTAAGAAAAGCTTCTAGAATCATCTTTGAATGTTTTAATGAATAAACATTAAGGTTTTAATGAATTTATTATGTCATGCAAAAGTCGATTGTTCATAGGGAAGAAAAGCTTCTAGAATCATCTTTGCATGTTTTAATGCATAAACATGAAGAAGACAGGTTAAAGATTATGGAAGACTTTGATATAAGGTGGATGATTCTTAATGGAAAGATGTCTTCTTACTTAGACGAGAGTAAGATATGAGACTGGAGAAGATGGTTGGGTGTGGTGGCGTTAAGATCTTTAAAATTATTACAAATTCTCGACTTCCCATTCCTGTTCACTACATGAACTATATTCGCCAGCCACTATGCATACCTTATTGGTCTTATAAAACTAGCCTTCTCTAACTTATCAATTTCCTCCTTCACCTTAAGCTCTACCCCCTTACCCATTCTTCTTGGAGATTTCTTTGAAAGGTTTAAATTCTAGTTTGATTGGAAGGCGTTGTTCTGCTAAATTCCTATCCAGACCAACCATTTTTTCAAAACTCTAGGCGAAACAATCCTTGAATTCCTGTAGAAGGTCAATAATTGTCATTTTAATTCTAGGGTCGAAAGCTCTACTTACATACGAGATTCTAGGAACCTTAGGTGTGTCCAAATTTACTTCTTCCAAAGACTCTTATGCTTCAGCTCTTCTATCATCCATCCTAGATGGAGAAGCATCCAAGTCTTACAACTGGATTTCCTCTTCCTTCTCTTCCTCATGGATGTCTTCATGTATCACTTCAGTTCCATTGGCTTCTAAGTCCTTTCCATACCCAAATTATCTTGTAGTCTTTTCATCTATGCTTTTGCTATAGCGAGTGAAACTGTCGCTAACTCCTCTGTGGAGTACTCAATCATCAAATTCTTCAATAACTACCCCGGTCATTATCCCTTTGTAAGGCATGATAGTTTTTGACTTAATGGAACCCCTCTAATTCTTCTGAAGGTCAACATCATAAAAATAAGCCTCCACATTATCTTTTTGTGCCTTAAAAGGTTTCGAATAAACCCATACCACTTCCACATCATCTCCATTCCACAAAAGTAAAAGTTGATGTAACGAGGATGGGAGGTGATAGCTAGAGTGGATCCAATCCCTCCTCAGCATTAACAATATAATTTGCGAAAGTGTTCACCATAAAGAATGCAGATAAATATGTCTTGCTCCCCACCGTGATCTCCACTAGTAAAACTCCCAATGCTCTTGAAATGTCTCTTCTGAAAGTAGTCATGCACAGCGACTCCTATCTCTATGAAATCATAAAAATAGACTTACCAAGTGATTACAACATGCATATCGACATAACATTCACTGTCGAGCCATTATCTATCAAGATTCTGGTAGTGGGTCTACCATTGAGGTGACCTTTGATATATAATGGCTTTATGTGTTGTGTCATCCTCTTTGCTGGTTTCTCCAAGATAAGTCTCTCAGGCTCACCAGTTCTTGATGATTGGATGGTGATGCATGCACATAATTTTTTACCTTTATCCTTTGTTTTTTGCTCTACCCTCCTAGCCTTCTTGGGATTTTCCAAATTCTATTTCTTGGAAAACAGAGCTAGTAATGGGGTTTTGTGCAAATCGGTCACTGAAAGAGAGGCCAAATTTGTCACGCCCCTCTCCCAGATACTTTACCCCAACGGAGAACCCACTACCAATCTCCTATCCAAATCCGAAATCTCTAACCCCAATGCCTCAACAAAAGAGGTAGAAATAAACGAATGCGTGGCACCGGTATCAAATAGAACACGAGCCCAAGAACTGAAAAGTAAAACTCACCCTCCAATGAAATCACGATCTGGTGCGGGCTCGGGTGTAACCGCATAAACTCCAGCTCTCTGGCCCTGCCTCTGCTGCTGCTGCTGCTATCTCACTGGTGGTGCTGGAGGTCTGGCCCCTCTACCTGCTGGAGCCCTAGGTGCTGGTGCTGCAAGTGCTGGGGCTCCCTGTCCTCTGTCTGATGGTGCTGTACGACTCCTCGGGCAAAACCTCTGGATATGTCCTGGTAGTCCACAAGAAAAATACAATGGGCTATCCGCCCTGGGACAGTCTGATATCATGTGTCCAGTATGGCCACACGCATAACAATACAATCCTGATATGGACCCTTGTGCCTGTCGTGGACCCTGATGTCCCTGCTGTGGACCCTGCTGTATCTGTCTCTGAGAACTCTGATGCTGACTCGGACGGTCCTGCCTCTTGTCCTGGAATCTCTGCCCCTGATCCTGTCTCTGACCCTCAGTCCTCTGTCTACTACTGCTCCCTGAGGCAGAACAAGTACCCTGTCAATGCACTCTCGGTAGGTACGAACCATCATCCCTGCTAAACGCTCTGAAGTACGGGGTTTCAGCCAGCGCTGAAATCTCAGTATCTTCTTCTCCTTAGTGGCAATGTACTCCTCTCGATATCGACCAAGCTCCTCAAACCGTGCCTGATACTGTGACACTGTCATATCTCTACTCTGAATCAGCTCTAGAAACTCCTTGGCCTTCGCAACGCGAATGGCCTCGGGAACATATTGTGCAAGAAACAGAGTCTCAAACTCCGTCCATGGCATCTCCATACTCTCCCTATCAATAGTCATACTCTCCCACCAGACATAAGCATCATCCTCTAAAAATGCTGAAGCCAATAGAGCTCTCATCTCAAAAGGTATCCTGAGTGTCACTATCTGTCTCCTCAACTGTCGCAACCAATCCTCAGCTGCCTTAGGATCTATCATTCCTCGATACACTAGAGGTCTCGTCTTCCTCAACTGAGCTAACTCAGTGATGGAAGAGTCCACTGCTAGTGCTGCTGTCTGTGCTGGAACTATCTGACGATCTCCTGGCGGAATGACAACCGGTAACTGAGCTGGTGCGCAACCTAAAGCTAGTGTGGCTGCGAGACCAATCTGCTCCTGAGTACCAGTACCAGTCTGCGGTGCAATCTGTGAAGCTAAAGCAGCTACTGCCTGACCAATAGTCTGTATCATACCGGTCATGTCTCTGTACTGCTGCTGTAAGGTCTCTATCGCAGCCCCCACCCCTTTGGGTGCCGCCTGAGTCGGTGTCTGCTCCTGCTCTACCACAGGATCCTGAACAACCTCAACCCCGCTCATCCGGAACCTCCTCAGGTATCGGTAACTCAACCTCCTCAATCGGATCAAGAATCTCACCTCTACCCCGCCCACGTCCACGGGTAGCACGCCCACCCCGAACGCGGGTACTACGTGTATCTACCATGTCTGCAAGATAAACGTACATCATAAATCAAATACCCCCCAAACGTAAAAGAAATAATAACTCACCAGATCAGCCGGGAAGCGCGTGATGTGTAGCTGGGGAAAAACAAAATAAACCAAATACCCACTCCAAAACTAACTGACCAGCTCTGATACCAAACTGTCACACCCCTCTCCCAGATAGGTGCAGATGAGCACCCATGAATCCCAAAGGCGTGACCGGCAGGGAACCCCTTTGTTCCCCGAACCGGATTTAAACCCAAGCTACTATCAATTATTAAGATAACTACAGTAGTAGTCTCACATGTATATACGAATCTCAACCAAAATCCCAAATACTGCCAATAAAATGTAACATAGAGTCTACAGTGGAAAATCCAAATCATCATAGACAAAACCCAGATACTATAGACAGACACAAACATCCCCACACCAGCTACATCACGCCTCACGTATCCTTGCGCTGATCCTCCACTCCGCCTATCTCACCCGAAAAGCATGAGAATGAAAGGGATGAGCCACAAAGCTCAGTAGAGATATGAAAACAACATCGATATCAGAGTAAACAGAATATATAACTCGAGATATGATAATGGAAATGAACATGAACTCAAATAATGATATACTCTCGTACCACCGAACTCCAGTAAATCAGAGATAAAGTAAGAAAGCCTGTAAGATATAAAATACATAAAGAAAGACCATAAGTGATACCCTGATAGAGTATAAAATCTCTGAGAAAGTCGATCCATCATACACCTCATCACAATCAGTCAATCCGTAGGGTAGATACCGAGTAGGCTCCACCAATACCATCCTCAAGTACAACTCTCAAATCAGTACTCAATCATAATCCAACTCAAATCCACATAACACTAGAAAATCCTCCCCTGGACCCACCCTGATCCCCGCAAGGTGTCTCCCAGTCTAGGTACTCCCCAGATTGGATGAGGATCGAGCCTACATTAGGTACTCGATAGCATCGCCTACATCAAAGAGCGTCCCCTAGGATGTACCCCACCTCAATCCGGTCTCCAGGTACGTACCCGATCAGAACCATCAACAAATCATCCAATAGGCTGGGTCGCCCGATATGGGTCCCACACACTACAAATCATCCATCAATAATATCATAGCATCGTCACAAAAAATCACCAGAGTATAGTCCCATCCGGACTCACCAAAAACAACCACAAACAAGATGTGGGCCCCACCACTGAGTGTGGGCCCCACGGGAGACGTGGGGCACAAGAGTGCAACCAGTCATGTAAACACAATCCATAAATAGTTTGAAATAGTAATATAGTTGCAATTGCGGAAATAAATCAGATAAGAGTAGAAATAGAGAAATTCTCAACCTCCGGGAATTTCACACCAATAGACAAATAGGAGTCCGTCAAATACGGAACTTTTGGAACCCCAAATAAGAAATAAGGTAGAATCCCTACCTGAAATGTCGACTACGCTAATCCGTAGTACGTCCGAAATCCCAATCCAAAATCCCCAAATCAACCTCCTGCATCAGAATATGGATACGTATACACGACGGTCAAAATACGAAAAAGTCAATCGAAAAGTCAAATGGTGAAATCGATCAAAGTCGACTCGAGTCAAAGTCAACTCGGGTCAAAACTCGATCAACTCGGGTCAAAAGTCAAACCCGATTAAAGTCAACTTGGGTCAAACCTGATCAACTCGGTCAACTCAGGTCACCGGTGAACAGTGTCACCACCACTACCGTCGCCGGAGCCGACGATTCCGGCGAACCATATATCAAATTAAAGCTCTTAAGACGAACAATCCATTGGTACCTGTCTCGTTCCGAAACTCCTTCGGAATCGACCGGGATCGCTCTTTGAGTCGCCAGAAAACCGAAACTCCGCCGCCTGTGGTGGTCCGATGACGACGATTCTGGTTGGATTTTGTTATGGAGTTCACTGACTATGATGTGATACTTGGATTGGACTGGTTGACTGACTATGATGTTGTGATAGATTGTACAGAGCGTAGGGTCACGCTGACATCACCATCTGGGCGAGTTAGTTTTTGTGGGTCCCGGGTTGTTACATGTTCACACTTTCTTGACAACCCACGATATACTGACTGTCTAGTGGCGAGCTTGACTTCTACATCAGAGATTAAGGCTAGTATGGCTATGCCAGTGGTAAAGGAGTATTTGGATGTATTTGCTGATGAGTTACCAGGATTATCACCACAGCGAGAGATTGATTTTGTGATTGAGTTATATCCGGGTACAGACCTGATTTCTATTCCACCGTATAGGATGGCTTCAGCAGAGTTGAGGGAGTTGGATAGGCAGTTGCGGGAGTTACAGGGTTTAGGATTTATCAGACCCAGTACTTCACCATGGGTGCTCCAGTCCTCTTCGTGAAGAAGAAGGACGGATCGATGAGGATATGTGTGGACTACAGGAAGTTGAATAGGGTGACTGTGAAGAATAAGTACCCGTTACCGAGGATAAATGATTTGTTTGATCAATTGAGGGGTAGTCACTATTACTCCAAGATTGATCTCAGGTCCGGTTATCACCAGTTGAGGATTCGGGAGGAGGACATATCGAAGACGGCATTTCGTACTCGATATGGTCATTATGAGTTTCTGGTCATGCCGTTTGGGCTAACCAATGCCCCAACAGCTTTTATGGATTTGATGCACAGAATGTTCAGACAGTATCTTGACCAGTTTGTGATAGTCTTCATCGATGATATATTGGTGTATTCGGCCACAGAGGAGGAGCATAGGGGGCATTTGGATATTGTTCTGCAGACACTCAGAGAGCATCAGTTGTATGCCAAGCTGAGTAAGTGCGAGTTTTGGGCGACTCAGGTGAGATTCTTGGGGCATGTGATATCCAGAGATGGAGTGGCAGTGGATCCTGCCAAGGTGGAGGATGCGTTGGATTGGAGGACTCCGAGGACAGTAGGAGAGATTCATAGTTTCCTGGGATTAGCAGGTTACTATAGGAGGTTTATAAAGGGATTTTCACAATTTGCTGCACCGATGACTGAGTTGACGCGGAAGGGTGTTCCTTTCGTGTGGACTGATAGATGTGAGCAGGCTTTTCAGGAGCTGAAGACCCGACTCACATCACCTCCAGTCCTGACCATTCCGGATAGTGGTCTTGGGTACCATGTATATTACGATGCTTCAGGGATTGGGTTAGGTTGTGTGCTCATGCAGCAGGAGAGGGTGGTGGAGTATGCTTCACGACTGTTGAAGCCACATGAGAGGAATTATCCCGTACATGATTTGGAGTTGGCTGCTATAGCGTTCGCACATAAGCAGTGGAGACATTACCTTTATGGGGAGCAGTTTGAGGTGTTTTCAGATCACAGGAGTTTACGACACTTATTTACACAGAAGGATTTGAATCAGAGGCAGCGGAGATGGATGGAGTACCTTGGAGATTATGATTTCTCATTATAGTATCATCCAGGCAAGGCCAATGTGGTGGCTGACGCCTTGAGTAGGAAGTTGGCAGTGGCACGACTATCACTGCGGGAGTTTGAGTTGGTGGACACCATTGGGCAGTACCGATTAGATGTTAGTCTGCCACAAATACTTTTAATTCACATCTTTAATCTGCCATGAAAGACCATTTTAATCCACAAATACTTTTAATTCACAACTTTAATCCAAGTAACAATTTTAATCTGCCCTGAAAGGCCATTTTAATCTAAAAATAAATTTAATTCACAACTTTAATCCAAATAACAATTTTAGTCTGCCATGAAAGGTCATTTTAATCCAAAAATAAATTTAATTCACAACTTTAATCCAAATAACAATTTTAGTCTGCCATGAAAGGCCATTTTAATCCAAAAATAAATTTAATTCACAACTTTAATCCAAATAACAATTTTAGTCTGCCATGAAAGGCCATTTTAATCCACAAATAAATTTAATCGGAATCCCGATGATGAAATGTGTTTTAATCCGAAACATATTTTAATGCAAAAGATAACCTGAAATTTAATCTTAAAAGTTCAAAATCCTCTTAATGTGAAAATATGTTACTTTAGAATTGAAGTAATGAAATTCGGTACATGAAAACCTCAAAATGATTGATGCATATGTATAAGAATATGATAAAGTTCGGTGCCACACTATACACCTGCGCAATTGCTAATCACATTTTATAGTATCTTCTTCTGCTCCATTCTTTGATCAACGTATTATTTCTGATCTTTCATTCATATATTCAATTTGACTCTGTCTTAATAATACGGTTGTATCCGAGAAGATATAATAGACGCCAGAACGAAATATTTTAGAAATTTCATTAAGTGAATACTCGGATGAGAGTAATTTGAAAAGGAATGTTTGAATTTAAAATCAATATGGCTTACTGCCTGCGCTAAAAACTGCCCCAGTTTTTGCGCGTCATTTATCAAATATATTTTATGCCCATAAAAATTTTACCCTAATTGGTCATCTCTTAATAATACATTTTTCAACCTCAATTTTTTAGTTCAAATTTTTCCAAGCATAGGCTGCCAATATCCACCAATTTTCATAAGTCGATATGTGTAGCACTGAGTTCTCACCTTTATCATTGAATCCTCTTTTAAAAAGTCACGGACTTTTAATTTCCATAAATCAATCTTATCTTTAAAGGGTCGCGACTCCCAAGATACCGATTTGGTACACAATTTTCAATAGATCATAAACTCATTTTTCAAAAAGGTTGAACCACAGGTCTTGTTTTTATACAAGGGGACAATATTTTCCTCTACTCTTGGGCATCCCGAGACTTCTTTGGATTCCTACAACTCTACATCACTCCTTGTGACTCTTCAACTTCACCTGTGATTGTCGATTTTCTAAAAACAGGTATTACTCTAAAGGCATAGGTAGTAGCTGCTCTAAAAGTGGTGAGCCATAATTACTGACATCCTATCATTATTTTCCTCACTGTCATTATCTCCTCCTTTATTTCTTCCTCCTTTTTTAAACGGAAATTCTGCACTTCTTGTACAATTATTGCCCACCGGTCCGTCCATTACCGGTCTCACCCTCCAAATCCTCAACATTATGTGTTCGTCATTCTGAGCTCGTCCAAAGCGATCCTTCTTCATACCCAGATCTTCCATCATATTTTCTTCAGTTCCTAGTCGACTTCACTTAAGGTAACCATTCTATATCTCTTCAGTTAGAATCTCTGTAATTTTGATTTCTTGATATCTGGTAATTTCGTTTTATAGATTAATGCCTTTAAACTTCGTGTATGTATTTGTTTGTGATGAATTGAACTGGAGATTTGTGTTTTGTTATTGAACTGAAAACTTAAGAGATACAACCCAGAAAATAGAAAACATAGAGTATAGGGGGTTTCAGGATTTCCCAACACTCAGAAAAACCAGAAGAATAAATCCAAAAATTTCAGAAAATCCTCAAACAAACCCGATCTAGACTCACAATTTGCTCTTTTCCTCTGGAATTTTCTTTTCCTTATCAAATCCCTGGTACTTCTTCTTCTCTTTCCGTTCCTCCAGCAGCGCTGGCTTTTTCATTTCTCCTTCCTAGGGCCAATTCAGAATCTTGGGCCAATTTCGAAGCCTTTAGGTTAACTAAATGGTTTGGGCCGGATCGTGCAGGCCTTAAACGTTAATCCAGTTTATTTTAATGATTTTTTGATTGGGCCTATTCATTGGGCTTTAAGTGAATGGTTTTGTAGGCTTGTTGATATAATGGTTCGGATAAATTCCTCAAGGGCCATATAACTTGTTATTTGATGTTGGGCTTCCTAACAAAATTGAGCCCAGTGCATTGTTGGACATGTGTGATGGACCGAAGCATTTGGGTTCTAAATCCCTAACCAACAAATACTAGGCTAATACATTTGAAATTTTTTTTTTTGTATAATTCTGACCTATTTGCATGTCACGAAAATTTGAAATTTGTTGTGAGTTATTTATTTTAACCTCTTTTACATATACAATATTTGGATCCTGTGATTAATTCTTAACAATGATTAAAGTTGTAATGTTCGCAGCTGTTGCCTAGTGGGACTTTCCTCTTGATCAGAAGCTTGATGGATTTATTTGTGATGATGTTTTTAGTGTCCGTTCTGATATTACTATTTTATGTGTATTCGATTCTTCACCTAGTGTGATTGATTCAGTTAAGTGAGACATATAATATTTGGACATATTATTATCTGAATAAAGTTGTGTTGTAATGTACTGAATTGACTTTTTAATTTTTATTATTGGCATTATATCAATGCTACCTAGTTTTGAAGAAATTCATAATTCACATTCCTCAAATTTTATTCAAATGTCACAAGCGGCCCATAATTCACATTCCTCAAAAACCGAATCAATTTATCCTCACAACATGGCAATTAAAAAAAATCCAAAGATTAACATAAGTCGATATTTTGGGGATAATCACCAAAACTGCCCCAGTTTTGGTGTGCACTCACTGATCCAACTCGTCTAAGGTTGCTTTGAGTCCACTGTATCCGCCACTTCTTGTCAACTTATTGCAACCCTTCAAAGATAACATATGAATGGGACGCCCAAATGCATAAAACATCAATTTAAAACTCATTAACCCATTCTTCGGGTTCATCCTCAAATTCATCCCAAAAATCAACAAGATCATTATCAATGGGATCATCAAACTGAAAGGCTTCTTCATCCGTGATAAATTTATTGATAAAATCATCCACATGATCAGTAATAAGATCTAATAAAAATTGATCACGGATTTGGGAAAATAGTGCTATTTCAAGAATATGCTTGCGTAGATCGAATGGTAGGTTAAAATGATGAAATATATGCAAACATTCCATTTTGACAGAATCAGCATTTAGAATAGGATAACTCCAAGAGCACTCAAAATCATCCCCATAATGAATGACAACATTAATCTGTTCATTTTCTAATTCAAGATAAAGGGGATTGGTTTTTGTTTGAGAAAAATGATTGTCAAAGATGGGAGTTGAAAACCTTTGTAGAATATTTTGAAGTGAAGTGGAAGCCATTTAGACACGGGAGAACAAAGCAGGAGGACTTCAATGTAGGAACGTGAGGGAAATCAGAAACAAAACGTCAAGTGATACCTGTGTGACAGTGATATTAGGTGGAATAATTGCCACAGTTAACGGAGACAGTGAGATGAGGTGATAAATGGAGGAGACGGACTACCTTCAATTTCCTAACCAAAGCCCCAACTATTTCCTAATAAGACTCACGGCCAATTCTCCTCTTTTTTTCCCAATATCTGCTCTCCAAAAGTTTCTGTTTTTTTTTTCTCACAGACCTCCACAGGATCTTTCCCTCTTTTCCAGAAAGGGGAATATATATAGGATGGTAAGGATGAAGTTGAAAATTATTTTAGGTTTTGAAGAATACAAAAAGGAAAAGATGAGTGGAACAAATGTGTGGGTTGGTGTTGAAAAATGAATAAAGAGAAAAAGAGATGTGGAAAAATGTGAGAGTTGTCGTTGAAATAATGGAGTTAGTATTCGAAAAAAAAATGTGGTGGGCCTTTGTTTGAGTTTTGGATTGGGCTCAATTTTGTATTCTGAGATGGTTTGGGTCGACTTTAAATTGGGTTTGGTTTTGAGTTTGGGATAAGTTTGGTTTGGACAAAAATCCAGGTAACGATTTGGGTTCAAGTTAAGTAACGGGTCAGAATTTTTCTTCGGGCCGAATCATTCAACAAATAGGACGCACCAAAAACTGCCCTAGTTTTTTGTGCGCATTTCAAATTAGTGTCGTCAAACCTAAACACTACAAAGTCTATTGTGCACTTATGACCATATCAATACAAGAAAATTTTACAACCCGTTCTGAGACAATTCACAATCCAACAAACTCATGTCTCCTATATCCTTCTCCAAATAATCGGAAGTCTAATCTTGCATCTGAATCAAATGATTTGTTTTATTTTATATCTTCCTTTATCGACCATCCACTTCATTAACAGACTGAGCTGTACTTTTAAGTTTACTACTTCGAGACTCCGTTAGTGCTTGCGTTCTATCGATTCCATTATTGTGGTGAGTCGCGATTGCGAGCGAGTGTTATAGTGGCGACCGTGACTTTATGTTTGTGCAATTTAAAAACCTTGTCATGTGCAAATGAAAACTTTTATGAAATTTTAAAAATATGTTCATTAATGAAAAATGCGTGATGGTGAGAATCGTGAACCATATCGAATTTTAAGAAATTATCCATAATCCATAGCGTTTTAACATAAAATCCCTTAATACATCTTATCAGTTTCAACGTTTATGAGCAAATATTATTCTTTCGACTCAACTGACACCGTTTTATGGCTTCTAGATAATGGCTCAATTTCGATAGTGCTCAAGATTCTCGTGTATGCAATGCAAAATAATGTAAAAAGTGAACAAGATCAAACAGAGTAAATAAAAACTCCATCAAAACATCTCATGTAAAAAAACAGAATCATATATACAATAGAGTAAAACATTTTTTTTTTTAAAAAAGAGAGGTAAAATCGTGTATGTGTAAGCAAGATAACATATGTATATATACAGTAAAAGAAAATATCATATATACAAACTAAATAGAATCACGTATATACAAGCACAACAACAATATGTATTACACAGTAAGGTTAGAAGTAGTTTCATGTGTCCTATAACTCTATGGTCATCGGTTATGGACAATCTAGGCTCCCGACTTATTCCCCCGGCAGTGTCCATTGCTGGAATAGCCTGGGTCTCTCTTAATAGAGGAGTGGGTCGAGTGAGGATTTTTCGCGAGCCTGCACGGGGATTGAAATCCCTCGAATGTCTCGTTTACTTCATTCTCTCCTAAGGGTTTTGAGCCCGAGTTGTTGGACTCATGAAAAGGTATCGTGCACAATGTGAGAGGACAATAAAAGATAATGTTGATAAGCCAAAGCAAAAGAAAATAATAATAAGAATGTATCAATCAAAAATAAAACACCACATATATATGTAACAACAAAATCAAATAATGAGATAAGAAAAATTAAATTTAATTGGCCCAACTCACTAGTTTTTTTTAGAAATATATATATTTAAAAACTAGTTTCCCCAGCAAAGTCACCAGTTGTCGCAACCGGTTTTGCGAGAGAGATTTTTAAAAGAGTCGCCACCAATTGTAATAGGTGCAATTGGTCACCGATTAAAAATAATTTGGTCTGCGAAAATCCAGAGAAAATGGGTAAGTGAGTTTGTTACGTGTGGGGAAGGTGTTAGGCACCCCACAACATCTGTTTTAAAACAGTTGCCAATTTAATTTTTATTATCCCATTAAATGATTTTTTAAGAAAAATTAATTATGGCAGGAATCATATATTGAGTAAAATAATTATAAAAAAATATATTAAAATAAGATAAAAATAAGTTTGATAAAAACTATGTTAAAATTGAATAAAATAATTTTAGGAAACATAAAAATTATATTGAAAGTCTAATGTTGAGGTTCACAGAATTTTTCCATCCAATGGTCCAATTTCTTAGAAACACTCTCACCTCAAGAATTTTTCCGAGGGTGCATCCAATGCATTCCCCGAATCAATTTCATCGTTGGTAAAGATTCTCGATATAACTTTTATACACCACAAAAATATACAATATAAATTTTGGAAAAGTATAAAATATAAAAATAAAATAAAATAATAAAAATAAAAATAAAACGAAAATAAAACGAAAATAAAAATAAAAATAAAATATAAAATGTAAATAAAATAAAAATAAAAATAAAACGAAAATAAATTTAAAAGATAAAAATAAGAAATGATAATAAAAATAAACGTAAATGAAATAAAAATAAAATAGAAATAAAAATGAAAATGAAAGAAATGATAATAAAAATAAAAATAAAATAAAAACAAAATTGAAATAAAAATAAAAATAAAACAAAAATAAAATTAAAAGATAAAATAAAAATAAAAATAAAATGAAATTAAAATTAAAATGTTGGGAACCGAGTTTTGAGGATTATACGATATGAATTATCGCAAATCCCGACTCAAATGTACTAACACTTAAAATCACATAATTAACACGTAAATCAAATAACACCGTTAAATTAATCACATAATTCACATATAACCACATTTCAAATAACATGTTAACAAGTTTGAAAAAAAACCATAAAAATGATGAATGACATGAGAGGGACTCGGTTCCCGTTTTTATTTTGGCAATTTATCATTTCAACCATACTATTAAATTAGTGTGATTGAAAATAATGATTTATTACCGAGGGTCGATTTTCGTATCGAAGGCTCCGCACTTCATTAAATCCTTTTTCATCCAATGGTTGAGATTTTGTAAAATCATTTCCTCAAGAATCCTTTCGGGATAGCATCCAATGCTTTTCCATTTTGGTTCCGTCATCGGATCAATTAATCAATCATTTATGTACAATAAATTATGAATTAAACAATATATTCTAAACCCCTTAAAAATCAAAGCCCAAATGTTACCCATAACCTCGGCCCAATACAACTCATTTTAATCCATCCAATTAGCAAACCATATTCAATTCCACCATTATTCTAATCTAAGTCAAATAAATCATTTAAAACCCAAATGATCAAAGTAAGCACGTAAAGTCCATTCTACTATCAACTTTGTTTGCCTGCCATTAAGCTAATTTTCTCATTAAATCCCAAGTACCCAATTCGTAACATCCAGCAACCTACTCCAAGTTGTCACTAAAGGATAATCCAGAACAAATGAAAAATGAATACTTCATAAGAACAAATGAAACCAGTATCTCAAACATGCGACTTGTGATGACATAAACCTATATATATACAAAACAATATCCACGTATGAAGTTATTACACTCATGCAAAAAAAAAACAGAAATCTTATGAGTTACAAATCATCCTTGCGCTTATGAAAATTTTGCATCAACACCAAGAAACCGCAGGAACTACCACTGCCAATGACACATCCGGACACACAAGCAAATTGTACAGAACTTTCCTTCGGAATTTAGCTAACCAGCTCATGTTTTTCAATCTAATGCAATTAAGTACCAATGATTCAAAACAAACAATGACAAGAAGGAGAAACCACAAAAATTGAAGATGGATCGGATGCACAGGAATTGAAGGATTCAAATATTTTGGCTTTTGATGGTGGTGGTGATGAATTTTCGAAAATTCCAGGTATAAACAAAGAAAGAGATGCTTTCAACATCAAGCTTCAAAATCAATAGAGACTTCAAACCCTAGCCTCCTTCTCCAGAAAGAAATCAAAATTTCCTCACAAAAGCTCCGTTTCTCCTGACACCCTATCTCCAGCAAAACCGAAAAACAAACCCTCTCAGGAAAATCGGAATCCCAGGCCCCCAGTAAAATCGAAGTAAACAGAAAGCTCACAGACCTCCCCTGAAAAACCGAAACCAACAGAAGCAAGAAAAACCCGAAATCCCTCAGAAAAATTGAAAACAAAAGAAACAAGAAAAAAAAACCGATATCCCTCCCGTCTCCGGAAGATTCAAAACAAAAATAAACAATCGACTCAAACCCCCTCAATCCAAAACCGATTGCAAACAAAGAAAAATGAAAAGGAAGAAAATCAAAAAAAAAAATCTCTCCTGTAAACTGAAAATCGAAACCTCCAGAAAAAAAAAAAAAGAAAAGAAAACTCAAATCCCCCAGAAAACCCAAACCACCATAAGAACAAAAAGAAAGAAGCCAGAAAAAAAAAAAACCAGCCCCGAACTCCGACAAAACCCGAGCCCCCTGGCTCTCCCCCCCTTTTGGCGAAAGCTCCTCCACCTCCATTTATAACCCAAGCACCGAATCCTCCTGAACATAAAATCAACAACATCCAGCTTCAACTTTGTCAACCCGACTCCCTTTCATTTGAATTTCGGTATCCTCTAGCCTCCTTTTTCTCTCTTCCCGTTGGCTCTGGTCGGACGGCGCCTTCTCTCTCTCTCTCCTCCGTTTTTCAACATCTCTGGCGCTGCTTGCCAGCTCTCCTCTCTCTTTTTCTTCCGTTTCCTTTTCACTTCTGGCATTAGGCTTAGGTGGTTTAACCAACGTGGGCCTGCTCTAGCTTTTAGGTTACTTAGGCATTTTAGGACTTGGGCTGGGCCGGGCTTCTACCAGTTTTCATGTTTTTAAAACAACTAAAGGTTTGGGTTGGGTTATTGTTACAGAAGGGCTTCTTAATTGGGTCAGTTTTTTTTCTTTTTGGGCTTGTGGCTTATTGGGCTAACCTTAAATTGAGATGGTGTTTTAGTTGGATCGGGTCTCATCATTTTTTGGGCTCAAATGACTCACTTATTAGACATAAAAATAAAAGACAAAACAAATGAATTGTGTTCGGGCTTTTTTATTTACCTGGACTAAGGTTTTAAATGGACTCAATCTTGGACTCGTAAATTGTAATTTTTAAGTCTGAAAATTTGTGGACTTTTAGACTCTGACAAAAATTGGGGTACAACACGACCTCCATGATTTCTTACCATGAAAACATTGTTCATGCCATTATCTCTTGGTCTGCCATATGTCCTCGACTACCTGTGATACTTTACGCACTAGCTCATTGACATCAGTTGACCGTTCAACTTCTAACCAACTCAACACTTAATCTCTTAATATTCTCAACCATTTTTGTCAGATGTCATTTTCTTTGTCTTCCCAATGTCAACTTTTGATTGCATTGGATAATCATGATCTTACTTGGGTCAATCCAACATTCTCATAGGGCTAGATATTATGGGTCATGCCCATTAGCCAAATTTTGGTGTAAACACATACCTTTTAAGAATATAATCTGTTCTTTTTTAAAAATAAAAATAACATTTCTGAAAATTTGCCAAGGAAATATCAAAAAATTAATGTATTTGAAGGCTATAACATACCTCAAAGTGCATTGAGGTCAAAGCCATTACAAGTTGTCATTTTGATGATACTTGAATAATGGATCTATGATCTGGATTTACGGTCCAAGACTCGGAGTGTTGGTCATGAGTTACAGCAAGCTCTCACTCAAAATCTTTAAATTACGTGTCTAACAATCTAAATCAATCTCTAGCCTCTCAATCGGTTGTTGTGCAAACGACTAAAATTTAACCAATTGTCCTGGAAAGCCCCAAACTTCAAGACAGAAAAAGAAAAAGAAATACTAATTTTCTTCAAACCTTTTTTTTACCTACTTAGCCAATAGTTTCAAAACCTGCCTTGTCCACAAATAAAAGTTGCACTTCCTGCAATTCCAAAGATGCAGTGTTTGGGAATTTATGATGCGAATTCGAGGAAAACAAGTAGGAAAGAAGACATACAGGTCCTGTTCAATCTTCAAAATAAATTAGAACAGAACCCACAAACTCCCCTTAAATTACAGTAGCTTCATACACATAAAACTAGTGTCAATGCTAAATAGTCCAGTTTCATGAATATAAAGCTGGTTGTTTTTGGTATGTAAAGAATCTTCCAAGTAAATGACAAACGGAGAATAATATAAGTTGTAATTAAATAAAGGTGAGAATCAATGTTGAATGAGATAGAAATCTTTGAGTCAATAAAAAACAATCTGTACTTGGCAAAAAAAAGTATATGGGAGTAAGTTCCAAGCTTAGCATAAAATCAGCCTACGTTTTGAATTTCTCTATAATAAATAAGAATAAGAATAATAATAATAATAAATTATTTTTCATGGTGGGTAAGAATAACACTGATTCGGATGTAATAAAATTATTAAATTTTTTTTGAGAGATTTGGTTACCAAAATGGGTGGGTTTAAATACCATTTCCCTTAACTCCGGAGTAATAAAAACACCCATGCAATTAAAAAAACCTAACAATTAATTCAACTAAATTGCAAAGATAGTGATTAACAAACATAACGAAAATTAAATTGTTCATCAATCGAGGTATGGCTTTCTTTAATTTCCCAGCACCTTCCTTTCGTTTTCCAGAACCAATCCTTGAATTTGAGGTGGTGTACCAGGCAGCTGCATAAAGCTCATCTGCCAACTCAAAATAAAAATTAAAAATCTGAACCCAGACATCATCCCCATCAACAACAAAAGTGAATGGCAAACAAATCAAATTTGATTACGCACCAGACTGATCAAGCATCACAAGACTGATCAAGCATCATAAATTGGAAACCGACGTTCTGGCCATTTGGGATACACTCGCTTGTACAAGCTCATGCAAACGGTATCATGCTGCTGAACTACCCCATCGAAGATGCACTTCATTACACCTGAGCACAAGAAAAATACAAAAAAGAAAGCTATTCAATTTCTCAGAAAACAACATAAAACAATAAATCATATTCGAAAACATTACAGATGAAGTGGAGACCTCCTATATTCCCCCGTCCCTCCCTCCCTCAAAGAAAAGTCTTATCGACATTCCAGATATATAGAATTAATTATTGCGAATTAACCGCTACTCTATTGGTGTAGATGGATGGATAATCTTCCCATATCACAGAATTTTCTATGCTTCACTAGAAAATTAAAACTTCATTGTAAGATGGTTATTAAGAGCTAACTCATAATTACCAAAATTAAAGGATGCACGTTGCAGAATGTAGTAAAATTTGTATTCACAGGACCCATATCTGCATCACATAATAATATCCCTTGCAAAAGGATTTAGTCAGTAAAGTAAGCAACATACCATGTGTCCCAATAGGTTCCTTGATGCGACCACGGCGACCACATTTAGACTTCACTTCAATAGCCTACAAGAACAACCCGAGTTAATCCAAATTTTTATTTTCATATAATAAAACTAAAAAGCTACATCATTCAAGCAGGAACTAAATATGCTGAATATATATATATATAGTAGTTAACCCACTTCTAAAGTGAGAGTAACAAGAAACGGTGACCTTGGAAAAGCCGCTTCTTGTTATTATCCCTCAATGGGGGTGGGGGGGGTTGTGGGGTGGGGGTGTGGGGGTTATTTGTAATGAGTAATGACATATACTACGATTTTCTTACTTTAAACCATCTCACGTCTTCTGGGCTGTGAAACATATATCTTACTGAAGCTTTCGATTTTGACACTCGTTGAGGGTAACTGCAAGCATAACATGATTAACGTTCAAACACGGAATGTCAGAATCATTCCAGCATAATTATTAACATCAAAAGTCATAATAACTGATGTCAGAAAATGAATGCAACAACTAAATCAATAAAGTAAATAGGGTAAAAAAGAGTCGAAGCAACTTTCCGCTGCTTGAACCAAGATACAAGTACATGCATTCTACTACCTCAAGGCAGAAGAAATTCTGCTCTGTTCATGCCATCTGGCATGCTTATATAACAAGCTTTTATTCATGAAAACGAGCATACATTATATATACATACCACTCAAGTATCACTTAACTTACTCGAGCATTAGAATTCTCTCTCATTACAAATACCTCAACCATGTAACATAAAGCCACAAACTAAAAGGATAGAAGCTCATCATTATCAGCCAATCAAACTTAAAATGCGAGTATAAGAACATTAATAATTACCGTAATTTTAAAACTCAAAGCCATAAAAAGTTTTGAGAACAGTGTTCTTTACAAAAGCCTGATATTTACATGGACAAAGCCTTATATTTGGACTGTTCAATGTAAATGGGGACTTATATATTTTTGTCCGAGGAGCTTGACCACTTGAACTAGTGGTGCCTCCTTAGTATGGACAAACAGTCTTAACCATCAAATAGTAAAATATGAAATGGAAACAAATAAAGGCAGAGCTCTAGTACATCACATGATGGAATCTATTCAGCCTACAACTGGCAATTGCTAAGTAATATTTTTAACCTAGTAAAAATAGGTCACTACAGGCAACGAACCCACTAATATAGTTTGACCTGCTCAATACTATGGTAGACACCTCATGCTTGAAACCCAAAGGTCCCAAATCATTCATTATAAACTGGGAATAAATACTTGAATCTTCAAGCGGAAACATAATTGATGATATTTTATTGAATACCGTTTCACGAGAATTAATGCGAAAAGATTGTTCCAACTTGTACGAAAATCATTTTGGAAGAAAAAGGACTTCGAGACCTCATGATTTATATTGATGTTTGAGGATAAACTTACCCACTCAATATAATTTTCTTTAAAATTATCTTATCAGGATTAGTGTTTCTCAAAGTACCAACAGCAGCAACCGCAGGTCCAGAACCTCCTTCCACAATCTTCAGGGCTATCAAGGGCTCACGATGGAAGGAAATCGGAGCATAAATTGAAGCCCAACAAAAACGACCTGGATGAAGAAACCTCTCCATCTTGTGCTTGCCATCAGAAAATATAGGCCTGAAGCCAAAAATGTCAACATTCATATTTCAAAATAGATCAAAAAAAGCTCGTCAAAGGCATTATGAAAAAAATGGCAATCATTTACCGAGCAAAATATTGGCGAAAACCAACATGAAATAGTAATTCCTCCTTGGATTTGATAGGATCACAATATGAATCATGCTTCTTTATGCTGCAGAAATGCAATTGAAGCTCGTCATACAATTTCAAATTTGACATGACACATATTAAGAACTAGAAGAATGAAAAGCATGAAAGAAATGCAACAGCAAATACCTGAAATTGGAAACAGACATCTTTGATTCATGCTGCAAAAGGCCACAAGCAACTATAGGAGCTCTCATAGCAGTCATGCATAATTTGGAAGCAACACCAACAGATACTTCCTTCACATGAAGCTTCACATATGAACTTGCTTGTACACAGTCATCCCTACTCTCTTCCTCCATTTCTAAGGCTTTTGCAAAAACATTCTTTAGTGTTCTTGCAAATTTACCAAATGCAAAAATTCTTGCATATTCCGGAGGCAAGGACTCCTAGAGGTCATCAAAAGCTGAATTTACTAATGTTCTTATAGTTAAAAAAATACAGACTACTACTATAAAATCATAGTATCTCACTTTGGGATCCCATGATGAGTTTATGAAGGACTTGAGGCCTCTATACTTTGCAAAACGCTTCCTTGCTGGAATATCCAGTGGAGCGTCCACCTCATCAGGAAACTCTAAAGCATAGTGGAAGGAAAATTAACAATCTAAAAATTATTAGTACTTATTAAACCCAAACTCCATATTAAAATGATCAAATTAAGTCAAATATCATGGATTTGTGAGCTGCAAACAAGCTAATGGATGGGTCTTTTTGCTTGGCTCAAATAAACCGCTGGCTCGAATAATGTTTCCAACTTGTTAAATTGCTGTTTACAAGCTAATTTTACATATCTTTGTTCTATCCTAGTCCATCTAAATAATGTTGCCTAGTAAGAAATCACAAAATAATTTTTTTTAAAAAAGAACACATAAAGCTGGGTTATGCCTAAAATACTAGAGATTCATGAGACAACTCTCAACAAAAATACTAATATCAAAAGATAGGCATACACTTGCAAACATAACAAGACCAGTTAACTTGAATCTGTGTCGCACACGGCACACATACCAATTTCAAAATATAATTTAGACCTCTTAACATAAACTCACTATAAAACTGTCAATATAATTGGATTTAGACCTAAACCAATGGGTCTACACTTGGTTTGGGTCTTATTGTATTTATTTTTCGCTTGGAAGAAATTTAAAAATAACAATCAACATTCCATACCAAAACCAAGCTTTAAACTGTTTACAAACAATTGGTTCGTTTGTAACCTAAAAATCTATGCGTGAAGCTTACAAATCCTCTAGAAAATACTTGTTCGATATAGAAAGATTTTCTGCTGTGTAAAAGAAAATTTCGGTAGAAGGAAATAATGATTAATGACAAAGTAAATAACTTCCCAAATAGTGAAAAGAGAGTACCCTCATCTTCAGCATGAGCAGCTTTAATTTTTCGAATGTCATTTTCTTTCTGTTCCCTGGTCAAGTTCTCTTCTTCCTGTATGATAATTGAAATCATTTTGAAAATACTGCGCTCATATTACTAAGAGCTCAAGGCTACAATTGTTTGATTGAGTAAATGGTCTCTAATGCTTCAACTTCAAGCGACAAATATTGTTGAGCTTGCACTAAGTCCTGGGATTGTCCATTCTAATTTCCCTCATAAAACAAGTAACAAATTATGCATACAATAATGTTAAAGACTGACCATCATCATTGAATTAGCTTCAGTCTCTGCATCAGAGTCCCTTAAGTTCAGTGACATTTGGTCAGCATCAAGGTCTGAGTTATTTGTGTCCTCGTGACCAGGAAAACAAGTTTCCATTTCATCCAATACCATGCCATCATCATCGTCACTATTTGAATCCTCTTCATCGTCGGCATCCAAAATCCATTCAGCCTGCAAGTTTTAAAGTTAATGAGTTTAATACTATGAGATTAGATTATTGGTGGTGAATGGAGATGCTGCCTTTCAAAAGCACACTGTTATGACATATAAGTACAAGTGGTTGCTGCTCAAGGCAGTGAGTTCTCTTGTAGTGAAAATAGAAAGGCTGACAAAGCAGAGGAGAGGAATGGCAAAATGGTAACAAAAAGCCATTTCCAAGGGGAGTATTTTTAAAGTTCTCATGATTGGCATCCTGAAAACTAAAAAGTACACAATTTTATACTATTCACATAATCACATCAGCAAGACTGCAGTTACATTATTTATGAGAACAGTAACAAAATATATTAAATACAAAAGAAAGAGTATATAAGAAATTAGTAATAATGAAACCACCACGAGAATTATAGACCTGATATTCTGAAGTTCCTCGGGGCACAGACTTCTTTTTCAACATTTCCTGCTTCCATTTTCTATTGGCTTCAGCAATTTCATCCTCTGTTGGATGTGTCTGATGAAAAAAAACAACACTGTAGATAGTAATCATACTGTATTACTATGTGGAAATCATAAATTCTTCTAAAAAACTTTTGTATGCTAAGAAAGTTATCAAGTTAAACACGGTCTTAAATGAAAGCTAACTGTGATAGAAAGGAAAGAAATTGAAAATTGCAATTTCAGTAACTTAGGCTTGTATGCAAAGGGTGACAGAATTGCAAGAGATTAATAACCTTTGCTTCAACAAGAATTTTGCTTCCTAGGTAACACCAGTGTACAAGAGTCTCGCAGCGGGTGGGTTCGGGGCCAGACGAGATGTACGCAAATCTTATGATCCTCATCCCCACATATCATGTGAAGAGGTTGTCCTTATCCCCCACATATTATATGAAGAGGTTGTTTCTTGGGATTGAACATGTGACATCAAGGTTGTATCCCAACAAGTCTATCACTGGACACTGGGTCATATGTTTGTCTCTTAAAGGTACACTTCCGTGGCGTCGGTGGAAGTGAGTTTGAAGTGAAGGATGGAGCTGGACAGAACAGGGCCAAGTTCGCCTCCTAAGCCAAGAAGACGAGATGGCTAAGGAAGTTAACAACTATAATTAAAAAAAAAAAGGATAGAGAGCTGTTGGATTTTCCTAAAGTTCTCAGGCAGGCAGCAGGTCAGGACAAATAGGAAGTAAACAGACTTTAAGAGGTTGTTTCTAGGGTCGCAAGGAAGGTTGCATCTTGCAACTCTACAGCTAGGCAACAAGGTGCTCTCTAAAATATATGTTCACTCCCTCTATATTTTAATCAACCCCACAAACCCTTCTGCTCCAGTGAGATAGTAAGTAATCTTCCATGATGTGAAAAACCTAAGCCATGAATTATCCCTACATGGCTAGTTGTCTAATAGCCCAATTTAAAAAGTAAATTAGTCATGAGAAGAAGGCAATAAGCTACCTAATCCAATATGTATTTCATTGATTAAACAAATTTTGAGTAGCAGAAACAAAGTCCAATGATTGGAGTAAAGGATCGAGATAAAGTGGTAAAAAGAAAAGTAATGCAATGCCACACCGCTGATGTGTATCCCATTCATGAAACTTGCAACGACAAGAAATTTCCGCATGGGATATATGAATAATCTACCTACTTACGTACGTGAACACAACCACACATATGAATGGCATGGCATTAGGAAAAAACTGTTATAGAAGAAGTCAAATGTAAATAACAACTCACCAAGAAGCTAAGAGCAACAGTTGGTCATATTACCTGTTCTCCTGCAAGAGGATCTGGAACATTCTCAAAAATCAAAGGCTCCTGCTTCAGAGGGTCAGGGTCCAGGGAACCAAGAATCTGTGGAAAAAGTATATAGGATGAATAGATCAAAAATGAATGCAGAATATATAAATTAAAGAAAAAACAAGACAGAAATTATTATTTGGTCTGAGAAAAATGTGGGGTTAAGTTACCAAATACTTCTAGATACCAAAGACTTTAAGACCCTAAACAAAATACATAGAGATCTTCAGCGAACATAGAATATGTAGCAGACAATAGCTCTACTCCCAAAAAGAGGGAAAAAAAACAAGCACATTCGATCATTTTCAAACTCCCTCATGCTATATTTATGGGTGTCACAGTTACATGAGAGAGAAAAATTGAAGATAGGGCAAAGTAACAGAATCAGTCGACAATCAAATATCATATTGGCAGATAATTTCATGTCCCTAGTAATTTATGAAAAGAACACCCAACATACTATATCTAGTGACATAAGGCACAATATAATAAGGTGGCTCAAAATTTAGCTCAGCTAAAGCAGGAAAAATACATATTCTCTTATCTCTATAGTTTATACTCCATTATACTTTATTCTACAAGAGACAATGTTAAAGCTAATACCTCCACATCACCTACTTCATCTGACTCCATAACATCCGTTACTTTTCTTGGATTTAAAGGAAATGGGTCCCGCAGAACTTCAATTTTACACAGCTGGAAATCCCCTGCACCGGAAACATGAACCTGACATAAACATAAGTTGTCAAATTACCAACAATATACACCAGAGGCAACGTAACAATGAATTATGCAATAATTTCATAATTAATTACCAGCTGATTTACAGAGAGGTTGCGAGCACGTAGATAACCAGTAAGGAGGAGGGTACATTTTTCTCTACTGTGATCATTTGCTACCATATCAACCTAAAATGCATCAAAAATTCCAGAATAAAAGAATCAGGCAGAGCTTTCATACAGGGGTTCAGTAATTTCTGAAAATAGTATCATAAAGAAACAAGCATTTACCACAACAAGGGATTATGTGAACAATTCATATCACAGCAAACAATAAATATGTGAAAAGGAATTGGCAACAACTTAACCAAATAGATATTGCCAAAATGCACTTTTATATGTACAAGTTGAGATAACAGATTCACACAAGTGAAAGAACTAATATAACGTATGAGATCTAGTTGATCATCACTTTTCATGAAGTATGGGCAGGAACTGGTGATGCAACTAACAAAAACTAGCAATAAGCTTTCACCCATTTTTGTACCCAAATTCACAATAATAAAAGCACCTGCTCAGCCATAAGGAAAGGTCTTTGATTTCTCCAATGAGGCACCGTGAGTCTTTGCTCCTTGAATTGCCACATAAACTGCAATAACATCAGTCAAGGCATAAGAGAAGCGCAAGAACCAATAAGGGCGAGAAATAGATGTTACTAACTGTAGAACCCATGCCATTTTCCAGTAATTAGCAAGACCTCAAAGTCTGAACTCTTTATCAGAAAAGAAGTTTTGGTTAAGCGTAGACAATAACCTTGTGCAACTCATCCTTTTTATCAGCTGCGTAAAACTTGCAATCTTCAGGAAATCTGGAAGCGATGTTAGATATACACATCTTTTTTGCGTCATTCCTTATTTTTGGCTTGGCAGGCAAGTCCTACAACCAGGAAAAAAAATTATTAAAAAAAATGTACAGCAAATCTTAACTTCTCCTCTTTGGAGATTCATGAACTCACACAAAACTTACACGAATCAACACTACAGTGCTTGGTAAACCCATTCCTTTAAACACAGATAGGCAATGACTTCCAAAAGAATCGATATAGAAGGGAGCACTCTCTTCCCGTGGGGAGTTTGCTGATGCTACAAAAGCAATCAAATCCGCAACCTAACACTAGGATCATTGTCAATTTCCCAGAAAAGCTAAAAGAATCAACAAAATGGAGGTACGCATAAAACCAGCAGAACTCATAAATTAAGACGGATTCCAGTCTACGGTTTACCTTGGCCTTTGCCATACAGGAAAGAAAATCCCCGTGAGGTGCTTTCAATACCTGTAACAAATAACTTCAGTTAGGCAGATAGACATTTCCAGAACAAGCACATGTTCCCCCAAAGCACAGTAGCGTTATCAAAAAAATATAATTCTGAAAAAATACACACCTACAAAAAATAGAAAAATTTGGCATTCTTAATAATACAGACAAATTAAGTATCAGGGGAAATTTTGCTAAGCAAATTAACATAAGAACATAAGGATCATGTAACAATTCAGTTGCATTGTCTCTTGGAGTATAGAAGAGAGGATTTCATTGGTACTGACTATTTTTTATATATATAATCAATAGATGGATTCAGACAAATGAGACTCAAGAGTCAAGAACTACGATATTCAACTCTCACAGAAACCAATGAGTAATGACTAAATAGTCCACCTTCTTTTTGATGCAGTAGCATATACCAGCAATCATATGATTATATGAAGGAAATAGCAGAATTTTTCCCTTTAATTGTTTCTTACAATTTTACAAAGGATTATAAATTAAGATGTCTTCAAAATGAAAAGTACCGTTACTCTCAACCTATACTCAGAAGAAGCAACTGTTGAAGACGCAGCTCTGCTGTCCTCTCCAGACAATAATCTCAAGAAATCATCAGCAAGTGAATCTAGGTCCACAGAAGTAGAGAGCCCAAAAAGAACCTGCAATTAAGGGAAGGAGATTACGGCATTGGAATCTCAACTACGGCCATATAAGAATACCATAATCAAACACGTCATATCAAAGTTTATTAAAAAAAACATCAACTATCAAAACAATGATGCACAGCAAGTACAATTCTCACAATTACAACGGGAGCACTTGCAGCCTCTTTTTCTTTAAGCACAAGCTCGCGTTTCTGCTCTCGCAACTACAAAATAACAAGTCACAGTATAAATATGAAAATCAACAAAACTGCACATAAAAAAAGAGAAGAAAAACCATAATTTCATAAAAGGAACAAAAAAAAACGTAAGTATCAATAACCTTCTTGTTAAATTGTTGTCGAGCAGCCCGAGCTCCTTTGGCAACACCGCGCTCTGACTTAGCAATCCTGCCTTTCGCTGATAAAATTTCGAACCAGAACTAGCACAATTCAGCATAATTTATGGTAAACAGATAACCAGGATAGTGCCTCTATAACTAGAGAAATCAATGACCTTTGAGAGGAGCTTTGTGTTCTTTGCGAGATGATTTAGAGGAGTAGCGAGTTTTGTGTGGTTTATTGGTTTGAGCTTTCCCCATGGTGGCTGCAAAAATAGTCTTGCACTGCCAAAGCGGCTTCGTGTTCGAGATACCGAATTCGCCACAGCAAGGGTTTTATAGGTTTGTGCTGCTGACTTCGTCGAAGGGGAGAGGTCTGCCAGGGGTAGGTTTTTCTGCAAATGGAGCCCAGTGCCGGAATTAAATGCCACGTACGCAGTATTAAAATAATTTAATAACAGCTCAAGTCCAGACTTGAATAAAATAGTTTTTTTTTTGAAACAAAGGTCATGAGACCCACTTCATTAGTAGAAAAATCAAATAATCACTAGCATGTGATATGAATTAATCACTGATTTTAATAATCTGTTTTATAAGGAGCTTTGGCTCTATATAGGACAGTCAAATTAGTGACGTGTCACATTGACTCGTCTGTAACCTTTCTTTTTCTCTTTTTTCTTTTTGCCTAATAAGATTGGCAGTCAGCTTACGTAACATGGCACGGCACACTTAAATGACATGCAAACCAAAATTTGGGATCTGATACATATCATCGCTAAACACCACAAAGCCAAAATATGTCACACACACACATATAAAAGTCTTCACTCCTGCGAACTTAAATAAAAGGTTCAATTTAAGGACTTTCATTTTGGTCCGTTAGATTCATCTAATGGTTGGGACATTTCTTATCCCAAATCGTGATTTTCGTCCGTCATCTCCAATAGCACGATCTCGTCTTGCCTTTTAATCTGTATTTCTCTCAAGCTCTTTTGCCGAATAAATTAGATTAAGTTCTGTACTAAACTTGAGTAAGCTGCTACAACAGTCAAGATTACTTCAAATGGGGTGAATTCCTTTTAGACCAAGCCTCCATGCTTCATCAATAAGCAAAGCATTAGTTGCTTCATCACAATTAAGCATACAATTCAGAGAACCAAGAAACATTGCCAAGAAGAAACCATTATTCAATAGAAAAACCAAAAAATTCAAATGCAAGTCAAATGTGTGCCTGTCTAACTCGAGGAAGGGAGAAGCGTTGTCGGAAGAAGAACTCGAGCTAAGGAGAAAACAGGAACTGCGCGATGGAGAACTTTATCTTAGGAGCAAACAGGCGCGACACAATAGAGAACCCAAGCTGAAGAAGAAGAAATGTGTGGGGTTGATAAAGAACCCAAGCTGAAGAAGACAGAGACGAGAAGGCAGGACGCGATCGTGCTGCTGGAGATGACGGACGAAAATTGCGATTTGGGAGAATCTGGTTAGGCGCGAGAGCTGGGCTGAGGGATAAGAAATGTCCCAATCATTAGATGAATCTAACGGACCAAAATGAAAATTCGTAAATTGAGCCCTTAATTTTAGTTTGCAGGAGAGAAAACTTATATATATATATATATATGTATAGTTCAGTTTGAATAGCAAAACTATTGGCAAATTACATAAATTTTCTCCAAAATATTGATGTCAATGGAGTTTCAAATTGTTTGGAACATATTTCTAAAAATTATTTTTATTTTTTAAAATAAAAAATATGATAAAAATTCATTTGGGTGTCATAGTTTTTGAAAATAATTTTTTAAAATTGTATTTTTGAAAAAAGAAAATTGAAAACAACTAAATCATGTTTTGGTGAATTTTGGAAATAGACTGTTGGCATTTTTATAAATAAATTGAACTTCGTTTTTCTCTCTCTTGCTCTACTTCTTCTTCCATTTATCTTTAGTTGTTACGATCTTCCTTCTCTCTCCAACTCTCCCCCCTTCTCTCTTCTCCATAATCTCTTCAAATTTACTTGATATACTTTCCGTCATTGTTCACAATTGTTCTTATTATATAGCCGATCTTCTTTTGTGTCTAAATTTTTTGTATTTTTTATTTATAAAACAGTTTCCAAATAACACAAACCAAATGAATTTTTAACACTTTTTTTTTATTTTTAAAATTGTTTTTGAAAATCATACTCAAAATCGTTTTTAATTATTAAAAATGAAAATGATTTCTAAACCCACTCTAAAACATTTTGCTCCTTAATCATGCCTTTAGTTGTAGTGGATGTTTGACATGAATTGAGCATATTGTTGTATCTAGAAGTTGATGTGGTTGCATGCATGGTCTCTACTGTAAGTGGTCTCCGCACAGCCATTTTTATATTGTTTGATCATTATTTGCAATTGATTCTCCGCTTGAAGCACCCCATTCATAGACCTTGTCAGCAGTCACGCCACTCCTTCCACTTGAAACACCTCTTTCATGATGAATCATAGCAGGCCCTCCAGTAACTACACAGCCCTGACCATGTCCATGTTCCTACAAATAGAGTGGGTTAACATCCATGTTATAACACAAGTGAAGAATGTAGAGTCCTTTGTCTACCGTAGGTCCTTTTTATGTCTAGTTTTTCCGCATTTTATGCAACGAACCATCAGATATCTTGATCGAAGCTTCTTCTTAGTTCAGGTCTCTTCAACATCATCATCATTTTCATACTTCGAGTCCCTTACAACATCCTCATCCCTATTATCACAATCATCCAGCTCATTCTAATCATCTTTGTCACGCCCCGACTTCCAGAGCGTGACGTGAAAAAAATAATTAAATAATTTATATTAATTAACATAAATAATCAACCTAATTAGTACTTCCTACATAATCATGAGTTAATAGTATTTAACACTTACGACAAATATATACATATAAACGTATTTACATATCACCCACAAGAGATGTCGACTCTAAATAAAACATCTTCCATTCCCTTGGTATGTGCACCTATCCAGCAGTCCAGTCCTCTATTAGTAGCTTGATTGGCCTCGATAGACTCAGTTGGAACAAAAAAACATACAATACATAAATGAGCCGATGCTCAATAAGAAATACCATAACCTTGAATAATAAACAAAATATCCCAGCCAACATTTAGCCACACACAAACATCAACCAAACTTCTCATGCCATCAGCATAGTCTCAATCTCTTTCACATTTCAAACTTAAAATAGGAACTTCCATCTACAAGTAAAAAAGGTAGGCATTCTCACTCTACTTGAACTTACCACATTCCGCTTTGTGACCGTATAGTGAGTCCTTACCGGATCTTCCCACTGTACGCATAGGGCCACCATTTGCTCTCAACATCGCAAGCACAACACTCCGTTCCAATATCTCTTCTCAATCCAAAAATAAAGACTCAACAAAAATTTGTAAGCACAAGAAGCACGATTTTTATTATGTACCTCTAATTTTATCAAAATGTTCAACTCACGCAAATCATGATCAATCTGAATCACATCAACGGTCAATACAACCAATTGAAATTTCTTCCTTTATTCTACTCGGATAACATATAATAATTTTAATATAATCACATAACTATGGTACCTCCTACCTATCCAAGCAACAACAAATTCACCAACATCCCTGCACCATTTAGACAACCAGACCATCTATCAAATTCACCACCCATTTCAACGCCATATTAGCAACCCTTTTACAGTTCAAAATTTGTAGCAATCATCCCATAAATTATTAATAATATCACACTGTTACCATAACTAAAATTCAAATTATTCCAAAGTTATAGAATTTCCTACCTCAAGAAGTGCCTAATGTCTCACCAAACCACCAAGATCCTCTACCAATTTCCTAAGCCGTAGGTACCGCACACGAGCCAACCCTCAACTAATCTATTAGAACCCCTACACATCCAAACTCCAACTTGTGTTCGCACAACATCGGTACCCAGTAAAATGATAGATTGACAGCAACAACCACCCACCAAAACCTGCCTCACTACTCCCCTTTTCCCAATTCTTCCACTGTCTTTTTTTTTCTTTAGAAAATCATGTAGTTATCCAGTTTACTCATCAACCCCATTATTTTATTATTCACAAGGAACACCCACACCCCCCACCCCCCACATTTATACCATCAACAATTTATTCTTTTACATCTAATCCCCCCCCCCCTCATTTATACCATCAACAATTTATTCTTTTACATCTAATCCATTTCTCAATTTAAATTTTACCCCTAATTTATTTCCTAAATTCTTTTAATATATATTTGTTTGTAAATAAATTATTTTGATACGAATTTAATTATCAGATCCTATAGTGTACCATTGTGTGTGTCATCCTCTTATTCTATATCCTCATTATTTCTAGGTCAAGATATCACATCCTCCTCTCCTTGAAAAATAATTTCGTCCTCGAAATTTAAATTCACTCTCAATCATGTAAAGTGAACCATGCTGTTTTTTCATCGCAAATTTAGCACCCATGTCAACTTCTTTACACCATGATCATGGAGAGGACTCTTTAGCACATTTTCTGTCCCCATTATCACTCAGCCCACTGTTAAACAATTTCAAAGCAAATATAATGCATCCATAACCAATTTTTTTCTTTCACGATAACTAGTTTCAAGATCAAGTTAGCATAGAATACTAGAAGAAAAAAAACAACACAAGCCATATTTAAATGGAGTCATGAGCATGGTAATTCATATTATTATTCCTGCCTTGACCTACCATCCCGGCCACAATCATCCAATCACACACACACACAAGAATTTTTCACTAAGTTTTATTATATCAATATCACAATAGCCATACTACCATGTCAAAGAAAAATTGTAATCATCGCATATGTGTGCTATCACACCACTACTTCTCACCAACTCACCATTCCAACACATACCCAATACACGGCATATCAATGAATAATCACTCTGTTGGTGACGCCTTCTCAGTGACCTTTTCTCAAATTCAATTTAACTACACACTATATGTTCTCATATAAGTGTCTTTCAAAAATCTCACACCAACTCAAAATTTATATATATATATATAATGTGTGCGTGTGGCCATTTCCACAATTTATCAATTGTACATCAATATGGAAAACCAAAATCAAATTTTCCTTATTACAAGACAATTCAGGCATTCATTGCTAGCACACCCACTAGTAAAGAGTTTATATCGTTGAATAATAAGAGATGAGTTGCTATTATTGAGAGTGGACCTGCGAGATCGGTCGCCGCTGATCAGCTTAATAGAATGAGCCACTGGGTGACAGTGTGTATATGAGCGTGCTGGTCAAATTAAATTGGAAGGCTTATGATGTATGGAGTTCCAAACATGAAGACTGACAAAGTTCGGGAAAAGTACGGATAGGTCACTCAAAGATAAGGGTGTTTGCAATCAGGTCACCGAAAGAAAAACGTTTTCAATTAGATCACTCAATGTTTCAATTTTAAACAAATAGACCACTCCAATATAATTCCGACCATTTTATTACCGGAAAGTGTTGACTGGTCATAAATTTGCCACATTAGAATATAAAATTAAAATTAAAATGCCACATGGATTATAAAAACATATAATTAATTAAAAAATGAAAAACCAAAAAAAAAAGAGAAAAATAAGATGAATCTCTCAAATTAGATTGCCCCTCTCCATATGATTTTGGCCTTTCACTGTCCGCCACTCATAACCCATCAGTACCGCTCTCTCCCCTCTATTTTCTCACTCTCTGTCTTGTCTAGTTTTTTTTTCTCTATCTGTCGAAACCTACTTCTCTCTAAACCATAGAGAAGACAAAGCTTAAAGCAAGCCTCAATCACGTCCTTGATTTATTTATGTAGTGAATATTCTTCATTAATTTTTTTGAAATGTGCAAATGAGTTTCAGTCGACCATGGCATCTGGTGGAGAAAGAAGGTTGGGAGAGAGGGGGAAAGAGAAAAATAGGTTTTAGGTTTTCATTATTTTATTTGAAAATTTACATGGATTGCCATGTCAATCAAGTATACATCACTATGTCAAATTTGCGCCAAGTCAGCAACTTCTGGTGAGCAATTGGCCGGAATTAGACCGGAGTGGTCTATTTGTTTAAAGTTGAAACATTGAGTGACCTAATTGAAAATGTTTTTCTTTCGATGACCTGATTGCAAACGCCCCTATCTCTGAGTGACATATCCGTACTTTTCCCGACAAAGTTCATATAGTTCAACGACATGTAAACCTTACGGTTGAGGAAGGCCCATAGAGTTCATAACCATGCGCCGTTAGGCAATCTCGCGGAATAAGTTTTGTTTTTCCTTTTTTCCTTTTAATCTTTGAAACCGTACCTTTCATAATATGTTGCATTAGTTCGGTTGAGAGTTTGGTTAGTCATGGATTTCATACATTAATTTTGGATTTGGGTGAAATCTGTTGGAAAAATGGTGGTCAACAACTATTTGATTAATAATTATTTACAACTAATTGAGTATTAGTTGAATGTAATTTAGTGGGTTATATTGAAGATTAGAGATTAGAGTTAAAAGTTTTCTAAAACCATTTTTTGGTTGAATGAAAATTGACTCCAAAGTGGTCATGTTAAGTATGATATATTGAGTGCAAAATAATAGAAATGTTGGAATCCCACATTTCATAATTGTGTTGTGTGACTTGGGTTTATAAACCCAAATGTTGGATGTAAGACTTGGGCCCAATGACACCCAAGCTTTTGTGAGAGAGAGAGGCTCTACATAAAATGTTTGGGCTCACTAAAACACACACGCGCGTGGGTCTGAGCTCAGACTTGGGCTTATTTAGCCCATTTGGACTTAATATTTTGTACTAGTCCACTATCCAGGTTCGTTGAATGTGAACATGAGGCTTATTCGAAATTCAAAATTTTCATTACGAAATTAATTCAAATATTTCCGTTACAATATTAATTCGGTTTAATACTCGATTTAATTCGTTTTCCTTGGGTTCTACTGTAAATAGTAGCCCAAATGGTATGGAAAGATTACACCATTTCTCCAAAGCTTAACTCTAGAGCCGAAACTCTATTCCTTCTTCCCAGTCAAATTTATTCTTAAGAGTGCATTCTATTTTTGGTGCGAACGAGCCTACCGGTAGAAGGGAGTGTTGTATCTTGAGAGGTGTTTGCCTACTTCAACATTGACACCGGTGGCTGAGGCATTTTCACCTTAAGGAGATTTGTAATTCGCATACCTCACTTCAATCTCGTGTTTGCATTCCGATCCGATTTTTTATAATTTCGGTTGTTTTCACTTTCAATTCTAGATATCTATATCTATACTATCCTATATAATTGATAGATTTCCAGCGTTTTTACGGCAAGTTCAGCGACAAAATAAAATAGCCGCGCGTCTGCGTAAGCCAACATATCATCACCACCGTCCGATTTGCGGGTTCCTCTCTTTCATCTACCAAACCCCCTAGGTTTATCTACCTTCTGATTCTGATCGCCCGCGAGCAGATGTGGTTTTCTTCTTCTCAACGAAAGATAGATTTCCAGCGTTTTTACGGCGAGTTCAGCGACAAAATAAAATAGCCGCGCGTCTGCGTAAGCCAACATATCATCACCACCGTCCGATTTGCGGGTTCCTCTCTTTCATCTACCAAACCCCCTAGGTTTATCTGCCTTCTGATTCTGATCGCCCGCCTCCTATCCACGATTGCATCGTCCTCCGCTTGCTCCAGCCTTCGTCTTCGACTTTGATTTGGTTCAGGTGAGCAGATTTCGTTTCCTTCTTCTCAACGAACCTCTTCCGTTGAGTTCTCTTCTCCTGGTCTCTCTCTCTTCGATTTCATTCTTTTGTCTTTCTTTGATTTGGTTCAGGTGAGCAGATGTGGTTTTCTTCTTCTCAACGAACGTCTTTCGTTGAGTTCTCTTCCCTTGGTCTCTCTCTCACCTGAAGGTTAATAAATTTTGAGGCCTTTCAACTGGTTTGAGAATTTTTGACACTTCAAACGAAAGCTCGTGCGTAGGTTTCCAAATTTTTACCCTATCAAGCAACACCTTTCTTCCCTTGACCCAATCTGGTTTCATGCAGTTGCTTCTTTGTTTTATATGGATTAATTTGCCTTAAACAGATTTGGCTTTCTATGATTTTCCAATACTTCTCTGTTTGTGCTAAAAATTTTGTTTCCCTTTCTCTTATGTTGATTCCAGTGATAATGGTTGATTGATTGATCTTTCCTCTCCTAACAATGATGATTTTAGTGCAAGCTCTTGCTAAAGATCTACCCGGGAGGTTGAAAGGATCACGTGTTCCAGAGATTCTTCAAGCGGTAAAGCTTGGATTATTTTTCATTAACCATTTTAAGCATGCCCATCCAATTGACTTATTATTTTAACGATGAATTGTTCAATGCTACCTCTTTGCTTGGCTTTCTTCGTTTTCTTCCCTTGTGTCATATTGCTTTGTTCGCCTGTGTCATTTCCTGGGTGAACCTTATCTTTTTCCTCAATTTTGTTGTAGTTCACTAATTTATGCTATTACCAGCTGGATTGTTTTATTGGTTTTCATTCAAGTTGTTCAGGAAAACTATATTACAAGTGAGATTTGGCTGGATCTCTCTCTCTCTCTCATTTTCCCAAGTTCAGTGATGAAGATTTCTTTATTAATTGCAGGAGTGAGATTTGCTTGGATGGAAAGAATGTAATTCTTACTGTCACTGACGCAAAAACTGTTGTTCACATAGAAAAACAAGAGTCGTGGATGGATATTAAATAGGGATATAGGTTCTGATGTTGAATAATGATATAGTGGGGGGAGTCTATAGCTTTTCACCAAGATAGGCAATTACAAATTGAAAATTGTTTCACTGTTTCTTTTTAGTACAATTTCCAGCTTTGCCATGATTAATTCCTGGTGTGACTAGCATTTTATCAAATAACTGCTTGATTTTGTTGTACATTAACTCCTTGATTTTGTCGTGCCTGCAGCAAGTGAAATGAGCTCATATGCTTAACTGATTGACACCTACCTTAATTTTTTTTTGTCTAAAGACAATTTCACGCCGTTGTTGTACCCCATAGGCTATGTACAAATGAAATCTAGCCCAAGGTTTTGAAGATGGAAGACTCAAACAAAAAGGTAATTGTTCTTATCTTAATGCTTGACCCCATGAAAAGTACTGTTTCTACACTTATCCTGGAAGTGAGTTGGGACTATGATGTTTCATTAATTTCTGATTTCATTGCTTCTTTAATGTATGTAGGCGTATGATTACTGTACTACTGCTAAAATATCCTTATCATAACTCGATGGGCACCTGATGTAATGATTCTTTGCTTTGTTCATAGTTATTTAAGAAGGTTGACATTGATAAACCAGCACCAAGTCATTCAGCTTCCGCAAACAAAAATGTTTTGTGTCTAAAGATCAAGGCCTCTGCAAATATTGATACACTTCTTCTGGTTGTGAAGCGTTGCTTGCAGGGATCTATAGAGCCGCCTTGAAAGGTATTCCACCTCAAAATAACTTCAAAACTCGAATGGCACTCTCATCCATCTCCAAGAAAATCTTTTTGTTTTAACCGGTTGTAACTTATCTTCTTTAAAATGTAGATGGTGGATATACTTAAAGGTACAAAGGAAAAGAGACATCGTGATGGGTATGTGGTCTTTTCCCATATTGGCCTCATAATTTGTATTTTTATGTTCGTTTCTACAACCACATAAGCTATATATGATGAACGCTATTTTGGTGTCTTTAAAATGGTTTGCTTTACCCTAATTTAGTCTTGGTCAGAGAATTTAAATCTCAACAATTTTAATCGCAATAAGAAGGGCTAAAATGGTTAATGTTATTGTCATTCCAATTGCACCATCTCCAGCAGACATCACTGAACATGGAAAGCAGTTGGCAAAAAGATATGGCTTCAAGCAAACTGAGAGCCACTCCCTGAAAATATCACACTAAGGGATATTATTGATTCCCTTCCAAAAAAGGTAATCATTAGTAAATTGTTTCTTCTATGGGGATTCAAGTACACTAATCCCTAACATAGAACATGCATTGTAAGTGTTGAATTCTTTATCTAACAGTACTCTTCTTTCCCCTTTTTTCTTACTGAAATTTGAATTGTTTAGAACTCTGTTATATGTGTCATTTATATATAGTCACATAGGAAAAAGTATATTCTCTCCTGGCCTTGACACAAATGGCATATGAATTTGCGGCCTTGCTTCTTTTCCTCATCTTAGAGAGATACAACTGATCTGGCTTCTCAGAACATATAGCCTAACCTTAGGTTAGAAGTTATAGAGCAGCATGCTCAATTACGAGATGATATGTTAATATTTCTCCTGCTCCAATAATGTATTGTCATTTTCTCTATATGATGCATTCCTTTAGCAGTACACTAATTATTCTACATAGAAGCACTGAATGATATTCTATAAGTGCTTACATGGACCAGATTGCTCCATGATTTCATTTGGGTGCAGCTGAATTAGTGCATTTCGTGGCTTCAATTCTGCAAAAAAGAATTTCTAGGCCTCTCACTGTGGCATTGGAAAAACACAAACTGATCAAGTTAAATTGTATGGATAAAAACTAAGGTTCTATGAAAGTGGTGAATGTTCAGTGATATTGTTGTGCATTTTGAAACAGTCTTTCTCATTATTTCCAAAAGAAATATTTTACTCAATCGACAACTCAAGACCCAAAAAAAAAAATGTCCCGCCGCAACGCACGGGCATTTGTCTAGAATTTTTGTTTATGCTTACTTTGAGTCCTAACTCCTAAGCGTGTGTTTGCAGGATCAAAGCAAGTCTTTATAGTTTTTTCTATGCCAATCTCTCTTGAGAAGTTACCTACAGATTTTCTTACGTACACACTGAGCTATTGGTATGGCTTCATGTATGCAGCATTCTTACTTTGCCGATAATCTCTCACTCAATAATATTGGATTAGTTTCATTGATATGCTGATTGAGTTAGTTTTGGCTTGGGTTTTTTACAGATGCTACTTTGGTATGGTCTTTCTTCTTCTGAGATCCTCTCCTCTGATTTTTCCCCCAATGCAGTTAAATATGAAGCAAAGCTTGAGGATGATACAATTCTGTGTCAAGAAAGGTAATAGCTTAGTGTTCAAGTTTTATATTTATATAATACTCTCCAAAATTGCTCCTGGATTCTAATTCTCGGTATGCACGTTTCTTTTTAAATATGTCATTTTTGCACTACACTGTTATAGATGCTTTAATAATTTTCTTCTAACTATTCTTCTCTTCCTAAGGTTGTGCTCTCTCTACTTGCCGGCCCTTTTGGAGTCTTTGTACCTAATTTGATGGATTTTTTGTTGTAGGCACTTACTCCAAAGGACTATAACGCGAAGAAGAAGCATGTCACAGATTAGATATGACCTAGCTTGGAGAAGAAAATGTTTTCGGGCCTGATCATCCATAACATTTATAGAGGTTTGTTTACCGTGCATACTATTCGACGATAGTCATTTACAGAATAGATTTTGGAATGAATCAGAGCAAGGTTTAATAGAAAGTTAACTAATTTGAGAAGTATTTAAATGATAGTAAAATATGTCTTCTCATAAATTTAACTTTCTGGGCATTTGAGAGGGATCTTATTGTGAATGTATGTGTGCATGGGAAGTCTAACTTTGTTAAAGTTGTTAGTGTAAGAGGTTGAGAGTACCACATGCGACCAAAACTCACTTTTAGACCTCACACTAAACGACTTTGGTATGCTTCTTTAGAAATAATCTTTTATGTTGTGCTTGGCAAGCTTTTTATGTATTTAAGCATGCTGCAAATTCAAAGCTTTCAATGATACTTTGCTCATGAGGTTATTGATATCTCATGGAACTTGATGAGCCAAAATCTTCTTATTTTATACCTTTTTGAAAGGCACACATCTCATATTTATCCAAATGTTTTTTTTATTAAAGTATACTATTATTATTAGTGTTGCATCACATTGCTGAATTCTACTCATCATTGCACTACATTCTGCATGTAGTCTGATTATAAAATGATGCTTATTGATGACTTGCAAGAATAATCCATTGCAGGTTTTAGGCAGTCAATCCAAGTGTATGCTATGAATGTTCGTTCCCATTTTAAGAACTGTGTTTGTTTAGGTATGCCCTGTACTGGGTTGGATTGGACTGGTCTTGCCTTCTTCATTTGCTTTTGTTCAATTGACTAAACAACTCCTCTTCTTTCCCCTTTTTTCTTACTTAAATTTTAATAGTTTTTGTAATTAGAATTTCGTTTTGTACAACTTTTCCAGGGAACAGATTCTTGATTTTTTCATAGGCTCGATGGCCATATGCACCAATACAAGGGAAAAAATATTATATGCCGTTTATATACTTAAAGACAAAAAATACATCAATAATAAGATTTTGGTATATATGCCGTTTATATACAAGTGTACAGAGAAACTTGAGGTCAACACCATAGAGACACAAGTGTAGGGTAAATATTTATATACATTATTACATCTTCAAAAACTTCCATGGAAGTTCCTACAAGGAAACCAAAACAGAGACGGACATTCTTCATTAACATCACTCCTAAAGCAAAAGCTTTGACATATTCAGATGATTTGAAAAACATTATATACACGATAAGAATTGAACTATCTCATAGGAATTGAAAAATATTATATATACAACAACAATGTAGCTATCTCAGCCAATACTGTTGAGATTTCTAAAACAAACCTTAGCTATCACTCCATAGCAGTAATCATGCAAATAATAAAAAACCAACCAATCAACTATAATAACTCAAATAAGAAAAATAAAAATCATGAGCACAAATTGAGAAAATAATACTTTCTCCGAACATATGTACACCGAAATGAAAGACACAAGTAACATTTTTTCAAAAAATCCCGGGGCAAAGCCCGGGCACTGCTCTAGTATTATATATTTTTCATAGTCTTATATTTGATTATTAATGAAATAAAGTATTTCTATTTTCTATGTTTTCTATGTTTTGATTGTTTAGTTTCCAACAAAATCTAGGGATTTAATCAAATGTGTATTATTACATGCATTTAAAACTAAAGATACCTTTCAATTTTCAAACTGGCAATTGATTACAAGTTAAAGCACATTTATTTTGCTTTAAAAAATACAAATAATTTTCAAAGACAATATATGCATGTTACTATGCATTTCATTCTTTTGTATATTCATGATATAAATTATAGTCATAAATTAGAAAAGTTATTGGTTATCTCTTATGACTTGACTAATCTGCAATTGATTACACGTGCATGTGTTTAAGACATACAAATTTTTTTATTTAATTATTTGAATTAATTTATTATTATATTAGTTTGGTAATTGAACAAGTATATATATATATATAGGTGTATGCCACAGTATATTGCATATTACATACAATATTTGCATGAATTTGTCATCATAAGATATATTGATTTGATAATTGTTAATATTAAATATTTTATTGTGGTACATAACTTGTCACATTTTATTTGTAGTTTAAAATTGTGGTATCTTGGAAAGTTCTGTCTAGGAAAGGAGTTATCTAATTGCGCATCATATTATTTGAAAGGCCCCCTCTTTCCTGGGAAACAACCTAGTTGCTAATTTTCTAAGACACAAATTTATTTGACAAGGTATATACCTTAAGGTGTTTAAAAGCTTTCATTGTGTTTGTGGTGATTTTATTATAATTTGATTACTCACTCCAATATTTGATATTGTAGTGAAAGATGAAACAAATTCAACAAGTCTATAATGAGTTACCCACCGTCCCTAGTGGAGGTGATGATATTGCCCTTGGTGTTGTGAACCCAAGTGACGTGGCTCCTCCTAATAGAGGTATGCCGATGGCTACTCCTGTTGGAGGCATGCCTGTTGCTGCTGCAATCGTTGGAATCAGGAACAATGTTCCTATGACAAACAGGATGATTCCTGTAATTCCCATTGAAAAGCCAAAAAAGGCTACAAGGGAAAAACTACCAAGCAAGCTCACTTGGTTGAGCATAGTGACGATGAAGAGATGTTGGTTGCTGTAGTCACCCAAGTGAACTTGGTAACAAACACTAAAGACTGACGGGTGGACACTGGTGCAACCAAACACATCTCCATCGACAAGGACCTCTTCACATCTTATGGAAAGAAGGATGATGGAGAGAAGATCTTCATGGCTAATTCTACTCCAGCCATTATTGAAGGAACTGGAAAGATTATTCTGAACTTCACCTCAAGCAGAAAGCTCACACTGCGAAATGTGTTACGTGTTCCAAAGATTCGTAAGAATCTGATTTCTGTGCCTGTGATGATAAGCAAGGGATTCAAGGTTGTGTTTGAATCCAATAAATTTATAGTTTCCAATTATGGAACTTACGTGGGGAAGGGGTATATGTGTGATGGGCTTTTTAAGGCCAACATTGCTGTAATTGATAAAAACAGCAAATTTTTATACCCAAAAACTGTTATAAAAAAAGAGGAATCTTCAGTTTACATAGTTATCTCTCCATACTTATGGCATGGTAGATTAGGACATGTAAACTATGGTTCAATGAAAAAGTTGGCAAACTTATGTTTAATTCCCAAATTCAATTTGGATGTCAACCATAAATGTGAAACATGTGTTGAAGCAAAGTTTGCTAAGAAACATTTTCATACAATTGAAAGAAGTACTGAGCCTCTTGGATTAATCCATAGTGATTTATGCGACTTTAAAAGAAATACTTCATTACATTCATCGATGATTGTACACGATATTGCTATGTTTATTTGTTAACTAGCAAAAACGAAGCAATATACAGTTTTATCAAATATAAAAATGAAGTTGAGAATCAACTTGGTAAAAAGATTAAGGCACTAAGGTCCGACAGGGGAGGAGATTATGATTCTGCTTTTTTTGATGAGTTGTGTACTGAGTTTGGAATCATCCAGCAAACAACATCACCATATACACCTCAGCAAAATGGAATTGTTGAAAGAAAGAACGAAACTTTAAAAGAAATGGTTAATTCCATGTTAATAAGTTTTGGGCTACCACAAAACTTGTGGGAGGAAGCAGTGCTAACTGCTAAGTATATCATTAACAGAATGCCCCACAAGAAAATAGACAGTATTTCATATGAGATGTGGAATAATAGACCACCCTCTTTCAAATACTTGAAAATGTGGGGGTGTCTAGCTAAGGTAGCAGTACCTCCACCAAAGCAAGTCAAACTTGGACCTAAAACTATGGATTGCATATTTTTGGGATATGCTCAAAATAGCAGTGCTTTCAGATTTTTGGTACAAAAATTTGAGATAGCTGATATCCATGTAAATTCAATTATGAAAACGAGAGACGCGTAATTTTTTAAAGGAAATATTTCCTTGCAAATGAAGCGAAACCTCTCAGAAAAGGAATAGAGATTCAATTTCTGAGAAAGAACAAAATGGAGAACAAGAGGTTGATGAACCAAGAAGGAGCAAAAGATCAAAAGTCTCAAAGTCCTTTGGTCCTGAATTTCCAACATATATGTTAGAAACGGAGCCTCAGACATTCAAGGAAGCTATGTCAACACCAGATGCTCCATTATGGAAAAAAGCGATAAACAGTGAAATAGAATCCATTCTAAGTAACCATACTTGGGGATTGGTTGATCTCCCATCCGGGAATAAGCCAATTGGATGTAAATGGATCCTGAGAAAAAAACTTAAGGCTGACGGATCCACAAATAAGTACAAAGCAAGGCTTGTAGCCAAAGGATTTAGACAAAAGGAAGGTCTAGATTACTTTGATACTTATTCACCAGTCATGAGAATTACATCCGTGCAGATGTTAATTGCTACATCATCACTATATGACTTGATGATTCACCAAATGGATGTAAAAACAACATTCCTAAATGGTGAACTCGATGAAGAGATATATATGAAACAACCTGAAGGGTTCAAGGTCAAAGGACAAGAACATAAGGTATGTAAACTTGTCAAATCATTGTATAGGCTAATACAAGCTCCAAAACAATGACATGAAAAATTTGATCAAGTAGTGATTCGAGATGGATTTCGAATCAACGAGTGTGACAAATGTGTCTACACAAAACTGGTTAACAATGATTGTGTAATCATTTGTCTATATGTTGATGATATGTTAATTCTTGGTCAAAATGTTGATATCATCAACAAAACCAAGAAAATGCTATCAAAGAACTTTGACATGAAAGACATGGGTGAAGCGGATGTGACACTAGGCATTAAAATTTCTATAACATCGGAAGGCCAAGCATTATCGCAGTCACACTATATAGAGAAAGTGATTGAAAGGTTTAAAGGACATGGCATCAAAGATGTTAATAGTCCATTTTCCCTCATCTGGTCTTACATAAGAATACTGGAGACAATATTCAACAATTGGAATACTCTCTAATTGTAGGCAGTGTAATGTACATCATGAACTACACGAGGCCAAATATTGCGTACTTTGTTAGTAAACTAAGTAGATACACAAGTAATCTTGGACATAAGCATTGGAAAGCTCTATTGAGAGTATTAGGGTACCTGAACAAAATAAAAACTAATATTTTGAACTATGGTAAGTACCCGGCTGCTTTAGAAAGATACAGTGATACCAATTGGATTGCAGATTCAGAGGAATCAAAATCCACAAGTGTTATGTGTTCCTTCTAGGAGGGGCAGCTGTTTCATGGAAGTCCTAAAAAATATGCATAGCACGATCTACGATGGAATCGGAATTCATAGCTTTAGATAAAGCTAGTGAAGAAGTAGAGTGACTTCATTACTTTTTGGAGGACATTCCAATATGGTCAAAGCCTGTGCCTGCAATCTGTATTCATTGTAATAATCAAGCTGCAATTGCTAGAGCACAAAATTTGATGTATAATGGTAAGTCTAGACACATTCATCGTAGACATAATACCGTAAGACAGTTACTCTCTACTGGAATAATTTTCTTAGATTTTGTGAAGACTAAGGAAAACCTAGCGGATCCATTTACAAAATGTTTAAGTAGAGAGGTGACAGACTGTGCATCAAGGGGAATGGGTTTAAAAGCCTTAACTCAATGAGTTATCTCGATGAAAACCTAACCTAGCAATTGGAGATCCCATGAACTAGGTTCAATAGGAAAACATAAGTTGAGAATAACTTAAGTATGAGCAGTATGGAGTTTCACTCTATCTCATTCCTTGGATGCCTCAAAGAACTGCTAAGAAGCTTGTTAAGGTTAAGCTATGCTTTTAATGATTCCTATATCTTGTAAATATACAAGTGGAGTATGAGAGAATACTCTTGATAGGACATCACTTATGTGAATGAAGAGTAAGGCCGACTCTATGAAAATATTTAAAAGGCGATATTTTCTAAAGCACTCGCTGAACCCAAGTCGTTCATGGCCGAAACAACGAACACAACCGAGAACCAATTATGAATTGGATCATTGCTGTGTGAGGTTTATTGTCTGAGCTTATATAAACAACTGGCAGTTCAAGGCGTCAGTCCACTGACTAGTTAAGTAAGTTCGATAGACTTTCACTAGGGAAAGTTCAAAGCCAAAAGCTATCGATATCGATGCAATATTGGTACTACTGCACTCTCAGACAAGTTTTCAATCTCAGACAAATCCTCGTGTCCGAATTGTCGTCTGTTTCAATTCAATGTGGGGGATTGTTGGAAAAATGGTGGTCACCCACTATTTGACTAATAATTATTTACAACTAATTGAGTATTAGTTGAATGTAATTTAGTGGGTTCTAATCTTCAATATAAAGATTAGAGATTGGAGTTAAAAGTTGTCCAAAACCATTTTTTGGTTGAATGAAAATTGGCTCCAAAGTGGTCATGTTAAGCATGATATATTGAGTGCAAAATAATAAAAATGTGAGAATCCCACATTTCATAATTGTGATGTGTGACTTGGGTGACTTGGGTTTATAAACCTAAGTGTTGGATGTAAGGCTTGGGCTCACTAAAACTTACACATGATTGGGCCCGGGCTCGGGCTTATGTAGCCCATCTAGACTTAATATTTTGTACTATATCACTACCCAGGTTCGTTGAATGTGGACATGAGGCTTATTCGAAATTCAAAATTCAAAATTTTCGTTACGGAATTAATTCAAATATTTTCGTTACAATATTAATTCGGTTTAATACTGGATTTAATTCATTTTCCTTGGGTTCTACTATAAATAGTAGGCCAAATGGTATGGAAAGATTACACCATTTCTCCAAAGTTTAACTCTAGAGTCGAAACTCTATTCCTTCTTCCCAGTCGAATTTCTTCTTATTTGAGAGTGCATTCTATTTTTGGTTCGAACGCGCCTACCGGTATACTTGTGTCACCTACCGGTAGAAGGGAGTGTTGTATCTTGGGAAGTGTTTGCCTACTTCAACATTGACACCGGTGGCTTAAGCATTTTCACCTTAAGGAGAGTTGTGGTTCACATACCTCACTTCAATCTCGTGTTTGCATTACGATCCAGTTTTTGGTAACTTCGGTTGTTCTCACTTTCAATTCTACATAAATGATATATTGTTCATAGTCTTATATTTGATTATTAATGAAATAAACTATTTCTATTTTCCATGTTTTATATGTATTGATTGTTTAGTTTCCAACAAAATCTAGGGGTTTAAGTTCTTTTCTTACATTTTAAAATTGATCATAAAAAAGTATTGTATTCTTGCATAGACAATGTTTAACTGGAAATTATAGGGCAAAAACTGAGACAAGTTAAAACACACAAAATAGGGCAATGTTTTAGCATATAGAAAAAATTGCTCCGATAGAAGGAGTGAAAAAATAGGCTCAAGCCATGCAAAATCTTTTGTTGAAAGAAAAGGTTCGATTTTACTATACTGTGTTTCATTTTTTTTAGATACGGCTTGATAATGTCTGAAAGGCCGTTCTTTTTTTTTTTTTTACTTCACATGCCGAAAAATTATTTTAATTAACATGTTGAATGACAAGGTTCATAAGAACATATTCATCCTACAGTGTCAATTGCTTTCATACATAGTGCAGGCCATGCCTGGTAAACCACTATTGTTTTTTTCTCTTATAAACCAAAATGGATAATTTGATGGGTTTACTCAAGATTCACATACAAGAGGACCAAAAGTTGTTATCAATGATGTGGAATCAGTGAGTCTTGTACTATGATTGAGATAGGTAAAAAGGTAATCTACGCCTCTTCTTAGGAAATCTTTCTTTTTCAGCAAAATTAATTGATGGTTCAACAATTGGCTTATATTTTTCTAATCTCTATTTTCTTCTTCTGTAGTCCTTTATTACCCAGTAAAATATGTCATTTGATGATTAAAAAAACCCATACGTTGTTTTGAATGTTGGGAAAATTGTTAGTTGCTTATGTTTGTTAGTACCTCAAATCATTTTGTTTCCATCCCATATGCCTTATTTTACTTTCTGTTTTCAGTCAACATGTCAACTTCTGCATATTTCTGTGTTTCCTAATCGTGATAGGTGTAATGCAATAACAAGTTTGTGTCCAAAATTTCAAAGTCGTATCTTTTGGGTGGACCTCCATATATTGCTCTCTATTTTTAGACGATTTACCTGTAATCTAAGGTTATCTTTGCAAAATATTTATGCTTTCTCACTGTTTAATGGTTTGATTTGCATATATGGAATGTGCGCTTTGGTATTAGAGGTTTAGGGCATACGCAGGTTTGGACTAACTTCAGTTGGCCATAAGCTAGAATGGGAATATTCAAATCCATATAAATGAATAGAATGTGTTTTATTGGTTTCATAACCACAAAATCTGTGAAAGACGTAAGAAAATATTCACTTCTACTACTACCAGTACTGCACATCCCACTATTGTTGTCAATGGCTGCAAGGTTCTTTAAATTCCATGGTGGCAGCAGTTGTAATCCGATAAGAAACCTGAAAGAAAATCTACCATAAGATAATGACTATGAATTTCAGGAAAACCAATTAGTCTATTAGGAATAATCAGTAGAATACCTCTGCAATTAGTATGTATTGGGGGTAACCCAAATCGGTGGAGGCCACAGATTGTTGTGACAAGGAGGTAAAGATTCGATCGTTCCATCTGATAAATTGTAGATCCCTATATCATATTCTACAAACCTGTCATTAAATGTCATTCTTTCACCATGACTGGTAAAGTATATACAGTTTCCCATGCATCCACTAAATTCTGATGCCATGATGCATACTGAATCATTCTGTCCCACAAAAAGAGCCCGATCCCCCAGATTCGTGACAGCCTTCCACCGTGGCAACTGCCCACGCCGATCAATCTTCCAAACCTCAAAGCTTCTTGTTCTGTGAGATTCAAGGAAATTCGAATCAAAACGACTGGCAAAAAACCGCATAACCAAGAACAACTCATCCGCTGAGCCCACCAAATACAAATCCTCACTATCCCTCAGATATGGCTGACTTGGTATTCGTTGATTGGTGATGATTGAAACTGTTGGTGGGTCACTCTTCAAATTGCAGACCATGGTCTTCATTGTGTAATTGACTGCGTACAGAAGCTCATTGTGATACGTTATATCTTGACAAGAAGTGAACGGTTTGCCAATGAATCTCCAAGAAATATGTCCTCCACTTCTATAATAAGCCACTGATTTGGAAAGCAGCGCAACAGCGACAAAACCATCGTCCCCCAAAGGAGTTGATGATATTATGATCTTTTTTATAAAGAATTCTCTCATTTCTCTGGAACTAACGCACCGACTTTGACCTCTTTTTTTATTAGTCATAACGTCATACTCACACCCAGTAAATAACGACTCGAAGCCTATCACATTAGGAAAAGTAGTCAAAGAAGGCAAGTGCACCTTTTCTTGTTCTAGTCCCTTGATAGGATTAACTAGAACAATTTCCGGGCTTTCGTCCAGAATGACGAACCAACCTTGTGAAGAGCCACATTCCCTCTGGTTGCACGAGATGTTGGGAAAACTAAGATGGTGAAACTCGCGGGTAGATAAGTTGAAGAATCTGCGATTTTGTTGGCTAGGGTAGAAAAGCCATGGAAGCTGCAGAGGTAGGTGCTTAGAGGTCGGGGGAATCAAGGAATAGAAATTACGACATGTCGCCCGAAGACGAACATAATCTTGCAAGAATGTCAGCTTTTCGGAAATTTCTTGAAGAAGAGACACAGGAAGCTCTTCGAAATGCACCATCTTTAAGAAATCTTGAATGGCAATATTTTCTTGGAAAGTAGAAACAGAGTCGTCGAGAGAGAAGTCGAGAGAGAGCTTTGGATTTATTTGTATGTGGACCCCCAAAGCTTTCCAACTGTTAATTTTGGCAACTTGGTAAGAAAAACCAGGCCGTGTAGATGGACCACATTCAATGATTAATTTGGGGGCCCATTAATTTGGCAATAAGCTCTACTAATTTTGGGATTTGGGGTCGTCCGGTTCTCTTGTCGGGTAAAAGTATGAGCCATTGGATTTTAAAAATTAAATCCAACGGCTCACATCATTTGTCTTAAAACTAATGGATGAGATGTCCCAACTATCCTCCCAGATGCAAGCTTGAGAACCCATTCCAATTCTCCATTGAAGGCCATCTTGGAGGAGACTTCTAGCTGAACAAAGGCTTTTCCATTTGTAGGAGGGATTCGAGGTCGAAGGGGCCTCCAAAATATTACACAAGCATAAGTACTTGGCTTTAAGAATTCTTTCCACAAGAGAACAAGGTTTTTGAATAATCCTTGACCCCTGAGTAGCAAGTAAGGCTTCATTAAAGGCACCAAACTTAGGAAAACCAAGAACACCTTTAGCCTTCAGCTAACAAAGAGAATCCCAAGGGAGCCAAGGAATCCCTGGTTGGATCTATTTATTCTTTAGTTTGATTGCAAGCTCAGTGAACTATTCCTCTTTTTTTCCATTTTTACTTAGTCGGTGACCGAGTGTAAAACTCATAAAGGAAAAAAGCTTAAAATTGTCCAAACTGATTTGATTTCCAAGAAACCCATAAGAAAATGTTTAACAAATCTAAACAAATACCGTTTCTTCCTGAAAAGGGAGCGCTCGTGTTGGAACTTGGAATAGTAAAATTGAGGTTTTATTAGTGTCTAATTCGATCAAATAACTCGATGTTGTATAATCTATTTCAATGCACGCCACGTGCATGTTGACAAAGTCAACGTTTACAAATAATTTTCTATTTTTAAAAAAAATATTATAAAAATAAAATGACAAAAATTGATATAAAAATTTAGTTTATTGTGAAAACTTAACAAGTAAAGTTTCATATAAATCTCTTGTACTTCAATTTACAATTGAGCTGTCAACCCCTAGTTAAAAAAAATTAATGGAATTTAATTTAAGAAGAACAGAGCCAGTAGCTTATAAGGAACCCAGTCCATAGTCCTCTGCCGTAGTTGCAACATCAGGAAGCACAACTCTAGTTAATAAAAAATTAATGGATGATATCCAAATTATTTAAGAAGAACAGAGCTAGTAGCTTACATAAGGAACCCAGGTCATAGTCCTCCGCCGTAGATGCAGCATCGGGAACTCAGCCAATTCCATCGAATCCTATGCAATTCTGTCAAAATAATAGCTCGATATCGAGACAAGAACTTGATTCCCTTGAATTTTCCTTTCCCATCGGTTCTTAAGCTCAATTTGAAATGAACAGAATTATCATCCGGGCCAATGATAGGCACCGCCCCCTCGAAATCACAAGCCACGTCATACGTATTGGTGACAGTTAGGGTATTACTATTGGGGTTCCATGTGATGATGGTGAAGCTCGATGTACATAAGATTCTCTTGACACCATGAGTGCTTGACGATGAGGTAACGAGCAAGGTACTCAGGCTCCTCGAGAGGAGCCGATATGCTTTTCCTTCTTGTGCCTTTTCTTCTCTAAACAGGAGTGCTCGACTTTGGCCATGGCTCCGTTGTTGATTGTTTTGATAACGGAAGTTCAGTGGTTGAGTTATTTTGATAAAATATTTTAATTAAATAAAATTTAAAATATATTTTAATTCAATGATTGGGATTTGATACTTATTTGGTAATCAAATTTGATGATCATTGGGTCAACGATAGTGATACAATTATTTGCCCATGTTGGATTGTAGTGCAGCCCAGTAAATTAGGCGTTAATATAATTTTAGTCATCTAAAGATAAGTCATGTTCCATTTTGCACACTCTATTTCTAAAATTTGCATTTTGCACATTCTAATTTCTGTTTTGTGTCGATCTGCACATCCGGACAAGTTTTGACACTTTCGAGCAGCAAAACTCCCATGTGTCAGTTTGACAGCCCCTCAATTGGTCCACATTGGAAATGTATTGCAATTTTTTAAAATAAAAATTATAAAAATGTAAAAAAAAATCATAAAACATAATAATAAAAAAATTAAAATTAAAAAAATCCAAAAATCACAATTCTACTTCTCTCTCTTTTCTCTCTAAAATTTCACATTCTCTCCTCTCAAACCCTAACATCAAATCCCAAATTCTCCTCATGCTTCTTGTGGTTGCTCTTCTTCGAGTTGAAGGGAGCAAGAACTAAACTAAGACTTCTATGGCTGCATTCGAGCATTCCAAAAGTGATTAACAAAGAACTCAAAACGGGAAAGAAAAAAAATGCAACGTAGTCGAGAAAGAGAACAAGGAAAGGAGTATCCAAATCCCAAATTAAGAAGGATGAGCCTTGTGGCACTCAGTTACGGCGGGTTTGAGTCTCTGATTTGGAGGAGAAGGTGGTCGATGGTGTATTTCGAGCCTCTAATTTGGAGGCGGCTTGCCGGATTTGGCTCCACAAACATAGGAGAAGCTTCGAGAATTGTTGAGGTTTACCTTCCATAAGCCTCCCATGTGCGATACTGCTGTCGTCCTTTCTGAGAAATTTCCGCGTCCCAAGGTTCAAATTACCATTTAACACTTAGTCCATCAATAAGCTTATTTATAATCATGTGTCCGTATAGTTATGGAGATTATTAAAATGGACTTAACGTGATATTGATAGTGTTTCTTCCACTTTTCTTTTCCATTCCACTTTATATTTTCCTTTTCCATCCAACTTTATTTTATTTTATTTTTAAAAATATATAGATATTAGATTAGTAATTCAATTAAAACTAATTAAATTTAAAAAAAATGTGATTAAATTTTCAAAAAAAATTAACAATTAAAAATTAAATCAATTTCGTGATATTATTTTCTCTAATCTTTTGAAATATTTGTTAGTATATTATATTATTAAATATTTTTGAATATTTTCTCCAATTGTTATTTAATATTTATAATTACAGAAATGAAATACTCGATCAATCTTTAAAATAATATTATTAGCTAATATTACTGTTTCACGATGCTAATGTTTCAAAAACAATAACATTACAATGTTACTGTTTGCGTTACTATTTCATAATGTCAGTATTAAAAAAGTAACATTGTAATGTTACTGTTTTGGAATGTTACAATTTACGTTACTTTTTCACAATGTCAAAATTAAAAAACAATAACATTGTAATATTATTGTTTTATGTTACTATTTCACAATGTTAATATAAAAAAGTAGTAACATTATAATGTTAAAGTAATTTTCTAAAAATTTTAACTTTGACTATCTTATTGTTTCAAAAACAATAACCTTAAAAAAATTCAATTAAAAATTTTTGGCAATATCACACAAGCTTCTCATTAAAAGTTAAATCATAGCTGATCTATCAAACAAACTACTACATTGTTTAATCCGTTGTTTTGATAGTGTGACCAATCAAAAGAACTCCAAATAAGATGAAACTTGACAGGTAGCTAAATTTGATTATTATAAGCATATTTTGTGAGGGATCCTTTGGCTAATTTTGAATTTCTATCGAGCAATTTCATCAAAAACATAAATTGTACACTTACGTATCTCGTTTGAAGTTTAATCCATTGTTTTGATAGCGTGACCGATCAAATAAACTCCGAATAAGCTAAAAATTGGTAGGTAACTAAATTTAATTATTATAAGCATATTTTGTGAAGGATACTTTGGCTAATTTTTAACTTCAATCAGCCAATTTTATGAAAAACATAAATTGTACACTTAAATATTTTGTCCGAAGTTAAATCCATTGTTTTGATAGCGTGACTGATCAAACAGACTTCAAATGAGCTGAAACTTGACAGGTAGATAAATTTAATTATTATAATAATATTTTGTCAAGGATTCTTTGGAAAATTTTGAACTTCAATCAATCAATTTTACGAAAAATATAAATTGTACATCTAGGTATTTGGTTCAAAGATTAATACATTGTTTTGATAGCGTGACCACTCCAAACGAACTCTGAATGAATTGAAAATTTAAATGTGGATAAATTTAATTATTATAAGAATATTTTGTGAAGGATCCTTTGGCTAATGTTTAACTTCGCTCGGTCAATTTTAAGAAAAACATAAATTGTATACATAAATATCTCGTTCGAAGTTAAATTCATTTTTTTTGATAGCGTGACCAATCAAACGAACTCCGAATGAACTGAAAATTGACAAGTGGATAAATTTAAGCATATTTTTGTGAAGGATCCTTTGATTAATTTTGAACTTTGCTCCGTCAATTTTTCAAAAAACATAAATTGTACACTTAGATATCTCTTTAGAAGTTAAACCGTTGTTTTGATAGCGTGACTGATCAAACGAATTTCAAATGGGCTAAAAGTTGACATATACCTAAATTTAATTATTCTAAGAATATTTTGCGAAGGATCCTTTGGGTAATTCTGAACTTCGATCAGTGAATTTTACGAAAAATATAAATCGCACATCTGGGTATTTAGTTCGAAGATTAACACATTGTTTTGATAGCGTGACCAATCAAACGAACTCCGAATGAGCTGAAAATTGACAGGTGGATAAATTTAATTATTCTAATCATATTTTTTTATGGATATTTTGGTTAATTTTGAACTTCGCTTGGTCAATTTAACAAAAAAACATAAATTATACACTTAGGTAACTCGTTCGAAGTTAAATCGGTTGTTTTGATATCGTGACTGATCAAATGAACTCCAAATGAGCTAAAAGCTGACATATAGCTAAATTTAATTATTCTAAGAATATTTTGTGTAGGATCCTTTGGCTAATTTTGAACTTCGATCGGCTAATTTTACGAAAAACATAAATTGTACATGTAGGTATCTCTTTGGAAGTTAAATCCGTTGTTTTGATAGCGTGACTAATCAAATGAACTCGGAATGAGCCGAAAGTTGACACAAAGCTAAATTTAATTATTCTAAGAATATTTTGCCAAGGTTTCTTTGAGTAATTTTGAACTTCGATCGGTCAATTTTATGAAAAACATAAATTGTACACTTAGGTATCTCATTTGAAGTTTAATACGTTGTTCTGATAGCGTGACCAATCAAACAAACTCCGAATGAGCTGAAAGTTGACATATAGCTAAATTTAATTATTTTAAGAATATTTTGTGAAGGATCCTTTGGCTAATTTTGAAATTCAATCTGTCAATTTTATGAAAAACATAAATTGTACACTTAGGTATCTCGTTCGAAGTTAAATCTATTGTTTTGATAGCGTGACTGATCAAACGAACTTCCAATGAGCTGAAAATTGACAGGTGGCTAAATATAATTATTCAAAGAATATTTTGTGAAGGATTCTTTGGCTAATGTTGAACTTCAATTAGTCAATTTTGCAAAAAACATAAATTATACATTTAGGTATTTGGTTCAAAGATTAATACATTGTTTTGATAGCGTGACCAATCAAACAAACTTTGAATGAGTTGAAACTTGATAGGTAGCTAAATTAAATTATTCTAACCATATTTTATGAAGGAGCCTTTGACTAATTTTGAAATTCAATTAGTCAATTTTACGAAAAACATAAATTATACATTTAGGTATTTGGTTCGAAGATTAATACATTGTTTATTGTTTTGATAGCGTGACCAATCAAACAAACGTTGAATGAGTTGAAACTTGATAGGTAGCTAAATTAAATTATTCTAACCATATTTTATGAAGAAGCCTTTGACTAATTTTGAAATCCAATTAGTCAATTTTATGAAAAACATAAATTATACACATAGATATCTCGTTCGAAGTGAAATCAGTTGTTTTTTATACCGTGACCAAACGAAATCCGAATGAGCTGTAAATTAACATATAGCTAAAAAAAAATTTTAAAAAAAATACACAGCTATTAAATTAATAATTCAATTAAAATTAATTGAATTTAAAAAATAAAAAATAATTTCGTGATTAAATTTTCAAAAAAATTTAACAATTAAAAATGAAATCAATTTTTTAATTAAATTAAATAATCATCTTTAATTTGTTCACTTTAAATATGTTTTAGTATATTATATCATTAAATATGTTTGGAAATATTTTCTCTAATTGTTATTTAATATTTATAATTACATACATGGAGTACTCACTCAATCTTTAAAATAACATTATTACTTATTGCTATTAGCTAATGTTATTGTTTCACAGTGCTACTGTTTCAAAAACAGTAACCTTGTAGTGTTACCGTTTCAAAAATAGTAACCTTGTAGTGTTACTGTTTAGGTTATTGTTTCAAAAAAATAACCATACATTGTTACTGTTTGAAAAATAGAACCAAAACAGTGTTACCGTTTAAAAACAGTTCTATTGTAAAGTTAAGTAATTTTCTAAAACCAATAAATGTTGCAAATAATTAACAATCAAAAAAATAATTCAATTAAAATTATGTTACAATATCACATTGGCTACTCTTTAAAAGTTAAATCATCGATTGATCAATCAAACAAACTACGAATTGGTGAAAAATTTAATAGCTAGTTATATTTCATAATTGTAACCTTATTTTGTTAATGGACCTTTGGCCAATTTTTAATTTCAATCGGTCAATTTTTTGAAAAAACATAAATTGTACATTTAGTTATCTCGTTTGAAGTTAAATTCGTTATTTTGATAACACGATCAATCAAACGAAATCTGAATGAGATGAAACTTGACAGATAGCTAAATTTAATTATTCTAAGCATATTTTGAAAAATATACTTTAGCTAATTTTGAACTTCAATCTATCAATTTTAGGAAAAACATAAATTGTACACTTAGGTATCCTCTTCGAAGTTAAATCCATTATTTAAATAGTGTGACCAATCAAATGAACTATGAATGAGCTGAAACTTGATATATAGCTAAATTTAATTATTATAAGCATATTTTGTCAAGCACCATTGGACAATTTTGAACATCAATAGGTCAATTTTACCAAAAACATAAATTGTACACTTAGTTATCTCATTTGAAGTTAAACCAATCATTTTGATAGCATGACTAATCAAACGAACTCCAAATAAGCTAAAAGTTGACATATAGCTAAATTTAATTATTCTAAGAATATTTTGTGAAGGATCCTTTGGCTAATTTTGAACTTCGATTGGTCAATTTTATGAAAAACATAAATTATACACTTAGGTATCTTGTTCGAAATTAAATCGGTTGTTTTGATAGCGTGAGTGATCGTACGAACTTCGAATGAGTTGAAAATTGACTGATAGATAAATTTATCACTAAACTACAAAATTTATCGAATGGTGCTTGATAAAATCACCCGTGGCTTCTTATGATGTATAGGAATCGTAAGTTGAACATATCACAACAAATTGCTAATGTTATGATATTTTGAACAGTGATGTTACGATTTTATGATTATAAAATCGTAACATCATAACAAAATCAGTCTTGTTATGATGTTATTATACCCACTAAACTACAATCAATTTTAGTGATATTGAATATAATCAATATCACCGCAAAGTATATCGACATACTGTGTCCGAAATACATCAAACTCTGCCATCAGATTGTACCGGATATTGGGCCATGTATCTTTCCCAAGACTAAGAGAAACAACTATCGACCAAAAATTGCAATTTCCATCAGTTTTTACGTCTTATACATCGCTGATATGAGGATGCAGTATCCCTGAAAATTAATCAATATATGATATTTGAGAGTAGTTTCCCTTTCTTGACTTCTGACTTTCTTGCATAGAGAGAAACTGAATATTGTAAATAGATTAGCAACTATGTCTGGATGGTTCCCGAGGTGGAATAAAATCACTTTCATCATCAACGAACACATTTGGATTATTATGGATGATGGCTACGACATTTTTCTTTGTTGACGGGCACCCTCTAGTGTTGGTTTTCATAGCCGGTTCACGAAGTGAAGTTGTTGATGGCCTGAATATGTCTCTCAACTTCCGTAGCCAACTCACTTTAACATGCCTTGGCTACTGCTTAAACTGTTCTGTGAACATTTGTACATCGACGCTACAATCGATGTCATCCTTTCCAAGTGGTTCACTCGATAGTAAATCAAGTTTTCTCCAAAATTTATCAATAACATCAAATGATATTGTACAACCTTCTTTCACATACTTGAACTGCTTGTGAGCACACAGTAGTCCATAGCTTCTATGTAGGTGACAACCACATTTGTTGGCAACCTCGCCAATGTCTTTCGACCGCTCAAACTCCGTCAACATTAGATTCAAACCCTCGATTGAAACAAATCCACATAAATTCTAAAGGTGTGGTACATTAAATCGATGTGAAATTATGATTCTGCTTCTCTCAATGCTTGTTTTTATAGCTGTGACCTGAGATTGGATAACTTGATGAATCCACGACATAGATTTATCCAAGTCTGACTGTGACGAGCACAAATATATTTTCAGCTTATCATGCTGACTCTCCAGCTTATTAGTCATGTGATTTTTGAAATGAAGATATATGTTGGTCCAAGCGGATACAATCATCTCCTTATACGGCCTCAACCAAATATCATTTAGATATTGCATCACTGATGGAAACTTCTGTAAGACCATATCCAACCAGTACCTATTGGTCATATAGGTTGCATCCATCAATAACACTTGCGGAAATGCACGCAAAATCTGTAACGAGCTTAGATGTGCGAATAATAAATCTTCAAGCACATTAGTTGTATGATCCACTTGATAATTGAAAAAGTACTGATGATTGTTGAGGAATGTGAACACAGCTTGTATCTGTGATTGGCCCGACTTCTTAGCAGTTGAGTGCTTCTTACGTGCATTGTATATGGTTCTGATGGTTGAAATGTTATTTGGATCTCGCTTTTTAACTCTATCAATATGTCTCGTGACTTGGCATTTTGCGTACACATGTCAACCATAATATGAATTTCAGATTTAGTAAGCCGACCAGGGTATGAATGTCCCTTCATATATAATCCAAGAGGATGGTTATGCTCTGCACACACCATCTTTACCATCCAATCATCATCCAGCTGCATTTTCCTCCCTTTCAATTTAAACGGGCAACCTATCTTTTTGGCTTTGGTTTGCTTCATTGAGGGTTTCTTACTTTGGTAAATACCACCACAATCACATTTGAATGCTAGTTTGTGTTTTTCTCTCGAATCCTCCAATATTTGATTTATTGATGACGACGATATATTCTAATTTGTGTCCAATTTGTTGAAAACCATCGATCAATGATTGTCGTGATTTGAACACTTGAGAATGTAATAGTTTTTATTAGATATTTATGAATACTCATTCAACATAACAACAATACTCATATTTTGATTGACTACAATATTTTACCATATCGGTTTCAAATTCACATCTATCTTCAACTTTGATATTTTCATCCCTCTCATCTGTATGTTGGTATTCTTTCTTTATTTCAGCTTTAATGAATCATCCTGCCAACAACATAATTTAACTTCAGTATTTTTGATAGTCTCTAAACAAAATATTTAATTAAAAGTGCAATGAACGATATAATTACTTAAACATACTAAATTATATATATACATATATATATATATTTACATGTTCATCTGAACTGATTGGTGGTTGATAGTCGAAAAATTGGTGTACATAGTTCATATCCACTGAAAATTTCGACTGGATTCAAGAAATTGTTGAACTAATATAATAAATTTATTAATAATAAAAACAGTAATAAGATGTACTAATATTCACATAAATTTAATACCCATTATAGGAATTAAAAAAAATATTAATAATAAAAACAGTAAAAATTCAACAAAACTAACAAGAATAGTTTAACAAGGAAGCAACTATCTTTCATATCAAATAAGAACCAATTTCAAAGAGTATAGTGATATCTACTTACCAGCCAACACCCAGAAACCAAATATGTAAAATATAGATTCTCAACCAAAAGTTTGAATAAGGGAAGGAGCTAGAAGAAGCCTGCACCACTTTTCAAAATTAGATATGCCTACCATGCAAACATTGCTTTAGTCTAACCCAAGAAAACTCTGCACGAGAAAAAAAATACTACTGATATTACAAAAATACCCCCACCAATGGTGCTCCGCCACGTCATATGTGGCCCAAAGACTAGTCAAGCTTACCAGGCAGTCTCCTCGGTAAGTGTGTCACCTGCTGGACCTACCAAGGTAAAAAGCAGCTGAGTGCGGTCCACAATAATAATTGGAAGACCCACTTCAACAGTGATCCTTAATCCTATATAAAGCTCAGCAAGTCAGGTATTATAAAACTTAATCACAATTTGAACTTTGGCTAGGAGAGAGCTCTAGTCCAAGGAGCTTGCCTGATTAAATACCAACTGACTTGAGCGTCGGAGCGCCAACGCCAGATGACTACCTCTAGTGCGGCCTTTAGCTCACCTCTGTTCATTATGCTCAGCTGCAGGGTTGCCTGGCTGATCAACTCCTTGAAGGACCTGCCTCCATAGAAGACTGCCTGGTAGGTAAGCTGCCTGGCTGCGTGGACTGACACGTTGCCTGACTGAACAGCTACTCGACTGCCCTGCTGTTCGGCTTCTGGGGAGGATCTATATCCTTGGTATCTGTGCATGACAACAGGTCTGACCAACTGATCGTCTTCTCGGTAGTGACACCCTTTTGATGTCATCAGTTTGGCGCCGTCTGTGGGAACGACTAAGTTCCATCTTCTTACAATGGTTAGACCTCGAAGAACCAACGTGAATGATCCTGAGACATCTCATGCCCATCATCTGGTAGACGATGCCGGGCAGCAACACCAAGATCATGGGAATCCTGCAAGGCATGAGGTACCCTTGGATGCACCTCAAGTCCAAGAAGGAGGAAACGTCCAGGCACCACCACAGGAAGCCGCTGGTCTTCCTATCAGTGCTGCACGGTTTAATCAACTTTGTCAACAAGTGCAGCTCCTCACTGAAATGATGATGGCTAACTAGCAAGCCCCATCTTGGACTACTGAGGGGAACGAGGATGATGGAAACTCTGGTTTTCTAGATTCCAGGAGCAAGAAGGGGGATGGGAACCGAGAAGGAAACTCCAATACCAATAAGAACACTCATTACTCCCACATCAATGATGATGTCAATAAGCACCTTCAAGAGGTAGACCGCAAGCTAGCAGCCCTACAGAGTCGCAACATCATTGATGAAATGTGGGACAGTTCCATGACCCCCTGTCTAGGGATATCCTTGAGACAGACATACCTCGTGACTTCTAGCTGCCCAACCTGGAGCAATATGATGGAAAGAAAGATCCCTATGACCATGTCATGGGATACAAGTCCATGATGGAGTGTCGAGGAGCCTCAGATGCAGTGTTGTGCAAGGCCTTCCCCTCTACACTTATTGGACCTGCTCGGACATGGTTCATCAACCTTCCTAGGCACAACATTTATAGCTTTTAGAACCTATCTAGGAAGTTCAGTCTCCGATTTGCAAGTGCTAGGAAGCCCAAAACCACCAACCAAGACTTGATGGTGATTGAACACGAGAAGGGGGAACCATTTCGTGACTTTATTGGAAGATTCAACCAGATGTGCCTGGAAATCCCAGATGTACAAATTGCTGTAGCAAATGCTGCTCTGATCAGGACAGTTCTTCATGAGCAGTTCTGCAATTCCTTGTGCACTGATGCACCCCAGTCCATGGACGAACTCCTTGCAAGAACTAAGAAATATATCAAGGCAACTGATTCACTGAAGTCTTCTCGATTTGCAGTACGAACCTCTCCTGATAGGGCGAGAGGCTCTGGTGAGAGGGGCCGCTCAAGAGGGATGGGAGGTAGCCGGCCAGGCAGTGACAAGAGGTCGGGAAGAGAAGACAACAGGCGAAGAGACTAGTCGTCCAGGAAGTTTCAAACTGGTCCGCCACCTGGTCGTTTTAATAATTACACTCCACTAAATGCTCCCCCGAGAACAGTGCTGAATGAAATAGTGGCCCAGAACTTGGTCAAATGGCCAAAAGAGATCAGGACCCCTCTAGAGAAGAGGAAGTTCTCAGGCAAGTACTGTAGGTTCCATAAGGACCATGATCATGATACTGATGATTCCAGGCAATTGAAAGATGAGATTGAGAAGTTGATAAGAAAAGGACACCTCAAGAAGTACACTGCAAATAGAGAAGAAAAGCGAAAGAGAGATAATAAAGAAGATGATGACCGTAGAAGATCACGAAGAAGGGAAGACTCTCCTCCACATGAGAGAGGCATGGCAGGAACAATTGACTTCTGTGGTGTCATTATTGGAGGGTTGGCAGCAGGTGGAGAAAACACATCAGCTAGGAGAGCATATGCTCGCCTTGCTGAGCACCCAACCAAGGAAAAAATGATCAAAAGGGATGAGGAGGTCATCACATTCTCAGAGAAAGATGAGGAAGGTGTTCAAGTCCCTCACGATGACGCCTTGGTAGTTGATGCAGTGATCGCCAACTTCAACGTCTTAAAAATCTTGGTAGATAACGGGAGTGCAGCAGACATCCTGTTCTATCACACCTTCAAGGCTATGAAGCTTTCGAAGGATAGGCTAAAGCCAACCTCAGTACCCTTGTATGGGTTCACAGGAGAGTCAGTCATACCAAAAGGAATGATAACCCTTCCAGTCACATTGGGAACACATCCCAGGACAGTGATGCACATGGTGGACATGTTGGTAGTTGATGTGAAGGCTTCACACAATGCCATCATAGGAAGAACACTACTTCACAAAGTGAGAGCTGTTGTCTCAATCTATTGTTTGAAGATGAAATTCTCCACCTCGAAGGGAGTTGGTGAAGTAAAGGGAAATCAGAAGGCTTCCCGGAGTAACTACTTCACTGAACTCAAAGAGAGGAAGAAAGAAAAGGTCTCAATAGGTAGCCTAGATATGAGGGCAGAAGAGCAGGTGTTCAAACCCACTCTAGTAGAGAAACTCAAGAAAGTTGAGGTCATGGCTGGCTCAGGACGAAACTTCCATGTTGGATCTCAACTTGGGGAAAGAATGACCAAGGAGATCACTGAACTACTCTTAGCGAGTGTAGGTACTTTTGCATGGAGTGCTGATGAGATGCCTGGCATAAGTGCTGAGGTGATAACACATCGACTGAGCATCATACCTGGTGCCAGACCAGTTAAGCAAAAGAGAAGAAACTTTGCTCCCGATCGCCAAGAAGTGATCAAGGAAGAGGTAAGGAAGCTGATGGATGCCGACTTCATCAGAGAAGTCCAATACCCTGAATGGCTAGCCAATGTTGTCATGGTAAGGAAAGCCAATGGAAAATGGAGGATGTGTGTTGATTTCACCGACCTGAATAAATCTTGTCCTAAGGATAGCTATCCACTACCAAAGATTGATCAGCTGGTAGATGCCACCTCAAGACATCAGCTCCTCAGCTTCTTGGATGCCTATTCAGGGTACCATCAGATAAAAATGCATCCCGAAGACCAAGAAGGAACCTCATTCATCACCCATGAGGGGACATATTTCTATAAGGTCATGCCATTCGGATTAAAGAATGCAGGAGCCACCTACCAGAGGTTGGTGAACCATATTTTCAGAGATCAGATAGGAAAGTCCTTGGAGGCTTATGTGGATGATATGGTGGTAACAAGCAAGAAAGCCGAGGACCACCCTGCTGACCTGCGCAAAGTCTTTCATACGCTTGATCGGTTTGGAATGAAGCTTAACCCGGAAAAGTGTGCATTTGGAGTGGCATCCGCGAAGTTCCTTGGCTTCTTGGTAACCAGTAGGGGTATTGAGATGAATCCCGAAAAAGTTGAAGCAATATTGCAGATGGAGCCACCCACAAATGCCAAGGAGTTTCAAAAGCTGACCGGCCGAGCAGCATCACTAGGGAGGTTCCTTGCTCAGTCCGGAGACAAGTGCAGACCATTTTTTCAGGCGTTAAAAAAGGCCAAGGAATTCGCATGGACACCTGAGTGTCAAATGGCCTTTGAAAATCTTAAAGATTATTTAGGCCAATCTCCTCTATTGACTTGTCCAAAAGAAGGTGAAGTCTTATACCTCTACCTAGCAGTATCACAACATGCGGTAAGCGCAGTGCTGGTAAGTGAGGTAGATAAAGTGCAAAGGCCGGTATATTACACAAGCAGGATGATGGTCAGTGCAGAGACAAGGTACTCCCATGCGGAGAAGCTAGCCCTGTCGCTGATAGTGGCAGCAAGGAAGCTAAGACCATACTTCCAAGCACACACAATAATTGTCTTGACTGACCAGCCACTAAAACAAGTCCTCCAAAATCCAGACACTTCAGGAAGACTAGTGAAGTGGGCTATTGAATTGGGAGAGTTTGACATCCAGTATCAGCCAAGGAAGGCTATTAAGGCACAAGCCTTGGCTGATTTTATAATTGAATGCTACAGAGTGACCAACCAGGACAATGCCAACACTGCACCTGAACAATGGCAATTGTTTGTGGATGGATCATCCAACCGGGAAGGCATCGGTGCTGGCATTCTCCTGCTCGGCCCGGGGGGCATGACCATAGCACATTCCTTGCGATTCAATTTCTAAGCCTCAAACAATGAGGCAGAATATGAGGCTGTACTGGCAGGACTACGCCTTGCTAAGCAGCTGGAAGTTAAAAATTTGATCGTTCATAGTGACTCACAGTTGGTCACCGAGCAGATCAAAGGAGAATATGAAGCAAAATGACCAAGTATGGTTAGGTACTTGACAAAAGTACAGGAACTGATGAAGAGGATACCAAAGGTGGAGGTCAGACAGATACCTAGCGGGGAAAACTCAAGGGCCGACGTGCTAGCACGGTTGGCGTCCGCCTCCTTAGTACAGGTACCCACTTTAGTTCAAGTGGAGATACTCCCACAAAAGAGCATTGAAGTGCAAACTTTGATGGCGGATATTGATGTTGATCATGAGCCGAGTTGGAAGGATCCAATCAAGAAATACTTGGAGGATGAAAGTTTGCCTGAAGTTCGTAACCAAACAAAAAGCCTCCGAAAAAGAGCAGCTCGATATACCCTGATCCAGGGAGAGTTGTATCGAAGATTATTCACTCTGCCATATTTGAAATGTCTAGCACCCAGAGATGCAGACTATGCACTCCGAGAAGTGCATGAAGGGATATGTGGAAGCCACATAGGATCCAGGACCTTAAGTCATAAGGTGCTGAGATGCGGGTACTATTGGCCTACTATGATGAAGGATGCCAAGAAGCTCGTGCAGAAGTGTGATAAGTGTCAGAGGCACTCAAACGTACCCAGGGTAACTTCCTCTGACATTATTCCCATGCAAAACCCTTGTCCATTTGCACAATGGGGCATGGATCTCCTTGGACCATTCGTCCAGACAGTAGGGCAGAGGAGAAACCTTATTGTGGTTGTTGATTATTTCACTAAATGGATGGAGGTGGAGCCATTGGCGACTATCTCAGAACAGAAGGTGATGGACTTAATATGGAGAACTATTGTCTGCAGGTATGGCTTGCCACAGGCCCTGGTGGTGGACAATGGAAGACAATTTGTTAGCAGAAAGATGCACAAGTTCTGTGAAGACCTTAACATTGACCTAAGGGTTACCTCTGTAGCACATCCCCAAGCTAATGGTCAGGCAGAGGTTACAAACCGGACCATCCTAGAAGGCTTGAAGAAAAGGCTGGATGGGGCAAAGGGGAGATGGGTTGAAGAACTACTTAGTGTGCTGTGGTCATACTGCACTACACCCCGAACGTCAACAGGTGAGACTCCATTCTCCCTCTCTTTTGGGACCGAGGCAGTTATCCCGGTCGAGATTGAAGTCCCTTCACTGAGGACAACCAACTTCGAAGAAACAATGAATGATGAGCTACTACTAAACAACCTTGATCTCCTAGAAGAAACAAGGGAGAATGCAAAGATCCGGACTGCTGCATATAAACAGAGAACAACTCAATACCACAACAGGCGAGTAAAGAGGAGAAAGTTCTCTGTTGGAGACCTTGTTTTAAGAAAGGTAGTTACCACAGGAAAGCATCCAGGCAAGCTAGGTGAAACTTGGGAAGGACCCTACCTAGTTGTGAAGATCTTAAAAGAAGGCACATATAAGATCGAGGATCGAAAAAGACCCGGGGACATGAGACCCTGGAATGTGGATAATCTTCAAAGATACTATGTGTAATGTTTTTATTGAAACACATGATGTTTCTATTTTATGTATTTGCTTTTCAGTTTGGAACATGCAGGAATGAATAAAAGCTCGGGTCACTTTCCCAAAATAAAGCATCACAATGCAAGAGAAGGCTTGACCTGGATAACATGCAAACTTAGCCAAAAATTGGCTAAGTATCAACACCATACCGACCAACGTCACAAGATGACAAGACTTCCACAAATTTCCCAAGGAGAGGAAATGAAAATACTACAAGCCTGGTCGGCCTACCGACCAAGATAGTATCCACAAAACATTGAAGACTTGAGCCCCCAATAGAGAGGGTCCAAGAGCCACAGTCTGCCTACCGACCAGAATGGCATCCCAGATACTTCTGAAAGAAAGAAAAAACCTTCGAAGATTATGGTCGGCATACTAACCAGGCAGTCAAAACATAGAGATTTCGATCCTAAAAGAAAGAAGATACTAAGACCCTGGTAGGCCTTCCTCCTCTGCTCATCCTTCCTGAAGGCTTCTAGGATATCTTCCTTGGACTCCTCAAGATGATCCCTTCCCATGAGAGAAGGGCACAAGGGCGTAAGGATGGAAGAGTCCAGACCAGCCTTGACCGGCAGCTTCCTGGACTCCTTGACACCCCCACGGAAGCCATAGAAGCCTTCCTCTCTCAGAGCAGCTTTGAACTCCTCAGAGTCCCTGAACTTCTCGATTGTCTGCTGTTCGGCATCACCGAGGAGTTGCTGATAGGTCTCCTCGGCATTCTTCAGCTTGCGCTCTAAGGAGACCGTCCTTTCCTTCAGCTCTCTTCGTTGCCGAGCAACCTTCTCCATATGAGCAGAGTAAGACTGCTGCATCTGCTCCATCTTTGCCTTCACCAAATTGAGCTCGTTCTTGGCCTTGGTAGCCCTCTCCTTCTCAACATCAGCTCTCTCCCGCTGAACTGTCTCCTCGTAAGCAAACCGAGCAATACTGGAGGGGAGGGCAGAGAGGTGGACAGCAGTCTGTAAAAAAAAATGAGTTAGAAAAATTTATCAAAAAGAAAGAATACCGAGCTCAGAAGAAAAAACTCATACCTGCATGAAGAGGGAGTTCATCTGAGTCAGATGCTCCATAGCTGTCAGACCAGACACCCTGTCATAGTCCACAGGGGTAGGCAAGTGTTTCAGCATCTCGGTAGCCACTCTTGGGGTGACCACCATTTCAGTTTGACTGACATCCCACTAGGAAGCATGCCGAGCAAAATCCTCCTCGGTAATTGGTCCCAAAGGGGGATCATTAACCTGGCGGAGAATTTGAGAAACCCCCGGCCGAGGAGTTCCAAGCCGAGGAGATGGAGCACTCCGGATCACAGTTGTAACCGAGGTGGTGGCACCAGTAAGGGCTGCCTCAGAAGCCCTCGTTTCACTCGTGGCCCCCACACGTGGCCTCTTAGGCTCCTTGCCTTTGCTGGTCTTCTTCCTCTTCTGTTGCCGAGGAGCAGGGGCAGCGTTCATCGCCATGTACTCGGACAGGTCGGCCATATCTGCAAAGCATGACCACAAGTCAAGTTAATACCGATCAGTGATGATGGATAAAATAGTTGAAAAATAAAAAATATGCAAACCTTGCCGAGATTCGTAACAAAAATTAGACACCGATAAGTCCTGTAGACTAAACTTCATGTCGGTATCAGCCCCAACAACGAAGAGTTCCTTCCAGGCTTCGAATAATTTTAGCTCCTCGCCCTTTAGAGGAGGAGGATGGTTGAACTGGTCGGTAAAAGGTACCGACCAGGTGGTACGGAAAGGAAGTTCCTCTCCCTCAGGGAGAGGAACTTGTACAAAAATATATGAGTTCTTCCATCTCTTGATGGACTAGTTGTACAAGGGAGACTTGAGTCCTGGCTTGAGTTTCAAATAAAAGAGGCCAGAAGAGTTTGGAAGATGGCACAGGAGAAAAAAGTGTTGAATAACCGAGGAAGAAATATCGAGATGATGTTTATAGGAGAGACAAAGAATGTTGGCCAGAAAGTGCCAGGAGTTCGGTGCCAGAATGGCTGGGAAACGATTGAACCGACGAAGGAGACTGGTTATGGCTGGTGGGAAGAGAATCCTAGCACCAGCTTGGAGTGACCGAAGTGAGATAGCAAACTCACCTCTCTTAGGACGAAATGGAGACTCACCCTTATCCACACGTCGGTAAGGGTAGGGCAGACCACACTTGGCCACTACCTCGTCAATGTAACTATTGGACTGGTCACAAGTGAGGTAGGTCGATTCAGGGATGCTGTCATCGGTACCTCCACCCCTCTCATTAGGAGGGGGTAGGTCTTGGGGGCATACTCTACAGGGTATTCTACCGAGGAAGACTCTACAAAATTTCGTTTCATTAATGGAGGATTGGTTTGGGTGATAACCACCTCATCGGTAGAGGTAGTTGCTCGGTCACTACCCGAGGAAGAAGTTGAAAGCCCGAATATAGAAGAAGTGCTCGAACTAGAAGAAGACATGTCTTACCTAGAAGAGTGCTCGGTAGGGAAGAGTTTGGAGTTTTGAGGATGTTATCTCGGTCGGTATGCACAACTGCTCGGTAATTGCTCTCAAATTTTGTGAAATGTATGGAATGACCAGGCCCTTAGGCCCCTTTTATAGTAGAGGACCAACCTCAGATCAACGGCCAGAAACAGATGGCCAATGAGCCGCGCAGACATGGACCGCTGACCTAAGGGTCTGGGCTGTCATCTTCTCATTAATGGAATGGCATAATTACTCCTCTCATCGATCTGCGCAGAACGTCGCCTCGATAAGGGAGTTGGGGGGCAACTGATATTACAAAAATACCCCCACCAATGGTGCTCCACCACGTCATATGTGGCCCAAAGACTAGTCAAGCTTACCAGGCAGTCTCCTCGGTAAGTGTGTCACCTGCTGGACCTACCAAGGTAAAAAGCAGCTGGGTGCGGTCCACAATCATAATTGGAAGACCCACTTCAACAGTGATCTTTAATCCTATATAAAGCTCAGGAAGTCAGGTATTATAAAACTTAATCACAATTTGAACTTTGGCTAGGAGAGAGCTCTAGTCCAAGGAGTTTGCCTGATTAAATACCAACTGATTTGAGCGTCGGAGCGCCAACGCCAGAGGACTACCTCTGGTGCGGCCTTTAGGTCACCTCTGTTCATTGTGCTCAGCTGCAGGGTTGCCTGGCTGATCAACTCCTTGGAAGGACCTGCCTCCATAGAAGACTGCCTGATAGGTAAGCTGTCTGGCTGCCTGGACTGACACATTGCCTGACTGAACAGCTACTCGACTGCCCTGCTGTTCGGCTTCTGGGGAGGATTTATATCCTTGGTATTTGTGCATGACAGCAGGTCTGACCAACTGATCGTCTTCTCGGTAGTGACACCTTTTTGACGTCATCAACTACAAATAATCAATGCTTCTTTGTTTGTAGGGTACTAAGTTTGTAATATAAACCTCAAATAACTTGGGACTTTCAAAAGGTATCTAAAGCGAAACTATGACTATAATGCTATATATCGATGCTCCGGTCATCCAAGAAAATGCAGAAGATATGAAGTATAAAATCATCCGAGGAGAACAAAAGAAGAGATACCTAAAAATGAATGTTGTGCAAACATATATTTATCTTTGAATTTTTGAAATATTTATCTACAAACATATTCCATTTCTTCTGATAAAGCTGAAATATTCTCATAAAGCTAAAATATTCGAGTGAACAGTGCCAATGCAGGCACATGCGAGCATAGTGATAGGGAAACAAAGTTCATTGCCTTCCCAATAAATGACAATCTTGTTGCGAAGTCCAGGTTCAACGTTTCTATCCAGACAATTATGGTAAATGTTGGTGAAATTGCAAGTAAAGTGATTGATATGATGGAAGGATTGTAGGTGAAGTGATTGATATGATGGAAGGGTGGGCAACCACAATAGTATAAAAGGTAATGGGCCATTAGTTGCTAATGTGGCTGTATTAAAAAATGTGTTTTGTTGATGTGGTTATATTGGGATATGTATTTTGGTGATGTGGATGATGATGTGGCTTGACTTTTTGTAATAAAGGTAGGACCCAGTCTTGATTTTGGTGTAAATTTGATAGGTATAGTATGAAGGAAAGTAAAGTTGTTGGATTGGATAATGGTTTTGTATTAGGAGATGTGTTTTGCTGATGTGGCAGCATTAAAATATGTGTTATATTGATTTGATTGTATTGAGAGTTGTGTTTTTGTGAGATAGATGTGGGACCCATTTTTAAAATTTGATGAGTCATTAGAGTTCCACCATTGTGGTTGCCCATTGAGATTAGGGTAAGGGATGTGTGTTTAGTGCTTCCTTTTCAATTTTCATTCACAAGTTGTAGTAGTAGAGAAATTGTTTATTGATTTGATGCAGTGATGTGTATATTAATTTGATGCAGTAGTGATGGAATTGTTGACAAGTTTACTATTTAGTTGGTTTTTTTCTTTTTCTTGCAAAATTAATTTGAGCGAAATGGCCTGCGGGGCAAGTAAGACTTTTTTAGGGTGGGGATAGGGTGTTAAAATTAACCCGATGTGCGAGGTGGGGTCTGGACAAACTATTAGAAGTGCAGGCCGCCCCATCTCACCTCGCTAGAGCAATTACAATGGTTGTATTTTGTTGGGCCGATAAATTGTATGAAAATGTGTGCTTTTGCTTATGTAGTTATATTAGAAGACGTGTTTTGTTGATATAACTGTATTGAAATATATGTTTTGATGATGTGGCTTGACTTTTTGTAATAAAAGTGAGATCCAGTCTTGATTTTAATATAAATTTAATAGAGATAATACAAAGCATAAAAAAGTGATTGATTTGACTAAAATTGGGAGAAAAAATGTATAGAAATGTGTGTTTTAATGATGTGGCTGTATTGATAAACGTATTTTGTTGATATAATTGTATTGATAGATGTGTGTGGTTTGAATTTTGTGTGATAGAAATGAAACCTAAAATATGAATTTATTGACCCAACAAAATCGTATCATTGTTGTTGCTCATCATCCCCTATAGGTAATTTAATTGTTCAACTTCAAATGGAACATATTGGAACAACTTTAAATTTAGAGTTTCTAAATTGAAATGTTTAAAAATTCATTGAGCAAATTAGATCTGCCGATCTGAACAACTCGTTTTTTCCATTAAAAATGAAGAGGCTTTCATGTGAAGTGTCAACAAGCTACAATAATGCTTTGATATCCATAGATCTGGAGGTTTTGCCTTTAGATATGTGGGCACAAATATGGTGATTTTGCCCACATATTTGGTAGGTTTCCTGTCAAATCTGGAGGATTTGCCCACATATATGAGGATTTTGCCTTTAGATCGTGTGATTTTACCAACTTTGATTAAGGATGCGATTGATGAATCTCAAGACGGTGGCATCTGCATCATTCTTTGGTGAGGTTTAAAGACGGCACCTCATCGTTCAACGGCTGCTCCAAGGCCCCTATCTACATCTCAAAACAAGTTTAAACTCCTTATTTGTCTATTTGAAACATTTGTCATTGTTTTAAATCAATATTTCCTTCTTGATGTAAAAGTTGTTTTTTTTTTATCTTTATGCTCCTAGAGGATTTTCATCCTCAAAGGATTATGTAACTTGTATTGCTTAATAGATCTGTCTATTATTCTCAAAAAGAAAGAAAAAGAAAGAAAAAAAAAGACTGCCATGCACTAAAAGCATTATCGCATACACAGATAAGAAGACAACCCAATTCTCCATCCCAACTAAAACTAATGACATTTGGCATCAGATATTCTGTTCTTTTTTAGGCATATTGACACCCGTAATCTGAATTTTCTGTAGTGGCCGAGAAATCATAAAGTATCCTAGGGAGGTGCACTAGATAAAAATGTTATTTCCACTACTTTAGAATCTGTAAGTGGGAGTTTAGCAGAGCTGTCGAGAAGATCCTTTATTGCTTACAGCAGTATTGACTTCAAAATCAAGTACTGATATGCAGACATGTAGTTATGTACATGAATGAGAGAGGAATATTGGGTTAATGTTCCAGTCTCAACTCACTTAATTAAGAACTAGAAACGAATATTGGGTTAATGTTTCAGTCTCAACTCTCAAGTCAATTAAAAATGGGGGACAGAAGAACAGTTGAGCTATTAAATTTCTCATGTAAATAAAAATAATAACCAGAAAGCAAGAAAATTAATGTGGAAGGAGGGAGGAGCTAAGGAACTGCAACATTAACATGTACGTGGCTTGTATGAATGGCTGTTGAAATTCCATAAATGCATGTCTTTAATATATCTATATATATATAGATTTTTTCTTCTTCTTTAGATTATATGCTGTTGATTCACGTGAACTTGATATGCTTCTCAAATATGCATAAATAGCTTTAATTACCAATTCACGAATTCAAGACCCCTCCAACTGTAAGTGAGATCCATAAATCATATAATATTTTATCAACAAAAAGCTTGAGTGATTTGCTAAGATAAAATATCCTACATCGAAAAGTTAAAGCGTTCTATAAGTTAAGATTCAACTCCTCTCAATTCAATAGGATTTTTTAAGGACAAAACTGTGACAATGAGGGTCAAAGCTGACTGTGAAAATTCAATGTAAATAATTGTAAAAGCAGAGTATTTATTAGAGATGGTTAGTAGGTTTGAGCTGATATATATATAGGCCTTGGAAGAGGGCAATGACAGAAAGTTCTAGCTGGTTATGTGTATACAGTTGAGAACTCATTCAATGAGGATAATGTGCTCTAGTTGGTGAAGCACGTTAGAGTCTCTTTCAAATTAAACAGAGGAAAAAGAAAAAGAAAAAAAGTGGCATTTCTCTTTGGGGTCGGTACTAACCTTATGTGAGGCTCTTAATTTGGTGTCGGTGAAACTTTGAAAAATCTGCAATTATATAACAACCTATATGGGCAGCAACTTCTCAGTCAATCAAACCACAGAAGCTTAGTAAAGCTTCTTCTCTTCTAGTTTTTTTTTCCTTTGACATTTTTTGCCATTGTGAGGGAGCTTTGCCTATAAGCGGTTCCCCATGCGGATCCTCCCGGCACTTTTGTGCTTGTTTTTTGCTGTAAGCTTCTGCTATGCTGATAAAACAGTTGAGGTAGTTGGGCTTGTAGAATGTGCAGATTGTCCACAGAATAATATTAAGGCTAGCCAGGCATTATCAGGTACATATATATATACATGTGTGTGTTTGTGTTTATACTTGCGTTTTTACGTTCTGCCCATGTATGTTATCATTGATATCAACAAACACAGGAATTCTGTCAGTATAACTTCACCATGCATATCCTGCTCCAATATGTTAGCCTTGTAAGTTTTAACTGTCAATTATCCAGTAAATTTGTCATATTCAACTAAGGAAAGTTCTGGAAACCTGACTTGTTTTCTGCCGATTCTAAGTCTCTAGTCCAAGATAGTAAGAAATTATGTTGTTTTCTGTTTTGTGTGTTTGAGCTACTATTTTTTGCTGATCATGCCATGATGTGTCCCAAATTTTACCCTCATCTGGTAGGCAGAAATGGTATATAGAATAGACTTCTTGTCAAATATCGGATCTTTGACAACATGGTCCTTATGCTATTTTCATGCAGGGCTCCATGTGACAATTGACTGCAAGTCAGAAAATGGAGAGAACTTTGAGAGAAGAGGAGTTGGGCAGCTCAGTGAAGAAGGAAAGTTCACAGTGCAACTTCCTCAAGAACTGCTTGAAGATGGAAAGTTGAAGGAAGAATGCTATGCTCAACTTCACAGTGCATCAGCTGCACCATGTGCTGCCCATGATGGTCTTGAGTCCACAAAGATTGTATTCAAGTCCAAAACCAATGACAAACACACCTTTGGGGTTGCAGGAAAAGTCAAAATATCACCAATTACTTGTACTTCTGCCTTCTTATGGCCTCATTTCAAGTACCCACCATTGCATAAGTTCCCCAAGTTTACCCATCCATTATTTAAAGGCATTGGCCATCACCACTACTCATTTCCACCTAAGGTATACCCTCCTATCTACAAGAAGCCTTGTCCACCATTGCCAATTTACAAGCCAAAGCCTCACCCAGTCCCTATTTACAAGCCAAAACCACCCATCTACAAGCCTCCGATAGTACTTCCACCACCAATCCCTATCTACAAACCAAAACCACCAATCTATAAACCTCCGGTAGTGCTCCCACCACCAGTCCCCATTTACAAGCCAAAACCGCCAATCTATAAACCTCCAATAGTGCTCCCACCACCAGTCCCCATCCACAAGCCAAAGCCGCCAATCTACAAGCCAAAACCACCGATCTACAAGCCTCCTGTAGTGCTCCCACCACCAGTCCCGATCTACAAGCCAAAACCGCCAATCTACAAGCCTCCTGTAGTGCTCCCACCACCAGTCCCGATCTACAAGCCAAAACCACCGATCTACAAGCCTCCTGTAGTGCTCCCACCACCAGTCCCGATCTACAAGCCAAAACCACCAATCTACAAGCCTCCTGTAGTGCTCCCACCACCAGTCCCGATCTACAAGCCAAAACCACCAATCTACAAGCCTCCTATAGTGCTCCCACCACCAGTCCCCATCTACAAGCCAAAGCCACCAATTTACAAACCTCCTGTGGTGCTTCCACCACCAGTTCCAACTTATCACAAGCCTCTTCCTCCATTCCCACCGATCTATCACAAGCCTCTTCCTCCATTCCCAAAGATCCCTCCTTTCAAAAAGAAGCCGTGCCCACCACTCCCAACGCTTCCTCCTTTCCCAAAGATTCCTCCAAAGTCCCACTTCCATCACCAACACCCTAAGATCGGTAAATTCCTGCCTCCCCTGCCACCATATTCTCCCATTCACTAAGATGTAATGGATTCATATTGCTTATAAGTTATGTCGTACGTTATGGGTTTTTAAGTGTCTTTTTTCTTGCTGTAATAAATTAAGTTGTAAGTAGCTTGTGAAGGAGGGATGCAAAAGGGTGTGAAGGATTGTCAACTTAATTAAGTGCCGTTGTTAAGGATTTAAAGTACAATGTATGCGATTTTTTCTTGTCAAATTCTCATGGGTTGATATTTTAATGATTGCTACTACTTACATATTCAAACACAATTATGAACTTCCACATCAAACATTGGGCATCTATTGGCATGCAAGCTAGTCTAGATACATGCATTTAGTGATGACACAGAAAGACACACTAGATTGTCCATTCCAAAACAAGAATGGTTGCCCATTGGCTGTAATAAAAGAGGAAATTATAATAACCAAAACTCATATTGGAATTACAGATCAAGAAGCCTGCCTACACCAGCTGTGTCTTCAACCATTGCGTAAGAGATAAGTCGCAGACTGTGCAGTGTAGTGTTAGAAATTGAACCCATGTCCTCACAAGAGAACCATCAATTCAAGGCTCGTCCTCACCATAAAATATGTCAAAACTCATATTCATTTTGTGAGGTTGGTAATTTATTTTGACAAAGCATTCGGTAGTCAGTACTACTACGGTTGTACCTTCTACATTTTGGTCCCCCTTCGCATTTAAAAAGGCTACTAACACCAATGCCTTTACAGATAAAAAGAAGTGATTGTAAACAAGCAACATTTCTAGAGTGGTTGGCTGTTTAATGGCTTCATTTATTTCCTCCGACATTGTACTGTAAATCAAAATGGGTGACAAGGAAAAGTCAACATGCAACATATATATATGGATCATGTACAATCGATGCAGTATATCAAAATGGGTGACAAGGAAAAGTTTACATGTAACATGTATATATATATGGATCATGTCCGATCGATTTAAAGCATATTGAATTAGAAATCAAAATATTTCACCTATATGATTTTATTGAAAATAAAAATATACTATTTTACAAAGTTTAGTTGGAGATTTTAGAATTGTCTATTGAAGGTAGTTTAGGGGTGGCGAAAATTTGGATCCAAGACGATATACTATTTATGAGATATTTATATGTCCGGATGTAGATTGATTTGTATTTTTGACTTAATTAATTCACCATGCCCCAGATTGATTTAAATCTGGACAAGTAAATCGATAAATAATCTAATACAGGTTAAGATCTGAACAATTAAATCGGAAAATATTTTTGTGTTTGGACCCGAATCCGATTTTAAATCGGAAAAAATCTTTGTTTGGATCCAGATTTTATATGTCTATAAAGAGCCCTATGTTTGTATGAGAAAGCAAATATTTAGAGAATGTTTCTTGTTGACAATGAAGAACAAACTGATAGGCTATATAGATAGCCTTACACGATGAAATAGATAAAACAAAGATCTGAACTGAATGCCTCCAAGTAATCAATTTACACCTAGACTTGAACAAACTCCCATGAGACCACGCAGCTTCACAAAAGCTTCAAAGGTTTGGTCATTATATTTGCAATTTGTTCATGAGTGCGACAGTGAATCATCTGTATAACTCCATCCCTTGTGAGATCACGAAGAAAGTGAAAACGGATATCAATATGCTTGGTACGACCTTGTAAAATAGGATTTTTTGAAAGCACAATTGTTGAACTGTTATCACAATAGACTGTCGTGGCTCCATTTTGAACAAGGCTGATATTCTTCAACATCATTCTCAACCAAATTGTTTGGCACGCACAAGAAGAGGCAGCAACAAACTTAACTCTAGTATTGGATAAAATGACTATTGGTTGTTTCTTCGACGACCACGACACTGTCCTGAGCTTAACATAAACAATAACCCGAACTACTCGGTCATTGAGATCCCCAGCATAGTCGCTGTCCGTGTAGGCAATCAGTTTCTCTTCTCCTAACTTCTTGTAAAATGTCCCAAAATCAATGGTTCCTTTCAAATAACTCAGCACTCTCTTGGCTACCTGTAGATGAGTTTTTGGAGGACATTCCATATATCTAATAAAAAGACTGACCACAAACATGAACATGATATCAGGTCGAGTAGCAATCAAATACATTAGACTGCCCACTATTTGCTTGTAAAGAGTGTTATTCACCTTCAAACCAGCTTCATCCTTCATAAGTTTTAAACCAGGAGCTAATGGATTCTAAACTGAGTTGCACCTCTCCATATTAAATCTTGCTAATACCTCCTACGCAAATTTCTTCCACATATAAAAATACCATCTGATCGCTGTATCACTTCAATACCAAGGAAAAATCTCATTTGTCCAAGGTCCATCATGTCAAACTCTTTCATCATAGACTCTTGAATTCAATGAACATGCTATCGTCATAAGTAAGGGTCCGTTTGTTATCCAATTGTATTTTATAACTTTAACTTGTGAAAAATGTTATGCTTAAATCTGTAAAAAATATTGGGTAAAAAGTTGTCGCGCCCACGACTTTAAACTGTGTAAAATGTTGTAGGATGTTTAAATCATTTTTTTTACAATAGCGTATAAACGGTCAAATTATTATTAGGGGCATTTGATTTTTGTTTCTTAAATATTGTCTATATTTGGCTAATGTTAATTTTGAAAAAAATCACTCTAAATTTATCTAAAATTCACCCTAAATTCATCAAAATTTATCCAAATTCAATTGAGATTCCACTGAAATTCATCAAAATTAATCCAAATTCATATGAAATTCTCTCAAATTCACCCTAAATTTATCCAAATTCAATTGAGATTCACCTAAAGTTCATCAAAATTCACCCAAATTCATCAAAATCCTCCTCGTATGTTCTTTCACTCTACCTTCCAAATGCTTATCTTTGTTTCATGCTCTTTGCATCGGAGCCTCTCATTAAAAGAAATTCATTCTATCACCAGCTCCTCAGAGAACTACCACATTTGCTTCAAGTCCAAGCGAATCCCTTTACATAGTACAAAATACAACTGCCTCTGCTTGTTTGCTTCTTCTGGGAACTTCGGTTGCTAGTGATCCCATCCATCGGTTTCAATAGGAGGTGAGATCCTTCATTCCTTCTCTCTCAAGAGTCAAACACACATCAAGAGAGAAGAAGAAGAAGACTCCAAGCTTGATTTGATTTGTGTCGTCGTCTACACTGATGAAAGGGGCATGATTGTCTTCCAAAAATTAGAAATTGTAAAAACGCAATGAAACCTTATACGAAATCAGTGTCTCATTCACGACCACATTTAAGCGGTGAAAAAACCCAATGCAATACGCAATTGTGAACATGTATTTAGTAACGACTGCGTTTTTTGTGGGTTCCATAACTAAAAGCTGTGGGAAACGCATAACAAACGGAGCCTAAGTCATTGACATAAAGACATAGTATATTATCATATGGACACCTCTCAAAATCTTTTTTGGCAAAGTAAGGCTCAATTCGACCATACCAAGCTTGTGGAGCTTGTTTTAGTCTGTATAAAGCCTTCCTTAACTTATAAACTTTCTGCTTGGCTCTTTTTTTCTCATAGCCAGGTAGTTTTTCAATAAAAACCTTTTCATTTAGTTCTCCATGTAAAAAGGTTAATTTCACATCTAGTTGATAAATTGTCCACTTCTTTTAAGCTGCAAGAGAGATGAATAGTCAAATTGTATCCATACGAGCAATAGGTGCATAAACCTCAGTGTAATCCACCCCATGTTCTTGTGTATATCCCTTTACGACCAGGTGAGCCTTGTATTTATCTACCTCACTTTTTCATTAAGATTGGTCTTGTAAATCCATTTCACTCCAACCTTTTTAGCCCCAACAGGTAAATTAGTTAATTCCCAAGTGTTGTTTCATTCTATTGCCTATATTTCAGCATCCATTGTTGCTCTCTATCTGGAACTATTTATAGCTTCTTCAAACACAACCGAATCACCAAGCATAGTCAAATTGTTAGGAATTGATCAAAAAGTTTGACTAGTTCTTTTGCTACAAAAGGAATCCTTGTTTTGTGGAAACACGTTTCCAAGTTGGTTTCTAATTATGAATGTAATTGGTATCATATTTGTAATTAGAAACATCTTCAGTAGGAATTCTTTGGTAGAATAGAATTGGGAGACGTGACACTTCTATAAATACTAGTGGTTTACTAGGTTTATGAGTGTGTTGTGGGTGCAAAAGATAGAGACTTCTAGGGGCGGTGTGCGGTGAGCACAAAGAGAAAATAATGAGTTTTACTTTTGGGGTTTGCCTAGATTTCTAGGTGAGGGAAAATTAGGACTGTGTGGTTATACAAATTTTCTACATAGTGGAATTGTTCTCTCGGTTGTCTTTTGACAGCACCCGTGGTTTTTCTCCAGATTTGGAGTTTTTCACGTTAAATTCTTGTGTCGTGATTGTTGCACTTTTCTATTTCAATTTTCTCTATTGTCGTGTGAATTTCTGCAACAAAGATCCTGAAATTCTTCCAACACAAATAAGCCATAAAAGTCATATTTTCATCCTTAGAAATATCACCTTCTCCACTTAGATAATCCTTCATCCAAATAGGTTACCTCATTTCCTTTATTTCAAGTGTCCTAGCTGTATTACTTGCACCAGGGCCTCCCTCATTTGACTTACCAAAATTTGTGGCATGAGCACCTAATTTTTCAACTAATCCTTCTCCATCGTACTCACTAGATCCAGGAATTTCATTCTCTCCCTCTCCATCATCAGTAGAGGAAGACTTTATATGAATCTCCATCTTTGTCACTCCAATCAAGATCAACAATAATGAATTTGTCATAGATTTTGTCCCACTCACAACTTGTTTCTTCATCAAAGACCACATCTATGATTTATTTATTTATTTATTTGAAATGGGATCATACAGTTTGTATGCCTTTGATTCCTCACTAATTCCAAGCAAAACACAACTCATACTCTTATCATCAAGCTTAGCTTTATTGCAATCAGGAATATGAGCATAAGAGAGACAACCAAATACCCGGAAGTGTGCAACTGATGGTTTGGATCCACTCCACTAGAAGTTTTTTTCTTCATTGCAAATGTTGGTCTCCTAATTAAAACATGAACTGCCCAATTAACAGCTTCAGGCCAGAAAGTCTTGAGAATTTACTTTTCTATGAGCCTACTTCGGACCATGTCTATTATAGTTCGATTATTTCGCTCCGCAACACATTTTATTGTGGAGTGTATAGAGTCGTCAGTTGTCTTCGAATACCATTTTCAATACAAAATTCATTGAATTCACATGATGTGAATTCCCCTCCACCATCAATGTGAAGTCCCTTTATGCATGGATTCTCTTTTTCAACACAACTTTTATACCTTTTATACCTTTTCAAAGGCTTCAAATTTTTCAAAGAGTAAATAGACCAAAGCTTTTCAGCTAAAGTCATCAATGAAGCTTACTATGTATCTTTTGTTGCTGTTTGAAATAGGATTGATTGGACCACATATGCAGCATGCACCAACTGAAGAATTTGAGATGCCCTCGAAATGCGTTGCTTAGGAAAAGAATTTCGCTATTGCTTCCTCACATAGAAATCATTACACACCATCAATGGAGCTCCAAAATGCAGCAGACCATCCACCATCCTCTTTTGTTGGAGAAGTTTATGTTGTCTCTATTGGATAATGGTATTTAAACCCCCCAAATATGGTAACCATATCCCCCTTTAATTTTTTTATTAATTTTTTTTATCTCAAAATCAGTGCCTTAATATTACTCTCTCCGTCCCATTTTAATTGTCCCCTTCACTTTTTCACATAGTTTAAGAAAATATTTAATTTTCTTTCAATTTGACGTTTATACCCCTATTTATAATGACAAATACTTTGGCATTATAATTAATGCGCATGGTTATTAAGCTTTTCAAGTTAAGGGTAAATAAGGAAAAAATGAGAAAAAATAATTTTTATTAATTGAACTGGACATGCATTTTGGGACATCCCAAAAAGGAATACAGGACAATTAAAATGGGACGGAGAGAGTATTTTATTAAGATTAGATTAGTTTTTTTTAAATACCTATTATGCCCTTATCTATTAGTAACCATACCCCCATTTTTAGTAACCTTACCCCCATATCCACAATTTTTTATTCTAATATATGTTTTAGAAAATTTATTTTAATTCTTAGATAATTTTTTTTTCAATATATGTTGTAAAATAAGAAAAATATTAAGTTTATTTTTTTTGTATTATATAATTTTTTTTTCTACTAATATATCATTTTGCGTCAATTATTAGTGTTTTTTCTGCATTTTTTTTATTATTACTGACTTTTTTTTTGTATTTCACTATTTTTTTACTTTATTTTTTTCTTCTAATTATGATCAAAAACATTATTTTATTGTAAGATATAAAATTTATTTTACAGAAATAATTGAACAAAACAACAAAATATGCAGTAATAATTGAAAAACAAAAAAAATACAAGAAAATAATCACTAATAATCAAAACAAAATCATGTGTTAGTAGAAACAAAAATAAAGTAAAAAAACATAGTAGAATACACACACACAAAAAACCCTAATAATTGAAAAAAAATGCAGGAAAAAATTCACTAATAATCAAAACAATACAAAAAATAATTAAAATAGTTTTTTTTTTAATTTTACAGAAATTATTAAGAAAAGCAAAGACAAAAATTTATAATAAAATAATGCCAAACATATTAAAAAAATCTTTAAAGTTATTAATAAATTAATAATAAAAAGTCAAAGAAAAAATTTATATTAAAAAATAATAAAAAACTAATTTTCGGTTGTGATGATGAGATGATGAGTGACATGTGGATAAGGGGTATGAATACTAAATCAGGAGGTGTGAATAGTAATCATAATGGCAAAATAGACATTTAGATAAAATTAGATTTTTTCTATTAAAATATCAATTATACACTGATTACAAGGTAAAAAAAATATTAAAAAAATTAAGGGGGTATGGTTACCATATTTGGAGGGTTTAAATACCATTACCCGTCTCTATTTGGCTACAATCTGCCAAAAATGTCAATCATACCCCTTGATCAGGAGACGATTTTTGCAGGTGTTCTAGAGACTTGCAGTCAGCCTCAAAGTGTTGAAATACGTAATGTGTGTGCACTTGTAATCAGACTTTTAATCAAATCATTGTACGAAGCAAGGGGTAACTCATAATCTCACTATGAATCTTCAAGGAACTATAGATCCACTGAAAAGTGTTTCATTAGAAATTGTACTAGAATCAAATGCCTGACTACAAACATTTCATTGATGATAGAAATGATTATAGAAAAATATGAACAAAAGCTAAATGTAAGCAACAAAAGCTAGAGCGCTTAAAAGCTTGAAAGATTGAAAGAGAATATGTTTGTGTTGTTGTGCTTAATTTGTGTGATTAGTTGTGTGTGTGAACTTTTTCTCTTATTCGTGCTTTTATAGCCCTTCATAATTTTTGAATCAACTGTCACGTCTATCATGACTGCAATCACCCAAAATTGTCTCACGTGTGCCTCAACTTTCTCCACTACTGAAATAATGTCTTTACTATGCTATATTTTGCCATAAAATTGAAGAAAACATTCAGTTCGTGTTCCATGATGAATCGATCAAGTGAGATAGTGTCTCCACCGAAATACATAGGTAACCAACTTAGAGAAGCTGTACTTCCTAAATTATAGGTATCCTACAAGACCAAGTCTTACTCCTTTTGATAAATAGAAACAGTCCCACTTAACAACATTTAAGTTAATGGCCCATCTCCTCCCTTTTGTCAAACCCATGTAGACTGTGTAGTAATCGGTTTTTGTCTGGGCTCAAGTCGAAAAATAAAATAAAATTCTTTTTAGGTCCAATTTGATTCATAAATTTTTCATGCCTTGAGCCCAAAACAAGAAAGTCCAATTTCGCCAAGGGGAGTGGGTTGGCCAATGTTTTGAAAAATAAAATATAAAAAGAAGAAAATAGAGGGAAATTCAAAGAAGGAAAGAAATCAAATTTTAGAGAAAAGAAAGGAAAAGAATCAAGGAAAAAAGAAAGAAATCAAAATTTGGAGAAGTGAGAGGAAAAAAAATCAAGGAAAAGCAAAATAAGGAAGGAAAATATTTGGGTGGATCTTTGATTAGAGAAAATTAAGAGATTGGGTATTTGAAATTTCAGAATTTGATTTGGGGAGAAATCAATATAAAAAGGCAGTTGTAGAGACTAATTGGGACACTTGGTTTTGACCTAACCCTACCACTCTCTCACGTGACTCCTCTTGAACCGCAGCACCCTCACCACTAATTTCCTTCATCATCCCAGCACCACCAGTCCCCATCTCCTCACGCCTGAAGTACTAGTAAAAAAATTCATTTGGTTTGTGTTATTTGTTTCCAAAAATATGAAATTGAAATTCATCTAAAATTATTTCAAATGAAATTAAAATTCATTCAAATTAAACTCAAATTCATCAAAATTAAAACTCAAATTCAGCCAAAATCAGGTCAATAATGGGTCGAATTCGGGTCAATGCCGGGTCACGACCTTTCGGTGGTTGATTTGATCGGGAAAAAAGTGGGTTAGATGCTCCTCAGTACGGCGAGTCCAATGACGGTGGTAGATGTCATCGGCGTTGGCCGTGGAGGCCGGATCGGGTTTTTTTTTTCTTTCCATGGTGGTCGAAAATTTTAAAGCCAGATTCCGATAGCTAAAGTTGACTAAACAAGGCGAGGTTGGTCGGGTTTTGTCGCTTGTCACCTTGCAAAACTTTTGACACCAACTGGGTCGCAAATGGTCGCCGGACGGCGAAGATCCGTTGCCGGAAAGTGAGTTGAAGAAAAATGTGGGGGGGGGGAGAGAGAGGGAAAAAAAATCATTAAATAAAATTTAATTTATTTACAATCATGCCATTGAAATTTTTTGAAAATTGGCCAAAACATTTCTTCTATAACTCAAGCCATCTTATCAAGCCTACCCATCATAACCTGTCCTCACCAGAAATCACTACAAAACCACCATCACCGATCTCCATAACACTATCCTTAACCCAAAATTATCACCGAGCCATCCCTATCATTGATCATCACCTCCGCTCACATACCCCATTTCTGTCAAATTTTCTAACCCAAAATCACCGATCCCATCACCACCACTTAACGAGTAGCCTGGGATCTTTCTTTCTCACCGGAAAAATCCAAGCCACCAAACCTTCCAGCCTTATTTTACTTCAATTTTTTCGGGTTTCAATATCTTCAACTGTGAAAATTAAGTTTTGTCACTATTAAAGTGAACTTGACAAATGTGAAATTGCATCTTGAGATCATGATATGTTTGGATGTTTAATTTGTTTTGATCTGGAAGGATTTTTGTGTATGTGTTTGTATGTGTTCCTGGGTTTTGTTTCTCTGTTATCATATGATGAAGCTGCTGGAGTCTAGCCATTTTGGAAAAGGAAGTTTCTTGTTTTTCACGGGTTGTAGAAAGAAAAGAAGAGGAAAATGGGGTATTGGGCCAAATTTGGGTCAACTTTGCTGAAGATTGGACCAGATTCAGGAATTTATGGTTTAGGTTGTTTTTGTTTGATGGGTCTAGTGTTAAAAGTAAATATAGGGGGACTTTAGTTCTTACTTATTTGGGCCTTGTTGTATTTTGTTTGGGTTTTTAGATTTAGGTTGGGCTTTTAATATGTATTGGGTGTTTGTTAGTAGGAAATTTGGGCTCTTGGAGTTTTTATTTTATTGGGCCCAAGACCATGTAATTATTGTACATAGTGGATGTAGAGTAGTGTAATTACATAATTATTTTTGGGTGATTAGAAGCATATAGACATTTAAATATTTTGAATTGTGAATACTTAGTATGCATGCCTAGGGTTTTATTGCTATAACATGAAAATAATACAACGCGATAATTATTAATCAAAGTCGTAACACCCTAATAAAGCGCAACAAGACTAATATGGAAGCCTTGTATTCTCTTTAAATAACAAAGTGCCTTCAAGATATTGAGGTTCTATTGACATTCACTTAGAATACTTGGTTTTCATGGAACAAAAAAAACATTTTTTAGGGATTAAGAGAATTTATTTAAGAACTCAAGAGTAGGTTTAGATATATTTTGTATATCTAATGAGTTTTAAATGTGTTATCTCTTTTCTTATGAAGAACATGATTGTGAGTATGACTGAATTAGACTTATTCCTTGTTTGTGAGCCTCTTTGGTGCATCAACCGAATTCCTAAAAATTAACATCCTTTCATAAATTATCAAAACCCTCTTCAAGTGAGATTTTTCATCATTTTCAAATCGTCAAAACTCATTCCAAGTGGAATTTTTCATCAATCCTCAAATCTTTTTTGGCCAAGCCGAGAATGACCCCAATAATCCTGTGCACCTCTTTTCAAATAGCAAAATCCACTCCAAGTGAGATTTTTCATCCATCCTAAACATTTTTAGCCAAGTCAGGAATGACCCCATTGATCTCGTGCACCTCTTTTTAAAAATCAAAACGCACTCCAAGAGAGATTGTTCATTCATCCTTAAACATTTTTTTGTCAAGCCGAGAATGATCTCAATAATCCTGTGCACCCCTTTTCAAAATATCAAAACCCGCTTTGAGTGACATTTTTCATCATTCCTAAACATTTTTGGTCAAACTGAGAATAACCCTAATGATGCCGTGCATCTTTTTAAAATTATCAAAACTCACTCTAAGTGGAATTTTTCATTTAATCTTTTTTTCAAGCACCAAAATGCCACAATATTAATGGAATTGAAATCTGGACTTCTAGCAGACTTAGAAGTTCATTCAAATAATTGGGACATACAAATAATTTTTCGAAACAAATTAGGGCCAAATAAGATAACATTTTCAAGGCAACCGTTTTTCGGGAGTTGTAGGGTGTCTAACACCTTTCTCATGCTCAATAGACCCCCTTATATATATTTTTCCTCGTAGACCAGATTAGGTGTCCAATTGCTCTTTAAAACCAATACGACTTCATTTTTCGAGCGATTGCTTCAGACTACAATTAAACTGCTCCAATTCCTTTGACAACATACAACCCAACTTTCAATGACATGTAGCCCCACCTTGTCGGGCCAAACCCAGCCCATTAGGCCTGCAAATAATGATACAAATAGTTTTAGACTTTTGTCACTTAGATGACCATATTAGCCATTGCTAAGTAAAATCAGGCTAAAAGCATAGGAGCAAGTGCAAGTTTAGTGCCACTAGCTAGGGCTTGGGCAACTTGTAAGTATTTTTTTGTGGGATGATTTGCGGACATACAAAAAATAAATCGACATAGAAAACACCAAAGGAAAGAAATGTGTTCTTCGGGTCCAAGCATACCAGAAAAATAAGTTCGAACCTTGAAATAAGAGTTGCATTTGATGAAAACTTTTGAAAGTTCTAAAAAAGAGTCTGAAGGGGCAGCCACCAAGTGAGGGATATCCAAGCCGGTAACGGGCAAACCAGTAAGTGCAGCGACATCACGTAGGGTGATAGACATTGGTTCGCAACGGAAAAGGAATGAGTTGCATTACCGGGACCAAAAACAGTAGACAACATTCAGGAGATTTTCTTCAAAATAGACTTCGACTTAGAAGGGACAATCAATTGATCAATACCATGTGTGGCTCATAAATAAAAAAAGATAGGGGCCAGACGGTCGATCCACCATTCCTAGTTATCTACAAGTTTGGACCAAGCACGAGGCTTCATGATGAGACCACAGAGTGGTAGTGGAAAGGAAGCTCCTGTAGGTTTTGGTAGGCCAATGGTGTAGTAGAGTCGGCATTGGGTAAAGTGGAAGGTATGCAGATCTCAGTGGAGGATGATTCAGATATGGTTGTGACAGGTTAGAAGAGATTTGTGAAGTTAGGTTTTTCTATATGAGAGAAAGTTCTATGTGAAGAATGAAGAAGCAAGAGAATTTTAAAGGAGCAAGGAGTACTCGGGAAGTAACAAGGGAAAATATCAAGAAGATAGGACTTTGTTTTGAATGCAAGGAGTAATTACGGTTGATTTGAAATTCAAACACACGGATTCAAGGTAATCCTTAACCTGATTATCATGGGGGCATTGTTTGTACCATTATTTTGCAGGCCTAATGGTCTAGATTTGGCCCGGAAAGGTTGGGCTACATGTCATGGAAAGTCGGGCTGTAAGGAATTAGACCGGTTTAATTGCAGTCTACATAGTCTAGACAGAAGACAGTAGATGGGCCATTAACTCAAGTATTAGATGGGCCTGTTTTCTGTTTATCAAAGGGAGTAAGACTTGGTCTTATAAGATCCCTAGAATTCAGGAAGTAAAGTTTATCTAAGTTGGTTATCTAGCTATTTTGATGGAAACACTATCCCACCTGAATCGAGTTATCATGGGACACGAACTGAACGTTTGCTTCAAGTTTCTAGTATAGTCTAGCGTTGTAAAAATATTATCTCAGTAGTGGAGAAGGTGGAGGTACATGCGAGAGAATTACGGATGGTTGCAGTCATGACAGATGTGGTAATTGATTCAAGAGTTCTAAGGGAATATAAAAGCAAGAAGAAGAAGTGAAGAAAATGAAACACACAAATTCAACCCAACGACACAAACCTACTCTCTTTCAATCTTTCCAGTTTTCAAGCATTCTAGCTTTTGTTGCTTACATTAACTTTTGTTCACATTATTCTATAATCGTTTCTTTCATCAATGAAATGTTTACAGTCAGACATTTAGTTATAGTGAAATTTCTAGGGAAACGCTTTCCAGTGGATATAGAGTTTCCTTGAAGATTCATAGTGAGATTAGAAGTTACCTCTTTCTTCATACAACAATTTGATTATAAGTGTACTCAAATTACATATTTTAATACTTTGAAATTGATTGCAATTTTCTAACACACTTGCAAAAATCTTGTCATAATCAAGGTACGTGATTGACCTTTTTGGCAGATTGCAGCTAAATAGAAACAACAAAGATTTATTAACATTAAATTATTTACGTTAAATTCTATCATAAATACTCGGTCTATGAACAATGTCAAAACTTAATTTAATCTGAATCAAATAAATCAATCATCAGGATCGAATTTTTTTTTACGACAGCTATTAGGCCTGTCAAAATTAACCGCGAAAAATGAACCGCCCGACCGAACCGACTGTTTGGGCAGTTTAGTTTTTTTTTTTAAATAAAACCGACCGTTCGGTCAGAAATCATGATTAAAATAAATGAAATGGTCGGTTCATACATATTCACATAAACCGTTCGGTTATAACCGAACCGACCGCCCATAATATATATGCTTTAAAAGTTTAAATATAATTATATTTACATATGTTTAACAGTTTAACTGATTAATACTTTAACTCTTTAAGTTAATTATCTTAATATCTTTAGTGAATTGGTTATTAGTGTTAGTGGAGACTGTAAGTTACGACTTACGAAGTTCTCATTCTTAAGTCTCAACAGTTAAAAACTTAAAATAATTAAATCAATCTTGAGGCTTTGACTTTTGAGTTTTGACTAGGGTTCACAAGTTCACATTCCAAAAATCAAAATTCCATTTCACATTTGCAACCCTTGAAGAACACCAGAGTCTAGAGCGGTAGAGTCGTCGTCGTCCCCCCTCCCTCTATGCTCTCTCAATTAATCAATTGACTTAATCATCATAACGACTCGAAATCATCGCGGCATCGCCTCTCATAGTCTTACCTTTTTCAGTTGGTCGAGTTCGAGGCTTCGACATTCTTCGATTCTTGCCAATAATTTCTTGTGGTAAGTTTTTTTTGTTTCTTTGACAGAATCGACACTCTTCTATTATGGGTTTTCTATTATTACTACAGATCGACATCTTTCTTGTTAAGTTCCTCTACTGGTAGTCTAGTTGTTGTTTTGAGTGGGTTTAATAACAAAATTTGGAGAAGCTTTCAAATCAGGATTTGATTCAGTGACGGAGCTCTTGCCTCTTAGCATTACTTTGTTTTTTTTAAAAAAATTAGCTTATGCTTATGTATAGATTGGTGAGCTTGTAAATTGTAATTATCTTTTTCTTTAAGATTTCCATCTCTCGACACCTAAAGAAAAAATATTATAGCTTGAAGAAAGAAATGTTTTCTGGACTCTAATAGTAATAAGTGTTCATTCGAGTCTTAACTCTTGATCCATTTTGCTTGATATTTACATTACAACCTTGATTTTATTGCCTTGTGTCTTGTAGTGATTTCATGATTTAATGATTTTGTTTTACTGTTTCAGATAGTCTTCACGCTTGAATATTGAACAAATGGCTGAAGAGAATCAAGAGGTAGAGATGGGAACTATTGATCAAGAGGCAGATTTGGTGCACCCCATAGTTACATCAAATCTAGATGCTACGGTTAGTCAACCTAATCCATCTTCTAGAAAAAGATCATGGGTGTGGGAGCATTTTGATGTGCCTGAGAACCAAGTTGGTAGACGTAGGGCATTTTGCAAATATTGTAATAAAAGTTATGCTGCAGATTCAAAACAAAATGGTACTGGATCCTTGATTAACCATTTGTGTTGTGTATGTTCATCTTTGGAGAATCCATTTAGGGATAGAGAGGGTGAATCGGTGAAGGGGCAGTCTACCTTGTCCTTTAACCCTTTAAAACTTGGTGAGGAATCGCCTCCATCATTGACAAGAGCATTTAATCCTGTGAAAGCAAAGCGAGCCTTAGCCCGCATGATCATAATAGATGAATTGCCTTTTAGATTTGTGGAGGGTGAGGGGTTTAAGCAATTTGTGCATGAGATTTGTCCTAAATGGACTAAGATCCCTTCTTGTGGGACAATTACTAAAGAGTGCCTTGAAGTGTATTTGGCTGAGAGGGTAACTTTGACAAAATCTCTTGAAGGGCAGCGTGTTTGTCTCACTACGGACACATGGACTTCTGTCCAAAATTTGAATTACATGTGTCTCACCGCACACTCCATTGATAGTGGTTGGAAAATGCATAAACGTATTTTGAATTTCTGCATTGTGGATGATCATAGGGGTGCAACATTAGGTAAGGAGGTGGAAACATGCTTACTGAATTGGGGAATAGATAATATTCTTACTCTTACTGTTGACAAATGCTAGTGCCAATAACTTGCTTATTGAATTCTTGAAAAAGAAAATGAAGTATAGAAAGAACACTTTGTTGAATCATGAATTCTTGCATGTTAGATGTTGTGCGCATATATTAAATCTAGTTGTTGGTGATGGTTTAAAGGATATGAATGAGTGCATAGTCAAGGTAAGAAATGCAGTGAAGTATGTTAGGTCATCTCCGCAAAGGATGAAATTTTTTAGACTTTGTGCGGAAAAGGAAAAATTATCTTGTAAACATTATGTCGTTTTGGATGTACCTACGAGATGGAATTACACCTACGAGATGTTAGAGAGGGCTGAAAAATATCAACAAGCATTTGAAAGATTGGAGGAGAATGATCCTATTTTTTTACGTAGTGTCGCTTTTGAGGATGATAATGGTGATGGAGGGAGGAGGATTGTTTTCGGAGTGCCTACTAGTGATGAATGGGAAAAGTTGAGGTTGTTTGCAAAGTTTCTTAAACTTTTCTATGATGCGACAATACAATTTTCAGGGTCTAACTTTGTGATGGTAAATGGTTTTGTTACCAAATTGTTGACAATTCGAGATTCCATCGAGATCGAATGCAATGGTACTAATCAAATGTTGAAGAAGGTTGCTGAAAATATGATCACTAAATTTACAAAATATTGGGGAAACATTGAAAGCATGAACTCTTTGCTGTTTGTTGGACTTATGCTTGATCCTCAATGTAAGTTAAAGATGATAGAGTACTCTTTTGATACAACATCGGGGGTAGCGAAGAAAGTAAAAGAAACTTTAAATGCTTTTTATAATGCATATCTTGAGGAGGAGGGAGTTTCTAATGTTCAAGGAAAGACTGCTGAAAAAAGTAAACAAACAAGGAATAATGGAAAACCTCCTACGGGTACAAGTGCATCAAGATTGGCTATTTTTCAAGAACATTTGAAAGCATCACAGTGTCCTGAAAACAATTCTGAAGTAGATCGATATTTGTTGGAGAGCTTGGAAGAGGACAATGAAAGGTTTGATCTTCTTGCATGGTGGAAGGTTAATTCGAGTAGATATCATGTACTATCAAGAGTTGCAAGGGATGTCCTTGCAATTCCAGTGTCTACTGTTGCTTTTGAGTCTACATTTAGTACAGCAGGCCGTGTAATTGATCCATTTCGTAGTTCCTTGTCTCCTACAATGGTCGAGGCCCTCATTTGTTCACAAAATTGGATACGTTCCTCCTCTAAACCAATTGATCTTCGAGAGGCCATGGATGACGTTGAACATTTTAAAAAGCTTGAGAATGGTATGTCTTTCCTTTTTGAAAATTCTATATGTTTGTGTTTTGTAGTTTTTTTGCCTAAATAGTAAATATGTGCTTGAAACTTGCTTATGCAGAGTATCGGGAAAAACTTAGTGGTAAGAATGTTGAATCAATGAATTAGATCAATAATTATGTTGTTGGAGGGACTGCAACTACTGAAGTTCTCTACTCTTTTGTAAGTTTGTATAGCTTTATTTATTTTAGCTTGTTGAAGTCTAGATTGATTAATGGCTGCTGGACTCATTTTTCATTCTTCTTCTACCACTGGAGTTGCATTTGCATTTTGCAGGTTTCAAATTTTAAGTTGTTGAAGTTGAAGGTGCGCTAAATGAATGATGCTTGCGTACTGCCTACTGGAATTACAGCAATTGTTGTCTTCTTGTGCTGCACTGCTGCCTATTGATTAATAATTTACTTTTTGTGTATGTAATATTTAAATATTGTAATGGTTATGGACTTGCTTTGGTTGTTGTTTGTGTAATGAATTATGACTTGTAAACATTTAATAGATTGGATTGATTGCTTGAAGTATTGAACATGTTCTCTTCTTTTTTTTTTCAATTTAAGGCTCTGGCCATTTGGCCCAACAAAAAATTAGGGCCCATAATAAAACCGATAACCGACCGAACCAAATGGCCGGTTTCCCCTTCTACATTTCATATGTTGGTCGGTTTTGATTATTCAAAAATAAAAAAATCGAAAATAACAGCCCGAATTAGGAGATGTCGGAAAACCGACCAAAACCGACCAATGACAGGCCTAACAGCTATGTAGCGTACCCTCATTCTCATTAGGGTGAATTACTGGCCGGTCACTGTCAGTGGCCAATTTTACCATTTAGTCACACAATGTGTCATTATTACAAATTCAGTCACAACACAATTTCGAGATTCCAAAAATGCCCTCAGCAGTTTGATTTTCAAACTGCACGGACAGTACAAAATGTGGGCCACCTGCACCATAGGGAAACGCGCGCCTCTATTAAATGGGTCAGCTCCACTTCCAAAAATGCCCTCAGCAGTTTGATTTTCAAACTGCACGGACAGTACAAAAGGTGGGCCACCTGCACCAACCATTATCAATCATAAGATAGTATCAAAGACAAGACAGTATCAACATTGATAGTATCAGAACATCGCTAGTATCAACACTTACAGTATCAGAACATCACGAGCATCAACCAGTACAGTATATCTAGTATCACCAGTATAATCAATGACCAATAATATATACTGTCAAACTCAATGCAATATATATAGTATCACCAGTATAATCAATACCTCACAATGAATAAGGCAGTATCAGTCATAAGACAGTATCAAACACCAGATAGTATCATAACATAACGAGTATCAACACTTACAGTATCATAACATCACGAGCATCAACACTTATAGTATCAAAACATCACGAGTATCAACATTGACAGTATCAATATTGACAGTATCAACACTGACAGTATCAACACCAACAGTATCAATATTAACAATGGGAACAACAATGACAGTATCAACATTATCATCAGCAGAATGACAGCATCAACATAGTACATTTCGTACAGTAGTATCCGAATTTCATAGTATCAAAATGATAAAAACCCATTTATAGAGTAGTATGAAAATTTAATAGTATCAGAATAAAACTCATTTGTGTAGTAGTATCAGAATTTCATAGTACCAGACTGAGAAAACTCATTTGTAGAGTAGTATGAGAATTTCATAGTATCAGAAACATAGAGTATAAGGCAGTATCAATCATAAGATAGTATCAAAGACAAGACAGTATCAACATTGATAGTATCAGAACATCGCTAGTATCAACACTTACAGTATCAGAACATCACGAGCATCAACCAGTACAGTATATCTAGTATCACCAGTATAATCAATGACCAATAATATATACTGTCAAACTCAATGCAGTATATATAGTATCACCAGTATAATCAATACCTCACAATGAATAAGGCAGTATCAGTCACAGACAGTATCAAACGTATTTTCAAACAAGAAACATAACAGTACCAACTAGAGATCTTGCAAAAAGCACACAGATTTTGAAAAAACTAAGTTTTCGGAAGAAAAACCTTGAAGATCTTCAAAAAATAACTATAGATCTTGAAAAAAATGAAGAAATCTTGAAAAATAACTACAAATCTAGAGAGAGAGATATATATTCTACAAAAATAGGAACTTACCGGTTCATTTTTGCCGAAAATGGTCGAAAATCTCTGGTTTTAGTGAGAGAAAATTGAGAGAGAAGAAACATGAGAGAAATGAGAGTGGAGAAGAAAGAGAAGATGAGAGAATTCTAAAGCATGAGAGAGATGAGAGAGAGTAGATGAGATGATAAACGTGAAAGCAAGGGCATTCTTGCCATTTTTAAAAAATTATTTCAAAACTTTGCCTCGAAAATTGTGAAAGATATGACTCATTGGTAACAAAAATTACTATGTGACTTATTGGTCAAACATGTCACTCTAAGTGACTAAATGGTAAAAACCCTTCTCATTATTGTTTCGTTAAAGCATTTCACAGAAGTCTAAAAATCTAGTCAATGACGGTTGTTTGACAATTGTAGTACAGGCCAGAGTTCGACAAAGCCCAATTTCACACGAAGGCCCACTATATAAGACGAAAACTGAAGCCCAACGTCCAAGGCTGCCCAAGCCCCACAAAGCGCGAAAAATCAAAAATTACCTTCTGGCATATTCTTTTGTCTAGGGTTTTTCAAAATTTCTCGCTCAAAGCTCCTGTAATGGCGAGCTTGAAGTCTGTCGATGCCTCCCTATGGTGGGACCCTTTCAATTCCCTCCTCACTGATCTAGAAAATGCTCCTATGTCCTCCGACCTCCCTCCTCATATAGTATTCCCGCGCTCTCTCGCATTCTCTATCGTTTACACATGTGCAAGTTCTACATTCTGAATTTCCTGTTTAATTGTCGTTTTCAGTTCAAGAAGTTGAAAGACAACCACGCGTGGTTCGTAGACACCGTGACGCTTTTCAAACCGCCGAACGAGAAATCGAAGGACGCTTTGAACTCACAGAAAGTGATAATTGGCACTCACGAGTTAAATATACGACCTGATTTGAAAGAAAAGGCGTTGCGAATAAGCTCCTACTTGGTTAGTTTAGTTAGTTTATCAATATATTCTGTTCCCGCATTTTTTTTATTGTTTCAGGGATGCTGTTTTTCGTTTCAGGGTTTAGATGAGGTGCAATCGTACATTCTCGTGGATAGGTCTCTGGAGGGCAAAAATGTAGCTTCTGATTCTATTGTTCGAGAATCTCTACACGCGGTTAGTATATTTAATATTTTTATACTCCTATGCTTCACTGGGGTTTGGGTTTCTGGCAGAATCTGGAGGTATTTCATTCAGTGTTGTATGATTTTGTGGTGATTTAGGGTTTTGTCTGAGAGTCGAAATTCAATGACATCAATGTACCCATACAAGTTTTTGTGAGAGCTAATAATATTGTACATTTGTACATTTACACGTGACTGCTTATTGCCATTGGGTAGCAGAGGGGGAGTTTTTGAATTTATTAGAATTGAAATCTAGGGAATCTGATAATTAGGATATGAAACAAATGTCAGCATTACACCAATAGGTTTCCTTGTGGAGGAAAGCTTCACCCTCTTTAGGGTTGAGGTCAAGCAGCTAATATCTTTTTTATTCAACCCCTAAGAGTCATAATAATTTTCACATATAACTTTCATCTGCATAATCCCACCAAATTATTACCTGAGCTTCGAAATATTCCTCTTTTTGTTCTGCTATGCAACTTGAATCGATGCTTATCATCTCCTGTCCGGTTGATTGAACTTGACTTTGTCATCTTATCACCTCATATTTGACCTTACAGATATCAATTGAGTCATTAAAGCTCTGATTCCATCCTTTTGTTATAGGATTTGAACCCTCCATTACGGATTCAGTTGCTTGATTAATTTTATTTTGGGCATAACAAGTTTCCCGACTATGTTTATGAGTCTAATGCATCCAACATCTTGATAACTGTCAAGAATTACAATCTCTTCATGGCCATTACTATGTATTCCCCTAATTATTCTCCACTTTTAGTAGAGATATGATATCCATGACCAGGGCTTTGTCACCGAAATTGATATAATTGTAAAAGGTACACACTTGGGCGATAGAGTATGCAAGACACCCTCTATAGACTACATCTTCAATGTTAGATCTTATTACCAACTACAAAGTGGTTACTGGGGCAGACTTTAACACTGCAAGTCATGAGTGCCCCATGCACTGCCTGAAAAAATCTATTGGGCCCTAAATGTTACTCTTTTCTTGGAAACTGTTTGGGGCAGAATTTCAGCTACGGATAATCTGTGTTGAAGGAGCTGATTCCTTGCCAACAGATATGCTTTATATAAAAGCATCAGGAATCAGTTAGAGCCTTACTCCACTGCTTAGGGAAAAAAAAACACCTTTGACCTTACTCTACTACCCGTGGACTAGAACAATTTGGATGACAATGTTGCGGGTACATATTGGTGCCTCATTGAACTATAGATGAGGAAGTACTTGCCCAGTGTTCTTTCTGTAGAGACATATATAACAAGAAGATATTTCAGATCATCCCTTTGGCTACTTTATGCTTAATCTGGAACAAAAGAGGGAAAATTTAAGTCTTCCAAATAATTGGCACAGCAACCTAGAGGGTATGAGTTCAATTCATGGAAACACTCTCTTTGCTATACGGTGGTAAGACTACATACATGTTAGCCTTCCCTGATCTCGCCTCTCTGTTACTGAAAACTTGTGTATGGGAGTTGCTTTCCTATACGTCTATACCTTTTACCTTAAGGTTTCCCTCCTTGTAGTATGGGTTGCACCACCTTGATGTCTAAATAATGCATTAGTATTACAAAAGTTAGTATGTAATGTCAGGTCTTTTATTTTCCATTTTTGTATTTCTTTTGGAATTGGGGGAGGGGGGTTGGAGAGGATTTACTATTTTGATTTGTTTTATCCTATATCTGCTATTTTACTTGTGAACTGTTACTTTTCGTACTTTGGTTATGTATTTCGATGATGATGTTTGAGATTCGCCAGTTGTGTGGCTAATCCCAAGTGATGATGTAAGGCTTTTTAATCAAATTATTGTGTTCTGTTATCATGCAGATTTTGCTTTATTATTACATTGAGCGACAGTGCTTGCTGAAATGTACCAGGCAGATTCTCATGCATGCTTGTAAGTATATTGCTATTCTAATTCTCAATTTTCTTTCTCTGTTACCTTTTCTACTGCTGCTCTTGGCTATTGAGGTCATTTGATTGTTTTACTATTTGAACTGGAATGCATCTAGTCTTTTAGGTGCTTGACTGATGCTATTGCTTTCCTACTGTGCATATTACTCTTTGTGGGGCAGTATATGTTGGGAGTAACTTTAAAGAAGATAATGCTGTCAAGGAGGTGGTACAAAAGCTGATTTCCGATGGATTAGAAAGCCAAATGATCTGTGTCTTGGAGAACCTTCTATCTTCCACTCATCCAGAGAAAATGGTATACTTTTGATGAAACTTTGTACCCCTGAATAAAATCTCTATTTTGCGCTCAAAAAGAAGAATAAAGAAAGTGGCTTACCGTATTACATATCATAATGAGAAATTTTAGTCAATTTTGTTTTCTGTATGCAATTTGTAAATTGTATAGGTTTCTATTAGTCTGTTCTAAATCTCAGGTTGCCAGGTTTATGCATTGGTGCAAATCACTTGGGTCTTTTCATTTCTAAGAAGTTCCACTACAATAGTAAATGAATTGCTTGCTGTCAGGAATAGTTGACAGTTGTGCGGTTGTGCCCTAAACATTGTGGCCATGTACTTGGGTCATGGGACTTTTACTCAGATTTATGGCTCTCCCATCCATCACCCCCTTTTTTTTATATTGTCTTACTTCTTTGATTACTAAATATACCTTTTATTCAACAATCATCACTTGGCTCAGTGGCTGAAGTCGCATGTATTGGCCAGTTTGGCCAATGTTCAATTGTCCCTATCTACAACTTGCCTATAAAATGCATATAACTTTATATATTACTATTTCATACAATACAGTTGGAAGAGTTGATGTTACTCTTCTACGATTACCCAGATTGCATCATGTGTTTTCAGTCTTTCATATTTAGATAACAACCATAAAGAGCAGAATTAGCTCTGTGCATCAAAATTGCTATTTTTTGCTTTTCATGGAATGTATGCATGACATTGAGCATGTGTCTAACATGTAATAAAATGATTTTGTACGGTACTATTTTTCATTCCATGTATGAGTGATCCACTTAAAGGGCAAAGATAACCAAGTAACCATGGCCTGCCCCAGCTATTTCCTACTTTGACTACTGCATGTCGTTCTTGTCATGCTTGCTACTCGTAAGTTCAAGTTATTAACATATTTCATGATTCCCAGTACAGTATGTTTTGCAATTGAAAAAAAATGGAGAATAATTTATATTTACCATTTGAGACCTATGCTTCTGATATTTTGTCATGTTTGAGGCTCTTGACACTTTGTGGATTGTGGAATGTTTTTTAGGATGTTGATCTTTATACTTTATGGGCTGAGGAGACACTCACTGAAGACAATTTGGTTTTGGAAATTCTATTCCTTGTTTATTATGAGTCATTTTGTACTTGTACTGGTGAGAAGTGGATAAATTTATGCACGATCTATAAGGTATACTGCTACCTCCAAGGATAAGGATAATCAAAATTTCCAAAAAAAGTTTAGTCCTAATCCTTATTCGTAAACATATGGCTCAGGGAATCATAGTTGGCTCTTATAACTTTGAGAAGCTAGCAATATCAACTGAGGCACTGCAGTCTACTTATGAGGCCAAAGTTCAGTTGCTACTCATACTTATTGAATCCCTGGACATTGAAAATCTTCTACAAATGGTTCACGATGCGATGCCTTTCAGGTTTGAACTCTATGTTAGTCCCATCTCATCGTATGCCAGTGTAATTCAGTGAGTTCTTTTGAGCCATTTCTAAAAAGAATAGTTTATATTCTTGAATGCAAGGCCTGTCGACCTAGAAATACACAGATTATGTATAATAGAGTACAAATGTGACCCATCATGGCATTTCTGTTTTGGATGAGCACTAAATATCTAGTGATTTTCTCTATCTATCTAGAAAGAACGAAAGCAGATGCATCAATATCCTGCAGATAGTACACAAATACATAATGTGGGCCATGCTTTTAAGGTGTTATCATGTTTGTGGGTTATTATCGATTCTGTAAGCTCCAACTTCCAGGGAATATAAATGGCGCTGTTAAATCGTTACAAATTTTTTTCTTTTACTTTTGGAGGAATCATTTGTCTTTGAGATAACAGAGATCATATTGTGCTTTTGGCCACTGGTCATCTTCCCAATTCATGTAACCGGGGGATAGTTCTGTGAAACATACCAAACTTCTAGCAAATCCAGTTTGCCCTCCTTCCTCATTTTAGTTTCTTTTAAATGCTCTAATAACGAGGTTAACCACTTTGGTGTATGTTTTGGCTGTAGCTTCTGGGCAGTTATATGTTGCCTGTTTATAGAGGAGCTAAAATGAGAGTCCATTTTTTGGTGCTAAATTACGCAGCATTTTATTTTGGTTTGAAGAATATCAGTGTGAACATAGATTAGAAAATTAGTATTGTCTAGTAAATGAGGTTTGTATAGTGTGCAAATATGCTTTTGTTGATTGTTCATTGCTAAAACAGGATTGTAAAAGTGACCAAATTGGCAAATTTACAATATTTTGGAGGTTCTTACTTCTTTGCAGGGAGTTGATATTGGATATCAATAAATATGAAAGGATCAACTTAAGGCCTTTTTTTTTTGTTTCCTATAAATCACTTAGTTTATGAATTTTTTTACCTTTTTGGGACTCTGTATGCTAATAGCCAGTGGTTTTGGTCATTGTCAGCACTTAGTTAATGGTAATGATTGAATAGCACAAGTGTTTTATGCTATATCAAAGTCTTAGTTGCTTATAAAGTTGTTTCGCAGGGCGGGCGATTCAATTTTCTCTTTGACTGATATCCAACGGATTGATGCAATAATATCAAGTTTTGGTGCTTTTGAAACAAAAGAATCCGGCCCGCTAACTCTGGCTTGGGCAGTGTTTCTCTGTTTGATTACATCGCTTCCGGGAAATGAGAGAAATGAGCTTATGGTATGTGGTTTTGGTGAAATCCTTTTTTCAATTCATCTGGAGGCTTGCACTATGCTTCTTATCCATGCTGACTTCATTTTTTGTTTTGTTTGTTGTTGTTGGGGTGTTTCCTTAATTCTCAGGAATTTGATCATGTTGGCTATGTTCGTCAAGCCTTTGAAGCTGCTTCATTGAGTAGTTTTATGGAAATTCTTCGAAGTGAGTTGTTAACGGCATCAGATGTAAGTCCTCTTAATCTTGGGTTGTCTGTTTTGTAATGCTACCCAATATTTCATGTTTCTATCTAATTAGTGGGGCTTTACACTTTGAAAGTTATTATCTTGATATTTTGCACTTTTAAATTGAACTTTATCATCACAGGAATTAATTCTTTTTAACTCCAGGGACCTGCAGCTGGTTACCGAAGTGTCCTGCGAACTTTTATTTCTGCATTTATCGCATCTTATGAGATTAATCTTCAGGTAACAGTAGTTTACTTGTTGTTTAGGAGGCTTGTGAGACACTTATCAGATTTTTGTTAACTGCCCTGGTACTTCCACTTGCAGTTTGAAGACAGTACCCTGAACTTAATTTTGGATATTCTATGCAAGGTTTACCAAGGAGAGGTCAGGATGTAATTTTTTTTAGAAATTCGACAATTTTTTTTTATTTTTTAGAAAAACAGGGTCGTGTGTATTTATTTGTGTTAATTCCTAAGTCCTAGATTTTCTTTTCCGTGGATTTTGGCAGGAGTCGCTTTGTACCCAGTTCTGGGACAGGGAGAGTTTCATCGATGGTCCTATCCGGTGTCTCCTTTGCAACTTGGAAGGAGAATTTCCCTACAGGAGTCTGGAACTTGTTCGCCTTTTATCAGCGCTCTGTGAAGGAAGTTGGCCTGCCGAATGTGTGTGGGTGGACATTTTTCCTTGAACCTCTTGGCTTCAATTACATGTCCTTATCTTTTGCATATGAAATCCCTTTTTTGATGCGGGGGAGTATATGCAGGGTGTGTTCTTTTAAAGGTGTAGTTGTGTTAGTCATTGCATGCAACTGGAACATCGGTCAATGGGTGGTACATGCCATTGAATTTGGATGACTTGGCTATGGTGTTTGTTATTGTTTACTTAAATATGTTCTGAGATATATGAATTACATGTAATGCAGTAACGGTGGTGGTGGTTGTGATGTGACTAAAGCTTATCATGCATTATATTAAAGTGCCTTCATTACTAACTTTGTATAATCGAAAAATCTATAGGAAACCAGTAATTCAAATAGATGGTCAGCACCTTACTAGAGGTAACTTGGCAAGGGGTGTAGACTTTTGAGTGATTGGATTCTTTTGGACATATTTAATAGATAAAAAGCAGTTCCTTTGTGTGTGTGAAATGCCTTATGCAAACCATGTGAGTTTTATGATATTCTCTTGAATAATGGTCATTGCTTACAATAAATCATACCTTTCTTTACTCCCCCAAAAATTATTTCTTTATTTGTTGATTTTTGGCAGTTATCATCACTCATTTGATTTTTTTCCCCATCAACAGGTATAACTTTCTAGATAAGTCTGTTGGCGTATCATCCCTGTTTGAAATTACAAGTGAGGCCTTGGTGGATGGCAATCCTCAGATTGTTGAAACTCATATTCCTTTGCATATCCCTGGAGTTGATGGTTTGCTCATTCCTAGCAAAACTCGTGGACATGTGTTGAAAGTCATTGATGGGAACACTGCTATTGTGCGCTGGGAGGTAATGCTAGATATGCTGCCGATTTATAAGACTATTTAGTTTTGTACATAGACATTACATTATTACTTTCCATTTACTAGGTGCAATTTTGTTTTTTGGAGATGACATGAAGCAGAGCAAATTTGACTCCAAGCTGTTTTGAATTCTATAGTTGACTTGTTTCCCCTCTTCTTATTACACGCGTATCTTGCTTTTCAGTATCCACAATCTGGGGTGCTTGTATTGCTATTGCATTTGTCTCAGGAGCTGTATCTGGATAGCAACGAGGAAGTTCTTCTCACTTTTGATCTACTCAGTCGGCTCGTTTCCTCTAACAAGGTAAGTTTTCTTTAGTAGTTTATCGTACTTATTATGATTTAGACTCTTCCAATTTAGGGAGACCTTAGGGACACCCCTCCAAAGTGCAATGGAGGTCACTGACCTTGGCCATGGACCTTCTTGATTGCCAACTGACCCCATCCAGGTAGTCTAGTAAATGTGAGTCAAAAAATAATTTGGCTAGTTTTATAGTTTTTAAGAATCCAAATCCCATCTGCTATATCTACTTATAAGCATTGGCATAAAATTAGTAGGTGTCATGGTATTTATGGGACAATGTAAGCTACCTTATTTTGTATGTCAATGTATTTTGTGAAGGCTGTATGTTTTTCTTTGATCGATATTGGCAACTCATTACAATGTATTATACTATTATGTGAAGGCCGTATGTTTTTCTTTGATGGACATTGGCAACTCATTACATCTTCAAGCATCTCGAACAAATAGAGAAGTGGAGAAGAATTTTTGGTAATGAACTACCTTAAAGTTTTCCTTTATTTTCCTGTACTTTTAGACCGATTGGTATCTTTTCAATAGATTTTCCCCTATCTAAATATTTTTGCCTTTCTGTGGCTGCAGGGTGGTTGAGGTCATTTGCACTGTGATTAAAAATTTACCTCTTAATCCCATTGGTGCTGCAGTCATGTCAAGGGGTGTCAACATATTGGCAAATTTATTGAAATGGTAATTCAATCCTTTTATTTTTATTTTTATGGTGGCTTTATATGAATGTTACATTTTTTTTCTTTCTATGTGAAGCTTTTAGGTTTTATATATATATATATTATATATATATATATTTGTTGTGTCATTGACATGCCTTCTCATTTTGGCAGCTCCCCCTCTCATGTTTCCGCCATTGCTCTGAAAGCGGATATTTTTGATATCGCCTCAAAGTCCAATGCCTTAAATGTGTGTTACAATGGCTCCTTAAGGTGAATCCTTTAAGTCAAGACTTCAGTTTGTTATTCAGGTCTAGTAGTGCATATTAGGGATTGTGTTGAATTTAACTTTCCTTTGGTGATTGTGCTCAGACTTGGATTGGATTTGGTGCTTAGAATTTTTCATTGCATTTCTGGGTTCAGACGTTCAGTTATATAGATTTTGTTACCAGTTTACAATTTCTAGTCTTCTTATAAGAAGATTTTGTCCATTTTTCCAAGCTACCCTTGCCTTGCTGTTTTAGTTCGTTTATCATCTAACATTTTTTTTCTCAGATATGTTGCTGGTTTTATGCTAAACCTGTCTTCGTAAATAAATCTCTTGCTCATAAACAACTGACATTTATGTATGGGTGATTATATATATCAAATACAAAAAATATATTTGTATCTAGCATATCACAAAAGGAACATTGGTAACTAAGTTGAGCAAGATGTGAATCTGGGATATGTAATTTTGTATTTTAACAAGAAAACCTCCTTGTATTTGAAGGTTTGTTTGACAGTGAAACATAGTTTTTATCTGTGGGTCCACCATCGCCACAACCCACAAGAGGAAAGAAGAATTGGATTACGTTTATTTTTTACCCTTGTTTTATTTGAACAAGTGATTGATGGGTATTTCATGTTGGCTAAAAGGTATATTTTGTCGGGAGAACTAACGCACAGTGAACTACAGCTAAAATATTTATCATTCAATGACCAATTACAAAAGGTTTAATATAATATTTATGGTTTGATTCCCTTATTTCTTATTTGTTGTGTCTAGGGGGTCGTGGCTGTTATCTGGGAAGCTGGCAAAGATGCTTTTAATTGACTGTGAGCATAATGAGTATGACTTCCCATTAGCTATATCAGGTATGGTAGTTTTAGTTACATTGTAATGCTTGGACGCGTAGTATGTTATGTTGCTACCTTTATACTTTGTCTTTTTATTGTTTCCTGCAGTATTCTTTCTACCCTTTTTGTATTTAGTAGTCGTCTTTTATCTGTTATCTCTGCAATGAAACTCATTTAGTAGTTACTCGCTGATTGCATTGCTGTTAGTATGTTAATGCTGTTAGGTTCACCTGGGTCTTTGCCTCTATATATCGGGTAGTATTTTGGTGAGTCTGAGAATTACCAGCATTCAAAACTCAAAATATTGAATAAGTCTGCAAGAACACCTTTTTTAAAAAAAAAAAAATGCATAGACTTTATTAAAGAGGCACCAAGGTGCATCCCCTACCAGAGAGATAAAGAACATGGCTGAAAAGAAAACACAAACAACATAAGGAACTAAAAAACTTTGGGCTGAAAAAACCAGTAGAGCCTGAAACAACATGGCTGCTCAAACACGACAATGCAATATGTTTTGTTTAGCTAGGTTCATGTACAGGGAGGTGGAAACCTCTCTCTGTGGAATGGAGGTGGAGAAGCTGAAGCTCTCTCTGGGGAATTTTCTTTGCAAGATTTCTCTTTGCTCACCAGCATTCTATTTGGTATAACCTTCGTTAACAAAAACAGTTGTATAAATGCCCCAAAATGTCATTACACAAAAAATAAAGGGCTGTAGGGAAGATGTATGAATTGTTGTATTGGCGATATATATTGCTTCTACTATGTCAAAAGAAGTTGATCCTATCGAATTCCCACTGTCAAGAATTTGTTAATCTGGCTTGCAACCATTCAAAATGATTCCCCTCCCCTAAATGCCTGCTCTTGTGGTTACCATCTTACTTGGGGTCTTAGGACTCTGAATTTTCTAGAAGCATGTTTTGTGGTTTTGAAACGTATGGTTCTTGAATTGTGTTGTACATCTGTTTGATATTAGGATTTTGAATTGCTTCTGCTTGAATCATCATTGTCATCATCTAAGGTTTGGTTGGAAACATTTTAGGTTATGCTTCATGAATATATAAGTGAAATTAGTTGAAACCAACTACAAGGATTCTCATTAGCGATTCATTCAGATAAAGCCACAACTTTCTCCCATCTAATAGTCTCCACAAATCCTATGAAAACAATGTTTTTTACCACTATTGTCTTGTACTTTAATTTATTGACTTTTCACACTTCTACACCTACATTTCTACATTGTGCAAGTCCAAACCATCATAAATGTTTCTCGCATTTCAAGTTCAGGGGTTACCTTCAATTTTTTGCCACACATCATTCAATGCAAACTCTAAATTCCGATGTGGTCATTTTTGGAGCATATTCTCCCTTAAAAACATGACATGTTGTGCGTAAAATATTTTGCTTTCATGACATATAAGTAGAATTTTCAATTTAGCTAACGTAGTTCGTAATATCTTAGTTATATTTATTTTTTTGATGTGTATAAGTTCATTTTTTTTCTTTTCTTGCAGTACTGCACTTCACCGTGCAGCTTATGGAGACAGGATTGGAGAATGACTTTCTTCTGGCTTTGATTGTTTTCACGGTGCAGTATATACTAGTTAATCATGAATACTGGAAATACAAATTGAAGCATACTCGATGGAAAGTAACGCTAAAGGTTTGTACCGTTTATTTTGTTTATTTAATGACAGGATTTGAAATAAGGGCATGTGCAATGTAGAGATATTAATGTGGTAGTGTGCAGAGTTGAAATTTTTTCAGGTAGAAAGAGAATAAACCTAAAAGACATGGAAGTGATAACTGATAATTGTAGATGCGATTACTAAAAATAAACAAAAGAGTGACTGATACGAAGAAAACAAGAGAATGGAAAAAACAAGGAGTAGTTGAACGCTGCAGAGAGATTGTACTCACTTAAGCATGTTATTATACGAAATTTATAGGGTTACAACCAAATGTTTAAGTTACTCCTATAAATACATATCACAGGAAACCTCTTGACAAGAAGTAAGCATATGGACTCTTTAGGATTGGTTGAAAGTGTAGCTCTTGATATGAAGGAATGGTGAAGGTGAATTCATGTGATGGAATCTTACTAATTTCTCATATTATTGTTTGGGATAAAGGCTTTCATTATGGTGGTGATGATGTAATTGATTCTGGTTCGTTTGAGAACTATTCTTTTAGAATCTGCATTCTCCCACCCTCTTTTATTTCTCTCTTTCTTGCTATTACAGAAATCATTATTATTAGTAGTGCATAGTAGACATGAATCATACACTTCACAATATTTTGATACTTTGGATTTAAGTGGGTGGTTGGGCATAGTAAAGTGTTTTTACCAAGTCCCTCAATCCTTGTAGTTTGTATATACAAGATTGCTTTGCATTTTTTTTCTTCTTTTTGTGGCATGTGAGTAGTTTTGTGGATGTTCTTTAAATCCTTTTGTGTTGGCTGTTGCTATCTATCTTCTGATGGATGTACTTTAAATCTTTAATGATAATCTCTAATCATTTTCGGAGTTTTAGGTGCTGGAAGTGATCAAAACATGTATCATCTCAATCCCATACTATGAAAAGTTGGGCAGAGTCTTCCGGGATATTTTGCTAGCTGATTCTTCCGTCCACAGCACACTCTTTCGAATTGTTTGCACAACACCACAAGCCTTAGAGGTCATCTATTTTTGTCCTTGTTCTATTTCTTTCTCTGAACTATTTTCTAATGCTTAGAATTTAGCTGTAAATCATTGTTGTTTTATTTTTCGCACTATTCAGAGGTTTTTTTTTCTCAACAGAACCTTTATATGAGCCGCCTCTTTGAATTGAAAGAGATTGAAGGCTTGCAGGTTGCTATAGCTTCTGTCTTGAATATTTTATACCTCATGCTTTCCAAGTTTTCTAAGGTATGTTTTGGAGACTAGAGGTTTATATTTTTTATGCTTGCTGTTAATTATGAAAATTTCGGTAAAATTTCCGATTTTTTCTTTTCTTTTTATGATGTATTGTTAATAGATGCATCTACATTGTTGCCACTCGGTTTTCCTTCTCTTACTACATGTTATGCTTGTTCCCGTTGCTGTGGTAGATATCTTACTATAAAAGTGGCTCAAGGATTACAAAATTTAGCATCCAATTGTTTGTTTTCCAGGGTATGACATCCAGCCTTCCTGTGTTTCACCAAGCAGTGCTTTCACCTGCTGTCAGACCAATTTCTGTTCCTACGGCTGTTATATCCTTGTCATCGTATTTTCGCTGTCCTGTGAGTACTTCCCCAACACTTTTTTTAATCATGTCTTGATAATTATTTTTGGCTGCTATTCCTGCTGTACGTTTATATGCTTTTCTCAATGAATTCTGCATATGTGTTATTCTTTGCCTCTTTTTATTTGTTTTCTTCCATTTTCAGTTTTTTGGGGTTAATTTTGGAGGAATGAAATGCGTGTAGGCTTTTGGTGAATTTTTTCCTGGACAGTGGACACAGATTTTTTTCCGTCAGGGGGCTGTTATATCTTCTTTTTTTCATAGTTGATAAGATTACAAGTTGTACGTTAAAGTTTCCGTTCAACTTAATCCGGGGTCTACTTTGTAGTTCTTTTGGTTATTTTTGTATGCTTATTTGTGCATGATATCTTCCTTATAGTTTTCTGTTATGCTTAAGTTTGAGGTGGTTTGGTAATGGGTTATGTCTGAGCAAGTTCATACTTCATGCAACTAAATTGATTTTGGGTTTTGGACATTGTTGCTCTTTATGAATGCTACAATGCTTGTAACCGTGTACTTATTTTCTCTGTAATAAGTTTGATATGTGCACAATGATTATAGGGTACAGTTTAGATTGACCCAAAGCAAGAGATATTTTATATGGCCAATCTTCCAAATTTTGTTACCCTCTAAGAAACACAAGGCAGCAGAAAGAAATGTCACGCAATGTCTAGCCTTTTGCTTGGATAAATCTGCCTGATGAACTTGGTGATTTTGGTTGAGATGGCTCAATTGACATGTTGAACTAGCTTAACGAGTAGCTAATGGAGCATATCTTTGCCAACCTCCATTTACATCGATGCAGATATATACCAATGAGCATGGTAGCATAAATGTTTTCAGGTGTCAGAACTCAGAAGTATACCTTTAGGGAGTATTTTTATTGTATTCATGCATCTAGCTTTGATGTTACTAGACTGCACAGGCTAGAAATGCAGTTTTTTTATCAGTCTTGTATAATGTATTCTATTCTTCTCGTGCATAAATTGTGTTAGTGTTGATTTGGATTTTATTCCTTGCTGCACTGATGGTGTTTCCTTGTTTTTGCTCTCATTGTGGAGGATCCCTATTTAATTAGTTATGTATTCTGTGCAGCCAATACAGGTTGGTTCTGCTAGACTACTTACCATGCTGTTGATTACGGCAGACTATGCACAACCATATTTGCATGGGAATGCATGTTTTAGTCTGGATGATAAGCAGGTCTGGCATTTTATTTGTGAGCTTGCCTTTTTAGCACCTCCTTTTCTGCATGAACGTCTTCTTTTAATTTATAATAATTCTTTTTTGATGTTTATAGTCTGATTCTTCACTGATAAACTATTTTCTTTTAGATTGCCGATATTAGGTATTCTGTCAACCGCATATTACTTGAGCAGTCTATGCGGAATGAAGACCTATTTGTGGCTACAATCAATGTGCTCACTTCTGCAGCACGTTATCTGGTTTGTTGCTGTTTGGAGTAGTTACTTTACATGCTTGCACTTTTTCTTTGTTCCCATTACTTTTGTCTGGGAACTTTTTATCACACTATACTTTCTGATGTTTCAAGGAAGATTTTTTACTCTCTCCGGTTTTATTTTCTTATCCTGTTGATTATAAGTTTTAATCTGACCAGTTGCTGCATATATCATTCCCACTCTTAATGGCTGTCAACCACCTTGGGTCATCGATATTTGTGCAAAGATGTCATTTTGTATTTATTTGGTTTTTTATCATTATTTCATTGCACAGACGAACTTGTGGTTCAATGGTAGTGTTGGAGTGGAGGTTATAACTCATAGGTTCAATTGTTGAAAACAGTCTCCATATATTATGTGGGGGAAAAGGTCTGCGTACATCCTACCTGTCCCTAACCCTGCCTCCTGTGGGAGCCTTATGCATGGGAGTTCTTTTGTACATATTAGTGCAACTTTTTAGCTTCTTCGTTCATTATTAACTTATTAGTAGCGGGGGTTTTTTATGCAGCCTGCATTTGTTGTTGCTATTTTCCCAACAAAAGTGAATGTGGATGCACCAGTGAATGACCCCGGAGGCGTGAAACAACTTGCAGATGAAACTTCCTTTGGGCTTCCAGACCTTAACAAATCTTGTCTGATGGATGTACTGCTGCAATATGTTGAGAAATCTGCCGATTTTATGAAGAGGTATTTGTTTGAATTCCTGTTGTCTATGGCTTTTCTATGATCCTGCTAATATCACTTGAGACTGATTATACAGGTTTATGTTATTTTGTTTGATATGTCTGATCAATATAGCTGACCCTAAACTTTTGGGATAAAGGCTCGGAGGATGATGATGTTGTTTGATCAATATAATGTTCTCCACTTAATTTCTGTCAAAATTACTTTTTTCTTCAGCAATCCCCGCATACTATTCAATGTGCTTGATTTTCTGAAGGCATTGTGGCAAGGGGCTGGTCATTATACATATATTTTGGAGTCTCTGAAAAGCTCTGGGAAGTTTTGGAAGCAGTTATGCAACTCTGTTTCATCATTTGCTATCTTGGATGCGCCTTCAGTGGAAAATTTGACCGAAATAGAGGCTCAAAAATGGGCATTCAAACATGATTGCCACTGCGCTGCATTGGAAACAATGGCATTGGACATGTTCCTCCAGAAAAAGTTGTTATTTTCTGAGTCACTTGTAAAAGGATTTTCTGAATCGAAGGAGAGGACAGAAAGTGCTGAAAAAGCAAAGCCTGTGAATGATGTTGAACTAAAGGGTATTTTGTCAAGTTGGTGTGAGAAATCCGTTTTAGGCAGTCTCATCAGATCGTATGCGTATACTCAATATGACAACAATACATTTTTCCGTGCAAAGGTGAGCTTAAATTTATTCTTTCAGTTTTTTTCAACTTTTTTTTCCCACTGATGTTCTGACTATATGCTCGCTTAGGTACTTGTGTAATGTTTGTTTTTTCTTTTGACTATATCCCGCTCTTGAAGCAATGTATATGATCAGAGGATGCAGATTCTTTTTTTGCCCCCCTGTATTTGGTGACCTGGTGTTTTAATCTGTAACTATTTGTTTTGTTATCTTCTCAATGTTTTCAGTGTGGCGGGGGGTTAGATAGTAATGATTAATGAACTTTGTTACCTGAACTTTATGGCTTTTCATTAACTTTTATTGTACTAAAATTGACAGAGAGCAAACTTTCGTAGCCAAATTATTGTGGATCTCTCAGTATTACAAGTAGAGGGTCATGTGGGTTGCGCTGATGTTGTACATTTTTCTTATTTCAACCATGTGATTTCATACTTGCCTGCAACTTTGCAGGTTGCTGGAAGTGCATTATCAGTACTTTTGATGGGTAAATTAGCTGGTGGAGATTCAGGAAGTTTGTCTATTTCATTGCTGGAGAAGATCCATGGCATCTGTGAAAAAGTATGCTCCACTCAATGTTATGCAGAACTTTTCTTTGACTTATTTGGAACTATTAATTTAGTTTGTTACCTAAGGTAATAAATTATTGAGCCCTTTGCCATTAAAAAATAAAATAAAAATCATAATAAACTCGGAGCCCTTTGAGAGCTGGTTTTGGTGCATATCTATAACTTGTGTGTTTATTCTGTATTTTTCTTTGAATCCATTTTTGAGGTTAACATAGTGTGTTTTATCTCTGTTAATAGCTGAAATGTCAGCCAGCATTTTCTGAATTGGCTGCGCAATACAGACAGCAGGGTTACAGGTGAAGTTCTAGATCTCTTTCATTTTGTTCCATGGGTTATTGCTAGGCATCTGGTACAGTGTGACTAGCCGTAACAGAATATCCACAAATAGCATATATGAATGCCTTTTGGAGTTATGAAAATCACATCGATTGAAGAAGCCTCATCGGAATCTTTCTAATACCCACGTGGGTTGCATATTTCTTTATGCATGCGCATGTACAATTATAATTTGTCCTGGGATCTGCCTTTAGATGCTGAAATAGATGGTTAAGCTTTGACATCCTATTTTTTCCCCCTTTTGGCTTCTTGTTTATTTTCAGTGATGGTAAGGAGCTGCACACTCTAATACTCAGCGATCTTTACTATCATCTACAAGGAGAACTTGAAGGCAGAAAGATTAGTCCAGGACCATTCAAAGAACTATCCCAATTTATAATTGAATCGAATTGTTTTCAGGCTTATCACTATAAGCGTGAGTCTGACATTTCTTTAAATTCAAAGGATGAAGCTTTGTTTGATATTGCACGAGTCCAAGCAGATTTGGGATTGGATAAGTGGGATTATTCAGAGTGGAAGATGTCCAAAGCAATTGCAAATGCGATGTTGGATTGCTTCAAGTATGCAAACTCAATGGTGTTGCTTACTAGTTCGAGGCTTTCCACACTAAAAGCATTAATAACTGTTTTGACTTTGTATGAGGATGATGTAAGTTTTTTACATTTTGGTTTAGTTTCTTACCTGTTTCCTTAGTAGGAGAACTCACAGGAAATTTTAACTTGGGTTAAAGATTTAGTTTGATGTGCAATACGTAAACTCTATTCAAAATAATGTTGACTGGAAAGAAACAGATGCTTTGCTGAGGAGACTGGGTAAAACCAGTTCATAGACAATTGGCTTTCTTCAGCAGAATTTGACTTATCTAGACTGTACACACTTTCTTGAAATCTTTAATCTCGGTGTAATTTAATCCTCTGTTGCTTGCCTCTTGGTTGTTTGATCCCTTTTACTGCACTTTATCCTTTCATGTACTTTGTTCTTGGTTAACATTGTCTTCGGCCTACTTCACAAGAAGAAAAAAAATGTTCAGCCCGAGATATTTGATGCATCCATTTTTTAACTGAAAGAGTGGGGTTATTGCCTTGTGTTTCTGGTTGACAAACTTTGATTGTGGAAGAAGTGAAGAACATTGATTGAGGTTAGACTGTAGATGTCATAGGAATTCTACAATCTGCATTGTTCTCTGATGGCCTAGTGTATAGTGGAAACTTTACCTTGAGAAGAATGTGGCATGATTAAATTCTCAAGTACTATTTAAATTCCGTCACTGTCCATACTCCTTGAACAAAGTGTCTTAAGATGATATTTTACTCCACCTTCTGATCCGGCTGATCCTTTTGTTAGTTCAGGCTTCAGCCTTCAGTGCACTGTCATAGACCCATAGCCTTATTTACCAGTGTGTTTTTTGTTTTTTATTCTTCGACTTTATAATCTTTGATTTCATAACACCCTTTCCATGAATATTTGTTTCCTATTGCTAACTTAGTGGACAAAAACTCATTTTTATTTTTCTTTTGCTGCAGTCAAGGGGGAAAACAACTGGAGGGAAGATCCCTGATCAACTTGTTTCTTCTTGTGTTGATAACATATGCCAATATTTGCATGCTGCACTGGAGTCACTAGCTAAAGTACTGGATGCATCTGAAGATGTCCTTGACTTCCTTGGTGCTCAAGCAGAACTACTTCTCCATCTCATGAGATCTGTATGGAAAAGCCTGCCATTATCTGATTGTGTACTTGTTTTAAAAACTGCGGGTTTTGGCCTCAAGGTGCTCTTTGACTTCCACTCACCAGTTAGCAGGGTAAATACGTTAATCAAGCTTTTACTTGTGTTACAACTTATGGCTGTAGAAATTATCTGCCAAAGCTTGCATTTGGGTGGGCTTGATGCGGAATCGGTTAAAGTTGCTGAGATTTCTAATTTGTGCTTGGGGCTAATACCAATTCTCTGCACTGGCATTGCAACTGCTGAGCATTGGACTCTCGCCCTTACAACGGTTGACTTCATTCTAAGATGTGTTTTGACACCCCAGACATGGTTCCCAGTCATACAGAAACATCTCCCCTTACAGCACTTGACAGTGAAGCTTCATGATAAAAGTTCTCTTGCATTACTTCCTGGTATATTGAAGTTCTTTTTGACCCTTGCGTATGTCAGGGATGGTGCTGAGATGCTTCTGAGTGTTGGGTTTTTCTCCTCCCTAAGAATGTTGTTTGCTGACTTGTCTGATGATAAATCTTCCGCTGTAATCATGAATGAAAAGAGTACCTTCACTTTATCTGACAGAACTGAAAAGCCTCAACAGATTTGGGGGCTTGGCTTGGCTGTGGTCACTGCTGTGGTTCATTCCCTGGGAGACAGTGCTGCTTGTGTTGATATTGTGGAAAACATGATAACTTACTTCTTTTCTGAGAAATTTTATTTGATTTCCTTTTTTCTCAATGCTCCTGAGTTTCCATCCAGTAACCATGACAAGAAAAGACTTCGGGCACAGAGAACTCAAATTTCTCTCTCTGATCTTAGGGAAACAGAGCATACCCTCATGCTTATGTGTGTTCTAGTAAAACATTGGAATTTATGGGTTAAGTCTATGAAAGAAACAGATTCGCAGTTGAGGGAGAAATGCATTCATCTTTTGGCATTTATTAGCCGGGGAACTCAATGGCTTGGAGTTTTACCAAGGAAGACTGCCCCTCTCTTTTGCCCTCCTGTCCTCAAAGAGGAGTTTGATCGGTGCAAGAAACCATCAAATATCAACAGCAGAAGTGGATGGTTTGCTCTTGCACCCCTCGGTTGTGAGCCAACGCCTAAGCTTTCTGCTGTCTCAAACGTAACATCTGCTCTCTTAATCAGGGGTCAGTCAACTGATGACACTAATCTTGCTTCTCAAACAGTTTTCTCTGATTCTGTTGCTCTGCAAATTTACGTGATCACATTTCTCCTTTTGAGATTTCTCTGTTTACAAGCTGAGGGTGCTTCTGAAAGGGCTGAGGAGTTGGGTTTTGTTGATCTTGCTCATTTTCCTGAGCTCCCAATGCCTGAGATATTACATGGCTTACAGGTAAAGTGCCAAATTAGTCCTAAAGATTAGAGTTTTTGGTTAAGTATTGATTATGTATTTTTGTGGCCAGAAATATGTGCTCTGCAAGGATGCACCAGCACACAAATGTTGAATATAATTGATCTTTCCCTTAAAAAAATGGCGTACCTCTGGATTTGCCTATTCTATTTATTGACTTGTTCAGTAAATTGCAGGATCAAGCAAGTGCTATTGTTTCTGAAGTATGTGAGACAAACAAAACAAAGCATGTTCATGCTGCAACCCAGCCTGTCTGTCGCTTACTACTTCAAATCATGGAAATGGCTTTGTACTTGGAATTTTGTGTTTTACAAATATGTGGAATAAAACCAGTTTTGGGGCGTGTGGAGGATTTTTCTAAAGAAATCAAATTACTGTTTAAAGGTAAAACACTCCCCGAATCCTCCTATTTTGGCTAGCATTTATATTGCTTGAGGATTTTGAGTCTAACTGTGGTTCTTTTCACACTGGCTTTGCAGCAACGGAGGGCCATGCATTCTTAAAAGAATATGTGAAGTCCTTGAAGCAGATAATATCACTTCTTTACCCTGGACTCTTACAGAGCGAGAGCCTTTTGTGAAAGGCAAAAGAGAACATTATGTTTGGAAGTGAGAGAGGGAAAAAAAAGCGTTTAGACTAGTCTGATTATTGCCACTAATTGTTACCTTATAATATGTTTAAAGAAAATGTAAAAGTATGCAGACATTCCTCCTGTATGTAGAATGAATCTGCAATTTCTTCCTGCCATTCTTTGTTTTGAAAGACGAGCAGAGTGACAAAATGATGCTGACCAGGGAAGGGGCTTTTGTACATTTTTTGGGATTGATTCATGCTTTGATGACGCTTGTAACAAAGTTGGTTATTTCCCAATGGATCTGATTTTTTTTTCCCACTTTTAGGTATGCTTGAAACCTCAAAATATGAACTCCACTTAATCTTTAATTTTAATCAGAGTGGAATGTTGGATGTTTAATAGACTCGACATATATTTTTTTAATCAATAGTTAAAATATATGGCATAACATTTAAAGAGAGGAAGGTTGTTGGTTGGAGATGGCTTTTGCGCAACACAATTGGTTTATGGTTGAAAGACTTTCTTTCGAATATTGGTGATTGAACTGCAGCGGAGGCTGAATTATGGGCTGCGTTTCATGGTCTTCATCTGGCCTGGAATAAGAAGGGTTATTTTTTAGCCTGATTCCCTTCTTGTTGCCAACTGGCTCAGCAATGTAAACACTTTAGTCTTCTCAATCTCCAATCTGTTTAGTGTTTGTTGTCAGCTTTTGTGTTGTGCTTGGAAGGTTAAGGTACACCATCATGTGTACATAGAGAAAAATCGGTCTGCGGACTCTCTTCTCGGTGAGGCTATCAAGATGGACAGAGGTCTTCACGTTCTTGTGGATCCTCCTGGAGATTTAGTTGACTTGCTCATGGAAGAGATAATGGATGTTGCTTGGTCATATCGGGTTAGGATTCCAGTGAGTAACTGTTTCCTCGTGGTTTTCCTTCCTCTGAATAAAAAAAAAATCTCAATTATATGACCCAGTCAATTTTTAACTTACTTAGGAGTAGCTTAATGAAGCAACCAATGTCCTGTGGTCCAGACCAAATAGTCAATAGGTTAAAAGCTTTCTATTCCCATTAATCTATAAGGAATAAAAAATTATTAAGGAAAAAGAAAAAGAGAGGGAATAAATAAAAATATTCAAAAGAAACAGAATAAATAAAGATATTCAAAAAGAAACAGAATAAATAAAGAAATGAATCGAATCCCTCATATCACTCGTTACCACACGCTTTAATCTCTTTTAAAGGGTAAGCAATTTTTTTTTTTTTAAAAAAAAAAACTTGATGAAATTTTTTATTAAGAAATCGTTTTTGTTTATAATTTTTTCCAAATCCGAAGTGAAAAACCAATTTATATATGATCAATCGTAAACAACCGTTAGGCCACATTCAAATGGGTCCCAATCAATACAAATCTTTCATGGTGCCTCATTAATCCTCGGGTAATGGTATTTAAACCCCCAAATATGATAACCATACCCCCTTAATTTTTTTAATAATTTTTTTACCTTGTAATCAATGTATAATTGATATTTTAATATAAGAAATCTAATTTTATCTAAATGCCTATTTTGCCCTTATGATTTAGTATCCTTATCCCCTACCTATCCACATGTCACTCATCATCACCCTAATTTGGTATCCTTACCCCCTAATTTGGTAACCAAACCCCCCTTTAATTTTTTTTTATCTCAAAATCAGTGCCTTAATGTTATTTTATTAAGATTAGATTAGTTTTTTAAAATACCTATTATGTCATTTTCTATTAGAAATCATACCCCCATTTTTAGTAACCTTACTCCCATATCCACAAAATAATTTTTTTATTCTAATATATGTTTTAGAAAATTTATTTTAATTCTTAGATAATTTTTTTTTTCAATATATGTTGTAAAACTATTTTAATTTTTTTTGTATTGTTTTGATTATTAATGAATTTTTTCCTGCATTTTTTGTTTTGTTTTCAATTATTATGGTATTTTTTTGTCTGTATCCTACTATGTTTTTTTACATTATTTTTGTTTCTACTAACACATGATTTTGTTTTGATTATTAGTGATTTTTTTTCCTGCATTTTTTTTTGTTGTTTTTCAATTATTACTGAGTATTTTGTTGTTTTGTTCTATTATTTCTATAAAATAAAAAAGTTGACGTACATACTGTGTACTAACTATTTTGTTTCTATCATATATGCATGTTAGCTTTATTAATTTTTTCTACCAAGACATTATGAAGAAAAAGAAAATCAAGATACCTTTAGCCAACATCTCAAAATCTTGTTGAGAATGGGAGCATGCGTGGTACCAACTACATTATATGATTCGATCGAGGAGTCTCTCTGTGTGAACTTAACGTGATAGTAGGATGTCCACTTTCTTCATTGTTAGTGGTGCCAGTGCATCTTTGTAGTTTGTTTAGGGGCTTGGTCTTTTCTTTCTGGTTGTCGGAAGTCTCACTCTGAATGGATGTTGCCGTGATCTGGTTGTGCTCCTCACTTGAAATGTCTTTTTTATATCTTTTTTGTTGACCTTTACTATATCTGCTGCTATAGTATTTTATTTTAAAATGCTTATTTTGGTTAGGTTTCACCTTTTGATTATCATTTGGTTAGGCCACAATGGACAATCTTAAATTTTGGACAGAAAGTTTGAGATTGTCGAGCGGATCGATATCAAGTGAGGTATGAAGTATGATATATTTTATATAATTTATATAAAATTAATTTTAATGATATTGATGTTTTCTTGTAGGAGGAATATGTTCGAAATTTATCAGCAACCCATTCTTGGAGAGAAAGGAAGAAAGCGGAGTGGATTTCCATACACAAGAAGATGAAGATAATCTTCAAATTGATGTTACCGATGATTTTTTGACGGATATGGTAAAAATTGATAAATTTATATTTCATCGATTAATTAAATAAGCGGGTGTTGACAAGTTAAAAGTGTTTACATGTATTCAATTCTCGAGAATCACTAGTGGAATGGGTTCGAAATTGTGGACGTGATCTTGGTTTTGTAATTATTATCAAAAGGTCAAAAATTGGAGGATTTGGAAAGCGTCATAAATTACTTTTACAGTGTGAGCGTAGTGGTCATTATGTGCCCAAAAAGAAGTCTACCAAGGTTATTGGTTCAAAACGGTGTAATTGTCTGTTTACAATTAAGGGGATTAAATTGAAGACGGATGATGACTGGATGCTTCGAGTTTTATGTGGAATTCATAACCATAAGGTTGCAGTATACATGGAGGATCATTCATATGTCGGTCGCCTATCTGCAACTGAAAATGACACGTTGATAGATATGTCAAGAAATTTAATGAAGCCACGAAACATTTGGGCCACACTAAAAAATAGAGATCCAAAGAATGTCTCAACCATTCAAACCATCTACAATGCCCGTAAAAAGTTTCATACATAAGAACAGGCAGGTAAATCACAGATATAACAACTTCTGTCGTGTTTGGATGAGCACGAGTATGTTTTCATGCATCGCTCTGACGATTTCACTAATGAGCTCCTAGATATATTCTTTGTACATCCTCGTTCCATAGATTTACTCCGAGCTTTTCCACATGTGCTGATTATGGACTCTACTTACAAAATGAACAGGTTTAGAATGCCTCTTTTTGAGATTGTTGGTTTGACACCAACAAACATGACATTTTGTGGTGCATTTGTTTTCCTTCACGCAGAAAAGGTAGAAAATTATGCATGGGCATTGGCCTATTTGAGGACCGCGATGGTTGATTGTATAAGTCCAAGAGTTATAATTATGGACAGAGATTTGGCTTTGATGAAAGCAAGTGCCCAAGTCTTTCTAGACTCGATAAAGTTGCTTTGCAAGTGGCACCTTTCAAGGAATATAGTTGCAAACTGCAAGAAGTCCTTTGCTGACAAAAACATCATGGGAGGCCTTTTATTCATTGTGGCACACTTTGATGAATTCTGAATCAGAAATCGAGTATGTTTATAACAAGTCCTCAATGGAGATTATGTTCCATGGTTATCCATCAGTCATAAATTATGTTAATGACGTTTGGCTCACACCGTACAAGGAGATGTTTGTAGCTGCTTGGACGAAGAACTATATGCATTATGGTAATCGAACCACAAATAGAGCTGAGAGTCAACATGCTAAATTAAAAAGGTACATGGGCACATGACAATTAGATTTCCAAACTGCTTGGGATTGTATTCATCAACTGTTAGAGGCTCATTTTACAGCAATAAAGGCTAGTTTGGAAAAAAGTAGAAATGTTGTTCAACATCGGTTCAAACCAGAACATTTTCGAGAGCTCAGGGGGTTTGTGTCTATGAATGCAATGCTTCGTATTTCAGAAGAAATTGAGCGTTCTAAAGTTGCGGGGGCAGACATCAATGCTTGCAGATGTAATCTTCGATTAACTCATGGATTACCATGTGCGTATGAGATTGCAATATATCTGAAGAATTATCGTCCAATTCCACTACCATGCATTGATAGTTTCTGGAATAAACTAGATATATTGACATCAGTGTTAGTACAAGATGATGATATAAGTTGCAACGTAGAGGTGCAAATGTTCACAGATCAGTTTAAAAAGAAGTCAAAAAGTGGTAAAGTCTCTCTGCTGAGAAAATTGAGAGAGATAATTAATCCATCAACGACTGCACTTACTGAACCAGAGAGAAATACAGATACTCGTGGTCGACCATCGTCCAAGAAGAAAGTTGACGCATCAACCAAACGTAATCCCTCAGCATTTGAATTGGTTGAACATGATTTTATGGAGTCGCAACAACCAAGTAGGCATAGTTGCTCTTCTCTACATGTCCCTACATCAGGTCCAAAACAAATGGGGTTAAGGCAAACAAAAACTACAAGACAACATCATTACGTTAGCCAATTTTTGTCTATAATGCAACCATATATAATTTCTGTCACAGATGTAAAGGCAGACAAAAATTATGGTTTTAGGGCTATTGCTGGATTACTTGGTCTTGGTGAAGATTCATGGTCCAACGTCCGACAAGATTTGATTTTCGAGATGAAGACATTTTGGAATGAGTATATTGACATCTATGTTGGTTATGATAGAGCTATTTCAATTTACAATTCATTGTGTTTCTTTGAATCAAATCGACTAGCTTCGCTAGAATATTGGATGACGATGCCAGATATGGGGCACTTGATTACATGTAAGTATAATGTCATCTTACATGTTATTAGCAATGAACAGTGCCTAACTTTATTGCCTCTGCTCTCCATACCTCCGACACCGCATGAGCGTGTAATTATGACCATTGGATTTGTTAATGGCAACCATTTTGTTCAACTGTCATTAGCAGATATGTACCCCATGCCTCCTGTCATGATCCAATGGTTTAGGTACAGGTATCAATGTGCGGCTGAATGGGTGACTTCGTACAATGAGCAGCTTGCTTCATTTGTCCAATCAACTCGAACGACAAATCCATCTGGCTATACTGAATTGTGATCCACACGTGTGCTTCTTTTATTAGATAAGTTTGTAATTGTATAATGAATAATACATGCGTGTTACTTTTATCAGACAAGTTAAGTTTGTGATCAAACAAAGTTTTATTTATTATTTTTAAATAATCATTAATACTTTACGAATGAAAATAAATTTTATATCTTACAACAAAATAATGGTTTTGATCATAATTAGAAGAAAAAAATAAAGTAAAAAGACATAGTGAAATACAAACAAAAAATTCAGTAATAATTAAAAAAAATGCAAAAAAAAAAATCACTAATAATTGGCGCAAAATGATATATTAGTAGATAAAAAATTAACAAATATTATATAATACAAACAAAATAAACTTAAATATTTTTCTTATTTTACAACATATATTGAAAAAAAAATTATCTAAGAATTAAAATAAATTTTCTAAAACATATATTAGAATAAAAAAATTATTTTGTGGATATGAGGATAAGGTTACTAAAAATGGGGGTATGGTTACTAATAGATAAGGGCATAATAGGTATTTAAAGAAACTAATCTAATCTTAATAAAATAACATTAAGGCACTTATTTTGAGATAAAAAAAATTAATAAAAAATTAAAGTTGGGTTTGGTTACCAAATTAGGAGATAAGGATATTAGGGTGATGATGAGTGGCATGTAGATAGGAGACATGAATTCTAAATTAGGGGGTAAGGATACTAAATCGTAAGAGCAAAATAGACATTTAGATAAAATTAGATTTCTTCTATTAGAATATCAATTATACACTGATTACAAAATAAAAAAAATATTAAAAAAATTAAGGGAGTACGATTACCATATTTGGGAGTTTAAATGTCATTATCCTTAATCCTCCGGCATCAGGACCTACGGTCCTACACTACAAACCAAAAATCAGGTCCCTCCAAGGCTCCAACCGATGCTCAAACGTCGCCGTTCATATGCCGCCTCACGGCCTCAGTGCCTCGGATCCCTCACTAACCCTCAGTCAAACCCCTAACCCAACCATAGTTAAATACTCTCGTAGAAGTCCAACACGTGTTCCATTTAAACGGTCCAGATTCAATTTCCTTTGATATTATCCATCTCTACCACTATAACTGGAACCTCCTCCCACAAACCCTAACAACACTCGGTAAAAAATCTAGAATTATTATCTGTTCAATGGCAAGCAACCCTAAGGTCTTCTTCGACATTGCGATCGGCGGTCAGCCGGCCGGCAGAATCGTCATGGAGCTTTACGCTGACACCACCCCTAAGACTGCGGAGAATTTCCGTGCTCTCTGCACCGGCGAGAAGGGCGTCGGCCGCATGGGCAAGCCACTACACTACAAGGGCTCTTCCTTCCACCGTGTGATCCCGGGATTCATGTGCCAGGGTGGAGACTTTACCGCCGGAAATGGCACCGGCGGGGAGTCCATTTATGGTGCGAAGTTCGCCGATGAGAACTTCAGGAAGAAGCACGAGGGCCCTGGAATCCTCTCTATGGCTAATTCCGGACCTAACACCAATGGATCTCAGTTCTTCATCTGTACTGCCGAGACTTCATGGCTCGATGGGAAGCACGTCGTGTTTGGTAAGGTCGTTGAGGGTATGGACGTAGTGAGAGCTGCTGAGAAGGTCGGATCGGGATCTGGAAAGACTTCGAAGCCTGTTGTGGTGGCCGATTCCGGTCAACTCTCTTAGATCGTACACTTGATCGATGGTCACGGAGACTTGATCTATTATCTACGTAGCAGTTTTCAAATTTGGGTCTTGTGTCGCTGTCTTTACTTTTATCCGTGTTTTTCTTTTTCTTATTGGAAGTGATCTCTGAGAGACTTGTTTTGGAGTAAACTGCCATAAATAAGATAGGGTGGCTTTGGTTAATTCCTGGCATCGTTTTGATTGACTTTTCATGGATTTAGCTATGGTTTCTTCTGGTTTATGTTTTAGTGAATGTGGAATCATCTGACGCATAATTATTGTGTTCTATCAGTCTATCTTCTTTTGGTGGATATTGAGATTATTTGTAGTGCCTTGGGCCCATTTGTTATATTTTTAGGGCCCTTGTATATCATCAATGATTTTGTAAGTCTTGTGCCCGTGTGTGTCTCCTATAGTGGCGTCAATGTAATATAAAAATGACCTGAAAATTCATATGGGAGAAAAAATATTGTTGTAAATTTTCAAGAAGAATAATCTAGTTCTCTTATTAAACATTTTTAATATTATGAAGGAGGTCATTGATGAATCCCACGCGTTTCTTGGACCCAATTAACCTTCCAACTTAGGCAGGCAAGGTTAACATCAGAACAGAGATAGCTTTCTAGGTTAACATCGGAACTGAGATAGCAATCTCAAATTGTAACTTGATAATTTCTTTTTCTCCCCTCCAACGAGGTTACACAACTATATTTAATAACTTTCGTAATTGAAGGATAGATAATATAATAAACTACTTTTGGTAGACCCTTATTATTCCTATAATTAGGACTTGAAAGAAGGATTTTCCCATAGGATAAAATCAATGCCGTAACTTTTCCTTGGTTGACTTCTAGCTACTGGTCCCTCATGTCTCTTCATCATTATTATCTCACATAACGGCTCCATTAATATTTTTATCAATATCACCACTGATTGTGCCACTAATTACTCCATTACTGTTCCCGTGCATCTCTTCATGCATGATATACGTAAAGTCAGTCTTATCATCATTACGTGTCACAAGCTTGGCCTCTTTGATACGCAGTCGTCTAGCTCGATTGTACGCATTTTTCAGATTACGGCCTTGGTCTTCATCATTCCTACCCCCTTTGAGTTTGTCCTTGTCCTCAAGGACTAAAGCAGGAAACTGGAGGCACATCAAAGATAATTCCTCCCATGTGGAGTCCTCAGGTGGCAAGGAGTTCCATTGAATTAAGACCTCCCACCGGACTCGATTGCCCCGCTTCATCTGGCGATACTCAATGGCACGAGATGGCTGAAGCATAATATCCCCATCTTGATCAAAAGCTGGGAGTTGGGTTTCCACAATAGTTGAATTTCCTACTCTGCGTTTAAGTTGTGAAACATGAAAGACTGGATGGATGTGAGCAGAAGTTGGTAACTCCAGTTTATAAGCTACCTCACCAATACGCTGAAGCACCTTATAGGGGCCATAGAACCGACTACCCAATTTGAACAATGCTCTTTGCGTAACTGATTTTTGCTTATGAGGTTGAATCTTGAGAAATACACAATCGCCTATGGTAAATTGCTCCTCTCGATGGCTATGATCATAGTACTCCTTGGCCCGATTATTTGCCTTCTCTAAATTATTTTTCAGCTCGCGTAGAAGTTCATCCCTGTTAGATAATTCATTGTCTACCTCTGCATTGAATGACCAGTTTTCATTGTAGTGGACCAATTTTGGAGGAGGTCGACCATACAAATATTCAAATGGAGATTTCTTGGTTGAGGCATGGTAAGTTGTATTATACCAGAATTCTGCCCAAGCAAGCATATCCTCCCATTTGTGTGGGTTTTGAAAAAACAAAAGCCCGTAAATACTGTTCAAGAGTTCGATTCGTCACCTCAGTTTGACCATCAGTTTGAGGATGGTATGCGGAACTCATTGAGAGTTTAGTACCCTGTAGTCGAAATAGTTCCTTCCAAAAATTGCTAGTAAAAATTCGATCTCGATCAGTCACAATAGAACATGGAATTCCATGTAGTTTAACCACCGTACCAATGAAAAGATGAGCCACCAACTTGGCCGTATATGGATGCACCATTGGAATGAAGTGAGCATATTTCGTTAATCTGTCGACAACCACAAAGATTCCATCATACCCATTGGACTGTGGCAACCCCTTTATGAAATCCATGGAGATGTCCTCCCATACTTGGTTTGGAATTGGCAATGGTTGTAGTAGTCCACTAGGTCGTCACGAATCACTTTTCACCCTTTGGCATGTATCACATGCAGCGATATATTTGTGGACGTCACCCTTTATATCAGTCCAAAAAAAATTGTTATTAAGTCTGACCCATGTGCGATACACCAGAATGACCTCCCATGTTGGAGTCATGGAATTGATGGAGGAGCTGCTGTCGAAGCTCACTATTTTCTGGGACCACCGTGCGACCTTTGTGGATGATGATCCCATCCCTGTCTACAAAATCAGTCAGACTTGTAGGGGATGCGTGCATCTTCTCACGAATGGCCTTATAATAATCGCAGGTCTGACCATAGCGTCGAATCTCATCCCATATCTGTCAGGTTGGCCCGGTAATAGCCGCGAGAATGGGTCCACCTATCCGCCATGAAAGAGTATCGACGATCACATTTTCTTTTCCGGGCCGGTAGTGGATTTCAAATTCAAAGCCCAAAAGCTTGGCTATGAATTTCTGCTGTTCTGGAGTGACGATTCGTTGTTCAAGTAAATGTTTAAGAGGCTGTTGGTCTATAAAGATGTGGAATTTTCGGCCAATCAGATATGGTCTCCATACGCGGATCGCCTCACTTATGACCAACATTTCTTTAGAATAAACCGACCAGCCACACTTCATTGGTCCCAATGACTTGCTTAGATACGCCAAAGGTCGTCCATTTTGTATGAGAACCGCCCCTATGCCGTCATCACAAGCATCTGTATGCACCTCAAAGACTTCTCCAAAATCGGGCATTGCAAGAACAGGGGTTCGCGTGATGGCCTCTTTGAAAGCATGAAAATCCACAAGGCTGGTAGCAGACCAACTGAACTTACCCTTCTTCAACATCTCAATCAGAGGTTTGGCTATGAGGCCAAAATGTTCCACAAATTTTCGATAGTAGCCTATGAGCCCAAGGAATCCACGCAGGGCTGAAATATTTTTTGGTTGAGGCCAAGATTGCATAGCTTCTATCTTGCTTTGGTCCACCTTAACTCCCTCCCGTGATATGATGTGCCCAAGATATTCCAATTCTTCTTGCGCAAAAGCGCATTTGGAGGGCTTAATAAAGAACCTGTGATAGACTAGTATCTCAAGCACTACCCGCAGGTGTGTTACATGGTCAGCCCAAGTCTTAGAATAAACCAAAATATCATCGAAAAATACAAGAACAAACTTTTGCAATTGTGATGAAAAAATATGATTCATAGCAAATTGGAAAGTTGATGGTGCGTTGCAAAGACCAAAAGGCATTACCAAATACTCGTAATGACCATTGTGAGTTCGAAAAGCTGTTTTATGGAAGTCAACCTCATGGACTCGGACTTGGTGGTATCCCGCCCTTAGATCCAATTTAGAGAAAAATTGGGAACCTTGCAGTTCATCAATCATATCATCCACCGTCGGTATAGGGAAGTGATCCGTAATGGTTGCCTCGTTCAATGCTCGATAGTCATTACAAAACCTCCAAGTACCATCCTTTTTTTTACCAATAACACCGGAGAGGAAAAAAGGCTATTACTTGGTCGGATGAGGCCCTTTTATAGCATTTCACGGACTTGCTTCTCAATCTCATTTTTTTTAAAATCAGCGTACCAATATGGTGGTACATTCACCGGTTTAGTCTCGTCAAGCAATGGTATCTTGTGATCGAAAAAACGCTGAGGAGGTATGGAATTGGGTTCCTCAGTTACGGACTTGAATTCTTGAAGTAATGCTTCAATATTCGATGGCCAAGTCTTTACTGTAGATGCTTGAGCAATATCCTCCGTGTGTACTTCTTGAATAGAGAAACACTGACCCCCCATGTCTCCATAACTTCTCAATATTACTTGTTGTTATTGGTTGGATGTCTCCCTTTGTCGCTGCCGTTAATTTGACCCATCTGTCACTCCACTGAAATTCCATCGTCATTTTCTTGTAATCGGACACTACACGGCCCAATTCGGAAAGCCACTATACTCCAAGCACGATGTCCAACCCACTCAAAGGTAATACAAACAAGTCGACTCGCATTTGTACCTCTTGCATGTGGATACGCGTATCCAAGCACACTTCCTTACATTCTAGATGTTCACCGCTGGCTACTTTAACTTCAAACGGTTGAATTGGGTTGATGCCCAATTTTAGGGAGTTAGCAACGTGGCTTTTGATAAAATTGTGAGAAGATCCATTGTCGATTAAGACAGCCACGGGTCTGTTGTTAACCCGAGCATGTAGTTGCATCGTTCTGGGCCCTTGCACCCCTGCTAGTGCATGAATGGAAATTTGTGGTTCATCAGAATCTGTAGATACTTTCTCCTCCTCATTATCATAGGTTGGTTCCTCTTCTTCACACGCTTCTGTCATGAATGATTGAGGTATTTTGCAGCGGTGGCTGGGTTCAAATTTTTCATTGCAGTTGAAACACAATCCTTTCTCTCTTTTTTGTTTCATTTCTTCCCAAGTCAACCTCTTCACTCCTGTTGGTAAGGTTTTGGGTAAAGAATTTGTTGGCTTGCTGGTTGCACCATCATTTTGGGAAATCGAGATTCGCCTCTGGTCCGGTTTCCACCCTCACCGAGTAGTCGCCATGTGATCATCCTCCAACCTTGCTAGTTCAATGGCTTTTCAAATTGTCTGTGGTCTAGCCACCTTAATCTCCTTCGCCAAGTCTGGTTTGAGGCCTCCGATAAAAGTTCCTAAGAGAGCTTTCTCAGGCCACCCATGCACCAACATGGACAGTCGTTCATATTCTTTTATGTAACCACGTAAATCTCCGGTTTGTTTAATCCGAGATAAGGCTTCGTCATGATCGACGTAGCCTGTGGGACCAAATCTTGCAAGCAATTCCTTCTCAAAGTTCTTCCATCTGATAGTTTTCTTCTTTTTTCGATAAAGGCGTCGAATCCATTACCACCATTGGTTGGCTTCTCCTTCGAAGAAAAAAGAAGCATATTCCACTCGTTCAGTTGTCTTTACTTTCTAGAAATTGAAAAATTGTTGACCACGACTGATCCATGAAACCGGATCTTCTCCTTTGAATGTTGGGAAAATCATTTTGGGCTTGTTCTTGTCTTTGTATGGCTTATTGGTCTGCTCCTCTTCCTCCTCTCCTATGGATGAATCTCCCGTGGAATATGAATCATCTTCAGTAGTGCTTTGTTTGCTTGACTCCAAAGTTTGACTATCAACAATCCGATCTCTTCTTTCTCTTTTTCCTTTCTTCTTTTTCTCACGCAGCATTCCTACCATTTGGTCGAACCTTTGTTGCACCTCCATGCCTAGGGTCTGCATGTGTGCTTCCAATGCTTCAATCCTCTCTTTGTGCGACATTCCAAGAACCAGGGATTCGGTAGTGGCTCCTCTCAATGAAAGCACCAGTGATGAATTCCACCCGTTTCTTGGACCCAATTAACCTTCCAACTCAGGCAGGCAAGGTTAACATCGGAACTGAGATAGCAATCTCAAATTGTAACTTGATAATTTATTTTTCCCCCCTCCAACGAGGTTACACAACTATATTTAATAACTTCCGTAATTGAAGGATAGACAATACAATAAACTACTTTTGGTAGGCCCTTATTGTTCCTATAATTAGGGCTTGAAAGAAGGATTTTCCCATATGATAAAATCAATGCCGTAAATTTTCCTTGGTTGACACCTAGCTACTGGTCCCGCATGTCTCTCTATCATTATTATCTCACATAACGGCTCCATTAATATTTTTATCAATATCACCACTGATTGTGCCACTAATTACTCCATTACTGTTCCCGTGCATCTCTTCATGCATGATATACGTAAAGTCAGCCTTATCATCATTACGCGTCACAAGCTTGGCCTCTTTGATACGCAGTCGTCTAGCTCGATTGTACGCATTCTTCAGATCACGGCCTTGGTCTTCATCAGTCATTCTCGACATTCATACATTCCATTTTGGTAAATCTATGCTCGACAATTTTTTTTTCTCACATTCATCAAGCTTCTCTAGCGAAGAAACGAAATGACTCATCCGGCGATCATTTTTTCGAGTCGATTTAATAGTCTCTGTCTAAATAGCTTGCTTACTTATATTACTGGTATGCATTACTTTTAACTTCTACCTACTTTGTTTCTTTTGGTCTTTAATTTGGTTTTTATTTTTTACGTTAGATGAAAGGTCTTGTTTTTGGTTTGAGATAAGGTATTTATGAGAGAATCGATAAAATTGTTTGAGTGCATTTTCATAATTGATGGAGCAAAGTTTGGACTTTGCTTGAGTATTGACGTTAATGGTTGAACAAAGTTTTTTTTTTTGGTTAAGCAAACTTCAAGTTTAGGTTGAGCAATTTTTTTTTGTGGTTGAGCAAACTTTTCTTGGCATATCCGAGTGAGGAAAAAGTTTGTGCTTTTCAAATCACATAAGGATGATTCTACAAAATGGGGCGTTGAAAGTATATTTATAGATTATGCATTGGGGATCCTTCTTATTGCATCAAGACATGGTCGGCAGCACAATGTGTATGACTCATTTTCCGATCTTACTTCCACAGTTGCATTGAACAGATTGTTTGAGTAAATTCAAAGATCTTGCCATATATATTATCAAATTATGTGCATGTCTTGACCATTTTCTCACACTCCACCATATAATAAAACAAAATCAATCTTAGAAGCCATTCCTACACACATAGTAATAAGACAATACAAAATTAATAAATTGGACAAAAAATTGATCTTGCTCGACCAAATAAAAACTTGCTCAACCACAAAACGACTTTGGTCGACCACACAAAAATTTGTGCAACCAAAAAACAACTTTGCTCGCCAAATAAAAATTTTCTCGACCATAAAATAACTTTGCTCGACCAAGTAAAAATACGCTCAACCAAAATAAATTTTTGCTCAACCATGGAACAACTTTGCTCGACCATATAAATTAAATGATCGACCAACTAAAGATATTGTGAACACTGAAAGACAAATTTTACGAAAAATTTGACCTACATCCATAGAAAAATGTTAACTCACTTTATTTTTTTATGTCTGTAGAAATCCGAAACAAAAATATCTTCACTTTGATGAAAAAATCTAAACAAAAGCACAAATGGAGTGGAGATATCTCAAACTATGTTGATATCAGATGTGAGGAGTGAGTAGGTAAAGTATAGAGAGAAAAAATGATTGATGAAGGAGTTTCCTTTTGTTTTATTCTTCAAAAAGATGGTATTTTGGTTTCAAAAAATTCAAATGAGGCCATTTCAACAATTATTTTAGGGACAAGCTTATTTTTCCATTTTGACTTTTCAACTAAGTCATTTTTACAAATTTCCCTTTTTTCGAAGGTTTTGATCAATAGGTTGTCAAATAAGTTTATGTTGGTGTCTAAAAGACATTCAGAGTACAATCCATGTGAATCCCATTGTAAACGAATGTGCATAATCCATGTGAATCCCATCTGATTGTAATAAATGCAACTAAATAACCTATTATTGCGTAATTCAGATGTGTGATGCTATGTTTGAAGACCCCGAGATACCTAAAAATTTGTTGACTGAGAAAAGAGAGCTCATTACATCTTTTAGCACTCACAAACTAATTGTTTCCAAGATGTTTTCATGTTCAAATGTGTTAATGTTATATATTTGTAGTAAATTTGACAAATTTACATAACATTAACATATTTGTTATAGTGAGGATTCAGGTGTATTTGTCATATAAATTTTGAAGGGAATAACCCAAGCGTTGAAAAATGTGTGAGTATGTAGTGTACAATATTACATAAAAGCATTATTTTAAAGTTTGAGCTCAAATTATTAACCTGTCATGATAATTTTTTAGACTATTAGCTCCATAAGAAGGACAAAGATCCTTAATGGGTTGATCTACTACTATTCCAACTTCATTCATACAGATGTGTATGGTCTTGCCCACAATGGGAAATTGGAAGAAAGTTGACAAAGAATGTAAGTATATGAGACGTTATTTTGTAGAGATTAGGCAAGACCGATAACCAAATACAAAGTTGATGTGGAGTAAATGTGTAGTAGGGGTTGTATATACTACATACTTTTGTGATGCCTGTGGTGTGGTTATGTCTTATGGTTTTTTGGACTCTCTTGATTGGGGCCAGGAATGAATGTCTCAATTGATTGATTTTATGCATAGAATATCAAAACATAATGCTGATTTTGGGATATACCTTTTGCTGTGTTTGTATCTAATAATATAACACAAATGTGTTTGATTGATATGTAATGCTTTATTGTTATGAGATTCAAGTGCAATCAATGAGGTCTAATTTTTTTTTTTTTTGATGGGAAATGAGGTCTAATTTTAAGGACATTAATGTTTTAAAATACAATGATAGTAACACTTTCATCTATGGTGGCCCCAATAGAATCTACACGAGCTGAAATAGTAGCATTAAGTGAAACATTAATATAGATAAGAAATAATGGCACTTGCAAGTGAAGCAATTATGCAAACTAAAACAAAGGTACTAACCAAAATATCTCGAAACAGTAACAATAGTAGGAGTGTTGAAAGTTTAACACAATGCAATAGGGAACCTAATATAAAATAATAAAAGTATGATAGTAAAATAATGTTTGAAGGAAACAATAGATAAGGTTGAAACCTTAACAATGAAAAAGGACAATTGTCACAAAGAGTATGTAACTTTCAAAAAATTTACGTTCTCAAGGAAATAAAAAGTAAAAATAATTGTTCTTCTTGTTATTATGAATGTTCAGACCACAATGTCTTCTCAAAAAGCTTCATCTCATGGCTTTCCACTCGAGCTAATGCCTTTATTAATTTGCAACTAATCTCATCCTTTGATACAATAGATTATGGAAAGGCTAGCTTATATTCTTCAGCATAAGCAACAGAAGAAGACTCCAACCAACTTTTCCTCACACATTCTATCATCTCAGCCTCTGATTGCAATCTCTTACCTACTATATGGAAAATAGCCATGCTAGTAGAAATGCAACATGTTTTCCTTTCGATGCGAATGATCCTATACTTAGTGTTAGTCCGAGGAATGATCTTCAGACCTAGAAAAATAAATGGAATAGTCAACATTAGTACAACATAGGATCATCAATAAACTTTCATTACAGAGCAAGTACCTATTGTCAGCTCATCCACATCTTTCCAAATATTGATCTTCCTGAGATTGTTAGGGGTTAGGATCACCTTCCAATGCTTCTCCGCCACAGAAATCACCATGACCCAACATATATTCAACACTGACACTTCACTAATTTCTCTTATCGAAGAATAAAGATGACCTATACGAAAGCAAATATAATCTTATATACTAAGTAAACTTTCTTTTCTACATGAGAACAAAGCAAGAGCATTACTTGCTTCCCTCCACTCTGTCAGGATCGTGATAGGTTCGTTGAAAAGAAATTTATCCCGAGTGAAAAAGTATGATCTCTCCTAACCATGATTATCCGCTTCTTTTAGTTATTTTATGGTAAGAGATATTATTGTTTCGTACCATTGTAGTGTCATCACACTGCCAGCCATATATCAAACATCTAAATTCTGTAAGCTAGCCAAAACAAAAAATAGAAGACGTAGATGAACATCACAATGCGATCACCATTCAGATTGCTAGTGAAGGTAAACCAAAGAAGGTGATATTTGAGAAATCTTCCTATATCATGACTCAACACATCTGTTTATTATACATTCAAGTTTAAATGAATGGTCATCCTATCAATAAGGTGTTAAATGATCAGTCAAAACAATGTCGGTCTCAATAGTGAATGTTCTTGGTCTTACGAAAAATGATATGATCTCAATTGATGTCATGATGACATGGCTCATGGGAGAAGTCACCAAAGTAGTGGGAGTGTTGCTAGCCCAGTTGACTGTAGGCAGTAAGACTTCCTTAATAACATTCTTTATTATTAATTCTCATGCTAGATAGCATGCTTTACTAGGAAGAGATTGGATTCATACCAATTGGTGCGTATTGTATTCTTTTCATCAACTACTACTGTTTTGGAAGGAAAATAATATGGAGGTGGTATGGGCAGACAAGAAGCTATTCAAGATCTGTTCAAAAAATGTAGAAGTTGGACACTACAACGAACATATGGGGCCAAGTGTGACGACCTGGCCCAGCTCGACAGCCCATCTGGCCCGCCCGGTACCGCGGCCTCACATTCAGGCTCCATGGGCCCTACCCCCCAACCCATCACCTCTCACAAGGCAGGTTGTTGCTGGTAGGAGTCGAACTCCTGACCCCCAGCCTTTAACATAGGGCCCTTGGCACCATATGCTACCAGCTAAGCCATGTGAGAGGTGATGGGTTGGGGGTAGGGCCCATGGAGCTTGAATGTGAGGCCGCGGTACCGGGCGGGCCAGATGGGCTGTCGAGCTGGGCCGGGTCGTCACAGAAAAACTACCTTTTTATAAGTTTTCCTACCCCAGTTCAGAGGCCCAACGGCATGACTGGCGGCTAGGTACTTCCCAGGCCCATGGACCAGGCAGCCCAACCCATCCCTTGAATCCACACTTAAGTGATATACCAAGGAGGTTGTTGGAGACAGGAATCGACCTCCTGACCTCCCTTTAACACACCGGTCCATGACCTGATATGCTACCAGCTAAGCCATGGCTTAGTTGGTGATGGGGGATGCCCATCAAAGGGTGTTGAGGAGTTCGACTCCTAGCACCAACAACCTCCTTGGTAAATCACTTAAGTGTGGAGTCAAGGGATGGGTTAGGGGTAGGGCCCATGGAGCCTGAATGTGAGGCCGCGGTGCCGGGCGGGCCAAATGGGCTGTCGAGCTGGGCCGCGTCGTCACACCAAGAAAGTTCTTTGGTCATACGAATGAGAAGAATCTGAAGTATTTATCTACATCCAAGATAGAGTTCATTTTTATATTGAAGAAAACAAAAGACATGCTATTACCTAAGACAATTATGTCATACAGGCCAATCTCTATCTCTATTAGCGAAGAAGTCTCATGAAGCTCCTATCTCTATAGATGAAAGGGGTAGTTGTCACGCCCCGATCCCCAGGCACGTGACGTGTAACTATCTCATACTCCCGACTATAATTTTTTTCAACTAATACCACTTAATTAACACAATAAATATATATATCTACGTATACAAAAGCATATATATTATATTTTTATATAAAAATAGAGCTACATACATCCCAGCTGAGACACCCGCTCAGTACCCCAACTCTCTCTCGATTTATGCAACCTCTTACACTGCAACCCGGTATGTACACCAACTTCTCTGTCTTGACTGCACCCACGGTCCGACTGGTCATCACCACTTCATCTGTTCAAACACAATAAGGGGAAGGGGTGAGCCGAAGCTCAGTAGGGAATACCGCATTCATACACACACAAACACAGTTAGATATCAACAATAACATATCAATATAGCATCACCCAATTTCCCGACTCCCTCCGTAACCCACTCGTTTCTCTTTCCGACCTCCTCGCCGGAAACCATATTCCTCCGCTTACCGACCTCATCGCCGGAAGCTATTTTCTCCGCTTGCCGACCTCATTGCCGGAAGCAATCTACGAGTAAGGAAGGTAGGCACCTTCTTCTACCCGGGACTTGCCACCCCTTCACTATGTGGCCGCATAGTGAATCCTTACTCGGATTTCCACCCTCTGTACGTACAGGGCCATTTTCATATCTCTGCAATCTCCACATCACAACCCCCAAAATTCTCATAATTCTCAAATATAAACAAATATTCAATCACACGCATTCAGTATAAAGACAACACTTTTCTCAATGAAAAGCAAGGGTTACCACATAACGGAATTATTCACGTATTCACGACAACCATTTACACTCGAACATTTATCCAAAAAGCACAACGCCATTAAATTAACGCAAGAATCATCGCTCCGACGTAACTACGGAAATTCCCAAAATAATGCAAAAGTCATAGTATTCCCTACCTCGTGATATGTCTATATATCTATATACTTTTGGAATAAATTCTTTTAATCCGAATTTCTTTTTCGGACTCCTCGGGGTACCATTGTACACGTGTCACTCTCCTATTCAATATTCATTTATTTTCGGGTCAGGATATCACATCCTTCCCTCCTTAAAATAATTTCGTCCTCGAAATTTAAACTCACACGTAAAGTGTATAGCGAAACACATTGTTTCTTCACTTTCTTGCCCCCCACGCCACATCACAAATTAACCTCCCCCCTTATCTCAGGAAGCAATCAGCATGAACTATGTTTATTATCATCAATCCCGCGTTAGCAACCAAAGAATCTAGCAGCTAGTTCCATTCAAATCCAAAGTACACGTCCACAGCAGGAGTCATATATATAGAGACATTCACTAGCAAATCATACCTCACCACGTATGGTATAAATATGCATCATTTCTTCTTCTTTTTTTTTTTTTAAAGAATTGCTTTCACACAGATAATCACTCAATTCTCACTTATTCGTCACCGAGTACAGCCCATGCATTTTATTCACCAATTATCTAAATTCAACACGAAATTCACGGCAATCCATCCCACAGTTGTCGAAATTAAACATAGATCATATTTAGTGAGGTTATGAGCATAGTAAACATCCCAATTTCCACACACAACACTTTCCCATCCCGTGGCATCTTGATAAGAATCACCCTCATCGGGTCGGCCTATCAGTGGCCCTATCTCAAACTCATCACATTTACACATCCCTTGTTCTCGTCTAGTTTCCCTCCGACTATCCCAGGCCAATCCAGAATCTCAAGTCATTTGTCCAAACAATAGAGTATTGCACATGCTTAACCTTTGTCAAATTCCATATTAATGCAAGGTCGTAGGCACGACCACTATCATGTCCTTAGCTCAACGTGAGCAACCCCTCTCGCTTAGTGCCTCTTTATCCAACTAAGTTTGTACTTAAGTCACAATAAATAAAAATCCACAACTTCGACCCACGAACAGGTCGACTAATTTCATTCACACACAACCGTTAGCGCAAGAAGATGTAGATTCAACGTATCCAACATCCACACGTTAGGGGTGTTTTTTTTTTCTTTCTTTCCTACCTCCATTAACCTAATAATTATCTAGATCATCTGTATCCTATTAATAAGACAGGAAAGAGCACACCACTTGCTCCACTCAATCAAATTCACCTATGATTGGAACTAGCCCATGAGCTATCACTCACAACTGGTATCACTCACAATCCAAGAATCTCGACAGACTTATCTCTGCAGCAAGCTTGTCTCTATAGCTTAGTATCACACAACTATAACTGCCGAAACTTCCATATAGACTATCCACCAGTTAATATATTATAAAGTACATCGAGCTTCTATTTTATCATGGCCACATAGTTGGTCAGAATTATAAATTACCGGAACCACTTATGGTCTCGATTATTATGTCAAGGGAGTCACTAGCTTGACCCCATCTAGGCCACAACCATTCATTTACAAGCATATTGCGGTAGCCGTGCTACCATGTCAAAGAAAGATCATAATCATCTTATGTGTGCGTCATCACACCACATACTCCGTCCCAACTCACGTTTTGGTGACGACCTGTCAGTGGCCCCTTCACAACTTCAATATAACCGCACATCCCATGTTCCCACGCGTATGTCTTTCATCAATCTCACACCAACCCAACATTTTACAAAAATATATAAACGCGCACACACATACAACCCACAAATATATATATGTTACACACACACTTGTAGACATTTCCGCAATTTCTCGACCGTACATCAGCATAGAAACCAAGCAGTCATTTACATCATTTGTAATCATTCGAGCAAAACTCCCTCCAACAACAACATAAGCCTCATCATGTCAGCATTAAGAACTCCACTGGTTCACCTTAATCCAATTTCATTCATAGGCAAATAACTCCTAAACCATTTATTTCCAATTGTTTAGTGTAACACAAGAACCCCAAGCTAACCTCGAGATACGAGTCTTGACCTTATCTCTTCCCTGATAAGGAAAAAAATAATTGCTGACACGAGAGACCTGGGTAGACGTGCCAGCTCTTATCCAACTGGCCCCTCAATCCACCCGTAACGGCACGTGACTTCCTCAATAAACAATTCCATCCTTATCCGTTTGAACTTCCACTCTATTTAAACCTCATTCTAGAGAGGCTCAACTCATTTTCAACGGATCTACTACTCTGGTTTCCCCTCTACTCTAATGGAGCCTCACTCCCATGATAACTCTTCTCACATACTCCGCAAGCTAGAAGAAATACAGAGATAACTCCAAACCGTTCAGAGGTTATATGATCAAATCATATTCAAACTCGACTCCTTAATCCGGTTAACAGCGCCACCAGAGAATAGTTAGGATGCTATCTTGGCCCCACTCAGCCTAAACAACGACTCTGCTGCCCTATACCACACTGGCTCCGATTACCTCCTTGGGTCGCTCCCTCGCACCGAGCCATATAGCACAGAGGAATGGCTGGATGGTTCGACCACTGCTAGGTAGTACCAATAACATACCTACTAGTATGTCCCCATCTTAGTCTATACTATTTCCTACTTTTCCTACTCTCCATGTATAAATTGTGTTAACCGTACCCATCCCCACAATCTACCTTTGTAATATATTTACTTGCTGGCTTGAGGTTTGTCCAATATGTCATGTATAGTACTCATCTTTTGTACAATATCCTCTGATGTATAATATACTCATTTTTTTTTTCCTCCTTTTTTTTTTCCTTTTTGTATACTTGTCACCCAGATATTTCTAACGAGGTTAACGTCATTACAATGGCTAGCCCCTAACCACCAATTATCCCAAACTTGGTGTCAACATCACTCAATATTTAGCCACTCCAATTGACGTAATCAAACAATGCCAATATCTCATTACTCCAATATATATCACCTGAGATTTACACGCTTAAAATCCAAATTACAAATCAACTTCAACCTCAAATTTGCACAAATTGTTCAATTGGATCCGCATCTTTAACTAATTCCTTCCATGCTCTCATTGGCCGTAAATAACAAACCACATGAACATACATTTCGGCAATTTCTAGTTAAACTTTAATTTAATAACATGCTATTATATTCACCAAACATACCACTTGCTCCCATCACCAAAATCATAATTTCTCATCAACCGGTATGACACTGCTACTCACAATTCGACAACCATTTCATAATGTACCATGCCACATCATTAGCTCCAACATTATGCTAATATGTCAACTCCTACCAATTTGGGCAACGACCATCGCTAGTAATTCTCATTATTTCCTTCGGCAACTAGCAACACTAAATGGACACAACAAAGTCATAAATCCCAAATCAAATTTACTCTCATTTCCCAGGTGCATCAAACAAAGGACAACTCAACATCTCAACGTGTTTCATCCGATCACAACTATAACACATCAAGGTAGAAATTCTACCTTTCCAGCTTGCCAAAATTAGGGTATTTCCTACAAGGACAATCAATTTACCCAATCGTCAAATTCTTTTACCACAGTAATCTTAACTCCTCCCACTAAAAATTTCATTCCCCCTGTTGGAGAGCAATTTTGATTCTTATGATTGTCACCTCGACCCACTAAAAGTTCCTTCAATAGGCTGTAGCCCAAACCACATTTAATCCAACCCATGGAACAATTCACTTATTGTCCCAATCATTACAAAGCCATTATAGCCGTCAGCAATATTATTACCTATTGTACTCACTTTAATTAGCACAACATGCGATTCACGGCTAACCCATATCTCACATATTAGTAGTAATTATGATAACAATGTCAGTACACCTCCAAGGATCCCAAAAATTCAACTTAATTCATTCCGTGCTAATACAGTGGCCCATTTATTTCTTAGCCATATAGCTCATTACTTCCTACCAAACTACCCATAAAACAACATTTATAACATGAACTGTCCCCTCAGTACTTCCTTCCCATTCACAATATTTAGCGTAAGCAATTTGTATCCACCCAAAACCGCATCATCAACAGTAAAACAATTCACAATTTCTTTCACTATTACAATCGGCCACACATAGCAACCCACTTAAATATACATGCCAACCATTATTGTATAAGCACTGACAATTCCATTATATATATATATCTATATATAATTAAATAACAAACAGTTATACCCACGAAAATACCAGCATTTCCCAAATCACAAAACAATGTGACTTCTCACCAATCACGCATGAACTACTTAACAAGCATCCAGCTCTATTTAACAACCAGCCATCTCTCGAATTTTGCAAATTTTGGAGCAATGTTTCAACTGTAATAATACTCTTTTCCCAGCTCAATATTTTCCAAGTGTATCTATTCACCAATCACCACCAATAACACACAACAAGCTTACTCAAATTTCCAAATCATTCTCGGGTTATAGTGTCCCGTCTCATTCTAGTTTCTCTTTTTTTTTTCAACCGATATCTTGGTCATGCAGCCGTATGCATGCCTATCAATGCGTTTGAAAGAAAATTTCCAAATCTATCTCGCATGGTACTACTTGTACCCACCCGACCAGTTGCGAGGCAGAAGACAGGACTGGTGTACATACCCTCCCTTAAACCCTAACTCCAACCTACTGCTCTGATACCACCTTGTCACGCCCCGATCCCCAGGCACGTGACGTGTAACTATCTCATACTCCCGACTATAATTTTTTTCAACTAATACCACTTAATTAACACAATAAATATATATATCTACGTATACAAAAGCATATATATTTATATTTTTATATAAAAATAGAGCTACATACATCCCAACTGAGACACCCGCTCAGTACCCTAACTCTCTCTCGATTTATGCAACCTCTTACACTGCAACCCGGTATGTACACCAACTTCTCTGTCTTGACTGCACCCACGGTCCGACTGGCCATCACCACTTCATCTGTTCAAACACAATAAGGGGAAGGGGTGAGCCGAAGCTCAGTAGGGAATACCGCATTCATACACACACAAACACAGTTAGATATCAACAATAACATATCAATATAGCATCACCCAATTTCCCGACTCCCTCCGTAACCCACTCGTTTCTCTTTCCGACCTCCTCACCGGAAACCATATTCCTCCGCTTACCGACCTCATCGCCGGAAGCTATTTTCTCCGCTTGCCGACCTCATTGTCGGAAGCAATCTACGAGTAAGGAAGGTAGGCACCTTCTTCTACCCGGGACTTGCCACCCCTTCACTATGTGGCCACATAGTGAATCCTTACTCGGATTTCCACCCTCTGTACGTACAGGGCCATTTCCATATCTCTGCAATCTCCACATCACAACCCCCAAAATTCTCATAATTCTCAAATATAAACAAATGTTCAATCACACGCATTCAGTATAAAGACAACACTTTTCTCAATGAAAAGCAAGGGTTACCACATAACGGAATTATTCACGTATTCACGACAACCATTTACACTCAAACATTTATCCAAAAAGCACAACGCCATTAAATTAACGCAAGAATCATCGCTCCGACGTAACTACGGAAATTCCCAAAATAATGCAAAAGTCATAGTATTCCCTACCTCGTGATATGTCTATATATCTATATACTTTTGGAATAAATTCTTTTAATCCGAATTTCATTTTCGGACTCCTCGGGGTACCATTGTACACGTGTCACTCTCCTATTCAATATTCATTTATTTTCGGGTCAGGATATCACAGTAGTGTTGTTCCTAGTTAGAAAAGCTTAAAACCCCACCAAAGTTGGACGATCTGAAAGAAGAGGTCAAAGACCCACTAGAGGAGGTCAATTTGGAAACGAAAGAAGATCGATGACCTTCCAATATCAGCAAAATTCTAGATTGCAATATCAGGTTGCCATTAATTAAATTGTTAAAAGAGTATCAATATTGTTTCGCTTAAAATTACGACAAGATGTCTGGATTAAATCAAATTTTAATGCAACATCAGCATCTAATCAAGCCAGACTGCAAAGTGGTCTGAGTAAGCTCCAAGAAAAATGTCAACAAAAGTGCAGTTGAAGTTCAAGGAACTTCATATAACCAGTGCGATATTTAGAATGAATTTCTAATGTCGTACCAATCATTAAGAAGAATGGTAAAATCCATATATGTGTTGATTTCAGGGATTTAAATACAGCCACCCCAGAAGTTGTTTATGTGATGTCGGTAGCAAACATGCTAATTGATGATGCATTACAAAGGGAAATATTATCTATAATGGATTGCTACTTTGGTTACAATCATATTTTCATTCCAGAAAAAGATATTTCAAAGTCTGCATTCAGGTGTCTTGGAGCTCTAGCATCCTTTGCATGGATTGTAATGTCATTCAGTCTCAAGAATGCAGGGGCAACCTACCATAGAGTAATGAATGCCATATTCCATGACATGATCGAGCACTTCTTAGAGGTGTACATAGTTGATATTTTCATCGAATCCAAGAAAGTTGTTGATTACATTGCAAAGTTTATAAAGAGTTTTGACAAAATGAGATTGCACTAGCTAAAACTCAACCGCTTAAGTGCACATTTGGAGTAAAGGTAAGAAACTTTCTTGGCTTTCTGATTCATTAGAGAGGCGTGGAGGTGGATAAGAACAAAGCTAGAGAAATTATAAATTTGACTACACCTTAATGATGGTCTACTCTTACATTGTCTAAATTTCATAGATAGTATAGAAATATTAAGGAAATTTCATGAGGGACTATGTGGAGTTCACCAAGCAAGAATTAAGATGTCGTGCCTAATAAGAAGGCACGAATATTTCTAGCCTACAAATTTGAGAGATTGCATCAGATATGTGAAGGGATGCAAGTAGTGTCAACAATTTGAAAGTATTCAAAAGATTCTTGCTGTTGAAATATACCTAATTGTCAAACTATGGCCTTTTCGGAGTTGGGCCATAGCCATAATTGGCAAAATTCATCCAACTTTTTCTAAAAATCATGGATTCTTAGTGGTGGCAACATACTATTTTACAAAATGGGTAGAGGCCATCCCAAAGAAGAATGTAGAGCAAAGTGAAATTGTGGAGTTTGTCAAAGAACACCTGATTTATTGCTTGAGAATCCCATAATCTATCACAATTAATCAATGTACAATGTTCACTAGAGATGAGTTTAGAACATTGAAGACTTTATAATCAAGCTGATCAACTGAACTCCTGATCACCCTTAAGCCAATATCGAGGTTGAGCCAAGCAATAAGATCCTTAACAACAAAGCGTTCATGCACTGGCACGAAATTCTATGGGCATATAGAATAACAAAGCGTTCAAGCACTAACACAATGTTGAGCTGCATATGGAGGTGGCCATTCCATCTCTAAGAGTGGCAAGAAATTCGTTTCACTACAAAAGAATATTCGAAGTGAATGATGATGGAGTTCGAACAACTAGATGAAGAGCATATAATACTGGTCCCAAAAAAAATATTGCTAGGGAGGAAAAATACCTTTCATGAAGGACAATTGGTATAAAAAAACTATACTACCACTAGGCACCAAAGATCGTGAATTGTGCAAATGGTCCCCCAAATGTGAGGGACCTTCCAAGATTCATAAGTGGTTAAAGAGAATGCTTACTGACTTAGCATTTTGGAGAATCAGCCACACAAATTTTATCGACGGATAATACCTCAAATGTTACTACTTTGACACTATATGAGAAAGAAATCCTTCTACTCAGAGTATTATGTAACATGGGCCAATGCATGGCCTTGTAGCTTATTTAATGATAGAAAATCTTATAAAGAAAGATAAGTTACTTAATAAAAGAAGGCTAAACTACAACCAGTTCAAATAAAGTCAACAAAAGAACAAAAGATTGATTCACGGTCTAAATATGATTATGCGATTACAGTCGTCCCAATTTTTAAAACTAAAAAAGCAAAGTCTAGTTTCTTCACCATCGGCCACTGGCTGGAAAGAGTTGAGATCTTCTATTGAAGTTGTTGTTGCTCAAGACTCCTGTGGTGAACTACATGGTGCGAAGACTTGATCTAGGCTGCCATAAGTCTCAACCATGTTGTATCCTCAAACCTTGTGGCAGCTAGAACATTTGCCTCTTTCTTTATATCAAGAGACTCCGTCTTCATACTCTCAATCTGTTTTTATAAGTCAACAATTTTGTTGTGATGATCAAGTATAGCTTGGTGAAAACTAGTGTCCTCGGCCCTAGAATTCTTGATTCTAGCTTTAAAATTCTTGGCTTGATTACTCAGCTTCGTGAACTCATCACACTTTGCAATCAATGCCACATAATCTTCAGTAAATCGCTGAAAAAGAAAAAATCATGCGTGGAAACTCTGATTCAAGCCGAAGAAGTTGATATTTGAAAAAAGAATCCAAACTATGATCAAGCAACAATAGTCGAACATTATCCATACATTGGTTCAAGGCTTCAACACTAATAACATTCAAGTCCACAGACAACGAAATAACAGTAGCACAAATTTCATCCTCAAAAGGTGGACCTTCTGGAACCACCTATGTAGTACTTGTTAACAGAGAATCAAAATCCAAGCCACTCAAAGGATTTTCAAAATCTTCTAAAATGGACATTTTCAAGGATTTTAAATGGGGCATCCCTTCCAAAAACCTATATAGGTATGTAGAAGAACAATGATAAACTCAATACACAAGTACCATAAAGTAGCAACATACCTGTGAAGTAGGGCTTGGCCTTGGAGGAAGAGCGGAAAAGGATTCCACTTGGTCAAGTTTCTACTGCTGAGATGGTTTTCCCTGCTTAACAAGCCATAGAAGAGAGAAAAGGGATACAAACTTGGTGGCTAAAGGTGATTCAATAGAGTCATCCTTAAAAAAGTGCATGGAGGATGCATGTGATTGGTTTCACTATCATTTTTTAGAATGAGAGGTGTCTCTATTCATGTATTTCGTTGATGAAGGACTAGGAGGATAAGAAAAATTAGCAAAAGAACTGTTGTACCCTGTACCCCATTTTTGCCCAAGGCCCTAAGCTATACTCAAGCCTAACATTGGTTGATGATCATAGGAATTAGAAATAAAATAAGTTTCTTTATTCTTTAATTTGAATTAAATATGAGGCCCATTTTTTTCATTAACCCAAAACCTTAGCCTTAAAACTTAAATCAGCACACAAGCCCATCTTAGCTTGTTTAGTTAACCTGGCCCATCATCTAACCCTAGTATGAACTAAAAGGAAAGAGAGATAGGAGATGACCGGAAAAAGGAAAGAGTAGAGGGATGTGCGGGATTCTTAAGAGATTTAGGGATTCCGGAAAAGGAAAACACGGTTAGGATTTGAAAGATAGAGATGCCAAAATATGAGTGTTCACATGGAAGGAGCGATTTGGGGTCCGAAATTTGTGGGAATAGTTTTGGTTTTGGAAACAGGGGATCCTTCCGCATTAAGGGAGGATGATTTCCGATCTTATTTGAGGAAATAGATCGACGATTTAGGGATTCATAAAAGGAATTGATTTGGGTCTTCATTAGGTTATAAATAGGTGGTTCCAAGAAGAGAAAGGGGGAATTTTTTTTTAGAGAGAAAAATTCGGGAGAAAGAGAGAGAAAAATTGGGGAGAACAAGAGGGAAAAATTCTGGAGAAAAGAGAATATTTCTGAAAAATTATAGAAAAAGACCTTGATTCACCACAAAAATCCTTGTTATTTGAAAACTACCATGGAGCCTCATCCCTATACCAGTTCTGTTTTGATTCTAAGTTTAACGATTCAAGCTTTTTTTTTGGGGCTCGTGAAAGGAGTTCCAGCTGTGCTTCTTTATGGTTTGGGTAAGTAGAGGTATATTTCTCTTTGGTGCAGTTAATGCAATAATTGGAAAGTGATGAATGTACGACCAATACCTTGGATCTTCAGTTGTGTTATCTATGCATTGAGTTTACTTTGAATTGTGGTTGATCACAAGCTTATGATGCAAGTTGTTTATAACCTTAATATGTTATTGTCTTATGGTTAACCAATTATAAAATGTGATTTTCAGTTGTTAATCATTTGATATTGAAATGTTCTTCCACTGACAAAGCATATTTTATGGTGATTGATGCGTTTATTGTCTTCTTCTTCTTCTTGATGTTTCTTGGCTCTGCTTTGCATTCTTAAATAATCAAAGAGAAACCTCACAAATTAATAAATTGGACTGTTTCCATCTCTTAAATAAATATGAATTTCCTCATATTGTGTTTCTTTCTGTCATCCAATGTCCATGGAAGCCCACGTTTTATGACATACCCATGAATGCTATACTAAGATGTTTGTGGTTTTACCGTTTATATAACCTATGATTATGTGAATTGTTATATTGGTTAAATGGGCTGAGTGTGATGGGTTAATATTAGGGTTTGTAATTTAAATTGAATGTTGGGCCAAGGTGATGTCTAATATTTGGACTTTTGATTGAAAATTGTTTTGTGAATTATTGGATCCATAAATCATTGCATTTCAAGGCAATTAATTATAAATTTTCAATCATACTAATTTAATAGCATGATTGAAATAGTCGATTGCCAATAAAAAAAAGGGAACCGAGATTGCATGTCATTCATCATTTTTCGACATTTTTAATATGTTATTTGGAATGTGTTTATATATGAATACTATTTGAAATGTGTTTATATGTGAATTATATGATTAATTTGATGTTGTTTGATTTATGTGATGATTATGTGATTTAATATTTTAATATGTTTGATTGGGGATTTGCGATAATTTAATATCGTATAGTCCTCACAAAAAAAACTCGGTTCCCAACATTTTTTTTTACTTTTATTTTATCCTTATTTTGTTTTTTTGAATTTATCTACATCATATTTTATTTTTATTTTTATTTTTGTTTTATTTATCTATATCCTATTATTATCTTACTTTATGTTATTAACTCCATATTATTATTATGTATTTTTATAATATTTTACGTTATTTTTATTTTTTATAGTATTTACATTTTGTCTTTATCCATATTTTATTCTTATTTTACTTTATGTTATTTATTACTATTTTATATTTTTATTTTACTTTATTTTAAACTTATGTATTATATAAAAATTATATTAAAAGTTTTGCCTACGATGGAGTCTATTTGGGGAATGCATTGGATGCACCCTCGAAAAGATTCTTGAGGTGAGAATGTTTCTTGGAAAATTTGACCATTGGATGAAAAAATTCCATGAACTTCAATATTAAGACTTTTAATATAGTTTTTATATATATTATAAAATTATTTTATTTTATTTGAATATAGTTTATATATATATTTTATAAGTTATTTATATTCTATTTTGATATAGCCATATAGTTATTTAAATTATTTTATCTTATATACCTATTATATTTTTTCTAAATATTACTTTTTCTCTTATATAGTTTTTGCATCATTTATATAATTATTACACCTTATATACGTTACTATTAATATTTTCAGAAAAATTATCTAATGGGATAATAAAACTTAAGATGGCAACTGTTTTTTTTTTATAAAAAACAGGCGTTGTGGGGTGCCTCACACCTTCCCCATACGCAACAAACTCACTTACCCTTTTTCTGGATTTTTCGTAGACCAAAATTATATTTTTCATGGTGACCAATTACACCTATTCAATTGGTGGCGACTTCTATTTCATTAAAAATCCTTTTCGCAAAACCGGTTGCGACAAGAACTAAATCAAATGCACTAATAGCAAAAAATCACTACAAACAAGTAAGTCGAATTACCTTCTAGAGATTTTGTTCTTACGAAAATTGTAGTCTTGGGTTTCATCATGAGTGAGGAAAGTGGAAAGATTTCCTTATCTATTTGTTGCCACCATTCTTTGAAAGCTTTGCCCCTAGGTGACATGTGAGGTAAAGGAACACTGAACCGAAAAAATTCAAGTATGTGGATTTATGTGGTATAATATTCAAGAATGACAAACTTAGAGGTCATACAAAATTTGGAATCATTTGGAAGATTAAACATGTGGCTAGGTAATTCGAAAATCACTTGGGTAAATCCAAATTGTTGTGCCCAATATTGACAATTTGAGGATGGGATAAAGTTACACTAAGGTGGAGTTACCTACAGACTAGAAAGCTTCCCCATATCGAAGGTTTTCAAGAAAAAGGAAAAGTCTTTGGAATTTTTTAGAAGATAAGACGTATTTGACTGCAAAAGTAATTCCAATTAGTTCAAAATTCAAAATACACGCTAAATCAAGTTAATCTTTAACCTCATTGGCGTGGGGGACAATTGTTTACACCCAAATTATGCACGGGCTGGGTGGGTAAAGTTTGGACCATGAGTAACTCGACCAATTTGATTATAAATTTCATAGGCTAAGCATATGAAAAATGGATTGTGCATTAGCATTAATGGACTGGTCAGATTGTAGTCTGTATGGGCTAAGTGAAAGGGAAAGAAACAATTCAAATGTTAGACATGCTCGGTTCTATTGGTTAAGAGACTTGGTCTTATGGATTGCCTAGAATCTACGAAGTGGAGTTTATCTTACCTTGCTGCCAACTTAGGTGAAGCGTTATTTGATAGAAATCAGCTTATCATGGAGCATAAAAGGCCTTATTCTTAGGAGTTGTACTGCTAGTGGAGCACAGTTAACAATTATTTAATCAATTGAAGAGGATGGAGCAAGTTAATCCAAGAATTCTCAATGTTTATAAGAGCACGAAGTAAAGAAAATGAGGATCACAAAAATCCATCCCAACGGCTTAAGATTACAATCTTTTATTTTCAAGCTTTCAAACATTCAAGCTATTATATATTTAAATTCAGAATTCGCTTCCAAATTCAAACCTTACTGTATTCATTTCGTTCACTAATGAAGTGTGTATATTTAGTCATTTTCTTTCAGTGTGATTTTCCAGTGAAACACTCTATAATGGATCTAAAGTTCCCTGAAGTTTCATAGTGAGATTATGATTTAGCAATTTATTTTGTACAATCGTTTGCTTTAGTTGTCTTATTTACAAAACTTTAAAATTGACTGCAAGTCTTTAACATGCTTGCAACAATTGTCTCGTGACCATAAGGGATAAGATTGATCTTTTTGGCAGATTGCAGCCAAATAGAGCCAACAGTTCAATGTCTAAAAGTTAAGTGCGTACATTGCTACTGAATCTCATTTTGATTTACTTGTGTGTTATATAATGTTTTAATGGTTTCCGGCCGGACCAAGGTTAAAATGACCGTGTACAATCTTATCTTTTCAATGAACAATTGGATTCGTGTAGCGAACTGTAATTTTTTGGGGTTAAAATCTTTGGTAAAAATTATGATAAAATGAAAGTTTGTTTGGTTTGATTTAACTTGGTTGCTAGTGTTTTTTGGGTTTCCCTTTTCTTTAAAGAAAGGAGGGATGTTCTTTTCTATTTTATCTCAGACGTGTTCTTTTGAGGACATTTTGAAGCAGTTAATTGATTTCAATGTGCAGTGCAGAGAAAAGTGATGATTGAAGTGTGGAGGAAAATAAGGATAAAGACACTGAACATAACAAAAACTGAGGATTAATTCATAGAAAAGTTCAAAGTCATCAACAAGGGTGAGAATTTTGAATTTCCTATTTAAGTGTTGGATTATTGAGGCTTTTGTTTTATTTATTTTATTATTAATTTTTGGGATAGAGTATTCTTGTTGAAGAACAACACGAACGATTTTGGTAGGTTTGTAAATAATTAAACACTAGGATGGCTCGAGTCATCGTTTGTAAGTGTGCTACCATTCTTATTTATATGCTTTACTATTTTTATCAAAATTTGCCCTCATGATTGTTGAACAAGAGTGCTATAGAGAATTTTCTGGAACTCATTCCAGTACATGAACTGGTCCACTTGGCAACACTTACATAATAAAATAAAATACATTAAAGTCATACAATATGGTAGTAAACACAACATACAAGTATAATAACTCTTGGTCAACATATACAAAGTGCTCTAAGCTTCAGAATCATCACTAGCAATCTCTTCCATGATTGTATGCTTAGAAGCACCAAGACGTCTTCTAAGATATTCAAATTTACCTCTTGGAAGGGCTTTAGTAAATATATCTGCAACTTGAAATTCAGTCTTACAATGCTCCAATTTGATGTAACCACTTCTTTGAGCTTCTCTAATAGAATGAAATTTCACATTGATATGTTTAGTCCTTCCATATTGGACTAAATTTTCTCCAATAGCTATGTCAGATTTATTATCGCAGTTCAACACAGTAGCATCAGCTTTACCAAATCCCAAGTCAGCAAGCAAAGTTCTCATCCATATGGCATGATTTGAAGCAGCAACAGCTACCACATATTCTACTTTTGCAATAGATTGTGCAACAATTTCATGATTTTTAGAAGTCCATGAAAGTGCTCTTGAACCCAGTGAAAACACAAAGCCAATAGTGCTCTTGTAATCAGTAGCACTACCTGCCCAATCACTATATACAAATCCTTCAAGAACGCCATGAACACCTCTCAAAAATAAGATTTCAAAATCATATGTTCCTATAAGGTACCTTAATAGCCTTTTGGCAACCCAAAAGTGAACCTGGATTGGCGAATTCATGAATCTATATAGCAAACTTGCAGGATACATTAGGTCTGATTTGGTAGCTATCAAATACAACAAACTACCAACCAAACTTTTATAAACAGGAGCATCAACCTTGGGATCATCATCATTCATATCTAATTTCTCATTTAAAACAGGTCGAGTAACCACAGACTTGCATTTTTCTATCTTAAATTTCTTCATCAAACCAGTAGCATATTTCCTTTGGGAAAGGAAAATGCCATTATTAGATTGATAGACTTCCATTCCAAGAAAATACTTCATTTCTCTAAGATCAGAAATCTCAAACTCTTGATGCATTTGAGATTTAAACTGCTCCACAAAAACTAGATTGCTACCAGTTACTAAAAATAATCTGCATAAATAGAGAGTATCAGATGCTCTTTACCTTGCTTCACATATAATGTAGCCTCATTTTCACTTCCTTTGAAACCTTGAGAAAGCAATAGATTGTCTATCTTGCAATACAAGGCCCTTGGAGCCTGCTTCAAGTCATAAATAGTCTTGTTCAATTTAAGAACTTTATCTTCATAGCCTTCTTTAACAAAGCCTTCAAGCTTATCAACATATATATCTTCTTCTAAAGCTCCATTCAAAAAATCTGATTTGACATCCATATGATAGAATTTCCAGCCATGATATGCCGCCAAAGCCAGAGAAGTCTCACTATACCATGCCTAGCCACAAGTGCAAAGGTATCAAAATAATCAATGTCTGTCTACTATGCATACCCCTTTACCACAAGCTTGGTCTTATGCTTGTAAACTGACCCATCTAGATTGAATTTGGTCCTGAAGACCCATTTGACACCAATGACATTTCTTTCAGCTGGTTTAGTAGTAAGGCTCCATGTTTGATTTTTCTCAGCCATCATAATCTCTTCCTCCATGGCTTGCCTCCATTCTACAAATTTAGAAGCTTATGCATAGTTGGAAGTCTCCACAATAACAACATTGCATTGCTTATAAACTTTAGCAAAAGACTTGGTTTTCATTAGAGTAGGATCATCAACATCAGTTTTAGCAATTTTGTTTTGATTTTGAGTAACTTCAGGAACACTACCAATGCTAGATGGATTCTCAACACCAGAATTCCTCTCAACCTTCTGAGCTTCCAGTCCCAATAGGCTGCTTCATCAACAATAACATCTCTTCTTATTGTTATTTTCTCAGTTTGCAAGTTGAAAATTCTATATCCTTTGGATTGTATTGCGTAGCCCAAAAATATGCTCAAATTAGCCTTTTGATCCAATTTACTTTTTTTAGTTGAAGGAATATGGTTGTAATAAATAGAGCCAAACACCTTTATGTGTCTTGTAGAAGGTTTAACCCCCAACCAGGCTTCTATGGGAGTCATATTTTGGATAGACCTTGTTGGAAGTTTGTTCAAGAGATAAACAAAAGTATATACAACTTCAACCCAAAGCTACTTGGGAAGCTTTTTCTTTGCCATCGTGCACCTAGACATCTGCATTATATAAAATTTTCCTCTCTCAAACACTACATTCTGTGGAGGAGAATATGGAACAGTCAACTGATGAGAGATTCCCACATCTTCACAATACTTGTCAAATGGCTCTGAAGTGTACTCCTTCCCATTGTCACTTTTGATGTTTTTTTAACTTCGTACCTCTCTAGCATTCAAAAGACTTTTAAACTTCTCAAAAACTGAGAACACTTGGGCTTTAACAAAGTATTTGCTTTGACTTAATTAAGGAATACTCATAGGTCCACAAACATCTGTGTGGATCAATTGAAGCTTTTCAGTAGCTCTCCAAGATGAATTTGATGGACAGGTTTGCCTATGAAATTTCTCAAACATACAACTATCATGAACTCCATCAGCAATCTGTGACACTTCGAAATCCCTTACAAGATTTTGATCACAGACAAACTTTAGAGATTTAAAGTTCTAGTGCCCATATCTGCTATGCCATAGTTTAGACTCATCTTCCTTGACAGTATATGCACCACAGTGGAAAGTCATTATCAAGCATTTTAATTCTTACAATTTCAAAACCAATGGGAGTGAAAATAGTGCAGCAACAAATCAGCAAAATGTAGAGAATAGCCCTTTTCAGCATTTGTGCAACACTGAGCAGGTTATGATGTACTTGAGGAAGTAAAAGAACTTCAGAAATAAGCTTGGTACCTTGCTTGGTATTGATAAGAACTAAATCTCTGGCTTCATCCTGCACCACTTCACCATTACCCATAGTCACCTTGGTTTTAACAGACCTGTCCAGGTTTGAAAATAAAGAAACATCTTTGGCCATCTGTCTTGTGTAGCCACTGTCAATGAGCCATGCATCATTATCTGAAAATTTTGAACTTCGTAAACCCATAAATAGGTGATCTTGAGTAGATTGCTGCTTATCATCAATGTAGTTTGCTTCCTGAGAAGTTGAACCAGCAGAATTCACTTGGTTATGTTTTGCCTTGCAATATTTTTCAAGGTGCCCTAATTTCTTGCAAAATCTACATTGAGGTTTCCCATATTTTTCCCAACAATATTTCTCAGGATGATTAGTCCTATTACAATGAGGACAAGGAGGAAATTTTCCCTAACCCTTTTTTAATGAGTATTCAGACCTTGAATTATTAATAGATTTAGGGTCCGTTTGGATGAGAGTATGTTTCATAGAGTATACTCTCTCGTAAAGCGTAAAAGCTGAGAGTGTCTGAGAGTATGGGTGACAGAGTATATACTAGCGTCTACTCTCACCCAAACAGGGGCTTACCCTTTCCACCAACTTTATCAAAGAAGTTTTTCTTTCCTTCTTTTGAATTTCCTGCTTGCTTCCCTTTCTGCTTCATTTGGAATGCAACTTCAATCACCTCTTCTGACTTTCTAGTGAACCTCAACTCTTGGGCTTGCAGCTTACTTCAAAGCTCAGTAAGAGACAACTCCTTCAAGTTGCAAGATTCTTCAATAGATGAAACCTTCTTCAAATCTGTAAGGTAAGCTAATGATAATCTTTTTAACCGCTTTATAAGCATCAACTTGCTCCCCATAGAGTTTCGTTTGATTTAAAAATTCCATCAATTTTGTAGAATAGTCTCTAACCGTCTCAAGTTCTTTCATTTTGAGCAACTCGAATGACAGAATGAAGGAAAGTCAAGGCCTTGAAATTTTTCTACTTCAATTTATTAAAATCCTTCATCTGATTAATGGTAGGATTTTCAGGAAGTGAGAAGGAATCAAACCCTTCCTCTATTAGATTCCAGAGACCATGATCCATAAAGAAGGCTTCCATTCTCACAGCCCAAAAGTCATAGTTCTCCCCAATGAAAATGGGAGGGGAGGTAAAGAGGAAGCTAACATTTTTCAAAAATTGATGAAAAAGTTACTTGTAATCCAATCACCACAGTCCACAAAAGAACCTCGCTCTGATACCCCTATTGATTCAAATAATTAAAAGAAAGAACAAGTCTGTAACAGACTTATCAAGATCAACTTCCTCAACAACTGCAGGTTTAAGAAGTGTCCAAGACAGCAAGCTTGAATCGTGTCAAACTTCAAAGAGAAAAGAGCTGCAAGAACAAAGAAATCATCTAAGATTGAACAAGAATGCTAGAGAATTTTCTGGAACAAGTTCTTTTTTTCTAGCGAAACTTCTTTAAGCTTTTTAGAAACAAAAACATGAGGACGTTTTCTAGAACTCACTCCAGTACATGAACTGGTCCACCTGGAAACACTTACACCACAAAATAAAATACATTAAAGCCATACACCGTGGTAGCCAACACAACATACAAGTAAAGTAACTCTTGGTCAACATATAAAAAGTGCGCTAAGCTTCATAATCATCACCAACAATGAGCTCCGATTGTGACGTTGAATTGTTTAAATGTATGATTGAATAAGTCGGTAATGTTTTTGTTCATTGTCTGTTGTTTTTGCGATGAACTTGATTAGAGGTAGAGGCCAGGGAAAGTAGAATGTCTTGAGTTTGATTTCTGGTGAAGTTACGTGCAACGAAAGTCATGATGCTCAATAAGGAATAGAACTTAAGATATTGTGGGCATATTACATGAGTCCCAAACCTTTAACTTAACCAGAAATCCCATCGCAACTTAACCACTACTCCTTCCAATATCTTTTAGCACATGCACACCTGAGACTTAAAACACCAAATTGGGATCTTTATTGCACGTATAAAAGCTTATCCCTGCGTGCAAATCATAGCATAGCATCTTTAAAAACTTAGCCTTAAGGAATACATTAATTACAGACCAATGCATGTTTGCATTCTTAAGTCACCAATTCTACACAGAATTTAGAACATGTAGAATAACAATTCGGAACCTCCAAATTGATAAACTAATGCCAAAACAAATGGCAGATGAGTAGCCAAAATTTGACACATTTGGATACTCCATGTCCTAGTAACAATATGAAAGCCAAATTTCTTATGATTGAATAAATAGTGAGATGGGTTCCAGAGTTAGATTTCCGATTTTTGGTGCATAATGGTATTTGGGACACATTCATTCCATGATGTAATTTTATTTTGTTGTTTTAACAAAATGTACTTTAAAAAAAGGGAAAAACAAAACTGGGAAATCAATTTGGTTCAATTTCTATTATTAATTTTTTTTTTAAAAAGTGCTAGATTTTAAATTTCATCATAGGGAGATTTAGAGGCCGGTCTATAAAATTGAACTTATGGGTTTTAAAGTCCAGTAAAAAATCTTATTTGTATGATAGTCCACTGCAAATTTTGCATTTTTTTCATAAACAAATTTATAAAACGTTTTATCTCTCAAAATATATGGTAGATTTAAAAAAAAACGCATATTCGAACATAACATGTAAAACTCTTTATAACAAAACTCATTATCGATAGTTTTTAATGATTTTTTTAACTACATTATTTTTCAAAAACAATTTAATTAGTATATATGTTATGTAATTGTGTTTTTTTTTTCACTAATATAACCTAAACAATAAGTATTAAGCCTTAAGAAAAACGGATTCACTAAACTCTAACGGGCTCGTATAACGGGCTCGTATATCAAAATTTCATGTTGTAATCTAAACAATAAGTGTTAAACCCTAAGAGAAACGAATTCCATAAATCCTAATGAGCTCATGTATGCTCAGCATATTGATTAAGACAATAAAATAATTAATTAGAAGAGAGTATTTGATATATTTTTCTAAATTAAATTTCCTTCATTTAACATATACTTTTATTGAAAGCCTCCAACCATATCATAAATTCAGAAAATAAAATTCAAATTAATTACAAAAAACTTAATTATAACTAGACTTGATTGCGAATAAGTTTAAATTAGTGACCTTAATCTTAATAAATCTCATAAAATAAACCTACCAACAATTTTGCCTTCATCGGAACAGTAGCTAAAGTCAACAACACTGAGAGGAAACGTCCACTGGGGAAGACCAAAGAGAGCCCATCGATTTTGACATAAATTCATAGGTAGCCTTTAAGGATCCGTATCTTAATCATCCATAAATAGCAGAAATAATTGCATGTCAAACAATAAAAAATCTCCCTTAATAGCGAGTGCCCATGGGGAATTGGTTATCAAACCTTTCTCAACGCATGCATGATTTACATTAATGGCATATTTATGAACTAAAAGTACTTTAGGCACGAAGTAAAAAGGAAATCTTTATTACCCTAGTGAAATTGTTTGATCACAAGGCCATATATATATATATATATATATATATATATATATATATATATAAGGGTTCTAAATAGTATAGGACTGTAAAAAGAAGGTTGTGAATCAAAGAAGAAAAAAGATGGAAGGAAGAGCAATCGTGTTGTTGGCTTTGGCTTTGATTGCTTGCGCCAACTCTTCATTGGCACAAACCGAATACTACTCAAAAACCAGTCCATATTCTTCCATGAAAAACCAACTCACAAATCTCCACTTCTATTTCCATGACACCCTCAGTGGCCAAAACCCTAGTGTAGCCTTGGTTGCCAAACCCAATACCACGGGTGCTAGCAAAACCCAAGCAGTACAGTTTGGTTCTTTGTTCGCAATCGACGATCCTCTCACCGTTGGCCCGGATCCTGCCTCGGAAGTTATTGGGAGGGCACAAGGGCTCTATGTGTCTTCTAGCCAAGAAGAATTAACACTGGTGATGTATGTTGATTTTGGTTTTACATCCGGAGAGTTTAATGGGAGCTCTATCAGTGTGGTTTCGAGGAATCCAGTGACGAACACCGAACGCGAGCTCGCTGTGGTTGGAGGAAGAGGGAAATTCAGGATGGCTCAGGGGTTTGCTCAGCTCAAGACATATTCTTTGAATTCTTCTACTGGTGATGCCATTGTTGAGTACAATGTCACAGTGATTCATTAATCTTAGGCTAGCTAAGAGTTTATAAGTTAATTTTTATATTTTTGATTTTGTAGTAATTTCAATTATGGAGAAATAGTATGATTAATAATGGATTAAGTATCTATTTTGGATTTTTACGGGTCAAAGTATTTTTAATAAATGTTTTATGAAAAATAAAAATTATGGGCACACGAATCGTCTGAGTCGGAGTTAGGATGAAATTGATATGAATTCTAGAAGTTAAGCATGAGACAAATAAGTTAATAACAAAATCCTAAATTTAAATTAAGACTATGTGGTAAATAATGCATAAGGGCAGGGGTACAATAGTAAAAAAGTTAATAAGCAAATGTATATATAAATATTAAATACATGAATACCTGCAAGGAAAACGGGCTTTACTAGAATCCCGTTGCGTCAATAAACGGTTTACATACCGTCCACATCATGTGATGACACGTGTATGATTGACCTAACAATACTCACATGTGTCTAGTTTTTCATTTTTTTGATAAAATTCAATTTTTTTGAAATGACTGTTATGGGCTTGAATGTCTAATATTTACAAACAGTAGATTAACAGTGTTTTATACTTAATTTACTATTACACTCCTCTGATTTTGGTTAAATTACAAAATTATTTTCACCATCTAATCTAGAGAGAGAAACCAGAGAAAGATAGAGAGCTATTATAACTCCATGATTTGCAAGCCAACGAAGGAATTGTTAGCGAAAGAAAATCCCCCAATTTACAAAGCAACCAATGCAAGAGACTACCTAATATTATTTTTTTCCAAAAGGGCTCGATGGCACCTCTTCGTTGCTACATTTTCGATTGTGAAGTTGACCATGAGGATATATTGAACCCCCAAATTTTGAGGAGAGTGAAAGTGAATGTAGTGAATAGCGAGGACAGATTATGGCCTAAATGCCCCTATGTTTCAGTATTTATGCTTTGCAAAATATTGACTATGTGTTGGTATTTGTTCTTCGCCAATTATGATAAAATTAAGAATTGTTGTTTAGTTACACCATACATTTACCAGTATTCAAAGCCCTTATAAACATAAAACCTTTTGTTGATCTGTTTGGCTAAAGCATATGATTTGGTGATTGGGTCTACTGGAGTGATAATGTCGGTGCCATGTTACAAATTACAATGGCTTTTGGGTGGGTTCTCATTAAAAGGAAAATAATAAGACCATAATTTTAGGTGTACAAAAATAAACTAATGACACCTAAATCTGAGACAGTGAAGTCTAAAGACTCTAAACATGCCATTTTCATGAACTCTTGAGTAGATCTTCATATTATTTCAGAATCCACCCATTGATGATCTCAAGCTCTACGCTTCATTGCACCACCAACCATTCTGGATCAGTTTCTTTCGCTGGCAATATGTCCAAAAAATGAGCCCATGTATGTTTATAATTGTGTTTAATGACAATATTACAAATCTAAGATTAAAATAGCAATATATAAAGGAACTTTATTTCACTCACAGTGCTTATCCTCTGATCAGCAGAAAGAGCCAAACCAAAGAATTGAGCCATTCTTGACCAGAAATAAATAACAGAAAATTAGAGATATGAACTCAGTAATGTCAAGCCAAATTATACAAAACAATCTAAGGAAGTGGACCTGCTTGTAAAAGTCAAGAAGAGTAAATTAGTGTTTTTTTAGCAAAAAAGAAGCACTTGTTGTTGCTGGAGAGAACATAAAGACAGCACCCACGTCCCTCCATTTTCTGACCACTACAACCTGCATAAAAAGATGATAAAGTGAATTCTCATATGATAAAATCAAAATTCCAAGGCACTTGCAAGATGATAATTATCTGCCAGGGAGAAGCAGTCCAGAAGGAAACAGGAATAACAACTAATTAAGCATTTTGCTCGAAAAAAAAAATTAATCGATTACCTGTTTATGAAAGGAAAAAATAAAAAAGCACTAAACAGATAATTTATGCAGTCAGAATATTATATATAGTACCTAGTGTAGTTTCAAGTTTGAAAGAGAACTGAAGAAGAAAACTGCAAGGGATAAGGGAAATAAGAGTTGTTGACCGATGAGCTCATTCGCAAATTCTTCTTGAGCATCCATTACATAAATCTTGTGAAACCAATCATTGTGAAATATTAAGTCAGAGAAAGATGAAATCAGAGAATATAGCTTGTTCATTAATCAGTTTGTAAATTAACATGCAGAAATTACTTGATTGCAAGAGTGATTTACCTTCCACCGAACCCAAAACTCCAAAATTTCAAAAAGAGGTTAACCCAAAACAGCTGAAAACCTGGACAAAAACTAGAAGCAAGGACCTACACTAACTTGCCCAAAAACCAGCAGAGAATTTGCAAATTAAGAAGCAATAAGTAACAAACCAAAGCTACAACCAAACCAAATGAAGATTCTGCATCTAACTATCCCGATCCAACCATAGAAAGATTCTGCACATTGCCAAAACTAAACCAGAACGATGTTAAGTCCCACATCGCCCAAATCAGGCGTGAAGTGTCTGTATATTAATGCAAGCCCTCCTCCCTTATATTGGGCCTTTTATAGGGGAGAAAGAGGGGGCCCAAATTTCTTTACATGGTATTAGAGCACTCGATTTGGATCGATGTTAAAACTCCACGTGTGCGAGGCCCATCCGGTAATTCGGATAAGCCCGTAAGTCCGTAAGCCCACACACGTGAGAGGGGGTGTTAAGTCCCACATCGCCCAAATCAGGCGTGAAGTGTCTGTATATTAATGCAAGCCCTCCTCCCTTATATTGGGCCTTTTATAGGGGAGAAAGAGGGGGCCCAAATTTCTTTACAAACGAGACACAATCGTGAGCTTTTGACAAAATTTCCTAGCACATGAATATTCCCCAATAAGAATGACAGCAGCAAACAAATCAGCAGACACCAAGCCACATTATTGAAAAGCCAAGCAAAACAAGAGAGAAACCACAAAGACTAGCCTCCAAAAAACCACCCTCCACCCACAAAGAACCACCAAACCATAGCAGAACCAACTCCTAAGACTTAATAGACCAACCACAGATTTTCCTTTAGCAAGAAATGAACACTGGCGGCCTCCGCAAAAATCAACAAGCCGGAAGAGCAAGAAAGAGGATTCTGAGCCTCCGAAAAAAAATCAATAGGTCAAAGAGCAAGGGCAAGAGAAGGATTCTTAGGGCAAGATAGACATTTACATAGTAATAGCACGTGTATTGCAATTTATTTATTTTTGTTCTTATTTTTTTAGTAGTAGAGATTAGAACATTTAATTTAATGACAGAGAGGAGGACTATTATTGTAAAGTTATCCAATGAAACATTTTTGTAGTTCAATCCCTAGCTTACTGATAATTAAAAAAAAATACAAATCAAAAGAAAATGAGAATAACAAGCAATTTATCTTCAAAACATGTAAAATAGTGGAAGAAATAGTAGTTTTTCAGTAAAATACAAAACTGAAAATTTTATTAGTTCAAAAAATCAAATTAATAACAATTAACAATTGTCATTGCCTCCGCAGTCCAATAACATACCGCCGATGTAACGCCCCAAACCGGAAGCGCTATCGATGACGTCACTAGTCTCCTAAAGACTTCCTCTCACGTCAACCTAACACGGATTCTACCGAAAATCCGGCAGCATCTCCCCGTAAATCGGAGAATGCCAACCTGAGCAACAATCAACACCAATATATATAATATCATAAATAAATCTCAATCCGCAACCTAGCAGGGCCTCAGGCCAGCTAACCACATTGACACTCTAGGCAGGGCCTCAGGCCACCTATTCACATGCAAGATACGTAAAGAAGTCATTCATCACATAAACAGTATACAGTTCAACATCCGGAACATAGTTCCATAATCCCGGTACGAGAGTCCCGGTTTAACGGCGCAGCTCTCGACCGTCCATCATCCTCCTCATAAGGTAATTGAAAGATAGATACTTGATCCTTTAAACCAATCTAAGTACTAAATGTACTAGATAAACAAAAGTGTTCACATTATCAAGAACCTAAGCTCCAAGGTGGCGTTCCCATGTCACGTCTCCACCTACTGATCCGTCGGCTGGACATTCGTACCAGACTCACCTGAAGATCATAGAAGAGAAGTAGGGTGAGCAGAAGGCTCAGTAGGGAAATAAAGATTTAACGAGATAATCTGGCTGAATTGGAAACATGGCATAATGCAGCAACATGACATCTATAATGAGCACATTAATAATAAACAACTTCATCACCATATGGTCTCTCTTGGCATTTTTCAACGGATGTCCGGTATATCATCGGAAACCTTGACACTGCCCCCAGACCACATAGGTGTCACCTCATGAGACATCCGACACGGTTATATGACCAAACTCTTAATTAGCTCTCCAGCCCTAAGATGTTGGTCTCGTCCCGCCCTCGGATTCCCACATCCACACGTAACTCTTATAGGAACTACGAGCCCGTGCCCGTAGCTCCTAATGCATCTAATGAGCATGTCCAATATGTAAGAATAAACATATATATAAAAATCCTTTATACATACGTAACTACGTGATGCATGTTTGAGGATAAATTATGCTTGATAGATGATCAAACATGTAATCGGTTATGCAATAAATTCAATAATAATATTCATGGCTCGTTCTTCCTAGGAAGCAATCTAGGCAAGAACTCAAATCAAAAACCAATGAAGGATTACCAACCGCTCTTTAGAATGAAGAGAGAAATCTCTGAGGAATGATTTAAAAGGGTAAGAATCCCTACCTCGTTATCCAAGCAACAATAGAGAATGTTATTACCAATTTCCGATTTAGAATTCCGACTTTCCCAAACCTAATAAAGAAGCAAAGTCGAACCCCATATAATGTCAAAACATAACCAACCTCATATATATATATATGAAATAAATTCAATAAACATTGAAATCGAACATTTCTCTTAACTAGACCATTTTAGCCTAAAATGTGCAATCGCACTCCTTTATACCTACCCATTCCAAATTAACAACTTCAAGTCTCCTAATATATATAATTAAACTCCCATATGAAATTTCAAGTTCAAATTCTTACCCGAACCCCGTAAACCCCAAATTTCCCTCTTAGGGTTACACTAGAACCTTATCGATTCCTTCACGGAATCGTCTCAAATTTTGAGGGTAGGTTACCCACTCTTAAGTTACCAACATATCCAAAATTTAGCCTAAAATTCCAATCCAATCAACGGGATCGAAGCAATTCGTCTTTTAGGCACCCATTTTCCAAATATGCATGAAATCCCTTCAACTTCCATTTTTAACCCAAAAATTTACTCTACTTCACACTCCTATCACATTTCTAGTCTGAATGACACAAAATATATAACAAAAACATGGAAAATTCGAAATCAAGGCTTACCTCCTTCAAGGCAAAACAATCTTCAAAGCTTTTATTCTCCACATGCACTCCAAACAATCTCCAAAATCTTTCTCCCTCACCTCTCCCTTTCTCCTTCTCCCAGCTTTTTCTTTCTCTATTTCTTCATCTCTCTCTCGGCAGATTGCCTTGCTTTTTCAAAGAATACAAATGTTGCTGCACGGGTTTCGTGCAGCAACTAACCCTTTTTTATTTTTTTTTTCATTTTTTTTTCTTCTTTTTGTTCAATTAAAGCTCCACTTCGGTGGAGTCAAATACTCCACCGAAGTGGACCATTTATATTATATTATATATATATAATTTTTAGTTTTATTTAATTTTATTTAACTAATGATCAACTAAGGACTAATCCTTAGTTAGATTAACTTCATTCTTGGTATTTTTTTTTCAAACTCGAATTCATAATTTAATCTTCAATTTATTATTATTATTGTTATTATTTTCGATATTTTTGGGTCGGGGTATTACATTCCTTCCCCCTTAAAGAAATTTCGTCCCCGAAATTTAGATATACGTATTTGTATTCTCGAATAAATTCGGGTACTTCTCCCGCATCTTTGACTCTAACTCCCATGTCGCTTCCTCAGCTCCATGATACATCCACATAACTTTTACTAGTGGAATCACACTTGACCTTGTGATTTTATCCTGTCGGTCCATAATCCTCACCGGTTGAAGCGTATAGCTCCCATCCTCTTCTACTTCCAAGGTGGTCCAATCCAACACATGCGATGGATCCAGTTCATATTTTCTAAGCATTGATACATGAAAAACATTGTGAACCTTTGCTAGTTTCGGTGGAAGTGCCAAACAATATGCCACTGGTCCCACCATCTCCAGAATTTCGAATGGTCCCACGAACCTTGGTGCCAACTTCCCTTGCTTGCTGTACCTTTGTATTCCCCGTCTCGGACTTACTTTCAAGAATACCTTATCTCCCACAGCGAACTCCAAAGGTCTCCTTCTCCGATCAGCATAGGACTTCTGTCGGCTTTGGGCGGTGATTAATCGCTTTCTGATCCCATCTATCCGCTCTCTCGCTTCCTTGACCATATCTGGTCCCGATACTACCTTCTCACCTATCTCCGCCCAACACAAGGGTGACCTACAAGGCCTCCCGTAGAGTGCCTCAAATGGTGCCATCTCAATGCTACTCTGGAAGGAGTTGTTGTAGACAAACTCCGCCAGATGTAAATACTGCTCCCAATTTCCCCCAAAATCCATCACGCAAGATCGGAGCATATCCTCCAGGATTTGGATTGTCCTCTCACTCTGCCCGTCACTCTGTGGATGATATGCGGTAGAGAAATCTAGTTGTGTTCCCAACGCCTCCTGTAAACTACTCCAGAATCTACCCGTGAATCGTGGATCCCGGTCTGACACAATAGATAATGGGACTCCGTGGAGTCTCACAATTTCCCTCACATACAATGCACTCAAAGTCTCAAGAGAATCTGTCTTGTTCATCGGCAGAAAATGCGCTGATTTTGTCAATCTATCAACAATCACCCAGACTGTATCATGACGCCTTGTTGTCATCGGCAATCCTGTCACAAAGTCCATGGTAATCATTTCCCATTTCCATTGTGCCACCGGTAGTGGTTGTAGTAACCCCGTCGGCCTCTGATGTTCCGCCTTCACTTGTTGACAAGTTAGGCATCTTGCCACATATTTAGCCACATCGGCTTTCATGCCTTTCCACCAAAAATTCCTCTTTAGATCTTGATACATTTTCTTTCCTCCCGGATGCATAGCAAACTGAGAGTGATGAGCCTCCTTCAAAATCTCCTGTTGGAGCCCTTCATCATTGGGAACCACTAGCCTCCCTGTGAATCTCACACCACCATCATTTCCTCGGACCCAACCAGAACTTTCTTCAAAAGCATCAAGTGTTGGATCACCATTCTGTGCATCCATGACCTTCTGTACCATTGCCGACCTCGAAGTCAGGCAACTTAAATACATTTGCTCATCACCCCGTAGCTCCAATCCGAACTGATTGATCGTTTCCACAATCCCCCATTCATGCATGAATAGACTCGCAATCCTTTGTTTCCTGCTTAACGCATCCGCGACCACATTTGCTTTACCAGGGTGGTATTGCAAACTAAAGTCAAAATCCTCCAAGTACTCCATCCACCGCCTTTGCCGTAAATTCAACTCCTTTTGGGTGAATAGATACTTGAGGCTCTTATGGTCCGAGAAAACTTCAAACCGTTCACCATAGAGATAGTACCTCCATTGCTTTAGAGCGAACACCACAGCTGCTAATTCCAGATCGTGCACTGGGTAGTTCCTCTCGTGTGTCTTTAGCAACCTTGAGCCATATTCAATTACTCTGTCCCGCTGCATTAACACACAACCCAAGCCTACTCCAGATGCATCGCAATACACCTGGTAGCCTACATTTCTTTCCGGAACCACTAGCACTGGAGGTGTTGTCAACCTCTTTTTCAATTCTTCGAACGCAACCTCACACTCATCTGTCCATACATAAGGTGTACCTTTCCTGGTAAGTTGTGTCATGGGTGCAGCTACTCGCGAAAATTTCTGGATGAACCTTCGATAGTAACCCACCAAACCCAAGAAACTTCGAATTTCCGTCACATTTTTAGGTCTTGCCCAATTCAGGACTGATTCAATCTTGGAATAATCCACCGCAATCCCTTCTTGTGTGATCACATGACCAAGGAATTTCACCTCCGTGGCCCAGAATTCACACTTGCTCAGCTTTGCATAAAGCTGGTTTTCCCTCAACGTTTGCAAGACTAGTCTTAGATGTTCTTCATGCTCCTTTACTGTGGGAGAGTAAATCAAAATGTCGTCGATGAAGACCACTACAAATCTATCCAAAAGCGGATGGAGGACTCGTTGCATCAAGTCCATGAATACCGCAGGAGCATTCGTTAACCCAAACGGCATCACGAGGAACTCGTAATGCCCGTATCGAGTTCTGAAAGCTATTTTCTGAATATCCTCCTCCTTTATTCTTAATTGATGATACCCTGATCGGAGATCGATCTTCGAAAAATGCCTCGCACCCCTTAGTTGATCAAACAAATCATTTATCCGAGGTAATGGATACTTGTTCTTTACCGTAGCTTTGTTCAGCTGCCGGTAGTCGATGCACATTCTCAATGTGCCATCCTTCTTCTTAACAAACAATACCGATGCTCCCCACGGGGACACACTCGGTCGAATGAACCCCAAATCCTGCAGTTCCTCTAACTGTCCCCTCAATTCCTCTAACTCTGCTGGAGCCATCCGGTATGGTGGAATCGAAATCGGCTTTACATATGGATGTAACTCTATGGAAAAGTCTATTTCCCTCTTCGGAGGTAAACCGGGTAATTCCTCTGGAAACACATCCATAAATTCCTTCACCACAGGAATTGGTTTAACCACCTCGTCGTTAGGGGCCGAAGTTGTCAAACTCGCCACGCAACACTCTTGGTGCGCCGTGTTAATCAAGAAATGAGGACACGGAACTCCTTTTGATCCATGCAATTGGATCACTCCACCATCGGGTATCCTGAGGGTGACCCTTCTCTCCCAAAAATCTATCAAACCATTGTGTGCAGTCAACCAATCCACCCCGAGGATTACATCAAAGTCCTTAAAGTCTAGGACGTAAAGATCGGCTTTTAACATCACATCCCCAAATCGACACTCACAACCAAAAGCTATCCCCTCCAACGGAGTAAAATGCCCAAATGGTGTGTCTACGGTAAACATTCTCCTTATTGGTGAAACCTCTAAATTTAGTGTTCGTGCAAACGTGCTAGAAATAAACGAAGCAGTAGCACCCGAATCAAATAAAACCTTCTCCCAACAATTAGATATAAGAAAGGTACCTCCAATGAAATTGGGATGTTCAGGAGCCTCTTGATGTCCCAAGGCAAAAGCGCGTCCATGCGTCAAGGCCTGCTGCTGCTGTCTAGCTCCACCCCTTCCCCTCCCTCCAGATGGAGTTGTGGAAGGAAGAGCTGGGGGCGGTATACCCGGGATCTGCATCTGCTCTGAAACTCTGCCACCCTGAGGACACTCACTCTTCCTGTGTCCAGCTACACCACATCCGTAGCATATAATCTCTCTAGATCTGCACTGATCCTTCATATGGCCCTCCTTTCCGCACTTGTAACACACTACCTTGCCACTCCTAAACCTCTGTCCCTGATCTCTTCCACCTCTGTGGTCCTTCTGTGTCTGAGACTCAGTCTTCTGCCTCTTCTGGCCACTGCCACCTTCACCCCCTGAATTTGGAGCTTTACGGACCTTATGTATACCCCAGTACTTACGGGAGTTACGTTCTCCCAGCTCTAATTGGAGAGCCATATCCACAGCCGCATCATAAGAAATTTTCCCCGAAGGAATCATCAACTTCCCAATACCTGGAATCAACCCGTTCCGGTACCTCTCTGTCTTGCTCCACTCATCCGGAGCATTTTTCTTTCCGTACTTATAAAGTTCCTCATATTGTTTCGTGTATTGTGTCACTGTCATCTCAAGAGTCTGCACCAGCTCCAAGTACTGTTTAGCTTTGTCAGACTGGAGACTCTCAGGCACAAACCGCTGCATGAAAATTAGTTCAAATGACGCCCAAGTCAAGTCGTGCTTCCTCTGATCCAAGGAATCCCACCAGTCAGATGCTGGTCCCGTAAGGTAGTAGAAAATCAGCTTTATTCTTCGCTCATCAGGTAGAGCCAGCGATTCAAATCGTTTGCTCATCTGTCGTATCCAATCTCCTGCATCACACCCATTTCCGTCTCCAGAAAACTGTGGGGAATTGGTCCGGCGAAGTTGATCCACCTCATACATCTCCTGTCCCGGCCTAAACAGTGCTCCGCCACTAGTGTTAAATCCAGAGGTCTGTCCCTCTACCCGCACCTGAGGAGCTATAACTGTCTGAGCTTGAGTCTGTGTCTGACCTTGTGTCGGAGCCTGAGCCTGGGCTTGAGCCTGGGCCTGAACTTGAGCCTGAATCTGGGCTAAGGCTTGAGCTTGTGTCTGCGCCTGCGCTTGCACTACCTGAGCTAAATTTGTCACAATTCCAGCCAAAACCTCCAACGTCATAGGTTGCCTGGTAGTAGCGCTCGGAGTAACTTGTACGGTTGGTAGTACTTGTTCTGAGGTCCTCTCCTGACCCTCATCAGTATATAATCCCTCATGGACTCTCTCCCCAACTCTGTCACTAGTGCCCATCTCCGGCAGTGACCCCTGTGTGCTAGGAGTGCGCCTGGTAACGCGCGCCACTCCCTCAACCCGGCCCCTACCACGGCCCCTCGGTCTCCCTCGTCGGCCCCTACCATCTGGGGTCGCCACAGTACGAGAGGAACGTGTCTCTCTACGAGTATCCATCTGTGCCACAACAGATTTAAACACTCAGTACTAAACAAAGAACGAGGATTTAAGGGAAAGAATACGTACCGGATCAGCAGAGGGCGTGACATGGCTTGGAGACTTACTAACACACAACTAGGACCCAGCCCCAGATCCTACGTAAATCCGTAATCTAACCTGGCTCCGATACCAAACTGTAACGCCCCAAACCGGAAGCGCTATCGATGACGTCACTAGTCTCCTAAAGACTTCCTCTCACGTCAACCTAACACGGATTCTACCGAAAATCCGGCAGCATCTCCCCGTAAATCGGAGAATGCCAACCTGAGCAACAATCAACACCAATATATATAATATCATAAATAAATCTCAATCCGCAACCTAGCAGGGCCTCAGGCCAGCTAACCACATTCACACTCTAGGCAGGGCCTCAGGCCACCTATTCACATGCAAGATACGTAAAGAAGTCATTCATCACATAAACAGTATACAGTTCAACATCCGGAACATAGTTCCATAATCCCGGTACGAGAGTCCCGGTTTAACGGCGCAGCTCTCGACCGTCCATCATCCTCCTCATAAGGTAATTGAAAGATAGATACTTGATCCTTTAAACCAATCTAAGTACTAAATGTACTAGATAAACAAAAGTGTTCACATTATCAAGAACCTAAGCTCCAAGGTGGCGTTCCCATGTCACGTCTCCACCTACTGATCCGTCGGCTGGACATTCGTACCAGACTCACCTGAAGATCATAGAAGAGAAGTAGGGTGAGCAGAAGGCTCAGTAGGGAAATAAAGATTTAACGAGATAATCTGGCTGAATTGGAAACATGGCATAATGCAGCAACATGACATCTATAATGAGCACATTAATAATAAATAACTTCATCACCATATGGTCTCTCTTGGCATTTTTCAACGGATGTCCGGTATATTATCGGAAACCTTGACACTGCCCCCAGACCACATAGGTGTCACCTCATGAGACATCCGACACGGTTATATGACCAAACTCTTAATTAGCTCTCCAGCCCTAAGATGTTGGTCTCGTCCCGCCCTCGGATTCCCACATCCACACGTAACTCTTATAGGAACTACGAGCCCGTGCCCGTAGCTCCTAATGCATCTAATGAGCATGTCCAATATGTAAGAATAAACATATATATAAAAATCCTTTATACATACGTAACTACGTGATGCATGTTTGAGGATAAATTATGCTTGATAGATGATCAAACATGTAATCGGTTATGCAATAAATTCAATAATAATATTCATGGCTCGTTCTTCCTAGGAAGCAATCTAGGCAAGAACTCAAATCAAAGACCAATGAAGGATTACCAACCGCTCTTTAGAATGAAGAGAGAAATCTCTAAGGAATGATTTAAAAGGGTAAGAATCCCTACCTCGTTATCCAAGCAACAATAGAGAATGTTATTACCAATTTCCGATTTAGAATTCCGACTTTCCCAAACCTAATAAAGAAGCAAAGTCGAACCCCATATAATGTCAAAACATAACCAACCTCATATATATATATATATGAAATAAATTCAATAAACATTGAAATCGAACATTTCTCTTAACTAGACCATTTTAGCCTAAAATGTGCAATCGCACTCCTTTATACCTACCCATTCCAAATTAACAACTTCAAGTCTCCTAATATATATAATTAAACTCCCATATGAAATTTCAAGTTCAAATTCTTACCCGAACCCCGTAAACCCCAAATTTCCCTCTTAGGGTTACACTAGAACCTTATCGATTCCTTCACGGAATCGTCTCAAATTTTGAGGGTAGGTTACCCACTCTTAAGTTACCAACATATCCAAAATTTAGCCTAAAATTCCAATCCAATCAACGGGATCGAAGCAATTCGTCTTTTAGGCACCCATTTTCCAAATATGCATGAAATCCCTTCAACTTCCATTTTTAACCCAAAAATTTACTCTACTTCACACTCCTATCACATTTCTAGTCTGAATGACACAAAATATATAACAAAAACATGGAAAATTCGAAATCAAGGCTTACCTCCTTCAAGGCAAAACAATCTCCAAAGCTTTTATTCTCCACATGCACTCCAAACAATCTCCAAAATCTTTCTCCCTCACCTCTCCCTTTCTCCTTCTCCCAGCTTTTTCTTTCTCTATTTCTTCATCTCTCTCTCGGCAGATTGCCTTGCTTTTTCAAAGAATACAAATGTTGCTGCACGGGTTTCGTGCAGCAACTAACCCTTTTTTATTTTTTTTTTCATTTTTTTTTCTTCTTTTTGTTCAATTAAAGCTCCACTTCGGTGGAGTCAAATACTCCACCGAAGTGGACCATTTATATTATATTATATATATATAATTTTTAGTTTTATTTTATTTTATTTAACTAATGATCAACTAAGGACTAATCCTTAGTTAGATTAACTTCATTCTTGGTATTTTTTTTTCAAACTCGAATTCATAATTTAATCTTCAATTTATTATTATTATTGTTATTATTTTCGATATTTTTGGGTCGGGGTATTACAGCCGATATCGCGAAAACTTTCACCTCCCAGACATGGATCATCATCAAAAACTTGATTTGAATTTTGAGAGAGAGAGGGAGAGATCTTGGAAATATATGTGTTATCGTTTTAGGTTTAGAAGGGTAATTTTGTCCAAAAATTTATGAAGTATTTATTGATATATTTGATTGGGTCATGAACCTAGTGATGCATAAGTTGACAAGAAATGACCTATTGATAACAAACCCTAATTATTTTTTTTTGAAACAACTGAAATTCATTCAAGAACGGCCAAGGTTGCAATCAGCAGTGATCAAATGCTCAATGGTAGAGGGAACTCCATCCATCAAAACATGTACATCATCAACAGAAGCTAGTCTACCTAATTTAGCCAAACCATCAGCAACACTATTGTTTTGCCTATAAGTAAAAGCAACGCAGCAATTCCACTCCTCTAGAGATTGCCTAATCTCATTAATAAGAAAACCCAAATAGTTAGCATAAGCATCTCCCTTATGCACTGCTGAAATAACTGTCATTGAATCTCCCTCCACTATGACATCCCGCCAACCAAACTAAGCCACAAAAGATAACCCAAATTGAATAACCAGACCTTCTATAAAAGTTGGACCTCCCACATGGCTAACACGCTTATAAGCGGATATAAGAACTCGACCATTATAGTCTCGTCCTACCATTACAAACCCTAATTTTTATTCCATATATATGTATATTAAAAAATAATCAGGGTGCACGTGACCACTGATAACCTATTAGTCCGTGCCTGCCAATTTGTATTGATTCCTTATTACTTCCGATATACGTTGGATCCATTTAATGCATATTTTCCTTTATATATTTCACATATTTCCAAAAAAATCAGCAACTTAAATAATTTTTTTAATTAGTGACAATTACATCTCTAAAAAGTAATTACTTAATAAGATATACCAAACCCCTTGGTTTAATTTACATTTTATATAATCTCTTGGTTTCCTGTTCTGTTAAAATCTTACGTGTGTATATATATATATATATATGTATGTATGTATGTATATGGCCACGATATGATAGATTCTCCAAAAAAATGAATTTATTCTGCGTCTGTATAGTATGATTCATGCATTTAATGCATATTTTCCTTTGCATATTTCATATAATTTTTAAGAAAAAAAATCAGCGACTTAAATAACTTTCTTTATTTATTGGCAATCACATCTGTAATTGATTCAGTTAGACGGTACCATATCTGATATCCCTTGATTTAATTCACAAATAATAAATCCTATATAACCATACAATTGTTAATCTTGTGACACAAAAATCAAAGAGAGAAATTAAGATGGAAGCAAGAACAATCTTTGTCTGTGCATTGATCGTCTTTGTCGCTGCTGTGACGGCCAATGATGATTATCACATTGAGGGGAACCCTGCAGACTATGGTAAAGAGAAGGTCACACACCTTCGATTCTATCTCCATGACATCCTGAGTGGCGCAAACCCAACTGCAGTGAGGGTAGCACAGGCTAATCTCACCGCCGGCGACAAGTCAGCGACACCATTCGGCAGCGTTTATGCCATCGATGATCATGTCCGGGTGGGACCGGAGCCTAATTCAACTATTATTGGGAATGCACAAGGACTTTATGTGGCATCAAGTCAAGATCCGAGTAAGTTTACTATTGTAATGTACGTTGATTTCGAATTTAGCACAGGCAAATTCAATGGGAGTTCGATAAGTGTGGTTTCGAGGAATTCCGTGTATCTGAAGCAACGAGAGCTCGCGATCGTCGGAGGGAGAGGCAAGTTCAGGTTGGCTAGAGGGTTTGCTACGGTGAAGACTAGCTATTTCAATGGTACTAATGGTGATGCCATCCTTCAATACACAGCCACTATATATCATTATTGATAACCAGTTGTGGCTTATGTTATCTCTAATTTTTATTTTATTAGAAATCTTTTTATTTCATATACAGACTCTTTTTAAATTGCGAAACAATCTATGAGTCACTTAATAAGAATTGGGTCCAACTTATGTATTCAATGGTACGGCCAAATGCCACGTAATTTTTATATTGTTCAGACTTTTAGGCCTCTTTAAATTTAAAAAAAAAAAATCAGAGTAGATCGCCAAACAAAATTGTTGGAGGTGCGATCAATCATTCACCAATTCATACTAATTCAGCCATTCTACTTCTATTTCATAATACACACTCTATTTCAACACAGATTTAAGAAATAATCTGTGGAAGAGGGTGGACTGACAGTGGTGGAGCCACATATGATCACCAAGGGTCCCGAGCCCCCTATTTTTTTAAAAAAAATATATATATATATATAATATTAATTATAAAGATTATATTTTTTTAGGTGCATGCAATTTTTAACATTCAATAAATTATTTCTGTGTTTATTTATATCTATATGTTTAAATTGTGATTTCATATAAATGATATTTCAATGAATTAGAGGTAGTTAATTGGATTAGATAGTCTTTTTTGAATTTTTTTTCTTCTTATTTTTTTCATTTTGATTTTTATTTAATCAATGTGAAATTAAGTATTTTTTAATAAATAACCCTAAAAAAATTTGGGAATGCTGCCCCCGAACCTTGCCTTAATAACACTACCTAGAACCGTGACCGACCCTACCCTTAATTATAAATAATTTTTTAAAAATATTAGTAAATATATTAGAGAAAATATTTGAACCTTACATGTGTATAAAGAAATAAATCAACCATACGAGTGCAATTGTTTGTTTTTTTGTTATAAACTTTCATAGTTTATAAATATGTATTGAGTATGAAATTTGAGTGTGCATAATAACGCATAAATGTCACATGGATTCATAATTAATATAATTAAATTAATAAATAAATTAAATTACACTTCTAGTAAAATATATCATACTAATATATGAATTATAAATCATACCATATAAAGTTACAATACTATAATGCTAAATTATAATATGTTAATTCATACTAAATAAAACAACACAAAATGTTGATGAGTTTTCATGTTTTCTTTTATAACTACTTTTGTTAGGTTGTTGATGTCTGAGTAATATAATATTATCATGTAATTCATTTGGACATTTGATTTTTTCTATTTCTATCTATTTGTATTATTTAATATTTTTCATTATTAATAAGAATATCTTAGACTTATAAAAAAAATATTATTGATTCTAGTCTTTAATATATTTTTAACGCATGATTCGGGTTTCGGGTTAGGGTTTGCTTGTTTGGCAATGGTTATCCTACTAATTATGAAAGAAATTGAAAAAATTAAATGGTAAATGGGTACTCGATAGTAAAGAATTATAGAACGATTCCAGTTTTGAAAATCAAATGTTTTTTTAAACGGTTTTTAAATAGGGTACATTAAATAATAAGAGTTTTTATCTTTTTTAATTGAAAGAGTATCCGACCCCTTATCATCTCTACAAATGCTAGATATGTGTCATTTAATTTGATCGTTGGACGTGAAGTTTTAGAGTATATATAGACTTCCTAGCAAATTCCATAGCCCTAAATCCGTGATTTGTTGGGTAGAACTGTCTCTGGAATTTTGCACATTTTGCCAATTCAAGTATAATGTATGCCTAAAAACGCAATGAAACGTAAAGGAGTAGGTAAGCAGTGCAGTAGGTGGTGTTGATTAATGGAGCAAATGTGCCAAATACTCAATGTCTGTGTTGTAGTTAAACGGCCATTGAATCCCCAAAGCTATAAAACTTTCCTATAAAAACAGACCTAACGAAGCCATTTGTTCTCCAAATCTCTCCTCTTCCTTCTAACATGGCAAAGCTAACATCGCTCGAAGTGCTGCTGTTTCTCATCTCTCTTGTGGCAGCCACAAAATGGGCTCAAGGCCTAAACATTGAAAGTTGGGCCACAAGGCTTGAGACCCAAAAGAGACCGTGACTAATCTCCAATTCTACTTCCATGATACACTAAGTGGGAGCAACCCAAGTGCAGTTAAGGTGGTTCAAGCCAACAACACCGAAAAATCTCTAACCCTATTTGGTTCTCTCATGATGGCGGATAATCCATTGACCAAATCACCCAACCCGAAATCGAAGCTTGTTGGCTATGCACAAGGACTTAAAGGATCAGTTTGTCAGACAGAAGTGGGTCTATTAATGGCCAGGCCATGAACTTTGAATTCGTTGATGGAAGTTACAATGGTAGTTCGATCAGCCTGCTCGGCAAGAACTCAGCTTTGCATTTGGTTCGAGAGATGGCCATTGTTGGTGGAACAGGACTATTTCGGCTCGCTCGCGGTTACGCGATTGCTCAGACCAATTGGCTTAATCCTCTTATTGGTGATGCTATTGTTGGCTACAACGTTATAATTGTTCATTGAAATATATATTTGTTAGTTTTATGTACGTATAGTCTAATTTGTACTTCTTCGTGATTGTCAATCTGCATTGAGAACCCTTTTTTTGTGATTAATTTGGGCCAGTAACGTTTAGGTTGTAAAGGTTGCATTACATGTCTATGATTCTGCAACTTAAAATAGATCATGCTTAAATATTGACTTTAATTGTGAGAGAAATATCTTTATGGTAACTAATTAGATTTTGATCCAATTGTCTTGTTTTTCATATGAGAAATTTATTTATGTGCAGATCTAATAGGTCAAATTTAGGTTCATATCGGACCTTCAAAATGCACGTTTATATGATATTATTCTCCTTTTCAAAAAAAAAACATGCGGTCAACTTAACAAATTTAACATGTCCAAGTCCAATGAGCGTGTCATTGTCTCACTTGTGAAAAAGAATAAGCTTAAAATATGAGTGAGCAATAAATAATATAATAAAATTATTTTTTGTTTATTATTATTTAATTAATTCTGATGGATTATATGCCACTCACATTTGACGCGTCAAATATATAAGCACCATCTCATATTTATAAAAGGTCAAAATTTTCTAATCTAAAATACGACAAATAATTGAACTAATAATTCATGGTATAATTTACAGATGCAAATAATTTAATTCAGGATAAATTATTACTAATAAAAGTTAAATTTTAACTGAAGGGATATTTATCTTTTGTAGAACGTGAGGGAGAAATGTTTGACTATATGTAATTTACCCTTATTCTTATTACATATATAAAATCCTAAATTAATTTGCATGGTTAGATATTATAGATACTTTTTGATTCTGCAAAATCATAAATGTTGGCGTTCTCTAAATAGACACAAGTACAAAGGAATCGGCATTGAAAAACTCTCTAGTCCATACAACCAGCTATTCTTTCTCCTCCAACCAATTAAGAACATCCCCATTTCCCAATTAATCTCATTTCGTCGCTAGAGATGGCAAAACTGCACAAGTTTCTGGTTCTTATGATCGTCCTAGTGTCGATAACAAAATGTGGCCAAGCCGAAAAGAAATGGGTCAGGAAGGTTGCGGGAAAGAAGCAGAAAATGGTCAATCTCCAATTCTATTTTCACGACACCGTCAGTGGCAAGAACCCAAGTGCCATATTGGTTGCTCAAGCCAATACCACAAAACAATCCCCGACACAATTTGGGGCTATCATGATGGCGGATGATCCGCTTACATTGACGCCGGACCCGAATTCGAAGCTGGTGGGCCGAGCCCAGGGTATGTATGGATCAGCAGGGCAGACTCATTTGGCTCTTATTATGGCTTTGAGCTTTAGCTTCACGGATGGTGCCTACAACGGTAGCTCAATTAGCATATTTGGAAAGAATCCAGCTTTGAACCCGGTACGAGAGTTGCCGGTCGTGGGCGGAACCGGAGTTTTCAGGATGGCTCGTGGATATGCGATTGCGAACACATACTTTCTTGATCCAAGAACTGGCGACGCTATTGTGGGGTACAATGTTACTGTTGCTCAATAAGGTATATATTTTTGATGAATTTAGTTTATTGATTTCCAGCAACAGCTATCCTCTATTGATTCTTTCCATTAAACACTGAATTATGCTCATTGAGCTTCTCCTGCTAAATTTTTTGTTCAATAATCAGATTCCATAATGATTTAATTAACGTACGTTTTTCTTTGTGTTTTTGCAGGATGCTTTCCTGCGCTTTATTTCAGAGTTCTGTTTGTTTGTTTTGAAGGTGTTTTTATGGGAATACTTTTAGGCCCCTGGGCCATAATTGTGAACTTATTCAATAATGGGCCTCATTGGGTATTGGTTTAATTTAACTATTGAACAGTAGCCCATTGGGCCTTTTTTTATTATTTTTAACTCTCTTTTATTCAATGACAAAATCCAGGAGAAGCTTTTACAAAGCTATATAAAGTATCTGACTTTTAATAAGTTTATTGCTTGCGACTTTCATGAGTTGTTTACAATGGTGAAATGCTAACGGGGATATATTGGAAAATGTGTTTTGTTGATTTAGTTGTATTCGGAGATGTGTTTTGCTGATATAATTAAGTATGTGGCTTGACTTTTGAGTAATAAAAGTGTGATCCATAATTAGTTTTAGTGACAAAAGTATGAAGGAATGAAAAGTTAGTGGTGTGAATAACAATTTTGTATTGAGAAATGTATTTTTGTTGATGTGGATAAATATGTGGAACCACATTTTGTGTAATATAAGTGGGATTCAAAAGCAAAGTTATTGGGTCATTAACTTCTCAACCATTGTGGTTGCCTAAGGGTGGCAAAATACTATCTAACTTGTATTATTGATTTATAGGACTTGAATTAAATTAAGTTTTGGACATAAAATTTATGTTCAAAATTCGGGTTCAAACGCAAAAAGAATTGTCTGATTTAAAATCGGCTTCAGATCCAAACATAACAAATTTATCTGATCTAGTTGTCTAAATTTTAACTCAAATTGAATTATTGTATAATTCACTTGTCTGAAATTTTGAATTTAAGGATATCGTCAATTAAGTGCACTCGAAAATTAAAATCAATCCAAATACAGGCATGCAAATATCTCTTAAAATGTGCAATCTAGGATTGGTAAAAATTCATGTCCGATTTAATTCAAATCAGATAACATAAAATATTTACGAGACCCGAATTTTTGCCACACTTGTGGCATATTGCCACCCCTAATACACAATAGGCGGATCAATAAAATTGTATCAACTACCAAGTAAAACCGTTGACTTTAATTAGTTTATAACTTGTATTAACATTAAAAAGTAAAGAACATTATTCGAAATTGTTAATTAATGTATTTACTCTCATGTTTGCTATTAATTATTATTAATCTTCATTAACTGCCCAGAGACTCTCTTTTTCCCAAGTTTGCACGTCTACACGTTTGCCTCCAATAATTGTGCAACTGGCCTTCGGAAATTAGACCTGTCCAAGCCAACTAGGTCTAAATGATTTGTTTACAAGCCATAAATCTCTATAAAAGAAGGAGCCGAGCCTCCCCAGAAATCACAAATAGTCTCTTTAAGATGGCAAAACTGTGCAATCTTTTCGTTCTAGTCTCTCTAATGGCAGTCCTAAAATGGGCTCGAGCAGAGCATAGATGGGCCAACAGAGTTGTGAGAGGGAAGGAGACAGTGACCAACCTCCAATTCTACTTCCACGACACGTTCACTGGCAACAACCCAAGTGCTGTAGTGAGTATTCAACCTAATACTACAAAAAAATATGCCACTTTATTTGGTGGCATTATAATGATCGATGATCCACTGACTGTAACGCCAGACCCAAATTCGAAGTTGGTGGGGCGAGCCCAGGGGCTTTATGGGTCAGCTGGACAGACTGAATTCTCTCTCATAATGGCCATGAGCTTGCGCTTCACGGATGGTTGCTACAACGGTAGCTCGCTCAGCATATCTGGCGTGAACCCGGCTTCGAACCCGGTCAGGGAGCTACCTATCGTTGGTGGGACCGGGATTTTTCGGATGGCCAGGGGATTCGCCATTTTGCACACGTATTTATTTAATTTGACGAGTGGTAATGCTGTTGTGGGATATAACGTCACTGTTTTCACTTTTCAATAATTAAGGTATTCTGTGTTGGATATTCTCTTTTTTGTTATCAAAAAATAATAATAATAATAATTTAGATGTTTTCTAATTTTTATTGTTGAAAGGGCCATAATTGTTAGTAATGGGCCCTCGTTGAATCTTGATTTATTTTTTGAATTTTAACCCAGTGGGCTTATTCGTCCCTTTACAATTCATGTCAACTAATTTTTATTTTATTCGTTTCATAACAAATTATTTCCCATGTTATTCCCATAATGTTATTTTTGTTAGAGCATTCATTATCCTAATTACTAATGGTCCGTTTGTTTTATAATTGTATTTCATAGCTTTAAGTTATAAAAATATTATGCTTAAGGTTATAAAAAATGTTGTGTAAAAAGCTGTAGAACCCTATCTTTAAGCTATATAAAATATTGTAGGAGTGTCACAATTTGAATTTTAAAAACCAACACATTGGTTGAAGTGGAAAAGGCGCCTAGGTTTTTGTTGGAGGATGTCCACTGAGGGTTGTATATGGGCTTGTAACCGACCCCGCCCCCGCCAACATATACCCTAAATCTAAAAAGTTACTCTCCAACCCAAGTGTCATTTAAGGTTGTATATATATGGAATCTCCTCCAATGACTAGTAAAAAAAAAACACAAATTTAGAACAGCTAGATGAATAATTGAACACCATAAATAGATTCATATTCACTAATTAACCAACTCACCTCATGTGGATCTTCCTCCAAATTTATTCCTTCTTGATCTTCATCTTCTTTCACTCTGTCTTATTCATCTCTGCCATCCTTTAATCAATATTTCAATCGACTTTATCTCTCTTTCATATCTCTCTCTCGTTGTATCTATGCAACAATACGGAATCTTCTAGAGAGAGTTTAAGGTATGTTGAGGCTTTAATTGTTATTAATGGATTATAGTTTAATTTTGACACTAAAAGTGTTATGAGTTTAATTATTATTAATGAACTGTTGTTTAATTTGGGCTTAAACATATTGTGATTTTAGTTTTGGGTGGGCTGCTTATATTGGACATTTTAATTTTTGAGCCGTTGGAATGAATTATGGGCTACACTTGACTCATATAAATTTGTTTAATTATGGGTTTGTGTTAATTTTGACATTATGGGCTTGACTTATCATTGTGAGTTTAAAACATATTATTATCAATTATGTGTTTTAATTTGAATTATATGTTTCTATTTTGTAGATGAATCCACCTCGATCGCCACTCTATGATGGTTATTTTCAAGATCTATTGATGAGCGATAAGGTGCCCTTTGAATTTGGTGAAAGTAGTGAATTTACTAGTAATACAACAAATTATAATGTCAGCCATTCCACATGAGTTAGGCAAGGAATAAGGAAAAAGAAATTCAACCCCAAGAAGGATTTACCCGCTCTTAGAGAGAGTAAAAGTGAAGAGAGAGGAGCTAAGAGTGAGAGTTTATTTATTTTATAAACAAATTACACGTGTATTTTTTTTTTTTTTTTTTGCCATGTTAGCAAGTTCGTCGAAGTCAACATCGAAATATTGACTTAGACATAAATGGGTTGTAAAATGAAACTCTGAAGATAAGAACGAGAATTTTCAGACTTGAAGGACATAAACAAGAAAGAGGTGATACTTGGATGACATAAAATACGACTTAGCCTTCTATAATCATTCTTTAAAGTTTAAACAATGACAAGCATATCTTTATAAGAGAGCAAGGGGTTTTCTATGATAATCTTTCTATGTTCACTGTATTTGAAGTAGATAGAGGTCCAATATTAGAGAGAGAAGAGAGAATATTAGTCGTATTGTATATATTTGTCTGCCCCACATTATAATCTAATTTTACTTTTTAAAATTTAGTTAATTAATTAAATTTCTAAGAGACTACTATTTAATATGATTCCTTATTTTACAAAAAATTTCATCTTTTATGAGCATTTGGGTTGAAAAATAATATATTCATTAATTAAAAGTATATTATAAACTATACAAACAAAATTTAATTTTTTTAATATATTATTAGTTATATTTTCTTATTTTGTGTGGGAAAAAATAATAATTAAAACCATCTATATACGACTGAGTAACACACACGCCTGCGGCCTGCGCAGGCCCAAATACGATAGAGCCCAACAACTATCTCTTCGATATGGAAGGGAGGGATCACGAATTAGGGCGTGAACAACAAAGATGAGGTGATGCCATGCGAACCAGAGAAGCTGTGTGTAATAATCTACATGAAAAACTAGGCATTCCATCCATCGAGGAGCAGCCAAAGGCAGGAAGGCTGAACCCAGCACATCGTAGCATCAATTGAGCAGTTTAATACTCATTCTACACCGGCGCCGATGCCCCGACTCGCCGGAGTCCCTGATCCGGCAGCCACGTAGATGTGCAGGAAGAAGAAATACCGAGACAAAATTCAAAACTAGAATAAGACCCTCCTTGTGCAATACTCACATGATTCGTGTCTTCAATGCCCCCTTTCTTTCGAGCGCCCAAAAAAAAATCAGTACCCTGCATCGTCCAATTCATTATAGAACTATCCTCTCGTGGTAACCTATCAGAGGCTATCTCCTCCCTCCCTATATTAGTCAGGAAAGGCGTGCGTTTACCCTCTCAGACACTAGCATATCTACTGCAACAATGTGCAGCAACTAAGTCCCTGAAATGGGGCAAATGGGTCCACCTTTACTGCAAGCTCACCGGTTTGAAGAAACCCAATGTGTTTTTGTGCAACAATTTGATTTTTATGTATTTGGAATGCAGAGATTTGTTCAATGCAGCTAAGGTGTTTGATAAAATGTCTGCTAGGAATATATATTCATGGAATAATATGCTCTCTGGGTATGCTAAATTGGGAAGGATAAAGGAAACTAGAAATCTGTTTGATAAAATGCCAGAGAGGGATGTTGTTTCTTGGAATACAATCGTGATTGCCTATGCTCAGAACGGATGTTGTAATGAGGCTGTGAGTTTTTATAGAAAGTTTAGGAGGTTGGGTATGGGCTATAACGAGTTCAGTTTCGCTGGTGTTTTGACGGTATGTGTGAAGTTAAAAGGATTGGGGCTTGCAAGACAGATTCATGGGCAGGTATTAGTTAGCGGATTTTTGTCAAATGTGGTACTTTCGAGCTCCGTGGTGGATTCTTATGCGAAGTGTGGGGTGATGATTGATGCAAGGAAGTTGTTTGATGAAATGCCCGTGAGAGATCTCCTTGCTTGGACCACCTTAGTTTCTGGGTATGCTAAATGGGGTGACATGGAGGCTGCGGGTGAGTTGTTTGATGAGATGCCTATGAAGAATCCAATCTCATGGACAGCTTTAATTTCTGGATATGCTAGACATGGCCTAGGACACAAGGCTCTTGAAATGTTTACAAAGATGATGGTTTTCCGTGTGAGGCCTGATCAGTTCACTTTCAGTAGTTGTCTTTGTGCTTGTGCCAGCATAGCTTCACTTAAGCATGGAAGCCAGTTACATGGGCATTTGATGCGTACTAACTTCAGACCCAATACGATTGTTGTGAGCTCTCTTATTGATATGTACTCTAAATGTGGAGCTCTTGAATTTGGGTGGCGGGTTTTTGTTGAAATGGGTAATAAACGTGATGTTGTTTTGTGGAACACAATGATTTCGGCCTTAGGCCAGCATGGTCTTGGTGATGAGGCAATGAGGACATTTGATGAGTTGGTTAGATTTGAAGTAAGACCAGATAGGATTTCGTACATTGTGATTCTCACGGCTTGCAGTCATTCGGGTCTTGTCCAGGAGGGCCTCAGGCTTTTTCGGTCCATGACTCGTGAGCATGGCATTGTTCCCGATGGTGAACATTATGCGTGCTTGATTGATCTCTTGGGTCGAGCTGGGTGTTTTGATGAACTAATAGACCAGCTGGATAAAATGCCTTTTAAACCTGATGAACGGATTTGGAATGCTGTACTCGGTGTTTCAAGAATTCATGGTAATACAGAGATGGGAAGAAGAGCAGCTGAGCAGCTTATTGAGTTAGAACCTCAATCATCTGCCGCCTATGTGTTACTGTCCAGTATATATGCTGAACAAGGGAGGTGGAACTCGGTTGAGAGAGTGAGACAACTTATGAATGAAAGACACGTGAGGAAGGAAAAAGGCATTAGTTGGATAGAAATTGGAAATGAAGTGCATACTTTTGTAGTATCAGATGGGTTGCACCCGTTGAGAGAAGTAATATACTCTGCCTTGGAACAGTTAGCTGGCCATATAGATGATGTTTTGTCTGTTGATGCTGAACCATAGAAGTTCATCACCTTCACTTCTGCCAGGTAGTTTTGAGAGACCTTCGAGCATTGTGTTTCATTTTCATCTAAATTTCCATAGATTCTAACATTTTTACTGCACTGCAACAAGCAGGCTTTCTCTTTTTTAAGGTTACGATGTTTAGATTTATAGAATTGAATGTTCTCAGGTGTTTTGCACTGGTAAAATTATTTTAAATTCTTGGTCATGATGACGACAAGAAATTTTGCTTCATCTTGAGTCACCATTATATGACTAATTTGTATCAAATAAAATTATTGGGGGAGATGTATCAGTTTTTGTCCTCCTATTGTTACTGTATGATTATGATATTGTGTGGCATGAACCTCTTTGTCCATGAGAAGAATGTATCCCCTCCCTCATCTGTATTGATACATAGCAGTACCTTTTTTTTTGAATCTCTTCTAGCAAGAGCATGTTAGAGATTTTCTCTCTCTCTTCTTGCACAATCGTTGGAGCAGTAATAAAGTTGTTTCACTTTAGCCAAAGCTTTATAGTCTTGAGTCACAGGAATGACCACTAGACACCGCAGAATAAGATTCTTGGAAACAGCCTCTACACATTATGTCTTCACATATTATGTAGGGTTGAGGCATGTGTACATCATGTTTGTTCCGCCCCCTCCCCCTCCCCCTCAAGAGTCTTGTGCACAGAATCCTTATTGACTTATTTTACATCCTATTTGAGCACAATCTCGGTCATTTCTCTTTCTTTGTTTTCTCCATATTTGACAATCAGCTTTTTTCTGGAGTGAAAATTACGTTCTTTTTCTGCTAAATGCATAGCTTGATAGAGTTGGGTGTTGGATAAGAATTTAGGTTTGGTGAACACTAAGAAATAAAAAGATAGTTATGCATATGTGCATATAAGTGAATTTTGGCACATTATATGTCCTCTCTATTTTTTGAGAATGCATTACTATCATTGGGCCATCTCTTCTAAATTATCCTCAGCTGTTCCATTTGGATCATTGACTTGGACTAATAATTTTATTAGGTTTGTGGCTCGTTTCACCACATGAAGTAGTAATGTTTTTTCAATGATAACCACATTCTTAATCTCTGATTAGCATAACCACTGTTTATTGGGCTAATATCAGTGAAAATTGAATTTAAGTAACTAAATTTTGTTGTAGGAGAGATTCATTGTGTATATCAAAACCAGGTATCCAACAAACTCAGAGACAAATTTGGAGAGCCATACAAGTGGACCAACAAAAGAGACATACACAATGACTTTCCCTCCAATAATGCAATTAATCAAGACATACCAAACTGAACAAAAAAACAATTAAGCAACTCCAAATTCAAGTTAATTAAATAAATAAAAAACAGAAACTAAAACTGGATCATAACTAATCTTCTCAACAGTCTCTCTACAATCCAAGATTTCTTAGTAATCCACCTAATTTCTCACGTTAAAAATGCTCTGTTTTAAAACCTACAAAACCATATACTCTCTCGACAGCTAACACAAGAAAGAGAATAGAAAACCAATAAGAAGACGGAGAAGAACTCACCACCTTATCTCCTTCTTCATACTATTCTTCTGTGATGTTCAAAAATGGGTTCTCATGTATCAAAACAGGTGGAGAGGAGAAAGGCAATAAGAACAGAGAAGAAAACTCTCAATGATCTCAAACAATGTGACGGCTGTGATTTTCCGGGCTGTGATCACCGTCCAGAAGACAGAAAAAACTGGATGTCAAGTCTCAACCCAGAAAAACTTAACATAAACCAGATTGTTTGGCCTGGAACACACGACTCTGCAACCAACAAAATTGGAATCCCATTCATATCTCGTCCATTCGCACAGTGTCAATCCTTGTCAGTGTATCATCAGCTGGTCAGAGGCACCAGAGTCCTCGACATTCGGGTTCAGGAGGATCGCAGGGTCTGCCATGGAATTCTTTTAACATACAGTGTTGATGTTGTTGTTGAAGACATTAAAAGGTTCTTGTCAGAGACCCAGTCAGAGATCATAATTCTGGAAATAAGGACTGAATTCGGACACAAAGATCCTCCGGAGTTCGACAAGTACTTGATTGATAAATTGGGAGATTATTTGATTCATCAGGACGATCATGTGTTTGGAAAAACAGTAGCAGATTTATTGCCAAAGAGAGTTATTTGTGTTTGGAAGCCAAGAAAATCGCCGCAGCCAAAACAGGGGAGTCCATTGTGGAGTGCAGGTTATTTGAAAGACAATTGGATTGACACAGATTTGCCATCGACGAAGTTTGATAGCAACATGAAGCATTTGAGTGAACAAGCACCAGTTTCATCAAGAAAGTACTTTTACAGAGTGGAGAACACTGTGACACCACAACCAGATAACCCAGTAGTGTGTGTTAAACCTGTGACTAATCGGATTCGTGGGTATGCTAGGCTTTTCATCACTGAAATATTCTCCAAAGGATATGCTGATAGGTTGCAGATCTTCTCCACTGATTTTATTGAGGATGATTTTGTTGATGCTTGTGTTGGACTAACTCATTCTAGAGTTGAAGGGAGGGCCAATATCTGATCACTTGTTCTCTTGTAAGTAGTTTTCGGGATCAAAGAAAGTCCATTAAATTGTGTTATCATCCGTCTGTACCTTCATTTGTGTTTGATGTGTAAAGTCTGGTGTAGCTTATTCTTCCATTATATGTATGTTTGTGTGAATAAAATTGTTAGTGGCAATAAATAATCTTATCTATGTGCAAGAAAATGAGATTTAAAAGGTGTTTTGAAAGATTTGGATATCCAAAGAAAGGGAGGGAAGGAAGAGTAGAATCCTGAAATAAGCATTCTTAAGACACCATTTTTCTATGTACACAAACAGCTGCCAAGACACTGCAATTTCAGGTGACTATATAGAAAGCCAGTATATCCTGCAGAGAATTCTTAGTATATAACTTTTTCATGTCTTACTGACCTCGAAGCTTCACTCCAGTGGCACTGCCAGAACAAAATATCTGAAGTCTCAAGACCAATGTCAGCCACCACAATAATACAGTCAAGCCACCTGACAAATCAGTACCCATTAATTGATATTTTGATTATATAAGAACTGTCAATGAATAGCAGTGCACCATTGATTAACTCAAAGATGAAGCTTTTAAACCGAGCTGTGGCGAACAAAAACTCAGAGGTAAGTCCTGCCAAGTTAATGTAACAGGTGATGTGTAAGCTACATGAGCTTTTTCTCAACAAAATTGGTGTTTTAAAACTTCCTTCAGTCGTTGGATTACTGATGAGAACACTCACGCAAAGAAAATGATCCGCGAATCAGCGAATCTGCCAGGACAAGTTAACAGAACCACGATAAGATAACGATGGGCAATATATAGTTAACAGTTTAGAATGGAAGACAAAAAAAAAAGTTTTCTTGATCTAATGAAATAGCACCCAAAATGCATTTTAAGTTTTTAACCATTGCTGTCATAGCAACTGATGGCCTGTATTTATACATTTTAGCTGATTTGAACACTCAGAATAAAATTGACAGGTTTTCTGCGTAGTTGCAAAGGATGCTTGATATAACCACCGAGATAGGCAACTCCCATACTTTAGATCTTTAGATATCAAACAAACATCAAACTAATATTAAATATTCCATTTTTCCCCAATTTCCCGAGCAATTAAAACCAAAGTAAACAAGCATGTTGTGAGCAAACTAGACTAAACAAAAGGCACTACAGTGATCATTAGAATTCCCCTTTCACAGAAACACAAATCACCAGGGGAAAATCTGTGACTAGGGTATTCAGTAATGATCCTTTCAAGAGAAGGGTGCCAGGGTTTTGCCGAAATACCTACAAGAACAATTTCTTGAAATCCGATAATCACATAGATTTTATAACAACAGATAGGGACTCCACTCAGGCACGGCTAAGATTTATGCATGCCAACATGGAAACATAAATTACTCAAATCAGGGAGAGAACAAGTTGAATTGTTTGACATCTCCAGCACATGTTCATAATTGCTGGCTTCATTACCCTCATTTTTCAGGATCACATTACAGTGCTCCTTAGAAGCAGTGATCTATCAAAATTAGACTTCACTGTATGTATATACATTAAATTAAAGAAGGATAAATAAATGAAATGAACATTACATCAATTGTAAATGAGAAGCGGTCAATTTACAGAATGCGCCACTTAGCAGAGGAAGGATTCAACTGATTGCAACACATCCACCACACTACATCAGCGTTGAATACCCTACTGAATACAAGAATTTCACAATGAAAAAGTAACGTTAATGAGAAAAGGACTATATTTTGACCTACAATCTTTTGCAAACACATACAAGCCTGTGTCTCTATATGCCTCGGACCATCTATTTTGAAAAGTGCGTAACTGACTTAATTTCTTCGTGTGAGCATTGTTATGAATTATGACAAATCACAAATGGAAACAATATTTAAATTTATCCAAACCTCAAGAACGAAAGACAGGTTGTTATTCTTCTCAGCAACACACGGCAATATAATCTTCCCAGCATGAGGTATGTAGTACCCCATTTTTGTCCGGATACTTGTTATTTTTAACAAAATAATAATAAAAATTGAAACAAAATAATAAAAGAAAATTAAGTAAAATTATAATTAAATTACCTATCCGGCCCATTACCCAATTACCCAACAAGCCCGATTATTTAATTAAGCCCAATTAGCAGACCCTACCTCTAATCTGTCAAATACCCAAAGACCCACTTAAAGCTTACCCAAAACCCTAATTATATTACCTATCCGGCCCATTACCCAATTACCCAACTAACCCAGCCAGCCCATTACCCTCACCCAGAACTCACCTAAACTTAACCCTAAACATTTGGTCAAAAGAAAGGGAAGGGGAGATCGAATGGAAGAAGCGGCAAGAAAGATGGTGGCCGACCAGGGTGGAGAGTGGTTGAGAAAGAAGAGATAATGGAGGGAAAGCAAAAATGGTGGAGAGTGGTTGAAGATGAGTGGGGAGGCAGTTGATTTTGGGTTATAAAAGGGGAGCCGGAGCTGTTTTTGAAAAAAAGACCCGAAGGGAATTTTTGGGGGGTATCTGGAAACGAAAAACGGAAAAGGCCGGAGGTTTTTGGAGGAGACAAAATCGGAAAGGAAGCCGGAGGAACCGACAGAAATAAAAGGAGAGAGCTGAAAGCTTTTTCTGAAGGAAACAGAGGAATTTTTGGGAAGATCCGGACAGAAGAAACAGAAAAGGCAGATTGAAAAAGAAAGGAAGATTCGGAGAAAAACAAAGTAGAGAAAGCTGAGATTTAAGAAGATCTAAGGGTTCGTTTTTTTCATTTTTCTTGTTTTTTTTTTCTTTTTCTTGATTTGATGCCCGATTGCTCTGGTTTTCGTTTGTTTATTTTTGTTGGATTTTGTGTGGCTGTGGCTTGGTTTCTTCTGGAATATGTTTCTGCTTTGTTTCTCTGTTTGCGTTGTTCTTCAATTTTGATTGCAGGGGTGGAGGATTGCCGGCGCCGGCCACGAGTGCTGGCCAAGGAGCAAGATGGTGAACAGTAGTTGGATATTGGGCCAGGTATAGATGTTGGGCCGGTGTTAGGTTGTATGATGTTGGGCCGGGAATGATGTAATGGGTCGGTTTGAGAATGAGATATTGGGCCATGAAAGTTTTATTACATGTTGGGTTTGGGCTGCATTTGATTTGGTTTATTCGTTTGGGCCTGTTTTAGGTTTTATTATTATTGGGCCGGGTTTAAGGTTTAATTTGTTTTTCATGGATTTCTGCTTGTACTTGTATTGAGCCTGGTCCGAGTTTTGTTTGTTTGAGTTTATTGGGGCCTGTTGGGTTATGTTGGGCTGCTAGTAACAAGTTTTTAAGTTGTAATTTATTTTGACAATTATATAGTCTCAAATCATGTAATAAAATAATAAAATAGTAAAGTAGTATAGACATTAATTAGATTAAAATGCATGCTTGTATTTAACTTTATAATTTATTTTAGAATGTATATTTAAATAATTTCAAAAAAAGGCAATCAAATCACACAATTTTATATATTCAATCTGCGAAACATCAATTTCTTTCAACCATCGAATCTTGTTTAGAGAATATCAAAGTATTGGTTTCTCAATATTCATCTTTCATCCAATTCGAGAATATCAAAGTATTGGTTTCTCGACATACATCTTTCAAACATCCGAGAATATCAAAGTATTGGTTTCTCAAGGTCTTTCTTTCATCCACCATTTTTCGAACAACCGAGAATATCAACGTATTGGTTTCTCGAGACATTTCTGTTCAAATATCCAATCATGTTTAGAGAATATCAAAGTATTGGTTTCTCGAGACATTTCTTTTCAAATCTCCAATTATCTTAAGAGAATATCAAAGTATTGGTTTCTCGCGAGATTTCTTTCAAACATCCAATAATGTTAGAGAATTTTAAAGTATTGATTTCTCGAAACATTGCTTTTAAAAAACAAAGTTTAAATTCCTTGAATAGATGTTTGAGAATATCAAAGTATTGGTTTCTTTAAATATTCTATTTTTGAGGAATATAATTCATAAACAATAATAAAGTAAACTTTTCAATCTTTCTTTTCCTGACCCAAAATTTTAATTACATTATCACTTAACAATTATTTTCATTATTTATTCAAAACTAATGGAGTTTTCTTCCACCTATTTGACAATAAATTATTTTTCGGACACATGAAATTTATTAAAACAATTTGAAACATTTATAAAACATTTTTAAGAAAAAGCATAAACAATTTAAAAGACAACCGACTAGGGAGTTGTGGGGTGCCTAACACCTTCCTCACACTCAATAGACCCCCTTACCCATTTTCTTTGGTTCGCAGACCTAATATTTAGTGTCCAATTGCACTATAATCAATTGGTGGCGGCTCTTACATTTTACAGACATTTTCTCAATAGCGCCGGTACGCGTCGTGATTTCGGTTGCGACAAGGTACAAAAGACCAAGCAAGCCCCCATCTACATGTATGGCCTTCGACAAATTCAGTTGTCTATACTATAGTGACTCCCACCTCCCGAAGCCCTAATATAAGAAATTTAAGGTTTGATTTCCTTCCTACCATTAAAGTTTTATCACCTGTGAACCAAGTCTTGTTAATAAGTTTCCATCATACAATAATATATTGAAATGTTAAGATGGATGAAATACCGGAAGGACTGCCGTAACAAGACACTATCTTCAATAATATGAATGATAAATGGCATTTCTACCCAGGACAAATCATCTCTCTCAGTCATTTCAGCGCAAGAAGTTTTTGGATTTAGTCCTCCTTTCTCCTTGGCTTCAAAATATGGAGGACTACAAATGCTGAAGTCGAACTATCACCATCTCTGACAACACAAACAAGCATGGCTAGTCCATGGTAACTCTTATCCACATCAGTGGGCAGAGCAAATAAAGACGAGGGAGGTGAAGGCTCCAATTCCGTATTGATACTCCCTCCCTATCCAATTTGCCTTCACCAACTAACTCACCATTATGCGACTCTTTGACAGAAATGATATCTTGATAAGATGTAACTTTCCAAATTTTTCAATAGGTTCTGCAATCTGAAGGTGTTCTTAATATTTCTCTCCACCCATTCTAAAGCTACATCATCTGAACAAAAAAAAATTAAAAAAAAAAAACTGTAGATTATATTTCAGGAGGGAAAATATAAAGAAACGTAGAATGTTTCTCTTCTCAAAAAATAATTACAATACCAAACACTACCCGACCAACAAAACTCCACCCAAGCAGAGATGCTCCAAGAAGCGGGTAAATGCAATTTGCTCCAGCTCCTATATCAAAGCCCTTCACATTATCTTCATCAGCATTAGTAGTCTTCGGAATAATGTCAGAGGAGAGAAGATCTTCAATCCAATGAATGTAATTTGAAAAACGGAAAAATTAGAGCCCTCCATTGTTCACCTCATAGCTTAAGGAGTGACAAATTTGTTCCTTGCATTTCAAGCATCAATTGAGAAGAACATCGAAATTCGAAAGTGGAACACACAAAATAGGGATCTTCGAATGATGAAAGCTTCCTTCATACCTTAAGCCCCACCTGAAAGCTCAGCTGTGTAGATTAACAAGTTCTAAAGAGAAAAGGCATGAATTTCCAGAGTTTTCGTTAATCACTAAAAAACACAAAAGTGCAAATGCGTTGCTCATTGAACAAACATTTGCATTGCCAACTGAAAGGCATCCAGCATACTATTAAAACTAGCAATGCCCAAATTTCTGAGAAATTGAACAAAAAAACCTATTTGTATATAACAAAAGCGTACCAGAATTTTTACCAGTTGAGACTGTGATCCTAGAGAAAAAGGACCCGCGTGAGATCTCGCGAGGCATTGAATTCGGTCCAGTCGATTTTGGGTCGACCTTCGCGAAAGTAGAAGACCATAGACTTGAAAGAAGAGTAATGGGAAGCCAAGAGACTGAGGTCGATTGCAGCAAGTTTTTCAATTCCATCAAAAATGTATCGAGTCTTAGGCTTGATGGTTGGAGGATTGAGGAGAGACTTAACTGGAGTTCAGTGGGAGAGGTCACGGAAGTTAAGGGAGAGGTCGTGGATTGTTTGGATTAAGAGGTATAAATGAGGAAAAATGTACTCCTCTGTTCCATTTTAATTGTGCACTTCGCCTTTTCACACAGTTTAAGAAAATATTTAATTCGCTTTCAATTTGACTTTTATATCCCTATTTATAATGACAAATACTTTGACACTATAATTAATGAACATGGTTATTGAGCTTTTCAAGTTAAGGGTAAATAAAGAAAAAATTGAGAAAAAATAGGTTTCATTAATTGAAATGGACATGCATTTTGGGACATCCAAAAAAAAATAAAGGACAATTAAAATGGAATGGAGGGAGTATAATCTTGCTTCCATTGAGGAGTTTGAGGAGGGGAAAGGGTATAATTATATCTCTTACTAATCCTCACTAACCCCTCAAAATTAGGGATTATAAAATTCAGTGTTTTGGAATCAAGGAGGTGAAAAACATGCCTTATTAAAAGCGAGTGCAATGCAAGATCGTTTTCAAGCCCTCCAAATTGCCTCGATTTCCATGCAATCCAATATATCAAGTTTTGACACTACAATGCTACTCCAAACTCAAGCACTTCAAACACAAACTAAAATAACTATCAAACCACCTTATAAATTTCCTATTAACTTTATCTATTACAATTTCCCTCTCTATTATTTTGTTTTATGCCAAACTATGTGATTAACCAAAATAAAAACATCATCAAATTTACTATATTTTTATTGAATATAATCAATTCTCTAATTAAATAAATTCCATTAGAATAATTAATTAAACGATAGTGTAAAATATTGCAAATTCAAGAAAAATATTCATTATATTTTTATTTAATATTCTTTTATCTGATTACAAAATTAGAGGTGTTAATTTTCATGAAAAATAAATACCAACATATGACTCCAAATTTATTGGAGTACAACTACTTCTCACCTACTGTAATGATATGGCAACTACCATGCACTACTAGGCTGGTGACTTGAATGAGTCCTGCTGCCACTCCACTATTCATCGTCTTCCATTTCACAATAATAGTGTGCACTATTGGCTTGCATGAGGTAGGGGGTCGAGAAGAGATACAAAATCAAGCAAGGCAAGATTACATAGAGGCTTTATTTAGGAATGCGCTTTTGAAACTCTAGTTTGCGGCGAAGCAACTTCACCACTAGGTCACGGGTTTGCTTTTTTGGAAACTTGTCTAGTCTAAAGTTTGGCGATCTTGTATGAGAGAGTTGCACTCTGATCATGCGTACTCTTGCAAACTCTCTCATCTTTGCTCATAGAAGCTACATTGCTGTGAGAAAAGTATTGTCAAGCAGTCCCAGTCCCTGTACTTCTCTCATCTATTCTCCCCTATAAATTCTTTAGATGATACATTTTAAACATTTGTGCTCTAATTGCATTGAAATGAAGTCTTACAATTGTATATACTTTGCATTGCAGAGCTGATGCACAAAAGTTGGAAAAGTGCGTTCAGGCCCAGAATGTCAATTCCTTGCTCGAGTTTGCATCGAGAGAAGGAGAAGTTGAGGGTATACTAAAAGACATTGTAGAAAGAGCATAAGTCATGAAAGTTTCAGCTACGGTTATTTTCTCACTATTGGGCTGTTTCGTCTCATTGATCTTGCAAATGCAAGTGAACCAACAATACTTAAAAGGTTGGATTTCGTGTCCATCTGCTAAGTTTTTCAATGGGTCTAATGATGCTTTAAATCATTTTACACAATTTCATTCTCTTCATTTTGGGGGATATGAGAGGAGAAGAGAGGGGCAGAAATTGTTTCAGCTTCCACATATGTCCTAAATCTGACAGACTATTGCTTATTTATGTGTCCAATAATTATATCAGTATATGTTTGGGACGTCAATCGCGAGTGGTTTGTATAATTGAAATGTGTCAATTTGCTAATTTTCTTTGCATAAAAAAATGTTTCTAATTTGGTCAACATTGTTAACTGTATAAGGCTGTGATTTGTCAATAATAAAGTGTCATTTGAAGCTACACCAAGCTTGTATATTCCATTTGGTGTTGTAGGAGCAATTGTTGTTTTAGAAAGATGATTCAAACTATATGATTGATATAATTCATGATTTTTTTTTTCTTATAATGTGGGCTATTTGAATTTGCAGATACTTGCACATTGAGGACATTCAAAAGATACATTGCAGATACATGCATTTCGTGAATTTTGTTTAATTTGATTCTTCTGCTACTTCATAGAGCATCATCAGTGATACACAAACTAAGGTTTTAATATTTTTTTATTGTAATGGTGATTAATGTGAAATTTAGTCCTGTCTTGTAGCTTGTCTTGTTGAATAAAGAGTATTGAACAGGATATATGTTAAGGAGTACAAAACCTCAGTTTGGAGGTTGTATCCTGACAAATTGGAGAATGGACACCAAATATAGAATAGAGAATGTAGCCAAAGATACACATTTCACTAAAATTATAATTTACAATATCAACTAATATTTGGTTTAACTACAAAAAATTAAATATGAAACACAGTCCATATAGTTCATATACAAACCATTAAACATGTAGTAAATAAAAGAATAATGAATTTAGTGCATGGACAGAAGTGATATGAATACAAATAAAAGAGAGGATATTGTTGACAAACAGAATTACATAGACATGATGCTAAGCAGATTCATGGTTAAGTTTTTAGTTCAAGCAAGCTAAAAATTATAGAGGAAATAGCAAGCTGGAAATGTTTTAGAGGCAAATACAATAGCGTATTTTAGAAAAAATAATCAAAGAATAACTAGATGAAAGAAACTGCAATTTTAAACAAGAATACATGAGCTCTTCTCTAGTTCATTAGATCCTCAAACTAGTGCAGAATTTAATTACTAAAGCAAGAAATCTCATTTTTTTTTTCATTTTTTGAATGGGAGGAAGAAATCTTCTTCTTTTTTCCTTCAATGGGAGGAAGAAATTTTCTTGGTAACCCAAAGATTAGAATCCATAAAAGGGACAAAAAAAGCAGCTCATTTTAAAGTCTAAAATAGAAGACAAGTAAATCAGATGCATTTCCTGAAAGCAAAACAATCGAATCAATACCAAATCTAGAAGTCACAAAAAGAGCAAGTTCATTTCAACCTTCAATTCACTCCAGTAAACACTAAACGAAACCCAGAAGAAAAATGAGGAAAACCCATCTCTAGATCAACCTAACCGGACCACTAAACGCATATCGTTTGATAGTGCTATCAAATCCAATGAAATCAAACAAGCAGTCATGAAAGCCTTTGCAAAGAAGAAGAAGAAGTTACCTTTGTAGGGGCAGAGCTATAGACAACTTGGCAGATCCTCAATACTGACAGAGCAAGCCAAAATTACCTAAAATTGAAAATCAGCTCGAATTCATGAATAGTTCGACAGACAGTAAGTCACAATTGAGAAATCATAAAGCAAAGTCTTATCTCATTTGCAGAAACCTACAGAAAAATGAAACAAAAAACAAAAAAATTAATAGTGATACACTTCATACCAAAAGTCATAGGCTTGAAAATTGTAAAGATATATATTTAGGCGAAAGTTTTCTGGCGCGGGATCCCGCATGAATTTTACTCATGCGGGATCCCACACTCACCGTTGGATTAATCCGACGGTGAGATCTATTTTGCTTTTTGAAAAATTAAAAACAACTTTTTTTCATTTTCCTCTCTCTCTCTCTCTCTCTCCTCTCGTGAGCTTAGAGTAGACAGTGCTACGGCATCGCGACATCGTCCTTCGTTCATCATCTCCGGTCATTTTCTCCAGCCGTCTTCTCCGGTCGTCGTCTCCAGTTGTTCACCATCACCATAGAGGTAGGTTCTCAGATTTGGTATCTTCTCATATCTGGTTTCGTAGCATGAAATGTTGATAAGTGTTTCGAGTTTTTAAGTGGTATGGGGTTAATTATGTGTGAGATTTGTTCTAAATTTTCCTTTTGAGCTGATTCTGGGTTGATTTGGTTAGGTTGTGGTTTGCCATTTTCTTCATGTTTGAGCTTTCTTCACACTGATGAATTCTGCAATTTGATTTTTTCAACTAGTTAAAAGCTTGCAATTTTATATGTAAATCTCAAATGGTGCACGCATTTGGGGCTAGGTGAACATCATCATGAGTCACTATGATTTATATGAGTGCATATGATGCATATTTTGTTTTAACTTTCATCTTGTATCTAATGCCTTGTTAGTTAGTTTCATAGAATTGGGAAGTTGCTATTTAGTTTGAGTCTCATTAAAATTTTAGTATGCTATCTCATGAAAATTTTAAGTCCATTTCAATTTTTTTTTCTTCAATGCTTATTTTTGATGTGTTGATAAAAATGTGCCATTGAGTCTAAATTTGTTTTGCAATTGGAAGGTTATGGATGGTGAAACGCATTATGATCACGAAGGTGATTTGGGTTCTTCGTCAAATTCGATTCAACAATTTGTGCCTCAAGTAGTGTCCGAAAAAATTCCAAAAGTAGGACAAGAGTTTGATTCGATTGAGGAAGCTCAAGCATTCTACAATGAATATGCTCGATATGCGGGTTTTAGTGTTCGCAATTTGAGGATGCTTGGTTTCGAGTGCTTCAGATTAGTGGAATGTCAGATAATGAGTGGTTGAAGGGGCTCTATGATATACGAAGCAAATGGATTCCAGCTTATGTTAATGCAACTTTTTCTGCCGGTTGAGATCTCACTTGTACCTTTATATTTATCTTTAATCATAATTTGTTTCCTTTGTTATTGACCATCTTCCTTTTTTTCTTGTGTAGGCATGTCGAGTAGTCAACGAGCCGAAAGTTGTCATGCCTTCTTCAAGCATTTTGTGTCCAAGAAAAATAGTTTGATGGATTTTGTGGTTCGGTTTGAACGGGCATTGAAACACCAACGACATTAGGAATTATTTCTTGACCACAAGGATATCAATGAGCAGCCTGTTATGAAAACTATGTGGCCGCTACAGAAAAAGATGAGGGAAGTATACACACACTCTATTTTTTATAAATTTCAGGCTGAGCTTTACCAGAGCATGGCTTATTATGTTGTTGTGGATCGACAAGTAGAAGATATGTGCATCTATAATGTGAGCAGGGCTGAAAAAACTGAGGGACGGGTGAGAAAAGTTGTTGAAGATAAGTCTGTCGAAAATGTGACTTGTAGTTGCAAGAAGTTTGAATCATATGGAATTCTTTGTAGGCATATATTGGCTACCTTCAGCAGGGAAAAAATGCAGCAACCATTGTCTAGTAAGTATGTCTTATGTCGGTGGACAAATGGTGCAGGGAAGGTGGTAGTAATGCTCCCCAAGTTGAAAATGACAACATGCTCCGAGTACTGGCTACAAAAATCTGTGATGTTGCATATATGAGCGAAGATACATTTCAGTTGGTAAAGGAGACATTTGAGTCTCTCCACCTAAAAATAAAGTCTATGACATCCACAAGTGGAACTCAATATCAACCAAGTCTTCGGCTTTCAAAACCTATTTACAATGAGCCGGATCAAGTTAGAGCAAAAGGATGTGGGAAGAGGTTGAAAGGTGGGAAAGAACTTGCGACAAAGAGGAGTAGGCGCTGCCACGGTTGCGGAATGACAGGGCAATCACATGACAAAAGAAATTGTCCAGCATTGAACATTTCTTAAAGGTAAGCAAATCATCTAAATAAAGTAAGAGTTATGGATTTATTTTGTGGTTGGATGAACTGTTGAGGTTAATCGAAATTATGGTGTTCCACGACACAAGGGTTCGTTGGCATTTTATCGTACATGTGGTGAGCAGGGGCGAGGTCACCACTTTTGGCCAACTTCGTTATGTTGTTGTTGTTCGTGGACACAATATAAGAACAAGAAGTTCTGTTCTTTCATAATGGGCTAAGTAGTTTGGAGTTTTCCCACTGACTCTTATATGGACGTTGATGATAATCGAAAAACCATTTCAAAGGACTCCATTTATGAGGCAAGACCACTTTTTCGAGACGAGAAGAGTCTGATCGATCACTTGAATAAAAAAAAGAAAATGAGATTACATAAGACAAAGTCCTCGGTGGTTAGGAATTAGTGTGATAAAAATCTTATAATAGATAGAGTAAATGATAGATAATCGACAGCAAACATAGGGAAAGATGAAGTACTTCGATTCTGCAACCAAATCCTATTTGGGCTCCCAAATCGAAAACATAAACATCAACGAAAGAGAGCACACCTGGCTGAGAACGACTTGATGTCACTAGACGATGAACGGAGAAGAATAAATAAGTGGAGCGATGTCAACAATTCCCATTAGTGCAAAGAGGTGGTCTGCGTCTAGGAGAGACACAGAGAAGAAGGTGTGTTTTTTTAATCAAAATAATGAATAGCGTATGAACAGTTAGGCCAAGTGCAATGGGGGAAGCATTTGGTGTGCTGGAAATTTTGGAGTATGCAGAGAGAGTAATTTTAAAAATTGTATTGAAAGATGTGTAGAAAGATAGAAAAAAGTGAAAAATGGTATAAAAGTATTAGAGAGATGTTGAAACTTGATATTTGGAGTGTTGGTGTATGGAAAGTGAAAAAAATTGTATTGAAATATGTGTTTTGTTGATATGATTGTATTGAAAAATGTGTTTTGCTGATATTGATAAGTAAGTGGGACTCACTTATGTGTAATAAAAATGAGACCTAATTACAGAATTTGGAGTGCTTGATAATGTTATAGCACTGGAGATGGCCTTATACGCGAGATATCCAAGCGCACCGTACCAAAAAGAAGTAACCCAATATCAACACCATATCTGTTGTGGGATGATTTTCACAAAAAGACAAAAAAAATCTCTTTTATTTTACAGCCAACCACCCACATCCAGTAACGGATGTGGGTGGTCTAAATATGAGAATAAATGGGCTGCGCTACACCAATTTCAAGACATTAATTTGAGCCCAATCGCATTTGACTTGTGTAATAGTGATTGCTACTTTGCTGTTGCTATAGTGGCTATTGCTTTCAACTTCAAAAGCTGGTCTAATTATCTAATCCAAGGGATAAGGTAAGTTAAGTGGAAGCAATATATATCCTCCCAACAAATTAAGTTATTGAGTACAAAATGACAAAAATAGAAGGAAAAAAAAGAGTAATTGTTTGGATACTAGATAAATTGAAGAAGAAAAAAACCCAAGATTTGTGGAATTAGCGGAAGTGGATCCCTTTAGAAAAATGCAAGCCCTATCCACATAAACAGTAAAAATGAGTCAGCAAATGACAGGTTCCAGTGTCCAAATGGATAAGCATCTCATAAACAAGTCAAGTTAAAACCCCATTGTACATTTTTCGTCCACATCTCCATAAAAGTCTATATAAACAATTCTACACATGTTTTTCATCACAGGATCACTTTCAAAAAGCTAGATTCGCAGACAAGTAAGAAAACATATTGGTTTTCTTAAATGGCTTCAGCTTCATCATTTTATGAGGTACTTGGGATTCCAACGACCGCGAGCTGCCGCGAAATCAAGGCTGCGTACCGAAGACTGGCAAGAGTTTACCATCCTGATGTTGTGTCCGTAAACCAGAAAGAGATGTCTGCAAATGAGTTCAAGAAAATTCATGTGGCATATTCAACCTTATCGGACCCCAACAAGCGTGCAAGTTATGACAGAAATCTTTATGCATCTCCAAGGCCTTTTGGGTTGACATCAAAAATGGCATCAGCAGCAGCTTCAACGACTAAATTTTATGGCTGTAGTAGTAGGAATTGGGAGACTGACCAGTGCTGGTAGTCGTATACATCTTATTGATCTTGTTTTTATTGAAAACAGGGGAGTAAGAACAGAGTCTGTGTTGTATGTTGTGGTGGAATTAGAGAATGGCCTTGTAAATTACTATCATGTCTCGTATATTTATTCCCTCGTCATTCAATCTAAGACCAGTAGAAGCTCACCAAAGAAACATATGAGATTTACGCTCATTTTCTACGCTCTATAATTTTACGCTTCATTACTCGCGACAAATGCACAATTTAATACCCCTACTAGTATTCTAAATATCATAACTTTAGCTATATAACAAACACCAACAACTTTGTTTTATAATTTTATCCAAAGGATGAAATGGGGCCTCTGTAATATTCAGACACATATGACAAACATCAGAAGCCCATAATATATCTAATGGAATGAATGGGCTGGACCGTACAAGTCTAATGTACAGAGACAGAGACAAACTTTCTGGGGAATCATCTGCACATGAACACACATTAACATTTGAGCACCTTTATGTTATATACTATTTGCAATAATATGGACTATTCATGAAAGTAGATGTAGGCAGTAGAGAATCCAAAGATAAAGATTTTGGATTTAGGGTTTACGCAGTTGAGAATGTCCGTGATGGAGATTCTTGATATAGGGTTTAGGCATCTTCACAGATATATAAAAAGCATAGCCCCTCAATAAAATCCATTATTGTACAGGATTTTAGTAAGTGAAATAGATAGATTCCTAATAGTAGTACATTATTGAAAACTACAAATTGGTTTGTCCTACTACTACCTCTGAATCTTCTCTGCACTTTCCATAGAAACAAACAACATTTGTCTCTGAACAGTTTTTCTTATACCTGGCTCTCTATTATTGAAATATTCAATGACAGCCACAAAGGTTGATAGTAATCCTATAGAGCCTGTCAAATGTTTTTGTTGGCGTGCACAGTGTAATAATTTACATGGAAGTACATTGATTTTTCATTTTCAATAAGTATTAAGAGAGATTAATACAGGAGATTCATCAACACATGTGGATTCTGAAGCCAAGTTGGATTCAAGTGCAGAGATTTTTCAAATAAAAAAAGGGGACTTTTTGTCAATACCAAAAAATGGTCTAACCTACTGAGACCAGAAGAAGAATAGTCAGTACTATATATTAATTGCCTAAATTCTTTTTGTCCACAAATTTAATTTTGTACTTAGATTCTCTTGAATATGTAACCGAATGATAGAGCTACACTCGGGGTGGAATGAGACGTCCCAAGGAAGCCACATCATTAGTTCTTGTAGAATTCTAATAATATTATGCTATTTAATTGCTACAAGTTGTTTAGTGATATAATTAAAGTATAATTATAAGAGTAGTTTTAGGAGTTGAGTCTTTTATTTATTATATGTCTTTATAAGCTTCATTTTGGAGAATCAATCAATGAATTAATACAAAAGAACATAGAGTTTCTCTCAATCCAAACTGTACGACATTTACCTGTATTTGGGTTGAAGATTCAATTTCAGTTTCACATATCAAATTTGTGTTTGATTTGTAAAATGAGTCTAAGAATCATTTCTCCATCATGGAACCACGACCCCTTAAAAAAAAACTAGTACTAAATTTTATATAAAAATTTATTTTTATTTGAACACTCTTTGGCATGTCCCCCTTAATCCATGAGTTAAATACGTGGCTCGAATAATTTGGGTCTTTTTATTAATTATGTTCGTGAAGTGCATGAGTTAAATATGTGACTTAAATGAATGGTTTAATGATTGTCTAGTAACATACATTAATAGAGAAATGTTTGATCATTTTAAGTCATTATGTAATATTATCAAAATATAATAACTCGTAGATTACAATTGTTATTGTTAAACAATTTATAGATATGATTTTCGTAATTTAATATTTTATTTTGGATTCGTATTTTTTAATAAGCCACCTATAAATAATCTAAAAAAATTATTGGGCCACTGCTCCTGTACCTTGTCACTTATTTGCCCTCTTGATTCTAATCCTAAGTCATTATTATAGAGGTGAAATGTAAATATCACAAATTTAATTCCTTGGTTTTAAACTTTGAAACTTATATGACTAGTGATATCTCATTTAATAAGGAGGGAATACCCAACAGCCAACAGAAACAAGAAGGCTCAATAGGCCGGTGGGCTACACAAAGGGAGGTAGCCATCTCTATTTTACAACTCTCACCATAATAGTAATAAAACTCACTCAAATTGGTATCAGGAGAGATTTGAATACAAAACCTCTAACTTCCTACACAATAGAAAGACCAATTAAGCTACCACTTGTTGGTTATCTCATTTAATCTTCGAACCATATTCGGATTTGCAAATAATCAAATGCTTGATTTTGGATTTGATCTTAAACTTAAGAAACGTCTGTAAAATCAACACCAAATCATTTCAAAATATTAAAAAAATTCATGCTTTAAATCCATATATGCCAAATTTGTCAAGCAATCAAATAACACAGAATCCTAATTTTACTCATATGCGTGAAAAAAAATAAACAAAATACGAGGCCAAGAGTTCAAACCTTCCTTCCCAAAGTTTACTCCCTTAAAATAATAACTAAACTTCCAATAAATTGATTAATGATCATTGAGCAGTTAATTAAAATTTGACGTGTATTGTTATTTTCTAGCCAAAAATATGAGTATATTTAATTTGTTAAAGAAAAATAATTTTATCTATCTTAGCCATACAAAATGTGTAGGAAATGCAGTATAAATTCCTTTCACCTACAATGAACCTCGAGTAGTTCAATTGGCGAGTTGGATCGTATGGGGTTAATACTACTTTCAGTCACCGAAAGATAGTCCTTGTTTCATTTTGGTCATCGAAATATTAAACCTTTCAACTTGTCACTTAGTTTTTTTTATTTTGTTCTAGTATGATCACTCGGTTAAGATTTCTCAAACTCGAGCAGCAGAACGGATGACGTGACAATTTGACCTACTTTCAATTGGTCCACATAAAAAATAATCTTCACGTGGAAATATTTTACAATTTTATAAAATAAAAATTAATAAAATCAAAAATAACTTTTTCCCCTCCCTTTCTCTCTACCATGTTCCTCCCCTCTCTCCTATTCTTGCTCCGATGATTCCTAATCTTCATCACTCCCATCATACTCACACTGAATCTTGCCTTAATTGACGAAACCCTGCAACACTTCATCAGGCAACGCTTTGGTCCTGCAGAGAGGACAAGTAGCCTAGTACTGTTGCAACCACCGATCCGACAAACGAACACGACGACAACCAAATTTCTATGTTCCTCTTTCAAGATCTAGTTATAGGGAAAACAAAACCATTTTGACTCCGGTGAAAAATTGATTCCTTGCTTCAAGATCTGAGAGAGAATATGCGTTTGAGTTGGATCAACTCGATTACACATATTGATGGCGCAAATGCTTTTGATCCAACGGTCATGATTTGTTGATAATGACAATAATGTAATTTGCACTGTTTAGACAATTTTGATTCATTAAGGAATTTGGGATTCCTTGGGAGAGAAAGGAACCAAGAATTCATGAATGCTCCGGAATTTGAATTCCTTTCCATAGTTGGTCAACGTACCAAACAAAGGAATTCTTCATTCCTTTTCGGCCTTAATCGAGCAACCAAACACGGTATTAGGGCGCGTTTGTTTAACATTTTTTACAACTTAAAGCTGTTTGGTCTGCATAAAATGTTGTGTCAATCAAACGACACAAAATGAAATACTATTATCTCGCAGCTTTTCAGAGTTTAATGTTGTAAGACTCACAATATTTTACAATCACATTACATAATTGCTCCTCCGTATCTTAAAATTTTTCAATTACTTTTTATCGTAGTACTTTTTTTTTAATTTTATCTATAAAATTAATCTAACAGAAAAATAAACCAAATACCCCATAATATTTTATACAACTTTTTGCACAACATTAGCTTTAAGCACAACATTTTTGACAACTTAAAACTATGAAAATTCAATTGTGAAACAAACGGATCTTAATAGTTAAATTTGTGTCGGTCCTGTTAGGCATCTACATCACCTGTCTCTTCGCATACAAATAATTGATTCGATCAAAGTATACGAAGTCCAAATGCTTGTCCAAATTTGAGTATATGATCATTTGTAATGAATCCCTAGTTACTCTTTTATGGTTGAGACCACCCATATCTGGTATATGATCATTTGTAATGAATCTCTAGTTACCCTCTTATGGTTGAGACCACCCATATCCGATATATATTAGGAAACAAGTTTCTATCATATAGCTAGGACGAAAAATCATGATGGATAAGTCTGTGCATGGTTTTGGATTTTGTTTCGGACTGCATGCATAAACAGTGGTGATTCGATAATAAAATATAAAAAACACAAAATTTACACATGTGATTGATGGGTTATGTAGCAATGACTTCGAGACTTCGAGACTTCTCAAATGTCTCTGGATCAACTGGTTTGGGCTTTTTCTCTTCTTCTTTTTTTCTGGGAGACCAACCAGTCTTCGAAGAATATTATATAAAGCAATAAAGCATAAAGCATGGTCTAAAGTTTTGCTATCCAACGGATAATGGGCCGCAGGGCTGGTCCTGTCATATTTGAGGTCCGGGACGGCTAATTAATTGGAGGCCTTTTAGAGCGGAATTCGAGGGCAGCGTTCCGATTTTTTTTTTGAGGTTTGGGGCAATGCTCTTTTTTTTTTGGACGCCTAATGGACAATTCTAACCTAATAATCAAAATTCAAGCAAATATGATAAGAATAATTTTTTTGATGGCTGGAATCCAATTTTGAGAGGCTAGGTCATCACGTCTTAAATTTCATTATATTAAAATTAAAACCAGTCATTACAATAATTGTTTAAAAAATAATTACATAAAATCACATAAATATTTTAGAACGCACTGCATTTTGAGAGGTAAAATCATTAATAAAAGCTTCAAAGTCTCACTTCTCCAATACATGTTTTCAATGCATTATATGTCAAGTTCATTCATCCTCTCTTGTGACAAATTGACCGCAAATAGTTTTTCAACAATTTCAACTTAGAAAAACTCATCTTTGCTAATGCAACAGTTACTGGAACAGTTAATAAAATTCTATAAACTATGAAAACATTTGGTAAACAACCCGAAAATTCCAAAAACTCAAGAACTTGAATGGTTATCTATGTTCCTACAGGTAAGTAAATGATAACATTGATATAAAGTGTAGAGTTACTTTATCCCGTTGAGTTTCTATTTCTATTTCTTGCCTAAGTGGAACCTCTTGCTGAGTTGCTTGTAGAAGAAAGGGGTCTTGGACCTCTTGGTTCTAGTTTTGGAGCAGATTTCAAGAATCTATTGCATGGGATGATTAGTAGTGAATTGGAAGCCTTAATGGTGCATATGGAGTTTCAGATGTGTTCTCTTACGACAAAAATAGTAGATAACTGAAAGGCTAGTTGTTCCCTCAGTTGGATTTTTTGTTTTCTAAAATGTCATTATAGCTGTCACCATTCGCAGGCTTCATCCATTGTAAACTAGCCAGCACAAAAAAGTTTACACAAAATCAATTCCAAACCAGCCACCACAAAAACATCTACACATTAAAAAAGTGCAATTCCAATACCAATTCAAAACTAGCTAAAAACAATCATCACATAACAAAATTCCAATTACAACCCATCTAAAAACAGGCATCACTAAATTCATTGCAAAATAAAAGCAATTATAACTCTTACAGAATGCACAGTATAACCACAATATTTTTACATATGTTTACTGGCCTTAAACATAATGGCCATTAAGCAAGCAATAATACAACTCATCAGACTTGGAATACATGAGAAGTTGAAGAGTCACGACCTGCCTTTATTCCTCATTATGCAGTGGGTCATCCTAAAGTTTCTAAAAAAACAGCACATGAATTGAAAAATGTAAGCATGAAAAAATAAAATACCAATCAAAGAAACAAAAATAAATCTACCACTCAATAAAAAGCTAACAATAAATTAAAACCATAAGACAACTCATGACATAGCATACCATCATCCAAATTCAGAATCCAAAAAAGTTATGCATTGTTCAATGTCGGACAATTCCTTTTGTCATGTGATTGTCCCGTCAATCCGCAACCATGACAACGTTTAGTCTTCTTTGTTGCAAATTTTTTTTCCCACTTTCAACCTCTTCCCACAGCCCTTTGCTCTAACTTGATCTGGCTCGTTATAAATAGGTTCTGAAATACGAACAGTTGGTTGAGATGAAGATCCATCTGTCACTGCCATGGATTTTATTTTTTCATGAAGAGACTCGAATGTCTCCTTTGCCAACTCAAACATATCTTGGTTCATAAAAGCATCATCGATAATCTTCAATGCAAGTGTTCATAGTAGGTTGTTGTCTTCAACAAGGGAATACTCACGACCACCTTGCGCACAAGAACTAAATGAATATGAAGCTTTAGCCTCCTTTGTCCACCTACACAACATATACTTGCTCAACAATGATTGTTGTAATTTTATCCTACTGAAGGTTGCCAAGACATGCCGACAAAGAATGCCGGAAGATTCAAATTTCTTACAACTACAACTCACGTAGTCCATTGTCTTATCTTCCACGACCTTTCGCACCCGACCGACAATAATTTCAGCCCTGCTGATTGTATAAATGCACGTATCCCCCATATCTTGGTCCACATCCACTACATAAGCCATGCTTGGGTACAGCTCATCTTGGAATTTGTAAAACATGGTATGTGTGTATACATCACTTGCTTTTTTCTCTATTGACCACGTAGTCTTCATAACAGGCTGTTCGTTGATGTCCTTATGGTCTAACATTAACTATTGATGGCGTTGGTGCTTCAACGCCCTTTCAAACCGAACAACAAAATCGACCAAACTATTTTTCTTCTACATGTAATGCTTGAAAAAAGAATAACAGCTTTCTGCTCGTTGACTACTCGACATGCCTACAAGAAAAGTTAAGATTATTAACCACCAAGATATTGAAAACAAAAATAATTATTAGATGATTAAAACTCAACCTATAGAAAATATGTTGTTAACATAAGCAGGAATCCATTTGCTTCGAATTTCATAGAGCCTTTTCAACCACTTATTGTCTAACATCCCACTTATATCAAACACTCGAATCCATTGAGCCTCAAACTGTTCTGCATCCTCTGAATTCCATATGCAATCCTGGAACATAGGATAATGTTCTTTCCATTTGACTGCATCTAATTTCTCGGAGAATTTGCTGAGAATATGCCACATACAAAGTTTGTGTGTAGTGTTGGGGAAACACTTAGATATGGCTTTCGTCATAGTAGGATCTTGGTCAGTGATGCTCATTTTTGGTGCTCCAATTGGCATGACTATTAATAACTGTTGTAGGAGCCATGAAAATGATTTCGTTGTTTTGTCACTTAAGAATGCGCAAGCTAAAAGAGTGCTTTGGCCATGATGATTAACTCCAACAAATGGAGCAACTATCATGCCATAGAGATTTGTGTTATATGTAGTGTCAAATACAACGACATCACCGAATGCATGATAAGATCTCCTACATTTTGCATCAGCCCAAAAAAAATGACTAACTTTATTTTCAAAATCCATCTCAAATGTGAAAAAAATCTAGGATTCTTTTCTTTCTCCGCCTGAAAATATTCAATCAACATCTGAGCATCGTGTCCATCATACAATTTTACCTCATCTATTCGAGCATTATAAAAATCTTTCTCAGTGCATCCTATGTTTTCTATGCCCCCAATTGAAGTTCAAAAATACTTATCTGTTGGTGAATAGAAACATTAGCTGCTAAAAATTGTTGTGTCAATGCTTTTTTCGCACTAGAAAAAGAACGATGAGACCACAATATATGCACTTTTCTTGGTGTTGCAAATATATGATTATGAATCTCATAGAATTGCGAAACAACAAAGCATTAATTACTCCTACATTTCACAACAATAAGTTTGACTTTATAACCTTCTCTAGTTTCTGGCCTCTTCCTAAAACAATTAGATTTAGAATTTTTGTAATCTCGAATCCCTTGTTTGTAACAAACAAATTCCTTTCGAATAATTTCATTGGATTTGTTTTGTCTTTGAGGAATAATTACGAACACTAAAACCAGCTAACATAGCATATTCATTGTAAAAAATCTGAGTTTCTTCAACCGAATCAAACTCTTGTCCTATTTTTGGAATTTTCTCAACTACCACTTGAGGCACAAATTCATGAACATTGTTTGATGAAGAACCCAAATCACCTTCCTCAGCAGAATGCAATTCACTATCCATGCTCAACATATAATTTCTTCAAATTACAAAAGCAGATAAATATTACCAGTTAGGGCACTAAGCTGACCGAAACCCTCACTACCTTAATAGCTGACCGAAACCAACATTGCCTCCTAGCTGAGACCGAAACTCACACTTCCTCCTAGCTGAGATCGAAACTCACACTTCCTGCCCAGCTGAGACCGAAACCCACACTACCAGCGTCACTGACTGAAACCAAAGATGTCGTCGATTGGAGGAGAAGGGAGGGAATTGGACTATGCCTAAAATCAAGGAGTGAGAGAGAGGAAGTTGGGAAGCTAAAGATTCAACACTCTTGTGTCGGAATCGTCAATTTTGGGTTCAGTGGAAATTGCCAAATGAAGGAGCAGAGAATCGGGGGGAGAGAGCATCGGGGTGAGAGGGAGAAAAATAAAATTTTCAAAGATTGTTTTTTAAAAATACAAACAGATCTAGCCGTCCATTTAATTGGACAGCCAGAAGATGGGATCTCGCATATAAACTTTGATGCAGGATCCCGCCTACGAGCAACAGCGCATACTGTAATACCTAGGTCTTTAGGTATGTTTAGATAGTGGGATGGAGTAGGATGGGTAGCATCATTCATGACCTACTATAAATACTATAATACTATATGAAGTGTGTGACAATTGATTTGAGTGAATGTGAATTTGTGAAATTGAATTAAATAGAATCAAATGTTTTTTGATAAATTCTGTATGAGAAATAAAAATTATGAGTGAAAGAATTATTGAAATAGAAATTAAGATGAAATTACCGTGAATTTCGGAAACGAGAGTTTGAAATGGTAAATTAAAATATAGGTAATGGTAAATTGGTAAATAACGTTATATGGCAGACGTAAATAAACAGAAAATGGAAGGGCAGAAAGGTAAAATGGGTCTGGGTGCTATATGTAATTAAACAGAAAATGGAAGGGCATAAAGGTAAAAAGGATTTTTAAATCAAATAATATAAAATAGGGTTGGCACGCAAACCAATGAGAACAAAAAAATGGAAAAAAAAGAAAGAAGAAAATTATCAACGAAACTCTCAAACCAGTGACGGCGGCGTGATTTTCGACTTTCGTCTCCGAGGACGGTTGGGGACAAGGCGGGTGTAGGAAGAAATAGTACGGAGAGTGGAACGTATAGACTATAGACACTGGTTTTGTATCGAACGGAGCTCGTTTGGTCTGTCAACAGAGGAGGAGAAAGCGTGGTTGCTGAAACTTTGGAGCACCAATTCTCTGATTTCCGGCCACCTCTCCGGTAACCGTAGATACCAGTAGACTCCACGCACCGATCACTACCCATACATGGAAGTGGTGTTCGTCACCGCGTGAGGTGTTATTTTAATTAATAAATAATAATATTAATTGGTATAAATGAATATTAATGGATTTAGGTGTTATTATGCATTTCAGGATCAATTCTCATAGTTGAAATATCGATAAATTATGGAAAGCACACTAAGATAAGTATTATTCATACACCAGCGTTGGGTCAATTAGTGGATGGAGAGGTACACATCGGCATTGAGGATTATATGTAGCTTGTACTACACAATAAATTGTCGGTTTATTAATCCAATGACTAGCATTCCATATGAACTAACAATGGAGTTTGAGCCTCACGAGAGTTGGATGTAAAACGCATGGTAAGTACAATTAATACCTCATTTTAAAGGTTCATAGCATAAACACTAACATATGAAATTTGTTGTTATGCCATTATAAGTGTTCATCGAGCATCCATTGTACTATGTGATGTCATACGTGAGTCTACTATTGTTGCGCTCGGTAGCCAATTTTTTCACGTACTGCACGACATCTTGAATAAAAGTCATCGACTTCAACATATTGAGGCAAGCATTCGGGCAACACATGGAAGCCATGACGACGAAAGACCGGTCGTTATATTTTAGATTTATATTGTTTTATTTCATCATGATGTGTACAAACTATAACTTCTACTTCCCGTAACTGTAATTATATCGGTATTGTTTATATTAATGTAGCATTTTTTTAATGTTCTTTACACTTGTTCTTTCAATTGCCATTTAAAAAAAAAAAGAATCGTCATTGTTTCAAATATGATTGATGCTGGTAACAACAACAACCTCAATAAAAAAATTGTAAAAATTTAATGACATTTTTGGCTTAAAAAAACCCAAGGAAAGTGATTGAAAAATAATAATTCAGTAATTATACATGTAATTAATTAAATAAATAATGATAATTAGCAGCAGCAGCAACAACAAACATTTGAATAATAGGACATCCAATATCTACCACGAGATATGTTGACTGAGAGCATGTCAAATTATTGGACTAAACAGGGTATTCAAGCTATAAAGCAAAGAAAGAGTTTGCTTTGTTAAATTTGATATTAAAGGGACGGTGTCAATCAAATTGAAATTAATTGATATTCGCTACTATTAATATTAAATCCTTCCATATTTATACATAATGAATTGATTTGTTTTTGAAATATTTTCCTTATATTCCTCACCATCGTTTTCCAAAAATAATATACAAACCAAAACGAGTAATATGAATTTATTTACCAACAACCTTTCCATTGAACCTATGCTACAGAGCAACTTTACCACAATATTTTAAAAAAGAATTGATTTTTTTTTTTTTGCGAATACGAAAGAAAATATGAAAGCAAGAAATAGTTAATTTATGTAAAAATTATAAATGTGTAGTACACATCGTAACGATCCTAACGGTATTTTTTTGTTTGAAACAAAAATCAAAATCATAGTGATCTAAAATTGAATGTTTAGATTTTAAATCCGACGGTTTAGAATTTTCACACATGTTTCATAATGATTTTGATTTTTGTTTCAAACAGAAAATATACCGTTATAATCGTTACAATGTACACTACACATTTGTAATTTTTTCATATGTTTTCAAAAAAAATTAGAGTGTGTTTGTTTGGTGTTTTGAAAATTATTTTCTGTTTTGAAAAAATCAAATGATTGCTTAAAATTCATTTGGTTAACTTGTTTTGAGTATTTATTTTTAAAAACCATTTTCATTTTTTCAGTTCTTAAAAACTAGAAAACCAAAACAACATTTTATTGTTTTGTAAGATTTTCAAGTGGCATAATTGTAATTAAGATAAATTTATTTTATTTTATTTCTCTCTCTCCTCTCACTCCCGACGGTGACTCACCTCTCTCCACCGACATCGTCGTCCGGCCACTGGAATGCCTTGCTCCGGTGTTGACCCAAAATCACCTTCATTTTGACCCGATTAATGAATTTGAATTTCATTTTGATAAGTTTGAGTTTTATTTGGATGGATTTTAATTTCATTTGACTAAATTTCAATTTTAATTTCATGTTTTTCAGTTTCCGAAAATATAGTCAAATATCACAAACCTAATAAAAAATTTTAACAATTTTTTTCCTAAAAAATGTTTCTAAAAACTATATCCAAAATCGTTTTTAAAAATTTTAAAAAAAAATATCTAAACACATTCTTAGTGCTCCAAAATTGGGGCACTGGAGTGTCCAGTGGTTTTACCCACTGGACCACCCCGGATCCGTTTCAGAAAGAGGACAATTTGACAGTTTGACCACTTGAGACCCTGGTATCGAAACAAATGTTAATAAATTATTGAAATATAGGGTAAAAATTATTTTTACAGCCACTTGAGCAGATTTTGATTGGAGAGTTTTGACCGGTCTTTTTACCTGATTAATATTCGTTTTAACTTTTCCTAATAATTTAATACTGTAATTATTTGACAATATCCTCTTTGGAAATTTTTACGTGGGTCCCTTCTGATATATGTACCTGGACCAATCTCATCTTAGGGTTACGAAAACATGTAGATATATTAGAAAATAAATAATTTTTTATACCCAAAATATCCCTCACATAAAAACCTAGATATTTTATCGACTCCCAAGGATAACACCGAGTCAACGAGAATTGAAAAGCCACTTCAGATTCCAGCGCATCATGCTAATCGAACGGTCCACACTTGTTGGGTCAGAAGCCCTTAACCCTTAGATCAACACCTTTCTCTCTCCAATTCCCAAAAAAACGTTATTAAATAAATAAATATATTTAATTTACTTAAATCCGAAAATCTAATATAAGTACCCCTCTCTAGCCCTTCACGCTAAAGTCATCGAGAGGCAGTTGAGGCGCAAGGAGTGTGAGAGAGAGAGAGCGATTTGTTTATCCTCTCTCGGGCTTTAGGGTTTCTGTTCTTTTCAGGGTTTGTGAGGATGAGTGACAGGTTGACAGGGAAGGTTAAGTGGTTCAATGACACCAAGGGTTTTGGGTTCATAACCCCCGACGATGGCGGCGACGATCTGTTCGTCCACCAGTCCTCGATCCGAACCGATGGCTTCCGCAGCCTAGGTGACGGCGAGGAGGTTGAGTTCCAGATCGAGAATGGATCTGACGGCCGCACCAAAGCCGTTGATGTCACTGGACCAAAAGGTGAACCTGTTCAGGGGAGTACCCGTGGTGGCGGAGGCGGCGGTGGTGGTGGAAGAGGCTCTCGTGGGGGTGGCTACGGTGGGGGCGGTGGCTACGGTGGGGGCGGTGATTATGATGAAGGATATGGTGGCAGATCTAGTCGAAGTGGTGGTGGGGGCGGTGGAGGTTATCGCTCTGGGGGCGGAGGCTATGGCGGTGGTGGTGGCGGAGGCTATGGCGGCGGCGGCGGAGGCTGTTATACTTGTGGAGAATCAGGCCATATGGCTAGAGATTGTCCTCAGGGAGGCGGGGGTGGCGGTGGAGGCCGTTATGGAAGTGGTGGAGGAGGTGGCGGCGGTGGAAGCTGCTACAACTGTGGTGGTTCTGGTCACTTTGCTAGGGAGTGCCCAAACAGCGCTCGTTGAGTGAAGGAGGTTGGTTGGTTGAGTGTGTTTCTACACATTTGACATCCTCGCCCATTCAGTCTTTGAGTTCTGCTTTAGTTTCTTGTCTGGTTTCGGTATTGTGTCTGGCGTTTTTTGTTGGTTTTATGGATTATCTTGTTATGTTGCGGTTTTGTTCCGGATTTGGTTTCTTAGGCTTTTAAATCGGTTATCGTTTGAACTTTTTATGGGTTATAAGTTATGGCATGACTTTTGTTGCAGCAAGAGATGAGTCGTTGATGGTGACAATGCTTTTCTTGTGAGCTCACTCTGTAATCAAGTGTTTATAACACAAATATATACATGCTGGTTTGGTCTATTGTTTTTCTATTATCTCTAGTTTGTCCTATTTTTTTGCTGATTCTATTGTGTTACTCAAAAGCAATTTCGCCTTTGTTTTCTCACTGTTTCTTAATTCTTCTGAATTGATTGCTAATGTCGCATTTTCTAGTTTGGTCTTTGTTCTAAAGAGAAGTAGGAAGAGGAATTTGTATTGTTGTAATTTGATTGTGAGGAATCTTTATTCTCTTAATGTTCTTGGTTTCCCAGGCTGAACTTGTTATCATATTACTAATAAATTAACAAGCAATAATCTCCTTCACTGAAAGTAATTAAGCCTGTAGATAGTTGAACTTGTATGGTTCTAATGATGCAATGTATATGGGGAATAAGAGAAACTTTGAAAGGACTCGTGGGGAATACAGGAGTAACTTCTCCAGACCCTTATCTTTTGGTAATAGGTTGGTGTCACATAGGGGGGCCCAGCTGGACTCTTTAACAATGCGGGATGGTGACGTGACCATACAGCGATTCTTTCTAACAGATATGATGGAAGTGTAAATTTTACCTCTTTTTTACTTTCCTTGTTCAGTTACATCAAAATTGGGGTAATTGGAGTGTCTCGGAGAATAATCACTTCATTTTTGGTGTATTTGCCTATTCTTTTTACTCAAAAGATTTGGTGTGTGGGAATATAAGTAGAGGATAATCTTGAGATCTCAAAATGTGATTAATGTTAAGTGGTTCTTATATATGTTTTGATAATAATGATTAAAGCATATGATATATATTTGGTGGTAAAATGAGGGTGATAAATTGGGTGGGAGGATGTAGTAGTATTGCTAGGAAAGGATAATACTTGAGAATGGTACCCTCGTTAACTGCTTTTTGGGTATATAAGTAAATGGCTTTTTGTTTTTTGGTCTCTTACTCTCGTTAACTGTATTTTTGATCCAAAGGTGAGAGAACATAGCTCCTCTCACTTAACTTCTTTACTTATCTCACTAAACTCAAAATTTTCAACTGAAGCATTCTGAAACGCGGTACAGTTTTTGCTTGTAAAGGAAGTTGTTCTGGCCCCCGGGGGCGTGTTTTTTTTTTCTCGTGGAGTAGGTAGGTGGGGTAGTAGGCTAGTATTTCATTGACTGTTAAGTCGATGTCAGTCAATGTCTTCTTTTACGTTTTGCTAGTGCATTTACTTTCGATTTTCTTTTTTGTTGGTTTTTTTTCCCTTTGATAGGAGCGAATACGGGTACCATGCCTCTTCGTAAACTGTCACAGAGCCTGTTCTAAATTTTAAACTACATGTTTAGAGCGCATTTTTTTTTTGAGATATTCACAAATTAATCATTTAATAAAAATATGTATTTTATTTTTTACCTTTAATTTTTTCAATATTTTAAAATATTTTTTAATTAATTTTGAACAAAATTACCATTATTTTAATAAATTTGTATATGAATGATATTTGTTGATATTATCAGATTTTTTTTTAAATTTAAAATAATTTTATCTCTAAAACTACAAGTTGAATTTAAAAAAAATAAATTCATAATCAACAAGAAACTCTTTCTAATCATACTCATGATCGATATGTTAAATGTTCATTTGTCAAATCATCTAAATGAATTCAGAGAATTTGTCAAATTTACCTAGAATTCAGAGTAATTTTCAAAACTCACTAAAATTAATCAAATGAGTTTTTAAAATTGAGCAAAAAAAATTCAGATAATTTCACAAAAATAGATCAAAAAAATATAAATTTTTAAAAATCAAACAAAAAGTAACCAAAAATTTTGAAGATTTCACAAATTTGTTTCAAATTTAGAGGATTTCGCAAAATTAATCAAATAAATCAGAGGAAGTTTTAAAATTAACCAAAAAAAAGTTATAGGATTTCATAAAATATATAATAAAAATTATAAATTTTTTTGAAAATCAAACAAAAAACAACTCAAAACTCTAAATCCTTAACCTCAAAATCTTAAATTTTAAACCTTATAAGAACATCTCCAATGTAAGTGTGTATATTTAAGGATGTAAAGTGATATATACATCTTTAAATAGTAATTTTTTGGGATGTAAATTTTATGTGTTGCAATGATAGAATGTATAATTGAGGATGTATATTACATATTCTTCATTATTTTCAATTTTCTTATTTATTTGGGATGAAAATGGTAGTTAGATTTCCCACATTTTTATTCATCCTTGCTATAATTGGAAGCTTGAGTTGTATATTTACATCTCCA